>CM026573.1:21281822-23943872 GCA_015143295.1 Tetracentron sinense
TTTGATTTAGAGTCGCCACTTATTAATTCAGAAGGGATAAGTCCCCGGGTAATGGATAAGGTCTTAGTCTGCGGTAGAGGTCTAGATAAGAGGTTCGATTAAGTCCAGGGAAGGTGTTAGGCACCCCGAGACTTTCATTTTTCAATGGTTCCCTACTTTCTAGGTGTAAGCCAATTTTAATCAAGTTGTTTTTCAAATGCCTAAGTGTTTAAGATAATGCTAAGCCAAGAAGGAGAAAGGTAACTAGGGTCGAATTTGGGTTGGGTTATCTACATACTCACAAGATGAGATCAGACCGAGCATAGATCTGACACATGGGCCCATGCCAAGGCTAGGGGTGTGTGTGTGTGTGCATTAAGGGCGGCTTATGGACTAGTCCGGTAGACTAGGGTTTGGTTGACCGGGTTGGTCAATTGCAAGGTATTAGTTCGATAGGCCAAGGGTTAGTCCGATAGATTAAGGATTAGTCCGGTAGACTAGGAATTAGGCCCAATAGGCCAAGGGGTAGGTCTAATAGACTTGATTTAGGCTCGGTAGGCCATAATCGAAAATAACCAAGGTTAAGGTTGTTAACCGAAGTTAAGGGTCAAAGTAATCGTGGTTAGGGTTGCTAACCACAGTTGAGGGTAACAAGGTAAAGCTCGGTAGGTTGAGGTTGGGTCCGGCAAGCTAAGAGATTAGGCTTGGTAGGCCAAAATTAGATTTAACCGAGGTTAGGGTTGCTAACCAGAGTTAAATGGATAAAGTCAACCATGGTTAAGATTGCTAACCATGGTAAAGAGAGCTAAGAAGAACATTTTGGTCATATAACAAGATTTTAGAATTTTTGAAATTTTTCAAGATTTTTTACCAAGGATTAAGGGTTGCTTAACCATAGTTAAAAGTTAACAAGGATTGGGTTAACCCTGTTTAAGAGTCTAAACAGGTCAGGGTGGGCCCAGAGAGCATGGAAGGGCCTAGAGTAGCCTCCTACTTGGTCTGGGTCCTGTGTAAAAGCCCAAAAGATAGAAATCCATAATGACGGTAATGCCATTACCGCCATTACAGAAGCAGTTCCAGAGAGTTTTGCAAGGTCTGGGGTTTGAGTTAGGGGTGAACCCCAGGGTCAAGAACCCATAGAGTTTGAAGAGGAAAGTAACAGGAAGCCCCTGGGCCTTTAGTGGGCCTTAGGGGAGGCCTGGAGTGGGCCCCACTGTGGGCTGACCACCCTGTGGTTGGTATGCTGTACTAGCGGTAGATAATCTACCGCCATTATGCTAACTCCTGTTTCAGGCCATGTTAACCCCAGTTCGACAGCTGGGTTGGGCCTGGAAGGATCAAGATGGGTAGGCCAGGGTCTGAGGAGACTAACTATGGCCATGGATTAGACCAGGGCCCACCAAAAATGGGTGAAACAAAGCTGTAAACAAGAAGGCCAAGAATGACGGTAATTATTGTACCGCAATTCCTGGATTTTTCCAAAAATGTGATTTTTCCACTGGGGGCCTGCACTAGTGCATTCTATGAGTTCCCTCATGGCTTGAGGGACCCCTAGAACATAGAGGGGAGTTCTGTGATGGTGGCGGGTCTTGTACCTGAGCTAGAACCTCAAGGGGGTTCCCCCATACCTATGAAGAGGCAAGGGGGATCCTTATCCTTGGTTAGAAAGCAGTAACAAAGATATAAAATAGAAATAAATGACCCCTGGAGTAGGACCAGGGGTCTTAGAGTGCTTTGACAAAAATGAAAAGGAGGGGAAGGTTTCTACCTCCTCGGCTTGCTCTGTACGATGGTGGTGTAATGGTGGTATGTGATGGTGGAGCCTAGGGGAGGCCTGGGTAGCTCCTGAGGTTGCCTGAAATCTGCCTTGGTGGAAGATGAAGGTTGGAGGGGAGAGGTTTGGGTTGGCCGAAATCCTACAAGGTTTCTTTGAGGAGTTTTTGGAGGGGCTTAAACCAAGGATTCAGGGGAGTATATATAGAGTGGGAGAGACCCTGGGGCAGTATGAGGATTATTGGGAAGGTTTAGAACACTGGGGAGGCGGAGCAGGAGTGCTGCAGGGGGTCCAGCTACACTGTAAACCAAAGATCAGGTAATGACGGTAGAGTTATTACCGCAATTTCTTGTTTTATGCTAAAACAGGCCCAACCCTCACACAATTGGCTTGAATCACTGTTCACTTTGGCAAAAAAGGTAATGGCGGTAAAGATATTACCGCCATTACAAGAAATTTTTGAATTTTAAAGGTGGGCCCCACTACAATGGCTCCTAAAGGCTAGTGGGCCCTTGTTTGGGCCCACAGAGTTTTCTGGACTTGATTTGAGTTTTTTTTGGGCCTTAGGGCTGAATTAGGGTTTACCTAGAGTTAGACTAGGGTTTAACTAAGGTTAGGCCTAGTGTTCACCTAGGGTTAGGCCTAGGGTTGGATCAGGGTTTACCTAGGGTTAGTTTAGGATTTTTCTTATGATTGCCTAGGGTTTAGGGCTTGACTAGGGTTAGGCCTAGGGTTCACCTAAGGTTAGGCCTAGGGTTTGGTCACGTTTGCCTAGGGTTTAGGGTTTGACTGGGGCTCAGCTAGGGATAACCATGGTTTAAAAGTATTAACCATAGTTAAGGCATGATGTAAAAATTGGGTACTTACAGCCGCCTCTCTTTGCCGGATGGCAATTAAATGGCAAAGACTTGAATTATTATATTTTTACATCAAGATAAATTTTAAAGGATGATGATATGCATGCATGCTGTGCAAGTGGTGCAAGGTGATGCGACTTGGGGAAAATAGAAGCAGTTAGGGCCACTCTCTGGGGAATGAATAGTAGTTCGTGCTACTTATTCTGGGGATTGATGGATGCTGTGAAAGATAGCATGTCCCGGAGGCGCTAGCCAGGATTGGTTGCTATGGCGTTATCCAAATGTTTTTAGCCGAAACAAACGAAGGATACGCGAAGTGTCGGAGGGGGGACATGCAAGAGGTATTGAGGTATGGTGAGACTGCCAAGGGATACGCGGGATGTTGGAGACACACTGGGTGTCGAAAGGGGGACATGCGAGGTGCCGACAAAGTGTGTTACGTCGATGCTCACCTGGGATGTCGGAGACACACAGGGGTGTCGAGAGGGGACATGCGGGTGGTTTCGCGGTATGACGAGATTATCAAGGGATATGCAGGATGTCAAGGGACATGCGAGGTATCGACATGTTGACAGGGTGTGTTGTCAATGGTACACCTGGGATGTCGAAGACACACGGGGGTGTCGAAAAGGGACATGTGGGTGGTATCGCGATATGATGAGGATGCTAAGGGATACGCAGGATGTCGAAGACACACAGGGTGTCGAAAGGGTGCTACTTGTCCTAAAGGCACTAGCCAAATTGATTTTGAAATGGCCTAGGGGTGCTGAATTTTGATGATTTCGTGCAGGGTGTAAAGGCGATGATGCTTTCCTATGACTATTTATTGCGACTTACCGGGATGTGCGGCGTCGGCTTCTTCTGCTTTGCTTGGCTAGGGTTGCTTGATGAAGATTGGTATGACCAGGTCTCAATACCGGAAGCTCTATTTTGAAAAAATATTTTTAGAAAAGTGTTGGACTTTTGCAAATTTTTTTGGATTTTTAACAGAAAGAATGTTTAGCTAGCTTTTAGATTTGTCAGGAAATTGCCTTTGTCAGGGCTTAGGGGATTTTGTAGTCTGTCTTTTACTCTCAGAGAGTAGAGTATGACTCAGAAGAGGTTTGTTCACCGCTGGGGATGCTTGGGGGTAGACCTATTTGTCTTGTCGATGCTGGAGATTGGACTCTAGCTGGGAAGAAGCTTACTAAAGAGCAACTAGAAGCTCCTAGACTCTTGTTGGGGAGAGTGTTTGTGGAGAGCAATTTAGAGGCTTCTACCGGTGATCCGCTGAGGACTGTGACACTGTTGTAGACCACTACTGGGGATCTATCGGGGAGTAGAACTCTACTAGAGATTGTTGTCAGGGAATTCATCTCTCAGTGCCATCTGTTGGGGATCTACGGGGATTCGGGAATTCGGCGAGACTGATCGTTGCTGGATTTTGTTACCAAACTACTCTTCAACTTTTCTCAATTTTTTACCCTTGGAATAACCAAGTCAATGGGTTTCATATAATTTTTACGAAATGAGGCCATTACTGATTTTCCTCATGCCTGTAGAGCTGGTTGATTTCTGTCCCTAGTCACAAGACTAGGTCTGGGGTTGCATGATTTTTGCGCAATGAGGCCGTTGCCGGTTTTCACTCATACCCATGATTTATCTTCTACTGAGAATATAGATGCGATACTACGCTTGCACTCGTAATCTCTAGGGGATCTAGTAGGACTTAGAGTGGGATGAAATGTAGGCTGGGGGACTGAAGTTTGGGATACCTTGGGATTTCTCCTATTTGGAGTTGATCTTTGCTCTTCTGGGGATTCCTTCCATTGTACTCACCTGGGGTTGAGATTTTCGATGGAGTCCCCCTTTTTTTTTGGGCTCTGTTGGGGATTTTGAGAGAGGTTGTCTCTGCTGGGGAGAGTTTCAAGAGAGGTTGTCTTTATTTGGGGAATATTTTCGGGAGAGGTTGTCCCCAAAAGATTTGCTGGGGAAAGAGTCTGGAGAGATTGTCTCTGTGAGGAGTCTTTGATTTTAATAATGTTTCGACTTCTATTTTGAGTTTTCCATTGATGGAAATTTTGTACCCTTGAGAGTTAATTCGGCTGGAAAAGTCGAGAGGATTCTTGTTCTATTTAGACTCTAAGGGGAGACATTTTAGAGAGGTTTAGGCTCCATTGGGGATGGTTTAGGGGATGTCTGGACTCTGCTTGAGAGATGATTCTGGAAATATCTTGATCTCTTTAGTGACCACACCTGTTTTGTTAGGTTGCCTACGTACCCTTGCAGGATCAGGTCATGACGTAGTTTAGGCAAATACCGCAGAGGGCAAGGGAGGGTGTCCCTGAAAAGGTTATATGAAAGAAGGACTGTTAGACTCAAGAGGGCTAACTAGTGGATTTCATTGATTTGAAAAAGGTTTACATTGCTGAGGATAGTGAGTATGCCAAGAATGGCTTCCTATCATTTCTCGAAGAATCTACGAGTGAAAAGTGTCTACCAGATCTAGACCCTAAGCATAGTATCATTTGACTTTGTCCATGTTGACGGGCTCTGGGAGGTCTTTGTCATCCATAAGTCCGAGCCGAATGGTGCTACCGGAGAATTTGTCTCAGACGATGTGGCCATCATAGTTGGGTCTGAACTTGCCCCTTGGGTTAGGGCTGTTTGGCAACATTTTTCGGAGAACTAGGTCTCCGATTTCAATGCTACGTGGCTTGACTTTCTTATTGAATGCCCTAACCATGCGCATTTGATAGGCCTGAGAGTGATTGATGACTTTCAGTTGCCGCTTTTCAATCAAATTCAGTTGTTCATATCGGGTCTGTACTTATTCTGCTTCTGAGATTTCTGCTTCCATTAACACCCGGAGTGATAAAATTTCTACTTCAATAAGGAGGACTGCTTTCATATAATAAGCCAGAGAAAATTGTGTTGCCCCAGATAAAGTTCGGATGGATGTTCTGTAGGCCATGATTGCGTATGAGAGCATCTCATACCAGATAAAGTAGTTGGTTGCCATCTTTTCTATGAATTTCTTCATGTTTTTGTTGGCGGTTTCTACTGCACCATTGGTCTGTGGCCTGTATAGCGTAGAGTTATGATGTTGTATCTTGAATTTCTAGCGGAGATCTAACATCCCTTTATTGCAGAAGTTGAGAGCATTATCTGTTACAATCTCAAACGGGACACCGTATAGGTAGATGATGTCATTTTTCAGAAAACGCTAAACCACGGAGGCTATGACATTGGCATAAGAGGCTATCTCGACCCATTTTGTGAAGTAATCAATTGTAACCAAAATGAATCGATGTCTGGTTAATGCTTCGGGGCTATGGGCTCGATGATGTCGATACCCCAAGCTGAGAATAGCCATGGAGCGATGAGATTGTGCAGCTTGGTTAGCGGTGCATAGATTTGGCACTGGTGGTATTTTTGTACATGCTGGCAACAGTTAGATTCCATTGTAGAATAGTAGTAGCCTATCTGAGTATCTTTTTAGAGAGCATTAACCTGTTCATGTGTGGACTGCAAGTTCCTCCGTGAACTTCCTCAACTACTTGTGCTGTTTCACGAGTGTCAAGGCATCTGAGCCAGATCAAGATTGATGATCTCTTGTACAAGATTCCTCCAGAGATGACAAATTGAATGATGAGTCTTCTGATCGCCCGACTGTTTGGTTTGGTGGCATCGAGTGAGAAGGTCCCGTCCTCGAGATATTGCTTGATTTTCGTATACTAAGGCTTACTATCTGATACCTCTTCAATCTCAAGGCAGTAGGCAGGCTGATCCTGTTGCTAAATCTCGATTGGCCAGAGCATGACTCCCTTGGGAATTTGAACCATGGAGGCGAGAGTGGCCAGTGCTTCGGAAAATCTGTTGTGGTTCCTGGACCTATGACTGAAGGTGATTCTTCTGAACTGAGTGATCAACATATTGAGGTAGACCAAGTACGAGACTAGACTTGCTTTTTGGATGACCCAAGATTCGTTTGCCTGACAGATTACCAAAGGTGAGACACCATAAACATCTACCTCTTCAATCCCGATGCCTAGGGCTTCTTTCAGTCTGGCTATGCACGCCTCATACTTTGCTTCGTTGTTTGAACATCTGAATTGCAGCTTGACTGAGATGGGGAGGTGTGCTCTCTTGGGTGAGACCAGGACTACTCCCGCCCTATATCCATGACTCTTAGCAAATCCGTCAAAGTATAACTCCCAACTGAGGTATTGCTGTTCTTCAGGCTCTATATATAGGATGACTTCATCTGAAAACTGATCATGAACTTAGACGTAGCCTTCTGCTGGACTGTGGGCCAGGTGATCTGCAATCTCCTGCCCCTTGATTGACTTCAGAGTCATGTACGTGATGTCGAATTCAGACAACATCATGAGCCATCGGTTGTCCTCCCGGTGGTGGCTGGCATTTCCAGTAGGTACTTAAGCGGGTTGATCCGGGAGATCAGAATTACCGGGTAGGAGAGCAGATAATACCATAGATGGTGATTAGCCCAGACCAGTGCCAGACGAGTTTTCTTGAGCGGACAGTACCTCTCTTTATACTCAAGTTGGCGCCTGTTGATGTAGCATATGGCTTGCTCTATTCTGCTTGTCTAGGCATTAGAACGGTATGGGTATAAGTGATCCTTGAGTTAAACTTAGAGCTTGAAGTTTAGAATAATACAAACGACAAAATAGATAAAAAGTAAGGATATTAGGTCCGTATAGGAAATGGTATTCCAAGTATAGACTACGTGGATACTTCAACCGACTTGATTCCTAGCTTCGCTAAGTTATTTAGGAATCCCTATTTTGGGTATACTATATGTACGGTGTCACATCATGTTTAGGAACCCTGGAAGAAATAATAATAATAATAATAATAATAAATGAATAAATATATATGTATAATTTTGATCAAGTTCAGGGATATTTGATGCACGCTTCTAGATACAGATGTGCATTTTCTGTAGCACGTTCTAGACCCAGTGCTCAGTCCCAATTGATAAAAGATATAATTTTTGACAAGCACATGGATGTCTGATGCACGCTGCGCGTTCATTCTACAATACGTTCTAGACCCAATGCTCAGTCCAAGTTCAGATACAGATGTGCGTTCATTATGCAACACATTCTAGACCCATTGCCCAGTCCAAAATGATAAACATATTTTGAACTCCAAGGATAATTTGCATCATACACAAGCATCATCCACATCATAAGCATCATCCATTGCATGAACATCATACATGACATGAGCATTTTACATAGCCTCATGCATGACATGAGCATCCTACGTAGCATCACACATAGCATCATGCATAGCATGGGCATCATATATAGCATTCACCTCATACATCTCATATGCATCATTCACATCCCATATGCATCATATTGATCCTAAGAGCCTCATACATGTCATGAACATGAAAGGGAATTGGTTAAATAACTCCAGGGTTGTAAATTAATCATTTGTCTTAGCCTTAAGTCGGTCAATGTCTTAAGTAGGTAATAGGTTAGTCTTTTAACCACGTTTTAGAACGTAGCTTCGCTAAGAAACCAAAGTGTATGCGATACTATTATGTGTATATCTTGATATATTGATTGTACATGGCACACTTATATAGGGAGGAATTGCTAGTTGAATAATTGTATTCAAAGAGCTTGGTTTTTTCGTTAGACTCACGTCTCGCTATTGTCCTCAGGAGTTGATCATGAGGTGGGGTACCCGAGGTAGAGGGTATCAGACTAGAGGGAACGGAGGAGGTATTCCTATGGGAGATGAGCAGCCAGATTTGACTTAGATCCTTCGGGTTATGGCCACGACTATGACTAGGCTTGCAGACAGGGTTGACACTCCTATTGCCGTAGTACCTACACCTCCTCCTGCACATCCCACTACAGGACTTGAGGCAATCCGGAGACTGAGGCCTCCCACCTTCTATGGTACTACTGACCCCATGGTCGCAGAGGCTTGGGTCATGCAGTTGGAGAAGACCTTTCGAGTTCTTTATTACACGGACGAGCAGAGGGTTGACTGGACTTCCTTCATGATGGAAGGTGAAGCCGAGCATTGGTGAAGGTCTGCACTGAGGCAAAGGGATGCCGCCAAGGCAGGGACACCATGGACATGGGCATTGTTCTTGGATGCTTTTTACGAGCAGTATTTTCCCAGGTTCGTGAAGGAGCAGAAGGAGAGGGAGTTCATGTTCTTGAAACAAGGAGAGATGAGTGTGGTCGAGTACGAGGCCAAATTCGTCGGGCTCTCGAGGTTTGTTCCACACCTAGTTGCATCCGAGAGTATGCAAGTCAAAAAGTTTGAAGGTGGCTTGAGACCTTCCATTAGAGAGCGGGTTGCTATATTGCAAGTAGAAACCTGGAAAGAAATTATAGGAAAGGCGAAGATTACTGAGTGACATTTAGAGGAGTCTCTCCTAAGGAGTGACAGT
This sequence comes from Tetracentron sinense, assembly GCA_015143295.1. NCBI lineage: Eukaryota > Viridiplantae > Streptophyta > Magnoliopsida > Trochodendrales > Trochodendraceae > Tetracentron > Tetracentron sinense. The sequence goes on from CM026573.1 coordinate 21,290,860, forward strand.
AGCCAAGGGAGAGGCATGGTTCGAGGCCAGTCTAGTGGGCCAGTGCCACCAGAGAGGAGGGTTAGACCTTCCCCGTACTAGACTGCTATGTCTGTGCCGGTTCAGAGGTCCCCATTTGCACCATAGGTTCCCCGCCCAACTACTTCACAGGGCACGGGATATGAGTCTTCTGGACCGACTACCTCTGGGATGAGCAGCCACTGTGGGAGAAATCACAAGGGGGATTGTCGTACACTCACAAGTGCATGTTATCACTGCGGTGATCGGGGACATCAGTTCAGAGATTGCCCACGCTGCTAATTGCCATTGCTGCCATCGCAACGGACTAGGCCACTGGCCCGACAAGTCACACATCAGGGGTCTTCTTAGGCTTCCAGGCCCCTAGGTAGATCGGTTCCTCTGTAGAGGTATTCGCAGGCCTCTAGTCCTCCACAGCCCACCCAACCGCCTCGATAGGCGAATCAGGGCATAGTCTTTGCCTTGACCGAGCAAAGTGCACATGCATTCAAGGATGTTGTGCAAGGTACGCCCATTTGACTGCTTAAACATATGATGCGTAAAATATATGATCTATGTTGATACAACATGCTAATTATATTCTATATGTGTTATGATGCATTACTGGATGATTGTACATGATAAAGTGTAGGATTTAATAAAGCATGAGAAAAGTATCCCTACTTCATTATGCTTTGTCTGAATTTCGTGGATGAAATTCTTATAAGGGGGGGAGGATGTAGAGCCCCGAAAATTTGGTTCACTATTCATGTGAACAGTGCCCTTGTATGGTGTGTGTAAAGGCCTAAGGCCTTACATAGTGTTCTTGGTATTATGGTGAGTCAAGTGAGGGTTGTAGGTATGTATTTGGAGTCTCAAAATGAGAGTATAAAGATACTCTAAGTGGTTTAAAAAAAAGGGTATAAAATACCCAAGGTGTTTAATGGGTTGTGAGTGAATAGTGTAGTGAATAGTACTAGTACGCGAGGCATAAAGAGGCCGGGCCCTCTCATGCATGTTGGTGTGTGTTAAATGATCACTTAGAAGGATTAAAAATATATGGGGTAATGATTAACGTGGTGTGGGTAGGGTTTTGGACCCGAGGGAAAAGAGTGTGAAAACACTCGAAGTGTTCTAGGTGTTGAAGAGGTATGTTTCGGCATTTCCCTCAACTTTATGAAGCCTTAGTTTAGGCGCCGTTGGTCAGAATCAAGTGATTCTTGAGTTTTCAGAAAGGTATTAGAACCCTATACGAGGTTCATGTTGATCATTTTTATGGATTTTGAGTCGGGGTTAAGGTAAACGCCCGATTTCCAAAATCAGGTCTGCTGCAAATCTGGGTTGCTGAAACCCATTTCCTGACTAGTCAGCTTTAGGGACAAATTTTTCCATGAACAAAGAAGACATAAGATTTTTGTAAAACATGAGAGTTGTTCCCCTTCGAAAGACGAATCCAACACAAGTTGAATCGTCAAAATCCAAAGAGCAAGTCAAAAGTTATGGCCGAAATACCAAAGCAGGAAAAATCTGTAAAACATTCTGTCAGAGCTACAATCGATCGTAGAAGACCTATGAACGGTCGTAGTTACGAACGATCGTAATGCCCCAAAAATGCTGAAAACTCACTGGGGATGCTACGATTGATCGTAGGAAGCCTACGAACGATCGTAGAGCTCCAAAAACTGAGCAAACTCACTGTAAAACCTACGATCGATCGTAGGAAGCCTACGAACGATCGTAGGCGCGCAAATCAAACTCTTTAGTGCATGATTTTTTTAGGGTTTTCTCCCCTTGGCCTATAAATAGGGAACCTTTTTGGGGTTTTGGGTTACCCTATACCTAGAGCTAGATCTTAGAAGAGAAGGGAAGAGAGTGGAGGATTTCAAGAGGGGTTTTTGGATTTGGAGAAGAAGAGCACAAATCGAGCCTTGATCTCGCTCCTACGCGCCATTAGAGCTTGGATCTTCACTCACAAGCTTGGGTTTCGCTTCTTCAAGCTTCTTCAAGCCTTTTCAAGCATTGGATCAATGAGATTTCATCCCATAAGGTAGATACACTCTACTAGGCTCTAACTTCATAAACCCTTAATGATAAACATGATTTTCTTGTCAAATATAGATGTATATGGCCTTATATATGTGTACTTCAACTCTCCTAACTATTGATTTCATGAACCCTCTTCTATACCAAGATAAAATCCTATGAATGATCATGTGACTTAAATGTGATGATGCTATGCTTTCAACCGACAAATAAAAGATGGTACTTATTGAGATGTTTTATGTGTTAGTATCCAAAGATGAAAAGCATGTTAAAAGCCACAAGTTTTGGGAAAAACAAGTAGAAAAACCTAATTTTCAATATGATTGGATGATGTAATGTTATTGTATATGGATAATTGTGATGGGTGAATTATGTTTAGTATTGGACATATGACCATATGTAAAGTGTTTACTTTAGTGTCTACTATGTTATATCACAATTGCTACACGGACACTTATGCATATGCATGATCGAGCTTTTAATATTATGGGTATCCAAAAGAACAAGTACATGTATATAAGATGAAATACAAGAATAAGAAGAAGAAGCGTATAAGATGCAAATGAACCACATGAAAAGTATCAAATACAACTGAACCAAATGAATAGTACAATAAGCAAAAGAGGTATAAGAAAAGTACAAGAAGTAAAAGGTGTATACGGAAGGTATAAGAAGCACAAGATGTGTACGGAAAGTACAAGAAGCACAAGATGTATATGGAAAGTATAAGAAGCACAAGAAGTATACGGAAAGTACAAGAAGCACAAGATGTATATGGAAAGTATAAGAAGCACAAGATATTACAGGAAGTACAAGATGGAAAATATACAGAAAAAGCCGACGGGGATGCGATGATGGCAGGCTGCCTGAGGGAAATGGATACTGGCATCGGACTCGATGATTACAGGCTACCCAGAAGGGAGATGGATACTGGTCGTCTACTCCGAAGGTAGCCGAAGGTGAGGAGAACATTAGGCCACCCAGCTTACGTGAGTACGGGTACTAGTTGTCCGACTCCAAAGGTAACTAATGATGAATACCAAGGTATTTTAAATACCCGTACATGATAAGATAATAAAAGATAAAAGCGAAGGTATTTTAAATACCCATATATGCAATGGTATAAGATGATAAAAGATGACAAGAAGATGTTTTTGACAAAAGATGATAAGAAGATGTAAAAGACAAAAAATGAAAAGAAGGTGTTTTTCGAGAGTATTTTTCTAAGACAAATGCACATGATATGATTTTGTTTTCCACTCTCTGATTTCAGAAATGCATGTGAAATGATAAACTGTGATATATGTTGGATTACTGTTTATGATATTACTATCCAGTGGTTTGTATACGCTGAGTATTCCATGCTCAGCCGTACATATTATGTCGGTAGGTCCCTTCGACATTTGTGGCGAGCGTCCTCAAGAACCATTGGTCAAGGAAGGGTATGTTGAGGAGGACGAGACTTGGGATAGTCTTCAGCAGCAGAGGGCTCAGGAGGAGCAGAGGACTTTTGTTAGGTATCCCCATCATGAGTGATGAGAGGGAGAGACTTGTACATAAATTTTGTTGAGCGAGTATGTTCGCTCTTTATTCTGGTTTTGTTATGAACTTGGATTATGGTATTTTGGACTTGTATATAAACTTAGAATGCGGTATGTATAGAAAGAAAAAGTTTGTCCCATTTCTGTTATAGTATATATAGAAGATTGTAGTACGCTTCCACTGTCACAGGTATTATATGTTGCACATGATTCATATGTTGTATAGGATGGTTTGGTAATGAGTTCACATCGCCAAAGTATCCTAACTCCTAAGGGGTATTTTGGGTCGTGACAGGTTTGGTATCAGAGCTTAGGCTCTAGATTTCATCAGGTTGGGGTTGTTGTTTTAGGGTAGATGTGTATTATTCGAGTTGGAGTATGTTCGAGTCTAGGCATTAGAACAATATGGGTAGAAGTGATCCTTGAGTTAAACTTAGAGCTTGAAGTTTAGAATAATACAAACGACAAAATAGATAAAAAGTAAGGATATTAGGGCCGTATAGGAAATGGTATTCCAAGTATAGACTACGTGGATACTTCAACCGACATGATTCCTAGCTTCGCTAAGTTATTTAGGAATCCTTATTTTGGGTATACTATATGTACGGAGTCACATCATGTTTAGGAACCCTGGAAGAAATAATAATAATAATAATAATAAATGAATAAATATATTTGTATAATTTTTATCAAGTTCAGGGATATTTGATGCACGCTTCTAGATACAGATGTGCATTTTCTGCAGCACGTTCTAGACCCAGTGCTCAGTCCCAATTGATAAAAGATATAATTTTTGACAAGCACACGGATGTCTGATGCACGCTTCTAGATACAAATGCGCGTTCATTCTACAACACATTCTAGACCCAGTGCTCGGTCCAAGTCTAGATACAGATGCACGTTCATCCTACAACACATTCTAGACCCATTGCCCAGTCCAAAATGATAAACATATTTTGAACTCCAAGGATAATTTGCATCATACACAAGCATCATCCACATCATAAGCATCATCCATTGCATGAACATCATACATGACATGAGCGTTTTACATAGCCTCATGCATGACATGAGCATCCTACGTAGCATCACACATAGCATCATGCATAGCATGGGCATCATATATAGCATTCACCTCATACATCTCATATGCATCATTCACATCCCATATACATCATATTGATCCTAAGAGCCTCATACATGTCACGAACATGAAAGGGAATTGGTTAAATAACTCCAAGGTTGTAAATTAATCATTTGTCTTAGCCTTAAGTCGGTCAATGTCTTAAGTAGGTAATAGGTTAGTGTTTTAACCACGTTTTAGAACGTAGCTTCGCTAAGAAACCAAAGTGTATGCGATACTATTATGTGTATATCTTGATATATTGATTGTACATGGCACGCTTATATAGGCAGGAACTGCTAGTTGAATAATTATATTCAAAGAGCTTGGTTTTTTCGTTAGACTCACGCCTCGCTATTGTCCTCAGGAGTCGATCATGAGGCGTGGCACCCGAGGTAGAGGGTATCAGACTAGAGGGAACGGAGGAGGTATTCCTATGGGAGATGAGCAGCCAGATTTGACTTAGATCCTTCGGGTTATGGCCACGACTATGACTAGGCTTGCAGACAGGGTTGACACTCCTGTTGCCGTAGTACCTGCACCTCCTCCTGCACATCCCACAACAGGACTTGAGGCATTCCGAAGACTGAGGCCTCCCACCTTCTATGGTACTACTGACCCCATGGTTGTAGAGGCTTGGGTCATGTAGTTGGAGAAGACCTTTCGAGTTCTTCATTACACGGACGAGCAGAGGGTTAACTGGGCTTCCTTCGTGATGGAAGGTGAAGCTGAGCATTGGTGAAGGTCTGCACTGAGGCAAAGGGATGCCGCCAAGGCAGGGACACCATGGACATGGGCATTGTTCTTGGATGCTTTTTACGAGCAGTATTTTCCCAGGTTCGTGAAGGAGCAGAAGGAGAGGGAGTTCATGTTCTTGGAACAAGGAGAGATGACTGTGGTCGAGTATGAGGCCAAATTCGTCGGGCTCTCGAGGTTTGTTCCACACCTAGTTGCATCCGAGAGTATGCGAGTCAGAAAGTTTGAAGGTGGCTTGAGACCTTCCATTAGAGAGCGGGTTGTTATACTGCAAGTGGAAACTTGGAAAGAAATTGTAGGAAAGGCGAAGATTGCTGAGTGACATTTAGAGGAGTCTCTCCTGAGGAGTGACAGTAGCCGAGGGAGAGGCATGGTTCGAGGCCAGTCCAGTGGGCCAGTGCCACTAGAGAGGAGGGTTAGACCTTCCCCGTATCAGACTGCTATGTCTGTGCCAGTTCAGAGGTCCCCATTTGCACCATAGGTTCCCCGCCCAAGTACTTCACAAGGCACGGGATATGAGTCTTCTGGACCGACTTCCTCTGGGATGAGCAGCCACTGTGGGAGAAATCACAAGGGGGATTGTCGTACACTCACATGTGTATGTTATCACTGCGGTGATCGGGGACATCAGTTCAGAGATTGCCCACGCTGCCAATTGCCATTACTGCCATTGCAAAGGACTAGGCCACTAGCCCGACAGGTCACACATCAGGGGTCTTCTTAGGCTTCTAGGCCCCTAGGTAGATCGATTCCTCAGTAGAGGTATTCGTAAGCCTCTGGTCCTCCACAGCCCACCCAACCGCCTCGGTAGGCGAATCAGGGCAGAGTCTTTGCCTTAACCGAGCAAGGCGCACATGCATTCAAGGATGTTGTGCAAGGTACGCCCATTTGACTGCTTAAACATATGATGTGTAAAGTATATGAAATATGTTGATACAACATGCTACTTATATTCTATATGTGTTGTGATGCATTACTGGATGATTGTACATGATAAAGTATAGGATTTAATAAAGCATGGGAAAGTATCCCTGCTTCATTATGCTTCGTTTGAATTTCATGGATGAAATTCTTATAAAGGGGGGAGGATATAGAGCCTCGAAAATTTGGTTCACTATTCATGTGAACAGTGCCCTTGTATGGTGTGTGTAAAGGCCTAAGGCCTTACATAGTGTTCTTGGTATTATGGTGAGTAAAGTGAGGGTTGTAGGTATATATTTGGAGTCTCAAAATGAGAGTATAAAGATACTCTAAGTGGTTAGAAAACAAAGGTATAATATACCCAAGGTGTTTAATGGGTTGTGAGTGAATAGTGTAGTGAATAGTACTAGTGCGCGAGGCATAAAGAGGTCGGGCCCTCTCATGCATGTTGGTGTATGTTAAATGATCACTTAGAAGGATTTGAAATATATGGGGGAATGATTAATGAGGTGTGGTTATGGTTTTGGACCCGAGGGGAAAGAGTGTGAAAACCCTCGAAGTGTTCTAGTTGTTGAAGAGGTATGTTTCGGCATTTCCCTCAACTTTACGAAGCCTTAGTTTAGACGCCGTTGCTCAGAATCAAGTGATTCTTGAGTTTTTGGAAAGGTATTGGAACCCCTACGAGGTTCACGTTGATCATTTTTATGTATTTTGAGTCGGGGTTAAGTCAAACGCCCGATTTCCAAAGTCGGGTCTGCTGCAAATTTGGGTTGCTAAAACCCATTTCCGGACTAGTCATATATAGGGGAAAATTTTTCCATAAAAAAATTAGAATTAGGATTTTTCTAAAACATGAAATTTGTTCCCCTTCGAATGACGAATCCAACGCAAGTTGAATCGTCAAAAGTTATGGCTTAAATACCAAAGCGGGAAAAATCTGGAAAACATTCTGTCAGAGCTACGATCGATCGTAGAAGACCTATGAATGATCGTAATACCCCAAAAATGCTGAAAACTCACTGGTGAGGCTACGATCGATCGTAGGAAGCCTACGAACGATCGTAGAGCTCTGAAAACTAAGCAAACTCACTATAAAACCTACGATCGATCGTAGGAAGCCTACGAACGAGCGTAGGCGCGCAAATCAAACTCTTTAGTGCGTGACTTTTTAGGGTTTTCACACCTTGACCTATAAATAGGGGACCTTTTTTGGGGGTTTTGGGTTACCCTAAACCTAGAGAGAGATCTTATAAGAGAAGGAAGGAGAGTGGAGGATTTCAAGAGGGGTTTTTGGATTTGGAGAAGAAGAGCACAAATCAAGCCTTGATCTCGCTCCTACATGCCATTGGAGCTTGGATCTTCACCCACAAGCTTGGGTTTCGCTTCTACAAGTTTCTTCAAGCCTTTTCAAGCATTGGATCAAAGGGATTTCATCCCATAAGGTAGATACACTCTACTAGGTTCTAACTTCATAAACCCTTAATGAGAAAACATGATTTTCTTTACAAATATAGATGTATATGGCTTTATATATGTGTAATTCAACTCTCCTAACTATTGATTTCATGAACCCTCTTCTATACCAAGATAAAATCCTATGAATGATCATGTGACTTAAATGTGATGATGCTATGCTTTCAATCAACAAATAAAAGATGGTACTTATTGAGATGTTTTATGTGTTAGTATCCAAAGATGAAAAGCATGTTAAAAGCCACAAGTTTTGGGAAAAACAGTAGAAAAAACTAATTTTCCATGTGATAGGATGATGTAATGTTATTTATATGGATAATTATGATGGGTGAATTATGTTTAGTATTGGACATATGACCATATGTAAAGTGTTTACTTTAATGTCTGTCATGTTATATCACAATTACTACACGGACACTTATGCATATGCATGATCGAGCTTTTTATATTATGGGTATCCAAAAGAAGAATTACATATACATAAGATGAAATACAAGAATAAGAAGAAGAAGAGTATAAGATGCAAATGAACCACATGAAAAGTATAAGATGCAAATGAACCAAATGAACAGTACAAGAAGCAAAAGAAGTATAAGAATAGTACAAGAAGTAAAAGATGTATACGGAAGTATAAGAAGCACAAGATGTATACGGAAAGTACAAGAAGCACAAGATGTATATGGAAAGTTTAAGAAGCACAAGATGTTACAGGAAGTACAAGAAGATAGAAAATATACGGAAAAAGCCGACGGGGATGCGACGATAGCATGCCGCTTGAAAGGGAAATGGATACTGGCATTGGACTCCGATGATAGCAGGCCACCCGAAAGGGAGATGGATACTGGTCGTCTACTCCGAAGGTAGCCGAAGGTGAGGAGAACATTAGGCCACCCAGCTTACATGGGTACGGGTACTAGTTTTCTGACTCCAGAGGTAGCAAATGATGAATACCAAGGTATTTTAAATACCTGTACATGATAAGATAATAAAAGATAAAAGCCAAGGTATTTTAAATATCCGTATACTCAATGGTATAAGATGATAAAAGATGACAAGAAGATGTTTTCAACAAAAGATGATAAGAAGATGTAAAAGACAAAAGATGAAAAGAAGATGTTTTCTGATAGTGTTTTTCCGAGACATATGCACATGATATGATTTTTTTTTGCGCTCTCTGATTTCATAAATGCATGTGAAATGATAAACTGTGATATATGTTGGATTACTGTTTATGATATTACTATCTAGTGATTTATATATGCTGAGTATTCCATGCTCAGCCGTACATATTATGTCAGCAGGTCCCTTCGACATTTGTGGTGAGCGTCCTCAAGAACCATGGGTGAAGGAAGGGTATGTTGAGGAGGAGGAGACTTGGGGTAGTCTTCAGTGGTAGAGGGCTCAAGAGGAGCAGAGGGCTTTTGTTAGGTGGCCCCATCATGAGTGACGAGAGAGAGAGACTTGTACATAAATTTTGTTGAGCGAATATGTTCGCTCTTTATTTTGGTTTTGTTATAAACTTGGATTTCGGTATTTTGGTCTTGTATATAAACTTAGAATACAGTATATATAGAAAGAAAAAGTTTGTCCCATTTCCGTTATAGTATATATAGAAGATGATAGTACGCTTCCGCTATCACATGTATTATATGTTGCACAGGATTCATATGTTATATGGGTTGGTTTAATTTGGTAATGAGTTCACATCGCCAAAGTATCCTAACTCGTAGGGGTATTTTGGGTCGTCACATGTACAGAGATCTAGAGTAATAGTGGTCGTCCCGGTGCAAGAGGCACAAGTATTGGAGGATAGATAAGATACTGCTTTATTCTATCAAAGGTTTCTTGGCATTCGTTTGTTCGAACTGTAGATACATTCTTCCGGAGAAGGTTAAAGATTGGCTCGTAGATCGGAGTGAGCTGAGAGCTGAATCGACTGATGTACTGAATTCTGCCCAAGAACCCACAGATTTCCTTTTTAGTTTGGGCGGTCGGTATTTCGGTGATAGCTCTGGCTTTAGCTGGATCGATCTCGATGCCTCTTTTACTGACTATGAAGCCTAGGAGCTTTCTTGATGAGGCTCCAAAGACACATTTGACTGGATTCAGTCTCAAGCCGAATTCTCTGAGTCTGTCACATAGTCTTTTCAAGTCTTCAGGGTGCTTCCTGACAGTTGGTGATTTGACTATCATGTCATCTACATAGATTTCAGCTGACTTGTGGATCATGTCGTGGAACAGTGCTGTCATAGCCCTCTGGTAGGTTGCCCCTACAATCTTGAGTTCGAAGGGCATGATCTTATAGCTGAATGTGCCCCAAGGTGTGATAAATGAGATTTTTTCCATGTCTTCCTCTGTCATTCTGATCTGGTTGTATCCAAAGAAACCATCCATGAACGAGAGTGTCTCGTGCCCTGTAGTATTGTTGACTAGGATATCGATATGCGGGAGATGGAAGTTGTCTTTAGGGCTTGCCTTGTTTATATTCTAGAGTCGATGCACATTCAGACCTTGCTATCCTTCTTGGGTACCGGAACAATGTTGGCTAACCATTCAGGGTAGGTTGCCACTGCCAGGAAGCCCAATTTGATATGCTTCTCTATCTTTTCCTTGACCTTCTGCGACCATTTGGGCCTCATCTGTTTTAGTTTCTGCTTAATCGGTCTGACTTCTAGGTTCAGGGGCAGTCTGTGTACCACCAATGCTAGGTCCAGGTCAGGCATGTCTGCATATGACCAGGCAAAGACGTTACTGTAGCTCTTCAGGAAGCTGATCTTGTCTATTCTCTACTGCAGGCTCATGGTTGTGCTGATCTTGATGAGCTGGGGGTTGTCTTCAGAACCAAGGTTTATGGTCTCAGTGTCCTCGATGTTAGACTGTAGGATCCCTTCACTGTGCTCTAGCAGGTCCAAGATTTCTTGAGGTGGTTCCTCTTCCTGTTCTGAGTCATACTCAACTTCTGAAAGTTTGAAAAGGGTTTCAGGGGTAGCCTTAGTGCAGGTGATTTTCTGACAAATCATTTAGCTTAGTTTAGCATGCTTTTTGTTATTTTTGTTGGCTTTAGGACACTAGGCCTTCCAGGGGAAGAGTCCGTGTGATTTCTTCATCAGCTAGATGAAATTTTTTATGCAAAACATGTTTTGGAGTCAAAATATCAGATTTTTCATAGATAAAATAAGTTATTGTTGTTTACAAAATGATGACTCAACAAAAAGAGGCCGACAGTGGCCAATATTTGGATTTCGCAATAGGAGCAAAAGAGAAGGTAGAAGGAGAAGAAGTGAGGTGCTTCAGTCACTGCTTGATCGAATCAAACAGCACTGTAATTTGCTTGCCCTAGCCCTGAATGACCTTGATGGTGAGAGCCTCGGTCCCCCAACGGATTAGTGGTCGGCGACTAGATGATGCCTCAGCTCTGTTGGAGAGGGTGCAGACTTGCTCTCCCGCTGGATCTTCTTTTTATACGGCTTCTTCGACAATTAGCTCGCCGAACATTTATGTCATGCTGAATATTTTCGGGTCTGGAATCCCTGAAGACTCAACACTGGGCTGGGGGTTTGAGATACTAGTAACTAGTGCAAGAGGGGTATTTGGGTAGGATTTGAATGTCCCCACCGGGAAGGTTACAGAGATGTGGGGTCGAGGTTTTGGTTTCACCAACTGGCTGCTCTTCTTGGTTAGCTTGGAGAGATACTCTTCGAATTTGGGCTTGTACCCCCATCTGAATGGAGATGTATAGCGAGGAGGTGTATATCTCTTCTTCATACCCTAGTTTTTGATTCTCAGGCCTAACCCCGACTGGTAATTCATTCTGGCCATCATCCTGACAAATGGTGGTACAGCTTACTTGCTTTGCTCTTCTATCTAGGCGATAGAACTGACCTGCTCAAATTGGTATGTCATGAAGGTTGCACCTTGCCCCAGTTCCTGGATGTCCCTGAAGGAACTTGTCAACTCCTCTGATGGGATCATGACCAAGTGGTTATATTGAATAAATTTGATTCTCTGATGGAGAGAGGAGGGAATGGCTTCAACCGTGTGGATCCACGACCTCCCTAGGAGCAAGGTGAATGATGTTGGCACATTCACGACTTGAAAGTTCGTAGTGAACTGAGCAGGTCCGACCTCGATGGTCAAGTCGATGTCTCCTAGATTCTGTCTGGTGGAGTTATCAAAAGCCTTAATTATCATGGGTCTCTTCTTCACTTGGCTGAGATCTAGACCCAGGCTTTGCAGTGTTGATAGCGTGCAAATGCTTAGGCCGGAGCCGTTGTCAATGAGCACTGATGATAGAGTTCTATCCATGCACTGAACTGCAATGTAAAGAACCCGGGTATAATCCTTGTCACTATCCGATATTTCCTCTTCTGTGAAGGAGATGATTCTGGATTCAAATACTTGCCCCACCATGTGCCCCAGTTTCTCGGGCGTGATGTCTGGTGTTACGTGAGCATTGTTAAATACTTGGAGCAGCTATTTCCTGTGATGCTCAGATGTTAGGAGAAGACCCAAGATGGAGATCTATGCGGGGGTTTTGCTTAGCTGATGAGTGATATTGAACTCTTCCTGCTGAGTCGCTGCCTCTTTCTTTGGGTCTGACATCCTTACTTTCTCTTTCTCTGTCCCCTTCACCTTTGCCAGCTCAGTTACCAGAGGTTGGTACACCCGGCCAGATCGGGTCAGGTAGGCTATGCTCTCACTTTCAAGGATGAGAGAGTGGGGAGCAGGTACTCGATTAAGGTTAAAGGGTGGAGAAGGGATATAAGGGATCCGAATGGGGCCTGTTAAGGTGGAGGCTTGAGCTGGGGCTGTGGGTCAGTTTGTAGGGCAAGGGATGGTGTAGATGATCTGTTCAGGACATGGATCTATATCGGCGATTGGATGGTTTGTATATTTGATTGGGGGAAAGGAATTATGACAGGAGACTGGTAAGAGGGCCTGATGATGCCGTCATCGACTGCGGGTGTGCTGGGTCTTGGTCGCCCTGTCTCGGGATCTTCCCACTCAATCAAATTGAGTTGGTTGTTGTGTGGGGGCAGTGGCACCTAGTTGATACTGGTATTGCCAGGGGCCAGTTCAACCTTACCCTTATCTAGAAGATCCTGGATGGCGTACTTCAGGTCGATGCAGTAATTTGTAGCATGACCTGAGCCTCGATGAAAGGCACAGTGATGATCGGCTCGATAATTCTTGTTTTGTTTGTTAGGAGCTAAGAGAGGTGTAGGGCATCTCAATTCAAGAAGACCCTGCTTGGTCAAAAAGTCCAATAACTGGCTAAGAGTGTATGGAAGAGGGGTGAAGTTTCTGGAGGGACGGTTCTGCCCCTGGTTTTGTTTTACTGGTCAGGTGTTTCCGGATGCTTGCTGAGACTGAGCGGCTGGAGCCGGCAATCTGATGGGTGCTACGGAAGATACCATCTGGACATCTTCTTTTATTCTCTGGTCCCTACGACCACAGTTTCTGTTTACAGGAGCTATCGTTTTAGGAGGAGCAAGCTCTAGACTGGAGTGAATGACACCACTCTAGATGGCTGTCTCGATACGGGCACCGGTTTTGACAATGGTGCCAAAGTCCACAACTGGTAGAGTTACCATCAAAGTGGAATAGGGCTGTTTCAGGGTACCCATGAATATGTTCTCTAACTCCTCCTTGGGGATCAAAGTAGCCCTCAAGCGGGTGGCTTATTCCAGGAAAGACTCGTTGTTCTGCTGGTATAGCTATTCCAGTTGGCTTTGCTGAGGCCGAAGCTCTTGGTTGAAGGAGTACTGCTCCACAAAGCTGTTCATGGCATCTTGCGAGGTTTTGATTCGTTGCTTGTCAACCGACATGTACGAGGTGAGGGCTGCCCCCTTCAAACTTTTCTAAAAGTACTGGATGAGCAGAGATTGATTCTTGTTATGTTGGAGCATGTCCCCTAGATATAACTGTAGATGTTACTTTGGGAAGCCTGTGCCATTGTACTTGTCAAAGTCTAGTACTTTGAAACTCGGGAGTACAACATCTCCTGGTGAGAAAGTCAAGTCATCCAATGATAGACTGGGGTTTACAGATGCTCTGCATCTCATCTCTTCTTTCATCTATTTGATCTCCTCATGTTGGTCCCTGAAGGACAGGGTAGGATCTGAGGATGATGGCCCTTATTGGTTGACGTGCGAGGCCTTGGGCTACTCATAGTACTGATCATATTTTGCTTCACCTCCACCTGTTGCGGGCCCATGATTAGGGATGATGATTTAGAATAGGCTAATGTGACTCTGGATGAGGCTGTTAAGAGGTTTCTCCGGTAGGGATTCGAATATAGGGTTCTTCGATTTGGGCACCAATGAGAATCTTCAAGGATTCCAGAACACTGTCTAACTTTGCTTGCATGACCGTGATATCTCTCTCGTGAGACTATAGGATCTCACTGTTTCGTTGATGCTGGTTGGATGGTTCTAACATCGATTATGATTGATTCTCAGTAGAGGCTGCACTATATGCTTCTTCCGTGACTAGAACTTCTGTTAGCACTGTGTCTACGGCTGCTGCTTCTACGAGAATTGCAGTCATAGAGCGAGTCATGGGTCAACTCATGCAACTTAAAAGGAGCAATGGCTAAACATGAATATGCATGATGCCAGGAAGAAGATGCTAGAAAAGGATTTTTCATTGATGCATGCAAAGTGAGTACAAGACTATGCGACTCAAAGAAAGACAAAGACTCGATCCTAGGTAGGTCTGTCAGGGATCGCAAAGTCAAGGAGTAGGGGCACACCGATAAGGTCCATGATTTGTTGTTGGAGGGATGTGACCTCAACCTCCATATTTTCAATTCCCTTAGTAGCATTGAACATTCAGGATTTGAACTGTCGGATCCGGGAGGTCATCTCAACCTTTACACTATCAAGCTATTTTTGGTAGAAATGCAGCTAGGCCCTGATGATGGTGGTTTCTCTGGCGTCGCCTTTGCATCTCTTCTGGAGAGCTTGGACTGTCTGCTCAAGTTGCTCGATCTGCCCCTGCATGGCTTGAAGATCACGGTTCCGCTCTGCTTTTGGTTGCCTGAATGCTTACTGGGCATTCTGTAGCATTCTCTCTTTCTATTGGATCTGGAGCTGTCTCTCCACGGAACCACTATTTCAGCTATGGGTATAGTTCCTCTTGATGGAGCTGAGATAAGTGTAGGTAGTTCCCTAGGTGCAAGCATACTGGATGGAATGTCAGGGTCTTCTACCCACAGTCAGTATGTTGAATCAGTCAGTGGTCCTGATGTAACCACAAAGTCCGACCACTGTTCTCTTCTAGAGCTTTGCCAAACTGATTGGAAGCGCCGAGTGAGGCTATCAGAGTGTACTGTGAAGCTGATACAATTACTTCCCTGTTAGTCTATCACTGGGATGCACTGAGGGAGTCCAAATTGACAGAAGACTCAGAGTGGTACATAGACTGCTGAACCAGTTAGACTGGCTAGGATCATACATCGTCTTTCAGTTGTGATGACACGAGGTAGCTTTCTTAAGACTAGCCACTTGCACTACCATGTGATCTCCTCATCCGATAGGGTTTGGAGAAGCTGGAAGAGCGTTTTGACGTCAGTAGTCACTATCTATCCTTGATTCTGTGAAATCTTATAGGGTAGACTATATGTATCATGGAGATCGGTAGGTACTGAAATGATTGTAGGTAGGTGTCCTACCAACCATAGGTGCAGTAAAGGTGCACTGGCATGAAAGATGCCCTTACTACGGTCTACTGCTTAGTTGATAGCCCTGAGAAGCTCTGTAAGGATGACAGATACAACTGATCCAGAGTTGTGCATGTCCTCGATGATCCCTACCAGTACTGATTCGGCAAGGGTGCGGCACTTCGGGAATACTAACGAGACATTGCTATCAGTGCAGGGGCGTTGAGACCGGGAAGTTCAGCTGAAATGGTGTCAGGGTTTCACTTGTGCTTGTCTTGCTTCTCAGGATACTCTACTAGTATCCGATCAAAAGAGTCATTAAGACCGTACTGTAAGCAGGCAGACTTGATATGCAAGAACCTTGATAGGTCTACCTGATATGGGCTGAATGTCTTTCAGTGTTGGACATAGTTCATTCTTAGCAAAGCGGAACACCATATGTGATGGGTCACAACACTGAAAAGCAGCGTTCATGAGGCGTGGGTCCAGTTTAACCATGGAAAGGTCTAAAATGGACCCGGTTTTGTAGTACTGAGCCCAAGCGAGACGTTGACTAGGAGTGAAGGCCTCAATTGATTGTCGGAGATTGTTGTCACATGTCGCCTGAGATGTCAAATGCACGGGCTGTGACGGTTGACCAATTGACCGAACGATCCCTAAAGGACCTTTCATCTACCTAAACAAGAGATAGACTCGATGTGAGTGTACTGTGTATGCAGATGAGAAAAATACAAAGATGAATGATGACTGTATTTTTTTATTTTTCTTGATTTTGATGGGGTGTGACAAGGCACATGTGATCCGATAGCGTAGACGGACGGAGGTCCGACGTGCTTTTGCCCGGGTTGTTGGGAACCGGGAACCTATCAAGTCAAGGTTGGGGATAGGTCCTGTGAAGACCTATTTGCCTAGGATTTGAATCTCATATGCTATATCGGAATCCAGGATTGGATGTAGTTTATTACAAGCACAGGTTTGACTCATTATATGTCCCTGGATGGGTGCTTATTAGGGTAGAATGTACCCGAATAGTCAACCATGATTGGAGACAGGTATAGGGTGCAAGCAGATTAGGATTCAGAGTAACCCTCCTTGGATGAGCTGCTTATAGACTATACCGGATCCTAGTCAACATGTATAAATACTGGGTTGATGCAAATGTGTTCCTAGCAAGATAGGGGATAACTTAACTTCGTATATTCGACTCCTCGGTATAGAACATACCTGAAAAGGACGATTAGTGTAAGTGAGAGCGTTCAGAATCACTCCCTGAGGGTAATCATCCATCAGGTGTAATTCTACGAACCTCCAAGACTTTTAAGCTTCTAACACTGAGGATGATCATCCACCAGTCATAACTGTAATAAGCCTAACTACTGGGTTTAATAGCTCATTTATACTACTATGCTATATATGATGTGCACTGTACATAATTAAATTGAAGAGATGAAATGATTAGTATTAGGTTAAATACTTAGACATTTGAACAAATTTGATTTTGATTGGCTTAGACATAGGTTCTGGGTTAAACCCTAGGTATACAATCCCTACCAAAGTCACCAGAGCTGTGAGCACGAGATTTTGCCCTCACAAAAGATGTGGTTTGATTTAGAGTCGCCACCTATTAATTTAGAAGAGATAAGTCCCCGAGTAGTGGATAACGTCTTGGTCTATGGTAGAGGTCTAGGTAAGAGGTTCGGTTAAGTCTGGGAATGGTGTTAGGCACCCCAAGACTTCTATTTTTCAATGGTTCCCTACTTTCTAGGTGTAAACCAATTTTAATCAAGTTATTTTTCAAATGCCTAAGTGTTTAAGATAATGCTAAGCCAAGAAGGAGAAAGCTAATTACGGTCGAACCCGGATTGGGTTGCCTACGTACTCACAAGATGAGATTAGACCGAGCGTAGTTTTGGCACATGGGCTCGTGCCAAGGCTAGGGAGTGTGTGTGTGTACACTAAGAGTGACTTACGGACTAGTCCGGTAGACTAGGGTTTGGTTGACCAGGTTGGTCAAGTGTAAGGTATGGGCCCGGTAAGCCAAGGGTTAGTCCGGTAGACTAAAGATTAGTCCAGTAGATTGAGATTAGACCAGGTAGGCCAAAGGGTAGGTCTGGTAGACTTAATTTAGGCCATATAGGTTATAATCGAAAATAACCAAGGTTAGGGTTGCTAACTGAGGTTAAGGGTCAAAGTAATCGTAGTTAGGATTGCTAACCACAGTTGAGGGTAACAAGGTAATGTCAAGTAGGCTGAGGTTGGGCCAGATAAACCAAGGATGAGCCCGATAGGCTAAGAGATTAGGCCCGGTAGGCCAAAATCAGATTTAACCGAGGTTAGGGTTGTTAACCGTAGTTAAATGAGTAAAGTCAACCATGGTTAGGGTTGTTAACCATGGTAAAGAGGGCCAAAGCAGAACATTTTGGTCACATAACAAGATTTCAGAATTTTTGATATTTTTTCAGATATTTTACCAAGGATTAAAGGTTGCTTAACCACGGTTAAAAGTTAACCAAGATTGGGTTAACCCTGATTAAGAGTCTAGACAAGTCAGGTTGGGTCCAAAGTGCATGGTTGGGCCTAGAGTGGCCTCCTACCTAGTCTGGGCCCTGTGAAAAAGCCAAAAAGACATAAATCCATAATGACGGTAATGGTATTACCGCCATTACAGAAGCAGTTTCAGAGGGTTTTGTAAGGTCTGGGGTTTGAGTTAGGGGTGAACACCAGGGTCAGGGACCCATAGGATTTGAAGAGGGAAGTGTCAGGAAGGCCCTAGGCCTTTAGTGAGCCCAGGGGGAGGTCTGGAGTGGGCCCCATAGTGGGCTGAACACCCTGTGTTTAGAATGCTGTAATGGCAGTAGATAGTTTACCACCATTATTCTAATTCCTGTTTTAGGCCATGTTAACCATGGTTAAGCAGCTGGGTTGGGCCTGAAAGGATCAGGATGGGTAGGCCAGGGTCTGAGGAGACTAAGTATGGCCCTGGATTGGACTAGGGCCCACCAAAAATGGGTGAAACAAAGCTGCAACAAGAAGGCCAGGAATGACGGTGATAATTCTACCGCCATTCCTGGATTTTTCCATAAATACGATTATCCCACTAGGGGCCTGCTCCAGTGCATTCCAGGGGTTCACTTATGGCTTGAGGGACCCTCAGAACCTAGAGGAGAGTTTTGTGATGGTGGGGGGTCTTGTACCTGAGCTAGAACCTCAAGGGGGTTCCCCCATGCCTATGAAGTGGCAAGGGGGACCCCTATCCTTGGTTGGAAAGCAGTAACAGAGATATAAAATGGAAATAAATGAGCCCTAGAGTAGGACTAGGGGTTTTACAATGCTTTGACAGAAATGAAAAGGAGGGGAAGGGTTCTGCCCTCTCGGCTTGCTCTGCAAGGTGGTGGTGTAGTGGTGGAGCCAAGGGAAGACCTGGGTAGCTCTTGAGGTTGCCTGAGATTTGCCTTGGTGGAAGATGAAGGCTAGAGGGGAGAGGTTTGGGCTGGCCAAAATCTTATTGGGTTTCCTTGAAGAGTTTTTGGAGTGGTTTGAACCAAGGATTTGGGGGAGTATATATAGAGTAGGAGAGACCCTGGGGCAGTATGGGGATTACTGGGAAGGTTTAGAACACTGGGGAGGCAAAGCAGGAGTGTTGTAGGGGGTCCAGCTGTACTGCAAACCAGAGATCAGGTAATGGCGGTAATAACATTACTGTCATTTCTTGTTTTATGTTAAAACAGGATCAACCCTCACAAGATTGGCCTGAATCACTGTTCACTTTGCCAAAAAAGGTAATTGTGGTAAAGATATTACCACCATTACATGATCTTTTTGAATTTGAAAGGTTGGCCCCACTGCAACGGCTCCTAAAGGCTGGTGGGCCCTTGTTTAGGCCCATAGAGGTTTCTGGGCTTGATTTGAGGGTTTTTTAGGCCTTAGGGTTGAATTAGGGTTTACCTAGTTAGACTAGGGATTAACTAGGGTTAGGCCTAGGGTTGGGCCTAGGGTTTGATCAGGGTTTTCCTAGGGTTAGTCTAGGGTTTTTCTTGTGATTGCCTAGGGTTTAGGGCTTGACTAGGGTAAAGCCTAGTGTTCACCTAGGGTTAGGCCTAGGGTTTGATCAGGGTTTACCTACGGTTAGTTTAGGATTTTTCCTGTGATTGCCTGGGGTTTAGGGCTTGACTAGGGTTAGGCCTAGGGTTCACCTAAGGTTAGGCTTAGGATTTGGTCAGGGTTTGCCTAGGGTTTAGGACTTGACTAGGGCTCAGCTGGGGATAATCATGGTTTAAAAGTACTAACCATAGTTAAGGCAAGATGTAAAAATTAGCTGCTTACAGGATTCATAAGAGGAAAAATAGATACTACTTTATTTGTAATGACCAAGAATGATGATATGCTAGTAATTCAAATTTATGTTGATAACATCATATTTGGTTCAACTAATGAATCCCTATGTAAGATGTTTGCTAAAACAATGTAAGATGAATTTGAAATGAGTATGATGAGAGAATTAATCTTCTTTCTTAGACTCCAAATTAAGCAAACAAAACAAGGAACATTTATAAATCAAGCCAAGTACACTAGAGAGTTACTCAAGAAGTTTGAGATGGAAAATACTAAAGTACTGGATACACCTATGAGTCCATCAACCAAACTTGATAAAGATGAAAAGGGCAAAAATATTGATGAAAAATAATATAGAGGCATGATAGGAAGTTTGCTTTATTTAATTGGTAGTAGACCTGACATCATGTTCAGTGGATCCATTTGTGTTAGATTCTAAGCCTGTCGAAAAGAATCATATATGGTGGCTATTAAGAGGATCTTTAGATATCTGCTAGACACTATAGATTTAGGTTTATGGTATCCTAGAGACACATCTTTTGAACTAATTAGTTATTCTGATGCTGACTTTCTTGGATGCACAGTTGATAGGAAAAGCACAAGTGGCACTTGTCACTTCCTAGGACCTCTTGTTTCATGGTTCATCAAGAAACAGAACTCAGTAGCTCTATCTACAGCTGAGGCTGAATATGTAGCTGCTGGGAGTTGTTGTGCTCAAACTCTTTACATGAAACAACAATTTGAAGATTTTAAACTTTTCTATTATAAAATTCCTATAAAATCTGATAATACTAGTGTCATTTGTATGACTAAAAATCTCATTTAACACTCAAGAACTAAACACATTGAAATAAGATATCATTTTATTAGAGATCATGTGCAAAATGAGGATGTGTTGTTGGAATTTGTAGCACCCCAGACTTTTCCATCTTTAAATGAATAAGTATTTCGTAGTTGAATGGACTTCCACGTAGTCTAATTAATAAATAGGGGAGAAATTGGAAATTCCGAAATATTAGAAATGTGCGTTTTCGAGAGATGAATCCAACCCAAGTTGAATCGTCGAAATCGGACGAACGAGTCAAAAGATATGGCCAAAACAGTCGGGACCAGCAGAGCACCGATCGCTCGGTCCACGGAGCGATCGATCGGTCCAAAACCGATCGATCGGAGGCTATCGACTGGTCGAAAAATTTGTATGGGGAAATTTTCCAGAGAGTGAGTTTTTGACCGGTCGATCGGTCAATAACACCGATCGCTTGGTAGGCAACCGATCGATCGGTCATAACCACCGATCGCTCGGTCTTCGCGTTTTTGCAGAAATTTCAGTAAGGGCGTTTTCGTCTTTTGGGTGTTAAACCCTTACCCATAAGGGTTTGCTCGACCCTTTGAGCCCTCATTCACAACCCTTAGAAATTTTGAGAGCTAGAGAGTGAGAAGAAGAGGGTTTTGACCTAGGGTTTCCATTGAGGAAGAAATCAAAGGGGTGGACCATCCTAGGTCGTCCTCAAACTTGGATTTGCTTCAAGTTCAAGGCTTGGATTCTCCAAATCCAACCTCAAGCTCGTGTGGAGTACCTCTTCCAAGCTAGGGCAGCGTTTCTACATCATCCTCAAGGATTTTTCTTTCCCTTTTCAAGGTTAGTACACTCTTCCTAGTTACTTTGGTAATAACCTAGGATTTTTCTAAGTAAATATGTGTTGAACCTTCCCCATTGCTCCCTTGTGTTGGTATATGCTAAATTCCTAAAACATAAACAATATAATACAAACAAATGATGGAATGTATGAATGGATGAAGAGTGGAGGCGATTGGATGCCATGTTGTGATGTGTTGAATGATGGGAAAAAATGGTGGAAGGGCATATTACGCATAATGAACACACCCCAAGTGTTTGATGAAATGTTCGAATGAGAAAATATGAAATAACTAAAGGTAAAAAGGTTGAATACCACATGTTTGATAGAATGCATGAATAAACTAAGATTTGAAAGCATGAGTCACATAAATGTTCCCCATTTGGCAAGTTGTATGCATGTGTTTATTTCGCTTCTTAAATTCTCATGTGAGTTGGGAATTTTTAAAATGCTATATGTCATCATGATTTCACGATTGCTATGCACGAGCACATATGTAGATGGAGGATATTGTCAAGGAGGTTGGTAGCCCAGGATTATGTGGGTGCTAGCCTCTGGCTCATAAGAAACGTATTGCATTGTCAAGGGGGTTGGTAGCCCAGGGATCATGCGGGTACTAACCCCTGGCTCATAAGAAAGGACTCGGAAATGTTGCACTGTCAAGGAGGTTGGTAGCCCCGGTTAAGGGTGCTAACCTCTGGCTCATAAGAAAGGAAATGGTATTGTCAAGGAGGTTAGTAGCCCAGGATTATGCGGGTGCTAACCTCTGGCTCATAAGTAAGGTATCGTACTGTCAAGCAGGCTGGTAGCCCAGGGATGTGCGGGTGCTAGTCTCTGGCTCATAAGAAGTGTATTGTACTGTCAAGGGGGTTGGTAGCCCAGGGATGTGCGGGTGCTAACCCCTGGCTCATAAGAAAGGTATTGTACTGTCAAGGAGGTTGGTAGCCCAGGGATATGCGGGTGCTAACCTCTAGCTCATAAGAAATATTGAAAGGACAACTCAAAGAGAAATTGTATGATGCATAGACATGTTTTAGTTTCATAATAATTATGACTTGATAAAATGTTTATGTATGAGGTTGCTAGAAATGATTATGAACTATACTCTTCCCATTACTTGTATATGATGTTGTTCGTTATTACCATTGTTAGTTAGGGGCTTGTACTCGCTGAGTATTTCATGCTCAGCCGTACTTTCATGTCGGCAGGTACCCGAGTCCCTCTAGACATTTGTGATCCGGGTCCTTGGATAGAGGAGGACTATGGCGAGGAGGAACCTTATGAGGATCTAGTAGTCGAGCCTCAGGCGGAGGCGAGAGACTTAGACCATTGGCCCCACGGGGGTGACTATTGAGCGAGACAGAGTTGTATTTTGTCTTTTGTATTTTGTTAGGTGGGCCCGTCCACCTTAGGCTTAGACGTGTTGTACATATGTTAAACTTGGAATACTGTTTTGGGACTTTAGAAGAAAAAAAAAAAGAAAAAAAAAGAGTTGGTTTCGCTTCCGCATTTTTATGTTTAGCTTCCGCGCTCTGATTATCATTGTATTAGTATTATATTTTGCCTTGTCCATTTCAGGATGGTTTGGCAGGTTTGTATAGTCCACCTAAAGTATCCCTAAACTCCTAGGGGGTATTTTGGAGCGTGACAGAATTTGTGGATACAAATAATCAACTTGCAGATATATTCACTAAACCCCTACAATTTGATAGATTTAGTTCATTGAGAAGAGATCTTGAATTAGGAAGACTACATGATTATTTATAAATTCAAATGATGCCGAGAAATCCTAAATGTTGAATAAAAATAAAATTAGTACTTCAAAATATTATTTAATTAAATAAATTAAAGTGATTAAAAGTTTTATCAAAAACTTGAGTTAAAGTGTCTAAGGATGATGTATGATGGTTGAAATATGTGTTGGAATGATTTATAAAAGAAAAATTCAAAAGTGTTTGGTTTTAGAAGAAAACAGAAATTTTCAGGTTTTTCCTTCTGTCCAGTCGACTAGATGTAGTCATGCAGACGACTAGATCAAAGGTAAAGTCCTCATAATCAGATTTAGAGCAAAACTGAAAAACTTCAAAGTTTTTCTTCTATCCAGTCGATTAGAAGAAACCATCCAGTCGACTAGATAGTTGAAAAAGGTGAAACGTAGGGAAAAATCGTATTTTAGATTATTAAAGGGTTAAACCATCCAGATGACTAGATTAAGTCATCCAATCATCTAAATGGTTAGGGTATAAATACAACTTCAAATTTCCCAAAGTCATTCATCATTTCAAACTTTTCCCTCTTTCAAGCCCTTGCTCTCCTTCTCCCCTAATCTGTTCCAATCATCTCTAAATCTCTTAGATCTCCCTTTAATCTGTCAAATACCTCTTTCGTATCCTCAAATCTCATTCGAAATGGTGAGAACCAAAAATGCCAGCGAAGAACCAAGCCCTAAAAAGTGAAAAACAGGAAAAAGGGAAGGCCCTAGCCTCCTCCTTAGTTCCAGTACGGCCTTCGAGTTTCAATAGCGAAAAAACCAAGAAGAAATACAGTGAGATTTTCTGCAAAAGGACAGTGGTGTACGGTAAGTTTCTTGACCCAACATTTTTCACTCTTTCGGGTCTCGAAAACATTACAAAGCACTTCAAAGCTTTGGATTGGCTCACTTTTCTCACTTCCAATGAGCCAATGTACCTTGAGCTAGTTAAACTCTTCTATACAAACTTCAAATATGATTCCTCCACCCACATAATCTCTTCCTTTCTCTATGGCATGGAAATTGCCCTTTCCCTTAGAGAATTCACCACTCTCCTTGGACTTCCAAATGGGGATTTTCAGTCCTATACCCTCAAGGAATGAACCATTCATGAAGGGTTCAGTCCTCTTGAAGCTCTAAAGCTTATTTGCTTAAATTAAGACTTCACAAAGTCTTTCCAGCCCATGAAAAAAGACCTCACTCTTGAGGCAAGAATCATTCATCATATTATCACTTACAACCTCATTCCTAGATCTGGGAGTAGGAACTACATTTAATATTTAGATGTGTTTCTCATGTGGTGCATCCTCACCAAGAAGAAAAACATAGATCTTTCCTACATCATTATTCAAACAATGATGGATAGTGTTAAGAAAAAGAGTGTTGCCTAAGGTATGGACCCTGGAGGGGGATGAATAGGGTCTATGACAAATTAAAATTTGTTCCTTCAATTCCCTAAATGGAATTTCAACTAATGCAAGTTAAAGGGAATTAAAAGCTAGAAAATCTAAACATGCATTCAAACAAGAATTAAAGAGATAGAGTTAGAGATATGCAAATACAAAGACACCAAGATTTGTTATCGAGGTTCGGCAACTCACCTACTCCCCACCTTAAGCTCTCCGGCTTGAAGGATTCACCACGATTTATTCCAAATCGATTAGATTACTTGCAGGCGAGTCCTAACCTTGCTAAGGAACAATCCTCCTTAGACTTAGACCCCTTTCCGAGTAGAGGCTAGACCTTTACACTCCCTTGCAGGCTGGGATACCGCCTTTTACAAAGCTCCCAGCTTCACGGACAAGAGTCCCTCAGACCTCTTGATTTGAACACACTTAGACAAGTGGTTTTACAGACTTTGAAGGCTCCTTACACGATCTGATTAGTCTCTCTTAACTCACTTGAAATCTCTCAAAGATTAGAATTGAATAGCTCAAGAACTTGGATTTGGGGATTCTAGGTTCAACTTTGATAGATTTAGAAATCTATGCTTGGAGTGATTGATTCTAAAGATTAGAAGTATTGGAGTGGTTATATTGTTCATCAAACATCTCATTTTATAGCCCAATACAAAAAAAATAGCCGTTAGAGGCTCCAATGGAATTGAACTAGCCGTTGGGCTTTTCCCGTAAGCACTCGTCGATGAGTGAGTAGGAGTCGTCGATGAGTGGGATGACTAAACTCAAAATTGAGTTTTCTGTTGCCACTTTTCGACGAGTCATATGGACTCGTCGATGAGTCCTCTGAATGTTTTACAGAGAACTCATCTTTGCTTGTCCGATTTATTGGGAATGATTTCCTTGGTCTAAGGCATTCTTAAAAACATTATTTTAATCATTTTTAGGTCCTTAGAAAGATGTGCTAATAGGTCTTAAGGAACCTATAGTCAATCTAAGTAATTGAGCATTTCAACCGACCAACCTTTGAGGACTTTATACAAAAGTCACTCTAGCCTCTAAAAAATAAACGTTGAACCTACTTGAGTCTTGATCTTCATCTTGGATCTGATTTGGCTTTGAGCTTCATGATCTTCTTTATTCTTTTGATCCAACTTGGAATTAAGTCTAGATTATAATCTTCAATATAGATCCAATGGTTTGACTTTGACTAGCTTGATGAATCTTCTTCATAGATGAACTTTTCATGCTTTTTCCATTGACTGGCTTGCTAATGCTCTTGATTATTTGAAGTTCACTTAAACTCATTGAGGCATTAGTAACACAAATATGCTTTCCTTATTGTGTTATCATCAAAATTAAGATGGAGGCTTTAGGTAGAAACCTAAAAGCTAACAATCTCCCCCCTTTTTTATGATGACATATAATGGAATGGATTGGGAATAAGCTCCCCCTCAACAAATGAATTCAATAAAAAAAAAATTGAGGTTAGCTCCCCCTAAACATATGCATAGAGATAAAATTTTTGTTTATTGCATATTTTAAATAAACCATTCATTTAGTCAAGATACCAATTTTTGATTCATAGATTTAGTCTTTTTCAAACAATTGAAACCAATTTGAATTTTTCTTTCAAGCTCTTTATACCAATTGAAACAAAGTATCAATATTCAAATTTATCAAGAGGGGTTTAGGATTAATCATTCCATTACACATTTCTCCCCCTAGCATCATCAGAAAGTATGCCATTATTATATGATACCAAATAAATATTAAACACACTCATTTGCAATCAGTACAATCTTATGATATCAAACATTTTCAATTCATATCAAGAACATACAAAATATCAAATAGTGAACAAGAATGTTCTAATTCCTGAGCTTGTTAGGTAGTTACTCTGTAATAGCCAGTGCGAATACCACAGACTTACGGTACCACTCAGTTGAACATTGTGTAGTGATACATAGCAATCATTCAAAACATTTTCTGCTCATCAAGCATTCATCATATCACATTCAAATTTAAATAATTATATCTGATATATTTCAAACTAGTCATAGCATCAAGCATCAAGCATGTCATTGTATCATACATATTTCAAACATTCAATCAAACAATTCATGTTTCCAAAGCATGTAAGCATATCATCATTCAATACAAAGTATAAGCTCATATCAAGTATTCAATTGATCATATTATCAAAACATTGATTCAAAGCTCATAATACCAAAATCATAGCATCAAGGCATTTCAAGACTTTTAAGCATATTTCAAAAAAATTAAACATCAATAATCAAGTTCTTTTACAAAATTTTCAATTTAAAGAAACTTGACTTAGGCATCCTACTCCTCAAGTTTAGGTAGCACTCTTTGGCACTCAAGCCTTTTTGGGTCTAACAACAATAGTCTTGGGAGAGGTAGTTCCCTTAGAAACCCAAACTTGCCTAACCCTCTTATTACCAATAATTTTATAGATATTCTTTGTAGAGCAAGAGGTAAAAAAGTTTTCATAAGCTTTTTGCTTGATATTAGAGTTGTAGCCTAATCCGGCTTTACCAAAAACACATCTTTGTTTTCCTAGCATTGTGTTTAGGATCTTTTTACCTTTGGTGAATTTGGTTACAATATAAGTCAAATCTTCAACTTTATCATTCAAAACATTACATTCTTTGCAAGTACTAATTGAAGCTATAGAATTCACTTTTTCAATTTCTTTTACTAATTTATCATTCTCATTTAGTAAATATTCATTTTCATTTGAGATAGATAAATTTTCCTTATTAAGATTCTCAATTTCTTCTTTTAACAATTTATCTTCATTTTTTACAAATTCATTTTGATTTGATAGTGAGGAAATTTCTTTCTTAAGCTTTTTATTTTTGGAAGCTAATTTTTCAAATTCACTAAATAATTCATCATAAGCTTCTCTTAAATTATCAAAGGAAAGAGATTTATCGTCAAAAGAATTTATCTCAACATCATTGCTCAAGCCTTGCCTTGACATATAGAGTTGAGAGGAGAGGAAAGGTGGTAAATTTATATGCTTACAATCATCTTTGGCCATAAGGCATAGGTTGGCTCTTTCCTCCTCACTTGAGCTTGAATCATCCCAAGTTGTAGCCTTCATAGCCTTCTTCTTGTATTTATGACTTTTCTTGAGTAAGGGGCAATTTGGCTTGATGTGACCCAGTTCATTGCATTCATAGCAAAATATTTCATTTTCATTGCTCTTCTTTCCCTTGATGACTTCTTTGGCGAATTCCTTCTTGACAGCTCTCTTCTTAAGATTTTTCTTGTGCTTCAAAATCTTTTGAAATTTTCTTGCCATCTTCTCAATCTTCTCTTTTTCACTTTCTTCTTTACTTGAGTCCTCTTCACTTTCACTCATTTTTGAGGACTTCAAGGCATGACCTCTTGATGGTGTCGGTTCTCCATTACTTTGTTCCCTCATTATGATCTCATGGGTCATTAGTGAACCTAGTAACTCATCCAAAGGTAGCTTGGTGAGGTCCTTAGCTTCTTGACTGGCCGTCACTTTTGGAGCTCATTCCTTTGAGAGAGACCGGAGGATCTTCCTAAGATTTTTGCATTGGGGAAAATCTTTCCAAGAGATTTAAGCTCATTCAAAATGTTAGTGAATCTAGAAAACATAATTGAAATGAGTTCTTTTTCTAACATTTTAAACATTTCATATTGATGAACCAACCTATTAATTTTTTGTTCTTTTACTTGGTTAGTTCCCTCAAAGGTAATTTGGAGTTTATCCCAAATTTCCTTAGCCGTATCACAAGCCGATATTCTGTTGAATTCTTGAGGACTCAATGCGCAATATAGATTGCTTATAGCCTTGGCATTGAGTTGAACAAGCTTGATGTCGGCTTGTATCTATTCATCCTCAATTTTTGGTATATCAATACCATTAACCTTTTTTATAAGGATGTGGGGACCATTAACAATTATTTGCCAACAATAATAATCTAAAGCTTGAATGAAATACATCATTCTCACTTTCCAATAAACATAATTTTCACCATTAAAGAAGGGAGGTCTAGTGGTGGATTGGCCTTCACCAAGGGAGGTTGCATGAACATTGTTCATTTTTGCCAAAAAAATCTTTACTCTAAGATGGTCTAATCTTATAAAAACAGAGACCTAGGCTCTGATACCAATTGTTGCCCAATGTATGAACCCTAGAGGGGGGTCAATAGGCTCTATGGCAAATTAAAAATTATTCCTTTAATTCCCTAAGTGGAATTTTAACTAATGCAAGTTAAAGGGAATTAAAATCTAGGCAATTCTAAACATGCATTCAAACAAGAATTAAAGAGATAGAGTTAGAGAGATGCAAACACAAAGACACCAAGATTTGTTTTCGAGGTTCGATAACCCGTCTACTCCCCGCCTTAAGCTCTCCGGCTTGAAGGATTCACCACGATTTATTCCAAATCGATTAGACTACTTGCAGGCGACTTCTAACCTTGCTAAAGAACAATCCTCCTTAGACTTAGCCCCCTTTTCGAGTAGAGGCCAGACATTTACACTCCCTTGTAGGCTGGGATATCATCTTTTACAAAGTTCCCGGCTTCACGGACAAGAGTCTCTCGGACCTCTTAATTTGAACACAGTTAGACAAGTGGTTTTACAGACTTTGAAGGCTCCTTACACGAGCTGATTAGTCTCTCTTAACTCACTTGAAATCTCCCAAAGATTGGAGTTGAATAGCTCAAGAACTTTGATTTGGGGATTCTAGGTTCAACTTTGATAGATTTAGAAATCTATGCTTGAAGTGATTGATTCTAAAAATTAGAAGTATTGGAGTGGTTATATTGTTCATCAAACATCTCATTTTATAGCCCAAGAAAAAATATTGTCGTTAGAGGCTCCAATGGAATCGAACTAGCCGTTGAAAACTAGTCGTTGGGCTTTTCTCACAAGCACTCGTTGATGAGTGAGTATGAGTCGTCGACGAGTGGGATGAAAGAACTCAAAATTGAATTTTCTGTTGCCACTCATCGACGAGTCATATGGACTCGTCGATGAGTCCTTTGAATTTTTTACAGAGAACTCATCTTTGCTCGACCGATTTATTGGGAATGATTTCCTTGGTTTAAGGCATTCTTAAAAACATTATTTTAATCATTTTTAGGTCCTTAGATAGATGTCCTAATGGGTCTTAAGGAACCTATAGTCAATCTAAGTAATTGAGCATTTCAACCGACCAACCTTTGAGGACTTCGTACAAAAGACACTGTAGACTCTAAAAAATAAATGTTGAACCTACTTGAGTCTTGTTCTTCATCTTGGATCTGATTTGGCTTTAAGCTTCATGATCTTCTTTCTTCTTTTGATCCAACTTGGACTTAAGTCTTGATTATGATTATCAATATAGATCCAATGGTTTGACTTTGACTAGCTTGATGAATCTTCTTCATAGATGGACTTTTCATGCTTTTTCCATTGAATGGCTTGCTAATGCTCTTGATTATCTGAAGTTCACTTAAACTCCTAGAGGCATTAGTAACACAAATATCCTTTCCTTTTTGTGTTATCATCAAAATCAAGATGGAGGCTTTAGGTAGAAACCTAAAAGCTAACAAAGAGTACCTGTCTTCCCTATGGACAAGTACTCACTCTTGTCTTCAAATACTTCCAATTACCTCTTGACTCATACTCTGACAAAGTATCCTCAACTGGTAATGACTTTTATAGTGTTCCCACTCTTTTGAGAATGGGTTATCAATGGCATAATGTCATAAAAGCTTGGGTTCCAAAGCCTCCCATCACTCAGTCTTCTACTTGTGCTTCGGCTAGTCAGCTATCCTCAGCTCCTTCTACCTCTACAGTAGCCCCTTCTAGTGAGCTTGACATAACCTCTCAAGCTGTTCCAAACCTCTCTACTCCAGAACCCACTCTTACACCTGGACCATCTTCATCTATTCCTTTTGAGACTTTGGTACAAGCATCAACAGTTGAGCAATATGTACATTCCCCTCCTCAATCTCCAGCATCTCCACATCACTTTGAGATAGGAGGATCCTCTGTCTTGCATGAGTCTCCCTTGACCATATTTTGATCAGGATCTCCTCAGTCTTATGATGGGGAAAATTGACTGTCTGAGTACTAGCATGGTCGGTTTTTAGTCTGAAATTATGGAGAAACTAGAATCTCTAGAGACCCAAGCAACAGGATTCCAATCAAAAGTCAAAGATAGATTAGTCTCTCTTGAGAAATTTGTAGCTGAAATAGATTCAAATAGCAAAGAAATATCAGAATTAACTACTGCTAGGCTTGAAGACTTGATTATGGAGACTGGGATAGTTAGAGAGAGTGGATGCTACCACTTCTCTTGTTCAAAGGAGAGCTATAGACATTGGAGAGCAGCTAGTAAAGATTAATGATTCTATAAGTCTCATCAAGGGAAGAGTTGACACCTTAGACAAGCAAATCAGAACTCAAAGCTCTTCTATTTAGTAGATGGCCTCCATGATTGGAACTCAGGCCCCTATTCTACATCAAATGGGCACTCAAGTGACTCAGCTTGCTCTTGAGGTTTCCAATGTGAAGACTCAATCTTTTCAAGTGGTAAAAGGAGGAGAATCTTCTTCAAAACCTAAAAAGTCATCCAAGATTCACACGATTTCTTCTAGTGCATCAAGTAACTCTAGTGGATCATTGGGCATTGATGATGATAAAGTTAAATCAATGAGAACTCTTCTGAAAGAGCTCGGGGAAAAGCAAGAAAAGGACATGATGAAGTATTTTTTTTTTGTTTTCTTTTTTATGTTGCCAGGGGGGGTAAAATGTAATGAATGTGAAATATGAAATTCTTTTTGAATGTGAAATCTGAATTTCTTTTTGGATGTAATGAAAGTTTAATGTAATGAATGAAATTCCCTTGCTTTTGGTATTATATGACATGACTTTTACTTTGACAATAATCTTCATATGACATATCATAAATTATTTCTAAATAAAATGCATAAAGATGTGTAATGAATGATTTATTATTTAGAATGCATATGTTTAGGGGGAGCTTACCTCAAACTTTTAAAAGCATTGACATATTGAGGGGGAGCTTGATGCCCAGATAATGGACCCTAGAGGGGGGGGGGGTGAATAGGGTGTATGGCAAATTTTAAATTTATACTAAGTGATTATAACAGAATAAAAAATTTATCACTAATACTACCAAGAAAAAATCAGAGATGAAGATTAGAGAGAGACGTAGAAATACCAGACACTAGATCTGTTATCGGGGTTCAGCAACTACGTCCCTGCCTTTAAGCTTTTCTGCTTTAAGGATTTTCACACGATTCACTAATCGTACTCTTCTTTCCGGCCGAGAGCAAACCTTACAATCCTTTTTCAGGTTTAGGAAGAACCTTTTACAATTCCTTGATAGGCTAAGGATTAACCTCTTCAAAAAAAACTCTCTCTTGCATACACGAGAACACTCTTCTCGAAAAAGTGCAAGAATCCCTGATTCTTGAATTTCAGCAATTACAGAAAATGTTTGGATTGTAAATCCGAATTGAAAGCTCCTAATATGAGCTAGATAAGAATTGAATACAAAGCTTACAATCTCTCAAGATGGATTGGAATTGAATGCTCAATGAGTGAGGGATTGGATTTCAAGATATTTAATGCACAAACAGAGTATTGATTGCTAGAAGTTGCTGAGTGATGAATAATCAATAGAACAGTGTAATAATCTCTAGGATGATGTATTTTGATCATAAATCAACTTTATTTATAGTTGAACAATCAATATGACCGTTGGGGGTAGCATTTATTGCGTGCTAGCCATTTAAAACTAATCATTAAAGGTGTTCCCACAGGCACTCGTCGACGAGTGAGTGAGATTTCAGTTTGAGTCGTTGACGAGTGGAGATAGAATCAATTGAAATCATTTATGTTCTTCCACTCGTCGACGAGTCCTTTGTACTCATCGACGAGTCCACTGAATTTTTTTTCAATAAACTCATCGCAGTGAGACCAAAAAGATGGGAAACAAGCTAGGTACCTTAGGCACTTAAATTAACATAATTTTAATCCTTTTTAGGGCCTTAGAATGATTTTCAAATTATACTAGGTCTCCTAGGGTCTATTTAGGTAGTCTTTGAGCAATTCTTTTCCAATGTCTTGAGGACTTTTTACAAGGTCCTAGACACTTTAACATAGACACTAGTCTTCATTGAAAGATGATCTTCAATCTTGATTTGAGAAGCTTTACTCTTGATGGATCTTCATGAATTGTCTTGAGCTTTTGGGGCTTCTTAGAAGAACTACGACTTGAACTTTGACCTTGATGACTTTGAATTGTTGACTTCATCACTCTTCATAGACTTGATGGTTAATCTTAATACTCTGAAATTTCACATCTTAAATAGAAGAATTAGTACCATAAAGTTCATTCCATTATTGTGTTATCATTGAAACTAGTAAGGGTACATAGAGTTGTAACCTTGAGGCTAACAGAGCTTAATCTCAGTTCATTCAATTATATGTGTCATCATAAAAAAGGGGGAGATTGTTAGCCGAAAGGTTACAACCTAAGGACCCTAATTGACTTTGATGATAACTTAAATAATGAAATAATTTTTAAATTACTAATGTCATATTTAAGTGATTATGAAAAACAGTGATCAAAGGCATTAGTTATTCATTCAAATTCCAAATCATGAATATATGAAAGAAGTGCAAAGAAGTCAAAGTCCAAAAGGAGCTTCAAGCGAACCAAAAGAACCACAAGGATGTTCATGCCAAAAAGAAAAAGAAGACATCTTGTAAGATATCAAGTAATGAACATCTGTTGAAGATCTAAGACTCAAGAAGGTTATCTTTTAGGTAGGAAGAGTATTTAAGACTTTTTGTAAAAAGTCCTCAATGGTTGGTTGTTGACAAATATCATTTACCTATAGAATGACCTTATATGTTTAAGAACCTAAAAATAAGTTAACAATCTTCAACAAGTTAAAGTGTAAAACTTTGAAACTCTTGCCTCTGTGCTTTCGCCCCTCGGTTTGCTCTCTTTGATCATTCTTAAGATCAATGGAAAATCATGTTATATCTTTTAAAAGGTCTTAAAAAGATGTTTTCTATATTTATAATCAAAGGAAAAAAGTTTTAGAATCGAATCAAACCAAGTTTCAGAAAATGGATGGGTGCAAAAGTTTGCACCATCCAGTCGACTGGATGCTCCCATCCAGACAACTGGATAGGCCAAAAATTGTGATGTTGGCACTGAACCATTTTTCCAATTTTTGAAATATTCAAAGATCATTTGAAAATCATTTTAAATTGTTTTAATAATCATAAAACATTGATTATTATATTTATAAAGTAATTCAAAGGTATTTGGAAATCATTCAAATCTTTAAATGGCTTAAAAATCATATTTGGAGATGAGCAGAGCATCCAGATGACTGGATGAAAGGCCAGAATCACCGTCTAGGCTCTGCGATCATCCAGACGACTAGATGCTCCCATCCAGTCAATTGGATGACCCGATAGCATCATTAATAAGTCCAACAACTATATTTATAACGGGAAGATCGCATTAAATGCTCCTCCAACGGCCATAAAATTTGGTGAGCTATAAATAGAGATCTAATATGAATGATTATGAATAAATCCTCAATCCAAAATCACCTGAATCTTAATATCCATCATTCTCAGTGAAAAATCCTCAAATCCTAGATACTCTGTTTTTCTAAGCTTTTCAACGTTTACTATTGGGTGATTTTAGTAGAGATTAAAGAGTGTTATTCAACTCAAATCCAGCTCAGTTTAGGAGCATTACTAAGGATTGAAAATCTAAATCTTGTTATGTAAAAGAAAGTCAAGAATCTAGGATTCTTGCAATCGTTTTAGGGAGAGTGGTTGTGCTCTTGTGGAGAAAAGGTTCCATCCTAGTCTGAATGAGTGATTGTAAAGGTTCTGTCTCGACCTGGAAGAGAGACTATATCGGTTTAGGCTTCACCTGTGAAGAAGTCTGTGCGATTAAAGAATCATGGTGAACCCTCTAGCTAGAATAACTTGAGGTGAGAAGTAGGCTGGATTTGCCGAACCTCATTAACAAATCTTGTTATTTGAATCTCTTAACTCTACTCCTTTACTTTTCATTTTGCTTTGCTTAATTTTAATAGTTGCATAAATCTTTATTCCACATAATAGTCTAAGTGTCTAAACTTTAAATTTGCCATAGATCCTATTCCCCCCCCCCCCCCCCCCCTTTAGGGTCAATACCTGGCCAACATACATGTTATCATATTTTGATAGGGATGTTAGAGTATGGTTTTTTGCATGATTTTAAGAGAGTTTAATGTCAAGATTTTGAATGGAATAATGAATGTGGATTACTATATGCTATTGATTTCATGACTGTAAATTGAAGATGATATTGATGATTTATGCATGATA
Organism: Tetracentron sinense; assembly: GCA_015143295.1. Classification (NCBI taxonomy): domain Eukaryota; kingdom Viridiplantae; phylum Streptophyta; class Magnoliopsida; order Trochodendrales; family Trochodendraceae; genus Tetracentron; species Tetracentron sinense. The sequence continues at coordinate 21,325,918 of CM026573.1, forward strand.
ATAAATTATTTATGAAAATTTATCATGCATATGTGATTAAATATGGAGGAAGGGATGTATTCTAGGGTTACATGAACTGAATATGAAGGAAGGGATTATGTTAAATGGTGATTAAATCTGGAAATGGATGATTTTAATTGGTGTTACAATAAGGTTTTTGTTGATTGTTTCTAGCATGATTATTATTGAGAATATTCTCCATGTATGATAAAGTATCGTTGTATGGTCTCACATGTTATGCATATGTATCTAAGAATGTAAATTGGTTGAATTTTGGATAGGCGAATACTTAGAGGATGATATCAATAACCTAGAATTCTCTAACCATCGTGGAATGAGATGCTTTGGTGGAGTTTCGATGGTGAGATATTAGAATCTAAAGGATAACCTTGAAGAAGGATAACCTTGAAGAAGGTTAACCATGACACACAAGTACAAGTTTCACCGCATGATAACTCTTACGAGTATATGTGTCACAAGCATAAGCACAATCATGATTACAAGCATTGACTCATGTTTCACCAGCACAAACACGATTATGATTACATATATGTATTGGTACATATGCTTCACAAGCACAAGAATATCATGTTACATGTGTTGTCGATTATCCTACATGCATTGACACACATAGTTACAAGAACATGCACAAGTTTCACAAGTCTACACAAGTCATGAGTTTGAACATGCCATGAATGATGTTATGTTATATTTACATGTTTCTACATCATGAATTATAAGATATGTTATGTATAAGAAAGCATGACCATGATTACATGATATTATATTCTTAGCTAGACTTTATATACACAGAGCGTTTTCGTTGCTCAGTCGAGTTGTTACTATCGGCAGGTTCAAAATTTGACATTTGTGCATTGGGACCTTGGGTTGAGGAAGAATATTCGGAATAACCCGAAGGTGATTACTGGAAAGGGGAGATCGATCTGGATCGCTACCCTTACTATTGAGTTTTGTTTATTTTAGTTTAAAAGGGTTGTAATAGGATAATTTAAGACGAATGTTGCTTAGGCTTAAATTCTAGTATTTGAGATCACCATGGATGATCGGATTATTTATGTTTAAGTTGGTTAATAGTTTTAGATGATTTATATTGATTATTGATGACTTTTATTATCGTTTAAAAGAAAAATTTAGACTCATGTTTTAGCATGCTTTGCATGTTGTTAACATAAGATTACACATGCAGTGTCACGGGTCCAAGATTTTGGGGTGTGATAGTTTTTCTCTCCCTCTCTAACAACTTGGGTAGGGCTCAAGTAGAAACCCAAGTGCCCAAATCTAACTCTTTGGCCGGCCCAGTTCCCACTTGCCTCTTATGTTGGCCTAGTTCCCACTTGCCTCTTGTAGTCAGATTGGAAAACACATTCATGCTCAAATTTAGGTTACGCTTATGCACGTGAGAGAGAGGAAGGGGAGAGAGGCTGGGAAGAGGAACCCTAGTGAGGGCATTTCGAAAAAAAATATAAAGGAATATTTTGGGTATAGAAATTTGAGGGACATTTTGGATTTAAAAAAATTTGTGAGAGATACATTGCTTATTGAAATAGGATGTTGGGTCATTTTAAGAACCAAAAAGCTTTAGAGACATTTTGGGAATAGCAAAGAAAGGGGGCGGGCGGGGCCTTGGTGAGACGTTCTTCTTTCAAAGCATTTTTCCAAGGGAGCGAGGAGTCCGGTTACGCCACTGAGGTTGTCATGTGCCCCTTTTAACACTACTTCACTGTGATTAAGATTCACCCACCCTTAGGGTTCACCCCCTTATCCTTGCTTTTTAGAAAAAAAATTTAACACCAGGAGTAAGTGAATTTTAACCAAGGTTTAAAAGAAATTAATATTCTTTTTCTAAAAACCAAGAATAAGTGGGTGAACCCTAGGGGTCGGTGAATCTTAACCACAGTTGGAGTCCCATTACGCCCTTGAGGTTGCCATGTGTCTCTTTTGACACCCCTTAACTGTGGTTAAGATTCTTCTATCCCTAGAGTTCACCCACATAGCTGTCCTTGGTTTTTAGAAAAAAATATTAATTTTTTTAAACCCTAGTTAAAATTTACTAATTTTTATGGTTAAATATTTTTTTCATATTTTTTTTTTCTAAAATCCAAGAAAAAGTGGATGAAGATTAGGGGTGGGTGAATCTTAATCACAGTTAAAGAATGTTAAAAGGGGCACATGACGACCTCAGTGGCGTAACTGGACTCCAAGGAGTCCAATTATAACCACTTTTTCAGAACCAAACCGGCCAAAGGACCGGTTCCCAGTTCAACCTGTTCAACCGGTCGGTTTAACCGGTTCGCTGGTAAACCGATCAAAAAACCTATTTTTTAAGGAATTGACACCTTTTTAAGGTCCAAAAACCTATTTTCAGCTGTTCTTTTGCTTTTGAAATACCTATAGAACACTACTAATACATCAATAATAGCTTGTGCGCTAAAAATTACTACCCGAATACAGCTAAAGGCTTTAAGAAGTAAGAAATTCAATATAGTTTGGCAACCATCATCAAGTCATTAACCAACATAAAAAAAAAAGAGCTATATTATCATCAACTACGACACAATGCTATCCAATTTAAGTTTTCATAGATCAAATACAAATATCCAACACAAGTTACACAACTAATGGTATCTTCAACGTAACCAAGCCTAATAATCACCATCTTCATTTTCATTTTCATCTTCATCATCCTCTTTGACTTGAGATGCCAAACAATCCTAAATCTACCGGGGTTTCGTCTGTTTCATCGATAACATCTCCACGATTTGTTTTACATACTTGCACAAAATAGGAAAAAAATATATATATACATTGCACAAAAAAAAAAAAAAATTAATAACCAAGTGCATTATTGATTATACAATTTCTTAAGTAAGAAGAATTGAGTAATTGACTAATGTAAACACATACCTCCCCCTTTTCGTGCACGTTGGCGTTGTCTTTCAGTTCTTGGTATTGCAGCTTCGACAAGAATATGCTCTTCCTCATAAGTGTCAAGTGTAGGAGCTTCTTCATCATCATCTATAACCCAATCTTTTGTGACATCAATCTATTCAATGTCTATAAGATCAAGATTCTTTTCTCTCTTCATTTCCCTACAAGCCATGAATATTATCAAAAGGTGAATAACTAAAAAAAGTAAGCAAAATGGAAAATTATAAACATGTACACTAAACTTTATAATTTATATTATAGTATCAAAATAATACTTTCATACATTTGTTTCAGTCGTAAATTGTAGTGCACATATACAAGGTCATTACGACACTGGTGCTCCAATACAATCCAATTGTGTTCACATCCAAATGAACTACATGTCTGGCTTAATATACGAACTGCCAACATTTGGAGATTTAGAGCAGATCCTCCAAACACTTGCCACCATTCATCTGAAGTATACAATTATTATTAAATTATCAAAATTTTGAATGAATTATAAGTTAAAACTAATAAATAACAATAATTCTATTTCCAAAATTACAAAAAAAAAGAACAAATTATAATACTTAGAAGCATAGATTTGCATGAGTCCATTGCAACTTGTCGTCCAAAATCGCTGCAACATTCTCGAAAGACCTTTATATCATGTGTCATCAATGTTGCATGTGCTGGATTATAGCCAACTTTTCTACCATTTCAAGCAAACCACTCATTACTTCTGGTAAGTTTGACAATGTATCAGGGCAGTATTGAAAGACTTGGTTAAGAAAATAACTAGATGCATATAGACTTTGATGAAGTTGTTTGTCTTAGCATCGATCAACTATATTAATATAAGGTGCATACAATCTCTTCTTATTAAACAATGCCTTAATTGCTTCCTAAGCTCGATGCATCCCCTCATATAAATTTTCCATCGCTGGCTTCTCATCAGAATCTACAATTCTCAATACTCGGACTAGTGGCTCTGTGATTTTAATGAGGATAGTACAACCAGTCCAGAATTCAGGATGAAAAATAATTTGACAAACTTCATTCTCCTTAACAGACTTGCCATATTTAGAATCCAAAAAGTCTCTATGTGTAACCAAGTGTTGCAGATCATTCCTATGCTAGAGAATGCTTTGTAATGCAATTAAATTTGTAGCAAATCGAGTAGTAGCAGGACAAATAATCTTTATCCAATCAGGTCTGCACCTCAACATGGCCAACACATATATGTGGTTATAAACAAATTTAATGATTTTGGCCGCCTGCTTAACCACTTTAACCACATATTTTATTTCTCCAATTTCCTACATAATAAGATTCAAACAATGTGCAACACAAGGTGACCAAGATATATAAGGGTTTTCTTTTGTTAACAATCTTCCTGCAACCACATAGTTAGCCACATTATCACTCACCACGTGGACCACTAACTTTGGTCCAACCCGATCAGCAACTTCTTTAAACAAGTTAAAAAGATTACTTATTGTCTTTAATATATCAGAAGCATCAACTGACTTAACAAAAACAGTTCCTCTTGGACAATAAATTAAATTTTTTATCAAAGTTCTGCTCCTTGTATCAAGCCAACCATCTGCCATTATAGTACATCTAGTCTCTGACCAATGTGATCTAAAACTATCCACATACAACTTCACTTCCCTTAAATTATTTCGTAGTATATGAGTTCGAATATCATGACACGAAGGAACCTTATAACCCGGACCAATCCTAGCAATAACATCAACCATAGGCTGAAAGTAAAAAGAATTGACTTCATTAAAAGGATTACATGTATCATATAACCATCTTCCAATACTCATATCAACATTTTCTTTTGCCTCCTTTGTAGCTAAGAAACTTTTAATAGAAGGTTGGGACCCAGGAGTGGTACGTGGAGCAAAGTATGCACCAATTCCTGATTCTTCAACTTGTGTCTTCCCTTTTCTCATCTGTTGCATATTTCCTTTAGTGTTCTTCTACCTGTACTACCACCTTCACTAATTAAAATTCTCCTATTAGGCATTCGAGTTTGAGGAATCTTTTCTACCTCATCAACATTTTCCCCTTTTGTTCATAAATCCCCCTCAAATTGAGACATTGATGGGCCATATGGGTTATTGTCTTCATAGACATTCTGATTATTCTTTCTCACTTGAGCAATATTACTTAAAGCTTCTCTAATTCAGAACCATACATCATGTGGGACTTTTTTACATGATTCAACTTTCCCTTTAACACCAGCTAAGTGTTGTTTCATTCTATTTATACCTCCTCCTTTAAACACTTTTTGACAACAAAGACATGTGTAATTTTCCTTTCCATCTTTGGGGTCTTTGCCCTCACTAGCATGTCCAAAAGCAATATCATTCTTTCCTCTATTATAAGTTGTAGAGGCTCATGTGGATTGTCACCCAGATGATGACATCCTTGATTCTTCTTCTATGTCAAATTCTCAACACAAATGCAAAAGCACTGCAATATAAATTATATCATTCATAACGTAAATTAAAAAAAAAATGATATAGGCATGCATAAAAAAAAAAAAAGTACGGATCACAATAAAACTAAAACAGAGCAAACACAACATGTCATCTTTGACGGATTAAGTTAACACGATGACTTCTTCTTTAGGATAAATTAAGAAGGGAGTGCAAGCTAAATAACTCTCAGATACCAAGATTCTTAGTTAGGTAGAACTTTTGAGAAAATTCATTTGCAAATATAAAATTAAGCAAATAATACAATAGCAGAAAACTATACTCATATTTCCACAAAACTATGCATGTGCTATAATTAGAGCTCCAACCATCAAGTGTGCCAAAATCTCAGACCATTATTACAAATTAAGATAATTAATTTAGTATTATTCAAAAAATAGTTTTTGGATTTATTTGTTCAGAGCATCCATCAAAGCTTGAACTTGGGCCGGAACTACATCTTAATCCTGCAATTGAAAATTTTTCTCATATGTATATGATGCAAGAACAATTTATTATTATTGGTTACTAGATTTTGGAAGCTAATATGGTTAAGAGTAGGAAGTTCTTGGCATTTTATTATTTTAATGATGTTTGGTTTGAGATGAACCTTCAAATAACAACATCAAACCACTAGAAAAAAAAAAACAAAGATAATCGAATTCAACTCACTTGTATCCAACTGCAATATGAGAAGATTAGCCCCTTGTACTTGTATCAAGATTTCCCTTCTTGAGTTTCTTCTCCAAGAACCCTAGAAATTTTTTCCCTTTCTCTTCTTAACCCCCCCCCCCCCCCCCCCCAAATCTAACCTATTCTTTTCCTTTTATACTTAAATGAAGAAAAACCCTTATTTTTATTATTTTTTAAAAACTTTTCTGAGCACTTGGCCGGCCAAAATGGACTGAAAAACATAATGGCCACATAATCCGGGTTTCATCACGGAACCGGTTGGTTACACCGGTTCACAAAAATAACGTCGATTTTCAAATACTTCTGATTTTGAGGGATTTAATAACCGTTGAGGGGGCTGGTTCCACCCGCCGGTCCAGTTTTGACGACACTGGTTATAACCATAGAGAATTTGAAGCCTAATAGATAAATGAGTGAGGGGTAGTATGAGAACCAAGCAAACATTCAATTAAGTGTTTGTCTTATATAGTGCTTATGATAAGGGTAGTTTGGGAATTTTGTAAAATTTCATCTACGTTTTCAAGGGCTCATTAAGGGCTCTTCACCGAATAGGGCATGCTTTCTATTTGTATTACTTATTGAGTCGGTCTATGGGTACTCCTAATTATACTCCCTAATCTTAACCGTGTATAACTAACCACTAAGGGACAGGATTTGAGTTGGCTTATTTTGTCTTTTTTAATGCCACATCAGCTCTAATCCTAGAGTAATTCTTACTTAAAATGATATGTTTTTGACATATTTACCAAGTAGGGCATGTAGATGCAAATTGGTAATATTATTTAATTGTTAAGAAGATAAAATGTCTATCATTATGGTGCCCCAAAATTCCATGTTGGTCAATGAGACCTTGTACCCGTGACACTGCATATCCATATTAACTTAACAACATAAAAGGCATGCTAAAATGTGAGTCTCAAAATTTCTTCTTAAACTTCATATTAATAACAATTCCATAATTAATATAAACCAATGAAGCTATCGACCAACTAACAGAATTAATCTGATTACCCATAAGATCTCAAGTACCAAATTAAACCTAAGCAACATCATATTTAAATTGTCTTATTACATCTCTCTCAAAACTGAAATAAAAACTAGCCAGCCACTGGATCAAAAATACGAATAGTGATCTAATTCAATCTCTCCATCTTGGTAGTTACCTTCCAGTTCCTCTGGATATTCCTCCTCAATCCAAGGTCCTGAGGTGCAGATGTCGAATCCTCTTGAACCTGCCGAGAGTAAGTATTGAAAATGCTCAGTATACATAAAGTCTAGCTAACAATATTACATCATGAAATCATGGTCATGTTGTATTATAACTAAACATATCTTACAATTCATGTGTAGAAACATGTAAACATAGCCTCATTCAGTTATGGCATGTTGAGACTCGTGACTTGTGTATGCATGTAAGACTTGTACATCTTCATGTAAGTTTATGTGATCATATGTATCAATGCATGTAATATGATATTGTAGAACCCCGGAATCCGATTTCACTGTGCTATGAACAATGTTAGTGAATAGTGCCCTTATAAGTTCAAATTCAACCGAAATTCAAAATGAAAATTTTAATTCAAAATCAAAGTTTAAATTGAAGATCCGAAAAAAAGCTCTGGAGGTGCATTTTAGCAAAGGATTCTATTAGGTGCATATTAGCATCTAATATTGGAAAGTTTTCAAACAATCTCCATGGAAAACCCTAGGGTTTCCGGCGGCTTGGAGGGAGGATCATCCTCACGGCCACCTGATCCACCCCCTCTCTCCTTCGCTGCTATTGTAGGAAGGCCAGGAAACGTTGCTGGTTCATCTCCAGCTATCATACCCATCAAGCAGCCTACAACTTACAAGGGAGAACCGGCTCTTTTCTTCACTGAAGATGAAACAAAGCTTCTTGCTTCACCTCACCGATTAACTTTGGTTGCAAAGTGTTCCTATGGGCGTCCCTCTCTAGATATTATCAAGACTTTTATGAAAAAATCTGCTGGAGTTCGTCTTGCTTGTTCGGTGGGAATCTTGGACTCAAGGCATCTTCTCTTTAGGTTTTCTTCAGAGGAAGATTACCTAATGATCTGGATCAAAGAAGTGATGTACATCAATGGATTCTTGTTCAGATTTTTTAAGTGGACTCCTTCCTTTGTTTCCGGAATAGAACCATCTATAGTTCTGATATGGGTGAGTTTTCCGAATCTACCTCTTCATCTTTTCAATGACTCAGCCATTAGATCTATAGGGAGTACCAATGGTAAGGTGCTGAAATTGGATTGTGCAACTCAATCTTTTTCCAGACCAAGTGTTGCTAGAGCATGCATAGAAGTAGATCTTCTTAAGCAAAACCCGGACAGATTTTGGTTTGGTATTGGAGATCATGGGAGATGGCAAGCAATAGAATATGAAAAACTTTTTTGTTTTGTACGAAGTGCAAGAAGCTTGGACATGGTTTGCATAATTGTTCAGTGGGTAAAAGTAAAGAACATCTTAAAAATGCTGAAAATAGAAAAGGGGAAGAAGAAGAATCAAACAAAAACTCTAAGATCTGGGTGATAAAGCAATCTGCCCCTAAGGATATCTCTTCAAAAAACGTCCCAGTTCAACAGAATAGTATTACTCCTATTGTTATAGATCAAACTATTGAGGATAACCATGTCAGAGAAGTAATAATAGCCTCCAAAACAGCAATGGATTCGGAGATGATGCCTCGGAAAATTGCTGATTCTTCCTCACCAATAATGGATGAGAACATAGGTTGTGAAGTGCATTCAAGGGATGGAGCAGCTGAAGATTTATACCCTTCAAAGGTAACTACACCAGCGATGAAAGGTTACAAAGCATCCTTAAAGGATGGAGTAGCTGATGATCCATCCCCTCTAAAGGTAACTAGATCAGCGAATCAAGGTAATTCTGAACCACAATTTTCCAGCTTAGTTCCTACATTATTTCCTGCTAACGGTAAGGCTAATTCCCTTGAGTTAACCGATAAGAATTTTGGGATATTAAATTCCTCTAAGGACAATGGAGACTTTGATAACCAACCCCATTCAAAAGGTATAGAGTTTAATGTTCAAATTGAGGATTCGGATGAGGATTGCATTAGCCCAGGTAATATGAACTCAAAAAATAACCAGCCTATTTTATCTAATTCTGAAATTCGAGGTCTTTACCTAACTGAGAAGGAAAAAAACAGATCTAGATTTCAGAATACTCCTCATTATCGTATGTCGATGAAATTAATAAACAATTTAGAAATTCCTTTAAATCATCATGATACATCCTTTTCTAGAATTGTTTTGAAAGATTACTCCCAAACTGTAGAATATCATGATGATTTAGATCCATGCTTAATTAATAATATGGAATCTTTTAAGAATGAAGGAATAATTTTTTCTCAAAAAATACTTAAGTCCGAACTATTTTCAAAATGTCAACCTTCAATTCCTAGGATCAAATCAAAACATAATAAAGTTGTGTCAACTTCTGATAGAATAACTCATTCTAGATATGTTGTTTTATCGTTGGGTTCTGATTCTAATATTGTTACTAATGAATAATTTTCTCCTTTGGAATATTAGAGGGATTGGTAACTTAGCATCTAAGACTAAACTCAAACAATTAATTTCTTCTAAAAATATTATTTTTACTGCTATTATGGAACCCAAAAAGCATATTGACTCTATCTAGGAAGTTTGTTCTTTTATCAGTATGGATGCTCATTTAGACCCTCAATTATCTCATCCTAAGATTTGGCTATTTTGGAAAAATCATCTCCAAGTCTCATTCATTTCTTCAACGGATCAAATGATTATTGTTGATGTCTCTTTTAGTGGTAATTCTCCCATTCGGTGTGCTTTCATATATGCTAAATGTACTAGTAGGGAGAGCTTATCTCTTTGGATGGATCTTAGTCTATGCTTTTCTTCCTATGTGGGCCCTTATTTTATTAGAGGAGATTTTAATGCTATATCTAGTTCTGATGAAAGTTAGGAGGGAGGGACGTCAATATTGAATCCCTTACAAATTTTAACAATATAATTAATGATTTGGGTATGATGGACCCTGGGTTCAATGGGAACAAATTCACGTGGTGTAATAATTAGAATGGTTCTAATAGAATATATACTCGTCTTGATAGAGTCCTCCTTAGTTCTGATTGGAGTCTTAATTATCCCATTTCTTCTGTTTCCCACCTCAATAGATTAAATTCAGATCATTCTCCCCTTCTTTTTGTTTTTGGTAAAGAGACTGATAGGTGTCCTTCCTCGTTTAAATTTCAAAAAAGATTGATTCATCATCCTGATTTTTTTCGAATTGTTTCTGAGTCCTGGGATATGCCTATGCCTACTAATCCTCTTATGACTTTTTTTCTTAAGCTGAAAAGACTAAAGATTTCTTTAAAAAGCTGGAATAAGAATATCTTTGGCAATATTTTTCAAAAGATTAAGGATATAGAAAATCAAATTAATAATTGTGAGGAAGATATTCAAAATTCTTGGGATCCTGGGAAGGCTAATATTCTTACTAATCTTAAAGATGAGCTCCAATCTCTTCTGTTGCAAGAAGAGATATTCTGGAGGCAAAAATCTCGTATTAAATGGCTTCAAGAAGGGGATAATAATACTAAATTTTTTCATATGATTTCTAATTCCAGAAGGGGTAGAAATTGTATTGAGAGGATTCATGATTCACAGGGAAATGTTTTGGAATCTAGGGAGGATATTGGGAACGCTGCTGTTTCTTATTTTCAAAATTTATTATCTTCTTCTAATTGTATTATTGATCATAACTTGATTAACTATATCCCTGATCTTATTTCGGAAGATGATAATAATTCTATATCTTGTAGAACCCCAGAAATTCAAGTTCACTATACTATGAATAGTGCCAGTGAAAGGTGCCCTTGTATGGTATGTGTGAAGGCCTAAGGCCTCCTATTGTGTTCTTGATATTATGATTAGTCAATTGAGGGTTTTAGGTTCATGGTTTGAGTCATAAAAAGAGAGTGTAAAGATACTCTAAGTGGATAAAATCAAGGGTACAAATACCCTAAGTGTTTCAATGGGTTGTTGGTGAATAGTGCTAGTGCATGAGGCATAGAGAGGCCGGAGCCTCTCATGCATGTCGGTGTGAATTTAATGATCATTGAGGTGGGTTAAAGACTTATGGAGAATTATTTATGAGGTGTGAGTAGGGTGTTGGACACAAGGGGAAAAGAGTGTGAAAACACTCGAGGTATTCTAGGTGTCGAAAAGGTATGTTTCGGCATTTACCTCAACTTTAAAGGACTCTAGTTTAGTTATCGTTACTCAAAATTGAGTGATTACTGAATTTTTGGAAAGGTATTAGAACCTTCTTCAAGGTTCATGTTCATCACTTTCCCTGATTTTGAGTCGGGGTTGAGTCAAAAGTGGGATTTCCAAAATCGGGTCGGCTGCAAATTTGGGCTGTCGCAACCCATTACAGACCAGTCAGCTTTAGGAGCATTTTTGTCCATGAATAAAGAAGAATTAGAATTTTTTTCAAAACATAAAAGTTGTTCCTCTTCGAAAGAAAAATCCAACGCAAGTTGAATCGTCAAAATTGGAGCACCGAATCGAAAGTTATGGCCAAAATACTGAAGTGCGTTCTGCAGCACCAGTCAAGACCGAGAGATCGGTCCACTACCGGTAGATCGGTCATAAGCACCGATCAATCGGTCCACTACCAGTAGATCGGTCATCTATCGGTCCTACGCGATTTTCAGAAATTTTTTAGGGGTTTTTTGGTCTTTTGGCCACTCCACCCTTATTTTTAAGGGTTGGCTCAGGCCAAGGGTGTTCATAAACACCCTTAGCCATATTTTGAGAGAGGAGAGAAGGGGTTTTCACCCTAGGGCATCAACTTGAGAAAATCAAGGGGTTTTGGAACCCATGACCATCTCAAAAGCTTGGATCTCTCAAATCCAACCTCAAGCACGTGTGGAGTCCCATTCCAAGCTAGGGCAGCGTTCTCCACAGCATTTTTCAAGGGTTTTCTTCTCTTCTTCAAGGTTAGTACACCCTACTAACTTACCCTAGCAATAAATCTAAGTTTTCTTTATGAAATGTGATTTATGCTATTATGTTTGCTTTCTTATGAAATGTATCATCCCTAATAAATATAAACAAGATAAAGAAATGGTATAGATGCTTGGATGGATGTTGGATGTGGCGATTGGATGCCGAATGGGTGATGTATGGTATGTGTGGGTTGTGGATTGGAAAATGGAGGATGGGCACTACACAAATAATAAACTTACCTTTGTGTGATTGAATGTAAAATATGCACTAAAAAGGAGAAAATGAACAATGAGGAAACCTGCATGCTAAGTGTTTGACAAAATACTTAAACTATGAAATAATGACTTGAATGAAGAAAATGGAAATAGGCCTCATGCATGTACTCTTATGAATGATGAATTGATCAAGTAATGTGATCAAGTAATGTGCAAATTTCTTAAGTGATCCTATGCTTATATGATGAATCGAATTATGATGCCATATCTCTCTTGCTATCCTCATTCCACGATAGTCACTATTAACACATACACGAGCACGCATGTTAGCATGAACCGCGATTTCAATTGCATATGCATATAATAACAACAAGAAAATATTGCATATCAAGGAGGTTGGTAGCCCAGGGACATTCGGGTACTAACCTCTGGCTCACAAGTGCATTGCATATCAAGGAGGTTGGCAGCCCAGGGGATTCGGGTGCTATCCTCTGGCTCACAAGAAAATATTGCATATCAAGGAGGTTGGTAGCCCAGGGAAATTTGGGTACTAACCTCTGGCTCATAAGTGCATTGCATATCAAGGAGGTTGGCAGCCTAGGGGGATTCGGGTGCTAGCCTCTGGCACACAAGAAAATATTGCATATCAAGGAGGTTGGTAGCCTAGGGACATTCGGGTACTAACCTCTGGCTCACAAGTGCATTGCATATCAAGGAGGTTGGCAGCCCAGGGAGATTCGGGTGCTAGCCTCTAGCTCACAAGTTACAAGATGCAAGGTTACAAGATGATGACAAGACATTCATACATGCACGCATACATGATTTCTACAATGCATACCGAGACATGGAAACGGGTTTTCAAGCATGTGTTTTATTGGCGTTTTTGCATTCATGCACGTACATCAAGATGATAATATTGCTGCATGGTTAATATTATTTAATTCTATGATTTTACTATTGCCTTGAATTGATGATTGGTATTGTACTACTCCTTGCATGTTTACTATCGTTATGGATAGCCAGTAGCTTGTACTCGCTGAGTATTCCATGTTCAGCCGTACTTTCATGTCGGCAGGTACTGAGGGAGCTCTCGACCCAGAGCCTTGGGTCGAGGAAGAGTATATCGAGGAGAGAGAGCCGTCTATCCCCCTGCAGTCTCAGGCGGACCGAGACCTTGACGTGTGGCCATACCTCGATTACTGTTGAGGGGAGAGTACGAGAGGGCCCTTTATGTATTTTGACATTTTGATAGGTGGGGTGTCCACCTTAGACTTAGACATGTTTGTATATATATTAACTTGGAATACTATGTTGGAAATCTTAGAAGAAAAGAAAAAGTTAGTTTACGCTTCCGCATTTATGTTTAGCTTTCGCGCTCTGATTTTCATTGTTTTAGTACTGTAATTATCTTGTTCATTACAGGATGACTTGGCAGGTACGTATAGTCATGCCTAAAGTATCCCTAAACTCCTAGGGGGTATTTTGGGGCGCGACAGAGGTGGTATCAGAGCTTAGGCTTTAGGTCTCTAGGGTCATTTAGGGAATGATACCACGAGTAAGCCAAGGCATTAGATTCATCTTAGGAGTCGTATTCCAAGTGTAGACAAATCACTTAGTCTTTGTCCAGAACAGGTTGATTTCAACCGAGTTAGAGTACATTTACGCTAGAAAACCCAAAATTTTAAATACTAATACGATTATGTGTTGAATTGTTTTGTGGTATTATATGATATATATGATTGGCATATTATATGTTATATGCTAAGTGAAAACCAATGCTTGATGAATGGGTTTCCCAATTAGATCCATGAGTGATGTGATATGCAGGCTAGAGGCTAGCCTAGGTGTTAGTTAATAAGGGGGGGTAGGTCCCTTATCATACATTATGTTATTAGATTTAGGTAGGGATTTGCTTCCAAGTGAGACTATAGGAGATTCTTGTGTCTTGCAAGATTAGTATATTTAGAGTCATTACGGAACAAGGGACATAGGTTTCGATGTATATGCTGTTATGTGCATCCGGTGAAATTTCATCCGTTAAAGTGCGGTTAATGCGTATTGCAACACAAATAAGCATAAGTCGCACATCACGGTATGATGATAAATCCACGCAAGTTCATGTAACCCCACGACTAGTAGGAACATATATGGACATCAATAAATTTCAACCAACTTAGGGATGTTGATGCACGCTTCTAGATACAGATGCGCATTTTATGCAGCACATTCTAGAACCAATGCCTAGTCCAAAATGATAAAATAAAATTATAAACTCCAAGGACCACATGCATTTCATACATGGCATGCACACTCATACATAACATAAGAATCATGCATGGCATAAGCATCGTTCATGACACGCACTTCATACACATCATAAGCATCCCGCATCTCATGAGCATCATTCATATCATTCACTTCATAGATTTCATAATCATCATACACATCCTACATGCATCATGCAGATCTTAGAAGCATCATACATGTCCCCAAGATTGAGAAGAAGTTGCGTAAATAACTCAATTGGATAAACTACTCATTAATTTAATACCTGAAAACAAGTAGAAGAACTTAGCTTCACTAGGAAAACCAATTGTATAATTATACTATTATGTGTATACTTGGATAGATACGATATGCTTACATAAGCAATATATGCTCATTGAATAGTTAGGAGCTTGATTCAAGTTATACTTAGGAATTGTTATTGCTCCTAAATGTAGACTAACAAATTATTGTTAGTCGAAAACCGGTTGAAATCTCAACCGAACTTAGGGTTTCATGCTAGAAAAACCTACATTGTATGTTAAGGCTAATTCATGTGTATATTATACCCTATTTCAATGAAGTGTGAGGTGTTGCTTGTATATAACATACTATCTATGTAATACATATGATTTATATACTGGCTTGATGATGGTTAGTCAAGGGTGCCTTGCTAATAAGCGAGTGCTTAGTTAGGTGTTGGTCGGCACCGGATTGATAATCCTTTGTCATGTCTTAGGTTCTAAGTTTGTGGGCTCAGTTGAGCAAGGCGCGCCCAATGCAAGATGTCGATCTATAAATGACCAAAAGTATGTGATATATGTTTATAGATGTGTATGAGCATGCTACATATATTCTATGTGTACTATTATGCATTGTTGATTTAGTTGTGAGTAACGTGTGCCTAGCCTAGGAATTGGTCAACATGGGATTCAAGTGTCTGGTGGACGTGTTTAGCGCTACTAGGTACGAAGGATCGTAAAGACTAAATGAAGTAGGGGGAAAGTATCCTAGTGCGTTCGTGTTGCGTCCTAATTTCGGGGACGAAATTCCTATAAGGGGGGGAGCATGTAGAACCCCGGAAATTCAAGTTCACTATACTATGAATAGTACTAGTGAAAGGTGCCCTTGTATGGTATGTGTGAAGGCCTAAGGCCTCCCATTGTGTTGTTGATATTATGATTAGTCAATTGAGGGTTTTAGGTACATGGTTTGAGTCATAAAAAGAGAGTGTAAAGATACTCTAAGTGGGTGAAATCAAGGGTACAAATACCCTAAGTGTTTCAATGGGTTGTTGGTGAATAGTGCTAGTGCATGAGGCATAGAGAAGCCGGAGCCTCTCATGCATGTCGGTGTGAATTTAATGATCATTGAGGTGGGTTAAAGACTTATGGAGAATGATTTATGAGGTGTGAGTAGGGTGTTGGACACAAGGGGAAAAGAGTGTGAAAACACTCGAGGTATTCTAGGTGTCGAAAAGGTATGTTTCGGCATTTACCTCAACTTTAAAGGACTCTAGTTTAGTCATCGTTACTCAGAATTGAGTGATTACAAAATTTTTGGAAAGGTATTAGAACCTTCTTCAAGGTTTATGTTCATCACTTTCCTGATTTTGAGTCGGGGTTGAGTCAAAAGTGGGATTTTCAAAATCGGGTCGGCTGCAAATTTGGGCTGTCGCAACCCATTACAGACTAGTCAGCTTTAGGGGCATTTTTCTCCATCAATAAAGAAGAATTAGAATTTTCTTCAAAACATGAAAGTTGTTCCTCTTCGAAAGATGAATCCAACTCCAGTTGAATCGTCAAAATCGGAGCACCGAGTCAAAAGTTATGGCCAAAATACTGAAGTGTGTTCTGCAGCACCAGTCAAGACCGAGAGATCGGTCCACTACCGGTAGATCGGTCATAAGCACCGATCAATCGGTCCACTACCGGTAGATCGGTCATCTATCGGTCCTACGGGATTTTCAGAAATTTTTTAGGGGTTTTTTGGTCTTTTGGCCATTCCACCCTTATTTTTAAGGGCTGGCTCGAGCCAAGGGTGTTTATAAACACCCTTAGCCATATTTTGAGAGGGAGTGAGAGAGGAGAGAAGGGGTTTTCACCCTAGGGCATCAACTTGAGAAAATCAAGGGGTTTTGGAACCCATGGCCATCTCAAAAGCTTGGATCTCTCAAATCCAACCTCAAGCACGTGTGGAGTCCCATTCCAAGCTAGGGCAGCGTTCTCCACAGCATTTTTCAAGGGTTTTCTTCTCTTCTTCAAGGTTAGTACACCCTACTAACTTACCCTAGCAATAAATCTAAGTTTTCTTTATGAAATGTGATTTATGCTATTATGTTTGCTTTCTTGTGAAAATGTATCATCCCTAATAAATATAAACAAGATAAAGAAATGGTATGGATGCTTGGATGGTTGTTGGATGTGACGATTGGATGCCGAATGGGTGATGTATGGTATGTGTGGGTTGTGGATTGAAAAATGGAGGATGGGCATAATAAACTTACCTTTGTGTGATTGAATGTAAAATATGCACTAAAAAGGACAAAAATGAACAATGAGGAAACTTGCATGCTAAGTGTTTGACAAAATACCTAAACTATGAAATAATGACTTGAATGAAGAAAATGGAAATAGGCCTCATGCATGTACTCTTATGAATGATGAATTGATCAAGTAATGTGATCAAGTAATGTGCAAATTTCTTAAGTGCTCCTATGCTTATATGATGAATCGAATTATGATGCCATATCTCTCTTGCTATCCTCATTCCACGATGGTCACTATTGACACATACACGAGCACGCATGTTAGCATGAACCGCGATTTCAATTGGATATGCATATAATAACAACAAGAAAATATTGCATATCAAGGAGGTTGGTAGCCCAGGGACATTCGGGTACTAACCTCTGGCTCATAAGTACATTGCATATCAAGGAGGTTGGCAGCCCAGGGGGATTCGGGTGCTAGCCTCTGGCTCACAAGAAAATATTGCATATCAAGGAGGTTGGTAGCCCAGGGAAATTTGGGTACTAACCTCTGGCTCACAAGTGTATTGCATATCAAGGAGGTTGGCAGCCCAGGGGGATTCGGGTGCTAGCCTCTGGCACACAAGAAAATATTGCATATCAAGGAGGTTGGTAGCCCAAGGACATTCGGGTACTGACCTCTGACTCACAAGTGCATTGCATATCAAGAAGGTTGGCAGCCCAGGGAGATTCGGGTGCTAGCCTCTGGCTCACAAGTTACAAGATGTAAGGTTACAAGATGATGACAAGACATTCATACATGCATGCAAACATGATTTCTACAATGCATATCGAGACATGTAAACGGGTTTTCAAGCATGAGTTTTATCGGTGTTTTTGCATTCATGCACGTACATCAAGATGATAATATTGCTCCATGGTTAATATTATTTAATTCTATGATTTTACTATTGCCTTGAATTGATGATTGGTATTGTACTACTCCTTGTATGTTTATTATCGTTATGGATAGCCAATAGCTGTTACTCGCTGAGTATTCCATGCTCAGCCGTACTTTCATGTCGGCAGGTACTGAGGGAGCTCTCGATCCAGAGCCTTGGGTAGAGGAAGAGTATATCGAGGAGAGAGAGCCGTCTATCCCCCTGCAATCTCAGGCGGACCGAGACCTTGACGTATGGCAATACCTCGACTACTGTTGAGGGGAGAGTACGAGAGGGTCCTTTATGTATTTCGACATTTTGATAGGTGGGTCTGTCTACCTTAGACTTAGACATGTTTGTATATATGTTAACTTGGAATACTATGTTGGATATCTTAGAAGAAAAGAAAAAGTTAGTTTACGCTTCCGCATTTATGTTTAGCTTCCGCACTCTGATTTTCATTGTTTTAGTACTGTAATTATCTTGTTCATTACAGGATGGCTTGGCAATTACGTATAGTCACGCCTAAAGTATCCTTAAACTCCTAGGGGGTATTTTGGGGCACGACATATCTATTCCCCCTTCTCTAGAAGAGATTAAAAATGTTGTTTTTAGTATGTCTACTGATAGTGCTCCTGGGCCGGATGGTTTCTCGGGGCACTTCTATCATTCTTGTTGGAACATTATCAAGGATGATCTTTTGTGTGCTATCCACTCCTTTTTTACTTATGCAGAAATCCCTAAATCTATTAATGCTGCTGCTATAGCCTTAATTCCTAAATGCAGTTCTCCTCTATCCTTTTCTGATTTCAGACCAATTAGTCTTTGCAATTTTCTTTACAAAATCATTTCGCGTCTTCTGGCTGATAGAATTGGTAAACTTTTGCCTAACTTAATATCTGAAGAACAAAGTGGTTTTGTTAAGGGGAGGAATATTATAGATAATATTAATCTCGCTCAAGAGATGGTTCAGGATATAGATAGAAAATCTTCAGGATGTAATATTATTTTCAAACTTGATATGTCTAAAGCATATGATCGCATGGAATGAAATTTTATTAATGTAGTTCTTCAGAAATTGGGTTTCCACTATGCAGTTACTAGATTGATACATGGCTGTCTTTTTAATCAATCCTTCTCTATTATTATTAATGGAAGCTTACAAGGTTTTTTTCAGAGTTCCCGAGGTCTTCGGCAAGGTGATCCTCTTTCCCCTGGCCTTTTTATTTTAGCTGAGGAAGTTCTTAACAGGGGATTAAAATCTATCTCTGAGAGTCTTTCTCCAAATTACAATTTGGGAAGATATGGTATTCCTATTTCTCACCTTTTATTTGCAGATGATACCTTAATATTTTGTAATGGTAGAAAGCGTAACATTAAAAAATATTTTGACTTTATCTCTTCATATGAGGCTACTTCAGGTCAATTAATAAATCGTGCTAAAAGCGCTTTTTACTGTTCTTCAAAAACCTCTAGGGTTAGACGTAGTGCTATATTTCAGTGGGTTAGTATTCCTAATAAGAATTTTCCATTTAGTTTCTTGGTGTTCCCATTTATAAAAGTAGTCTTAAAAATTGTTTCTTTAATTCCTTAATAGATAAAATTCTTAACAAGATAGAGGGATGGAAAGGCAAGTTCTTGTCTACGGGGGGCAGACTTATTCTTATTAAGCATGTATTGTCATCTATGCCTACTCACCTTTTAGCTGGGATCCATGTTCCGAAAACTATTTGTAATATTATTGATAGATCTATGGCTAAATTTTTTTGGAACAATAGGATTGACTCTAAAAAGAGACATTGGATTAATTGGAATACTTGTACCCTCAACCAGTTAGAAGAGGGTCTTGGCATTAGGAAAATGTATGATTTTTCTTCTGCTTTTCGTATGAAACAAGATTGGAATCTTTATCAATCTGAGAATCTTTGGACTAAATTCTTTAAATCTAAATTCCAAATTTCTCACATTTGGCATGCTTCATATCGTGTTGATTCATCTAAAACTTGGATAAAAATTAGCACATTTTGTAAAGATGTGATTTGGAATTCTACTGCTTTAATTGGTAATGGTAATAAATTAATTTCTGGTTAGACTGTTGGTATGGAGATGCTCCTCTTATTGTTAATTCTACTAATATTCCTCATATCTTTTCTGTTATCACGGACATGCTTGATGACAATGGGGAATGGGATTTTAGTCTTGTTTCTGATTATCATCCTGATTACATTGAGACTGATATTAGAAATGCAGGATTTTTTACCTCTGAATTAGAAGATACATTCATTTGGAATCTCTGCCCCAAAGGTAAGTTTTCAGTTAAATCAGCTTGGGACTCTATTCGATATTCGACTCCTCTGAAAGATTGGACTAGGTATGTGTGGATTAATATTATTCCCAAAAAAATCCAAATTTTTGGTTGGAAGGTAATGTATGGAGCTGTCCCTATTGACTTTAAAGTTCAATCTATTGGTATTCCTCTAGTAAGTTGTTGTTCTTGTTGTGCTCAAGGTCATATTGAAACTTTATCTCATCTCTTATGCACAAGTGATATCGCAGGAGTGTTATGGCGATATTTTGGTAATTTATGCTCAGTTTTTTCTCCACCGAGTGATAATATTCAATGCTTACTTCAGAGATGGTTTAGAGCTTCAGACAGGAATCATAATGCAGTTTTTGTGCTGCTTCCTCTTATAATCATATGGGAGATCTGGAAAGAAAGATGCTCCCGTAGGTTTAAGAATGTTCAAAATTCTGTTGATGTGATTAAGATAAGAATTCAGAAATGGATGGTTGACTTGGGATCCTTATCGTCCGACAAGACATTGGATCTTTCCATTATCAATATATTGACTCCTCCTGTTTATCGAAGTACTACTATTGCCTATATCAAATGGAATCGGCCTTCTTAGGATAGAATAAAATTGAATGTAGATGGTGCTTCTAAAGGCAATCCAGGAATAGCTGGAGGTGGAGGCATTATTCAAAACCATGATGGAAAGTTGTTAGCTTGTTTCTATGCCTTCTATGGGAATTGTACTAATTATGTTGCAGAAACTTGAGCTCTTTTGGATGGTCTTCTTTTGTGTCAAAGGCTTGGATACCTTCAAGTGGATGTTGAATCTGATGCTAAATCATTAGTAGAAGCTTGGAAGGGTTCTTCTAATCATCCTTGGCAGGTGTGGTATTGGAATAAAAAGATCCACCAAGTGCTCTACATTTGCTCCTCTATTAATCACATCTTTCGGGAAGCTAACATGGTTGCAGACTTTCATGCTAATCAAGGTTGTACTCTTCAAACTTCAGGTGAAATTTTCCCTAATCAGTTTAGTCCTACTCGTCTTATATCCCTTATTTCTCTTGATCAAGCTGGTCTAGGTAATGTTCGATTGGTCCATAGAGATTGAATTTTGTTTGGTTTTGTGTATTAGGGGTAAGGTTTATGTCCCCCCTATTTGTGTTTGTTTGTAAGGGGTAAGGTTTTATGTCCCCCTTTTTTTTGTGTGATTTTTTTGTAGGGGTAAGGTTTATGTCCCCCCTATTTATTTTTTATTAATAAATCTGGTAGGGGTCCGCCAAACCCCCCTCTCCTCCTGAGAGGCTTTTTAAAAAAAAAAAAATAAAAAATAGTGCCCTTATATCGTGTGTGTACAAGCCTAAGGTCTTCCATTGTGTTCTTGGTATTATGGTGAGTCAAGTGAGGGTTTTAGGTGCATGTTTTCAGTCTCAAAAAGATAGTATAAAGATACTCTAAGTGGGTAAAATCAATGGTATAAAATACCCTAAGTGCTTAAAGGGTCGTAAGTGAATAGTGCTAGTGTGCCAGGCATAAAGAGGTTGGGGCCTCTCATGCATGTTGGTTTGAATTCAATGATCACCTAGGTGGGTTAAAAACCTATGGGGGAATGATTCATGATGTGTGAGTAGGGTGTTGGACTCAAGGGAAAAGAGTGTGAAAGCACTCGAAATGTTCTAAGTGTTAAAGAGGTATGTCTTGACATTTCCTCAACTTTAAGGAGCTCTAGTTTTGTCACCGCTTATCACAATTGAGTGATTCTTGAGCCATTAGAAATATATTAGAACCCTCTTCGAGTTTCATGTTTAGCGGTTTTTCAGATTTTGAGTCGAAGTTCGGTTAAACGTCGGATTAGGAAAACTAGTCTGCTGAAATTCCTGGAACAGTCAACTTTGCACCAGTCCACTTGTGGGCACATTTAGACCATTAAGAATACAGAATTAGGATTTTCCCATTAGAGACAAAAAATTTTCCATTTGAATGAAGATTCCAACCCAAGTTGAATTCTCAAAATCTGAAAAACGAGTCAAAGGTTACGGCCGAAACACCAGAGGAAAGAAACACCCAAAGTGACCGATCGACCGGTCATGACTAGGGGTCGACCGGTGCTCATACATTTTGTATGAGGGTTTATTCCAGAACCCCCTAAATCAACCGGTTGACCGGTGGACACCTCCGATCGACCCCTCCTTCCATTTTATGCTGAAACCAACCTTGGGGAGATATTTTTGAAGGGTTTAAGAGTCTTTTACCAACCTCTTAGCCTATATAAGGGCCCACACTCATGGGTAAGGGTTTACACACCCTAAGAAGAGTTTTTAGAGAGAGAAGCTACGGTTTGAACCTAGATTGAAGGTGATGCCTTGCTTGAGCTTCCAAAGCCCGGATCTCGCTCTCTTCACGCCTTCCCAAGCTTGGATCTTGCTTCCTTGGTGTTTCCAAAGCACGAAACCAAAGGGATTTGGTTTAAGGAAGTTAGATACACTCTACTAGCTTTAATAACATAAACCATATTGCAAATTAAGATAAAAACCTTTGATTTGTGCTATGAACTAGTAGGAAATCCTACTAGTTAACTTGTGACGCTTTTATGCTTGAAACCAAATATTGAAAAGTATAGACTATGACTTAATTGTGAAGAGCATGATAAAAGACATAAGTTTTAGGAAAAACCAATGAGAAAACCATATGTTCTATGTGTGATTGGATGTGTAGGACTTTAATTATATATTGGCTATTGCTATGAATGAAAAGGTGAAGTATTGGCTATATGTAGAGTTTTCCTTTTTGTCTATCATATTATTCACAATTGTTACACTGACACATGTATATGCATGATCAAGATTTGCTAAAGTATGGGTATCCAAAGAAGAAGAGAATAAAGTAAAAGAAGAAGTAAAGTACAAGATGTAATGGAAACACATGGAAAGTATATGGAAAGTAAAGAGGCAAATGGAAAGTAAAAAGGCAAATGAAAGTATATGGGAAAATAATGGTACAGGATGATACTAGTCATCTATCTCAGGTTGATAGAAGGCCCGCCCAACTACTGTGGGTTCATGGGTACTAATCAACTGAGTAATAGCGACGAGGAGGCATGATAGCAAGCCGCCTAGAAGGAAAACGGATACTGGTCGTCGGACTCCGACGAATAGTAGACCACCAGAAAAGGAGATGGATGTCATCTACTCCGAAGGTAGCCGAATGTGAGGATAATAGTAGGCCCTCCCGGATTATGTGGGTACATGGGTACTAGTTGTCCGACTCCTTAGGTGGATCTAAGGTATTTTTTATTACCTGTGAGGAGAAGTAATAGAAACTAAGGTATTTTACAATATCCGTAATGCAAAGATGTAAAGGAACGTAAAGTAAAGATGGAAAAGCAAAAGATGTTTTTTCGAGGTATATGCACATGATTGTTTTAAATTACGTTTACCAAGCTCTGATTAAAGTAATGCATGTGAAATTATTTAAACTGCGATATATATATTGTATTCATGTTTATGACATTATTATCTAGTGGTTTGTATCCGCAAAGTATTCCATACTCAGCCGAACTATTACTTCAGTAGGTTGACATCTGTGGAGAGCATCTTCAAGAGCCTTGGGTCAAGGAAGAGTACATTGAGGAGGAAGAGACTTGGGGTAGCCTTCAGGAGCAAAGGGCTTAAGAGGAGTAGAGGGCCTTTGTTATGTGACCCCATCTTGAGTGATGAGTGGAAGAGACTTGTACATGTATTCTGTTGAGTGAAGTTGTTCACTCTTGATTTTGGTTTATGTATGAACTTGGAATTATGGTATGTATAGAAGAACTTTTCAATTCCATTTCCGCCATAGCATGTCTTATTTGTTTTACAGGATGGTTTGGTAATGAGTTCACGATGCCAAAGTATCCTAATTCCTAGGGGGTATTTGAGGTCGCGATAGATATTCCTGTAACTCAGTATTCTCAATGACATGTAATATGATATCCTTCAATTCAATGACATGTAACATGATCTCCTCAATGGCATGTGACATGGTATTTTCAATGACATGTAACATGAAAATCTTGTGCTTGAGTGTCATGGTCAACCTTCTTTTAGGTTATCCCTCATAGTCTGATATCAAACCATTGAAACTCCACCAAAGTCGCCCACAAAATGATGGTTAGAGAATTTGGGGTTGATAATATCATTCTCTAATATTTAGTCTATCCGAAATTTAACCACCAATACATGCTTAATTACATATAATTTTCATGAAAGTTATACAAGGATTCTTTATCATACATTATATTAACAAATTTCCAGATTTAATCCTCATTCAACAAAAACCCTACCCTTGCTCCATGTTTATTCATACAACAATCCCCTTCATCAACATGAAACCCAATTGAAAACATAAAATTTTTACCCTTAACATGATCAACAAATCCTAACAACATGTAAACATAGTTTCCAGATCTTAAAAGCATTATCTTATAAGCATTATTAGATCAGTATGTAATATCTCACAAGATCGTTTCCCTATGATCGAATCGATTTAGAATGATCTTGGATGAGATCTCCAAGCTATTCATTTTTCTCCTTGCAAAACCCTTGGTCTAACTCTCTCTATGTTTTCTCAGCCTCTTAGGATGTTAGAAACCATAATACCCACGAGTTAAAGGTCTATTTATAGGCCCTAGAGTCCTAAACACCTTCCAATTCTCGGATTTCTGAAGAAAAAAATAGAAAGAATTTGGGCAATTTCTTAAGTGGGCGGTCGACCGGCTTGGTCGGGTGGTCGACTGGTCGAATGCACACTCTCTACCAAAATTTCCCATACATTTTGTTTTTTATTGCACTTATGGGGGGTCGACGGGGCTTGAGGGGGATCAACCGGCCTCCCATGTTTTTCCTTATTTTGGTATTTTTCTTCTTCCAACA
Source organism: Tetracentron sinense (assembly GCA_015143295.1). Classification (NCBI taxonomy): domain Eukaryota; kingdom Viridiplantae; phylum Streptophyta; class Magnoliopsida; order Trochodendrales; family Trochodendraceae; genus Tetracentron; species Tetracentron sinense. The sequence goes on from CM026573.1 coordinate 21,351,163, forward strand.
CTTAACCAATTTATCATGCAATGCCTATAACCATAGTTAAGCATTAATTAACATTAAATGAAAGATCTTGGCACAGAATTCAAGGTTTTTCATTCAACTTTGCACAAATATCAAGACATGAAGTTTTAGGTCTCTACATCCTCCCCTCCTTATTAGAATTTAGTTATTGAAATTACAAAATTACATAAACACGATTACATGAAAAGGTGAGAATATTTTTCTTAGACTTCATCTTCTCTTTCCCAAGTGGATTCCTCTACAAAATGATGTTGCCATCGAAGGAGAACCATTGGAATTGTCTTTGTGCGAAAGACTTATTCCTTTCGATCCAAAATTTGAGCCGGTTGCTCGACTAGGGTCAAATCCTCTCGAATCTCCAATGGCTCAAGATCAATCACATTAGACGGATCCGGAATGTATTTCCTCAACATGGAAATAAAATACATTAAGGACAGCCGCCATGTGAGGAGGTAATGCAACTTGGACTGAGTTTTACCTTTTTTCCAAATCTCACCACTCCTTTTTGTTGGAGAAATGTTGACAAACACTTGGTCTCCAACCTGAAATTTCAAGTCTCTTTAGCGAGTGTTAGCATAACTCTTTTGCTTACTTTGAGCTGTCTTCAACCTATCTATGATCACTTGGATCCTATTCAAAGTCTGTTCAATGAATTCCAGACCCAATATCTTTCTTTCACCTACTTCATCCCAACATAGAGGAGAATAACTTCTACCATAAAGTGCCTCGAAATGTGTCATTTGAATGCTTATCTGGTAACTGTTGTTGTAGGCAAACTCTCCCAATGGTAATTGCCTTGGGAATCTAACATACCTGCCTATAGCATATCTTCTATAATCTAATTCAATCTTTCAGTTTGCCCATCAGTCTCAGGATGAAAGGTTGTACTGAAATCCAATCGAGAACTCATAGCTTGTTAAAAGCTGTCTAAAATCTCGAAGTGAATCTCGGATCCCTGTCCACTCTCCCCTAGCTTAATGAGCATCCGTGCTTTATTCTTTTATCTAAGTCATAGACATAAACCTAGAAAAGCTAAAATAGAGCCTTGTTTTCCTTAAGTCTTGTTTCTGCAGTTCATGCATGTTGGACATATATGCCCTCGAAAGCCAATAAGAACTTTTCTATGTTAATTAGACAAGCATCATATTCACACAACCAATTATAAAGGGTATTTATATTAATTACTGTCTCATATGATGAAGACATAAAGTTCCATAGGTAACATTGTAGGAAAATCATGCAAAAGTTGCGAGGAGATATGATTTTCCGGTTCCTTGTAAACCTAATATTGTTCGAAGCCTCTAGAGTACTGGTTGGGCGCCGTACTTCATCATGGCTTGCACATATGTAGTTCTATGAGATAGTGTGATGAATCTCATTCACAGAGAGTGGTGACTCTTGACTAACATGTGAGTATATGTAGCAAGTACATAATACTGAACGGGGTCACTAGTGGATACCCTATGGAATACACTGTTAGATTGTATTAGGGTTATCCATTTGACAAATTGTCCTTACACCTGAGAGGTTAACATCTTCTCAGACATTTGTCTATATGGCTTTGATGTGCCAATCGGCAATGTCCAATACACAGGACTAACTCCGGGTACGTTGGGTCATGTACACTATGTTTGGAGAAGTGTGTAAACACTCAATAAGGAATCCACAACTCCTTAATTGGAGATAATGATATCAAGGTGATACTTGTTGAACTGAACTGTTAAATCCAGTACTGGTGTTTTTCGGTAAAATGGTCTTTATCGAAGTTGATATTTTTAATATGGAAAAGTATATATAAATATATATGTCAGTTCTTTTCTAATGTTTCTTCAAAAGTGTTTTGAAGGTTCAGTTCAATGAAAAGTAATCATGAGAAAGAGTTCTATTCATAAGATAGGGACTAAGACAGTGGAATTGTTCCAATCCCGGAAGCTTACAAGTGATATCGGAATGTGGAAGGATTTATTTGTAAATATATTGTGAGATGATACTTACAAGCAATTCTCTAATTTCTGGAGGTTAATCACATTGTGTTAATGGACATTAATTATGATTGGTGGAAGTCCAGGGACTTAGATAACATTCTATGATCCTAATAGAGTTTTAGGAAAGGTGTTTCCTAGTAACAATGCTTCAACCAAAAAGGTGAAGTACTTGGTCCCACAACCGGAAATAGGAGATCCCTTTAGATCCCACACACAAGGACCTTCTTAAAGTATTTAATTAAATTATTAATTAAATTAATTAATTTCTCTAAGTAATCACTATGTGATATAGTGAAGCTCTAAAAGGTGGAATCACATTGGATGTGAAAAACCAAATGGGTAAGACCCATTGGGAATTATTATAAATGAATAATTCAAGTGACCAAGAGGGTTTTGGAAACCCTTTAGGCGTGTGGGGTGGGACCCACCTAGGGTGGGACGCCCACTTCAAGGAGGAATAATAATTGTTATTATTTTAATTAGTTTCTAATAACTAATATCCTTATTAGATAAGGTTAGTTAGTTAGTTAGTTACTAATTAAAGATTCTCTAATTGTTAGGGATTCCATTAGTTAGTTACTAATTCAAGATTCCTTATTAGATAAGGATAAGATTAGTTACTAATGGATAAGGTTGGTTTCTTTTAAGATTAATCCTAATTGGATTAGGAGAATAATCAATAAAGGAAACTATTGAGGAATCATAATTGGATTAGGATAAGGTTAATGAATTATAATTGGATTACAATTCAAGCAACCAAGAGGGAACTTATATAAAGGATTGGATGCCCAGCCCTTTAAGATATATAATTCTCCAGAATTTTTTTTCTTCTCTCCCTCTCCTCAAGTTCACACCCAGCCCTCTCCTCCTTTGAGGGTGTACGGTCACCCTTCCCCTTCTTCCTTTTTGTTTGGTTTTTGATCTTGATGATCAAGAACAAGTTCTTTGAAGATCAAGATTGGATCTTGTTTGATCAAGAAAGGTTCTTGGATCAAAGAAAAGAAGAAAAGATAAAAGAGCATGCGATTTGGAAGGGCCATTAGCTTCCATTAGAGAAAACTTTAAAGGAAAAAGAAGGTTCGTGTGAATCGACAGGAGACTTGACACTTGTGAAGTTTTGCGAGTACTATTCTAACGTGGATTTGACTTAACAATTTTCAAAGTCGCAAAGGTAAATGTTATTCTAACCTTCATTGAATAAAATCAATTAGAATCTTAGTCAGATCTTGGGATTCGATGTATGCCCCTCAAGAACTGTTTTTCTAAAATTAAATAGAGGCATACTTTCAGTGGTATCAGAGCCTTGGCTATGCTTCTCTTTGATTTTAGGGTATAATCAAATTTTAATTATATCAAGAATGTCTCCCCTATGAATTTTGGTTACCCTAATGAATCAATCTTTTAGATTCTTGATTATTGGATAATCATTTATTAGGGCTAAGGGATCCCTCTAGTTATTGAGGGAGAGATCAAGCCCTTAGAAATAAGTGTGATACTAATTTTGGTTTTGGATTTTTTCAAAACATCTTTTCATAAGGGATAGGTATTTAGAGATATCTAAATCTTGATTATAGCTTTCAAGGATTTGGAAATCCTTTTAGAATATTAAATTAAATTGTTTAATTTATTTTAGAGAGCCCAGGACAAGTTTTCCCTTTGATTTAGACCACTTAGATACCCGTTGATATTTTGGCTAGCAAATATAGATGAGATTTTATTTATTAAATGTTAATTAATAAATCTCATGGTGTTAGACACCCTTGCTTAAGTGTTCTTAGAGATTAAAGCTTATTTCGATTAAAATTGATTCATGGATTTTCGGATTTGTATTTGATTAGAAGAATCGATACAGTTTCGGTATTTCGGCCATAACTTTGTGACCGTAAGTCCGATTTAGGTCAATCAGTACATCGTTTTGAAGCCGTCGAAAATATCTACAACTTTTGTGAAGAAAGTTTTTCCAGAATCAATCGTTTTGAGGGACAAAACTTGAGTTGAAAATCTAAAGCGGGAAAAGAAGTTTTCTAAATTAATTTTTCAAGAGGCTTTCAAATTTTTCCTAAATTCCATTATTTGATTTGAGAGCATGAGATGCTATTAAATCGCTTAATGGGCTATCAATTAATTAAATAGTTTAATTATTTGATTCGAGGGCACGGGCTGAGATTTAATTAAATTGTTTAATTATCTGCTTCAAGTCCATGGGCTATCATTTAATTAAATGTTAATTATGATATCATTTATGGTTCCCTAAAAATTTTATGGGAATAATACCATAATTATTGTAGTTGATTTGAATCAATTACATGTGCTCAGAATGACTGCCTACATAGTATTTATAAGTTTTTATTTGATTAATAGTTAATCAAGTAATTACATAAATGTCATTGGTTGAGATACAGGGTTTTATCTTAAGTGAATTTTAATTGATAGAGATCAATTATTTTATAGACATTTAATACTATTGTTTAGGGTATTATTTTATTTAATTGTTAAATCAAATAATCCCTAAAGCAGTTGGCACTTATGGAAAATTTTGAATTCACCTATTATTGATTTTGAATTAATATAAAGTGATATTAAAAAAAAAAAATTAGCAATTTGCTGATTTTTATTTTGGTCTTTTAATAGTTATTAGATCAAAATAATATGGAAGGGATTAGATCCCTAGCCTAGCCGAATTTAATATGGTGTTTTCTATTTGTTTATCAATTGAGGAATGTGAGGATGAATTTTAGGGTTAGATTAAATTTTAGAGAAATTGTTTCTCTAAATGATTTTCTAAGCATTAATGCTATGTTTGGTTGCCGAGAAAATAGGTGAAAACATGGAAAAGAAAAGAAAATTTCATATTTCTAATACAATTCTTAGCTATATTTTGTCTAATTTTCTTTTCTTTTCCATATTTTCATTAATTTTCTCAACAACCAAACATAAGGTAAAGGAAAATTGTTTTCTTTTAATGATGATCTAAAAGCCCTAAGAATTCATTCCTGTCATGCTTGTTTTCTTTGCTCTAGGGTTTTTCTATTAAATGTTAATAGAGACCTTAACCATATGGGAAAGAGTTTCCCTAAGGTTAACAAAACCCTTGTTGAGGTTATGGACTTTCTAAGTAATTTGTCATGCCATGTTATTATTCATAGTTAATGAATTGTTAATATATATTCTTGTTGAATGGTGGATGGGTTCCATGATCATGTCTTCTTCTTCTCTCTCTATTCTCTTCTCTTTCTTCTTATGAGTTGTACTCCCCTTGAGCACCCTATTTTGGGTGGTTTCTCAAGATTTCTTATTTTGAATATGATGTAATCTTAGTATTAGGAGTTGCTGATTTTTCTATGGAGAAATCAAATTGAAGATCGAAGATGATGGTGATCGCATGGAGAATAAATCTTGGAAGGCGTTCTACAAGAGTAGTTGTAGGATTTCTAAGATAGCATGATCATGTGAACCCATTGTGTGGCTATATTATATATTTCATGTGATGATTTGCTATAGCTTTTAGTTGCTTAGAAAAGTCCATAACCCTTGTGATAATGTGATTATCGTTTTTTGTGTAAATTTTGGATAATTGGATCAAACCCCACAATATGTGTTTTGTTGAAACATAAAAAGTTTGTGTTTAAATAAAACACATTATTATAGCCCTCTTGGACATGATTCATATAGTCCATGTTGAAATTTTTACGTGGAATATGTTACTTGCATGATTATGAGATAATTGTGCCTTAATTGCATAGATGTAATCTAACAATATTCACGGTTATGGGAAGTGCTTGAGTGACACTTATAGACCCTAGTAGAGGTCTTAGAGAGTTGTTTAAAGACTCCCATAATTTCTTTTAGACTTAGGGTTGGTGAACCCTAATGTGCTGAAATTAATTCGTAGAGAATTAAAGAGTAATATAGTCCATTTTGACTTATGGGCTTTAATGATGCACACGGACACTTTATAATTGTTATTTTGGGCACATGGTGCTTAGCATAACCAATGGTCCATCATATGGATGTATGAACCATTTAAAGCCCACTGATGTTAAAAATGACCTTTGTACTCTTGGATTAGATCCATTAAGATTTCTGGGGCTAGTGGGAGTTCATTGGAATTAGTTTGATCTAATTAAACAGAAATTTGATTTATTATCATGTGATGATTTTGTATATTGTTCTATACATGTGATACAATGATAAATATTGTGAATGTTTTTGATATATGCATTAGATGTATAATTTATTCATAATATTCTGTTTTCCTTCAAGAAAAATATTAAGTGAATTAAATGGCCTAATCTATCCTACGGGATAATGTTGCCCTATGACCTTCCATTATCAATAAGACTAGAAATTAATTAGCCTGAGTCTTGTATCTCTGATAGGAATCGGACATAATTCAGTCTAAATTAAACTCCTAGTGTTTTATTTCTATAGTAGATAGGAATGTGTATGGCCTGATAGGGAGTATCAACTAGCATGGGGGCATATTCCTACTTGATCATATGACAACCAAGAATAATGGGTTTCACTTAACCAAGGACCATGACGGATGACAGGTGACAGTCATGTTATCCTTGTAGGTCACAAGAAAATTGGGAATCACTGATTTACATAAGGAGTTATGCATGAGATGTTCAGTGATGAATAGTTACTATCCACCTTGTAGTGCATGTGTGGTACTATCCTAGCATGAAAGATTGCATGTGTATTATAAGGCACCCAATGCTCATTAGAAATATGAAGTAGCATATTTCCTAATTTTATAGATTGAGGGGTCTATGAAATTTGACTGAATGATGAGCAATATCATCAAAGATCGAAAGCTCTGATCTAATGATATAATTATGTGTGAAATATTATGATGTATGTTTTATTGTCATGTCATTCTATAACCACCTTACCAAGACTTGAATGAGAATCTCTTGACCAATTCAAAGTGTTTGGAATGGAAAAGGACTCTCAAGTTTGTGCTTACCATCTAAAGAATTGACCAAGTTATTACTATTAATGTTAAATCTCATATGAGATATTTACAGAATACAATAGGGCTGCTAGACAGCTTACTATATAAAAGGATAAGTGGACACCAAGTTGACTAGGGAAACCCAGTCACAAAGAATATGATAGAGATCATTGGATTCATAAATCCCAATTCTTGGTGCTGAGATAAATTGAGATAAATTTATGGGATTAGAGGATATGATTCTCGACAAACTCCCGGAGTCCTTTAATATGGTTATGTTGAACAAGTAGGAAATCAGATTGTCTGAAATCTCACATGTTACATATGGCTAAGAACCTTTGAAGAGTTTAATGCTACTTGTAAAGATGTTCAAAAGAATTGGATTTTCAAAATCCCAAGCATATATGCAAAGGAAAGAAATCCAAGATTTTCCATTGGAAAGGTATTCTAGTAGTATGTACAAAGACTCTTCTGAGAAGAAAGGAAAGTATAAGGATTGTGCTTCATGGTGAAGCAATTGGTCATTGGATACAGGACAAACCTTTGGAAGGATTGTCCAGATTGTATACTCATCAAGTCTAACTTAATTGTTGGAACCTCCAGCTCCTAATGCTTGGTATGATCTTGCATAAGTGCAGTAGTTGCATGTTTGTTAAGGAGAAGGAGAAATCTGAGTGGATAAAACTTCTACTTAGGAATTGGACAAAAGTTTGATGATTGTAACCATATGAATCTTCCATTAAGAGGTAGCTAACTTTATTTCACATTCTTTGAAAAATTCAAGGAATTCTGCACTGAAATAAAGAAACAGCTAGGTAAGTCTTCCATGATTGAGAAGAGTACCTCTTAATAGAAATTTCATAATTTACTCTCATTACATCTTGTCTCAGATAATTCCCACAACAAACCATAGCATGATGGTGTTGTTAAATCGAATTTTATTGGATATAATTTGATAGAAGATGAGCTTGGGATTCGCATTAGAGATAGTTAATCTCTATTCCTGGATAACAAAAGATATTTGTAAACAGGAATACAAGTTTCCTAGTAGAGAAACTGAATCTAGAATTGTTCTAGAAGCAGAAGCCCAATAGACCGATAATTATGAGAATTGATAAAGATCAACTCTCTACTCTCACTATACCTGAATAATACACTAGAACCCACAGGTCCTAGAATCTATAGTTGAACTAACTTTTATTCTGATGAAGTAATCAAACTGTTTGATTTTCATCTAAGAATGAAAGTATCATTTGTGTACAAATTGGTTAGTGGGAGCATAATTACTTTCCTAGCTCTATGCAGAGATAATATTCTTTTCATTGTGAATGAAGTACGAATATTATTCTTCTCTTAGATTTGATTTAGCAATTATGCAATGAAGGACAATAACTTTGACAACATGTTTTCTTAGTCCTAAATGGTTTAAAGACAAAAGGAAAATGATATTGTTATTCTCCCAATAATAATCATGTTTTTGTGCAAGTAAGATTCCAAGAAAAGAGTTTCTACCTTTATGGGATGAAATCTGTTTCTCTTAGATATATGATATCATGAGAAAGTATACTTGTACTAGACCGGATATTCATCACATGTTGATGTGATAAGATATTGATCAGATTAGTCCGGAGCATTGTACAATGGTAAAGCACAAGCAAGTTAACTTCAGAAAATGACTGTTGGACAATATCATTTTTGTTTATTCTTTTAAGACTATGGTTATTGATAATAAATTTGCAAGAGTTGCAAGTGTTATTGCATCACTACAATAGTTGTGGTGTGACGACCCGAATATTTTTACAAATAAAAATATTAAATATTAAATATTTGATTTAATATTGAGATATTCATATTATTACTTAAGCATATTATTTAATAATTGCTTAAAGTATATGGATATATACTATGTATTAAACCTTATATTAATGCATGTATATATTAAAAATGAGTCATTAGCTAAGATTATGACATGTGGCAAGTGCCACATGGCAACAACCTAAGGGGGACGATTAAATAAATAAATGACATTATATTGCTTAATTGTATAATAAGGTATTATATATTAAACTTAATACTTGAATCTAAGTATTAAAATAAGTATTTAACACCAAAATAAATAGGATGATGATCATAAGTTAAGATGAGGACATGTGGCAAGTGCCACATGTCAACATTATATAAAGTGGTGTCCAAGATTAACTATGGTTAGTCAATTAACTATGATAAGTTAATCATAAAGTCAATAATGGATTAAAAGAATATCAAGTTAACAAGTGGAATAATCTCCACCATCCAAAACATGGACGGTCAAGATTGGAGTATAGAGGACAAATGCCACATGGAAACATCCTAGGGGAGACGTCCAATTGATTAAGGGAGGTATATATCATGAATTAATCATGGGTTAGAGCATTAATCACCACACTTGTGATGGACGTTCATGATTCAATCATGAGAATCCAGTGCCACATGGCACCTTCATTTATAAGGTCCATGAACCAAAGAACGAGGAAGACCAAAGGTCTCTCAACATGGAAAGTATTCACGTCCACCTATTTTAACTAGGGTAACACCCACAATGGTTAGTTAATCATGAATGATGATGAGTTAAGAAAATATAAGTAGGATGAATCAAATTGCCATGCATATAACTATGCTCGCGCCCACCTATTGTCAACTAAGGTTGATACCTCACCTTAGTTAGTTAGTTAGTTAGTAGCATGAACTCATTAATGGGTAATGTATGAATTTATCATGAGTTAAGATGATGACATGTGGCAAGTGCCACATGTCAATACCTCAAGTGGAACATCCAAGATGGGGAGTATGTGAGAAATATCACAAGATAAGGTCATTAAATCAAGTGCATTATCCTAGAAAAGTAAAAAGGGATTAAGGGATTTAATCATTTTCAATGCACTAAGAAGATAAGAGAGGTTGAACAAATGTCTCACAACATTGAGAGTAGTTCACGCCCACCCCTTGGGTATCTTGAGATTTTAACACTTTGGTTAATTAACCTAACCATGAGTCTAAATTAAAATATACATGAATTTAGTCTATGACCCTAGGCAATATATTCATGAATTTATAAGATCCTTGAATCTAAATTAATGATTCATGAACTTAGTAATTAATGTATTCATGGATTAATAGGATTCATGAACCTAACCCATGTAATTAATTAATGTATACATGAATACGGTTAGGAATGGTGAAGTGAATCTTCCAATTTATGAACCATGGGTAATTTGGGGGAGTGAACCAATAATTATTATAGGTCATGACCCTTTGCCTATATATACTACACACCCAACCCTTGTGCCTCACTCCAAGTGAACGTCCAAACCATGAGGGAATAGTTAGAGAGCAAGGGAGAAAAGGAAGAAAGAAAGAAGAAAGAAAGGAAAGAGAAAAAGAGGAAAGAAAGAAGAAAGAAATAAAGGAGAAAGAAAGAGAAAAAGAAGAAAGAAAGAAAGGAAAAAAAGAAAGGGATCGTGCCAAGCCCTACTTCGGTTTCGGTAAAAAGTGTAAGTGATATTCGGTGATATTATTCTAGATGATATTTTGGAATGAAGGTTAGTAAAAATGATGAATATCCTACTATATTTATGGATAATAGTTTGGTGTTACTATGATAAAATTCTTGAAAATAGTATGGTGTACAAGAAATACTGGAAAATAGTATGGTGTTACTATGTTAAATTTCTAAAATTAGTATAAGAAATACTAGAAAATAGCATGGTATTACTATGTTAAATTTCTAGAAAATAGTATAAGGAATACTGGAAATTAGTATAATAATACTATGGTAAAATGTTGAATGATATGATGATATTGTATTGAAATTCTTAAGAAAAATAGTATAATAATTTTATATGGAATTGCTGGAAAAATAATAAGAAGATATTATGTAACATGTTAATGAGATAGAATGATAATACTATAATAGTATGTTACATTTTATACATATATTACATGCTATGATAAGGAAATGTATGTAATTAAAGTATGGAGAATGATGATTTTAATTTATGAAATTATAGTCATGAGATAGCTATAATAAAGATAATTAGAATCAAAGTTATACAATCATAATGTTATGATGTATATGAAAATATTATCTTAAAATGTCTTAATGAGAAGGCAGGGAAAAGATAAATACCCTTATCTTAAAGGCCTCAAGATAATAGTGTGGAATAGGAAGACCGTTCGGCAAACAAGAACTCAGGATGGGTCAATGAAAACTCAATGAGGGATTGAGCCTAAAGAGGTGTACCTATCGACGATTATCTAGAGAGGTGGAATAAGATAGGAATGAAAAGATTAAGAAAAGATAAATACACTTATCTTAAAAAGACCTCAAGATAATAGTGTGAAATAGGAAGGCCATTGGGCAAACAAAAACTCAGGATGTGTCAATGAAAACTCAATGAGGGATTGAGCCTAAAGAGGTGTACCTATCGGCGATTATCTAGAGAGGTAGAAATAAGATAATAATGAAAAGATAAAATAAGGTTTATTTAGAAAAAGGCCTCAAGATAATAGTGCGGAATAGGAAGACTGTTCAGCAAACAAGAACTCAGGATGAGTCAATGAAAACTCAATGAGGGATTGAGCCTAAAGAGGTGTACCTATCGGCGATTATCTAAAGAGGTAGGATAAGATAAAATAATGTTTATCTTAAAAGGTCTCAAGATAATAGTGTGGAATAGGAAGGCCGTTCGGCAAACAAAAACTCAGGATGGGTCAATGAAAACTCAATGAGGGATTGAGCCTAAAGAGGTATACCTATCGGCAATTATCTTGGAAGACAGGATTAAGATAAATTGGATCCAAGTAAAATATGTTTAAAAGAAATGTTATATTATGCTTATTCTATTTTATTATCTAGCATAATGTTATTGAATATTCTTATTGGGCTTCATAGTTCACTGACCTTTTATGTCGCCAGATGAACGGTGAAAGAACAACTTAAAAGTGACGTTCGAGGAAGGACGGAGTCGCTTTTGATTATGCTGTTATATGTTCATTTTGATGTAATTACTTTGATTATGTAAACCTTAACTTTAATTATGGACATAATATGATGGCATTTGCGAATGGAAGGAAAAGAAGGGTTTAAAAATTTTAAATTCCCTTGGTATTTTACGCTTCCGCAATATATGAGAAAAGAGGATCTCACGGTCGGATTTACACTTAAATTTCATTAGTGAAATATGAAGTTTAAGTCGGGCCGTGACATGTGGTAAAGCAGACATGATAGACCCATACATATTAAGTTATGTCTCAATTGGTGTTTGAGAAACATCACTGAGAAGATGGGTATTACATCTAATTGGCTTAGAGTGCAAGTGGGAGATTTTTGGACATATATGCCCTCGAAAGCCAATAAGAGACTTTTCTATGTTGATTAGACAAATATCATATTCACACAACCAATTATAAAGGGTATTTATATTAATTACTGTCTCATATGATGAAGACATAAAGTTCCATAGGTAACATTGTAGGAAAATCATGCAAAGGCTGCGAGGAGATATGATTTTCCGGTTCCTTGTAAACCTAATATTGTTCGAAGCCTCTAGAGTACTGGTTGGGCGCCGTACTTCATCATGGCTTGCACATATGTAGTTCTATGAGATAGTGTGATGAATCTCATTCACAGAGAGTGGTGACTCTTTACTAACATGTGAGTATATGTAGCAAGTACATAATACTGAACGGGGTCACTAGTGGATACCCTATGGAATACACTGTCAGATTGTATTAGGGTTATCCATTTGACAAATTGTCCTTACACCTGAGAGGTTAACATCTTCTCAGACATTTGTCTATATGGCTTTGATGTGCCAATCGGCAATGTCCAATACACAGGACTAACTCCGGGTACGTTGGGTCATGTACACTATGTTTGGAGAAGTGTGTAAACACTCAATAAGGAATCCACAACTCCTTAATTGGAGATAATGATATCAAGGTGATACTTGTTGAACTGAACTGTTAAATCCAGTACTGGTGTTTTTCGGTAAAATGGTCTTTATCGAAGTTGATATTTTTAATATGAGAAAGTATATATAAATATATATGTCAGTTCTTTTCTAATGTTTCTTCAAAAGTGTTTTGAAGGTTCAGTTCAATGAAAAGTAATCATGAGAAAGAGTTCTATTCATAAGCTAGGGACTAAGACAGTGGAATTGTTCCAATCCCGGAAGCTTACAAGTGATATCGGAATGTGGAAGGATTTATTTGTAAATATATTGTGAGATGGTACTTACAAGCAATTCTCTAATTTCTGGAGGTTAATCACATTGTGTTAATGGACATTAATTGTGATTGGTGGAAGTCCAGGGACTTAGATAACATTCTATGATCCTAATGGAGTTTTAGGAAAGGTGTTTCCTAGTAACAATGCTTCAACCAAAAAGGTGAAGTCCTTGGTCCCACAACCGGAAATAGGAGATCCCTTTAGATTCCACACACAAGGACCTTCTTAAAGTATTTAATAAAATTATTAATTAAATTAATTAATTTCTCTAAGTAATCACTATGTGGTATAGTGAAGCTCTAAAAGGTGGAATCACATTGGATGTGAAAAACCAAATGGGTAAGACCCATTGGGAATTATTATAAAAGAATAATTCAAGTGACCAAGAGGGTTTTGGAAACCCTTTAGGCGTGTGGGGTGGGACCCACCTAGGGTGGGACCCACCTAGGGTGGGATGCCCACTTCAAGGAGGAATAATAATTGTTATTATTTTAATTAGTTTCTAATAACTAATATCCTTATTAGATAAGGTTAGTTAGTTAGTTACTAATTAAAGATTCCCTAATTGTTAGGGATTCCATTAGTTAGTTACTAATTCAAGATTCCTTATTGGATAAGGATAAGATTAGTTACTAATGGATGAGGTTGGTTTCTTTTAAGATTAATCCTAATTGGATTAGGAGAATAATCAATAAAGGAAACTATTGAGGAATCCTAATTGGATTAGGATAAGGTTAATGAATTATATTTGGATTACAATTCAAGCAACCAAGGAGGAACTTATATAAAGGATTGGATGCCCAGCCCTTTAAGATATATAATTCTCCAGAATTTTTTTTCTTCTCTCCCTCTCCTCAAGTTCACGTCCAGCCCTCTCCCCCTTTGAGGGTGTACGGTCACCCTTCCCCTTCTTCCTTTTTGTTTGGTTTTTGATCTTGATGATCAAGAACAAGTTCTTTGAAGATCAAGATTGGATCTTGTTTGATCAAGAAAGGTTCTTGGATCAAAGAAAAGAAGAAAAGATAAAAGAGCATGAAATTTGGAAGGGCCATTAGCTTCCATTAGAGAAAGCTTTAAAGGAAAAAGAAGGTTCGTGTGAATCAACAGGAGACTTGAAACTTATGAAGTTTTGCGAGTACTATTCTAACGGAGATTTGACTTAACAATTTCAAAGTCGCAAAGGTGAATGTTATTTTAACCTTCATTGAATAAAATCAATTAGAATCTTAGTCAGATCTTGGGATTCGATGTATGCCCCCCAAGAACTGTTTTTCTAAAATTAAAAAGAGGCATTCTTTCAATGCAAACTTCACACTTGATGTACAATCATGTATATGAATGCATACCTATATTTGAAACATGGTTAATTATCCATATCTTACAAAGATGAGGGCAGGAGTGGACGGGTACCCGGTTTCTATTAGAGCATATAAATGTTCTTTGTTATTAATCATCAATATTAATATGTGAATATCCTTGATGTCTATCGACATAGACATCTAGTATTAATGATTTTGTGTTTGCATTTTTTATTTTCTTTTATTGTGCTCTCACAACACATATACTTTTAATTGTTGTTTGGTTCAATTAATATGTAATATAGTCGAACATGGATTAGTCATAATCTGATTAATGTCCAACATATGTTGTGATGTTTCTTTCAATGTGGATTTCCTAGACACTAAATTAGAAATGATCTCTTTATTGAAGTGAATATATTGAATCATAATATATGGTTATCCAGTTGCTTCTCTTAAATTATTACTCATATAACGGGGATTTCTAGATATCTCAAACAAGGATACAAAGATGGGTATCTCATCTTACATGTTGATAGTGAGAATCTAATCTTATTTTTATGGAACTTCTAATATGTATGGAGTCTCTACAGTATACAGTTCATTATCTTCATTGACAGAACAAAATAAGAAATTGTCAGGAGCCTAGGGTAAATTAAAACCAATATAAGAGGGAATAGGAAAATTCTATGTGGTGACTACCCATGAAGGACCCCTATACTAATATCAACACCATTTTGGGGTGATCCGAATAAGGTAAACAAGTTGACATCTCCAGTAGCCCACGTGCATGAGTGCTAGGTAAAATACGATGGATCATGACATTAATTCAATGAGTAGAACATACTTTGCTTTAACATGAATTTTTTAAAGAGACTTAGAGTAAAATTAGAATCTATCTAGTAATTTTTTTGAAAACTAATCTTCACATATTTATTGAGTAGAACATACTATCAAATTAAATTTCACTTCAGAGGAGAGTGCACAATGAGTAGACATCAAGCATACTATGCATGCTGATGAATCTAAACTGGAGCTTCATTGTCATGAAAAAACTTATTGTCTCGAAATGGTTTACTCACTAACATTCTTTAAGCATATTTGTACACACTAAATGTGTTTATATTCATCTAACTATCTAGGTTCAATACAGTATTTTCATACCTAAGATATTTACTTTTTTTTTTACTCAACATGGTTTCTTATATCAACTTCTTTATAAGAATCAAGAAAATAGCTACTTGTACCTATAAAAATTTCCAAAATTTCATTACTATAAAAATCTAATAAATATTTGAGTAAGAGTTCCCCTAATATACATATAAACACACATAGATGAACATGTGATTTATAGCTGACACTTAAAAGTCTCCAGTTTTCATTTCACCGGATCCATGAAAAGAAAATTACACAATGCAAAACAATTTTCCTTGTTATTTTTTTTTAAATATTTTCACTCATCATCAACTCAAACTGACTAAGAAAGACCTTCCCATTCAAATTCAAATTCACCACTTCGACGACTATTCAAGTGGGCTGAGCTAGATTTAGGAGCTCCAAGTGCTTGTACAAGATGGCCAACAGTCGATAGCAAATGTCAACTACATCCATCTTATTCGGATATGGGAAGAATGATAAAACTTTGAATTTTTCTCTATATTGGTGAAGGAAATGAAATTCACAGCTTTGTAGCTTCTACTTGAAAAACATAAGCTAGGTTTTTCTTTTGTAGCTTCAAAAATTCAACATGAGTCATTGTAGCAGTAATGCATCCCTCATGGCTTAGCCTTCCGCTTGAACAATTCAAGGGTAATCCACCGTCTAAAGTAATTTATATTTGCCTGAAATTTACAAAAAAAAAAATCACTGTCATTCACAAGAACAAGTTAGTGACATCCACTCATGTGTGTATTGCTTATTGATTGTGTAATTACCTAAGTAAAATCAAGTGAGAGCTTCGAGCAGAGGTAATTCACATACTTCAATACATAAATTCCTCAAGCATGCCTAAAACCCAAACAGACATTAATAAAGCTTGTTAGTCACTAAAATTAGTTGATCAAACAAAAATAAGCAAACCTAGAATAACAGTCAACCCACTTGCTTGATATATAACTAATTTAGTATAAATGATAAGTAAGAAAAGAGAACACAAAAAGCTGATAGGTTCAAAATGGTATAGTTTTACCCATTATTTTCTTGTTTTGGACAACTAACCTCTTCCACTTTTCACTTATCCCCATAAATGGCCTCTTCATCTCTGGCAGCGTGGAAGAGTGGCAGCAGGATACCAACCTACAAATAATTTGAGAAATCAAAGAATTCTCTATGATGAAATACAACTTAGGTTTATGATAGAAATATGCATTGTATGATAAAAGCCAAATTGGTATACCATAGCTTTGAGCTAAATGTGGTACTTCTCCCATGGGTCATAATTCATTGAATCCAAAATATACACGGTCCTCTTCTTAGGATTCAATACAAGTGCCTAGTGTAGATTACTCCAATAGAATGGGAGATATATGCGATTTGCCTTCCTCATTACCTGATTTCCATTTTCCCCCGCTAATAACAACAAAATAGTTCGAGTTCCATTTGAACTCTTTGTCTATATCTGAAGTTGACTTCTTATAGTTCTTAGGGTCTAGACTAAAATTCTCAAATGTTGTTGAATCTGAGAGACAACGAATTCCTAAGTCAAAGCAAACACAATTTACTTAAAGTTAAATGATACAGAAATAGTACATGCAATAAAAACACAAGAAACGTTAATGGCATACCATAAACTAGACCATTCCAAAAACACAAGATTGGGGGTACAAATACTTTTCATGACGATTTTTTAGTAAGGTCATGTATGCGTCGAGATGCGACCTACTTAGGTGAAACTACTCATTGGATTACACCACATTCTAAAATTGCTTAACTGAATAGTAATAGTGGAAGATGCAATGCATCAAAAGGACTATATTCCTACTCCATTAGTTAATTTTGTACATCTAAGATAGAGTTTAAAAGACTCAGGCTTATAGTTATCCCTTCGACCACTGAATAATTTATGTGAAAAAATACGTAGTTATGTTAGAATAATATGACTTTATATTAACTATATGTTTGACAACATTAATTCACTTACGCTTTATTTGTTTCAAGTGAAGAGCATTTCAAAACTCAATTGCTTTTTTGTCCAGTGCCCTAAGAGGGTTATTTTTTAACCATGTCATATCCACTTTCTTGCCAATTGGGACATCAATATTGACAAATGGGGAGAGCACATAAGAACATATGATATCTCGTTTCGGCCTCGTCCTCACCGAAGTTGGTGCCTATTTGAATTACGAAATTACATTAGCTATAAATTATGAAAAATTGGGACAAATAATATAAACACTGCTTGATGAATATTGCACACCTCTTCAGCAGAAGGTTGGAAAGGTGTTTGAATGCAACCATAAGATAGATATTTGCTAGGGGTCCCATCATGCACTCTGTAGCAAGGATTTGAGAGGATTGCGATCCCATCCATGCTTCGACCCTAGCTAGCCTATCTGATATATCACCCAAGATAGGTTTGTAAGGTGTCTGATGGCAATCATGGGATGGTTATTCGTCAAATGTCCCTTCATGGACCTCTGTAGAGTGGGGCAGATGGGGTTGCGACCCCACCCATGCTTCAACCTTGGCAAGCCTATTAGATATATCACCCAAAATAGATATGCATATCTTTATTTATGCACTCAATGATTGCTTATGCGCATCATGCATTACAAGGGTGGATGCCAAGTTATTGATGACTATGCATAAATGCAATGTTTGTCGTGACCCCAAAATACCCCCTAGGAGTTATGGATACTTTAGCTTATGACCGTCGTATCATATCATCCTGTATGACACATAAGGCATACATACCAATCTGTCAAAGTACACAAGTTATAACATATAGCGAAAACAGTTTATAATAAAACACTCCTATCATTCGGTTCAAGTCTAAACCAACAGAACATATCCCAAGAAGGATGGAGTGGACAAGTCCCACTCTCAACTTACAAAAATCTCTCTTCCTGGCTTACTCAACAAAAATCAAAATTGGGCTGCCTATCTAGTGCTCCCTCGTCCTGGTAATGATCCATGGCAGGCTCCGGCTTGTAGTACTCTTCCTCTATCCAAGGTTTCGAACCACAGACATTGAAAGGAATGCGTGCACCTGTCGAAGTCAATAATTCGACAGAGCATGGAATACTCAGTCACATACAAACTACTATCCAACAGTGAATAATATCATGAACATGCAAAAGCTTAAAGTAGATCATACGTAAAAGTAGTTTCCCAAAAACCTTTTCTTAACAGTATTCGTGTGAAATCAAAACTAAGTAAATCTTATGAGGTCATGTGATAATCATGTTTTTGTGAGTTCTTGTGAATTCTTACGAGAGTTGGGACTCCTTGTGAGCATGCGAGATCTGAGTATGCATGATTTTCTTATGAACTTGTGAGCTTGTGAACTTGTGAGCCTGTGAGATATGACTTCTTATGAGTCCATGTATAGTGGGATTCCTTGTGAGCTTTGAAACGATCTTAGAACACCAACCTAAAGTTTGGCCTTGTCACTTACCAACCCATAGTTTGGCCTTATCAATACTTGTGAACTTGTGAGACTTCTTTTACAAAAACCTTGCTTATTTGAAAAAAAACTCTTTCTTGTGAGAAATCATCGAATCATGCGAGACTTGTGAATATAGAGTGCATAGAGTACTTAACATCATAGTATCCTTAGAAAGCTTGTAAACATGTAATCATATTCATAGAAATTCAATACTAGTGATAGTTTACATCCCATGTCAAAATCATCATCCAATTCATCCAAGAAATATACTGGGCATCATGGTTTTCTTAAACATATAGCACAAGGGTAGATAGTAGAGTGTATCTACTTCAAAAGGAAGTTTTTACACTTTTGTGGAACAAAAATCAAGTTTGAGGAAACTTGGCTAAAGCTTTGAGTATCCTGAACCTTAATTGAAAAACAAACCAAAAACCCCTCTTTTGATTTCAGAATTTGAGAATCACCTTGGGTAGAAAACCCAAGCTCTAAAACACTAAAAATAGCAAAGTACAAACCTTAGAAACAAGGATTGAGCTTCACTTTGGTATGAGAAGAACACTTTAAGAAATCAAAGTTTTCTTCTTCTTCTCTTCTTCAATCTCTCAAAAATCCAAGCTTAGGATTTGAGTAGATCAATCCAACGAATTCAGATCCTATTTACAGGTCTAAAATTGTAAAAACCCCAAAAAGTCCGTGCAAAATATCTCAAAATATCTCCCAAGGTCGGTGCCAAGGTAGGTGAAAGAGTTCTGGGTCGTTCTGGACATGAAATCGTCGACGAGTGGTCTATAGTCATCGACGAGTGGGTTCCATTTGTCAACGAGTGGTCGAAAATCATCGCCGAATAGATTATTTTCACATTCTGTTTGGTTTGCTCGTCGGCGAGTCCAAGGCACTTGGCGACGAGTGGAAACAGTAACTCGTTTGAGTTTTTTCTGCTTTGGTATTTCGACCATAACTTTTGACTTGCTTATCTGATTTTGACGATTCGACTTGCGTTAGATTCGTCTTTCAAAGGGAAACAACTTTCATGTTTTACAAAATTTCTAATTCTTCTTTATTGATGGATCAAATTGCCCTTAAAGCTAACTGGTTTGAAAATGGATTTCAGTAGTCCAGATTTTCAGTAGACTCATTCCGGAAATCTGACGTTTGACCCAACCTTGACTCAAAATCTGAAAAAGTGATAAACATGAACCTTGAAGAGGATTTCTATATCTTTCTATGGCTCAAGAATCACTCAATTCTGATTCGATGTGCGAAATCTAGAGCTCTTTAAAGTTGAGGGTATGTTTAGGCATCCCTTTCTTTGACACTTGGAGTATGTTATACTCTCATTTTTCATTTGTCCTTAACCCCTAAAAACACTTCACTTTTCATACATATTTTGATCCATTCAAAACCTCATTTCATTTTAAAACATGAAACCATAATTTCATGAAGGCTTAAGGCCT
Source organism: Tetracentron sinense (assembly GCA_015143295.1). Taxonomy (NCBI): domain Eukaryota; kingdom Viridiplantae; phylum Streptophyta; class Magnoliopsida; order Trochodendrales; family Trochodendraceae; genus Tetracentron; species Tetracentron sinense. The sequence goes on from CM026573.1 coordinate 21,371,752, forward strand.
GGAAAAATACTATTCATAGCACTATTCACAGCACTAGTGAACTTGGTTCCGGGTTTCTACAATGTTATTCGTAAAAAAAATAGTACCTTAACATTAGAACTTTTTTCTAGTTTCTTGCCTTTTCATGTGGCATTCTTCACCATATTCCTTGGCATTATTGTCTAATCCATCATAGGATTAATTTAATCAATACTAACCATCAATTATGTCTAGAAAAATAAAATTGTTCGTAATGAAAATATGAGCGAGATACGTACATATGCAATGTTATTTGTAAAAAAATAGTCCCTTAACATTTGATCTTTACCACTTTCCTGCATCTTCATGTGGCCTTTTGCACCGCCCTTCTTGACGTTATCATCCCACCCATCACAAGAAAAATTTAATACATATCAACCATCATTTATATCTAAAAAAAGAAATTATTCATAATTGAAATCTAAGAGAGATACGTACAACATCACTTAATAGGAGGTCCCTAATAAATTCGTGTTGTTTTCCTCTTTCGTGAGATTGAGCTTCTCTATGACCTTCTGTCACATTAATGTAGTGTTAGATGGGATAGCTACAAAAAAATACATCCAACATAAATGTATTAAAATAAAATAAAATTTATACTCACATCGGGCTTCTCAAAGATGTCATTCTTTAAGGTCTCACATTCGTAGATCACCTTTGTAGACTGCCATTTCATCATTCAAGGAAATAGATTCATTTGCACTCTTTCACACAAAATTTGCTAACCTGGGGATGTGCATGAGGGCCCATGCCTATTGTGTCGAGTGAGCATGAAATGTAAGGAACTTGATAATAAACAAAAACATAAAAACGTATCTTAGTAATGGATGGTCACACTTGAAATGTGAAGGGACAATCGTATAGGTTGTACCTCGGTGAAGCGTTGTTCAAGTTATGAGCCAATTTTTCTGTTGTTCTTTTGTAAGAAACCAGTCCACATGGATACTTATTAAACTCCTTTAAGTTGTATACCAACTCAAGAAAGTGTTCATTAACCCTAGTATGGTTTCGGAACTCAAAAGATAATACTCCAAGAAAATGATTAATGCCAACTTAACGACATCAGTATTATCGACACATGACAAAATTCTTTCAACAAGATGACATTTCTCTATATATTTAACATCTTCAAATAGCATATTCCAAATTGAATTCTCACTCACCAAACATTCTTTTAAAAGGGGGGTGGATAGGATCTAAACCTAAGTCCTAATATTGGTGCAAAATCAAGCTCAAAAAAGTACAAAGTTGTACCACTGACATTGAACTTCATGTCTCCTAAATGTGTAGAGACCCAAAATTTAGTTCTTGAAATTCATGCCATTTATATGAATTTCTTGAAATATGTGCCTGATCTTAAATGAATGTGTTCCTAAAAGATGAATTAAAAGGGATGTCTTAACATACCCTCAACTTTAAGAATCTCTAGTTTTATCACCATTGATTGGAATCGAATGATTCTTGAACCATTAGGAAGGTATGGAAACCCTCTTCAAGTTTCATGTTTATCATTTTTCTAGATTCTTAGTCAAAGATAAGTTAAATATTGGATTTCCAAAGTCGAGCCTGCTAAAAATTTGGGCTGCAAAAATCAATTCCAAACCAATCAGCTTTAGAGCCCATTTAGGTAATTAAAAACTTAAAATTGGGACTTGTCTATTGTACATGATATTGTTCCCCTTTGAATGACGAGTCCAACGCAAGTGGAATCATCCAATTCCGATAACCAAGCCAAAAGTTACAGCCAAAATACCAAAAACAGTTCTGAATCAAAAATAAAAATAAAAAGGGGGGCGATCGATCGCCCACCACCGACGATCGATCACCCAGTACGGGTTTTTTTGCCAAGAAACATGATTTTCGACCTTTTTTACCTTTCATAGGGTTCCCAACTCTATAAATACCTCTTTAACTCATGAATTAGGTTTCCTAGAGCCTCATAAACATAAAAGAGAGAGAAAAAATAGTATTTTGAGAAATCCAAAGAGGGAAAAGCTTAAAGATTTCAAAGATTCAACAAAAGAAGAAGGAAAGAGATTTGAGGATCTAGATCGAGCCTCATTCGCAAGCAATAGATCATAAGGAAGCGATCAAGTGAGGTAAATAACTTTCTTTAGTTCTCAATCTTATAACTATTAATCTAAAATATGAATCTATTGATAAGATCTATGTAAAGAATATGATTAATAGTAAGATAAATAGATTTAGATCATCCCTCATGCAATGTTTTATAAATAACGTAAATATCTTCATATCAATATGGTGATTTTGATATAAACATTATGAAAGTGATAGATCTAAAGCAAGAAAAGTAAGATTAAGTATGTTTAAGATAGGTCAATCTCTTATGAAAAATGGATATGATATTTAGAGAATGTTTCATTATGATTTTATTATAAAAGATGGTTATGATATTAGGGATGTTTCGTTATGATTTCTATTGTAAAAGATATTCATGATATTAAAGATGTTCTTATGATTTTATTATTCATATCAACAAGGGGAAAGAGAATGATTTTATGGTGTATGTATGATGGAGAATGAAGGAAAGGATTATAATTGGATTTGATAGAATGATTATGAGTCTACTTTGAAATTGTGATGCGTTATAAACTAGGGTTCTATTAGACTAATTGTATCAAAACTATATATTGAAAATTAAGGCATGATAAATAGAATTGTTTCCTTATCTTATTGTTGAAAACCTGATAGAGCATAGTTTTATATTGATCAACCATGAAAAATTTTGTATGTTTAAATTGATGTATGATTGACAAATTGCATGATGATATAAGTTGATTAAATTACACCTTGAATTATGGTTGTGTGATTTAATGGTATTATCTTGGCATCGTTAGTCGTTATGATGAACTTTTAAAAGTCTTCATCCAATAATTCTGGTGCTATTTAATTAATGATTATCATTGTTTCACTCACACTCATTCATGAAAATAAATATGTATAAGCATGATAACAAGTAAGACATTAAGTATTATACAAGTATACAAGCACACGAGCATGAATTCATGATTGAGTTTTGCACTGACTGGGTACCCACAAGCCTAAGATCAAGGTAAGACAAGCCATATACACCGGATAATGTGTAGACAAGCCGTATACACCGGATAATGTGTAAACCGTGTGGTACCTCGAAAAGTAGGGTATATGTTAATCTCTACCCAATATATAGGGTAGAGTTATTTTAAGTTATTGCATATTGCATGTTGTTTGATTTAATCATAAAAAAGAAAGACAAGTCAGGAAAGTAAGACCAAAAAGACAAGTCAAGAAAAGTATGACAAGAAAGAAAAGTCAATTAATAAGACAAGCAAGATAAGTAAAATAAGTACAAGTGAACACATGAAAGAATTGAAAAGAAAATATGTTTCATACTCTGATTTATGTATGTGAATTGTAATTGAACTGTTACTTGTATGCATGTTATACTTATGATATTGTTTACCATTGATTGTTACATATGCGGAGTAACTTGTTACTCAACCGATGACTTTTGTTGTCGGCAGGTTCGAAATTTGATAATTGTGCCCAGGAGCCATGAGTTGAAGAAGAGTACGTAAGGAAGATCTTGCAGATGATCATCCCGAAGTGGAACGGGATTTCGATGGATAGTTTACTATTATTTTAATTTATTAGAAATTGTTTAAATTCCAGAGAGATTGTAATTAGTTTATTATGTTTTAGTTTTTAAATTGAGATACTTAGATTTGATAGGTTTAATTAAAGAGTTGAGAATCACGAGGGTGATTCAGATTATGTAGGTTCAGTTTAATTACAGATTTTAATTGATATTCAGTTGAGGTATTAAATGTTATTATATTGAAGAAATTTTTAAGTTCAAATTTTTGTATGCCTTTAAAGCTCATTAAATGGATTAAGTCAAGTAAGTCACGTGTCAAAGTTCTCAATTCTCCTAAGGAGGATTTTGGAGCGCGACAACATGCCTTTAAAATAGTAAGTGCATGACGTATGAGACAAACTTAAACTTGTTTGAGAGATCATACAAATGTCTGAAACATGTTTTTTTGTACATCAACACCCTATTTTTATTATCTTCAAAACTCCTACTAATATTGTGTAGCCCTTCTATTGTACACTTTCAATAGCTTTTTTTATTTTTTTCATTTTCTGTATCGGTCAAAATAGTACTCTTTGGTATTTCTTGTTCCTCCAGCTTTGAGGCAATTTTTCTAGTCATTCCTAATTTGGAGTCATTCTTTTTTCTTGGGGTACCGGGTACCCGTCCACTCTTGCCCTCATCTTTCTTTGCAAGTTTTCTTTTTTTGACACTTTTGCTTTCTTATCCAATTTTATTTTTGGATCTATTGAAGTTGCAAAAGAAATTTCTTTATTTTTCTTACATTATGTAACTCTAGAGCAATATATCTCATTGCAAATATCTATATCACCCATTTAAATATATTTAGAATGAAAAGTTACTAATATAAGTTACAATCATAACTCCATCAACACCATAAATCAGATGAAACTATAACTTAAATCAAGATTTAATGCAAATATCTGGAACTTTTAGGTAAGATTCTTTATGATTTATAATCTCTATTATATTTGTTAATACAAGTAAATTCATGAGGTTAATTGGCATATAAACATTTTCAAATGATTATTGAATAAAAATTAATTATCTACCCTACTATAAGCATCTTCTTGTGTTGTTTCCTCGAGATTTTGTTTTTTTATTATAGATTTTTTTCTGTTTCACAAATGTCGATTCTCATTGAGTGTTTGCTATTGTGGACATGATAGTTTGCTTAGTTATTTTACATCAAGAGATATGAGTAGTATATCATAAAGAAAATATTTTGGAAAATGCACGAAAATGTTGATGAAATGACGACTATTTAGTATTTCTCATTCGCTTGAACTAGATAGAGCCACAACTTTATTGGTTTTGCCTCTTCACCATATAAAACTATTCTTTGCTTCTTCAGTTATTGTTGAGTGAGTTTTTCATGCGATGCTTCATCCATTATACTTAGATTAAGCCTGTTATTTCCTTGTAGATTCACATGTTTGTTGTGTCAATTAGTAATTCATTTTTACAAAGCTAATTAAAACTCTGTCCATATTAAACAATTGTTATGAAATTAAGAACAAGAAAAACAAAGATCGGTTAATTAAAACTCTGGTTGTTCTCTTCTAATTCCATTAAAATTTTGATAGGTCTCCTTTAACAATCACAATATAACATACAAATATTTCATGAAAAATGGTAATGATTGACCTTAAGTACATTTAAAAAACAATCAACTAAACTTCAAAACAAAGATCTATGTAAAAAGAATCAAATAAAAATAAAAATAGAGTAGATAAAGGGATCATGTGATGTAAACTAACTTGAAAATATATTATGGGGATTGTTTAGGAAAAACCCATAAGATATGATGAAAGTGGACAAAACTCATTTCTTATTGTACTTTTAAAATGGATGGAAAACCGACAAATTATTTTAAATTATTGGGAATTTAAAAATCAGGGGAGTGAAGAACTGGTTTTAGGGGGATTGTTTAGAAAAAATAAGGAGGTATTGTGGAAGTAAGTGAAAATAGTTGTCTATTATTTTTGGGAAATTAATGAGAAAACCTATTTATTAGTACCATTTAATTGTTGCAAAATTAGGACTGGTTTAGAGGATTTCTTATGAAAAGCAGTAAGATATGGAGAAACTGGGTTAGAACCCATGTCTCATACTTCTAAGAATTGTAAAAGAAAGTGTCTTGTCTTTACTTATCAACTTAAAAAATTATTTAATAAAAAAAATTCATGCCTGTATCTTATCTTCCATCTCAGTAAACTTGAAATTGATAAAAAAAAAAAAAAAAAAAAAAAGAGGATTAGATATTGGGGGATATTGGCTAAAAAAGCTATTAGCATACATGATAAAAGTGGGTGAAAGTCAATTTAGTTATCATTTTGAAGAAGAATCCTAAGATTCAGTTTAACTTGTTTTAATTATGGTAAAAACCCAATACAATATTTATGAAAATCAATTAAAACTCCATCTATATTTTCAGTTCATTTGTGGAAAACAATGAGAGTGAGAAGGAGAGAGAGATGTTACCAGGATTACATCATCCCTTTAGTGCATTTTTTGATCATAAATCAAAAGAGTTCATAATTCAAATAGAAACAACATAACAATGCTTGTTCCAGTTTCTGGACTCCCCTCCACTTTAAAATGTGCTTATAGAGGAAATAGCAGCCATGATTATGAATGACTTATATATGTTCATGAGAAAGTACAATCAACAATATCCCAAATAAAAAAAATGTAACTTTAATTATGCTTCCTTAACCTAGTTAGACCTACATGAACACTCAGAAAATAAACAGACAAACTGAAATTGTTGTAGAACTCGTGACTTGATTTCAGGGAAGAAGAATATGAAAAAGAAGAACCAAATCACCCAACCAAACAATCGAAATTGATGTAGAACTCGCCCAAGATCATCGTGTTTTTAATAATGGAACCCCCAATTGCCCATCTCGTGGAGGAGAATCGTTGATCGCACAAACTAAAAGAAACCCTAACATTTGGAGAGTTTTATAGAAGGGACACAATTTGAACATAGGAAGGGTAGTTTTGAGATAACATTAGTTCTATCCCCTGTTTGATAAATTGTTTTAAATCATGCCTCATGCGATGGTATATTTGGTTTAGGGCGACTAAATGATACTTATCTCTTATATATAAGATAAGAATGAGAAGAAGATGAGATAAGAGCAAAGTGTAGTTTTGGAATTACAAAAGATCCAATCAACGTTTTGAACATGAGGCATCCTCTTTATATTAGTAAAGATAGTATATAGTCTCATGAGCCATTTCAATTCCCTTAAGTCGTCTCGAAATACCATTAGCTATAATAATATATATATGTTTCATAGCCCTCTATCAGTGCCTACTTAGAATGTTATCCATGCTAGTGGGCTATTTTTGCTCTTATATTTACGTGTACACTTGTAAAAAGTACCTAAGGTACAAAAAATATAAGCTACGTTGATTTTAAAAGGATGTAGTTGTTTTAGTTGTGGCCACGTAGCAGTAAGCCATGACTTGCTACAATTTCACTGCAAGGGTCTAAGGATTGCAACTAAATTTAGCTGTGGTCGGGTGGTAGCAAGTTATTGGCTTACTTCGATTTAATTGTGAATGTTTTTTGGCCTTACAATTTTAATTATCGACATTAGATGTTGGTGACAACAATTGTTCCACACATGTGTCTAGCACGTGTGTCACTATCACCACCTTAATTGGATTATGGTGTGGTGTATGCAATTGTATGGTGCACCTATATGCATGAGTGGTGAGATTTCACTACCCACACATCACGTAAAGGCTTTCATGTAATCTTCATATTTGAGCGAAGAAACGTAAGAGTTTTATAGAATGGGTCATTGATAAATAGAGACCAATCTCTCATACTCAATCGATGTTGTAAGGATGTCTAGCTATTGATTAAAATATAGTGGTCATGGTTGACAGTCGTGTTTATAGTTTCATTCTTAATCTCCATTGTTGCTAAATTTCTAATCTATTATTTATAGAACCAGAATAGTTAGAGGGTATATATCTACACAAAATTCATGTGAAAGACTACTAAACATATTAATGTTGGTCTACAATTTTTTTTACTAAATGGAAGAATTGTTATAGAAGTATTCTTAAAGCAATATCTCACAATGTCATCTCAAATCAAACGTCTCAGATTTACATCAACTACGACTTGAGAATCAATCAAAGTACTCATATAGATAAAGTGCAAAGTCCCAAAGAAGAAATTACTACCATTGAGCAACAAAAAATAGCACTATCTAATTCTATTTTTGTACATTTGGCACACAAAAAAATTGTTTACATAACCAACCCTCGAGAAGAATTTGTAGGAAGGTAAGTTGTGAAATTACTAAAATTGTCACATGACACGATTTTTGAAAAATGTGGTGTCCACTTAGATTTGAAAATCTACAAGTTATAATAGAAAATTAACTATAAAGTGGATGTCCCTAGCTTCCGCTAAAATGGATCCATGAAGAAAATTACCACTAAATGGGATTCACAAAAATTATATCACTAAATGTGACAAACAAAGTGGTTTATCAAATATCCAATGAGAGAGTTATCTCATTGTCAATATAAGTATATGCAGTGGTTGTGATAAATGAAGGCTCTATTACTTTACATCTATAAAAAGAGCGGTACTTTCAATTACAGGAGGAAGAACAATATGAGAAAATGCATTCAAGTGAAGACTAAAGTTCTGAATAATAAAGCTCTAAGACATATTCCATTGAAGTCACTCGAGTACCTGATCAAGGGTTGAAGTCCAGAAACTCCAATCTATAAGTCCGTTTTGAGAATAGTTATTATAGCTCTCAGACTAAAGATCCAAAAAGGAAAATAATAATATTTTTTTTTTAGAAGATTAAAAATTTCATAGATTTATATTCACACCCATGAGTTAACAAAGTATTATTTGCAATGCTTTTCTTGCTACTAATAGTTAATACTTGACATTTGTCTCAACAACAATGACAATAGTTTTGTGGTTCTTGAAATGGAAAAAAAAGATAACTTATATAATTTTCAATTTTTTCTTTTCTTGAATGGATGTAAGAATTTTCAGGAAGAAGAGAAACTGAACGAATACAAAGGACACATTTGGGATTAAAATATAACAAGACATGACATTTACAAAAAAATCTCGACTTCAAACAATCGTCAAATAATACAATTAAAGAGAATGCAAGACATTGGATGATAATGTTCTCTTTGGGTTTTATAAGATAACTAATACTCAAAATGAGACGTAATCTCAAAAAATGAAATAACTCATACATAGAGGTAAAGAGTTGAAAAGGTACATCGAGTAAAATAAGAAATTGGTTAAATACAACGTTCGACAAAAATCAAGGGCTCGCAATTGAAGCATAGCTAGTCACAACCATAATGAGAGACGAACAATACACCTTAGATGTCAAGGTATTGCTTTTCTTCTGTCTTAATACAATAAAATTGTATTCATTACAAATTAGGTAGAATGAAGGTACATCTTAGATCAAATAGAGAATTATACGCGTATACCGATAAGATCTTCAAAAGTCTACAAATGGCGAGGAGTGTGGTAGAGAACATGGATCAAAATTTCATTGATATATATATCGATGATACTTTCGATATCGCACACATGCGATATATCTTCAAGGGTATTTCTTTTGTTTACAAAATGTCATGCGATATTGATGATAGATCAAATGATATACACGATATTTTGATTTTACTTTACTCTTTTTACTTTTAAGCTATAAAAGGCCACACTATAAGCCTATTTATAATTAATTTACATAAAATATATTTAAGTTATTTATATGTAAATAAGTAATATTTCATTTTTCATTTAATAAGATTTATCCTAAATTCAAATTCTTGAAGAATAAAATGTCAAATTTCTAGTTCAATAACAAAATCCACTTTTAGGGATCAATATCTTAATAACTGGACCTGTCGTCGAACCGGTTGGATGACCGGTTCGACTGGTAAAGAAGTGACACAATTATCTCTAGAGTTTTGATCACCCATAGGATAATATCCTCTCATTTCCTCTCTAGCCCAAAGGATAATACTTTCCTCTTTAACGTATCAAATGGCTTCTAATCCCTTCCAACCCCAGTCCGAATAATTTAGCGACAAACCTTCAACTTCATTACCTCTCTCCAAAAATTTCTTTCCATCTCTCTCAATTCCTCTGCAACAACAAGAACGATAGACTCATCTCTCTTTCTCCCCTGAGAATCTTCCCCAAAAATCAAGTAGCCCCTACTTAGCCATACAATCCTCACTCTCTTCTTACACCCACCTACCACAAAATAAACTATCATCTAACTCAAAACATGCCTTTTTACTTGTCACGTCCCGATTTCTAAAAACTCATAACTCAGCTCATTATCTATGGTCCAGCCTGAGATCTAGAATTCGGGGGTGAGGATTATTAATAATTTAATTTATAATTGGTATTTCAAGAATATTAATTTAGTTTTTTTTTGGGGTTTGTTTTTCATACCTATAATTATGAAATAAATAGTAAACGAAATTATTTTGGCCTGAAATTTTACAAGGACATACTTCTATAAGTCTATGAACTACATATAAAATTTTAGAATTTTCTGATAATGGGAAAATATTATGTGAATATTTTTCCCAAACTAAACTTAAAATTTTTCAAGAAAACAACAATGTCGCATTACTTTTATTTAAAATATTTAAAGCTAAAATTTGGTCTCTATACCTATCATGTCTTCCTAAGATATATAATTCGGATTTAGAAAGAAATTTCAGGGGGCGGTCAGTCGGCTATCAGGGGTGGTCTACCAACTAAGATAGTGGAGGCTACTGTTTTTAAATAAACTTTATTTCGAATGTTGTCGACTGCCTATGAGCCCCGGTCGACCAACTGTCCCCAAGATGGCTACTGTAATTGATGTTTATCAATTTCGAATAACAGACAATCGACCGGCCCCCAACCCCAGTCGACTAGGATTCACTAGAACAACTTTAAAACTTCTCAAAAGCTTTCCAATACAACTTTTAGGTCATTTGCTAACCACCTAGGTCTGAAATAAATTTTCTAGGACAATTCCACCTAGGTAAACATGGTATCTGGGTCTCTTTCCTTCTTAATGGCATGAGCAAAGGATGGACGCAGAGTCTTCAAGCTTCATCTTCATTTGGCTTGTTCTTCTTTGAGTAGGAATACTATTCACTAATCATTGTTTTGATTACGGAATTAGCCAATACTAAATACATGACTTTACAAAGTTGAACCTTTTACTAGGTTTGAAGAACTTCTTAAATCTTTTTACAAAATAAGCCAACTCTTTATCCTCCATACCTGAATCACTATCTTCCTCATCCAAAGGCTCTTGACTGATTTCAAGGCAATAGTTTTGTTCTTCTTGGATGGTCGAAGATTTAGTTAATAAGTTTGAAGGGATCCAACCAACTCATCAATTTTAAGAGTATCAATGTTTTTGCTCTCTTCAATGGCTGTAACCTTAGGTTTGAATCTCTTAGGAAGAGATCTCAAGACGTTTCTCATAATTTTTGACTCACTTATTCTTTCTCCTAAGTTGAGGCTACAGTTAACAATTTCACTTAATTTAGCATAACATTCATCAAAGGTGTCATTGTCTTCCATATTCAGATTTTCAAACTTAGTAATGAGTATTTGGAGTTTTGAGATTTTAATAGTGGTGGTTCCTTCATAGAGTGTCTCAAGGATGCCCCAAGCTTTCTTAGAAGTGGTACATGTAGATATTCTCTGAAATTCTTCGGGAGTAACTGCATTGAAGATTGCATTGAGACCCTTAGTGTTCCATCCACTTGTTTTAGACTCATCTTTAGTCCATTCTCTAGAGAGTTAATTTATGGTTAATTCATCAATAATTTTTACCGGAGGGTTCCATCCAGACTCTGTGGCAAAACATACTCTCTCTTCTAGGGCTTTGAGAAACGCTCTCATACGAGCTTTCCAATAAGCATAATTGTTACCATCAAACAATGGAGGACGAGAGATGGATTGTCACGACCCAAAATACCCCCTAGTAGTTAGGATACTTTGGCGACGTGAACACATAACCAAACCATTCTATATAACATATGAATCCTGTACAACATATAAAACCTGTGATAGCGGAAGCGTAATACTAATCTATATATGGTAGTGGAAGCGGACTACAAAATTTCTATCAATACTATATGTCTCAGTTTATACATGACCCGAAATAAAGAGCGAACATACTCGCTCAACAAAATATATGTACATGTCTCTCCCTCTCGTCACTCATGATGGGGCCACCTAACAAAAGCCCTCTGCTCCTCCTGAGCCCTCTGCTGCTGAAGATTACCCCAAGTCTCCTCCTCCTCAACATACTCTTCCTCGACCCATGGTTCTTGAGGACGCTCGCCACAAATGTCAAAGGGACCTACCGACATAATATGTACGGCTGAGCATAGAATACTCAGCGTATACAAACCACTAGATAGTAATATCGTAAACAAGAATACAACATGTACATATCACAATTTAATCATCTCACATGCATTCCTGAAATCAGAGCGTGGAAAACAAAATCATATCATGTGCATATATCTCGGAAAATACTATCGGAAAACATCTTTTTATCATCTTTTGTCTTTTACATCTTCTTATCATCTTTTGTCGAAAACATCTTCTTATCATCTTGTACCTTTGCATATACGGGTATTTAAAATACCTTGGCTTTTATCTTTTATTATCCTGTACGGGTATTTAAAATACCTTGGTATTCATCATTTGCTACCTCCGGAGTAGGACAACTAGTACCTGTACCCACGTAAGCTGGGTGGCCTAATGTTCTCCTCACCTTCGGCTACCTCAAGGGTAGACGACCAGTATCCATCTCCCTTCCGGGCGGCCTGCTATCATCGAAGTCCGATGCCAGTATCCCTTTCCCTTTCAGGCGGCCTGCTATCGTCGCATCCCTGTCGGCTTTTTCCGTATACTTTCCATCTTCTTGTATTTCTTGTAACATCTTATGCTTCTTGTATTTTCCGTATGTATCTTGTGCTTCTTATGCTTTCCGTATACATCTTGTGCTTCTTGTACTTTTCTTATACTTCTTTTGCTTCTTGTACTATTCATGTGGTTCATTTACATCTTATACTTTTCATGTAATTCATTTGCGTCTTATACTCTTCTTCTTCTTATTCTTGTATTGCATCTTATATACATGTTCTTCTTCTTTTGGATACCCATAATATAGAAAAACTCGATCATGCATATGCGTATGTGTCCGTGTAGCAATTGTGATATAACATAGTAGACATTTAAAGGAAACACTTTGCATATGATCATATAGCTAATGCTTAACATAATTCACCCATCACAATAATCCATATGCAATAACATTACATCATCCAATCACATTGAAAATAAGGTTTTCTCTTTTGTTTTTCCCCAAAACTTGTGGTTTTTAACATGCTTCTCATATTTGGATACTAATATATAAAACATCTTAATAAATACCGTCTTTTATTTGTTGGTTGAAAGCATAGCATCATCACATTTAACTCAAATCATCATTCAATGGATTTTATCTTAGTATAGAAGAGGGTTTCATGAAATTAATAGCTAGAAGGGTGCATTTCTATATATCCAAAGCCATCTATGTCTCTACTTGTCAAGAAAATCATGCTTTTCATTAAGGGTTTATGAAATTATAACCTAGTAGAGTGTATCTACCTTATGGGATGAAATCCCTTTGATCCAATGCTTGAAAAGGCTTGAAGAAGCTTGTAGAAGTGAAACCCAAGCTTGATGTTGGAGATCCAAGCTCCAATGGCGCGTAGGAGCGAGATCAAGGCTCGATTTGTGCTCTTCTTCTCCAAATCCAAAAACCCCTCTTGCAATCCTCCACTCTCTTCCTTTCTCTTCTAAGATCTCTCTCTAGGTTTAGGGTAACCCAAAACCCCCAAAAATGTCCCCTATTTATAGGCCAAGGGGTGAAAACCCTAAAAAAACACGCACTAAAGAGTTTGATTCGCGCACCTACGATCGTTCGTAGGCTTCCTACGATCGATCGTAGGTCTTACAGTGAGTATTGCTCAGTTTCTGGAGTTCTACGATCGTTCGTAGGCTTCCTACGATCGATCGTAGCTCTTACAGTAAGTTTTCAGCATTTCTGTAACTTTACGATCGTTCGTAACTACGATCGTTCGTAGGTCTTCTACGATCGATCGTAGCTTTGACAGAATGATTTTTAGATTTTTCCGGCTTTGGTATTTCGGCCATAACTTTTGACTCGCTTGTCCGATTTTGACGATTCAACTTGCGTTGGATTCATCTTTCGAAGGAGAACAACTTTCATGTTTTGTACAACTCATAATTCGTATTTATTATTGGACTATTTTACCCCTAAATTTTACTGGTCTGAAACTGGGTTTTAACAGTCCAGATTTCCAACAGTCCCGACTTTGGAAATCGGACTTTTGACTCAACCCCGGCTCAAAATCAGGGAAAGTGATGAACATGAACCCTGAAGAGGGTTCAAATGCCTTTCCAAAAACTCAAGAATCACTTGATTCTGAGCAATGGAGCCTAAACTAAGGTTTTGTAAAGTTGAGGGAAATGCCGAAACATACCTCTTCAACACTTAGAACACTTCGAGTGTTTTCACACTCTTTTCCCTCGGGTCCAAAACCATACTCACACCTCATTAATCATTCCCCATATATTTTTAAATCATTCTAAGTGATCATTTAACATACACCAACATGCATGAGAGGGCCCGGCCTCCTTATGCCTCGCGCACTAGCACTATTCACTACACTATTCACTCACAACCCATTAAACACCTTGGGTATTTATACCCTTGTTTTTAACCACTTAGAGTATCTTTATACTCTCATTTTGAGACTCCAAATACATACCTAAGACCCTCACTTGACTCATCATAATACCAAGAATACTATGTAAGGCATTAGGCCTTTACACATACCATACCAGGGCTCTATTTACATGAACAGTGAATCAAATTTTCGGGGCTCTACATGGATCCACCCTCCTTTAGCGAACTTATTTTTCAAGGATAACACAATATCTCACTAAGGTGATTAACCTTACTAGTGAATCTACCTAGGGATGTCTACTCTTTGCAATTATATGTGCAGAAATTAATAAACAATTGCAAGCAAACCAAAACACACAAGATTTTTTTACGTGGAAACCATTCTGGGAAAAACCATGGGACCTTGTCTAGACAAAGAGATATCACTAAGACAAAGTTAACAGAAACTTACAAGACTCGAACTTGACTCATTCGGACTCGACACAACAATCCTTCAGTACTCGATCCTCCCTCCTCGATAAGTCACCACATACTTGCAAGTCTTGTGGACAACCGCAACAACCTGAACTTCTCTTAGAGTCTTCAAATACAAACAATGATCCTTCACAAAGGATTCACTCTGTCAGCAACGACGTCGGCTCCTCACCAACCAAACAAGGAACACTCTCTCGAGTGTTGGGGTATAGATTTTGGTTTGAATAACAAAGCTCTAGTGGGATCTCATCACATAGAATCAAATGGTGCAAGTCTAAGAAAGACAATTGAGATTATTGCACAACTAAAACGGGAGCAATAGAGGAGGACCAATGAGATTTATCCAACCACAATGAGGGAATCCTGGATAAGCTTTAGACAACCTCCACTCTATTCTCTCATGCACAAAACCCCTAAATCACTAATTAGGTAAAATTCCGTTACCCAAAATACCTCCTAGGAGTTAGAGGTACTTTAGCTTATGAAGTGTCATATCAAACCATCCATCCTGTGAGAACACACAAGGCATACACATAGCGGAAGCAAAATTTCTAATAATATAAACCTGTAATTTGTATTCCAAGTCTAAACCAACAGATTTAAACAACAAGTATAAGTGGACATTCCCCACTTTCAAAACACTTATAACCCTCTCCTCAAAACTCTCAACAGTAGTTGAGATAGGGCCACCAATGGGGGGCCCTTTCCTCTTGAGGCTGCAGCGTAACAAACTCCTCTTCCTCATACTCCTCAACCCATGGGACTAGATTGCAAATATCGAATGGACCTGTCGAAGATAACAGTTCACCGAGCATGCAATACTCAGCATACAAAAGCTACTAGCTAAAAATGTTATTAAACATGAACAAACACACAGTTCATCAAAAACATAAAGCGTAGAGCGGAAACCATACTTTGAATCATATTTTAAAACGAGCATAATTTTCCAAAAACCTTTGCTTTATGAGCGTTCTTATGAAATCAAAACTTTTCTTATGGGGTCTTGCAAGAATCAGAATTCTTATGAGTTCTTATGAGTCGTGTGAGCCAATATGATCTGTAGAGACTTATGAGATCCTTATGAGAACAGTGAGATCCTTGTGAGCTTTTGAAATTGATCTTAGGGCCACTAACCCAATGTTTGGCTCTATCAATGCATATGAGCTTGTGAGCTTTGATATATTTCTTATGAAACTTTATTTATGAGTCTGAATCCATTTCTTTTGAGAAAACTTTGATCATGTGAGCCATAGGGTGCATAGGGTGCTTGTGAGAATCATAGTATATTTAGAATACCTTTAAACATGGAAACATACCCATAAAATTTCATTCATAGAAATACTCATAGAGATACATAGGCCTTATGAATTGGAAACCATCAATACATGCTTTTTCATCAAACTTTTCATAGAGAAATCATAACAAGAGTAGGTAGTAGAAAGTATCTACTTTTCACAACCAGTTCCCTACGATTTAGAGCTTGAGAAAACATCTTGGAAGCAAGATCAAAGCTTGAGAAAGCTCGTGGAAGTGAAGATCGGACTTCCGAAGCAAGGATCAAGCTTCACTTTTGATCTTGGAAGACACCCTAGCAAACCCTAGCTTTCTCCCTCTTCTTCTCTCTCAAAATCCCTCTTAAATCTCTTCTTAGGGTTTGGTAAACCCTTACCCACGAAATTGGGTTCTATTTATAGGCAAATGGTTGCCAAAATCCTTAAATACCCTTAAAAATATCATAGAAGGTCGGTTTGACCTTTCTGGGCAAAATCAGTCGACTGGTTTTGGCTTGTCCAGAAAATCAGTTAACTAGTTTTCTGTTGTTGGTCTTTTTTTTCCTATTCCTTCACCTCTTTGACACTTAGAGTATTTTATACTCTTGTTTTGACACTCCAAAACACATCACACACAATTCATACTCAACACATACCCAATAACACTTAGACTACATGAACACCCTCATTTATATTAACCGAAACCTAGGGTCACATGAAAGACCCTTGCCTTTACAAACCCTATGAAATGACACTATTCACAGCATAGTGCACTTGGGTTCCGGGGCTCTTCATAAAAAGTTATATTTATAGAGCAACCCAAATTTTTTTTTACAATACCGGAATTAGACTGTTCTGTGCAGCTCGATCGAATGGGAACATAACTGAGTTGGTCAAGTCGTATTGACCGAGCCAAAACATACTCTCTGGAAAAATAAGCCATACATTTTTTCTCACCCTCGGTCGATCGAGATCGGGGTCGGATGATTGGATTGGCCAATTCCTTTGAGAATTTGGTAATCTGAAAGTGCAACAGATGTTGCTCTTTATATCTAGATACCTAGGGGTATAAATTATGATCTAAGTCAATTCCACCTAAGTACAAACTAAGTATCTAGGTCTCACTTACCATCTTAATGAGAGAGCGGAGCTTGATTGTTTTTTCTCCATTCTTCATCTTCACTTCATGAGTACTGGAGGTAGGGACTGAAACAGACTAGATACTATTTTGGTCTCGGAATTAAGCCAACACAAATAAGAACTTTACACATACGACTCAGTAGTCATAAAATCCTAACTAAAAATATCATAAACATTAACTCAGTCATACTTATCATAGCTTAACTTAATATAACATGCATAGATACATCAAAGTGCGAAAGACATGTAAGCATATTCATCTTACTTACTTGTGAGCTTATTCAACTTGTGAGATCTTATTCAACTTGCATACACTTGTGAGACAACTTAAAATAACTCAACACTTATATAGGTGATGAGGCTAAGATAAATTATTTATATAGAGTAACCAACGATTTGACAGCCGTTGATGCTCTTATGATTCTTGTGAGCCAGATAACTAATATCCATAAAATCTATTTGTGAGTCAAGTACTATGTACCCTTGATTTCCTACCTTGTTAGTTAGGTTCCAACTTGAGTAACATGTATGAATACCCTTGAGATCTTAGATAGTGTTGGTACTCATAACTTATGAAAAATCGATACATTCATACTTATAATCATACATACTTGTGAGAACTTATGAGACTTGTGGGACTTATAAGCTTGTGAGAATTCTTGTGAGCTTATCATACTTGTGATGTAAAAGTGACAAACATTCGATTAAACTACACCCTAGATTACAAATATATATAGTGTCATTGGAAATCCATCATAACGTCTCATACCACCATGATAAATAACCTAAGCAACATGCATGACCGTAATTCAAGGGTTGTTTACCCGATAAGTAAATCATGTCATACATATATCATATCATATAATTCATGTAATTCATAAAGTGAAACATACTTGATCATGGTTCATAGCAATACTTCCTAATAACCATAGAATTACAATCATATTCCTTAACATTGATCACAACAATCATCAATCACACAATTTATATACTTTACACTTGACATAATTTTTACACATTATTTTAACATCGAATCATAACTTACATTCATCGGATTCTTATTATAAACCAAGCATAATCTCCCCTTGCTATCATGTAACACACACACACACTCCCCTTGCATAATAACTTCACATTCTTAATTCAAACTCATGGTTGCACCATTATTTACTTGGAAGAAATTCATCCCTACTTGCATGCATTCTTATTCTTAAATTAACGATCATGAAATTCTTAGCAAAAGAACAATATATCTACTTGAAATTTTAATCCCTTATTCTTAACTTATATCAATGATTGTGAAATCACTAGTACAAGAGCTTATATCTACCTTTAATCCGATAATTCTCTACGATCACCGATCCTTCTTACGTTAAAAACCACATATCTATGAAGAAGGGCGACCTTGATCACAATATCCTCTCTCCCAATTTTTTCTTTCTTCTTCAAGCAAAAGTTCCCTCAAAACCCTATGTTTTCCTCTCTCTAAAGTTTTAAAGCTCTTAGATAATGTAAGAAATCCTAATCCTACGAAATAATAACTATTTATAGGGTTTATCTCGAGAATTTCTAATTGTCTCAGGATTATGTGCGTTTTCACGGATTTCTGCGCGAGGTCATTCGAACGCCTTAACTCTATGTTTGGTTGTCGAGAAAATATGTAGAAACATGGAAAAGAAAATAAAATTGGACAGAACACAATTAAAATTTATATTAGAAATGTAAAATTTTCTTTTCTTTTCTATGTTTTTACCTATTTTCTCGACAACCACACATAGCTTAAGTGGCCATTCGAACGCCCTATCCATCCCTACATTACTTATCTGTTGGTTTTTGTTTTTGGATGACAATAGGGAATGTGCTTGTGAGTAGTGCAAGCCAGGCTCATATCATATATTGGAACAGGGAACAATCTGAATCGTTCAGTATTGGAACCAAACGTTGGAAACCTTACTTAGACCAAAAGTCATCTTGATCAGATGATATTGACCGTCAGATAATAAAAGAGTTTTAATCTCGTTTTTTAATCGTTGCTTCAATGCCCTTCGAGGGGAATAAAAGGTTAAAAGCAGAGAGAGAAAGAGACGGAGAGACAGACAGAGATGGGAGAAGAGAAGAGGCACCAGATGATGCAGAACCTGTTCGGTGATCAATCAGAAGAAGAAGAAGAAGAAGAGGAGGTCGAGTCCGAGCATGGAGCCGCCCGAAAACCTGAATATCTCTCTGTAAGATCTCATGATTTTTCGTCATTCCAGAGAAACAAAATTATAGAATTTGCTGAAACTGGATCTTCGTTTTCTTACCTTTCAACCTAAGAACAAAAGATTCAAATAGGATGTCTTTTTCACAAGGTCCACTATAGTTTAAGACGCTTGTTTTTTCACACATATCTCATATACGACAAAATTTAAGGTATTACTTAAAGTCTAATGGGAGTGAGACGAAAAATATATTATATTATTTCTCACATAGTCAAAACATGAAAAAGAAAAGAAAATACAATTTGTAGTTTTGTTTTATCTTTTTTTTTTTTTGTGTTTTCTATGTTTTCACTTATTTTCTCGGCAACCAAACATAGGATTATTGTTTCCCATGAGTTTTTTTGAGCCTAACTTCCAGCTTCTGCTTCTTGCTCTGACAGCTATAAATTGAGGTTATTTCCATTTTGGTTTTCATGTCAATAGGAAGTCAATCATATGACGAAACCAACTGGTTACATAATTTGAGGAAATTAAGTCTTGGACAGTTTTTCCACTGCCAACATCTAACCTGGTTTGGTTTGGCCCTGGAGAGTTTTTCATGTCAGTTTTGGATTTTTTTTTTTTGCTTTTTGTTCCCCTTATTACTGTCAAGGGGCCTTTGATCTAATTGTGTGTCTATGACTCTATATATCTCTTTACATTCTAGTTTTTTATTTTTTTTGGTTCTCATTGCAATTGAATTGAAGTAACTGCAGAAAACTAAAGCACAACTAGCAACATTGTTGTTCGATTCTTACATCATATCGTAACGGTTTTTTACTCCTAGGATGAACGGGAAGGTGGGGAAGAGCTTGAAGGTGAAGGTGAAGTCGAAGTGGAGAGTGAAGAGGAACTACATGATCCTGATCCTGATCCTGATCCTGATCCTGGAGAGAGTGAGGGTGAAAGGGCTCAAAGTTCACCAGAAAGAGAGGTCAGTGATCAATGGGCAGAAAGTGAAGGGAAAGAAGCTGAGAGTGATGGACAAGAAGAGTATGGCCAAAGAGTAGTAGTAACAAGCAAGAGACGGAAAGTACTTGATAGTGGCTCAGAGAGATCAGAGGAAAACCGGAATGTTGACAATGAAGATGAGGAAGTTGACCAGGCTAGAAGACCAAGGTAATTTGCTCTCGCCCACCCAATGTTTCTTTAAATTTGTTTTGTTGGTTCATCTTTGTCATCTATGTGTTTTCTGATATTATTTGTGCTTATTTGTTGCTGATGTTCTTGGGTGCATATGGATGGGCCTTGTCCTCTTTGGATTTATACTTGCATGCATATTCACAACCCTCTTGCTTGGGACTTTTCTACTCATAGAAAATTTTAGAACTTCTAATTCTCTCTCCCGCTCTCTGTCTCCCTCACTCCCTTTTTCTCTCTCTCTCCCTCTTGGTTTTTATTAATTTTTTTTAATTTCGGCGGGGGTGGGAGTATTGGGAAAATTTAGAAATAAAGATATTGGAAGCCAGAAGAGAATTTATAAATTTTTATATGAAAGTTATATATGTATATGATATAAAAATATTGTGTTATCATCTCTCTATATATAAACAAAGGAATATTTCAGGAGCTAATAATTTCTCACACCAATTTTTTCTTCTCTCTTTCTCAATTTCTGGATATGCTGCTACATTACCTGCAGATTCTCAAAAGAATAGCTGGTTTATCTAAATATTGTTGCAGAAATCTTCTACTCGGGTGCTGGTCCTGTTTTGGGGTCTCAAGTTTCCTATATTGGGTCCTAAAAGAGCTCATTTTACTACTTTCTGTTGCCTTCTCCAAATCCACAGCTGCTCATGCTTTGGGTACTTCTGGTCCCAAGATATCTTGTTTGACACCTTAATATTTCTTATTTTTTCTCCCTAATGCACTAGTGCTCACATTGTACACTTATTTGAGAAATTTTCCTTCCTTGACGTTAGGTCAGAATGACCAATGCTATTAATTGCAATGATTAGTTGATATCCATTGCATGAAGCAATTGTTTGCTTCATGCTATATATTGACAAGCACGGGCAACTTTTCTTTTTAAGCAGTAGGCCACCTAGTGAGAAAAAAGATCAGACTCACATCTCACATTCAGCAGCTGAGATTCGTGATGTATTTGGTGATTCTGAAGAGGATGAACCAGTAGAGTATGCAGCTCAAAATGACCTTGATCAAGAGTCAAATGTGAGTGCAGATATAAGAGGCTACATAATCTATTGAATTTTTGCATTTGTTGCTGTTCTCTAGAGTGACATCAATTGCTTTCTTAACCCAACATAATTGCATTGTCAGAGATCTCCTATGGGAGAGGAAGAGAGCTATGAGAAGAATCTGAGACCAAAAGATAAAGGGCTGGATGAAGATTCTCAGTATGAATCGGAAGAGGAGAACGTTGAGCAGAAACCAAAAGAGAAACCGGTTGGCCCCCCTTTGGAACTAGAGATTCCACTGCGTCCACCCCCGGGTCAGCCGAATAAGGTTTATCTCCATTTTCTTATAATGAAATCAAAATTTAGTCTTTCTCTTGATTTAAAATTATTTGTGCACAATAAATATTTATAAACATAGAATTATATGTATCCAAAATTATTGGTATGAGATTATATCTATATTATTATTAATGAAAAATTAAAAAAGGGGTAAACTTTAAATAATTTTAAATGATTAGTTTTGTTTAACACGGCATTAAGAAAAATCACAAAAAAGGGAAATATGTTTTTAGATTCGGAAAGAAATACATAAAAAATCAGAAAAAAAAGTGCAAACTTTATCTTCTAATAAAGCACCGCCAACAATCTGATAGTCATCTTAGAACATTTATATTTTCAATATTTCTTGTTTCTTTTTAATATTTTCTCAAACTTTTTCTCAATTATTGTTGTATTGCCGAATATACTACACGTTTTTCTTCTTCTACATATAATGTGTGAATAGAAAATGTTTCAATCTAAAATGTGTTCATGTTGACAGTGCCGTTTAGTGTGTTCTGATTGGGTAGCATGAGAAGCCCCAAAATTGATGCCCTTGGAGTATTTGAAAACGTTTTTTTTTCCTCAAAATGTGAAAATAAATTTCATTCTGTTTTTATTTGACACGTTGTGAGTGCCTACTGCATCCTTTTTTTTTTCTTTTCTTTGGCACAAAGGTCATTCTCTAAAACATATCTCTTCCACTGCATTTAGTGTTTATTTATTTATTTAGGTACAAGATGTGTTAAATTGTGCAAAATGTGTTGCACAATGCACATACAAACAGTATCAGTATAATATATCGGTTAAAACATATAATCCTAAAACGCAGTATGAGTGCCTATAAATCCTCATAGATCAGCTGTTGGATCTGTGGGGGAAAAGTATCACACCGTTGAATCTCAGAAGGAAGCATTTGTCCAAGATTGGCTAGTCAGTTGGTGACCTGATTAGTCACTTGATGGACATGGTCAATGAATTCTCGTTATCTGAAAAACAGTTTTGGGTACCGTATACCATCGTCCAAAGTCATTAAGAAATCTGTCCTATTTCAAAAGTAATCTAAGGACTTGAGAACTGCCTTCAAGAAGCAGATCATGAATACCATCTTGTTTAATATTTTACTATTGTGCTTGCTTAATCACCTTCGTATTACTTTTCATTCCAGTTATCTTTGAGGTGCTTACTAATATACTTGACGACTTTTGTAGGGTAATTGATGGTTCAGGTTGTTTGATAAGAAAACACCCTGATTGTATTGGTATCTTGATTAGGGGCAGAATTCTGATATTCATTTGGTTGTTCTATGTGGTAGATAAACATGATCAAAGTTTCTAACATAATGGGCGTTGAACCAAAACCATTTGATTCCAAGACGTATGTAGAAGAGGATATGTTTGAGACGGATGACTCTGGATCTAAGAAACGTATCCGGTTGGAAAACAATGTTGTACGCTGGAGGAATGTTAGAAATCTAGATGGCACAATGTCTGTAAGTGAAGATCTTTAGTCTTACATTCTAGATACAAACTTTGGTATGTTACATACATACATACATACATATATGTGTGTGCGTGTGTGTGTGTGTGTGTATAAGGGTGGTAGGACCCACATGACTATAAGTTATAGTTAGCTCCACGTCGGTTAAGGGATATGGGGGATGTGTTTCTTAAATCCAACCATTAGGTGTCAATGTGGGTCCCTTGGGGGACACGTGGCAAAAGATCGGATGTGTCTAGACCATCTGATCAAACTACGGAAAATCAGCAATTTCTATAGCCTATGTAGGGTCTAGTGAACCCTAGAGGTTAATGCTGACCAACTAGGGTTTAATCAGACGGTCTAGAAACATCTAATTAGTCTAATTTTTGACACGTATGTATCGAAGGACCCATCTCGGTCGGATTTGAAAAACAAATGCTGCGTGTTCCTCAATCGACAATGGATTTGACTATAACTTATAGTCAGGTAGGATGCCTTGCCACCTCTTCTCTCTCTCTCTCTATATATATATATATATATTGAGACCTTTTCCATTTCTTATTTTTTCTATTTGCGACAATTTAATGTACCCCCAATTTATGATATGTGATGTTGTTGATGTTATACATACACACACACACATATATGTATGCCTTAGAGACTTTCTCTTCCATTTCTCATTCTTTTTCTTTGCGGCAAATATTATGTTCCTGCAATTTATTATATGTGATGATCTGATATAAATGCTGTTGAGATTGACCATCATATAAGTTAGTTTCACTGAGCTCATGGAAGTGGTAAAAAAAAAGGCTAGAATTGGTCTACTGGTGGGATGTAAAATTATGCCGTTATTTTATTAGCCCTATGTATTGTATGCTTGAAGAAGTAATTATTACGCCATAAGTTTAAGAGTATCTAAGTGCCTTGTTGGAATGTTTGAAGTTAGTTAAGATTACTACAGTTTTAACACAAATGTACGCACAATAACTATTGTTTTAACTATCTATTTGAGTTACTATAACGCAATAATTCCTAAAAGTTCAAATATACTGTGCATGTGTATAAAATATAAATATACATCACATGTGCAACATAAATTTAGACAAATACAAACTTAAATCATGAATAAAACAATCATTTTAGGCAAACATAACAAGAATTAAGATTACTACAATATTAACACAAGTGTACGCACAAGTGAAGGCATAATAAAGGCATTCAATATATAGAACATACACACGTATAAACTAGAAGTTTAATAAATATTTAGTTTTGATGAAAAACTGTAAAATGTAAGATCAAATCTCCTTAATGAAGCCAAATTCTTTGATCTAATGATATACTAGCATTTTGACTCATTTTAAGGTATTTAAACCTTAGTATTAAAAATTAAAGAGTATGGAGCATACCTAGATAAGTAGTAGAATATCTTCCTTTGATTTGATCTCCTTGGAAATCAAATAGGTTTAAATGATTTGTTGAACACAAGGTTTTGAGGGGAGGAGCAAAGGAGGAAAAAATGTGGTTTAGAAAGCTCAAAAATTTACCCTCGGTTTCGTATGTATCAATACGTATCCGTATTGATACAACCGAAATGATATGATACCTACTAATATGTTGGATTTTTGGCATTAAATAAGAGTTTTGTATTGGAAACCTCAAAAAGGATATGTATCGATGCGGTGCTAATTTTGAACCATGACAATGTCTTGGAACGCGAGGGGTTTGGGGACAGTAGTGAGAATGACAGTGGTGAATTGATGATGTGCAAATGGAAGATTGAAAATAATATTCTGCAATAACTTAAACTTAGCATTATAGACTCTCAAAAAGCTATTGATATTTGCGGCGGAAAATGTGGTGTGTGATCTCACTTGCCTACAGTTGTTACAATGAGAGGAGTTATAGTGGTATGGGATAGGAGAGTCAAGAGTGGTTGAGATGTTGGACATTCGGATGGGTAACTATTCAGTTTCAATTCTATTCAAAACTCAAAAGTCAAGATGACTTTTTTCATTCAGGCTTTGTTTGGTGTGTTTGGCCCTATAGACAAGGGGTGTTTGTCAGGGCTATGGGAGGTCAAGATCTGTTGGAATGCACTTTAGTGGATAGGAGAGATTTTTAATGTGATTGGATTTTTGTATGAGAAAAGTGGAGGGAGTCCAGTTACTCCAACAATGAAAGGTTTTGTAGAATAGAACGAGAGGAATGGCTTATTAGACTTGCCTATCAGTGGGGATGTGTATACTTGGTTGAACAACAAGGAAGTTCCGACTATGTGTAGATTGAATAGATTCATTGTTTCATCAAAGTGGGGAGTACACTGTTTGAGAGTTTTATGGAAGGCCTTACCTAGACCATCTTCAGGTCATTCCTCAACCATTTTAAATTGTGGAAGCATGACACGAAGCAAACTCCCTTCAGATTTGAAAACATGTGGCCAATGAGAATGAGTTGATAATGTATCTTTTGAGGAGGGTGGTTGGCTAGAAAGACTGTTTGAACTTTGAAGAGAACGAGTTGTAGATGGTGCTTGTTACGATGAGTGGTGATAAAGTTCCTGGGCCGGACTGTTTCACCACTGTTTTTTATAAAAAAATGTTGGATGAGAGAGGATGTCCTCTTAACGTTGATGGAGTTCGTACTGAGTACCTATTTCCTAGTGACGAGCGCAAATGCAACTTTCATTGCCCTGGTTCCAAAGAGGGAGGGGGAGTGTTGAAGAGTAAAAGATTTCTACTCGATTAGTTTAGGATGAAGTTTATTCAAGTTCATTGCAAAGCTATTGGCCAAAATATTGAAGAAGGTTAGGGCTGATTTCTCCTAGCCAAAATATGTTGATTAGTGGTACTATGGTAGACATAATCTTAGATGGGGTGTTGATAACCAATGAATGCATCAAATCTCAGGTTAGAAGCGAAAGGTGTGGTATTTTTGCAGCTGTATATAGAGAATGCCTAATATCATATTAGCCGAAGTTTGATTACATTATGAGGAGGATGCAGTTTGGTCTAAAGTGGAGGAACTGTATGACAATATGCATCTCGTCGGCCTCTTTCCCTGTTCTAGTAAATGGAACCTTTGCCGGTTTTTTCTTGAGCCGCATGGAAGAAATCCTCTAATTCCTTTTTGCATTTTATCATGGTTATAGATGTGTTAAGCAAGTTGATGAAAAGGCCGAAATAGGCAGTGTGATTGAAGGCTTTTCCCCTGAGTCACAGGTGATTAGATCATCTCCTTACTTCAATTCGTAGATGACTAAATCATGTTTTGTAAAACTACCCACGAGCAGTTTTTGGCCTTTTCATCAACTTGCGTAACACATTTCCCAATTTTTCACACGCCCCTCGTTGCCTATTTTGAATCTAATGTGTTTTGAAACTCATTATGGGTGGACGATATAGCCTTACATAAACCAAACCTGGGGGAACCCTAACAATCGACGGGTCCCAACAAGACTTCTCCCCAAATCTCGCGACAATCACCTTCCTCCACAAACATTCACTTGTCACTTCCATATCTCCATAACCATTTACCCAAGAGTGCTTTGTTGACCACCAGAGATCTTAATCCCAAACTGCCATTCTTGACAGTTGACAAGAGTACAATTTATTTCCAATCAACCAATTGATATTTAGAGTTAGTCATCTTGTCATTCCAGAGAAATCCTTTTGGATTTTGCCTAATTTGTTTACGACAGAGGCTGGAATAGTTAGGAGGGATAGAAAATATGTAGGCATGCTGCTCAATGTGCTCGAGTAATGTGAGTTTGCTCCCTTTGGAATACAAAGATTTTCAGCAAGAACAGGAGAGCCTTTTTGAAAAACTCTATTCTACTAGGTCCTAACTTGATTTAGCCTTGAAACTAGCTCCGAGAGGCAGACCCAAGTACGATGAGGGGAGGAAGCCAATCTTGCACCTCGAGACGGGAAGCTAGTAGCATTATATTTAGAACCTCCCTAATAC
This sequence comes from Tetracentron sinense, assembly GCA_015143295.1. Lineage (NCBI taxonomy): Eukaryota > Viridiplantae > Streptophyta > Magnoliopsida > Trochodendrales > Trochodendraceae > Tetracentron > Tetracentron sinense. The sequence goes on from CM026573.1 coordinate 21,399,220, forward strand.
CAATGAGTTCACTTTTAGTAAGATTGATTCTAAGACATGATACAACTTCGAAGCATTTGAGTAGGTAGCAAACATTGGCTAATTGTTTACAGGAAGCAACACAAAAAATCAAAGTATCATCTGCTAATTACATATGACAGAAGGGGAAACCCTCACTCCCAATTGAGAAACCCTCAATCACTTGTGTTGAAGCTTTGGTAATTAATTTACTGAATGCCTCTATCATCATGATGAAGAGAAACGGCGAAAGTTCACCTTGACGAAGGCCCCTAGAGCTTTGAAAATATCTTGCAGGAATACTATTAATCAATATGGAAAAGGATGCATATGAATAACAAGCTTTCATCCATTGACTATCTGATTTTGAAGCCCATTATGCTCAACATGTAGTCAAAAAACTTCTAATTGACAAGATCGTAGGCTTTTTTCATATCGATTTTTCAAAGAATACTAGGAACACCTAATTTTAATCGAGCATCAACACACTCATTTGCAATAAGAAGACTATTTCGAGTTGTAGGATTCGGGGGTGGTGTGGTGCCCAAAGTTGAGTTGGGATTTGAATGATTAGGAAATTGACGATATGAGTCGTTTCTTTTTATAGCTTAGGTCTGCCTCTAGTTTCAGGCCCTTGGGCAGCAATGTCAGCATTTGGTCTATAGGCAAAAATGGTCGATTCTCAGTTAGATCACTGCTACAATCTCTAGGGTCATCTCCTTATGCATCTTTCCCTCATAGAATTGTATGGAATCCATGTATTCCCTCTAAGGTTTCTTTTTTTCTATAGATTGCAATTTGAATAAAATTCTTATTTGTGATCATTTAAAATCTTGAGGTTGGAGGTTAAATAATCACTGCTTCTTGTTCCCTCAAGCGGAAGAGATAATGGATCACTTGGTTTTGCATTGCCCTATTGTGGATGTCATTTGGGGGTATTTTCTATCCCGAATATGTGTGGATTAGGTCTTTCCTTCTTCCCTTCAGAGCTTTTATTTTGTTGAGTCTTGGTTAGTGAGGATAGTGTTTGAAAGACAATTTGGGCGGTCCTTCTTGGGGCAATTTCGTGGGTGATATGGAAAGAGAGAAACAATAGAGTTTTTGAGAATTCTCATTCTTTGCTTCATCGTATTTGCTCTGGTACCCGCTTCCTGGTCTTAGAATGGCAACCTTTCAACAGGAGGGGGCGAATTTGAGAGCCTTGCTGGGTTGATAGATGCCTCTCTCAATTCAAGGAAGACTAGTTGTAATTGTTTCTTGCTTTGTTTTCCTTTTGTTTTCTTGAGTTTACATTCTTGTAAACTTTCCTTTGGAGCTCTTTTGATTAATTTATGTCTCTCATTATCGATCAAAAAAAGAAAAGAAAAAAAGAACTCCGTCCAAAATCCGTATGCTCCTTATATAGGCTTCTTGAGGGGGAGAAATGATTGAACTCATGACTACCTTGAGTCTCACTGCTAGGAATTTTACTAAGATTTTGTACATGCTTCCTGGAAGACCGATTTGAAGGAAATTATGAAAATCTTGTGCCCTATCGCATTTGGGGATGAGACTGATGAAAGTACTATTCAAGACAATCAAAATTGTCTTTCTCGTGAAATTTCATTGCCACCTTGACCAGATTTGATTATGTCCCAGTATTTCTTCCAAAATTCTATAAAGAATCCATCCGGTCCTGGCACTTTGTCTATGACCATTATTTTAATTACACCAAATATCCTCCTCCGAAAAGTGACACTCTCCAAAAGCTCTGTTTGGGAGTTTGAGATTGTGACGCCCCGAACCCGCGACTGGGAAATCAAGTTCCAAGACGCGTGCTCGTTCGTCATAACCACGCATGCGGAAGACTTTACTCGCGAAAATGCGGGAATTTTTCAACTTTTCTGATGAGCTTATGTAAGCGGTAACAACCGGTCATCACAATAACCCATCATAAGCAAATACGTTACCTCACTGGCTACAATAGCCGTTACTTTTGGCGCCACAACTGCGCCGGTACATTTTCAGAATCCATCAAGTCTAATTCCTTGTCAATCGGCAACTGCTTCCAAATCTGAATACATAAAATGAGAGGAGTGAGCTATAGAGCCCAGCAAAATCCACAATCCATCTAGGCTATTTTCCACCTAGTAACAATCACCATCATCAATAACAATATCGTGTTGCAATACAATTCTCATATTATAATAATATATACTCTCGTAATCCGTGACCCGAGGTCACTCAGGGCTATTCACTCTATTTCGAGGTTCCCAACCTCAATTTCCAAGTTCATCCAATCATCATCTACACCACTAGGTTACCATCCCAGACAACCGCTCACACTCTATTCTTGAGTCCGTACACTCAATCAACTGGCCTTCACCCGTATTTAACCTGAGTCCGTAGACTCAATATCCAAGTTAGAGTTCGTAGACTCGCTATCCATTTCCAAATCCGTTAACATTAATTTTGTTACCATAGCGTCCCATACCCCCATGATAACTATTGAGATCAACCGGGCTTACACCCAATGAAATCAAACCTTGAATCCTTAGACTTCGTACAACCTTGAGTCCATAGACTCCGTATATAATCCAGGCCTTCACCCGCTAGAACCAACACAATCGTCTGATCTCAGCCACGGTGAGGAACTCTAGCCTCACGACATATCTATCAGATTACAGACAACACAACCATCTGACTCAGCCACGGTGGGGACCTCTATCCTCACGGCATCTCTATCAGATAACACAACAATCTGACTCAGCCACGGTACGGACGACATATCTATCAGAGGCATCACCACCTACTGACTCAGCCTCGGTACGGCATATCTATCAGATAACACAATCATCTGACTCAGCCACGGTGGGGACCTCTATCCACACGGCATATCTATCAGATAACACAATCATCTGACTCAGCCACGGTGGGGACTTCTGTCCTTACGGCATATCTATCAGATAACACAACCATCTGACTCAGCCACGGTGGGGACTTCCATCCTCACGGCATATCTATCAGATAACACAACCATCTGACTCAGCCACGGTACAGACGACATATCTATTAGAGGCATCACAACCTACTGACTCAGCCTCGGTACGGCATATCTATCAGATAACACAACCATCTGACTCAGCCACGGTGGGGACTTCCATCCTCACGGCATATCTATCAGATAACACAACCATTTGACTCAGCCACGGTACGGATGACATATCTATCAGAGGCATCACAACTTATTGACTCAGCCTCGTACGGCATATCTATCAGATAACACAACCATCTGACTCAGCCACGGTGGGGACTTCCATCCTCACGGCATATCTATCAGATAACACAACCATTTGACTCAGCCACGGTACGGATGACATATCTATCAGAGGCATCACAACTTATTGACTCAGCCTCGGTACGGCATATCTATCAGATAACACAACCATCTGACTCAGCCACGGTACGGACGGCATATCTATCAGAGGCATCACAGCCTACTGACTCAGCCTCGGTACGGCATATCTATCAGATAACACAACCATCTGACTTAGCAACGGTGGGGACCTCTATCCACACGGCATATCTATCAGATAACACAATCATCAGACTCAGCCACGGTGGGGACTTCTGTCCTCACGGCATATCTATCAGATAACACAACCATCTGACTCAGCCACGGTACGGATGACATATCTATCAGAGGCATCATAACCTACTGACTTAGCCTCGGTACGGCATATCTATCAGATAACATAACAATCTGTTCTCCCCTGACCTAGTCAAAGAGGATCTATGGATATCAAATCCACCCACTCCCGACTATCAATCACGGTGGATTATACTTTAACCCTGATTAGGTTTTCTAACCACAAATTAACCCCAGTTAACCCAAGCCTCGCTTGGTTAACTGAAATACTCGGACCTCACGCCCGTGAACCAAATCCGGTAACACACCGTCCCGTTAGGGAACGCTTCCAGGCTAATGGATGTGTCTATAGCCTTATACGACCTGCAAAACAACTTTTTGACAACCCAGGGTGACGATACAATTTACTCGGGACCTGATCTGGGCTCTTCGAATGTCCACATAACATCACAACATCACATAGGGGTTTCTGACCCTTTTCCCATCCACGCCTTTTACGCAGTGAGTCTAAATCCGGGGTTTTGAGAACCGAGACCGAGGGTTACACCCCTCTACTCATTTTCCACGCACAACCACCTTCCCATAACATATCCACGGGGTCTCAGACCCTTTTCCATCAACGCGCATACATTTCACATAAAGAATATACCAAATAACAGGGAAAAGAGAAGAGATGGAAGGGGTTTTTACCTCTTTCACGCACTTCGAGGCGTCTAAGGCCGAAACGGACACCGCCAACGCGTTCAGGAGGACGATCAACCCCAAGGTGAAGCTCCTCACCTTCAAACCTTCAAACCTTCACTTTCTCTCTCTAGATTTATCTATTTTTCTCTCTACACATTGATCGAGACGCCGGGGAAGAAAATAGACGTCGCCAACGCGTCGGGGACGTCGAAAAACCCCAAGGTGGACTCCCTTTTCTTTTCTCTCTCTTCCTTTCTCTCTCCTCTTTCTCTCTCTTCCTTTCTCTCTCCTCACTCTCTCTCTAAAATTTCTGTGGCAGTGCAAACCGTGAGCAATTAGGGGCTGGCCCCCATTTATATAGGCCTTAAATGGGTTTAGATCATGTGCAAAAGCACATGACCCATTTGGTGTGGAAAGGTGTGGTTGACCAAGTCAACCACTTTGACTAGTTTGACCAGTTTGACTGGATTTTCCCATTTTTCATGCATATATCCTTTGAAACCCTATTATATAACGCCTGATAGTGATGAAAGTTCAGGTGACCGAACTTGGGACAGCCCGACACCTACTGTAAAAATTTTGGGGAAAAATACTAAGTTTTGACAGCTACACTTTAGTCCAGAAGAAAACTGCAAAACCCACTAATTTTCTGATTTCGGACACAAAACAGGTCGCCGTTTCTTCGTCTGAGATAACTAACTGCCGAGACAAAAGACATTAGTTCCCACGGCCGACCGACACGCATTAGTACCAACCACCCGGATTTCTATTAGGATCTCCAGTAAATATTGGGTCCCACTTAATTTCTGAAAATTTGGAAATTTCCTATTTTTCTCAATTTGATTACACATAATGGCCCTGCGGTCCCGCGAAATGATACCTGACGGAACCGATACGATAGGGTTGTGTCCCGGCAGTCGACCGGCACACTGTGTGCGATTTTCGCGAAAAGATATTGAGATTTCCTCGGTGCACTTCAATCCCGAGCAAAACTCACTTTTTATTAATTTAACAAACACTCAAGTATTTAACCCCCGTTAAGGACCAATAAATGCATAATTTTATTATTTAAAATTCTGGGGCGTTACAATCTCCCTTCCTTATAAAAATTTCGCCCTCGAAATTTGATCAACTTATATCTCCCAATAGTGGAGGGTATCCATTTTAGTATGCTCATTGTAAAATATTAATATCTTCGGGTTGTCGAATTTCTCAAGAATTAAAATAGCCAAAATATTTATATTATGAAATCATTTCAAAATTCTCACAAAATGCATACATTAAGAAGTTTTCCTCCTGTACAATCCTTATCCAAAACACACTAAGACAAAAGAGTAAGCACAACTATTAAGGTAGGACGCAGACGTCTAAAGTTTCTCTTCGACGATGTCATCGTCGAGTTGGCCTTCTGCTTGTGTCATAGCAAAAACATGACCCTTTCCTCCACTGCCCGAATTTTGGCCTTTTCCTCCATTGCTTGACTGCTGTCCCAAGGTTGGGCAATATTTCTTGATGTGGCCTGGCTTGCCGCACTGGTAGCAAACCCCGGCCTTACAGTCTTCCGTCCGATGGAACCGACCACAACGCTCACAATTTCGCTGCTTAGCCTCTTCTGAAGTAGTATTTTTATCGAAGTCTCCAAATTTCCTCTTGTTGTCCCTATCTCTCACTTCTTTATTTTCCCCTGACTTTTCTATCGGACCCTTTCCTTTGCCAACACTTGCTTTAGCCATTTCTTCATGTACTCTCTCTACCCTGAGTGCTCTATCTAGAAGTTCAGAAAACGATGTAAATCTTTGAGCTGCTAACTTCCCTTTTATAACAGGTCGTAATCCTTCTTTGAACTTTTCCACTCTCCATATTTCGTCCTCTACGAACTTGGTAGCAAACCTAGAGAGTTGGTTGAACCTCTGCTCGTACTCACTGACGGTCATGTTCCCCTGGGTCAGCTGTAGAAATTCCATTTCTTTCTTCTTCTTCATGGACGCAGAGAAATATCGTTCATAAAATAACTCTGTGAACTTTGCCCAACTCAGAGGCTTTTCATCCTCTGGGACTGTCCTCTCAACTGTCGTCCACCAATGTTCTGCCTTGCCCTCAAGCATGAAAATGGCGAACTCTGGCTTGGTGTCCTCTGGACAAGACAAAACCCGAAATATTTTCTCTAAGCCCCTGATCCAGTTCTCTGCTTTTAACGGATCAGTTGTACCTGTAAAGGCTGATGGTCCCAGCCTCTTGAACTTTTCTAGGCGGGTCACATTCCCATGCTCTGGAATGGTAGCGATGGGAATACGGTTACCATTTCCGTTCATATTTTGAGTCTGTTGCTGCTGTATCAGATTAGCCAAGGCAGCAATAGCCTCATAGGCTCCAGCCAGTGTACCCTCAGGTGCTCGTCGGGGCGGCATCGTTCTTCCTATCATGAAAAATACAACGCTTTACTATTTCGAAATAGGGATATCCAAAAATCTATTTCATCAAAAGATCATCCAAAATATATCACTTATCTATCCTTAATCCTCTTCCAATCTAGTTAGACTATTTCTTACACTCTCCTGGAGATGAACTATCTCTCTACCATGCACTCCTCATATACCCAAAGTTTCAAATCGTCGTTTGATTCAAAACCAAGAGTGTATCGATTACGATTTGTTATGATGGTTATTGCTTTTGGCTCTGATACCAACTGTGACGCCCTGAACCCGCGACTGGGAAATCAAGTTCCAAGACGCGTGCTCGTTCGTCATAACCACGCATGCGGAAGACTTTACCCGCGAAAATGCGGGAATTTTTCAACTTTTCTGATGAGCTTATGTAAGCGGTAACAACCGGTCATCACAATAACCCATCATAAGCAAATACGTTACCTCACTGGCTACAATAGCCGTTACTTTTGGCGCCACAACTGCGCCGGTACATTTTCAGAATCCATCAAGTCTAACTCCTTGTCAATCGGCAACTGCTTCCAAATCTGAATACATAAAATGAGAGGAGTGAGCTATAGAGCCCAACATAATCCACAATCCATCTAGGCTATTTTCCACCTAGTAACAATCATTATCATCAATAACAATATCGTGTTGCAATACAATTCTCATATTATAATAATATATAATCTCGTAATCCGTGACCCGAGGTCACTCAAGGCTATTCACTCTATTTCGAGGTTCCCAACCTCAATTTCCAAGTTCATCCAATCATCATTTACACCACTAGGTTACCATCCCAGACAACCGCTCACACTCTATTCTTGAGTCCGTACACTCAATCAACTGGCCTTCACCCGTATTCAACCTGAGTCCGTAGACTCAATATCCAAGTTAGAGTTCGTAGACTCGCTATCCATTTCCAAATCCGTTAACATTAATTTTGTTACCATAGCGTCCCATACCCCCATGATAACTATCGAGATCAACCGGGCTTACACCCAATGAAATCAAACCTTGAATCCTTAGACTTCGTACAACCTTGAGTCCATAGACTCCGTATATATTCCAGGCCTTCACCCGCTAGAACCAACACAATCGTCTGATCTCAGCCACGGTGAGGAACTCTAGCCTCACGGCATATCTATCAGATTACAGACAACACAACCATCTGACTCAGCCACGGTGGGGACCTCTATCCTCACGGCATCTCTATCAGATAACACAACAATCTGACTCAGCCACGGTACGGACGACATATCTATCAGAGGCATCACCACCGACTGACTCAGCCTCGGTACGGCATATCTATCAGATAACACAACCATCTGACTCAGCCACGGCGGGGACCTCTATCCACACGGCATATCTATCAGATAACACAATCATCTGATTCAGCCACGGTGGGGACTTCTGTCCTCACGGCATATCTATCAGATAACACAACCATCTAACTCAGCCACGGTGAGGACTTCCATCCTCACGGCATATCTATCAGATAACACAACCATCTGACTCAGCCACGGTACGGACGACATATCTATCAGAGGCATCACAACCTACTGACTCAGCCTCGGTATGGCATATCTATCAGATAACACAACCATCTGACTCAGCCACGGTGGGGACTTCCATCCTCACGGCATATCTATCAGATAACACAACCATCTGACTCAGCCACGGTACGGACGACATATCTATCAGAGGCATCACAACCTACTGACTCAGTCTCGGTACGGCATTTCTATCAGATAACACAACCATCTGACTCAGCCAAGGTACGGACGGCATATCTATCAGAGGCATCACAGCCTACTGACTCAGCCTCGGTACGACATATCTATCAGATAACACAACCATCTGACTCAGCCACGGTACGGACGACATATCTATCAGAGGCATCACAGCCTACTGACTCAGCCTCGGTACGGCATATCTATCAGATAACACAACCATCTAACTCAGCCACGGTGAGGACTTCCATCCTCACGGCATATCTATCAGATAACACAACCATCTGACTCAGCCACGGTACGGACGACATATCTATCAGAGGCATCACAACCTACTGACTCAGCCTCGGTACGGCATATCTATCAGATAACACAACCATCTGACTCAGCCACGGTGGGGACTTCCATCCTCACGGCATATCTATCAGATAACACAACCATCTGACTCAGCCACGGTACGGACGACATATCTATCAGAGGCATCACAACCTACTGACTCAGTCTCGGTACGACATATCTATCAGATAACACAACCATCTGACTCAGCCACGGTACGGACGACATTTCTATCAGAGGCATCACAGCCTACTGACTTAGCATCGGTCCGGCATATCTATCAGATAACACAACCATCTGACTCAGCCACGGTACGGACGGCATATCTATCAGAGGCATCACAGCCTACTGACTCAGCCTCGGTACGGCATATCTATCAGATAACACAACCATCTAACTCAGCCACGGTGGGGACCTCTATCCACACGGCATATCTATCAGATAACACAATCATCAGACTCAGCCACGATGGGGACTTCTGTCCTCACGGCATATCTATCAGATAACACAACCATCTGACTCAGCCACGGTACGGATGACATATCTATCAGAGGCATCATAACCTACTGACTCAGCCTCGGTACGGCATATCTATCAGATAACATAACAATCTGTTCTCCCCTGACCTAGTCAAAGAGGATCTATGGATATCAAATCCACCCACTCCCGACTATCAATCACGGTGGATTATACTTTAACCCTGATTAGGTTTTCTAACTACAAATTAACCCCAGTTAACCCAAGCCTCGCTTGGTTAACTGAAATACTCGGACCTCACTCCCGTGAACCAAATCCGGTAACACACCGTCCCGTTAGGGAACGCTTCCAGGCTAATGGATGTGTCTATAGCCTTATACGACCTGCAAAACAACTTTTCGACACCCCAAGGTGACGATACAATTTACTCGGGACCCGATCTGGGCTCTTCGAATGTCCACATAACATCACAACATCACATAGGGGTTTCTGACCCTTTTCCCATCCACGCCTTTTACGCAGTGAGTCTAAATCCGGGGTTTTGAGACCCGAGACCGAGGGTTACACCCGTCTACTCATTTTCCACGCACAACCACCTTCCTATAACATATCCACGGGGTCTCAGACCCTTTTCCATCAACGCGCATACATTTCACATAAAGAATATACCAAATAACAGGGAAAAGAGAAGAGATGGAAGGGGTTTTTACCTCTTTCACGCACTTCGAGGCGTCTAAGGCCGAAACGGACACCGCCAACGCGTTCAGGAGGACGATCAACCCCAAGGTGAAGCTCCTCACCTTCAAACCTTCACTTTCTCTCTCTAGATTTATCTCTTTCTCTCTCTACACGTTGATCGAGACGCCGGGGAAGAAAATAGACGTCGCCAACGCGTCGGGGACGTCGAAAAACCCCAAGGTGGACTCCCTTTTCTTTTCTCTCTCTTCCTTTCTCTCTCCTCTTTCTCTCTCTTCCTTTCTCTCTCCTCACTCTCTCTCTAAAATTTCTGTGGCAGTGCAAACCGTGAGCAATTAGGGGCTGGCCCCCATTTATATAGGCCTTAAATGGGTTTAGATCATGTGCAAAAGCACATGACCCATTTGGTGTGGAAAGGTGTGGTTGACCAAGTCAACCACTTTGACTAGTTTGACCAGTTTGACTGGATTTTCCCATTTTTTATGCATATATCCTTTGAAACCCTATTATATAATGTCTGATAGTGATGAAACTTCAGGTGATCGAACTTGGGACAGCCCGACACCTACTGTAAAAATTTTGGGGAAAAATACTAAGTTTTGACAGCTACACTTTAGTCCAGAAGAAAACTGCAAAACCCACTAATTTTCTGATTCGGACACAAAACAGGTCGCCGTTTCTTCGTCTGAGATAACTAACTGCCGAGACAAAAGACATTAGTTCCCACGGCCGACCGGCACGCATTAGTACCAACCACACGGATTTCTATTAGGATCTCCAATAAATATTGGGTCCCACTTAATTTCTGAAAATTTGGAAATTTCCCATTTTTCTCAATTTGATTACACATAATGGCCTTGCGGTCCCGCGAAATGATACCTGACGGAACCGATACGATAGGGTTGTGTCCCGGCAGTCGACCGGCACACTGTGTGCGATTTTCGCGAAAAGATATTGAGATTTCCTCGGTGCACTTCAATCCCGAGCAAAACTCACTTTTTATTAATTTAACAAACACTCAAGTATTTAACCCCCGTTAAGGACCAATAAATGCATAATTTTATTATTTAAAATTCTGGGGCGTTACAGGGATCATGTTGAAAGAAACTCCACCCAATTTGGGCTTAAAATTCTGCTTTTCTTTTTGTAATTCCTTATAATAACTAACAACCGCCTCCCTAATTTATGGCTCATTTTCCTTGTAGGAACCTCCAACCTCCAACATTTATCATTGAAAGAAGTTGGTTCACCGATGGCGATTTTCCATTTTATGGAAAAAACTGCGTTCCTATCCCCTTCTTTTTTTTTGATTGGTAATCAAGCTAGTATATTAAAATAGGAATGAAACTATAAACACAAAGAAGCAAGAAATTTCATGAGCACGTGAACCCAAAAGACGGGCAGAAGGAAAAAACAGAAAATCAAGAACACCCAAAGAAATGATCTCATGCCGAGCGAACCAGACCAATCATGCTAACACCTCTCCCAAGTCCACCCCCTCATACTTGATGGAGCACCTTGTCAAAACGATCAGCCAAATCTAAGAACAAAAGCGAAAGGGATGGAATGGGTGTCGTCGAAAATCCTCTTGTTCCTCTCCCTCCAGATTGACCACAGTATGACACCGGGTAAAACTGACCAGATGACCATCTTTGAACTTTCCCCACTTATCACTTACCACTTACCACTTACTAGAGACCAACAAGATAAGAAGTTGTGAAAGGAAGAGAAAAAGACCCAATCCATGTCTACTCGGGAGTCGGGAGAGACCTATCCCCTTCTTTTAGCCACTGAACATGAGATTTTTGCTTCCAACTGATTTCTTCTTGTTGAAGAAGTTAAAATTCCACTTTCAATTTATCTCTAGATTCAGCATCAAGTTCGGACAACGATCCAACCTCTTACAACCCATCTAACTGCTGAAGTGCCTTCAATATCCTCTTTTTATTTTCTAAGATACTGCATGAACACCTCATTGTTTCGAACTTTAGGGTGTTCTTCAGGGCTTTTAGCTTTAGCCCTAGATGATGATTGCAGACCCAGAAACAAGATGATTGCTAGGCTTACCTCGATAAAACTCAAATATTTTAACTTCTAACCACATGTTTTTGAATCTGAAAGGTTGAGGGACCCCTCCTTTCATGATTGTTTCCAGAATGGGAATGTGGTCAAAAGTTGATCTGGGGAGCATCTATCTGTATGTACGTTAGTAAACTTCTCTTCCCAGCTGCCCCAAAATAGGAATCTATTTAATTTGCTCATGATCAGATTGTTTTGGAGGTTGGACCATTTGAATGGTGCTCCTTTGAGGGACTCTCAATAAGCTTGTGGTGGGAGATGAATGGCTCGAATGTCCTCATTTTAGAGGCTATGAGACTCCCTCACCTTCTCCTAGGAGTGATGCAAACAGTTAAAATCTCCCCCTACACACCACGGCTCACTCCATCTGACACTAATATCATCTAATTATTACCAAAAGTCCACTCGATATGAATTGCAAACCGGGCCATAAACCCCTATGAACACCCAAAGGAAATTATCCCTATTTGAATGGCAAATGATGGAGATAAAATACGCCCAAATTTCACAATCCATGACCGCTGCACCCTTGATGTTCCAGACCGCTTAAGCCCCCCTAGCAGTTAGGATTATTTGAGGTGTATTCTTTGTTGTTTCGAGGTGGTCAGAATTATGGATAAACCTCAGCAAAAGTAGTCTTGGCAATTGGAGAGGCAATAGTAATGTAGAATTGGCGGGTGTTATTGGCTGCAAGACAGGTTGTTTTCTGTCTTCTCATATGGTCTTTCTTTTGGGGTGAGCTCTCTCTCTAAGTCTCCGTGTACCCTATGATGAAAAGATTCGAGAGGAGACTCGCTTCATTGAAGAAAGAGTAGTTGCTCATAAGAGTAAAAAATTACGTTAATTTGTAGCACCCTAACTAGCCTTTTTACCTACTTAATGTCCCCTGACTCCCCTTTTTAAATCCCGGCCTCGAAGGCACGGAGGCTAAAAAAGTTCCAACATGGCTTATAGTGGCATGGTATGCATGATAGTAGGAAATACCATTTGTTTTCTAATTTCTAGAAAGAAATCCTAATTAAACCAAAATCCATTTAAGTGGTTTGGTTTGTTCCGCCGTCGATAGCGCTGGATAAGAGAGTAACAAATGTAAGAAAGAGCTAGAGTAGACCGGAGGCGGCCAAGAATTTTGTGTCTAAAGGACCAATGAGGATCTTGGAGGAGGAGTAGGAGCTAATTTGGACGAAATCAAATGATTACGAAAGAGACAATGAGACAAGGGGGCCAATGAGAGGAATCTATCAATCTGTTCCAGAAAGGGAGCTGCCATTGAAGCAATTAAGTCTGTCCCTTGGAGGGGATCGGAGTAGGTCGTATCGTCGATAGGAGAAACAAGACTCTTTTGCTTATAGTTATTCAAGAAGTTATAAGGGCCTACCTTTTCTCCTGTTGTAGCTAGCTGCTCTAATCTGCCCGCTATTCCCCACGGTATGTCACGACCCATATCTCTCCTCCCTTCACGTAATTCCTCATTCTAAAGTTTCGATGCTTTTGGGTGACTCATGAACAGACCCAATAGTGATCAATGAGAGAGAGGATTGGGAAACCTTCGCCCAAAGGTGCTTTCATGAAAGCCGGTCATCGGTGGCTAAGAACCTTTTCTCACTCTTGAAGCCTTCAAGAACTCCTTCTTTGTCCGACAGATCTAAAGACAAATGGCTTGTTCCACCTCTTGGGTAAGAAGATTGCTCGTCTGTCCTCTCAGTCAACTATGCACCAAGGGTTGGTGAACACCATAGAGGAAAGGCACCTGCACCCCGGTGAGTAAGGAATTTGATCCTCCTTGTAATTGGAGGCCTGCCTATCTGCCCAGCTGGAGTCCTGTGAAGACTACTAAACTAAGCCATCAAGTTCCACTATTTTATCCTTCACCTCTTGAAGTGATGTGTGTATGGAAGACTAGAGGAATGGACGACTAGAGGAATGAAAGAGTTGAATGAGGCCTTTTGTAATCTCCTAGCCACTTTCTTAAAGGCAAATATAAGAGATAAAGAAAGGAAGGCCTATGGCTCTTGTATTAAGGGCATACCCCAGGGAAACTGTGTCGGTTTCAAATATCCTTCTCGAGTAGCAAACCGATAAGTAGCTAGACTTTTCCCCCGGTACAAGAAGGGACACCTCTCTCTCGAGCAAGATCTTTCTTTATGGGTTTATGATTCGAAAGCATCCCCTTTGAAACAAATGATTTTCATCACCAGTAAGTAGTAGGTTTGGAAGGAAGGGCCTTTCACCCTCTTTTTAGTGACTCGGGGAGCTGATAAGTGAACTTCAAAGACCCGATCACTTAAAGGTGACACTCATTGAGAGCTCTGTGACGGAAGGTCCACCAATGATTGATAGGCCATCCCCAATTTCGATCATAGACTCTAATGGTCTACCTCTTTTTGTTGCCTGCTTTTAGGGCCTGCTTTAGGGCTAGGTAGGGCTAGTTCTCTTGCCACTTGTGGGGCTTAAAGCGGAACGCAGAGAACCCATCAACCAATTCACCTTTTGTTCTCTACTTCTTGTTCTTGCCCAACTGCTTCTTTTGATTTGATTATTATTTCGAATCCTAGACTAAAGGCCCAGGAAAAACACACCAATCTGACCCCCAAACACAAGTCCCAGTGACAGAGTTAGTAGCGACTAGTCTTTTTGCAAGTCGTTCTGTGTAAAGGGGAGTCGTTTCGGGGGAATTCATTGAATTGAATTTCAGTTAGGGTCATATGTAAGGGTTGTGGGGTAAGGGAAGCTGACAACTATGGATGGCTAGCTCTGGATAGCCGCCGTCAAGGCTCCCTTTAACCCTTTGAGCGAAATACGGCCAAGGAAGGAAAATTCATGGACCGACCCCATCTTGCACTGGTTTTGGCGTCAGAAGTTGAACAAGGCCTTTTCTAGGTTGCTAGGCGATAGGAAGGATGGAATGTATCTCTCTTGAGGGAAGTAGCTAACTGAATATGGCTGATTCATTCCCCTGATTGTGGAATTTCGACATGTTTGTGACCACAAACTTTCTGAACTCGAAGATGACATCATGATTGTCTTTGAGGAGCATAGAACAAAGTTCGGATTCGGTAAATATTCGGCATGGATTAATTTGAAAAAAGAGGAAAAAATCGACAAATTTGGGATAAGTTCGGGATAAATTAATCCATCTATCAATCTGGATGTATTGACATCTCTTACTATGTTAGACATTTATTCAATTCCTAAAAAAAAGCATCAAAACTCATGAAAAAAATTAAATAAGGCTCAAGTAAGCTTTATGTAATTTAAGAGAAAAAAATAATTTAGATTACATGTTTGTAAATACAAATCAGATTATACTAGCAATTAAAAAATGTATAGAAACGGGAAAAATAATAATCTGAATAGATAAAACTAGAAAAGTAATATGAAGTTTATTTTTTGGAAACATATTGTTTCATGCATTGCGTGAAATTCTGTTTTTTCCCTATATATTTATATCAATGTATTAGATTAATACCCAACTACGATTTTTAGAAACTTTCTTAACATATCAAAAAAAATTAAAAAAGTAAAATTAAGAAGTCCTCTTTGGTCATACAATGATAAAAATAATACGAACAGAGAGACCCACAGATCAGTTATTTTATAACCTATATAGTCTATATAGCTATGTATTTGACAATCTTCTTTGTACAATTTTCATTGAGTATAATGATTATTAAAAACATATCGTTTATTAAAAAATTATACAAAGAGACAATATAAATATTTCAAATTAAGTAGGTATAGGCAATGATGTAATGTCAAGATATTGGGCAAGACCAAATACACTGGATGGCAATAAGTCGAGCTTAAAACAAAGTCCGAGCTTGATCAAAATCTTGTTCAAGCCAAAAAAAAGCTAAGCTCTTAAACCATTATTACGAGCTCAAATTAGCTCAAGACGAGCTCGTGCATATTCCAGCCAAGCTCAAACTTGGCTAAACTGGTTCAGCTTGGCCCCCAATATACCCCTAATTTTAGGTATCTAATAGATGAATTATTCTATGAACTAATGTATGTATCATTGTCTATTATAAACAATGTAAGACACGAAAAAGGTCTCTCTCAAGTTAGAGATCTTGTGATCTATTTCTCTGGGCGATGAGTTGCAAGAGCTCCAATCCCAAGCTAACCACTGACCATTAACCGTAGGTAAATGATATCCTAGCAAATAAAAATAAAAAACCTTAAAGCATTGTAAATCGGAGCCTCTGTGGGACCATTGATAGTTTGGTCAACTAAGTGGTTGAACAGTTTATTAGATTTTTTGGAAATGTTTAACGGATCCCCGGGATCCCTAACTACTGCTCAAGATTCTTTAATTTCTAATTATATAATATTACTTATTAGTATTTTGAAAAGCATAGGGTATACCGGCCTGTCGTAACTGGCAGTGTGTATCCTAACAATAGGAATGGGATTTGGTATCATCTATCCCATGCTCTACAGGCAACCATACTCACCACTAGAATTCATGCATTTAACCTTAGTTTTTTTAAACATATTTTAAAATTTTAACATTAAGAGGTAAGATCTTTTAACTATAGTTAAAAGTACAGTTAAATAAGCTTTGTGAGTGCGGCCAGACCAAAACCGTTCTCTCACATTAGGTTTGTCAGTTGAGATGTCCATCGTTTGACTCAGCATCTTATGGTAAGCTACCTAACCACAATCCTATGTTAAAACAGAAAAAAAAAAATTGGATACTTTTAGTCGCCTAATTTTCTCTATATTTTTCAAAAATTACATGTACTAACAATCAGAGTTGTAAACGGAACGGATTTGGAATGGATTCAGAGCAGATAATGGTATATCCAAATTCGTATCCGATTATATGTTCGGATATCTGTATCCGAATAAATATGCAACGGATAGTGAAATATGATATCCGTATCCTACTTTGATTAAAATATTTGGATTTGGATAGTATCCGAATTATCCGATTATTTTAAAAAGAATTATAAATTAATATTTAAAATATATAAATTTTTATTTAAAAAATATATTTTAAAGTTTATAGTAATTTTATAAATTTAAAATGTATTATATATATAATATTTATCGGATCGGATATATCGGATATACCAGTATCTGAATCCATATCCGATTATAAACGGATAGTATTTTACCATCTGAATTCGCTCCACCGGATTCGTATCCGGATATTTATCCGGCTAAACGGATTCACATACGAATCGGATGATATCCGCATCCGTTTACAACCTTACTAACAATAAAATTTATATTTAACACAACAATCCCTGCCCTCACAAAGCCCCTTTAATTGCTATGCCAGTCAGTAGAGGCGTGGAGAGGCCATGGTCCCCCCAAAAATTTGAAAATCTTTTTTGTTTTGGGTATAACTTTTTTAAAATATAATTATTATCTAATTTTTATATATAACCCCTATAAATTATGATGTAATGGATGACTGTGAAAAGTTTGCCATCTTCAAAATTTTGTAAATTTTTTTTTAAGAGAACCAATCCCCACCCTTACAAAGGCCCTTTAATTGCTCTTGAACAATGCTAACAAATTTTAACCCATGTGATTTTAAAAAATTTAGTTTGTTTTCTAAAAATCAAATTTAGATGCTTTAACCTTAAGGGTTAGTAAGTCTTAACCATAGAAAAAAAGTTAAAAGAGAACATGTGGCAAGAAAATGGAGGTCGAGATGTACTCTCTCACTCCATCAGCAAGGAGGTTGCTTTTCATTTTTAATGTGTATAATATAAAATTTTTATAATATATGGAGAATGATTCTTTCCGCATGTGCGTTCCGCCCTACGGAACGCGCACGCAATCCCTGCTTGACGCGTTACTGTTTTAACACTTATTTAATTGTGGTTAAGATTCATTCACCTATAGGGTTCATCCATCTGCCCTTGGTTTGTAGATTTTTTTGTAAATATTAACCTTTGGTTGACTAACTTAAACCACAGTTAACGCGTACACCTAGAGGTTACCACATGTCCCTTTTAACACCCACTAACTATGGTTAAGATTCACTCATCCCTAGAGTTCATCCATCTACCCTTTGTGTTTGGAAAAAAAAATTGAAAAAAATATTAAACTTGGGTCGACTAACCTAAACCAAAGTTAATGTGCGCACCTAGAAGTTGCCACATGCCCCTATAACACCCACTAACTGTGGTTAAAAGTCATTCACCCCTAGGGTTCATCAATCTATCCTTGGTTTTTAAGAAATAAAATAAAAAAATATTAACTTTGGGTTAACCTAAACCATAGTTAACGCATACCTATAAATTGTCATGTGTTCCTTTTAACATTCACTAATTGTGGTTAAGATTCACTCACCCCTAGGGTTCATTCATCTAACCTTAGTTTTTATTAAAAAAAAAAATTAATCCTTAAATTAATAACTTTAATTAAGGTTAAAAGGAACATGCGACAATAGGAGGGAGTGTCCGCATTCTACTGAGTTGGAACGCAGACTCGTAAAGAATCGAGCCGCTAATTTTATTTAAATAATGGCTAGAAAGCAACATTAACAAATAAAATTTTATGAGTACAATGGATTCGTTACTTTTTTTTTGAAATAGGCCTATGCCCTCAAACCCCCCAAGTCCCGTGTCACAAATCTATTAATTTTCTTGATAGATTTACTTCGCCCCCAAGGAAAAAAAATCCAGTTCCGCCGATCACAGGAACCAGAGTGAAATTTACCAATAATTGGTTGTGGTTTATGAATTAGTTGTTTGCAGTTCTCGGCTAAGATTGGATAATTGTTGCTAAGTTTCACTTATCTAATAGGAGGATACATAGTTTCACATTGGTAAGCTAAGTGAGTGATTGTGTGCCCTTATAGCCAAAACCCCTCTCTCTCTCTCTCTCTCTCTCTCTCTCTCTCTCTCTCTCTCTTTTTGAGAGGGTTGTGTGAGAACTGTGGTTGTGTGCCATTGGAACGTTTGTATTAGGGGTGTCAACGAGCTGAGCCAGCTCATCTCGACTAGAAATAAAAACGAGCTTCAGCTTTTACTTTGGGCTCATTGAGCCGAACCAAGCCTTAAAAGTGAGCTTGAAAAATAAACTAGCCGAGCCTGAATAATAGGTGGCTCAATTCGGCTCAGCTCGATTAATTTTACAATAATACCCTTTAAAAATTAAATTTATATTATATATTTAATATACCTCTTTTTGGTAAAATTTATATAGTATACATTAACATAATTATTTTTGTTTAAGTTTTAACTCAGGCTTTCACGTGAGTCACATGACATCCCAAAGAAAAAAAATGTCCTTTTAATTTTTTTTAAATTGAATTTAGTGCTTATCAATGTATTAAAAAAAAAAAAATTATCGAACCGAGCTCAAGCTCAATTATCTGTGGACGAGCCGAGCTGAGCTCAAGCCTCTGTAAAATTCTAATAAGCTTAACCGAGCCAAGCTCGAGCCTCTGTAAAATTCCAACGAGCCAAGCTCGAACAGTGCCCAACTCGGCTCGTTGACACCCCTAATTTGTATAAGATATTTGGGGCGTGTGTTATGTGTGCTACTCAAAAATTAAAATAAAAAAAGGAATTGGATCTTTTCCAATTATTGGATGAGATTGGCATCATCCAATTGGAAGGCGCCCCAAGACACCTTTCACCCTTCACGTCAACCAATACATATAAATGTGTACATGTCTTGACAAGGGTTCAAAGTAGGTGCGTGGCACCTTCCAATTTGGAGCTAGTCTCTCCTTGCCACACCAATTGTAAAATTGGAGAAGATCCCAAGTCAAATGACCAAAAAAAAATAAAATAGAAGGTACTTTAATTATGAGTATGCTTAGTCGTAATGTCGATACCAAGTAATGCACCTTGTCAGCCTAACAAGTGCACACATTTCCTCTGTATAGTCAGAAGCACGGACACGGATATGGGTATGGTACGGATACAATAGAACCTAAAAAAAAATAGGATATGGATATGGCTATGATAAATCTGTAATTTTTTTATAAAATAATAATAATACTATATTTTATATTATAATACAAAATAACTATTGATTCAATTCTGTTTATGTATAAAAAATATCATATCCATGCAAATGCAAAAGCAAAAGAAGTAGAGTCATCTCATCATCCACTAAGCAAAAAAAAAAGTCATCCTATCATCCACTAAGTAAAATATAAAGAAGACTATGTCTACAAAAACAAAAGAGATAAGTCACACCCTTGGGTCTCCAAAAATACAAAAAAAAAAAAATATATATATATATATATATATATATTCATGGCCGTATCCCGACGTATCCATACCGTATCGGAGTCGTATCCGAATTAAAAAACATGTTTTTAATTAACAGGATACGTTTCAGCCGTATCTCGTATGTATCCCGTCATATCGGAGGCGTATCCCTATCCGATACATATCGGATACGGGTACAAATGCCGTTTTGAAGTATCCGTGCTTCCTAGGTGTATAGTGATTAGTGTACCGCTCGGTACTTTATTTATCTAATGTGCCATCGTGTTCTTATGTCGTGTTTTAACCATTGTTAAGTTTAACTAAAACAAGATTAATTTTGTTTTTATTTTTAAAAAAAATCATAGTTAGATATAGGCCTGTCAAAAAAGCCCGGTTGGAAGGGTACCCGGCCCGGCCCAGCCCTTCAAAACCCGTCTCAACCCGGCCTTACTTCAGCCCTTGGGCCGGGTTGGGCCAAAAATTTGCCAGCCCGCCTCTAATAGGGCTGGGTCTGATCACGCCCCAGCCCGACCCTTCCAAGCCCGGCCCATCCCGAGCGCCACTATACCATAAGTGTGGCATATAAGCGGAGGTATTAGTTTTAATTTTAAGTTTATTATGTTATACAATTTACATATATACCCTTCTTAACGTTTCTTTAACGAATTTAATCCGGGGTTAAAAACGTAATATCACAATTAATTTTATATATATACTCATTACAACCCTAACCCTAAATCTCAGTTCTTACGAATCGTCTCTCTCCGATCGTCTCTCCGATCATCTCTCCCTGACTCCGTCTCTCTCTCTCTCATATCTCAGACTCTCAGTCTCTACAGGCTACACCTCTACTCTCTTAGACTCTCAACTCTCAGTTCTCACGCTCATTTGAGAGTCTGCTGTGAACTCGACTGTGCATCACTGAGTCCTCCATAGTTCGCCGGACCAAATCTCGCGAATGCCGGAACTGAAACTCCGTTTGGCTGATCAATAAACGGGAACTCGACTGTGCTACTGTCACGACCACGGCTCCTCTGAGATTTCTGCTACTGTCACGGCCAAGGCTCCACTGAGATCTCTGCTACTTTCACGGCCACCGGGACACGGCTCCTCTGAGATCTCTGCTGCTGTCACGGACTCACGGCGACGGCCACGGCCACGGCTCAAGCTCAAGTCTGGAGTCTGGACCCTGCAGCCACGCCCCACGGCTCCATCGGTTAGGCCAGTTCACAACTACATCGGTTAGGCTATCACCACCACCACTTCTATTTTTGTTCAGGCTTCCAAGTCCCTAACCCCCTAACCCTTAGAAAATTCTAAAACCCTAATTTCGAAACCCTAACCCTAGAAAAATTTAGAAACCCTAACCTAAGTAGTTCATACCCTAAACCTTTAACAAATTCTGAAATCCTAATTTCGAAACCCTAACCTAACCCTTAAAAAATTCTAAAACCCTAATTTTCCCTGAATATTATTTAGTTTGATAATTATTTATTATAAAACCCTAACCCCTGAATATTGTTTAGTTTGAATCGTCTGATAATCTGTTTCAATTTTTTCTGTTCTGAAATCTTAGTTTGATAATCTGATTTTAAAGTTTAGTTTGATTTGATAATTTGATAATCTGCCAATACTCTGATTTGATAATCTGATTCCACTTTGATCTGATCTGAGTTTAGTTTCTATTCTGTTAATCTGATAATCTGATTTGAATAATCCATAATATTAGTTTTGTTTGATTTGATAATTTGATAATCTGTTTCAATTTTTTCTGTTCTGAAATCTTAGTTTGATAATCTGATTTTGAAGTTTAGTTTGATTTGATAATTTGATAATCTGCCAATACTCTAATTTGATAATCTGCCAATATTCTGTTAATCTTAGTTCATATCCTAAGTTTAATTTAATTTTTATTAGGCTAAAATGTCAACTCCCGGTACTAGTAGTAATGCCAGTTCTCCTTTAGTTGATTTAACTCATACCGAGGACCCTAGAATTGTGGAAGTTAGAAAGGGGAACATAACAAATCCCGACCCTCTTCATCCATCACCCTCTTCCTCACAGCCAGAGACTGAAGATCCTCAACCCATTAAAAAAAGATCTAAAAATGCCTCAATAATTTGGGATCATTTCACCCAAAAGACAGTAAGTAGAAAAGGAAAAGATGGACAAAAAAAAAATGTACGTGTTGCTGTATGTCACCATTGTAAAATGGAATTGGACAATAGTGTTAAAAATGGAGTCAGTCATATTAAAAGACACCTAGAATCGACCTGTAAGAAAAGGCCAAACCTTGACCCTACACAACCACTCATGACGTCTTATAAAGATAGTGGTCCTATGGCCCATAAATTTGACCCAAAGTTGTGCCGAGAAGCACTTGCATTAATGATTATTCAACATGAGTATCCATTTAATATAGTTTCTCATGAAAGTTTTATTTATTACAGTAGTGTACTACAACCTCTATTTAAGAGGGTGTCACGTAACACCATCAAGTCTGATTGTATGAAAATTTATAAAAAAGAAAAATTAAAAATGTTAACATTTTTTGAAAGTAATTTATCGAGAATTAGTCTCACGTCTGATATGTGGACATCCAACCAAACATTAGGATATATGGCTATAACAGCCCATTATATTGACTCTGATTGGAACCTTAAAAAAAGAATAATTAACTTTATTAATGTTGATCCACCCCACACAGGGTTGGCTTTAGCTGAAACTATTAAATCAAATTTAATAAAATGAAAAATTTCTGAAAAAATATTTAGTTTAGTTTTAGATAATTGTAGTACCAATGATTATATTGTAAGAGTTATGAAAACTCATCTTACTAGAAAAGAAGCCCTTCCATTAGAAGGTAAGTTATTTCATATGCGTTGTTCTGTACATATCCTCAACCTTATTGTACAAGATGGGTTGAGAGAAATAAACCCGATTATTCAAAATATTCGGGAATCAGTAAAATTTATTAAAAATTCAACAACACGTACACATAAATTTCGAGAACTTATTAGTGAATTAGGGTTAAATAATGTTAAGGGGTTACCCCTCGATGTTTCTACGAGATGGAACTCCACCTATCTTATGCTAGAGGCTGCATTAGAATTTAGAGAAGTTTTTGCTCGATTAGAAATAATAGACTCAAACTATAAATGTAATCCTTTAGATGATGAATGGTGTCAAGCAAAGATAATATGCGAGCCTTTACAAATTTTTTATAAAGCTACAAAAATATTTTCTGGAACTAAATACCCAACTATACATTTATTTTTGGAAGAAGTGGTTAAGATACATATTGAATTAATGGAGAAAATACATGGTGAAAATCATTTCCTCCGCGATATAGCTAAAAAAATGAAAGTAAAATTTGATAAATATTGGGAAGATTATAATCCGATTTTTGAACTTGCTATAATTTTGGATCCTCAACATAAACAATTGTATTTAGAATATGTTTTGAGAAAATTATTTGGGGATAGTGATATAGCGAGACACGAAAGGATAGAGCCCTTAAGAATCTTAAAGACTTGTATATGGAATATAGTGCTAAATTTAGTATCCCAAATGTCTCGAAGTCAAGTATGGAGAATATTGTTGTAAAAAGTGTCAGCACCCTATTTTTACACCCCCTTAACCGTAGTTAATTAATTTAGCTATGGTCCAAACCCTAGATCAACCCTAGTTCCAAACCCTAGGTAAACCCTTAACCATAGGACTAAACCCTAGTTAAGACCCTAGTTAATCCTAAGCTTAACCCTAGGTAGTCCTAAACCCAAACCCTAGGTAGCCCTAGCCTAACCTTAGTAAGCCCTAGGTATACCCAAGGCCCAAGCCCATTTGACCAAACTTATACCTAGACAACTCAATCAAACTCAATTACCTAATTTTATTACCCAACCCAAGTAGTCAAGCCCAAATACCCAATCACCCGATTGCCTAAGCCAAAGCCTATTTCCATAGCTCAAGCCCAAATGTCATAGTCAAAGTCCAATAATCATAACCCATGACTCATCTACTAATAACCCATGATCCATAAGACCTAATCCACATATCCATATCCACCAACCCTATATCCTACAACCCATACCTATATAACCCATAGTTCACTCAACCCACCAACTCTCTTACACCTCTCTTACATCAACCCATACCTATATAACTCATAGTTCACTCAACCCACCAACTCTCTTACACCCTATATCCTACAACCCATACTCATATAACTCATAGTTCACTCAACCCACCAACTCTCTTACACTCTCTTACACTCCTTATAACACTCAATCTATCAACTCACCTTACAACACTCAAGTCTTTACCCACTAGCTCCTTTTATCCCCCATGTAAAAGACACAACCCAACCTCTTAGTTTTCCTATAAATACCAATCCCTTAGCCCCTTAGATCCATCCCTCAAGACCCCTAGAAGGTTCCCACCCACTTGTGTTTCTCTTGAGTTTGAAGAAGGGAGAAGAAACTAAGGTTTAGAGTTTGGAAAGAATTCTAAGACTAAAAGCTTTGAGTTCTTCACTAACTCTCTTCCTTTGTGGATTCTAAAACCCTACCCCTTGGAGCATTAAAGGAGAATTTTTGGAGGAGTAGGCACTCCTTCTTTCATTTTCTCTTCTTTTTTATCATTTTTTTTTATTTGGTTCTCTCTTCTTGATCTCTCATTTTTCAAGCATAGTTGGGCCTCTCTACACCAATCTAATGGTGTAGAAGGACCCCATATCAAAGGCAAGGAGATGCTCATTTTTTTCTTTTCCTTTCCATGTACATATTTTCTTCTTTTTTATGTACCCACAAGTGTGGATATGGGTAGGCCCATAGAGAGTGGAAGCTAAAGCTATACCTCTCTTTTCATTTTGTTTTCTTTTGAGACTCTAGTCCTCTTTCTAGAATTTTTTGTGAAAGCTCATCCCATCCCTAACATTCTTTAGAGCAACATTACATCATTAATAATGGTGTAAATGAACCACCTTAAAAGGGAGATGATGAGTTTTCATTTTCTTTCATTTCTTTATTTTTCCTTCATGTTCTATGTTGAATGGGTAGGTGATGGTTTAAGGACTTAAGATAAATGATGGTGTAAGGATTTAAAGAGGACATTCTTAAAAATGTTTCATACTAAAGACAATGGTATTTGATCTATTATCAACATCAATCCAACAAAATAGGTGTTGGTAATAGACCATTTACTATTCATAAGGCACATCCTTCTTTATGTCTTAAACTATAATCTTTTAGCCAAACTCTTGGACTAAATTTGACTTTAGTTAAGTTTGTCAAAACCTTACCTATATGAAAATTCAAAAACATGATAAAATCTCAAAATACCAAAAACATGATAAAATCTCAAAACACCAAAAACATTCAAATATAACCAAAATATAAAAAACATTCAAATATCTCCAAAAATCCCAAAAAATATAAAAAATACAAAAAGACCAAAAAGAGACTTGTAGGACCTCCTTAGCTTGGGTTAGCTCATCTAACAATGGATAAATACCCTCTAACCGCGGTTAGACTTAACACTTGTGCACTTGATCTCCCCGGTCAACTAAACCATAGCCTTCTAGGCTAGACCCTTTGACCATCCTATGCACACACACACTCCCCCCAAGCCTCGGCACGGGTTCATGTGTCAGAACTACGCTCGGTCTAATCTCACCATGTGAGTACGTAGGCAACTCAACTCGGGTTCGACCCTAGCCATCTAGCTTTCTATTTTTCTTGGATTAGCACTCACTTAAAAACTTTGGACATTCTAATTAAACTTTGAGATTATAATTGGCTTAAGTTTAGGGAGTAGGTAACCATTATAAAACGGGGGTCTTGGAGTGCCTAACACCTTCCTTAGGGCTTAATCGAACCACTTACCCTAACTCTGATTAGATCATTTGCCTTATCCAAACAAACAAATACCCGGGACCTATCCCTAAGAATGAATAGGTGGCGACTCAAGTCAAAACATATAATTGTGAAAGTGGGTTGGAAAATCCCATGCTCACAGCTCTGGCGACTCTGCTGGGGATGAGGTTCAAGCCGAAACTTAAATTTAAGCCAAATGATCTCAAAATTAATTAAAATACCTAAGTATTTAATTAAGTGCCGATTCTTTATACTTTTTGGGATGTTCCTAGTATAGTGCATTTCATGCATAGCATACTAGTGTAACAACCTAATACCCATTAGACAAGCTTATTACGCTCACGGCTGCTGGATGACTATCCTCAATGACAGAGGCTTAACAGTCTTGGAGGTCCGCGGAACTTTGCATGTTGGGTGACTATCCTCAGGAAACGGTTCTGAATGCTCCCGCTTACACCAATCGTCTCTTTTTAGGGAGTCGCATATACGGTGTTAAGTGACCCCTATCCTTTTAGGAACACCCTTGCATTACCCCTGCATGCATACATATAGACTAGGTTATGGTATAGTCTATAAGCAGCCCACCTGGAAGGATACTGTAAACCCTAACCTGCTTATAACCTATACCTGTCCCCTCAATCATGGTTGCTCATCAGGGCACTCTGTCCAAATAAACACCCATCCAAGGGGCATTTACTGAGCCTTTTGTTGTGCTTGTAATAAAATACACCATACCCTACCTCTTGACATAGCATATGGGGTTCAAATCCTTGGTAAATAGGTCTTCACCGGACCCACCTATACCTTTGACCTGATAGGTCCACGGTTCCCAACAACTCGGGTTAATCCATGTCGGACTTCTGTCCGTATGCCCTATCGGATCACATATGCCTTGTCACACCCAATAAAAAATAAAAAATAAAAATAAAAAATCCTCTCTCTTGCATGTCATTCCAAACTTCCAAACTAGGGGCATTGTCCCTATGTCAATTAGACCCTATTAGGTCATCTACATGCTTTCTAGTCTTCCCCCAATCTTACTTATTCTGATTCTTACTCCGTACATTTCAATCATTTCAGGAGCAGACCCTGAGTCAAGCACGTATTTGAAAAGCAAAACCAGTTGATACTTGATCAACCGATTGCAGCATGGACCCTCGAGATGGCCAAGAGACTGACCCTGACACACCGACATCACAACAAGCACAAGCGCTAAATCTTGAGGTAAAAATAGCTGAGAATGCCCAAAATATAGAAGAACTGAAAAACATTGTGCATGATTTTATGCGGGCCATAACACATGCTCTCTCCTCCTCAAATTCTCGACCGGCCGATGAGCCAGGCCCATCACAAGCTAATCCACCACATGTCACCAACCATATCCCACCGCCTGTTATCAACACCCCACTACCTATTCAACCTCCACAACTGCATACCCTCAATATCCCTCTACCACCCGTCCAACCACAACCCGACTTCACTGTCGGCATACCACCTCCACCTGTTCAACCACAACCTATACCCCACATCACACCTCCCATCATTGACCAGTTTAAGGAGGAGGAAACCAGAGCTGGTGCTGAACCCCATACCGGGTCCGCTCATATATCTTCCAGTTCAGCCCAGATCCCTGATGCCTACAGAGAAAGAATTGAGAAGTTAAAAGAGCTAGTCAAGACATCTCAGGGAACCCGTAAATCAAATGATTTCAAGGACATGTGCATGCACCCAGGGATTCAACTGCCCCGCGATTTTAAGATACCTGACTTTGAGAAGTATAATGGGAAGGGTTGTCCCGAAATGCATTTAAGGGTTTACCGTGGAGAACTGTTCCAGTTGGAACATGATGACAAGTTATTGGTACAACTGTTTCAGAAAAGCTTGAAAGGGGCAGCCCTACAATGGTTCACTAAGTTGGATCCAAACAAAGTCAGAACTTGGGAGGGTCTCTGTGAGACATTTTTGGCCAAGTACTCCTATAACGTCGATCTAGTCCCGCAGAGGATAGATTTGGAAAAGATGTCCCAGAGGGATAACGAGACCTTCATTGAATACTCTGTTCGGTGGAGAGAAATGGCCGGAAAAATGAGCACCCCTTTACCCGATGAGGAGCAAGTGACCACTTTCCTCCGTACTCTTAAGCATCCACTTAAGACACTCCTGGCCGCACAACCGATCTCTGACTTCAGTACTATGGCCAAATATGGTGCCCGGATTGAAGCAACAATGAATGACATAGGGGCATTCGATATGTTCCAAGGTTCGAAATGTGCATCCTCTTCCCGTGCTCCCCTGCCTCCAAGAAAAGATAATAGAAGGAAAGAAAATGATGGACAAATGGTCGCGGCCATACGGGTCCCTAACTTGCCCCAACAACCTCGGCAGCCCCAGCAGGCTCGACAGCCTCAGCAAGCTCAACAGAACCAGGAAAAACTCCTCTCCCACTAGATGACATTTGAACAAAGGAAAAATCGGGCGTTCACACCGATCCCGTATTCTTTGTCGACACTCCTCCCATTTCTGTTGGGCAAGAAACTTATTACACTGAAGGAGCCTCAGCCTCCACCAGTTAACCTTCCAAAGGGATACAGGCCAGAGCAGCACTGTGGATATCATCAATCACCAGGGCATCCTACAGATCGGTGCTATGACCTAAGGCATGCTGTCCAGGACCTATTGGAGACAGAAGCAATTTGCTTTGCACCAGGGAACACCGACATCACCTAAGTCCCTCTGCCTAATCATGCTACTCCTGGGAATTAAGGCGCATCAGCCGGAAACCCTTACAGTCGAATTTTGAGCAAACTCTATGTTTGTCGTGTCTTTGCTTCATTTTATTTTCAATGTCTTGCAGTCGGCCTGTCGGCCAGTGTCAGTCCTGTCGTCCAGTCCAAGTCAGTCAAGTGGCCTGTGGCCTTTTGCGTCATTTTGCTTTACATCGAGTCTGTTCACCCTTTTATGCAATTTAATGAAATGACACTTTTAAATCAAATTTATATTGTGCTCTGAGATGCTTAATTGGGAACTGAACTAGTTTCTAATGCCCATAAGGGACAATTTGATAACGGAAAGTGATCTTTCAGCGAAAGGCGTAATGTTCAAATCAACAAGTACTCCTCCAACATTGAACGAATTAAGACAAGAACAATACAGGGGCAACGAAGACCTCTTTGAGCCGTCAAATCCCAACCAACTGAAAGGAGAATGATGCAATGAACGTACATGCTCTTGACCAATTAAGGAAATGATAAGAGGCCATCTTTTGATAAACCTCACTATACCTCGCTTACCCATGCTATATATATCCGCTAGTTAGACCTTTGAGCCTAATAGCCCTTCTTTCAAAATCCACACATAGGCACCCCGTGAAAGTCAAAAGAACAATACAAGAGGAACAACCAGCAAAAAAACAACAACAGAGTGGCTTTTTGGTCGAACTACGTCTTGACCTGATCCCTATTTGGGTACGTAGGCAGCCTGAAATCAGGTGCGGTCATAGCACAGCAAATGTGCCACAATACAAGACAACCATGTACCAAAAAAAAAAAGAGAAAAGAAGGAAAAGAAAACTAAATAAAAAAATAAAAAAAAATAAAAAAATAAAAAAAGGTGCTTGGTTACACAGCAAAGCTATACCAAAAGATCAAGAATGCATAAGCTGGTTCTATCCCGACACCGAACAAAATGATAGGGTGCCCTGCCCTTGCTAGAACTGAAATTTTGAGCCTTATCTCGTTTCTAGTCAACCCGCGTTTCGTCCCAAACACTAAGCCCTCCTTGATCTTTGAGAGGACTTGAGCATCAATGGTCAAAATCATTCACCTCCATTACCAATAGGCAATGATGAGAGTAGACTGGAGAATTATCAGAGAAAAGAGTAGACAATGAGAAAATGCGAAGCTTGTATACCCAGTCCTGGTAAAAGCCCGAAAGGACCCAGGGGCAAAAAAAGGATAAATCAAATTTCATGGGCATAGTAAAGAATATTCAATCTTGCTATTGCACAAAAATTACGTGAACCCAGTCCTGATGAAAACCTGAAAAGGCCCAGGGGCAAAAGAGGGAAAATACGCTAATACAGGCTTTGCAGACATCCCTCCTTAGCAAATGTGGGTCTATCACAAGGATGATCAACCACAGCTTCATCAATGTTACCTGAAGGCAAAGGAACCTAGCTAGGTCTCCCATTGCAGGCAATCTCAGACACACATATAAGTGGTCAATTTCATTATAAACAGTCTGCTGGTCAACCGTCAGTCTACCGTCAAACCACTAGTCAGTCAGTCCATCAATCTTTTTAAGTTGTTCGCATCACCTGTCAGTCAATCCATCAGTCTTTTATCAAGTCGTGTGAATTCATAATCAGTCAAAGTCCATTCCCCAGTAGAGTCAGCTTAAAGTCGACTGTTCACTCTCGCTGGTGCAAGGAAAACATTGGAACCATGGCAAGGCAAAGTCAGTAGACTATCCTAGATGTCACAGATGTTTAAAAAAGATCAGTACACCCTGGGGGGCAAGTACCAACAATTGGACCATCTGAGCCGGGGGCAATCCAGTTCGACACGTCAGATATATACAGAGAGGCAAAGATACATGCAATGGCTCAGGGTCACAACTCTCACTCCCTCATATCCAATTCATTCGAATTTTCAAACTCATTGTCATACTCTCTATAACTCTTGCTTATTCTTATCAGCAACCTATTCAAATCTCTCCAGGTGAAGCAGTCGGGCGGCTGTCTTTACCCTTTTTATCTTGCAACCCAGTCAGATAATGGGACCGTTGTCTGTGTTGTGTTGCATTCCCCTTCAGTGAGACAATCGGGCGGTTGTCTACACTATATTGGCTTGCTACTAGGTGAAGCAGTCGGGCGGCTGTCTTTACCCTTTTTATCTTGCAACCCAGTCAGGCAATGGGGCCGTTGTCTGCACTGTGTCGCATTCCCCTTCAGTGAGACAATCGGGCGATTGTCTACACTATCTTGGCTTGCTACCAGGTGAAGCAGTCGGGCGGCTGTCTTTACCCTCCCTATCTTGCTACCCAGCCAGACAATGGGGTCGTTGCCTGTACTGTGTTATATTCCCCTTCAGTGAGACAATCGGGCGATTGTCTACACTATCTTGGCTTGCTACCAGGCGAAGCAGTCGGGCGGCTGTCTTTACCCTCCTCATCTTGCTACCCAGTCAGGCAATGGGGCCGTTTTCTGCACTGTGTCGCATTCCCCTTCAGTGAGACAATCCGGCGATTGTCTACACTATCTTGGCTTGCTACCAGGTGAAGCAGTCGGGCAGCTATCTTTATCCTTATTTATCCTTGTCAGACAATCGGGCGGTTGTCTACAGGTTCGCTTCCCCTTCACTAATCAAGGAGTATACTGTCACGGTTGTGTGACCGGGTGTCAGTTGTGGCCTCCAGTGAAGTTCTTCTTGCTCTACTAGCTCACTAATCAAGAGGTATGTGGATGCGGTCGTGTGACCGGGTGTCGTTTACAACCTCCAGTGACGCTAATCCTGCACCCATCATTGCTTTGATTCATCTCCGGTAGATGGTTGTGCGATCAACCTTCACCTCATTTCCGATGAAATGGTCGCGTGATCAACCTTCACCTCATCTATCTTCGGTGAACGGTTGTGTGATCGACCCTCACCTCATCTATCCTTGGTGAAACGGTTATGTGATCGACCTTCATCTCATCTATCTTCGGTGAAGCGGTTGTGAGATCGACCGTCACCTCACTCTACCTTGCGTGCTCTGGTGTAAAAATACGGTGATTCTAGTCTTTGTCGTTCAATTTCCAACCTGGCATTCTCCGACAAAGAGGGGCAGCTGTCAGCACCCTATTTTTACACCCCCTTAACCGTAGTTAATTAATTTAGCTATGGTCCAAACCCTAGATCAACCCTAGTTCCAAACCCTAGGTAAACCCTTAACCATAGGACTAAACCCTAGTTAAGACCCTAGTTAACCCTAAGCTTAACCCTAGGTAGTCCTAAACCCAAACCCTAGGTAACCCTAGCTTAACCTTAGTAAGCCCTAGGTATACCCAAGGCCCAAGCCCATTTGACCAAACTTATACCTAGACAACTCAATCAAACCCAATTACCTAATTTTATTACCCAACCCAAGTAGTCAAGCCCAAATACCCAATCACCCAATTGCCTAAGCCAAAGCCTATTTCCATAGCCCAAGCCCAAATGTCATAGTCAAAGTCCAATAATCATAACCCATGACTCATCTACTAATAACCCATGATCCATAAGACCTAATCCACATATCCATATCCACCAACCCTATATCCTACAACCCATACCCATATAACCCATAGTTCACTCAACCCACCAACTCTCTTACACCTCTCTTACATCAACCCATACCTATATAACTCATAGTTCACTCAACCCACCAACTCTCTTACACCCTATATCCTACAACCCATACTCATATAACTCATAGTTCACTCAACCCACCAACTCTCTTACACTCTCTTACACTCCTTACAACGCTCAATCTATCAACTCACCTTACAACACTCAAGTCTTTACCCACTAGCTCCTTTTATCCCCCATGTAAAAGACACAACCCAACCTCTTAGTTTTCCTATAAATACCAATCCCTTAGCCCCTTAGATCCATCCCTCAAGACCCCTAGAAGGTTCCCACCCACTTGTGTTTCTCTTGAGTTTGAAGAAGGGAGAAGAAACTAAGGTTTAGAGTTTGGAAAGAATTCTAAGACTAAAAGTTTTGAGTTCTTCACTAACTCTCTTCCTTTGTGGATTCTAAAACCCTACCCCTTGGAGCATTGAAGGATAATTCTTGGAGGAGTAGACACTCCTTCTTTCATTTTCTCTTCTTTTTTATCATTTTTTTTTATTTGGTTCTCTCTTTTTGATCTCTCATTTTTCAAGCATAGTTGGGCCTCTCTACACCAATCTAATGGTGTAGAGGGACCCCATATCAAAGGCAAGGAGATGCTCATTTTTTTTTCTTTTCCTTTCCATGTACATATTTTCTTCTTTTTTATGTACCTACAATTGTGGATATGGGTAGGCCCATAGAGAGTGGAAGCTAAAGCTATACCTCTCTTTTTCATTTTGTTTTCTTTTGAGACTCTAGTCCTCTTTCTAGAATTTTTTGTGAAAGCTCATCCCATCCCTAACATTCTTTAGAGCAACATTACATCATTAATAATGGTGTAAATGAACCACCTTAAAAGGGAGATGATGAGTTTTTATTTTCTTTCATTTCTTTATTTTTCCTTCATGTTCTATGTTGAATGGGTAGGTGATGGTTTAAGGACTTAAGATAAATGATGGTGTAAGGACTTAAAGAGGACATTCTTAAAAATGTTTCATACTAAAGACAATGGTATTTGATCTATTATCAACATCAATCCAACAAAATAGGTGTTGGTAATAGACCATTTACTATTCATAAGGCACATCCTTCTTTATGTCTTAAACTATAATCTTTTAGCCAAACTCTTGGACTAAATTTGATTTTAGTTAAGTTTGTCAAAACCTTACCTATATGAAAATTCAAAAACATGATAAAATCTCAAAATACCAAAAACATGATAAAATCTCAAAACACCAAAAACATTCAAATATAACCAAAATATAAAAAACATTCAAATATCTCCAAAAACCCCAAAAAATATAAAAAATACAAAAAGACCAAAAAGAGACTTGTAGGACCTCCTTAGCTTTGGTTAGCTCATCTAACAATGGATAAATACCCTCTAACCGCGGTTAGACTTAACACTTGTGCACTTGACCTCCCCGGTCAACTAAACCATAGCCTTC
The DNA here is from genome assembly GCA_015143295.1 of Tetracentron sinense. NCBI lineage: Eukaryota > Viridiplantae > Streptophyta > Magnoliopsida > Trochodendrales > Trochodendraceae > Tetracentron > Tetracentron sinense. The sequence continues at coordinate 21,433,142 of CM026573.1, forward strand.
TAGGCTAGACCCTTTGACCATCCTATGCACACACACACTCCCCCCTAACCTCGGCACGGGTTCATGTGTCAGAACTACGCTCGGTCTGATCTCACCATGTGAGTACGTAGGCAACTCAACTCGGGTTCGACCCTAGCCATCTAGCTTTCTATTTTTCTTGGATTAACACTCACTTAAAAACTTTGGACACTCTAATTAAACTTTGAGATTATAATTGGCTTAAGTTTAGGGAGTAGGTAACCGTTATAAAACGGGGATCTTGGGGTGCCTAACACATTCCTCAGGGCTTAATCGAACCACTTACCCTAACCCTGATTAGACCATTTGCCTTATCCAAACAAGCAAATACCCGGGACCTATCCCTAAGAATGAATAGGTGGCGACTCAAGTCAAAACATATAATTGTGAAAGAGGGTTGGAAAATCTCATGCTCACAAAAAGTTCAAAGAGAAAAAATGAAGATTTCTTGAAATTTGAAGAAGAAATGAGTCAAATTACTGATTTAGAAATAAGATCAGAATTAAATTCGTATTTGGAAGAGCCAAGAGATAAATCTGACGAGTTAGATATATTACTTTGGTGAAAATTAAATTCAAAAAAGTATCCAATTTTATTAATGGTGGCTCGTGATATTTTAGCAATTCCAGTGACAACAGTAGCTTCTGAGTCTGCATTTAGCACTGGAGGAAGGGTACTTGACCAGTTTAGAAGTTGTTTAAAACCAGACACTGTAGAAGCCTTAGTTTGTTGTCAAGATTGGATTCGTACAACTAAACAAAGTGAGTTAGACTCGATAGAAGTGTCAAAATTAGATATATTAATGGATGATATAAATATTTAAACATATTTTAAATTATGCTTTATATAGTTTTATTACTCTATTTGTTTATCTATATTATGTTTTGTTACGTATTATTATGCCTAACTGTCACTAACAAGGGGAAAAAAAAAAAATTTTAACTCTGCTATTGCTTTTTTTTTTTTTGCAATGCCGGTCACAAGTCCGGATAAAAGAAGAGGGTATCCATTTCCTTGTTAGGTTGATAGTCGGTGTAAAAAAAAATCTTGTCATCCCAAATGACAAAAAAATTCCCGCTCTTTCTTGGCCCGGCCCCGGCCCTTGAGGGCTGGGCTAGGGCCCAATCAATCTCGGCCCTTGAAGGGCTAGGGCCCTACTCTTATAGGGAAGGGTAGGGCTAGGGCTGACCCCGGCCCGGCCCCAACCCGGCCCTTTGACAGCCCTAGTTAGATAGATGAATCATAGGAGTGGATGAATGTTAATCACATTAGCGGATGTTTAAAAAGGAGGTGCGGACCACCGAGGACTGCATGGTAAGAGCATTCCTAGCAGCCTCACCAAAATAACTTTTTGGTTATTTTGGTGAGCCAAAAGACTAAAAAGGTGCTAAAATGACTCCCAGCAGCCTCAACAGAATGAAGAAATCCCTTTGGTGAGTCTACAGTACTCACCAAACTGGTGAGTACTGTAGACTCACCAAAGTTAAATCTTCTCACCCTTGGGCCATACAAATAATAAAATAAGGTTTCTCTCTCTCCGTTTCTTTTTTGTGGTCCCACACAAACAATAAAATAATATTTTTCTCTTTCTTCCTTTTTCGTTTTCCTACACAAATGATAAAATATTGCTTCTCTCTCCTTTTGTTTTGGTTAAAATGGTGAGGCTGTTGGGAGTGTTTTAAAAAAGTGGCTCACCAAAACCACTTTTTGTGGGTTTTGGCTATTTTGGTGAGTGAAATTTGGTGAGGCTGCTAGGAATGCTCTAAGCTATCTAGAGTACCCAGCAATAAGCTAAACATTTTCTAGAAAGTGTTGTGATTAGTGTACCATTCAGCACGTTATGTAGTGTATTGCAGTGTCCCCTTGTCTCTTATAACCCTGATTAAGCTTAACTAAATTAAGTTTCAAAATATTTTTTTATTTTTTCTAAAAACAATGGATGGGTCTGCCACTGAGGCTAAGCCATGAATGATGAATGGTGGGTGAATCTTAACCACAGTTAATGGATGATTAAAAAGGAGGTGTGGCCACACCAATGAGGACTACGTGGTACACTATCTAATACTAAGCGGTGAGTTAAACATTAGGGCAGAGTTGAGCGCCGAGCTTGGCCAAGTTTGAACTTGGCTTGAACATACTCAAGCCAGCTTGAGCTCGATTCGAGCTCAAATGTTTAGGCTTGAACTTGGCTTGAGCAAGCTCTTCATCGAGTTCGAGCTTCGTTTGAGCTTAAATTATATTCAAACCGAGCTGAGCTCGAGTTGACTCAAGCTTGATTCGATTTTGTTTAATTTTATATAATTTTAATAAAATTGCTTATTAATAAATAATAAAACAAGAAAATTCAAAAAATTAATATGCCAATTCGAGTTGGCTTATTCATACATTCGAAATCAATAAAAAACTTTACTTAATTCATTCGAGCTTAAAATGTCAGCTTAAGAATGGCTCAATGAGCGGAGTCGAGCCATGAGCTAGTACACCTTTCAATGCGTAGCCCTACTAAACATTTTCAATTGAGAAAATAAGACCGACGAAGCATCCCATCGTCGTACTAGTATACTAGGGTCACACACCGCCATTAATGGATGGATCAAGACCGTTCAGCTACTAATTTTTGTTAGTCAAACAATAACTGGAATCTCTCAATCATTTTTGCTTGTTTTTGTTGCCCACAATTATTACGGTTAGAAGGGCCAAAATGATGGCGTGGTGCATGCAAAAGCGTGCCTTGACTCTTCCCTTTCTTGAATCATTTTGTCCCAAGTTGTATAAGGCAGTTGTGTCCCCTTGAAAATAAAGATGCAAATCAATTTGGTGCTTTTTTGTCACCAGGTGGTGCAGTTGGCTAGCGTCTCGAGTTTGCTTTCTTCGTGTGTTCAATTCCTACTCCACAACTTACCTTAAGAAAAATTCTAAGTGGGTATCTGAATGGTTTAGTCCTTGGCTCAAAGGCTTTGGGATACCCTCACTTACCAAAAAAGGATACACAAAAATTAGGTGATTCATCCAATATAAACTACGTTGTCCATGAAAATAGAAATGATTCCTCTACACTAGTCACAAGCAAATATTTAAAGGATTATCCCATATCTAACTGTTTTTACGACCTAATATTTAAAATACCCCTGTACCAAAAAAAATAAAAAAACAATAGGGGGGCTTTGCCCACAAACCCTAAAGCAGGGGATCGATTTCCTTCTACAACCCCACACGGGCTTTAGGGTTGAGCATGAGTGATAACAGTACTAAAGTCTAACTCAAACTTAATGTATGACACCTCTCAAGATTTCCAAGGTGTTAGATTCCAATCACTAAAAAAGATATATAGAAGATATCTTAATTTTTTAATTTAAATATGAACTGAAGTTCCACTTTAAAATGTTTTGACGACTGAGCTCTCACTTTAAGCGTATTTAAACTCTCATTTAGCTTATAATTTAGGCCTTAAGATTAGGGTTGGGTTCAATTTCTATGGCCCGTATTAATATTTATATGAGTCAAGGTTAGGATTTGACAGCTTAAAGTCTCATCCTACATATTTTACATATATTTAGTAATAAAATATATATGTAATTAATTAAATATAATATATCCATTAATTCGTCCAGTAAATTATTATTAATTTAATAGTAATAACATTTAGTGACGGTAATATACCTTGCTATTAGGAAAAAAATGTATACCTACGGTATTAAAACCGTTACTAAATTTATTGAACCTATTGCGACGGAATTATATCACTCGCTAAAAACCAGTTAACAAAAAACTTTTTGTTTCCCGCAAAAATCACATTTTCCCCTCTCTACCATCGGAATCAGCCCTCTGATCCTCAGTACAGTGACCTCCTCCAGTCCCCACCGCCACCGTTCATTACCCTGGTAAGTGATCTCTCTCTTTCTCTCTGTCTGCTCGATTGGGCGCTGCTCCTCTATCTCTCTCTCTGCTCTCTCTCCTTTCTCATTGCTCCTCTCTCTCTCTCGTTATCTCTTCCCTGTCAATTTAATTGCATGTGTTTCCCCCCTTTGAGGTTAATCTATTTTTAAAATTATGATTAGAAATCTACTAATTAGGATTAATTTGAATCTTATTTAATTTAGTTATTAGATAAAAATTAGATTGGTTTAAAATCTGTAATTTAGTTAGGTTTATAAATTAGATTAGTTCAAAAACATTGTTATGTTTATCCTAGTTTGCAAAAACAATTAGGTTAAGGTTCACTAACCCTTAGGGTTAAAGCATCTAACCTTAAGGGTTAGAACTTATTAACCATAGTTCAAATTTTAGTAACGGATAACGACAATAGCTTCATCCTAATTTAGTTAGGTTAACAAGGGTTAAAGCTTGTTAACTAAATTAGGTTTATCTTAATTCAGTTAGGTTAATTTGTTTTTAGAAGGGATATTTTGCATATGATCAACTGATAGGTTTACCCTAGTTTGCAAAAATATTGTGGTTTAGATGCACTAACCCTTGGGGCTAAAGCATCTAACCTTGGTTTTTAGATGAATGAAATTAAACACAAGGGTCAAAACTTGTTAACCATAATTCAAGGATAATTTAAGGGCATAATAGTTATTTTATTAACAGTTATAAACGAACATGCAACAAAACTAAGGGTTGAGGCACTTTGTCTAATAGTTGAAAACGATAAGTTAATTTACAAATTTGTTATCCATAACAGTATATTTGTAAACTAGGATAAACCTAGTAGCTGATATACAAAAACCCCTTTCTTAAATTATGATTAGATTAATTTAACTTTAAAATTAGATTAATTTTGAGAGTAATAAAGCTTGAATTCTGAATTAGATTAGTCTAACCTAATCTTTGAATTAGATTAGGTTAATTTGATTTGAAATTACATTAGTTTGAAATTAGTTTTATTTTTAAATTCTGCAATTAGTTTTAATTATGAGATTATGTTTAAAATTTTAAAATTAGATTAGCTTAAATTTATAATTAGTTCAGTTAGATTTAAATTATGGGTTACCAAATTTCAACTGGTTCCATATATAACGAAAGAACTAGAACAAGTTTCAATAAATATTTCTTCAAATTTGGGAGTCCCTTTCTCTCTCTAGAGATATTTCTTTCCTCTTTTGGCCAAAAAGGCTTGGAAGATGAATAGAGGGATGGAGAGCAAGGGAGGTAAAACTAAAGAAAAAGAAAAAGAGAGAGATAGAGAGATGGGCAAATGTACCCAATAGAGGCTTGGAGAAATGAGGAGATCAGATCCTGTTTATGTTATGCCTAAATTAGAATTATGCAATTAGTCTTTCTTTTTTATCTTTTGCTTTCTATTGTTCTTGTTATTTGATGATCCCTGTAGCTTAATACTAAATTTATAATGCTAGCTAAATTTGTCCTTGAATTATTTATTTTATGACTATTTGTGTAAACTTATTTATGTATATGTTGGAGCATGATAATGTACTAATTACATAGTGTATTACAATGTGCGCAAATGAGCTTTATATATGATGCCTGGGTGGTTATACCCAGAAAGTGTGTGGATGTCGTACTGATAGTATATTGTGTTTATGTATATGTATGTTTGAGTATGATAATGTACTAATTACGTAGTATATTATCATGTGGGCGGATGAGCTTTATATATGATGCTTGGATTGTTGTGCCTGAGATTGTGTGTATATGTTCAAGCTCATTGTGTATGCGCATGCATTGAAACTTAGATTTCTTATTTAAGAATCATTGTATGACAAATGTGATCTTTATCACCGATTAAGACGGGTTAGTTGTAAACTATGACGTTTAGTTTCCATGTGAAACTAAATTGAATGTAACAATTTTTTTTCTTGTCTATGAAGATAGGTATTTGTCTACAAATGATTCTTGAATTGTTTGCGTAGACAGTTTAAAAATACATAATTCCGAAGGTATAGTCAATTGCTCGTGCGCAATCTCTTGAAGAAAATCTCGTCAGTTATTTCTATTGTTCTCCGGGTATATATGTACATGAGGTGGTATGTTTGTCCCTTGTCTAAGTCATGTACTTAGAGAGTCATGAGGAGATGTTATCGAAATTTCTTTGAAATAAACTAAAACACTTGAGTTATTAACTCTTGAAAATTATGTATTTCTGAATGGGTTAGAAATACCCCATACATTAGAGAGGAACTGTTGATGACAGGAAGCATGGTGCATGCATTTGACTAGTTGAATGCAGAAGTCTCGAGAATTTCCCTGTGTTCTATTTTCTTATCATTTTATCTTTTATAGTAGAATTCCAAACACTAGCAGCTAGCCACTTAAATTTCTTTTCTACGGATAAAACTTGGGTTGTAGCAAACTGATTGAGTGATGTATATGTAGCAGGTGTCCAAGGATTTCTAGACTTCTCATTTACTAATTCAGCTCTAGGTGGAAGTATAAAATGTCCATGTAAGAAATGCAGTAACCGATATCCGATATACATCTTTGTTATATACAAATTAATAAAATTTTATTCATTTCTTGAATATTTACTTGCCCTGTATTTGTTCACCTCTTTCAGTTCAAAATATTGTATTTTACTATACTTTCTGTAGATTATTTTCTTTTTCAATATATAAATGGAAGCAGGTATTGATGATGTATTCGAGATGTAAATTTTGAGGTGGTGGTGCTTCACATAGTGAGACTGACCCATCTCATAATAATCAAGAGTCATCCCTGCCCGAGGTTAGGCCATCCCAGCCTGATGTCGGGCCATTTTAGCCTGAGGTTGGGCAATCTCAGCCCAAGGTTGCATCATCAGCTGGTAAATATGATCTGATACATGTCAATTACTAAAAATCTGAAATCAATTTGATTTACTAGTTGTTGAATGAGATTGAAACATTTAACTTGTAGATAACATTTCGAAAACCACCTCAATAGCTTCAATTGTTCTTTATAGCTTCTTCCCTTTCCTCTAAAGTCTAAACCACATATCCACTATTCTTCTTTTATTTCATATTGTTTGCTCTTTGATTGTTCTGACAATCAAATTGAAAAGACTTTATCAAGTTTAAGTCAATCCTGAATCGTAGAGAATCTACATCCTCATAAGCGGAATAGGATTTGGTATGACCCTTGCCAGACCAAAACCATCTCACCCTCGTCGCATAGATAAACACGTGTCCCTTTTAACACTCCTCCACGGTGACTAAGATTCACTAACCCTATGAGTTCAACCATGTAACATTGGTTTTGAGAAAAAAAATTTACTAGAGGAGTTAAAAATATTTAGCCAAGGTTAATAGGACAGTTAAAAGGCTTAAGTGGGCCAGAAGGTTTTGGTCTGGGAGGGCTAGACCAAATCCGATCCTCTCATAAGCTCATGGAAGTAGTTCCATCTCAGCTTCTAGATCGGCTTCCATATCATATTGTTATTTCAAGGATCCAACACAATATAAATCCCATCCTCAAACGTCTATCTTTTTGCCGATTTCTTGTTAGCCTTTTCTAAAGTCTAAGTTAGGTCGGTTTTAATTTTAATGGTTAAAGGTAACCTTAGATAAACGGAACAACAGTGTGAAAGCAGGAGAGTCTCTATCAGGTTTGTACCGTTGGAAATCTCAGAGTGTTAGAGCATGGGATTTTATGTGGGGGCACATTTCACATGGGCTTCACCTGAAATCCCGTGCTCTTAGATCCCAGTCTGGATGTCTCGGCCCTAAGATGGTCTCAGAAGCATTAATTCGTAAAAATAGCCCCCCCCCCCCCCCCCCTCTCAAGTTGTACACCAGAGTACTAGACATGTGTCAAGTAAGAAAACTCCAACAAGTACCAAAAGCTTCATCTTCAGAATAGTCGCATCTTCTTCTTCCATCCTATCGTCTATTTGGATCTTTCTTTCTCGTGGCTGATTCTAATTACATAAAAACATTAAATAACTTGTGAGGATTGTGGATCCCACAATGCACAGCTTTCATGATAACTGAATTAGCAGACAATGTGGATCCCCCAACCTAGCTACAATGTTTGAATCTTGTCTATCAAAACAAACCCAAAATGTGCACTGCTTACATAATTTTAATTTTCCTCCTCCTAAACACTTCATTTTTATGGAGAAAATTAGAACATTTATCCCCAAGTGATCCTCTATACAAAAAAAATAAAAATAAAAAATCCATCGTATAGTTACAAATGATACTTTAATTATAATGGCTAATGAACATTACTATTACTATTAGGTCGATCGGCAAGTCCCTTTTTTGTTCTTGGGGTGGGTGGGGGAGAGAATAGACAAGGCAAAGAGACGCCTTCTATAAACGAGTTGAAAAGGGATAACCTGAACCTAACGTAACTTGATTGAGGTTGTCCATTTAAGTGAATAAATTAGTTACATTTTAAATTATAATAACCTTTAGTGTCTCGGATCCTAGTGGGCTGTCGGCACTTGAACAAAAAGGCAACACATGACGAAAGTTTCCTAAAAACCAAGTTGGATAGGTTAATGCTTAAGAGTATAATTAGTACACATGACGAATTTTTGTGCTTACAGGAGAGGTCATATATATATATATATATATATATATATATATATTTATATTTATATATTTAATGGAAAATAGTCACCTCCTCGGGCCGAGGAGGTGAGTTACCGTCTCGTCCCCCCTTTTTGGGGCCACGTCTCCCCTTTTTTACTTCCATTAACTGTGGTTGAGATTCAGTCACCCCTAGGTTTCACACATCTACCCTTGGTTTTTAGAAAAAAATTAACCATAGGAGGTGGCTAATTTTTTAACCATAGTTCAAAGGGTTTGTGATAGCGAGGAGTAATAATCCCCTCCTTGGCACGAGGAGGTGACTATTGCTCTTTTTTTATATTCAATACATAGGTCTAAAAAAGACTAAGTCACCAAGTTCACTAATGTTAGTGACTATTAACATTTATCGTGCATACAATACATATATACTGGGGCGGAGCCAGGATTTTCTTGTGTGTGAGTGGCGTGGGGAGGGGGCTAGCAATGAGTTGATTGATAATGTAAATAATTATTGATGTGTTAGTGAATAATGATTAGATGGTTACGAAATATTCTTGGTTTTAAGGGCCAAGATCGTGAGCTGTCTCATCCATTTGTGTCTAGTTGTAAAGAATTTTTCTTTAAATGGAAAGTTCCCTCTTGCCAATGGCTATGCCCTCTTAAATTAAATATTATAGTATAAAATTTAGGGTTTTTTTTTTTTAAAGTTCATGGGGCAGCTGCCCATGAACTTTTAAATTAACTAATATATAACTTAATATTTTTCTCAAAAGTTCAAGGCCGAGACTTGAGCCCCCCACCTGGCTCCATAACAATTTCACTAGTCTGAGTGAAGGATAATCCAACCGGGCGGTTCCTGGGGCCCAAACCGAACTAGAATGGGGTTCTTCAATCCTAACCCTACGAAAAGGCAAGTGTTGGGATCGTTGAAGGGTTGGGTAAGAAATTGCCAACCTATGATTGGCCAGGCACCTACCAGCCATAATAAGCAAGTTATATGTCAAAATGAAACATTGCCTGGCATGTAAGTGCAAGAAAAGTAGTGAAGGTACAAGACCTTAATTTTTCAACATTGGAGTCTTGCATGACCCCCCATATTGATGTAAATGACATTTTAATAAACAGGTAGGGTCTTGCCTAACCCCCCTCCCTCACCCGGTGGTTTTGAAAATAATAATAATAAACATGTGGTGATCAGGATTAAATAATAACAATTATTATTATTATAATTTTGAACATAGAGCACGTCCAGTTGCGCTAGGCACAAATCATCTTTAACATGAATACATTTAGTTTATAGTAATTTGTATCAAACTCTATCTTTAGATACTTGCAGCTTTAAAAACTAGTTCCTGCCCCTATCCCCTATAGCTAGGATGAGGAAGGTATGCCTTAATTAGTTTGAGGTTCAAAAATCAGAGTGCAAAACTCTCAATAGATTGGTTGAAGAGTTAGAGTGACATGGAAGGAGGACCAACTGAGCTCTCGGTAATTGACTAACCAATAAACCATTAATTACCCTTACCCCATAAAAGTGAAGAAGAAAAAAAAGCAATATCTTTACCAGATCATAAACAGGGAATGGAGAGCGTTTATTTAGAGGGTAACCAACTTAATTAATGATATTGGGGTGGTGGTGTTTTGCAAGAAAAAACTTTCAGTCTCTTGTACATGTAAGTGAAGAGAGATGTCAAGAGACAAGACCTTGCAAGATTATACACAGATGAGAACCCCATTAATGGAGAAGATAAACAATAAGCATTTTGAAGAAATAATTCAAAACAGCTTATTCTCCCCTACATTACCAACTTTGTACCATGGTTTTACAGGAACCCCAATTAACAGTGGCACTATCATCTCTCTCCTTCCATTTCTCAGCCAATATTCTATCGAGTTCGCTCCACCGACAAGGGATGGTTAGTGCACCCTCTTGATCAAAACCAAACTCCTCCGCCGCCTGCTCCAAAAGCGTCACGAACACCGGATGGGTCAGATAATTCAGTGGCACAATGAATCTCTTAGGCTCCCCATTATCGACGGCTATCACCGCAAAGTGTCCTTCCTTAACGTCCTCCGGCACTGAAGCTGAATTACCAACTTCTTCGAATTCATCAAAATCGGAAGCCAGTCTCCTTCCTAGGGAAAAACTCTTATGTAGCTTCTCCACTACAATCTTGAGCTTTACAATGCCATTCTTCTTCTTACCATTATTGGTTCTAAGCTTAGCCATGGCTATGGTTTCTCTAGCAAGTCATGGTGGATTGTTAGCACCTTAGATTGCCTTTTTATACAGTGTTAGCTAGAGGGACTTAGACTTTCAAAGCTAGAGCAAGTGAAAAAAAGAGCCTAGTGTAGAAACGACATGGCTGGATTGACTGATGTGTACATATGGAGAGACCAAGGCACATGACTGAAGGCTGAAGCTTCCTCACCTTTCATGTCACCTTTGATACGTCCCTTTAGGATTGTCAATTCGTCCTCCAAATTATTAGAACTGGTTAAGAGAAAGTAGCTATGGGCTCCCCCAGTTTAACCTTTTATTATTAGTTGTTAATTACTCTTATCAAGAGAGGCTACAAAGACAAAGGAATTAATTCAGTGTATGCCTGCAATGAAAGATATGTTTGCCGAAACCCCTTTTTCGCCATTGATCGGTGCAGATACATGTGACTGAGCCATCTAACTGATAAGTATTTTTTAGAACATTAATCGTATCCGAATGGTGATCTTAACCACTCAAGTGATTGTTTAATTTTTTAGACAATCGACATATTATTAGGGTGTGATAATCCAAATAAATGACATTCGAGATTTCGTATACAGGTAATTGACAATTTAGCTTGTACAAGATTTATATAGGAGATCATCATGGGTGATGCACTGCAACATATGTGCACCCGCTTAATTGGGGGGATTGTGTTCTTAATTTGTTCATAATTTAACAATAATAAGAGGCAATTCAGAGCTCTCGAGAGACATCGATGAACTTAAAATGAAGATCTGTTCATAAAAAAATTGATTGTGACCTGTCGTAGATATGATCTAGGCATGCCTCAATCTCTACATTCTACTACCTTCCCAGTTACCCCACTTGAAATTATAGTTCCTTTCTGTGGAAGGCCCAGCCATTGCAAAAGTGTAGTAATCTAGATGCCCCTAGGACATACTCCAATCTTCACGGTCTCGTTGTCATGAATGAGTTTCTCTACATAGCAAAGAACTCTAGATTGCACAAAGTTCATCTGGGACTCAACAAATGTATTGGGGGACCTCTCAACTTTTTAAGTTAAGAGTTAATCATATTAAGTTCGGCCAGATCTCATTGGTTCAAGACTGTCGTAAGTGTATTAGGTACATAATCTAAGACATTAAGTAGTATTACTAGTTTGATTGCCACAATAGCTGCGTAATTCTTGTCACCTCACTACATATATAAAAAGTTAAGATTTTAACTAAATATATCAATCCAGTTGTTGTTCCTATAAGGCTGTAACTACATGTCCAAATCGAATCACGATAATGGACGGCTTAATAGTTAATATCATGGTTCAAAAATCTGAAAACTTGACTCGACTTGAAAGTTAGCCGGGTTGAGTAACTCGAAAAAAAACTCGACTCAGTCCAACTCGGAATATATATGTAATAATTTGAAAAATGCGAGTTAAAAGAACTCAAAATACGCTGGTTTTATAGCCTCAAAATCTAAAAATTAGGTTTAACAGAACTCATAATAGGTTGTCTTTGTAGACCCAAAAAAATATGATGCAAAAACAGTATGACGTTCGCATTTTGGTTTAAAAGAATAATAAAAATACCATTTCTATGACTCGACTTAGTCGAGCGAGTCGAAAAACTCGGCTCGACTCGACTGAGTCACCCGAGTAACTCGACAAATGGTGTCTCATTCGAGTTTTGAGGTGACTCGACTCGAAATTCAGTCGAGTTGGGTTACTCGGCCGAGACTCGCTGAGTTTTCGAACTATGGTTAATATCGCTTACATAAATTCAATCACTTCCTGTTAAAATATCAAGATTTTAAACAAATCTTAATCTCTAACAAGAACCCCAATTGAGCTTTAATCTTTTCCATGTCGGGAAACCTTGATTAAATCCCTCGAAGACTACTTCTATCCATTCTGAGAGCTCTCATTTTCACAATCTAACTATAAAGATGTAGGTACTGTGAAAATTTGAATCTAGACATACCCTTGTTTAAACAAAGGCAACCCAGTCTGGCTAACAAGATGACTATAGTAGGATTCGATGCCCATCATACCAAATGAAGAAAGATAAAACAAGTAAAAAAGTGCCCCAAAATTCGAACTTAATTCAACAAGGATCTTATTGCCTGCATCACTTTCTTGCATCAAATTTGCGTGGCATCTCAATAGCCATCACGAAAAGTGCCTGAGAGGCCCCCCGTGCATTCGGACTCGGAATGTATTACATGAGCTGGAAGAGAGAGAGAGTACACAATTGCAACACATCATGGAAAAAGTGCTTCGGCATTACATCTAGTTGGCATCAGATATTTTGGGATATGTTTTGTCCCTATAACCTGCTCAATGAGAGCAAGAACATGAATGACAATGGTCCACATTCTGTACTGGGGGCACCCTGTTCTGTAGGTAGATAGCTAACTTGGCCGCCAAAGTAAGAAGAAGCTTATGGATAGTTGGGGTTTCTTCTACTGTTTTAGTTTTAGTTTGATAAATGTCTAGTTAATTTCTTAAAAACCCATCTTGTTTAATATTTCCCTTATGCTTAAATTTAATAACTGATAACAGGTGAATGATCATGAGTCAAAATTTCATCCTACTGTGAGAGAAGATGTGTTCTATAGATAGTTCAAGCAGCCCCATAGTATAATTAAACATCATTGATGAATAACATTTGAAATTCCTTTTTTTTTCATGCTAATATTATGCCTTCAACTATATCAAAGCTAAGAAACCGATTTTTTTTTTTATATGCGAAGCTATTTTGCTTAAAAACGACAGAAGATGGGTCATACAACATGTGTTGGAAGGTGGATGATATAAGCTTCTAATGAAAGAAACAAGATAATTAATTGGGGATGGCATGGCACTTTATGTTGCATTTGTGAGGCTCAGCTCTGATCTAGATAATCCACCTAAAAGCCAAAAGAAATTGAAGAAAAAGAAATCTCGAGTACTTAATTAATGTCGCATATGTGATGCTAAAGTTAGATAAAACAAGACAAAACCAAGCTATTGACAACTACATCTCACACTGTTAAGGATTAGGATTTGGTCATATCTTAATTCTTATACACCTGAGTTTATTTTGATCCATTATGCAATTGAACTTGAAATTGAAATATTAACTATCTAGATCTTATTTCATCACCCATTGGTTTTGCTTCCATTTTTTTAATCAAGGTAATGCAAGTACCACACTACAATGTATATCATGGACGAACCTTGTCCTAAATATCTACAATTGGCTATACGAATGTTGTGTTTTGCCGTTCCATTTTACAGTACCACAATGTACTTTGATACAATTTTTTTTATGACGTTTAATAATATTATTGGCCAAATAATTAACTTTAATTTAATGAATTTATTTTTATCTATATCAAGATGTTAGTTCTCATCTAAAAATTGACTCTTCAGTTACCACAATGTACTTTGGTATAATTTTTTTATGCCCCTTAATAATACTATTTAGAATATTTAGCAAAATGACTGTCATTCCTTATATTGTCCTGAAACATAGGGTGTCCCTTATCGGAGTCGAATAAATGAGACTACAGTTTTACCTGAAACCATATGAAATTACATATCAGTTAATACAAGACAAGCATCTTTAACTAACTACCAGTATCTCCTTCATTCTTCATAACAAACATAGCCTTGTTGATAGAAAATCATGTATTCTAAACTCTGCAATAACGTTCATGCCACCTGTGAAAAATAACCCAACAAATCAATTGTACCATCCATCTCATAGTACCTTACTAGTGATGTTTATTTTTAAAAACATGTGGGGTTTGGCTCATTTCATAATCGTGTGTGCTTTATGTTATATCACAGCTGTGATGTCACAAGTTTGATCCCATATGAGAGAGGGAGAGTAGGGGAATTTCAGTAACTAAAGGATACTTTTGTGTGTGTGTGTGTGGGGTGGGGGGGGATCTCATGAGGAACAAGAGAAGTAGGAAGAGCTCCTTCATGAGATGGGCTGAAGCTGTTTGTTAATCTCAATTAGAACGGTATCGCCTTTTCATATCTGTAGGGATCAAAACTATCAGGCAAATGCACTAGGCTGAGATTCAAATGATAATTTGTTGTTCTTCACATATTCAGGAACATATGATAAAGAATTTCTTTACAGGATATGGTCCCACAATATATTTGGACACTTAAAATCTTATTTTTTTCAGATCAGAACAACTCCAATACTTGCCTAATTTTCCCCAGGGGGTTTGAACCCAAGACCTGCCTCTGAGGGAACCACCCTTCCATGAGGGTGTTGGAAGTTGGAACTCACATTGTTTTACCTTTTGTCATTGAATTCTCCTCACTTTTATTGGGCATTGGTTGTATTTATCCAGTTTTGGATCTAGGCCTTTCTTGTCCTATAGTTTTTTGTGGCTAATTTATAAACATGTAGGGGCCCTGCCAAATCCCTTTGATTTTATAAAAAAAAAAGAATTATGTAGGGGCCCTGCCAAACGCGCACCCCATCTAGAGGGTTTTTAACACTCGCAGACACACGCTCAAACACACTATACTATACAGCTCTTTTTTTTTGTTTTTGTTTTTGGGTGATAAATCTCCCTGTGGGTATCACGGACAGCTCAAATGCTAGAATTGGCCGGGTATCAGATGATCCTAACCACCTGATTTAGTGATCTATCACACTCTTTCGAACGGTCACAAAATCTGTCTAATGGATGGTTATGGTCATCTAATCAGGTGAGTGTTGGGCACAAGAATGGTGGGGTCTCACCATGAGATGAGCATCTTAGGGAGCTTAAATGTTCTGTTTAACGTATTTTTGGAAGGATAAAGCTTTTGAGACCATCCCTGTTAGTGGGGGCATCTAACTTAACACTCATCTACCACCTATTGATCCCCATAAAAAGCGATTCAGGATATTTTTTAAATCATTTAAAATAACTTGAATCACGTTATTTTGGATAAACCATAACAATTAACTGATTCAGTTTTTAAAAAACATGAATCATGTTATTTTGCTTGAAATGTTACTTGAGTGAACCATAGAACCACATCACCTGAACCCCAAATATTTCGTACTATTCTAATCGTTCTACACAAATTCATCAAGAACTGTGTGCCCACCTTCACATAAAAATCCTGGCTCCAACCCTAGGCCTAGCTGGTCTAGGGAAACACCTGAAGTGTATCACAATTCACACGCCACTAAACTGTTGTTTATCATTTTCCAAACTAAAGTACCACTCTACCAATCTATTTAGAGTTCCTCTCTTTGGTGTTGAAGAAAGGATTCTACTCATAAGGTTTATATAGAGGTGAAATATATTTGAAGATAAAAATTCAAGTCAATCAAATCTAATCTAAATCTTTAATTGATGATAATCAAATATTATGATTATCATCAATCAAAGATTGTGATGGAGATACATTGATAATGAATCAGTGATACAATTTATCACACACGTTAATATACTACTTCATTCTCTATTACCCTCCATTCGAAAGAGCATGCAATTAGTTACAAACGTTAATCTTTGATCTTCCTTGATTTTTGTAATTTGTTGATAAATGACCCAAACATCCCATTCGAAAGAGCATGCAATTAGTTATAAATGTACCGTTGATCTTCCTTGATTTTTGTAATTTGTTGATACATGACCCGAGCATCCCACCGTGATTACTGGTGGTCACCATTTCCTAGAAAGTTCAATTCTGTTACATCCCTCTCATTTATGTTACGATTTTATCTAAAAATAATAATAATAAAGTTTCACATTCTACAAGCTACGCCGGCACCACCCGCCAAAAGAAAACGAAAGATAAGAGGTGGTCACCAAAGAATCAATGGCTCTAATATAACGTAGAAGAAATGATTCTGTTGAATTTTGGGGATTCTGTTGAATTTTGGATGCCCCGTCACAAATAGAATCAGTTAAATTTAATCTAAATTTATGATTAATGCTAATCAAAGTTTGTGATTATCATCAATCGAAGATTATGATTAAAACACCCAAAGATTATGAATAAGACACCCCGATTAATGGTGTATCTCGCCAACTTTATTATTCTACTCCATTCTAATTAGGGAATTGATAGCTAAATCTCCTTAAATGAGGGGGCACACCATCATCATAGCTAGAGGGCAGATGCCACCTAAGAAACTCGCATTTTGGATAATGCCCATTTAGTTTAGGACTACTGTTTAAGCGAATAAGCTAATAGTGTTTTAAGGATTAAATTCTTGTTCCTTACCATTTCAAATAAATACATATACAGTACAGCTCATCCCATGGCAGTATCTCTTACCTTGCTTGAATTCCAGCCCCTTGGTGAATCTGATTCAGAATATGACTTTTTTTCTTCTAAAATGACCAAATCAAAGTTAATCGAGACGCATATTAAAAGATTACAGGATATATCACACTTTGAACAAACTCAATTTTAAATGGAAGGGGGAAAATGATGTATAGGAATTCTGTAGTAGAGGCTGTTCAGTTAATCCAATATCAAGGTTCTGCAAATCAAGAGGACGCTCGGGGCAGTCGTTTAGCAATTTCCTAGCAAATAAGAAAGAAATGTCAGTCTTCAAATTACATGGGAAATCATCTATCCATCCTAGCCTAAAGAAAAGAGGTTTCATAGAAGGAACACGGCGATAATGCCACAAATTTAACATTATTTATACAGCATAGTCTGCATACAGCATCAAGCATTTGACAACACCTCCCACCCCCTCCTGCAACTCCAGGTTGCAACCCAACAGTTTTTTTCTGGAAGAAGTTGCAATCCAGAATTTGATGGAAAATACTAGATGTCGACCTTATTATAACATTATGATAAAACAATCAACCTTTTGTCGACCACCCACCATATTTCCTCTGTCATCCAAGAGAATGGGACATGTACACTAATCCACACGAGTTATATTGTTGGGAGTTACGATTCCCCCACGTGTCTGATCCTAGTATGATTTGCTTACTGCTTTTTTCTATCTTTGCCTTCCAGTTCACTATTAGTGAACCTTTGTACAGCTTTTATCCTTTAATGAATTATCTTCACCGATCAAAAGAAAAAAAAGATTCCCCCATCTAGTGGGCACTCATGTTGAGTGCATTCTAAAAACCTATTAAACAGTAGCAACCATCTAGATCTACTCGATATTTACCTCAAACAGCTGATTAATATTATCTGCTGTCTTTGCAGATGTCTCAATAAAGAACATTCCATTCTTCTCAGCATAGTCCATGCCATCCTTCAAGAACAAGACATACAACATATAAATCACTTTTCTAGTCATAGTTAACTCATTTTATGCAACAATTTTAAAAAAAACAAATTTACTTTTTTTTTTGAAATGTATATTCTGTGGAGATAAAGTCAAGCTTATGCATTTTGTCATGAGAGCATCATACATACTTGAATAGGTACTTCTCGTTTCTCTTCAAGATCAGCTTTGTTACCTACCAAAGCCAAGACAATATCGGGACTCCCATGTTTTTGTAGTTCCTGTTAGATGTCGAAACTCATGAGTTGTTTGGAAAAGCAAATTTTCCTGGAGACAATCACTAAAATGATAACTACTTGTTCAGCACATGCTCAATGATATGTCAAATGCACTGAGCAACTATATAAGCATACATATAAATATACATAACAAACACCATTTGTGGTTTGTAGAACAGCTCAATTTTTGGGGTGAAGGACTCCACATTGCTCCACCATTCATACCATTTACTTAAACTTTTCTTTGATCAATAGCACATTTTATTAAAGAAGGGGCAGAGGAAAAAACTAACAAACAAACACAGAGTTTACAAGCACGTAAACTCAACATCTTAAACCACTAACAAGCACCCCTCCCCTCTACAACTTCTACAACTTCCAAAAGCTAAAGCAAAAAATTTTGAAAATCCTCCCTAGGACATAGGACCCTTGTCCACTCCAAGATAGTCATACGGATGCGATTACATAGACGAGGCATAGTGGACGAGACATCTTCAAACACTCTCCCATTCCTCTCTTTCCACAAAAGCCAAGAAATCGCCCCTGGAAGGACTCCCCAAACCACCTCCTAAACCCCTTCACCTCTATCCGATCTCCAACTTTCTAGCAAATTCCACAAGGACGAGAGAAATACCCAAGCCACTCCCAAACGAGACAAGAAATAATTTCACACCTCAACTGCTACCGGACAATGTAAGAGAAGATGATCTACCGTTTCTTCTGCTTGGGAACACATAAAGCACCTATTTGGCAAATTCCAATCCCGAGTCTGCATATGATCCACAGTGAGGATTCTATCCAGTATAGCGGTCCATAAGAAGAAAGAGACCTTAGAGGGTAATCCTGGATTCCAAACAGCCCTATAAGGAAATGTCTTCCCAACCGAAGCTTGAAGAAAATGATACAAAGCTTTAACTGAAAACCTCCCACATCTATCCTTGCTCCACAACCGACAATCCCTAACCTTTAGGTAAATCACAGACGCAGATATGCGCTCCAAGAGGCTGAATAAATCATCCATCTCCCAGTCATTAAGATCCCTTCTCAACCTTGGACACCATACCACTCCCGTGGCATTCCTCTCATAAGCATCCACCACAAGCGCCTCCCTGTCTACTTAAACCTTCAATGAATGTATATAGTAGTAGATGAGAATTTTCCCACAAATGTATGGTCCATATCGTCACAATTCTTCCAGCTTCTGGACAACCCAATAGAAGCAACTCAAGTTTCTCTGGAAGTTAAGAGAAATTTACAATGTCACCAAAATAAAAACTTTTCATAGTGGTCAAGACAGAAACTAATTGCCTCTTAACTACGACCCAAGCAACATACTCCACAGAGACCCAACAAGTCACCCATGACCAGGAGTTAGTCTTGGTCTCCGTGTGACCCAGAGGTCCAAGAAAAAACTGAAAATGATACAGGTATTGAGCCGGTCCTAGGCATGAAAGTACTGTAGGAATTTACTGTGAATCGGGTCAGTCATTACATCAGTGACTTCACGGTATTGTAACTCGAGCATGTTACAGCTGACTCAGACCAAATTATTAACACTGCTGGAACATATCCTAATTGTTACACCATGCTCACAGAACTCTCTTCAGGTGCAACTATAGCCCTCCTTTCTAACTATTGCAGTTGTTTTATAAGGTGAGATGTGCAGAAAAGAAGCATAAAGACTATCTGGAACATGGTAGCAAAAGACAGTACAACTGTGAGCTGGTGGTGTGAAATTTGTATTCTTTGAGGTCAAATTTTGGTTTTTTTTTATACAATTTTTATGTACAACAGAAAAATCAGTGGCTAATTATTCTGATAAAAGCCTTTTGATCTGATTATTAAATAGGAAATATAGTATGAGTAAGAATAATAATTTATTCATTCCAAAATGAATTTTTTTTCACATTATGATGCTGGTTCCTATAATTAAATCTAATATATGAACAAGAAAATGGGGTTAAGAGAGAGGAAAAGTTTTACATGATGTCAGTGGTTTTCACACTTTCTTTTTTGCTCATTTTTTCATATAAATAACATCAAAGTAGCATGTTGCGAGAAATGAAAAGGAGAATACGCCATTTTATTTATTTGCTATTTTGTTCTGGACAATAATTCTTAAGAGAGTGATACCGTAACCCCATTTAGTGGCAAGTTCAAACCACAAAAGAAATAACATCATAGCAGACTAATGATAGTGTTTGGCTGTGAGATAGACTCGTGATTAAATCACGCTTAAGAAAAAACGTCATAACCTACTAAAATTGAAGTATACATGTCCATAGCTGACCAAGAATGAAGGCTATCCACGCACAAGATCAAAACACCAGAACTACCCCAAGAGGACATCAGTTTAGTTTCCATTTTAGATCAGAATTTCCTAAACCCAAGAGGAAATATAAAGAAGCTATCCAAAAGAGTCGACTTCAAGGGGCTGAAAGACACTTCCAACTGGAAGAATCTCAAGCATCGATATGCAAAATATTATGTCTAAAAACAGTAATCAAAATCAAAATAAAGTCATTATCTGTTCAGAATTTTTTTCCTGACAGAAAACTCAAGGGTGTATTTTCTCAAATTTGTCCTTCAGCATATTTTGTCCATTATTTGTTCAATTTTCTTCCCTTAAGTTTCGCTTTTGTAGATTTAGCTAAGATTTAAGGGTGTAAATACATTTAATCTGTCGATCACTCAATCTAAAATGCATTTACATGAGAATTATACCTTAGATCTCAGATTTTTAGATTGGAAAAGGACAACAAAAATTGTGGACACCCCAATTTTTTTTGAAGTTTTTCACCTATATCTCAGAGTTGAGCTTTGCTAAATGTTGACGTAAAATTAATCAAATAATTATGTTTGTAATTTTAATTTTTAAAAATCTTTAAATAGAATAATAAATGAACATTATTTGATTAAAAATACAGAAAATTTTAAAAAGAACAAGTTATAAACCTAGCTATGATGACAGACAATTAGGAAGAGCGACGGGCAACAATAACTCTGTTGGGATCATAACAAGTTCATTATTTTCTAAGCCTTCCTGGGTCTCTAAACAACTGGACGTCACCAAAAAATGAATGAAATAAATAAATAACTATGTTCCTTCTTTATCTATTACTTTCTGTCGAGGAGTAAGCACTGAATTTCATGGTTCATTCTTTAGGATTGTTTGTAAGAGCTGATATTTTTGGACAGAACTCTTCAATGGCTAGATGACTGCATGGCCTGAAACCACCCGATGCTTGTGTTCCACCTGGATGAAAATGGGGATGGATGCATCATGACATATTATGAGAAAACTCACCTTACAATTAAAATCCAACTTCTCCTCATAATGGTCTTAAACAGTCGTTATCACTTTTCCTCATAAACTCCATCTTGCTGTACTTATTCGCCTTTCTATCTGATTTATATATGTTTTGATTATCGATAAAAAAAAAAAAAACTCATTGAGATTGCATTTTGTCCTCGCTGTCACCTATTTTTATTATCTCAATCAAACTCAATGCACATCAAAGTGCACAGATGCAGGATATAACAATGGAATGAATATCCATCCAGAAAAAATTGAAGGGGCAACAATGAAGAAAAATAAATATTATTCCTGCAAAAGATACCTTAACCCAGTACTGAGCTTTGCTGAATGACTCTGAGCTTGTTATATCGTACACCACAACTGCAACAGCAGCCCCTCGATAGTAAAGTGGTGCCAATGCGGCATATCTGATATAGATGATGAACATTTAAGATGCATTAAAAGTTGATACTGTGTTGCAAATTGAATATTAATGGAAAATAACACATTATGCACTGTGGAACAGATCTCTGTGAGAGTCTGAAGACTCTAAAAAACAGCAAGCATACAGACCAAAGAATTATAAAATGACTTCTTGCTATTGATTTTATATATTCAAACCACTAAGCATGATGAGAACAAATATTGTTGCTACAATACCTTTCCTGGCCAGCAGTATCCCATATTTCAAACTTAACTGTTGTAGAATCTTGCAAGGCTATTGTCTGTGACAAGAATGAAGCTCCAACAGTTACCTGAAACCCTTATATAACACAAACCGTAAGCGACTATATAAAGAAATAACTTCTAGATCATTGAGGGGAAAGAATAGATTCTCAGATCTGTTGAAGATAGCATATTGTTGACCGATAAAGTTTACTCATCAATCAAGTAATATGGGGTCTTTTTAAGTACATTGCACAGATCAAACTGATTCCTTACCTTAGATGTTGGATCAAACTGACCACGAACAAAGCGAAGAACAATACAGCTTTTACCAACACCAGAATCCCCTAATAGAACCAGCTGCATAAAGTGATTGATGTAAGAGATCAATTGCATTAAGATGTGAAAAAATGGTTCTTTTCCTATTATATTTCAGGACTTTGGGAATTGGGACTAGGAAGCATGGTTTAAAATATCAATACGCATCGACCGATACGTATCCTGTTTAAAGCTACCCGATAGACTGGTATGCTGAAAAAAAATCCCCCCATATCAGGCCGAGATGGGACTAATACAGGCCCGATATGGGGAATTTTTCAATTAATTTTTTTCTCCTTCTATTTACACTACGATCCACAACATAGACCCGATACGCAAAACTTATTTATATAAAATATTATTTAAATAAATGATTTTGAATTAATATTACTTTCATTTACTTTAAGATATTAATATGCAAATGAGGTTATCCCACATTTGAATTCAATAAAAATTATCATGATCTAAATTCCTGAAGAATAAAAAGTCAACTTTCCAATTCAAGAATGCAATCCTCTTTTAGCACCTTTTAGGGATTAATTCAAAATTTCAACTTTCAAATGATAAGGTATTTCTCAAATATTAAAATTTCATAAATTCTATCATGTCAAAAATTACCAAAACCAATAAGTTTGGCAAATAATGTCTCATATTTTAGTCTCAAAAAATATTTTCATTTACAGGGTTAAAAAATCAACTAACAGTGTAACAGTTCAGCATAGAAAAACTTACATTAAGCTAAAATTTATGGTTGTAATTCAATACATTCTTATTTAACTCATTGAATGTAAGGTTATAATATCTAGATTGTTTTTCTTATACTTAGCTAAGTGAGTATGGTTTGTATTTTCATATCTTTTTATCAGCACAACATGCACGCCTATTTTAACTTATAAAATTCTTAACTCTCATATATATATGGTTATAATAGTTAGAGACCTTCATTTAGTTTGTTAATAGCTTATATTTGCATTAAAAAAAAATTTATGCAAAATATCTAAGTTTTTTTCTTGCGTATCCAAACATTTCTTAGCGTATCCTGATTTTTCCGCCGTATCCATCCGATACGGTCCAATATGTCAATACGTATCCAGTTTTAGGCTTACCGATACGACACCCGATACTGATATTTTGAACCATGCTAGGAAGTGAATGATGACAGTAGTGAACCATGTATCTCCTGAACCTACCCACCCCTACCTCCCTTTTGTATTGTATTCCAGCAAGCATCCACTCATATGTGACACATTGGCATTCTCATCTATCACATGCCTTTACCTCATATATGTTTAATGTTTAATATTTACTAATGTGCTTCAATGCAGAAGTGCAACAGTTTCACAATGTAAAAGCTATCATATTAATAAGCATTCTCTTTCTTCTAGTACAAATAACTGAGGTACATCTCATTTTCCTAATGTCCATTCTGATGTTTGGAGTCCATCTCTAGTGGCTTCTATTTTAAGTTATACATGTGTTGTCTTCTTTTCCGATGCACCGTTCAAGAACCACTGGATTCCATATGAATATATTATAATGAATTGATCATATGTATTATGTGTATCTAAAATGTCTCCTAGGCAATGCCTATACCACTGCCTCGCCAAGAATCCTATTGCCTAATCCAGGTCTACAAGAGCACTCATCAAGTCGAGGTCACTATTGATGTCTAATTTTCTCAGACACTAAACCACTGGTGTGTGTGTGTGTGTATGTGTAATAAAACATTTTTAACTTCATAGATTTTATCCAATGTTTTATAAATTGGCAAGTCAACTCAAAACTCGGCCGATTCGACTCAACTCGATTGAGTTTCGAGCCAATTAGGCAATAAACTCGGTTTCTCCCAGCAAATGCGAGTAACTTGGCTGAGTCTCGGTCTTGATCAATTCAACCGAGTTACTTTTTCTGTTGTGAAAAACTCATACTCAATTGTGAAAAACTTATGCACTATTTTGTTTATCATTTGGGAGGGAATCTCTACTCACCAAAAGATCAGTTGAGATACAATCAAATTCATCATTCTACCAGCCAATACAACCATTCTCTGCCATGGTTGTATGATCTCATTGAATCAACAAATTTCTTTTTTGCTCGTCTTCTTCAAAAGTCCAGCTCTTGTGTATATAAAACTATATAATTTTTAAAAGATTGATAATTTTCCGGCAATGTATATTTTATCATTAATTTTTATGTTATATAAATATATATAATAGATATTGAAAAATATTATATTTGGTCAAGTTTTAGGTGTCATTACCCAGGCAAGTTTTGACCCTTTTTTTTAGTCAACTTGACTTGGCAAGGTTTCGAGTCGAGTTTTCGAGTTTTATAACATTGATTTTATCTAAGGTTTCGGCATATGACTATCTCTTCCTCTATATTAAAACTCGGTCGTCGACTCGACTTGGCCATGTTTTAAGTCGAGTTTGAGGTAAAACACGGAAATAACACTGAAAACCGAGTAACTCGCCCGAGTTATGTACTTTTTTTGTTATAACAAAAAACGAGAAAACCGGCCTACCCAAGTGACCAAATTATGTTTTTTTTAACACACCTCACCCACCCTTAATATAAAAACGAAACAAAAAAGGGGGTGTTTAGTATATATTGAATTATATATCTCATTTTAAGCATGTTTTATCATTAATCTTGAATTTATACCATATATATAGTATTAGATAATATATGTTCGAGTTTTAGGTGTCATTACTCGGACGAGTTTTACCCGAGTTTTGAGCTGACTCTAATTGGCAAGGTTTCAAGTCGAGTCGAGTCAAGTTTTCGGGTTTTAAAATATTGATTTCTTCTCCTTTTTCCAAAGTCCAAACTCTGGTCTTCATCTTCTGTAGTGAAATTTTGTTCTTATGTGTGTGTTTTTTTTCTTCTGATTTTTATCTTTATTTATCAATAATATATGAAGATATTTAATTATTATAACTTTAATAAACAAAATAAATTTTGGTCACATAGGTATTGCATAAGCAGTATGCTTTAGGGAACCTCTAAGGTTAGGCGTTGCTTGATCGCTTTAACTACATCTGTCATAACACTATTAAAACTCAAATTGGTTTTCATGTTGTGAGATTAAGATCCAGTTTTGACGGTGATTATACCATAAGCTTTAAAAAAGTATTAAACCTCAAACCACATGTTCGCCACTCCACAACAAACATTAGATATTAAAATGAAGACCATCATCTTGTTGAAATAAGCAAAGCCTTTCTCTTCAAATGAAGTTTCCAGAACTCATAGGTCTGGCACTGTTGCAATGACATTATATTTTTTTGGGTCATTGTGGGTAGGTTTGACCTTGTTGATCAATCATATGCCTTCTTATGTCATTGAGGCCTGAGGGAAAGTCTCCTGTCTAATTCTTGAAAAGTGGCCAAGGCTTAAAACTTCAGTGTAGATATAAACTTTCATCATCAAGAAAGTTGACATATTTTGAAGAAAGTTTAAAGAAGTCCAAAGAAACTATGAAAAGATTAAAGAAGAGTAGGAAAACGTTAAAAATCTAAGCTGAAACTTTAAGCAATGAATACCCCGCCCTCTTGCACCAGTGGTTGGGGTGTGGCCTCCAGATGTGGGAGGTCAGGGGATCAAATCCCCTCGGGTATGAGTTGCAAGAACACCCTTGCCCAATGCTAACCCCTAACAGCCTAACCGATTCAAGATTACTAACGTAGGTACATGATAAATCCAGCAAAAAAAAAACTTTAAGCAATGAATAATTAAGCATAAATACACATCTATAGCTCATTACATAACAGAAAAGAAGCACATAAGGAATCAAATGTCAAAATCATATCAAATGGTGTGCATATAACTACATGTTTTATGCAAATAATGCATCCCCATAATAAAAGAGAAATATCTCAATATAACACTTGTTAACTCTCAAGTCCCAACTCAAGACTCATAACCACATAAAGCTTTGATGTGGCCTGAAGTCATCATCTCCATTTCCTCTTCTCTATGAAGAGGTTGATAAAGTTGTTGCTCCAGGTAATGGTGGTCCATGGAAAAAAAACTTGTCAAAACTGATACAAAACAGGTGATATGTAAAGGAATCAGTAACCTCCTGTACGATATTTATACTGATACAAAACGGGTGATACGTATCGTTTATTATTTATTTATGTTTTTAATTCATTGTAAAATTGTAATTGTGTATGCTACTTTGTCTTTGAGTTGCTTCTCATGACTTTATATTTGGTGAATTTAGTTCCTATATCTTATTTGATTTTTAAAAAATTTAATTTGATTTTTTTTAATAGAAAAATATATATGTATTGTACGAAAGCGATATGTATAGGTTTCGGCTAGGACAGACACATCCCCTAAAACGGTATTTTAAATCCTTCAGTAATATGAACCCAAAAACACATAATTGTGGTACCAATGTACAACATACAAAAAAATCACAAGTCTTTTGTATATAATGCACGGAATCTAATTATGCTAACAATGCAATTAGTATTTTTTCTAATTTCTTAAACAAAAAGTACTTTAATATAATAAATAATTATCTTTAAAATATATAGTAGTTATTATTAATCTGTTTATATTCATGATGAATGATAAGATATTTACCCCAATTATTGTATAAATTGTAAATTTATAATCATGACTATATTTTTATAGATTTTTTTTAAATATAGACCAAAATTTAAATTCAGAAAATCGAACCAAACCCATCTCAATTCCATCTACATAAATTTCTGACAACTAAGATGGCCAGAATATTCCATCCCATAGTTCCCCTCATGGCCATACTTCAGCTTATCTCGTCAGAGTTCTCATCAGCTGCAAGCCTTGAATTGGTAGTGGATTCGCTCTGCATCGCAAGCCACACCCAATTCACAACTACTATTGAGGCCCACATCTTTGAATCTGAAGCATCTTCCACCGCTCTCACATGCTTCACGCTATCTAAAGGCACACTTAATGCAATCCAAGTTACACCAAACTCTGTCCGCTACCATGTTGAATTAGGTGGCAGGGCGCACACGTACAGCCACCTAGTTGGGGTTGCAACAGGAACATGGCTCCAAGCCTTATTCGACAATGCCACACCCTTGTTGTAATGAAATCGATGGGTGACCAATAGAGGTTGTCCAATTTATCCACAATGAGGTGTCGAATCTCTACTCCAATGGTAATTCATCTATTCATGGTTATTTGATATGCCCAACTTGTAGATCATGTTGATTTGTTCACTCATAATAAATTATTTATAAACATATAGATATTACCTTTATATTTCCCATATTAGTATAATATGCATTTACTTAACATCAACATATAAAAGATCAAGTGGAAACATTAAAGAAAAATCTGGGTTTTGCCCAATTTTGCTCGAATTCAAACTCAAATTACAATTTGAATCCTAAAAATCAAGTGTAGATGCATGAATTTGGTGCTACACATGATTTTTCCAATTTAAACCTATTTCTACATATTTAAAAAAAAAAAATAAGTATGAGATTAGAGATTTACTTTACATCGGGAAAACCTCATCGATCTTCAGAATTTGCACTATAAGGGTACTTGATCCAAAAATTTGGAATAGAATCATTAAAAAAAAGGTTTAGAGTCCCCCAATATAGGATGGGATTCAAGGAAATGGGGTTTAGAGGAAGAAAATGTAGGCTTCTCAGACAAAAGAAAAAAAAAAGGTGGTTTCGAATAACTTTGGTCGAGTCGACCGAAGTAATGCATTTTGTAACCTAGTGAAAGTAACATTTCAGTCGACATAAAACTACCGAATTACCAAAACATTTAGGTGAAACTATGTATATTTTGTACTACATGTGCCTTTTGTTTCGGGGACTATAAAACCAACACATTTCACCCGAAATTGATCAAAATATGCCAATTTTTAAACCATGAAAGTGATTTATCTATCTTTCTTGTCTATCCTAAGAGATCATGGTTGTGAATGCCTTGCCCAAGATGGGAATCCTCATAGAGATAACTTGTACCAAGTTTGATATGTATAATTTATGGGAGATTGGAATTCTTAAAGTACAAATGTTATATTCTTGTGACTAGGAATCTAGGAAGGGTATGCATTCATGACCTGATGACCATTACCTTTTACAATTTCTACATCTTCTCAAGGAAAGAGAGTTTACTCCTGTCCCCTTCCTCCCTATATGCAGGGAAAGGGGGTCATATCCCATAGGTGTGTAAAAGAAAATAGTGGAGTTAATCGTATTGCATATGGAAATAGTGATACTGTTCGTAGTGCTGATGAAGTGGTTCTCTTGATTAATTTTATTTCTGAACAGCCATACTGATAGGCTTGGTTAACCTTTTTCTACATAAGATT
The DNA here is from genome assembly GCA_015143295.1 of Tetracentron sinense. Classification (NCBI taxonomy): domain Eukaryota; kingdom Viridiplantae; phylum Streptophyta; class Magnoliopsida; order Trochodendrales; family Trochodendraceae; genus Tetracentron; species Tetracentron sinense. The sequence continues at coordinate 21,461,966 of CM026573.1, forward strand.
ATAACCAATTTTCTCCCTCTAATACAGGTATGACCCCTCTATTATTTCATTTCCATCCCATCAAACCCTTATAAATAAATCCCAATATAATCATAGTGTTTAAGATAAATGGTAAAATCCTATGCTTCTTTAATCCTACTTATCCTATTTAACGAAGCACGTCATGGTTGACTATCATATCCTCGTTGAATGAGCAATAGTAAAATAAACTGATGGACCCTAAACAAATTATGCAAGCTTGGAGGGCAATTTTTTGGGCAATCTCATCGAGGACACTTTGTGATAAAATATGCCCCAATAAAAGGTTGAGTCAAGGTTGACATAAGAGCCATTAAATCTCTGGCAAAGATTATGCCCCAATAAAAGGGTTCACCAAAATTATAAGTATATACCTTCACCCGTAAGTTTTTTGAGTCGATCGCTCCAAAATTCTCAGAATTCAGTCCACCCAACCGTCCAGATGTCCTATCTATAAACAGCGCCACCAACAATCACAGTTAGATGCGATTCCAGAACATCCGAAGATGACAAACAAACATGAATTATCAAATAATACTGATTCGGAGTTTTTCAATTAATAAATGATGGTTGAACAAATCGCTCAAAAATTACATGATTAATTGGATAGTCGGAGGATTTCAAGATGAATCAACCTCGTTCCCCCATGAAAACAAGATCCATACCAATCAGAAATAGTAAAACCCTAAAAATTAATTCATGAATTAAAAGAAAAAAATTGAAATTTTATTAGAATTTGACACGGATTTGGAACAACTGGTACCTGGAAGTGAGGAGGAGCAACCCATGGCGTGGTGATACCGTACAAAAGATCTAGGGTTCGATCGAGGAGAAAACCAAAACTCTGCAAGAGAAGTTTATAGTGTGCTCTATGCCTTTATCCCCTGTTTTGGGCAAAAAAACTTCTAGAGTGTAACTAAAGCCGAATTAAGCTGAACGTTATAGCGTGTCAACTACCAAGACTTGGGATCTTCTCCGGTTGGTGCTGATGAGGAGAGCGACAGCACCAAGCGGAGATGATCCCAATTCTGCGTTATAATAGACAAATAAATAAATAAAGAGGAAGAACTGACCATCAATCATGGGGATCCGATTTTTTTTATTTATTTTTTGGTAATCAATGGTGATCTGATTCTATGTGATTAGAACGTATGTTAATCTCATTGTAGATCTTTCAAATTGAATATATATATATATAATATTATGTTGACTTTTATTTAAATTATTTATAAAAAATTAATAAAAATTTTTATTCTTAAATATTAATTTTAAAAATTTATTCTTGATTGAAACTTAGATTGACCAATTTATAAGTCAATGAATCTCATACCTATCAAATATTTATTCCAATATTATAAGATTTGATCCATTCACAACCTTAAGGAGAGCTACTTGAGCCGTGTGAATTTACCCTTATGGCACACAAATAATTGAATGATTTATACAAGTTGGAATATGGTTTTAGAAGGTGAATTTAGGTAACATTCTTAATGGATTTAATTTCTTAAAGCTAAATAAAACTAGGAAAATAATCACCTCCTCAATCGGTGACGTGAGGTGGGGCGTCTCAGCTCCCATTTTCTTACCATGTGTCCCCCTTCTAACCCCGTTTAACTGTAGTTAAGATTCATCCACCCTTTAAGTTCACTCATCTATGTTTTTGAAAAAATAATATATAAAAAAATTTAACTAAATGGTTGAAAAAAAAACTAACCCGAGTTAATGGGAGTTGAAGGGTCGTCTATGTGAGAGCGAGGAGGAATAGTCCCCTCCTCAGCCGATGAAGGGACTAATGCTCAATAAACTATTAGCTTACATGAATCATCTTCTGATTGTCATATTCAGGGCGGAGCCTAGGAATTTTTCATTGGGGGACCGAAATACATGTATAAAAAAATCTATAGGATTTGTAAGTACGGGACTTGGGGGTTCGGGGTGTAGCCCTTGAGAAAAAAAAAATTGGGATAATTTTTTTATTTTGAGAATTTTTTCCTAATAATGTCCTTGAGGTCGCCACGTGTCCCTTTTGATACCCTTAACTGTGGTTAAGAATCACCCACATATCCTTGGTTTTTTTTTAAAATATCAAAATTTTCAAACCATAGTTAAAATTCATTATCTCCTCAGGTTAAAAAAATCTAATTTTTTTTTAAAAAAACCAAGGATAAATAGGTGAACTCTAAGAATGAGTGATTTTTAACCATAGTTAAGGGGTGCTCAATAGAGACATGTGGGACCTAAAGGGCATAAAGGTCCATTGGAGGGTCCATTATATATGTGAAAAAAAATTAGGGGGGCCACTAATACATATAAGAAAAAAAAAATGGTGGGGGGGGGGGGGGGGGAAAGTATAGTAAAAAAATTAAAAATTTTGGGGGACTCACTATTTCTTAGCAAAACTCTAAGGAATTCCAAAAATTTTTAAATAAAAAGGGAAAGAAAATAAAATAATTCTTTTGTTTTTCATATCATTTAATTTGTTATGAGATGACAATTTAAACCTTTATTCCTGAAAATCGATTAGGAATTCATATCAATTTTCTCCAACTTAAAATTTAAAGATAGCAATTTTTTCCTTTTATCTTCAATAATAACTTAGCACATACAATTTGTTTAGAGAAATGGCTTAGAGCATCTCCAATCCTATCTCAAAAAGTTCCCTATTTTTACTCTAAAATGGAGGGTTAAATTTTTTAGGAACCTCTTTTTGTACTTGCATCTCCAACCCAAACTTCCTATTTCTATTAAATATTAATTTTTTATTTTTTTAAATATCATTGAAAGAGTCAGGTTTCAACAACTTTTTTGAAAAGTTAAAAAAAAATATTAAAATATCATTTAGGGGAAGACAAACACTGGGCATCATTGCCGAGCAAAATCGTTTCTGGCAAAATGGGTTTCCGGTTTAGGGAGTGCGTTGGAGCAAGTGTTTTGGAAAAAACTAACTAAAATGCCGATAATGTTGACTTTAAGGAGTACGTTGGAGGTGCTCTTATAGACATTTTCGTACTTTTTTTTTAATAAAAAATTTATTACAGTTACTTAATAATTAGATTTGATTTATTTCTCCATTTTATATTTTATTTATATACTTAGGTTAATAATCTTTATTTATTTGTTTACATGAAAGAGTAAGTGAAATATAACCTTATATATTAATTTTATATGTTTAGCCACAATTTTAAATGATTTTTTTTTATTGTTGACCCGAATTATATTTTTACTGCCTGTTTTTTTTTTTTTGGGATGAATTTTTAAACAAACTATGGTTGACTTCCTGAATTATATTCAAATAATTCATGTACCATCCATTTTTTCTTTTGGGGGGTCAAGTTTAAAGGGGATTGGATTTGATCTTGTTCTCGCAAAACCAAAACCGTCTTGCCCCTGTCTTGCATCCGTCATGTGATGATAAAAAGCGGAGAAGATATCAATTGGGGAGAAGTCAAATAAACTGGGGAGAAAATGAATAATTTCTCTTTTTTATCGCCACATGTGAAAAGGGACAAGATGGTTTTTTTTTTTTTATTGCCACATATCAGACACTGAAAAGGGGCAAGACGGTTTTGGTTTTGGAAGAGGAAGACCAAATCCAATCCCGTGTTTAAAGTGCACCTTAGAAATTACAGAACTTAATGCATCTTGATGGCTCGCTCTGTAGACAAAGCTTGCAGCCTTGCTTTGGAGCGACCTGAGTCACCTGACCCAAAATAGCCAGTCACAAACATCTGATCATTTTTTTTTCCTCCCTTTTCTAGCAGAATTCTGAGGATGGGCTCTGATTTTGTACTGTTGTGACATTTTACACACTGCAAAAAGAGTCTTTAGGATAGATTTGGGTCTACCTTTACCTGGATACAATGTTGAAGATCCGACGATAGGCAACAGTATTCTCACTCTTTGGCTTGGACAAGAAAGAGCAATCATCAACAGCTGAAGCTCGCGGAGCTGCCTCCTGCCTTATAATATTGGACCCAGAAATGCTCGTGGAATGGATTGCCGAATGTGAACACATTATTATTGGTTTCTTTGCTACAGACCGACCCATCAACCTGATGGCGGCGAAAAAATAGACCATTCGGGCGTGGAATACCCAGCATCCGGTTACGATGGTGGATCTTGATGTTTCAGTTTGAAAACCGGTGAGAACTACAGAGAGTTTTCGATCAAGACATGTGACAGTAGCCCCTTCCGTACCTGACACCAGCGCCAGTAATTGGCAAGATAGTGACATGGTATGTGACCTGGAGCCCATCCCACTGATCCCCAAACCTCTCATTCGGCAAAAGTTTACTCTTGTGCTCCCAAGTGTCTCCCTCTTGTGAGCACAAGATCAATGGACAAAAAAAGGCCACCTCACCATGAGTAATTTTTTTCCCTACCCTTTTTTCGGCTTTTTTTGTCCAATGATCTTGTGCTCACAAGAGGGATACTCTTGTAACCTTTTGCCCTCTCATTCGTAAAGAGCCTACAGGTAAGAGGTCCGCCTCCACCAACCCCAAAGAAACACCTGGCAGACAAGGTTCTCAACTCCACCCTCCAAAAGCAGCATGGTGTCTTAACCTTTCTGTCCACAATGGCAGCTCCCGCAGCAAATCTAAACCACCCACTCCCTTCCAAGTCCTATGACTGTGCCAAAGGGTCGTAGTCCCCCACCACAAAGCCCATTCCCACATACCAATATCATATACCCAGCCCAGCCCATTCACAAGCAAACACAAGGCCCATCTTCTTCCAGACCACTAATCATCAATTGCACCCAGTTCAGCCCAATCCAAGTACACACCAAAACTCAGCCCAGTCCTCTTCAGTGGCCTTTGAACTCTAAGTCACCAGGGGCGGGCCTCGTTCTAGACCTTCGAAAGGTTTGTGAGACAGGAGTACGGTGGCTATTCAAAAGCTCAGGAAGGAGCAACTACAGTAGCTGAACACATAACCATTGACAATGGTGAGTATGGGGTGCCTGCCGTGGAGCAGCCACCCCGCCCTTAATGAAAATCCTAGCTTGGAACTGTCAGGGGCTAGGACGTCCCTGGATAGTTCTTATGTTGAAGGAGTTCACTCTCCGCCACCGTCCCGATTTGGTTTTTCTTATGGAAACAAAGAACAAGGATTCTACAGTTTTTAAGGTAGCTAAAAAGATCTGGATGGATTATGTATATACAGTTGAACCACAAGGCCTTTCAGGAGGATTAGCATTTATGTGGGCTGATTCGATTAAGCTCCAAATCTGTTCAGGCGATCATCATTTAATTGAAGTCGTCCTACAACCCCCGAGAAACTCTACCAGTATGGCGCTGTCTTTGATCTACAATCCCACAGCAACAAATGAAAGGAGAGATTTATGGCACAAAATTGCAGCATCCCACCACGGGAGTTCAAACCAGTGGGTGTGCATGGGGGATTTCAATGCCATCCTTGACCCAACTGAGAAACTTGGGGGAATTCCACCAACCCCACACCAGCTTCGGCATTTCCAAAAAATGGTGACTGATTGTAACCTCCTTGATTTGGGCTATCAGGCCCCGATTTTCACTTGGTGCAATAGACGGCAAGGTTAGGACTGTATAAAGGCACGTCTAGACCGGGTTTTGGCTAATGTTGTTTGGAGGGATGCTAACCCAAACAACGTAGTCTTCATCCTTCCAACCATCAGTTCCGACCACTCCCCTATTCTCCTGACTTGAGTTGAAAGTAGTTCGGTAGGGTAAGAAATGAGCGGACTTTGTCAAACGATCTACTACTACCCATATCGCATCTGAGCCCCTTGCCGTCTTTGGCAAGCCAACTATGAAATCCATGGATATGTTCTCCCATTTCCACTCGGGAATCGGAAGGGAATGCAATAGACCGGCGGGTCGCATGTGTTCTGCTTTCACCTGTTGGCACACTAAGCACCGTGCTACATATTCCGCAACCTCCCTCTTCATATTCCGCCACCAAAAGTGACTCTTGAGGTTCTGATACATCTTTGTACCCCCTGGATGCACTGTGTACTTCGAACGGTGTGCTTCATCCAAAATCTCTCTTCGAAGATCTACATTGGCTGGGACGCACAGTCTTCCCTTGAATGTGATAGCACCCCGACTAGTGAGAGAGAAGTCCTCACTACCCTTAGCAACTTCCTTGTCCCGATAAGCCAACAATTCAGCATCCATGGCTTGATATTCTTGGATCAAATCTATAATGTACGGCCGAACCGTAACATTTGCCAAGGTAGGACCACGGACAGAGTCATTCACACTGATGTCCAGATTTGTCAAATCTTCTAGTAGCTTCCATTCTTGAACCAACATATGTGCTAACAACCCTTGAGGTCTTCTACTCAAAGCATCAGCCACAACATTCGCTTTACCCGGGTGGTATTGAATGGTACAATCATAGTCCTTCAGAAATTCCATCCAACACCTTTGCCTTAGATTCAGCTCCTTTTGGGAAAAGAGGTACTTGAGGCTCTTGTGATCGGTAAATACATAGAACTCCACCCCATAAAGGTAATGACGCCAAATCTTAAGTGCAAACACGACCGCCGCAAGCTCCAAGTCGTGCGTGGGATAATTCTTCTCATGCTCCTTCAACTGCCTTGATGCATAGGCAATGACTTTCTTGTGCTGCATGAGTACACACCCAAGTCCAACATGTGAGGCATCACTATACACCTCATACCCATAAGGTCCAGATGGCACAGTAAGGACCGGGGCTGTAGTAAGCCTCTTCTTCAGTTCCGGGAAACTGATCTCGCACTTATCACTCCATACAAACTTGGCGTTCTTCCTTGTCAGGTAAGTGAGTGGTGCTGCAAGGCTAGAGAAACCCTCTACGAATCTCCTGTAGTAGCCTACCAATCCAAGAAAACTACGTATCTCAGTAACACTCTTGGGCCTCGCCCAACTCATAACTGCTTCGATCTTCTTCAGATCTACCGAGATACCTTCTGCAGAAACAACGTGGCCTAGGAATGCCACCTCTTCCAACCAAAACTCACACTTGCTAAGTTTGTCGTATAGCTTGTGCTCTCTTAGCATTTCCAAAGCAAGGCATATATAGGTCGCGTGTGTGATCTTCCCGTGTTTGGGAATAGACCAAAATGTCATCAACAAATACAATCACGCACCTATCAAGATATGGCCGAAACACCCGGTTCATCAAATCCATAAAGGCTGCCGGCGCGTTCGTGAGTCCAAAAGGCATCACCAAGAACTCGTAGTGTCCATACCGAGTCCTGAAAGCAGTTTTAGGAACATCTTCCGCCTTAATCTTCAACTGGTGATAACCCGATCGAAGATCTATCTTCGAGAAAAATCTCGCTCCCTTCAACTGATCGAACAAGTCATCAATCCTAGGCAAGGGATACCTATTCTTTATAGTGACTTTGTTCAATTACCGGTAATCGACACACATCCGCATCGAGCCATCTTTCTTCTTAACAAACAACACTGGGGCACCCCACGGTGAGACACTTGGTCGAATGAAGCCAAGGCTTTGTAATTCTTCCAACTGAGTCTTTAACTCTTTGAGTTCAATAGGGGCCATTCTATACGGAGCTCTGAAAATAGGAGCTGTGCCTGGTGCAAGCTCGATCACAAACTCGATCTCCCTGTCTGGAGGCAATCCTGGCAACTCCTCTGGAAATACATCCAGGAACTCACTCACAACCGGAATAGTCGATGAGTCCTTTGCCTCGGGGTTAGCTAAGCTCAACGCCGCAAAACGAGCAATAGATCTGCTTTTCAACCCGCGAAAGTGGAATGGTTTTCCTTCTACTGGCTTGAAGAGTACCATTTTCTCAAAGCAAGCTACATGCCCATGATGTGCTGCTAACCAATCCATTCCCAATATAACATCAAAGTCCTGGAATCCAAGGACGATGAGATCAACCGCCAATTCGTGTCTCCCAACTTGGACCACACTATTTCTATACACTTTATCTGCCAATATTGTTTTGCCGAGAGGAGTCGAAATGGCTAACTCCAGTTCTAGCTGACTTGGCTCTACAGAAAAGCCTTCTGAAAAGCTCGGCGAGACAAACGAATGAGTAGACCCGGTATCAATCAATACTCGAGCCAAACACTCATTGACTAGTAGGGTTCCTGAAATTTTAACTAGCGGAGTTAATCCATGCATCAACAGAGTATACACATAGGCATATATACATATATAACATTTCAAGTACATACACAATCAATTTATAATTAGCAGTTTAATTTATGGATAATTAAATAAGCTACAACCGCGTACCTTGCACTACATCGTCAGATGCGAGTGCATCACCCTCTGTCAAGGCAAAAACTCGCCCCTGGTTCGCCTGGTGAGACTGTGGTGTAGACCGGGTAGTCTGAGATGACGCCTGATATGATCCTGCTGGGCGTGCTGGTGGACTAATCCCCTGAGACTGGCCTGGTAAATGCCGACTGGGGCAATCCCTGATCATATGGCCCTGGCGACCACAATGAAAACATCCACTCGATGCCCTTCGGCAATCCCCTGCCGGGTGCCTTCGGCCGCATGAAGTGCAAACCACGTGTGCATAAGTCAGAGGGGCCGGAGGTGAAGCATACCTCAACGTCTGAGGTGCAACAGGCCGTGAGGCTGGAAGAGCCTGAGGTCTCGGCACCTGAGGCACATACTGCCGGGGAGCTGGAGGCGCATAAGATGGCCTCATCAGTGGTGCTGGCCACACATACGGATAAGGACCAATCCGGGCCCGCCTCTCTAGAGGTGCTGAACTACTAGCTTGGCCTCTCGCCAACTCCCTCTTCTTGGACACTGTCTCTGAATTGGCCTCGACCAATAAGGCCTTGTCTACTACCTCAGGGTAGGTAGCATGCCTGAAAAACGGAAACCTTCTCCATAATCACATCCTTGAGCCCTTGCTCAAATCTTCTCGCCTTCATTGCCTCAGTAGCAACCATATGAGGCGCAAATCTCGACAACTCCGAGAACTTGGCCTCGTATTGTGCCACCGACATCAAACCTAGCTCAAGGTTGATGAATTCTCTCTCCTTCTTTTCCCGTACTCCAATCGGAAAATACTTCTTGTAAAAAGTATCATTGAACTCCTCCCAAGTCCAAGGTAGACCCTGCATGGTCAGATCTCGCATCCTCAATGCGGACAACCACCAATGGTGGGCTTCACTCTCTAGCATGAAAGCTGCCCATGCTACTCTCTCCTCCTCTGTAGGCGAGAGGACCGCAAAGATCTTCTCCATCTGGAGGATCCATGCCTCCGCAGCAAGAGGGTCCACACTCCCATGGAAGGGTGGAGGCCTCAATCTCCTGAATGCCTCAACTCCAGCGGTACGATGTACTGGAGCTGCGAGCGGTGGAGTAGGTGCCGCCAATGATGGTATAGCCTACCGAGCCGCCAGTATGGCGAGTGTTTCAGCAATAGAGCCTAAGACCTGAGAGAGGTCCGGCTGCTCATCCTCATCTCGTGAAGAAGAGGAAGCTCTGGTATGTGGTCCACGACCCGGTGTGTTCCGTCTCATGACTAAAGTCCTGAGAACAATAGCACCACATGAGTCTAACTTGAAACCACAATTTATTTCAATGCCACTTCACAATAATTCAATTTTTATTAGTGGTATAATACTAGTATACATCACATTAAGTCATCAGAGTATTCGTCACATTATACTTATACTTTAGTGTTCTAGCGTACCTAGGGCTTGTAGTTGGTTGAAACAACCATTTTGACTAAGACTAAAGTTTAGTCTTACACTTGGATCAAGACTCTCTTCCGACTTACTTTCTTCCTAACTTGTTTCCTGACATATGCTCTTGTCAAGCCGTGGTATAAGATTCTAAGTGACCCTAAAGACCTAAAGCCTAAGCTCTGATACCACTTCTGTCGCGACCCAGAACCCACCCTAGGAGTTAGAGTGAACTTTGGACGACTAATCATGACTTGCTTGACAAACCAACCTGCAAAACCCACAGAGCATATACAATAGAGGACAAAACAGCGGAAACATACTCTAACATGGAATAGTGGAAGTCTACCAAACCTCTATGTATATACGAATCCAAGGTTATACAAAAAGAATCCAAAAGAAAGTGCCGACATGCCCGCCAAAATACATAAATTTGACTCTCATCTCACCCACAGCTAATCCACTGAGAATCTAATCACCACCTATTGATAACCCTCTACGGGAGGTTCCTCCAAAGGCTCCTCGACGTACTCCTCTTCCACCCATGGACCAGGAGCACAAACATCAAATGGAGCAGCAGCTCCCTCAGAACCTGCCGACATAAGAAGTACGGCTGAGCATGGAATACTCAGCGGGTACTAAATACTAACCAACAATTATAGCATAGAAATGACAATACATGATCAGGAACAATTCATATATGTCAAACGGAAACCATTCATATCATACAAGGAAGTAAAGCAGTTTATAATCATGCTTGTAATTCGTAGAAAGCCGATAAATCCTCTTGAAAACATCGTGCACTTGACTTGACTTGAAACCTCTTTTCGTACTTGAAAGCTTGTCTTGTCTATCTTGCTTGATTCTTGTATGTCGTGTCATGTCATGCATGCTTGCTTGTGATCATGTAACTTGTGAGATGCACTTGTGAGATGCCTTGAGAGGGAAGGGAGACCCTTCTTTATGCAATGCACTTGCGAGGGAAGGGAGACCCTTCTTCATGATATGTATGTACTTGCGAGGGAAGGGAGGCCCTTCTTCATGACATGCACTTGTGAGTAAGGGGAGACCCCTCGTGGAATGTTGGTTCTTGTCTTCTTGTGAAAAGCGAGGTAAAACATATCTTAGGATATGTCCCACCTCTAACCATGTTCTTGAAAACCTCGATAAATCATGCCATGCATGCCGTGCTCGTGGGAACCGTGTACATACTTGCATTCAAATTTAAAGATGACATTTGGGTAGTATCACAACACATATAGCATCAAAGATTGAGCAATTCAATATTCATAGCATTTAGGGAAAGCAGGAAACACACTATCATAGGCCCTAGCAATATTCAGAATTTCTTAGGCATGCATTTCCTAATTCACAGCTCACTTTATTCACCTTGGCATTTCATCAAACATGGTGTGTTCATTATGGATTTACCCTACAACATGCTTTTCTAGATGGGTTTTACTCAAATCATATATGTATGTTCATTATTGGAACAATGCCCTTCCCCATTTGTTCATCACACACAACCATTGGCATCCAATCGCCCATTCCATCTCCATTCACCATTCACCATTTACCATTCTCCATTCACCATTCATCCATCTCATAGCACATGTGTAAGTGAAAGAAAATAAAGAGAAAAGAAGGGGAAAGAAGAACTATAACTAGAAGGGTAGTAAAAAGTACCGACCTTGAAGAAATGAGGAAGAAACCCTCTTTCCAAATGACTGTGAGTTGCTGCCCTAGCTTGGATCGCGAGCTCCACAATGCCTGAACCGAAATCTTGAAGAAAACGGGCTTGAGGTTGATCTAGGGTTTCAAACCCTTTGATTTCTCTCCAAAATGGAAACCCTAGGTTGGAATCGCCTTCTCCCCTTTCTCCTATTCTCTCAACTTTCTAAGTGTTGAGAATGAGCCCTAAAGGCTCGGGTTAAACTCTTAAGGTAAGAGTGAACTGACAAAAGACCATAACACCCTTACTAAATTTCTGTAAAAACACGAGTGTCGAACTCGTTGTGCTGTGAACAATGCCAACTCGTGGTGCTGTGAACAGTGTCAACTCGTGGTGCTGTGAACAGTGCCAACTCATGGTGCTGTGAACAGTGCCAACTCGTGGTGCTGTGAACAGTGCCAACTCGTTGTCCGTTGTCAAGGGTGTCGAACCTGTTGTCACGTTGTGTCGTGCATAGTGCTGAGCCCGTAGTCCGTTGTGTTGTGCATAGTGCTAAGCTCGTTGAGCTGTGAACAGTGCCAAACACGTTGTCCGTGGTGGACAGTGTTGAACATGTTGTCCGTTGTCTTATGTATAGCGTGCCCGTGGTGAGTTGTACAACGTGCCCGTGGTGAGTTGTACAACGTGCCCGTTGTGAGCTGTACAACGGATGCACACAGTATACGTTATCAGAGTACATTGTCTGTGCTACGTTATCAGAGTACGACATCAGAGCACGTCCTTACTGCCTTCCGAGCTACGTCCTCAGTGCATAACCGAGCTACGTTTTCCTACAGGTTCAGACTGTTTTGGCCATATCTTTTGACTCGTTCATCCGATTTTGACGATTCAACTTGCGTTGTGTTCGTACTTCGAAGAGGAACAATTCTGACATTTTGAAATTTCCAAATTCTTCCTCATTTATTAATTATAACTCTTAAAAAGGCAAAATGACAACGAAAGTGTCATGTTTTAAGCATGAAAAGGTCTGGGGCTCTACATAAGATCTGATGAGTTCATTTATAACTGAGCAGTAATCTGACTGTTTTGATTACACCTAAATACTCTCTAACTGAGGGACTACGATAAGGTAACAGTTGGATAATCAGAAAGTTGTTCGAGTCATGATGAATTTCAAACAAGAAATCCATGCTCATTAAATTGAGAGTACACTAATTAGTAAGATTGATGAAATAGCAATTAATGCAAAAATAGTCAACTGGAAAGCAATAGTCATACTTCTAATCCTCCAAGCTACATTATCCAAGTTCCGGATAAGATAGTCGATTAAGCTTAAATCCTGCGCAGGTGATTTTGAAATCAAACAAGTTTGAAATATATTTTAATAAAATATATTATACATAATAAAAGTTTTTCTCAAAATGTTTTACATGAGAAATGGTTTCTTATGGCTTAATCAAATGTCTTGGAAACCCGGATGATGTACAATGGGCTATGAGTTAGATAGTATATTAATCTCGAAGTCCCATTAGGGATAATGTTATTGGAAGGATTAATCGAATTAAAAAATTCATGTGGCGGGATCCTTATTGGTTAATGTTCTTACACTGAGATTCAATTGCAACATGGATATCTCACGTCACTTACAATTCCGATCTCATTCCTATTTAAGGGTCAATGAGATAACATTGGGTAAGCTAGGGTTAGAATGTCCCAGAGCAATCTGTGGAGATGCTCACATAAGAAATACAAACTCAATTAATAGATTAAATGTAAATCTATAATTAATTGATTAAATGTTAATCTTTAATAAATAGATTAAATGTTAATCTATGGTTTAGATTAAATGTTAATCTAAATTAAAGGATTATAATAATGATCATTTAATTAACCCAATATAAGGAGAAATGGGTTTGACCCAAATCCATAAAACCCAACAAAAGTGGACCTTATTGGTGGGCCCAAGCCCATGGGATTAACTCCCTAGGGTGGGCGCCCATTTGGAGATCCCTAATTAGTTAGGGAGTTTGTTAGTTAAATAATTATTAATTAATTAGTCCTTATCTTAAGGGATTAGATTCCTTGCTTGGAAATCAAGAAACAAATGAATAAGAAAAATTCAGAAATAATAAGGGTGCAAGAGGGCTCTGGAGGTGCAAGTTAGCAGCTTTTATCTTTCTTTGGTGCATGTTAGCAAGCTTTTTGCTAGGGTTTCATGTCCAACCCTAGGTTGGCCGGCGGTGGGGAAGGAGATCCCCCTCCAAAGGCGCCGGATCCCCCTTCCTATGCAGCTATAGTTGGAAGACAAACTTCTTCTCAAGCAATCCAATCTCAGATCACTCTTCCTTTCAAAAAACCAGGGATCTTCAAGGGAGAACCAGAAATATATTTTATAGAAGAAGAATCTTGCCTTCTTGCAACTCCTCACCGGTTTACTCTCATTGCAAAGTGTTCTTATGGCCGTCCCCCTTTGGATGTTATTAAAGCTCACATGAAAAAATCCGAGGGTCTCAGATTAGCTTTTTCGGTTGGAATTCTTGATTCAAGACACCTTCTTTTCCGATTCTCTTCCGAAGTAGACTTTCTTATGATATGGCTTAAAGAAGTTGTTTACATTAAGGGTTATCTCTTTCGTTTCTTCAAGTGGACTCCATCATTCGAATCAGGGTTGGAACCTTCAATCGTTCTGATTTGGGTGAGTTTTCCGAATCTTCCTATCCATCTTTTTAATAACTCAGCCCTTGAATCCATTGGTAGCATCCTAGGAAAGGTATTAAAGATTGATGGGCCTACGAAAACTTTCACTAGACCTAGTGTTGCTCGTGTGTGTATAGAGATGGATATTCTGAAAAAAAACCCGGATAGATTTTGGCTTGGAGTAGGAGACCAAGGTCGATGGCAGCAAGTTGAGTATGAGAAGAAATATAAATTCTGTCTGAAATGCAAGAAGCTAGGGCATGATGATGCAACTTGTTCGGTTGGGAAACCCAGAGAAATAAAATCCAATAAACATGAAGAGAATTCAGATTTACCTAAGAATCCAAAACAGCAGTGGATAGTGAAGAATGTGGACTCGAATGAGAGAATAGAAACTATTGATATGGGAGAAAAGGAAGATACTAATTCTCTATTGTTAAAAGAAGGAAAGAACAAGGAAACTTCCCAGAACATAGATCCTATTTCTACAATATCCAACGCCAGAATCAAGGGAGATGCTGGACCAAATAATAATCAAACAAAACAATGGATACTCCAGGCTTTTCACTCTGCGAATCCAAGCTCTAAAGAGTCTCCTGTTCAGTTCAAAGATGTTGATGATTCTGATAATCTCCACACGGTCCAGCTAATGGAAAAAATTGATACTAATGATTCTTCTTTTTTGACAGAAAAAGATAGTGCTAACCAAGTGGATTTACTCAACGTAAATAAATCCCAGCAAGTCTTGGAAGGTATGATCTCTCCTATTATTTCAGTTGATAAAAACACTGATCATCTTGAGGAATATCATGCTATAGAATCGGTGATGATTAGAAACTCTCTCCAAGATTCAGATAATCAAAGCATGGAGCTGAACAAGGGTAATAATCTGTTTTTATCTAGAGATAAGAACCCAAAATCTGATAATACCAACAAGATAATTAATGAATCCAATAGTGCCCTGGAAAGGAATACTATCCTATCTAAATCTGAGTTAAATGGTCTTCGGATGTCAGAAAACATATCCTTTCGAATTAATTCTCAATACTTAAATCGTTATTGTATGTGGAACAATCTAGTGGAGACTATAGAAAATCTAGATACTACCTCTCAATATCAGAATATGGGGACTAAATTTAAAGAACAATCTCAAACTATGGAATTTCATTCCACTTTTGAAGTTTGTTCTTTAGTTAATATAGAAGATTTTAAAAAAGATGGGTTAAAGTTTTCCAAAAAACTCCTTAATTCGGAATTATTTATCAATCAGCCTTTGGAAAATTCAAAACGGAAAAATAACTCAACTAAAATTAGTGCCACAACGGACAGAGTTACTCGATCTAGAACTGCGGTTCTCTCTAAAGAAATAAACTCCAAAAATATTATTAATGAATAAATATTTAATCTGGAATATAAGAGGAGTTGGAAATTTGGCTTCTAAAGCTAGATTAAAAAATTTAATTTCTTCTAATCTTGTTTCCTTAGCAGCTATTATTGAACCAAAAAAAAAATTTGACTCTATCCATGAAATATGTTCTTTTGTTGGTATGGACAATCACTTTAATTCTAACTTTAATCATGATAAGATATGGTTGTTCTGGAAAAATAGTATTACTGTATCCTATATTTCTTCTTCTGATCAAATGTTAGTTGTAGATGTATGCGATAACTCTATGGTTCAGATTAGATGCGCTTTCATTTATGCCAAATGTACAAGATAGGAGAGACTTTCCCTTTGGGCAGATCTTAATGTTGCTTTTAATACTTATTCTGGTCCTTTTTTCATCGATGGTGATTTTAATGCTATTGCTGTTTCTAATGAAAAAATGGGAGGTAGGGATGTAAACTATGACTCTATGGAAGATTTTAAAACTATGATTAATGATTTGGGCCTAATGGATGCTGGTTTTTCTGGTAACAAATACACTTGGTGTAACAATCAACAGGGTGTTCATCGTATTTATGCCCGTCTTGATCGTATCTTAATCAATCCTGAGTGGACTCATAAATTCCATTACTCAACGGTTTCTCATCTATCTAGAATTGCATCAGATCACTCTCCCCTTTTGTTTGTATTTGGTGAAGCTCCCATTAATCGTCCCTCTCCTTTCAAATTTCAGCAAATGTGGATTTCTCTTTCGGATTTTTCTAGAGTTGTGACTGACTCTTGGGTTTCCCCTATTTCAGCTAATCCTATTATGACTTTCTTCCTAAAACTTAAAAGATTAAAAGTAACCCTAAAAATTTGGAATAGAGATGTCTTTGGTAATATTTTCATAAAACTGAAAGAAATAGAGAATCAAATAGGTTTTCTGGAAGAGGAAATTCAAAATTCTTGGGATGAGGAAAAACATGATAGATTATCTAAGCTTAAAACTGAGTTGCAGTCTGTTCTCCTCCAAGAAGAAATTTATTGGAGACAAAAATCTAGAATCCAATGGCTGAAAGAGGGGGATAACAACACAAAATTTTTTCACATGGTCACTAATTCTAGAAGATGTCGGAATGGAATCCATAGAATCAAAGATGCTCAAGGAAATTGGCTAGATAATCAGGAGGATATTGGGAAGGAAGCAGTTTCCTTCTTTCAAAATCTGCTTACTTCTAACAATTCTATGATTGATTCTACTATATTGAATTTTATTCCTAATCTTATTACTGAGGATAATAATAATACTATTTCTATGTCACCCACAATTATAGAGATCAAAAATGTTGTCTTTAGCATGTCGGCTGATAGTGCTCCTGGTCCAGATGATTATACTGGATATTTTTTTCAGTCTTGTTGGGATATAATTAAAGATGATCTTTTCCATGCTATTACATTTTTTTTCTTGACTGCTGATATGCCTGGAGCTATAAATGCGACTGCTATTGCCTTAATTCCAAAATGTATTTCTCCTACTTCTTTCTCGGAATTTCGGCCTATTAGCTTATGTAATTTCTTTTACAAAATCATATTGCGTATCTTGTCTGATAGAATTGGTTTATTGCTTCCCAACATTATTTCTGAGGAGCAAAGTGCCTTTGTTAAAGGTAGAAATATCTTAGATAATGTTAGTATTGCTCAGGAAATGGTGCAAGATATTGATAGGAAAATTATTGGAGGTAATGCCATTTTTAAACTTGATATGTCTAAAGCATATGATCGAATGGAGTGGAATTTCATCTTTGCAGTCTTGGGTAAAATGGGTTTTAATGAAGAGGTTATGAGATTAATTCGTGGCTGTCTTTTTAATCAATCCTTTTCTATTCTTATCAATGGCTGCTTACAAGGTTTTTTTCAGAGCTCGCGAGGTATCCGGCAAGGTGATCCTATTTCTCCGGCTCTTTTTATTCTAGCGGAAGAAGTTCTTAGTCGAGGTATCAAACATATCTCTGTGAGTCTTTCTTCTACTTATAAATTAGGGAGATTTGGTAACCCGGTTACTCACCTTCTCTTTGCGGATGATACCCTTTTATTTTGCAATGGCAAGAAGAATAATATTAAGAAACTTTTTGATTTTATTGCCTCTTATGAAAAGTCGTCAGGGCAATTAATTAATAGAGAAAAAAGTGCTTTCTATTGCTCTGATCACATGTCTAGAAGAAGATCAGATTCCATATCTAACTGGGTGGGGATCCCTCGAAAGAATTTCCAATTTCGTTATTTGGGAGTTCCCATTTACAAGGGTCGCCTTAAAAAGGTGTATTTCAACTCCCTTATTGATTCTATAAATGCTAAGGTAGAAGGTTGGAAATCCAAATTTCTATCTTCGGGTGGGAGACTTATTCTGATTAAACATGTTTTATCCTCCATTCCCACTTATTTACTAGCTGGTATTCATGTACCTAAAGCTATAACAAACCAAATTGATAACATTTTGGCTCGCTTTTTTTGGAATAATACTAATGAAGTTAAAAGGCGTCACTGGGTTAACTGGAAAGTTTGTTCCCTTCCCACTTTGGAAGGTGGTCTAGGAATTCGGAAAATGAATGACTTTGCTTTAGCCCTTAGAGTTAAACAAGCCTGGAACCTTTATCAATCATCTAATCTTTGGTCTAAATTTTTTAGAGATAAGTATCAAATTAAGCATATTTGGAATGCTTCCTACAGGGCGAGCTCTTCTAAAACTTGGATCAAAATTAGCCTTCTCTGTAAGCATGTGATTTATAATTCGATTTCTCTAATTGGTGATGGTTCTAGGATAAATTTTTGGCTTGATAGATGGTTTGGAGAGGTTCCTCTCATAGATTATGCTATTTCTACTCCTAATTCTTTTCTAGTTATTTTTAATATGCTTGATTATAATGCTAACTGGGATTTCTCTATGGTTAATGAATATTTGCCTATTCATCTTCAAATAGCAATTAGAAAAGCTAGTTTTTTCCTTTCTGAATTAGAGGATGTTTTCATATGGAGCCCCAATTCCAAAGGTAATTTTTCAGTTAAGTCTGCTTGGGAGAACATTAGAAATCCTTCCCCTCGGAAAGAATGGAGTAAGTATATTTGGAATGACATTGTCCCAAAGAAAATTCAAATCTTTGGATGGAAGGTAATGTATGGTGCAGTATCAACTGATAACAAGATTCAATCTACTGGTATTCCTTTTGTTAGCTGTTGCACCTGTTGCACCAATGGCCACATTGAAAATCTAACTCATCTTCTTTTTCATAGTAATATTGCAGCTCGTATATGGAGGTATTTTGCAGGTTATTGTTCTATCATCATTCAGCCCAGTGACACCATCCAATGTTTTCTGATGAGGTGGTTCAGAGCTTTTGACAGCATCCAGAATGAACTCTACATATTGCTTCCCCTTCTTATTATATGGGAAATTTGGAAAGAAAGGTGTTCTCGCAAATTCAAAGGTACCAAGAAATCTTCTGATAGTCTTATTGCCCGTATTAATCATGGAATGATGGCTATGGGAAGTATTCCAAGAAAGAAGAGATTGGATTTCTCTATACTAAATATTGGTACTTCTCCTCAAAAGCAAAGAGCTTTCATTTATATTGTCCAGTGGATTCGTCCTACAATTGGAAGAATTAAACTTAATGTAGATGGGGCTTCAAGAGGTAATCCAGGTATAGCAGGAGGTGGAGGTATCATTCGAAACCACAATGGAGATATTCTAGCTTGTTTCTTTGCTTATTATGATCACTGTACCAGTTATGTGACTGAATCTAGAGCCTTGCTTGATGGTATCTTGCTTTGTCAATCTAGAGGATATTCGCAGATTGACATTGATTCTGACTCTAAAACTCTGGTTGAAGCTTGGAATGGGAAGTCTACTCACTCATGGACTGCTTGGTATTGGAATAAACAGATAAATAAAGTTCTCAGATTAGTTTCTAATATTCATCACATATACAAGGAAGCTAATCAGGTGGCTGATTTTTTAGCCAATTATGGATGTGATACTCATCTTAATGGTACTTTTCTTTCTAGACAGGAGTGCCCTCCTCGACTCCAATCTCCTATTTTCCTTGATAAATTGGGCATAGGAAATATCAGAAGATCTTAATGTGTTGTCTTTGTTTTGTTTTGTTTTTTTTTGTGTCCTTGTGTTAGGCTGGGGGTTTTTAATTCCCCTGGCCTTTTGTGTCTCTTTAGGGGTTTTGGTATTATGTCCCCCCTTGTTGTGTCCTTACAGGGGTAAGGTTTTATGTCCCCCCCTGGTTGTGTCATTGTAGGGGTAAGGTTTTATGTCCCCCCCATTTTATTTAATTATTAAACAGTTAGGGGTCTGCCAAACCCCCCACTCCTTTTGAGTGGCTTTCCCAAAAAAAAAAAAAAAAAAAAAACAAATGAATAAGATTAATCCTTGTCATGACTTGGAGTGCAAGTCACTCTCTCCCTCATGCCCCTATAGCTTACACCCCACCCCTTTGAGGTTTTCTAATTTGATTAGAATCCCTAATAGTTAGGGAGTTGGTTGGTATCCTTAGAATCTAGGGAATTAGTTACATCCCATTAATTAAAGAATCCTTTTAGGAAAAATAATCCTAAATTAGAAAGTTTGTTTTAACTAATTAGTTATGGATAAACATTAAGTTTAATTAATGATAAGAGTTATCATTATTTAGTAACTCTTAAGGGATAACCTCTAATTAGATAAGGATTAGGATTTGATCCAAATCTATAAATATCCCCACACCCCAAACCGTGGGGCACTATTCATTCATAATTATTCTCCAATTTTCGTGAGCTGTAGGAGAGGGAATTATCTCTATAATTTTCGTGAGCTTCAAGGGTGACTCCAAGTTGATTTTGAAGGCTAGGGTTTTGAACCTTAAGGTTTTGTGAGATAGAAAGTCTACTGCAATAATCTTCTTCTCTTTGTTTTTCAATACCAAGCATAGATTCAAAAGATTCGCGGGGATAACGAAGAACGAGGATTGAGCTTAGAGTATTTCTTCAAGAAATCTCTACAAAGAGTTCTAATGGTTCATTGTGTTTTGTGCTTCACTAGTGAACATCATTCACCTAGGTAATTCTCTAAACATGTAGTTAATATTATTTGTTATCTATGGTGTAAAAATCTCCGGGATCCAGTATTCCGCATAAATTTTTTATCTGGTTTCCCTTCATAGGTGACCCATCAAATAAGGTGATCTTGATTGAACAACATGTGTATATTTTGTAAGATATGGACCTATACAACCACACTGTAATCATTCCACCTATAAAAGATATCACATGATCTGTCTAAAATCTGAAATCTAAATGATAAAAGGAACATCAAATCTCTCATCCTGATCTATACTTGAGGTGTCTTTGTCTATAGTAGCAGTAACTAATTTACAAATGTGTTTGTAAAGTTCCAGGATAATGGAAGTTAGAAGAGAAATTAGTTTGTTAGGTACTCTGTTTCATATAAGAAATATCTGAAATCTTAAGTATTTAATCTATTTTAAAAATCTATGGTTGGGCTTGCCTTATAATGACAATTGTCTTTATGACACGATATCAGGTTTCCACTCTAATTAGGTGTAGCAGTTGAGTTGCCACTTCAAAGAGTGTACAAATGTTTCATTCCACCTATAAAAAATATCACATGATCCTTCTGGAATCTGAATGATAGAAGGAACATCAGATCTCTCATCTTGATCTATAATTGAATTGTCTTGGTCTATAGTAGCAACAACTAATTTACATATGTGTTTATAAAGGTCCAGGTGAAGGGAAATTAGTTTGTCAGGTACTCTATTTCAGATAATTAATATCCGAAATCTTAAGTATTTTAACTAATTTAAAAATCTAATGGTAGGCTTGCCTCATAATAACAACTGTCATTATGACAAGGTATCAGGTTTCCCCTCCAACTGGGTGTAGCAGTTGAGTTGCCGCTTTAAAGATTCAACCAATGTTTCACCTCCAGGATGGTCGTATCATATTAGTTAGACTGCTTTTTTTTTTGGGTTATAGCTAGCCTGCTCAAATTATTTTAGCTCTTTCATCATTGGACTTATTTTGTAAACAACTTATTTGTTCATTGAACAAATCAGCTCCATGGTTGATATCTTCTATAATAGAATATTGAAGCTGGAACGGTAGAAATTAGTGTTGAACTCTCTTTTATTCCCTATGATTAAAGTAACACATTAGCAATAAAAAAACATCAATTTACAGATGTTGAATTATTAAAAATTATATCATGTCCTACTCGCCTCAATTGATCTGAGTCCTAAAGAGTAGCTCAATTGCTTTTGACATACCAAAGAAATTCCCAAATGTTGGATCGCAACGTCTCAATAGAAGATTCTACGTCACTCTCAATCTGCGTCACCTCTTCCTAATAGCTACTTCTAAGTCTTTCGAAAAAGCTAAATCTTAACATCTGAATTTGTTCTCAAATTCAGGTTTTAGCTTATATAAGATTCATTTAGCAATTCAGGTTTTTCAGCCATTAACTCATTTAGCAATTAAGTTTTCAGGTTTTCGACTCATTTAGCAATTCAATTTCTGCATATTTTAATGGAGAATCTTCAGGGTTTAATTCTTATATATGGAGTTTCTGTAGATTTTAATTTCCTTCATTCTTCTCATGGTTTGGTTGTTTTAATGTGGTTAACAACGATGATTGTTTTTGAAATTTCATATGCATCACTTCATTTTAAATTCTACCCACTGGTCTGAGTGCCGAAGAGGCACTCAATTGCTCTTGACATACAAGAGGAACTCCCAAATGTTGGATTGCAACATCTCAATATCAGATTCTGTGTCACTCTCGATTTGAATCGACATCCACCTCATCCTAATAGTTTATTTTAAGGCTTTAGAAATGTCAAATCTTAACATCTGAATTTGATTTCAAATTCAGGTTGTCATTCAGCAATTCAGTTTTTTAAGTCATTAAGTCATTTAACAATTCAGTTTTCAAGTTTTTGACACATTTAGCAATTCAGATTCTGTAAATTTTAATGGAGAATCTTCAAAGTTTAATTCTTATATGTGAAGTTACTACGTATTTTAATTTCCTTTGTTCTTTTTAGGGTTTGGGTGTTTAATGTGGCTATCAACGATGATTGCTTTTGGAATTTCATATACATCACTTCATTTTTAAGTTCTACCCATATGTCTGCGTTACTTTGTGCATATTTTAAGGGGGAATCTATAGTTTTTAGTTCTCATCTTTGAAGTGTTTTGTTGATTTTACATTCCAACAGTCGACATTTTCATCTCGGTTAAGGTTTGGTCATACATCTCCTCCCTCGGCTACACAGGTAAGTCTCACCACCTTCCTCATTACTAAATCTGCTCATTTTTAAGTTCGTACTGTTATCTGTCACTCTGATACATGGAAATGAGATGCATAAAAAATTTCTCAAATTCTTCTTTATGTTTAAGTATATTGGGATGTGAAATTATTCGTTTGCTTGAGCTCTTTTAATATTTTAAAAGGATTTCATTTCTTTGATATGAACTCACCTCCTTCATATATGCATGATTGAAAGCATAGAAGGTTCACAAACACATTTTTTTTTCTTTATTCTGTATATAGAGAGGTTGCAAGACCTAGAAAACACCATCAATAACAATTTCTCTTCTTTTCGCACAAATACGCATTATATGTTAAATTTAATTTTATATATCTTTCTTTTTTCTTTATGTTAAATTTCATTGTCAGATTTTTCTCTCCTAATCAAATAAAGCACCAGAATTTTTAAACTTTTTTTGCCATGCTAGGATTCTGGTTAAAGAGCTCTTGAGAGTCAGGAATCCAACACCAACTTTGAGTTTATTGCTTCAGGACCACATACCCATTAAACATCAGGTGCATTACAAGAAAACTTTAATAGAAACCCTATAGACTAGAACATGCAAATACCTCTTTAAGAATTCTTCATGTGCATTACAAGAAAACTTTACTAGAAATCCTACAATAAGCTATTTCATTATTCTCATACTGATTTTGTGTTTTTGGTTCTATAAATCAGATGAGAGCAGCATAAAAGCACATTGTTAGATAATTCCTCACTGCCATATTGAGTGGGAGCTGCACAGACAAGGTAATTTCTCTGTCAAAATGGTTAATTTTCATTTTATGGGTTTTAAATTTAAATCAACTTTCATCATCATTTTTTTGGACTATTTCTAATGTTGTTTTGAACATGTAGGTGCATATATTTGTACAATTAACAGAGCTATACTATGCAAGTAGCCATGGCATGGACATTAAAGGATCAACCAATGGTCACAAATAAAAGAATGTTAGTACTCCTGTAGAAAAAAATTTCACTTATTTTATTTCTTCTCTTTGAAAAGTTTTTTTCTTGATACATTTCTTTATCATTTTTTTATTATTCATGGCAATCAAGCTGTCGTGACCCAAAATACCCCCTAGGAGTTAGGGATACATTAGCTCGTGACCACCGTATCATACCATCCTGTATGACACATAAGGCATACATAACAACCTGTCAAAGTACACAAGTTATACATAGCAGAAACGATTTATAATACATAGCGGAAGCAATTTATAATTAAATACCCCTATCGCTCGGTTCAAGTCTGAATCAACAGAACATGTCCAAAATATGAAGTATGGAGTGGACAAGTCCCACTCTCAACATGCACAAAATATCAGTATCATCTCTCTAATTCTATCAATAGAAATCAAAATCGGACCGCCTATCCAGCGATCTATCATCCTGGTAATGGTCCATAGAGGGCTCCGGATCGTAGTATTCTTCTTTTATCCAAGGCTCCATACCACAGACGTCGAAAGGAACACGTGCACTTGCCGAAGTCAATAATTCGGCTGAGCATGGAATACTCAGTCACATGTAAACTACTAACTAATAGTAAATAATAACATGAACATGCAAAAACTTAGAGAATAGCATACGTGAAAGTAGTTTCCCCAAAATCATTCCTTGATAGTATTCATGTGAAATCAAAACCAAGTAAATCTTGTGAGGTCATGTGATAATCATGTTCTTATGAGTTCTTGTGAATTCTTGCAAGAGTTGGGATTCCTTGTGAGCATGCGAGATCTGAGTATGCATGATTTTTTGTGAACTTGTAAGCTCATGAACTTGTGAGCTTGTGAGACATAACTTCTTGTGAGTCCATGTATAGTAGGATTCCTTGTGAGCTTTGAAATGATCTTAGAACACCAACCCAAAGTTTGGTTTTGTCACTTGCTAACCCATAGTTTGGCCTTATCAATACTTGTGAGATTTGTTGTACAAAAACTTTGCTTATGAACTTTATAAAATACCTTTCTTGTGAGAAATCATCGAATCATGTGAGACTTGTGAACATAGAGTGCATAGAGTACTTGTGAACATCAAGGTATCCTTAGAAAGCTTGTAAACATGGAATCATATTCATAGAATTTCAATAGTAGGGATAGTTTACATCTCATGTCAAAATCATCATCCAATTCATCTGAGAAATATATTGTGCATCATGGTTTTCTTAAAAATATAGCACATGATAGGTAGTAGAGTGTATCTACCTTAAAAGGAAGTTTTTACACTTCTGTGGAACAAGAATCAAGCTTGAGGGAATTTAGTTGAAGCTTTGAGAAGCCTGAACCTTAATTGGAAAACAAACCAAAAACCCCTATTTTGATTTCAGAATTTGAGAATCACCTTGGGTAGAAAATTCTAGCTCTAAAACACTAAAAATAGCAAAGTACAAACCTTAGAAGCAAGGATTGAGCTTCACTTTGGTCTGAGAAGAACGCTTTGAGAAATCAAAGTTTTCTTCTTCTTCTCTTCTTTAATCTCTTAAAAATCTAAGTTTAGGGTTTAAGTAGATCAATCCCACGAATTCAGATCCTATTTATAGGCCTAGGATTGCAAAAACCCCTAAAAGTCCTTGCAAAATATCTCAAAAGATCTCCCAAGGTCGGTGGAAGAGTTCTGGGTCGTTCTGGGCATGTAATCGTCGACGAGAGGTCTCTAGTCGTCAATGAGTTGGTTCCATTCATCGACAAGGGGTTAAAAATTGTCACCGAACAGGGTATTTTCGCATTCTAGTTGGTTTACTCGTTGACGAGTCCAAGGCACTTAGCGACAAGTGGAAACAATAACTCTCTTGAGTTTTCCCATTTTGGTATTTTGATAATAACTTTTGACTCTTTTATCAGATTTTGACGATTCAACTTGCGTTGAATTCGTCTTTCAAAGAGCAACAACTTTCATGTTTTGTAAAATTTCTAATTCTTCTTTATTCATGGACCAAATTGCCTTTAAATCTGACTGGTCCGAAAATGGATTTCAGCAGCCCAGATTTTCAGCAGACTAATTTTCAGAAATCTGACGTTTGACCCAACCTCACCTCAAAATATGAAAAAGTGATAAACATGAACCTTGAAGAAGATTTCAATACCTTTCCAAAAATTCAAGAATCACTCGATTCTAATTAGCAATGAGAATTCTAGAGCTCTTTAAAGTTGAGGGTATGTTTAGGCATCCCTTTCTTTGACACTTGGAGTATGTTATACTCTGATTTTTCATTTGTCCTTAACCCCCAAAAACACTTTCCATACATATTTTGATTCATTCAAAACCTCATTTCATTATAAAACATGAACCCACAATTTCATTAAGGCTTTAGGCCTTGAAGGCACTATTCATAGCACTATTCACACATTATTCACAGCATTATTCACATAAACAGTGAACCTAAATTCCGGGGCTCACCAATGAATTTCTGCCCATGATTGATGAGTTTAGTTTTCGCTGAAAGTTAGATTCGACGGAAAATCCAATTTACACACACACACACACATCTATACTACTCCTATATAGCAATTGGTATCCACGTGACATACCCCATTGCTCTCTATTCTCTTCAAATTGGTGCCACTTGGCACACCCTTCAATCAATAATTTCACTCCCTTCAAGTTGATGCCATGTGTCATGCAATATGTCACTCCTTTTCTCCTATTGGTCTTCTCAACTCATCCATTATTATTTATTTAAATTCTAATTAATGAGCCCCCTTCCCACCTACGTTAATTACTGCTCACTCTACCTATTATCTCCCCTCAATGTCACTTGTGCACCCCACTTAACTTCTTATTAAAAAAATTTATTAATGGAAGGGATGTTACGCACATCCAAATATTCTATTTCATCTCCCCATGCACCCCAATCCTCTCCAGTTCCCTCCCATCTAAGGCCTATTCGTCTTCCCATTTTATCCTTCATCCACCCTGATCAAATTTTTTTTTATTAAAGTATTCTTATTAATAAAAGTTTTTCATCCCCCCTACCACGTATCCTTGCCCCCCCCCCCCCCCCCCCCCCCCAATGTCTCCTTGATTAATCTCCCAATCCATTGTAACAACTCTCCATCTCCTCTCACTATATCTCTTCTCCACAAATCGTTTTTTTCTTAGTTTGAGATCTGGAAAAAAGCTTGCTGAAAATAATGCAAGTGTGATAATAGTGGTCCCTGTCATAGCATCAAGTGAAGGAGCTTTTAGATAGGAAAGTGATTTGGAGTGCTGAAAGGTTATATTTTATTTTTTCTTATATGTTTTAGTTTGTACTTATGTAGCATTGCTGGGTATAATTAATTAGGCGATTTAGGTATTTCATATCTCCTATATAGAAGTACGATCGCTCATTACTTATCTTTTCCATTGCAGTTTGATGCATTTTCCAAACAAGGATTTCCATGGTCTACTACCATCAAGATGTGTAAGAGGGGAAAAAAGCCTCCCTGCCTCTGCCATATTGATTAGTTTATCCCAACCATCAGGTACATAGATCTTTTAATTGTGATCTCTTTGTTCTTTTTCGTTTCTTTGGATTGTCCAAACTCCAATAGAATTTATCAAATCTCTAGAAGTAGCTCATTGCTTTGATTGGTGGAAATTCCACCTGTATTAGCACATCTATGGCAGAGGCAACATGAGGGACACCTCTTCATAGCATCACACGAATTTCTTTCTCAAAGAGAGATCCGGCCTTCTTGTCCCATTCTCTATTACTTTTTACTTTGGTGCATAATATTAAAGGTTATTCCACATGTTACTATTCAAGTCATTTTTCCAGTTACGGGTTTGGTTTAATACAGATTTGAGTATATGTGATTAAGGATTAAATATGATATTTAGGGTTTCCATTGAAGCACAATTTGCCCCCATCGCTAACAAATTTGGGGCCCTCTCAACCTCCCACAAACAACTTCCCCCATCTTTTAACAGATAGTACCCATCTCTCTTCCTCATTTAGGTTTAGGTTGCATAGAATTTTAAGACCATATGTTTTTTCCTGCTTTTTTTTTGTTTTTCCTGTAACATAACAGATTCAAGGTTTGGCATATGTTCTCTCAATGCCAACATTCCAATTGTCTTAAAATCATGTGCCCTTGCATTTTTCAGCCCTTAAAAATGATTAACATAATAGTGTCTATGTACAAGCTGGAATTTAGATTCCTTGGACATTTTAAGAGGAAGACAATATGAAATTTCCTCATGGGGATATTTTGAGACTTGGACCAAGTGTAAGATCTCCAATGATACTAAAACAGCATATTCACTTATAAAGTGGAACTAGGCTTCATTCTTTTATCACATGAAATTTATTTATAATATTTAATCTTTGCAATGCTAATGTAAGTACCCAGGGAATAATTTCTTCTAACAAAAGTCAACATTGCTCATTTTATTTTTTTGGAGAATAAGCTGGGGAACATTGCCCATTTTTAGTTGGTGTGTTATCCCTTATTTGTTAGTTATATTAATTAGAGCTTTATGCTCTAATTAATATAAATAGATGTTTTATGCCAAGAAGTTACTATCGATGTATATCACTAGCAAAGTCCGGATTTAAAAATTGCATAATTCATCCATGAAGAAACAACTTGCTTTGCAAATATTACTTTTAAGCCCTCACTATAGTTTAGTTTGAGTGGTTGTATAATCATTTAATTTCACCATAGAAAAAACCTCTTAATCAAATATATTTACTAAATTTCACCATAGAAAAAACCTCTTAATCAAATATATTTACTTTTGCAACAAAACAAGCTTTCAACTCTCGCATCTCTATTCTTATACAATTTCATGGATATGGAACAATTACTAATTAAGGGTGTTAGTATGTCGAGCTTGGGCTTGCATTTTTGTAATTTTTGAATAGGCCTAGTGCGTTGCAAGCTCGCCTACAAGATGATGGCCCAAATTTGGCTCATTCACACCTCTAATTATTATGCAACTTGAGAAAATGTTATTTATTTATTGTGGTGGTGATATTCATTTTTACAACTTTCTTGGTATTCTAGACTAGATTCATAATAAAATCAATAATCCAAGTCTTAATGACTTTCCTTAAATACAATTAATCAATATCTAAATAACTTGATTATAAACTATTATTTTTTATAGATAATTTTTTTTCTTCATTTCTATGCTCGTGCATCGCACGGGGTGTTGGCTAGTATATATATATATAAAAGAGTTTTTCATGATTTTAAATATTAATTTTCATGTTTACAAAGCATTATAGAAACCAACATTTTTTTTATAGCTAAAGGAAAGTGATTTTGATTTTTTTACGTGTTATTTTATTTATTGTCCAATTTATTTTTTAAAACAACTCCCAATGTTCTTTCATATTGGTGTATGCCCTTACAAAATCACCCCTAATTTTGCTAGCACGACCTCTAATCTAATGTAGCTGTTATAGTGGCAGTTGCGTATTCCATACATGAGAGTGCTGAGGCTCAGTTTACTTAATTGTTTTTATAATGAGATGTTGTTGATTGATATTGATTGGTAGTGCACCATATGCACCTCTTTCCAAGTTTCACAATTCAAAATGTTCACAAATGCAGGAAAATCGAAGTAAAATAACAATACAACAAGTGTGTGACAGAAAGATTTGTTGCTTATATTATTCTTACAAATTGGGTCTAGAAACTGTTGTGCTTCAATGCCATGTGTGACTCTACTTTGGGGCCAATCTACTGTTTAATTGGTGTCTCTTTCTTAGGTCATAGTAAATAGTTACAAAAATCAAACAATTCTAAGATTCATAACCATCCACTATATGCTCAATTTCTTTCTGTTGGACCACGAGTTTTTTCAGCTGATCATATGTTTGCTACTGAATGAAAAGTAAAGATCT
The DNA here is from genome assembly GCA_015143295.1 of Tetracentron sinense. Taxonomy (NCBI): domain Eukaryota; kingdom Viridiplantae; phylum Streptophyta; class Magnoliopsida; order Trochodendrales; family Trochodendraceae; genus Tetracentron; species Tetracentron sinense. The sequence goes on from CM026573.1 coordinate 21,491,586, forward strand.
TCTTCTTCGTAAGGTTCTTTAATTTAGATTTTGCTTATTTTTAAGTTCTTTTGAGCTTCTCTATCACCATCGGGAGTTTGCTTACAAATAAAACAACTATGTATTCACAATGATTACACATCCAAGCTATGCATCTCCGTTCGCAATTTCAGCGTTGGTTCTCAGGTTAAACTCTGTGAATCTCAGTATTTTCATGGGAGGATCAGTTGTAGTAATCGGAGATGTCAGACTGTGTTCATTGTAGTTACAAGTGCGGAGTCTAATCATTGCGAGTTTAATTTCGTTGGTACACCTTAGGAGCCGAGATCCTCTACTGGGAAGTTTTTGAAAGGTATATTGCAGAACCAATGCCACTTATTCTATGTTGCAGTTTCGGAACAACTACAGGAATTGGATGTTGATAAGGATGAGGCCATAGAAAGATAGGGATGAGGCCATAGAAAGCAAGAAACGTAGCTTGGGTTCTTTTGAATCATCCCTTCACAGGTCAGTCAATAGAAATGAACACTTTGTTCCCTATTGTTCTTGATATATCTAGCTTTAGATTCATTTCTCTAATTGCCTTTTTCTCTTATTTTTGCCTTATTTCTTGATTTTTTCCTATAATGTAGGTTCAATTTGGATTTTAATCTTTTTTATTATGTCGATTCTTTGATTGGACATTCATAAATATCTGAAGAAGCCTTTTGCTTTGGGACTTCAATGAAAATATCTGCATTAATGTGGTTTTTTGTGTTGCTCTATTGATTATTATTTTAGAATTGTTTGATTTGTTGATATCTTATTCATAAAAACCAAGCTGCATAATTTGTGTTGGTGGCCTAAACCTTTTATACTACTTAAGATCAGGAGGATTGCGGAACTGGCATAATACAAATGTTAAATTTCTTTAGAAGATGTCATGTATTGTTCACAATTTCTTAGAAATCAAACCCCCCATGGTTCAAATGATCTTTAAATGCATTATGGGAGGAAGACTACAGATATGGCCTTCAAAGGATAAGGAGCTTGAGTCCATTCATGGATTTGAGGTCCTGGTGATGATAAGACAACAATGGAACATCTTGCTCCTATCCTTACCTGGAGGGGGAAATCTAATGTCACACACAATTGGACCACGACCCGGATCCATAGATTCCAGCTTAGCCGAGTCTATGCTGCCTCTATCATGTATGGCTACTTCCTGAAGTTTGCTTGCTTGCAGGGACAACCTGGAGTTGATTCTAGCTCTGAGCCACCAAGACCTCACCTTTTGCAATTCCCTGCCAACAACATACATGATACATAAGAATTGTGTCTTTATATAGGTGAGGCAATTTATTATTAAAGATCACACCATTGACATATCAATTATTTTATTTGGTTTCAAGCTTTCAAACTCTATTAACAATTTTTTAAATGTTCCATCTTGCCATGTAAATAGAAGAGTGATATATATAAACCTAAAGTTTAAAGATCACACCATTGACATATCGATTATTTTATTTGGTTTCAAGCTTTCAGACTCTATTAACATATTTTTTAAATGTTCCATCTTGCCATGTAAATAGAAGAGTGATATATATAAACCTAAAGTCATAGCAAAAGAGTAGTCTCCCTACGCTTTAGCTTTTATAACAAATCCGACTTATGGGTTTTTGATGATAATGATAGTCGTGGGTAGGTGACAAAGAGAGTGAACATATATGTTGACGGTTAGTCTAAAAATATTCACAAATCAGAGCACAATTAGCTACCATTAACAAAGAAATAAAAATTCTATAATGAATCACTCGAACTGAGAGGCGCTCGAAGAGTCTTTCTTGAAGATAGTCGAAGCCTCCCATTGTGCAAGGGATAAGGCAGCTCTATCTCCGAGATTCAACTCAGCTCGGATTCATCCGGTCTTTTCCTACAAGTTTGCACTACTTGGTGAAAGATGGTAGTACCCAACCTCCTTTAGAATGCCCAAATAAATTAATTTTAAATTAAAATTTCATTCATTCATATACTTTAAATTTAACCATACATATAAAATTAATCAAATTAATTTTATTGCATCAAAATTAATTTCGATTAAATTAATTTAATCTCATGATCAAAATGTCCCATAATATAAGATTTTAAAATCAGGTTAAATTATTTTACTGATTAATTCAAAACACTTCTAAATTTAATTATTTAAATTAAATTATTTAAGTGTTTGCAGATTGTCCAAAATTTGCCAGAGTCTCCCCTTAACTTATACGGTTTCAGGTTGATGGATTAGTCCAATTAAAGATCGATCCAAAATTGACGATCCTATCGGAATATCTCAAGATACTAGTTAGTTAGGATGGACCCAATAGAGTCTGTGCAATTAGTTTAGACAAGAGACGATCCATTTGGATTATCAAAAATTGATCCCGAGGTCTGTCTAAAATGACAATCCGTTTGGATCAATTTAGCGGGTCCGAACTGAATAGTCTGTTCCCAAGAAAGATCAGTCCACATAATATGACTGATCAATCTGGATAAGAAGCTTCAAAGTATATTTCGGATCCGTCATTTTGTACCTCTGCAATAGGGGTATTATATTTTCTCGGTTCGGAGGAATCTCGACAGAGCTTCGGCCCTTCAAAATTGATCTATATCGTTAGCTCTCTAACCCTCTATATATAGAGGAGATGAGACCTTGTACTCATAAGAGCACAAGTGTCAAGGCAACCCAAGAGACTATACGTTTTGGTGTTAAAAGCTCATGACACCATGATCATGAGTTATGGCATAATGGTTAAAAGAGAACACCCCATGTAAAAACCGTTAGACATTGAAAGGTCACCCAATGGATATACACTCTTCCATCATAGTCATTGAATTCCAAGAGTAAGTTGATCCAATGATCCATGTGGATTCAATGGACCAAAATACAAATACACTAAGACATACACAAGCATGTCTCTCATAGACATGTTATACCAATTTAAAAATATTAAATTCTTATTAATTTATTTTTAAAAAAAAAATCAAATCAAATCCAACAATATATACAAGTGAATGAAAGGGATGGAATTGGACATATATACAAGTAATGAACATGTGGAATGATGACCGTAGATTGGCAAGGGATAAAAGCTATTGAGGCCCTTTTTTGGAGTTCTCGTAGCTATTGAGGGCCCTTTTTGGAGTTCCCAATTGTGCAATCATATTTATTGATGAAATAGAACTTTTGTATTCATACACTAGCGAACACCCCGTGCGATGCACCGGAGAAGATAAAATTCGAGAGAACGAAAATATGATAAAAGAAAGAAAGAAAATGTACTTACAGAAACTAAATATTTTACACATATCCTCAAATCCCTAACTCTAGGTCAGCCTATGATTGTCAACGTCTAAGTAGTATTTTGTCATATTCATTCAAGTATATTCTCAATTATGCACATCACATCCTTTGTCAATAATCCTATAAATTCATTTAAAATAATCAATGGAGACAGTAGGTATAATTAATCAATCAAAATATCCATGGAATGTAAATAATTAAGGCAAAATTAATAATCTCCATTGAATATTATTAAATGTCGTGCAAAAGAACGGGTATATGTTTCTTTTTTTTCGTCTCTTAAATTTAAGAATACATGTTTTGAGCAGAGAAATTAATAAGTCAACAAAGTGATGCCCAGACAATGGACCCTAGAGGGGGGGGGGGTGAATAGGGTTTATGGCAAATTTAAGAAATTACTCTAAGTGATATTAGTGGAAATTAAAAACTTATCACAATAACTACCAACTAAAATCAGAGATGAAAAGAAAAGGGAGGAATAGAGATACCAAACACCAAATATGTTATCGGGGTTCAGCAACTTGCCTACGTCTCTGCCTTTCAGCTTTCCTACTTCAAGGATTTCCACACGATTCACTAATCGTACTCTTCTTTTCGGCAGAGAGCAAGCCTTACACTCCTTTTACAGGATCAGGAAGAACCTTTCACTATCCTTTTACAGGCTAAGAACTAACCTCTTCAAAAGAGACTCTCTCTCGAATATAAGAAGACTTTCTCCTTAACAGAGTGCAAGAATCCCTGATTCTTGGCTTTCAAGAACAATAGAGATTTGTGGATTTTTCAATCCAAATTGGAAGCTCTTAGTCTGAGCTATATAAGAGTTGAATTACAAGGCTCAAGATCTCTCAAGATAGAATGGAATTGATTGCTCAAAAGAAAAGAGATTTCGATTCTAAATATTTTGTGAAAAACAGAGTATTGACTGCTAGGAATTTATGAGTGATAAAAATTTAATGAAACAGTGTTAGATCAGTGTTTAAATTGTCATAAATTTGCTCTATTTATAGTTAGGCAATCAATATAGCCGTTGGGAGTAGCATTGAATGCGAAATATCCGTTAAAAATAGTCGTTATAGGTTTTTCCCGTAGGCACTCGTCGACGAGTGGGAGAGAGTCAGGCTTGATTCGTCGCCGAGTGGAGACAGAAGCAATTGCTTCAGTTTTCTATCACCCACTCGTCGAAGAGTCCCTTGAACTCGTCGACGAGTCTACTGAAGATTTTTCAGTAAACTCATCTTTATGAGACCAAAAAGGTGGGAAACATGTTAGGACCCTTAGGCAATGGATTTAATATTATTTTAATGATTTTAGGGCCTTAGAAAGATGTTCATGTTGTAATAGGTCTCCTAGGGTCATTTTAGGTTATCTTTGAGCAATCTTTTTCCAATGTCTTGAGACCTTTTTAGACGGACTTAAACATTTTTAACTTTAAACACCAATCTTCATTCTTGATTTGAGAAGCTCTACTTTTGATGGATCTTCAAGAATCTGTCATGAGCTTTTGGGGCTTCTAGCACTTGAACTTTGACCTTGATGACTTTAAAAATGAATTAAGCTCTTCAATTCTTCATATCTTGAATCTTTGATCTTAATAGGCTTCTTTTCTGAAATTTCATATACTCAATGAAAATATTAGTGTAAATAGAATCATTTTATTATTATGTCATCATTGAAACTTATAAGGATACTTATAGTTGTAACCTTAAGGCTAACACAAAGGTGTCTAATTCCATCGCCTAACTTTACAGATGTTCTAATAGTTGGATGTTAATAGTGTATTAGCACATTCATGCAAGATATCATGTAACAGTAAACTGTTAAACTTCTATATAAATATCAATTTATGTACTCAAGCATTGAAAAGATACATAAATGTGTTCATGGGTGTGCACATATTATGTATGCATGTAACAAATATCTATGTTGTGATGAGTGATTCCACAAACCGTTATCAACATCGGAGATCTTCAAAACAACCCTTAACCTCGAATGTCCAATGCATCTAAAACCCCCTGTAGATTTATTTGTTACCAGCATATGTGTAATTTAATTCATGTGGCCATTTGCACTAAATTATCAAGGTCTACATCTCAAATAGGCACTTTCTGATCTACTCTATTGGATTAGAATATCAAAACCCTTCGTAGAATTATAACCATATATAATCAACTGATAACAGTGACATAATAAAGCAAACATTAAACTGCAAAAGGGAGACGTTACAAAGCTAGAGAAGAGAGTTCCATATAGGGAAGATAATTTCGATTGATAGGGAGAGGCATAAATCACAACACACTTTATTGTTAGTAATTAATATTACAATCATAATTGAGCACGGATGCAGTGTGGTACCGACGAAAACTAAATGGAATCACTTCAGAATCCTTTCAGCTATACCAATCTCTTTTCTTATTAGATATTTCTAAGGACCTCAAGGAGGTTTTGCCTCATTAGACAGTGATCCCAAGCCAAAATATTACATGTATTGGAAGAATAGAAACAAAACAGTTTTATAATTTTCTACTTCCAACAATAATATAAGAAAAGCAATATGGCCAAACATATCTTTAAATACCCAAATGGAACATCTCTCATCCCCATTAAACTAATTGAATATGATTGGTCATCCAACTCTAAGTGTAAGTTGGTTCCCATCCACTACATTGTTACAGTTTGAAACATGTTACAACCAGGGATGGAGCCAGGATTCTCTTGTAGGGGGGGCTAAGAAGCCCCATGTGGCTCCACCCCTGGTTACAACCCACTTCAACATAGGATCTTGCAAATAATTAAGCTTAGTCAGGATAATGATGCACCACCTAAAATTACTTGACAAACAATGGATTTAATTTCTTTTTTTTTTATTGGAAACAGTCTTGTAAAAGCCAACCGTTTGACCGAAGTAGGCCATCAAGTTGCTCATTAACTGTGAAGTACATCTATGTAATGAAATTAAAACTTCTATGACTTGGTGAAATATATAAAAATATAAGCAACAAGAAGAGAATAAGAGAAGGGGTGTAGGGCCATTACCACACAATCTCCGAAAAACTTCACTTTTGACTCAGTCAGGCTCAAAGCACTTAAGCTATGTTTTCCAATGGGGGAAGCTACCAATTGGGATCTCATAAAGAACTATTAACTCCTATAATAGTTCCATTGTTATGCCAATATTCCTGCAAGCATATATAATAAGCTAATTCCTAGGCTAAAAACTCTATCCAAATTCAGGTGTGATATAAGGAGAAATGAGATTAAGGAGAACTACTTACTTGTTACAGAAATGTAGCAAAGAGCGAAGTAGGGTGGCAGTGGTAAGAAAGCAAGTTGAGGGCGGAAAGAGTCGAGATGGAGACCTTCTATAGAGATATCCAAGAAGCAATGCAATAGATAGAGATGCTTATAAAAGTCGTTTTGCTGGTTTTGAGCACGCCAATGGTCACAACTGGTGATAAACTGAAACGTGATTTGGTACATTAAACCCATGTCGAGAAATTCAAACAATTGTCCACAAAAAATAATAACCAGACATGATGGGAGAGAGAGAGAGATATTGTCTGTCATATTATTGTAAAATAGAAAAACGGAATCAACTACAAATTCTTGTTCAGGAGAACCAACAAACATTCACACTACGAAATTTTGGAATCCAAAAAATAGAAAATCATTACTTGATCGAAAGCAAAATAGATCAATACAAAAAAGGTAAAATCATTACATAATTGAGCTCTCCGCCCTCTGGTTAACGTTCTGCATTTCTCTCTCTGAGGTCATTCACACTGACGGCCCATTGCCATCATCGGATTATCGCTGCACTAGAGTTATAAGTAATCCGTTGGGTACCTTTGGAAAGGAAGAATGATGTGCTTATTGCACAAAGCTTAAAGATCTTTCCTTTATCTTTGAATTCTCTGCAACTCAGACAATAATAAGAAATTAACATAGAACATAAGAAATCAGCAACAATGATCAAAGAAAGGAAAATATTATGAAGAAGAGTATTATGATGGAAAAAGCACTAATGAGAGAAAGACGTACTAGAAGAGCTGCTAATGAGGGAAAGACGTACTGGAAGAGCTATTTGATGGAAACAGAGTCACTGTCGCTTACGCTTAGTAACGTATGTGAGGGAGGATTAATAGGGGAGAAGGGGGATGTTTGGTTTAATTAAGAAGGTTAATGGAGAGAGAGGGAGGACTCATCAAGGAGGGAAATCCTATGAGATAGGGGAGAAGGAATATGGGGAGATAAGAGGACGTTTTGCTGGGGGAGAGAGATATTTCATTTTGGGATGGACAGCTTTCATTTTATTGAGAGGGGTCCACACCAAAAATTAATGACAAGTAACACATGGCAACAATTTGAAACAAAAATAAGAGATTTGAGGGTAGACATGTGGATACCAACTGTTATATAGTAGTAGTAAGATAAGATATTAGTCTATGATTTCTTGAGGTAGCAAATAGATCAATTTTCGTTTTTTATTCTTAACTTTTTCACTTATCCATGCATTGCACGGGGGTTTGCTAGTAACAATATACGGAGATATAAAAACTATGATATTTGGGCCGATATTTAGTGGAGCAGATAGTAGATTATTTGTACCCGTTCCGTTTATAAACGGATTTGCTGATCAATATCTGAAGCCAATCAAAAGGATACCTACTCGGATAAACATCCGCTTTATCTGAATCCATTGATATACCCCCAATGGCCTGCCTCGAATATGCCACTATGGATCTTTACAATCAGAGTGTGTAGCACGTTACCCTCGTTTGAATTCCGTGTTAAGTGTGCCATCTCAGTAACTTAATGGTGGGGTTGACTATTGTAATCAGACGGTCATGATCATCCTAATTGAATCTCAGTTAGACATGTGCATGATATTATTAATAGTAAGAGATACGGATTTTTTTGGTTGAAAGATACGGATCTTGAGGCACATGGAAAGTTGATGGGTGTGAGTCGTGTAATTCGCATTATCACGGGAATATATCACTTTCATGCGATATATTGACTTTAATTTTGGGCTTGACCACCAATCAAAAGGTCACCACCCAAACCAGACACTACGAGTCGATGAGAACATGGCTGTAAGATTCCGGAGAGATTCTCTTGTCGAATCTTTTACGATCAATGAAAAAGATTTCCTCAAGAACACCAAACCTTCTCTCTGCAATTCTTTTAAGCTCTTGGTCTTGGGTATGTTTTGATCATTCCCATATTTTCATTTCTGCAACTCCTTAGCTTCTGTGAAACTCAAGGATAAAGCACCCTTTTGAAAGCCATCATTTGAAAGATTTCTGTCCTCTTGGAGGAACCTTTGGTTGGTGGATTTAATGTCTAATGTAAGAGCCCAAATGGGTCTCTCTTGATTTTGTTAAGAAAACCCCCATTTACATGGTTTTTCTGATCAGTGGGATTCATGAGAGAATCAATCATTTATGTTTTCTGATAGTTGCTGTTTAGCAGGTGCTTATATATATATATATATATATATTTTTTTTTTTCCCCCCTTTCTTGATTCTCTCTCTCCCCCTTGAATCTCATGAATATGGTGAGTGGGTATTCTGAATTTATCAGTATGTTTTAAGAGATTGATGTCAATTAACTCTCCTGATTCTTCTTCTACTAATACTAATGTTTTCTGATTTGATTCAAAATTCAAGTGGTACTTTGAAAGGTTTGATTTGCAACTTCATTACACTTTTGCCTCCTTGAGTATCTAACTTCCCTTTTGTCTAACTCCCTTTAATATAATGAGTGATAGCTTTTACAAGCTTTACCCCTCTCTCTATCTCTCTCTGCAGATTAATGCTCTTAATTTTCCTTAATGCATTGTGATTCCAATTACTTATGGTGGAAATAATAATCTCCAAAGCAATCAGACCTTTTGATTTTTCAATGGATTCTTCTATTTCATTTTTTTTTTTCTTCATCCTTTAATTCAATATATTATGTGTTGTGCCCTCTGGGGCAAGTGGGTCTGCTAAATTTATGTAAGAACTGCCCAAAGGATAGGGTCTTATAACTTCTTCTTCTTCTTGTTTTTTATTGCAGGATTTTGTTGATCTTCCTTCCTTAATTTCCCTTTTGGTTGAGTAGATTTGATTTACTGGGGTGAAGATGTATGTGGTGGAGAGTAAGGGAGGTGCCATAGCATGCATGCTTCTTGCTCTGTTCTTCTTGGGTACTTGGCCTGCTATTCTCACTCTCCTAGAGAGACGCGGTCGGCTTCCTCAGCATACTTACCTTGATTATTCAATCACAAATCTCTTGGCTGCTGTGATTATTGCTTTAACCTTTGGTCAGATTGGCGACAGCAAACCCGGTATGCCAAATTTCATAAATCAGCTTTCTCAGGTGAGAATTATTGATTTTATTCTTTCACATCATTTAGACTTCATTTGGTTTTGGTTGAATTTAAGTCTCAGAATGGAATAATGTTTTGTATTAGGATCTGATTAGTTACATTTGCATAGTTGTCATGATTTTGGGCTCTAAGGCTTGAATTTCATTGTTACACTCTCTTTTTGTGCTTTGACATTGTTCTTAGCAACTGATTTTCAAAAAAAAAATACTTGTCATTCTCACCGAGAAATGAGAATACTTTACTGGATTCTAGTCAGAATACAATTACAGAGCAATATACTTATAGCTCCTCAGGAAAAATAATTGGTGTATGCATGGAACTGGGATCTGATCCGTTATAAGATGTATTTGGTTGATTATAAGATGAGGTGAACTTGTAAAGCTACAATTATGGACAAGAAGCATAGGAAAAATACTTGGTGTATGCATGGAACTGGGATCTGACCCCTTTTATGGATGCCATCAAATGAGGGTTCCAAATGCCCTTGGATTTTTCAGTATGTACACAGGGGCTGGCAGGATGCCTACCTTCATTATCATCTCCACTCCTGATGGAAATTCTTTTGCGCATACAATCATTTAATGAACAACTCTCAACATTTAAACATATTAGTATATATAACAGTTGGAAATAGATGAAATTTTACTATTTCAGCTTATTTTTGTTAATGATTGCTTTTACAGTCCTACTGAAAAAGTTGAAATCTAACCTAATTATCACAAGTAGATTAGTGCACAATGTTGCGATATTCAGCCAGGATTAATGGAACCACAGGGTCAAAATCTTACTAAGAGGTCAGTGAATTTTTTTTATATTTGATAGAAGAAGAGTATTAAACTGTAATTTTCAGCTTTCATATTTGATTTTCCCCTTGGAATTGGAGTAGAGAAACCCTGCAACTAGTGGGTTAAATCTATTACCTACTGTCGGCACACTAATGCGCATGTACTTGTGGGGGAACTCAAATTGGCACCATAAGGTGTTGCTGTTGGTGTAATTGGGCTAAATTCCTGCACACATAGCCACTTAGCAAATACAGACAGATAATAATGTAGTTAAATAAACAATTAATTATTTAATTAATTAAGGTAGAGAATCGCTTCGCTGAGAGGCGCTACAAGTGAGTCTTTCTTGAAGATAGTCGAGACCTCCCATGTGCAAAGGATATGACAGCTCTATCTCCGGGATACAACTCAGCTCGGATTCTCTCCGGTCTTCCCAACGAGTTTGCACTACTCGGTAGAAGACGGAGTACTGATCTTTCTTTAGGATGTCCTTCAAAATAAATATATAAATATATGTATATCCATTTTAATTAGGGTTTGCCTAATTATCCAAGTGTCCTAAAGGCCCATCGGATTTACAGTAAGAGATAATCTAATTAATTAGACAATATCTAAAATTACCATTTTACCCCTTAGGGTTTAAGGGTCTGTTTGGTTACAGGGTTAGGTCCACTCTGGTTTGGTCTAATCCTGTTTTAAGTTATTCCAGTTTAGGTCTGCACCTATTCTGTTTGGTTACAGAATCTAGTTCTGTCCAGAATCAATTCTGCACAGAATCTGATTCTGGATTTGGCAAGAATCAATTTTGTCTTAAGTCCCGTTTGGTTACAGATTTTAAGTTAATTCATTTTAACTTAATCCGAGTTTGTTTGGTAACAAAATTATACTTAATCCAATTTTATCAGTTCGGGTTCTGTTTGGGTACAAGAACTGGCTTGTCCAGATTAACCCATTCCACAAGATACCCCTGATTGGGTCCATCATGTGGATATGGTAGGATCACCCGAAATCAGATGGTCACCAAGATGGTTCTGCCCATGTAGGACAGATCCACTGTTCTACTCGATCTGGAATCCTAGATCGGGCAACCGAACAGTATGACGGTTGAGAAGCCCGAAGGCATTCTGCAACCTCATCAAGAGCTGGACAAAGTTGTCAATTTCCTGGTATCCATGGATCTGGATCAATCCGGATAGCCTGCTGGGTCTGGTTCTGGATTCTGGATAATGGGTCAGGGTTACCATCTTCTCCATCGAGCTCAAGGACCACCATTAATGGAGATCTCCAGGTTAGGGTCCTCCTAAGAGGTCTCTGCTATGGAGTCATCCTGATGGACCATGGCTACTCGGAATAGACTGGGTCCACGGATCAGGCTCACTGGACTGGGTCCACGGATCAGGCTCACTGGTCTCTAGGCTCCGTGGTCTGGGCTCACGGATCAGGCTCTGGTTTGAGTTCCAACAACTCTCAAACCCTCCCCAAGCCCCTCTATTTATAGAGGACCCAGGTCCCCTTGCATGCTCATGGGCTCGGCCACCTGGCTAGGCCCTCCTGCACCAGACAGGCCATATGGCACACAAGGTCAGGCCTTGGTCAGAGCAGCCCATCATGGGCCTGTACCCACTGACCCAAGGCACTCATGAGATCTGATCCACCTGACACACCCATGTGTCTCCTCGGATCTCACATGCGAAGTGCAAAGTGCGCCTCATAGCGCCCAAAGCCTTATGCCCGCACCGCACCCGCACCCACACCCGCATCCGAGCCCGTGCCCGTGCGCGTGCGTGTGCGCTCGCTACGAGCGCAGCTCGTGCACCCTAGTTATCGTCTGAAGGAATTGGTGGGTCAAAGTCTGCACCTCACTCTTAGTTGTTGACAACTAAACAACAAAGGGGGTAAATAAACTCATTAGATTTTCTTTACTTTTCCGATGTGGGACTAAAGAATTAAGGGAAATGCACTAAAAGTGTATTTTCTCTCTTTCAAGAGATTAAACACCCAACCTAAACAAAGATTAAATTAATGGGGGGTTTTAGTCCATGATTAAAATCAAAACCCCGGATCCTAATGATCCGATTTTTATTAATTTAAAACAATTTTAAATCAAAAATCAACAGTTGCCAATTTGAGTAAAAAGAGAGTGTCCAGTTGACGCATTTATACAGAATTAGTTGGAAAAAAATTAAGATAACAAATCACTTGTTCGAAGTTCCAACTCCATCTAATCAAGGACTTCTTTAAAGGAATCCCTGAGCCCTTGCAAGCTTGTGCTTCTTTCAAGCTGCGCTTGGCACACAAGCCGTTGATTCTTGAGACATTCCTTGCTTTCAACTTCTCCTTCAATTTGGGATTGAAATATTTTCTTTTCCACAGTTTTTACCAGTGTCCTAGCTTGGTCTAGTTTACTTTTAATGCACCAGAAATTTCATGATAATGGGCACCTGATTTCACGGGATCACTGCTCCAATAAACTAATCATATACTCATGCAGTATTATATTGTTCTCCTCTATGTTCCTATCACTTAAATCTACTCTTAAACTTGGATACTTCATGCAGGACAATTGGCCCTGTGTTTTATTTGCAATGATTGGTGGGGTGTTTCTGAGCCTTGGTAACCTATCTACACAGTATGCTTGGGCTTTTGTTGGTCTGTCAGTAACAGAGGTGATCACTTCAAGTATAATTGTTGTTATAGGTACATCTTACTCAAGCAAATCTATATCTTGTAGATTTCGAGAACTTAGTTTTTTTTTTAAAGCCGCCTAGTGGAGACAGGGGGTTGGAGAACTTAGTTCCTTGGCGAGATTCCTTCCATAAACAATGATGTTATGTGAGAATGTAGTTGTATCTATGTATATATATAAGGGCGGAGCCAGGGGCCGGGGAGGGGCCATGGCCCCCCCAAAATTTTGGAAAATCCATTATGTTATAGGTAAATTTTTTTCAAAAAGAAGATAGTACCAAAATTTTATATAGAGTGCCCCCCCCCCCCCCCAAATTATGAGTTAATGGCCCCCTAAGGTTAATATTTTTTCTTCTAAAAACCAACATTAATATTAGGGGTGAGTGAATCTTAACCACAATTTGTGGGTGTTCAAAGGGACACATGGCAGCTAGTAGATCCTCCTTTAACTGTGGTTAAGCTTAATCAACTTAATGTAAATATTTTTTCTCTAAAAACCAAGGTTAGATGGATGAACCTTAGGGTTGAGTGAATCTTAACCAAAGTTAGTGGGTGTTAAAAGCATAGTGACAAAGTCGGGGTTCGGGAATAATTCGGCAGGGATCAAGTTCGGAAAATTCGGGAAAAAAAAAAGTAATTTAATAATTATAAAAATATTCGGAACAATTTAATTAAAATATATTCAAAATAAGTAATTGTTTTGAATAATTCGTAAAAATGCGAATAATTCGTAAAAAACCGGAAATATTTGTAAAAACGGCTTTTAAAAAAAAAAAAAAACGCGATTTAAACACTGAATACTTCGACAACCCAAAAATTCGCGAATAAAACGTGAATTTTTGAAAAAAGTGGCATTTTTTGTTACTTAGGTTAAAAGGGATATGTGGCGGCTGCATAGGCCCATGCATTCCGCAGAAAATAATAATTTTTCTTATATATAAAATTTAAAATACAATTAATTTTATTTAAATAATAGCTCTCCTGGATCCATTGCCTAAAAAAAAAATTCGGGGACTACGCCCCGAACCCCCAAGACCCATACTCAAAACCCATTGATCTTCTAAATACATGTACTTTGCCCCCTCCCCCCCCCCAAAGAGAAATTTCTAGCTCCACCCCTATATATATATATATATACTACTATAATATAAAGAAATAAGACTTTTCTCCTTGCTCTCTAAACTCCAAGCCCTCCAATCTCATAAGTTCTATTTTAGAGATGACATGTGGTTTTTCTCTTTAATTTTCATCGTTCAAGTTTGGGACCCACTATCTCATCTTAGAGTCCTCTCTTATCTCCACTATTGTAGAGTCCTCTCTTATCTCCAACTCTTGCAAGTAGGTTTGAGACCCACTATCTCATTGTAGAGCCCTCGCTATCTTCACTATGTAGTTTCCTCTCTTATCTCCAACTCTTTGGTCTATTAAATTTAAGTTTAATACTAAAAGACTACTGTATTTCTATTAAATATTATTAAATTAATAATGAATTATTATTTTAAATTAGTGAATTAATACAAATAATAATGTCTATCATATAAAATTATATTATTAAAAATAAATTTTATTAAATATTCTTAAAATATATTACTTAATACTTAAATAAATAATAATATTATTTAATTTTAGATATTCTTAAATTATTACCCGTGCATTACACGGGGTCTCTACTAGTATGTATATATATATATATATACATATATTGTAAGGGAAATCATTTATAAACAATAAACAATGTAGTTGTATATGCTGTTATTTTTTTTTTTACGTATGTGAAGCAATCTCAAGAATTTGTTTCTGCATTCTGTATGTGTTAGGCACAACCTTGAACTACTTTTTAGATGACCGAATCAACAAAGCCGAAATTCTTTTCCCTGGCGTAGGATGCTTCCTCATTGCAGTTTGTCTTGGATCTGCCGTTCACTTCTCCAATGCAGCCGATACTGAGGCAAAGCTTAATGGTTTGTCAAATAGTAACAAAAGTGGGACAAGGTAAATTTCTTTCCTCCATAACTATCTTTCTAGAGATAAAATTCATCCATGTATTTGGGATGAAAAAAAAATATATATCTCTTGGTTTATTAATCTTGCAGTGGTCTTTCTCATTGGGGTGTTACTGTTTATCTAATGTCTTGGAATATCAAACTATCTCTGTCCATTTGGAAGTTTTGCAGACCAGAAGTGCTTTAGATTCTACTATAGAATTCAATTGTGTTGATTTCTTTAATCTCGTCATCAAATCCTAATCATAGAACTAATGGACTTCGAAATTTCATCTTTGCCAGGGCTGTGGAAATTTCAGAGTCTAACAAGGGTAAGTTACCCTTTGGAGATTCAATGTTGTATTTTATGGTCCGATTGCTGAAAACAGACAGGTCATAATTAATATTTTCTAAAAAATGAACATCTATAGATAGAACAAAGGATCTGGAGGATGGAAAGGCTTACGGGGAGAAAGCAAAGTTTGGAACTGCAGACTTTCTCATAAAGGTTGAGAACAGAAGAGCGATCAAGGTTTGTGGTTCCACAACATTATCCATAGGCGTTTGCTGTATGTTTTATTAGTTCAGTTCTTGGTTGCCATTCTGCCTGCACATATATAACAATATATGTTTTCTTCAATATAAGCACAAGCAAGCATATATGATGACTAGAACAATAAGCAGGGCAGAGCTCAGGGGCGGGGCTGTTGAATCTAATGTTTTAAATGTTTTAAAAGTGAGTTCGTTTGATTTTAAATATTATGTTTTAGTCCCTTATATGGTTTTGTTTTTATTACAAAAGGATCCCTAATCAAACAAAACAAATGCCTTATTTTGTTTTTGGGGTGCATCGAAGCTTGGTCTCTTTAGTGAGACAAGCTCATTCACTTGTGTATTTTGCTCTTGGAAGTTTAGTCACACATCGGAAAACTACAAGAACTTTAACTTTATAAATGCTTTGAAGCTTTAGTAGAGTGTAATCTTGTAGTCTAGTTTAAACCAAAAAAAATTCCTGTAGTCTAGTAAGCTCCTTTGGTGTATAGCCTTCCCTTTTCGTATCCTCCACATCTTCTTCGAGCGTGTAAGCAGCATGCACGTGCAAAGGGCAATGGGCTTTGGGCACTATGAGGTGCACTTTGCACTTCACACGCATCTATTCTTTGGATTAAAACAGATTAATAAATAATCAGTTTTTGTTAAGTTAAATAAAAGGGATTTAACTTATGCTTTAATTGGATTTCAATTAAATGTGTGGTTTAATTAAACAAGGTGTTTAATTTTTTGGACTGAATTGTGAAATGATTCATTTTCAAATTCATTTAATTTTATAATACAAAAATTAATATACTCTTTTTATCCCCAATAAATGAGAAATTCATATATTAATTTATACCTATTAAAAGGACATGATGATTTAGCCTAAAGATCATTTCATACTCCTGTATTTTCTGTAGAAGTTTTAGTTCCAAATTCATTTCCTATTTCCATTCTAAAATAATTCTTTTAAATTATCATTATAAAATGGGAAATTCATAACTACGAGTAGACATCTTAAAAAGACCTGAAATTTTATTATAGTTCATGTATGATTTCAAGTGTATATACGTAAAATTTTATCAATTAATTCAAGTCCTACTGTTTTAGAAAATTAAATCATGGAAAAAAAAGAACAATTCATAATCTGGAGAATATATCATCATGAAATAGTCCGAGATTTTAGTATGTTGAAGATATCTTAATTTGGAATATATGTATAAAAGTTCATATTCAGATTCGAATTATACAGAGAACTATGTATTTTACAATATCAGGATCTTCAATTTTGACTAATATCATCCTTTCATCTTCTAATAACTAGTTTTTAACTATTTCTCATAATTTATTTTTTGGTTGAAATGATATCATGTAACTAACACACACACACTCTCTCTAAACACACACACAGCCAGACCTAAGGTAGCCGCTAAGGTGCCATAAGGGTAAGTCCAAGCAACCACTCCAAAAGGGTATTTCTCATAATTTAATCAACATCAAAAGAGGGATGATTTACCTTATACTTCATTTTACAAATTAGAAATCAATTAGGGAAGACTAACTTGCCTTTTCTTGTTTGATTTCCCATTTTCCACCTTTCTTTTCTTCTCTCCTTTTCCTTTTTTTTTTTTTCCCTTCTTGTTTACTATTTTCTTTTTGTGTTTATATGAAATAAATTCCAAAAGGAGACACCGCAGGTGGGGGGGCTTACAGTGTAGGTCATTCTCATGACCCTTCACATTCCTCATAAATTCTCTCCCTTTTCCCATGGCCAACTCTTAATTCCAACCAAGACTTGTTGTTTACCATGAAATATCCAAGTTTGCATGCAAATTTTTACTCCACAGTCCACATGAAACAACCCTACCTCCTCATTTATTCTCCCACTCTTTCCTCTTTAGGTGCCACCCTCTCTCTCTCTCTCTCCTCTATTCGGAGACTTCATTTGATGGTCACTTGCCACTCTTTAGTATCTAGCATGAAGCATTTTATCTCATTTTGTATCACATTTAAGCTTAATCTTTTCCATGTTTTCATTTTTCCAATTTCTTATTTCCATAGCTCAATGATCAAACTATAGCTTAATTCGGTTTTAATTTACTTTGATCATGGCATAGTATATATGAATCCATTATATATTATAATATTTTTACCTAATTAAAAACATAGGCATTGACACTGCTGATGACCCTTCAACTGGCAGGTGTTTGGTAAGAGCACTTTGATTGGACCGGGCATAACTTTTTTCGCTGGTGTTTGTTTCTCTGTATTCTCACCAGCAATCAACCTGGCGACAAACGACCAGTGGGACACAATGAAAGAAGGCATTCCTCATTTGGTTGTCTACACTGCATTTTTCTACTTCTCAGTCTCATGTTTCGTGATTGCTATCATTCTAAATATTGGCTTCCTGTATCACCCCATACTCAATTTACCCAGATCATCACTGAAGGCTTATCTGAATGATTGGAAAGGAAGAAAGTGGGCCCTTTTGGCTGGGCTCTTATGTGGGTTCGGGAATGGCTTCCAGTTCATGGGGGGTCAAGCTGCAGGATATGCGGCAGCTGATTCTGTTCAGGTTAGTACGTATGCATATACAGTATATTCAAGGAAAGTTTCGTTGTCTATGAAAAAATGGCAGCTCTGTATATTTGATATGAAATCCTTGTGTATCGCTCATGTGCTCATCAGTCCCACTATCATATGTAGGTCACTACTGGGATTGATCACAAGCATAGTAACAAAGTTCTCCGATTTTTTCAAAAAGTCCTGAATAATACACAAAATTTTCGTCTAGCAATTAATTCCCAAAGTATTCGCAACGTTTGAAAAAATGACTTTTTCATAAAAATCGCAAATTATTTGACTTAATGAAAACGTCCTGAATAAATATTTAATATATGAAATATATTTGGTTCTAATTTTCATAATTAGTCATCTTATACTATATTTTTTTATATTTTACCCGACATTTTTTATTTATTTATTTTCAAGTTTTGTCGATTTTTTTTCGAAATTTTCCGATGACGAATAATTTTCGAACTCCGACTTGGTAACTATGATCACAAGTTAAATAGGAAGTATGGAAATGATCCAAAATCATTAGGAAAAGGCCTTGGAAGACAGGTAGGACTCTGTAAATGGTGCAGAAATTTGTTGGTTGCCTAACATATGAATGCTCTGGTTGATGACAATGTGTGTTTTTTCATCATGCATGTTTCGCTTCCAGTCAAGTATTTAGAGTTCTCCATGAATAAGCATAGATGAAACCTTATGTATTCCAAATTTGAATTCCATCTCTTACAACTTCTAATTTCGTATGATAATATCAGGCACTTCCACTTGTGAGCACCTTTTGGGGTATACTTTTGTTTGGAGAGTACCGGAAGTCATCAAGAAGAACATATGTGTTGCTTGTTAGCATGTTATTCATGTTCATAGTGGCTGTAGCAGTGCTCATGGCATCATCGGGGCATCGGAAGTAATACCACAGGTCCAGGAACCAAGTCCCCTCAGGCTACAGAAATCGTAGGGAGCAATAGATCTAAATCAGCCATATCGAGAGTACTATCCGAGGTCAGTCTGGAATCTGAATAAGAAAAAAAAAAGATAAAGAGAATTGATAACAGGTTAACGACAGAAGAGAAGCATGAGTCCTCTGTCGGAATCCAATGGGCATTAATCTGTTTACTGGTATTAAATTTACCACTATACATCTTTTTCTTACTTTCCTCTAGTTGTCTTGTATTTCAAATTACTCAAAAAAAAAATGATGAGGTATAAAGCATTTGGGTTGTAGACAAGAAGTCTCTGTGCAATTTTCTTAAGTTCTTCAATAACTGTAGATTTGTTGCCATCCCTTACCCAGCACTGGTGCTGCAGATTTGATCACAGCTTAAAAAAATACTGAGCCAGTCTACCAGTGATGAGGTCATCATCAAACCCGCCCCTTAGGTTAGGTGGGTGAAGGTGTGCCCCTCATTTGAGGGAGATCGTAGACTACTGCCAGAGATGCGGTCACTGTCAACCAATGTTACCTGGTTCGTTGGTTTGCTTGGTTTGAATTCAGGTTTGTGGTTCACAATTGGCTTCTCTAGAGGAGATCGAATCACAGACAATTGTGATTGAATTCAGGGAGAGTTCAATCGCTCCCACATGTCAAGTGCCCCCTTTAATTTTTACTAACCAGGGTTAAGATTCTCTAACCCTTAGTGTTTAATAATCTAACTTTAGTTTTTTTTATAGTATTAAAAAAAACATTGAACTCTAGTCAAGAATTCTTAACTCTTAAGGTTAATATTTTTTGATAGTTTTTTTTATAAGGTTAAATTATTGAACACTAATGGTCAGAGAATCTTAACCATGG
Source organism: Tetracentron sinense (assembly GCA_015143295.1). Classification (NCBI taxonomy): domain Eukaryota; kingdom Viridiplantae; phylum Streptophyta; class Magnoliopsida; order Trochodendrales; family Trochodendraceae; genus Tetracentron; species Tetracentron sinense. The sequence continues at coordinate 21,511,615 of CM026573.1, forward strand.
TTAATAGGGGTTAAAGGGGACATGTGTTGAACTGTGGGAGCCATTGACTCTCCCTGAATTCAATCGCGATTGGCTGTGATTCGATCTCTCTCTAGAGTGAACCTGGTTCGCTGGGTAGGATGAGATAATTCATTTTTCAGTTCGCTTAGGTTCTTTAGTTTGGTTCGCTTACTTAAACATGTAAATCAAATATATATTCTATAATATATATATATATATATATATATATATATAAGCATGTAAATATATATTAAAAATACATGTTTTGAAACCACCATGTGGTTTGCTCAATTTGATGAAGGAATCCGGACTGAACCACGTAATAATTTGGGTTTGCTCCGGTTCGCAGTTCACTCTAGGATACATCGAACTTGGTAACCCTAGTCATTACTGCCCCTTCAGCTAGAATGGTGAAGGCGTGCCTCTTCTTTATGGATGTTTAAAATTCTAGTCCCAAAAACACTCTGGAAATGCAATGTCCACTTCTTTATTGGTTAAAATAACTAACCAAATACTATGCCGACTTTTATTTTCATCAACTTTCTCATATTTTGAACAAGAAGTAAAAAAAAAAATTAGTGACATTTTGTGGGGCCACCATTTTTTTTTTTAAATCAATTTTGTTCGTAAAAATAGAAAATGAATGAGACGAAAAGTGGACCTACCATTATCCAAATAATTATTATCTCACCCTTAAAAAAATACATAAATTGAGGTCTCAGCTACAACTGAGGTATGGGGACACATTCTTGGATTTCTTAATAACCGGACTTAAACAGATGAAATTTAGAAAATCTAGAGTCTAAAATTACAAACAATGTATAAAATAACTGACATTATACTAATTGGAGAAGAGAGTTTGTTTCTCAATTGTCTTATGAGGAAATAGTATTGCATTTATATATTACTTTTACAAGAGGGATAGTCTGATAGAGATAATTTATACTATATTATAAAAAAGAGAATAATTCACGTGAGGACAATTTCTTTCATCTAAGTTTTCCTCTACTCTTTTTTGTAATCATAATGCCCTGTTAAATTATTTCCCACAATACTTGAGATTTGTTTTCCTATAATATTTTTATTTACAAGTTTCTCCTATTTTCCAAGATACCCCTATTATTACTATTAATCAAATATTTATTTTTCATGTTATCCCTATTAAGCAAATTTTATTTCTTATAATACCCTTAATCAAAATTTTTACCGCCTTTGTATTAAGCTTGCACGTGCACATGCAATTAGTACTATATACATATCAATACGATTACTTAGGAAAGAATCACAGAAAGACTCCTATTAAAATAAAATTTGGATGGTTAGACTCTTATTAGGTTTTACTCATTGATTAGTGGCAGATCCAATCTTTCCGTAGTTGCCATATTTGAAGGGATCTCAGAAGATCCACAAACAGATCTGGAATGGAAAATTATAAATAATGTATAAAATAACTAAGGGATGAGATTCGTAGACATATGGAATAGAACATGTATCTTCACATATGTAAATAACCGTTCAATTATGGGATCTAACGGTTCTAATTAAACCATCTTTTATATCTTCATGGGCAATTTAGAAATTCTGTTTTATTTTAATCCGTCCCTCCTCATCCGCAGAGAGTTTCATGGAGAAGGGATTCTCTCTCCGACATCTTTTCCACCCTCTTCTCTTCCCCTCTCTCTCTCTCTCTCTCTCTCTGTGACCGATTCCAGCTTCTTCTCCAATCGATTCCGACAATATCCAAAATCAAGTGCTTTTTAGCCCCTCTTCTCTCTTTTCTCTCTCCTCTCTGCGAATCCCTATCTTTAGAAATTAAAATCGTGATGCCTCTAGAGAGAGAGAGAGAGAAACATTAAGGAGAGCGTGAATGGAGAGAAAGAGATGGGAATTGTGTGTGGGAATGTGAAATCTTAGAGAGAGAAAGTGGAGAATGGGATTAATTTAAGCAACTAAAAATTTAAAGTTTCTCAATTCCTACTTCTTTTCCTTGCTGCAGCTGTCCATTACATTCTAAATCATCTTCAAAACCTCAATTGATTCACCTGATTCAGACTGGGAGGTAGAGAGACCATGTAAGCTTCAATAAAAAGAGGGTCTTTAGAGAGAATCTCTATGAACCCTAATTTTGCCAATTCAAGGTCTTCACTGTAGACATGAAGATGAGATTTCAATAGAAGTCATTCACTCTCAAAATGATTGATTTGGATCAAACGATCAATGATTGCAATAAAAAATAGTGCCTTTCATCAGAGACACTATTGGAGGTTTTTTGGGTTGATTAGATGGTGGGCTGGGTGAGCGGAGTGGTGAATGGGGTTCACAGAGATAGGGTATCGAATGAAAGTTTTGAATGGTGGTTTTGTGGGTTTGGAGGGAGTGGAGTAGAGAAGGCTTTGATGGTTTTTGAAGAAAATGAGGAGATGAGTTTTTTAGAATGATGAACGATGGAGTGAGAGATGATGCACACTCAGAGAGAGAGAAGAGATTCTCTTCTTCTCCATGAAACTCTCTCCGGCGGATTAAAATAGAATTCCTAAATTGCCCATGAAGATATAAAAGATGGTTTAATTAGAACCGTTAGATCCCATAATTGAACGGTTATTTACATATGTGAACATACATGTTTTATTCCATATGTCCATGGATCTCATCCCAATAACTAATATCTTACCCTTAAAAAAACACAAATAAATTGAGGTCTCACTTATAATTAAGGGGTATTAATGGGCCGGGCTTGGGTTTTACAACAGATTTTTCCAGGCCCAATTCAGTTCATACCTATGACCTCACCTTGCGGTCTTGTTAGAAAAACTCTGAAACATAAATTTGATGATTGCCTATGTGATCATGAGGTTATGAACAGACTGGAAAAGTAGGGGTAAGATCATGCAGCCAGGAATTATGATAATGAGAGCTGAACTTCATGGCCCTAGGAATAGCCAAGAGGTAGGTGTATCCCTTCCTTATGAAGGAGGTACCAGGATCCATTCCCAAGAGGGTGAGAGTGTTGTAAAAGCCTTCATCATGAATAATATTTGTATTTAATGTTGTCCAATCACCATCTTTCATTGCAATGATGAAGGCGACTAGTGATTTTGGTATTGGTTATGCTCCACCTAGTTATTCAACTCTCCATGCTAAGTTGATACCAAATGCCAGGATAGATGTTGAAGAATATATTTCTAAAGTCAAAGATTCTTGGGCTGTCACAAGCACACTATTGTTTTAAAACTAATGAGAGATCATACTGGCAACAAAGAGTTGAAGCTGCCTTGCAAGACAAGATTTGTATCTTAATTTTTAATGCTTCAATTTATCTTAGAAGTTGAGAATGGTTTACGATTATCGGTTGCATCATCTGAATGGAGAGGCATGAATTACAGCAAGACTCCAATGGCTGTAAAAGTAACTGGAATCATTCAAAATTCAAATTTTTGGAACATGGGAAAGGAAGTGAAATTAGTTTTAGAACCACTTATTCGAGTCCTTTGATTAGTAGATGGTGATGGATCAACTTCGTCGTATTTGTATGAAGCAATGAAGAGGGCAAGGGAAACACTTAAGCAATGTTGTATTAGCAACCCTAGAAGGTACGAAAAGATATGAATTTTATTTGATTTAAGAAGAGACAAGAACATAATACATAGGATACATGCAGCTGTAGCATTTCTTAATCCAATCAACATGTACAATGGGAAGTATGCCTATGATAAAGACATTGATGTAAAAAATGACATCAACTATATTGCAGATAACTTAATTGATGCAAGTGAAAAAGGTAAATTTGCTGGCGATTTGATTCTTTATCGTGAAAAAAGTACAAAATTATTTACGACTGTCGCATTAGCTATGATGGAAAACTATCATCCAAGTAAGTATAAAAGTTTTAATAATTTAACATTCTTTCACTATTTTACTATATTGTAAATATATGGATTTACTTTTCTTTTATTGGTTGTACGATTATGGTGGCAACTAAATGGCAGTGAAGCCCCAACATTGCAAAAGATTGCAATTCGTCTTTTGAGTCAACCATGTAGTTCCTCAGCGTGTGAGAAATTGAAGTGCTTTTGAAGCGGCACAGACTATGAAGAGAAACAAGTTATCACACCAGATATGTTAGAAGATTTGGTATATATAAGGATGAATACGAAAATAATGGAAAAGACAATAAATGACGATATGCATGATACAAGGGCAATTAATCTTGACAATCTTGGTGAACTTCATGAATACATAGATGATGAACAAGAAGAGTATGAAACTGGAGAAAGCTTTGGAGATGATAGTGGTGATATCTCATGGCTTGATACTATGTTTGGCCTTGGATCGTCACAAAATCCTGATGTCATTTAGTTTCAAATTTTCAATTTATTTACTTTAAAATGTTTTGGATTATAATCATTTAATTTTGTTGAGATGTATGTCAAGTACTTGGATACTTTATTTAATTTTCAGTTCAAGTTGAGACGAGCATGGTTAAGGTAATTATTTATTTAGTTGCCTTAGATTGTACCAGTTATTTATTTATTATTACACTAGTTTAATTATTATGACATTGTTGTGTTATATATATATATATCTCAATGGCAAACAACTCACACCACGGCCTTAACGTTAAGCAAGAATTAAAGTCAATGTTTACTGAAGATAGTGATCAATCTGAGAATGTTCTTTCCGATTAAAGAAAAGATTCTCTAGATATTGGTCAAAAGCAAAAGAGGAAAATCTGTCATCATTTAAACTATTATGGATTTAGTTACTCATGATAAAACAAAACATAAATCTCATATATTTACAGAAAACTGAAATACATAAACAGTAAAACCGAACGCTTAAATAATGGATAATCAGTTCCTTCAACTGAAATAGTTGATCTAACACTCTAAATACCCAGTGTGGATACCTGAGGCTTATACCGATCTACTCAGTTAAACTGATGTGCAGTGAACTTAAAACTATTACAATAAATAAAACCTTACAACTGGAGAGAACTCAGGACTGAGAACTGAGGCCAGAGATGATTACAGACAGAAGAGGAGAAGAGAGGAGATAGAAGAGATAGAAGAGGGTTGCATTGGAGATGCTTACAACGGACAAGGCACTTGCCTTAAATAAAACAATAAAAGTAAACACACTTGAGTACATCTAGATGAATCTTCAAAAGGAGTCTTCAAAAATGATGAAAGTAAATCTTGAATATCTTTAACTTTGAATAATAATCTTAAATGAATCTATAATCTTGAACGAATCTTGAAAGCTGCATTGATATCTGGAGCGTAATGTAGCTGGAACATAAAATCTTTGAGTAAAAAGATGGAATCCCTCAGCAATTGCTTTAGGGAAAATTTGGATCCTCTAGCACAAAAAATCCGGAAATATCATTTCGGTGTCTTTGACTGGAAGGTAAAAATCTTTAATCCTGGAGAGCCAACTCTGGTCAATACTATAGTGGTCCGACTACACACCCCTCACACCCATAATAAATGAACTAAGAAAGCAATATATATATTATACCGAATTTTTGGTCTCAAACTTTTGAATCAAAAACGTATTAAACCCGAATATATCTGTATCCGACTATTTCATGTGTCTGTTCTTTTGGACCGAACCTTTGCTCACATACTTTTGAGACCAAAAAGTATAGTACCCGACCGTTTCCCATACCATACTTTTCCCATACCCGAACTTACTAACTAGGCACCCGCCCTTAACTTAGAATAGATACTAACTTCTCACCAGGGTTGCGGCCTAACCGCGTGTCTCAAATGTCAAAAAAAAAACTTCATGGCCCAACGACATGGCCTATCATAGTCAAAAGTCCCTAGTTAGTAAGTACGCGTATAATACATGCGTACACGATTGTTTCAAAACAACGCCCGTTTCCCGAATTCCAGTGAATGATACGGATAAATACGCGTATATTTGCATTTGAACGTATCTAATCCGAATTAATCAGAAAAATAAGAGTCCTTACCTAAAAAACGTGTGGATTAAAGAACCTTATATATGCAAAAAATCTTTAAATCTCCTCATTCTTCTTCCGTCTTCTTTCCTAAGTCTCAAGTTGAGACTCTCAATCATTCTTCCATTGAACCAGAAAACTTGGAAGGCTCTCCACATAGGCAGATCTTCAAATCCGGGTAAGCTCTCCATTCTTTTCCCTATTTTGAAGGCAATTTTTTCAAAAATTATAACCTAGAAATTGGGAGAGAAACAAGTTAAAAATTAGAAGAGAAACAAATTAAACCAAAGAATTATAGAGGGATAACCAGAAACATACCGTCACCAACTTTTCGTTTCCCTTTCAAACACAGCTGACTAGCATATTTGAGGTCTGAGAGAGACACAGACTGTTTGAGATTTCAATATATTACGTTTGGGTTTGAACTCTTTGCTTAACTTGAGTAAAAGATAACCTTTTATCCTTTAGTCTCTAGATATTAATGGTTACCAATGGTCTTTACCCTTTGGTTTTTATTTGTTAATGGTTCTTGCTTTTATCCTTTAAGTCTTTATCCACCACACCACATCAAACGTATAGTAGACTGTAATGGTTTTTTGTTTTTGAGGAAAGATAAAATACACATACCACAATACACACACATGCAACACACACACTTGACTGAAGGAATCAACCTTGGCTTTTTTTTCCCCCTAATTTTGTTTTGTTATATTTATTAGATCAAAGATTAAAAGAAAAGCTAGAATCACTCACTTTGATACACCCAAGCCACGTGAATGCTACTGGAATATTTATAGCAGTCACTCCTAATTCTTGTCTTTTATGTTGTTGTGTTTTTGTTATTATGTGTGATAACTTTAGTTTCAATGTCTACTCTTTTATTTTCTTTTGTTTTTAAATCTCAAGTTCAAATTTTAAAGCTATATTCTTCATTATATATTTGTTTTATATGTAGGAAAAAAAATATAATGGTGAGAAAGAATGATCGATTTTGTGAATATGCTGAGAACTAAATGGGGGTTTCATATGTAAATTTTGCAGAAAAGATTAACATGGGGGAATAGCACAAGTGAAATCTCACTTGTTTGGAGTAGTAGGTTGTGATATTTCAATTTGTACACAAGTGCCTGAAGATGTACAAGCCTCAACTTTTTGAACAATGGGTGGTTCTAATAAGAAAACTTAAACGGATCGACTCCAATAAATGTTGAGGAGTATGTAGTAAATTCTTCTTCAACTCCTACTAGTTCAACATGTCCAAGTAATTATAGAGGTTTACATTAGAGTATTTTACCAGAGCTATGCACAGAGAAAGATAAAGAATTGGTAGATAAGAAACTGGCAAAGGCCTTCATCATGAATAATTTTGCATTTAATGTTGTTCAATAACCATCTTTCATTGCAATGATGAAGGTGACTAGTGATTTTGGTATTGGTTATGCTCCACCTAGTTATTCAACTCTCCATGCTAAGTTGATACCAAATGCCAGGATAGATGCTGAAGAATATATTTCTAAAGTCAAAGATTCTTGGGCTGTCACAGGGTGTACATTAATGTTAGATATGTGGACAGATATCAAAAATCGATCCATCATTAATGTGATTGCCTATTCTCCAGAAGCGGCAATTTTCTTAAATTCTTTTGAAAGATCAGCAGAGAGAAAAACTGGTCAATTTCTAAGAGATATTCTTCTATCTATTATTGATGAGATTGGGGCACAAAATATTGTGCAAATTATAACAAATAATGCTGCAAATTATGAGTCTGCTTGTGATATGATTATAGAGAGATATCCTCATATGTGTAAGACACGTTGTGTTGCTCATGGAATTCAATTACTTTAGAAAAATATTTATAAAGAAATTGGATGGATTCAAAATATTTTCGATGATGAAAAAATGGTAGTGGATTATATGTACAAGCACACTGTTGTTTTAAAGCTAATGAGAGATCATACTGGAAACAAAGAGTTGAAGTGGCCTTGCAAGACAATATTTGTATCTCAATTTTTAATGCTTCAATTTATCTTAGAAGTTGAGAATGGTTTACGATTATTGGTTGCATCATCTGAATGGAGAGACATGAATTACAACAAGACTCCAATGGCTGTAAAAGTAACTGGAATCATTCAAAATTCAAATTTTTGGAACATGGGAAAGGAAGTGAAATCAGTTTTAGAACCACTTATTCGAGTCCTCTGATTATTAGATGGTGATAGATCAACTTCGTCGTATTTGTATGAAGCAATGAAGAGGGCAAGGGAAGCACTTAAGCAATGTTGTAATAAGGACCCTAGAAGGTATGAAAAGATATGAATTTTATTTGATTTAAGAAGAGAGATGAACATAATACATAGGATACATGCAGCTGCAGCATTTCTTAATCCAATCAACATGTACAATGGGAAGTATGCCTATGATAAAGGCATTGATGTAAAAAATGGCATCAACTATGTTGCAGATAACTTAATTGATGCAAGTGAAAAAGGTAAACAGGCAATTTGATTCTTTATCGTGGAAAAAGTACAAAATTATTTACGACTGTCGTGTTAGCTATGATGGAAAACTATCATCCAAGTAAGTATAAAAGTTTTAATAATTTAACATTCTTTCACTATTTTACTATGTTGTAAATATATGGATTGACTTTTCTTTTATTGGTTGTAGGATTATGGCGGCAACTAAATGGAAGTGAAGCCCCGACATTGCAAAAGATTGCAATTCATCTTTTGAGTCAACCATGTAGTTCCTCAGCGTGTGAGAAATTGAAGTGCTTTTGAAGCGGCACAGACTATGAAGAGAAACAAGTTATCACACCAGATATGTTAGAAGATTTGGTATATATAAGGATGAATACGAAAATAATGGAAAAGACAATAAATGACGATATGCATGATACAAGGGCAATTAATCTTGACAATCTTGGTGAACTTCATGAAGACATAGATGATGAATGAGAAGAGTATGACACTGGAGAAAGCTTTGGAGATGATAGTGGTGATATCTCATGGCTTGATACTATGTTTGGCCTTGGATCGTCACAAAATCCTGATGTCATTTAGTTTCAAATTTTCAATTTATTTACTTTAAAATGCTTTGGATTATAATCATTTAATTTTGTTGAGATGGATGTCAAGTACTTGGATACTTTATTTAATTTTCAGTTCAAGCTGAGACGAGCATGGTTAAAGTAATTATTTATTTAGTTGCCTTAGATTGTATCAGTTATTTAGTTATTATTGCACTAGTTTAATTATTATGACATTGTTGTATTATATCTATATATATATATATATATCAATGGCAAACAGCTCACACCACGGCCTTAACGTTAAGCAAGAATTAAAGTCAATGTTTGCTGAAGATAATGATCAATCTGACAAAGTTCTTTCCGATTAAAGAAAAGATTCTCCAGATATTGGTCAAAAGCAAAAGAGGAAAATCTGTCATCATTTAAACTATTATGGATTTAGTTACTCATGATAAAACAAAACACAAATCTCATATATTTATAGAAAACTGAAATACATAAACAATAAAACCGAACGCTTAAATAATGGACAATCAGTTCATTCAACTGAGATGGTTGATCGAATGCTCTAAATACCCAATGTGGATACCTGAGGCTTACACCGATCTACTCAGTTAAACTGATGTGCAGTGAACTTAAAACTATTACAATAAATAAAAACTTACAACTGGAGAGAACTCAGGACTGAGAACTGAGGACAGGGATGATTACAGACAAAAGAGGAGAAGAGAGGAGATAGAAGAGGGTTGCATTGGAGATGCTTACAACGGACAAGGCACTTGCCTTAAATAAAACAATAAAAGTAAACACACTTGAGTACATCTGGACGAATCTTCCAAAGGAGTCTTCAACAATGATGAAAGTAAATCTTGAATATCTTTAACTTTGAATAATAATCTTGAACAAATCTATAATCTTGAACGAATCTTGAAAGCTGTCTTGATATCTGGAGCGTAATGTAGCTGGAACATAAAATCTTTGAGTAAAAAGATGGAATTCCTCAGCAATTTCTTTAGGGAAAATTTGGATCCTCCAGCACCAAAAAATCCAGAAATTTCCTTTCGGTGTCTTTAATTGGAAGGTAAAAAACTTTAATCCTGGAGACCCAACTCCGGTCAATACTATAGTGGTTTGACTACACACCCCTCACACCCATAATAAATGAACTAAGAAAGCAATATATATATTATACCGAATTTTTGTTCTCAAATTTTTGAATCAAAAACTTATTAAACCCGAATATATCCGTATCCGACTATTTCATGTTTCTATTCTTTTGGACCGAACTTTTGCTCACGTACTTTTGAGACCAAAAAGTATAGTACCCAACCGTTTCCCGTACCATACATTTCCCGTACCCGAACTTACTAACTAGGGGCCCACCATCATGGGTGGAGCTACATGCGTGGGCCAAGAGGGGCTTAGTCCCCCTGAACTTTTGAAAAAAAAATTCTCTTTATACTACATGGGCGTAACACACAAGGGTGGAGCTAGGGGCGAGGAGGGCTCTAGCCCACGAAATTTTTGAGGAGAAAAAAACTAAATTTATATTATAGCAGTTGCCCCCTAACTTACAATATATATATATATATATATATATATATATATATACACAAACAAACAAACGAGATGACCCCGCCCTCAATTTTTTTCCAGGGGCTATTCCCCCAACCCCCACACCCCTTGGACCAAAAATATTTCATACTCACCTAATTAGGTGTAGTGACCCTAATTTTACCTAACTTAATTCTAGAGATATTTTAGAAATTTCATCTTCTAAGAGTAATTTTGTAATTTTGTTGTTACATGCTTGGCCATGATAATTAGTTTGACTTGAAGTTAGAATAAATTAATGAGAATAATTCATAAATTGTGTTTAGTGAGGGCTTGAAACCAAACACCTTTAGTAAGGGTAGTTTAGTAAAACACTAATTAGGATGATTAGTATAAATACTAAGAGATAACATAATTGGCCTCATTATTGCAAAACCTAATCAGGAGAAGAGAACTCACATAGAAGGAGAGGGAGATGACTAGGACTTGTGGTTGGTTTCTTCAGAACTTTTGGAAGATCAGTTCAAGATTTGAGGCTCAAGGTTCGAGTTTATCAAAGAGTGTAGATCGTTCCATTAGAGAGGGCCTCTTCCGAGTTGTTTTGTCTCAAATTAGTCTTAATCTACGAAGAAAGGCATGTGAATACTCCATTAGATTAGGATGATTCCATTAATTTTTTTATTCATGTTATCATTGTGTTTAATTATACTATTCATGTGCTAGTATAATATTGGAATTGATTTATTTTTGAAATATGTGAGATTATTGTTTGCTTTGATTTGTGGATTTTTGGACTTGAGTTTGATTGAGAAAATCAATCTAGTTTCGGTATAAGAGACATAAGTTTGTGACTGAAGTCCAATTTCGGTCCCACGGTACATCATTTCAAAAGCTCGAAAAGATCTATAACTTTCATGAAGAACGTCTTCCAAAATCAATGATTTTGAGGGTCAAAATCTCAGCCGAAAATCAAAAACGGGAAAAGCGTTTTCCACATTTATTTTTTCAAGATGCTTTAGTTGTGATTATAACTGGTTTATATTTCTCGTTAGACCTTAGACCCATACGGTCATGTGTAAAAGGCTTTGAAATTAATTAACTGTTAGTTAATTGATTTTGAGTAAACCCTGTTGCCCAAGTATTGATCCTAGAGGGGGGGTGAATAGGGTCTTGGCAAATTTAAAGTTCTAACTTAGTCCCTTTTGCGGAATTCAAATTAATCAAAGAAATGCAACTAGCAATTCTAAAATGAAAGTAATAGAGAAAAATAAGGAAAGAGTTAAGGAATTCAAACTCAAAGACTTTGTTCATGAGGTTCGGCAATCTCGCCTACGTCTCCGCCTCAAGTTATACCCGCTAGAGGATTCACCACGATTTATTCCTAACCGAAAGTCTTCTTACGGATGAAGACCAAACCATTAAGCTTGTAAGAAAATCTCATCTCTTGATGTTACAACTTAATTTAATCCAAATTAATGGACATAAAATCAAGAGTAAAAATAATATACTTGCAAGTGCACAAGTGACACAATTGATGTATCTGGCGAGCACAGGTTCGAATCTACAGGGATTGACTGTTGTGCAACAAGAATTAAGGAAACGAATTAGAGAGAGAAGCAGTATAAAATCGGTTTTCCACTCAATGAGAGTGAAGTAAAAATCACTGAGAATATAAAGCAAGAGAAAGAGTTCTAAGGCTTTAGAAAAATCCACCTGTCCTTATGCTTAGATTTGGATGAAAACGCATCTAGAATTAAATAATGATTTAATCTAGATGGAAAATATTACGATAAAACCACTGATTATGAATCCAATTGAATGATCACATAAATTTAAAAATCTCTTTGTATCCAACTCACAGGGGATCCAAGCATTCCATATATCATTAGATCATACGAAATCAAAGAACATATAAAGAGGAACAATTAGCCAAACTAAGAAAATTATTCAATTAAAATCAATAATCTAACCATCCACATCATCCGCATAAATTGGAAAATGTTTCAAATCCCTAACCTTAGAAAGGTGTTTAGTCAACCATTATTAAAGTTATCATCATTCTTAATGATTTACTAAACATTACAATGACTCAAAAAGAAACTAAAATAAGTAAACAAACTAATGGACAAGAAAGTAAGAGAGAGGAGAGAGGAGAGAACCAAAGCCAAGAGAGTGGGACGTCCAAGCAATGGAGATCTCCAATTTGAGCACTCAAGCTCAAGACAAAAGCTAGAAAACAAAAAAAACCTCAATGCCAAAAAGTGAGAACCGTGAGCCACCTTTGAGGGTATCTAATAGGATCCTTCTCTTCCTAAAGTGGGAACATCCCAAAAACAAGAGGAAAAAGTCAAAAGAAAAAAGCAAGTGTGTGTGGGACATCCCAAAAGGGATTGCATGTGTGGACGTCCCACACTTTTTTTTCTTTCCCTTTTTTTTAAAAATCTTTTCAACTCTTTCCTTTTTTTTGTAGATCTTTTCAACTCTTTTGGGAAAGGAGCCAAAACATCCTCTTTTGTCTTGGGCCTTGAGATTTAGCTTCTTTAGAACTTGGGCTTTAGGAATTGTGGACTTTAGTTTCTATCCTGGTTTCTTGGGCTCGGTATCTCTGTAAAAAATAAATGTACGTAATAAGGTCTCTCTTAAAAATATTTTGTATGCGGCCTTCCCAGACATGTATGAATACATGTATATATACCATTAAAATCAGAAAAATGAGAATTACGCAATGGTGAGAAGAGAATACACCACTTTACATATAGAATTAAAGATATAAACCAAAGAAGTATGATAATGCTTATTTAAATAAGGATAATTATGCAAAATTAAGAACTTATCAACACCCCTCAACCAGTATTTTGCTAGTCCTCGAGCAAAAAGAATGTGAAGAAGCAATATCAAAATATCATCATTTCAATTCAATGAGACAAGCAAAAAACTTTCATCGTGCAAACTAACCAAGAATTTTTTAAAGAATCTCAGTTCATCTCTCAGTAGCATCACCCAGTTGTAACAATGATTTCACTTTAGATTGAAGGGGCAGAATACATCCAATCAATTAATCAAGATAATAACTATAAAGCATGACTGTCAATCCTCCTTCTTTTCAAAACAGGTTTATCTTTTCAAAACAATTGAAGAAGAACAAAATTACTCATAATAAACTTCTTCATGTGACACATTCTAATCAAGGCATCAAATTTAGAATTATTAGGGCATTGATTTTCATTATATTTAAGCCATATATTCCAGCACTCTAAATAAAGTCCAAATCAATAAGTCACAATTTAGAAAATTTTGAGTGCATGTGCAGTCTGAAAAATATCCAAAGTATCAATTTCCTTAAGCAGAGTCAACTTTTTAATCACCACAAAATGGTCGGGTTGGCCTAAGGATCTGTATCAAAACTAAGCTAATCTGTCCAGGATCACAAAAGTTGTGGATATTCACCTTAATACCTCATGGGCTTTATCTGTGATATTCCAGTTTATTCATATTTTTACAATGATGGCTTTCACTCAACTTGTTCTAACAAGGTCATAGCAAAACAAACTGATATTTCAACATTGAGAGCGCATTTTTGAATTTTCATGTCCTTTTTCTTCCCCCCCCCCCCCCCCCCTTTTTTTTTAAAGACCTGACAAGAGGTAGCCCTTTTTAAGGTACTTGGTCTAATTCACTGGTTTCTTTCCATGACTTCATCATAACCCATTTCTGTTTTTCTTCTTACCAGCAAACCAAGTGAACAAAATAGTCATAGTTCATCAGAATTGGTTTCTCCCAACATTCCAGACAATTATCAAGTCAACAACTATCAAATTCAACCCAGCTCCAAAAATTGAGTCAGATGTGTAGAAAGTTCAAAAATTCAGCAATTTATAAAATTCACTAACTGAGAATTAGTAATAAAGACTTTCCATTGTAAACAACTGGAATTGAGCTTCTTAACGATTTTCACCGTGTGCTTTTATAATCCAAAATTCAATAACTCAATAGACAAAAGGCAAGGAAGAAAATAAAAAGCAGCCAAGATAGAAACACACATATTTTTTTTGTAAAGGAGGAATGCAATGGTCTACTATTAGGCAGAGATTATCCCAACAATAAAGTACAAATCTACACCCCCAACCTAAATTTCAAATAGAGATTTACATGAAATATAACATTGAGAGATCAAAAAGAGATAGAGGGCATGAAACATCACAGGGATATGAACTAATCAATCAAACTAAAAGAGAAAATAAAGCAAGTAAAAACAAACAAAAATGCATAGTATACACAAAAATCCTTCTCAAGTGAGAGAAAGGATCAATCAGGATAAAACCGGATCTTCCAGAGTTGTGGACTCAACATCCAGGGTGAAATTCTCCAAAAACGGTTTCAATCGTTGACCATTAACTTTAAAAATACTACCATTTTCAGGATTCTCAAACTCGACAGTTCCATAAGGATAGACAGTTTTCACAATGAAAGGACCGGTTCAATGAGATCGAAGCTTACTAGGAAATATATGCAAACCGGAATTATACAAAAGAACTTTTTGAGAAGGCTCAAAAGATTTTTGAAGAATATGTTTATCATGAAAAACCTTCATTCTTTCCTTACAAATTTTGGCACTCTCATAAGCATCATGTCGGACTTCCAACTTATCTAGTTAGAGTTTGGGAAGCGAGCTTGCTTTCTCCAAATCAAAATGGAAGGTCTTTATCGCCCAGTAAGCTTTGTGTTCCAATTCAACAGGCAAGTGACAAGCTCTTCCAAAGACAAGTCAATATGGAGACATTCCAATCGGGGTTTTGAAAGTTGTACGATAAGCCTATAGCGCGTCGGTTAGTCGTAACGACCAATCCTTACGATCTGGATTTATCGTTTTTTGTAAAATATTTTTAATCTCCCCGATTGGATATTTCCACTTGTCTACTTGTTTGTGGGTGATAAAGGATAAAAACTTTATGGATATCCCATATTTTTTCATCAAGGCCTCAAAAAGCCGATTACAGAAGTGCGTACTCCCATCACTTGTAGAGCCCCAGAACTTTTGTATATGTCTTGGAATGTGTGTCAAGGCGCTATGCGTTGTAATCTCCATTTTCATGAAATGAGAATTGGGAACCTTTGAGAATTTTGCAAGAATGCTATAAAATAATTAAATAAAATATTTATTAATATGCCATAGCCTTAGAAGGGTCCTAGTCATGTTTAGAAGAGGTTAGAATAGAACTAGGATAAGTCCAAGTAGTGGATTGGATGGAAAATGGACTCAGTGCCAAAATTTGCAGATAACCGATCGCTCGGTCCAAAGTAGCTATCGATCGGTATCTATCGACTGGTGCACTAAATTGTATGGGGAATTTTTTCAGAGAGGGTGTTCTCAACCGAGAGATCGGTCAAGAACACCGATTTGTCGGTCATGACCACCGATCGCTCGATTTTCGCGTTTTTGTAGAATTTCATTAAGGGCTTTTTCATCTTTTGGGCGTAATTGAAAGAGAGTGAGAGAGGAGAAAGAGGGTTTTAACTAAGGGTATTCAACTTGAGAGAAATCAAGGGTTTGATAACCCAAGATCATCCCCAAGGCTTAGATTCTTCAAATCCAAGGCAAAGCACATGAGGAGCACATTCTCCAAGCACGACAGCAACCCTACGCACATGTCGAAGGGTTTTTCTCGTCTTTTCAAGGTCGGTACCCTATACTACCCTCCTAGTTCATATTCTTCTTCTTTTCTTGTTTTTCCCTAAATTCTAAGCATGATAATGTATTGGGGTGAATGGATGGAGATGGATGTTTGTGGATGGGCGATGGATGTCTTGTGTATGTTTGTGATGAATGACATGGGAAGGGCATTGTACCAATAATGAACACACATGTATGTGATGAGCATTAATCCATCTAGAAAATCAAGATATAGGCTTTAACTATGATGTACACACCATATGTTTGATGAAATGTCAAGGTAAAGAGAATGAATTACAAATCAAGAAAAACATGACTTAAAGCATATGGAAATTTCTAGGGTTTATGATAGTGTGATTATTTGCTTTCTCTAACGGCATGAATATTTATGTGTTGAAATGAATATTATTTCATGCATTATTGAATTTCAAATGTCACGTTTAATTCCAAGTTAAAGCATGTATACGACCTCACGAGCACGACATGCATGACATGGTTTACCGAGTTTTCAAAACAAGGGTTTTATTCTCGATTCACGAACACCATGACAAGGCCAAATGTAAGGGTTGGTATGAGAGGTAGGGCATATCTTAAGATATGTTTTATCTCGCTTTTGACAAGAACAAGAAACCGCCAAGCAAGACTCTAAGCATGCATGTTTACTTTCAATGCATTTTCGCTAAAGAGGGGTTTCCCCTTCCTCACAAGTTGTATCTCATTTAGGATGAGGGGGTTCTAGACCACCCTCTCTCACAAGTAGCATGAGCATGTTTAATTTCCAAGCAAGCAAGCATGATCACAAGCAAGAACATGACATGGCATGCATGACACAACAAGACAAGCAATACATGATATGACACGACAAGCACTACTCGACGAGACGAACAAGACAAGACAAGTTTTCAAACACGAAAAGAGCATTTCAAGTCAAGTCAAGCACATGATGATTCAAGAGTTTTTCCGACTTTGATATGATGCAAGCAAGAACTATAAACTGTTTACTTTCTGTCAATTATATGAACAGCTTCCTGCTTTATTTCTATTATTATATTGCTATGACTGTTGGTTAGTAATCGGTACCCGCTGAGTATTCCATGCTCAACCATACTTTTGATGTCGGCAGATGTTAGTGATACGCCCACTTCTTTTGACATATGTGCTATAACGCCCCAAAACCCACCCTAAGAGTTAGAGTGAATCTTGGACGACCCATCATAACTTGCATGACTTGCTTGACCAAAATAACCTGCAACAGACTTAGAGCATACACAATAGAGGAAAATAATAGCGGAAACGTAACTATGAAGCATAGTGAAAGTCTAAACAAAACCTCTATGTGTATATATACATGAACCAAGTTTTATACAAAGAGGGGACAAAAGAAGGTGCGGACATGCCCTCCAAAATACATACATATAATCTCTCAAGCTCACACCCATAGATCACTCACTCAGAATCTACCACCGCCTAATAGTAACCCTCTACCTGAGGTTCCTCCATAGGTTCCTCAACGTACTCTTCTTCTACCCAAGGGCCCGGTACGCAGATATCAAAAGGAGCAGCCGCTCCGCTATCACCTGCCGACATAAGAAGTACGGCTGAGCATGGAATACTCAGAGTGTACCAAATACTAACCAACAGTCATAGCAACATAGTAATATAGAAATGGAATAAAGTAGGAAGCAGTTCATATGGTCAACAGGGAAAACAAAGAGTTTATAGTCCATGCTTGAATCATATCGAAGTCGAAAAAACTCTTGAAATCATCTTGTGTTGTACTTGGCTTGAAATACTCAGTCATGCGTGAAAACTCATCATGTCTATCTTGCTCATCTGTTATGCTCGACTGGGTGTGCCTAGCTACCGTTCATAGACCGTCGCAACTAGTATCCCCTACGCTGGACTGGGTATACCTAGATGTCGTTCATAGACCGTCGCAACTAGTATCCCCTATGCTGTACTGGGTATGCCGTTCATAGACCGTTGCAACTAGTATCCCCTATGCATGACTTGTGATATCGGAGCAAAGCATATCTTAGGATATGCCCTACTCCTAAGCGAAACATATCTTAGGATATGTCCTAACCCTATTACTTGAAAAACCCGATAAACCATGTCATGCCCGTGAAATCGTGTACGCTTAACTCATGAAAATTAAATGAACATAATAGGCTTAAAATCCTTCAAGGCAACATTGAATATCAAGGCAATTAAATCTACATGCATAAAATCCTAGAAAGCGAATAAATTTATAATCATACAATTCTAAAAAGCGAATAACACACTATCATGAACCCTAAGAATTTCCATATGCTTCAAATCATGCTTTTCTTAACTTATAATTCATTTTCTTCATATTGGCATTTCATCAAACATATGGTGTGTACATTATGGTTAATGCCTAAATCTTGTTTTTCTAGATGAGTTAAGCTCATAGCACACATGTGTGTTTATTATTAAGACAATGCCCTTCCTATTTCGTTCATTACAACACATACACATGGCATCCATTCGCCCAAATCCATCCTCACACAACCATTCCATTCACATCCCAATAGGTTCATACTTTAGGAAAACTATAAAAGGAAAGAATAGGGGATATGAACTAGGAGGGTAGTAAAAGGTACTGACCTTGAAGAAGGGAAGAAAAACCCTTGAAATGACGAGGATGAACGCTGCCCTAGCTTGGAGAACGTGCTTGAAGTCGGATTTGAAGAATCCAAGCCAATGGGATGATCTTGGGTAGCCAAACCCTTGATTTCTCCTCAAGTTTAAAACCCTAGGTTAGAAACCCTCTTCCTCTCCTCTACTCTCTCTCAAAATGCTGCCCTAAGGGTTTATGAAACCCTTAGGCTCAAGCAAGCCTTTATAGGCAAGGTGGAAATGCCCAAAAGATGAAAAAGCCCTTACTGAAATTTCTGCAAAGCGCGATAGACCGATCGATCGGTGGTCAATACCGAGCGACCAGTATTCTTGACCAAGCGATCGGTCAAAATCATGCTCTCTGGAATTTTTCCCCATACAAAAAAGTGCACCAGTTGATAGCTACCGATTGATTGGTTGTGGACCGATCGATCGCTAATTTGAACCGAGCGATCTGTTATGGACCGATCGATCGCTCTAGCTATCGGTTCTTTGCAAAAACGCATTTCAATATTTTGGCCATAACTTTTGACTTGTTTGTCGGATTTTGATGATTCAACTTGTGTTGGATTCGTCTTTCGAATGGGCACATTTCTAACATTTCAGAATTTTCAATTTCTCCCTTATTCATTGACCCAATTACCCCTAAAGTTAACTGATCTGTAAATGGAGTTCAGTAAACCGGATTTTAACATATCCGACTTAGGAATCCCACTTCCCAACACTTAACGTTCTTTAAAATTTCTCCTTCCATAGAATTGAAAGATTACAAAGGCCTAAAGCCTTGGCACGGATTCCAATACATGGGTAAAAGTTTCGGGGTTCTACATGTGCTCCTGGTCCATGGGAGGAAGAGGAGTACGTCAAGGAGACCCCTGCTGAGGAGCCTCACGTGGAGGGCTACTACTAGGTGGTAGATTCTAAGTGAGCGTGGGTGAGCATGAGAGATTTGTACCCATGTATTTTGGCGGGAATGTCCACACCTTCTTTTGTTTTCTCTTTTGTACAAAACTTGGATTACATGTATATACATAGAGGTTTTGGTTAGACATCCGCTGTGCCATGTTAATTGTGCTTCTACTATTATTGTCCTCTATCGTATATGCTCCATGTGTTTTGCAGGATGGTTTGTCAAGCATGTCACGTAGGTCATGACAAGTCGTCCAAGACTTACTCTAACTCCTAGGGTGGGTTCTAGGTCCCGACATCACTAATAATGGCTTGAGGTGTTCCAAACCTTGATAAAACATTTTCTTTTAAAAATCGCAAGACCGTTTTGTGGTCATTGGTTTTGCTTGGAACAGCCTCGATCCATTTTGACACATAATCAACGGCTACTAAGATATAAAGATACCCAGAAGGAGGAAATGGTCTCATGAAATCGATGCCCCAACAATCAAAGACTTCAATAATCAAAATTGGGTTGAGAAGCATTATATTCCGACTGGAGATTCCTCCTAATTTTTGGCAGTGCTTGCATGCTTTGCAAAACTCATGAGTGTCCTTAAAAGGAGTGGACCAATAAAAACCACTTTGTAGAATTTTTGTGGTAGTCTTTTTGGCTGAAAAATGACCATCACATGCTTCAGAGTGACAAAAGGAGATGACATTCATGTGTTTAGAATCAGACACACATCTCCTAATAATTTGATTAGAACAATATTTAAACAAATAAGGATCATCCCAAAAAAGTCTACGTACCTCAGTCAAAAATTTCTTTTTATCTTGTGGTTTCCAATGAATAGGAATGTTAACTGTAACAAGATAATTCACAAGATCCGAAAACCAAGGTAATTGGGAGACAGTAAAAAGTTACTCATCAGAAAACATGTCTTTGATCGGCATTGTCTCCAAGGAATCAGAAAGCACAAGACGGGATAGATGATTAGCCTCTACATTTTCTACTCATTTCTTATCTTTAATTTCTAAGTCAAATTCCTGGAGTAGGAGGATCAACCTAAGGAGTCTTGGTTTAGCATCCTTCTTAGAAAGAAGGTACTTTAAAGCTACATGGTCAGTGAATATAATAATTCGGGATCCAATCAAGTAAGATCGGAACTTGTCAAGTGCAAAGACTATGGCTATGAGTTTTTTTTCTGTAGTAGAATAGTCCATCTGAGGACTGTTCAAGGTCCTACTTGCATAGTAAATGACACAAGGCATTTTATCCTTGCATTGCCCTAACACGGCCCCAACCGCATAATCACTAGCATCACACATGACTCAAAGGGTAAACTCCAATCAGGTGGTTGCATAATAGTTGCAGAAGTCAACATGCCTTTCAGCTTTGCAAAAGCTTCCTGACATGCTTTAGTCCACTCGAAGGAGTTTTCCTTTGATAAAAGGTTACACAATGGTCTAGATATTGCACTAAAGTCTTTAATAAACCTTCTGTAAAATCTTGCATGACCTAGAAAAGATCTAATGTCCGTAATGGTCTTTGGGGTGGGCAAATTGGCTACCAAATCAATTTTGGTTCTATTCACTTCGATTCTTTAGGAGGAGACAATGTAGCCAAGCACGGTCCCTTTAGAGACCATAAAATAACACTTCTCCCAATTCAGAATGAGGTTTTTCTCCTCATATCTAATCAAAATATTCTTTAAATTACACAAACAATCATCAAAAGAATCACCAAACACAGAAAAATCATCCATAAACACTTCAAGAAAACGCTCTACCATATCGCTAAATATACTCAACATGCATCTTTGGAATGTGGCAGGAGCATTACACAACCCAAATGGCATCCTTCGGTAAGCAAAATTGCTGAATGGACATGTAAAAGTGGTTTTTTCTTGATCTTCAGATGTAATTTCTATCTGATTATATCCAGAGTACCCATCTAGAAAACTGTAAAATTTATGACCAACTACTCTTTCTTAAATTTGGTCCATAAAGGGCAAGGAAAGTGGTCTTTTCTAGTCACTAAGTTCAACTTCCTATAGTCAATGCACACACGCCAACCACTTGTGACTCTAGTTGGGATTAATTCATCATTAGCATTCTTGATTACAATTATACCGGATTTCTTAGGTATCACTTAGGTAGGACTTACCCATTGACTATCAGAAATAGAGTATATGATCCCTACATCCAAAAGTTTTAGGACATCTGCTCTAACCACATCTTTCATGTTGGGATTCGACCTGCACTGCATCTCTCTAGAGAGTTTAGCATTATCCTCCAAATATATCTTATGGGTACAAATTAAGGGACTGATTCCCTTAATATCAGCTATAGTCCACCTTATTGCACCTTTGTGTTCTTTAAGAACATCAACTAATTTTTCTTCTTGAGTCTCATTCAATTGTGAGGAGATGACCACTGGGAATGTCTCTGCTTAGCCCAAAAATGCATATTTGAGCTCAGCTGGCAAAGGTTATCAACTCAAGCTTTGGTATTTGGATACTTGATGGGAGGGGCAGGGTATCACGAGGTGGCAGTTCCTCAAAACGTGATCTCCACTTGTTAGTATCCAACACCAAAACAGATTCTAACAAAGATTTTACAGAATTAATTAAAATGCCCTCATCAAAATCATTAAAATATGTCAAACAAGCTTCTAGAAGATTAGAAAAAGAAGATTGAAGAAATTGGTCTTGCACAATAGTTTCAATCAAGTTTACCTCATGCACGTCATCATCATCCCCAGGTTGTTTGTAGATATTAAAAATATTTAATTCCAAAGTCATATTGCCAAATGAGAGTTTCATTACACCATTCCTGCAATTGATCAAAGCATTGGAGGTTGCAAAGAATGAGCGGCGTAAAATGACATGAATTTGAGTATATGCATTCAACATGGGTTGTGTGTCCAAGACAATGAAGTCAACAGGAAAATAAAATTTGTCTACTTGGACCAACACATCCTCAACTACCCCTCTCGGTATTTTCACTGAACAGTCAGCAAGTTGGAGTGTTACCTTAGTGGGCTTCAGCTCACCAAGACCCAATTGCTCATACACCGAGTAGGGTAAGAGGTTAACATTAGCCCCAAGGTCAAGATAAGCTTGCTCTATCCTGAAGTTTCCAATAATACAAGAAATTGTTGGGCACCTTAGATCTTTGTGTGGGGTATTATGTTGAATGATTGCACTCACTTGTTCTGTCAAGAAAGCTTTCTTTTGTGCATTAAGTCTACGCTTGACTGTAAATAAATCTTTTAAGAACTTGGCATATGATGAAATTTGTTTGATAGCATCTAACAAGGGGATGTTGATTTTCACTTGTTTGAAGATTTCTAAAATATCAGTATTCTGGACTAACTTTTGAGGATGTTGTAATCTTTGGGAAAAAGGAGCAGGTATCGGACATTGCAAAGCCATATCAAATTTGGACTTAACAAGTTCATCATCATTCTTTGATTTTAAAGATTCCTCAGGTTTGTGAACCTTCTTTGGAATCCATTTCGTAGAGTGGTGATGGACTTGATATGTTCCACTTGGGAATTTGAAGAATTTGAATTACTTACCTCAAATTGACCTCTAGGATTTGGTTGAGGTTGAGCAGGAAATTTGGCCTTTTCTTGAATGCTCAACGAATAGGTCAAATCTTTGACAGGATCATTTTTTCAGAAACTCCCTGGTCAATTCTTGCCATGTGCCAATGGATCTTGGCTTTAGAAAATTAAGCCAATTTTTGGCCTTCTCTTTTAAAGAGAAATGGAACAATTTTAACCTAATCACATCATCACTAGCATTTTGATTGCGCAAGATTGCACAAACCTCATCAAATTCTTTCAAGTGTAGGTATGGACTTTCTGAGTGTCATGGAACTTAGGAAGTAATTGAATAACTCCTGGTTTTAAATCAAAAGTATTTGTATTAGTGGGAAAAACCATACAAGACGGAGAACTAGTACTTGTTGGTTGCAAATATTTACGCAAGGTTAGCATTGGTGGATTATTATGAACTCCATCATCCCCCTATCACTTTCATTGTCAATCATAGTGTCTGATGAATAAGAATGATCAGAATCTTCAAACAAGTTATTAGACAAGGCTTCAATCTCAAAGTCTGTTCTCCTCAAGTGGCTTATGTGATCTCGATTCCACGTGATCATACAAATGAGAGAACTCAAAGGGAAAGTTAGGGATTCAAACAAGAATGTATGCACCTCCTACAAGTCTTCTATACGAACAACCTAACTTAAGGGGGCGATAGATGAGGCACGTATACAGAGTATACGCCAAGGTTCCCCACTAGGTTATAAGTTGACAGTAGATGTAAAATAAGTAGGAGAATAACGAGACTGAAGGAGTGAGTTTAGCAGAAGTGAAGATATTCCCGAGCTTAGGCAAAGCAATGCCTGTTACCAAGTAGGCAAGCAATAGATGTACCTGATTTACACAAGCAATATCAATCCGCTTAATTACCTACCGTGGGAGGGTGCACGGAGTTCCAACCTTCCATCTCTGTCATATATTCTCTTCAAGTAAGTTAATTGACTTCCTACCATGGAAGAGTGCACGGAATTCCAACATTCCAATTCAAACTCTATGATCTTCTATTTTTCTCTTGAATGCAAGATCCTTTCTTGAATGCAAGATCCTTTCTCAAAGATTGGTTCTAATATTATTCAAGATTGGCTCTGATATTATCCAAGATCAAAACAAAAACCAAGAGAATGAAGAAGAAAGGAGGTGTTAAGAGCAAGAAAGTAAAAGTTAGAAGTTAGGATTAGAGGGGGATGGGAAATGGGAGAATTTCGTAACCCGTGTTCTCATCACATGTTGCAATTCTCGGCAACGGGGCCAAAAACTTGTTACAACTTAATGTAATCCAAATTAATGGACATGAAATCAAGAGTAAAAATAATATACTTGCAAGTGCACAAGTGACACAATTGATATATCTGGTAAGCACAGGGTAAGATCCACAGGGTCGGATCCATAGTTGTGCAACAAGAATTAAGGAAATGAATTAGAAAGAGAAGCAGCATAAAATCGGTTTTTCACTCAATGAGAATGAACCAAAAATTACTAAAAATATAAAGCAAGAGAAAGAGGTCTAAGGCTTCAAGAAAATCCACCTATCCCTCCTTATGCTTAGATTTGGATGAAAACACATCTAGAATTAAATAATGATTTAATCTAGATAGAAAATACTATGATAAAACCACTGATTATGAATCCAATTGAATGATCACAGAAATTTAAAAATCACTTTGTATCCAACTCACAAGGGATCCAAGTATTCCATATATCATTAGATCATACGAAATCAAAGAACATATAGAGAGGAACAATTAACTAAACTAAGAAAATTATTCAATTAAAATCAATAATCAAACCATCCACATCATCCACATAAATTGGAAAATGTTTCAAATCTCTAACCTTAGAAAGGTGTTTAGCCAACCATTATTAAAGTTATCATCATTCTTAATGATTTACTAAATTAACATTACAATGACTCAAAAAAAGAAAACTAAAATAAGTAAACTAACTAAAGGACAAGAAAGTAAGAGAGAGGAGGAGAGAACCAAAGCCAAGAGAGTGGGACGTCCAAGCAATAGAGATCTCCAATTTGAGCACTCAAGCTCAAGACAAAAGCTAGAAAACAAAAAAAAACCTCTATGCCAAAAAGTGAGAATCGTGAGCCACCTTTGAGTGTATTTAATAGGATCCTTCTCTTCCTAAAGTGGGAACATCCCAAAAACAAGAGGAAAAAGTCAAAAGAAAAAAGCAAGTGTGTGTGGGACATCCCAAAAGGGATTGCATGTGTGGACGTCCCACACTTTTTTTTCTTTCCATTTTTTTTAAAAATTTTTTTAACTCTTTCATTTTTTTGTAGATCTTTTCAACTCTTTTGGGAAAGGAGCCAAAACATCCTCTTTTGTCTTGGGCCTTGAGATTTAGCTTCTTTAGAACTTGGGCTTTAGGAATTGTGGACTTTACTTCTATCCTGATTTCTTGGCCGGGCTTGGAATCCCTGCAAAAAATTAATGTACGTAATAAGGTCTCTCTTAAAAATAATTTGCATGCGACCTTCCCAGACATGTATGAATACATGTCTATATACTATTAAAATAATAAAAAAGAGAATTACGCAATGGTGAGAAGAGAATACACCACTATACGTATAGAATTAAAGATATAAACCAAAGAAGTATGATAATGCTTATTTAAATATGAATAATTATGCAAAATTAAGCACTTATCACTTGACTTCCATGATCTTTTTTCCCCGGGTGAAGATCCAACCTTACAATGAAGCTCCTCACTTCAAGTACAAGAATCCACCGATTCTCTGATTTCGTACACTCTTTATATAGAAGTGTTTTTACAATCATAAAATGCTCCTTAATATGAGCTGGATGATCACTTTAAAGCTCTCTAAAAATCTTCCAAAGATTGGAGTTGAATAGCTCAAGTTATGGGATTTGGGATTTCTAGGGTATACTCAATAGATTTCAAAATCTAAGTCTGTGAGTGATTGATTGAATGATCTAGAATGATAAGATTTTTTATTTTGTTCATAAATCATCTCATTTTATAGCCCAAAAAGTTTTATAGTCGTTGGAGTATCATTTAATGCAAAAAGAGCCATTAAAAAATAGTTGTTATAGAGTGAAAATACTCTGTCCCGACCCATCCAGTCAACTGGATGAGTCCATCCAGTTGACTGGATGAAACTCCGTTTTTGTCTCTCGGTGTTTCGACCATAACGTTTGATTGGCTTAACAGAATTTGGTGATTCAACTTCAAATAGACTCAAAATTTAAAGGGGAACAATTTTGTGTCTAATGTAAAAATCATAATTCTGCTTTATTTTTAGTCTAAGTGGGTCCCAACGTTGACTGGTCAATCCAGGCGACTGGATGGTGCTATGTTTTGTCTCCGTTAGTATTTTGACCATAATTATTGATTGTCTTAATGGAATTAGGTTATTCAACTTCCTAATCGACTTAACATTCAAAGGGAAACAATTTTTGTGTCTAATGATCAAATCTTAATTCTTCTTTATTCATAGCCAAAATGAGTCCTAAAGATTTCTAGATTTGGAACAAAATGGCCAGAAAAAATTAGCTCGTCCAGAAGACTAGATGACCCCATCCAGATGTCTAGATGATGCAATTTTTGTAGAGAATCCATTTTTTGAGATCTAATGATGAGATTTGATTCCAAGGACTTCTCCCTCATCTTAATTAAGATGATTACCAACTTTTTAGGTCTTTTAAGTGATTTTCAATTTGATCCTAAGGAACCTAGGGTCAATCTAAGTTTCTGAGCTTTTCAACAACCAAACTTTGAAGACTTTTTACACAAGTCCTAAACTCTCTTAAAAGATTAAAAAAAGATACTCTAAACCTTCTTGAGAGTTGGTCTTCAACTTGATCTTGGATCTTCTGATTTGATTTCTTTAGCTTCAAGATCATCATTCTTCTTCTTTAATCTTCATTGATCTTCAATTTGATCCAAATGACTTGACTTGATGAAGGATCTTCTCATAAATGGTGTCACTTTCATGTTTTTTCCTTGAATGCCTTTGCTAATGCTGTTTGGTAAATTGATTTCACATAAAACTCATTAAGACATTAGTAACACAATTCACATTTTATTATTTTGTTATCATCAAAATCATAAGGAGACCTAAGGTAGACACCTATAGGCTAACAAACCCCTATGACCGTATATCTTTAAAGGGGCATTATAAATTTTCTTAGACCCCCATTGCATATATATTGTTTGATTAATAAATTAATTGAATGTACATATGATTTCTATAAATGAAAAATAGTTTTGTTAGGATTCATTTATATCTCATTAGTTAATTTGTTAGATGATGGATAGATACCCTTAACAAACTCAATTAATTAGTAATTAACTAATTTGTTAGTAACTTGACATATATTAGTTATAATTTCATATCTTATTAGTTAATTTATTAGATGGTTAAAATATACCCTTAACATACTTAACTAATTAGTTACTAAATAATTGGTTAGTAAATTGACCTTTTTATGCTAGCTTAAGGGTTTTTAATTGTTGCGACCCAAAATACCCCCTAGGAGTTAGGGCTATTTTAGCTCGTGACTGCCGTGTTATACAATCCTATATGACACATAAGGCATACATATCACCCAGTGAAAATACACAAGCATATACTTAGCAGAAACAAAATGGAAGTAATTTATCATAAAACACTCATATCATTATGTTCAAGTCTGAACCAACAGAATCATAGCAAAATATGAAGTATGAAGCGGACAAGTCCCACTCTCAATACTATCAAAATATAAGTATACTCTCATTCACTCTCTCAGCAATAATCTAGATAGGACCCCTTATCTCGAGTTCCATCATCCTGATGATGATCCATGGTAGGCTCCGACTTGTAGTACTCTTCCTCTATCCAAGGCTCCGAAGCACATATGTCGAAGGGAACACGTGCACCTACCGACATAAAATGTACGGCTGAGCATGGAATACTCAATGTCTACAAACTACTAGCTAACAATGAGATAATATCATGGAGCATGCAAAGGCATAGAGCCGTAGAGCGTAGAAATCCGTTGAAAACCCATACTAGTTCCAAAACCATTCCTTTATAAGTTTCTTATGAAATCCAAAACCATACGAGTCTTATGAGCATATGAGAATCAAGTCTTATGAGTTCTTTGAGTTCCTTAGAGTTCTTATGAGTTCTTTGAGTTTCTTAGAGTTCTTATGAGCCATAGAAACTTAGAGCACTTATGAGCTTATGATCCGTAGAGACTTACAGCACTTAGAGACTTTGAGATTCACTTATGAGCTTATGAGATCCTTATAAGCATAACTTAGAGCCAGACCTTAGCACCCGTAAAAAGACTTAGAGTCGGGCATATAAATACCTTTCATTGAATACATAGAAGTGGGCTACCAAGATCCTTGACCAACCTTTCCGTTGGCTTTATCGAACTTTTTATGAGATTTCTTTGAGCCAGATATGACATGTCCTTGGATATGCCCTATCCTTGACCAACCTTTAGTTTGGCTTTATCAATGCTTTTGAGCTTGGTAGCTTATGAGTTCTTAAAATTTCTTATGAATGCTTCGATAACCCAACTTATAAGAAAACCTTCAAATCATGTAAGACATAGAGTGCATAGAGTGCTTGTGAACATCATACTATACTTAGGAAGCTTAAAAACATGGAATCATAGTCATAGAAATTCAATAATAGTGATAGCTTACAAACACTTAGAATTCATCATCCAATTCACCCAAGAACACACTAATTTTATTTAAAGAATAGCGAAGGGTAGATAGTAGAGTGTATCTACCTTTCTTAGATCAAAGCTTTGATCTAAATTGATTGAGAAAGGTTGAGAAGCAAGAAGGACTCCTTTGTTGAGAAATCAAACTCAAGAACACCAAAATCAAAACCCCGAGCTTCTTTCTTCTTCCCCTTTCTTTTCTTCTTTCTCTTTAAACTTTCTCCCAAAAACTTCCCCTAAGGGTTCCAAGAACCCTAGGCCACGAGTTTGGTCTTTATATAGGGGTAAGCCGAAACCCCATAACACCCTTAAAATAACCCTGGAGGTCGGCCATAGGCAAAACAGACACCACCGATCAATCGGTCATAAGGATCGATCGATCGGCTGAAAAACTCCTCTCTGTCTAAAAACACCATGCAAAATTTAACTTGACCGATCAATCAGTCATGGGGACCGGTCGATCGGTGGGGGATGGATCAATAGGTCATGAAACCGGTTGATCGGTTCTTCTAGGTTTTTGCTTGATTTTCCTATTTTTTTTCATTTTCCACACTTAGTCTTTCCTTATGCTATTAGCTTGAACCCTTAGCTCACCTAGGGTACTTAATACCTTTGCTCTAATCACCCACACACGCGCATCACAAACCATACTTAGGATCTTACCAAAAATCCTCATTCCATAATTAGAATACCAAGGTCACATGGAAGACCTTAGCTCGAAGTGTCTAGTGCAAAAGCACTATTCACACACTATTCACAGCACCACTCACCTGCTATGAACAGGAGATCCGGGGTTCTACATCCTCCCACCTTACAAGAATTTCATCCCCGAAATTAGGACGATACTTCATACACGAAAAAACCATAAAGACAATGAACTTTACATACACAACCCAAAATACTACTCAAACAGGTGGGGGTATTTCTCCCTTACTTCAGCCTTGCGCTCCAAAGTAGCTTCCTTTGCAGAATGGTGTTGCCACTTCACGATGACCAATGGAATAGTCTTGGTACACAAGACTTGATCTCTATAATCCAAAATCCGAGCCAATTACTCCACCAACGTAAGATCCTCACGGATCTCAACAGGATCTAGATCAATGACATGTGAAGGGTCCAACACATATTTCCAAAGCATGGAAACATGAAAGATATTGTGGACCGCCGCCATGTGAGGAGGTAGTGCCACTCTATAAGCAACTTCACCCACACGTGTGATCACCTCAAAAGGTCCCACATACCTCGGACTAAGTTTCCCCCTCTTACCAAACCTCATGAATCCCCAACTCAGAAATCTTCACAAAGACCCGATCCCCAACCTGGAATTTGAAGTCTCTGTGGTGAGTGTTCACATAGCTTTTCTACCTGTCCTGGGCAGTCTTCAACCTCTCCCGAATGATCTTGACTCTCTTAGCAGTCAGCTCAATCAACTCAGGACCTAAAAATTTTCTCTCTCCAACCTCATCCCAGTAGAGAGGAGACCTGCAACTTCGCCCATACAAGGCCTCGAAAGGTGTCATCTGGATGCTCGCCTGGTAACTGTTGTTGTGGGAGAACTCAACCAACGGTAAAAGATTCTCCAAACTGCCCTGGAAGTCTAACATGCATGCTCTTAGCATATCCTCAATCACCTGGTTCACCCTCTCATCTGCCCATCAGTCTGAGGATGAAAGGCGGTGCTGAAATCTAACCGAGAACCCATAGCACTCTGAAAGCCCTTCCAAAACCTGGAAGTAAACCTCGGGTCTCGATCAAATATGATAGAAATTGGCACCCCATGCAGTCGAACCCCCTCCTTGGTGTACAAGGCTACCAGCAGACTCATACTGTACGTAGTCCGATAGGGTAGGAAATGCGCAGACTTTGTCAACCGATCAACTACAACCCAAATAGCATCGGAGCCCTTTGCCGTCCTTGGCAAGCCAACTATAAAGTTCATCAAGATATTCTCCTATTTCCATTTCGGAATAGGGAGGGGCTGTAAAAGACCTGTCAGGGCTCTGGTGCTCGGCCTTCACCTGCTGGCACACCAAGCAACGGGCCACGTACTTTGCCACTTTCCTCTTCATGTTCTGCCACCAATAGTGCCCTTTGAGATTCTAGTACATCTTCATACCCCCAAGATGCATAGTATACTTGGACCGGTGGGCTTAATCCAAAATCTCACTCCTCAACTCTGTGTTGGGGGGAACACAAAACATGCCTTTGAATGTGATAGCTCAATTACCATTCAAAATGAACTCTTTACTGCCACTGCTAACTGAGGTAAGTGAGCAATTCTGCATCCGAATTCTGTAACTCTTTAATCTGAACCTAGATATAAGGCCTGACCATAAGATTAGCCATGATTGGCCCAAAAGTAGGGATGCTGAAACTAGTATCGAGGTTCGCCATTACCTCTAACATCTTCCACTTGTGAACCATCATAAGAACCAAGTGTCTAGAAGACTTCCTACTCAGAGCATCTGCTACCACATTCGCTTTACCTGGGTGGTACTGGATAGTTTAGTCATAATCCTTCAGAAGCTCTATCCATCGACGCTGCCTCAAATTCAGTTCCTTCTGACAAAACAGATACTTTAAGCTCTTATGATCCGTGAACACATCAAACTGTTCCCCATAAAGGTAGTGACGCCAAATCTTCAGTGCAAAGACAACTGCAACAAGCTCTAAATCGTGTGTAGGATAGTTGTTCTCGTGGTATTTTAACTGCCGGGAAGCATAAGCAATGACTTTTCCACGCTTCATCAGAACATATCATAGCCTGATAAGTGATGCATCACTATAGACTATGAAACTGTCGCTCCCAGATGGAACTATGAGGACATGGGCCATAGTAAGTTTCTTCTTGAACTCCATGAAGCTTGCCTCACACTTCTCGCTCCAAGTAAACATAGCATTCTTCCTCGCAAGATAACTAAGTGGAGCTGCTAAGCTAGAGAACCCCTCCACAAACCTCCTGTAGTACCCTGCCAGGCCAAGAAAACTGCGAATTTTGGTAACACTCTTTGGCCTCTCCCAGTTCATCACTGCCTCTATCTTTGCAGAGTCAACTGAGATACCCTCGACAGATACCATGTGGCCAAAGAATGTCACCTTCTCCAACCAAAACTCGCACTTCCTCAACTTAGCATACATGCTATGCTATCGAAGAGTCTGCAACGTAAAGCGGAGATCTCTCGTATGATCATCCTGTGTCTTAGAGTACACTAGGATATCATTCACGAAGATGATCATGCACCGATCAAGAGATGGTCTGACCACCCGGTTCATCAAATCCATAAAAGCAGCTGGTGTATTCATCAGACCAAAAGGCATGCCCAAGAACTCGTAGTGCCCATACCAAGTCCTGAAGGCAGTTTTGGGAACATTTTCAACCATGATCTTTAACGATGGTATCCAGATCTAAGATCAATCTTCGAGAAGAACTTCGATCCCTTTAGTTGGTCAAATAGATCGTCTATCCAAGGCAATGGATAACGATTCTTGATCATGACCTTGTTCAGTTGTCTGGAGTCAATACACATCCGCATCGACTCATCCTTTTTCTTCACGAAGAGCACAGGAGCTCCCCATGGTGAAACACTCGGCTGGATGAAGCCAAGACCCTGCAATTCCTCCAATTGCTCCTTCAACTCCTTAAGCTCAATAGGGGCCATCCTGTATAGAGCCCTAGAAATCGGAACAGTTCTAGGAGTAAGCTCGATCGCGAACTCTATCACTCGGTCAGGAGGCAAACCCGGTAGAACCTCAGGAAATACATCCAAGTACTCACTCACAACCAGAATGGTTGAGGAGTCTCACACCTCTAAACTCGAGAGACTAAGGATTGCAAAGCGAGCGATGTCTCTCCTCCATATCCCTCAAAAATGAAACGGCTTCACACCCTCTGGCCTGAAGTCCACCCTCTTTTCAAAACATGCTACATGCCCGCGGTGAATCGAGAGCCAATGCATCCCTAGGATGACATCAAAGTCTAATTCTTGGAACTCAATAATGATCAGATCGACTGGCAACTCATGCTATCCAACTTGCACAACACAGCCTCGATACACTTTGTCTGCATCAACCGACTTGCTGAGCGAAGTTAAAATGAACAACTCCTGGGGTAATTGACTCGGCTCTGAGGCAAGGCCCTTGGCAAAGGTAGGCGAGATAAAAGAATGCGTTGATCCAGTGTCAATCAACACAAGCACTAAGCACTCGCTAATGAGCAAGGCACCTGAATATTTAAACTAACTTACGTCAATAAATTTCCCAAGTAACACATATTATATAGGTAACATGTTGCACTCATAGGCAATCATAGTATATATATAACATCAAAATTTCATAACTAGAACAACTTTGACTTGAGCGTACCTTACACAACATCATCTGCTGTATGTGCGTCCTACTCTATCATGACGAAAACCCGACCCTGGTTTGCCCTGTGAAGCGGCTAGGTGGGCTGTGGAGGCCTGAAAGCCTGTGAAGACCCCTATTGTGAAGTCTGCCTGACTTGAGGTCTAACTCCCCGCGGCATGGCCAGTAACTGCCTCTGTGGGCAATCCCTAATCATGTGGCCCTGATCACCACAGTGGAAGCAACCCCCGGAAAGTCTACGACACTCCCCGACCTTGTGCCTCTTACCACAAACAGGGCACTCCTCAAATGGTGATGATGCCGAGGATATGGGCGGCGCATATCTAGTGGCTTGTGTAGCAGTAGGCCGAGGTGCCAATGGGGCAAAAGGAGGCCTCTGAGCCTACCTAGGCTGAGAAGTCTGATATGGAGCAGTCCTGACCGTCTTCTCAGGCGGTGCTGAGCCACTGGACTTTCCTCGAAATATGCCTCTTCCCAGGCCACCATCTCTCCTCCTGAGAAATTCATCAAAATTCCTCTCGGCAATTTTTGCCTTCCCCATAATATCCCTCCAGTTCTCTACCTGGAACATAGAAATCCTATCATGGATGACAGACTGCAATCCATCCTCAAACTTCCTAACTCGCATACTCTCAGTAGCAATCAAATATAGAGCAAATCTCGACAATCCGACGAACTTAGCCTCATACTCGGCCACGCTCGTCTCTCCCTGTTCGAGAAGCACAAATTCTCTCACCTTCTATTCGTTGACAAACCTGGGGAAGTACTACTCATAGAAAACATCTAAGAACTCCCCCCATGTTTAGGGTACCCCTGCCTTAGCTACATCCCTTTGCCTCAGGGCAGCTCTCCACCAATGTTCGGCTTCGCCTTCCATTACAAAGGAAGCCCACTCAACATGCTGCTCATCGGTGCAGCGAAGTACCCGAAATGTCTTCTCCAGCTGCATAATCCATGCTTCTGTAGCCATGGGATTGAGCGTCCCATAAAAAGTAAGTGGCCGCAGTCTTCAGAAAGCCTCTAGTCTCGCAGTGTGATATACCAAAGGAGGTGGGGGTGCAGCCGTAGTAGCAGTAGTCTGGCTAGTTGTTAAAAGAGTCACCGCCTTGGCCATTGACCCGAGAAGGTGCATAAATTCGGGCTGTTACTACCCCATTGGAATCTCTCCTTCAGACATTCTGGTCTAATAACCTCTACCTCAAGTGCCACGCCTCATGATAACAATCCTAAGGACAATAGCAAAACATCAAGCTCTTGATTACCGCAGTTCAATGAGCACTTAGTGCTTTATATAAACATTGCATACATCAGAGTATACACAAAATAGTATAAGCATATCAAGGAAATCCTAATGATGCTAAGTTCTCAACTCGGCTAATGAGTTAACCGGTTACATGATAAGACTAGATGACTAGTCCATACTTGGAATCTAAACTTCCTAGATTGACCTAAGGACTTACTTGATACCCATTATGTGACGGTATCAAACTTAAGTTAAGAAGTTCATCTGAGTTCTAAGTTCAACTCCGAGAACATGCTTCCTCTTAGAAGACGAATTAGCCTAAGGGAAACTAATCCCTAGGCTCTGATATCAAGTCTGTCGCGACCCAAAATACACCCTAGGAGTTAAGACTACTTTAACTCATCACTGCCGTGTCATACAATCCTGTATGACACATAAGGCATACATACCACCCTATGAAAATACACAAGCATTTACATAGCAGAAACAAAACGGAAGCAATTTATCATAAAACACTCCTATCATTAGGTTCAAGTCTGAACCAACAGAATCATAGCAAAATATGAAGTATGAAGCGGACAAGTCCCACTCTCAATACTATCAAAATATAAGTATACTCTCCCTCACTCTCTCAGCAATAATCTAGATAGGACCCCCTATCTTGAGTTCCATCATTCTGATGATGATCCATGGTAGGCACCGACTCGTAATACTCTTCCTCTATCCAAGGCTCCGGAGCACAGATGTCGAAGGAAACATGTGCACCTGTCGACATAAAATGTATGGCTGAGCATGGAATACTCAATGTCTACAAAATACTAGCTAACAATGAGATAATATCATGGAGCATGCAAAGACATAGAGCGTAGAAATCCATGAAAAATTCATACTAGTTCCAAAACCATTCCCTTATGAGTTTCTTATGAAATCCAAAACCATATGAGTCTTATGAGCGTATGAGAATCAAGTCTTATGAGTTCCTTAGAGTTCTTAGAGTTCTTATGAGCCGTAGAAACTTAGAACACTTATGAGCTTATGAGATCCTTATAAGCATAACTTAGAGCCATACCTTAGCACCCGTAAAAAGACTTAGAGTCAGGCATATAAATACCCTTCATCGAATACATAGAAGTGGGCTACCAAGATCCTTGACCAACCTTCTTGTTGGCTGTATCCAACTTTTTATGAGATTTCCTTGAGCCAAATATGACATATCCTTGGATATGCCCTATCCTTGACCAACCCTTAGTTTGGCTTTATCAATGCTTTTCAGCTTAGTAGCTTATGAGTTCTTAGAATTTCTTATGAATGCTTCGATAACCTGACTTATGAGAAAACCTTCAAATCATGCGAGACATGTAAGACATAGAGTGGATAGAGTGCTTGTGAACATCATACTATACTTAGGAAGCTTAAAAACATGAATCATAGTCATAGAAATTTAATAATAGTGATAGCTTACAAACTTTTAGAATTCATCATCCAATTCCCCCAAGAACACACTATAAAACATTATTTTATTTAAAGAATAGCCAAGGGTAGATAGTAGAGTGTATCTACATTTCTTAGATCAAAGCTTTTATCTAAATTGATTGAGAAAGGTTGAGAAGCAAGAAGGACTCATTTGTTGAGAAATCAAACTCAAGAACACCAAAATCAAAACCCCAAGCTTTTCTTCTTCCTCTTTCTTTTCTTCTTTCTCTTTAAACTTTCTCCCAAAAACTTCCTCTATGGGTTCCAAGAACCCTAGGCCACGAGTTTGGCCTTTATATCGGGGTTTGGGGTAAGCCAAAACCCCATAACACCCTTAAAATATCCCTAGAGGCCGGCCATAGGCAAAACAGACACCACTGATCGATCGGTCATGAGAATTGATCGATCAATTGAAAAACCCCTCTCTGTCTAAAAACACCATACAAAATCTAACCTGACTGATCGATCGGTCATGGGCACCGGTCGATCGGTGGGGGACGGATCGATCGGTCACGAAACTGGTCGATCGGTTCTTCTGGGTTTTTGCCTAATTTTCCTTTCTTTTTTTTTCCATTTTCCACACTTAGTCTTTCCTTATGCTATTAGCTTGAACCCTTAGCTCACCTAGGGTACTTAATACATTTGCTCTAATCACCCACACACGCGCATCGCAAACCATACTTAGGATCTTACCAAAAATCCTCATTCCATAATTAGAATACCAAGGTCACATGGAAGACCTTGGCTCGAAGTATCTAGTGGAAAAGCACTATTCACACACTATTCACAGCACCACTCACCTACTATGAACAGGAGATCCGGGGGTCTACATCAATACTCACTAGATTAAAAAAAAAAAAAGTTTTTCAAGCCCTAGGGGTTTGTGAAATCTTGAACCCTTCACCCTATTATCTCAAAAGAGTTTGAGATTTTGTAGGGTTATAAATATTTGATATTTATAACTAAGGTTTTAGTTGCATGAACACAACTAAACCTCTTTTGTAATAAAAATATGTTATGCCTACTTAGATTTAAATTGTGAACCATTATCTTGCAAGTTATGTTTTAATATCATGAAATCTAATATGCTTATGATGAATACATGTTGTTTTATAACTTGAAATTGTATGTTTAGATCTTTTTTACTACGGTGGTATGAGACGTTATAATAAGGAAGTTATTAAATAATTACTATGGATAGTAATGATTGATATTGTTGAACATGTGTAAGGGTCAGTCATGGAGTGAGTTGTCTAAGATCTCCAAGAATGGATCCTAAGGCAAGTTGTGTACGACCCTCAAATGGTATACCAGATTGTTCAGAGAACAAACCCAAGTTCAAAGAATTGAGTGAAGTTGTGTAAGAAACTCATTCTCTTTTGGGTGAGCCATGTGAGATCCCAAGGATTCCCGTGGTTATTAGGACAAGTTATGTACAATCTCTATTGAAAAGAAAACAAGGATCTTTTGGGTGAGCAGTGTGAGATCCCAAGGGATAGGGATGAGCTCTGTGAGATCCCAAGAATTCTCGTGGTTAGTAAGGTGAATTGAGTACGATCCCTATTGGCAATAAAAAATAAGTAAAGAACTACTTAATTGACATGCATAAATTGTTAGTCAATTTTATCATATGTTTTGTTGGTGCAATTATGCTATCATTGTATTCTCTTGTTGAGCTTGAGCTCACCCTTGTTGATATGAATCATTGCAGGTAGTGACTGAAGGAGATAGGGATTCTTCTCTTTTTGAACCAATGGGATAGGAATAGTGTTATTCATTTCTTTTAGAGAGAGAGAGCTGTAGTGAGGTAAACTTTATGTTAAACCAAATGGTGGTTTAGTTTGAGTAAACTCTTTATATTGAGACCTTAGATGTGCTTGATATAGATATCTGTTTAATGGATTATTAATTGATTTAATTCCTATTGTACATTGGAATATGTTTCCAGTTCACACCTCGAGATATGTGCAAATATAAGTGATATTGAGAGGAGGTTTCAGGGGCGTGACATTAAGCTTGTTAAAAAAACCATTTACCGAGGGTATATACCAAGCCCTGTCCTTTAGGGACAAGGTTAGGGCCTAGTCAATCAAGGTCTTTGAAGGGCTATGGCAGGGTTAGAACCTTGCCCTTATAAGTAAAGGTAGGGTTAGGGCTAATCCCTGTCCTTTGATAGCCATATACCTAATCATTTTTCATAAATCCTTCAATAATAATTACTACATTATCAATCAACCATTGTTAGCTTTCATAGCTTGCTTATAAGTCGGGCGCTTGGCTCTATAACCCACCAACCACTTCCTTTGGATATTGTATCTCCTTGTTTATGGAGCAGCTGTCAATAAATCTATATGCAATTACTAACATTTTCTATCAACCATCACTTGGCCCCCTAAAGTATGGTTTTAATATGGTTTGAACCAAATGAGCAAACCTATGTCCTTCATCAATGGTATGTGACATCAGAGAAATATTTTAGTGTTTTGATGGTATGCACAGAGGTAAGGAAACAACTTTCAACCGATGGAGGGAATGAGATGAAATTTGATCACAACTTGGTGGATGCATTTGGTCAAGGGTCTGTTCTTTTGCTAAGATTTGTAACGATTGGTACTTTGCAAGTTTTGTCATTTGACAATATGAATTTTCTTTTAAGAGCTGGATGTATCGTGTTTTTCATCTCTTAGGTTGTAGTTCGCGTAAGACTTTAAATGCATCAAATGAAGAATTTCAAATCTCATAAAAATTATAAGACTTGAAATCTTATGATGGTAAGAGTTAATTTTGTTAGAAACTTTGACAAAGTGACTCAAATTTCCTAATAATTACCATGGCAATGTGTAAAATGTAAAGCTTTATAAGTCTTAGTAAAAAAATTATTGGGAATCGCGCAACAACCCACAATACGATAACCGAAAGAATAAGAACAGAGAAAAGCAAACAGTGACACACAACATAAGATATTACGTGACAGTGACACACAACATAAAATATTACGTGGTTCGGCTAATATGTCTCGTGCACGAATCAACACCACTTCACTATGCTCAATGACAAAAGCAAATCGAACAATACAGACTTCTCTCTCTCAAGGAAAACCTCTCTTGGTGGCTACAGTGAATAATGAAACCCTAGCTCATAAGTATCTTATATATTAAGCCCAAAATAAGCCAAAATATGGCCTGAAAATAAACAGGCCCGTGATAACCGGTCGACTGGTTTGCCTATAATGGCTACTAGATTTCTGATTTGTATAAAACTATGAACAGTTGTCAACTGGTTTGGGAACCGGTTGACCGGTTTCTTCACATCAAGCTACACATTCCAACAAGAACCGACCCTAAAAGAGGTTTCTTTAACATGGTGATACAAATGTGGAGAAGGTGTAGAAAATGAAGATCTTTGTGGATAAGTGAAGATAGAAGCAAGAACTCATGGAGACCCATAAGAAGCTCAAAGTGGCAAAGTGAGGAAGAGGAAGTTTAGGAAGACAAAATCACTTATTGCTCTTAAAATTGGGCTAGTTTGAATGCATGAACTTCACAATTTCCCAAATATTACTTCCATTCACAGTACAGAGCTTGATGGTAGCTTGACAAGATTTCAAAGAACTGCTAAATCCACAAATGAGCTCAAAGGTCATGATGAACGAACTTTTTAAATATGAGATTCTGAAATGGATGGATTTAATCCCATACATTGGGATCAAAAAGTAAGTTAGACCTGGTTTTTCTGTATAGATCACAGTCTCAGGGTTTACCGTGAAGTCTAAGAAAGAGTTCGGGGTCTATGGATGTTAATTAGGTACTTAACTTAAATATTTTAATAATTTAAAAATATTTTTAGTAAATATATATATGATCGAAACTAGCTTTTAACGAGCCGAGTAACAGTGTGTTCAAGCTCGACTTGGTAACTAAATAAGCTCAAAATCAAGCTCGATCTTGACATATTTACTATATAAACAAATGAGCTCGAGCCTGAATTGTTTACTAAATAAACAAACGAGTTTGAGCTTTTAACAGTGTTTTCAGGACCGGGCATTGAACCGGCAAAGTGGCCGGTTCCTCGTTCCACTGGTTTGGCCGGTTCAACCGGTCCAGTTCGACTGTGTCTTTTATTGTAAAATAATAATAAAAAATTTCAGTTTTTCTTTTTTTCCCTTTCTCAACCGATTCTACCGGTTTTTAATCCTGATTTCCTGGTTGAACCGATCGAATCTGGCCAGTTCTACCAATTTTTAATTAAATTTGGGATTTTTCGGAATCGGTGACCTGGTTCCTGGTTTTATTAGTTCAAACAGCTGGTCTGGTTCGGTTTTAATAACACTGGCTTTTAACAAGTTGAGCTCGAGCTGTTCGTGAACACCTTGTTTGTTAATCACCACTATCTTCAGCCCACCTAATGATTGCTTCATTTAAATCGTCACTCGTAGTGAGATGATTGGAAAAGCCGTTTGTTTCAGGAGAGGAGAGTAGAGGAGGGCTTATTTGGTAATGATTGGAACAAACAAAGTCTTGAACTGAGAAAAACAATAGCTGAACATTCGATTTGTCGAAGAGGATAGGAGAGGAAGGTGAATGCTGAAACCCTCTATGAAACCTTGAAGGGATGAAAGTTGAAAAACTGAATGACATCTTTGAACAACTAACTGAAACTGTGAAACATTTAGGTGGTGTTTGGATTGGATTTTTTTGGCCAAAAATCAATTCTGATAAAATTGATTGTGTAGAAATTAATGATCAAATAATCATTTTTTTAAATAATAGTGTTCGGAGAATACGAATTTGAGAGACTCACCTACGTATTCTCCAAACACTATTATTTGAAAAAATGATTATTTGACTACTAATTTCTACACAATCAATTTTACCAGAATTGATTTTTGGCCAAAAAAATCCAATCCAAACGCCCCATTAGTCTCCCCTTTTGCTTTGCTGAAACCCCATGTCGATTGTCTTTCTTCTTGATTCGCTAAATGGCAATTGAGCAAACATGATTACACCAACTC
This sequence comes from Tetracentron sinense, assembly GCA_015143295.1. Lineage (NCBI taxonomy): Eukaryota > Viridiplantae > Streptophyta > Magnoliopsida > Trochodendrales > Trochodendraceae > Tetracentron > Tetracentron sinense. The sequence goes on from CM026573.1 coordinate 21,552,774, forward strand.
TTGATTCTGTAATGAAGGATGAAGGGTTGCTAAATGGGTTAGGGTTTGGTTTGGTTTGGTTTGTTAATGCATTTATACTAGGTTACGTAATTACAATAATATGCTCATTAATGTAGGAGAATTATACCTAAACCTAAAATTTTATAAAAATCTTATAACAATATAAGGGGGGTATATTCGGCATATAAAAACTATGGTATTCAGTCGGATATTTAGTGAAGCTGATAGTGGACTATCCATACCCGCTCCATTTATAAACAAATTTGCTGATCAATATCTAAATCCAATTAATCAAATACCTATTTGGATAAATATCCGCTTAATTGTAGTCAGATACAAATCCGAATCCATAATCCTATACGCCACAATGGATCTTTACAATTGGAGTGTGTAGCATGTAATATTTAGGGTTGTAAATGGGCTAGGCTAGTCAGGCATTCCAACTTGGCCTAAAATTAGCTTGAAAATGACATAAAAAAAAATTCAAACTTGTTAAAAGATAAAAAATTATATTATAAGTCCAAGCCTCGCATGTCTCATGTTAGGCCAGGCTAGTGCTTGATTCTGTTAGACCCTATAGGACTTGGGCCAGGTTTGGATTCTATATTGTTCACTTAGGGTTGGACTTGGACAACTCTTAGTCCCCTGTGCCCACACTGTTGACAACCCTAGTGATATTGCGCTAGGGATATATAGTTTATAGGGAGCAGATTTACTACGACTCTAGGTTAGGCTAGAGTAGCATACTTTGGCCTCTCCTTTAACTCAACCTCTAATACCCTTTCTAGTTAAGAATTTTAATTCCTTTCCGCCGCGAGAGTTTATAAACAAATATTATTGATTCGAGATCTTGCCATCAATGTCTTGGCCTATAAAAAAAGTAATCTTTTTCAATGAAGTTAGACCAGGCGTTTGGCATCTCTTATTTTAGCTTTTATTTGTCTATATATATCTACAGCGGCTACACGTTTCTTAATTTTAATATTAGTTGATTAGGGCAAATAAAAAGGTTATCCTTTAAGAACCGTACATGCATCGTTGGATGCATATAGTTCAAAAAGGCAAAATTACAGGAAAAAAAATAATAATAATAATTTACTAAACTTTTCGAACTAACGTCTCATTAATGCTTCAAAAATCAAAATACAATCAAAATCAAAATCATGATGTCATTTTCTTGTTTGAGAATGACTCTTTCAAATTTAGGTTTACACTTATATTGGACAATTGCTACCAATACCCCTTTTTTGCTACGACCAGAAGAGTTAAAAACCTTGACCAAAGGTTGAGACAGAGTATTTTACTCTGCGCATCCAAGGAATTCATAATCCCAGTTTCTACCCCTTGTTTGAATTTCCGTGTTAAGTAGGCCATATCAATATCTTAATGGTGGGGTTAAGTATTATGATCAGACGGTCATGAGATGCGGATCTTGAGGCACATGGAAAATTGGTGGGTGTGTGTGACTCGCATGCGCTCATTTTCTCTCGCGATATTTTAACAATTTGCGATGGCTATTTCTCGCGAGAATATATCACTTTCGGCGATATATTGACTTTGAATTTGGGCTCGGAAGTCAATGTCTCCACCAAAACCAGGGCCTCGGATTGTCTCTGGCGAAGCCAGAAAGGGGCCTCGGGGTTCCATACATTGTGCGGCAGCTGGCAGAAAATGGGGAGAAGTCATTTATTTTCTCCCCATGATTTTTGACTTCTCCCCTTTTGATATCTCTCCCCCTTATTCTCACACACTTATCGCCACATGTCCATTTGTGTGTGGAAAAGTCAAAATCATGGGCCCCATGATTTTGACTTCTCCACCACATGTCACCTATTCTATGGAACCCGAGATAAGCCCTTTCTGGCTTCGCCAGAGGCAAGCCAAGGTCCAAAACCAGACACCAGAGGGCTTAAAGATTCCGGAGAGATTCTCTGGTCGATTCTTTTAAGATCAATGAAAAGAATCAAAAGATTGCCTCAAGAACACCAAAGTCCAAACCTTCTCTCTGCAATTCTTGGGTATGTTGGATTCTTCCCATATTTTCATTTCTGCAACTCCTCAGCTTCTGTGAAAGTCTAGAATACAGCAACCATTTTGAAGCCATCATTTGAAAATTGTCTGTCCTCTTGGAGGAACCTTAATGTCTGATGTAAGAGCTCAAATGGGTCTCTCTTAATTTTTAAAAAAAATCCCAAATTTTGCTTTTACATGATCTTCTGATCAGTAGGTGGTGGTTCTCTCTCTCTCACTCCACTTTTGTTTTTCTTTTTTTAGACAGTGGGATTCATGAGAGAATCAATCATTGGTGTTTTCTGATATTTGCTGGTTAGCAGGTGCTTATATACTTTTAATTTCCTTCCTTGATTCTTTCTGGATTTTTTATCCCTCTCATTTTTCCTTGAATCTCATGAATATGGTAAGTGGTAACTGGGTATTCTGAATTTATCAGCTAACACTTAAATTTTGATCTGTTTAAGAGATATATGCCAATTAACTCTTCTGATTCTTCTTCTACTAATACTAATGTTTTCTGTGTTGATTCAAAATTCAAATGATACTTTGATAGGTTTGATTTGTAACTTCATTACACTTTAACCCCCCTTGAGTTTTTTCTGGACTTCTAACTTCCCTTTTGTCTAACTCTCGTGAATATAATGAGTGGTAGCTTTTACAAGCTTAATGCAGATTAATGCTCCTAGTTTTCCTTATATGCATTTTATTTTTATTTTTATTCAAATAACTTATGGTGAAAATAATAATCTCCAAAGCAATCAGACCTTTTGATTTTATTTCATTATTTTTCTTCATCCTTTAATTAAATATATTATGTGTTGTGCCATCTGGGGCAAGTGGGTCTGCTAAATTTAGGTAAGAACTGGCCAAAGGATAGGGTCTTATAACTCCTCCTTTTTTTCAGGATTTTGTTGATCTTCCTTAATTTCCCTTCCAGTTGAGTTGATTTGATTTACTGGGTGGAAGATGTATGTGGTGGAGAGTAAGGGAGGTGCCATAGCATGCATGCTGCTTGCTCTGTTCTTCTTGGGTACTTGGCCTGCTATTCTTACTCTCCTAGAGAGACGCGGTCGGCTTCCTCAGCATACTTACCTTGATTACTCAATCACAAATCTCTTGGCTGCTGTGATTATTGCTTTAACCTTTGGTCAGATTGGCGACAGCAAACCCGGTATGCCAAATTTCATAAGTCAGCTTTCTCAGGTGAGAATCATTGATTTTATCCCTTCACATCATTCAAACTTCATTTGGTTTTGGTTGAATTTAAGTCGAATAAAGTGTTTTATTAGGATCTGATTAGTTGCATAGTAGTTGTGATTTTGGGCTTCTAAGGCTTGAATTTCATTGTTACATTCTTTTTGTGCTTTTACTTTGTTCTTAGAAACTAATTTTAAAAAACAATTACTTTTCATTCTCCTACTCTACTGGGTTCTGGTCAGAATACAATTACAAAGCAATATACTTATAACTACTCAGGAAAAATAATTGGTATATGCACAGCATTGGGACCTGATCAGTTATAAGATGAAGGATAGTTCGCTGGTTATAAAATGAGATGAACTTTTAAAGCTCGAATCTTGGACAAGAAGCATATAAATATATATACTGTTAAAGGGATCCTCCCTGTCTCCGCCTTGCACGCAGCATGCACCTAGCTGGGTGGGGAACCTCATTCTCTTGGCTTCCATCTAGGAATTCACCTTAGCCTCCCCCTAAATGCTTGCCACTAACCATTTGGTCCAAATATTATTTTCTTCTGATCAAAGCAGGATCACAAGGTCATAATTCATGAAGTACAATTACGAATTTTTCAATAAGTCGCGAATTTTGCAAATTAAACGCGAATTATTCACAACCTTTTGAAAAAAATCTCAAAATAAGTATCTAATATATGAAATACATATATATTTTATAAGTTTCAAAATTAAAAATCTTATTATTATTTATTCATCTCTTGGCTGACGTATCTTCGACTTTTATCAATTTATAAGTTTTTAAAGTTAAAAATCATATTCTTATTTATTCATCTCTTGATGGACGTATTTTAGATTTTTCCACGGATTTAGCCAATTTTTTCTGAATTTTTCCCTAGCTGAATAGTTTTCGTCTTTTCGAACTCTGATTTGGTAACTATGGGAAGGATGCCTACCTTCATTCTCACATCCACCCCTGTTGGAAATTCTTCTGCGCGTACAATCATTTTAATGAACTCTCAACTCTTAAACATATTAGTAGAAAATATTAGGGTAACAAATCATTTGTTTGAACTCCATCTGACCAAGGTCTTCTTAAATGGATCCTTGAGCTCCACTCACTCACTCAAAACTAAAAGCAACTAATCGCACCAACTCCCAACTAATCACATCCCAAAGTGTGACTACTTTCAGATGCTCAGCTCTTGCTTCTTTCAAGCTACATTCCTTGCTTTCAACTTCTCTTTCGATTTAGGATTGACATATTTTCTTTTCCACAATTTTTAACAGTATCCTAGCTTGGTCTAGTTCACTTTTATTTAACCAGAAATTTCATGCTAATGGGCACCTGATTTCATCGTCACTACTCCAATAAACTAATCATCTACTCATGCAGTATTATATTATTCTCCTCTATGTTCATATCACTTAAACCTACTCTTAAACTTGGATACTTCATGCAGGACAATTGGCCCTGTGTTTTATTTGCAATGACTGGTGGGGTGTTTCTCAGCCTTGGTAACCTATCCACCCAGTATGCTTGGGCTTTTGTTGGTCTGTCAGTAACAGAGGTGATCACTTCAAGTATAGTTGTTGTTATAGGTATATCTCACTCAAACATATCTATATCTTGTAGATCTCAAGAACTTAGTTTCTTGGCGAGATTCCTTCTATAAACAATGATGTTATGTGAGAATGTAGTTGTATATATATATAGAGAGAGAATCAGTCTACGGGTACTCCCGAATCCTAAGCCTTTAATTCAAATAATTAAGGGTCAAGATTAGATTTAGCTTGTCTTATTTTTGTCACTTTCTAAAATCACATCAGCTCTAATCTTGGCCTTTAATTATTTGAATTAAAGGGTTAGGATTTGCGAGTATAATTGGGAGTACCTATAGACTGACTCATATATATATATATATATATATAGTAGGGGAAATCATTTAAAAACAATGTAGTTGCATATACTGTTTGTTTTTCACGTATATTTGTGAAGAAATCTCAAGAATTTGTTTCTGCATCCTGGATGTTAACAGGCACTACCTTGAACTACTTCTTAGATGACCGAATCAACAAAGCTGAAATTCTTTTCCCTGGCGTAGGATGCTTCCTCATTGCAGTTTGTCTTGGATCTGCCGTTCACTTTTCCAATGCAGCCGATAATGAGGCAAAGCTTAATGGTTTGTCAAATAGTAACAAAAATGGGACAAGGTAAATTTCTTTCTTCCATAACTGTCTTTCTAGAGATAAAATCTATCCATGTATTTGGGGTGAAAAAATAATATCTATTGGTTTATTAATCTTGTAGTGGTCTTTCTCATTGGGCGTTACTGTTTATCTAATGTTTTGGAATATCAAGCTATCTCTGTCCATTCGGAAGTTTTGCAGACTAGAAGTGCTTTAGATTCTACTATAGAATTTAGTTGTATTGATTTCTTTAATCTTGTCATCAAATCCTAATCATAGAACTAATGGTCTTTGAAATTTCACCATTGCCAGGGCCGTGGAAATTTCAAAGTCTAAAGAAACAATTCCAAACAAGGGTAAGTTGCTCTTTGGAGATTCAATGTTGCATTTTATGGTCCGATTGCTGAAAACAGACATGTGATAATTAATATTTTCTAGAAAAATGAACATCTGTAGATAGAACAAAGGATCTGGAAGATGGAAATGCTTATGTGGAGAAAGCAAAGTTTGGAACTGCAGACTTTCTCATAAAGGTTGAGAACAGAAGAGCGATCAAGGTTTGTGGTTCCACAACATTATCCATAGGCGTTTGCTGTATGATTTTGTGATTTTGTCAGCTCAGTTCTTGGTTGCCATTCTGCCTACACATATATAACAATATATGCGAGTATATGTGATGACCAGAACGATAAGCAGGACTAGAGTCCGGGGGGGGGGGGGATTATATTTTATTAGGGCAAAGTCATTGGGTAAGGGGGCAGCTGCTCCACTGAACTTTTGAAAAATTATATTTTATACTATATTGTTTAATTATTTAACATGGCATAGCCATGGGGCAAGGGGGCAGCTTGCTTCCTAGGGGCAGAGTCGGGGGGCAACTGCCCGTTAAACTTTCGGGAAAAAATTATATTATAGGGCATAGCCATGGAGCAAGGGGGTCACTACCCCATTAACTTTTGGAAAAAAAATCTTTTATACTATGTTATTTAATTGTTTAACAAGGCATAACCATGGGGCAAAGGGACAGCTGCCCCTGTAAACAATGAGAGACAATACCCGTACGATATGTCCAAAACGTACGAACAAGATGACCTACTTACTTGGTCCTCAAAAAAGAAATTTGAGGGCTACGCCCCAAAACCCCCTAGACCCAAAATACTTCGTACCTGCCTAATCATTCTCAACAAATCCATTAACATTACTAACATTTTCAATCAACCCCCCCCCCCCCCCCCCCCCCCCAACACACACACACACACAAAAAAAAAAAATCTTAGCTCAGCCCTTGACGATATGCATACTCACTAATACGACTCTCTGAGATTGTACTTGTCTTGACTCAATTAATACTTGGAATTCCAAAATGAAATTCAAACATAAATCTGGTTACAAGCTCATCATTTATCGACAGCAGAAGCAAAAATATACCAACAATTTAAAACTTTAAATTGCCAAGGCAATTACATCAATTTTCCGTCACAAAAACTCATCATATCAAATTCCATACTTGTTCATAGAGTTATAATAACTCAAAACTATGAGCTATGTTGTTTTAACAATACATTTTTCTGTTAAAAAAATAAAATAAAAAGATCTTTTCATTCTTCATGATTCTCGTCCTCCCTTGTATTGGTCCTCACATTACTGGATTTCTGCTGACATAAGACGTCTGTGGGCTACGATGCTCAACAAGTTACTAACATCTCTACTTGAAAATTAATCAACAAATATTCATTTGCAAATGTAAATTGTAAACAATAGAGTTATTGTTCTTTTGATTTCAGTACTTCACATAAATGGTTTCCTTAAGTTACTTTCTTATCTACATCATTGATTAAGTTTGTTTTGGTCTTTCCGTTACGTCTTATACATAATCGCAATTTACTTCCATGTTTAAGTTTTTTACATTCCCATACTAAACCTCCCGTCCTTTGACTAAGGAGAGATACACGATTTAACCCACTCTGTCTTGAGGCTCACTTGTCTTTCAAGGATTGATGCCCCTCAAGGATGATTGTTAGACGGTATCCATTACCTGGCTCAACCCATTTTGAGACTATCTTTTCTTTCAAGGGTTTTGTCCCTCAAGTTATTTGTACCAGGCTTGGCTCAACCTATCTTGATACTCGCCTGTCTTTCAAGAATTTTGCCCCTCAAGGTATTTGTACTAGACTGCTGACCAATCCTGTCTTTCAAAGATTGTCCCTCAAAGATGATTGTCATATGCCAAAATTTTATTTTTTCCATCATCTTTCTTTTTATCTTAATTAAGTCTTTCTTTGGTCCTTAGATTCATACCATGTACTAAGACACGCATTAACATTTCATTTCATCATTTCCAGTTTACGTCCTATGACACGCCTTAACATTTCATTTCACCATTTACATGTCATTTGTTAGATAATCATTAAATCTTCATGTCATTAACTTATTACCATTTTCGTTTCATCTTATTTTGTCATATTGTTAAAAACCTCTTAAAAATGTTCTCATTGTCATTAGTTCGTTTAATTTATCATGATAGTTTGGAAAATTAATTTCTTGTGAATTAAACATCGAAATATTCTGAAATTTTAATTCAGTCTTCATTTCATCAATAGATATTTTTTAAATAATAATTATGACATCAAATTTATTCACATTTTATTTATCTAATGAATCCAAGTTAGTCAATTTAAACAAAACCATATCTATAATTCTACCCTTTATTGACAATTAATCCCTTACTACTTAGGGTCCTATGGAATTTTCCAGAAAATTTCATTTTTAGATTCATTTCATTTTATAATATAAAAAGTTAAGGTGCTCTTTTTATCCTCAATAAATGAGAAATTCATATATTAATTTATACCTATTAAAAGGTCATGATGATATAGCTTAAATATCTTTTCATACTCAGGTTTTTATATAGAAGTGTAAGTTCCAAATTCATTTCCTATTTCCATTCTAAAATAATTCTTCAAAATTTTCATTTGGTGGTGACATGTGTCACTGGCCACCCTTTAGTGTTTGGCTTTATTTTATATCATTTTTTAACACATTTAAGCTTAATATTTTTTATGTTTTCTTTTTTCCAATTTCCTTAGCTCAATTATCAAACTCTAGCTTAATTCGGTTCTAATTTGCTTTGATCATGACATAATATAATATAATATTTTTACATAGGCCATGACACTGCTGATGATCCTTTAACTGGCAGGTGTTTGGTAAGAGTACTTTGATTGGACTGGGCATAACTTTTTTCGCTGGTGTTTCTTTCTCTGTATTCTCACCGGCAATCAACCTGGCAACAAACGACCAGTGGGGCACAATGAAAGAAGGCGTTCCTCATTTGGTTGTCTACACTGCATTTTTCTACTTCTCAGTCTCATGTTTCGTGATTGCTATCATTCTAAATATTGGCTTCCTGTATCACCCCATACTCAATTTACCCAGATCGTCACTGAAGGCTTATCTGAACGATTGGAATGGAAGACAGTGGGCCCTTTTGGCTGGGCTTTTATGTGGGTTTGGGAATGGCTTCCAGTTCATGGGGGGTCAAGCTGCAGGATATGCTGCAGCTGATTCTGTTCAGGTTAGTACATATGCATAGACACAGTATATTCAAGGAAAGTTTCGTTATCTATGAAAAAAATGGCAGCTCTGTGTATTTGTTATGAAATCCTTGTGTATCACTCGTGTTCATCAGTCCCACTATCGATATGTAGGCCACTACTGCGATGATCACAAGCATAGTAACAAGGTTCTCCTATTTTTTCAAAAATTCCCGAATAATACACGACTTTTTCTTCAAACACTTAATTTCCGAAGTATTTGTTATGTTTCAAAAAAAAAATCACTGACATTTTCAAAAAGTCACGAATTAAACACAAATTATTTGTGACTTATTAAAAAGTCCTAAATAAATATTTAATATATGAAATATATTTGCTTTATATTTTTCATATCTTACCCAACATTTTTCCCTGATTTATTTTCGAGTTTTGTCAAATTTTTCCGAAATTGTCTGAGGACAAATAATTTTCGAATTCCGACTTGGTAAATGTTAAGTATGGAAATGATCCAAAATCATTAAGAAATGGCATTGGTAGGCAGGTAGGACTCTGTAAATGGTGCAAAATTTTGTTGGTGGCTTAACATATGGATGCTCTGGTAGCTGACAAGGTGTTCTTCATCATGCATGTTTCATTTCCCTGTCAAGTATTTAGAGTTCTCCATGAATAAGCATAATGAAACCTTTGTATATTAAAACGTTATGTATTCCTAATCTGAATTCCATCTCTTACAACTTTTAATTTCGTATGATAATATCAGGCACTTCCGCTTGTGAGCACTTTTTGGGGTATACTTTTGTTTGGAGAGTACCGGAAGTCATCAAGAAGAACATATGTGTTGCTTGTTAGCATGTTATTCATGTTCATTGTGGCTGTAGGAGTGCTCATGGCTTCCTCTGGGCATCGGAAATAATATCACAGGCCCAGGAACCAAGTCCCCCTCAGGCTACAGAAATCATAAAGCTGGAAAGAATAGATGATGTAGTCAAGTCTAAGGAAGCGTCGAAGCGAAACTGGGAGCGATAGAACTAAATCAGCCATGTCAGAGTACTATCGGAGGAGGTGATCCTTCTAAAATCCAAAGAAGAAGAAAAAGATAAAGAATTGGTAATAGATTAACGGCGAAAGGTAAGCTTGACTCCTCTATCGGAATCCAAGGGTCTTAAATCTGTTTACTGGGAATAGGTTTACCATTATACGCCGTTTTCTTTAGAGTATTAATTAGATCTGTTAAAAATATGCAGTTTTCTTACTGTCTTCTAGTTGTCTTGTATCTCAAATTACTCAAAACAAAAATGATGGAGAATTCTCTCCATGCTAAGGTATAAAGCATTTGGGTTGTAGACGAGAAGTCTCTTTGCAAGTTTTATCATTTGATTAGAAAAAAAGTTGTCACTTGACTATACTTTTGAGAACTAGATGTATGATTTATTTCATCTTTTGGGGTGCAATTCCCCCAAGGCCTTTTTTTTGGGTGGAGAGATAATTTGATTTTAAAAGTAGGAAGCATTACATCTGGAGCCCTTGGGCTAGCAGGAGCTACCAAGGCCTGGGAATATGACCCAGTCAGAGGTGGGTGCACAGCTAGGTCTATGCTGAGTTATAGATAGGGGTGGTTAACGAACCACAGTGCTCCGGAACTACTTAAGCTCGACTCATTAAAAGCTCGAGCTCATTCTTTTATTTAGGTGGCGTTTGGATTTGATTTTATTAGCCAAAAAACAAATTTGATAAACTTGATTTTGTAAAATTAATTGTCAAATAATCACTTTTTCAAATAATAGTGTTTGGGGAATACTAAGTTGAGAGACTCATTTTCGTTTTCCCCTAACACTATTATTTGAAAAAGTGATTATTTGATAATTAATTTTTAAAAATCAATTTTTATTAGAATTGATTTTGACTAATAAAATCTAATCCAAACACCACATTAGTAAACAAGTCAAGCTTGAACATGATTTTTGAGCTCGTATTTTAACGAGCTAAGCTTGAACACACTCCTACTCGGCTCGATTATGTATACATATTAACCTACTAAAATATTTAGAATATACTTATTACATTTTAAATATTAAAATTAAGTATATGTATTATATTCTAGTAAAGATTAATAGAATATAATGTATTTTATATGATAAGAATGTCCTTTATATAATTATAATCTTATACTAAAATTTTAGTTTACATCGTGATTTCTTTGCCTAAGATAAGAAAGTGAATTTTTTACCTAATATAAATAGTTATATTCAAAAAACCAAGCTGCTCGTGAACTACTCGAGTTCGCTAGTAAAGTTCTAGCTTGTTTATTTAATAAAGGAGCCAAGCTTGATTTTCGAGCTAACGAATAAGCTTGAACACACCATTACTCGGCTCGACTTAGCTCAATGTCATCCCTAGTTGTAGAGCCGTTTGGGGTTGATGGTGGGCGGCCCAGTTCAGCAGCAAGATTATTTGTGCGAGGAGGAGATTGATTGGAAAAACTCGATGATGGGCACGCTGCCCCTAAAGCTTGGTGAGCTATATGGGTGCCAGATTTTACCTTGAAAGACCCCGACTTTATCCTCTCTGCTGAACCGACTGAGAGGAATTTTCAGGATTGCCAAGACCGAATGAGGGACCATCATGTTGTGAAGTCAAAATGAATGATTATTAAAAAAAATATGATTAAACTTAAAATCTCATGATGGTAAGAATTAATTTTGTTCTAAACCTTAACAAGGTGCTAACAACTATCATGACAAACTGCAAAGTGCCAAACTTTAAACGTCTAAGAAAAGAACGGACTGTAGTGACAATGAATCACCCCTTAAATTGACGAGTGACAAGGAATCGCCCCTTAAATTGATTAGTCAAATATCTTTTGGATGTTGAGCCTATTAAAAAAAATATATATTTTGACTTTATCTTATTTAGGGTGATTAATGGTTGATACGATTGATTCTAACACTTTCCTTCTTCTCTTGTGGCAAGCAAAAACCTTTTTTTTGGAAGGTAAGCAAAAACATGTTGCCACCCTTTTGAATCGATTCAGGATATAATAACCCATTTTTCATTAACCAATCCTTTCCAACAACTTTAGCTGTCCACAGTGTGGGCTTTACTACAGAGACCTCCCTTGTGGTCCCAGGGTTGATCTGGTGCTTAATACAAGTCATGATTTTCAATTGAAATCAACTCACACTTTTAAGAGTTCCAATCCTCGAGTCGAATCCGAGAGCAATCAGTGAGAAGAAGAGCTCATTTGTTGAAGCGGAGCATTCTGCGACCTTAGTCGCGGAGCGGGAAACGTCTCTTCTTTGGTGGAGACTAGGTGCTCTGGTCAGGAATATTTGCATTTTCGATTGCAAAGCTGGTCGACTCCATCCTTAATGGTTGAAATACGGGCCCAACCAAGGCCCATTTCCTTTAAAACATGAGAGACCAAACCTTAGTACTCAAACCGTGTGTTTCCTCTCAAACCTCGCTCTCATGGTTTGAGAGCGGATTCGCATATAGAGCGCCGGTTTCAGTTTCATAAAGCATGGTTTCCTGTTTTACAGACCCTACTTTTTTTTTCGGGTGAGGAAGGTGAGGGAGTAGTTTTTTCATTTACTGCAGAGGCTATCAGCTTTATGGGAAAAGATAGTCTTTTCATAAATCAAAGCCCAGGATTGAACTTGATTGAGTTCAACGATTGAACTTTGATTGATTTCAATTGTACAAACATGTGGATGCCTTTCAAGTTTGAACTATTAAGAATTAATTCGCTCTTTTCAAAACCTTTTTAACTTTTATTTTTTTCTTTTCACAAATCAAAGCCCAGGATTGAACTTGATTGAGTTCAACGATTGAACTTGAATGATTTCAATTGTACAAACATGTGGATGCCTTTCAAGTTTGAACTATCAAGAATTAATTCACTCTTTTCAAAACCTTTTTAACTTTTATTTTTTTCATTTATTTATTTTTAATAATTTTTGTATTAACTTCTATAAATATATATACACACTGACGCTCCGAAGGCGCTCTCAACCCTATCCTAAATTGAAATTTGACGCTCTCGCTCCCGCTCCCGCTCTCACTCCCACTCCACGCTCTGGTTACTTAGGACCAAACCAGTGATATGCATAACAGAAAGAGTAGGAGTGCCAATGGGCCGGAAAAGCCTGCTTATTAGCCATATTTTAGGCTCTAAGATTAGGGCTGAGCTCAATTTCTTATGCCCATATTTATGTGTTATGGATGCTCACTAAAGTTAGGGCCTTACCTGGCCCAATTTAATACTTATATATATTATTTTATTTATATGCATATTATAACATTTTTTGTCAATCCAGTTGTAAGCCCCAAACAGTAATTTGTTTTATCATAAAAAAAAAATAATAAAAAAAAAAAGATGTGAGAATATGAAAGTGGAGTATGGATAGCTAAATTCATTAATTTACTCAATGGGAGTGGCCATGATTCCCAAGTTAAGTTTACCATTGCAAGGAGTTCCCCATCAAACTGCCGTTTCCACTTTTGTCTTTGCACATGAATGCCGAATAGAGATTAGAGAGGTAAATGGCCTTCTGCTCTGTGGTGCTAGAGGCCCAAGCGAATTTAAGCGAAATAAATTCAGGGACAAGGTGAGGTGACACCTTGCCCACCACATCAATGATTAGCAACGGGGAGTGGAGTTCTTGCAAGTAGCCAACCGGTAGGAATAGATCCAAAAACCTCTCTCATAAAAGAGGTCACACCCTACCATTGGAGCAAGCGACGGTATTAGTTACCATCCCCTACTTGCCACCTCAAACCTGATCAAGAAGCTCTTTACCTCTATCACCCTCCCCACAAGACGGGCTCCAACTCTACTTTTATTTCATTTTATTTTGAGGTGTCCGCTCGCTGATCCACTCGGGCCCTAACTCAGCTTTGCTCCCACAAAAGAGTAGAAACCAAAGCCCTTTTACAACTCTAGCACCAATTGCGTCAAAGCCCCATTTTAGGTAACATAAGCTATTAAAATGTGATTTCACTTTCTTTTTACAAGAAAATACATTTACACCCCCGAGGTTTGACGAAAATACTAGACCCCCTCAGGTTTAAGAAAATACATTAATTACCCCTACTTTTCAAAATATTGATACTAACACCCCTTCCATTAGTTGACCGTTAGTCAACTCATGGAATAATGATGTCATGGGATAAAATGATATGAACTACCAAAAATACATTCTCTAAAGTTGTCATTTTCCATTTTTCTTATTTATGAAATTGTCCCTTCTTTTTTGAACGAAATCAAATCCTCTAGGGTGACCACGTGTCTTTTTTGACACCCCTTGTGGTGGCCACATGTCATTTTTGACACCTCTTGAGGTAGCCACTGTCCTTTTTGACACCCCTTAAATGGGGTTAGATTCACCCACCCCTATGGTTCACCTGCTCATCCTTGGTTATTTTTTCTTAAATATTAATTTTTTTTAATTTAATAATTGTTTTTAAGACTTTTTTAATATTAAAATAATTTAAAAAATAATTAATATTTAGAAGAAAAAAACCAAGGATGGGCAAGTGAACCCTAAGGGTGGGTGAATCTAACCTCATTTAAGGGATGTCAAAAAGGGCACGTGGCTACCTCAGGGTGTCAAAAAAGGACACGTAACCACCTCAGGGATTCACCCACCAATCCTTGGTTTTTTTTAAAAAAATATTTTAATAGTAAAGAGGCCTTATAAACAGTTTTTTAATTTTTAAAAAATAATTAATATTAAAAAAAATTAATATAAAATTTTTAAAAAAAAAACAAGGATGGGTGAGTGAACCCTAAGGGTGGGTGAATCTTAACCACAGTTAAGGGGTGTCAAAAGGGACACGTGGCTACTTCAAGGGGTGTCAAAAAGGACACGTGGCCACCCCTAGGGTTCACGAGCCCATCCTTTGGTTTTTTTTCTTTCTAAATATTAATTATTTTTAAAAATATTTTAATATTTAAAATGTCTTAAAAACAATTATTAAATTTTTAAAAAATAGTTAATATTTAGAAAAAAAAAAAACCAAGAATGGTCAGGTGATCCATAGGGGTGAGTGAATTTAACCCTATTTAAGGGATGTCAAAAAGGACACGTGGCTACTTCAAGGGGTGTCAAGAAGGACACGTGGCCACCTCAAGGGGTGTCAAAAAGGACACGTGGTCACCCTACAAGATTTGATTTCATTTAAAAATGAATGTACAATTTCGTATATGAGAAAAATGGAAAATGAAAACTTTAGAGGGTATTTTTGGTAGTTCACACCATTTTAACCCATGACATCGCTTAGTCAACTGATGAAAGGGGTATTAGTATCAATATTTTGAAAAGTAGGGGTACTTAATGTATTTTCTGAAATGAAACCTAAGGGGGTTGATGTATATTTTCGACAACCTGAAGGGGTGTAAATGTATTTTCCCCCAAGTGTTGATGCTCATTGGCGTTACCTCCCTAGCCCGGGATCAGACTTGGTCTGACTCGCGATACCAAAACCATCTAGCCTACTCTAGAGCCACCTGAACTGCCCTTTTAACCTAGTTAAGAAATTTCAACTCCTTGGGTTAATTAATATTTTTTTTTTGGAAATCCAAACACCAAAGTTAGATTGTTAAATCCTAAGGGTCAATGAATCCTAACCACAGTTAAGGATAGTTAAAAGAGACACATGATCTCGACTTGTGGGACCAGGGCCAGACCAAATTTAACCCTCCTAGCCAGATAGAGTTTAATTAGGGGGATATCTGAATCGGGCTAGCTCAAAGTTCGGCTCGGCCCGGCCCGATCAAACCCAACTTGAGCTCAAGAAATAGACTCGATCGAGTCAAGCAGAGCTATTTTTTGAGTTTGAAAATGTATTCAAGCCGAGCTCAAACTAAGGCCTATTTGATTCGGCTCGGATCAAAGCTCGGCTCGATTCAGCTTGAATATTATATAAAAAAATATATTATTATTTTTATTCAAAAATAACTTTTTAATAATGCAATCCGAGCTCAAGTCAAGTTGAGCTCGAGCCTAATCGAGCAAATTCGAATTGAGCTCTTCGAATTAGATATCGAGCCGAGCTCGAGCATATATGAAAAAATTTCAAACCGAGTTGAGTATGGCCAAGCCCAACTCAGCCCGGCTCAAATACACCCCTAGTTTAGATGCTTTAGAACATAACATTATTTTCCAACTCAACCACCGGATTTTCCTCGCATCTGCGCCTATACTGCACCAAATGTTTGAGGCAGTGGAGTTGAGAATTCTTCCTTACGTTCAAGATCTGGAAGACTAGGTCTCTTGTGGAGATTTCGAACCCCGAAAGATAGCCACATAACCCATAGCTTAGCAATGGCATTTTAGTGACTTTAAAGAACTCGAGAAATGCAAACACTTCTTAATTGGATGTAACTATTTGTCAATTTTACTAAAATGCCATTATACATGGGATAAGTGGCTGTCTCTTGTGAAACTCTCCACAAGAGACCCCCGACATCTAGTGGCATTTACTTACATCAAGCAAGATATTTATTTCGCTGATTTTGTTACCAATTTTTTCAATTAGATATATGTTTTATTCATTATTTTCATTATAGTCCTACTCAATGTCGACATGTTTGGGGTCCATTTCTGGAATAAGGATGGGTTTGTCTATCTTTTACGAATAAGGATGGGCAACTACATAACTGTCATGATGTGACAATTTTACAATAGATTTTTTTTCTTTTTTGTTCAATTGGAGAGCACATGAATCTATGGGCTACACAATGAGGGGTGGAGCCGGGAATTTTTCATTGGGGGCCGAAATACACATATGCAAAAATTAATAGATTTGAGGGTATGTAACTTGGGGGTTAGGGGCGTAGCCCCCGAAAAATTTGTTTTAGGGTAATATTTTTATTTTGGGATTTCTTTTTCCGGTAATGTCCTTGAGGTCACTACGTGTCCCTATTAATACCCCTTAACTATGGTTAAGATTCACCAACTATCCTTGTTTTCTAAAAAAATATATTTTTTTTCAAACCCTAACTAAAATTCACTAACTCCTAAGGTTAAAAAAATTTTAATATATTTTTTTTCTAAAAATCAAAGATAAGTAAGTGAACCCTAAGAGTTGATGAATTTTAACCATAGTTAAGGTGTGTCAATAGGGACATGTGGCTACCTAAATGGCATAACCGGACTCCATTGAAAGGCCCACTATACATATGACAAAAAATTGGGGGGGGGGAGGGGGGCACTACATATATAAGACAAAAAAAAAATTGGGAGGCCAAGTATACTAAAAAAAAAAATTGAGGGCCCACCACTTCATACCAAATCATAAAGGAATTACAAAAAATTTGTAGGGCAACGTTGTTACTTAGAGTTGTAAATTGAGCAAATTCAAAGTAGATATTGCTACATATGAATTTTTATTTGATTACATGTCCTATTATCCAAATTCGGCTTACGGATAGTAAAATAGAATATTGGTACCCAATTCCAATTTATTACTTAAAAAAATTAAAAATTTATTGAAAATTATTAAATTAATATTTTATAATTTTATTTATATTAAAAATAATAACTTAATGTCTTAAAATTGTAAAAAAAAAAAAAATACTTATGTTATCATAAACGGCTATTTAGAGAATCAAATATATCAATATTCAAATTTGTACCAATTATAAACAAATAATAAAATTATTATTTGAATTTGTTCATCTGGATAATTATTCAAGTAAGTAAAGTCATATTCAAATCGGATACAAATAATATTCGTAGGTATTGACAACCCTAGTTGCAAACTCACACAAGCACCTTTTTGCCCATTCACAAAAGAGCAATAGTTCGCTCCACAGGCGAGGAGTGAACTATTGCTCCTCACTCTCACAAAGCTGTCTGCCGTGAACTCAGGTTAATTTTTAATCTTATAGTTAAATTTATTTTATTTTGTTTTTCTAAAAACAAAGGATAGATGGGTGAACCCTAGAGGTTAGTGAACCTTAACCACAGTTAAAGAGATTTAAAAGGGGGATAGGTGGCATGAAAAGGGGACCCAAGACGCCCCTCCTCGCATCACCGACCGAGGAGGTAATTATTTTCCTTCACAAAATGGCCATTTTGTAGTTACTTTGGAAAAATACATATACTTGATAGAAGTGCCATTTATTTGCTGGATAGATTGCAAGTTGCAAGAGCTGTGATGTAGTCCTTATATCTGCCATTCACACTACCATATAAATTCCAGTGACCACCAGACGTAGTCCTCAAGAGGTCACCTTTTTATTGTCCCATTTGCAATAATGTAGCCTTAATGATAATCTATGTAACCGTCTCTTATAGATGGGTTCAGGTTCAAACTACTTTAGTTTTATAGTCGTCATCAATGCCCATATATTATCTTAAGCGGGTCATTTTGTAATGTTCATCATAATACTGTTAGTTTTGTTGTAATAATATATATATATATATATATATATTTTTAAACTAGATAGGAATATGGACATCTTAACCAACAAAAAAAAAAAAAAAACTGGATAGGTGCATGAGTTGATATATTTATTGTTTTCTAATAATAACATTTCTTTACATTTTTAATATATATTAAATATACTTTTAAATTTCAATCTTATTATAATTCAATATTTATCTAATTTATCATAAACAGATTACGCTATCAAATTATGGTTGGGAGGTTCTTTAATGAGTTAGACTTGGGTTTGCCTAAATGGGAGTTGAAGTATGCTTCTTCAATCCGTTAAAACGAAACTTCAGTGGGACTTGTTCATGAGTGGAACCTTTTACCCTGTGAGTCATATATTTAGAGATGTCAACGGAACGAATGAATTTTATCGATATATTTGAACTCGTATCGATTACACATTTGATGATTCAAATTTGAACAAATATCTGATGGATAGTGAAATATGTATTTGTACTGGACTCTGATTAAAATGTTTGATTTTCGATGATTTTTTAATAATATGATTACTTTAAAAAATTAAAAGAAAAAATGCTAAAAAAAAACATTTTAATATGGTAATTTTATCGGACTCCAACTAAAATGTTTGAATTTGGATACTTTTTAATAATATGATTACTTAAAAAAATTAAAAGAAAAAATAAATAATAAATAAATTTTATTTAAAAATAAAAAATTAACAATTTACTCTTGTATACTTATATATATTATTTATACTAGTGGGCCATAAGGGCGATCATAAGAGAGAGAGAGAGAGAGAGAGAGTAGGAAGAAGGACCTTAATGAAATCCATGTGATGCACGTGGGAATGTCTAAAAAGAGAGGCGTAGAGTGGAGAGAAAATTTGGTAAAAATATAAAATTATTCCTCATTATAATAGTAAAAGAAAAGCAAAAAATAAAAATAAAAGTTACAGTTATAATCATTTCATTGTCACCCCTTTTTCTTTATGATGGTAAAGATATAAGTGTATAGATAACTTTATTAATAGTGACAAATTTCAATCAATGTTTAGGGATCAATTTGTCTTTTTTTTAATAAACGCCACCCAGTAGGAGAGGGGGTTTTGCCGACCCCTAATTGTTTATTGAATGGATAAAAATGGATATAAAATAGTAGATATGATATCTGTTTAAGGGTAATTTTATCAATAGTGATTACAATAGTAGAGATAAGTGTAAAGGTAATTTTATCATCTTTATTATAAAAGTAGAGAAGATAAGTATAAGGGTAATATTGTCAATAACAACAAAGTTCAATCAATGTATTTAAGAGCCTAGATATATAACAATATATTATATAATCGATTGAATATTTATCAAATTGTTTATATTAATATTCGAATTAGTATTTGATTATACATAGATAGTAAAATTACTATTTGAATTCATTCCCCCTAAATACTTTTTCAAATAATTATCAGAGTAAACGAATTTGGTTATGAATTTTAATTTCTGGTGTATGGATGCCCACAATTCTTATGAATTCCATTTCACGTAAGAATTGAAACAATGTCAAGTCCTACAATTTGTGGAAATTACAATATCCATTCGAGAAGTGAATATTGAAATTCACACATCCATGAGAATTGACACAGATCTTTTATTAAGTTGACCATCTCACTTACTCAACATTTCAAAATTAGTTTGTATTGAATTATTTTTAATTAAATATTTTTTTATAATTTTTTAATAAATTATTATTGTCAATTTAATTTAATTTATTTTTAAATATAATTATTTATATTTTAAAAATAAATAAAATTGTAACATTGCAAAATTATTTTGTATTTCGATTATTTTTAAATAAATATTTTTTTATAATTTATTCAAAATTTTAATTTATTATATTTAATTCCTTTTAAATAATAGTACTTATAATTTAAAAATAAATTATATTTTAATAAATTGGAACTTAAATTAGTTTTTAATATATTATATTATGATAACTTATTCTTTTATTTAATCATCAAAATAATAAACTTTAACATTAAAATATATAAGAGTTTTTAGCCAAATATCTATTATAAAAATTATCGATATCAAATATATCATTATTTAATAAAAATATAAATAAAAGTTTTATTTTGTCAAAGAAAAATATGTTAATTGATTATATTGATATATATATAAATTTATAATATAATAAGAATGTCATTATTTGTATTAAGAAACACAAAATTTTATTATTTTGTAGATTGAAAATCATTTCAATGATAACTCCAATTGATTGTATTTGAAAATATTTGTATGATTATTTATCTTTATATATAAAATGTAGCAATTATCAAATTGGTTTTTCAGCATCAAACAATGATTTGAAATATAAAGACTATTTTTAGTATATTCCTAGTGTTAGCCAATATATAGATGTTATAATTCATAGATATTGCAATGCATATGCATTTTAATTTTTGTCAATATTTCAATTCTTGCAGTCGAAACAAATCCTTCAAATAATTATCGGAATCGAATGTAGCCACAAATCCAATAGGAAAATATTTAACTTATGACTGGTGATCTCCTCCAGTTGTAACCGGTTTTGGGCAAAACCAGTTACTCCCCTATGATCACTACATGTCCATTTTTACACCCCTTAACTATGGTTAAGATTCACTTACCCTTAGGGTTCACCCACTTATCTTTGTTTTTTAGAAAAATTATTTTTTTTAAATTAACACTAGGAGTTAGTAAATTTTAACCACAGTTAATAAAAAAAAAATTATTATTTTTTTCTAAAAACAAAAATAGGTGGGTGAACCTTAGGAGTAAGTGAATCTTAACCATAATTAAGAGGTGTCAAAAGAGACACGTGGCCACCTCAGGGGCGTAACCAATTTTGGCAAAACCAGTTATAACCGGAGACGAATACGTCCCTTAACTTATTGGTAGTTTCCATTATGTAATGAAATAACCGATCATCATTGTCATCATTGGTCCAACCTCACTTTTTAACGCTCATCAAAAGCGTGTGGTTAAGATTCACTCACCCATAGGGTTATGTAATTCAACCTTAGTTTTTTGAAGGAAAAAAAAACTTATAATTATTAACACATGCATTATCAAAATCGGACCAGACCGATCAATCGAATTGGAAAAATCAGAAACCTCTAAAATTCGGAATTCTTTAAGAACTAGTTGAGAAACGGTTAGAACTAGTCCAAACTGGGTAAAAATGAAGAAAGAAAAAAAAATTAATAAAAAAAAGGGTCGAATGGAGAACCGGCCACCCCACGACCCGTCCGGTTATCGGTTATGAAAACACTGGTTGACACCTCTTAAGATTCTGTCCAAGATACGGTCCGGTCTAATCCAACCGGTGGCGGTAACGGATGACCCATAGCCATAAGCAACTTGCTTATGAGTGAGGTGTATTAACGTTCATGCATCTGTTGGCTAGATGTCGACATCTTTCCTTCTCTTTAAATAAAACGGTTGACGTGAATTTCTATCACCATGACTCATCTTTCCCACCGATTTCATAACTAGTCGGTCCAATTCATCGTCCCCATCCCTTCTCTTTTTATTATTTATTTTATTTTAAAAAAAAGCTTCCAATAAGTGAAGGGTTTTGGCAGCTCCCTTACCATTATATTAATATTGGTTGAGAAAATATGTGCCGCTGAATTATTTTTAAGAGAAAAACTAATTTTGAGTTTGGCAAGTTATAAAATGAGCTTTTTTTTCTTTTTATTGTAAATAATTCTCTTACTTTTACTTTATATTTTGAGGCAAAATTATTTGATTTTTGTGTTTGGCAAGCCGCAAAAATCTCTTCTTAAAAAAAAAAATTTCTCTAATTTCATTTTTTTTGAGGGGAAAAAATTTAATTATTACATTTGTCAACCTACAAAATGAGCTCTTTTTATTTTAAGAGATTAGTAGTGAACAAGCTCCGTGGAGTAAACCAAAAAATGCCTTGAGAAGGGATATTAATGAACACATTTTAGTGTTTAAAAACACCTATATTTGCTTTCGTAATTACCAAACGACTCTTTCTTAAGACATTTTTCGGTTTGGTTTGATCTGATTGACTGTTTAATCGGAACTTTAATCTCTTATTTTAATAGTTCAATAACATTACTTTACATTTTTAGAAAAGAATTTAGTTGCATTAATAATTTTCCTCCGGACCACAAGGTCTTAGGAATGTAATTTTTTTATCCAAGTGAGAAAATCTATACAGGATTTGAGTCGTCGATAGACACTCCAAATTTGTTAGGTCATCTGTCTAGATTTTTCTCTTCTATATATTTATTTAAAAAATATATATGATTTGAAGATTTCGACCTAAAGCTTCCATGTGAAACATTTATAATGGATTTCAATGTAACAAAGTCTAGCAAGTAGCAACCGTTCATTAAATAAGTATAATTGTGTATGTTTTCTGATTGGCTGATCCCATCCATTGATTGAATGGTTTAAGAAAAGGGTAATCTAATCAAATGGCCAGGATCATCTGATTAAAATACCAATGTACAGAATCTTCTTGTAACCTTCCAACACAAGAGTCCACATTACCACATGTTGCAAGTTGCACCATATACGTAATACAATATACAAAAAAAAAAAAGGGTTGTTGTGCTGCTTCGAATGTGCCATATCTTGAGCTATATGCGCACGTTTGGCTTGCGTAACACATATATTAATTAGTAACCTTTAGGGACTCCTCACATGACTGCCGACATAATAATAAGCTTCATTATTTAATATTAAAAAGAGCATTGATAGGCATATCTGGGAAATGGATTTTAAAATACAAGACTAGACCTCATTGGTCCTTACCCCTCTCTTAAATACCCACTAACAATACTAGATCTCATTGGTCCATGTCCCCCCTCTTAAATACCCACTAACTGTAGTGGGTATTGAAGAGGGGGGCATGGACCAATGAGGTCTAGTCTTGGATTTTAAAATCCATTTCCCAGGTACGTTAATTATTTCCCTATTAAAAATAATAATACGCCTGACCAACAATGACTATATAGGTGCATTCAATTTTGCCAAAACTGATTCTAGCTAATTCTTTTAGCTTTGTTTGTTCGAAAGAAAATCTTAAACAATTTTATTTTCTATTTTTTTTTAGAGAATATTTTCTCAAGATAAAGTAAAGAAGAGTGCTAGTCCTCTCAGGCATTTCCTACTTTCATCCTGAGCCAACCATTGGTTCAATTTTTCTATAAAAGCATTGCAATTTGTTAATAGGGTGATTGGACAAATGGTTGGCTCATACTTAGAGTAGGGCTGACACTCGTCGTCATAGTAACAAAGTTCTTCAAAATTTTGAAAAATTCGAAAATCATTCATAAATTTTAGATGTGCTGAATTATTCCCGAGTTTAAGGTTTATCGAATTATTCACGGATTTTGTGAATTATTCTTAAATTTTATATAAAAATATTGATTCATTCGCGGATTTCGCAACAATTCGTTTAGTCTGACAAAGTAAACTACTTATTTTGTATATTATCTGATTAAATTGTTGAATATTTTTTATAATTTTTTTTTGTTTCAAATTGTTCCAAATATTTTTCAGAATATTCGGATTTTTCCATACTTGACCCTTGCCAAATTATTCCCGAACCCCGACTTTGTCACTATGCTTCTCGTAAAGTAAAACTACATAATGATATGCAGTAAATAAATAAATTATTTTACAACATTGGAAACACAACAATTAGCATTTTGCATGCTGGAGAGGTATTGAATTCTTTTTCTTTCTTTTTTTGGGTATTTGACCGGTTCGGTTATAAGTCTAGGTCCAAGCCAGCCCAACTATTTAATTGGGCGGAGCCAATCCAAGTTATTTGACACTCCTAACTGATACAAAAATACATCATGTGTCATATAAATCTAAGTTATGTCAGCATTAATTTATAAAATTAATGAAGATGTCACAAAATATAAAAGCTCTAAATTTAACGAAACTGGGTATGGACTCTTTCCAAAATATGTTGCACTCGGATACATGGCATGCTAAGGTAATTTCGATCAACACTGGATTCGTGAAACTCTGAGTAACGCGTCACTTTTGTCAAAGCACCAAAAAAAAAAAACATGGTTGAACGTTTAAACGTTTTGAAGTTTGTCAAAAAAAAAAAAATTGATACGACCATAAAGGGCATTTTACTAGATACATTTTTAACTCCTCTCTTACCAATATACTTAGGAAAAATGGTATATTCCTTTTATTTCTTGAATCTGGGGACAAATTGACTTTCCCGATCCCAATGTGGATTTTCATTGGTTAAGACCTTTGGACATTTAACTTTGTTGTACCCTATCCTACATTATCAATCCTTAATTCAAATAATAAAGAAAGGTTGCGCCAACCTAGCAAAAGGTGTAGAACTTAAAAAACAAAAAAAAAGAGGAGTGCGAGACCCCAGTTGCATTCGCTCCACATTTTTCCATTGACACAAGATGGGCCTAACATGTGGAGATGTTTTATTATTTTAACAATTAAAAAAGTAAAAATCAGATAATGTTTGACATTTGTAGCGCCATAGTTGTGTCTTTAGAAGATTTGCGACAGGGCTAGCAAACTCCTTAAAAAAAATATATATCCTCGTATATGAATCCATTGTTTTGAGTTTATGACAGAGCTTCCTAAGAATATGCGTTCAGATAAGTTCAATAATGTTACATTTCTTTATTGGGCCGTCTATCCCAATTGAGTGGGCCCATACAATGTGGGATTTTAAAACTCTTATTTGGAGTTTTTTTTTTATTTTCAGGATATACGATTAGGCCGCAACCCCAACCTTAATTAGTGTATTAGTACATGTTCAAGTTAATAGTGGAGAGTAGAGTGCTTGACACTCACCGATGGGATTAGAACCTGAGACCTCTCACGAAGGAGAGACCACACCCTACCAATGGAGCAAGCGGCAGGGTGTATTTGAATAGTACTATACCATAATTTTCCCCTTTTTAAAGGGGTTTTAATATTAAATTTTTTTATTTTTTATTACTTCAAAATTATTTGATACACACATCCACGAAAATGCATTGCTTCCATTAGAGAACACACTTCAATTCTAGAAATAGTTCTTAATTCTGTTTTTTTTTTGTTTTTTTTTTAGTTAGAAATGTAATCTAAGCTAGGGGTGCACATGGGTACGGTCAAACCGTGAACCGGACCGAACCGACTACCATGGTTCGATTTGGTTTGGTTTTTTTAATGGTTCGATTCGGTTTTGGTTCCTAATTTACATAAACCGATTTTCTTCGGTTCGGTTCGGTTCTGGTTTGTTCAAATTTGAAACCGAACTAACCGAGAACCGAACCGAACTAAGAACTGAATGTGAAACCCGCGAACTGAAAACCGTGTAAGAACCGAACCGAACCAGTCTGGCCCAATAATTTTTTTTTTTGTAGAACCCTTTCATTCCTTATAGAGAGCCCATGTAAATGGGCTTGGGCCTTTGGAGAAGCCACATCATGATCTATAGGAGCCAAGTAATTATTGCCTTGATGGTCTAACTCACGCATCATTGGACCCAAAATTTATCGACATTAGGACCCTTGGGTAGAACCGAACCGAGACTCTTCGGATCGGTTTTGGGTTGGTTTTTTTCCAAACCGAGCCCTACGGTTCAGTCTTGGGTTGATTTTTTTAGAACCGAGAACCAAAGGTTCGGTCCCAAAATTTCTTAGAACCGACCCAAACCGAACCGTGTGCACCCCTAATCTAAACACACACATCAGACCTAAGGTAACCGCTAGGGTGCTAATAAGGGTAAACCCACGTAACCATTCCAAAAGAGTCTGACTTAAGAAAGGGATAGTACACAAGTGAGGTGGGACAATAATTGGGAGAGTAACGCTCAGTCGCTAAGAGGAATTCATTTTTAGGTTAATGATCATCTAAACACAAATTAGACATAAGGTAACCGTTAAGAGTGTCATATTGTTGACCCCAAATAATTTAGAGAAGGAAGGCATCATCAACAAGAGAATCCAGTAAAAAGCTAACGAAATCGTTCTGCCAATTAGGCAGGCACAAACCTTAAACATGCCATTTAAAATAAATAACAAGACCTAATAATTTGGTAACTACCGGTAAAAGCTGATACATTAGCCATTAAAAAAATATTAAAAGCTATTAATTTAGAGAGCTTAGGTCTTTACCGACACTAGCCTCGGTTGTGTCAAGACTTGCACGTAGGCATATTTGGCCAAACCAGGTCTTTGTCGCATTCCTCTTCTCTATTAAATGGGGCTCTTATAAAATGATTAGCAAGAAATGCTAATCATACTCTCTTTATTCAAAAATGTTTCCATATTATTAGTTTAAATGATAAATTAATCTCTTTTTTGATTAGTTTAAATATGAAGAGAAGCTCCAGCTGAAAATTAATCTCTTTTTTGAGTCCTCTTGTACACAGTTCTTGTGTGCCCCCAAGTAGATAACAAATAGATAACAAGAGTTTTAAATGATAAATTTATTCCGCCAGTTTTTACTAAGATTCTCATAATTTGTATTCGTAACACTTTGTGTGTCATGTTGCACACTCCAAATGGACTAATTTTTGTGGGCCTACCACTATTTATTTATTTTTTGGTTTTCTGAAGGGAAATGAAAGTGGACTTAGCATTAGTGGCAAATAACTAAATAAGTACGCTTGAAATTACCACACCGGTTGGAGCACCCCAAGCTGTTGAGTTTTTTGGTAATCCTTTGCTGTTTAGTTAATTAAAATTCAGATTCTCGTTTTCATGATTGCCTGAATGGATCATCTTTGATTCCAAAAATGTAAACAAGAATATACAAAGAAAAACTAAATCTGGTCCGTCCGGTATGTACAAAATGTTAGGATTTTTCTTATTAAATAAAAACCTATGTGGTCTGGCGCAATCCTTAGTTTTCAAAACTCGGATTATATTGCTGTCAATAGAGAATGTTAAGGATAATGGGTCCCACTAAAGGGATGTGATCAAACAGGGACTCTTTAAGTGTTATTAAAGCTAACAACATGGTCAGGGTTGGCGACCGTTAGATCTTTGGTGTGATCCCTCTTAACCTTTGGATCTTATGATGGGTAGGGTTCCAAGGGTATATAAAGCAAAGAGGGGGTCCCTCTTTTCTCTTACGTCAATTGGAAGCCCCATTGAATCAGACCTAAGGAGAAAAGAGAAGACTCTCTCATTCCTCTTAAGCGTCGAGAAACACAGCATCACACCGTGAAGGGAATAGGGAAATTCCAGCGAAAGGTATGAGATCATCTCTTTTAATCTGTGTTCCCTTTTTGATTATGAATCTAGAAAAGTTGATTGCATGGTCTAGATCCAGTATTTGAATAATCTTGTTTTGTTTTAACATTATTATTCTTGAATCCCAACAATTGGTATCAGAGCGCAGGGTTGACCTTGTGATTAATTTTTCTCAATAATCAAAATCTGAGTTTAATTTATTTTCGGAAATTGTTATTGATCTATATGATTGATAATTAAGGTAAATCAAATAAATAGATTGGATTAATTTTCGGGTTTGAAAATTATTATTTTTAATGATTAAAGTGATTCGGATGTAAGGAAATCAACAAATAAAATTGATTAATTGGTTACGGATTTGATAATCGATTTTATTGTTTTAGAAATAATTTTTGAGTTGAATAATTATTTTTTAAGATCCAAGTCAATCGAAAAAAAAAAAAAAAAGGTCCGGGTTGAGAAGATAGGCTTTACGAGGGTCAACCCGACCCTGTAACCCGATCCATAGGTTCTGACCCAAACCGCACCCGAATGGTTTTGACCGACCCGACCCATATGGGTCATGGATCGACCCGAACATGTCAGTTCCGACCCGAATAAACCTTGAACCGGTTCACTAGACCGGACCGGCCCAACCGGATCCAAGCCTGAACCAAACCAGAACCGGACTGATGCCAGACCGGACCGCGTAAGCGCATCAGACCGCGCGCGCGTGACGCGCAGAACGCGCGTGAGCCAATTCCGTGCGCGTGCGGCACACCACCCGCGCGTGAAGCGCATTCCCAGCGCGTGAAGACGCGCGTGCGCTGCGCGTGACAGTTGTTGGAGTGTCCCCCTGCGCGTGACACATCCCCAGGACACGTCCAGGACGAGTGTTCGACCTTTCCTGAGGTTTTTGGGTGTTCTGATTCTGTTTTTGGGGTCCATTTTGACTTCTGAGCACTGTAAAGAGCTGTTTTAGTGCATGAATATTATTTTCCTATGGTTTTTGACATTAAATAAAGGAAAAACTTGATACTTTTACCTAAAATTAATATAAGGAATTAAAGTTAGATCATCCTATGGGGTTTAGGTTTGATCTGTAAGGCAGTGATTCGAATGGGCATAACTGAAGTAGGTTAGATTGTCTTGCCCAAAGGTGACCGTCCTATAGGAGGTTATGGTCATTTGAATTTGAGATTTTGATCTCATTTAGACTGCGAGTTTGCACTCACCTACATTGAATAACTAGTCTTGCCCAAAGGTGTCTAGGGACTTCTTGTAGATTGAGTGGGGCAGAATGATTTGTGCGTGGCGGTGAGAGAAGGATAACCCTCTTGTCCAAAGGTGTGGAAGTGTCCTAATCAATCCAATACGTGATAGATCAGTTCTGTGCGCGACTATTGTCGCCAATTGGGGGGTGAATTGCATGTCGAAATCTCTTGCCCAAAGGTGTGATTAGATGATGCGCCCACCTGTCCCGTAAAGTGGAAGTAAGCAATCTTAAAGTAAACCACTTTAGCTATCCGGCTTAACCCCAAGACCGGATTAGAATCATAAAACTTAAATAAAGTCATGCAATGACAAGTAAAAAGTAAATTATTATAATTTGTGCAATAATTTGTTAGACATACCATAACATAGTAAAACATTGACATTTTCAGATATGGATGGGTCTGTTGTTCAGAAACATTTGACTGGGATTGAGCCTCTGAATGGTTCAAACTATAGTTCTTGGAAGATGCAGCTAGATATAGTTCTTGGTTGCCTTGATTACGACTTTGTCCTACTGGAGGAAAAGCCGATTACTCCCACTGCTGAGTCTTCAGATTCAGATAAGTCTTTGTATTCGAAATGGGAGAAGGCCAATAGGATGGCCATGATGATCATTAGGGCTTCTGTTCAAGAAGCCATCAGAGGTGGTATTCCTCCTGCTGATACTGCTAAGGTTCTTCTTGAGACAATCAAGAAACAATTTATGGGATCTGTTAGGTCTCGTCAGTACAGTTGTTTGACTCAGCTGATTTCATTGAAGTATGATGGTGCTGAAAATGTTCGGGAGCACATCTTAAAGATATCTAAGTTAATTATCTCTCTTAGAGAGCTTGGGTTGACAATTGAGGATGACCTCATGGTGCATTTGGCTGTAGCCTCACTTCCAGAATCATTTGATGCTTTTAAGGTTAATTACAGTGCACAGGATAGGAAGTGGGATCTGCATGAACTGATAGCTGTGTGTGTTAGTGAGGAAGAGCGCATGAAGCGTGGGAAAGCTGAGTATACAAACTTGGCTGTGAATTCTGGTAATAAGAAGAATTTTAAGAATAAAGGGTTCAAGAAATCTAATTCACAAAATTTCTGGCAAGGAAAAAATTCAGGACAGAGTTCAGGTCATAATTTAGGACAGAGTTCGGGACATCAATTTCAGGGAAATGATAATACTGAGGAACTAGAGGAGATTGAGTGTTTCTTCTGCAAGGGGAAAGGCCACATGAAAAGAAACTGTTTCAAATATAAGGATTGGTGCAGGAAGAACAAAGGAGTTCATTCATCGGCGAAGCGCCAAGGCTAATGAGCTGCTGATTTTTGAAGAACTCTACACCAACAGTATTAGAGGCTGTTAGAACTTGCTGATTAGTATTAGACTTTGTTTCTGGTTTTTACTATTTGATGTTATTTTCATTGTGCCGTTGTTTAGGCGAGATATTATTGGATTGGATACAGTTTAATTTTATTATTGAGGGGAGTACACTCTCCATCAGAAATATTTTTCAGACAGTTAGTAGTAATATATTAGTAGATGATCTTTATTAGCTAAACTTAGACTCGTATTTTATATCATTCTTGTTGTATGTTTGTTAACATCAGACATATGTTAAGGTCAGTGGGAGCAGGTTTGTAAGTTATAATTTGGATATCAAGATTACCAGAGATCATATTTCTAGACTTTTGGAGTTATCTCATAGGATTTCAGTTTGGTTTACAAGAAATATATCGAACTAGAAATTTAAAAGTTATTCAGACTCTGATTTTTCTTGATTTCAAGATAATTTGAAATCCTCATCAGATTCTGTGTTGTTGCATGTTTGGATTGTGAACTCATTAAGTAAAGAACTCTCCACCAGAAATTTTTTAAAGAACTTGTCACTATTATGGAACCTTTTAGAATCGTTTGATTCTTTTATTTAGTGGGAGTATTGTTTA
Organism: Tetracentron sinense; assembly: GCA_015143295.1. Classification (NCBI taxonomy): domain Eukaryota; kingdom Viridiplantae; phylum Streptophyta; class Magnoliopsida; order Trochodendrales; family Trochodendraceae; genus Tetracentron; species Tetracentron sinense. The sequence goes on from CM026573.1 coordinate 21,583,562, forward strand.
TTGTTTTATATTCCAGACTTTTATATGATATACATGTCATTGTTTTACACTCTCAGATATTGATATGTTATGGTTATGCAAATTAAATAATTGATGCATCATTTGATTATAGTCATGTAATTGAACTACACGTGCAAAAGGTAAAGACATCAAGTGATGGACTTCACATGACGGATGTCATTGATGTCAGGTTTGCCCGAGAGCCTCGCACAAAGCTCTCAAGTTGCTTGGGCTGAACATGGTTGGGCACCATGTTTGAGGCCTTCATTCTGGATACAAGGTGATGGACTTCACATGGCGGTTGCCGTAAAGTATCAGAATGACATGCATATGCTTAAATGCATGTAGCGTGGACAATTTTTGGACGTATACATTTTGATCACATAAGGTTGTGTATAGTCCATATCACACCATACCTTGCCACCATAAAGAACCGCTCTGAAACATTAGTATTACTAGCTGTTTGACCATGGAGTGGCTTGTATCATAGTAAATGAACACTAGTAGATGCTAAATGCTTCCATGATCACCGTTAGTGGTGCTTTTGAATCAAAGTGACAGTTAAAGAACACTTAATTCTCGACAGCAATGTTTTTCAAAATTAAAAGAGTGGCCACTCATGTTTTTAAGGTTGTTCAATCCGAAAAGTCATTTTATTTTATTTAAGGATTGCTTGGACCAAGTGGGAGATTGTTAGAGTTTTTCTTATTAAATAAAAACCCATGTGGTCTGGCGCAATCCTTAGTTTTCAAAACTCGGATTATATTGCTGTCAATAGAGAATGTTAAGGATAATGGGTCCCACTAAAGGGATGTGATCAAACAAGGACTCTTTAAGTGTTATTAAAGCTAACAACATGGTCAGGGTTGGCGACCGTTAGATCTTTGGTGTGGTCCCTCTTAACCTTTGGATCTTATGATGGGTAGGGTTCCAAGGGTATATAAAGCAAAGAGGGGGTCCCTCTTTTCTCTTACGTCAATTGGAAGCCCCATTGAATCAGACCTAAGGAGAAAAGAGAAGACTCTCTCATTCCTCTTAAGCGCCGAGAAACACAGCATCACACCGTGAAGGGAATAGGAAAATTCCAGCGAAAGGTATGAAATCATCTCTTTTAATCTGTGTTCCCTTTTTGATTATGAATTTAGAAAAGTTGATTGCATGGTCTAGATCCAGTATTTGAATAATCTTGTTTTGTTTTAACATTATTATTCTTGAATCCCAACACAAAAATCACGAACTCAGCCCAACCCAACTCAGATTCCGGCACCGGTAATACAAAAAATCCGGCAGAAATCATCAGATCTTTCCCTTAACCCACCATTCATTCCTCAGATCTCCGACCCATACTGACAAAAGGGTGCAACAAGAGCTCCGAAACAGTCCATCTCTTGCTCGATTCCTTCTGCAAACAACACTCAACAAAGCTCCGAAACTCCTCCGACGCCTCCTCCGGCGAACTCGGTGGCTCACCGAAGCATATAGCGCACATTAGCGTCGCCCAATCGGGTCTCTGCCCGGCAGGCAAAAAGGGAAAATGACCCATATAGAGCTCCAAAAGCGTAAGCCCCAAGCTCCAAATATCTCCAGCGTAGCCATTATAGTTAACACCGTACGTATCCGGGTCGAACCGTTCCGGACTCATGTACGCGCAGGTACCCACATAGGAATTGCAGGGATCGAGCGTACGGCACATGATCTTGCTGACCCCAAAATCAGAAATCTTGACCTCCATCTTCTGATTAACAAGGAGATTCGAGGGCTTGATGTCGCGATGGACGATCTTGTGCGCGTGTAGATAATTAAGACCGTTAAGAACTTGTAGAGCGATTTTGGCGAGTGTGGGTTCCGAGAAGGTAGCGTTATTTTTTAGGAGAGTGTCGAGTGTACCGGAGTCCATGTACTCCATCAGAATCGCGATATCTCCGGCAGGTTTCTCGAAGATTCCGTGGCATCGGACGACGAAGGGGGAGTCCGTACGCCGGAGGATGTCCATCTCACGGAAGATCTGACGGCGGACGGTGGCGTCGCTGTCACCGTGAACGACTTTGAGGGCGTAGATGGCTTGAGTGGTCTTGTGACGGACTTTGTAGACGGTGCCGCCGTTACCGTGGCCGAGGACTTGGAGTTTTTCGAGGCGGTCGATTTCTTGAGCGGTGGAGGTGGCGGAGAGAGAGGTGGGAGGGAGGGGAAGGGGAAAGCGGTGGCGCCGTTCGGTGTTTTCCGGCAAGGGGAGGCGGAGGTTGAGTTGCCGGCGTTCTCGGACAAGTGCCATGTGACAGAGTGTTTGTTTTTGGACAACTTTTCTGATGTTAGGAGGGAGTTTTTTATAAGTGGGAAGGTTTTGGTTTGGGCTTTTGGGGGGTGAGGAAAACTTGCGTAGGCGGAATCTATAAAAGGAAAGAAGAATGAGGGGGAGTGAGGCATTTTTTAGTTTCTATGACGAAATAGGAAACTACTTTGAGGAAAATGACAATGAAGTCTTTACTGTCTATTTTGTTTAAAAATTAAATTTTTATTTTTAAAATTATTAAACTTGGTGGTTGGTCAGAAATACCTCTCAGTGTTCATGAATCCCATACCTCACACCCCGTCTCCTGCCTTAATGGTGGGGTGTGGCCTCGATAAGTAGAGAAGTCTCGGGATCCATCTCCCCAGTTATAAGTAGAGTAGCAAGAACTTCAATCCTCAAGTCCACAACTATAGGGGTGCGGAGGTCTTGGAATCAAGTCTAGAGGGCCAGAAATCCCAAGAAATTTTTAATAATTATCTATTAGTGATGCCATAATGGACCTATTCTCAAAAATTAACACTGACAATAATCACTTAAAATCTCCCGGGGGTGTACCCTAGTGGTTGGAAGACAAACCATAAACCCGGAGGTTTGAGGTCGATTCTTGAGCTCTTCTTAATATCGATTATATAGGAATATTTCTTATGCAGCATATGAGACTAGTTTGAGTCTTTAAGGCTCAAGATATCCCTGTTTAAAAAAATAATAACAAGAACAAAAATACTAATGTAGCATCGAAACCCAAAAACAAGACATGAGCAATATTGTTACACTTGGAATCCGGCTTCATGGAGAAAGGGTAACAGAGATTGTTCCTGTAGATGATTCAATTGAAAAGACACATCTCCTGGATTGTTGAGAATCCAACAGGATGGAACTAACAGTGGAATAAATCATTTAGAAATTATTATGGTGTATAATAATAATAATAATAATAATATCTTACCAAAAAAAAAAATATATATATATATATATATATATATATTAGATATGTAATTAATTATGAGTTATTCTATGGGTAATCCCGAATATACTCTCCAATCCTAACCGTCTATGACTAATCACTAAAGATCAGGATTTAGCTTAACTTATTTTATCTTTCCTAGGCTATATCAGCTATAATCCTAACTCTTCAATAATTGAATTAAGTGATTAAGATTTGGGAGTACACTTTGATATATAATAAAAAAACAAAGAGAGATATAAAAAAAAGTGGTAGCCCTAGATGGTGGTAACAAGTGTCAAACCATCTAAGCTAACACCACGTGTTTCACCTAACATGCGCCTTCGAAAAAAAAAGAGTGGTGATTAGCGGACTCAAGGGTCCACTGCATATCTTAACTAAATTAAAGTTAAGATTTTTTTTTCTTTTTTTTTTAAAGGTTGGATTGCTTAACCTTAGGAGAGAATGTATCTTAATCACAATTGGTGTGTATTTAAAATTAAGGCATGGACCAATGAGGATTACCATTATGTTACAAAATGGAAACCATGGGTACATTCAGAATTTTCCAAAAAAAATTGACTTAGTGCCTTTGGGCTAGCACTAGGGATGATATCGAGCCGAGCCAAGCCAAGCCAAGTAGTGGTGTTCAAGCTTGTTCGCTTATTAAACGAGCTCGAAAATCATGTTTAAACTTGATTCATTTCTTAAATAAACGAGCTCGAGCTTTACTAGCCAAGTTCGAGTTGTTTACAAGCAATTTGGTTTATTGGATATTAGGTAAAAAATTCACTTTATTATCTTCCTAAACAAAGAAATCACAGTGTTAACTAACATTTTAGTATAAGATTATTATTATATAAAAAGTATTCTTATCCTATAAAATACATTATATATTATTAATCTTTACTAGTATATAAGACATACACTTAATTTTAATATTTAAATGAAATAAATATATTTTAAATAACTTTAATTGGTTAATATGTGCATATAATCGAGTCAAACTTTTAACAAGATGGTTAAGAGTATGTTCAAGCTTAGCTCGTTAACTAACATGAACTCGAAAATCATATTTAAGCTTGACTTGTTTACTAAATAAACCAAACATCTCGAGTTTTTAATGAGCCGAGTTCAAAAAGTTCACCAGCCATGCAGTTCATTAACCACCCTTAGCACTCCTCCAAGGATATATATGGCACATACACTGTTTGATAAAACTTTTCAAATCATGCCCTCTGAGGTGATCCCTTGAAATTATCAATCAAATCCGCTATGGGCGGCTCTCGGAAAGATCGCTATGAGAAAGATGGGCAGCAGTCTCTGTTGTAGCGGTTAGGCTAAAGCAGACATCCTAATTAGCCCACTCCACTAAAATGATAATTTCAGCCATCACATCAATGAAAATTCTTTTCATATGATTTAAAAATTATAAGAAAAAAGTTCTTTTTAATTTTTTAATTGAAGTGGACGAATGGGCTGCTGCCCACTCGCTCTCCCTATGTTTGTTATTTGTTTAACGGCAACAGGAAAGGGGGCAGGTTCATATTAGCACGTGGTTGAATTTATTTCTTCTAAGGGCAATCCAAAGAAGAATACATGGCCCTCCGGCAACGGTAACATGGACAATCTAATCTAATGGAATCCCCACTCATTTGATTACGTATCTTAATGTCTTTGAACCAAATTCTGTGTTATTTCGTGCGGCCTTCCCTGTGTTCTTCTTGGTATTTAAAGGTCAGGACCTCCTATAAGGTTAAATTTTTTACCTTTTAAGACACCACGAGGAAGGCCACAAGGAATAACAAAGAAGATTTGGTTCCCCAAGTCTGGAGGAGTGTGATGGTTGAGATATCTGCGGGTTAACCAAGAATCATAGTTCAAAAACCCGAAAACTCGACTCGACCCGAAAGTTAGCCGGGTCGAGTAAGTCGGAAAACTCGAAAAAAAATCGACTCGGTCCAACTCGGAATATATATGTAATAACTTAAAAATTTTGGGTTAAAAAAACTCAAAGTACGTTGGTTTTACAGCTTCAAACAACAAAATTAGGTTTAACAAAACCCATAGTAAGTTGTCTTTGTAGACCCTAAAAAATATGATGCAAAAATAGTGTGACATTTTAGTTTAGGTTTTAAAAATTGATAAAAATATCCTTCTATGACTCGACCTAGTATGGAGAGTCGAAAAACTCGGCTAGACTCGATCGAGTCACCTGAGTAACTCGGTAAATAGTGTCTCCTTCGAGTTTTGAGGCGACTCGACTCGAAATTCAGCCGAGTCGAGTAACTCGGCCAAGTTACTCGGGTGACTCGCTGAGTTTTCGAACTATGCCAAGAATAGATACTAACTCAAGGGAAATATAGATCTCACAGCCACAAGCTCCACCTCGAATAAATAACAAATAAATAACAAAAGGATGAAGGTTTTATTGTTGAGCAGTCGCTCTAACAAAGCCAACTCAACTGTATGAACTCTAGTTAAATTTTTTTATTTAACTCCTGTGTTTAAAAAAATGTTATTTTATTTTTCTAAAAACCAAAAGGTAGATGGGTGAACCCTAAGGGTTAGTAAATCTTAACCATAGTTAAATGGAGCCAAATAAAAATGGGACACATGGCATTAAAATGGGACTTGAGACGCACCTCCTAGAGTGATTATTTTCCTATATCTATATTGGCATTAGCTTCACTTTCTTCCTAAGTTCTGCTCATGTAACTCATTGCCAAGGTATGCCCCTCGTCCCTCATTAGGGGAGATACTAATGCCAGTGAGAGGAACTCAATAATTTGGAAACAGTTCTTCTTTTTGGGCCCAAAACTACCACTGAGGCTACCCACAAGATAAACTGGTGGTGTGGGGGGACTCGTTGCTCCATGAGGATGAGTGGTCGCAATATAAAATGGTGGTGGGGGGACTCGTTTCTCCATAAGGATGAGTGGGTCCCAAGAGAAAATGGTGGTGTGGGGGACTCGTTTTTCCATAAGGATATGTGGGTCCCAACATAAAATAGTGGTGGGAGGACTTTTGCTCCATATGGATGAGTGGGGGCCATTTTGAAACTCATAGGCCCCTTCTGATGTAAGTTGGGCTTTGCCTAACTTCAAATCCATTTGCATGATTTGCCTAACTTCAAATCCGCAGACTGACCAATGGGCCATGGCTGTCCTAAGAGACCTAATTCGCAGCTCAAATTGGCTGTGGATCTGATTATTATGTGGGTGAAGCCTATGGGCCATTTTGGTCACAGATCAAGTTCGCAGACTGGCTAAGTCAGCCCCTAATTAACCTGATCTGCAGCCCCTTATAACCACCCTAGATGACGGTCAATATTTGACTTCCACAGAATTCTAGAAGGGGATCCTTGTTGCTTTTAGGAGATCATGAGATTGAGATCATCCTCTTGAATCCCACTGATGGGGTGCGGTGCCATACGAAACTTCACATTTAAAGAAGAATGAGGACTCTTTTGAGTCATTTGACACCCCATTAATGAGGGGAGTGATTTTCTCCCCCCTTTAGAGTTCTCCGAGATGAAAACTATGCCACAAAAGGTTCCCCAAATAAAGGAACCAACTGTCCATGTACAGATGACTCTCTCTAAAGAGAGCTGACCCTAATTTAATCTCTTTAAAAAAAAAAAAAAGGGAAATAGAGAGAGAAAGAGAGACCCGAATTGACTCTCTCATGTGTACAAAAGGGGAGTCTCCAACAGAGATTCCCTAAGAAAAGAAACCACATAGAAGATTTCTAAAAAACAGAGTGTTCCCTTTAACATCAAGCCAAGGCAAACCCGTGAAGAAGAAGACTCTCTTAACAATGAAGAATATCATGTGAACCTCTCAAAGAACCACATTTTTCTCTTCTATTTTCTTTAATACCAAAACTTCAATGAGATACCTTCTAACGCTTACATGGGTCTGGGCAACCCCCCTTTAAATAAAATATATATTTTTATTGTCATAAATCTTTTTTTTTTTTTTGTCTTTTCTTCTTAACCAGAGATTCTTTCCTAAATCAGGAAAGTAATTAACAATCTAGGTTTACCCAAATTGGAAAGATAATCTTTCATAAAATAATGAACTCCACACAACAATTGAGATAATTTGATAGAAGCTTTGGGATGTCTCCTCATTTGAGATGCTCAAAACTTGTTTGTACATACCCGAAAATCATAATTTAACCATACCTCTTTTGGTGGAACTTTTAAAGTATAGAACTTTCATAGTTTCATGCCTAATTTTACTTAATGTCTAGAACTATATTATTTCAGAGTGCAAAAGTTCTACAAATACGAAACTTTCAAGTTCTACCCAAAATTTCAAATGTTTTAGGTTCCATCCATGTGGAACTTCTAATTAATTGAACCCAATAAATCTGAGATACCCTTGTGTTAAAGAGTAAGAAACCCTCTCCCGACTCCTCCCATACACTTACCTCTTCTTTTATTATTTAGTTAAGATAGTTTGATATCATAGACCTGAAATTGGAAATGAGATTAAGAGTTTGTTTTTTTTTGGAACCTGAAAGCTGGGGTTAGGCAGACCCGACCAGATAAGATTAAAGAGAGGTATTTACCCCAATATATCTACATCCCCGAGCATCAGCCGAAACAATCCTAGCTAACAAAGGCGGAAAAAATAGAGATAAAATACAGATTCTCCAGGAGAGGTGGTAAGTTTTGAAAGGTTCAGATCACCTAGGTATTTTTCTTATGCAAGTTGACACAGTGAAATGTATCCTCATTTGGAAACAGATGTAAGTAAACAACAATACCATAAATATATTAAGAGTGCTAGCCCCAGTCGCATTTACTTCAAATATTTCCATAGATGCAAGTTGGGCCTAACACCGTGGACATGTTTTATATTTTAATTGTTTAAAAATACTCAATTCACAAAATGTTTGACATTTGTAGCACCCCCCAGTTGCGTCTTTGGAAGATTTGCAAAATCCATATATTAAATATCAATGCCAAAAATTGGCAAATATCATACAAAATTTAAGGCCCCAAGGACAGCACAATGCAAGAGGCCATGTAAAGTAAAAGAGCAGAGAGCCTCACCATCAAAACAAAATGCTAAAGATGCATGAGAAACGGAAAGTTGACGGGTTTATTGCATGATCCTGCCAGCCCATCCAAGCTACTAGCATATGCTGCGTAGAGAGGAGGAAGCTGACCCTTGCCCTTCTGATGGCTGAATGAAAAATCTAAAGGACTTATAAACCAAAATCCATTTCAGCTCGTTTCAGCACAGATGTTACCCTCACAAAAAATTCTGGTTCCTTTTCCTCTATATCATCGAGTGTCCTCGACTCGTGTTCATCTGCCTACGTGGATAAAAGAACCGTATCAATTTAGCAAGAAATTTCAAGAATCGAGATAAATAGTAAGGGCAAAAATGTACCACAGCATCATCTTGGAACAAAAATGAAATGTTGTGGTATGTAGAAAATCAGCTAAAAACACAATTAAAACAGGTCAAAAACCATTTAAAATGGTAAAGAGCACAAAGCATATCTTAGTCCGTATCACATGATCCGATCAGCAACTGTACAGCATTCATAGCGTAATATCCGAGCAACTATACAGCTAATGCCTTTTTCTTTTAAAAAAAAAACTGATAGATAATTTTAGTAATTTGATGTAAGATACTCAAAAGAGAAAATCCTGAGGTCTCTTGGAATTTAGATGGATGGTTTTACAGGCTTGGAACAAGGACTAAAAAGGATGGCTTGTGGGAGTACAAGTTCAGGGTTTTGAAAGAAGAATTGCTTGTGGGAGTACAAGTTCAGGGTTTTGAAAGAAGAATTGCTTGTGGGAGTACAAGTTCAGGGTTTTGAAAGAAGAATTGAAAATCTAAAGTCAAGTTTGGGAAGGGTGTACAGATAAAGAAAATAAAGTAGATTAAACAAGATACCACGAGAATTTGATCAACAAGAAACAAGTGATGAAGTTGAGTCGCATTAACCTGATGGAGATACTAGAGAAGAGTTGCCCCCGACCATAATCAGCAATTATGTAGTCACAACATCAAAATAGAGATGTCACACCTCTAGAGATAACATGCCTTTCCTTCTCTTACTACAACTAAACTCAAAATAGTAAATCTCCTAATTCCTCTAAATTTCGAACGCAACTATGAATTGGAAAGATTTTTTTTTATCATTCAAGAACCTATACTAAGACATAAGTTATCCGAAAACAGATCTACTTAATTAAAACTACAGGTTGAAAATTTTAAAACAAACTTCTAAAGGGAAATAAGTTGCATTATCGAGTCCCAAGAAATAGGACTTCAAAAAAAACACACAAACTAGGAATTCCACCATGAACCTGTACCTTGTTCATATTTGTTTATGACACAATTAATACATGTCTGAATTGCATGATCTTGGTCTCCTTAGAAAATCGACAAAGCTTTCATCAGACATAAGTTTCCCTAAAGCAGACATACTAAAATAAAACTACTCGCTGGAACTTCAAATGAACTTCTAGAGAAAAGGAAAAAGGTTGTGTTATCATATCCAGGAAACAGGATTTCTAAAAAATAATACTAGAAATTCCACCCTGAACCTGCACCTTGTTCATATTTTGTTCCAAACTCAATACGTTTCCTAATTGCATAATCTTGCTCTCCTTCGAAAGTTAATCGAATAAACATTCCGAAGGAACTAAAATTAAGGCATTCCAACACTTTAATGCAAGAGAGAGAGAGTAGGGCTAAAATAAAATGACGAGATTGGACTACATCAATCTCCTCTCTTTGCCACATAGAAGCTTTCTTCATTATGAAGCATACACTCCTGTGATAGGCACACGATATTATGGTGTTCCATCCCCTATGCATGGCTATGTCATGGTTCTTGTTTCATTCTTCAACAAGTTGGTGGGGAATTATTTTAGCCCATTGCAAGTTTGCAACAGCAGAAGATTTGGAAACATTCCAGCACTAGAATGTTTCAGACCAGAGCTTACATGCAAGCTTTCAAATAGGTTAGTGGATCTATGTTGGATTGTTTTTTTGCCTCTATCCAAGAAAGAAGAAACTTAAAGTGCTGTGACATGTTTTTACAATCATATCCATGGAAATTTGACTTTCAAATTGCCTCAATAAATTTGACTGTTTCTATGTATGGCTGTTTTGAAATAACCTCAATTTGATCCTTCAAGTCGTCTCTGGTCATGTTGTAACTGGCATTTGCTATTAAGATTGCCTGAGTAGTTGGAGATGTTATGTACCAGTTCACCACATCCAATATGTTTTGAAGTTATCAACTAATTTTCAATGCTGACTACTCCGATGCCTCATATCTTCCGATCACCAGAGTCAAAGTTAAATATGAAGAACTAATTGAGTGGATCCCAATAAGTATGCATGTTTACTGGAGGGGAATATTGAATTTGTTAAACATCAACAAGATCAAGCAGCCTACTGAAAGAAGCTCTGTGTATGAGAAGTGAGAAGCAAAATTTCCATTGTCACATCTTGGTTTTACACTCAAGGGAGCATCAATAGTCCAAATTTGTCCTTCTTCAGACAGTGAAGATATCTTGTATCAACTCAATTATATTGAATAAGTATAAAGTAGCTCAATCATTTCAGTTAAGCCAGAAGATTGACAAGGTAGCAATTCTAATCATTGATGTTGGCGGCATGGTAGTCACTGGTGAATGGTGATTATACCGCAACTATCTATGAGCTAAAGGATTACCTAAGCGGGCTTGTTACCATTAAAAAGCTAAAGAAATAAAGAATTGATATTCAACAGAGACCACTGCAGGCACGAGCTTGCATTGAGTTAAAAGACAGAAATAGACACTAAATTGTTGGCTTCCGGCAAGGATTTAGAAAATCTCTATCAATTGCAAGAAGAAAGCAACAAAATATACCTCCTTAAATTTTAGAAGAATTAAATTTGACACAGATGCTGGCTTTGTTCGGTCCCACCTGAACAAAAACCATGGATACAATCGAAACAATGTCAGGAAAATTATTAGGCTATCTACACCATCTAGAAAATGTATAAATATTTTGCATGGGTCACAACTGAAGCACTTTGGTGCAATGGTGAACAGAATATTTCCAATGCTTCTAATAAGTTGACCATATCAGGATGACAGTAAAAATTGTTGCTATTATTATCTGAGATGTCTATAGATCTGTCAGTATGATTGTGTACGCATGTATAAACTGAAATTAAATATCGTAGAGCATAACTGCAAGGCTATAAATCACCAGCACAAAACTAAAAAGTCATCAATCTGATGGCCAGAATAGTAGATTCTAATAGTTGCATTCACTTTTCTGCACTAGAATTTAAGAATTAATGGCCACGGAAGTATGCCGTCCATAATATACAGACAAATATGAACAAACCAATTGACCATCATGTCCTTTAATAACATCATGGGTGTACACAGCTTTGCTGTGAAAGGCCCATAAGCTTTTGTAATTCTCTTGCAACAAATTTTGGCAGCACTAAGGACAGGAATCAAAACAATGGGCGTCTGGTGTTTCCATGGCCCAAACATACTTTAGAGTTCAGATTGCGTAGTCCCCTGTTGCGTTCCTGCATGCTTACTTTGAAGGTGCACAGAAGGAAATTTTTGGCACCAAAAAACACACCAACTATGAAGAAGTGCATCATACAAGGATTTATACATCATCCAGACATGTAGTTATACGCTTTGACTGGTTCTAGCAAAAAGAAAATCCAAACCAAGTGAACAAAGGAAAACCATGGTGTATAAAAAAGTTCAGATGAATCCACATGAAAAACATAGATTAGTGAAATGATAAATGAAATAATAAGTAGGAAGAAAGAAAAGACTTTCATGTTGTTGGTTAAATAACTTGCATTTTCATAAATATCACAACACCACCACAAAAATTAACATCTCTAGAAGAAGAGTAAAGAGGCCTTAATGTTGTTTCCTCATTCTTGAACTTGGTTATCCACAATTTAACCAAGAAAAATAACATCTGCCTGCTAGTCAAAGACAAGTTATTTGAAAGACATGTGTACCTCACAAGCATTAACTCTTTAACAGATCGCCACATTCCACGTCCTACATCTTTTGCAGATTGATCTCTAGCGCTTCGCCCATGCCACAACTCTTTTACAATATACACCACTTCTTCCATATCTACCTTAAAAAGTGGATCAAACCAATGGTGAGAAATAGTAAACTACCTATGATAAAGCCAAGATATGCTAGCCAAACATTTTATGGAAAACTGAATTGTCAACTTATCATAGAACATATTGTTATAATCACCAAAAACAACAAAAGATTTTATGCAATACCATCATAAAGAAATTGGAAATAATTGAACAAAGGAAATAGACATCATAAAGGCTGTTCATTTTTCAATCCACAATCAAGCATAGTAGCAAAGCCATTTTATTGTCATGCAAACAATATCAAGATTCTTACATTACTGAATTTACAGATCCTGTACACCAATAATTGTGCCCCAAGAAGAAAAATATTGGCAGTGGCTTCCAAGCACACTTCTCCATCCCTCCTTTGAAGATTAACTTGTGAATAGACTATGGTCACAATAGGCTAATTCAAAGTTGGAAACACTCATCATAACGAATTTATATACGGTCATCAAGGACCGATTATAGGATGAATTAATTATGATTCCAAGTAATGCTATAGACTCAAAAATGTAGAAGGCCATCAAGTAGACTTTGTGAACTAAATTATGATTCCACAAGGTCATCTAGGAGACTAGATGAACAAAAAGAGTCGGAGAAGAGCATCAAGTAGTAATAAGGTGGACAAATGATTCTCAGCCAGAATATAGAAGGTTGGTGTCTTTAGAGAAGCGAGGATCAGTAAAGGAGATTATTATAAAAGCTATTCCTGGCACTGTAATGTCATAAGAAACAAAACTCGAGGAGATGGGTAAGAAGGTTATTCTAGGTATTATGGGTACAAAACTAGAAACTGGTGTGTACTTCCAGCCAATGGTTCATCCAAGGATTTATATACAAGTTTTGAAATTCGTAATGGCTTCAACTGTAACTGTTCGTACGAACGAGTCTTATGTATTGGGTTTTTAAAAAAATAAAAAAATAAAGCATGAATAAAATGTTCAAACTTCAAAAGCAAAAGAATAGATGATAAAACTAAAATACTATTAAAATTAAAAAACTTAATCAAACATTTTTTTTGGTTACTCTCTAGTTCACAGTGTTAGTATGTAGTATCTGTTGTTAGATGCTTAGCATTGGAAACTGGGCCTATAGGTGGGCATCGCAACCACCACACCTAATGGGAGTGGATCTTAGATCACCACAAGAGGGGATACAATTGCAATGTGAAATTTGTCGATTCCGAAAACAGTGCCGAATTTCTTATCATTTGAGTATTAATAAAACAGATTTTCCTTTTGCTCTCGTTCATTTTTATGTTTAGGAACCTGCTCCAATCACATCTTTGATTAGTTATCGTTATTTTCTTAGTTTTGTGGATGATTACGCTCATTGTACTTAGGATTATCTTATGAAATCAAAAGATGAAGTTTATTCTATTTTCAAGAAATTCATAAGATGATTAGCACCAGTTTAATACATCTTAAAGGTTCTTCGTTCAGATTATGGAAGGGAATATATTATATATATACTCTGGTCCTAAGTATTATCTTGCAGAAAAGGGTATTGAATACCAAACTACATGAGTTAACACACCACAACAAAATGGTATTGTTGAACGGAAAAATCACCATCTTCTTAAAGTTATACGAGCACTTTCTAGTCTGAAGCTCTCCTTACTGCATCATATTTGATTAACAAGGTATCTTCATAACTTTTACGTTTCAAAATTCCTTTTGAGTTCTTATGTCCTGATTGTTCTTTATTTCTCATTCCTCCCAAAATCTTTGGTTGTGATTGTTATGTGCACATCATGGACCTCATCATTCTAAACTTGATCCAAAAGCTCTTAAATGCATATTTTTGGAAACTCAATTTCACAAAAGGGTTACAAATGCTATCATCCTAGATCAAGATATTTGTTTCCATGGATGTGACTTTCTTTGAATTTGTTCCGTAGTTTTCTACTAGTTGAATCTCTCTTAAGGGGAGCGTAGAAATGAAGAGAGAACTTCTATTTCTGTTTCTCTATTTATCTTTGATTCTGGTAGTATTATTGGTTCTCATAATTGTGAACACAGAAGGCAGGAGAAGGAATCACGAGTCTATACAAGAAGAAAAATAGTAACATACCTATGATCCTCCACTATAAATAATCCTCTTGGCCTTGGGTCACGATTCTCCACCTCATATTTCTATTCTTATTTTTGTTCCTGTTGTGGATGATTGAGATCCTCCAATTGCCAATCGTAAAGGCAAATGGTCTTGTACTCAGTATATTATTTCTATTTTTGTTTCGTATAGTTCTTTGCCTCCTACTTATTGTTCGTTTGTAGCTTTTATTTCGTCTGTGTCATTGCCTTCTAGTGTTTCAGATGCTTTGTCTCAACCAAAGTGGAGAGAGCTATGTGTGAGTAGATGAATGCTCTAGAAAAAAAAATCATAGGACTTAGGAGTTGGTGAATCTTCCAAGGGAGAAGTGATGAAGGCTCTAGAAAGAAAAAATATGGGAATTAGGGAATCTTCCAAGGATGTAAGCGTGTGTTTACTGTGAAACAGAAAGCATTCAATTGAGGTGCAATAAGGATAGACAAATAGCAAAGGGATATACTTAGGGGGCGTTTGAAAAAACTTAAAATACGAGCTTATTCTACTAAATTAAGCTCTTATTTAGTAATAAAACTGTTTGATAATATTTTAGTGATGTCTAAATATTTTTCCAGTAAGTGATTTTACCATTTACTCAATAAGCAATCTAAAGCTACTTTTTGAAAAAGACCTTATTTTACTTATTCGGACAATGTCAATTTTCGAACCATTCTATCATATAAATAGCTCTTAATTTTAGAGCCTAATTAGAAAGCACCGATTAGATAAGTTTTATCAAATGCCTCCTTAGACTTATGGAATAAGATTATCAAGCCCTGATTAGATAGGTTTTATTAAAGGTTTCTTTTTTTCTTTTCTTTTTTTTTACCTTGCAAAAAAAAAAAACTTTTGCTCTAGTTGCTAAAATGAACTCTACCAAAGTCATGGTTTAAAATTCCATTTGAATTCAATAAAAATCATCCTAAATCCAAATTCTTGAAGAATAAAAAGTCAATTTTCCAATTCAAGAACAAAATTTGTTTGTTAGGGATTAGTCCAAAATTTCAACTTTCAAATGGTAAGATATTTCTCAAATCTTAGAATTTTAAAAATTCTACTATAAAAACATTACTAAAAGTCAAGGAATCTTATATAGAATATTAAAACAAAAGTGATTAAATTTCTACCTATTATTATGATATTATAATATGATTGAGTACCAGGAAAAATAATTGGATTCAAGATTTGATATCTTCTCTATAAATGAGATAAAGACAGAATAATCAGAAACAGTATAGAGTTTACTTAACACTTCACTTTTTTTTGCCGATTCCATTGTTTAAAAAGCCACACATCTCCCCCCCCCCCGCTTTTATTTTTTATTTTATTTCTTTCTTTTGGCCCTTTTTGTTAGGCATTGAACCCTACCTCAGGTGCTGAGTGGTGTCCTCCCCTCCCTAATACCTAATGCATAGTTCAGTACTTCAGTCTATGGACTATGGAGCCTAAAGCTTCAACCATGGCATGGCAGTAAGCAGTAAGTTGGCCCAGCCTTCGCCTTCTTCAGTGGCCAAGTTGAAGCGTTCAACGGTTCTTCAACCTACCACCTTTCTTTTTCAAGGTTGAGCTTATTCAATTGAAGCTAATGCTATGCTGCCCTTCCCTTGTTCAAGAGAAAGCAAGGACTTTCTTTTAGCTACCAGGCCAAACAAAAGAGATTGGCCTCTTGATCGATCGATTGATTGGATCGAAGTATGAAGGGGTTGATTGAAGTGTGAGATCAAACAGACCGAGCAACTTGCTGCTGCAGGATTGGAAGTCTATCTATATCACCACATCAAGGCGGAAGGAATGCCAACGAAAGAGATGCCGGGTCGGTCAATTGAATGTCTCCGCGGTGGGTGGACTTGATTTTACCAAGGATGATGAGAACATGAACTCCCAACCATTTATGCGTGGAGAGATCGTTTCTTATTTTGTGCCGAAGGGCCAAGAGCACCCCCCTCAAGTAAAGGCTTCCACAGCCGGTTGACCAAAATGAGGATCCCAAATTGCATGAGCAATAGGTCTTACATTCTCACGAGCGGAACACCTTTTAAAATACCATTTGAATTCAATAAAAATCATCCTAAATCCAAATTTTTGAAGAATAAAAAGCCAACTTTTCAATTCAAGAACAAAATTTGCTTTTTAGGGATTAGTCCAAAATTTCAACTTTCAAATGGCAAGGTATTTCTCAAATCTTAAAATTTCATAAATTCTACTATAAAAACATTACTAAAAGTCAAAAGGCCTGCAGATTTTTTTTTTCATATTTTAGTCTTCAAAAATATTTTCAGGGTCAAAAAAATCAACTAACACAGCAGATAGCTACTATTCATCTTTAAATTTTATAGATCCCTCTCTATGAAACTAGGAAACACTTTCGTATTTCAAATAAGCATCGGGAACCCAATATTGCATGTAGTCCTACATTTTAGGAGCAAACTGCATATACCTTAAAAGGGCATATAGCTACTATCCATCTTTACATATCATGTATGTATAGGATTCTCGATCTTCTTCAACCTCCAAAATATACATATCATACCTTTTAGTTCTGTGTCCATGCTATATTTGGTTAAGTGTTATCCACAATTCTCGGCGTACTGCATATACTATGAAAAATAACCTCATTTACAGTAGGTCTCTCTCACTAGCCATACATACCCATATCATCTAATGAAATAGATGAGTACTAATTAGATAAAGCCCAGTCTTATCATTTTGGCTTCAACCGGGCTAAACCTAATAAATATTCACCTCTACTAATTATAGAAGACCATAGGAATTATTCCTTAAAATTATCGCTATTTTAAATACTTAATACTTTATGAGAGATTTATAATGATATCATATGTATTTATCATATACCAAAATATACTATATAACAATTGTATATATAAGGAAAATATTTTTGTCCAAATTAGACCATAAATCCTCCCACTGACTATTTGCAAGGTGGTGTTCCTTTTGTTGGTTAAATGTCTGTGACGGCAGTATGATCAAATATCATTCAAGCTTAGGATTCCATGTAAATTTTTTTGTGTACACAAAACGCGTCACGTTAGGAATGTTCTAAACATCCTAAAACATCTAATCACTAGTTTTCATGATTAAACCATGGTTCAAAATATTGGTATCGAGTGCCGTATCGGTAAGTGCAAAATAGGATACGTATCGACGTATCGGATAGATACAACGAAAAAAATAAGGATACACTAAGAAACGCTTGGATATGCAAGGAAAAACTTGGCGTCTTGCATAAAACTTCTTTTAATACAAATATAAGCTAAAAAAAAACTAAATGAAGGCTTTCATCTATGTTTATAAACATGCATATGAGAGTTAACAGTTTTATAAGTTAAAAAAGGTGTTTACTGATAAAAATGTATGAAAATACAAACCATAGGTCCAAAGTCGCTTGGTTAAATATAAGAAAAACAATCTACATTTTAAAACCTTAAAATTAAAATGTATTGAATTACAACCATAAATTTTGAGCTTAATGTAAGTCTTTTTATGCTGAACTATTACACTATTAATTGACTTTTTGACCATGTGGATGAAAATTTTTTGACTAAAATATGAAACTATTTTTGTCAGACTTTTGGGTTTTGGTAATTTTTGATATAATAGGATTTATGAAATTTAAATATTTGACAAATAACCTATTATTTGAAAGTTAAGATCCTGACCCAATCCCTAGAAGGTGCTAAAAAGAGATTTGGTTCTTGAATTAGAAAGTTGACTTTTCATTCTTTAGGAATTTAGATTCAGAATAATTTTTATTGAATTCAAATGGGGTGATAACCTTATTTATTTTTTAATATCTTAAGTAAATAAAAGTAAAATTAATTTTAAAACGTTTACTTAAATAATATTTATGTAAAGAAGTTGTATATTGGGGTCTATATTATGGATCTTAGTGTAAATGGAAGGAGAAAAAAATTAATTGAAAAATTCCCGCATTAGGATCGTATCGAGAGGATCGGGCTCGTATCGACCCGATACGCCCGATATGGGGGAGTTTTGTTTTATTTCAGCGTACCAGTGTATCGATAGCTCCAAATAGGATACGTATCGGCCCGTATCGATCGATACGTATCGAAATTTCCCGAAGGCAAGTAATAGTCCAATTGTTCAAAAATTATCTGTATCGAATAATTGCATTATCCTACAATAATAATCACATTTTTATTACATCATGGATCCTCAAAAAGGTTTTTCTTGATTAAAATATCGACTCTCAATTTTATAAAAATTAGAGATCCTCATTTAAATCAAAAAAACATGATATCAATTAACTTATGATGATATCATCAAATCGAAGTAATTATACACATGAAATAAATAAATCAAACAATTTAGGTTCCTTTGATCAAAAACTCCTGACATAATACAACCTTTAAATAAATAAAATAACATATAACAAAGACATCCCCTGGGCTACATCTCATTCGAGTTCTCCCGAGAACCTCCTTGAATTTTGTCTGTCATCAAGAAGAAAAGAACACCACCCAGAACTCCTTGATCTCCATCTTTAATTTAATAAGGGAAACTACCCAAATTAAATTATTATTCTTTAAAATATAATAAAAGGACCAGAGACCCATGATCAAGGAACCTTAATTTTATTTATGAATCTAACAACATATATTCAATAGGGTTTGAGGGAATCCATAATGACTTCTTTAGGGTGGTATGGCCACTAGGGTTTTGCAAATCCCTATTTTAGTAAATCAATTACTTATAAAATAAATAATTTGAGGATTCGAGAGCCTCCATACATGACTGTATGGACCCTAGGGCTTTTCCATCTAGGGTTGTCAATGAGCCAAGCCAACTCGTGAGCCAACTCGGCTTGAAACGAGTCAAGTTTGAACATATATGTTAGGTTCGCCGAGCCGAGCTGAGCCAAGCCGTTAAAGTGAGCTCAATAAATTAACGAGCCAAACATGAGCAATAGGTAGTTCGGCTCAGCTCGGCTCGAAGACTTTTACAATAATACCCATAAAAAGAGTTATATTTATATGATATATTAATAGACATAAAAACCCTTAATAATAGTTATATTCATAAAGAATTTAAGAGACATAAGAGATATTTCCAGTAATGTTCAATCTAAAAGAGTAATTTACTACTCTTTTAAGACTAGTCAAAACCTACCTCTATCAATTTTTTCCGCTCTTTCATTATTCAAACCCATTCTAAAGACATTGTCGCTCAACTTGTTGCCGGCCATACTCACGGCCGTCACCACATCACCGGTACTCACCACTACACCGCCAGTACTCACCACCGTCCCCACCACACCGTCGGTTCACCGTGCTCAGCCCTGTCAACAACACTCTCACAACTGCTATCAGCCCCTTTATGCCCCTCTCTCTTTCAATCAACAAAGATATAGCCAAATAGAGAGGCTAATTAAAGTATTGCAATTTTTCAACCCATCTCCATAACTCCACCTAGGCACCCACCCTTCAAATCTCCCAGTATGATTCCCCTCTTTTACCGTCCAAAAAAAAAATGATCCCCTTCTTTTGTCTTTTTTGTTTGGTTTATTAGACAAATGTGTTTCTATTTTTTTTAATTTGTTTTATTTTCTCTTCTGGATTGTCTCTATTTTTTTAGTAACAGTGGTATATCAAGTGTCATCCTCACCACTATAGTCATCTTTTGGAAGAACAAATTTGGTTCAAGCCAAGCTCGAATGCTGAAATTTCTGGACGAGCCGAGCTCGAGTTGGTTTTGTAGAGCTTGAGTCAAGCCCGAGCCGAGCCCGAGAAAGTCTACACACATAATGAGTCAAGCTTGAACAATGCCCAGCTCGGCTCAGCTCATTTACACCCCTATTTCCATCAACATGAAAAAAAATAAAACAAGCTAGTGATCATTAAAGCATCTTGAAAAATTAATGTAGAAAACACTTTTTGTGTGTTTTAATTTTCGACTGAGATTTTGACCCTCAAAACGATTAATTTTGGAAAAACTTTCTAAAAGTAACATGTAGATCTTTGAAATTATATACTATTATCGGAGTTATAGTCACAAACTTATGACCCATACACAGAAACTATGTTGATTCTCTCAATCAAACACAAGTCCAAAAATCTACAAATTAAATCTAATAGCAAGCAATAATTCTCATTAAATCATGTTGAAAAATATAAAATAATGAGGCAGACACTGATACCATTGAAAGAATACCCGGATCCGTAGATCGAGTAAAAAGTAAAATATTCTTGATAGATCTAATCCATCTTTCCAAGATCATCCTCATATTTTATATTTTCCAACAATAGATTTAAATATGAATAGTAAATAGATCAAGAAATATACTCACATAACTATTCGATTGTAAAGTCTCCTATTGATGACACACTAGATCTCCTTGGAGTTCACGGGCTTCCAAAAAATGAGGGAGATGAACCTCTTGAATTCTTTAAGCCTTTTTAAGGTTCTTTGAACAATTTTGATCTTCAAAGAACGCAATGCACTCACTTAGATCTTCGACTAAGATATAACCCTTCATCAAATCTCCAAGCAAAACACAAGGTTTCAATTCCCAAACCCCAAAGTTAGCTCAGCCAAGAGGAGATGAGAAGGGGCATGAGGAGAGAGAAGAGAGAGAGGGAGTTACGTAAGTCTAGTTGTGTGGGGGGAAATATCTCCAACCCCTTTTGTAACAAACTTGATCTCCAAGTCCTATTCAAATTAGGATTAGGAGATTCATTTCTTGATCTTTAATTAATGACTAGATTGCTTTTAAAGCAAGTCTGATCTATTAAACTACTTGAATTAAATTTGAAGTCCAAGATTAGAATTATTCTAATCCTAACTAATTTTTTTTAATTCAAATTAGGGATCTTGAAAGTCAAAATTAAGAAAGTGAAACTTTCTTAATCACCCATCTTTCTTTAGTGTACACGCCCATATGGATTCAACAACCTCAATATTATTAATTAAATAATAATAATAAATGTGAACAAGGAATCTAAATGTGTGGGATCTTTAGGGATCTCCTTATTTAAGTGTGGGACCCACTAGATTTATTTAGAATCCTTACCTATAATTCCATTAGCGTTATTGAATTTTATCAATACCCCTAGACTTCCACAAATTGTAAATAAGACATCACCCCGTTATAACTTAAACCCTCAAAGAATAGAGAATTACATGTGAGGACATGTTCTACATGTTACGTCACAATTAGTCCTTCCATCATACAATATTACATATAAGCCTTAAGGGAATGGACTTAGAGTCACTATCAAGTCCCCGACTTATATATATATAATTTATCCATGATGTTCTTCTTTAATCCGGACTCCCAAACGCTTTGGAAAAGACTCTTCGTAAAGAAACAAATAATAAATATATATTTTGAAAATCAAAATACAATTCTCGATAAAACTCTTTTTACCAAAACAGCATGTGTATTTCTTTGAATTAACAGAACATCATCTTAAATATTCTTTTCATTTATATAGGGGCGATGGATTCCTTATCGATCATATACACACTTCTTCAAACATAATGCACATGACCCAAAGTGCTCATATTTAACCCTTTGGATATCAATGTTTGGCAACATTAAAGTCATGTAGACAATGAGAGAAGATGTTAATCTCTCAAGTCTAAAGACTGTCTGTGTATTAATGAAATTACTCTTTAATCTGATTGTGATCAATCCTTAGGATTTCCATTAAGTGGTCATGTTAGTACATGTACTCGTTACATATACTCACATGTTAGTTGAGAAATCATTCTCTACGATTAAGATAAATCGTACTATCTTATAGCATTAACCATGTGCAAGCCATAAGGGGATATGATGTCCAGTATTGACTAATAGCTTAGAACATTCTAGGTTTATATGATGAGAGCATAGCTTAGACCATTCTAGGTTTACAAGGAACTGGAAAACCATATCTCACTGCCTTTGCATGGTTTTCCTACAATATTACCTAAGTAACCTTTACTCTCACTATATGAGGCATTGACATAAATACTCAAACAATGAATGTGCAATAAATAACAACTTTATTGAATGTAAAAGGCAGACAAACAACTAAATATGGATTTGGTGGGCATACATGTTTAACATCATGTTCGACAAAATGAGAGAGAGAAGGAGAGAAGAATGGGAAAGAGAAAGAAGGGGGGCGTGCTTTGACAAAAAAGGATTTCAATGAAACCCTGGACAAAGAGAGAGATGAAGAAAAGGAAGAGGTTGAAAACTTACCCGATGACGGCAAACGAAAATGGTGGCTGGAGTTGGAACATGGGTGACGATGGCTGAGTTCTTGATCGAGAGGGAGGGTCTGGTTGAGAGACGAGAGTGGGTCAACTGTGAGAGTATAAACGTCGAAAGAGGGGTTATATGATTTTTAAAATTAGCAGGAAATTTATGTCCTAAGGTTGAGGCTGAGACATGAATTTCTCGCATATGCGGTAAATTTCCCGGGAGAGGCACTGAAAAGGTTAATTTTAGCTCTTTCCTGGGAATTGGAATTTCTCATACTGAATTCCTGCAAAACGAACACACCCTAAAAAGAAAAAAGCCGGTCGTTACATAATGGGAATCCCATTACTTAATAGTGTTATGGCTGTTACATGTACTAAAAGTGTTCTTTTTTGTTACTCCGCTATTGTAACTGCATGGTCTCTACCGACACTGTTACATTACGGTATCTGCAAGTTTATTAACCATGACCTGAGACATTCATAGCATTAAGGATTTATGTCCTAAGGATAATGTAGGTCACTGTTTAATGATATTAAATAGTAAGTTACTAACAACACTAAATCACTAATCCAATTAATATAAGAAGCTCACTCTTTTTACTTCAAGGGTTCTTTTATCTGCTGTGATGTTATTGTTCTAAACTTTATCCTCTTAAGGTCCATTCTTTTGCAGAGACTTATAAAGTCTGGCAATTTGCAAGTTTTGTCATTGGACAATTTGCATTTTCTTTTGAGAACTAGATGTATTGTGCTTTTCATTTCTTGGGTTGACATTCCCATAAGGCTTCAAATGCAGCAAAATGAATGATTTCAAATCTCATAAAAAATAATAAGACTTGAAATCTCATGATGGTAAGAATTAATCTTGTTAGAAACCTAGACAAAGTGACTCAAATTTCCTACCAACTACCATGACAAAGTGCAAAGTGCCAAGCTTTATAAGTCTCAACAAAAGAACAGACCCTTAATGAAAGTCTTCTTGGGCAAAGGAAAATTTTGTATTGGTCAATGGATGTACAGGGTATGCTCAAAAGAAGTGTTTATTGCTCATCCAACTCTTAAAGCGGAAAAAATGAACCAAAAATGAGTATGAAACAAAAAACTTCCATACCTGAACTTGCGTAGCAGTGTCATACAATATCTCCTCATGCTCGATAAGGCGTTGGTGAAGAGTTCGATAGTGATCTATATCCAAATTCACGACTGGCTCTGTTTGGACTTGCAACCCAGCAAGTTGTGTCACAACATAGGAGGCCATCACCTGTCCAAAAATTGCAGGGACAGTTCCCAGAACAGGTATGATGCGGACCCTGAATCCCGGTACTACCTGACATCAGGATTCCATTGTTAGAATAGCAAAATTCACACATAATTCTCACATGGTGAATAATCATAATGCTTCCAAAGTAACTTTGTCATGCAGATATCTGCAAAAGAAAATTGAAATAACTTTTTTTTTTAAAAAGCAAGGGCAAGGGCAAAGAAGTTGAAACCATTTACACTAGTCTATGATCCAATTAACCCCGGTATCATAAACACACGCTGATATAACTGATCAAGGGAAAGTAATTAAAACTCCCAAGATATTATTAATACCCTCACGGCCTCACCTGATAATCTGAAGGATTTTCTTCTCCTCCACTTGGTCCCTTAAATGGAAGCAGCTTTACTTTGGGTTTCTCCAAAGAAAAAACTACAGGTATTCCACCTTCAATACCATAATCTTTCCTCAACCGGTATCTCACCTGCAAGATATATGGAGCAACAATTAAAGCAAGATACAAGGACCACTAGAAGCAAAAATGCATTCTACAGGATACAATGATATGATAAAAGCAGAAATAAATTGTGTCCCAATACACTTCGATAGAAACAGTGCACTGACAGAAGAATGACATACAATTCTCTGAATAGAATGCAATCATGCACCAGGAATAGTTAAAGACACGCATAATTCTGACACAGTGACACATAAAATGGCCAACCAATAACATAAATTATACAAGAAAATGCAGTAAATAGTAGAATTGTAGTAGCGGGTACAGCCTTATCTTTTCTTTTGATCGGTATAGCGAGTGCAACCTCTAAAGGATGAACTCTTCTATAGTAGTACTGGTTCCGGCTGTAGGAACATACTTCCATATCATTCTGGATTTTGAAAATTTGTAATCACAGTTAGGACATCACAGGAGTGTCATTTCATTTTCTTAACATGTTATTGTTGACTTTAAACTTAAGTCTCAGATGATTTATTCTTTTAACACTTTCCCATCGTATCTTATGAACTGAGGTAATGATTTGAGTACCAGACAGCTTCGACTTCTAGAACCACACATTTACCAGAGTACCATGCACTGAAGTCAAATGAAAAAAAAGAGGACATGAATGTAGAAATATCTTTCAGTGCTCATCAACATAACAGTGATAGAACATTCTTAATAGAACACCGAATAAGAGGTGAAAGAAAGAGATGATTTGTCAAGTTCTCACTTTCCAATCCAGTGTAGGCCTCCCAAAAAGGAACAAACACACAAATGTGTTGCAGCAATTTGAGGATCCATGAATCAAAAATCCAAAGAAGCAAGGGGTCAATTCATAGGTACAATAAGCACAAAGAAAACTTCAGACTCCCTTTGGATTGCTAAACCCATCCAAAAGATATGTTTTCAGGAGATCCCTGCTGACTTTCTGTGTTTTAGCTGATACTCAGAAAATACCCTGGCAAGTTGCTGCAGCAGCTTTCCACTGTTTGGATGATGATATAATCTAACATATCTTCACGCTTAAACTTCGACTAGATATATGCAGTTAAAAAACATACATTCACTTTCTTCCTCTCAAAATAAAACAAAGACCCAAATCTAGAAGGAACTCACGCCTATGAAAAACAAAAGCTAGAAGGAGCTCAGTTAAGTGAAGCATCAATTTTCTTTTCCTTTCTTTCTTTTATATTTTGATAAGTAAAGATTATTGTATAGATACTAGAAAATATGTACAAGTATAGGGGGATGAGAACATCCCGCAATAAATACAAGGCCATAAGTCAACTAGTCAAGTGTCAGATATAAAAAATTTGTCTTCATCTGCAAGCGTGATATGCTTACACGTGCCCTGGCAACTCGTCAGTCTAGAGCTTCCAGTTGGTGTCTAACTGCTTGGATGGGGAATGTATGAAGAAACTGTCCGACTATACACAACTAACAACCAAATGAATGAACATGTTTCCTACCTACTACCCTTCTTCTCTAGCCGTACCAGTTTTAGCTCCAAATCAAAAGGCTATGGTACTCCAGTTTAGATGTTGCTCACTACCTGAAAAGTATCGAATCTCTTGATTGAAGACTTGGTGTACCAAACGAAGTGCATCTCAGAAGGGTCCACTGAATGTGATAGACCTCGTGTGTACTGTGTATCACATAATTCCATGATACTTCTTCCTTTTTGGTTCTCTCTCTTGCACATCCTAGTTAATTCAAATTCCTATCAGCTCTATATTCACTTCAAAACTTAAGAAGATTTTTCTCATAAAAATATATATATATATATATATATTGATAAAATGTTGTAAGACCCAATTTTGCAATGCCCATTCTAGGCCAATCTCTAACCAAGCCCGGTTTGGTCATAATTTATGCCATCAATCTTTAGACCACCTTGGGGAGTGGGGAGGGAGTGAGAGAGAGAGAGAGAGAGAGAGAGAGAGGGAGGAAATTGTTATCAAACTTAACAGCAGAGGAAAATGTTTGGGTGGATGCTCCGACTAAATTTGAAGTTGAGAGTACTTCCTTTTGTATGTTGATCATTTTCCCCATCTTGTTATTTTTCTCTTGAAGGCCGAAGGGGACCTTTTAATTTTTTTTCTTTAACAATAAGTCACCTTTTAGAAGTGAGAGAGAGAGAGGCTGGAATCACTAACTGAAGGTGGTGGGTCAAGATCGCTGGAAGAGTTAGTCGTAGTAAAACAGTTCTCCGATTTTCAAAAAGTCCCAAATAAGTACGATTCAAGAAGTATTCACAACTTTTTGAAAGAAAGAAAAAAAACTTTTTCAAGAAGTCATGAATTTTGCGAATTACTCACAAGTTTTTGAAAAAATCCTAATAAATATCTTATTTATGAATAATGAAATAGTTATAACTTTTCATTATTAAAAATCTTATTCATTTCTTGACCAACATTTTTTTCCCGAATTTTACCGATTTATTCCGAATTTTTCCCTATCAGAATAGTTCTTGAACCCCCAACTTGGAAAATATGGCACTAATCAGCAGTGATAGAACTGTTGGAAGAAAAAGGCAAGACAGATAGAACTGTTGGCCCTAGCTCAATAACAAAAGCTAATGACAATGAGAGAAATAACTTCTCTGAGAAACAACCCTCCCTCAAAGGCTAAAGAAATATTTTCTGGAGAACTCAAGGAAAAGGAGAGTAGTTATAGAAAGTCTCTAGAAAATATTTTTTTTCTGGTGCGCCAAACTCGTGGAAAATGAGCTTTATCGTGAAAACGGTTCCTAGTGTTGGTTTCTTGTGAAACAAATGGACCTTCTTTAAAACAACACATCCATAAAAATCACAAGCAGAAAGATAAGCATGCAGAAAGTTTATAAATGTTAACAAATTATATCTCACACCAAATAAACTAGGGCAAAAGCATTACTGCTCGAGATAGTGGGTCATTTGTCGACTCTCTTAAATCAGCAACACGTATTCGTGTTGGGTCAGCTCTAGCACCTGCACCTGTTGCAGAAAGCACCTTCAAACCCCTACGTATACATGCAGCAAGAAGTGCCACCTGTTGCATAAAACAAATCAAGCATTTTAAAATCAAATGAAACTACTTAACATCAACTTCATACTCAAGCTAATGTGTCATTCTGTCCATGCATATATAATTCCAAACTTTTAATAGTAGAGAGGTGGTTGGGGAGTATAAAACTTCAGGTTTGTCCACAAACTTATTATTATCAACTGAAAACCTAGTAATACATACAAGGATCTACCAATACACCTGACATTGCTTTTAGATATAAATACACCTCTGTGAATAAAAACCTTTGTCATACGGGGCAAGTAAAAAGAGTATTGAACTCACCTCAAGATACAAGAATAGCAGTTCCTTTAAAAATACTGTCAAAATATAAGAAAATATGTTGCAATACAACAAATTATTTGTCATTGTTATAAATTTAACAGAACATTAGATTAACAAAGGTTTCATATACCAGATATTGTAATATTTTTCTTCAGGGTCCACGTCATAGGATTTGGCGGGGGTTTTAATACCCGCGCCAACCGGACACAACCCTCCTTATCCCGGCACGGCTGAGTAATACTCGATATTGTAGAATAACATGATATACTATTGTACTAAGTTATCATTGTTTACTACCTGCTTTATCAACATAAACTTCATTGCTAGAAATAATCAGTTCACAAAGAAGCTAACCAAATTTGAAAGAAAGGAGATTACCTTTGTGTCAATGTTATCTATGCAGTCCAGAACAAAATCAGGCTGGCCTGAGAGAATTTCTTCTTCAGATGATGCATCATATAATTGAACTCTCGCATCTATTTGGCACTCTGGGAAGATTGCTGAAAAGTGCTTCTTAAGGCACAGAGCTTTTGGGATACCAACATCATCTCTTGTCGCCACAGCATGTCGATTCAGTGATGAAAGTGATACCTTCTCGTGTAATCAATGAATGAGCATAGCTATATAAATAAATAAATTATGATGCACTCATATCTAATATAAATAATGATTTTTTTAATATATACCGCTACTTGCTATTGCACAAAATCGGTAACTTGACTTATTTTTTGTAACTTCACAGAGGATACATGATTGAAATAATAAGTAATGTTCGTAGAAAATAATAACGCCAAACCCCTTAACGTTATAAATGTAGGACGATAACAATGGAAGACTGGAAATGGAGTTGCATAACCAACCATACAACCATTGACAATGTTGCAAAGAAATTGGACATGAGTGTCAGAACTCGACATGGATGTGAGGTCAAATTCAGCAACCACCAAAAAAAGGATTTGAGGAGCTGGGGGATATTTCAATTTTTTAGAGCATTGATAATTAGGATCATGGTTTAAAATATCGATACGTATCGACCGATACGGGCCGATACGTATCCTGTTTGGA
The DNA here is from genome assembly GCA_015143295.1 of Tetracentron sinense. NCBI lineage: Eukaryota > Viridiplantae > Streptophyta > Magnoliopsida > Trochodendrales > Trochodendraceae > Tetracentron > Tetracentron sinense. The sequence goes on from CM026573.1 coordinate 21,612,438, forward strand.
GCTACCTGATACACTGGTACGCTGGAAAAAAAAAAAATTTACTGTATCGGGCCGATACAGGCTCAATACACTCGATACGGGGATTTTTCAGTTATTTTTTTTTTTCCTTCCATTTACACTAGGATCCACAATATAGACCCGATACACAACTTATTTACCTAATCTATTATTTAAGTAAATGATTTTAACTTGATTTTACTTTCATTTACTTTAGATATTAATATGTAAATAAGGTTATCCCCCTGATTATGATGCCCCAGCCCAACCCTATTTATCAGGAGTCACTGGTTATGATACCCCAGCCCAACCCTACTTATCAGGAGCCACTGGTTATGATGCTTAGTCCCAGTCTTCGACTGACAGTTATGGACAGATCACGACTCAGCAGCAGGCATATCATATGTACAAATGTATCTGGGCATGTATCACACAATGATGACTTGGATACAGTGGTGTCATCATGTCTAGACCACTTATAATGTATCACTCTACTCAATTCCTAATTCCACAATGATAGAGTATGAGCCGACACAAAGCTCAATGTGGTATTGAGCTTCTATCATGTATATAATTTGATTTGTGAATACAAGGGTCAATGTATTTTCATATTTTGATTTATGAATGCAAGTGAGCTTCTATCACTTGGTTAAATAACTATGGTTTGTATCTTCATACATGTTTATCAGCGCACACACCTTTTTTAACTTATAAATTTGTTAACTCTCATATGTATGATTATAAATGTAGTTGAAGGTCTTCATTTAGTTTGTTTTTAGCTTATATTAGCATTAAAAGAGGTTTTATGCAAGGTATTCAAGTCTTTCCTTGCGTATCCAAGTTTTTTTTAGCGTATCCTGAATTTGTCCACCGTATCTAACCGATATGCCGATACGTATCCTATTTTGGACTTACCGATAGGTGACCGATACCGATATTTTGAACCATGATTAGGATATCTTATGATGACTATCACATACTTATAAATAAGGCCATAAATGAATGCAATAGTGTTGTATTCACTAATTATAAATGGTAAAAGTCAATTTATGTCGTGTAACGGTGTAAGTGACTAATAGAAGAAAAAGAAAATCTAGAAGTGTCCAACAAGTATCTGGTAGTGTATTACACAGACAAGTCGTTTGTTTAGAAGAGTCCACGCAACATAGACCATTGATGATTGCTGGAGGTATACATATATGTGACAGGTGCATCAGTGTAATTTTACATTCTGTTTTAAAATAATATAATTAGGGCAGCACACCTCATAGGTGCAGTACCCTAGTTTTCTCCCCATTATTCTTATCTTCCTTTTTCCTCCTTTCTCTTTGATTACTCTGACATGGTATCAGAGCAGGAACTTTCCTGCGGCTGTATCTGAATTCTTCTTGGTCTATTCCTTTTCTTTTTATTTTTTTGCAGTTCATATATGAAAATCTAATAGACTTTACAAGGGGATCTTCTGATTAGGTATTCTTTGTTCTTCTCTCATTTATTTGTGTAGCAACCATTATGGTTGCCTGCGGCTGCAGTGTTTGTGGAGTTTGGTGAATGGTTCCCTCTCCTTTAAGCCTTGATGCACCAACGAGAGGGATTATGAAGTGTAGCGTAGTTCTTTCAAACTCTTTTTTTTTTTCGTTTGGTGACTCAATCTCATTGATTGAGAGTTCTCCTTGAGTTAGTGTGTACTCTTGGAGGTATATACCTGATAGGCTGCCTAGCCTGTTTGACAAATTGTCTGACACTGTTACTCAAGTCAATCTCACATCTATTTTCTCAGCCCTTGTGCTCAAGCGATCAAAAAGTGTCCAATCAGACCCTTGATGATGGTGTAGGGATGCAGATCACTTCAGTGAGATTAAATGGTGTACACTACCTCCTATGGGCATGATCAGTCAAGGTATTTATTGGGGAAAAAGGTAAACTTAAGTTTCTAACTCAAGACCCTCCTTAGTATTCCAAGGAATATGACGAGGGGTTGAAAGAGAACTATCTTGTCATGACATGGCTCTGGAACAGCATGGAACCACAAATTAGTGCCAATGTCATATTTTTTGAAACTGCTAAAGAAGTATGAAATGCATTAAGGGAAACTTATTCAATTTGATAAGAATATCTAAAGGAACATAACAGTTGTATAAAAATATTTTTAAATTACAGCAAGGAGAAAAGAATGTACCAACCTCTGTCTGATGATCTTGAAGTTCTTAAAAGGCAACGAGAAGAATTTCAGGTTGCTAAGTTTTTCTCTGGTCATGGTCCTGAGTATTAGGCTTTTTGAGATCAATTTTTGGCCAATGATATTCACGGCTTCAAAGAGTAGCTACTAGCTATTCAGCAGGGTACATCTATTCCTAAGGATTCTTCTGCGCTTCTTACTGCTGGTGGAGGTAGAAGTGATAGTAGTTGTGGTCGAGGTGTTGGTATGAACTATGATGTATGAACCATAGTTATCATAGCAAGAAGCAAAGCGAAAGCGAGAAACGGAAGTGAAGCTCAAAAAAATCCTTAAGACACAAGAATTGAGAAATGAGATATATGCATCTCATTCCCAATATATTAGTATGGGTACGCAGGTAGCCATACCTAAAATCTTATCTCACATGAGATATTTGTGGAGAAGTAGTTGCCTTAGATTCCAACCAACGATCCTTGCTCAATGTCTATATCCTAGGCTGTAGACTCGAATCTATCATGTTATTTCACATATACATAGCCCCCTTTGAGCACTCAATGGGAGGCGATGGAAGCGAGCTTCCTTGGAAGGGAGTATGGGAAAAGAGCTTCCTAACAACTATGGTTTAAAGTAAAAACACAGGGAGAGGTTGAGACTCAAGGGGAGCACGTGGCAGAGGTCGAGCTGCTCGACAGTGCACCCATTGTGGTCGGACCTAAGTAACCAAAGCGGGAGAGGGAGTGGGAGCGAGAGCGCAAGAGCGTCAAATTTTAATTTAGGATATGGTCGAGAGCGCCTCCGGAGCGCAAGTATATATAAATAATATTTTAATATTTTTTTAAAATTAAAGTTCTATTTGTAATTTATTAATTAAAAAAATATTGATCCCCACTTAAATGATATCTCACACAACTCAACTAAACCGGTAAACCACTCAATACTCACAATTTTCACATGTCTACTCTTTACATTTTTTTTTTTAATGATTTTTTTGTTGCATTCATAAGAAAATAAAAGGGATAAAATAAAGAAAAAAGTTAACTAATCAGAAAAAAGGTTAGAAAAACTTGAAAAGATAGCTGACAGAAGTACATTACACTAAAGTATACAGAACAAAAAAAAAAGGTGGATAAACAAAGGTCGTGTCAACCTTTGTACCTTTACCTGACAGTTTATGGGAAAAAACATCCAAAACAGTTTGTCAAAACCACCTCGATCGAATGAAAACCACCTTACCGAGTCTAAACCACGCTCAAACAAATCCAAATCGCACTCTACGAAATCCAAAATCGCGCTCCCACGGCGATTCCCCTCTCAAACCGTGGGAGTGAGGTTTGAGAGCGGGAGCAGTTGGGCATTTGGATGGTTTGGGTTACTAAAGGTCGGACTAACCACACAGCTGACAAGTGTTTGGACAAATATGGTAAGCCTGCACGGTCTAATAAGGCTACAGTTTCTGGAGATATGGATGATGATCAGTCACAGCCTCCCTCTTCTGGTACTGACACTGACGTAGTGTCTCTCTCTTGGGAAGAGTATAATAAGGTGGTGACTAAAACTCAGCAGTTGGCTGTTCAGCCTTCTACTTCAACAGCTACTCTTGCACACTCAGGTACTCCCTTTTTTCTTATTTCCCAGTCACAATCCTCATGAGTAATTAATTCAAGTGTGTTTACTCAAATGTCTAGCGAGTCTAAGTTGTTTAATTCTTTGAATAAGTCTGTTACTACTTATGTTGTCTTTGCTAATGGGTCTCATCTAAAGTTGTTGGGCAAGGTGTAATTTGTCATTTCTCTTCCATCTACTCTGGATATCCCAAGCTACCATTTAATCTGATGTCTGTTAGCAAACTAACAAAATCCTTACAATGTTTTGTAACCTTTTTTCCTTCTTATTGTGTCTTTCAAGATCTCAAAAGCGAAGAGGACGATTGGTGGGGGGCATGAATCAGTTGGTTTATACTACTTAGATGTTCATCCTCACCCTACTGCAGCTGCCTTACGTTCTCAAGTGTCTCCTCTTCAATGGCATCAACGGTTGGGACATCCTTCTCTCAATAAGTTAAGTGTCTTTTTCCTTCTCTTCAGTCAGTGTCAAGTCTTCAGTGCGAAGCCTGTGAACTTAGTAAACATCACAGGTTGTCATTTAGTCCTAGAGTCGAGGAAAAAAGGGGTCTGTTCCTTTCTTCTTAATTCATTCTGGTGTTTGGTTATAATAATTTTGCTAGCTTTGGTGTTGACTATTTCAAAGTCACTAGGTGTTATCTTTTAAAGGACAGCAGAAGTGAAGCGTTGCTTGTTTTTAAAGCTTTTCACAATGAAACATTTCAGTTCGGAAAGAATATTGTTGTGTGTTCAACAAGAACTTAATGATTATTGCACAAATAAGGAATTATGCATCAAATGTCATGTATGCACACCCCTCAGTAGAAGGAGTTGCTAAAAGGAAGAAACACCATCTTCTTGAAGTAGCTCGAACAATTATGTTCAACATGTGCCAAAGAACTTCTAGAGTAATGCAGTGTTGACATCTTGCTACCTAATCAATAGGATGCCTCTTCCTCTGCCCTGAATAATAAAATCTTGTATTCTCTCTTGTGGATATCCTTACCCTTATTTCATCTTCCTCCGCCTATTTTTGGTTCTGTTTCATAGATATTACTAGTCCACGGGTTGATAAGTGCTCCTCTCGTGCTGTCAAATGTGTTCTCCTTGGAGATTCTCAAACACAAAAAAGGTTACAACTGTTTTTAATCTGTAGAGACCCGAAATTTAATTTCTTGGTATTTGTATCAATTATTTTAATATTCTTGGTTGTCATGATTAATTTATTACATAAGTTTAAAATTGGAACAATTAAAGTAGCATGAGGGTGTTTTATAAATTAATCAACTGAAAAATAGACGAAATCTCCTTTATCATAAGAGGGGCATTTTGGTCATTTTGTGCAATCCAAAATTTATGAAAATTTTAATGTAGATTCTATATGACCTAAAGTAGCTATGGTTCAAATTTCAGGTTAATCCGATAAGAATTGAGCTCTATAGAATTATTCAAAATGCAGTGGCAAAACTGTAAATACGATGAACAGTAACCGCGTGAACAGTACCACGTGAACAGTAACCGTGAATAGTGTTTTAGCAGTTCTTATCACTTTCTAACTCTGGTATTGCCTATATAAAGACCCTAACTCATGGATTTTAGGTATTTCATCATTCTAAAACTTATTAGAGAGAAAAATAGAAGAAAAACCTATGAGTTCTCATTAAAGAGAGTGAGTGAAAAGGGTTTTGGAGAGATCCAAAAGGAGAAATCAAAGGTGTTGCAAGGAAAAAGTACAAAAAGGCTTAGATCCATCCCATTCGCAAACGTTTGATCGTAGGGAAGCGATCGTGAGAGGTAAATACGACTTCCTTCCTCTCAATATAGGGATTATTGATACAAATATGATGAAGAAATAGATCTAAAGTAAGAACGACAATAGTAAATATGTTTTTATTGTTTTAAACTATGATGAAAATTATATATGAGGATTTTATGATGTTTATACTCAGATTTTCTCATGGAAAATTATATATGATGATTTTACGATGTTTATACCCAGATTTTTTTTTATGGAAAATATATATGATGCTTTTTGTAATGTTCTAAATCAGGATTTTCCCTTGAAAAATCTATAGACAATGTTAGAAAATTTTAGATCTTGGTTATCTGATGGATAATATATATATGATGAATAGAGAACATTTTAGATGGTGATTTCCTTGTAATAATTATTTGAAAAAGATGTTTATGATTTTTTTTATTCTATATCAACAAGGGGAATGGGATTGATTTTGTGGTGTATGAATGATGAGAATGGAGGAAGTGGATGATGTTCAGAATTGATGAAATTATTATAAGTTTGTTTGAGATCATTATGTGTTGTGAAAACTAAGGCCCTGTGAGACTTTTTTGATTATAGATGCGTATTAAAAATTTAGACGCGGTAAATAAAATTATCCCTTATTTTATTTGACAAATTATGCTTTATATTGATCACTTAGGAGAACCCTTGCATGTTTAAATCTATGCATGATTTACAAGTATTTTATTTCATTCACACGGATTCACGAAATCTATACATGAACAAGCATGAGAATAAACAAGATGACAAGTAATATGCAAGTATACAAGGACACAAGCATTATGCATGATTGAGTTTTGCACTGACCGAGTACCCACAGGCCTATGATCAAGGCAAAACCAGCCGTATGCACCGGCGAATGTGTAGACAAGCCGTATACACCGGATAATGTGTAGACAAGCCGTGTACACCGGATAATGTGTATATTGTGTGGTACCTCGGAAAGTAGGATATATGTTAATCTCTACCCGATATATGGGGTAGAGTTATTTTAAGTTATTGCAATTGCATGTTGTTGAATAAATTCATGAACAAAAATAGGCAAGATAAATAAAAGAAATAAGCATGAGTAATCAGGTGTAAGAATCAAATTTAATTATGCTTCCGCACTTTGAAATATTGTGAGTTCACTTGTGATGTTGAATCTTAAAATATATTGTTATCAAATCTCGTATATTGTTCGGCAGGATTTTGTATATACGCTGGGTAACTTGTTACTCAGCCGATGACTGTTGTTGTCGGCAGGTGCTAGATTTGACATTTGTGCCCCAGGACCTTGGGAAGAGGAAGAATACGAGGAAGAGCAGGAAGAGCCAGCAGGTGACTATCCTGATGGAGAATGGAACTTGGATTGCTGGCCATACACAGGACACTAGATCACTAGTATATTTGGATTTTGAATTTTAGAATTGTAATAGACAAATTATGGATTTATAGTTAGTTTGAGTTTATGACTGGAGATTCATAGAGGTTGATTTTAAATTGATTATGAGGTCTTAGTATTTATTTCAGATAGGACTTGATTGCATTTATTTAAAGAGAAAAAAAAAAAAAAAAAAAAAAAATTTTTTAGGTCCATGTTTTTAGAATTGCCTTAAATGCTTATGATAAGAAGTTATGGAATTAATGATTAAGTCACGTGCCAAAGTCTCACATTAAGTTAGGTGGGATTTTGGGGCGCGACATTATCCTCCTTCAAAAAAGTAGTTTCCGCTGATGTTACTTTCTTTGAAGGAACTTCATATTTTCTGATGAAGGTCAACCTCTTGATGTTGATTTGGTGTGTTCTCTTAAATCAAAACCTGCTATTCCTATTGCCGTGGTTGTTGATGATAATGAGAACCAGTCTTCAGGTATATACGAGGAAAAACACAATTGATGCAATTATACCAAGGGGTATCAACGGGCATAATTCGGGCCTTAAAACCCTCTTGTAAATGTGTAAATGTGTCGGGCACGACCTGGGCCTATGCAAAAATCACAAAAAGTCAGGCCCAAGCCCGGCCCATTAACACCCCTAGTTACACCAGTTGAGCAACTTTCCACTCAATTGTCATCATCTAAAGGAGATTCCACTTCCATATCTCAATCTAATCCTCCTCCTTTTTCTAACAAACCAGAACTTCCTATTATACTTCGTAAAGGTAAAAGCTCATGCACTCAACATCCAATTGCTAATTTTATTTCCTTTGATCATTTAGCCTCTTCCTATCGTTCTTTTGCCTTGTCTATGTGTGTTGTATCTATTCCTAAAACTTATCAGGAGGCTCTTTCTCATCCGAGTGGCGGGGACTATGGAAGAAGAAACGAGTGCATTGCAATCTAGAGGTACCTGGGAGACGATTACCCTGCCACCAGAAAAGGTGGTTGTTGGTTGTAGGTTGGGTGTATGCAGTCAGGTATCATCCAAATGGCACAACTGAGAGATTGAAGGCTCAATTAGTTGAAAAGGGCTATACCCAAACATATGGGGTAAACTACTTTAAAACATTTTCTCAAGTAGCTCGACTCAACTCAATAAGACTACTCATTTATTTTGTAGTGAATCTAAATTTGCCACTGTTTCAACTTGATGTCAAGAATACTTTCCTCTATGATGAGCTTAAAGAAGAAGTGTGAATAGAACAACCACCTGGGTTTGTTGCTCGAGGGAGTCCATGAAGGTGTGTAGATTCAGGAAAGCGATATATGGTCTTAAACAATCTCCAAAGTCCTGGTTTGACAAATTCAGTTGGGTGGTAGTTGCCTTTGGTTTTCATTGTAGTCATGTTGATCACTCTGTGTTCATCAGGAAACAAGACTTCGGAGATGTTATCATTCTAGTTGTATACGTGGACAACTACATAACATCTGGAAATGACTAGAATGGTGTATTGATGAGGTAAAATTGCATTTGAAAAAACATTTCCAAACCAAAGATTTGGGGACGAGATACTTTCTTGGCATTGAGGTAGGTAGGTATAAAAAGTGTAGTTTATCTCAACGCAAGTATGTAACAGATTTGCTCACCAAAATGGGAATGTTAGGGCCCAAACCGATAGACACTCCAATGGATCCTAATATGAAGCTGCATATAGAAGGTGTAGTCTCCGGTGATCCTGAGAGACAAAATGTTAATGGGAAAGCTCATTTATCATCCATGTATTACTTTTGTTGCTGATGTAGTGAGTCAATATATGCAAGAGCCCAAGTAAGTTCACTGGGATGCGGTGTGTCGAATTTTAAGGTACATTAGGTACTGCAGGGAAAGGTCTTATTTATAGACTGAATAGGAGTTTGGAGATGCTCAGTTTTTCTGATGCAAACTGGGAATTTTCAGCTGCTGTCAGGTGATTGCACTTTCGTTGGTGAAAATTTAGTAACATGGAGAAGTAGGAAGAAGGGTGTAACATTTAGTGCAAAAGCTAAATCAAAGCCATGGCTCGCACAATTTGTGATCTCGTGTTGGCAAAGATTCTGCTGCAGGATTTTTGGTTTGTTGTAAATTATCCTATGGCGAAATATTATGATAACCAGGCTGCTATCTATATTGCCAGTAATCTAGTGTTGGCAAAGATAGTGTTGCCAGTAATCTAGTGTTGGCAATTTGTGATCTCGTGTTGGCAAAGATTCTGCTGCAGGATTTTTGGTTTGTTGTAAATTATCCTATGGCGAAATATTATGATAACCAGGCTGCTATCTATATTGCCAGTAATCTAGTGTTTCATGGACGTACCAGACATATAGAGGTGGATTGTCATTTTATCAGAGATGCAGTGATGGCTAAGAAGATCTCTGCTCCATATGTTAAGTCCGATGAGCAGTTAGGAGATATTTTTACAAAGCTCTTGGAGGGAAACAATTTCATACATTGTTCCAAGCTGGTCATGGGTGATATATATGCTCCAGCTTAAAGGGGATGTTGAATTATACATATATGTGACAGGAGACATTGCCAAATACCATTTAGAAACATGGGCCCAAGTTTGTTGCCCAGTAAGGGATGGGGGCTGAATAAAGCTTTGCTGGAAAATGAGTGTGGTGGTTTGGGCAGGAAAGGGATACTTTGTGGTGAAAGGTAATTGTAGCTCAATATGGGAATCATCTAAATGGGATTCGAGGGAGGTGAGGGGTCCCCATGGGGTGGGGCTTTGTAAAGGGCTAATGAAGGTAGCCAACTTGGTGTCACCCTTCATTAGTTTAGACTTTTGAGGTAGGTGATGGCTGACGGGACTAAGGTCAGATTCTAGCAGGATAGGTAGAGTGGGTCAGGAAAACTTAAGGAAATATTTGGGATAAAATTTTCAATAGCTAAGGATGGGGAGGGCTCGTTTGCAGAGTCATTTGAGATCAGGGAGAGCGTGTGGTCTAATGTCCTAGATTGAGGCGAGGACTGAATGACTGGGAATTATATAAGTTCCTTAGGCTCTTAAAACATCCAAGTGACATTAAACCTTGCCCTCAACTTAGAAATAGAAGGATATGGTCTAGAGGCAACAATGGTCATTTTTTAGTGCAATCATTATTACAAACATTGGACTCAACTTCATCGACCCCTTTTCCTTATAAGTTTGTTTGGAATCCTTCAATTCCATTTAAGGTATCTTTCTTCCCATGGATTGTGGCTCTAGATAAGATTCTCAAGTGTGACCATTTGAAAAAAAAAAATTTGGAGTATGGCTAAACATATGTGCCTCTCTGCAAAAGAGTTTTTGAGTCTCTTGCTGATGCATGCCCAGTTCCGGCTGATAGATGGGGCCATTTTCTCTCTTGTCGGGCGCTTCTGTCATCCTTTCAGAACTTTTTATCTTGTTGGTCTACAGTGAGTTGGGACAGTGGTAGGAAGGCAGTTTGGTTTGTTCTACCAAGGGCAATTTCATGGTCAATCTGAAAAGCAATGAATAAGAAATTGTTTGAAGATTCACCCTATCCGGTCTCACGCACTGCAAATCCCAAATATGATTGTAGAATGTTCTGTCTGCCTAAAGGGGGTGGAGGTTGGTGAGTTCTTGGGTTGAAAGAAGCAGTTATCATACTCTTTCTAAGAGGATAATCTTTTAGGAAGTTTCGTATGTAATTTATTTCTTTTTTTGGACAGTTTGAGTTTACCCTCTTGTCTTTACTTTATCATTGTAGATACAATTGTAACCCACATTCATCTATTGAATATCTGACTAACGATAAAAAAAATATTACCTACCCTTCTCTCCTTCAAATATTCTTGCATCAGAAAACTTTATAATTCAAAGAACAAGGTTAACAAGAAAGCTATCACTTTGAGTGTTTATGTATCCATTACTAAAGTTGTAATTATGCAAATAAAAAATAAATAAATATTGGCGTTCATATTGATGATAATTATGACAAAGAAAAAAAAAAGTGAAGTTCATAGAAAAACAGATTGCACATACACAAAAATGAACAATAATAACGTACAGAAATATAAACACAATTTGGTAATTCACTTGATTAACTCTTTACCTCATCAATTTTTTATGTGCAAATCTAGAGTTATCGTGTTTGTCTATTGTAGGTGAATTCACTTAATTGCCTCTTTACCTCACCATGTTTTCAATGTGCAAATCTAGAGTGGCCATGTTTTTACATTGTAGGTTAATGTGAAATCTTAACCATCAAAAGTTTGAGAAAACTGGTGTATGGCCATAGAGAATGACATAATAGAGAGTTGAGCATTTGGGTACACTAATAAATTGATTTTAAAAAAAATAAGAACGAACTTAATTTCAGATTTTTTTTTTTTGGAAGGCAAAAAAAATAAAGAATTATTAGAACAGAAACAAGGAAAATCTCCGCCATATAAAAACAGAAGAAATATGGTATCAGAAACTGTCAAGAACAATACTCCAGCCAGCTAGAAGATGCATTAAAATGATGAATGTTTTCATAGAAATTTTTCAATAATCCAAACTTCCAAAGAGAAAACAAGAAAGTTTTATGGAACAGTACTTAGCAGACACAAGGAACTTATATAACCATCCCTAAAAGGAACTTTTTGTATATTCCCTCCTTGTTTGGCCACAAAGAATGAGTGATTATGCTTATCTTTTACACACACACACACACATATATATATATATATATAATGCTTTTTCTGCAGTTACAAACAAAGAAACACAGAATGTTTTCTGCACGTATACACCTTAAGTCCCAAAAACCGAGGAACACACAAAGAAAGGGCTATGATAGCAAGCAAACCAATCGCTAGCGCAACGTAAGAATTTACTGAAAAGTCGAATTAAGGGCTAAAAAGATGTGGATTGGGAACAAAACAAAACAAAAAAAGATTTGAAGGCTCGCGCTTTAACACAAGATATGGCCATAAACAATTATATGGCGGGAAGGGACAAGGCTGTGTAGCCAATTCCAAATAGTTGTGGACCTGTGGTAAGGCTCAGGAGACGTTGTATAACCCGAAAAAAAAATAAGTCCACTCATGATGCATTACGAACCACCTCTGCCCCCCAAGAGAAGAAGCAAATAGAAGATGAGAAACTGAATAAATTCAAACCAAATGTAGAAACAGTCAACATAATGAAAGATTGCAAAAGTAACATGCTTACACAATAGTTATTAAATACAAGAAAAGAAGATACCTGATCAAAATCCACAAGGAGGAGCCTGCCAACCCCTGATCTCAAAAGCATACAAGCAGCATGACTTCCAACTCCTCCAAGACCAATGACTACAACAAAGGATTTGGTGACTTTCTGTTGGGACTCCAGGCCAAAGAATTGGATGTTCCTAATAATAACAAAAACATCCGTGCATATTTAATAAATATAACAAGTTACATAATAAATATAACAAGTTACAGTATCATCTAATAAAAAGATTGTTCGTACAAGCCAATTAAATTTGGCCAAATAATTTTCTATTTTATTTCTATAAATGGCATTTTTTTAACCACCTAAAAGAGAATAAGCGCTTCAAACCATAGTTTAGAGTAGTGATACATATCCAAGCATATTAGCCGATGTATATCCCTTGTTCAAATTTCTGAGAGAGTACACAATGAGAATATAGAGACCTGTATTTTAATTCTTGATATTCATGTCATGCTGTGATGTCTTGTTCTTTTGATGAGTTAAGTTCATTAAAAAATTTCTAAGTACAGAAATTGTAGGAAATGAGTGATTTGTAGCAAAAAAATAAAGTAACGAAAATTGAGATAATTTTTCCCGGTAATGGATTTTTATGTGATAAATGAGCATATGTGATTTTATGGGATTTTAATATAAGTAGTGATAGGCATACCCATGAAATCCATTTCCAAACCTAAGGCACCACCTCATTGGTGGATGCCCCCCCTCTTAAATACTCCCCACAGTTAGTGAGTATTTAAGAGGGGGGCATCCACCAATGAGGTGTTGCCTTAGGTTTCGAAATGGATTTCATGCGTACATTAACTATTTCCCTTTTAATATTATGTATAGAGTGGTTTAATCGACTATCTATTTTTGGACAACGAGTAGGATTTTCATTTTTGGCCTAAAATTGAGAAATGAGATTTTGATTTATTAGGATTTTGATTTTTTAAGTATTTTTATTGAATCCAAATAAGGGGTATTTCCTTATTTTAATTAAAAATTAAAGTAAATGAAATGAAAAGTTAACAACATTTATGAAATGAAAAGTTAACAACATAAATTTTTTTTAATGAAAACAAGTGTGCGCTGTGTATTGTTGCTGTTGAAAATAAGTGTGTGTTGTGTACTGTTGTTGTGTGTTGTGTGTTATTATTTAAAGAAGAGGAAACCCTAAAAGGGCGTTACAGTTCTCCCTCTCTCTTCTCTCTCTTTCATGCCTCCTTTCTCCTCTCTTGGCCATGAGACACCAAGGGGTGTTTTGGGATTAGGTTTTGCTTAATTGTCTTAGAGATTTCAAGAAAGGTTACATCTAATTCAAGATCTAAAGGTTTGTGTCTTGAATTGGATCCAGATTTGATCAATATCCATTCTTTGAAGATTAAGATTCAATCTTTGAAGCTCAAGAAGCATTGTTAGAGATCAAGATTCATCAAAGAACCATAAAGAATGCTTAAATAACACAAGAGGATTCATATACCTCGTTCTAGCCAGCCCGAGAACTTGAAGGAGACCTAAGTTTGAGAGAAAGAACGAACAAATCTAGGGTTTGAGATCAAACCCTCACTCAAAGAAAGAAATGCTTTGGATTAAGGGAGATCGTCGCTCCTTCGCTCGATGGTACAATCCCTTCTTGAAATCAAGATAGATTAAAGAAACCTTAAAGAAGCCTTGAAGAAGGAGTGATCATAGAGAAGCGATCTAGTAAACGTTTTGTATAATTTCCTTAGTTGATAATTCATAATCGTTGATAGTTATGATTTTAAGATAAGATTAATAAGAATAAGATGATGATTGATAAATTGTTCTTTGCTAAGAATAGCATGATCATTGTTTTAAAAATAAGACTATGCTTTTAAGAATAAGAATATGAGGTTATGAGCATGTTTAAGGGTTTGATATAACTTCTTTAAGTTAAGGATATTATAACCATTGTTAAGTTAAGATTAAAGGATGAATAAATATGTAAGCATTAAGAATAATTGGATAATGATGTTTGATATATTTTCTCATGTTAATGATTTCATAATCATGATTAGTAAGAATAAGTATGATGTAAGATTAAAATCTCAAGTACATGTATAGAATGACAAGAACTTTGCAAGAATGGATGTTAAGGGTTGATGAATTTATTTAAATAAGAACATAAATTTATTATGCAATATGTAGGGAATTGAATATCCAAGTAGATATAATTTCTTATGTCAAATAATAGCACGAGTAAGGTTAATAGTAAGAACATGAATTTATTATGCAAGTAGGATTTATGTAGGGAATTGACTATGCAAGTAGATATAATTTATTGTGTTAAATAATAGCACGAGTAAGGTTATTAGTAAAAACATGAATTTATTTTGGAAGTAAGGATGTTTATAAGGTTTAATGGATTTTTTAAATAAGAATGAGAATTTATAAGCATGTTTTAATGGTTTGTAAGCAAGTAGGAATTTATTTAAATAAGAATAAGAATTTATAAGCATGTTTAAAAGAATTGTAAGTATGTAGGGATTTATTTAATTAAAAACAAAGGTTTTGTAAGCATGTAGGGATTTTATTAACTAAGAATAAGAGTTTTATAGCATGTAGGGATTTTATTAAATAAGAATAAGAAAATTAAGTATGTAAAGATTTATTGATCTATGTTCTGGTATGATTTGGGTGTAAATAAATATGTATGATGACTTGGTGATTTAAAGGGGTGAGTTATATGCCTTGTAAATTACGAATATGATTGTTTACATGTTTTATGAATTATGAACATGTTACCTTATTATATAAATCAATGTGATAAGTATGAACTAATAAGGTATGATGTATGTTGTGGTTTACTTTTGGGTAAACAAGTCTTATTGTTACGGTCTTGTGTTTAGGTTGTTTATCATGGTGGTATGGGACGCTATGATGGATTTTTGATGACACTAGATTTGTGATCTAGGGTGCAGTTTAACCGAAGGTTTATCACCTATAATAAGTTATACTTAAGATAAGTTCACAAGATTTTACAAGAATGACAAGCTCACAAGTAGCTCAAAAGTTATAAGCTCACAAGACACAAGGATATGCTGATAAGTCAACATTCACTCAAGGGTTTTCGTACCGGGTTGATAAGTCTACATTCGCTCAAGGGTATTCGTACTTGGCTGATATGTCTAAGATCATTCAAAGGAATTCGTACCTGAGTGATAAGTCTAAGTTCAAACAAAGGTATTGGATGATTAATTCTCACAAGACCAAACCTTACAAGCATGATAAGTTAAGTAAGATGTCTATGCTCATATGTTTCCGCACTCTGATCATGTATGTTGCATGTGTGTTATGTCATGTTATGTATGCATGTTATGTCAAGATAAGCATGTTAAGTAAGTATGATACGTTAAGCATGATGCATATGCTCACATGTTTCTGCTTCCTTTGGACGGACTGGTTCTCTGGTTCTGGGCTCTGTC
Organism: Tetracentron sinense; assembly: GCA_015143295.1. NCBI lineage: Eukaryota > Viridiplantae > Streptophyta > Magnoliopsida > Trochodendrales > Trochodendraceae > Tetracentron > Tetracentron sinense. Next base: position 21,628,046 of record CM026573.1, read on the forward strand.
TGCAATCCATCAGAGTTTCTGGGCTCTCTAATTCGTCTGATGGGTTTGAGTCTTCTCAACTCCTCCTTATATAGAGTCTCAAGTGGTATGGCACATTTTCGTTGGGCCTAATAACCACCCTAACTACCCACGGCCAGATTCAATGAATCTAACCGCTCCAACTGCAACTGATGGGTATGTATGTTGTGTATGTATATTATGTCATGTTAAGTCAATGATATTAAGTATGTATGTTATGATGCTTATGATGTTGTTAGCTAGGACTTTATATCCGCTGAGCATTTCATTGCTCAGCCGATATGTTTATGTCGGCAGATTTAAACTACGAGACCGAGCAAGGAGAAAAGTACTACGAGGAACCGGAATGTGATTTTCAGGAAGAGGAGAATTACTTGGATAGATATCCATATTTTTTAATTTTGATTATCAGACTTTGGTTTAAATTGGAAGGGTAGTAACAAGAAAATTTTAGATATTGGTTATGGATGGATGTTAGGTTTAAGTTTGTTGATTTTGGGATTTTGTTGGATGATTCCAATTTATTAAGGTTCAGTTTATTTAGACATTACAAGATTGGTGATTATTTAAAGAAACTTCCAGGTTCATGTTTTAGTATGCCTTATATGCTTGCTAAGATAAGATATCTCAAGATGAGAGGCCAGACCAATGCAGTGTTTCAACTTTTGAGTCAAAGTTGCATTTTAACCAAGATGGGACTTTGGGTCATGATAGAGAACCAAAAGAGATTCGCTTGTATCCCTAATGTATCCCATCGTATTAAACTACATTGGTGCATATTGGCCCATAGGCCCCATATGCACAAACAAGATTTTAAACTTCGATATAAACTTCAGCCCGGGAGAGGAAACATTTCAAGGAAGTTAAACAAATTGAAGGAAAATTTGAAAAAATTAAGAAATCTATTGAAACCTTATAGAAATGTTGGAAACCAGAATGAAATTTTATGATATGGTAATATAATCATCAATACACACTCAAAACTCATTATATAACCAAAAAGAAACAATTTGGAATAGGAAAAGTGATAAAATTACAAGTGACCTAAAACATTGTGTGGTGACTGGTGAGAACTTGGTAAGCGTAGTTAAGAGGTTTTCTTAACTGACCCAAAACAATGGCAAATGCAAAAATCTAAGTATAACAACACATGTGATCTAACAACCTATATTGGACAAGTGCAAAGAAAAAAAATGTAGGAGAGGTGCACGCACACACAGAGACCAAGGTTCTCCGCACTTGAATCACTCTAGGCAAAAAATTGTTAAGACATAATTAGAAAAATCATATTGCAATACCTGGTAAGTTGTTCCGAAACTATTTCATCTTTTAGAATGTCTAGACTAGCCATCCCATTTCCAACAACATAGCAGCCTTTACTACCTTGAGTACCTCTCCCTGATAAACATCCTTTACCTGTTAAAAAAAATTGAGAAGCATAAGTAACATCTTTCTTTTTCCTAAGTTTTGGATAGGCATATTAGTGGGAGAATACGGGATTTGAACCCATTTATGTTATCCTAACACCCACAAATGTTACCAACTAACAAGCTGGAATTCTAAAGCTCAAGTGACTTTTTTGTTACAAAGTAAGCTACTCAATACTACCAACAGAAATACAGAAAGAAGTTGAAAAGCTTAAATTTTGATTTGCTAGATGAAATTACATGGTAAACAATATTAAAGTGTTATCTAGGCCTTTGGAAATGATAAGTTACACACACCCAATGCTTAAATAATACATAGTAATACAAAAGCTGAAAAAGTTCTTCGTCAAAATGTAAACCCTCTCCAATTCATCCTTGAACACCAATAGAAGTTTTAGGCAGTCTTTTGAATGCCTGACTTTTAAGTTGAGATCTGTAGCTGAAAGGTCTATGGTTGTGCCATTGATTGTCCAATTAAAATGATTCAATAACATAGACCTGAATTTGAAATAAGATCCAAATGCTTATTTGTTTAATAACTGGAGAATAAGCAACTTTTAAAGTTAAAAGGGTATTTTTGAGATTTTGAATTGTTTATAAGGATAAGGTTGCCAAGCTTTTACGTGAATTTTGAACACACATGATGGTTAGAAGTAGCATAGCACAAAAGTTCATTCAGTTATCTTAATTAAGATGGACTTGGGAACTTAACGAATAATAGGTCATACCCATTAAGCATACTAGTTAATCATTCAGAGGCGCAAATAACATGTGAAGAAACAAGCTAGACTGTTGAAATCCAACAATAAGAGCATCTCCAACCCACTCCACAAACCCACTCCCTACCCCAAATTAGCTAGCCGGAGGAAAAAAGTGGTCTCCAACCCACTCGTCAAATGGGCTCCTTATAATAGGGGAGGTGATTTGGCTCGCCTGACTTGACGAGCCCTTTCTCGTCCCCAGAGATTATTAAATGCTTTTTTTTTTTTAACCCTTTGAGCCCTCAACTATAGCCCATTGCGGTTGAACTAATAAGGGAGAGTTCAATCGCACTCACATGCCAAGTCGTACTACTTTTAACTTTTACAAACAGTGGTTAAGATTCACTAACCTCTTAGTTTTTTAAAAAAATATTTAACTCTAGTTAAGAATTTTTAACACTTATAGATAATTTTTTTTCTTTTTTTGAAAACTAAAGTTATATTGTTGAACCCCACAGGTTGGAGAAACTTAACCATATTTAGTAAGTGTTAAAAGAGACACGTGTTGGCCGGTGGGTGCGATTGAACTCTCATTGGTTGCAATGATGTTAAAATTTTTATAAAAAATGAGTATTTAATAGAAATATAGAAGAAATAAGGAGTAGGGTTGGAGTTGCAAGGACAAAAAGTGGCTCTCCATTTTAGGAAACTCTCCATTTTAGAGTTAAAATAGGGAAATTTAGAAATAGGGTTGGAGATGCTCTAACTATATTAAGACTTTAAATTAAGCTTTCCCAAACATTGCCTTATGGTTACTATGAGAAGTTCAAACTTGACACTATAATTCAAGTAACAATATTTTTATCAATAAAGTAAAAAGCATAAAAATAAAAATAACTGAAATCAGTACAATACGAGCGATACATATAGATTTCAGTAGCCCTTATACGATATTTATATTGATACGAAACGGGCAATATGTATCATTTATTAGTTATTTATATTTTAATTCATTGTGTAATTGTAATTTTGCTTGCTACTTTGTCTTTGAGTCGCTTCCCATGACTTTACATTTCATAAATTTGGTTCATGTAACTTATTTGATTTTCTAAATATTGATTTGATTTTTTTTTAAAGAAAAAATTATATGTATCATTCAAAACCGATACATATAAGTTTCGGTTGGGACCAATACACCCCCAAAACCGTATTTTTAATCCTTAGTAAAAAGGCTCTATTAAATAAACGTGAAATTCAAATGTAATCCTACAGTAATAGATGAAACTCAAGACGCCCAAAATCAAAATTAATCACACAATTTTCAACAAAAAACAGAACCAACTCCTAACCATTCCTTGGGAAAATGGATCTCATTCCGCTATCCCCACTCTATTTAAAGCCACACCTTCTGTTAAAGTGCGTACTAAATGCAGTTCGTCACCTTGCAGGAGCACTCTAGCATGAGCTTGAGATAACGTTTCAAGATTTTCACGTAAAATGATTTGAAAAAGTTTTTCCATTGACTAGCTACCAACTAGGATGGCAACTACCAACCTGACAGAGCACTCAATAGGACTGGCAATACATCACAAGAAAGCTCAATATTGACATTAGAAAGATATCTTGGTAGCATAACAATTGCAAGTTTTGGTACAAAGGGCTTAGGGGAGATTTTTTTGCTTTTGCATGCTTAGCTAGAGAGTGACAGTCAGTAGATGCTTAAGTCAAATCCTCTAAAGTGGAATTGTGATTCTTTATAAGTATCCTTTACCCATCCTTCTGATTGAGGGAGACGCCCAACTAATCATCAGATGGACTAAGAAAGAAGCTTCCTATTTCTTTTTTCCCCTCCTCCACGGAATCAACTTTTCTTTTGCCTAAGATTTTTGTCAGTCAAATTAACATTCTATAGGAATTATAAAACACCCTTGTCGATTTCGTGTTATTACATAATCAATTGATGTTTTAATGCCAAATATCTTCGGTTTCGCCATGAAATTTCACTTTTTAGATACCAACTTATTGTTCAACACAAACCAAGCCCATTCAATGACCCAAATCGAGTGGTTACCAGTTCTACAAAGATAAAAAAAAACAAGCATATGCACAAATTTGGTAAAAAGAAGATGATATTCCAACTAAGAATATCCCCCTTTAGAGTATTATTAAAGATATAAGCTAATAAAAGGACTTACTATTGAATTCACTTGCCTTGCTACTGCACTGATTTGCAACCTTTCTGCAAACACCCAACATTTTCTCTCAAAATTTAATGGTGACCCACAAAAAAAAACTAGAAAGTAATCTGTTCCTGCTTAGATTTGGTGAATCCAAAATATTTTTGGTAGTTCTTCTTATTATTGATAGATTTGAGTGGGGATTTAAGATACTTCTGTTAAGAGAAATTTTGAGTATATAACTTGAAAAGGAAATAAAGATACTCACATGGAGAGAAGCTTGAGAAGAGCAATGGTAGAGACAGAGCCCAATAGAGCTCCCGCACCAACCAAAGCCAGGCACTTCAATCTCTCCACCATTTTCTTTTCCCAGTGTTCGATATAGGTTTTGATTCAGTAGATTCTTTGTTTTATGCCTTGAATCTAAAATGGGGTTTCTTTTCCTCTTTTATTATTCGGCTGTCAATGGGCCGGGCCGGGCCGGGGTCACTGAGCCCCGGACCTCACTTGTAAAGGTCCCAAGCCCTCAGAGAGCCTTAGCTGGGTGGGCCAAGTCCTCCCCTAAAAGAATATCAATTTTATTTTGAGCAATGATTAGCGGACCTGAGTCCGCTGCTTAACTTACCGTCATGTCCTCTTGTCTCTTTTAACACCCCTTTAACCTTGGTTAAGCTTAACTAAATTAAAGGTTTTTTTTTTAAAAAAAAGAAAGGTTTGACTGCTTAACCCCAGGGATGAGTGAATCTTAACCACAGTTGATGAGTGTTCAAAAGTGGGGCGTGGACCAATGAGGACTTGGACATTTCGTTACATAATGGAAACTATTGGTAAGTTTAGCAGTTTTCTTTTATTTTTGCCTTAATAATGGATTTTTTTTGGGTGGTGCTACAAGCACATCAATAATTACTGATTATACACCAAATTGTAGAAATAAATCATTAAAGTTTTAATTAAACATAATACAAAGAAGAAGGACAATAGTGCCCTTAACTTGTTCCATCTTCATGTTGCCTCCCCTGGTGAATGAACACGATCACCCCCAACCAAAAGTAAAACAAAAGGTGTAAATGAAAAACATGCAAATGAAACTAAGCTATCATTCCATTGTTTTACTTTACATACATTCAATTCTTTATGATCTATCTTCATCTGTTGAAAATTGGCTTGAATAGGAATACACCAGGATGAGTGATCGATCACCCATTAAGTAGCCATCGATTGTCGGTGCGCTGATTTTCGAAAAAAGTCAAGGTTTTTTGTTTTGGAAACTCTTGATTTGACTAGGAGTATTTCTATTGTCTAGGACTCTGAGTTTAGGCTTATAAATTGAGGATTATGGGTCTAGGATTTGGATGGTCATGAGAATAAGGTGAATGTAAAGGGCTCCCGGAGAGAGCGGGTTTTGCTCTAAGGAGGAGAGCCCTGGTAGTTCTCATGGGGAGTAGGAGATAATACTAGGACTTGAGAAAAGGTTGAAGGGATGATAGATAGGGATTGTTCTTGGGGTTCATTGAGAAGGTGACTTGAGTGGATTGTAAAAGGGGCTCTGGGCTTGGGATGGGATTTAATCTGATAGGAGAGTGTGTATCTTGTACTGGGTTTCTCAAGGTTTCTCTGAATAAAGAAGAAGCAATCGAATCTTGACTCGTGGAAGTAAGCAGGTTATTACCGAACCACGTATATCTCTTGTGTTTTCTCTTTGGTGTGTGTGCTTGTTTATTTTTTCTGTGGGTGTAATTCTGTCATTTTCCCAACATCTTCGCCTTTATTTTTGAAAAATTCTCATTCAAATTTTGGGTTTTATTTGATAATCAGCTCGACCCAAAGGATTAAAATCACCATTTTCTTACTAAATTCCTTTAGAGAAAGATCCCTAATTTTATTTTATTTTTGAATGTTTTTATATCTGAGTTTTGAAAATTTCCCAACTTTTGTCTAGATTTACTTCGGAATCATCTTGATGACGAATTTTGAGGCAACACATGGAGATTTTAACTCTAGAACTCATGAAAATGGTGGACAAAGAGCTATAGTATAAGTTTCAAAAGCCATAGGATTCTATAGGGTCAAAGAAACTTCTCCTGACATGATGATGATGAAGAAAACACTAACATTACCTTGTTAACTCTATCCCATGATATTTTTAGTTTGGTTGGAGGTGACAGAAAGAAGGAGAAAGGGCATTGTTGTCCTTTTATTTTCATATAGTGCATTACTAAAGTATGGTGTGTCGTCCTCTTAAATATTGGGGCGTGTAACGCGCAAATTTCATGCATCTCAAATTGCCTCCACTATTGTGTGAAGTTTATTATTTGTGTGGGGGACTATCCTTCCAATCCAGGTAAACCCGAATTGTTAATTATCTTACCGATTTGAGGAAGTACCTCTGATTGAAAAGAATAACAAATATTTTGAATAAATATATTTATTTATTCAAAAGGGTTGCCTAGATCCCATATAGGTGTTACAAATGCCTCATTGAGGTCCTTATTGGTAGAGCAACCGGTAGGGTCAATTGCTTCGGGAGCGACCCATAAGGTTAGTTGCTTTTGGAGTGACCCGTAGGATCAATTGTGTTTGTGGTGACCCGTATGGTTGTTAGCTTTTAGGTTTCTACCTAAAGCCTTCATCTTGATTTTGATGATAACACAATAATGAAAAGATATTTGTGTTACTAATGTCTCTATGAGTTTAAGTAAATTTCAATTAACCAAAAGCATTAGCAAGCAATTCGATGGAAAAAGCATGAAAAGTCCATCTATGATCAAGATTTATCAAGCAAGTCAAAGCCAAGCCATTTGATCACTTTGAAGTCAAATTGAAGATCTTGAAGATCCAAGTCATGAAGCTGAAGTTCTCATTCCACTCAAATCCAAATGAAGAACTCTTAAAGAATTATGAATCTAAAGCCAAATCAGATCCAAGATGAAGATTAAGACTCAAGAAGGTTTAATGTTTAGTTGAGTCAAGAGTGATTTTGTAAGAAGTCCTCAAAGGTTTGTCGGTGTCAATGGGCCGGGCCGAGCCGGGGTCACTGAGCCCCGAACCTCACTTCTAAAGGTCCCAAGCCCTCAGAAAGCCCTAGCTGGGTGGGCCAAGTCCTCCCCTAAAAGAATATCAATTTCATTTTGAGCATTGATTAGCGACCTTGAGTCCGCTGCTTAACTTACCGCCATGTCCTCTTGTCTCTTTTAACACCCCTTTAACCTTGGTTAAGCTTAACTAAATTAAAGGTTTAAAAAAAAAAAACAAAGATTTAGGGATGAGTGAATCTTAACCACAGTTGATGAGTGTTCAAAAGTGGGATGTGGACCAATGAGGACTGGCCATTTCGTTACATAATGGAAACTACCGGTAAGTTTAGCAGTTTTCTTTTATTTTTGCCTTAATAATTAATGAAACTTTTTTTGGGTGGTGCTACAAGCACATCAATAATTACTGATTATACACCAAAAATAAATCATTAAAGTTTTAATTAAACACTAATACAAAGAAAAAGGACAATGGTGCCCTTAACTTGTTCCATCTTCATGTTGCCTCCCCTGACAAATGAACACGATAAACCCTCTCACCCCAACCAAAGGTAAAACAAAAGGTGTAAATAAAAAGCATGCAAATGAAACTAAGCTATCACTCCATTGTTCTACTTTACATACATTCAACTCTTTATCTATCTTCTTCTGTTGAAAATTGGCTTGAATAGGAATACACCAGGATGTGCGATCGATCGCCCACTAAGTGGCGATCGATCGTCGGTGCGCTTATGTTCGGAAAAAGTCGGGGTTTTTTGTTTTGGAAACTCCTAATTCAAGTAAGAGTATTTCTATTGTATAGGATTCTGAGTTTAGGCTTATAAATAGAGGATTATGGGTCTAGGATTTGGATGATGATGAGAATAAGGTGAATGTAAAGGGCTCCCGGGGAGAGCAGGTTTTGCTCTCAGGGGGAGAGCCCTGGTATTTCTCATGGGGAGTGAGAGATAATAGAAAGGGTTTTAAGCATACTAGGACTTTGGAAAAGGCTGAAGGGATGATAGATAGAGATTGTTCTTGGGGTTCATTGAGAAGGTGAATTGAGTGGGTTTTACAAGGGGCTCTGGGCTTGGGTTGGGATTTAATCTGAGAGCAGAGTTTGTATCTTGTATTGGGTTTCTCAAGGTTTCTCTGAATAAAGAAGAAGCAGCCGAATCTTGACTCGTAGACGTAAGAAGGTTATTGCAGAACCATGTATATCTCTTATATTTTCTCTTTGGTGTGTGTGCTTGTTTATTTTTTCCATCGGTGTTATTATGTTATTTCCCCAACATTTTTGCATTTATTTTTGCAAAATTCTTATTCAAATTTTGGGTTTTATTTGATAATCAGCTCGACCCAAAGGATTAAAATCACCGTTTTCTGACTAAATTCCTTTAGAGAACGATCCCTAATTTTTTTTTGAATGTTTTTATATCTGGGTTTTGAAAATTTCCCAACTTTTGTCTAGATTTACTTCGGAATCATCTTGATGACGAATTTTGAGGCAACGCATGGAGATTCTAACTCTAGAACTCATGAAAATGGTGGACAATTCAAACAAGGAGCTATAGTATAAGTTTCAAAAGCCATAGGATTCTATGGGGTCAATGAAACCTCTCCTGACATGATGATTATGAAGAAAACACTAACATTACCTTGTTAACTCTATCCCGTGATATTTTTAGTTTGGTTGGAGTTGACTGAAAGAAGGAGAAAGGGCATTGTTGTCCTTTTATTTTCTTATAGTGCATTACTAAAGTATGGTGTGTTGTCCTCTTAAATGTTGGGGTGTGTAACGCGCAAATTTCATGCGCCTCAAATTATCTTCACTGTTATGTAGAGTTTAATATTTGTGTGGGGGACTATCATTCCAATCCAGGTAAACTTGAAGTGTTAAATATCTTCCCGATTTGAGAAAGTACATCTTTTTGAAAAGAAGAACAAATATTTTGAATAAAATATATTTATTTATTCAAAAGGGTTGCCTAGATCCCATGTAAGTGTTACAAATGCCTCATTGCAGTCCTTATTGGTGGAGCGACCGGTAGGGTCAATTGCTTCAGGAGCGACCTATAAGGTTAGTTGCTTCTGAAGCGACCAGTAGGATCAATTTCAATTGTGGTGACCTGTATGGTCAGTTGAATTTGGGATGACCCATAGGGTCGGTTGCATCTTGAGCGACCTATAAAGTCAGTTGCACCTGGAGTGTCCCACAGAGTCAGTTGAATCTGAAGCGATCCGTAGGGTCGGTTGCACCTAGGGTGACCAGTAGGGTCAATTATTAGCCTCAGGGTTAACCATGGATACCCCTAATAATTTTGATAATAACATAATAATGAAATGAAATATTTGTTACTAATAATCTTGTTTAAGTGCTTGAATACACAAGTTGATAGCACTCCAATCATGAAAAATGATGATAATTACCCAAGAGGAAGTTCAACTCTTTGTATACAAGATGAAGATTCAAGATAAGACCGTAGTCCAAGTCGGGTCCATTGAAGATAAAAGGAAAAATCACAAGACCCAAATCAAGCCAAGTTCATCTCTCAACAATTTAAATGTATTTATTTTTTATTTTGAGAGTTCATAGGACTTATGTAAAAAGTCCTCAAAAGAATGGTAAGTTGAAAAGCTCAAGAATCATAGATTGACCATAGGAGCCTAGGACACCTTTTTGGAAACTATTCTAAGGCCCTAAGGATCATAAAATCATGATAAAAACATAGCTAATTGACATAGGAAATCAATTCCATCTCGTTGGTCTGATCCAATTCAGAATTCAGGATTTTTACTTTGAATTCGTCGACGAATTCTCTAGGTAGATTGAATTCAGCGACGAAGTCATGACAGAATTTTGAAAATTCAATTCTGTCTATTGAATTCGGCGACGAATTCTATGTGTAGTTTGAATTCGGCAACGAAGTCATTACAGGGTTTTTCAGAATTTAATTCTGTCTTCTGTATTCGGGGACGAATTCAAGTGGGAACTCCACTTCGTCGACAAAATCATGTCTGAAACTGAAAAATAGTTGTAACGGCTAGTTTGCAACCGATCAAAAAGCAGTTAATGCTTCTCCAATGACATTATTGGATCAAATGCTATAAAAGGAGTTCATTTATGAACAAATAACAACTCTTGATCACAACAATAACTCCTATTGATCACTCATTCATTGCTATTGTTTCTCACTCACTCTCACACTTAGAAAATCCCCAAAATCTCTCTTGAGCTCATTTAACTCCTATTTCCTTTGAGAGACTTTATTAGAGTTTGTATTTCACTCTTATCCAGCTTATTTAAGGAGCTCTTATTTTGAATTTTCAATCCAAAACTCATTTATTGAGGCCGGTCAAGAATCTAGGATTCTTGCACTGAAGCTGTTGCTTCAGTTTTATCAAGAGAGGGTTGTGCTCTTGAAAGGTTCCAGCTCGGCATAAAGGAGAGCTTGTAAAGGTAATATCTCGACCTATAAGAGAGATTGTAAGGGTTTGTACTCCACTTGTGAAGGAGCCTGTGTGATTAAGGAATCGTGGTGAATCCTCTAGCTGGAAGCTGAGGCGGGGAGTAGGCTAGTTTGTCGAACCTTGTCAATAAATCCTGAGTTTGCATTCTCTTTATCTATTTTCTCTTTCTTTTTATATCTCTATTGTTTAGCTTGCTGCACATTTAATTTATTCCGCATCTTGAACTTGTAGTTCATAAAATTTTTAAAATCTGACATAGACCCTATTCACCCCCTTTAGGGTCATTACCTGGCCAACAATTGGTATCAGAGCCTAATACTCTAAATAGATCTAAACAATTTGAGTAATCGATTTTTTATGGCAAATAACGTTTTTGCAATAAGCCTAGGAGAAGGACATTCCACCACTAGACCTCCATTGTTTAATGGAGAAAATTATAACTACTGAAAAACTAGAATAATGTTTTACATCCAAGCTCTAGATTATGAGTGTTGGAAAGTAATAGTCAATGACCCTCATCTTCTCACAAAAATTGTGGATAATGTTAGAATCCCCTAGGTAAAGGAAGAATTGAATGAAGCCGATACTAAGCTCATTCAAATCAATGCTAAAGCTATTAGCAACCTCTACTGTGCTCTAAGTCCCCAAGAATTTAACAGAGTTTCCGGATGTGACTCTGTTAAAGAAATATGAGATAAATTGAAAATCACATATGAATGGACTAATCAAGTTAAAGAAGAAAAGATTAGTATGCTTGTTCACAAGTATGAATTATTCAAAATGGAAAAAGAAGAATTTATTGGTGATATGTTCACCAGATTTACTAACATTTTAAATGGTCTGAAATCTCTGGGTAAAGTGTATTCAAATACAGAAAATGTGAGAAAGATTCTGAGATCATTGCCCAATGAATGGACTCCAAAAGTGACAGCTATTCAAGAAGCTAAAGATCTCACCAAACTGCCTATGGATGAGCTGTTGGGATCTCTTATGATTCATGAGGTCATAATGAATGATCAAATGCCTGATGAACCAAAAACCAAGAAAGGGTTGGCTCTCAAGACTACTCAAGTTGAAGATAGTGATGAGGAATCCAACAGTGATGATGAAGATATAGCCTTGATGGCAAGAAGGTTCAAAAGGTTCCTCAAGCATAAGAAGAACTTCAAAAAGAGACCATACAAGAAGGAATTCTCAAAAGAGCTGAACAAAGCTGAATCAAGTAAGAAGGAACCTCTCACCTGCTATGAATGCAAGAAGCCAGGCCACATAAGGACTGACTGCCCTCAACTCAAGAAGAGTCAAAAATACAAGAAAAAGGCTATGATGGCTACTTGGGATGACTCAGATGGAAGCAAGTCAGGAGATTTTAAAAAAAGAGGTGGCAAACATGTGTCTCATGGCAAATGAGGATGAGGTAACTTCTTCCTCAAATGATTCTCTCTTATATGGTAAAATAAGAGAAGCATTTGATGACCTTTATATTGAATTTGGTAGAATAGCTAAATTAAATAAATCTTTTAAAAAGGAAATCAACACTCTTACCCAACCATGTGAAACTCTGCAAAAACAAAAGAGTGTGTTGGCTATTGAGAATGAGGAATTGAGTAAGAAATTAAATAACGTTCAAAATGTTCCTCATGACTCACCTTGTGAATGTGATAAGTTAAAAGCTGAAGTCAAAGACTTGACTAATACTGTCCTCACATTCACAAATGGTCAAAAGAATCTAAAAAGACTTTTAGGATAGCAGAGATGTGTTTTTAACAAAGCTGGACTTAGTCATAATACTTTTTCAAAACAAAAAGATTATCAAAATTTCTTTTCAAAATTAAGTAGTAACCAAACTCCACCATCTACTTCATTTTATAATGGTAAAATAATTAGAAAAGTTTGGGTTCCAAAAGGAACATCTTCTTTTCCAAAAACTGACCATAAAGAACCAAGAATGATATGGGTTCCCAATAAAGTAATCCTCCAAAACCAAAATCCAAATCACTTTGAGTACCATCCAAAATAGTTTAGATATCGGGGAGAAAGTATCATGGAGTTACTTGAATTGGATGTGTAGGTATATTTCAAGTCAAAGACTTCTAAGACAAGATGGTTCTTGGACAGTGGATGCTCAAGACATATAATCAGGAATAAGGAGCTATTTGCATCAATCACTCCAAAGGATGGCGGTCATGTGACATTCGGAGACAATGATAAAGGGAAGATCATTAGCATAAGTAACATGGGTAAGAATAAATCTATTTTTATTGAAAATGTATTACTTGTTGATGGTCTTAAACATAATCTCATTAGTATTAGTCAACTTTGTGATAAGGGATTGAATGTCTCATTTAAATCAAATATTTGCATAATTAAGGACAAAGATAATCTAAATACTTTGTTTGTAACACATAGAAATGAGAACATTTACACCTTATATTTTGATGAACTTAAATCTCAAAACATCATGTGTTTTTCTGCTATAGATGAAGCTAGTTGGTTATGGCATAGAAGACTAGGACATGCTAGTATAGATCTTTTGTCTAAACTCTCTAAGAATTTTTTTTTTTTTTTTTTAATTAAAGCCTCTCAGGAAGAGAGGGGGGTTTGGCGGACCCCTACCGGTTTATTAAATAATGAAAAAATGGGGGGGACATAAAACCTTACCCCTACAGACACAAGGGGGTATATAAGCAAACCCCAATAGACTCAACAAGAGGGGGACATAAAACCTTACCCCTACTGAGACCAAATACAAAAAAAAAAACAAATAAAACACCCTTAGATTTTAACTTTTCTGAGATACCCTAAACCTTCTTTATCCAATTGAATAAGAGCTTTGATTTTACTAGGAATGACATCATGCCTGTTAATAGTGCCTGAAGAGAGCAAAGTACAGCCCAAATTTGCAAATTCATCGGCCACAGTATTGGCTTCTCTATATATGTGATTAAGAGAATGACCTTCAGTCAACAAAGCCTTAATTTGCTTATTCCAATGCCAAGATTTCCAAGATCCCAAAGCCCTACCATTCCACTCTTCTACCAAACACTTAGAATCAGATTCAATAATCACATTGCTCAGATGTAGACTCTTACAAAGAATTAAACCATCTAGAAGAGCTCTAGTTTCCGCTATAAAATTAGTGCAACAGCCATAATGAGCGAAGAATCCAGCCACAAAATTACCTGTATGATCTCTAATAATTCCCCCCCCCCCTCCAGCATTACCAGGGTTACCTTTGGAAGCACCATCAATATTTAGCTTGAATTTAGAATGAGGAGGGTATATCCATTTAATCAGAACCATTCGAAATCTGCTATTAGAAGAAACTCCATTCGGAAATAAGGGGGATAAGTTAAAATGAATATTCTCATACACTGAATGAACATCACACACCTTTTTTGTAATGTCATAAATAAGAGCACTAATAGTCCGCTTTCTTGAATCATGCTTCCTCCTACATCGCTCTATCCATATTTCCCAAACAATCAGCGCCGGTAAAAGAATGAAAAGATCATTCTTTCTAGAAGAAGCCGCTCTATACCACCTTTTCAAAGTGCACTGAATAGAGTCTAGTCTACTGAAGTAAATGAAACACCCAGATGAAAAGTAATGCCAAACTGAAGAAGCCAGATTACTGTAATTCAACAGATGATTAGTATTCTCAACACAAGGAGAAATGCAGCAATGACATTTACTAACCATCAGAATGCCAATATTTTGAATTGTCAAATCTGTAGGAACAACTTGAAGCATTATTTTCCAGCAGAAAATACTGATTTTAGTAGGAACAATCTGATGCCAAACATGTTTATACCATTCAGTCTCATTCCCTTTATCTCTAAGAATATCCCAAGCAGACTTCACGGAGAATTGTCCTGAAGATATGGGATTCCAAACAATTTTGTCCTCATCATTAGTAATAGCAAAATTGGCCTCTATGATATCATTAATGATTGCAGACGGAATAAGATGGCTCACTTGAGTAAGATTCCATTCACCATTCTCACTAAGAATCTGAGATATATAGGGAGTAATTTGGGGGTTCCCAATAGCATGAGATATGAGAGGATCATCTTTTAACCATCGATCAAACCAGAAATTTATTTTGTTTCCATTTCCAAGAAGAACTGAAGTATTAGACAGCATCATATGGAAAACACCACAAATATCAGTCCACAATTTTGAAGATCCTCGGGTGGGAACAGCATTCCACACATGACCAATATTGTATTTTGATTTAAAAAACCTCGCCCAAAGATTATCAGAAGAATAGACCTTCCATGCTTGCCTTAACCGAAATGCCTTAGCAGAGTCTGAAGTTTTCCTAATGCCCAGACCTCCTTCCATATACGGCAAAGAGCAATTCTTCCACTTAACCCAATGGCGATGGTTATTATGATCTGAGTTCTTCCAGAAAAAATTGGCCATAATTTTATCAATTTTAGAAGCAATACCGGAAGGACTAGAAATAGCTGAGAGAATATGAATCGGAATAGATGAAAGGACATGTTTAATAAGAATTAAGCGACCACCAGCTGAAAGAAGTTTACCCGACCACCCAGCCACTCTACTTTGGAGCTTCTCAATGATGGGAAGATAATAAACCAATTTCTGGCGCCCTTTGATCAATGGAATCCCCAAATAAGTGAAAGGAAATTGCTTGAATTTGAAACCTGTTTTGGAAGATATGTTTCTTTTTCTAGTAGAAGAGAGTCTTTCAGAACCATAAAGAAAACTTTTTTCTTTGTTAATTTTTTGACCCGACAATGCTTTATATTTTGACAGAAAATCACAAATATTTTTTATGCTTCGAGCACTACCATTGCAGAATATAAGAGAATCATCCGCGAATAAGAGATGAGAGATAGCAAATCCACTTCTTCCCAAAGAGTAAGAATTGTGCTGATGATTAATAATGTCTTTAAGACCTCTGCTAAGCACCTCTTCTGCTAATATAAAAAGGGAAGGAGAGAGCGGATCTCCCTGTCTGAGACCTCTAGAACTGGTGAAGAATCCATACAAAGCTCCATTTATAATCACCGAAAAGCTTTGATTCTGAAGGCAACCATTGATAAGAGTGATAAATTTGTCACAAAAGCCAAACTTCTTCAGAACTTCAAATATAAACTTCCATTCCATGCGATCATAAGCCTTTGCCATGTCTAGCTTAATGATAATATTACCTCCAAAAACTTTCCTGTCAATTTCATTGACCATTTCTTGAGCCATGGTAATATTTTCAGATATGTTCCTCCCTTTAATAAAACCTGATTGTTCTTCGGAAATAATATTGGGAAGAATAATAGCCAGTCTGTTAGATAAAATTTTAGAAAAAATTTTATAATAGAAATTGCAAAGACTGATTGGCCTATAATCAGAGAAAGTAGATGGAGCTTCACATTTAGCAATTAAGGCTATAGCAGTAGCATATAATCAGAGAAAGTAGATGGAGCTTCACATTTAGCAATTAAACTCTCTAAGAATGAATTAGTTAAAGGATCATGTAAAACTGAATTTATTAAAGACAAAATCTATGATGCTTGCCAACTTGAAAAACAAATAAAATCTTCATTCAAATCCAAGAAAATAATCTCTACCACTAGGCCTTTACAACTTTTGCATATGGATTTTTTTAGTCCAAAGGAAGTAGCTAGCCTAGCTAGAAAAACCTATGCTTTTGTAATTGTGGATGATTTTTTAAGATATTCTTGGGTACTATTTCTTTCTCGTAAGAATGAAACACCATCTCTATTTTAAAAGTTTTGTAAAAGAATTCAAAATGAAAAAAGTTATTCTATTAACAACATAAGAAGTGATAAAGGAGGAGAGTTCAAAAATAAAGAGCTTGAGTCATTTTGTGATGAGAATGGTTTTAACCACAATTTTTCAGCTCCTAGAACTCCACAACAAAATGGTGTAGTAGAAAGAAAGAATAGATCTCTTCAAGAAATGGCTAGAACTATGCTTAATGAAAATAAATTACCTAATTATTTTGGGCTGAAGCTATTAATACTTCATGTTATATAATTAATAGAGTTGTTGTAAGAAATAAGTTAAATAAAACTCTCTATGAGCTTTGGAATGGAAGAATTCCTAATATAAGTTATTTTAAGGTGTTTGGATGTAAATGCTTCATACTGAATGATAAACAACATCTTAAAAAATTTGATGCAAAATCTGTGGAATGAAATTTCTTAGGATATTCTGCTAATAGCAAAGCTTATAGAGTGTTTAATAAGAAATCTTTAATTGTTGAAGAATCAATCCATGTGGTATTTGATGAATCTAATCTATTTAACAAACCCTCTAAATATGATGATATTGATGAAATTGAAAATCTTTCAAAAGAAGTATCCAAATTAGAAATTAATGAAGAAAACAAAGATGATTAAGAAAAGAAACATTCAAAAGATAAATCCATTGAAATTGTAGAACCCCGAAACTTTTTGCATATGCCTTGGAATGTGTGTAAAGGCATGATGCCTTGGTAATCTCCATTCTTCATGAAATGAGAATTTAAAACTTTGAGAATTGTTTCAAGAATGCTATAATTATTTAATAAGGTCTATAAGCCTTGAGAGGGTCCTAGTCATGTTTAGAAGAGATCAAAAAGGAAATAGGACAAGTCCAAGTAGTAAGGTGGAAGAAAAATGGACTTACGGTAGAAATTTACAGAGCACTGATCGCTCGGTCCATATTGGCGATCGATCGGTCCACAACCGATCGATCGGTAACTATCGACTAGTGCACTTTTTTGTATGGGGAAAAATTCCAAAGAGCATGTTTTTGACCGATCGCTCGTTTCTTCGTGTTTTTGCAGAATTTCAGTAAGGGTTTTTTGGTCTTTGGGGCGTTATACCCTTGCCTATTAAGGCTTGCTCGAACCTTAAGGGTTTCATTCACCACACTTAGAGTATTTGAGATAAAGGGAGAGAGGAGAAAGGAGATTCTAATCTAGGGTTTTTACTTGAGGAGGAATCAAGGGTTTGAGACCCTAGATCATCACAAGCTCAGATTTCTTCAAGTACTCGATTCAAGCTTGTGAGGAGCACGTTCTCTAAGCTAGGGCAGCGACTCCACACATGTTTTGGAGGGTTTTTCCTCACTTCTTTAAGGTCGGTACCTTATACTACCCTCCTAGTTCATATCCTCCATTATTCTTCCCTTCTTTATTGTTTTCCTAAAGTGTGAACCTAATAGAAGATGAATGGTTGTGTGAGAATGGATGTTGGGCGATGGATACCATGTGAATGTGTTGTGATGAATGGAATGAGAAGGGTATTGTACCAATAATAAACACACATGTATATTGCGAACATAAACTCACCTAGAAAAGTATGGTGCAGGCTTTAACAAATAATGTACACACCACATGTTTGATGAAATGCCAAGCTGAAGAAAATGAGTTGTAAATTAAGAAATGCATGTTTAAAAGTGAATAAAATTGCTAGGGTTTATGATAATGTGATCAATTTCTTTTTCTAAATGGCATAAATAATTACTTGTTCAAATTAATGATATTCTATGTATTGTTGAAATCCCAAATGTCATATTTAATTCCAAGTGAAAGTATGTACATGATTCCACAAGCACGACATGCATGACATAGATTACCGACATTTTTCAAGAATAAGGATGTTAGAGGTAGGACATATCTTACGATATGTTTTGCCTCGTTTTTGACAAGAGGACAAGAACAAGCATTGCATAGGAGGGAGTTTACACTTCCCTCCCTTTCAAGAGGGGTCTCCCCTTACTCACAAGTTCATATCATTGAAAGAAGGGTCTCCCTTCCCTCTCAAGTGCATGTCATTAAAAGAAGGGTCTCCCTTCCCTCCCAAGTGCAACTCACAAGCGCATCTCACAAGTTACATGAGCATGTTTAAATCCCAAGCAAGCACGCATGACACTCATGACATGACACCCTCGATAAGATCAAGCAGGACAGACATGACAAGTTTTTCACGAAAAGAGTACTTTCAGGTCAAGTCAAGTGCATGATGATTTCAAGAGATTTATCAGCTTTTATGTGATGCAAGCATGAATATAAATTGTTTTACTCTCCTTTTATTATATAAACTGTTCCTGTTTATCTCTGTCATTATTGTATGCTGTGATTGTTAGTTAGCATTTGGTACACGCTGAGTATTCCATGCTCAGCCGTACGTTTATGTCGGCAGGTACTGAGGGAGCTGCTGCTTCATTTGATATTTGTACTCCTGGTCCATGGGTAGAGGAGGAGTACATTGAGGAACCTACGGAGGAACCTCATGTAGACGAGTACTACTTGGGGTAGATTCTAGGTGATCGTGGGTGAGCTTGAGAGTGTATATTTCATGTATTTTGGCGGGCATGTCCGCACTTTCTTTTGTGAGTTCATTTTGTTCAAACTTGGATCATGTATATATGTACTTAAAGGTTTGTTAGTCTTCTGTTGTGCTATGTAGTTTATGTTTCTGCCATTATTATCCTCTTTGTATATGCTCCAGGTATTTTTGCAGGTTGGTTTGTCATGGAAGTCACGTAAATCATGGTAAGTCGTCTAAGATTCACTTTAACTCCTAGGGTGGGTTTTGGGTCGCGACAGAAGTGATATCAGTGCTTAGGCTTTAAGTCTTTAGGCTCACTTAGAATCTAATACCACGGCTTGACAAGAGCATATGTCAGGATCAAGTTAGGAAGGAAGTAAGTTGGAAACGAGTCATGTTCCAAGTGTAAGACTAAACTTTAGTCTTAGTCTAAAATGGTTACTTCAACCAAGTACGGGTCTTAGAAACACGCTAGAACATTGAGATTATTATGTATACACCAATGGTTATGATGCGATGTATATTAGTATTATACAACTAATACAAATTGAATCATTGTGAAATGGAATTTTAATAAATTGTGGTTTCGAGTTAGACTCATGTGGTGCTATTGTTCTCAGGACTTTAGTCATGAGGCGGGGCACACAGGGTCGTGGACCACACACCAGAGCTTCCTCTTCTTCACGGGATGAGGATGAGCAGTCGGACCTCTCTCAGGTTTTAGGCTCCATTGTTAAGACACTCACCATACTGGCGGCTCGACAGCTTATACCATCATCAGTGGCACCTACTCCATCGCCCGTATCTCCAGTACATTGTACAGCTGGGGTTGAGGCATTTTGGAGATTGAGGCCTCCATCATTCAATGGGAGTGTGGACCCTCTTGCTCTCCAATTGGGGAAAATCTTTGCGATCCTCTCACCCACAGAGGAGGATAGAGTAGCATGGGTAGTTTTCATGCTAGAGGGTGAGGCACATCACTAGTGGTTGTCCGCCTTGAGGACTCGAGATTTGACCATGCAAGGTCAACTCTGGACTTGGGATGAGTTCAAGGACACGTTTTACAAGAAGTATTTCCCGGTTGGAGCTCGGGAAAAGAAAGAAAGAGAGTTCAACAACCTAGAGCGGGGTTCGATGACTGTGGCTGCTTATGAGGCCAAGTTCTCGGAGCTCTCTAGATTTGCGCCTCACATGGTTGCCACCGAGGCAATGAAAGCGAGGAGGTTTGAGCAAGGGCTCAAAGATGTTGTTATGGAGAAAATCTCGGCTTTCAGGTATGCTACTTATCCGGAAGTAGTGGAGAAGGCCTTATTGATCGGGGTTAATTCTGAGGCCGTGTCCAAGAAGAGAGATTTGGCGAGAGGTCAACTTAGCAGTTCAGCACCTCCAGAGAGGTGGGCTCAGACCGGCCCAGCACCACCTTAGTATGCATGGCCAACACCCCCACAGATGCCATCTTATGCGCCTCCAGTCCCATGGTCGTACATGCCTCAGGTTCCACAACCTCAGGCTCTTTCAGCTCCACGGCTAGTTGTACCTCAGGTGGCGAGGTATGCTCCACCTCCGGCCCCTCTAACCTACACACATGAGCTCTGCACTTGATGCAGCCGAAGGCACCTGACAGGAGATTGTCGAAGGGCATCGGGTGGATGTTTTCACTGTGGTCGCCAGGGCCATGTGATCAGGGATTGCCCTAGTCGGCATTTGCCAGGTCAATCTCAGGGAATTAGGCCCCCAGCACGCCCAGCGGGATCATACTAGGCGTCCTCTTAGCCTACACAGTCTACACCTCCGCCTCGCTAGGTGAACCAGGGGTGAGTATTTTCCTTGATAGAGGGAGATGCACTTGCATCGGATGATATAGTGCAAGGTACGCTTTTAAGTTATTCAATTGTCCAGGATTGTCATGTTATGCTATATTCCTTGTGTACTTATGTGGTGTGTTTTATATATCTATATACCTATACTTATGATGTTGATGCATGGATTAACTTAGCTAGTTAAAATTTCAGGAACCTTACTAGTCAATGAGTGTTTGGCTCGTGTGTTGATTGATACCGGGTCTACCCACTCATTTGTCTCGTCGAGTTTTTCCCAAGGCTTTTCTATGGAGCCTAGTCAATTGGAACCGGATTTATTCATTTCGAATCCTCTTGGCAAAACAGTCATAGCAGATAGCATTTTCAGAGGCAGTACAGTCCAAGTTGGAAGCTATGAATTAGCAGTCAATCTCGTTGTCCTTGGATTCCATGACTTCGACGTTATCTTGGGGATGGATTGGTTGGCAGCGCATCATGGGCATGTGGCTTGCTTTGAGAAACTGGTACTCTTCAGGCCGATGGAAGGGAAGCCATTTCATTTTCGGGGGTGGAGAAGTAAAGATATCGCTCGCTTTGCGGCATTGAGCCTAGCGAACCCCGAGGCAAAGGACTCTTCGACTATCCTGGTCGTGAGCGAATTCCTGGATGTATTTCCAGATGAGTTACCAGGGTTGCCTCCAGATAAGGAGATTGAGTTTGTGATCGAGCTTACCAGGCACAGCTCCCATCTTTCGAGCTCCTTATACGATGGCCCCAATTGAACTCAAGGAGTTGAAGACTCAGTTGGAGGAGATGCAAGACCTTGGTTTCATTTGACTAAGCGTCTCACCGTGGGGTGCCCCGATTTTATTTGTTAAGAAGAAGGATGGCTCGATGCGGATGTGCATTGATTACCTGCAATTGAACAAGGTCATTATAAAGAATCGGTATCCATTGCCTAGGATTGATGACCTGTTCGATTAGTTAAAGGGAGCGAGATTTTTCTCAAAGATTGATCTTCGGTCGAGTTACCACCAGTTGAAGATCGAGGCTGAAGATGTTCCTAAAACTACTTTCAAGACTCGGTATGGACACTACGAGTTCTTGGTGATGCCTTTTGGTCTCACGAATGCGCCGACAGCTTTTATGGATCTGATGAACCGGGTATTCCGACCATACTTGGATCGATGTGTGATCGTATTTGTTGATGATATCCTGATATATTCCCAGACACAGGAAGATCATGTACGAGACCTTCACCTTGCTTTTGAAATGCTGAGAGAGCACAAGCTGTATGCCAAACTAAGCAAATGTGAATTTTGGTTGGAAGAAGTGGCGTTCCTAGGCCACGTTGTTTCTGCGGAATGTATCTCGGTAGATCTAAAGAAAATAAAGGCAGTCATGAGTTGGGTGAGGCCCAAGAGTGTCATAGAAATCCATAGTTTTCTTGGGTTGGCAGGCTACTACAGGAGATTTGTAGTGGGTTTCTCTAGCCTTGCAGCGCCGCTCACTTACCTGACAAGGAAGAATGCTAAGTTTGTATGGAGCGATAAATGTGAGATCAGTTTCACGGAACTAAAGAAGCGGCTTACCACGGCCCCCATCCTTACTATGCCATACGGACATGGTGGTTATGAGGTGTACAGTGATGCCTCGCACGTTGGACTTGGGTGTGTCCTGATGCAGCACAAGAAGATCATTGTCTATGCATTAAGGCAATTGAAGGAGCATGAAAAGAATTACCCCACGCATGACTTGGAACTTGTTGCAGTCGTGTTTGCACTCAAAATTTGGTG
Source organism: Tetracentron sinense (assembly GCA_015143295.1). NCBI lineage: Eukaryota > Viridiplantae > Streptophyta > Magnoliopsida > Trochodendrales > Trochodendraceae > Tetracentron > Tetracentron sinense. Next base: position 21,650,755 of record CM026573.1, read on the forward strand.
CCATTACCTTTATGGGGAAGAGTTCTATGTGTTCATAGATCATAAGAGCCTCAAGTATCTCTTTTCCCAAAAGGAGTTAAATTTACGACAATGGCGTTGGATGAAATTTTTGAAAGACTATGAATGCACCATCCAATACCACCCGGCCAAAGCAAATGTAGTGACGGATGCTTTGAGTAGGAGATCTTCGGGTTTGTTGGCCTACATGTTGGTTCGGGAATGGAAGCTATTGGAAGATTTGGCAAATCTGGACATTAGCATGAATGATTCAGTCCGCAGTCCTCTCTTGGCAAATATCACGGTTCGACTGTACATTATAGATTTTATCCAAGAGTATCAAGCCACGGATGCTGACTTATTGGCTTTCCGGGACAAGGAAGTTTCCAAGGGAAGTGAGGACTTCTCCCTCACTAGCCGAGGTGCTATTACATTCAGGGGAAGATTGTGTGTTCCGGCCAATGCAGATCTTCGGCGAGAGATTATGGATAAAGCCCACCGTTCGAAGTATGTAGTACATCGTGGGGGTACGAAGATGTACCGGAACCTCAAGGGGCATTTTTGGTGGCGAAATATGAAGAGAGATGTGGCAGAGTACGTGGCACGGTGCTTAGTGTGCTAATATGTGAAGGCAGAGCACTTGAGACCGGTGGGTCTATTACAGTCTCTCTATTCTCGAGTGGAAATGGGAGCACATCTCCGTGGACTTCATTGTTGGTTTGCCAAAGACGGCAAGGAACTTGGATGCAATATGGGTAGTAGTGGACCGTTTGACGAAGTCTGCACATTTCTTACCCTACCGGACTACTTTCAATTCTAGCCAGTTGGCTGTACTGTATATGAAGGAAGTGGTATGGTTACACGGGGTGCCAGTCAGTATTGTGTCAGATCGGGATCCTAGATTCACATCCAGGTTCTGGAAGAGTTTTGAGGAAGCTATGGGTTCCCGACTTGATTTTAGCACCGCCTTTCATCCACAGACGGATGGATAAACCGAGAGAGTGAAGCAAATCATCGAAGACATGCTTCTGGCATGTATGTTGGATTTCAAGGGCAGTTGGGAAGAGCACTTGCCTCTGGTTGAATTTGCCTATAATAATAGCTACCAGGTGAGCATCCAAATGGCACCATTTGAAGCCTTATATGAGCGAAGCTGCAGGTCTCCTCTCTACTGGGATGAGGTAGGAGAGAGAAAGGTGTTGGGTCCGTAGTTGATTGAGCAAACTGCGAACAAGGTTAAAATCATCCGGGATCGGTTGAAAGCCGCTCAAGATCATTAGAAGAGTTATGTAGACACTCGCCTCAGGGACTTGGAATTTCAGATTGGGGATCAAGTCTTTGTGAAAGTATCTCATAGCAAAGGAATTATGAGATCTGAAAGTATCTCATAGCAATGGCAACATCATGCTTGAGAAGAGGCTACGTGGGAGCGAGAGGTCGAAGTCAAAGCAAAGTATCCAGAGTTGTTTGAATGAGTTTTGTAATGTGACTTGTAATTTTGTTTTGGTTTTGTAATGCAAGTACCGTCCAAATTTTGGGGATGAAATTTTTATAAGGGAGGGAGGATGTAGAATCCCAGAGCTTTTTGCATATGGCTTGGAATGTGTGTCAAGGTATGATGCCTTGGTAATCTCCATTCTTCATGAAATGAGAATTTAAAACTTTCAGAATTATTTCAAGAATGCTATAATTAATTGAATAAATTATTTAATAAGGTCTATAAGCCTTGAAAGGGACCTAGTCATGTTTAGAAGATGTCAAAAGGGAAGTACGACAAGTCCAAGTAGTAAGGATGGATGAAAAATGGACTCAGTGTAGAAATTTGCAGAGTACCGATCGCTCGGTCCATATTGGCGATCGATCAGTCCACAACCAATCGATCAGTAGCTATCGACTAGTGCACTTTTTTGTATTGGAAAAAATTCAAGAGAACATGTTTTTGACCAATCGCCTGGTCAAAACGCCGGTTGCTCGGTGGGCGACCGATCGCTCGGTATTAACCACTGATCGCTCGATCCTTCGCTTTTTTACAAAATTTCAGTAAGGGCTTTTTCGTCTTTGGGGCGTTATACCCTTGCCTGTTAAGGCTTGCTCGAACCTTAAGGGTTTCATTCACCACACTTAGAGTATTTGAGATAAAGGGAGAGAGGAGAAAGGGGATTCTAAACTAGGGTTTTCACTTGAGAAGGAATCAAGGGTTTGAGACCCTAGATCATCACAAGCTCGGATTTCTTCAAGTACTCGGTTCAAGCTCGTGAGGAGCACGTTCTCCAAGCTAGGGCAGCGACTCCATGTACGTTTTGGAGGGTTTTTCCTCGCTTCTTTAAGGTCAGTACCTTATGCTACGCTCCTAGTTCATATCCTCCATTGTTCTTCCCTTCATTATTGTTTTCCTAAAGTGTGAACCTAATAGGAGATGAATGGTTGTGTGAGAATGGATGTTGGGCAATGGATGCCATGTGAATGTGTTGTGATGAATGAAAATGGAAGGGTATTGTACCAATAATAAACAAACATGTATGTTGTGAACATAAACCCACCTAGAAAAGCATGGTGTAGGCTTAACAAATAATGTACACACCACATGTTTGATGAAATGCCAAGCTGAAGAAAATGAGTTGTAAATCAAGAAATGCATGTTTAAAAGCGTATGAAATTGCTAGGGTTTATGATAGTGTGATCAATTGCTTTTTCTAAATGACATAAATAATTACTTGTTTAAATTAATGATATTCTATGTATTGTTGAAATCCCAAATGTCATATTTAATTCCAAGTGAAAGTATGTACACGATTCCACGAGCACGACATGCATGACATGGTTTACCGGTGTTTTTCAAGAATAAGGATGTTAGAGGTAGGACATACCTTACGATATGTTTTACCTCGTTTTTGATAAGAGGACAAGAACAAGCATTGCATAGGAGGGAGTTTACACTTTCCTCCATTTCAAGAGGGGTCTCCCTTCACTCACAAGTGCATATCATTGAAAGAAGGGTCTCCCTTCCCTCTCAAGTGCATGTTATTGAAAGAAGGATCTCCCTTCCCTCCCAAGTGCAACTCACAAGCGCATCTCACAAGTTACATGAGCATGTTTAAATCCCAAGCAAGCATGCATGACACACATGACATGACATGACACGGTCGACAAGATTAAGTAAGATAGACATGACAAGTTTTTCACGAAAAGAGTACTTTCAGGTCAAGTTATGTGCACGATGATTTCAAGAGATTTATTGGCTTTTATGTGATGCAAGCATGAATATAAATTGTTTTACTCTCATGTTATTATATAAACTGCTTCCTGCTTATCTCTGTCATTATTGTATACTGTGACTGTTGGTTAGCATTTGGTACACGCTGAGTATTCTATGCTCAGTCGTATGTTTATGTCGGCAGGTACTGAGGGAGCTGCTGCTCCATTTGATATATGTACTCCTGATCCATGGGTGGAGGAGGAGTACGTTGAGGAACCTACAGAGGAACGTCATGTAGACGAGTACTACTAGGGGTAGATTCTAGGTGATTGTGGGTGAGCTTGAGAGTGCATATTTCATGTATTTTGGCGGGCATGTCCGCACTTTCTTTTGTGAGTTCATTTTGTTCAAACTTTGATCATGTATATATGTGCTAAGAGGTTTGGTTAGTCTTCCACTGTGCTATGTAGTTTTTGTTTCCGCCATTATTTTCCTCTTTGTATATGCTCCAGGTATTTTTGTAGGTTGGTTTCTCAAGCAAGTCACGTAAATCATGGTAATTCGTCCATGATTCACTCTAACTCCTAGGGTGGGTTTTGGGTCGCGACAGAAATAGAAAATGCAGATAAAGAATCCTATCAACTTCCTAAAGCTTGGAAATTAATAAAAGATCATCCTAAGGATCTTATACTTGGTAATATGGAACAAGAGGTTAGAACAAGAAGGAATCTAATGAACCTTGTTTTTCTAAGTCAAATTGAACCTAAAAATACCTTAGAAGAAATTGAAGATGAATCTTGGGGCATTGCTATGCAAGAAGAATTAAATCAATTTGATAGAAATCAAGTTTGGGATCTAGTACCTAGACCAAATGACAAATCTATAATTGGTACAAAATGGGTCTTTAGAAATAAAAAGGATGAAAATAGAAATGTAATTAAAAATAAAGCAAGACTAGTAGCTCAAGGTTACAACCAAGAAGAGGGGATAGATTATGATGAAACATTTGCCCCGGTTGCTAGACTAGAAGTTATAAGAATGCTACTTGCATTTGCTAGTCATAAAGAATTTAAATTATACCAAATTGATGTAAAAAGTGCATTTCTAATGATTATATTAATGAAGAAGTTTATGTAAATCAACCACCTTGTTTTGAAAATTATAAATTCCCTAATTATGTATTTAAGTTAACTAAACCTTTATATGGATTAAAACAAGCTCCAAGAGCTTGGTATGATAAGCTAAGTAGTTTCTTAATTGAAAATGAGTTCACAAGAGGTAAAATTAATACAACTTTATTCATAATGACCAAAAATGATGATATGCTAATAATTCAAATCTATGTAGATGACATCATATTTGGATCAACAAATGAATCTCTTTCTAAAATGTTTGCTAAAACAATGCAAAAAGAATTTGAAATGAGTATGATGGGTGAATTAACATTCTTCTTAGGACTTCAAATTAAACAATGAATTTTTGTTAATCAAGCTAAATATACTAAAGAATTACTTACAAAGTTTTGAATGGAAAATATTAAAGTAATGGATACTCCTATGAGTCTTTCAACCAAACTTGATAAGGTTGAAAAAGGAAAAAAATGTTGATGAAAAACTCTATAGAGGCATGATTGGAAGCCTTTTGTATCTCACTACAAGTAGACCTGACATCATGTTCAGTGTTTGCATTTGAGCAAGATTCCAATCATGTCCAAAAGAATCTCACTTCATTGCTGTAAAAAGAATTTTTAGATACTTGCTTCGAATAATTGATTTAGGCTTATGGTTTCCTAAAGACACAAATCTAGATCTAATAAGTTATTCAGATGCAGACTTTACTGGATGCAAAGTAGATAGAATAAACACTAGTGGAACTTATCACTTTTTCGAATAGTCTCTTGTCTCATGGTTTAGTAAGAAACAAAATTCAGTGGCCTTATCCACAGCCGTGGCTGAGTATATGGTAGTTGAACTTTGTTGTGCTCAAACTCTCTACATGAAACAACAGCTAGAAGATTTTAAACTCATTTATACTAAAATACTTATTAAGTGTGATAATACAAGTGCAATCTATATGACTAAAAATCTCATTCAACACTTAAGAACTAAACACATAGAAATAAGATATCATTTTATCAGAGATCATGTGCAAAATGGAAATGTTATCTTGGAATTTGTGGATACAATTAATCAGTTTGCTGATATTTTCACCAAACCTCTACAATCTGATAGGTTTAGTGATTTGAGGAGAGAATTGGGTATGGCTAGTCTTACTGAGCTAATTTAATGAAGAACAAAAGCAATCAAAAATTAAAACCTTTGAATTGATATATGTATAACTTGTTTGATTACTTTAGAAGAATGATTTGAATGCCTTAAGATGATCTTAAATGCCTTAATGAACCAATGGTTTGAAGAAAAATAGTGAAAAATTTATGAGAAATCAATTATTCAAATTCAGGATTGAATTCGGCGACGAATTCAATCTGAAATTTGATTTCGGCGATGAATCCGTGGGTATAATGGAAAACAGAATGTTTTCTGTACCCATTTCGGTGAAGAATTTGGATGATTCATCCATTTCGTCGACGAAGTTAATCCGAAATGAAAAACAGTAGGTTTCCTGACTCTAATTCAGCGACGAATTCTGGGCTGAAACCCATTTCGGCGACGATTTGAGTCGTGTGTATAAATAGTAACCCCCAAATCTGTATTTTTCAAACCTAATCTTTTCCCTCCAAGTTCCTATTCTATTGCTCTTGCATCAAAATCCTTTTCCAAATCTCTCCAAATCTCTCCAAATCACTCCCAATCGTTGAGAAAATGCCTCCTAGAATGAAGAACGCATCAGTGAAGCCACCAAACAAGAAATCAAGAACTAACAAAGGGAAAGAACCTGCCACGAGCTCCACTCCAGTCCCTTTGAAGTTCAAGGAACCAAGATTTGAAAAGCTTTTCAGGGAGAAATTCTTACCTCGTTCCCCTCTTTACGGTAAGGTTGTTAATCTCATTAGTCTTAAAGCCTATGGCCTTGAACCTATCAAAACTCTCTTCTCTGCCCTAAAATGGGACAAATTTCTTGAATGAAACGAACTCATGTTCCCTGAGTTAGTTAAACTCTTTTACACCCACTTTCACTTCAATCAATCTGAATCGCTTATTACTTCTTTTGTCTTAGGTAAAACTATCTCTTTTCACCTAAATCAGTTGCACTCCATTTTGAAAATCCCTCAGTGCACCCTTCAAACTTTTGTGAATGGTCAGTGGACCAGACATGAAGGATTTAATGTGGTTGAAGTACTAAAAATGATGTGCCTAAACCATGATGGCAGGGCAGAGTGCCTCCATGTCATCCAGCCTGGAGCGCTTTCAGCTAGAGATGAGGATGAGCTAGCAGTCTTTTCAGGAGGAGATGAGAGCCTCCATGCTCTCCTTCATGGCTAAGACTAGGGCTAGTATCTCTAACATTCATTCAACGTCTAGGGAGTACTTTCAGAGTCTCCAAGCAGCCAGCTCAAATCAATTTTCAGCTCTTTAGACAAGAATTGACAGCCTTCAGGGAGAAGTAAAGAAAAATATTGATTCTTTGGAACCGAGGTTGGATGAGATTGAGATTTCAGGAGATGTCACTAAGAATAGGGTAGATTTAATTCTATCCCTAATAGAGAGAAAGGTTGTAGATGCCTTGGAGCAAGGTCTACAATTGAATGATTTGGTGACAATGTTGAAGGGCAAAGTGGAAAGTACAGAGAAGCATGTCAGAAATCAAGGCCCTTCCATATCTCAAATGTCTTCTTTTCTTGGCAATCAAGCTCCAATCATCCATCAAATGGCAACTCAAATGTCTCAACTATCCTTAGAAGTCTCCAAAGTCAAGGGCCAATCCTTTAAAGTTGGCAAGACTAAACCTCCAAAATCCTCCAAACTTCACTCAATTCCTCCCTCTTCTAATGAGATATCTAGCAGCAGCTCGGGTGGAAATGAAGATTCGGATGAAGAAGAGGCAGTCCAAGACCCCAAGGCCACTCAAGAAGAAGCTGGTCCCTCAGAGAATATCTTTACCAAAGTGGCTGAACTTATAAAGAAACAAAAACAAGATGGATTGTAATTGTTTTGTGATTTTTTTTTTATAATGACATAGGGGGAGAATGAAATGTAATGAAATTTTGATAATGGTAATGAAATTTGACATTCCTTTTTGAAATGAAATTTGAATTATCTGAATTTGATTTTTTGCATCTTTGGCAGTATATACAAATATGATTCTTGTTTATTTATGAAATTTCTCTTGGTACTTAACCAGGGTAATATATCCTTTATCTCACCATAGACATGCATCTAAATAACAATTGTGATTATTATTTTGAGCTTACCTCAAATTTTTTACGAAAAACATGTTATAAGGGGGAGCTTAACCCCATTTCATTACATTGTTATGTCATCATCAAAAAGGGGGAGATTGCTAGCCTCAAGGTTACAACCATGGGTACCCTAATAATTTTGATAATAACATAATAATGAAATGAAATATTTGTTACTAATAATCTTGTTTAAGTGCTTGAACATTTCAGAATACACAAGTTGATAGCACTCTAATTATGAAAAATGATGATAACTACCCAAGAGGAAGTTCAACTCATTGTATACAAGATGAAGACTCAAGATAAGACCATAGTCCAAGTCGGGTCCATTGAAGATAAAAGGCAAAATCATAAGACCCAAGTCAAGCCAAGTTCATCTTTCAACAATTTAAATGTTTTTATTTTTTATTTTGAGAGTTCATAGGACTTATGTAAAAATTCCTCAAAAGAATGGTAAGTTGAAAAGCTCAAGAATCATAGATTGACCATAGGAGCCTATGACACCTTTTTGGAAATTATTCTAAGGCCCTAAGGATCATAAAATCATGATGAAAACATAGCTAATTGACCTAGGAAATCAATCCCATCTCGTTGGTCTGATCCAATTCAGAATTCAAGATTTTTACTCTTAATTCGTCGACGAATTCTCTAGGTAGATTGAATTCAGCGACGAAGTCATGACAGAATTTTGAAAATTCAATTCTGTCTCTTGAATTCGACGATGAATTCCATGGGTAGTTTGAATTCGGCTACGAAGTCATTACAGGGTTTTTTAGAATTTAATTTTGTCTTTTGTATTCGGCTACGAATTCAAGTGGGAACTCCACTTCGTCGACGAAATCATGTTTAAAACTGAATTTTTTTTGTAATGGCTAGTTTGCAACGGATCAAAAAGCATTTAATGCTTCTCCAATGGCATTATTGGATCAAATGTTATAAAAGGAGTTCATTTATGAACAAATAACAACTCTTGATCACAACAATAACTCCTAGTGATCACTCATTCATTGCTATTGATTCTCACTCACTTCACACTTAGAAAATCCCCAGAATCTTTCTTGAGCTCATTCAACTCCTATTTTCTTTTAGAGACTTTATTAGAGTTTGTATTTCACTCTTATCCAGCTCATTTAGGGAGCTTTCATTTCGGATTTTCAATCCAAAACTCATTTATTGAGGTCAGTCAAGAATCTATGATTCTTACACTGAAGTTGTTGCTTCAGTTTTATCAAGAGAGGGTTGGGCTCTTGAAAGGTTTCAGCTCGGCCTAAAGGAGAGCTTGTAAAGGTAATATCTCGACCTGTAAGAGAGATTGTAAGGGTTTGGACTCCACCTGTGAAGGAGCCCGCGTGATTAAGGAATCGTGGTGAATCCTCTAGCTGGAAACTGAGGCGGGGAGTAGGCTAGTTTGTTTAACCTCGTGAACAAATCCTGAGTTTGCATTCTTCTTATCTCTTTTCTCTTTCTTTTTATATCTCTATTGTTTAGCTTGCTGCACATTTAATTTATTCCGCATCTTGAACTTGTAGTTCATAAAATTTTTAAAATCTACCATAGACCCTATTCACCCCTCCTTTAGGGTCATTACCTGGCCAACAAATTTCACCTAAATATCTCCTATAGAAAATTTGGTAGCACCTCCCCCTTTTGGTAGATTTTCAAAAGGGGGAGTTCCCATAACTAACTTGGACTATGGTCCCTCAAAATCAGTGGACCGAGGATTAGGCATTTCAGCGTCTCCTATATGGGCTTTGTTGAGAATTGAGTCTGGCCTTTCGACTATTCCCATCAATGGCCATGATAAGTCGTGCTGCTTTAAACTCCATTTTCAGATTGCCTGGTGACATAGGTCTACCTTTTGGGCTAAATTGTTGTAGAGTGGTGGAGCCACCCTGCTTGGTGTGCATCTGGTTTGGTGCACTCTCCATTTCCTTGGGCCCCTTAGTGAATGGGGTAAAGATGATGTCTTAATTCTTTTGATCATGCATTGCCCATATCAAAGTGTCCCGAAAGCTAGGCCCATGTAAAGTCCGTCCTAAAGGATAATCTCACTGTGTGGTTGGACCTGAAGGGTCTGGCTTATTGCATTGGTCCCTCATTGAGGGTCCAAATAGTGTGGTCTATTAGCCTAAAAGTTGCAACCATGTGTACCCCTAATAATTTTGATTATGACACAATGATGTAATAAGCATTTTTGGTACTAATTACTCCACAAAGTGTATGTACATCTTAGGATTAAGGAACTTTAGTCCACATTTCAAAATGGTCCATCAAGCAAAGACAAGATCACAATTAAGATAATCAAGAGATCATATCCAAAGTGAAGAACTAATCATTTCAAAGTTAAAGCCAAAATTGAAGATTCAATGAAGATTAAAATTCTCACCTAAAGTCCAAGTCAAATCATGAAGTCAAAGTGAAAATCTCTCAAGATCAAGACTAGAAGAATGAAGACTCTCTAGAAGGATTAAAGCTATTTTTTATTATTTTGAAGAGTCTAGAACTTATGTAAAAATTCCTCATTAGCTTGGAAAGTTAAAATGCTCATAGCCATAGATTGACGTTAGGAAGCCATGACTTAATTACAAACTAATTCAAGGCCTTAGGACATCTTAAAATATGGATAAAATCATGATAAAGAGATGCTAAAAGACCAAGGAATTCATTCACATCTTAATGATCTTAACAAGATGAGTTTTCTATTGAAAAATAGAGGACTCGTCGACGAGTGGGACAGTAGTCCCAACACTCGACGACAAGTGGAAGAAACAGTAGCTAAATTTCATTTCAGCTGTTTCACTCATCGACGACTGAACTGCACTTAGGTGCACTTGTCGATGACTGCTTGCGGGAATACTTCAACGGCTATTTTCGTATTTAATGAGTTCCGAACGGCTAGAATGAATTCTCAACTATAAATTGAGTTCATTAATGAACATCAAACAACACTTGAACTATTATTGATCAAATCTCTAGTTGCATTCAATTCTCATCAAGATCATATGGTAAAAACCTTGAATCCCAAACTCTAACAATTTGAGCTTTCAAGTTCTTTTGAGAGATTTCTAGATTGTGTTTTTCAATCTCATTTAGCTCATCAAGGAGCTTATTATTTGAGTTCAATTCCTATTACTCACTTGTAGTAAAGGAAATCAAGAATCAGAAAATTTTTATCCGTAAAGCCGGATTGCTTTGGAAGTCAAGAGAGGGTGTTCTCTTGCAGCAAAGGTAGTGTCCTAGCTTGTGAAGGGATTGTAAAAAGGTTTTGAGCTTCACCCGTGAAAGAAGATTGTGCGAGTAAAATCGTGGGAATCCTTGAAACGGAAAGCCTGAAGCATGAACTTCATTTCTAGTGAATCCCGGTGGATCTTGCTTCCCATAGAAGTGGAGTGGTACAGGGCAGCGTTATGGGCTTGGGAGGTCGCTTAGGTGGGGTAAAGACTTGTTCCTAGTGGCCTGAAGTTGAAGTCGTGATCCCTGGGCCAGCCCCTTAAAGGCGGGGACGTAGGCAAGTTGCAGAACCTCGTGAAAAAACTCATTTTGTTTGTATCTCCTTATCTCTTATCCTCTATTCTTATTGCCTTAATAGTTTATATCTCTTGTTTAAATTGCCTAAACTCAAAAATCTGCTAAAGAGGCTTAGGTAGATTTTTAATTTACCATTGACCCTAATCACCCCCCTAGGGTCCATTTACTAGGCAACATGGTCTAGCCCGAAGACCAGTTCGTTACATGGTCTAGTCCGAAGGCTGGTCCCAATTATTAGGATCGCTGCCACCTCTGGGGAAGATAGACTGTATGTTGTATGTGGTCTAAGGAGAGCCATTGGATATTGTATGTTTTTTTTTTTATCCTTTTCTGATTGAAGCCCAATTGGTTGTTGGACTCAACCACTTGATGAGATATGCTGATTTGAACAGCGTAGCAAATCACCTTACTGTGATTTGGTATGTCATCATTGTACCATGGTTGGTATACGTCTTTGTTTCTTGCTGTAAAAGTCCTCAATCATCTTAGTCATGCAAAGATCAAAGGGATAGAAGAAGCCATCTTACACACCACACTGAGACTAAGGAGATATGAAAACCAGTGAATTCACAGATTTTTGAAGTTTAGTTGAGACTCGATATTTATCGAGCGTTCAAATAGAAATCTACGAAACTTGTACCATTCTGTGTCGGTCGATCGTGGGGATGACTGTCTATCGTTTCGGTAATTCATCATCTCAAATGAAGAAACCATAACATGTTTTATGTCCAAAATCAGGAAATTTGTGGGTTTTACAATTTTATTCCAGAATTAATTTTTACTGTCAAAACTCAACATTTTCCCCCAAAATTTCTACAGCGGTTGTTGGACTATCCCAAGTTCGATCACTGGAAGTTTCGTCACTGTCGGATGTCATTTAGCAGGGTTTCAGAGGCTGTAGATGTGAAAAATAGGAAAAAGTCAAAGATTAGTTAACCGGTCAACGACCACATCATCGGGCTCATGTATTAAGCACATGGCCTCACCACGTAGGCAAGGCTCTTCCCTATATAAAGAGGGGTTAACTCTCTCATTTTCTCATGCATAGTTTGGGGGGAGAACTCTGCCCAAATTATTTTTAGAGAGAGAAAGTGTAGGGAGAGGAGAGAGAAAGTAGAGAGAGTAAGTAGAGAGAGAAGAGAAAGGGTTCATCTTGGGATTGATCATTCTTCTGATTGCATAGGGAGGTAAAATCCCTTTCCTTCTTCTCTATTTTCCCTATTATTTATATTCAACTTTAAATGATGGTAGTTTTGTCACCCTTTATCGGAATCGAACGATTCTTAAGCCATTGAAAAGGTATGGAAACCCTCTTCGATGTTCATGTTGAATATTTTTCCGGATTTTGAGTATAAGTAAGGTCAAATGGCCGAAAACCATAGGCTGATATGCTGTAATTCATCCAAGGAACAACCAACCTTAGGGAACCTTAATTTTGTCACCTTTTATCAGCATTGAACGATTCTTGAGCCATTGGAAATGTATGGAAATAATATTTTATGTTAATGTTGAACATTTTTCCTGATTTGGAGTCTAAGTGAGGTCAAATAGCCGAAAACCATAGGCTGGTCTATTGTAATTTGTCCCAGGAATAACCGACTATAGGGAACCCTAGTTTTGTCGATTCTTGAGCCATTGGAAATGTATGGAAATAATATTTTATGTTAATGTTGAACATTTTTCCTGATTTGGAGTCTAAGTGAGGTCGAATAGCCGAAAACCATAGGCTGGTCTATTGTAATTTGTCCCAGGAATAACCGACTATAGGGAACCCTAGTTTTGTCACTCTTTATCAGAATTAAATAATTCTTGATCTGTTAGAAAGGTATGAAAACCCAATTCAATATTCCTGTTGAACATTTTTCCTGATTTGGAGTCTAAGTAAGGTCAAATTGCCGAAAGCAATAGGCTGGTCTGTTGTAATTCGTCCTAGGAACAACAAACTTTAGGGAACCTTAGTTTTGTCACACTTTATTGAAATCGAACGATTCTTGAGCCGTTGGAAATGTATGGAAACCCTCTTCAAGGTTCATGTTGAACATTATTCCTAATTTTGAGTGTAAAGGAGGTTAAAATAAAAAAATATAGAAAATGGTCAAACTATTTTGGGATCCTCATGTGATTATTGTTTTAGAATTGTGTGATTGTGTGATGTATGGATGAAAGGGTAAGAGACCCGGTGGATTGTGTATGGAAGGGATGGTATTGTGTGTGGATGGAGTAGAGGGGCGTAACCCTTAGTTTCGGGCTTCAATAGCCCAAGTAATGACCTTAAAGGAGGGGTGAATAGGGTCTATGACAGATTTTAAAATTAGACTCTAAGTCTTATATGCAGAAGGATATTTATTGCAACTAAATATTTAATCAAAGTAATACAAAAATTAAAAGAGAAGAGTTAGAAGTTCAAACACATAGATTTGTTCACGAGGTTCAGCAATCCCAGCCTACTCCCTGCCTCAAGCTGTTTCAGGTAGAGGATTCACCACGATTCTTTAAATCGCACAGACTCCTTCACAGGTGGAGCCTAAACCATTACAGCCTCTCTTTCTGGTCGAGACAAAACCTTTACACACCCTCCTTTAGGCCAGGTTGAAACCAGTAAGAGCTCTTCTTTCTCTTGTTGAAATAAAGCAACAACTTCAAATGCAAGAATCCAAGATTTTTGACTTTCTTTAATGAAAGGTTTGTGGATTTAATAATCTGAATTGAATGCTCCTGAAATGAGATGAATAAGAGTGGACAACAAACTCTAATGAAATCTTTCAAAGTAAATGGAGTTGAATAGCTCAAACAAGATTTTGAGGATTTATAAGTGTATGAGTGATTGTGAAATCAATGTGAGTGAAAGAGTAGATGATTGGAGTTATTACACTAATTAAGAGTCGTATTTTGTTCATAAATGAACTCCTTTTATAGCTCATGATCCAATATGACCGTTGATGGAGCATTTAATGCAAATAAGGGCTGATCGTCAATTAAATAAACCTTGTAGTAGCTACAATTTCGTAGCATAGTAACTAGTATGGGGTGTCGAACCACAGAGGATTGCGCTGGTTTCGTTGCCTTTTTCTTAAGATTATATCTAAGTCAATGAGTAACAAGATTGATTGATTGATTTGATTGATTTTAACCTAAGAGTAAAAATTAAACTAACAGATTCTATTTTAAGTAATTAAACTAAGAGTTTTTGGTTATATATCAATGAGAGAAGATCTAGGGCGTTCGAATCCACCACTAGCCTCATAATTGAATCCGCATTTATTTATTCAGGTTTCTCAAGCATAAACAATAGGGATGAGATTGACTACAAGTCTCAACTCATCAAAACAAGAATGATTCGAGGGATCACACTCTAAGCATATCCTATCTTCGGTTAGTACGAGTGATACACACTAAACTAGGGTTGTGACATCACTCGTTTTTCCTAGGCATAAAATATCCTATAATCTGATTTCTCGATAATAAAAACCATTGCATAAAATCCATACCAACAATCATAGAAAGAAGATATGAATGAATTCAATCTCAACATAAACCTAAGACAAGGATAAGATCATATTGAAACTGAATATAAACTCGAATAATTGGTTGAAGAACAACCCTCCCATTATGCAATCACTGTTTATACAAGAAATAAAACTTAAATAAAATACAAGGGACCCAATTACTTGGCTAGGGTTTCATCTAAATCCTAAAAAAAGAAGTTAGTTCATAGCGAGAGTAAGGAACACCGCTTTCTACGAAGAACATGAAGAACGCGAGCAATCCATCCTCCAATCTTCACAGATCTCCAGAGCCTTCTCCTTTTCAAATATTCAAATTTAGAGCCTTTTGCATGGTAGGAGGCTTTTCTTTTTTTTTTATAAAGAAAGAGACTCTATGAAGTATAGCTTTAGAAACATCCAAAACGAGCTCAAAAATCCAATTTTCGTACATTCTAACACACCCAAAATAGTGACCTCCGATGGATTGGATAAAAGGGCGTCGATCGATCGGTGGGTTCGGAATTTGATAAACTTTCCTTGACAGAAGTTTTAGAGATTTTCAATCCAATCGATTTGATATATTATGGGCCTAAATCAAAGCTACGGTTATGGAGTTATGCCCTGTACACCGAACAAGGGTTATTTTGCATTTCCAACTTCTCTTTAGCTCGGATCTTTACTCGATAGCGATTCACAAGAAACTTTAAAGCTTGTAAATTGTCATTTTAGTCTTCTTTTCTTCACATGAACCTGAAAACAATAAAAACACTCAAGTGAAGTATTGTAGTGGATAAATGGGCTCAAAGGGATTAACAAATGCAGTTTAAGGTGCATAAATGTGTAGCAATTAGCACCGATCAAGGTCATTGAAAAAGAGCCACTACAACGCTTTTTCTGATTCATACTTCATTTGGTCGACGAAATTGTGTTACCAGCTCAATTCATCGTTGAATCCAAAAACAGTGAGTACAGGACAATTTCCTGTCTCCATTTCGTCGCCGAAATCAAATCACCACTGTGATTTCGTTGATGAATTCAGAGCAAAATTTTGATTTTCTGTTTTGGATGAGACCTTAATGATGGGAATGACTTCTTAGGTCATTTGGCAATCCTTTAACATGATTTTTATGAGTTTTTAGGGCCTTAGAATGATGTCAAATTTATGTCTTAGGCTCCTATGGTCAATGTAAGTATTTTGAGCATTCAACTTACCATAATTTGAGAACTTGTTACATAAATCATAGACACTCTCAAAATAAATAAAATTACATTTATAAATGTGGGGGTGAATAGGGTCTATGGTAGATTTAAAAATATGAACTACAAGTTCAAAAGTGTGGAATAAAATTAAACATGCAACAAGCTAAACAATAGAATATTAAAAGAAAGGGATCGAGAAGAGATAAAGAGAGTGCAAACTCAAGATTTTTTCACGAGGTCAGCAAACCAGCCTACTCCTCACCTCAGCTTCCAGCTAGAGGATTCACCACGATTCCTTAATTGCATAGCTCCTTTATAGGTGGAGTCTAAACCCTTACACTCTCTTTTACAGGTCGAGATGATACCTTTACAAGCTCTCCTTTAGGCCGAGCTGGAACCTTTCAAGAGCACAACCATCTCTTGATAAAACTGAAGCAACAGTTTTAGTGCAAGAATCCTAGATTCTTGACTGACCTCAATAAATGAGTTTTGGATTAAAAATCCAAAATGAGAGCTCCTTAAATGAGCTGGATAAGAGTGAAATACAAACTCTAATAAAGTCTCTCAAAGGAAATAGCAGTTGAATGAGCTCAAGAGAGATTTTGGGGATTTTCTAAGTGTGAGAGTGAGTGAGAATCAATAGCAATGAATGAGTGATCAATATGAGTTATTGCTGTGATCAAGAGTTTTTTTTTGTTCATAAATGAACTCCTTTTATAACTTTTGATCCAATAAAGCCGTTATAGGCTCATTAAATGCAATTTGATGTAGCACCCCAGACTTTTCTATACTTAATGAATAGTACGTTCGTAGCTAATTGGCCTTTCTCGTAGTCTAATTAATAAATAAGAGAGAAATTGAGAATTCTAAAATGTCAAGAATGTTCCCCTTGGATAGACGAATCCAACGCAAGTTGAATCATCCAAATCGGACAACCGAGTCAAAAGTTATGGCCGAATTACCAAAGTAGGGGAAAATGGAAGAAAATAAAAAAATCTGGAGGGTACGATCGATCGCAAGTCAGGTGCGATCGATCGTATGCAGGCGAATTGGGTACCAAACTCTCGGGGTCAGATGCGATAGATGGATCCCCAAGTGCGATAGATCGCAGGGATCTGCGATCGATCATAAGAGTGAGCGATCGATCGCATGCAGAGGGAAATCAGACCAATGTATTCGGGTTCATGTGCGATAGATCGCATTAATGTGCGATCGATCGCAAGGACCTGCAATCGATCGTAGATAAGTGCGCGATCGATCGCATGCGGTAGCAGATTCCGAATTTGGGGGTTTTAAACCCTTGCCTTGTTTAGGGATCCCATTTTGGGGATTTTCTAAACCTAAGGAGAGAAAGAAGGGGAAAAGGAGGAGGAGAGATTGAAGGCAAAATCCAAAGAGGGCTTTGGGATTGAGATCAAGGGAGCGAGCTTGAAGGATTCCAAGCTAGAACCATCCTCAATCAAAGGATTCCTCAAAGACTAAGCTTGATCCTCAAGGTTAGTACACTCTTCCTAGTTACTTTGGTAATAACCTAGGATTTTCCTAAGTAAATATGTGTTGAATCTTCCCCATTGCCCCTTGTGTTGATGTATGCTAAATCCCTAACGCATAAACAAGATAATATGAATAAATGGTGGAACGTATGGATGGAGGAGGGGATTGAGGCAATGGGATGCCATATTGTGATATGTGGAATGATGGAAATGGTGGGAGGGCATTGTACACATAATAAATGCACATGTGATGCTTGATGAAATGCTTGAAAAGGAAATTATGAGTTTAAAGGATTAAAGAAAATGTTGTACACCACTTGCTTGATAAAACGCATGAATAAGAATACTTGAATTAAATAAAGGATTGAAAAGCATGATTCATGTAGTACCCTAAATGATGATTACGAACCATATTTCTATATGCTTGTGTAAATCTTCATATGACTTGATAAGGTTTGAAATGTTACATGTTATTCCTTAAAATTGTATGTGCATCATGTGTTCACAAATGGCTATGTACGAGCATGCATGTATATAATGCACTGTCAAGGAGGTTGGTAGCTCAGGGTTGTGCAAGTGCTAACCTCTAGCTCATAAGTAAAGTATTGGACTGTCAAGGAGGCTGGTAGCCCAGGGATGTGCGGGTGCTAGCCTCTGGCTCATAAGAAATGTATTGTATTATCAAGGGGGTTGGTAGCCCAGGATTAATGCGGGTGCTAACCCCTGGCTCATAAGAAAGGGCTCAAAAGTGTTGCACTGTCAAGGATGTTTGTAGCCCAGGGTTGTGCGGGTGCTAACCTCTGGCTCATAAGAAAAGTAATGATCTTGTCAAGGAGGTTGGTAGCCCAGGATTATGCGGGTGCTAACCTCTGGCTCAGGGTAGCCCAGGATTAATGCGGGTGCTAACCCCTGGCTCATAAGAAAGAACTCAATAGTATCGTATGGTCAAGGAGGTTGGTGGCCCATGGTTGTGCGGGTGCTAACCTCTGGCTCATAAGAAATATTGAAAGGACAACTCAAAAAGGATTTGTATGATTCATAGACATGTTTTGGTTTCCTAGTATGACTTGATAAAATGTTTAAGTATAATGTCGTTAGAAATGATTATGAACGGTACTCCTTCCATTACTTGTACATGATGTTGTTCGTTATTACCATTGTTAGTTAGGAGTTCGTACTCACTGAGTATTCCATGCTCAGCCGTACTTTCATGTCGGTAGGTACATAAACCCCTCTCGACATCTGTGATCCGGGTCCTTAGATAGAGGAGGACTACGGCGAGGAGGAACCTTATGAGGATCTGGTAGTCGAGCCTCAGGTTGAGGCGAGAGACTTAGACCATTGGCCCCACGGGGGTGACTATTGAGCGAGATAGCATTGTATTTTGTCTTTTGTATTTTGGTCGGGTGGGCATGTCCACCTTTACACGTCATATTTTGTATAAACTTGGAATACTATTTTGGAACTTTAGAAGAAAAGAAAAGTTAGTTTATGCTTCCGCATTTATGTTTAGCTTCCGCGCTCTGATAATCATGGTTTTGGTACTGTAATTATCTTGGTCATGACAGGATGGTTTGGCAGGTACGTATTGTCACGTCTAAAGTATCCCTAAACTCCTAGGGGGTATCTTGGGGCGCGACAGAGGTTGTATCAGAGCCTAGGCATTAGAGTCCTAAGGGTCACTAGAACTGATACCATGATTGAACAAGGTCTTAGGTCACTAAGAGGAGTCGTATTCCAAGTGTAGACTATTAATTTAGTCTTAGTCCAGAACCAGTTGGAAAGCCAAACCGCACTTAGTAACCTACGCTAGAACACGAATGTATGCTTGTTGTTGCTACGTATACCTTGATTGAATTGTCATATGCTCAATAAATGATAGGGATTCTGAAATTGTTATTAAATATTGTGCGACGGTAGAATTGTTACTAAACATGTATCCAAGTTAGACTCATGTGGCACTATCGTTCTCAGGATCACATCATGAGACGCGGTGCTCGGGGTCGCGGATACAATACGAGGGGAAGTGGAGGTGATGCCCCTTTCGGTGACGAGCAACCCGATTTTGCCCAAGCTTTTGCATCTATAGCCGAGACTTTGGCTATGTTAGCAGCAAGGCCGATTGCTGTTACTCCTTCTACCCCTCCGCCACCTCCGGTATACCATGCTTTAGGATTGGAGGCATTTAGGAGATTGCGTCCTCCTACCTTCTTCAGTACTACTGACCCCATGGTCGCCGAGGCATGGGTAATGCAATTGGAAAAGATTTTTAGAGCGCTCCACTGCACAGATGAACAGAGAGTGGACTGGGCCACCTTCGTGATGGAAGGTGCGGCCGAGCATTGGTGGAGAGCCGCACAGAGACAGAGGGAGTCCACCAGGGCGGGGGAGTCGTGGACATGGTTGGAATTTTTGGATGTCTTCTATAAGCAGTATTTTCCGGCGGCTGTCAAAGAACAGAAGGAGATTGAGTTCATGACCCTTGAACAGGGAGAGTTGAGTGTGGCCGATTATGAGGCTACCTTCGTGGAGTTGTCGAGATTCGCACCTCACCTAATTGCATCGGAGCATATGCGAGTAAGGAAATTTGAGCGGAGATTGAAACCTCCATTAGAGACAGGGTTTCGATGTTCCAGGTGGCTACCTGGGGAGAGGTTGTGAGCAAGGCGAAGCTTACCGAGAAAAATTCAGAAGAATTCTTCAAGAGGAGGGATATGACTCGAGGCCAGCCGAGTAGTTTGGGGTCGGCGGAGAAGAGGGCTAGGACAGCCCCATATCGGGCATCCAAGCCGATACGGTCACAGAGGCCTCCCTTGGCATCACAAGCATCTCGGCTTA
Source organism: Tetracentron sinense (assembly GCA_015143295.1). NCBI lineage: Eukaryota > Viridiplantae > Streptophyta > Magnoliopsida > Trochodendrales > Trochodendraceae > Tetracentron > Tetracentron sinense. The sequence goes on from CM026573.1 coordinate 21,670,852, forward strand.
CCCCGACACCGGTACCTCGTCCCACATTTTCACAGGCCACCCGATATGTTCCACTTGCATCTTCATCAGCATTTGAGGAGTGCTCCTATTGTAGCCGGAGACACAGGATTGGCGAATGTCGGAATATTTCAGGTGGGTGCTTTCACTATGGGGATGTGAATCATATGGTCAGGGATTGCCCTCGTAGGCAGCTGTAGCCTATCCAGCCACAAGGGAGTAGGCCCCCAGTTCGACAGGATTCCTAGCAGGGATCCTCACAGGCTTCCGCATCCAGGCCTTCACGATCCATGCTATCCACTCCACTGCCTCGCAGGGTAAACCAGGGTTAGGTTTTTGCCTTGTTGGAACGGGATGCACGTGCATCCGACGATGTCGTGCAAGGTATGCTATAACGCTAAAAGTTTTGAGTTGAAATTGGCTACTATTATGTGATGCGAGTGCTTATATGTATAACATACTACCTATACTTATGTGTTATTGCGTGAAATCTATTAACGTGAATTTAATTAATCACACAGGCGCGTTATTAGTGAATGAATGCCTAGCCCGAGTGTTGATCGACACAGGATCCACTCATTCCTTTGTATCCCCTAGCTTTGCGAAGGGATTCCCAACCAAGTCCAGTCAGTTGAAACATGAGTTGACCATCTCCACTCCGCTCGGCAAGTTGGTAGACACGGACCGTGTATACAGGGACTATGTAGTCCAAGTGGGACAGAATGAGTTGTTGGCCGACCTCATCATCCTAGACTTCCAGGATTTAGATTTTGATGTCATACTCGGCATGGATTGGCTGTCGGCTCACCACGGACATGTGGCATGTTTCGAGAAGACAGTGAATTTCAAACCGATGGGAGTTAAGCCATTTCACTTTCTAGGGTTGAGGGAAAGGGACATTGCTCGCCTCGCAGCTTTGAGCTTAGCAAACCCAAAAGTACAAAACTCCTCGGCCATTCCGGTCGTGAGTGAGTTCTTGGATGTGTTTCTGGAGGAACTTCCCGGATTGCCTCCGAATCGGGAGATTGAGTTCGCTATAAAGCTTACTCTGGGCACCGCTCCGATTTCAAGGGCACCGTATAGAATGACCCCAATAGAGCTTGAAGAATTGAAGAAGCAAATTGAAGAGTTACAACAACTTGGTTTCATCCAACCAAGTGTCTCACCGTGGGGAGCTCCGGTTCTCTTTGTGAAGAAGAAGGACAGGTCGATGAGAATGTGTATAGACTACCGTCAGTTGAACAAGGTAACTATCAAGAATCGTTATCCCTTGCCAAGGATAGATGACTTGTTCAACCTACTGAAGGGAGCGAGATTTTTCTCCAAAATTGATCTTAGATCAGGGTATCACCAATTAAAGATCAAGGTGGAAGATGTTCCAAAGACGGCTTTTAGGACTCGGTATGCGCACTACAAGTACCTTGTCATGCCTTTTGGGCTGACGAATGCACCGGCGGCGTTCATGGACTTGATGAACCGGGTGTTCTGATCGTATTTGGATTGATGCGTGATTGTATTCATTGATGACAACTTGGTACATTCCCAGACACAGGAAGACCATGCACGAGACCTCCGCCTTGCTCTAGAGATGTTGAGAGAGCATAAGCTATATGCCAAATTGAGTAAGTGCGAATTCTGGTTAGAGAAGGTCGCATTTCTTGGACACGTGGTGTCGGCCGAAGGCATTTCCGTTGACCCGGTAAAGATAGAGGTAGTTATGAGATGGGAGAGACCCAAGAGCGTCACGAAGATACGTAGTTTTCTTGGGTTAGCAGGCTATTATCGGAGATTTGTGGAGGAATTCTCCATTTTGGCTGCACCTCTCACTTACTTGATGAGGAAGAATGCCAAGTTTAGTTGGAGCGAAAGATGCGAAGTGAGCTTCCAGGAGTTGAAGAAACGTCTCACCACGGCCCCTGTCCTTACTGTGCCATCCGGAAATGTTGGTTATGAGGTGTATAGTGATGCCTCGCATGTTGGACTCGGGTGTGTCCTAATGCAGCACATGAAAGCCATTGCCTATGCCTCAAGGCAATTGAAGGAGCATGAAAAGAATTACCCCACTCACGACTTGGAACTAGCTGCAGTCGTGTTTGCTCTCAAGATTTGACGACACTACCTTTATGGGGTAGAATTCTATGTGTTCACAGATCACAAGAGTCTCAAGTACCTTTTTTCCCAAAAGGAGCTAAACTTGCGACAACGGCGCTGGATTGAATTCTTAAAAGACTATGAGTGTACTATCCAATATCACCCAGGAAAAGCAAATGTGGTGGCAGACGCTTTAAGTAGGAAGCCACCGGGGTTGTTGGCTCATATGTTAGTGCGAGAATGGAGATTGTTGGAAGATTTGGCAAATCTGGACATTAGTGTGAATGATTTCGTCTGCAGTCCTGTCTTGGCAAATGTCACAGTTCGGCCGTATATTATCGATTTGATCCAAGAGTATCAGGCCACGGATGCGGAATTATTGGCTTTTTGGGACAAAGAAGTGGCCAAGGGTAGTACAGACTTCTCTCTCACTAGCCGAGGTGCTATTACCTTCAAGGGAAGACTTTGTGTCCCAGCCAATGCAAATCTTCGGAGAGAGATTATGGATGAAGCTCACCGGTCCAAGTATACAGTGCATCCCGGGAGTACAAAGATGTACCAGAATCTCAAGAGTCACTTTTGGTGGCGAAACATGAAGAGGGAGGTTGCGGAGTACGTGGCACGGTGTTTGGTGTACCAACAGGTGAAAGCAGAGCACTTGAGACCGGCGGGTCTATTGCAGTCTCTCCCTTTTCCCGAGTGGAAATGGGAGCACATATCTATGGACTTCATTGTGGGGTTGCCGAAGATGGTTAGAAAGATCGATGCTATATGGGTAGTTGTTGATAGACTCATGAAGTCCGCCCATTTCTTACAGTATCGGACTACCTTCAATTCCAATCAGTTGACTGCATTGTACATCAATGAAATAGTCTGATTGCATGGGGTACCAGTGAGTATTGTGTCGGATAGAGACCCTAGATTTACTTCTAGGCTTTGGAAAAGCTTTCAGGACGCCATGGGTTCTCGACTAGACTTTAGCACAGCTTTCCACCCACAGACCGACGGGCAAACCGAGAGGGTGAATCAGGTGATAGAAGACATGCTCTGAGCTTGTATGCTAGATTTTAAAGGAAGTTGGGAAGATCACCTACCTTTGGTGGAATTCGCTTACAATAATAGTTATCAGGCAAGCATACAGATGGCGCCTTTTGAAGCTTTGTACGGAAGGAGTTGTAGATCCCCGTTGTGTTGGGATGAAGTTGGGAAAAGAAAGGTGTTGGACCCCGAATTAATTGAACAAACTGCAGATAGGGTCAAGCTTATCTGGGAGAGGTTGAAGACCACACAAGATAGACAGAAGAGCTACGCCGACAACCGAAGGAGAGACCTTGAGTTTTGAGTTGGTGATTTTGTATTTATTCAGGTTTCACCAACCAAGGGTGTTATGAGATTCGAAAAGAGAGGCAAGCTCAGTCCAAGATATGTGGTCCCGTTCGAGATCATTACTAGAGTCGGTGAGGTGGCTTACCGTGTTGCTTTGTCCGCTCATACGGCGGCGGTCCACAATGTATTCCATGTCACTATGCTTCGAAAGTACATCTCGGACCCTTCCCATGTCATAGAGCTTGATCCCGTGGAAATCCGAGAGGATCTTACACTAGTTGAGCAACCGGTGCAGATCATAGATAGGCGAGATCAAGCCTTGCGCAACAAGACCATTCCCTTGGTCTTGGTAAGATGGCAACACCATTGAAGGGAGGAAGCTACATGGGAACGAGAAGCTAAAGTGCGAGGAAAGTATCCTCAGTTATTTGTTTAGGACCTTGACCTTCTCTTGTAATTTTTGATGGTTTGTGCATGTATGTATCGTCCAAATTTCGAGGACGAAATTTTTGTAAGGGGGAGAGAATGTAGTACTCCGGACTTTTCTATACTTAATGAATAGTACGTTCGTAGCTAATTGGCCTTTCTCATAGTCTAATTAATAAATAAGAGAGAAATTGGAAATTCTGAAATGTTAGGAATGTTCCCCTTCGAAAGACAAATCCAACGCAAGTTGAATCGTCCAAATCGGACAACCGAGTCAAAAGTTATGGCCGAATTACCAAAGTAGGGGAAAATGGAAGAAAACAACAAAATCTGGAGGGTGCGATCGATCGCAAGTCAGGTGCGATCGATCGCATGCAGGCGAATTGGGTCCCAAACTCTCGAGGTCAGATGCGATAGATGGATCCCCAAGTGCGATAGATCGCAGGGATCTGCGATCGATCGTAAGAGTGTGCGATCGATCTCATGCAGAGGGAAATCAGACCAATGTATTCGGGTTCATGTGCGATAGATCGCATTAATGTGCGATCGATCGCAGATAAGTGCGCGATCGATCGCATGCGGTAGCAGATTTCGAATTTGGGGGTTTTAAACCCTTACCTTGTTTAGGGATCCCATTTTGGGGATTTTCTAAACCTAAGGAGAGAAAGAAGGGGAAAAGGAGGAGGAGAGATTGAAGGCAAAATCCAAAGAGGGCTTTGGGATTGAGATCAAGGGAGCAAGCTTGAAGGATTCCAAGCTAGAACCATCCTCAATCAAAGGATTCCTCAAAGATCAAGCTTGATCTTCAAGGTTAGTACACTCTTCCTAGTTACTTTGGTAATAACCTAGGATTTTCCTAAGTAAATATGTGTTGAATCTTCCCCATTGCCCCTTGTGTTGATGTATGCTAAATCCCTAACGCATAAACAAGATAATATGAATAAATGGTGGAATGTATGGATGGAGGAGGGGATTGAGGCAATGGGATGCCATATTGTGATGTGTGGAATGATGGAAATGGTGGGAGGGCATTGTACACATAATAAATGCACATGTGATGCTTGATGAAATGCTTGAAAAGGAAATTATGAGTTTAAAGGACTAAAGAAAATGTTGTACACCACTTGCTTGATAAAACACATGAATAAGAATACTTGAATTAAATAAAGGATTGAAAAGCATGATTCATGTAGTACCCTAAATGATGATTACGAACCATATTTCTATATGCTTGTGTAAATCTTCATATGACTTGATAAGGTTTGAAATGTTACATGTTATTCCTTAAAATTGTATGTGCATCATGTGTTCACAAATGGTTATGTATGAGCATGCATGTATCTAATGCACTGTCAAGGAGGTTGGTAGCCCAGGGTTGTGCGGGTGCTAACCTCTGGCTCATAAGTAAAATATTGGACTGTCAAGGAGGCTGGTAGCCTAGGGATGTGCGAGTGCTAGCCTTTGGCTCATAAGAAATGTATTGTATTGTAAAGGGAGTTGGTAGCCCAGGATTAATGCGGGTGCTAACCCCTAGCTCATAAGAAAGGGCTCAAAAGTGTTGCACTGTCAAGGAGGTTAGTAGCCCAGGGTTGTGCGGGTGCTAACCTCTGGCCCATAAGAAAATTAATGATATTGTCAAGGAGGTTGGTAGCCTAGGATTATGCGGGTGCTAACCTCTGGCTCATAAGAAATGTATTGTATTGTCAAGGGGGTTAGTAGCCCAGGATTAATGCGGGTGCTAACCCCTGGCTCATAAGAAAGAACTCAATAGTATCGTATGGTCAAGGAGGTTGGTAGCCCAGGGTTGTGCGGGTGCTAACCTCTAGCTCATAAGAAATATTGAAAGGACAACTCAAAAAGGATCCGTATGATTCATAGACATGTTTTGGTTTCCTAGTATGACTTGATAAAATGTTTAAGTATAATGTCGTTAGAAATGATTATGAACGGTACTCCTTCCATTACTTGTACATGATGTTGTTCGTTATTACCATTGTTAGTTAGGAGTTCGTACTCACTGAGTATTCCATGCTCAGCCGTACTTTCATGTCGGCAGGTACACGAACCCCTCTCGACATCTGTGATCCGGGTCCTTGGATAGAGGAGGACTACGGCGAGGAGGAACCTTATGAGGATCTGGTAGTCGAGCCTCAGGTTGAGGCGAGTGGCTTAGACCGTTGGCCCCACGGGGTGACTATTGAGCGAGATAGCGTTGTATTTTGTCTTTTGTATTTTGGTCAGTTGGGCATGTCCACCTTTACACGTCATATTTTGTATAAACTTGGAATATTATTTTGGAACTTTAGAAGAAAAGAAAAGTTAGTTTACGCTTCCGCATTTTGTTTAGCTTCCGCGCTCTGATTATCATGGTTTTGGTACTGTAATTATCTTGGTCATGACAGGATGGTTTGGCAGGTACGTATTGTCACGTCTAAAGTATCCCTAAACTCCTAAGGGGTATCTTGGGGCGCGATATTTGATCCATTGAAAAATAGCCGTTACAATGATTTTTCAGAGTCAGACAAGATTTCCTCGACGAAGTGGAATTCCCACTTGAATTGGTCGCCGAATACAGAAGACATAATTGAATTCTGAAAAACTCTATAATGACTTCATCGCCGAATTCAAATTAACCAAAAAGTTCGTCACCGAAATCAAGAGGCAAAATTGAATTTGAAAAATTCTGTCATGACTTCGTCGCCGAATTCAATCTACCTAGAGAATTCGTCGACGAATTCAGAGTAAAAATCCTGAATTCTGTTTTGGATCAGACCAAAGGGATGTGATTTATTTCGTAGGTCAATTAGCTATACTTTTATCATGATTTTATGATCATTTAGGGCCTTAGAATGATTTTCAAAAGGTGTCATAGGCTCCTATGGTCAATCTATGATTCTTGAGTTTTTTAACTTACCATTCTTTGAGGGCTTTTCACATAAGTCCTATGAACTCTCAAAAATAAAAAATAAATACATTTAAATTGTTGAGAGATGAACTTGGCTTGACTTGGGTCTAGTGATTTTGCATTTTATCTTCAATGGACCCGACTTGGACAATGGTCTTATCTTGAATCTTCATCTTGTATACAATGAGTTGAACATCCTCTTGGGTAATTTCCATCCTTTTTCATGATTGGAGTGCTATCAACTTGTGTATTTTGAAATGTTCAAGCACTTTAAACAAGATTATTAGTACCAAATAGTTCATTTTATTATTATGTTATTATCAAAATTATTAAGGGTACCCATGGTTGTAACCCTGAGGCTAACGATAAGCTTCTGGAGAGTTGATCTTTGACTTGATCTTGGGTCTTGTGATTTGGCTGTTGTGAACACCCCATTTTTACACCCCTTAATCCCCTTATTTTATTTGTAATTTTAATTTTAATTTTAACTTTATTATTTTATTCGAGTGTCGAGGTTCTAGATCCGAGAGAGAGAGAGAGATCATCCCCTTTACCCATTGTTCAAAGCCCTCAAAAGAGAAACCCCATGTTTAAACCCATGAGCCAAAGCCAGAGTCCAACCTTAAAGCCCAAGCCCGGATCCAAAGTAGCCCAAGTACACCTAAGCCCAAATCCTCAAAGGGTATAAACCCTAAGGCCCAAGGCCCATCATCTATTACCTATATAAATCAAGGGATGGGTTTAAAATCACTGTTCACTTTCGTGAAAACAGGATAGCCGCTCTCCTTTCTTCCCCACCGGACCTCAGTAGCTCGAGTTCCCCTCTCTCGGCTGGGTCGCAGCACCACTGGCAAGCTTCCCTTTCCGGCAAGTTACATCGATCTCCGGTAAGCTTCACTTCACCGATTCATTTATCTCCTTTGTTATCTCAGAGATCTAAGCTCTGTTCGTTCTCACCGTGGGTTTCAGATTGGGTATCCAGAGTCATCCATCGTCTTCCGGCCAGTAGATCACCATGCCGGCGGCAACATCTCTCCATTATCGCACCTCATCTCCGGCCAGATCTGCCGCGCCTGCGCAGCGCCACCGTTGCATCTTCGGCCATTAGCACACCAGTCTGTCTCTCATGTAATCTCCTCAACCTCTTTTCTGTCGATCCTCTCTTGATTTATCCCCTCTGTTTTCCTCTCTTTTGATTATGATTGTTTTTATTTTCATATCTGTAGAAAGTTTCAATTGATCTCCGATCATCTTCTCCCCTCCACCTGCGAACGTCCGATTATTCCCACTACTGAGTTCGGTGTCACCACCTCTCTCTAGCATCAACAATTTCCGGCGAACCGCAGGTATACCTTCCTTTGATCTGAGTTCTAAATCTAGATGTAGATCTAGATCTTGAACCTTGAATTTCATTATTTCTTATTTTATTTTATTTTATTTTGTTAATTTATATTCGTTTTTTTTTTTTGGTTGTTTTGATTGTTCTCTGGTTCACTTTTTCCAGATCCATCGAGATTCACCACTGGTGATCTCCATCCCTGCCGACCAACAGCCACTGTATGCTCGAGCCTTTGTTATATTCCACCTCTGATCTGATCGTTTCATCCACCTCTATTTGACCTCATCTCAGGTAAGTTTTGGATTCATGGCTCTGTTCTTTCTTGATTCAATTTTCCCTTCATCCACCTGTCTATACCTTTCATTTTTTTCTCTCATTTTATTCCTTTAATCAAGATCACCCCAGTTTATAAATCTAGATCTCCAGATCTAGATCTATAAATCCAGATCTATTATTATTTATATCTACCATTTTACTTGTTCAGGGGAAGGTTCTGGCACAGACCAGCGGCCATTCTTGATTTTTGTTTTTTTTTACTTCTTTATTTTTTGTTGAACCCATTGTTCTGTGGGTTGAATGAATGTGAGATAGAGTGTTCCACCATAATCCTTCCCATACTGGAGCAGCAGCCGAGTAACAACCCTCGCAGGTATATCCCTTCCTTCAATTTATTTATAACTTTCGTAGTATATTTGTTTAGATGTTTCAAAATTTGGATGGGAAATTTGAATCTTTTAGGCCTTTTGGATTGGGCCGTAATTAGTAAATTGGAAGCCCCCCTAGAACCATTTTGGTATAGAATGATAGTGGACCAAAGCCAATTGACCATTAGTGGTCAATGGGCCTTGGCCCATTAACTTTCCCTTGGGGCCCATCTATTTTGTTGTGTATGTATATATTATCCGTGTAGGTGCAATAGGGATAGGCCGCGATTTTTCTTTTCCTATTTTTGCCTACATTGGGCACTTAGATAGTTTTCCTTTTTTAACCCTAAATAATTGGCCCACCCCGTTAGTTAGCCCTACAAAAAATCAAAAAAATATAAAAAAGACCAAAATAAATTAAAGGTACTGGTCTATCCTCCCTTGGGACCTAGAGCAGGGTCCGTATTTAAACCATAGCCTCTTTTGGTTTAAGGCCGCTCGATCCGCCCTGCTCTTTGCCTTTAAGATAATTAAAATCATTTAGACTTTATTTTTGCCTACCTTGGGCACTTAGGATAGCCTTGACTAGTTAAAACTTGCCAAAATTAAAATACAAAAAAAAAAAAATCAAAAAAATACAAAATAACAAAAACATTTAAAAACCCACAAAATGTAAAAAAGACTTACCCTAATAAATGAACGCCCCCTAGAGCTCCCCCACGAGCACCTAGCTACGTTGCCATCTCCCGGAGTGAGATTCATAAATCTCATTCCACTTCCCCTCCCCAACTCAAACACGAGTTGGAAGTGACCACACTCCGAAACGAGTATAAAAACAGTCACGGACCCCGAACTACTATGAGGGTCTGATTCCGACTAACCGGATAAGTAGGCAGCCCAATCAGGGTTCGACCCCAACCAAAAATAAACTTTTTACACCCCATTTTGCTTTATACTCGATTAGCAAAATTAATAATTGTTTTAGGAAATGTTAAGTGATTTTTAAATGTTTAATTTGGACCTAATGAGTAGGTTACCATCATTGGATGGAGGTCCTGGGGTGCCTAACCCCTTCCCCAGGACCTAAAGGGATCTCTTACCTAGATTATTCTGGACCGTAGACCCCCCATTTGGATTATCTCTCGGGATCCTACTTCCCCTAAGTAGGTGGCGACTCTCAAAAATAGATTTAGCGTTATTCCTCTACTCTCGGACCTTATTCCGATACTTAGAGTTGAGAGGGGAGGAAAGGCGATAAATTTATGCGTTCACAGCTGTCTTTAAAGGACTTGACTTAGACTATGGGCACAACTTTGAATCTTCAATTTTTACTTGAGTTGAAAACTTTCTTGAGTAACTTTCATTCTTTTTGTCTTGAGTGAGGTGCTTATTTTCTTATAATCTGAAAAGGTTAAGCACTAAACATAATTATTTGTACCATTTGTTTTATTTCATTATTATGTTATTATCAAAATTATTAAGGATACCCAAGATTGTAACGTTGAGGCTAACAATCTCCCCCTTTTTTATGGTGGCATAATAATGTAATGAAATGAGATTGAGCTCCCCCTCAGAATATAAATTTAATAGAGATTTGAGGTAAGATCCCCCTAAACATATGCATTTATAACAAATTTTAATTTAGAAGAATATTTTAGTCATTTTAAGCAATGTATCATAATGGTGTAAAGCCAAGAGAAGCTCCACAAAGGAAATGATCATATTCTCATTTTTCATCAGGAATGACAAGTTAAAATACTCAAGAAAGGTTTCATGATAATAAATTAAACAAGGTAAATCTTGAACCAAGAGAAGTTCCATAAACATGATAATTTCATCAATTTCATAAAATGCAAAAAGTATTATATTTAAACAGTGTTCAAACATAGATTCAAACTTCAAAAGGTATACTTTTCATTCAATATCAAAAAATTTTACATTTCATTCAATCATTACATTTCTCCTCCTTGGCATCATCATACGGAAGAAAAAAGAATTTGTATTACAATCCATCTTCTGCTTGCTTCTTCTTGAGCTCCTTGAGCTTATGCAAGAGATCTTGTGCAGGGCTTCCATCTGAATTACCAGAGTCATCACTATCACTGTCACTTGAGATTTCAGTGGGGGAAGGAGGAATAGAGTGAATTTTGGATGATTTAGGAGGTTTGGATGAAGAGGCTTCTCCTTTGACTACTTGGAAAGGCTGCTTTTTCACATTTGATACTTCTATGGAGAGCTGAGTCACTTGAGTTGCCATTTGGTGGATCATAGAGGTCTGGTTCCTTAGGAGAGAAGACATTTGAGAAATAGTTGGTCCTTGATTTCTGATGTGCTTTTCAGTGCCTTCTACCTTCCCTTTCATCATGGTCACCAAGTCATTCAATTGCAAGCCTTGCTCCATGGCATCTACAACCTTTCTCTCTATTAGGGATAGAATGAAATCTATCTTATTTTTGGTGACTTCCTCTGATATTTTAATCTCATCTAATCTTGGCTCCAAAGATTCAACATTTTTCTTGACTTTGCCTTAAATGCTGTCCATACTAGACTCAAGTGCAAACAATCTCTCTTTGGTGACTGAATGAAGACTCTGTAGGCTATCTTTAGTCTCTTTCTGAAGAGTAGCCATACTGGCTCTACTCTTTGCCATAAAAGAGATCATAGAGGCTCTCATCTTAGCCTGAAACATCAGCTGGCTCTCTCTCATCTCCAGCTGGAACTGCTCCATGCTGATAGCTATGGAGACTATCTGACCTGACATCAACCTCATCTGGTCATCTGAAGTTGCTGGTCTGCTGGGTGGCTTATAGTAGGATCCTGAGTCCTCAAAATGAGGTGAGTCCTGTCTCTGATGAGAAAAATTAGGAATCTTATCTTTTATCACAATCTCAGGCCACTCAGGTACTGCCTCTACTGCTGGCTCATCCTCAGTCTCTGGCTCTGGCTGCTACTCTGGCTGTTGCTGTAGCTCTGGCACAGCTGTTGAAGAGGGAGGAATGATAGGAGTAGGAGTAGGCGTAGATGAGGGAATGTGATCAGAAACTGAAGTAGGAATGGAATCAGAAGATGGTTGGCTGGAAGGATGGATGGAAGAAGGCTTGGGAATCCAGTCCTTCTGGCTATCATTCCAAATATAGCCCATCCTTTGGATGGTTGCCTTACTATATATAGTGGATTCATCAGCATTTACAAAGTCCGTATGAGAGGAAAGAGATATATGGAAGTATTTGAAAATTTTGGTCAAGACTTGACCAAAAGGCAGACAACCTGACTTTCTCTTATGTGCATCATCCATGCAGTGGACAATGATATAAGAGAGGTCAATGGGAGTGGTGGTGAGAATACACCACATTAAGAAGACATCAAAGTAGGTTAAGTATTCCCTACCACCTGATCTAGGGACTAGGTTATAGGTTATGATGTGGTGGATTAGCCTAGAGGTCAAGGTGAGTTCTTTGACCTTGGGTTGGAAAGATGTAGTGATGTCTTGATTGATACACATGAATTTCAATACATCTACCACTTCAAATCCTTCATATTTGGTCCATTGACCATTAACAAAAGATTGAAAGGAATGCTTTGGGATTTTGAGAATATTTGAAAGATTATCTAAGTGAAATGAAATATTCTTCCCTTGAACATAAGAAGTGATGATTTGAGAAGATTAATTAAAATTGAAATGGGTTTAAAAAATCTGAACAAGTTCGGGATACATAGTTTCATTTGAAGAGAGAAAAGAATCCCATTTAAAGGTAGAGAATAGGGTTTGGATTACACCTAGACCGTAGAGTTCTAGGTTAACAAAATTTACGACCTTACCATAAAGAGGAGTACGAGGAAGGAATTTGTCTCTGAATAGCTTCTCGTGCTTGGGAGACTTGAATTTTATAGGAACAGACAATGTAGCCACTTCTTTTCCCTTGGAGGTGCGAGCTTTCTTAAATGGAGGCTCTGTAGATGCATTCTTTGTCTGAGGAGGCATTTTGGATTGAGTATTAGGTTATAGATTGATTTAGGAATGATTTGATATGGAATAGATGAAGTTTGGATGAAGGTACAATGGAATAGTGAAGATGAGGGAAAACCTAGCTTTTGAGAAAAGATTTGAAAAAAAATTAGATTTGGGGTTTTAACTTATAGAGCAATTTCATCGTTGAAATGGGCTTGATCCCTGAATTTCGTCGCCGAAATGAAGACTGGTAACTTATTGTTTTGATTTCAGAAAGATTTTCGTCATCAAAATTGAATGGTCCATTCAATTTCATCGCCGAATTAGGTACAGGAAGCTTACTATTTCCATGTAACCTAAGATTCGTCGCCGAATCCCATCTGATTTCGTCGCTGAAATTAGTACAAATTTTGAAAAATTATTTAATTCTTGATTTTTATACAATTTTTCCCAAATTTATTGATTCATTTTAATATCCAAAAACATTATAAATCATCCAAATCAAACACATAACATAATCAAACAATTTTTCAAATATCAGTACACAAGCTTTCATTTAAGAGCAATTTTGGCATAAATATGATCAATTAAGTTCATTTAGACTAGTCATACCCAATTCTCTTCTCAATGTACTAAATCTATTAGATTGAAGGGGTTTTGTAAAAACATCTGGAAGTTGGTTATTTTTATCCATAAACTCCAATATAACATCCCCATTTTGTACATGATCTCTGATGAAGTGATATATGATTTTAATGTGTTTTGTTCTTGAGTGTAGAATGAGATTTTTAGTCATGTAAATGACACTTGTATTATCATACTTAATTGAAATTTTAGAATAGAAAAGTTTGAAGTCTTCTAACTGTTGTTTCATGTATAGAGTTTGAGCACAATAACTCCCAACTGCCATATACTCAGCCCCAGCTGTGGATAGGGCTACTGAATTTTGTTTCTTACTAAACCATGAAACAAGAGAATGTCCTACAAAGTGTCAAGTTCCACTAGTGCTTTTTCTATAAACTTTGCATCCAAAAAAGTCAGCATCTGAATAGCTTATTAGGTCTAGTGTTGTATCTTTAGGATACCATAAACCTAATTCAGTATTGCCTAGCAAGTATCTAAAGATCCTTTTTACAGCAATCATATGTGATTCTTTTGAACAAGTTTGGAATCTTGCACATATGCATATACTGAACATAATGTTAGGCCTACGTGTTGTAAGATACAATAGACTTCCAATCATGTCTCTATATAGTTTTTTATCAATATTTTTGCCTTTTTCATCTTTATCAAGTTTGGTTGATGGACTCATAGGAGTATCCATTACTTTATTATTTTTCATTTCAAACTTTTTAAGCAATTCTCTAATGTACTTGGCTTGATTAACAAAAGTTTCTTGTTTTGATTGCTTAATTTGGAGTTGTAGGAAGAATGTTAATTCTCTCATCATACTCATTTTAAATTCATCTTACATAGTTTTAGCAAATATTTTATAACGGGATTCATCAGTTGATCCAAATATAATGTCATCTACATAAATTTATATTATTAGCATATCATCATCTTTGGACATAATAAATAGAGTAGTATCAATTTTTTCTCTAGTGAATCCATTTTTCATTAAGAAATTGCTTAGTCTATCATACTAAGATCTAGGAGCTTGCTTTAATCCATATAGGATTTTGGTTAATTTAAAAACATGATTTGGAAATTTATGATTTTCAAAGCATGGGGGTTGATTTACATATACTTCTTCAGTTATAAATCCATTAAGAAATGCACTTTTCACATCCATTTGAAATAATTTAAATTCTTTGTGACTAACAAATGCAAGTAGCATTCTTATAGCTTCTAATCTAGTAATCAGGGCAAATGTTTCTTCATAGTCTATCCCCTCTTCTTGGTTGTAACCTTGAGATACTAGTCTTGCTTTATTTTTAATTATATTTTAATTTTCATCATTTTTATTTCTAATGATCCATTTAGTTCTAATTATTGATTTATCATATGGTCTAGTTACTAGATCCCACAGTTGGTTTCTATCAAATTGATTTAATTCTTCTTGTATAGCAATGCCCCAAGTTTCATCTTCAATGGCTTCCAAGGCATTTTTATGTTCAATTTGACTTAGGAAAGCAAGGTTAATTAAATTTCTTGTTATTCTAACCTCTTGTTCCATATCTCTAAGGATTAATTCTTTAGGATTGATCTTTTAAGCTTTGAAAAGTTGATATGATTCTTCATCCTCATTTTCTTCCTCATTATCTACTTTAATTATTTTATCATTAGTTCTTCTTCCACTTGGTTATCTTTATTAACTTCATTAATTTCTAAGTTAGAGATTTCTTTTGGAAGATTTTTTAGTTCGTCATCAATTCCATTATTAGATGGAGTTTTGTTAAATGAGTTTGATTCATCAAACACCACATGAATTGATTCTTCAACAGTTAAAGATTTCTTATTAAAGACTTTATAAGCTTTGCTATTGATAGAATATCTTAGGAAGATTCCTTCTACAGATTTAGGATCAAATTTCTTTAAATAATATTTATCATTTAATATAAAACATTTACATCCAAACACCTTAAAATATCCTATATTAGGGGTTCTTCCTTTCCAAAGCTCATAGAGAGTTTTATTTAATTTGTTTCCAATAACTACCCCATTGATAACATAACATGAAGTATTAATAGCCTCAGCCTAAAAATAGTTAGGTAGTTTATTTTCATTAAGCATTGTCCTAGCCATTTCTTGGAGAGATCTATTTTCCTCTCAACTACACCATTTTGTTAAAGAGTTTTAGGAGCTGAAAAATTATGATTAAACCCATTTTCATCACAGAATATCTCAAGCTCTTAGTTTTTGAACTCTCCATTGTCTTACAGAAATTTTCAAATAAAGAGGGTGCCTCACTTTTGTGACATAAAAATAATACCCAAGAGTACCTTGAATAGTCATCAACTATTACAAAGGCATAAGATTTACCTCCTACGCTAGCTACTTTATTTGGTCCAAAAATGTCCATATACAAGAGTTCTAGAGGCCTAGAAGTAGAGCTTTCTTTCTTAGTTTTGAATGATGATTTTGTTTGTTTTCCAAGTTGACAAGTATTATCTTTTACAAATTTAGTTCTAGGTAAACCTTTAACTAGATCATTTTTAGATAATTTAGACGAGATCCATACTAGTATGACCTAATCTCCTATTTCATAACCAACTAGCTTCATTTATAGCAGAAAAGTAAATCATATTTTGTGATTGAAGCTCATCAAATTCTAAAGTGTATACATTTTTATTTCTATGAGCTACAAACATAGTGTTGAGGTTATCCTTATCCTTAATTATGCAAAGATCGGATTTGAAAGAAATATTTAATCCCTTATCACATAATTGAATTATGCTAATAAGGTTATGTTTAAGACCATATACTAGCAAAACATTTTCAATAAAAGTAGAGTTTTTCTTACCAATGTAACCTATTCCGATGATCTTTCCATTTGCATTATTTCCAAAGGTCACATGCCCTCCATCATTGGGAGTGAATGATATAAAAAGCTTCTTGTTCCCGGTCATGTACCTTGAGCATCCACTATCCAAGAACCAAGTAGTCTTGGAAGAGTTTGACTTGAGGCATACTGTCGCGACCCAAAACTCACTCTAGGAGTTAGAGTGAACTTTGGACGACTAATCATGGCTTACATGACTTGCTTGACAAACCAACCTGCGAAAACCCACAGAGCATATACAATAGAGGATATAAACAGCGGAAACATACTCTAACATAGCACAGCGGAAGTCTAAACAAACTTCTATGTATATACGAATCCAAGTTTACACAAAAGGAATCCAAAAGAAAGTGCGGACAGACCCGCCAAAATACATGGATATAATCACTCATGCTCACCCACAGCTAATCCACTCAGAATCTAACACCACCTACTGATAACCCTCTACGGGAGGTTCCTCCAAAGGCTCCTCGACGTACTCCTCTTCCACCCATGGACCAGGAGCACAAACATCAAATGGAGTAGCAGCTCCCTCAGAACCTGCCGACATAAGAAGTACGGCTGAGCATGGAATACTCAGCGGGTACCAAATACTAACCAATAGTCATAGCATAAAAATGACAATACATAAATCAGGAGCAATTCATATATGTTAGACGGAACAATTCATATCATACAAGGAAGTAAAGCAATTTATAATCATGCTTGTATTTCGTAGAAAGCCGATAAAACCTCTTGAAAACATCGTGCACTTGACTTGACTTGAAATATCTTTTAGTACTTGAAAGCTTGTCGTGTTTGTCTTACTTGATCTTGTCGAGCGTGTCGTACGTGTCATGTCATGCATGTCATACGTGCTTGCTTGTGATCATGTAACTTGTGAGATACACTTGTGAGATATCCTTGTGAGATGCACTTGAGAGATGCCTTGAGAGGGAAGGGAGACCCTTCTTTATGCAATGCACTTGCGAGGGAAGGGAGACCCTTCTTCATGATATGTATGTACTTGCGAGGGAAGGGAGGCCCTTCTTCATGATATGCACTTGTGAGTGAGGGGAGACCCCTCGTGGAATGTTGGTTCTTGTTTTTTTGTGAAAAGCGAGGTAAAACATATCGTAGGATATGTCCCACCTCTAACCATGTTCTTGAAAACCTCGATAAATCATGTCATGCATGCCGTGCTCATGGGAACCGTGTACATACTTGCATTTAAATTTAAATATGACATTTGGGTAATTTCACAACACATATAACTTCAATGATTGAGCAATGTAATATTCATATCATTTAGGGAAAGCAAGAAAACACACTATCATAGGCCCTAGCAATATTCATAATTTATTAGGCATGCATTTTCTAATTTACAACTCATTTTATTCACCTTGGCATTTCATCAAACATGGTGTGTTCATTATTCATTATTCATTTAAACCTAAATCATGCTTTTCTAGGTGAGTCTACTCAAATCATAAAGGTGTGTTTATTATGGATACAATGCCCTCCCCATTTTAATCATCACAACACAACCCTTGGCATCCAATCGCCCATTCCATCTCCATTCACCATTCACAATCATTCATCTCATAGCACATGTGTAAATGAAAGAAAATCAAAAGAAATAAAGGGAAAAGAGGAACTATAACTAGGAGGGTAGTAAGAAGTACCGACTTTGAAGAAATGAGGAAGAAACCCCTTCCAAAAACGACCGTGAGGTGCTGCCCTAGCTTGGGGAACGCTCTCCACGAGTGCTTGAGCCGTGATCTTGGAGCAAAACCGGACTTGAAGTGATCTAGGGTCTCAAAACCCCTTTGATTCTTCTCCAAAAGCAAAACCCTAGCTTAGGAAACCTTTTCTCCTCTCTTCTAATTCCCCAAATCCTCTAAGTGTTGAGAATGAGCCCTAAAGGCTCGGGTTAAACTCTTAAGGTAAGAGTGAACCGACCAAAAGACCATAATACCCTTACTGAAATTTCTGTAAAAACACGAGTGCCGAACACGTTGTGCTGTGAATAGTGCTGAACACGTTGTGCTGTGAATAGTGCCGAACACGTTGTACTGTGAATAGTGCCGAACACGTCGTGCTGTGAATAGTGCTGAACACGTTGTGCTGTGAATAGTGCCAAACACGTTGTGCTGTGAATAGTGCCGAACACGTTGTGTTGTGAATAGTGCTGAACACGTTGTGCTGAGCTCGTTGTCCGTTGTCTTATGTACAACGTACCCGTTGTGAGCTGTACAACGTACACGTTGTCTGCTGCACGACGTACCCGTTGTCTGTTGCACAACGGATGCACAACGTACACGTTATCAGAGCTAGAGCTACGTTATCAGAGTACGTCGTCTATGCGTTGTCTGTGCCTTATCAGAGCACGTTGTCAGAGCACGTTATCAGAGCTACGTCCTTAGTGCCTTCCGAGCTACGTCCTTAGTGCCTTCCGAGCTACGTTTGCCTGCAGGTCTAGACTGTTTTGACCATATCTTTTGACTCGTTCGTCCGATTTTGACGATTCAAGTTGCGTTGGGTTCGTACTTCAAAAAGGAACATTTCTGATGTTTCGGAATTTCCAATTGATTCCTTATTTATTAATTATACCTCTTTAAAGGCAAAATGGCAACGAAAGGGTCATGCATTAAATGTGAAAAGGTCCGGGGCTCTACACATACCTACAAAACAAGATCAAGTAACTCTAAGATATAATCCCGCTCGTACCTAAACCGATTTATGGTTGGTTTTGGGAGGATATGTTCCTTTTGGAACCCATACCATTTTTGGTCCTTTGAAGTTAGTTTTAGAAGATGATGTTCCTTTTGGAACCCAAATTTTCTTAACTATATTTTTTCCATTGTAAAAGACAATAGAGGGTGGAGTTAAGTTACTACTTGATTAAGTAAAGATGTTTTGGTAATTCTTTTGTTCAGATGAAGGATTATAGCCAAGTCCGACTTTACTAAATATACATCTTTGTTGGCCTAGTAGTCTTTCTAAGTTCTTTTGGTCATTAGTGAATTTGAGAATTGTGCTTGTTAAGTCTTTGACTTAAGCTCTAAGCTCATCACATTTACTTGATGTGTAGAGACCCGAATCTTTTTTCATGCTTTTATGCAAGTATTAAGGATATTTTAGTCTTTATCATGTTTTAATATGTGTGTATTTATATCTATTAGTGTGTTGTGATCTAGACTTAATCAAAGTTGTAAACAAGAACTTATCGGAATTCTAGTTTTGTCACCATTTATCGGAATTCTTGAACCATTAGAAAGGTATTGGAACCCTCTTCGAGGTTCGTGTTTAACGTTTTTCCATATTTTTAGTCTAAGCTAAGTCAAAAGTGGGTTTTCTGATGTTTTGTCTGATGAAATTGCAGATTGAAAAAATAAATTCGATGAATCTCAAATCTATGTTTGAGTTGAGAATCTCACAAGATAACGGGATGGTTCGGTTTTCCTATAAGTCTATCTACCCTTTTTATGTTTTTAACAATTAAGTTATTAACTTAAGGGATGATGTACTTTATGTGCGGAAATAGAAAACCAAGCAAACCACAACATAAGAATTTTTACGTGGAAACCTTTCCGGGAAAAACCACGGGACCTAGCCTGGCCATGAGAATCCACTAAGACAAAGTAAACAAGAACTTACAAGACTCGAACTTGACTCCTTCGACTCGACACCACGATCCTTCAGTTCTTAGTCCTTCATGCCTCAAAAAGTCATCATGTACTCACAAGTCCCGTGATCAACCGCAGCCTCTCATACTTCTCTTTGTGTCTCGAAAACAGTCCACGATCTTTCGATCGTTCTCCGTCAATGACGGATTCGGAATCCACCGACCAAATCACTCTAGCACGATCCTTCTCAGATCGATCTCCTTCGGAAAGGCTCTGGAACACTCTGGCCAAGGTGTTCTATCCAGAATGGGTTGATGGTTTGATATAAATCAATACCTAGATAGACTCCTTTAAAGGACAAGTCTAAACAAGCAAAACTGAAACTTTGGACTTGCAAACTCTAGATTTAATGCACTAACAAAAGGGGTTGAGAAAAATATATTCCATAGGTTTCATGACTTCTGGAGATACTTAAAAATACTCTCAACACACTCTCTAAGTTGTTCTCCACGAAGTGGAAGGGTTCTATATATAAAGGGAATCAAAAAACATGTTTAGAAGTTGCTAAAATAGGTTAAAAACCAAAGAGGCAAGCAAAGGGGTTGATTTAACAAAACTCTCATATCAGGGCCGACCCATGGGGATACTTTGGTTGACCAAAATGTACACTTGGGTCGACCAAAGGATCCTCCAGGGTCGACCCCCATATTTTGAAGTTGTTGGAAAAAAATCCCATACTAAATTTTCTCACTTCAGGGTTGACCCTAAACGCCTAGGGTCGACCCTAAGGCTAAAAATGAATTTAAAACTTTGTTTCTGTCTCTCGGTTCCTTCACAAAAGTTGTATCTCTTTTTGACATGGTCGATTTGACATATTATAGAGTAAAATCTGAGCTACGGTTTGAGAGATATGCCCAAAACAAGAAACCTTGGTTTTTTTTGAAAAAATTTCAGATTTTAAAACAAGTTTTGCACTGTTTATCTCATCACCTAGGGTCTGTATGATTAGACTAGGACACTTACCACCTAAGGCATTATGTTAGAATTATTATAGGTCAAATCCCACCTATGGTCACATGGTAGGTCACTTACCATCCTATGAAGGAAATGATCAACCAAGTGGATCAACCGGTCTTCTTTGGTCTTCAACTTCGCTTTGGCGTGGATGCTTGAAGGTAATGACACAAGACACACACCTAGACACCTAGACTCACTTGTTTCGACACCGGAATATGCCAACACAAAAAACATGGACTTTACACAGATCAGTCCACTTGTACACCCATTTAGACCATTTAAAACTCAAAATTAGGATTTTTGTAAAACATGAAAGTTATTCCCCTTTCAAAGAAGAGTCCAACGCAAGTTGAATCGTCATAATCTGATAAACAAGTCAAAAGTTATGGTCAAAATATCAAAAAGAGGTAAAATCTATCGGAATCCGAAAAAAAGGAATGTAATCTATCGCAAATAAGGTGCGATCGATCGCAAAATAGTACGATCTATCACAAATTTCTGCGATTGATCAAATTCAGGTGAGTTTTTTTTATTGGCTTTCGGGTCTAAGTGCGATAGATCGCACCAAAGGTGCGATCGATCACACACGGACCCATATTTTGTTAAAAAAAGTGCTTTTTTTTGGGTTTTTAGCCCTTGGAGCTATAAGCATGGACCCAATTTCGAGATTTTTAGGGTTCTAAACTATTTCTAACCTAATTTGGTAAGGGAGAAGATGAAACCTAGGGTTTTGTGGGAGAGATTGCTTGGAGAAGAAGGAGATTGGTAGGAGATTGCAAGGAGATTGCTAGGAGATTGCAAGGAGATTGCTAGGAGATCTTTCTCAAAGCTTCTTGGGAGCGATTTGGATCCAAGGGAATAATCTCTAAGGTCGATATACTATCCAAATCAACTCTATTATAATGTTTTGTGAATGTTAATATGATAGAAATAGAAATTAGATGTGTTTTTTCCCATTTTTGTATGAAGTAAGCTATTATGGATGGAAATATGGATTAATAATGTGGATGAAATGTATGGAGGATGGGAAATACTATGGTGGATGTGATGAATGTGTGGAGGTGGATCGTATTTGAGTTGTATGGATGGATTATGATTTGATGAAATGTTGGAAATATGAAAGGGCAATGGATTCATAATCTACGTACCCAAAGTGTTTGTGAAAATGCTTGAGAGGATAAATAATAATATATCACTATGAAATTGTTGGAAATTGACTATGAATTATGCTAAGAATCATGATAGGATATATATGTACGTGATTGCTTGTCAAGTTATCCTTAAGACTCATAAGCATAAGCATTGCATACGCCTGTCATTCTGAATAAGCCCGACATGGTCCGTATCCTCCAAGAGCGGCATGTCAATTAAGTAATTGCATGGGCATGACCCGTATCCTCCAAGAGCGATATGTCAGTTAAGTGTATGATCTGAATAAGTGCATAAGCATAAGCATCTCACAAGCACGTGGTCTCATAAGCATAAGCATCTCATATGTATGTTGTCTTCTAAGTCTAAGGTTCTCACAAGTACACGAGTCAAGGTGATGATATGATGTCTATGAGCACATGTTCTTCTGTACTCTGATTATATAATTATGTTATTATTATGGTTCTAACTAAGTGCAGGTATATTATTATTGTTGGTTGGATTTTATATATACCGAATACTTTTGTACTCAGCCAGACTTTTGTCTTGGCAGGTTTAGAGCAGGAGCACACGGCGGAGCTGTGGATTGAAGAGACTTACGTCAAGGAAGGAGGAGAAGGTGAGTCTTCCGAGGAGGGAGCCAGGGTTTTTATGATTACCCCTACTAGCTTATGCTTTGTTTTAATTGAAGGAATTGTAATAGACTTTTAGATGATGTTGCTCATTAGATTGCTTTGCGGATGATACTAGACTATTTCGTTTATGTTGGATTTTATTATGATGGACAGATGACCGTTGTACAAGATGGTTTGAGTTTTATAAAATCGGAATTTTACTATCCTCATTTTTGGAGACTCAAGTTAGTATGCCTTGTATGTATGAATTTTAAGCAGGTTAAGGAAATGTGACGATTCCAAAGTCATATTTTAGCCTTGTAGGATTTTGGGATCGTTACATAATGAGTCATGAGGAGGATTTTGAATTTCTTTCAATTTTTCATTTAATTCCTCATTCTCAATTTCTAGGATACTCTTCTTATTTTGTAGGATTTCATAAGAGTTTGTAAGAGTATGGATGACATTTTTAAAAGATTTGTTCATTGAAGCTATGATACCCAGATAATGGACCCTAGAGGGGGGGGGGGTGAATAAGATTTATAGCAATTTAAATTTAAGTTTAATATATTTTTGCGGAAATAGAAATTAATCACTACTACCAATTATTAATCAGAGATAAATAGGATAAAGAGAGAGATAGAGATACCAGACACCAGATGTGTTATCGGGGTTCAGCAACTTGCCTACGTCCCTGCGTTTAAGCTTCCTGCTTTAAAGATTTTCACACGATTCACTAATCGTACTCTTTCTCTGAGCAGAGAGCAAGCCCTTACAATCCTTTTTTAGGCTCAGGAAGAACCTCCTCAAGAGAATCCCTCTCTTGGACACAAGAAGACACTCTTCTCAAATGGTGCAAGAATCCCTGATTCTTGACTTTCAGCTTTTACAGAAAGTTGAGTGGATTAAAAATCCAAATTGAAAGCTCCTAACTGAGCTAGATAAGAGTGAAAAACAAAGCTTATAGTCTCTCAAGATGGATTGGAATTGAATGCTCAAAGAGTGAGGGATTGGGTTTCAAGATATTCATTGCAAAAACAGAGTATTGATTGCTTAAAGTAAGAGAATGATGTAAGATTGATAGAACAATGTTAGAATCTCTTAGGAATACATGTTTAGTTCATAAATCAACTCTATTTGTCATTGAGTAATCAATATGGCTGTTGGGGTAGCAATTAATGCGAGCTAGCCGTTATAAGTTTTCTCCGCAGGCACTCGTCGATGAGTGAGTGAATTTTGGGCTTGAGTCGTCGACGAGTGGAGACAAAAGCAATTGCTTCATTTCTGTTCTTCCACTCGTCGACAAGTCCCTTGTACTCGTCGACGAGTTCACTAAATTTTTTCAGTAAACTCATCTTACTGAGACCAATTCAATGGGAATTATGCTAGGACCCTTAGGCAATCAAATTATCATTATTTTAATCAGTTTTAGGGTCTTAGATTGATGTCCAACTTATACTAGGTCTCCTAGGGTCTATCTAGGTAATCTTTGAGCAATTCTTTTCCAATGTCTTGAGGACCTTTACAAGGTCCTAGACATTCTTAACTAATACACTGGTCTTCATTTGAGTGATGATCTTCTTTAGCTTGATTTGTGGAGCTTTTCTCTTAATGGATCTTCATGGATTATCTTGAGCTCTAGAAGCTTTTTCCTTTGAAGAACTAGCACTTGAACTTTGACCTTGATGACCTTGAATGGTTGAATTCTTGAATTCTCCATGACTTGATTGTTAATCTTAATACTCTGAAATTTCACATCTTAAATGGAAGAATTAGTATCATAAAGTTCATTGCATTATTGTGTTATCATTGAAACTAGTAAGAGTACTTAGAGTTGTAACATTGAGGCTAACAATCTCCTCCTTTTTGATGATGACACAATAATGTGAATAACTTGGGTTGAGCTCCCCCTCAATATATGTATTCTTAAAATTTTGAGGATAGTTCCTCCTCAATATGTGCATTATGTAAAACATTTCAGATTATAAAGAGCAAGATCATTCAAGAATCAATCAAAAGCATTTAGATTTGAATTTAGGAATCAAGAGAAGTCCCATGAGCAAGATTTTAAGTTATAACTATTAACAACACACAAGTTGAACTAAGAGAAGTTCCAGAAAGAAGGTCTGTGATTTAATAGATGTTAACTAAAATTTGGAACCAAGAGAAGTTCCACGAAGAAGGTCATATCAATTCTTTTAAATTTATTCTCTCATAGAATTAACATTTTGAATTTAGGAATCAAGAGAAGTTCCATGAGCAAGATTTTAAGTTATAATTGTTAACAACACACAAGTTGAACCCAGAGAAGTTCCACAAAGAAGGTCATATCAATTCTCTTGAATTTATTCTCTCATAGAATTCACATTTTCTCCCCCTTGGCATCATCAAAATAAAAGTTAAAGAAATAAGATAAGAAGATATGATGGGAAACAATGGAATGTCATATATAGGCAAAAAGATACACGACAGTGTAGACATTACATCCAACCAAAAAGAAATACAAGAAGTCACAAAACAAAAATACAGAAAAATCTTCATCAAAGCTTCTGTCTCTTGATGGGCCTATCAGGCTTTGAGGTTGGCTTCTTGAGCTTGGCAGTCGTGGACAGGTCTTCTGAGGAGGAGGAGTATCGCGACCCAAAATAACCCCTAGGAGTTAGGGATACCTTGACTTGTGACCGTCGTATCATACATCCCATATGATACATAAGGGACATGAACAACCTGTCAGAGTACACAGACATACATAGCTGAAGCAAAATAGTACTAAACATTGCGGAAGCCAAAATACAGAACTAAATACTCCTATTGCTCGGTCCAAGTCTGAACCAACAAAATACAACTGTATAAGTATCCAAAATGTGGAGTGGACAAGTCCCACTCTCACTTAACAAATCAAGTCTATCAACAAAAGTCAAAGTCATGACGCCTATCTAATGAGCCGTAATCCTGATAGTGGTCCATATAAGGCTCTGGTTCATAATACTCCTCTTCTACCCAAGACTCCGTACCACATAGATCGAAAGGAACCCGAGTACCTGCCGATGATAACAAATATCAGCTGAGCATGGAATACTCAGTGTATATATACTACTAACAATAAAACAATAATAGCATAGAGCAAGCAAATCATGGAGAATGAACTCCTTAAACCATATCAAAGCGTGGAAATCATAAATAATACAAATGATGAAATCCGAAACCAAAACCAAAACCGTGTGAGTCGAGCGATAATCATAGCCTTGTGAGTTCTTGTGAGTTCATAGAGTCCATGGAGTTCCTTAGAGTTATCTATGATCCGTAGAGACATAGAGCAATACCGTAGAGCATATCCATAGAGCAAAACATAGAGATCTTAGAGCATTTGTATTCATGATCCTTAGAGCTTGTGAAACAATCTTAGACATTATCGTAGAGTTCTTGTGAGTGTATCATGATCCTTAGAGCTTGTGAACTGATCTTAGAGATATCATAGAGTTGCTTAGAATCATTCATATAAGTCATTTATTCCAAAACCCTTTTCGTAACTTTGAAAAATCCTTAGAAAACACCGGTTCATGCGAGACATGCGAGTAGATGAACATATGAGAGTACTAGCATGTTTAAACACCCAAAAACCCTTAGAGGCATTAAATCAAACACATAGAGTGCATAATAACACTAGTTTACATCCAAGTATAAAACCACATTTCACACACCATATCAAATCAAGAGTTTATATAGTATAGAATAAGAAGAACAACATATGGTAACTAGTAGTATCACTAGATTGGGAGTAGAGTGTATCTACCTTGGTGAAATCAATGGCTTTGATCCCAAAGGCTTGAAAAAAGTGAGAATCTTGAGTTCTTGGTTGAAAAACACCAAAGGAAGGAAGGATCTTGATCTCCCTTCAAGCTTGAGCAACACCTAGCTTCTCTCCTTCTTCTTCCTCTCAAAATCACTCAAAAATATGCACTAAGGGTTTTTGAAACCCTAAGGCACGAACAAGCCCTTATATAGGCCAAGGGGTGTGGCTAAAGACTTAAAAACCCTTAATGAAGAAAATTTGTGTATAACCGATTGATCGATGGTACAGACCGAGCGATTGGTGGTTTTAACCGAGAGATTGGTTGGAAACACCCCCTCTGAAATTTTTCCCCATACAAATTAGTTAACTAGTTGATAGCTACCGAGCAATCGGTAGAAGTTTGGTCCATCGGAGGTTATCACCGAGCAATCGGTGATCCCCTGTTTTGCTGCAAAACCTTGTTTCCACTACGTGAATCTTGTCTAATCCAATTCTAACACCCTTTTATGCTTAAGACATACTCCTTAAGGATATATAGACCTATCAACACATGCACGCCAAATATCCAACATGTATATTAGTATAAAGTCCATTAGTGTACAAGACTCTACTTGAACACTATTCACATACTATTCACTACTTAGTGAAATGAAGATTCGGGGTTCTACAAGGAGATCACATCAGGTTGCTTTGGAGTAGCCTTTTTAGCCTTGGATGGAGGTTGCTCACTATGAGGATGGGCTAGAGGTGCTTGAGATGAAGTGGGAAGTTCCACATCATTAGGAATAGGCACTAGCTCTAGCTTCTTCTTGATAAGAAGCATCTCAGAGACAAGCTGATCAACTTTAGCTGCCATCTCTCCAACTACTGGGGCCTGGGATTCCAAGAGACCAGCCATTTCGTGAAGATACCTAGCTTGAACATTGACTGCATTTCCCACACTAGTCATGTCAGCACTCAATCTATCACTAACCACATTGGCCTCAACTGACTTCCTCTCTATCTGTGAGATAATAGAATCTACTCTATTCTTTACAATCTCACTAGATATCTTCATCTCAGTGAACTTAGGCTCAAGCACTGCCTCTCTAGACTTCATCTTAACCTGGAGTGAATCCATCTTGGACTCTAGGGAGGATAGCCTCTCTCTGGTCTCTGCCTTGAACTGCAGTTGACTCTACCTTATCTCAAGCTGAAATTGCTCCAGGCTAGAAGCCATGGAAGCAATTTGAGTAGTAATCACGCTCATCTAAAACTGGAGTAGTCTTGGGAGGAGAGACAAAGTGCTGTCTGGGATCCTCAAAGTGATCTGAATCTTGTCTCTGGGAGGACTCAGGAAAATCAGCATCAATCATAATGTCTCCCCAATCAGGGTCAGCCTCAGCCTCAGTCACTACTGCTGGCTCAATAACTATCTCTGCAAGCTTTGGCTGATCTGTTGCCTCTGATGTAAGAACTGGCTCATCTACAGGAGAAGAGGGAAGGATGGGAGAATGGACAGGAGAGGAGGAGTGAGTAGGAGATGGAATAGAAGGGAGTGGATCAGAGGTGGAAAGAGCAGTGGAAGATGGAATGGAATTGTCAGGAATGGCTGAAGGAGTAGGAGTAGGGATGGTTTGGGATTTTGGGACCCAAACATTATTGGACTTTATGAAAGAGTATCCCATTCTAATGATAGTAGCTTTGGAGTACACATTAGAGTCTGAAATGGATTTCTTGTCCTAATATGAGTCCAAAGGAATTTTGAAATGCTTGAACAAACGGGTGAGAGCCAGACCGAAGGGTAATCTGCCAGAAGTTTTCTTGGCAGTATCCTTCATGACATTGGCTATTATGAAAGACAGGTCAATGTTTTGGGTGGTCAAAATGCACCAGATAAGAAAGACATCAAAGAATGTAATGAAGTCCCTGCCACCACCTGTGGGAAGAATATCATAAGTGATGATGTGGTGTACAAGCCTAGCATCAAGGGTTAGGTCCTTGAGCTTAGGACGGATAGGGTTAGTGATGTTTTTATTGTACACATCACTTTCAATGCTCCAATTACATTGAAACCCTCATGGGATACCCACTAATTAGTGGAGTATTCCTGGAAATCCCCATTTGGCAACCTAAGAATGGATCTTAGGTCAGCTAGATTAAAGGTTATGAGTGTGCCATGGGCATAGGATTAAAATATTTGGGCAGTTTTATTAAAAACAAGATGAGAATAAAATTTCTTTATAAGATCAGGGTACATGGGTTAACGCAATTCAAGGAACCTATGCCATCTAAGAATTATGAATTTAGAAGCAATAACATCAAGGCCTATGTCTTTAAAAAGATCAAAATCAAGAATTTCATCCAAAACTAGTTTTCGATGAAGTATCTTGTGTAGTTCTCTTGGGCAACTTTGGTCTTGAACAAGTTTGGCGTTTCTTTTGGGAAGGCTCTGTGGCTTTGCTCTTTGAGGATTCACCAGCTTTCTTCTTTCCTTTTTCGGCTGCCGTGGGCTTCTTCTTCATCTTTGGCACTGAAGTGATCTTGGTTCTAGGAGCCATTGGCAATGGAATGATTTTGGAAGAGTATAGAAGAGGATTGGGAGGTTGAGAATTGCGAGGGAAATCGGATTTGAAAATTTGAATAGTGAAAAATGGGAAAAAAAAATTAGGTTTTTATATATAGACTCGAGGGCACTCATCGATGAGTAGGTATGACTCGTCGCCGAGTGGCCACAAAATATGAAAAACTGAAAAAAATTTAGTTCACTCGTCGACGAGTAGCTGGGACTCGTCGTAGAGTGGCTCAAAATCAGCTACTAGATTGCCCACTCGTCAATGAATACAATTTTGTACTCTGACTCGTCGTCGAGTCAATACACAAAATTTGAAAATTTGCAATTTTTAAGTTCTGGATTGATTCCTTAAGCCTTTAAACAATTTCATTGATGATCTTAAGATATTTTGAGACATTAAAAACCACAAATCAAGTTGAAATACAAAGTCAACACAATCCATCAATCAACACATAGTATTGTCAATTTTGTTCAACTTTAGGCATATTTTCATTTGATGTCATCAAGTCTAGCCATGCGTAATTCTTTTCTTAATGTACTAAATATTTCATAAGGGAGAGGTTTAGTAAATATGTCTATAAGTTGGCTATTTGTTTCGACAAATTCCAACATTACATCCCCATTTTGAGCATGATCCCTTATGAAATGATATCTAATTTCAATATATTTGATTCTTGAATGTGAACTAGATTTTTTGTCATACATATAGCATTTGTGTTATCACATTTAATAGAAATTTTATCATAAAATAATTTGAAGTCTCTAGTTATTGTTTTATGTATAATGTTTGAGCACAATAACTCCCAGCTGCTACATATTCAGCCTCAGCTGTAAATAGAGCTACAGATTTTTGTTTTTCACATGACCATGAAACTAATGAGTGTCCTAAGAAGTGACAAGTGTCATTAGTGCTTTTCCGATCAATTTTGCATCCAGTAAAGTCAGCATCAGAATAACTAACTAGTTCTAGTGATGTGTTTTTAGGGTACTATAATCCTAGTTCAATAGTTCTAATTAAATATTTGAAAATTCTTTTAATTGCAGTCATATGTGATTGTTTAGGATTAGCTTGAAATCTAGCACACATGCAAACACTAAACATAATATCAGGTCTACTAGCAGTCAAATACAATAAACTACCAATCATACCTCGATATTTTGTTTCTTCCACACTAATGCTCTTTTCATCTTTATCCAGCTTTGTGTTTGGACTTATGGGAATATCCGTATCCTTTGAGTTGTCCATCCCAAACTTCTTGAGTAGCTCTCTAGTGTACTTGACTTCATTTATAAAGATGCCTTCTTTTGTTTGTTTGATATGAAGTCTAAGGAAGAAGTTCAACTCCCCTATCATGCTCATCTCAAATTCATCTTGCATAGATTTAGCAAATTCTTGATAAAGAATTTCATTAGTAGATCCAAAAATAATATCATCAACATAGATTTACACTAAAAGCATATCATCATTTTTGGATTTTATAAACAGAGTAGTATATATTTTACCTCTAATGAACTCATTTTCAAGTAGGAAGCCACTTAGTCTATCATACCAAACTCTAGAAGCTTGCTTTAAACCATAAAGAGCTTTAGTGAGTTTGAATACATGATTTGACATTTTATGATTTTCAAAGTAAGGAGGTTGTTTTACATAAACTTCCTTCAATGTAAATCCATTCAAGAAAGCACTTTTAACATTCATTTGATAAAGTTTAAAGTCTTTAAAGCTAACATATGTAAGTAACATCCTAATAGCTTCAAGTCTAGCAACAGGGGCAAAGGTTTCATCATAATCAATCCTCTCTTCTTGGTTGTATCTTTGAGCTACTAGTCTAGCTTTATTTTTAACGATGTTTCCACTTTCATCCTTTTTATTTCTAAAAATCCATTTAGTACCTATTATAGATTTGCTTTTAGGTCTAGGCACTAAATCTCATACTTGATTTCTTTCAAATTGATTTAATTCTTCTTGCATAACAATTCCCTATGATTCATCATTAATTGCTTCAAGGGCATTTTTAGGTTCAATTTGAGAGAGGAATGCAAGGTTATTACAAATATTTTTTCTTGTTCTTACACCTTGTTCCATATTACCAAGTATTTGATCTTTAGGATGATCATTGATTAATCTCCATGCCTTAGGAAGTTGAATTTTATTTTCTTCTTCATTTTCATCTAAATTCTCAACTTCTAAGTTTTTATCAACATCATTATCTTCGTTTGCATTATCTTCTTTGTTGATTTCCAAGATTGCTATATTTTTAGATAAGTTATCCACTTTGTCAATTTGATCATCATCTTCAATTCTTTTCATTTTGAGTGGATTAGATTCATCAAATATTACATGCATGGATTCTTCTACAATTAGGGAGGTTTTATTAAACACCCTATATGCTTTGTTATTTGAGGAGTAAACAAGAAAATTCCTTCACCAGATTTTGGTTCAAATTTCTTTAAGTTTGATTTACTATTTAGAATGAAAGATTTACAACCAAATACTTTGAAGTAACCAATATTTGGTGATCTACAATTGCAAAGTTCATAAGGGGTTTTATTTAGTTTATTTCTAATAACAACTCTATTAATCACATAGCAAGATGTATTAATGGCTTCAGCCGAAAAATAATTAGGTAATTTATGTTCATTTAACATAGTCCTACCCATTTCTTGCAATGACATATTTTTTCTTTCAACTACTCTATTTTGTTGAGGAGTTCTAGGGGCGGAGAAGTTATGGTTGAAACCATTTTTTTCACAAAAAGATTTATTCTTGAATTCTCCACCTCTATCACTTCTATTGAATTAATGGAGTAGCCTTTTTCATTTTGTACTATTTTACAGAATTTTTTAAACAAGACATGCACTTTACTTTTATGAGATAGAAATAGTACCCAAGTGAATCTAGAATAGTCATCTACAATAACAAAAACATAAAGTTTTCCGGCTAAGCTAGCAACATCATTTGGCCCAAACAAGTCCATATGGAATAATTTCAATGACCTAGAAGTTGATATTACTAGTTTCTTTTTGAAAGAAGATTTGATTTGTTTTCCTAGTTGGCAAGCATCACACACTTTATCTTTTGAAAAGTTGGTTTTAGGCAGGCCTTTAACAAGTTCATTCCTTGAAAGTTTAGATAACAAGTCCATATTTGCATGGCCTAATCTTCTATGCCATAGCCAAATAGTCTTATTTATACTAGAAAAACATATTAGGTTTTGAGAAATAAGTTCATCAAAATCAATTGTATATACATTTTCATATCTATAAGTTATTAACAAAGTATTAATATTATCTTTATCTTTAATGATGCATACTTTTGATTTAAAAGATACATTTAGTCCTTTATCATACAATTGACTAATACTAATTAAGTTATGCTTAAGACCTTCAACAAGTAAGACATTTTTAATAAAAGTAGTGGAGTCCTTACCAACATTACCTATTCCGATAACCTTTCCCTTTGCATTGTCCCCGAAGTTCACATGTCCTCCATCCTTTGGAGAGATTGAGATGAATAGATCTTTGTTCCCTGACATGTGCCTTGAGCATCCACTATCTAAGAACCATCTTGTCTTGGAGGAGTTAGATTTCAAACATACCTATAAGACAGAATTTAAGTAACTTTTACATATGTTCCTCCTGGTACCCACACAGTATTGGTTGGAACCCAAACTGATTTTTGGATGGTCTTGGGAGTGTAAGTTCCTTTAGGGACCCAAACCATGTTTGGTCCTTTATGGATGGTCTTGGGAGTGAATGATCCCTTTGGGACCCAAATTTTCTTAACCACTTTCTTTCCATTAAAAGTAAAAAAGACATTAGATGGTGGGTTTAACACATTAGTTGATTTTGAAAAGAAATTTTGGTACTCCTTTTATTTTGTAAAAGGGTTGTATCCAAGTTCGGCATTTCCAAAGACACATCTTTATTGGTCCAAAAATCTTTCAAGATTCTTTTCTCCCATAGACAAAGTGTGAGTAATTTTAGTCAAATCTTTGACTTTAGCTTTAAGCTCTTCACACTCACAAGATAGTCCTAGGGGTGAATTTTGAAAGTCTTTTAATTTTTCATTTAAAACATCATTTTCTTTAACAAGGATGGTCTTTTCATTTTGTAAATCATTTTTCTCTTTTAGTAAAGAATCAATTGAGCTTGAAAGAGAAAAATTGTCCTTTTTAAGTTGTTTACTTTTTTATCCTAGTTTTAGAAATTCAATATAAAGTTCATCAAAAGCTTCTTTAATATCTTCATAAGACAGAGAATCATTTTGGAAAGAATTTACCTTCTCATTTTCAAGTGCCATGAGGCAAAGGTTGGCGACCTCTTCATCACTTGAGCTTCCATCTGACTCACTTTCTTCTGAGTCATCCCAAGTAGCCTTCATTGCATTTTTCTTGAATTTTTGGCCTTGCTTTAGTTGATGACACTCGGTCTTGATGTGTCCGGTTTCTTACACTCATCGCAAATGATTTGCTCTTTCTTACTGATTCTCCTTTTGCTATTTCTTTGGAGAATTCTATTTTGTAAGGCCTCTTCTTGAAGTTCCTTTTGTGCTTCAAGAACTTTTTGAAAATTTTCGCCATTAGTGCGATGTCATCATCTTCATTGCTTTCTTCTTCCTCACTTTCTTGAGTAGTCTTCAAGGAAAGTCCTTTCTTAGCTTTTGGCTCATCTTCTTGATCCTTCATTATCACTTCATGAGTCATGAGAGATCCAAGAAGCTCAACCATTTGAAGCTTAATCAAATCCTTAGCTTCTTGGATGATAGTGACTTTGTGACTCCAACTTTTTGGGAGTGAGCGAAAAACTTTCCTAATATTTTCTGCATTAGAATACACTTTAGCAAGAGATTTTAGTCAATTCAAAATGTTAGTAAAGCAAGTAAACATATCACCTATTGATTCATCTTTTTCCATTTTGAAAAGTTCATATTTATGAACTAACATGCTTATCTTTTCTTCTTTTACTTGATTCGTGCCTTCATATGTGACTTGAAGTTTGTCCCATATCTTTTTGGCAGAATTACATCTAGAGATTCTATTAAACTCTTGTGGACTTAGAGCACAATACAAATTGCTAATTGTCTTAGCATTTGTTTGGATGAGCTTAAAATCAACCTCATTCCACTCTTCTTCAGTTTTAGGAATTCTAATACCATCAATGTCACGCCCCAAAATACCCCTAGGAGTTAAGGGATACTTTAGGTGTGATACTTCGTACCTGCCAAACCCTCTTGTAATTAACAAGAGAATACAGTACAAAAAAATGATAACCAGAGCGCAGAAGCTAAATATAAATGCGGAAGCGCAAACAAATTTTTCTTTTCTTTATAATGATCCAAACTATAGTATTCCAAGTGGACATAGTTACATACAAAACATGTCTAAGTCTAAGGTGGACAGGCCCACCTATCAAATACAAAAGACAAAATACGACTCTATCTCGCTCAATAGTCACCCCCGTGGGGCCAGTGGTCTAAGTCTCTAGCCTCAGCCTGAGGCTCGACTACCAGATCCTCATAAGGTTCCTCCTCGCCGTAGTCCTCCTCTATCCAAGGACCCGGATCACATATGTCAAGAGGAGCTCGTGTACCTGCCGACATGAAAGTACGGCTGAGTATGGAATACTCAGCGAGTACAAACTCCTAACCAACAATGGTAATAACGAACAACATCATATACAAGTAATAGGAGTACAATTCATAATCAATTTCTAACGACATCATACATAAACGTTTTATCAAGTATAATTGTTATGAAACCAAAACACGTCTATGAATCATACGAAACCTCTTTGAGTTATCCTTTCAATATTTCTTATGAGCCAGAGGTTAGCACCAGCATATCCCTGGGCTACCAACCTCCTTGACAGTACAATATATTTCTTATGAGCCAGGGGCTAGCACCCGTATAATCCCTGGGCTACCAACCCCCTTGACAGTACAATACCTTTCTTATGAGCCAGAGGTTAGCACCCGTATAATCCCTGGGCTACCAACCCCCTTGACAGTACAATATATTTCTTATGAGCCAGGGGCTAGCACCCGTATAATCCCTGGGCTACCAACCCCCTTGACAGTACAATACCTTTCTTATGAGCCAGAAGTTAGCACCCGTATAATCCCTGGGCTACCAACCCCCTTGACAGTACAATACCTTTCTTATGAGCCAGAGGTTAGCACCCGTATAATCCCTGGGCTACCAACCTTCTTGACAATATCCTTTTCTTTTCTTATGAGCCAGAGGTTAGCACCCTTAACCGGGGCTACCAACCCTTTTCTTTTCTTATGAGCCAGAGGTTAGCACCCTTAACCGGGGCTACCAACCTCCTTGACAGTATCCTCCATCTACATATGTGCTCGTGCATAGCAATCGTGAAATCATGATGACATATAGCATTTTAACAATTCCCAACTCACATGAGAATTTAAGAAGCGAAATAAACACATGTATACAACTTACCAAATGGGGAACATTTATGTGACTCATGCTTTCAAATCTTAGTTTATTCATGCATTCTATCAAACATGTGGTATTCAACCTTTTTACCTTTAGTTATTTCGTATTTTCTCATTCGAACATTTGATCAAACACTTGGGGTGTGTTCATTATGCGTAATATGCCCTTCCACCATTTTCCCATAATTCAATACATCACAACATGGCATCCAATCGCCTCCACTCCTCATCCATTCATACATTCCACCATTTGTTTGTATTATCTTGTTTATGTTTTAGGGATTTAGCATATACCAACACAAGGGAGCAATGGAGAAGATCCAACACATATTTACTTAGGAAAATCCTAGGTTATTACCAAAGTAACTAGGAAGAGTGTACTAACCTTGAAAAGGGAAAGAAAAATCCTTGAGGATGATGTAGAAACGCTGCCCTAGCTTGGAAGAGGTACTCCACACGAGCTTGAGGTTGGATTTGGAGAATCCAAGCCTTTAGAACGGTTCTAGGGTTCTAAAACCCTTGATTCTCTCAAGTGGAAAACCCTAGATGTAAATCCCCCTTCTCTTCTCTTCTTCTCTCTCAAAACCTTCTAAGTGAGGTGAATGAAGCCCTAAAGGCTCGGGTAAGCCCTTATGGGTAAGGGTTAACACCCAAAAGACGAAAACGCCCTTACTAAAAATTCTGCAAAACTCGATAGACCGAGCGATCGGTGCTTATGACTGATCGATCGGTTGCCGACTGAGCGATCGGTGTGATTGACCGATCGACCGGTCAAAAACATGCTCTCTGGAAAATTTCCCCATATAAAATTTCTAACCAGTCGATAGCCACCGATCGATTGGTTTTGGACCGATCGATCGCTGATGAGGACCGATCGATCGGTGCTCTGCAGGTTCCACTATTTTGACCATATCTTTTGACTCGTTTGTCCGATTTTGATGATTCAACTTGCGTTGGATTCGTCTTTCTGAAACGGACATTTCTAACATTTCGGAATTTCTGATTTCTCCCTTATTTATTAATTATATTATGAGGAAGGCCAATTGGTAACGAAAATGCTATTCATTAAAGTTGGAAAAGTCTGGGGTGCTACATTCTCCCCCCCTTACAAAAATTTCGTCCCCGAAATTTGGACGATACATACATGCATAAAACTATAACAAAATACAAGGGAATGTCAAGGCCTTAAACAAATAAATGAGGGTACTTTTCTCGTACTTCGACTTCTCGTTCCTAAGTAGCTTCCTCTCTTGAATGGTGTTGCCATCTTACCAAGACCAAGGGAACGGTCTTGTTGCGCAAGACTTGATCTCGCCTATCCAAGATCTGCACCGGTTGTTCAACTAGGGTGAGGTCCTCTCGGATCTCTATCGGATCAAGCTCGATGACATCAGAAGGATCCGGGATATACTTCCGAAGCATGGAGATGTGAAATACGTTGTGGATCGCTGCCATGTGAGCGGGCAAGGCAATTCGGTAAGCTACCTCACCAACTCGAGTAATGATCTCGAACGGACCCACATATCTCGGGCTAAGCTTGCCTCTCTTCCCGAATCGCATAACACCATTGGTCGGTGAAATATTGACAAAAACAAAGTCACCGACTCGGAATTCAAGATCCCTCCTTCGGTTGTCGGCATAGCTCTTCTGTCTATCTTGTGCGGTCTTCAACCTTTCCCGGATGAGCTTGACTTTATCTGCAGTTTGTTCAATCAATTCGGGGCCCAAAATTTTTCTTTCTCCCACTTCATCCCAATACAACGGGGATCTACAACTCCTTCCGTACAAAACCTCAAAAGGTGCCATCTGTATGCTTGCCTGGTAACTATTGTTGTAGGCGAATTCCACTAAAGATAGGTGATCTTCCCAACTTCCCTTGAAGTCCAGCATACATGCACGGAGCATGTCTTCAATAATCTGATTCACTCGCTCGATTTGCCCATCCGTCTGTGGATGGAAGGCCGTGCTAAAGTCTAGTCGGGAACCCATGGCATCCTGAAAACTTTTTCAAAACCTGGATGTGAATCTTGGATCCCGGTCTGAGACAATGCTCACTGGTACTCCATGCAATCGGACTATCTCTTTGATGTACAAGGCAGCTAACTGATTTGAGTTGAATGTAGTCCGGTACGGTAAGAAATGGGCGGACTTCATGAGTCTGTCAACAACAACCCATATCGTATCAGTCTTTCTAACTGTCTTTGGCAACCCCACAATGAAGTCCATAAAGATATGTTCCCATTTCCACTCGGGAATAGGGAGAGACTGCAACAGACCCGCCGGTCTCCTGTGCTCGGCCTTGACTTTATGGCACACCAAGCATCGGGACACGTACTCCGCTATTTCTCGCTTCATGTTTCGCCACCAAAAGTGCTTCTTCAAGTCCCTATACATCTTGGTACCCCCGGGGTGAACGGTGTACTTGGACCGGTGAGCCTCGTACAAGATTTCTCATTTAAGCTTCTCATCGGCTGGGACACATACTCTTTCCTTGAAAGTGATAATTCCATCATCCCTCACCGCAAAATCCTTGCTGCCACTTTTAACTGACTGGTCTCGGCAAGACAGTAGCTCGGCATCCATTCCCTGCAACTCCCTCATCATGCTCATGATATATGGCCTAACTGTGATATTAGCCATTACTGGCCCAAAAGTAGGGCGACTAAAACTGATGTCGAGGTTGGATGCATCTTCTAACAACCTCCATTCCCTCAGCATCATGTGCGCCAAAAGTCCAGTGGGCTTCCGGCTAAGAGCATCGGCTACAATGTTCGCCTTGCCCGGATGATATTGAATGGAACATTCGTAGTCTTTCAAAAACTCTACCCATCTCCTCTGCCTTAAATTCAATTCCTTTTGGGAGAACAAGTACTTCAAGCTTTTATGATCCGTGAATACGTCAAACTGTTCCCCATAGAGATAATGTCGCCAAATCTTCAAGGCAAACAGAACTGCGGCGAGCTCTAAATCGTGAGTGGGATAATTCTTCTCATGCTCTTTCAATTGCCTGGAGGCGTAAGCAATGACTTTGCCGTGCTGCATAAGTAGACATCCCAACCCCACATGCGAGGCATCACTGTAAACCACACAACCACCACTCCCGGATGGCACAGTAAGGACGGGGGCCGTGGTGAGGCGTTTCTTCAACTCCTGAAAGCTCACTTCGCATTTGTCGCTCCAACTAAACTTGGCATTCTTCCTCGTCAAGTAAGTGAGAGGTGCAGCCAAACTGGAGAATCCCTCCACAAATCTCCGATAGTAGCCTGCCAGCCCGAGAAAACTACGTATCTCCGTGACGCTCTTGGGTCTCTCCCATCTCATAACTGCCTCTATCTTTGCCGGGTCAACAGAAATGCCCTCGGCCGACACTACGTGGCCTAGGAACGCCACCTTCTCCAACCAAAATTCGCACTTGCTTAACTTAGCGTATAGCTTATGCTCTCTCAACATCTCCAGAGCAAGACGAAGGTCTCATGCGTGATCTTCCCGTGTCTGGGAATACACCAAAATGTCATCTATGAACACAATCACACATCGATCCAAGTACGATCGGAACACCCGGTTCATCAAATCCATGAACGCCGCCGGTGCATTCGTCAGCCCAAAAGGCATGACAAGGAACTCGTAGTGCCCATACCGAGTCCTGAAAGCCGACTTCGGAACATCTTCCGCCTTGATCTTTAACTGATGATACCCCGATCTAAGATCAATCTTGGAGAAAAATCTCGCTCCCTTCAGTTGGTCGAACAAGTCGTCTATCCGAGGCAAAGGATAACGATTCTTAATAGTCACCTTGTTCAACTGCCGGTAATCTATGCACATTCTCATTGACCCATCTTTCTTTTTCACAAAGAGGACCGGAGCTCCCCATGGTGACACACTTGGTCGGATGAAACTAAGTTGTTGTAGCTCCTCAATTTGCTTCTTCAATTCTTCAAGCTCTATTGGGGCCATTCTATACGGCGCCCTTGAAATCGGAGTGGTGCCTGGAGTAAGCTCTATAGCGAACTCAATCTTCCGATCTGGAGGCAATCCGGGAAGTTCCTCTGGAAACATATCCAAGAACTCACTCACGACCGAGATGACCGAGGAGTTTTGTGCTTCTGGGTTTACTAAGCTCAAAGCTGCGAGGCGAGCAATGTCTCTTTCCCTCAACCCTCTAAAGTGAAATGGCTTAACTCCCATCGGCTCGAAGTTCACCATCTTCTCGAAACATGCCACATGTCCGTGGTGAGCCGATAGCCAATCCATACCGAGAATAACATCGAAATCTAAGTCTTGGAAGTCCAGGATGATGAGGTCGGCTAACAACTCATTTTGTCCCACTTGGACAACACAGTCCCTGTAAATACGGTCCGTGTCCACCGACTTGCCGAGCGGTGTGGAGATGGTCAATTCATGCTTCAACTGACTGGACTTGGTTAAAAATCCTTTCGCAAAGCTAGGCGATACAAATGAATGAGTGGATCCTGTGTCGATCAACACTCGGGCTAGACATTCATTCACTAATAACGCGCCTGTGTGATTAATTAAATTCACGTTAATAGATTTCACACAATAACACATAAGTATAGGTAGTATGTCATACATTTAAGCAATCACATCACATAATAGAAGCCAATTACAACTCAAAACTTTAGCATGATAGCGTACCTTGCACGACATCGTCAGATGCATGTGCATCCCGTTCCGATAAGGCAAAGACCTGCCCCTGGTCTGCCCTGCGAGGCGGTGGAGTGGATAACATGGGTCGTGAAGGCCTAGACGCAGAAGCCTATGAGGATCCCGGTTGGGAATCCCGTCGAACTGGGGGCCTACTCCCCTGGGGTTGGATAGGCTGCAGCTGCCTGCGTGGGCAATCCCTAACCATGTGATTCACATCTCCACAGTGAAAGCACCCACCCGAAATCCTCCGACATTCACCAATCCGGTGACTCCGACCACAATAGGAGCACTCCTGAAATGCTGATGAGGATGAAGGTGGAACATATCGGGTGGCCTGTGAAAGTGTGGGACGAGGTACCGGTGTAGTGGTAGGCCGAGATACCTGTGATGTCAAGGGAGGCCTCTGTGACCGTATCGGCTTGGATGCTTGATATGGGGCTGCCCTAGCCCTCTTCTCTGCCGACCCCGAACTACTCGATTGGCCTCGAGCCACATCCCTTCTCTTGAAGAATTCTTCCGAATTCTTCTCGGCAAGCTTCGCCTTGCTCACAACCTCTCCCCAGGTAGCCACCTGGAACATCGAGACCCTGTCTCTAATGGAGGGTTTCAATCCCCGCTCAAATTTCCTGACTCGCATATGCTCCGATACAATTAGGTGAGGTGCGAATCTCGACAACTCCACGAAGGTAGCCTCATAATCGGCCACACTCAACTCTCCTTGTTCAAGAGTCATGAATTCAATCTCCTTCTACTCTTTGACAGCCGCCGGAAAATACTGTTTAAGAAGACATCCAAAAATTCCGACCATGTCCACAGCTCCCCCGCCCTGGTGGACTCCCTCTGTCTCTGTGCGGCTCTCCACCAATGCTCGGCCGCACCTTCCATCACGAAGGTGGCCCAGTCCACTCTTTGTTCATCCGTGCAGTGAAGCGCTCTAAAAATATTTTCCAATTGCATCACCCATGCCTCGGCGACCATGGGGTCAGTAGTACCGAAGAAGGTAGGAGGACGCAATCTCCTAAATGCCTCCAATCCTGAAGCATGGTGTGTCGGAGGTGGCGGAGGCGTAGAAGGAGTAACAGCAACCGGCCTTGCTGCTAACATAGCCAAAGTCGGCTATAGATGCAAAAGCTTGGGCAAAATCGGGTTGCTCGTCACTGGAAGGGGCATCACTTCCACTTCCCCTCGTATTGTATCCGCGACCCCGAGCACCGCGTCTCATGATGTGATCCTGAGAACGACAGTACCACATGAGTCTAACTTGGATACGCCTTTAATACAATTTCGCAATTCACTTAATACATATTCATCAAACATATTTAATAAGCACAACACAATTTATGCACACATGGTATACAACATCATATCATAACATACATGTCGTGTTCCTAGAGTAGGATTCTAAGTTTGGTTGAAGTTTAACCTATTTTGACTAAGACTAACTTGTTAGTCTATACTTGGAATACAACTCTTTCCTACACCTAATGCCTTGTTCAATTATGGTATCTAGTACTAAGCGACCCTAGGGACTCTAATGCCTAGAGCTCTGATACCACCTCTGTCACGCCCCAAAATACCCCTAGGAGTTAAGGGATACTTTAGGTGTGATACTTCGTACCTGCCAAACCCTCCTGTAATTAACAAGAGAATACAGTACAAAAAAATGATAACCAGAGCGCAGAAGCTAAATATAAATGCGGAAGCGCAAAA
The DNA here is from genome assembly GCA_015143295.1 of Tetracentron sinense. Classification (NCBI taxonomy): domain Eukaryota; kingdom Viridiplantae; phylum Streptophyta; class Magnoliopsida; order Trochodendrales; family Trochodendraceae; genus Tetracentron; species Tetracentron sinense. The sequence goes on from CM026573.1 coordinate 21,712,601, forward strand.
AAATTTTTCCTTTCTTTATAATGATCCAAACTATAGTATTCCAAGTGGACATAGTTACATACAAAACATGTCTAAGTCTAAGGTGGACAGGCCCACCTATCAAATACAAAAGACAAAATACGACTCTATCTCGCTCAATAGTCACCCCCGTGGGGCCAGTGGTCTAAGTCTCTAGCCTAAGCCTGAGGCTCGACTACCAGATCCTCATAAGGTTCCTCCTCGCCGTAGTCCTCCTCTATCCAAGGACCCGGATCACATATGTCAAGAGGAGCTCGTGTACCTGCCGACATGAAAGTACGGTTGAGCATGGAATACTCAGCGAGTACAAACTCCTAACCAACAATGGTAATAACGAACAACATCATATACAAGTAATAGAAGGAGTACAATTCATAATCAATTTCTAACGACATCATACATAAACGTTTTATCAAGTATAATTGTTATGAAACCAAAACACGTCTATGAATCATACGAAACCTCTTTGAGTTATCCTTTCAATATTTCTTATGAGCCAGAGGTTAGCACCCGCATATCCCTGGGCTACCAACCTCCTTGACAGTACAATATATTTCTTATGAGCCAGGGGATAGCACCCGTATAATCCCTGGGCTACCAACCCCCTTGACAGTACAATACCTTTCTTATGAGCCAGAGGTTAGCACCCGTATAATCCCTGGGCTACCAACCCCCTTGACAGTACAATATATTTCTTATGAGCCAGGGGCTAGCACCCGTATAATCCCTGGGCTACCAACCCCCTTGACAGTACAATACCTTTCTTATGAGCCAGAAGTTAGCATCCGTATAATCCCTGGGCTACCAACCCCCTTGACAGTACAATACCTTTCTTATGAGCCAAAGGTTAGCACCCGTATAATCCCTGGGCTACCAACCTCCTTGACAATATCCTTTTCTTTTCTTATGAGCCAGAGGTTAGCACCCTTAACCGGGGCTACCAACCCTTTTCTTTTCTTATGAGCCAGAGGTTAGCACCCTTAACCGGCTACCAACCTACTTGACAGTATCCTCCATCTACATATGTGCTCGTGCATAGCAATCGTGAAATCATGATGACATATAGCATTTTAACAATTCCCAACTCACATGAGAATTTAAGAAGCGAAATAAACACATGTATACAACTTACCAAATGGGGAACATTTATGTGACTCATGCTTTCAAATCTTAGTTTATTCATGCATTCTATCAAACATGTGGTATTCAACCTTTTTACCTTTAGTTATTTTATATTTTCTCATTCGAACATTTGATCAAACACTTGGGGTGTGTTCATTATGCGTAATATGCCCTTCCACCATTTTCCCATAATTCAATACATCACAACATGGCATCCAATCGCCTCCACTCCTCATCCATTCATACATTCCACCATTTGTTTGTATTATCTTGTTTATGTTTTAGGGATTTAGCATATACCAACACAAGGGAGCAATGGAGAAGATCCAACACATATTTACTTAGGAAAATCCTAGGTTATTACCAAAGTAACTAGGAAGAGTGTACTAACCTTGAAAAGGGAAAGACAAATCCTTGAGGATGATGTAGAAACGCTGCCCTAGCTTGGAAGAGGTACTCCACACGAGCTTGAGGTTGGATTTGGAGAATCCAAGCCTTTAGAACGGTTCTAGGGTTCTAAAACCCTTGATTCTCTCAAGTGGAAAACCCTAGATGTAAATCCCCCTTCTCTTCTCTTCTTCTCTCTCAAAACCTTCTAAGTGAGGTGAATGAAGCCCTAAAGGCTCGGGCAAGCCCTTATGGGTAAGGGTTAACACCCAAAAGACGAAAACGCCCTTACTAAAAATTCTGCAAAACTCGATAGACCGAGCGATCGGTGCTTATGACCGATCGATCGGTTGCCGACCGAGCGATCGGTGTGATTGACCGATCGACCGGTCAAAAACATGCTCTCTGGAAAATTTCCCCATATAAAATTTCTGACCAGTCAATAGGCACCGATCGATCGGTTTTGGACCGATCGATCGCTGATGAGGACCGATCGATCGGTGCTCTACAGGTTCCACTATTTTGACCATATCTTTTGACTCGTTTGTCCAATTTTGACGATTCAACTTGCATTGGATTCGTCTTTCGAAAACGGACATTTTTGACGTTTTAGAATTTCTGATTTCTCCCTTATTTATTAATTATACTATGAGGAAGGCCAATTGGTAACGAAAATGCTATTCATTAAAGTTGGAAAAGTCTGGGGTGCTACAATCAACCACTTTACGAGGTAGATGAGGACCTTTGATAATAACTTTCCATCAATCATAGTCAAGAGCTTGGATGTAAACCATTATCATGGTTTTCTAATAATTAGTTTTCTCCATTGAATAATGGAGGACGGGTGGTGGATTGGCCCTCTCCTAAGGTAGTAGCAAATATATTTGCCATTTAGGGATCTTTAACTCAAGATGGTTAAATCTGAAATAGAGCACTAAGCTCTGATACCAATTGATGCCTAGATAATGGACCTTAGAGGAGGGGTGAATAGGGTTTATGACAATTTAAATTTAAGTTTAAGAGATTTTTGCAGAAATAGAAATTAATCACTACTACTACCAAATATTAATCAGAGATAAATAGGATAGAGAGAGAGATAGACATACCAGACACCAGATGTGTTATCAGGGTTCAGCAACTTACCTACGTCCCCACCTTTAAGCTTCCCGCTTTAAGGATTTTCACACGATTCACTAATCGTACTCTTCTTTCCGGGTAGAGAGCAAGCCTTTACAATCATTTTTCAGGCTCAGGAAGAACCTCTTACAATCCTTTTAACAGGCTAAGGAATAACCTCTTCAAGAGAATCCCTCTCATGAATACAAAAAGACACTCTTTTCAAATGGTGCAAGAATCCCTGATTATTGACTTTCAGCTTTTACAGAAAGTTGAGTGGATCAAAAATCCGAATTGAAAGCTCCTAACTGAGCTAGATAAGAGTGAAAAACAAAGCTTACAATCTCTCAAGATGGATTAGAATTGAATGCTCAAAGAGTGAGGGATTGGGTTTCAAGATATTCAATGCAAAAACAGAGTATTAATTACTTGAAGTAAGAGAATGATGTAAGATTGATAAAACAGTGTTAGAATCTCTTAGGAATACATGTTTAGTTCATAAATTAACTCTATTTGTAGTTGACCAATCAATATGGCCGTTGGGGGTAGCTATTAATGCGAACTAGCCATTATAAGTTTCTCCCACAGGCACTCGTCGATGAGTGAGTGAATTTTGGGCTTGAGTTGTCGACGAGTGGAGACAGAAGCAATTGCTTCATTTCTGTTCTTCCACTCATCGACGAGTCCCTTGTACTAGTTGATGGGTGCACTAAATTTCTTCAGTAAACTCATCTTACTAAGACCAATTCAATGGGAATCATGCTAGGACCATTAGGCAATCAAATTATCATTATTTTAATCATTTTTAGGGTCTTAGATTGATGTCTAACTTATACTAGGTCTCCTAGGGTCTGTCTAGGTAATCTTTGAGCAATTCTTTTCCAATGTCTTGAGAGCTTTTACAAGGTCCTAAACATTCTTAACTAATACACTGGTCTTCATTTGAGTGATGATCTTCTTTAGCTTGATTTGTGGAGCTTTTCTCTTGATGGATCTTCATGGAATGTCTTGAGCTCTTGAAGCTTTTTCCTTTGAAAAACTAGCACTTGAACTTTGACCTTGATGACCTTGAATGGTTGACTTCTTCAATTCTCCATGACTTGAAAGTTAATCTTAATACTCTGAAATTTTACATCTTAAATGGAAGAATTAGTATCATAAAGTTCATTCCATTATTGTGTTATCATCGAAACTAGTAGAGGTACTTAGAGTTGTAACCTTGAGGCTAACAAGCTATTCTAGTGAATTCAATGTATAATTCATCAAAGGCACCCCTAATTTCATCATATGAAAGTGATTCATTGGAAGTAGAGGTTACCTCTTCCTCATTTTCCCTGAGGCACAAGTTTGTTATTTCTTCATCACTTGAGTTTTCCGACCCGCTTCCTTCCGAATCATACCAAGTGGCCATCATAGCTTTCTTTTTGAATTTGTGGCTCTTCTTAAGTTGAGGGTAGTTGGTTTGGTTGTGGCTAGGTTTCTTGAATTCATAACATGTGAGAGGTTCCTTCTTGCTTGTCTCAGCTCTAGACACCTCCTTGGAGAACTCCTTCTTGTATGGTCTCTTCTTGAAATTTTTCTTGTGTTTGAGAAACTTTTGAACCTTCTAGCCATTAAGGCAATATCTTCATAATCACCACTAGACTCTTCATTACTCTCTTCCACAAGAGAGGACTTAAGGGTCAGCCCCTTCTTAACTCTTGGTTCCTTTGTAATTTTGTCCTTCATTATGACCTCATGGGTCATGAGAGATCCTAATAGCTTATCCAAAGGCAAATTGGTAAGGTCTTTTGCTTCTTGGATAACTGTAACTTTTGGAGTCCATTCCTTGGGCAGTGAACGAAGAACCTTCCTTACATTCTCTGCATTGGTATACACTTTATCCAAAGATTTTAATCCATTAATAATGTTAGTAAAATGAGTAAACATGTTCCCTATTGATTCTTTTTTTTCCATTTTAAATAATTCATACTTGTGAACAAGCATGCTTATCTTTTCTTAATTAACTTGATTTTTTCCTTCATATGTGACTTGGAGTTTATCCCAAATCTCTTTTGCAAAGTCATATCCGGATACTCTATTAAACTCTTGAGGGCTTAACGCACAATAAAGATTGCTTATAGATTTAGTATTGATTTAGATGAGTTTAATATCGACCTCATTCCATTCTTCCTCAGTTTTGGGAATTTTCACCCCTTCATGAGTTTTTATAGGAAGATGGGGGCCCTTGACTATTACCCTCCAACACTCATAATCTAGATCTTGGATGTAATACATCATTCTATTTTTCCAATAGTTATAATTCTCTCTATTAAATAATGAAGGTCTGGTGGTTGACTATCCTTCTCCTAAACTGGTTGTAAAAATGTTGTTTGCCATTAATATCGATTAATCTAAGATATCTTAGATTTATTTAGAGTATTGGGCTCTGATACCAACTGTTGGCCAGGTAATGACCCTAAAGGAGGGGGGGGGGGTGAATAGGGTCTATGGCAGATTTTAAAATTAGACTCTAAGTCTTTTATGCGGAAAGATATTTATTGCAACTAAAGATTTAATCAAATTAATACATAAATTAAAAGAGAAGAGTTAGAAGATAAAACACAGAGATTTGTTCACAAGGTTCAGCAATCCCAGCCTACTCCCCGCCTCAAGCTGTTCCAGCTAAAGGATTCACCACGATTCTTTAAATCGCACAAACTCCTTCACAGGTGGAGCCTAAACCGTTACAGTTTCTCTTTCAGGTCGAGAGAGAACCTTTACACACCCTCCTTTAGGCCAAGTTGAAACCTGCAAGAGCTCTTCCCTCTCTTGCTGAAATGAAGCAACCGCTTCAAATGCAAGAATCCAAGATTCTTGACTTCCTTTAATGAAAGGTTTGTGGATTTAATAATCAGAATTGAATGCTCCTGAAATGAGCTGAATAAGAGTGGATAACAAACTCTAATGAAATCTTTCAAATAAATGGAGTTGAATAACTCAAACGAGATTTTAGGGATTTCTAAGTGTATGAGTGATTGTGAAATCAATGTGAGTGAAATAGTAGATGATTGGAGTTATTACACTAATCAAGAGTAGTATTTTGTTCATAAATGAACTCCTTTTATAGCTCATGATCCAATATGACCGTTGATGGAGCATTTAATGCAAATAAGGTCGTTGAAAAATAGCTGTTACCAATTTTTTTTTTCTGATTTAGACTTCATTTCGTCGACAAAATGGGTTACCAATTCAATTCGTCTCCGAATCCAAAAACAGTGAGGACATGACAATTTTCTGTCTCCATTTCGTCACCGAAATCAAATCACCCCTATGATTTTGTCTGAATTTGGAACAAAAATTTGATTTTCTGTTTTGGATCAGACCTTAATGATGGGAATGACTTCCTAGGTCATTTGGCAATCCTTTAACAAGATTTTTATGAGTTTTTAGGGCCTTAGAATGATGTCCAATTTATGTCCTAGGCTCCTATAGCCAATCTAAGTATTTTGAGCATTCAACTTACCATATTTTGAGGACTTCTTACATAAGTCCTAGACACTCAAAATAAATAAAATTACATTTATAAGCTTCTGGAGAGTTGATCTTTGACTTGATCTTGGATCTTGTGATTTGGCTTTGCCTTCAAGGGACTTGACTTGGAGTATGGGCACAATTTTGAATCTTTAATTTTTACTTGAGTTGAACACTTTCTTGAGTAACTTCCATTCTTTTTGCCTTGAGTGAGGTGCTTATTTTCTTATAATCTGAAAAGGTTAAGCACTAAACAGAATTATTAGTACCATTAGTTTAATTTCATTATTGGGTTATTATCAAAATAATTAAGGGTACCCAAGGTTGTAACCTTTAGGCTAACTGAAAGGCCCTGTGAATTCAAAGGATGACCCAAGACAGGTTGAGGAGTGGAGATCGTTGTACTTAGGTATTTTCCAATAGAGCTGATTTAAATAAATGAATGTTGGCTTGAGGGGAGGTGACATCTGTACTTCGGTATATTCCAAAAATACCTTTGTAGAAGAACCCTGGAACTTTTGTATATGTCTTAGAATGCGTGTCAAGGCATGAAGCCTTTGTAATCTCCATTTTCCATGAAATGAGAATTTGGAAACCTTTGAGAATTTTACAAGAATACTATAAAATAATTAAATAAAATATTTAATAATATGCCATAGCCTTAGAAAGGTCCTAGGCATGTTCCTAGTGGGTTAGAATAGAAGTGGGATGAGTCCAAGTAGTGGAATTGAGTGGAAAAATGGATTCAGTGTTGAGATTTGCAGAGCACCGATCGCTCGGTCCCAAGAGTGGTCGATCGGTCCTAAACTGATCGATCGGTATCTATCAACTAGTCTAGATATTTGTATGGGGAATTTTTCCAGAGAGAGTGTTTTCAACCGATCGCTCGGTCAAAAACAGCAATCGCTCGGTAGGCGATCGATCACTCGGTCTTTCGCGTTTTTCAGAAATTTCATTAAAGCCCAAGCATGCGTGGAGTTCCTTATCCAAACTCGGCAGCATCTTCCACAACATTTCTTAATCCAAGGCCCAAGCACGCGTGGAGTTCCTTCTCCAAGCTCGACAGCGTCTTCCATGACATTTCTCAAGGGGTTTCTTTCCTTTTTCAAGGTCGGTACCCTATGCTATCCTTCTAGTTCATCTTCTTCTCATTTTTCTTTATTTTTGTGGGTTTTCCTCAAATTTCAAGCATGAGAATGTGATGGGATGAATGGATGGAGAATGTGATGGGCGATGGATGCCATATGGTTGTTGTAATGAATGAAATGGGAAGGGTATTTCACCAACAATGAACACATATGGATGATGGATGGATTGGATAAATCATTGATCAAGAAAAGTATGATTTAAGGCATATGAAATTTCTAAGGTTTATGATAGTGTTTTACTCGTTTTTTTATACCGGCATGAATATTCTTGTATGTTGAAATATTGCTATTCCATGTATTATCATCTCCAATGTCACGTTTAATTCCAAGCTGAAGTATGTACACGGCTTCACGAGCATGGCATGCATGACATGGTTTATCGGATTTTTCAAGAACAAGGGTTTTATTCTCGATTTATGAACACCATGATAAGGCCAAACGTAAGGGTTGGTAAATAGAGGTAGGGAATATCTTAAAATATGTTTTGCCTGGCTTTGACAAGAACAAGAACATGTCAAGCAAGATGTTAGTGTGCCTCCAAGCATGCATGTTTACTTTATTGCATTTTCGCAAAAGAGTGGGGTTTACACTTCCCTCCCTTCAAATTGCTTTATTGTATTTTCGCAAAAGAGGAGGGTTTACACCTCCCTCCCTTCAAGTTAAATATTCCATATCTCAAAAAGAGGGGGTTGACACCACCCTCCCTTCAAGTTGTTTAAGGGTACTAACATCCCAAGTGCATGAGCATGTTTAAATTCCAAACAAGCAAGCAAGCATGAGCATTTTAATTTCATGACATGACATGCATGACACGACATGACACGCATAACACGACAAGACAAGCAAGACAGAACATGACAAGACAAGCAAGACAGAATGTGACAAGACAAGTTTTCAAGCATAAAAAGAGTATTTCAAGTCAAGTCGAGCACACAATGATTTCAATAGTTTTCTCGGCTTTGATGTGATGCAAGCAGGAAATATAAACTGTTTGCCTTCTTGTCAATTATATAAACTGCTTCCTTCTTTATTTTGTTATTATTATGCTATGATTGTTGGATAGTATTTGGTACCCGCTGAGTATTCCATGCTCAGCCATACGTCTCATGTCGGTAGGTGCTGAAAGAGCTGCGGCTCCGTATGACATATGTGCTCTCGATCCATGGGAGGAAGAGGAATACTTCGAGGAGGTCCCTACGGAGGAGCCTCATGTAGAGGGCTATTATTAGGTGGTAGATTCTAAGTGAGTGTGAGTGAGCACGAGAGATTTTATACCCATGTATTTTGGTGGGTATGTCCGCACCTTCTTTCTATTTGAAAAAATTCGGTGAACCTCAAATCTAGGGTTTGAGTTGAGAATCTCACAAGTTCAAGGGGATGGTTCGGTTTCCCTAAAAGTCTATCTACCCTTTTGAATATTTTAACAATTAAGTTATTAACTTAAGGGATGATAAAATTTAAGTGCAGAAATAGAAAACCAAGCAAACCACAACTCAAGGATTTTTACGTGGAAACCTTTCCAGGAAAAACCACGGGACCTAGTTCAGCCATGAGAATCCACTAGGACAAAGTTAACAAGAACTTATAAGACTCGAACTTGACTCATTCAGACTCGACACTTCGATCATTCAGTTCTTAGTCCTCCACGCCTCAAAAAGTCATCATGTACTCACAAGTCCCTTGATCAACCGTAGCGGTTCATCCTTCTCTTTGTGTCTCAAAAATAGTCCACAATATTTCGATCGATCTCCGTCAATGACGGCTTCGGATTCCATCGACTAAATCACATATCCACGATCCGTCTTGGATCGATCTCCTTCGCAAAGGCTCCAGAACACTCCAGCCAATGTGTTCTATCCAGAACGGGTTGATGGTTTTATAAAAATCAACACCTAGATGGACTCCTTCAAATGAGAAGTCCAAACAAGCAAAATTGAAACTTCAGGCCTGTAAACTCTAGGTTGAATGCATCAATCAAAGGGGAGGAGAACAATAAGATTTTAGAATTTTTATGAACTCTAGAAGGAGTTAAAAACCCTCTCTATACTCGCCCAAAGTTGTACTCCACATACTAGAAGGTTTCACAATATATAGGGAAGTGAAAACCAAGTTTAGAAGTTGCTAAAAGGCTTAAAAACCAAAGAAGGCAAGAAAAAAAATTGTATAGGCAAAATTCCCATATCAGGGTTGACCCTGGGAGTCAGTTGGGTCGACCCAAACCTCCACTTTAGTCGACCGAAAGGTCCTCTAGGGTCGACCTTGGAAATTCTTGCTTTCTGCCAAAATTTCCCATACAAAAGTTTTCATACTCAGGGTCAACCCTAAGTGGTAAGGTCGACCTTGAGGTGACAACCTGATTTAAAAAATTCAAAATCAGCTCTTGTTCCCTTTATAAAAGTTGTAGCTTTTTTTGATGCGGCCGATTTAATATATTATGGAGCAAAATCCGAGGTACGGTTTGGGAGATATGCAACTTACAAGCAACCTTGATTTTTTAAAAAATTTCAGCATTTTGAACTTGTTTTGCATTGCTTATCTCATCACCTAGGGTCCGTATGATTAGTCTAAGACACTTACCATCTAAAGAATCATATTAGGATTATTCTAAGTCAATTCCCACCTATGGTCACATGGTATCTAGGTCACCATCCTATGAAGGAACTGATCAACCGAGTCTTCAACTGTCTTCAACTTTACTTGTTTTCAGATGCTTGACGGCAATGACACAAGATACACACCTAGACACCTAGACTCACTTATTTTGACACTGGAATATGCCAACACAAAAAACATGGACTTTACAATCTCCCCCTTTGGCAATTCTAAGGAAAAACCACACTGAAGTACATGACTTGCCACAAACTCACCCAAACACATCAAAACGGTGAATTAGGGCATTACATGACTCCAACACTATTACATGACATCAATTGACAAATCATTTTAAATTAAAACACTTAAGCTCTTGTCAAGTAAAATCAGTCTGAGTGCATGTGAAATTTGTAAAGCATACACACATGAGTAAGTCTTTAATTGTTCAAGATAAAACCGGTCTAATTTTCGTCCTAACCAAGAGACTATGAAGGTGATATATCCTCAATCAGCAACAAACTCATGTTCAACCCTGGACAAGTATAGAAATAAAGATCACACAAGGAATGCAGATCATGCAAGTCAAACAAGGGCAACATGACAAAAATCTTTTTAGATTTTATGGTTTTTCAATGTTTTTGGATTTTTCAAAATAAAGAAAATTAAAAAACATACCAAAGCAAATAAAAACTAGTAAAAAGAAAAAAATACTAGTATACACAAGCAGCATAGCATTAGGACAAGATACATCAATACAAGCACATCCTAGGTTATGATAGGCACGGGCTAAGTGAAGCCCTTCAGGTCTTCCTTTCTCACCCGAACGGTTTTAGCAGTTTGATTGACCGTTTAGTCTCTAACCGTTTCAGTTGAGGTAGGTATGACCTTTGGCCTCTTCCTCCTGTTCCTCATTTTTCAGGATTGAGTCCTAGAATTATGAAGGGCATTATGGTTCTTCTCGTTACCTCCTGTCGCGACCCAAAATACCCCCTGGGAGTTAGGGTTACTTTGGCTCGTGATGTGCCATATCTGATACCAAACCATCCTGTAATAACATCCAAGTCATGACAACCATAATCATGAATAAGGCGGAAGCTTAAACCAATGTGCGGAAACGTAATCCAAAAATTTCTTTTCTATACATGCTGTGTAGTCCAAGTTTGTACATACATCACAAAAGTAAGGGTGGACATGCCCACCTATCAAAATACAAAATGATAATACTCTCTCTCTCTCTATGCAATCATTCTAAAAGGGCCAGTGGTCTAAGTCATTTGCCTCCTCCTGAGGCTCTACATATGGCTCCTCCTCGCCATAATCCTCCTCTATCCAGGGCCCCTGATCACAGATGTGAAATGGAGTCCGTGTACCTGCCGACATAACATGTACGGCTGAGCACAGAATACTCAGCGAGCAAAATCTACTAGCTAACAATGCTATCATAATCACAATATTTTATACAGTGCGTAAAAGAATACAAATCACCAAAATCCATGCTTAAAACCCGTCGGGAAAAACCTTTCATAAAACTTGTTCTTTTCATGGAAAACAAACCCTCTCATGTATGCTTATGAGTTCTTATGAATGCTTGTGAGCCTCGTGTTTTCTTATGAGTTCTTGTGAGCTTAGAGTTCTTGTGAGCTTGTGAGTACTTGTGAGCTTATGAGCTTCTTGTGAGCTTATGAGTACTTGTGAGCTTATGATCCTTGGGAGCTTGTTCTCCTTGGAGACATATGCAAGATCTTAGACTTGTGAGTTTCTTATGAGTTCTTGAAAAGCCTTGCGAGACTTATGATCCGTGGAGTTCATGCAAGATCTAGACTTGATCCTTGTGAGCGTGGAGTAACCGATCTTAGAATGCCAACCCAAAGTTTGGCTTAGTCTATGCTTATGCATGTATGCTTCTTACTTATGAATGCCTTTGAAAATCCTCTTATGTTTTCTTGAAAATTCATGCTTATGAGAAAAACCACGGTCGTGCAATACTTATCATGCGTAGAGTGCTTGTGAGCATTATAACATCTATATGGAAAGCTTTAACTAATTAAACATGTTCATGCAAGGCATAATGATCATTATAGTATACTTGAAGACCTTAAGTAACTCATATGGTTCATACAAGGTATATTAGCATCATAACATACTTAAACAATTCTAGAATGTAGAACATTTCATTCATTGCGTCACATCATAACAATCATGGCTTCTAAGCCTAATTCATCATATCACACTTAAAATCATGGTTCCTTGGAGGATATTAACACTTACTTGCACTTATAGTCATATTCACCCTTTTATTGGAAAACCCCCAATTTTTAAGACCCTATTTGATTGTTTATTCATGATCTAGTTCACCCAAATTTCCACACTTCCTATTTGTATCATAATAGAATTAAAATCACCTATTTGAATTATCTTTGTATGATAACAAGGCTAGATAGTAGTTTACTAACCTCTTTGGATCAATTTCTAGGTTGAAGAAACCCCTTGAGAAATCCTCACTTGATTTGAATGATCCAAGCTTGATTTGGGGAAGATCCAACCCTTGATTGAAGCTCTTCTTGGTTTCAAGCAAAACCCTATTTGGAATGCTCAAGATCCTTTCCTTCTCTTTCTAGGAACTCTCCTTGGTTTAGGGTAACCCAAAAACCCTCCTAAAGTCTTCTATTTATAGTGTAAGGGGTGAAAAACCCCTAAAAAATCGCATCCAAGAAAGTAAAATCGCGTATCTACGATCGTTCGTAGCGATTTACGATTGATCGTAGCCTACGATCAATCGTAGTTTCACCCGAGAGTTTCCAGCATTTCTGGGGCTTTACGATCGATCGTAGCAACTCTACGATCGTTCGTAGCCCCGCTACGATCGTTCGTAGGGTCCCTACGAGCGATCGCAACTTTTGCAGAAAGCTTCAGCATTTTTGTGGTTTCGTATCTCGGCCATAACTTTTGACTCGCTGGTCCGATTTTGACGATTCAACTTGCGTTGGATTCTTATTTCAAAGGAGAACAACTTTTATGTTTTTCATAACTTCCAATTCTTCCTTTTTCTTGGACCATTTTTCCCCTAAACCTGACTGATCCGAAATTGGGTTTCGTCAATCCAGATTTTAAACCGACCCGACTTCAGAAATCGGTCTTTTGACCTAACACCAACTCAAAACCAAGACAAGTGATCAACATGAACCCCAAAGAGGGTTCAATTACCTTTCCAAAAATCTAAGAATCGCTTGATTCCGACGGAGTATTCTATACTCTTGCCTATTTCATTCCAAACACCCATACACCATAAATACATTCTTACATGCTTTAGTATATGATATCATTCGTCGTACATGGCCATCAAGATCCGGGGTTCTACACCTCCTCTATATCTAGCATAAGGAGTGTCATGACCATGCCACTGTTTAGAGTTGTGAGCAATTTTTATCACATCTTCTCCCAAACTCCTAGATTTCTCCACTAGGACCCCAACTTTCTTTTGAAGATTCCCATTAAAATTGTTGTGGTTCTCAAAACCATGATTGGGCATTCTTCAAAGTTTAGGACATCGAGGCTTAATATGACCATTCACTCCATATTTATGACATGTAGGAATGAATTTCTGAGTAGAAGAGTCTTTCCCTTTAGCAGAAGGGTGCCTTTTAGCACAAGGCTCAGTGTTCGAGGTAGATGGAGTTCCCTTCACATCTCCACACCTCTGATTATGCTCAAGATCAGATAACTTGATTTCAAGACTTGTCTTTTCATCAAGACAAACATGCATATCAGATTCAAGAAGCTGAGTCTTAGCAAGAAGGGAAGCTTTCTCTTCCTCAAGCTGTGACACAAGAGCTCTCAACCCTGAAGCCACTTGGTCTAAGGCATCTTTTTCCATTTTAATAGATTTGATCTTTTTGGACATGGAAAACTGAACCTTTTTCAGCTTTAGGTATTCCTAAAATAGTTCATCATAGGTTGCCTTAAGGTCACCCTCAGAATTTGAGTAATTCTGACTCTCATCATCCTCACCATCACTATGGTGTTGGTCACTCACAACTTTTGAAGAAGATTCTTCAATCCCAGTTAGAGATGCAGTGAAGGCCACATAACCCCTAGTCTCTTCACTGTCATCCTTTGCCTTGCCATTAAATCTTTTCTTGTTGGAGCATTCAGCGGCAATATGGCCGTAGCCTTGGCATTCATAACATTGAACACCTTGGGATTTGAAAAAATTTGGTGAACCTCAAATCTATGGTTTGAGTTGAGAATCTCACAAAGTCAAGGGGATGCTTAGGGCTCCCTATAGGTCTATCTACCATTTTTGATGTTTTAACAATTAAGTTATAAATTAAGGGATGATGTATTTTAAGTGCGGAAAATAGAAAGCCAAGCAAATCACAACACAAGGATTTTTACGTGGAAATCCTTCTGGGAAAAACCACGGGACCTAGTCCAGCCATGAGAATCCACTAAGACAAAGTAAACAAGAACTTACAAGACTCGAACTTGACTCCTTCGGACTCGATACTACGATCCTTCAGTTCTTAGTCCTTCACGCCTCAAAAAGTCACCACGTACTCTCAAGTCCGATGATCAACCCAGTAGCTTGTACTTCTCTTTGTGTCTCGAAAACAATCCACGACCTTTCGATTGATCTCCGTCAATGACGGCTTCGGAATCCACCGACCAATTCACACATCCACGATCCTTCTCGGATCGATCTCCTTCGCAAAGGCTCCAGAACACTCCAGCCAAGGTTTTCTATCTAGAATGGGTTGATAGTTTGATTAAAATCAACACTTAGATGGAGTCCTTCAAAGGACAAGTCCAAACAAGTAAAATTGGAACTTTGGGCTTGCAAACTCTAGGTTTAATGTACTAACAAAAGGGGTTGAGAAAAATAGATTCCATAGGTTCTATAACCTCTGGAGAAACTCAACAACCCTCTCTACACACTCCCAAGGTCGTGCTCCACGAACTAGAGGGGTTCCCCACTTATAGGGCATCAGAAACAATGATTAGAAGTTGCTTAAAAGGGTTTAAAACCAAAGAGGAAAGCAAAAATACCATTTAGAATGATTTCCCATATCAGGGTCGACCCCCAAGGATACTTGGGTCGACCCAAATGTGCACTTGGGTCGACCCAAGTATCCTCCAGGGTCGTCCCTCAATATTTGCATTTGCTGTTAAAAAACCCCATACATATTTTTGCCTCTTCAGGGTTGACCCTCAACTCCCAGGGTTGACCTTGAGATGAAAAACGAATTTCAAACCTTATTTTTAGCTCTTAGTTCCTTCATAAAAGTTGTAGCTCTTTTCGACACAATCAATTTGACATATTATAGAGGAAAAATCTGAGCTACGGTTTGGGGGATATGCCAAAAACAAGCAACCTTGGTTTTTTGAAACAATTTCAGAATTTTAAAGTTGTTTTGCACTACTTATCTCATCACCTAGGGTCCGTATAATTAGTCTAGGACACTCACCACCTAAGGCATCATATTAGGTTTATTCTAAGTCAATTCCCACCTATGGTCACATGATATCTAGTCACTTACCATCCTATGAAGGAAATGATCAAACCGAGTCTTCAAAGGTCTTCAATTTCACTTGTTGTGGATGATTGACAGCAATGACACAAGAAACACTCCTAGACACCTAGACTCACTTGTTTTGACACTGGAATATGCCAACACAAAAAAAATGGACTTTATAATCTCCACCTTTACAATTCCGTGGCAAAACCAAATTGAAGTATATGACTTGACACAAACTCACCCAAACACATCAAAACAGCGAATTAGGACATTACATAACTCCAACATTATTACATGATACCAATTGACAAATCATCTGAAATTAATATACTGAAGCGATTGTCAAGTAAAATCTGTCTTCTGCAACCCGCACCTGCACACGCTCATAAACAAAATACCCAGTGAAGCATGTATGATATATGAAAGTACATAAACACTGGTAATGCAAGGAATGTACTGAACTTGGGAAATACTACCCAACATTCTCCCCTTTTTTGGCACAATTGCCAAAGGTAATCATGATGCCAATACCACAAAGAAATATACCAGTTTAACACATGTTAAATATCAAGGCAATTACAGTACAACCAAACAAATTCAGACAATGAGGGGACAAAAGAGTGGGGAACAAGATAGAAATATAAACTACAAACTCCCCCTCAACAACTCAATCACAAACTCCCCCATAACAACTCAGCTTGATCTACTCTCCCTAAGATCAAGGACACCACCAAAAGTAGGGCACCTATGCTAGAAAGGCTTATGCCAAACAAAAAGAAAACACATAATACTAATGCTAAAAAGGTATCATGTGCCACACAAACATGCATCAAAAGCATTCCAAGCAGTAGTAATTTAAAATTACAAATCCAATGAAGAACATGATTAGTTAGTCCGACTGAGGATACACATCTAACTAAATCTCATGGAATGCTAAAGCATAGCCAATTCACTTAGTCACATTTAGTGAATAGTTCAAAAGTGAAGCATTGTGTGTAGTGGTGGTCTGACAAGATACTAGATCAGGGTTTCTTTCCCTTTCCAAGGATATGACATTTGCCACTAAGGGGACTCTCGGAGATATACTTCATAGAAGTCAAACCTAGTTAGATCCAAATATGCTGATTTTTTACATTTTAGTGCTCCTATATCCATTTTATTTGACTAAATATTTTTCTTTTATTTTTGGTCAAATATCTCCAAATATTGTAAGATTTCTTTTGATGATCTTTATCTGATCATATCTTTTCATGCAATGATGGCTTTCACACTATCTAGGTAGGTAGTCCTGACTATTGGCAGTAGGAGCTTTCATTCTAGTGACCTAGGTAGATATCTACTGTTCGCCTAGGTAGCCATTTCATACTGCTTGCATCCAATAGTGACTTTCACACTAGCCCAATAGGTAGTCCTTTTCATTACAGCAATTTTAGCTCATGGAGGATACACAAAATGGGGATGACTAACAAAATGGTCATTCTAGATTGGTCATCAAAGGTCACACTGTTGGGATAAGTCAAGCACCTACAGATTAGAAAATTGACCTCTCAACAAAATCAGTCAGAGTACATGTGAAATTTGTAAAACATACACACATGAATAAGTCTCTAACTGTTCAAGATAAAATTGGTCTAATTTTCAGCCTAACTAAGAGACTATGAAGGTGATATATCCTCAATCAGCAACAAACTCATGTTCAACCCTAGACAAGTATAGAAATAAAGATCACACAAGGAATGTAGATCATGCAAGTCAAACAAGGGCAACATGACAAAAATCTTTTTGGATTTTATGGTTTTTCAATGTTTTTGGATTTTTCAAAATAAAGAAAACAGAAAAACATACCAAAGCAAATAAAAACTAGTAAAAAAAAAGCATACTAGTATACACAGACATCATAGCACTAGGACAAGATAGAAATCTAATAGCACACCCTAGACTTTTCCACTAGGACCTCAACTCTCCTTTGAAGATTCCCATTTAAGTTATTTTGGTTCTTAAAACCATGATTGGGCATTCTTTGAAGTTTAGGACATTGAGGCTTAATATGACCCTTCACTCCACATCTATGACATGTAGGAATAAATTTCTGAGTAGAAGGGTCTTTCTCTTTAGCAAGAGGGCGCCTTTTAGCACCAGACTCAGTGTACGAGGTGGATGGAGTTCCCTTCACATCTCCACATCTCTAGTTTTGCTCAAGATCAGATAACTTGATTTCAAGACTTGTCTTTTCATCAAGACAAATATACAAATCAGATTCAAGAAGCTGAGTCTTGGAAAGGAGGGAAGCTTTCTCATCCTCAAGCTGTGACATAAGAGCTCTCAACCCTGAAGCCACTTGGTCTAAGGCATCTTTTTCTATTTCAATAGATTTGATCTTTTTAGACATGGAAAATTGAACCTTTTTCAGCTTTAGGCATTCCTGAAATAGTTTATCATAGGCTGCCTCAAGGTCTCCCTCAGAATTTGAGTCATTCTGACTCTCATCATCCTCCTCACCATCACTATATTGTTGGTTACTTACAGCATTTGAAGAAGATTCCTCAATCCATATAAGGATGTAGTGAAGGCCACATAACCCGCAGTCTCCTCACAAGAAGAACTATTTGATTCATCAGATTCAGATTCACTATCATCCCTTGCCTTGCCCTTAAATCTTTTCTTATTAGAGCATTTAACGGCAATATGGCCATAGCCTTGGCATTCATAACATTGAACACCTTGGGATTTCTTGTCCACACTTTTAAAATGTTTATTGTTTTCAAAGTGCTTGGACTTGGGCTTTTTAAGAGATTTTTGTCATTTCAGATTAAATCTCTTATTAAGTTTCAAAAATTTTCTGAATTTCTTCGCAAATAAACCCAACTCTTCTTCTTCATTCTTAAAGTCACTATTTGAACCATCTATGGATTCCTTGAAGGACTTCAAGGTAATGGATTTTGGTTTCTTAGATGGGTTCAGATTTAACTCATAGGTTTGAAGAGAACCAACTCAACTCTTCAAGTTTGAGAGCATCAACATTTTTGCTCTCCTCAATGGCAGTAACCTTTGATAGAAATCTCTCAGGTAGAGATCTCAAAATTTTTCTAACAATTTTGGACTTTGGAATTCTTTCCCCTAGATTGAAACTAGAATGGACAATGTCACTTAAATTAGCATAAAAACTATCAAAAGTTTCATTATCATCCATCATCAACTTTTCAAACTTAGAGGTCAGCAATTGAAGTTTGGAGATCTTAACAGTTGTAGTCCCTTCATGGTTAATTTGAAGAATGTCCCATGCTTCCTTTGAAGTGTCACATTTAGAAATACGTCTAAATTCCTCGAGTGTGATAACAGTGAAGATTGCATTTAGACCCTTACTATTCCATCTACAACTTTCAAGTTCTACATTGGTCCATTCAGAAGAAGGTTTAGGGATAGTCTGGTCATTTATGGTCTTTGTTCGATGGGTCCAACCTTGTTCAATGGAGAACCATACTCTCTTATCTAATGATTTTAGAAACGCTCTCATTCGAGCTTTCCAATAGGCATAATTATTCCCATCAAATAATGGGGGACAAGAGATGGATCCTCCCTCTCTTTGGAGATTCATATTCACCGAAAATATGAGACAAGATCATACTAACAAGTTAGTGAACCCGCTCTGATACCAATGAAAAAAAAAATTCAGTGAACCTCAAATCTATGGTTTGAGTTGAGAATCTCACAAAGTCAAGGGGATGGTTAGGGCACCCTATAGGTATATCTACCCTTTTTGATGTTTTAACAATTAAGTTATAAATTAAGGGATGTTGTTCTTTAAGTGCGGAAATAGAAAGCCAAGCGAACCACAACACAAGGATTTTTACGTGAAAACCCTTCCGGAAAAAACCACGGGACCTAGTTCAGCCATGAGAATCCACTAAGACAAAGTAAACAAGAACTTACAAGACTCGAACTTGACTCCTTCAGACTCGACACTACGATCCTTCAATTCTTAGTTCTCTACACCTCGAAAAGTTACCACGTACTCTCAAGTCCTGTGATCAACCGTAGCCGCTTGTACTTCTCTTTGTGTCTCGAAAACAATCCACTATCTTCTGATCGATCTCCGTCAATGACGACTTTGGATTCCACCGACTAATTCACACATCCACGATCCTTCTCAGATCGATCTCCTTCGTAAAGGCTCCGAAACACTCCGGCCAAGGTGTTATATCTAGAACGGGTTGATGGTTTGATTAAAATCAACACAGAGATGGACTCCTTCAAAGGACAAGTCCAAACAAGCAAAATTGAAACTTTGGGCTTGCAAACTCTAGGTTTAATACACTAAAAAAAGGGGTTGAGAAAAATAGATTCCATAGGTTCTATAACCTCTAGAGAAACTCAAAAATCCTCTCTACACACTCCCAAGGTCATGCTCCACGAACTAGAGGGGTTCCCTACTTATAGGGAAGCAAAAACAATGATTAGAAGTTGCTTAAAAGAGTTTAAAACTAAAGAGGAAAGCAAAAAGACCATTTAGAATGATTTCCCATATCAGGGTCGACCCCCAAGGATACTTGGGTTGACCCAAATGTACACTTGGGTCGACCCAAGTATCCTCCAAGGTCGTCCCTCAATATTTGCACTTGCTGTTAAAAAACCCCATACATATTTTTGCCTCTTCAGGGTTGACCCTCAACTCCCAGGGTCAACCCTGAGATGAAAAACGAATTTCAAACCTTATTTTTAGCTCTTGGTTCCTTCATAAAAGTTGTAGCTCTTTTCGACACAATCGATTTGACATATTATAGAGGAAAAATATGAGCTACGGTTTGGGAGATATGCCAAAAACAAGCAACCTTGGTTTTTTGAAAAAATTTCAGAATTTTAAAGTTGTTTTGCACTACTTATCTCATCACCTAGGGTTCGTATGATTAGTTTAGGACACTCACCACCTAAGGTATCATATTAGGTTTATTCTAAGTTAATTCCCACCTATGGTCACATGGTATCTAGGTCACTTACCATCCTATAAAGGAAATGATCAAACCAAGTCTTCAACGGTCTTCAACTTCACTTGTTGTGGATGATTGATGGCAATGACACAAGAAACACTCTAGAAACCTAGACTTACTTGTTTGGACACCGGAGTATGGCAATACAAAAAAACATGGACTTTATAGGATTTCTTGTCCACACTTTTAAAATATTTCTTGTTTTCAAAGTGCTTGAACAGGGGCTTTTCAAAAGATTTTTATCCTTTCGGATTAAATCTCTTATTAAGTTTAAAAAATTATCTGAATTTCTTTGCAAATAAAGCCAACTCTTCTTCTTCATCCTTAGAGTCATTATCTGAATTATCTATGGATTCCTTGATGGATCTCAAGGCAATAAATTTCGGTTTCTTAGATGGGTTCAGATTTAACTCATAGGTTTGGAGAGAACCAACCAACTCTTTGATTTTGAGAGAATCAATATTTTTTCTCTCTTCGATGGTGGTAACCTTCGATCGAAATCTCTCAGGTAGAGATCTCAAAATTTTCCTAATAATTTTGGACTCTGGAATTCTTTCCCCTAAATTGAAACTAGAATTGACAATGTCACTCAGATTAGCATAAAAATTATCAAAATTTTCATTATCATCCATCATCAACTTTTCAAACTTAGAGGTCAACAATTGAAGTTTGGAGATCTTGACAGTTGTGGTCCCTTCATGGGTAATTTGAAGAATGTCCCATGCCTCCTTCGAAGTGTCACATTTAGAAATACGTTGAAATTTTTCTAGTGTGACAGCGGCGAAGATTGCATTTAGACCCTTACTATTCCATCTACAACTTTCAAGTTCTACATTGGTCCATTCAGAGGAAGGTGTAGGGATGGTCTGGTCATTTATGGTCTTTGTTCGATGGGTCCAACCTTGTTCAATGGAGAACCATACTCTCTCATCTAATGATTTAAGAAACACTCTCATTCGAGCTTTCCAATAGGCATAATTATTCCCATCAAATAATGGGGGACAAGAGATGGATCCTCCCTCTCTTTGGAGATTCATATTCACCGAAAATATAGAATGAGATTGCACTAGTAAGTTAGTGAATCCGCTCTAATACCAATTGAAAAAATTTGGTGAACCTCAAATCTAGGGTTTGAGTTGAGAATCTCACAAGTTCAAGGGGATGGTTCGGTTTTCCTAAAAGTCTATCTACCCTCTTGAATATTTTAAACAATTAAGTTATTAACTTAAGGGATGATAAAATTTAAGTGTGGAAATAGAAAACCAAGTAAACCACAACACAAGAATTTTTACATGGAAACCCTTCCGGGAAAAACCACTGGACCTAGTCCAGCCATGAGAATCCACTAAGACAAAGTTAACAAGAACTTACAAGACTCGAATTTGACTCCTTCGGACTCGACACTTTGATCCTTCAGTTCTTAGTCCTTCACACCTCGAAAAGTGATCACGTACTCTCAAGTCCCATAATCAACCACAACTGCTCATACTTCTCTTTGCATCTTGAAAACAGTCCACAATCTTCCAATCGATCTCCGTCAATGACAGCTTTGGATTCCACTGACCAAATCACACATCCAAGATCTGTCTTGGATTGATCTCCTTCGCAAAGGCTTCAGAACACTCTGGCCAAAGTGTTCTATCCAGAATGGGTTGATGGTTTTATAAAAATCAACACCTAGATGGACTCCTTCAAAGGGCAAGTCCAAACAAGCAAAATTGGAACTTTAGGCTTGTAAACTCTAGGTTGAATGCATCAATCAAAGGGGAGGAGAACAATAAGATTCCAAAGTTTTTATGAACTCTAGAAGGAGTTAAAAACCCTCTCTATACTCGCCCAAAGTTGTACTCCACGTACTAGAAGGATTCGCAATATATAAGGAAGTGAAAACCAAGTTTAGAAGTTGCTAAAAGGCATAAAAACCAAAGAAGGCAAGAAAAAAACCGTATAGGAAAAATTCCCATATCAGGGTCAACCCTGGTAGTCAGTTGGGTCGACCCAAACCTCTACTTCAGTTGACCGAAAGGTCCTCCAGGGTCGACCCTGGAAATTCTTGCTTTCTGCCAAAATTTCCCATACAAAAGTTTTCATACTCAGGGTCGACCCTAAGTGGTCAGGGTCGACCTTGAGGTGACAAACCGATTTTAAAACTTCAAAATCAGCTCTTACTCCCTTAATGAAAGTTGTATCTATTTTTGACACGGTCGATTTGATATATTATGAAACAAAATATGAGCTACGGTTTAAGAGATATGCCACCTACAATCAACCTTGGTTTTTTGAAAAATTTCAGCATTTTGAACTTGTTTTGCACTGCTTATTCATCACCTAGGGTCCGTATGATTAGTCTAGGACACTTACCATCTAAGACATCATATTAGGATTATTCTAAGTCAATTCCCACCTATGGTTACATCGTATCTAGGTCACTTACCATCCTATGAAGGAAATGATCAATCAAGTCTTCAACTGTCTTCAACTTTACTTGTTTGCGGATGCTTGACAACAATGACACAAGATACACACCTAGACACCTAGACTCACTAGTTTTGACACCGGAATATGCCAACACAAAAAACATGGAATTTACACTGTTGATTTCCCTTTTGTACAAAAACTTGGATTATATATATACATAGAGGGTTTTGTTAGACTTCCGCTGTGCCATGTTAGTTATGCTTCTGCTATTTTGTCCTCTATTGTATATGCCCCATGTGTTTTGCAGGATGGTTTGTCAAGCATGTTATGTTGGTCATGATAATTCGTCCAAGATTCACTCTAACTCCTAGGGTGGGTTTTGGGTCGCGACAGGTTTGGTATAAGAGCTTAGGCTTTAGGTCACGTAGGGTCACTTAGAATCTGGTACCACAACTTGACAAGAGCATATGTCAGGAAGCAAGTTAGGAAGGAAGTAAGTCGGAATCGAGTCATGTTCCAAGTGTAAGACTAAAGTTTAGTTTTAATCTAAAATGGTTGCTTCAACCAAGTATTGGTCTTAGGAATGCTAGAACACCAAAGTATAATATTATAAATACCCTAATGATTCGATGTGATGAATATGATAGTACCATACTATTATTGATTGATCTATTGTGAAAAATTGAATCAATGTGGTAAATCGTGGTTCTAAGTTAGACTCATGTGTTGCTATTGTTCTCAGGACTTTGGTCATGAGGTAGGGCACACGGGGTCACAGACTACATTCGAGAGCTTCTTCCTCTTCTCGAGATGAGGATGAGCAGCCGGACCTCTCTCAGGTTCTCGGCTCTATTGTAAAGACTCTGGCATTTTTGGCAGCCAGGTAGGCTATTCCACCACCTACAGCACCTACCCCTCTCCTGCTACTCCACCGCCTGCAGCACCAGTACCTTGCACAGCTGGGGTTGAGGCATTTCAGAGAATGAGGCCTCTAACAGTCCATGGGAGTGTGGAGCCTCTTGCTGCAGAGGCTTGGATCCTCCAGTTGGAGAAGATCTTCGTGGTCCTCTCACCCACTGAGGAGGAAAGAGTGGCATGGGCTGTTTTCATGCTAGAGGGTGAGGCCCACCATTGGTGGTTGTCCGCCTTGAGGACTCAGGATTTGACTAGGCAAGGTCAACCATGGACTTAGGGCGAGCTTATGGATACCTTCTACAAGAAGTACTTCCCAGTTAGAGCTCGGGAAAAGAAGGAGAGGGAGTTCATCAACCTCAAGCAGGGTTCTATGACTGTGGCCTTGAATGAGGCCAAGTTCTTGGAGCTCTCGAGATTCGTTCCTCACATGATCGCCACCGAGGTGATGAAGGCGAGGAGGTTTGAGTAAGGGCTCAGAGACATCATTATGGAGAGAATCTTGGCCTTCAGACATGTCACTTATCTGAAAGTGGTGGACAAAGCCTTGTTGATTGAGACCAACTTGAAGGTCATCTCGAGGAAGAAGGATTTGGCGAAAGGCCAATCCAGTAGCTCTGCACCGCCAGAGAAGAGGGCTCAGCCTGCCTCGTATCAATACACCTGGCTAGCACCACCCCAGTATGCATGGCTAGCACCACCACAGAGGCCATCTTATGCTCCTCTAGCTCCACAGCTGTACATGCCTCAAGCACGATGACCTCAGTCTCTCCAGGCCCCACGACACATTGCAGCTCAGGCAGCGAGGTACGCTCCACCTACGGCCCCTTTGGCATACATATACGAGGTATGTACCTCTTGCACTTGAAGATATCAGGTAGGAGATTGCTGGAAGGCATCAGGCAGGTGCTTCCACTATGGCTGTCAGGGCCACCTGATCAAGGATTGCCCCAGTCGGCACTTACTAGGCCAGTCTCAGGGGATTAAGCCCCCAGTTCATCCGGTAGGATCATAACAGACATCCTCCCAGCCTATATGGTCTGTACCTCCACCTCGCTAAGTGAACCAAGGGTGAGTGTTTGCCTTGACAGAAGGAGATGCAATTGCATCGGATGATGTGGTGCAAGGTACGAATTTAGAGTTATTCATTTATCCATGATGGTCTTATTATGCCTTATTCTTTGTGTATGTATATGTCATGTTATATATCTATATATCTATACATATGATGTTGATGCTTGGATTGACTTAGCTAGTTATAATTTCAAGAACCTTATTAGTTAATGAATGTTTGGCTCGATTGTTGATTGACACTGGGTCTACTCATTCATTTGTCTCGCTGAGTTTTGCCTAAGGCTTTTCTACAGAGCCTAGTCAACTGAAATCGGAGTTATTCATTTCGACTCCTCTCGGCAAGATAGTGGTAGCAGATAGCATTTTTAGAAGCAATATAGTTCAAGTTGGAAGCCGCGAGTTGGCAACTAATCTCATCGTCCTTGGATTCCAAGACTTCGATGTCATCTTGGGGATGGATTGGTTAGTAGCTCACCATAGTCAGGTGGCATGCTTTGAGAAGATGGTACTCTTTAAGCCAGTGGAAGGGAAGGCATTTCATTTTCGGGGGTTGAGAAGTAAAGATATGGCTTGCTTTGTGGCCCTGACTCTAGCGAACCCCGGGGCTAAGGACTCTTCGACTATTCCGGTTGTGAGTGAATTCCTGGATGTATTTTCAGATGAGTTGTCAAGGTTGCCCCCAAACAGGTAGATTGAGTTTATGATCGAGCTTGCACCAGGCACAGCTCCCATCTCCCAGACTCCGTACAGGATGGCCCTGATTGAACTCAATGAGTTGAAGACCCAATTAGAGGAGATGCAAGACCTTGGTTTCATTTGACCAAGTGTCTCACCGTGGGGTGCCCCGGTACTATTTTTCAAGAAGAAGGATGGCTCGATGTAGATGTGCATCGATTACAGGCAGTTGAACAAGGTCACAATAAAGAATAAGTATCCATTACCTAGGAGTGATGACTTGTTCGATCAGTTAAAGGGAGTAAAATTTTTCTCTAAGAATGATCTTTAGTCCCGTTACCACCAGTTGAAGATTAAGGCGGAAGATGTCCCCAAAACTGCATTCAAGACTTGATATGGGCATTACGAATTCTTAGTGATGCCTTTTGGTCTCACGAACGCACCGGCAGCTTTTATGCATTTGATGAACCGGGTGTTCCGACAATACCTGGATCGATGCGTGATATTGTTTGTCGATGACATCCTGGTCTATTCCTAAACACAGGAAGATCACACGCGAGACCTTCACCTTGCTTTGGAAATGCTGAGAGAGCACAAGCTGTATGCCAAACTAAGCAAGTGTGAGTTTTGGTTAGAGGAAGTTGCATTCCTAGGCCACATTGTTTCTGCAGAAGGCATCTCGGTGGATTCGAAGAAGATAGAGGTAGTTATGAATTAGGCGAGGCCCAAGAGTGTCACAGAGATCCGCAGCTTCCTTGGGTTGGCAAGCTATTATCGGAGATTCGTTGAGGGGTTCTCCAGTCTAGCGGCACCACTCACTTATCTGATTAGGAAGAATGCCAAGTTTATATGGAGTAATATGTGCGAGATCAGCTTCACGGAGCTGAAGAAGAGGCTTACCACAGCCCCCATCCTTATAGTGTCATCCGAGTGTGGTGGTTATGAGGTGTACAGTGATGCCTAGTATGTCAGGCTTGGGTGTGTTCTCATGCAGCACAAGAAGTTCATTGCATATGTATCAAGATAATTGAAAGAGCATGAAAAGAATTACCCCGCGCACAACTTGGAGCTTGCTGCAGTCGTGTTTGCACTCAAGATTTGGCGCAATTACCTTTATGGGGAGGAGTTCTATGTGTTCACGGACCACAAGAGCCTCAAGTACCTCTTTTCCCAAAAGGAGCTGAATCTGAGGCAGCGGTGTTGGATGGAGTTTCTGAAAGACTATGACTGCTCCATTCAGTATCACCCGGGCAATGCGAATGTAGTGGCTGACGCTTTGAGTAGAAGACCACTGGGATTGTTGGCTCACATGATGGTTCAGGAATAGAAGCTATTAGATGACTTGGCAAACCTGGACATCAGTGTGAATGCTTCTGTCCGCAGTCCTATCTTGGCAAATATCACGGTTCGGCCATATATCTTAGATCAGATCCGAGAATTGCAGGCCTCGGATGCTGACTTGTTAGCTTTGTGGGACAAGAAAGTTTCAAGGGTAGTGAAGACTTTTCTATGACTAGCCGAGGTGCTATCACATTTGGGGGAAGACTGTGTGTCCCTGCTGATGTAGAGTTGAGGCAGGAGATTATGGATGAAGCCTACTGTTCGAAGTATACAGTGCATCCTAGGGGTACGAAGATGTACCAAAACCTCAAGGAGCACTTTTGGTGGCAAAATATGAAGAGAGATGTTGCAGAGTATATGACACGGTGCTTGGTGTGCCAGTAGGTGAAAGCAGAGCACATGCGACCGACAGGTCTATTACAGTCTCTCCCTATTCCCGAGTGGAAATGGGAGCACATTTCCATGGACTTCATTGTTGGCTTACCACGTATGGCAAGGAACTCAGATGTAATATGCGTTATGGTGGACCGTTTGATGAAGTTTGCACATTTCCTCCCTTATCAGACTACGTTCAACTCGAACCAGCTTACGGCGTTGTATATCAAGGAAGTGGTTCGATTGTACGGGGTACCAGTCAGCATTGTATCAGATCGGGATCCAAGATTCACATCCAGGTTCTGGAAGAGCTTTCAGAGCGCTATGGGTTCCTGACTAGACTTTAGCATTGCCTTTCATCCACAGACGGATGGGTAAACTGAGAGGGTAAACCAAATCATCGAGGACATGCTTCGGGCATGTATGTTGGATTTCAAGGGCAGCTGGGAAGAGCACTTGCCTTTCCTAGAGTTTGCCTACAACAATAGCTACCAGACGAGCATCCAAATTGCACTGTTTGAGGCCTTATATGGGTGAAGCTGCAGGTCTCCTCTCTACTAAGATGAAGTAGGAGAGAAAAAGGTGTTGGGTCCTGAGTTGATTGAGCAAACTGCGAACAAAGTTAAGATCATTCGGGATCGGTTGAAAGCTGCCCAGGATCGTCAGAAGAGCTATGCGGACACTCGCCGCAGGGACTTGGAATTCCAGGTTGGGGATCAAGTCTTCGTCAAGGTATCTCCTAGCAAGGGGATTATGAGATTTGGTAGGCGAGGCAAGCTCAGTCCTCGGTACGTCGGCCCCTTTGAGATTATCACGCGAGTTGGTGAAGTTGCTTACCAGGTTACTCTTCCAACTCATATGGCCGCAGTCCACAATGTGTTCCATGTGTTGATGCTCTGGAAATACATTTCAGACCCTTCACATGTCATAGACTTAGAACCCTTGGAAATCCGAGAGGATCTCACTTTGGTTGAAAAGCTGGTTCAGGTATTGGATCAGAGAGATCAAGTGCTTCGCAACAAGACTATCCTATTGGTTCTCGTGCAATGACAACATCATGCTCGAGAAGAGGCCACATGGGAGCACGAGGGCGAAGTCAAAGTGAAGTACCCAAAATTGTTTGAATAGGTTTTGGTTCTAACATGTAATGTTGTTTGGGTTTTGTAATACAAGTATCGTCCAATTTCGAGGACGAAATTTTTATAAGGGGGGAGGATGTAAAACCTCGGAACTTTTGTATATGTCTCAGAGTGCGTGTCAATGCATGAAGCCTTTGTAATCTCCATTTTCCATGAAATGAGAATTTGGAAACCTTTGAGAATTTTGCAAGAATATTATAAAATATTTAATAATATGTCATAGCCTTAGAAAGGTCCTAGGCATGTTTCTAGAGGGTTAGAATAGAAGTGGGATGAGTCCAAGTAGTGGAATTCAGTGAAAAAATGGATTCAATGTTGAGATTTGCAGAGCACCGATCGCTCAGTCCCAAGAGCTGTCTTAAACCGATCGATCGGTATCTATCGACTGATCCAAAAATTTGTATGGAGAATTTTTCCAGAGAGAGTGTTTTCAACTGATCACTCAGTCAAAACCACCGGTCGCTCGGTCATAACTACTAATCGCTTGGTCTTTCAAGTTTTGTAGAAATTTCATTAAGGGCTTTTTTGTCTTTTGGGCATTCCACCCTTGCCTATAAAGGCTTGCTCGAGCCAAGGGTGTTCATAAACACCCTTAGCAATATATTTGAAAAGAGTGAGAGAGGAGAAAGGGGTTTTTCACCTAGGGCATCAACTTGAGAGAAATCAAGGGTTTGAGAACCCACGATCGTCCCCAAAGCTTAGATTTCTCAATCCAAGGCTCAAGCACGCGTGGAGTTCCTTATCCAAGCTCAGCATCGTCTTCCACGGCATTTCTCAAGGGTTTTCTTTCCTTTTTCAAGGTCGGTATCCTATGCTACCCTTCTAGTTCATCTTCTTCTCATTTTTCTTCATTTTTGTGGTTTTTCCCCAAATTTCAAGCATGAGAATGCAATGGGATGAATGGATAGAGAATGTGATGGGCGATGATGCCATATGGTTGTTGTAATGAATGAAATGGGAAGGGTATTTCACCAATAATGAACACACATGGATGATGGATGGATTGGATAAATCATTGATCAAGAAAAGCGTGATTTAAGGCATATGAAATTTCTAGGGTTTATGATAGTGTGTTACTTGTTTTTTTATTCCGACATGAATATTCTTGTTTGTTGAAATAATGTTATCCCATGTATTATCATCTCCAATGTCATGTTTAATTCCAAGCTAAAGTATGTACATGGCTTCACGAGCACGACATGCATGACATGGTTTATTGGGTTTTTTTAAGAACAGGGGTTTTATTCTCGATTCACAAACACCATGACAAGGCCAAACGTAAGGGTTGGTAAATAGAGGTAGGGTATATCTTAAGATATGTTTTGTCTTACTTTGACAAGATCAAGAACATGTCAAGCAAGATGTTAGTGCGCCTCCAAGCATGCATGTGTACTTTATTGTATTTTCGCAAAAGAGGGGGGTTTATACTTCCCTCCCTTCAAATTGCTTTATTGCATTTTCGCAAAAGAGGGGGGTTTACTCTTCTCTCCCTTCAAGTTGAATATTCCATATCTCAAAAAGAGGGGGTTTACACCACCCTCCCTTGAAGTTGTTCAAGGGCACTAACATCCCATGCGCATGAGCATGTTTAAATTCCAAGCAAGCAAGCAAGCATGAGCATTTTAATTTCATGACATGACATGCATGACACGACATGACTTGCATAACATGACAAAAAAAGCAAGACAGACTATGACAAGACAAGTTTTTAAGCACGAAAAGAGTATTTCATGTCAAGTCGAGCACACAATGATTTCAAGAGTTTTCCCAGCTTTGATGTGATGCAAGCATGAAATATAAACTGTTTGCCTTCCTGTCAATTATATGAACTGCTTCCTGCTTTATTTTGTTATTATTATGCTATGACTGTTGGATAGTATTTGGTACCCGCTGAGTATTCCATGCTCAGCCGTACGTCTCATGTCGGCAGGTAATAAGGGAGTTGCGGCTCCGTATGACATATGTGCTATCGGTTCATGGGAGGAAGAGGAATATTTCGAGGAGGTCCTTGCAGAGGAGCCTCATGTAGAGGGCTATTATTAGGTGGCAGATTCTAAGTGAGTGTGGGTGAACACGAGAGATTTTATACCCATGTATTTTGGCGGGCATGTCCGCACCTTCTTTCTGTTGATTTCCCTTTTGTACAAAAACTTGGATTATATATATACATAGAGGGTTTTGTTAGACTTCCACTATGCCATGTTAGTTATACTTCCGCTATTTTGTCCTCTATTGTATATGCTCCGTTTGTTTTGCAGGATGGTTTGTCAAGCATGTCATGTAGGTCATGATAAGTCGTCCAAGATTCACTCTAACTCCTAGGGTGGGTTTTGGATCGCGACAACCTTGAGGTGAAAGGCCTAGTGTATTCAAGGATCACCCAAAAAATAGGTTGAGTTCCAAAAGGCAAGATACTTTGAGGTGAAAGTCCCCATGAATTCAAAGGATGACCCAAGACAGGTTGAGGAGTGGGGATCATTGTACTTAGATATGTTCCAATAGAGCTGGTTTGAATAAATGGATGTTGGCTTGAGGGGTGGTGATAGTGGATGTCATGAGGACAGGTTCCCCACATTGGCAGAGATCAGATGATTGTGTTATTTGATAGTGGATGTCATGGGACAGGTTCCCCATATTGGCTAAGATCAGATGATTGTGTTATCTGATAGTGGATGTTGTGAGGACAAGTTCCCCACATTGGCTGAGATCAGATGGTTGTGTTCTCTGATAGTGGATGCCGTGAGGACAGGTTCCTCACATTAGCTGAGATCAGATGGTTGTGTTGTCTGATAGTGGAGGCCGTGAGGACAAGTTCCCTACATTGGCCGAGATCAGATGATTTGTATTGGTTCTATCGGGTAAAAGCCCAAAATATGTATTGAGTCTAGGGACTCAGGGTTTGATTTTATTAGGTGTAAGCCGATTAATATCAATAGTTATCATGGTGGTATGAGACGCTATAGTAACAGAGTTTTCTGATGGTAACGGATTCTGAAATAGATAGCGAGTCTATGGACTCTAAATTGGATATTGAGTCCACAGACTCAAGGGTAAATATTGAACATAAGCGAAATCCTAGTTGATCGACTCTACGGACTCAAGAATATAGTGTGAGCGGTTATCTGGAACCGTAACCTGGTGTCGTGGATAATGATTGGAAGAATTTGACAATTAAAGGTCGGGAACCTCAGAATAGGGTGAAATAGCCCTGAGTGACCTAGGGTCATAAATTACGATATTATATATTATTATAATATGAGAATTAAATTATAATACTATATCGTTATTGATGATTGTTACTATGTGAAATAATTTATATGGACTGTGAATTTTGCTAGGTTCTATATCTCACTTCCCTCATTTATATCTTCAGATTCTGAAGTGGTTGTCGATTGGTAAGGAGCTACGCTTGATAAAGTCTGGAAAGTGTACCGGTGTATTTGTTGCGCCAAAAGTAAAGACTATTGTAGCCAGTGAGGTAACGCGTTTGCTTATGATGGTTATTGTGATGACTAGTTGTTATTGCTTATGTAAGCTCTTGAATAAAAGTTTGAAAATTCTCGCATTTTCGCGGGTAAAGTCTTCCGCTTGCATGGTGATGACGAATGAGCACGCATCATGGAACTTGATTCCTTAGGTGCAGGTTCGGGGTGTCACAGAGGCAATATTCTTTACATTTGAAGAGTTTTCAACAGCTATGAATTCTATAGATGGCATTGCATGCTTGTGGTACACTTTTCATGGAAAATATCTTGTGATCTTGGTAGGATCACTTACTAAATGTGATGAATGAGAATCATGTGAAGAAGATCCTGTAGAGGTTATAGACCGACTAGAGGTCTTCCATTTTTTATCTCTTAAGGATCAAAGTTTGAGGTTAGCATTATTTTTTACTTATCAATGTCTTCTTTTATCAAAATTTATCAATGTCTTCTTTTATCAATGTCTTTTCTTGAATCTTTTTTTACCCATGTCTCTTCTTCAATCTTTTTTTTTAATCAATATCAATATCTCTTCTTGAATCTTTTTTTTATCCATATCTCTTCTTCAATCTTTTTTATCAATGTATTTTCTTGATTGAATTAAATCTTTTTTAGCAAATGAATTTTCTTGATTGAATAAAGAACCGTATGTTTAACTATATTGCTTAGATTATCTTTGGGTTCATTAAACGTGATTTACAATGGGAGGGACCATGAGATGAGCATGCGATGGGATGATCCAACATGAGATCCAACCCAAAGTGAATAGTAGAAGGAGTGTAAGAGAAGGATAGAGGCCTAACATTACCAATCGTGGTCATCGCCACAATCAATTATAGAGAGAGAAAAGAAGGGGAGGGGAGGGGAGGGGAGGGGTAGGGTGTGGTGGCTTGGGGTTCTGTTATCTTAAACCGAGGTTGCAAAGGGGTTGTTGTTACCACCGATGATGATATTCCATGGGTTATATCAAAATATTGAGAACCTCCGATCAAGTGCTCGCAGCCGCCGAGGTCATCAAAACTTATGTCCGGACAAGGCTCTCGAGAGCTTCGTCTCTATGGAGCCATTTGCAGAGAGCAATCCCCAAGCATTCATTCGATACTCCTCTTTATAGGGTAAGAAAAGGTTTGACCTGTCATAGTAATGTGAAATGCGATGATTAATGGGTATGCCTAAATTCATCATTTTGATATTGCACCGGAGGTTTTTGAGAGGCTGGGTAAATAAGAGGTGACCCCAAGTAAATTCATGGTTGTTGGGATTTTATCTATTTTCACATTGACAAGAGATCTTAATAGTAGGGAGTTAGTACATGGGATTGTGAATGTGTGAACATCGGCTCTCTTTTCATGCAGTTGGCTCACTTCCTACCTTTCTTTCTCTCTTAATTTTTCTTTTCATTACTAGCAAAGACCCCGTGTGATGCACGGTAATAGTTAAGAATATCTAAAATTAAATAATATTATTTATTTATTTAAATATTAAGTAATATATTTTAAGAATATTTCATAAATTTTATTTTTAATAGTATTTGTTTTTTATTATTTGATATATATTATTATTTGTATTAATTAATTAATTTTAGAATAATAATTTATTATTATTTTAATAACATTTATAGGAAAATCATAAGTTTCTTAGTATTAAACTTAAATTAATACACCCAAGAGTTGGAGATAAGAGAGAACTCTAGTGGAGATAGATAGGGCTCTAGGATGAGATGGTGGGTCTCAAAGTTGTAAGAGTTGGAGATAAGAGATAGTCTACAATAGTGGAGATAGAGAGGGCTCTAGGATGAAATAGTAGGTCCTAAAAAAGCCACACGTCATCTCTAAAATAAAACTTATGAGATTTGAGAGATTCAAGATTTGAGAGCAAAGAGAAAAGTCTTATTTCTTTATATATTATAGTAGTAGATTCCTTTTGCACTTTTTTTTTTTCACTCTTGTGCATCGCACTAAAATTAAATAATATTATTTATTTATTTAAATATTAAGTAATATATCTTAAGAATATTTCATAAATTTTATTTTTAATAGTATTAGTTTTTTATTATTTGATATACATTATTATTTATATTAATTAATTAATTTTATAATAATAATTTGTTATTATTTTAATAACATTTATAGGAAAATCATAAGTTATTTAGTATTAAACTTAAATTAATACACCCAAGAGTTGGAGATAATAGAGAACTCTATAATAGTGGAGATAGATAGGACTCTAGGATGAGATAGTGGGTCCCAAACTTGTAAGAGTTGGAGATAAGAGAGGAGTCTATAATAGTGGAGATAGAAAGGGCTCTAGGATGAAATAGTGGGTCCCAAATTTGAATGGTGGAGATTAAAGAGAAAAGCCACATGTCATCTCCAAAATAGAACTTATGAGATTGGAGGAATTGAAGTTTGGAGAGCAAAGAGTTTGATAAATGACGACTTAAATCAAATGGTGGAGATTATAGAGGAAAGCCATATGACATCCCTAAGATTGAACGTATAAGTGTTTTGGGAGATAGAGATATGTGAGAAAACTTAGAAGAAAATTTAGGAGAGGTTAAAGATTGTTTTGTTTGACGTCAGTTTGTAAAGACGTATTGTTTGACAATTGATAACCTAAATCAAACGGTGGAGATTAAAGAGGAAAGCCACATGGCATCCCTAGGATTAAATGTATAGGATTTGAGAAATTGAAGTTTAGAGAGCAGGGAGAAAGTCTTATTTTGTTATGTTATATTATAGTATAGATAGTAATAGATTCCTTTTGCACTTTCTTCGTCCACTCCCGTGCATCGCATGGAGTATGCTAGTTACAAGTAGAG
Organism: Tetracentron sinense; assembly: GCA_015143295.1. Classification (NCBI taxonomy): domain Eukaryota; kingdom Viridiplantae; phylum Streptophyta; class Magnoliopsida; order Trochodendrales; family Trochodendraceae; genus Tetracentron; species Tetracentron sinense. The sequence continues at coordinate 21,747,235 of CM026573.1, forward strand.
TGGAGAAATGAGAAAGGGAAACATGAGAGAATAAAGTGTGAGGTGGTGACTAGTAAGTGAGTGAGTGGAGGGAGAGACGAGTGATTGGAGGGAGTGATTGGAGGGAGAGACGAGAGAGACGAGTGATTGGAGGGAGTGAGTGGAGGGAGAGACGAGTGATTGGAGGGAGAGACGAGAGAGACGAGTGATTGGAGGGAGTGAGTGGAGGGAGAGACGAGTGATTGGAGGGAGGGAGTGATTGGAGGGAGAGACAAGTGGGATTAAGGAATTGTTTATTTTGAATTTGAAAGTCAAAGGCCTTGAGAGATAAGGTGAGAAGATTAGGGAGGATAAACTGGAGTAGGGTAGTTTGGATCTCTATGAGATACACTCGTAGAGATGCGTGACAGAGTGGTGAGATAAAGATGGTTGGAGATAATAAAGATGGTTGGATAGAGATGGAAAATGGGATAAGGGAAGGTGAGGTGATGGTATAGGGGTGGGTTGTATCAAGCATTATGCACCCCCTAGATGTGCATGGGATGGGTGATTGCTTATGAGAGGAGAGATGGTGAGAGAGAATAAGTCGGCTTTACGTAAAGAGATGAGAGATGAGAAAGAGTGGGGTGTGATCCAGTACACAGCCACTCTGGCTTATTATTTGGTGTAAGTAGATGCACCAATTGATAGCTACACCCTACTCATTAGATTAGGTATGGGTTGGACGATTAAAAGGTTGGTACACCACCACCTATTAGGGTGTGAAGCGGGCACATGAAAATCTATACACCATCATTAAATTGTGGGTTTTTTGTGAAAACCACCTAACTTTTTAGCTATTTGTAAATATCCCCTTATGTTTTGTAATTTTGTATTATAGTTCACTAACTTTTAAAACTTTACCAAATCCCCTCTTCCATCCAAAATAAAGTTAAGGGATATTAAAATTTTCATGAAATTACATTTTTAACATTTTTTTTAAAATTTTTTTAAGATTCGTGAAAACTTTTACCAGGAAAGTGCTTGGGCCCACTTACTGTGGTTAAGATTCGCTAACCCCTAGGATTCATCTATTTAACCTTGATTTTTAGAAAAAAATATTAACTTCAGGTTGATTATTCTTAATCACAATTAAAGGGACTCTAGAAGTCACCACATGTCCTTTTTAACACCCACTAACTGTGGTTATGATTCATTCACCCCTTGGATTAACCTTAGTTTTTAGAAGAAAAAATATTAACCTTAGATTGATTATATGTTTAACCACAGTTAATAGAGGCTCTACACATTGCCACGTGTCCCTTTTAACACTCACTAGTAGTGGTTAATATTCACTCACTCCCTTTAACCATAGTTAAAGGGACTCTACAAGTCGCCACATGTCATTTGTAACACCCACCAATTGTGGTTATGATTCATTCACCCCTTGGATTAACCTTTGTTTTTAGAAGAAAAAATATTAACCTTAGATTGATTATGCTTAATCATAATTAATAGTGGCTCTACACATTGCCACGTGTCCCTTTTAACACTCACTAGCAGTGGTTAATATTCACTCACTCCTAGGGTTCATGCATCTATTCATGAATTTTAGAAAAGAAATAACTTTAGGTTGATTATGCTTAACCATAATTAAAAAAAAACTTTACAAGGTGTCATGTGTTCCTTTTAACACGCACTAATTGTAGTTAAGATTCACTCACCCTTAGGGTTAATTCATCTATCGTTGAATTTAGATTTTTTAAATAATTGATGAATTATTTGTTAATTAAAGCAATATGGATTTGTATTATAGTCTATTAACTTTTAAAACTTTTAGAAATCCCCTCTTTCATCCAAAATTAAGTTAACGGATGTAAAAGTTTTCATGAAATTACCGTTTTAACCTTTTTTTAAAATTTTATTTTAAGAAGATTCGTAAAACTTTTACAAGTGCTTGGAACCCACTAACTGTGGTTAAGATTCACTAACCCTTAGGATTCATCTATTTAACCTTGATTTTTAGAAAAAAAATATTAACTTCAAGTTGATTATGCTTAACCACAGTTAAAGGGACTCTACAAGTAGCCACATGTTCTTTTTAACACCCATTAATTGTGGTTATGATTCACTCACCCTTGGATTAACCTTTGTTTTAGATGAAAAAATATTAACCTTAGATTGATTTTGCTGAACCACAGTTAACGGAGGCCCTACACATTGCCACGTGTCCATTTTAACTCTCACTAGCAGCGGTTAATATTCACTCACTCTTAGGGTTCATGCATCTAATCATGAATTTTAGAAAAGAAATAGCCTTAGGTTGATAATGCTTAACCACAGTTAAAAAAAACTTTACAAGGTGTCATGTGTCCCTTTTAAGACTCACTAACTGTAGTTAAGAATCACTCACCCTTAGGGTTAATTCAACCATCCTTGATTTTTAGATTTTTTAAATAAGATATTAACCTTACATCGATTAAGCTTAATCCTAATTAAAAGATGATAAATGAGACACATGATAAAGTGTACCGTCCAACTCATTAAAAAGTGGTTAAAAAGTTCATTTCATAAAATATGAACATTCGTTAACTATCTTGTAGTTGGAAGGGTGCATTTGCAAGAATTTTAAAAGTTAGTGGACTAGAATACAAAATCACAAAACAAAAGTGAGTATTTACGAATAACTGAAAAGTTAGGGGGTTTTCACAAAAAAACCTTTTTTTTTAATATTAAAATTTCATTTTGAACTCTCTTGAGTTCAATAGCATAAGTGGCACTTGACTATAGGTAGAATTTTTTTAATTAAATTTTCATTTAGTGTCTTTTCTTCAATAATCAAGGGCCACACATGCAATTGAACTCTCCTTCACATATTTCTTATTAGGAAATATCCTATTGTAATAAAGTGAATGAGATACATTGTATCATTATCAGTGTATCTCTTCACAATTAGATAGTATCAATTAAATTTGAATTTAGGATTTGATTAGGTTTGATTAGATTAGGATTATCTTTGAGAAATCTTTCTATATCAGAAGTCGTGGCATGAAACATTTATTTAAACCCTTTATGGTGTCATTGTAAATCATTCAAGAATTCTCAATAAATTCATTCACTTTATGGTATCAGAGCGGACGATCTACCTGTATTGATTTTTTTTTTTCCCTTTTATTACGTGTTTCCGGCGGGCGGCATTGCCGCCGCCCGTCGGGACTGAAGTTTCTCTATTCTCTTTCTTATTTTTTTTTGTCATCAAAGCCAACATAGATATTAGCATGGTTGGTCTAGTTTTTTTTTTTTTATTCCTCTTTGATGGTTGTCGTAATAAGTGTATCTCCTTTTATTTTATTGAAGACCTCTCTAATGAGAGTTTTTCTTCACATTGCAAATCAATCTTCGGGTGCTTTGGGAAGACGATCATGACAGCTTGATCTAGTGGGCTACCGGCTCCGACAAACTCATAAATATGAGCGGGATGCAACAGAGATAGACTTCACAGACTGGCGGTGACTACCAAGCACGGATGTTTTAGCTCTTTATGTATAAAGGGAGTACTCAAGTTGTGCAAACCCATGAAGATTTTCAATCCACATGTGTTTGAGGGGGAATATTAGGAAATATCCTATTGTAATAAAGTGAATGAGATACATTGTATCATTATCAGTGTATCTCTTCACAATTAAATAGTATCAATTAAATTTGAATTTAGGATTTGATTAGGTATGATTAGATTAGGATTATCTTTGAGAAATCTTTCTATATCAGAAGTCGTGGCATGAAACATCTATTTAAACCCTTTATGGTGTCATTGTAAATCATTCAAGAATTCTCAATAAATTCATTCACTTTATTTCTGTCCCATATCCCTGTGGTTGTGATAGCTAAGATTCATTCCTAAAATATCCACCCACCCCTAATATAAAGGTAAATTGGGTTGAGGAGAAATGGCAGAAGCAATGGGCACACCACATGCTCTAGCTATACCATACCCAGCTCAAGGCCATGTTATACCTCTCATGGAATTGTCATACTGCTTAGCAGAACGAGGCTTCAAGATCACATTCCTGAATACAGATTTCATTCACGAACGTGTCATGGCTGCCTTACCAGAGGACTCTAACATAAAGAATCAGATTCACTTGGTCTCAATCCCAGATGGGATGGGACCAGGGGAAGACCGGAACCATCTCGGGAAGCTTTGCAAAAGTATTTCAAGCACCATGCCGAGCCGCCTAGAGGGGTTAATAGAGAAGATCAACGAATCAAGCAAGGATAAGATCACTTGCATTATTGCTGATGAGACTATGGGCTGGACTGTAAAGATCGCCAAGAAAATGGGAATCCCTCTAGCTGCCTTTTGGTCTAGCAGTGTATGCCTCCGAGCCCAGATCCTTCTCATTCCAAAATTGATTGAAGAAGGAGTAATTGATGCCAATGGTAAGAACATGTGAACTGTACTTAGAAGATTCTGTGATGAACTAGCAATTGATCCTCACAAAAAGAAATTTGACTTTCTTGCAGGAAAAGCTCAGAAACAAAAGATGATCCGGTTGTCTTCTACCCTGCCTGTTATGGACACAACTCAGTTAATGTGGCATTGCTACAACGACCCAATGGTGCAGCAGACTGTATTCCAGTATGTATTTACAAACAATCAAGTAGTAAAAGATGCTGACTGGCTTCTATGCAACTCGTTTTATGATATCGAACCGTCTGCTTTTCCATTGAATCCAAACCTCTTGCCAATTGGCCCATTACTTGCGGGTAATCGGCAAAGACAACCCGCCGGAAACTTTTGGCAGGAGGATTCGACTTGCCTGAGCTGGCTCAATCAACAGCCTGACTCTTCAGTCATCTATGTTGCCTTCGGCAGCTTTACAGTCCTTGATCAGACACAATTCCACGAGCTAGCACTCGGGCTCGAGCTTACTGGCCATAGATTCTTGTGGGTTGTACGGCCAGACCTTACTGCTGGACAAGCCGCCACATACCCAGATGGTTTTCAAGCCAGAGTAGCGACCCGGGGATGGATGGTAGGTTGGGCGCCTCAACAGAAGGTGCTGGCTCACCCTTCTATTGCCTGCTTCATGACCCATTGCGGTTGGAACTCAACTTTGGAGGGGCTAAGCAAGGGAGTTCCCTTCCTATGTTGGCCTTACTTCGGCGACCAATTCCTTAACCAAGCATCTATTTCTGATGTTTGGAAGGTTGGGTTGCGGTTAAATTCAGACGATAATGGAATCATCTCAAGGGAAGAAATCAAAAAAAAAGTGGAAGAAGTACTTGGGGATGAGAATATAAGGGCAAGAACTTTGGCGCTCAAGGAATTGGCGAAGAAGAGTGTTAGTGAAGGGGGGTCTTCCATGAAGAATTTAAACGATTTCGTTGAAGCCATGAAGGGAAAGTGATAAAGATCGTCTCCAAGTGATGGTGTCGACTGAAATCAGACTGATAATGTAGTTTATAAATGTAAGTAATTGAAGGGAAAACTTCATAAGGAAGGATAACAATGATTGATATTCAATGAATCAACAATGTAAGATCGAGTTCATGCATATTGGTCTCCAAATAAAGCATGAGAATGCTACTTCTGTTTGCTCATTTCTTCAAGCCAGGTAAGAGTGTCAAGGAAGATATCAAACAACCAGGTGCTAATGAGATCATATGCAAGAGCTTGAAATCCGTTGTGCCCCTGTTTTTTGTTTTTGGTGTAAAGAGGAATTTTCTTTCATTCACTCAAAACCAAGCCTCAAAGAGTTCCAGGACACACCGGAAACAGTCGTCCGGGAAGGACTTCCGACAATAACCAAACCAACAGATGACCTAATATTCCTGATACTCCAGGAGAGACCTACATGAGGCTCTACTTGCACCTCCAAATTGGCCTCTCGAGGGATATAGCTAAATTGCACCGAGCTACAGAGCTCTATCATTTTTTGGATATCATCCATCAGCATACCAATTTCCCAGTGAGGTAGGGGTGACTTACCCCTCAGGAATTCAATCGATTCTTTCGAGTCCGATTCAATAACCGCCTTGAGACCAACCGCGAGCAATGGCCGCTTGCAACCCCATCCGAATAGCTTCCACCTCCGCAATCCGACTGCTAATGCCTCCTAGAGGTTTGCTTGCTCTAAAGAGGAACTCCCCCATATTGTTACGCGCTACCACTCCCACACCCGCAGGCAATCCATTGAGCAAAGCAACACCATCCACATTTACCTTTATCCAACCTCTCTGGAGGTACCCAAGTCTGACTAGGACTGTCACGAGAAGGACTCAATTGCCGAAGAGGGGCTGATATTTCCTCTATAAAGCTCTCCAACTTTTGAATGACTATAAGAGGATCTGGAGCTGAACCTTTGAACACTGCTTCGTTCCTTAATTTCCAAATGAACCACAATGTAGAGCAAAGACGGATTGCAAGGAGGCCCCTTACATTGAATTGGGGGTGATGCGACCAACGTTCCCACCACTGAGATAAGGTCATTTCGCAAAAACATAAGGTGTGCAAAAGAAAAGTGATAGAAAATCTAATTTTCTAGTTTTTGGCTAGAAGGAAAATTTTAGTGGAAAAGAAAAGTGAGAGAAAATCAGTCCCAAATTTTCTTTCAAAGTGAGGATTTAATTCCCTTCTAAAAAAAACTTGGATTTGCGGGAGAAAATAAAGTGAATCTTAAATTTCACATCTTGTCCCAAATCTTTACTACAACCATTTTTATCACCACCATCATCTCATCAACTCCACCTGCCACTACCTCCACCATCACAACTCGCCACAATTTTATTTTTTAAAATTTAAAATTTAATATATATAAATATATATACTTATATTTTAAAAATATGAAAATAAAAAATAAAAGAATAAAATTTTTATTTTCTTAGCCACCAACCAAGGTGAAAATTTTCTTTTCTTTTCTTTTCCATACTTCTTTAAATTTCTCAGCCAAAAAAAGCATTAGGTTAGTAAGAAAAGAAAAGAAAAAGAAAAGCATGAACATATTTTTCACTTTTTGGTCCGTTGTCCTACTTTATGGATATATATATATATATACTAGTAAAGGTGCACCTGCTTAGCACATGTTAATTTTTATTAATAAAATTAAAATATTTTTAGAGGGCTATATGAACATGACATCTAATGTATACAAACTTAACTGTGGATATGGTAAAATGCAAAGAACACAGACATTAATCAACCTTTGGTTAGTCATTAGAGGAGATCAATTTCTCTTAAAAATAGACAACGAACTGCAGACCCTACCAATGTGGAATCAAACATTCAAAAAAACCAAAATATACTCACAGCTCGGTAAAGTTGAACGTCTAGGAGAAAATGATTTCATATGATTGCACTGTTAGCCTTTAGGTTTTTACCTAAGGTAACATCATTGATTTTGATGATAACACAATAATAGAATGATATTTGTGTTATTAATGTTCTCTTGAGTTTATATGTGAAATTCAGTTATAAAGAGCATTAGCTTACCATTCAAGGCAAAAAGATAGAAATGCAACCAAGCTTAAAGAGGATTCCTCCATCAATCCATAAGAAAGTAATTGGATCACATTGAGATAATTAAAAATTGTATCAAAAGCCAAAGTCCAAGTCGGATAATCAAGAAGATAGAAGGTTGATCATGAAGCTAAAGTCAAATCTGCTCAAGATCAAGGTAGAAGAATTGAAGACTCTCCTAGAAGGTTTAATAGTTTATTTTTGGTCTTAGAGAGCGTTTAGGACTTTTGTAAAAGTCTTCAAAGTGTGGTTGATTGAAAAGTTCATAACCATAGATTGACCATAGGTTCCTTAGACCAAAATTGAAATGATAAGGACCTTAGACTTAATTTGGAATGACCAAAATCTTGATAGAAATAAGGTAGAAGACCAAGAAATTCACTCCCATCATATTGGTCAAGCTTAAGATGACATTTCAAAAGAAAACAGAAATCTTGTTGACGAAATTGTGGAGGTCCACAAATCTCGTTGACGAAATCAATCATAGAGCTTCTGTTTTCTTTTCTGGCCAAATCTCGTCAACGAAATCAGATTGTTCACCCAATCTCGTTGACGAAATCTTGTGGGAACCATAATACTCTGTAATGGTTAGTTTCGTTTTGGATGTTTCTCTAACGAGTCCATTCTTGAGCTATTCAATCTCATTCTTTAAGAGACTCTTAGAGAACTTGAAAGTGATCTATTCGCTTGTATTAGAAGCAAAATTAGATCGTAGCCATCACTCTTTGATTTGAAAACACAAATAAAACAGAAATCGATAACACTTGAAGCTCATTAAGGAAAGGTGATGTGACATAAGAAGGTGCGGTGGATGCGATAGGGATGTTGTCGATGAATCAATAATTCAGGTCACCAGTAACAGTGACTGATATTATGTGGGTTTACTCTTTGTGGATAATAGAAGATTGGTGAATGTATATAGAATTGGATATTCTGTCATTGCTGCTCCTGTTTAGCCCAGCTTTATAAGATGTGTTAGAATTTGCTAATTATTCAAGTTTCTTATTACCTATACATGGTCAGTTGCTTCTACTTTTGATAAACTTATTAACAGAAGACTTGCATCACTCTACTACTTATGACTTAATCTAAGCCTCTTTTTGGACACCTTTGTCATAGAAGGGTGTGATGGTGAAATGGGTGGGTAGCCATTAAGGCATTTCATCAAGATTTGGGAATTCTGATTTCTTGCAGGGAGTGGTACAGGTGAGAAATCCAACATCAGCTATCAGTTAGAGAGCGACTTGATTCTTTAAATCTTTGTTGTTTTGTGACAAACTGTGGATCCACTTGTTTCTAGCAGTATTGCTTTTAGAAGTTCTCTTGAAAGATTATTGCCTGTACCTCTTTTTTTGGTGGGGTGGGGAGCATAGGGGTGGCAACCCCTATGCTCTTAGTGGGCCTAGGGGTCGACTACGGTAGAGTGCTAAGGTATGTGGAGTGGGGCCCGGGGTAGAAGATGGGTGTGAACTGGTTCGATTTCCACCCTTTTTTTTTTTGAAAATTCCTCTCTAAATCGTGGCTACTGTGGTCTTTTATAGAGGATGGGAGAGATGGAAGGTGGATAGGATAAGGATCAAGGGAAGGCGTGGGGGACAACGTCTGGAGCAGCCAGGAGGGGCAAGAGATCAGGCGAGCAGAGGCGTGGCAGGCACTGTTCCTGTCTCAACGAAAAAGACGGTGAACAGTGCCTTATTTAAAAGATTTTTTTTTTTTTGTTATTCGGTTTGTAAACTTGGGCCCAGCATGTGGGCCTTGTCACATGGGGTTGCCGCCCAATATTTAAACCCTTTTTATAAAAAATTTAATTTTTTAAAATTTTTAAATTTTCTTTTTAGGTGGGTCACCCCTAAAATTTAATTTCTTCAAATTTTAAATTTTAAAATTTTAAATTTTAATTTATATATATATATATATACTCATATTTTAAAATATGAAAATAAATAATAAAAGAATAAAATTTTTATTTTCTTAGCCACCAACCAAGGTGAAAATTTTCTTTTCTTTTCTTTTCCTTACTTCTTTAAATTTCTCAGCCAAAAAAAGCATTAGGTTAGTAAGAAAGGAAAATAAAAGGAAAAGCAAGAGCATATTTTTCACTTTTTGGTCCGTTGTCCTACTTTATGGATATATATATATATATATATATATATATATACTAAAAATAAGAAAATAAAAAAATTTAAAGAATAAAATTTTTATTTTCTTAGCCACCAACCAAGGTGAAAATTTTCTTTTCTTTTCTTTTCCATACTTCTTTAAATTTCTCAGCCAAAAAAAGCATTAGGTTAGTAAGAAAAAGAAAAGCATGAACATATTTTTCACTTTTTGGTCCGTTGTCCTACTTTATGGATATACATATACTAGTAAAGGTGCACGTGCATAGCACGTGTTAATTTTTATTAATAAAATTAAAATATTTTTAGAGGGCTATATGAACATGACATCTAATGTATACAAACTTAACTGTGGATATGGTAAAATGCAAAGAACACAAACATTAATCAACCTTTGGTTAGTCATTAGAGGAGATCAATTTCTCTTAAAAATAGACAACGAATTGCAGACCCTACCAATATGGAATCAAACATTCAAGAAAACCAAAATATACTCACAGTTCGGTAAAGTTGAACGTCTAGGAAAAAATGATTTCATATGATTGCACTGTTAGCCTTTAGGTTTTTACTTAAGGTAACATCATTGATTTTGATGATAACACAATAATAGAATGACATTTGTGTTATTAATGTTCTCTTGAGCTTATATGTGAAATTTAGTTATAAAGAGCATTAGCTTACCATTCAAGGCAAAAAGATAGAAATGCAACCAAGCTTGAAGAGGATTCCTCCATAAATCCATAAGAAAGTAATTGGATCACATTGAAGATAATTAAAGATCGTATCAAAAGCCAAAGTCCAAGTCGGATCATCAAGAAGATAGAAGGTTGATCATGAAGCTAAAGTCAAATCCACTCAAGATCAAGCTAGAAGAATTGAAGACTCTCCTAGAAGGTTTAATAGTTTTTTTTTAGTCTTAGAGAGCGTTTAAGACTTTTGTAAAAGTCTTCAAAGTGTGGTTGATTGAAAAGTTCATAACCATAGATTGACCATAGGTTCCTTAGACCAAAATTGAAATGATAAGGACCTTAGACTTAATTTGGAATGACCAAAATCTTGATAGAAATAAGGTAGAAGACCAAGGAATTTACTCCCATCATATTGGTCAAGCTTAAGATGACATTTCAGAAGAAAACAGAAATCTTGTTGACGAAATTGTGGAGGTCCATAAATCTCGTCGACGAAATCAATCATAGAGCTTCTGTTTTCTTTTCTGGCCAAATCTCGCCAACGAAATCAGATTGTTCACCCAATCTCGTTGACGAAATCTTTCGGGAACCATAATACTCTGTAATGGCTAGTTTCGTTTTGGATGTTTCCCTAACGACTCCATTCTTGAGCTATTCAATCTCATTCTTTGAGAGACTCTTAAAGAGCTTGAAAGTGATCTATTCGCTTGTATTAGAAGCAAAATTAGATCGTAACCATCACTCTTTGAAGTGTATGTGAAAATCAAGAATCGGTGGATTCTTATCCTTGAAGCGAGGAGCTTTGTAAGGTTTGATCTCTACCCATAAAGAGATTAAAAAGTCAAGAGAGGGTGTTCTCTTGTAAGGTTTGATCTCGATCCGGAAGAGAGATTGTAAAGGTTTGATCTTTACCTAGAAGAAGATGGGCGATTGAATAAATCTTGGTGAATCCTTCAATGGGGAAGCTTATGGTGGGGACGTAGGCGGCTTGCCGAACCTTGAGAACAAACTCCTTGTGTTTGTATTCTCTTACATTCTCTTTACTTTCTATTTTGCATTATTTGTTAAATTGTTTGAATTTTATTCCCTTTTAATTTTTAAAATTGAAATTCAGCTTAAGAGAATTAGGAAGAAATTCGAAATTGCCATATACCCTATTTACCCCCTAGGGGTCCAAACCTTGGGCATTAAGTGGTATCAGAGCCAAGGTCTCTGTTTTTATAAAGATTTAACCATTTTAGAGTAAAGAACTTATTGGCAAACCTTTGTGCATCTACCTTATGAGAAGGCCAATCTATCCTTAGACCTCCCTTGTTTGATGGGCAAAACTATAATATTGGTAAAAAAATCCGGTGAACCCCAAAAATAATATTTTTAGGTTGAGAACTCACAAACCCAAGGGGGTGGATAGGTTTCCCTACAAGTCTATCTACCCTTTTTAAGATTTAATAATTAAATTATAACTAAGAGAGGATGAACAATAAAATACGAAAATAGGGAAGACAAGGAAACCACAACACAAAGATTTTTACATGGAAACCCTTCTGGGAAAAACCACGGGACCTAGTCTAGCAAAAAGATTACTAAGACAAAGTAAAGATACTTACAGACTCGAACCTCACCCAAACTCTTCAATCCACGGCTAGTCCTACATGCCTCAATAAGTAATCACGTTCTCGCAAGACCCGTGAACAACCTTAGCAGCCCCTACTTCTCTCAGGTCTCGATAATCACGATCTCCAAAATTCAATCTCCATCAATGACAGCTGGATTCCACCGACCAAATATCCATGATCCTTCTCGGATCGATCTTCTTTACAAAGGTTCCGGAACACACCGACCAAAGTGTTCTTCACAGAACTGATTAATGGTTTTTAATCACACAATCCTTAGATATATCCCAATCAAAAGAAAAAGCAAGCAAGGATAAAAGAATGACTTGCAATCTCTAGGGTGGAAGATGAGAGGGCAATGAGTTTGAGCAACCCCAATAATCCTTTAAAAACAATCTAAATTCTCACAAACTTCCTTGGTTCAAGTGGGGAATCAAACCCAACTTATATAGAAGCAAATTCAAGGTTAAAACATTCTAAAACACTGAAATCGAGCACCTCGGTCTGTCGGCCATCATGGGCGGTCAACCGAATTTTAAAAATCGATATTCGCTCTTGATTTCTTTATGAAAGTTGTAGATCTTTTCAATACGATCAATTTGATAAATTATGGAGCAAAATTGGACCTGCGGTCAATGAGTTATGCCCTTACAAGGAACTTTGGTTTTTATGATCCTCTAACACTTGCAAGGCTACATATCTAGTCACCTAAGGTTTATATAATTATTCTAAGTCAATTTCCACCTAAGGTAACATGGTATCTCGGTACCATCCTATTAGTGAAATGAAGGCTATGATCAGAATGTCTTCAACTTATATTCTTCGGTATTCATCTTCACTTGTCTTGGATGCTTCTAGGCAATGACACAAGACACACTAGACTCACTGTTTTGACAATGGAATGAGCCAACACTAAAACATGAACTTTACAATCTCCCCATTTGGCAATTACGTGGCAAAACATAACTGAAATACACGACTTGACGCAAACTCGCCCCAAAAACATCAAATAGAGAATTAGGCCATTAAATGACTGCAACACAATTACATGACACAAATTGAAATACAACCCAAATTATAGACACTAGAAGCTCTTGTCATGTAAGATCTGTCTGCTGCAAACCTGCACCTGCACATGGTAATAAAACCTCATGAAGCTTGTATGAAATATAGAAATAAGTAAACACAGGTATTGCAAAGAATGTACTGAACTCGGGAAATATATCATAACATTCTCCCCCTTTTTGTCACAATTGCCATAGGTAGAAAAGAAGCCAATATCACAAAAATATACCAATTTAGAGCATATGCAATATCAAGGTAACCACAATACAACCAATACAACCAAGCAAATGCAGACAATGCAGGGACTAAAAAGCGGGGAACAAAATATAGCAAAATAAACTAAAAACTCCCCATCAACAACTCAACTTGATCTTCTCCCCCTAAGATTAAGGACACCGCCAAAAGCAGGGCACTTATGCTAGAAAGACACATGCCAACTAAAAAGGAAACACATGATAATAATACTAAAAATGTATCATGTGCCACACAAACATGTATCAAAAGTGTTAGCCTCAAGGTTACAACTCAAAGTACCCTTAATAGTTTTGATGATAACACAATAATAGAATGATCATTATGATACTAATGTTTCCATTTAGTTTGTGTACTTTCAGAGAAAAAGAGCATTAAGATCATCATTCAAGTTATGGAGTATTGAAAAGATCAAATACTCAAGAAAATAAAATTCAAAAGCCAAGTATCAATCATTTTAAAGAAAAAGCTTCAAGGACTCAAGCCAAAATCATGAAGCAAAGTCAAGACTGAAGAAAGAAGACCAACTCTCAAAGTAGTCTTATGTTATCTTTAAGAGTATCTAGGACCATGTAAAAGTCCTCAAGATCTTGGAACTTGATTGCTCAAAAATACAATCTGTTCAAGCATTCAATGCTCTATTTTTCATTGAAAACCTAGAATCCCAATCCCTGTGTGTTTGAGCATTCAATTCCAATCATTTTTGAGAGATTATTAAATTTATTTTTCACTCTCATCTAACTCATCAAGGAGCATTCAATTTTGGATTTATTATCCAACCACTCTTTGTAAAAAGCTTAGTCAAGAATCCAGGATTCTTGCACCAGTGAAGACGAGTTCTTCTTATAGTCAAGAGAGGCACTCTCTTGAAGAGGTTTTATCTTGAGCCTGAGAAAAAGATTGTAAAAGGTGTAATCCCCATAAAGAAGGATTATAAATGCTTGCTCTTTGCCCGTAAAGGAGTATGATAAGTGGAATCATGTGAAAATCCTTAAAGCGGGAAGCTTAAAGGCGGGGATGTAGGCAAGTTGCTGAACCCCGATATCAATATCTTGTGTGGTATCTTTTATCTTTCTCTCTCTTTGTTTATCTTGTTATTGCTTGCAACATTTATGTTAATTCATTTTAATTCCACATAAATCACCTAGAAATTTTTTTAATTGCCATTGACCCTAATCACCCCCCTCTAGGATCCATTAGCTGGATAATAATTGGTATCAGAGCCTAGTACTCTAGCTTTTCAGATTTAATCATCTTAGAGTTAAACATTTTTAATGGCAAAATTTTTTGCTACTACCTTAGGAGATGGCCAATTGACCACCCGTCCTCAATTGTTTAATGGAGAAAACTACAACTATTGAAAAACCCGGATGATGTTCTACATCCAAGCTCTTGACTATGAATGCTAGAGAGTCATAGTCAAAGGTCCACATCTTCCAACAAAATTGGTTAATGATGTTAGAATTCCTAAAGTTGAGGAAGAGTGGAATGAGGCTGATATGAAACTCATTCAGATAAATGCTAGGCAATTAGCAATTTATACTGTGGTCTAAGCCCACAAGAGTTTAATAGAGTCTCAGGATGTGATTCAGCCAAAGAAATATGGGATAAACTTCAAGTTACATATGAAGAAACCAACTAAGTTAAGGAAGAAAAAATCAGTATGTTGGTTCACAAATATGAACTTTTCAAAATGAAAAAAGATGAACCAATTAGTGAAATATTCACTAGGTTTACTAACATTTTGAATGGACTAAAGGCACTTGGTAAAGTTTACTCTAGTACAGAAATGTAAGAAAGGTGCTACGTTCATTGCCAAAGGAATGGTCTCCCAAAGTGATAGCCATTCAAGAAGCAAAGGACTTGACCAAGGTTCAAATGGATGAGCTTCTAGGGTCATTAATGACTCATGAAGTTATCATGAAGAGGCATCAAGAAGATGAGCCCAAACTCAAGATAGGACTTGCTCTAAAATCATCTCAATAAGAAGAAAGTGAAGAAGATGAAAGCGATGAGGATGAAGACATTGCCTTCATGGTTAGAAAATTCAAGAGGTTCCTTAAAAACAAATGGAACTTCAAGAAGAAGCCTTACAAGAAAGAAATCACCAAGGAGGTATTCAAAGGTGAAACAAGTAAGAAGGAACCAATTGATGCCCAGATAATGGACCCTAGAGGGGGGGTGAATAGGGTTTATGGCAAATTGAAAAATTATTCTAAGTGATATATGCAGAATTTAAAACTTATCACAACAACTACCAACTAAATTCAGAGATAATAAAAGAAAGAGAAGGATAGAGATACCAGACACCAAATATATTATCGGGGTTCAGCAACTTGCCTACGTCCCTGCCTTTAAGCTTTCCTGCTTCAAGGATTTTTACATGATTCATTAATTGTACTCTTCTTTTTCGGCAGAGAGCAAGCCTTACAATCCTTTTCCAGGCTCAGGAAGAATCTTTAACAATCCTTTTACAGGCTAAGGAGTAACCTCTTCAAGAGAGACTCTCTCTTGGAAACAAGAAGACTCACTTCTTAACCGGGTGCAAGAATCCCTGATTCTTGACTTTCAATGAGAACAGAGATTTTTTGATTTACAATCTGAATTGAAAGCTCCTTAATTGAGCTAGATAAGAATTGAATGCAAAGCTTACAATCTCTCAAAATTGATTGGAATTGAATGCTCAAAAGAAAGGGATTGTGATTCTAAATATTCAATAGAAAACAAAGTATTGATTGCTGAGCGTTAGTGAGTGATGAATAAGCAATAGAATAGTGATTGGAATCCTTAGTATTATACATTTTTATCATAAATCAGCTCTATTTATAGTTGGGCAATCAATATGACCGTTGGGAGTAGCATTAAATGCGAACTAGTCGTTTAAAAATAGCCGTTATAGGTTTTTCCCACAGGCACTCGTCGACAAGTGAGAAGGAATTTGGCTTGAGTCGTCGCCGAATGGAGACAGAAGCAATTGCTTCATTTTCCTATCACCCACTCGTTGACGAGTCTTTTGTACTCGTCGACGAGTTCACTGAAATTTTTCAGTAAACTCATCGTAATGAGACCAAAAAGATAGGAATCATGCTAGGTCCCTTAGGCAATTAGAAAATCAATATTTTAGTCATTTTTAGGGTCCGAGAATGATGTCCAAGTTATACTAGGTCACCTAGGGTCTATCTAGGTATTCTATGAGCAGTTGTTTTCCAATAACTTGAGGACTTTACAAGGTCCTAGACACTTTAACTTAGACACTAGTCTTCATGAAAGATGATCTTCAATCTTGAATTTAAGAAGCTTTACTCTTGATAGATCTTCATGCATTGACTTTGAGCTTTTGGTGCTTCTTAGAAGAATTAGTCTTTGACTTTGACTTTGACCTTGATGACTTATGCTCTTCAATTCTTCGTATCTTGAAATTTGATTTGACATGTACTGCTTTTGCTGAAATTTTACATACTTAAAGAAAATATTAGTATATCAAGAGGCATTTCATTATTGTGTTATCATCGAAACAATATAGGGTACTTAGAGTTGTAACCTTGAGGCTAACAATCTCCCCCTTTTTGATGATGACATAATAATGTGAATGACTTGGGGTGAGTTCCCCCTTAATACTGAAAATTTGAGGATAGCTGCCCCTCAACAAATGTATTAAAATTTTTAAGCTAAGAGAGGTAATAAATCAAATTCCAAGAACATACATTATTCATTCAACAAAGAGTCTTAACTTATGGAATCAACAAGTAAGGAAAAAATCAATAATTATCATTCATAAGAGCATACATTCACATTTTTCTCCCCCTTGGCAACATAAAAAAAATAATAATAAAGGAGGGACAAAAAGACGATGTAAATGTCATAGATATGAATAAAAGGTTACATGAGAGTCTAGACATAAAAAAAAAAACAACAAAAAATTTAAGGTCTTCATCACAATTTTTGTCTCTTTGTAGGCCTATCTGGCTTTGATGTAGGTTGTTTTGGCTTGGTCTTGGATAGGTCTTCAGAGGAAGATGAGATCACATCAGCTGCAGGGGGCACTGGAGGAGTGGCTTGAGGAGGCTGTTGTGGAGGAGCTGGATAAGGAGGGGCTGAAGAGGAAGCTGGAGGTGGCTGAGGAGGAAAGTAAACCTCTGTGGGAATAGGAACAAATCCCAACTTGTGAGAAGTGGAGGCAGAGTCTAAGGCAATCTGACCCACCTTGGCTGCCATTACTCCAACTACTGGAGCTTGATCATTTAAGAGGCTTGCCATTTGATGGATGTACCTAACTTGGACATTGATAACATTTCTTATGCTTGTCGTATCTCTCAGAAGCTTTGCACTCTCAATGTAGGCATCCTCAGATTTGCTATGCATTATGGTGATGATGGAGTCCACTCTATCCTTGATGACATTCACTGCCATTTCAACCTCTGCCAATCTAGGCTCACTAATCTTCACTTCTGACTGAACAAGCTCCATCTTTGAATCTAGAGATGAAAGCCTCTCTCTAGTCTCTGACTGGAGTCTCTCAAACTGAGCTGTCTGAGAAGCTTGAAAGTTCCCAAAAACTCTCTCTAGTATTCCTAGAACTGAAGCATCCTCTGACTGATCTGCATTTGAAAATGCTCCATACTGGAGGCCATGGAGGCAACCTAGGCAGTCAGTAGGGTCATCTGCTCACCTGAAGGTGTAGGCCTAGAAGGAGATGCAAAATGGTGTCCTGTATCCTCGAAATGGTCTGAACCCTGTCTGTGAGAAGACTCAGGAACATCAATATCAATCTGGATATCTCCCCAGTCAGGCTCAGCCTCTACCTCAGCAGCTATCTCATCCTCTATATCATGAACTGGCTGATCAGCAGTCTCTGTCTCAGGCACTGTCTCAGCTGTCTCTGTCTGCACTACTGGCTCAACAGGTGAGGAGGGAAGAATAGGAGAATGAGGAGCAACAGGAGTGGAGTGAAAAGGTGGAGGAATGGATAGAGGGATGGAAATTTTAGGAATATCAACAGGAGTGGAGGTAGGAATAGTTTGGGATTTTGGGACCCAAACATTACTAGACTCTATATAAGAGCATCCCATTCTCATGATAGTAGCCTTGGAGTAGACATCGGAATTAGAAATAGACTTTTTGTCCTGATAGGAGTCAAAAGGGATTTTAAAATGTTTAAAAAGTCTAGTGAGAGCAAGACCATAGGGAAGTCTGCCTGTGGTCCTCTTGGCAGTGTCTTTCATCACATTGACAATGATGAAAGATAGGTCTATGTGTTGGGAGGTCAGAATGCACCAAATAAGAAACACATCAAAAAAGGTAATGAAATCTCTGCCACCACCACGGGGAATAATACCATAAGTGATAATATGGTGTGCAAGACGAGCATCAAGGGTAAGATCCTTGAGCTTTGGAGGAATGGGGTTAGTGATGTTTTGATTGACACACATCAGTTTGAATGCCTCAATGACATTGAATCCCTCATGGGAAACCCACTGATTTGTGGTGTATTCTTGAAATGTGCCGGTTGGAAATTTCAAGATAGAACGAAGTTCTTCCACATTAAAGGATATGAGTTGGGCATGTGCATAAGAGTGGAATTTTTGGGCGGTTTTGTCAAAAGGAAGATTATAATAAAATTGTTTACAAAGATCAGGATACATAGGTTCACGGAATCCAAGGAACCTGTGCCATATAAGATCGTGGAATTTATAAACAATGAAATCAAGTCCTATGCTTTTGAGAAAGTCAAAATCTGGAACTTTACCATACACAGGTTCACGCTTGCTGAAGTATCTTGTGTATTTTTCTTGAGCCATAGGGGTCTTGAAGAGCACAAGTAATTCTTCTTCACTTTGTGAAGATTCTCCTACTTTCTTTTTTCCTTTCTCTGTAGCTGTAGTCTTCTTCTTTGGTAGAGAGGGGTTCTTCATACGAGGAGCCATAAGATTTGAAGGAGATTGGAAGATTAGGGAGAAGACTAGCGGGTAGAAGAATGCGAGGGAAAGAGGATTTTTGAACAATAGAACAGTGAATAGTAAAAAATTTAAGTTAAAATATATAGTCTCAAGGGCACTCATTGGCGAGTAGGTCAAACTCATCTTCAAGTGGCTTCAAAACCTGAAGAAAATCAACGTACTCGTCGTCGAGTAGCACTAACTCGTCGTCGAGTGGAGCTCGAAACGAAAGATTTAAAAACCTATAACTCACTCGTCTTCGAGTGGAGAGGAGTCGTCGACGAGTCCAGGCAAAAAAAATTGAAAAAATCAAATTCAGGATGAATTTCTTAATCATTAAAAACCTTTTGTAAATGATTTTAGGCCATTTTAAAACATGAGAAACTACATATCAAGTTAAGATATGGCACAAACATGATCAAACAACTTTCACATAAAGATTTTATTTTGTTCTTCTTTAGGCATATTTTTCAATTGATGTCATCAAAATTAGCCATGCCTAATTCTCTTCTTAACTTATTGAATCTTTTATAAGGGAGAGGTTTAATGAATATGTCTACAAGTTGGTTGTCAGTTTCAACAAATTCCAACATTATATCTCCATTTTGAACATGATCCCTTATGAAATGATATCTTATTTCAATATGTTTTGTTCTTGAATGTTGGATTGGATTCTTTTTCATACATATTGCACTTGTGTTATCACATTTAATTGGAATCTTATCATAAAAATAATTTGAAGTCTTCTAATTGTTGTTTCATGTATAATGTTTGAGCACAACAACTCCCAGCTGTTACATATTCAGCTTCAGCTGCTGATAGAGCTACAGAGTTTTGTTTCTTACATGACCATTGATCGGTGCTAAATGTTATACATAAAAGCACCTCAAACTTAACTTGCTAATCATTTAGAGTAATTATTTATATTATTTTATGCTACTTGGTTGTTTATTCTTATTTCAGGTTCATACGAGGAAAAGAAGATAAAATAGAAGATTTAAAAGCTTCAAAGACTCCAAAAATCTCAAAAAAAAAGAAGAGTAAAAGAAAGAAGAAGAAAAGAGAGCGAAATCGCAGAAATCTACCCTGATAAATCGATTGGCCAAAATCGCACTTCTATCAATAGAGGGGTAGTTTGGTAATTTTTCTTTATCCAAAATTTATGAAAATTTTTGGGTAGATTCTAGATGACCTAAAGGAGCTATGTTTAAAATTTCAGGTCAATCCGATTAAAATTGAGCTCTCTAGAATTATTTGAAGTTCAGTGGCAAAACTGTAAATAGGGTGAAATAATATTCCGTGAATAGTGTTTTAGTACTTCTAAACACTTTCCAACTCTATTATTGTCTTCCTAAATGATGGTTTAATCCTCATTCAACCCTAAGAGAGTTTAGAGAGAGAAAAAGAAGAGTTGTACCTCAATTAGAACTCCTTATTCTAGAAGGACTCTATCTTTCTATCTTTCTCTATAAAAAGGAGAATTCTTAGCCATTATCATGAGAGAGAGAGAGAAATTTGTAGAGATTTTGGATCTGAAGAAGAGAAGCTCTGGAGATCAAGGAAGTCATGAAGAGAAGTGCTGCAACTTTGTCCATGAAAATGTTGCATTCCTCCCTCGCGATGAACTAATTTCCACTCTAGGGTTTCGATGAAACCCTAGCCAAGTAACTGTGTCCTTTATTTTGTTTTTATTTTAATTCTCTGCATTGTAAGACATTGATTGCATAATGAGAGAGTTGTTTCTACAACTAAGATTTATTTGAATTATATTTAATTTCAATGGAATTCTCAACCTTGTCTTAGGTATAATGAAATTGGGATTAAAACCACTTGTGTTAATTTTCGTTAGAATTTAAACATAGGTTTTATGCAATGGTTTTAAAATATCGAGAGATTAAATCTGAAAAATATTTTATGCTAAGGGACGACGAGTGATTACACAATCATAGATTAGTGTGTATCATTCGTGCTAACCGAAGATACGATATTCTAAGGATATAATCCCTTGAACTTTTCTTGAGCAGTTGAGAGGGGACGTGCTCTCACTCTAACTGGAATGTTTACAATTTAAGAGGTTATAATAAATTTAAAATAGGGATTAGTTATTAGGTTAGTGGTGGATTTGAAAACCCTAGATTTTCTCTCCAAAAGGATTTAAAAACCCAATTGTTTTTAGTCTAATTTAGAAATTTCATTTAAATTAGTTTAATTCATTGTTTTAGTTTAATCAAATCAAAATTCAATTGCCTCAATTATTAGTTTAAAATTAATCTGAATAAAAAGCAACGAAACCAGCGCAGTCCTCAGAGGAACGATACCCTTACTAGTACTATTCTACGAAATTATTACTAAGAAGGAATAATTTAAGATTGATTGACGATCAACCATGAAACTAAGGAGTGTCCTAAGAAGTGACATGAGCCACTAGTGCTTTTTCGATCAACTTTGCAATCAGCAAAGTCTGCATCAGAATAACTCACTAGTTCTAATGTTGTGTTCTTAGGATACCAAAGTCCTAGATCAATTGTTCCACTTAAGTATTTAAAAATTCTTTTGATAGCAGTCATGTGTGATTCTTTAGGATTAGCTTGAAATCTAGTACACATACAAACACTAAACATAATATCAGGCCTACTAGTAGTTAAATATAGTAAATTACCAATCATACCTCGATACTTTGTTTCTTCCACGTTTAAGCCTTTTTCATCTTTATTCAGCTTTGTGGTTGGACTCGTAGGAATATCAGCATTCTTTGAATTGTCTATACCAAACTTCTTTAGTAGTTCTCTAGTGTATTTGCCTTGACTTATGAAAATGTCTTCTTTAGATTGCTTGATTTGAAGTCCAAGGAAGAAGGTTAGTTCTCCCATCATGCTCATTTCAAATTCATCCTACATTGTCATAGCAAATTCCTGACAAAGGAATTCATTCGTAGATCCAAAAATGATATCATCAATATAGATTTGAATTAAAACTATATCATTGTTTTTGGATTTAATAAACAAGGTAGTATCAATTTTACCTCTAATGAACTCTTTTTCAAGTAGAAAACCACTAAGTTTATCATACCAAGCTCTAGGAGCTTACTTTAAACCATATAGAGCTTTAGTGAGTTTGAAAACATGATTAGGCATTTTGTGATTTTCAAAACAAGGCGGTTGTTCTACATATAGTTCTTTAGAAATAAATTCATTTAAGAAAACACTTTTAACATCCATTTAATATAGTTTAAAATTCTTAAAACAAGCATAAGCAAGCAACATCCTAATAGCTTCAAGTCTAGCGACAGAGGCAAATGTTTCATCGTAATCAATTCTCTCTTCTTGATTGTAACCTTGGGTTACTAGTTTAGCTTTATTTTTAACAATATTTCATTCTTCATCCTTTTTATTTCTAAAGACCCATTTAGTACCTATTATAGATTTGCTTTTAGGCCTAGGTACTAAATTCCATACTTGATTTCTTTCAAATTGGTTTAATTCTTCTTGTATAGCTATTCCCCAAGATTCATTATTAATTACTTCAAGAGCATTCTTAGGTTCAATTTGATAAAGGAATTCAAGATTATTACCTATGTTTCTTCTAGTTCTTACACCTTGATCCATATTACTAAGAATTTGTTCTTTAAGATGATCTTTAATTAATTTTCATGTCTTAGGTAGATGAATTTCATTATTTTCTTTATTTTCTTCTAAATTTTTATCTTCTAAGTTAATAGTATTTTCCTGATTTGCATTTTCTTCTTTGTTGATTTCCAAGTTTGCTATATCCTTAGATAGGTTATCTAGTTGGTTAGTATGATCATCTTCAAGATTTTTAGATTTAAAAGGATTTGATTCATAAAAAAAAACATGCATAGATTTTTCAACAATTAAGGAAGTTTTATTCAACACCCTATAACTTTGCTATTAGTAGAGTAACCAAGAAAGATTTTTTCACTAGATTTTGGTTCAAATTTCTTCAAGTTTGGTTTACTATTTAGAATAAAATATTTACAACCAAAAACTTTGAAGTAACCGATATTTGGTGATCTACCATGCCAAAGTTTATAAGGAGTTTTGTTTAATTTATTTCTAATTACCACTCTATTAATTACATAACAAGAAGTGTTAATGGCTTCAGCCCAAACATAGTTAGGTAAGTTATGTTCATTTAACATGGTCTGACCAATTTCTTGTAAAGATCTATTCTTTCTTTCCACAACTCCATTTTGTTGAGGAGTTCTAGGGGCAGAGAAATTATGGTTAAACTCATTTTCCTCACAAAAGGATTCAAGCTCTTTGTTCTTGAATTCTCCACCTCTATCACTTCTTATAGCATTAATGGAGTAACCTTTTTTTATTTTATACTCTTTTATAAAACTTTTTAAATAACACATGCACTTCATTTTTATGAGATATGAATAATACCCAAGTAAATCTAGAGTAGTCATCAACAATGACAAAAGCATAAAGTTTACCTGCTAAACTAGCAACATCATTAGGTCCAAACAAGTCCATATGCAATAATTCTAGAGGTCTAGAAGTAGATAATACTAGTTTCTTTTTGAAAGAAGATTTGATTTATTTACCTAATTGACAAGCATCACAAACTTTATCTTTTAAAAACTTGGTTTTTGGTAAACCTTTAACTAGATCTTTTCTAGATAATTTTAATAAAAAATCCATACTAGCATGGCCTAGCCTTCTATGCCATAACCAACTAGTTTCATTAATAGTTGAAAAACATATAAGGTTTTGAGAAATAAGTTCATCAAATTCAATGGTATATACTTTTTCAAGTCTATGAGCTATGAATAAGGTTGTAATGTTATCTTTATCCTTAATAATACAAACATTTGACTTAAAAAAGACATTTAGACCTTTGTCACACAATTGACTAATGCTAATTAAGTTATGTTTGAGGCCTTCAACAAGTAAAACATTTTCAATAAAAATTGTAGAGTTCTTACCAACATTACCTACGCTGATGATCTTTCCTTTTGCGTTGTCCCCAAAGGTCACATGTCCTCCATCCTTTGGAGAGATTGAGATGAATAGATCTTTGTTCCCAGACATGTGCCTTGAGCATCCACAGTCCAAGAACCATCTTGTCTTGGAGGTGCTAGATTTCAAACAAACCTACAAGATAAAATTTAAGTAACTCTAACATATGTTCCTCCCGAAACCCATACAGTTTTGGATGAATCCCAAATTGATTTTTTGTTAGACATATATGCCCTCAAAAGCCAATAAGAGACTTTTCTATGTTGATTAGACAAGCATCATATTCACACAACCAACTATAAAGGATATTTATATTAATTACTGTCTCATATGATGATGACATAAAGTTCCTTACGTAACATTGTAGGAAAATCATGCAAAGGTTGCGAGGAGATATGATTTTCCGGTTCCTTGTAAACCTAATATTGTTCGAAGCCTCTAGAGTACTGGTTGGGCGTCATACTTCATCATGGCTTGCACATGTGTAGTTCAATGAGATAGTGTGATGAATCTCATTTACAGAGAGTGGTGACTCTTGACTAACATTTGAGTATATGTAGCAAGTACATAATATTGAACGGGGTCACTAGTGGATACCCTATAGAATACACTGTCAGATTGTATTAGGATTATCCATTTGACAAATTGTCCTTAGACCTGAGAGGTTAACATCTTCTCAAACATTTGTCTATATGGCTTTGATGTGCCAATCGGCAATGTCCAATACACATGACTAACTCCGGGTATGTTGGGTCATGTACACAATGTTTGGAGAGGTGTGTAAACACTCAATAAGGAATCCACAACTCCTTAATTGGAGATAATGATATCAAGGTGATACTTATTGAACTGAACTGTTAAATCCAGTACTGGTGTTTTTCGGTAAAATGGTTTTTATCGAAATTGATAATTTTAAAATGGAAAAGTATATATAAATATATATGTCAGTTCTTTTCTAATGTTTCTTCAAAAGTGTTTTTGAGGTTCAGTTCAATGAAAAAGTAATCATGAGAAAGGGTTCTATTCATAAGCTAGGGACTAAGACAGTGGAATTGTTCCAATCCCGGAAGCTTACAAGTAATATCAAAATGTGGAAGGATTTATTTGTAAATATATTGTGAGATAGTACTTACAAGCAATTCTCTAATTTCTGGAGGTTAATCACTTTGTATTAATGGACATTAATTGTGATTGGTGGAAGTCTAGGGACTTAGATAACATTCTATGATCCCTAATGGAGTTTTAGGAAAGGTGTTTCCTAGTAACAATGCTTTAACCAAAAGGTTGAGTACTTGGTCCCACAATCGGAAATAGGAGATCCCTTTAGATCCCAGACACAAGGACCTTCTTAAAGTATTTAAATTAATTTATAATTAAATTAATTAATTTCTCTAAGTAATCACTATATGGTATAGTGAAGCTCTAAAAGGTGGAATCACATTGGATGTGAAAAACCAAATGGGTAGGACTCATTGGGGATTTTATTAAAAGAATCATAAAGTTACCTAATAGGGTTTGGAACCCTAGGGGCGTGTGGAGTGGGGCCCACCTAGGGTGGGACGCCCACTTCATAGAGGTGTTAAATAATAATATTATTATTGTTTAATTAGTATCTAATAACTACTCTCCTTATTGGATAAGGTTAGTTCGTTAGTTAGAGTTAGTTACTAATTAAAGATTCCTTGTTGGACAATGATTCTATTAGTTTCTTACTAATCAAGGATTGCTAATTGGATTAGGATAAGGATAATATTAATTGGACACTAATGGATAAGGTTAGTTTCTATTAATGATTATTCCTAATTGGATTAGGAGAAATCAAGATTTAGAAACAAATTGAGGAATTCGAATTGGATAAGAAAGTGGACTCTTGAGTTGCAAGCAACCCAAGCTCTCCTATTTAAAGAGGTGGACGTCCAAGGCTTGGGACACAATAAAATTTCTAGAATTTTATTTTCTCCTCTCCTCAATCTCACGCCCTCCCACTCCTCTCTCTTTAAGGATCTTTATTTCAAGATCCTAGAGCTGGAAATTTGGAAGGGCTATTAGCTTCCATTAGAGAAAGCTTTAAAGGAAAAAGAAAGTCGTGTGAATTGACAGGAGACTTGATACTTGTGAAGTTTTGCGAGTACTATTCTTATGTGGATTTGACTTAACAATTTCAATGTCGCAAAGGTGAATGTTATTCTAACCTTCATTGAATAAAATCAATTAGAATCTTAGTTAGATCTTGGGATTCGATGTATGCCCCCCAAGAACTGTGTTTGTAAAATTAAAAAGACGCATACTTTCAGTGGTATCAGAGCCTTGGCTATGCTTCTCTTTGATTTTAGGGTATAATCAAGATTTATATCAAGAATGCCTCACCTATGAATTTTGGTTGCCCTAATGAATCAATCTTCTAGATTCTTGATTATTGGATAATCATTTATTAGGGCTAAGGGAGCCCTCTAGTTATTGAGGGAGAGATCAAACCCTTATAAATTAGTGTGATACTAATTTCAGTTTTGGATGATTTCAAAACCTCTCTTAATTCTATTAGGGATAGGTATATAGAGATATAAATTTGGTTAAAGCCCTTTAAGGATTTAGAGATCCTTTTAGAATATTAAATTAAATTGTTTAATTTATTCTTGTGAGCTCGGGCAAGTTTTCCTTTTGATTTAGACCACTTAGATACCAATTGAAATTTTGGCTAACATATATAGATGGGATTTTATTTATTAAATAAATCTCATGGTGTTTGACACCCTTGCTTAAGCATTCTGTGAGATTAAAGCTTATTTTGATTAAAATTGATTCATGGATTTTCGGATTTGTATTTGATTAGAAGAATCGATACAGTTTCGGTATTTCGGCTATAACTTTGTGACTGTAAGTCCGATTCAGGCCCATCAGTACATCATTTCAAAGCCGTCGAAAAGATCTATAACTTTTGTGAAGAAAGTTTTTCCAGAATCAATCGTTTTGAGGGTCAAAACTTGAGTCGAAAATCTAAAGCCGGGAAAAAGAGTTTTCTAAATTAATTTTCCAAGAGGCTTTCAAATTTTTCCTAAATTCCATTATTTGATTTGGGAGCATGGGATGCTATTAAATCGTTTAATGAGCTATCAATTAATTAAATAGTTTAATTATTTGATTCGAGAGCATGGGCTGAGATTTAATTAAATTGTTTAATTATCTGCTTCGAGTCCACGAGCTATCATTTAATTAAATGTTAATCATGATATCCTTTATAGTTCCCTAAAAAGTTTATGAGAATTATACCATAATTATTGTAGTTGATTTGGATCAATTACATGTGCTCAGAATTACCGACTACATAGTATTTATAATTTTTTTTTTGATTAATAGTTAATCAAGTAATTACATAAATGCCATTGGTTGAGATACAGTGTCGCGACCCAAAACCCACCCTAGGAGTTAGAGTGAATCATGGACGACTAAATCATGACTTGCTTGACAAACCACCTGCAAAACACCCACAGATCATATACAATAGAGGATAACAGCGGAAGCATAACTATAAGACGCTGCGGAAGTCTAACAAACCTCTAAGTATATACACATGGTCCAAGTTTTAATACAAAGAAATCAAAACAAAGAAAGTGCGGACATGCCCGCCAAAATACATGGATATAATCACTCATGCTCACCCACAGATAATCCACTCAGAATCTAACACCACCTACTGATAACCCTCTACGGGAGGTTCCTCCAAAGGCTCCTCGACGTACTCCTCCTCCACCCATGGACCAGGAGCACAAACATCAAATGGAGCAGCAGCTCCCCCAGAACCTGCCGACATAAGAAGTACGGCTGAGCATGGAATACTCAGCGGGTACTAAATACTAACCAACAGTTATAGCAAGAGATAGCAATGCATACCCAGGAAACAATATAGATATATATGAATCAGGAACAGTTAATATCATACAAAGAAATAAGGAAATTCATAATCATGCTTGCAGTTCATGAAAGGCCGATAAAATCCTTGAAAAACACTATGCACTTGACTTGACTTAAAATACCCTTCGCGTAATTGGGAACTTATTTACCGTGTCATGCTTGTCATGCTTGTATCATGCGTGCCATGTCATGCTATGCGTGTCATGCGTGTATCATGCTTGCTTATTCGGAATTTAAACATGTTCACATGCCTAGTTGCCGTTCATAGTCCGTCGCAACTAGTATCCTATATGCTGAATGATATGCCTAGTTTCCGTTCATAGTCCGTCACAACTAGCATCCATGCGAAATGTGTATGCCTAGTTACCGTTCATAGTCCGTTGCAACTAGCATTCATGAGAAATGTGTATGCCTAGTTGCCGTTCATAGCCCGTCGCAACTAGCATCCATGCGTGTCATGCCATGCCTTGAGTGTCATGAGATGCTATGCCATACGTGTAATGCGATGCCATGCCATGCTTGTAATGCGATGGGATGAGAGACCCTTCCCTATGCAATGCATGATCATCTTGTCCTTGCCAAAAGTGAAGTGAAACATATCGTAGGATATGCCCCACCTCTACATCTTGTCCTTGAAAACATCGGTAAATCACGTCGTTTCATGCCGTGCTCGTGTAATTGTGTATACACTTGCAATGGAAATTAAATATGACATTTTGAGGAATTCACAATACATTGCACATTACCATATATACAAGTAATAAATTAAACCATTTAGGGAAAACGCGAAAACACACTATCATAACCTTAGCAATTTCCATAAATGTTTAAGCATGCATTTTCTTTATTTATTATTCTTTTCTTTCATCTTGGCATTTCATCAAACATGGTGTGTTCATTATTGATTTACCCTACAACATGCTTTTCTAGATGGATTTTACTCAAATCATGCATGTATGTTCATTATTGGAACAATGCCCTCCCCATTTTAATCATCACAACACAACCATTGGCATCCAATCGCTCATTCCATCTCGATTCACCATTCACAACCATCCATCTCATAGCACATGTGTAAATAAAGGAAAACAAAGGGAAATAAAGGGAAAAGAGGAACTATAATTAGGAGGGTAGTAAGAAGTACCGACCTTGAACAACGAGGGGAGAAACCCCTTTCCAAAACGACCGTGTAGCTACTGCCCTAGCTTGGAGAACGCTCTCCACGAGTGTTTGAGCCGTGATCTTGGAGAAGTGTAGAACCCCGGAACTTTTGTATATGTCTTGGTATATGTGCCCAGGCATAAAGCCTATGAAATCCCGAATTCATGAAATGAGATTGGTGAAACCTTGAGAAATAGTTTCAAGCACACTATAATGAATTAAATAAATTATTTAATGATGCATATAAGCTCTAAAGAGACCCTAGTTATGTTTAAGAAATGTCAAAAGGGAACTAGGATAGGTCCGAGTAGTAGAATGGGTTGAAAAATGGGCTTATAGTAGAAATCTACAGAGCACCGATCGCTCGGTCCATTGCAGTGATCGATCGGTCCAAAACCGATCGATCGGAGGCTATCGACTGGTCAAGATTTTTGTATGGGGAAATTTTCCAGAGAGTGAAATTTTAACCGATCGCTCAGTTATGAAACCGATCGATCGGTAGGCAACCGATCGATCGGTCATTAACACCGATCGCTCGGTCTTCGCGTTTTTGCAGAAATTTCAGTAAGGGCTTTTTCATCATTTGGGCATTTCACCCTTGCTTTATAAGCCTTGCACGAGCCTAAGGGTTTCATAAACCCTTAGGGCAGATATTTGAGAGAGAGTGGGAGATGAGAAAGGGGTTCTAACCTAGGGTTTCAACTTGAGAGTGAATCAAGGGTTTAAACACCCAAGATCATCCCAAAAGGGCGTGGATTCAAAAAATCCAACCTCAAACTGGTGTGGCATTCCCATTCCAAGCTAGGGCAGCGATCCTACGGCATTTTGAAAGGGGTTTCTTCCCCAAATCAAGCCTTCTTCAAGTAAGGGTTCTTCCCTACCATTTGAGGTTCGATTTCAAGGTTTCTTCAAGGTCAAGCCTTGATTTCAAGGTTAGTACACCCTACTAACTTCTTTAGCAATAACCTAGATTCTTTTTTTGAAAATGATGATTTTTGGATCTTGTGTTCTTTCCTTTCCTTGAAATGCATTATTTTCCCTAATTATAAACAAGATAATTAATTGGTGAATGGGATGTGGATTGTTGGACATGGAGGCGATTTGGATGCCGTATTGTGTGAGATGTGTGATGAAAAATGGTGGATGGGCATTGTACGAATAATGAACGCACGCCTTGTGTATGATGAAACATATGAACATTTAAGAACTTGAAATAATGTGGTTTGAATGTGTTACTCATTAGGTGTTTGACAAAATGGATGAATGAGAATGCCAAGAATAAAATGAAGGAATTGGAAAATATGACTTGTGTAGTTTTTCTTAAAAGGGTGATTTTAAAACAAATGCTTTATATGTTTTCATTAAATTTCCCATGCCTATGCAATTACAAGAAATGTCATATTATGCTTTACGGTTTCATGTTAACATGATTATGAAAAAGAGAATCGAAATGCAATATGTGTCCCTTGATTCATCTATGATAGTACGATAGTCACGCATGCATGAACCAAACTTTTTGAATATAAGCATATGAAATAACAAGAAATAAGCATATGATAAGGAGGTTGGTAGCCCAGGGATGTGCGGGTGCTAGCCTCTGGCTCACAAGTTAAATGAACATGAATGTCAAGGGTAGGGCATATCCCTAGGATAGGTCATACCTGGCTCACAAGAAAACACGATAATCAAGGAAATGAAGATGCTAATGTGTTCCGTTCCATCATAGTCCAGGCATTAGTAAGCAAGAACAACTAGTGTGTCTTGTTCCACCATAGTCCGGGCACTAGTCAAGTCAAGCATGAGGCTAATGTGTTCCGTTCCATTATAGTCCGGGCATTAGCAAAGTAAAACAGGAAAGATACTAATGTGTTCCGTTCAATCATAGTCCGGGCATTAGTAAGTATGGCACTAATGTGTTCCGTTCAATCATAGTCCGGGCATTAGTAAGTATGACACTAATGTGTTCCGTTCAATTATAGTCCGGGCATTAGTAAACAATGATAACTAGTGTGTTCCGTTCAACCATAGTCCGGGCACTAGTCAAGTCAAGATAAGGATACTAATGTGTTCCGTTCAATCATAGTCCGGGCATTAGTAAGCATGGTGCTAATGTGTTCCGTTCCATTATAGTCCGGGCATTAGCAAAGGAAAGCAAGAACCTAGTATGTCCGTCCATTTCATAGTTCGGGTACTAGCTAAACAAGAACGAAACAAAGCATGTGTGATTCCCGCGATACAAGAATAAGACAAGAATAAGTTGTAAATACGGCAAACGAGTTTTGGAAAATCACAAGAAGTATTCTCAAGAACAAGTCATCACTTTTGAATACAAGTTTACAATGCATGAGTTAAAATATGTTGTTCATGATTTACTCTATAGTATCATTTCTTTTTAGCTTGCGCACTCTGATTTTGTACCCTTTGATGAACTGTATCATGTATGATATATTAATGTTATTACTATTGCTAGCTAGTAGCTTGTACTTACTGAGTATTCCATGCTCAGCCGTACTTTGATGTCGGTAGGTACACCAGATGCTATCCAGGCAGTACATGGAGAGTAGGAGGTTGCTTGGAGCATCAATCAGATATTAGGGTTGGCCTGTGACCCTACGGTTGGGTGGAGGGTGAGAGACATGTATTTTGGGGTTCTTATGTCTGGGGAAAATTGTATCACTTGAGTTGGGACTCAAGTTAAGAAGTCATGTACATGTTTTATTTTCTATTCAGTTATTGTAAACAATTATGCTTGGAATACAGTTTAGTGATTAAAGAAATTTTTAGTTTACTATTTGGCATGCCTTGTACACTCCTTGCAGGTTTGATTTAAGGTTAAGTTACGTCGCCAAAGTATCCTAACTCCTAGGGGGTATTTTGGGGCGCGACAAGAAGAGCCGAGGTTGAAGTAATCTAGGGTCTCAAGACCCTTTGATTTCTCTTCCAAAGACAAGCCCTAGGTTGGAATCGCCTTCTCCCCTTTCTCCTATTCTCTCAAACTCTCTAAGTGTCGAATGATGCCCTAAAGGCTCGGGCAAGACTCTTAAGGTAAGAGTAAACTGACCAAAAGACCATAATACCCTTACTGAAATTTCTGCAAAAACGCGAGTACCGAGTGATCGGTATTAATGACCAATCGATCGGTTGCCTACCGATCGATCGGTTTCATAACCGAGCGATCGGTTAAAATTTCACTCTCTGGAAAAATTTTCCATACAAAAATCTTGACCAGTCGATAGCCTCCGAGCGATCGGTTTTGGACCGATCGATCGCTCCATGGACCGAGCGATCGGTGGTCTGCAGGTCCAAACTGTTTTGGCCATAACTTTTGACTCGTTCGTCCGATTTTGACGATTCAACTTGCATTGGGTTCGTACTTTGAAAACGAACATTTCTGACATTTCAGAATTTTCAATTTCTTCCTTATTTATTAATTATACCTCTTTAAAGGCAAAATGGCAACGAAAGTGTCATGCATTAAATGTGAAAAAGTCTGGGGCTCTACATACAGGGTTTTATCTTAAGTGAATTTTAATTGATAGAGATCAATTATTTTATGAACATTTAATACTATTGTTTAGGATATTATTTTATTTAATTGTTAAATCAAATAATCCCTAAAGCAGTTGGCCATTATGGAAAATTTTGAATTCACCTATTATTGATTTTTGAATTTATTTTGGGAATCAATATAAAGTGAGATTAAAAATTAGCAATTTGCTGATTTTTTTTATTTTGGTCTTTTAATAGTTATTAGATCAAAATAATATGGAAGAGATTAGATCCCTAGCCTAGCCGAATTTAATATGATGTTTTCTATTTGTTTATCAATTAATGAATGTGAGGATGAATTTTAGGGTTAGATTAAATCTCAGAGAAATTGTTTCTCTTAATGATTTTCCAAGCATTAAAGGAAAATTGTTTTCTTTTAATGATGATCTAAAAACCATAAGAATTCATTCTAGACATGCTTGCTTTCTTTGCTCTAGGGTTTTTCTATTAAATGTTAATAGAGGCCTTAACCATATGGGAAAGAGTTTCCCTAAGGTTAGCAAAACCCTTGTTAAGGTTATGGACTTTCTAAATAATTTGTCAAGTCATATTATTATTCATAGTTGATGAATTGTTAATATATATTCTTGTTGAATGGTGAATGGGTTCCATGATCATGCCTTCTTCTTCTCTCTCTATTATCTCTTTCTTTTTATGGGTTGTACTCCCCTTGAGCACCCTACTTTAGGTGGTTTCTCAAGGTTTCTTATTTTGAATATGATGTAATCTTAGTATTAGGAGTTGCTGATTTTTTTTTTTGAGAAATCGTATTGAAGATTGAAGATGATGGTGATCGCATGGAGAATAAATCTTGGAAGGCGTTCTACAAGAGTAGTTGTAGGATTTCTAAGATAACATGATCAAGTGGACCCATTGTGTCGCTATATTATGTGATGATTTGTTATAGCTTTTAGTTGCTTAGAAAAATCCATAACCCTTGTGATAATGTGATTATCGTTTTTGTACAAATTTGGGATAATTGGATCAAACCCTATAATATGTGTTTTATTGAAACATAAAAAGTTTGTGTTTAAGTAAAACACATTATTATAGCCCTTTTGGACGTGATGCATATAGTCCATGTTGAAATTTTTACATGGAATATGTTACTTGCATGATTATGAGATAATTGTGCCTTAATTGGCATAGATGTAAGCTAACAATATTCATGATTATGTGAAGTGCTTGAGTGACACTTATAGACCTTTAGCAGAGGTCTTAGAGAGTTTTTTAAAGACTCCCATAATTTCTTTTGCACTTAGAGTTGGTGAACCTTAATGTGCTGAAATTAATTCGTAGAGAATTAAAGGGTAATATAGTCTATTTTGACTTATGGGTTTTATTGATGCACATGGAGACTTTATAATTGTTATTTTGGGCCCATGGTGCTTGGTATGACCAATGGTCCATCATATGGATGAATGAACCATCTAAAGCCCACTGATGTTAAAAATGACCTTTGTACCCTTGGATTAGATCCATTAAGATTTCTGAGGCTAGTGGGAGTTCATTCGAATTAGTTTGATCTAATTAAACAAAACTTGATTTATTATCATGTGATGATTTTGTATATTATTTTATACATGTGATACAATGATAAATATTGTAAATGCTTATGATATATGCATTAGATGTATAATTTGTTCATAATATTCTGTTTTCCCTCAAGAAAAATATTAAGTGAATTAAATGGGCTAATCTATCCTACGGGATAATGTTGCTCTATGACCTTCCATTATCAATAAGACTAGGAATTAATTAGCCTGAGTCTTGTCTCTCTGGCAGGAATCAGACATAATTCAGTCTAAATTAAATTCTAGTGCTTTTTTCTATAGTAGATAGGAATGTGTATGGTCTGATAGGGAGTGTTAACTAGCATGAGAGAATATTCCTACTTGATCATATGACAACCGAGAATAATGGGTTTCACTTAACCAAGGAACATGACGGCTGACACAGTGACAGTTATGTTGTCGTTGAAGGTCACAAGAAAATTGGGAATCACTGATTTACATAAGGAGTTATGCATGAGATGTTCAGTGATGGATAGCTACTATCCACCTTGTAGTGCATGTGTGGTACTATCCTAGTATGGAAGATTGCATGTGTATTATAAGGCACCCAATGCTTATCAGAAATATGAAGTAACATATTTCCTAATTTTATAGATTGAGGGTTCTATGAAATTTGACTAAATGATGAGCAATATCATCAAAGATCGAAAGCCCTGATCTAATGATATTATTATGTGTAAATATTATGATGTATGTTCTATAACCACCTTACCAAGACTTTAATGAGAATCTCTTGACCAATTCAAAGTGTTTAGAATGGAAAAGAAATCTCAAGTTTGTGCTTACCATATAAAGAATTGCCCAAGTTCTCACTACTAATATTAAATCTCATTTGAGATGTTTACTGAATACTATGGGGCTGCTAGGCAGCTTACTATATAAAAGGATAAGTGGACACCAAGTTGACTAGGGAAATCCAGTCACAAAGAATATGATAGAGATCATTGGATTCATAAATCCCAATTCTTGGTGCTGAGATAAATTGAAATAAATTTATGGGATCAGAGGATATGATTCTCGACAAACTCCCGGAGTCCTTTAATATAGTTATGTTGAACAAATAGGAAATCAGATTGTCTGAAATCTTACATGTTACATATGGCTAAGAACCTTTGAAGAGTTCAATGCTACTTGCAAAGATGTTCAAAAGAGTTGGATTTTCTAAATCCCGAGCATTTATGCAAAGGAAAGAAATCCAAGATTTTTCCATTGGAAACGTATTCTGGTAGTATGGATAAGGGCTCTTCAAAGAAGAAAGGAAAGTATAGGACTGTGCTTCATAGTGAAGCAATTGGTCATTAGATTCAGGACAAAACTTTGGAAGGATTGTCCAGCTTATATGCTCATCAAGTCCAATTAATTGTTGGAACCTCCAGCTCCTAATGCTTGGTATAATCTTCCATAAGTGCAATAGTTGTATGTTTGTTAAGGAGAATGAGAAATCCGAGTAGATAAAACTTCTACTTAGGAATCGGACAAAAGTTGGATGATCGTAAACATATGAATCTTCTATTAAGAAATAGCTAAAGTTCAAGGAATTCTGTATTGAAATAAAGAAAAAGTTAGGTAAGTCTTCCATGATTGAGAAGAGTACCTCTTAATAGAAATTTCATAATTTACTCTTATTACATCTTGTCTTAGATAATTAAAATAACAAACCATAGCATGATGGTGTTGTTAAATCGAATTATATTGGATATGATTTGATGGAAGATGAGCTTGAGATTCACATTAGAGATACTTAGTCTCTATTCCTGGATAACAAAAGATATTTGTAAACAGGAATGTAAGTTTTCTAGAAGAGAAACTGAATCTAGAATTGTTCTAGAAGCGGAAGCCCAATAGATCAATAATTATGAGAATTGATAGAGATCAACTCTCTACTCTCACTATACCTAAATATTACAATAGAACCCACAGGTCCCAGAATCTGTAGTTTGACTAACTTTTATTCTGATGAAGTAATCAAACTGTTTGATTTTCATCTAAGAATGAAAGTAACCTTTGTGTGCAAATTGGTTAGTGGGAGCATAATTACTTTCCTGGCTCTATGCAAAGATAATATTCTTTTCATTGTGAATGAAGTATAAATATTATTCTTCTCTTAAATTTGATCTAACAATTTTTGCAATGAAGGACAAAAACTTTGACAACATATTTTCTTAGTCCTAAATGGTTTAGAGACAAAAGGAAAATGATATTGTTATTCTCCCAATAATAATAATGTTTTTGTGCAAGTAAGATTCCAAGAAAAGAGTTTCTACCTTTATGGAATGGAATTTGTTTCTCTTAGACACCAGTGAAGCACAAAACATGATGAATCGACAGAACTCTTTGTAAGCACCCAATTTTTACACCCCTATCTAACCATGGTTAAAGTCCTTTAACCATGGTTACTCCTTGCCAAATCCTCTAAACCTTAGGTAAGCCTCTTGTTAGTCTTAGGCCTCACCCTGAGACAAACCCTAGAAAAACCCTAATACCAAACCCTAACCCTAGGTAAACCCCAGCTAAACCCTAGCTAAATCCTAGGTAAACCCTAGGACTCAACCCTAGTTTAACCCTAGTACAAATCCTATGTCAAAACCCTAGCCCTAGGTAACCCTAATCTGAGCCCTAGCCTAGCCCTAGAGCCCTTAGGGCTTAAACCCTAAAATCCATGGCCCCTAGGGCCTGAACCGTGGCTTGGGCCCATAAGGCCCAAACCCATAAGGCCCAAAAAAAAAACCCTAAGATAAACCCCCCATACCTGTGCATGTATGGGTCAGGCTCATTTCTCTTAAATTTTCTTGTTGGCGGTAGAAGGTCTACTGCCAAATGTTAAACGATCCGAAGACCTCCATAGGTGAACCCCTACTGAAAATCCCAGATTCTAAACCCATATCAAGCTTTGGAATGCTTCCTAGGATCCCTCTTGGCCTACTACAAGGCTCCCCTACTCGTACAAGCACTACCACTGTGCACCACCACCGTGCACAGGCCACCACCCTTTGGCAAAAACAGAGCATTTGGGTAGGGCATCCCCTACCCCCATTTTTCCTCTTTTACAATCACTGTGAGCCCTTGGCCATCTCCAGGGGACTATTTTTTTACTCTTTGTTGTTGTTTGCTTTTGGTTCAAACCCCACACAAGGTTATCCCTTACCTTGCTCATAGGTAAGGGACACCCCTACGAGTATAGACCACTCCACTAAGCATTGCAGACCACCATAGATCTTTTGGGGGTCCCTCAAATCATGAGGGAACCCTTGGTTATCTCTGTGCACTACCCCCATGGGCAAAAATCTATTTTTAAGGAAAACCAGGAATGGTGGTAAACTCAGTATTGCCATTCCTGGCCTTTACTGTTACAATTGGTTTTGGCCTATTTAGGTGGGCCCTAGTAAATGTCCAGGGCCCAAGTTGAACCCCTCTCATCTCCTTTGACTCACCCTGGTCCTTCCAGGGTGGCCCCATGGCCTTAACCATGGTTAAAATTCAAAAAACGAACCCTGTGCAGGTTGGCGGTAGATCTTCTACCGCTAATCTTGTTTTTGCCTAATTTGAGATTGGCGGTAGATCATCTACCGCCAATATGTGATTACTGGTACAGCAGGTTTATTCCTCTACGGGGCCCACACTAGACTCAAAATCTTCATTGGAGTCCCCTCTACATCCTCATGCTTTCACAGCACCTAGGGTTAGCCCCTAACCCTAGTTAACAATATGCAAAACTAAGGTCAAAAATACAGTTTTAATGTCGGTAATACCATTACCGACATTGATTTATTTTTAATTTTGGGCTTTTTTAGGGGTGCAGGCCTAGTAAGAGGCCACTTTAGGCCCTGCCTAGCCCCCTGGGCCCACCTTGGACTTGACCATACCCTTAACTATGGTTAAATGTACCTCCGATTAATAATGAACCATGGTTAAGCATCCCTTAACCCCACAAATATTGGGAAAATAATAAAAAAAATCCTAAAATCAACTTGGACCATAAAATTGACCTTGGCCCATTCCTAAGCCTGATTAGCAATCCTA
Source organism: Tetracentron sinense (assembly GCA_015143295.1). Classification (NCBI taxonomy): domain Eukaryota; kingdom Viridiplantae; phylum Streptophyta; class Magnoliopsida; order Trochodendrales; family Trochodendraceae; genus Tetracentron; species Tetracentron sinense. The sequence goes on from CM026573.1 coordinate 21,785,582, forward strand.
ATCAAGGTTAGGCTATCCCTAAGCCCGGTTAACAACCCTAACCGTGGTTACTTTTGATTTACGGCCTACCGGGCCTAAAACCAAGTTTATCGGACTTGTCTTCAGCCTACCGGGCCCTGCCTATGCCTACTGGGCTTAATCGCACACCCCTTTAATTGTGGTTAGTAACCCTAACTATGGCTAGTTTGGCCTAACTCTGATTAGCAACCCTAACTCGGGCCAAACTCCGCCCTAGTTTACTGGACAACCCCTAAGCCTACCGGGCTTGTACCTTGCACTTGACCCTCCTCGGTCAATCAAACCCTAGTCTACCGGACTAGCCATATTAGCCACCCTTGGTGCACACTCACATACCCCTAGCCTCGGCACAGGCTCACGTGCCAGAACTACGCTTGGTCTGATCTCACCCTGTGAGTATGTAGGAAACCCAACCCTGGTTCGACCCCAGTTAGCTTTTCATTTTTTGGATTAGTATTAACTTAAACACTCCGACATTTTGAACAAGATTAACTTTAATTGGCTTATACCTGGGGAGTATGGAACTGTTGTAAAACGAAAGCTTCGGGGTATCTAACACTTTCCCCGAACTTAACTGAACCCCTTACCTTGATCTTACTCGCAGACCAAGACCTTATCCAAACTCGGGGGACTTATCCCTTCCGAATTAATAGGTGGTGACTCTTAAACATAACCTTTCACACCATTGAGGGTTGTAAGCACCCAATTTTTACACCCCACCTGACTATAGTTAAACCCCTTTTAACTATGGTTACCCCTTGCCAAATCCCCTTAAACCTAGGTAAGCCTCTAGTCAAACCCTAAAAAACCCTAGAACCAAAGACTCAACCCTAGGACCTATCCCTAGTTTAACCCTAGTTAATCCTAGGACTCAAATGCAGACCTTAGGTGACCCTAGCATAACCCTAGAGCCCTTAGGGCTTAAACCTTAAAGACTCATGGCCTCTAGGACCTAACCCCTTTATCCCGGCCCACAAGGACCGAAAAACCTTAAAAACAAACCCCCATTCCCGTAGGTGCAAGGCCCAGCCGAATGCAAAGCATACCTCATAATGTCGGTAGAAGGTCTACCGACATTATAAAATGACCTTTGTTCTGATTGTCGGTAGACCTTTTACTGACATCTGCAAGTTACGAGCCTGCAGTCTACGAACAAACTTGCACACTCAACCTCTACCTTGAACTCTCCCGTCCAACCTTTTAGTCGACCTCCCCTTGGTCCAATGCCTTCTTCCCCCTTTCTCCTTGAATCCCCTTTAGGTCCTTAGATCCTTCCCTATAAAACCAAACTGCATCAACCATAAACTGTCTGCATTTTTCTGAAGGAGAACCCCTGTTGCCAAAAGCCTAGACCTCATCCTCCTCAACCCTCTAGTTATAGTTCTAGACTTCCCTTGGACTTTCTTCGAGTTCCCCCAGCAGCTGCACTCCACCACCGGAGCACCACCACCGTGCACAGGCCTGTCCCCATTTCAGTGAAAACAGAGTAGGGTAGGGACTTCCCCTACCCTTTTTTATTTCTTTTGCTCTACTCATCTTGTGAACCCCTGGTCACCTCCAGGGGACTATTATTACGTTTGTTGGTTTGTTTTCAGTTCCAAACCCAATACAAGGGTGTTCATTCATCTTATTCATGGGTGTAATGAACCCCCTACAGGTATAGAAATTCCTCGATGCATAGCAAACCTCCACAAATCCTCTAGGGGTCCCTCACATCTTGAGGGAACCCTTGGACATCCCTGTGCATAGCCCATAGGGCAGTAAAGCTGGTTTTAAGCAAAACTAGGAATGCCGGTAATCTCAGTACCACCATTCCTGGCCACCTCTGATTTGGTTTGTTCTGACCAACTTAGGTGGGCCTTGGTCCATGTCCAGGGACCAAACCAGATCCCTCTCATCCCCCTGAACTAGGCCTGGTCCTTCTAGGTTATGCGGTTAAGCGTAAACCATGGTTAAATCCCTGTAAAACCATATTGTGCATTCTATTAGTAGTGTTTCTACCGACAACTCTATTTTGGCCTAGGTTTTGATTGGCGATAGAATAACTACCGCCAATATGACCCTTCTATTGCAGCATCTTTGAATCTCTGTGGGACCCACTCTAGGCATCCCCTGGGGCCCACACCGATCTCAGTAGACTCCCAGGAGTCCCCTCTACACTCTCATACCTTCAAACCACCTTGGGTTACACCTTAACCCTAGTTAAATAGAGGCAAAACCATAGTTAAAATCACTGTTATTAATGTCGGTAATCGTCGGTAATCTAATTATCGACATTAATCTAGTTTTTGATTTTGGGCTTTTGTAGGGGCCCAGGCCTGGTAGGAGGCCACTTTAGGCCCTGCCTAGCCCCCTGGGCCCAGCTCAGACTGTATCAGACCCTTAACCATGGTTAAATACACCTCCGGTTAACATTTAAGTGAAAATTCCTGAAAAAGTAATTAGACCATAAACCTGACTTTGGCCCTCTCCCTAACCCTGGTTAGCAACCCTAACCACAGTTGGACCTCCCTTAATTGTGATTAGTAACCCTAATCGCAGTTAACTTCGGTTTACGGCCTACCGGGCATAAAAACCAAGTCTACCGGACTTACATCGACCTATCGGGCCCCACCTTTGCCTACCTGGCTGAATCTCACTTGCCCCTTAACTTTGGTTAACAACCCTAACCATAGTTAGTTCGGCCTAACCCCGGTTAGCAATCCTAACCCAGGCCAGACTCCATCCTAGTCTACCGGACTACCTCCCTAAGCCTACCGGGCTTACATACCATGCACTTGACCCTCCTCGTTTGACCAAACCCTAGTTTACCGGACTAGTCCATGTTAGCCACCCTTGGTGCACACACACACACCCCTAGCCTCGGCACAGGCTCACGTGCCAGAACTATGCTCTGTCTGATCTCACCCTGTGAGTACGTAGGCAGCCCAACACGGGCCTGACCCCAGTTAGCTTTTCCTTTCTTGGATTAGTGTTAACTTAAATACTTTGACATTTTTAATCAAGATTAACTTTAATTGGCTTAAACCCGGGGAGTACGGAACCGTTGTAAGACGGAAGCCTTGGGGTGCCTAATACCTTCCCCGGACTTAACCAAACCCCTTACCCTGATCTTACTCACGGATCAAGCCCTTATCCAAACTTGGGGACTTATCCCTTCTGAATGAATAGGTGGCGACTCTAAAAACCCTCTCACACCCGTGAGGGTATACAGGTAACATCACACCATCTATGTGAGGTGGAAGAAATTCCCGTGCTCACAAGGGTATATAGGTATATACACCATCCCACCCTCATGAGTGTCACAGAAATCCGTGCTCACAGTTCCGACGACTCTGTTGGGGAGAACTTGAGTTTCGACTGAGAACCCAGGTTTAAGCCAACTAAACCTTAATCTTATTCCAAATGCCTAAGCATTTAACTTAACACTAATCATTTTATATCTTTTGGTTAATTGTATACTGTGCATCCATACATATCATAGTAGTGTAATTATCACATTCAACCCAGTAGACAGACTTATTATGTCAACGGCTGCTGGATGATCATTCTTAGTGTCAGTGGCTTAAACGTCTTGAAGGACCGCACGATTACTCTTGTTGGGTGATTACTCTCAGAGAAGGATTCTGAACGCTCCCGCTTTCACTAATTGTCCCTTTTCAAGTATGTTCTATACCGGGGAGTCACATATACGGTATTAAGTGATCCCCCCATCCTGCTAGGAACACACTTACATCAAACTAGCATTCATTCATATAGCCTAAGCTAGGGTATAGTCTACAGGCAGCCCACCCAGGGAGGGCTACTATAAACCCTAACCTGCTTGTACCCTATACCTATCCCTATTCTTGGTTGACTATCCGGGCATATTCTGCCCCGATAACTATCCATCTAGGGGCATGTAATTTGTCAAACCTGTGCTTGTAATAAACTACATCCAACTTTGCTTCCTAACATAGCATATGGGGTTTAAATCCCAGGCAAATAAGCCTTCACTGGGCCTATCCCCAACCTTGACCTGATAGGTCCCTCGATTTCCAACAACCTGGGCTAAAGCACGTCGGATCTCCGTCCGTCTGCCCTATCGAATCACATGTGCCCCGTCACACCCAATCAAATAAAAAATAAAAAATATATTGCATCATCTTTTGCATTCCATCTGCATACACAGTGCACTCATAGAGTCTGTATATTGTCTACGTAGATGGCAGGTCCTTCAAAATTTGTTCAGTCAATGGGTTGATCATCACGGCCCGTGCATCTAACTTCTCAGGTGGCATATGATGACAACCTCCAGAAAGTAATTGGGGCCTTTACCTCGAGTCAGCGTCTCTCTTGAGCTCAGTACTACAAAAATGGGACTATCCTAGACCTATCTGTGGTTAACCCGGACCTGCACCTCATGAACGATGCTATCCAGTGTTGGAGCCCATCTCACAAGGTATTCCGTTTTGGTAAGAACGAGCTTTGCCCAACACTGGAAGAGATTTAGCACATCCTAGTGTTAAACATGGACGGAGAAGCCATAGTACCATGCTACAAGACAACATATCAGGCAGACCTATCCAGGTTCTTGTATATCAAGCCTGCCTGCTTGCAGCCCAGCCCAGCCCTAGCAGCTTATTTGATCGGATACCCATGTCTTTTCTTGAAAAGAAGTACAAACGCAAGTGGAACCCTGACTCCATTACAGCGGAACTTCTTGGTCTTAATGCCCTTACACTAATAGCCATGTCTCAGCTGGTATTCTCGAGGTTCCATACACTTATCGAATCAGTTTTGGTTGGTATCATCGAGGACATGCACAACTCCTACTTAGTCATACCAGTCATCCTAGCCGAGCTTCTCAGGGCTCTCAACCAGTCGATAGATGGCAGAAAGGGCATCTTCTATGCTAGTACACCTGTCCTACACCTTTGGTTGGTAGGACACCTACCTACAATCATATCGGTTTCAGACGGCCTCTGTGAAGCCTACAGTCTACCTCGAAAGATTTCTCAGAATCAGGATTTGATAACAACTACAGACGTCAGAGAGCTCTACCAACTTCTCCAAGCCTTATCAGAGGAAGAGATCACATGACAATACGAGTGGGTTGTATTAAATAGGCTACCTCGTGTCGTCATCACTGGCAGACGATGCATGATTCTTACTAGTCTAATAGGCTCTGTAGTCTATACACCACTCTGCGTCCTCCGATAATTTTGACTTCCTCAGCGCATCCCAATGATAGACCGACAGAAAAATGATTGGATCACCTTCTTAGTGCACTCTGACAACCTCACCCGATGCTTCCAGAAAGCCTGGTGTAGCTCCAGATGAGACCAGTGGCCAGACTTTATGGTTAGATCAGGACCACCGACCAACTCAGCATACCGACTGTGGGTGGATAATCCTGACATTCTACTCGGCATGCCTACACCTAGGGAACTACCCACACCAGTCTCAGCTCCATCACACGGAACCATACTCCTCACTGAAATGGTGATTCCCTGGATAGACTTCTTCTTGGAGAGACAGCTCCAGATCCAGCAGAAAGAGAAAAGGATACGGAAAGCCCAGCGAGAATTCATGCAACAGGAAGTAGAACAGGGCCGCGAACTCCAAGCCACAAAAGAGCAGGTTCAACAATTAGAGCAGACAATTTAATCTCACAGTAGGAGGCACAAATACGACGCTAGAGAAACAGCCATCATCAGGGCCCACCTGCACTTCCACCAAGAATAGCTTGATAGTACAAAGGCAGAGATGACCTCTCATATCCAGCAGTTTGGATAGTGCAGAAGCAGTAGTTGCAGACGTAGTCTTGATAGTGGTACCAATCACAGAGGTAGTACCTTGCACAGTCCAATCAGAGAACAGCTCTTACACAACCCAATCAGAAAGCAGTTCAGACTCAATGGCAAAACCCGTAGATCAGCACCAGTGAACCAGTGAGATCGTACAGTCTCATGACAGGGACATCGCAGCCATGCAAGTAAAACTTAACGATGTTCTGTAATCCCTGAAGATTCTAATTGGTGTCTGAACCAATGAACCCTCTACCCGGATCTCGACTGGAGAACCATCCGAGAAACCCATACCAGAGCCTCGTCCTCCCCTCCTCATCATACCTAACCCTATACCAGCAACAGGCGGAGGAGAAGAGTATGACCAATAAGAAGATCAACCTAAGGCCTCACACGTCAACCAAAACTGGATATCATCCTCAGACCCCACTCCATCCTTACAGGACGAGATCAAACAGATGAAAGAGGAAATGAGAAGAATGAAGGGTGCATCCACCAGTACCAGTCTATGCTTGGAGGACTTAACCTTCTCATCAGGGGCTATTGTTCCCGCAGGCTTCAAGGTCGCATACTTTGATAAATACGATGGCTCGAGCTATCTGAAGCAACATCTATAATTGAGCCAATGCAACAATGAATCATTCTTGGAATACGCCACCTGCTGGAGGGAAATGGCAGTTAAGATCCCGACTTCAATCTCTAAGGAGTAGCTGACAAACATGTTAATGGGCACTCTAAAGCAACCCTACTCTACACTTATGATGACCTTACCAGTAGTGGACTTCGGCACCATCGTCAAGACGGGTGCCCGTATCGAGACTACCATCAAGAGTGGGGCTATTCATTCTAGTCTAGAACTTGATTGCCCCAAGGTAACTACCTCATCCAGCAGGAACATCTGTCTCAGGGACCACAGAAAGAAGGAAGACATACATATGGTTGCTTCCACAACACCCATCAAATTACTAGCTCTAACGGCTCAGTAGCAATCAGTCATCAGAAATACCCGGCTAGGCCGATCAATCCAGGGGCAAAATTGTCCCCCCAGAAACTTTACCCATCTTCCATACACACTCAGCCAGTTGTTGGAATTCCTAACCAAGAAGGGTCTTCTCGAGTTGAGAGGCCCTGTACCTCTCTTACCTCCAGACAAACAGAACAAGAACTACCATGCCGATCATCACTGTGTCTTCCATAGAGGCCCGACCATGGTACAGACGACTGTATAGGCCTGAAGTGTGTCATCCAAGATCTCTTGGATGACAGAAGGGTTGAGTTGGCTCCCAGCAACACCAGTATCAATAAGGTTCCACTACCCCCGCATAACAATCAAATGACTTTATTCATTGGGAAGAGCCCGGGGTAGGGCAGCCAGGACCCAGCACACCAGTAGTCGATGATGGCATCATCAGGCACTCTTACCAGTCCCCTGTCATAATCCCCTTCCCCCAGTCAAATATACAGAACATTCAGTCTCCAATCTAGATACCTATCCTCGAATAGATCATTTATACTATCCCTTGTCCTACAAATTGGCCTATAGCTCCAGCTCAAGCCTCAACCTCTTCAGGTCCTGTCTGGATCCCCTACATCCCAAAGTTGCCTTTTGACCTCAACCTAGTACCATTCAGTCTTCATTCCAGATACCTGTACTCGAATAGATCATTTATACTATCTCTTGTCCTGTAAATTAGCCTACAGCTCCAGCTCAAGCCTCAACCTCTTCAGGTCCTGTCCGAATCCCCTACATCCCAAAGTTGCCTTTTGACCTCAACCGAGTACCATTTAGTCTCCAATCTAGATACCTGTCCTCGAACAGATCATTTATACTATCCATTGTCCTGCAAATTGGCCTATAGCTCCAGCTCAAGCCTCAACCTCTTCAGGTCCTGTCCGGATCCCTTACATCCCAAAGTTGCCTTTTGACCTCAACCGAGTACCCGCTCCCCGCTCTCTCATCCTTGAGAGCGAGAGCATAGCGAACCTAACCAGATTTGGCCGGGTATATCAACCTCCCGCGACTGAGCCAGCATAGGCAAAGGGTATAGAGACAAAAAAAGAAAAAGCAGGGGTGTCAGACCCACAGAAGGAGGTAGCTGATTCAGCAGTTTTGTTGAAGATCCTAGAGAAAGTAGAGGAGTTCAATATCACTCAGCAATTAAGCAAAGTCCCAGCACAGATTTCTATCTTGGGTATTCTTCTAACATTAGAGCACCACATAAAGCAATTGCTCTGAGTATTTGGTAATGCCCATGTAATACCAGACATAACACCTGAGAAACTGAGGCAAATGGTAGGGCAAATCCTCGAATCCAGAATCATTTCATTCACGGAAGAGGAAATACTGGACATTGACAGGGATCATACCCGGGCTTTATACATAGTAGATCAGTGCATGGATAGAACGTTATCATCAGTGCTCATCGACAATGGCTCTGGCCTAAATGTTTTCACACTTTCTACACTGCAAAACCTGGGCCTAAACCTCAGTCAAGTGAAGAAGAGACCCATGACCATCAGGGCTTTGATAATACCACCAGGCAGAACCTGGGTGATATCGATTTGACCATTAGGGTTGGACCAGCTCAGTTCACAACAAACTTTCAGGTTGTAAATATGCCAGTCTCATTCACCTTGCTCTTAGGGAGGCCGTGGATCCACGCGGTCGGAGCCATTCCCTCCTCTCTGTACCAGAGAATCAAGTTCATCTAGGATGACCGCCTAGTCGTCATTCCTTTTGAGGAGTTAGCAAGTTCCTTTGGGGACTTCCAAGAGTTGGGACAAGGCACTGCCTTCATGACATTCCAGTTTGAGCAGGTTAGTTTTATTACCCAGGTAAAACAACAAACCAAGCAAGCAATACCGTCATGTGTCAGAATGATGGCCAAAATGAGCTACCAGCCAGGAAAAGGTTTGGGTGCCAAGAATCAGGGCATGAAGAAGAGTTACACGCCTCCTCGTTACATATCTCCCTTCAGTTTGGGATACAAGCCTAAATACAAGGACTACCTTTACAAGCTGACTAAGAAGGGCAGACAGTCGGTGAACCTAAATACAAGGACTACCTTTACAAGCTGACTAAGAAGGGCAGACAGTCGGTGAAACCTGAACCTCGACCCCACATCTCTATAGCCTTCCCCGTGGGAATCTTCAAAACCTACCCAGAAACCTCTGTTGTACCTGTTGCCTTAATCCCCCAGCCCAGTGATGAATCTTCAGGGATTCCAGATCCGGAAGTGTTCAGCATGGCCCAGATGTTCGACGAGTTGACTGTCGAAGATGCTACCAAAGCAGAATATCTAGTAGGAGAGCAGGTCTGCATCCTCTCTAATAGCGCCGAAGCGTCCTCCAGTCGCCAGCCACTAATCTATTGGTGGACTGAGGCTCTCACTATTGAGGCCGCTTAGGGCCGGGGTAGGCACAGTGCAGGACAGGTTGGTCCTAGACAGCAGTTACCAAGCATCACTCTTCTCCTTCATCTACTTCTCTTTGCTCCATTTTTAAATTCCAAATGTCAGGCCACGGTCGTCCTCTTTTTGTTTTGAGTCATTTCTGTAACCATTCATCTATTTTGTCAATGAAAATCAGATGTTTTTGACTCAAAAATCATGTTTCCGACAAACATTTCATAGCGGCTGATGGCGAAATCACACGGACTCTTCCCCTAGAAGACCTAGTGTCCTGAAGCGAACAAAAAAAATCATAAGCATGCTAAACTAAAGATAATTGATTTGCCAGGAAATCACTTCTGACAGGGCTACCCCTCAAACCCTCCTTGAACTCTCTGAAGTAGAGTATGACTCAGAACAGGAAGAGGAACCGCCTCAGGAAATTCAGGACCTCCTTGAGCATAGCGAAGGACTTCTGTAGTCGAACATGGAAGAAACTAAAACATTTAATCTAGGATCTGCAGAAAACCCCCAGCTAGTCGAGATCAACACAACCATGAGCCCACAGTAGAGAGTAGACATGATCAACTTCCTAAGAAGTTACTGTGATGTCTTCACCTAGTTGTATGCAGATATGCCCAGCCTAAAGCCAGCATTGGTGGTACACAGACTGCCCCCGAACCCCGACGTCAGACCAGTAAAGCAAAAATTGAGACGGATGAGGCCCGAATGGTCACAGAAGGTCAAGGAAGAAGTTGAAAAGCAGATCAGCATATGCTTCCTGGCAGTTGCAACCTATCCTGAATGGTTAGCCAACATTGTCCCGGTGCCCAAGAAGGACGGCAAGGTCCGAATGTGTATTGACTACTGGAATCTGAATAGGGTAAGCCCCAAGGACAACTTTTCTCTCCCGCACATCGACATTCTGGTCGACAATACTGCAGGGCACGAGACACTCTCATTCATGGATGGTTTCTCCATGTACAGCCAAATCAGGATGACAGAAGAAGACATGGAGAAAACCTCCTTTATTACACCTTGGGGCACGTTCCGCTAGAAGGTAATGCCTTTCAGACTCAAGAACGCAGGGGCAACCTACCAGAGGGCTATGACGGTGCTGTTCCATGACATGATCCATAAGTCAACTGAAATTTATGTGGATGACATGATCGTAAAATCTCCAATTGTTAGGCAGCACCCTAAAGACTTGAAGAGACTCTGCGACAGACTCTGAGAGTTCGGCTTGAGAATGAATACAGCAAAGTGTGTCTTTGGAACTTCATCAGGAAAGCTCCTTGGCTTCATAGTCAGCAAGAGAGGCATCGAGATCGATCCAGCCAAAGCCAAGGCCATCATCGAAATGCTAACTCTCCACACTAAAAAGAAAATCCGAGGGTTCTTGGGCAGAATTCAGTACATCAGTAGATTCATCTCTCAGCTGACTCCGATATACGAGCCAATCTTCAAGCTTCTCTAGAAGAACACACTGACAGTCTGGACAGCAGAATGCCAAGAAGCCTTTGACAGAATAAAGCAATATCTTCTGAATCCTCCAATACTTGTGCCTCCTACACTAGGACGGCCGCTGTTACTATACATCTCAGTACAAACAATCCCAATGAGGTGCGTCCTGGCATAACTGACGAGACAAGAAGAACAGAGCAAGCCATCTATTACATCAGTAAGCGCCTGCTAGAGTATGAAGAACGGTACAACCCTCTTGAGAAGACATGTCTAGCACTGGTTTGGGCTACTCAACGTCTTCGGCACTATCTGCTTTCTTACTCGGTAATCCTGATCTCCCGGATGCATCCACTTAAGTACCTACTAGAAAAGCTAGCCACCACCAGAAGGACTTCCCGATGGCTTATGATGTTGTCTGAATTCGACATCACGTACATAACTCAAAAGTCAATAAAAGGGCAGGCAATAGTAGATCACCTGGCCCTCAGCCCAACACATGACTATGTTTCAATACATGATCAGTTTCTGGATGACACCTCTTATATACAGAAGCAGAAGGGTGGGGTACTCTGGCTGGAAGTTGTACTTTGACGGAGCTGCTAACAGTCACAGACATGGGGCAGGAGCAATCCTGATCTCACCTGGGGGAGCACACCTCCCTATCTCGGTTAAGTTGAAGTTCAAATGCTCCAACAATGAAGTAGTGTACGAGGCATGCATAGCTGGACTAAAAGAAGCCTTGGATATCGGGATCGAGGAGGTTAATGTCTAACGTGACTCGTCTCTGGTAATTTGTTAGGCCAATGAATCTTAAGCCATCCGAGAAGTAAGGCTAGTCTCGTACTTAGCCTACCTTAACGTGCTAATCACGCAGTTCAGAAGAATCAGCTTCAGTCACAAGTCTAGGAACCAAAATAGGTTTGCCAACGCACTGGCCACCCTCGCTTCTATGGTACAGATCCCTGCAGGCATCATGTTCTGGCCAATCAAAATTCAGCAGTAAGATTAGCCTGCTTACTGTCTTCAGATCGACAAAGTATCAGACAACAAGCCATGGTATGCAGACATCAAGCAATATCTCGAAGATGGAACCTTCCCACTCGATGCTACCGAAACAGACCGATGGGCAATCAGAAGACTGGCCATTCAGTTTTTCCTCTCCAGAGGAATCTTGTACAAAAGGTCGCCAAACCTACTCTGGCTCAGATGCCTTGATACCAGTGAAGCAGCGCAGGTAGTCAAAGAAGTTCACGGAGGAACTTGCGGCCCACACATGAACGGGTTGATGCTGTCTAAGAAGATACTCAAACTGGGCTACTACTGGTCCACCATAGAATCTGACTATTGTAAGCACATACAGAAATGCCACCAGTGCTAAATCTATGCCGATAGGGTAAATACACCACCAAACAGGCTGCACATTCTCATTGCTCTTTGACCATTCTCAGCTTAGGGCATCGACGTAATCGGACCTATAGCTCTGAAAGTATCTAACGGACATCGATTCAATCTGGTTGCAATCGATTATTTTACAAAATGGGTTTAGGCAGCCTCTTATGCCGACATCACGACCTCAATGGTTTAGCGTTTTCTGAAAAGGGATATCATCTGTCGATATGGGGTCCTATATGAGATTGTAATAGACAATGCTCTCAACTTCTACAACAAGGGGATGACAGACCTCTGCTAGAAATGTAAGATCCAACATCACAATTCTACGCCATACAGGCCACAGACCAATGGTGTAGTTGAAGCTGCCAACAAAAATCTAAAGAAAATCATTGAGAAGATGGCGATCAATTACTCTACCTGGCATGAGATGCTCCCCTATACACTCATGGCCTACAGAACATCCATCCAAATCTCAACTGGGGCAACACCATTCTTTCTGGCCTATGGTATGGAAGTAATCCTCCCCATCGAAGTAAAAATTTCATCACTCTAGGTGTTAATGGAAGTGGAGCTCTCAGAAGTAGAATTAGCACAGACCCGGTATGAGTAGTTGAATCTGATTGAAGAGCGGCGACTGAAAGCCATCAACCACTCTCAAGCCTATTAGAGGTGCATGCCTAGGACATTCAACAAGAAAGTCAAGCCGAGAAGCATCGAGATTGGTGACCTGGTTCCAAAAAATGTTGTCAAATCGCCCTGACACAAGGGGCAAGTTCACTCCCAACTATGAAGGCCCATAGATCGTCCGAGATAAATTTTCAGGCGGCGCTCTTCGACTCGGACGTATGGATGACGAAGAACTCCCAGGACCTGCCAACATGGACAAAGTCAAACGATACTACGCTTAGGGTCTAGATCTGATAAGCGTTTTGCACTTGTAGATTCTCTGGGAAATGATAGGAAGCCATCCTTGGCACACTCCTTATCCCTCTTTCTTGTAACCTGTTTACAAATCAATGAAATCCACTAGTTAGCCCCTTGAGCCTAATAGCCCTTCTTTCATTATACCTTTTTAGGGACACCCTCTCTCGCCCTCTGTGGCATTTGCCTGAACTACGTCATGACCTGATCCTGCAAAGGGTACGTAGGTAACCTAGCAAAATCAGGTGTGGTCACACTCACACAAAAGGAGATCACACGTCTCCCAGCTTTCCACACGGAGTCAACTCTTCCCCAAAGGAGCCACATGCCTCCTCGACTTTCCCATACAGAGCCAGATCATCTCTAGTGAAACCAAAGCCTCTCCAAAAAAAAACCTCTTCCCACAGAGTCCAGCGGAGCAAAAATCCTCTCAAACTCCCCAGACGAGTCGGCTCTCAAGGGTACAAAATTTTCATAAAAGAAAAACCCAAACTTGGCTCTCTATCCTCAGCAGAGACAACCTCTCTCACCCTCCTTGGTAGAGACAACCTCTCTCGAATTACCCGGTAGACCCAAAAAAAAAAAAACCAGCGGAAAACCAAAGGTACAAATCTTCAACAGAAGAATTCCCCCAGATAGTGAAAAATCAACTGTATCCAAAACCAAAACCTCCAAGGGAGTGTAAATCAACAACAACAGGAGAAATCCCAGGGTGTCCCAAACTTCGGTCCCCTAGCCTACATTTCATCCTAATCTAAGTCCTTTTGGATCCCCTAGAAACTACGAGTCTAAGCGCAATATCACATTTGTATCCCCAGTAGAAATATCGTCTCCCAATCCCCAGAGGAGTGTTATTCAGGGTAATGACGGGAGAAGATCCATTTTTCCTATCAAATGTAGATTTCCCTAGTAATCGCGGGCATGAGTGAAAATCGGCAATGGCATCATTGTGCAAAAATCACGTAATCCCCAGACCTAGTCTTGTGACTAGGGGCAAAAAAGGGACAAAAATCAATTAGCTTCACAGGCATGAGAAAAACCAGCAATGAACTCATTGCGTAAAAATTATACGAATCCCATGACTTGGTCATTCCAAGGGCAAAAAAGAGAGAAAAAGTTGAAGAGCAGTTTGACAACAGAATCCAACAATAATTAGTCCAGCCAGATAAGTTCGCTGCAGCAGTCCCAAACAGATGGCATGGAAGAGCAGCTTCCTCAACACTAGTCTCCAATAGAGTTCCGATTCCCAGCAGCGATCTATGACAGGGTCGTATCCCCTAGCAGATCCCCAGTAGCGATCTACGACGGTGTAACACTCCCCAGCAAATCTCTAGAAGAAGCTTCCCATTGCTCTCTATATACACTCTCCCCAGCAAGAGTATAGAAGCATCCGATTTGCTCCCCAACAAGCTTCTCCCCAGCCAGAGTCTAAATCTCCATCAGTGACAAGACAAACAGGTCTACCTGTGAACATCCTCAGTGATGAAACCTTTTCTGGGTCATACTCTGCTCTCCAAGAGTGAAAGACAGATTACATGATACCCAACCCCCTAACTAAGGCAATTTTCTGACAAAACCAAAAGCTAGTTGAACATTCTTGCAGTTAAAGTCAAAACCTTTTACAAAATTCCAATACCTTTTATAAAATATTTTAAAAAATGGACCTTTTGGTATCTAGACCAGGTCATACCAACCTGCATTGAGATGCCCCCAGCAAGATAAAGCAGTAGAAGCCGACACCATGTATCCCCGCGAGTCGCAGTCAACAGAGTCATGGGAAAGCATCCTCACATTTATCCCCTGCATGACATCCCTACATACTACATAGCATCACACCCTGTGTGACCAAATTCCCCAACATCATTCTTAATCAAAGTCCAGTGCCTCTCGGCCATTTCAAATCAATCCAGCTAGTGCTTCTCGGACATGCAGCAACCCTCTCGACACCCCCGTGTGTTCTCGACATCCGATGTGCTCCTTGATAATATCGCCATACCACAGCATCACCTCCTGCATATCACTCTTTTCGACACCTCTGCGTGCCTTCGACATCCGGTATGCTCCTTAGTAATCTCGCCATACCGCAGCATCACCTTCTGCATGTCACTCTTTTCGACACCCCCGAGTGTCTTCGACATCCGGTGTACTCCTTGGTAATCTCACCATACCACAGCATCACCTCCTGCATGTCACACTCTTGACACCCCTGCGTGTTCTCGACATCCGGTGTGCTCCTTGGTAATCTCGCCATACCACAGCATCACCTCCTGCATGTCACCCTCTCGACACCCCCAAGTGTCCTCGACATCCAGTGTGCTCCTTGGCAATCTCAGCATACCGCAGCATCACCTCTTGCATGTCACCCTCTCGACACCCCTACATGTCCTCAACATCCGGTGTGCTCCTTGGCAATCTCGCCATACAATAGCATCACCTCATGCATGTCACTCTTTCGATACCCCTGCGTGTCCTCGACATCCTGTATGCTCCTTGGAAATCTCGCTATATCGCAGTGTTACCTCTTGCATGTCACCCTTTTCGACACGTCCGCCTGTTTTTGACATCCGGTATGCTCCATGGCAATCACGCCATACTGTAGCATCACCTTCTGCATATCACTCTTTTAGACACCCTCGCGTGTCATTGACATCCGGTGTGCTCCTTAGCAATCTCACCATACCGTAGTGTTACCTCCCGCATGTCACCCTTTTTGACACCCCCACGTGTCTTTGACATCCGGCATGCTCCTTGGTAATTTCGCCATACCACAGCATCACCTTCTGCATGTCAGTCTTTTCGACATCCCCGCATGTCTTCGACATCCGGTGTGCTCATTGGCAATCTCGCCATACCGCAGTGTTACCTCCCGTATGTCACCCTTTTCGACACCCCCGCATGTCTTCGACATCTGGTATGATCCTTGACAATCTTGCTATACCGCAGCACCACCTCCTGCATGTCCTCCCTTTGACACCCTATATATCCTCGACATCCAGTGTGCGCCTTTACAGTGTACGCCACTCGTATATCCCTTTTGACACCCTATGTGTTCTCGACGCCCTGTGTATCTTTCCAATCAACTTGATCAAATCCTTTTGGCCAGCACCTTCGGGCTGTGCCATCCTTACATCCATCAATCCCAGTGAGTAATCTGAACTACTCGTTCTCCTCCAGTAGTGGCCATACCATTTCATTGCACTCACCATTTCTTGCACTGCATGCACATATGCCATCTCTGCATCCCCAAGATCTGAGCTCGGTGTAAAAATAGGATGATTCCAATCTTTGTAGTTCAAGTTACCAACCTTGGCACTCTCCAGCAAAGAGGGGCAGCTATAAGCACCCAATTTTTACACCCCTATCTAACCATGGTTAAAGTCCTTCAACCATGGTCACTCCTTGCCAAATCCCCTAAACCCTAGGTTAGTCTCTAGTTAGTCTTAGGCCTCACCTTGAGACAAACCCTAGAGAAACCCTAGTACCAAACCCTAACCCTAGGTAAACCCTAGCTAAAATTTAGGTAAACCCTAGTTAGACCCTAGGACTCAACCCTAGTTTAACCCTTGTACAAATCCTAAGTCAAAAACCTAGCCCTAGGTAACCCTAATCCGATTCTTAGCCTAGCCCTAGAGCCTTTAGGGCTTAAACCCTAAAAATCCATGGTCCTTAGGGCCTGAACCGTGGCTTGGGCCTATAAGGCCCAAAAAAAAGAAAACCCTAAGCTAAACCCCCTATACCTGTGTGTTCATGGGCCAAGCCCATTACTTTTAAATTTTCTTGTTGGCGGTAGAAGGTCTACCGCCAATTGCAAATTGGCCTGTTTTGACAATGGCGGTAGACCATCTACCGCCAATGTCTAAACTTCAATTTGTAGACTGCATACACCTCCTGGACACTCAACCCTCACCTCAACTCCTCCCAGTCGACCTCCCTTTGTTCCAACCACCTTTTCCCTCCTCTTTTTAATATCCCCTAGGTCCCCAAGTGCTTCTCCTATAAAACCACAACTCCCTTAATTATTAAACGATCCGAAGACCTCCATAGGTGAACCCTTGCTGAAAACCCAGATTCTAAACCCATCTCAAGCTTTTGAAAGCTTCCTAAGATCCCTCTTGGCCTACTACAAGCCTCCTTGTTCGTACAAGCACCACCAGTGTGCACCACCACCGTGCACAGGCCACCACCCTTTGGCAAAAACAGAGTATTCTGATAGGGCATCCCCTACCCCATTTTTTCCTCTTTTACAATCATTGTGAGCCCCTGGTCATCTCCTGGAGACTTTTTTTTCTTCTTTATTGTTGTTTGCGTTTGGTTCAAACCCTACACAGGGTTAGCCCTTACCTTGTTCATAGGTAAAGGACACCCATACGAGTATAGACCACTTCACTAAGCATTGTAGAGCACCACGGACCTTCTGGGGGTCCCTCAAATCATGAGGGAACCCCTGGTTATCTCTGTGCATAGCCCCCATGGGCAAAAATTAGTTTTTAAACAAAACCAGGAATGGCGGTAAACTCATTACCGCCATTCCTGGCATTTACTGTTACAGCTGGTATTGGCCTATTTAGGTGGGCCCTGGTCCATGTCCAGGGCCCAGGTTGAACCCTTCTCATCTCCCTTGACTCACCTTGGTCCTTCCAGGGTGGCCCCATGGCCTTAGCCATGGTTAAAATTCAAAAAACAAACCCTGTGCAGGTTGGCGGTAGATCTTCTACCGCCAATCTTGTTTTTGCCTAATTTGAGATTGGTGGTAGATCATCTACCGCCAATATGTGATTACTGGTACAGTAGTTTTAGTCCTCTATGGGGCCCACACCAGACTCAAAATCTTCATTTGAGTCCCCTCTACATCCCCATGCTTTCAGAGCACCTAGGGTTAGCCCCTAACCCTAGATAACAGTATGCAAAACTAAGGTTAAAAATATAGTTTTAATGTCGGTAATACCATTACCGACATTAATTTATTTTTAATTTTGGGCTTTTACAGGGGCTCAGGCCTGGTAAGATGCCACTTTAGGCCCTGCCTAGCCACCTGGGCCCACCTTGGACTTTACCATACCCTTAACTATGGTTAAATACATATCTGGTTAGCATTTAACCACGGTTAAGCATCCCTTAACCCAACAAATATTGGGAAAATAATAAAAAAATCGTACAAATCAACTTGGACCATAAAACTGACCTTGGCCCATTCCTAAGCATGATTAGAAATCCTAATCAAGGTTAGGCTATCGTTAACCCCGGTTAGTAACCCTAACTGCGGTTACTTTCAGTTTACGGCTTACCGGGCTTAAAACCAAGTCTACCAGACTTGTCTTCGGCCTACCGGGCCCCGCCTAAGCGTATCGGGTTTAATCTAACACCGCCTTAACTATGGTTAGCAACCCTAACCATGATTAGTTTGGCTTAACCCCGGTTAGCAACCCTAAGTCACGCCAAACTCCTTCCTAGTCTATCGGACTACCCCTAAGCCTACCTGGCTTGTACCTTGCATTTGACCCTCATCGGTCAATCAAACACTAGTCTACCAGACTAGCCATGTTAGCCACCCTTGGTGCACACACACATGCCCCTAGCCTCGGCACAGGCTCACGTGCTAGAACTACACTCGGTTTGATCCCACCCTATGAGTACGTAGACAACCCAACCAAGGTTTGACCCCAGTTAGCTTTTCCTTTCTTGGATTAGTATTAACTTAAATACTCTGACATTTTGAATAAGATTAACTTTAATTGGTTTATACCTAGGGAGTACAGAACCGTTGGAAAACGGAATCCTCGGGGTGCCTAACACCTTCCCTGGACTTAACTGAACCCCTTACCCTGATCTCGCTCGTAGACTAAAACCTTATCCAAACCCGAGGGACTTATCCCTTCTGAATGAATAGGTGGAGACTCCCTTCACACCCGTGAGGGTATATAGGTATATACACCATCCCACCCTCGTGAATGTCACTGAAAATCCTCGCTCACACTCTTTGTAGAGATTTCTCGAAGAAATACTTGAAGCTCGGTCCTCATTCTTCACTATCCCCGCGATGCTTTTTAATCTATCATTGGTTTTTGAAGAACAAAGAGATGAAGGATGATGATGGAGTAGACTTTCTATCTCACAAAATCTTAGGGTTAAAAACCCTAGCCTTCAAAACACCTTGAGAGTATCCCTTGAAACTCACGAAAATTTGGAGAGGAGAACTCTCTCTCTAGCTCAATAAATTTGGTTGGAGAAAAAATAATAAACCATTTTTTTCCATGGTTTGGGGTGTTGGGTATTTATAGATGTGGATCTTATCCATATCTAGACAAAATCCTAATCATTATCTAATAATGATAGTTATCCCTAAGAGTTACTAAATAATGATAATTATTATCATTAATTAAACTCCATGTTTGAAAAAAATATCTGGTGAACCTCAAATCAATGTTTGAGTTGAGAACTCACAATTTCAAGGGGATGGTTAGGTCTCCCTATAAGTCTATCTACCCATTTTAAGATTAGGCAATCAAATTATTAATTAAGGGATGATAAACTTTAAAGTGCGGGATAAGGGAAACAAGCAAACCACAACACACATTTTTTATGTGGAAACCCTTCCGGGAAAGACCACGAGACCTAGTCCAGTAATGAGAATCTACTAAGACAAAGAAACAAATACTTACAAGACTCAAACTGTACTCAACCGGACTTGACTTCCTCGATCCTCAGTCCTCCACGCCTCTGAAAGCAATCACAATCTTGCAAGCCTCGCAATCTACCGCAGTAACATGTTCTTCTCTTGTGTCTCGATGACAACGATCTCAACAATGGATCTCCATCAATGATGGCTTCGGATTCCACCGACTAAATATCACATCCACGATTCTCCTCGGATTGATCTCCTTCGCAAAGGCTCCGAAACACTCCGGCCAATTTGTTCTTTCCAGAACGGGTTGATGGTTTGATTAAAATCAAATCCTAGATGGATTCCATCATTGGAAAAGTCCAAGCAAGCAATAATGGAGCATTGGCTTGCAAACTCTAGGATAGAAGAGAAAATAATAAAGGAGATGAGAGAAAACAAATATGGAGTTTCTATGAACTCTAGAGATAGCCTACCTCTCAACACTCTCCCAAAGTCCCCACTCACAGACTAGAAGGGTTCACATTAATTAGAGAAGCAACCCCAAGGAATTAGAAACTGCTAGAAAACGAATTTAGAAGGAAATTCCATATCAGAGTCAACCCTGAGTGCTTTGGGTAAACCCAAGTGTACACTTCGGTCGACCCAAGTGACACTTTGGGTCGACCATCAAAATTCTCATGTTCTGGAAATTTTTCCAATACAAATTCCTTGAGGGTTTGGGTCGATGCAAAATGGTTAGGGTCGACCCTAAAGAGCATTTTTGGCAGTTTTCTTCATTTTATTCCCATTGCTTCAATTGGTTTAGGCTTTTTGGAATTATTTTCTATGATTTTGGGCATTTCCAAATGAATGATTTTTGGTCTTCTAGGTCTCACTTACCATCCTAAAACTTGATCCATTCTTGGGTGATGGTTCTTCATGTTTTATCATGACATCTTCTTCGCTTTACATCGAATCGGATGATGTAACCTAAGGAGTACTCTACCCACTTTTGGACTCGAAGTTTAGCCAACAAAAAATCATGACTTTACAATGTTTATCCACAACTAATTAGTTATAACAAACTTTCTAATTTAGGGTTCCTTTTCATAAAAGGATTCCTTAATTAATATGATGTAACAAACTCCCTAGAATCTAGGGATTCTAATAAAATTTGAAAACCCCCAAGGGGTGGGCGTGAGCTAAGAGTGGGCGTGAGGGAGAGGGAGTCTTGAGCTCCAAACTGGATAAGGATAATCCTTATCTCTTTGTTTCTTGTCTTCTAAGTAACGCATAAAATCTCATTAGATAAGGACTAATTAATTAATAATTATCTACTAACCAACTCCCTAACCATTAGGGAACTAAAAGTGGCCACCCACCCTAGGGAGTCTATTCCATGGGCTTGGGCCCACCAATAAGGTCCATTTTAAAGGGTTTTTATGGTTATGGGTCAAACTCATATCCCCTTATATTGGGTTAATTAATAATAATAATTATTATCCTTTAATTTAGATTAACATTTAATCTAAACCATAGATTAACATTTAAACTATTCATTAAAGATTAACATTTAATCAATTAAATTATAGATTAACATTTAATCTATTATTTGAGCTTGTATTTCTTTTATGAGCATCTCCACAGATTGATCTGGGACATTCTAACCTTGGCTTACCCAATGTTATCCCATTGACCCTTAAATAGGAATGACATCGGAATTGCAAGTGACGTGAGATATCCATGTTGCAATTGAATCCCAGTGTAAGAACATTAACTAATAAAGGATCCCGCCACATGAACTTTTTAATTCGATTGATCCTTCCAATGACATTATCCTTAATGGGCCTTCGAGATGAATATACTATCTAACTCATAGCTCATTGTACATCATCCGGGTTTCCAAGACATTTGATTAAGCCATGAGAAACTATTTCTTTCAATTTAATGAGTAAGAATTTTTTGTTTGAAATTCATCATGACTCGAACAACTTTCTAGTTATCCAACTATCACCTTATCGTAGTCCCTCAGGTAGAGAGTACTTAGGTGTAATCAAAACAGTCAGATTACTGGTTAGTTATAAATGAACTCATCAGATCTAAGGATCATCAAAACTGTTCAATGTGAATGAGAGACCAACTATCTGATAGTATGTTTATGCAAGAGGTCTCTCATTGCATGCAATCAATCAGTGTACATTTAAGCACCCATATGCTGATGTGTAGTCTCCACTACAATAGTTTGAGATAAAACTACATCTCAACCATTGAGAATATCTTAGCATTCTGGCAACCATATAAGTGAAGTGTCTAGCTTCACCCATAGCTGTGACTCTATAAGGTATAAGGAACTGGATAGCTATATCTGCTTGTGATAGTCAAGTACCTATCACATAGCCTTCCTACAATATATCCTAGAGACCTTGATCGATATCTCATATCGTTTAGATCATCTCATGATCATGGTCAATTACCCATAATGAAATCACAATAGATAAAGAAGATGTCTTTATTGATCTAATCAATAAGAATCGTATAATCTAAATGACTTTTTAGGGCATAATGTCTAACACGTAGTACCGGGTGGAATGGTTATCTCGGATACCAAATTTGGCATACAACTTGTGTCTAGGGTCACTTAAAAAATGTTGCCCATTATCCGTGATAATGCTTTCTAGAATCCCGAACCAATATATGATGTTGGTCCGGATGAAGTTTACCATGGTGTTTGACATCTTTGAGAGCGACAGCTTCGACCCATTTTGTGAAGTAATCTGTCGTAGTTAGGATGTATTGATGCCCAGTAGATGATGGTAGGGTGACTGGTCCTATGACGTCCATTCCCCATGCCGCGAAGGGCCATGAATTTGTTGTCATGTGGAGAGTCTTGGGAGCACGATGTATGAAATCAGCATGGAGCTAACAAACTTTGCATTTTCTTGATTAATTGAGACAATCAGTGATCATCGTAGGCCAGTAGTAGCCTAATCTTTTCAGCTGAATTTGTAGCCTGGGCCTAGCTTGGTGGGCATCGTAGATCCCAACATGAGTTTCTTCATCGCCAGCTCAATTTCATTTCCTAAGATGCACCTCATTAAGATACCATCTAAAGATCGTTTATACAGAGTATCTTCCAGTATTACGAACTTCGTGATGCATTTGGCGCTGTATCCGGGCAATCGACCATGTTGGAGATAATCGATGAAGGGCTGTTGCCAGTCTTCGTCTTTTTCTTTGAATATTGTCACAGAACAAACTGTTTCTAGGAGATCTATCTTTTGAAGGGGTTTGAGAGTTCTTCTTTTTCCTACTGTGATATTCAGCATCCTGTCTATTGGTAGAGTTAGAGATGCTGCAAGACTGGACAGAGCATCAGTTTGATTATTCAGTCCTCTACGAACATGGAAGAGGCTGCTTCTTGGAATTCGAGCAAGTAACTGGTCCACTCTCCTCTGATAGGGAAGAAGGCTAACTCTTCGTACGGTATATTCCCCTCAAACTTGTTTGATGACGAGTTCCGAATCCCCATAGATGGTCAATTCATCCACCTGGTCTCAAGAACCAATTCAAGACCTGCTATCAGGGCTTCATATTCAGTTTCATTGTTTGAATACCCTTCTGTTAGTGCGAAGGAATAAGGTAGTATTGCATTGTTTGGTGTGACAAACACAATACCAACTCTTGACTTATTCTCCTTAAGGTTGATTCGTTTGATTCCATCAGGGCTTCTTGAAGCTCCATCAAAATATATCTTCGAGTCTGGTTTGACCTGTATCTGCATAACTTCTTCGTCAGGGAGGTTGGTGACCAAAGGCGAGTCTGCGGGAATTGGATGTGCTGCAAGGAAGTCAGTAAGGGCTTGCCCTTTCATTGCCTTTTGGGGCACGAATTCAATTTTGAATTCAGAAAGGAGTACCGCCCATTTTTCCATTCTGCCCGAAAGAGTGGGGCGAGACATTATGTATTTGAGAGGATCGGCTCTGGATATCATGTAGAACCCCAGATCTAGATGATATGTTATGGCATGTATTAAAGCCTTAAGAATGTTTTTTAAGCTTATGGATGTTTGAGATGAAGGAGTAGAGCATAAAATACTCTAAGTATCAAGAATGGAAATGTCTTAACATCACCCCTCAACTTTAAGAAGCTTTATTTTTGTCACCGCTGATCAGAATTGAGTGATTCTTAAATTTTTGGAAAGGTATTAGAACCCTCTTTGAGGTTCATGTTTATCATTCTTCCATATTTTGAGTCGGGCTTGAGTTAAAAGTTGAAAACCCGGATTTGTTGAAAATCTGGGTTGCTGAAATCCATTTCTAGACCAGTTGGCTTTAGAGTCCATTTAGGTAATTAAAAACTCAAAATTAGGATTTTTCTATTAGACACAAAATTGTTTCCCTTTAAATGATAAGTAAAACGCAAGTTGAATCGTCAAAATATGATAAGCAAGTCAAATGTAATAGCTAAAATACCAAAGCGTGAAAAATCTGGAAACTTACTATCGCGAGTACGAATGTTCATAAACAGCCTACGAACGATCGTAGAAGGCCTACGAATGATCGTAGAAAGTCTACAAATGATCGTAGAGCCCCAAAAAATGAGTAAACTCACTGGTAAGTCTATGATCGATTATAGGAAGCCTATGAACGATCATAGACGCGCGAATCACTTTTAAAATTGCTGATTTTTTTGAGTTTTTACCCTCTTGGCCTATAAATAGGATCTAAATTGGGGGTTTTCGCGTTACCAATACTAAGAAAGGATTTGGGAGAGAAAGGGGAGAAAATATAGGGTTCCAAAGAGGGTTTTGTTGGAGACCAAGGAAGAGCTCGATTCCTCACTTCTTAAAGCTTCCACGAGCTTGAAGCTTCTTCCTCAGGTGTGGATCATCGATTCAAAGCTCTAGTTCGTGTTCAAGCATCCATCCAAGACTAAATCTAGCCTCTTCAAGGTAAGTACACCCTTCTAGTTAACCTAGTGGTAACCTAGATCCTAAACCTAGTTTTTTTAGGCTTTTCAATGTTGAGATTTTGTATGATTGTTTCCAAATTCCAAACCAAGCATGTTTCCCCAAAATGTATGGAGTATTAAGTATGATTGGGATATAATAGGCTAAGTATCCCTGCTACGTGCCATGTATGCCTAATGTATGATGCTTAACACATGATTTCCATTTTTATGTTTTTCAAGAATAATATGATACTTTGAATTATTCCATGATTATAGAAATGCCTTAAATATGTATACAATTACTAAAACTTTTTCATACCATTATGAGGTTCACGATTTCAAGAATAATATGATACCAATTTTTTAAGTACAAGTATAAGATAAACAAACAAAAACAAGACAAGTGATTTACGACACGAATGATAAAGCTAAACTTTGGGTTAGTCAAGGGTAGTGCATATCCCGGGATATGTCATACCTGGCTCACAAGAAAACATGAAAAGAATGATAATGCCAAACAGAGGGCCCGTCAAGGATGTTGGTGCACCTTTTCTATTTCGCTGAAGAATACTTACGTATCCGGCTCACAAGTTGTCTTCTATATTTCGCTGAAGGATACTTACGTATCCGACTCACAAGTCATTACAAGGGCACTAACATCTGGCTCACAAGTTAAGCATGAAAAGACAAGTGAAGACAAGCATGACGAGACAAGTGTGATTCCAAACAAGAATAGACAAGACACGTGTGATTCCCACGTGACAAAAATAAAAGAACAAGTTTTAAACATGAAAAACATGTTTTGCAAACACGAAAGATATTTTCAAGAATAAGCATGAAGTACGAATATGAGTTTTAAACGGAGTTTTCTCATTTGTTCCATGCATGTCACGATCATTGCATTGCTTTAAATTTGATGTTATGAGTTGTATTTAATTATCACTATTGTATTTCGTTATTATTATTGTTAGCTAGTAGCTTGTACTCGCTGAGTATTCTATAATCAACCGTACATTTCATGTCGGCAGGTCCGTGGACACCTTCAACCCCGAGCTGTGGGTTGAGGAAGAATATGTTGAAGAGGAGGCACCCATTCCACTACAGCCTCAGGAGAATAGAGGCCTAGATAAGTGGCCCTATATAGACTATTGTGAGTAGGGTGTTATGGATAGAGAGGGAGACTTTGATCCTTTTGTATTTGATAGGTGGGCATGTCCACCTTTACTGTTTATATTTTGTATATGAACTTGGAGTACAGACCATGTATAGAAAAAGAAAAAGTTGGTTTACGTTTTCACATTGTCTTAGCTTCCGCACTCTGTTTTATATCTCCATTATATTATGTTTTGCCTTGTTCATTGCTGGATGGTTTACCAGATTATATATAGTCACACCTAAAGTTCCACCTAACTCCTAGGGGGGATTTCGGGGTGCTACAGATGTGGTATCAGAGCCTAAGCATTAGAGTCCATAGGGTCACTTAGAACTGACACCATGATTGAACAAGGCATTAGGGTCATTTTAGAGAGTCGTATTCCAAGTATAGACTAACAAGTTAGTCTTATTCAAAATCGATTAGAAACCAACCAAACTTAGTGTCATACGCTAGAAACACAAATTGTATGTTATGCTATTGATATGTATACCTTGGATGTATTGTTATATGCTTAGTAAATATTAAGTGATTGTTGAATTAATTATACAATGTATATCCCAGTTAGACTCATGTTGTACTATCATCCTCAAGATTTAATCATGAGGCACAGTGCCCGGGGTCGTAGATATCACACAAGGGGTAATGGAGGTGATGCTCCCTCGGGTGATGAGCAACCCGACTTTGCTCAAGCTTTTGCTTCGATAACCAAGACCTTGGCTATGATAGTAGCAAGGCAACCTGCTACACCTCCTCCAGGTGCCGCTCTTATAGCTACTCCTCCAAATTGAGCACAAGCAGGAATAGAAACTTTTCGGAGGATGAGGCCTCTGGTGTTTTGTGGAAGTATCGATTCATTAGTGGTTGAAGCATGGATTAGGCAACTTGAAAAGATATTCTCAGTGTTGTTGCCTATTGAGGCAGAGATGGTCACCTGTGCTACCTTTATGCTTGAAGGTGAGGTCGACCATTGGTGGAGGACCATAGTAAGGACTCGGGATTTGACCCGACAGGGTCAAGATTGGACTTAGAGATAATTCTTGGATGTTTTCTGCAAGAAATACTTCCCCATAGGAATGAAGGAAAAGAAAGAGGTTGAATTTATTACCTTGGAGCAAGGTAACATGTCGATGGCCGCTTATGAAGCCAAGGTCTCGGAGCTATCTCGATTTGCTCCTCACATGATAGTTACTAAGGTTATGAACGCCCGAAAGTTCGAGAGGGGGTTGAAGGCCGACCTCAAGGATCGAGTTTCGATGTTCAGGCATGAGACATATACCGAGGTAGTGGACAAAGCACAATTAGCAGAGGCTAGTTCTAAAGAATTTTTCAAAAGAAAGGGAGTGGAGAAAGGTCAGTCTAGTGGCTCAACAGAGAAGAGAGCTAGGACTATTTCATACCAACCTTCAGGGCCAGCATAGTTATAGAGGTTGTACTTTGCACCGTAGTTTACTCGCCCTTTTGATCCACTGTCGGTACACCTGACAACTACACAGGCTCCTTGCCTTGCACTATCTCAGGCCACAGGATATGCGCCCTCCACATTTTCTTATGAGCCTTGTACTTATTGCGGTAGGAGACATTTGGCTGGAGAGTGTAGGAAGATCTCGAGGGGATGCTTTCATTATGGTGACCAAGGCCACATGATTAGAGATTGTCCCGGCCATTAGATACCACCTCAGTCTCAGAGGAGTAGGCCCCCGATTAGGCAGTCCCCTCAACAGAGCTCTTCATAGGCATCAAGGCTCTCACAGTCTACATGGCCGCCTCGCCAAGCAACTCAAGGCTGACTCTTTGCCTTGTCAGAAAAAGATGCACATGCATCTGACGATGTCGTGCAAGGTATGCTAGAATGATAACATTTTTAAATTGTGAATGCATACTATGATGTGATATGTTTGTTCAGTTATACAATAGGTTACCTATGTATGATGTGTGTTCTTGCTTGAAACCTATTAATGTCAGTTATTTAATCGCACAGGCGCTTTATTAGTGAACGAATGCCTAGCTCGAGTGTTGATCGACACAGGATCCGCTCATTCCTTCGTCTCGCCTAGTTTTACGAAGACTTTTTCATCCGAGTCTAGTCCGTTGGAGCGTGAGTTGACCATTTCGACTCCGCTTGGCAAGTCGGTTAATACAGACCAAATATACAAGGACTGTGTAGTTCAAGTGGGGAAGAATGAATTATTGGCCGACCTCATCATCTTGGATTTTTAAGATTTAGACTTTGATGTCATCCTCGAGATGGATTGGCTATCGGCTCACCACGGATATGTGGCATGCTTTGAGAAGATGGTATATTTCAAGCCAGAAGGAGTTAAGTCATTTCACTTTCGAAGGCTACAAGGAAGAGATATTGCTCGCTTTGCACCTCTAAGCTTATCGAACCCAAAGGCATAGGACTCCTCAGCCATTCCAGTTGTTAGTGAGTTCTTAGATGTATTTTCAAATGAATTACCTGGATTGCCCCCAGATTGGGAGATCAAGTTCGCGATAGAGCTTGCTCCTGGTACCACTCCAATCTCAAGAGCGCCATTTAGGATGGCCCCAATAGATCTTAAGGAATTAAAAGAGCAAATTGAAGAGTTGCAACAACTTGGTTTCATTCGACCAAGTGTGTCATCATGGGGAGCTTTGGTACTCTTCGTAAAGGAGAAGGATTGGTCGATGAGGATGTGCATTGATCACAGAAAGTTGAATAAGGTGATGATCAAGAACCGTTATCCTTTGCCTTAGACCGACGACTTGTTTAACCAACTGAGGGGAATGAGGTTTTTCTCAAAGACTGATCTCAGATCGGGGTATCATCAATTGAAGATCAAGGCAAAAGATGTTCCAAAGATGGCTTTTAGGACTCAGTACGGTCATTACGAGTTCCTTGTCATGCCTTTTGGTTTAACAAATACACTGGTGGTATTCATGGACTTGATGAACCGGGTGTTCAGACCTTGTCTCGATCAATGTGTTGTAGTGTTTGTTGATGACATCTTGGTGTATTCCCTAACATGGGAGGATCATGATCAAAACCTTCGCCTTATTCTTGAGGCGCTTCGAGAGTATAAACTGTTCGCTAAATTGAGTAAGTGCAAATTCTGGTTGGAGAAAGTGGCGTTCTTAGGCCACGTAGTATCGGTCGAGGGCATCTCACTTGATCCAACAAAGATAGAGGCGGTGATGAGCTAGGAGAGACCTAGGAGTGTCACCGAGATTCGGAGTTTCCTCGGCTTGGCAGACTATTATTGTAGATTTGTAAAGGGATTCTCTAGTTTGGCAGCACCGCTCACTTATCTTACTCAGAAGAATGCTAAGTTTGCATAGAGTGACAGATGTGAGATCAGCTTCCAGGAGTTGAAGAAGCAGCTCACTACGGCTCCCGTCCTCACAGTGCCGTCTGGGAGTGGTGAAATTGTAGTTTATAGTGATGCCTCGTATGTCAGGCTAGGGTGTGTTTTGATGCGAAACAAGAAGGTTATTGCTTATGCTTCTCAACAGTTGAAGGATCATGAGAAGAACTACCCTACACACGACTTACAGCTAGCCGTAATGGTGTTTGCATTGAAGATATGGCGGCACTATCTGTATAGGGAACAGTTTGACGTGTTCACAGATCACAAAAGTCTTAAGTATTTATTTTCCTAGAAAGAATTGAACTTGAGGCAATGGCAATGGATGGAATTCTTAAAGGACTATGAGTGCTCCATTCAATACCACCTAGGAAAGGTGAACATGGTGGTCGATGCTCTTAGTAGGAAGCCTCCTAGACTCTTGGCTCACATGATGGTGCAAGAGTGGAGGTTGTTGTAGGATGCATCTAACCTCGACATCAGTTTTAGTCTTCCTACCTTTGGGCTGGTAATGGCTAATGTCACTGTTAGGCCTTACATATTGGCCAGGATACGAGAGTTACAAGGATCGAATACTGAGCTACTTACTTATCGAGACAAGTTGATTAGTAGTGGTAGCAAGGATTTTGCCTTAAGGGTGATGAGACTATCACATTCAAAGGAAGAATGTGTGTTCCAGCCGATGAGGAGCTTAGACGAGAAATTTTGGATGAAGCTCACCTGTCCAAGTATATGGTACACCTTGGGGGTACGAAGATATATCGAAACCTCAAGAGGCATTTTTGATGACAGAACATGAAGAGAGAAGTGGCCGAATACGTGTCCCGATGCTTGGTGTGCTAGCAAGTCAAGGCCGAGCATATGAGGCCAGCAGGTCTTTTGCAGCCCCTCCCTATTCCCGAGTGGAAATGAGAAAACATTTCTATGGACTTCATTGTGGGGTTGCCATAGATGGCTAGGTACTCCAATGCTATTTGGGTCATGGTTGACAGATTGACAAAGTTCGCCCATTTCTTGCCTTATCGGACTACTTTCAACTCGAACTAGCTAGCGGCATTGTATATTAAAGAAGTGGCTTAGTTGTATGGGGTGTCGGTGAGTATTGTGTCAGACAGGGATCCTATATTCACTTTCAGGTTTTGGAAGAGATTCCAGAGGGCTATAGGTTCCCACTTGGACTTTAGCACGACCTTTCATCCGTCGATTGATGGGTAAACCGAGAGGGTAAATCAGGTGATAGAGGACATGCTTCGAGCCTGCATGCTGGACTTCAAGGGAAATTGGGAAGATCACTTGCCTTTGGTGGAATTCACCTACAACAACAACTATCAGGCGAGCATTCAAATGGCACCTTTCGAGGCATTGTATGGGAGAAGTGTTAGATCTCCTCTATACTGGGATGAAGTGGGTGAAAGGAAAGTGTTGGGCCATGAATTGATTGAGCAGACCGCAGACAGGGTCAAGTTTATCAGGGAAAGATTGAAGACTGCACAGGATCGACAAAAGAGCTATGCCGACACCCATAGGAGGGATCTTGAATTTCAAGTTAGCGATTTTGTATTCGTCAAGATTTCACCAACAAAGGGTGTTATGAGATTTGGTAAAAGTGGAAAGCTCAGCCCGAGATATGTAGGTCCTTTCGAGATCATCACCAGAGTTGGTGAGGTGGCTTACCGAATTGCTCTGCCCGTTCATATGATGGCAGTCCATAATGTGTTTCACATTTCCATGCTCCGGAAATATATCCCGGATCCTTCCCATGTCATCGAACTTGATCCATTAGAGGTTCGGGAAGATCTCACATTGGTGGAGCAACCAGTTCAGATCTTGGACAGGCGAGATCAAGTCTTGCGTAACAAGACCATTCCGTTGGTCCTTGTAAGATTGCAATACCATTCCGTCAAAGAGGCTACGTGGGAGCTTGAAGCCAAGGTGAAAGAAAAATACTCACAATTGTTTGTTTAGATCTTTGGTGTTCTCTTTTGTATTTTGTTTTCTTGTATCTCCATGTATCGTTCTAATTTCGAGGACGAAATTTCTATAAGGGGGGGAGGATGTAGAACCCCGGATCTAGATGATATGTTATGGAAGCCTTAAGAGTATTTCTTAAACTTAAGGATCTTTGCGATGAAGGAGTAGAGCATAAAATACTCAAGTGTCAAGAATGGAAATGTCTTAACATCACCCTCAACTTTAAGAAGCTTTAGTTTTATCACCGCTTATCGGAATCGAGTGATTCTTGAATTTTTGGAACCCTCTTCGAGGTTCATGTTTATCATGTTTCCAGATTTTGAGTCAGACCTAAGCTAAAAATTGGATTTCCGAAGTCGGATCTGTTGAAAATCTAGGCTGCTGAAATTTATTTCCATACTAGTCGGCTTTAGAGCCCATTTAGGTAATTAAAAACTCAAAATTAGGATTTTTATATTAGACACAAAGTTGTTCCCCTTTTAATCATAAGTCCAACTCAATTTGAATCATCAAAATCCAATTAGCGAGTCAAAAGTTATGACTAAAATACGAAAGTGGGAAAAATCTGGAAACTTACTGGCGTGGGTACGAACGTTCGTAAACAACCTACGAACAATCATAGAAGGCCTACGAACGATTGTAGAAAGTCTACGAACAATCGTAGAGCCCCAAAAACTGGGTAAACTCATTGGTAAGTCTGCGATCGATCATAGGAAGCCTACGAATGATCGTAGACACGCGAATCACTTTTAAAATTGCTGATTTTTTTGGGTTTCTACCCTCTTGGCCTATAAATAGGGATACAAATTGGGGGTTTTTGGGTTACAACACTAAGAAAGGATTTGGGAGAGAAGGGGAGAAAATCTAGGGTTCCAAAGAGGGTCTTTTTGGAGACCAAGGAAGAGCTCGATTACTCACTTCTTCAAGCTTCAACGAGCTTGAAGTTTCTTCCTCGGGCGTGGATCATCGATTCAAAGCTCTAATACGTGTTCAAGTATTCATCCAAGATTAAATCTAGTCTCTTCAGAGTAAGTACACCCTTCTAGTTAATCTAGTGGTAACCTAGATCTTAAACCTAGTTTTTTTAGGCTTTTCAATGTTGAGATTTTGTATGATTGTTTCCAAATTCCAAAACAAGCATGTTTCCTTAAAATGTGTGGAATAGTAAGTATGATTGGGATGTAATAGGCTAAGTACCCATGCTTCGTGCCATGTATGCCTAATGTATTATGCTTATGACATGATTTCCATTTTTATGTTTTTCAAGAATAATATGATGCTTTGAATTATTCCATGATTATAAAAATGCCTTAAATCTATGTATACAATTACTTAAGCTTTTTCATACCATTATGAGGTTCACGATTCTCTATGCACAAGTATGTATGCATGAGCGAGTTTTTAAGTACAAGTATATGATAAACAAGCAAGAACAAGACAAGTGATTTACGACAAGAATGATAAAGCCGAACTTTGGGTCAGTCAAGGGTAGGGCATATCCTAGAATATGTCATACCAGGCTCATAAGAAAACAAGAAAAGAATGATAATGCTGGACAAAGGGCCGGTCCAGGATGTTGGTGAACCTTTTCTATTTTCGTTAAAGGATACTTACGTATCCGGCTCACAAGTTGTCTTCTATATTTCACTGAAGGATACTTACGTATCCAGCTCACAAGTCGTTACAAGGGCACTAACATTTGGCTCACAAGTTAAGCATAACAAGAAAAGTGTGATTCCAAACAAGAATAAGACAAGACATGTGTGATTCTCATGAGACAAGAACAAGTTTTAGACATGAAAAACAAGTTTTGCAAATACAAAAGATATTTTCAAGAATAAGCATGAAGTACGAATACGAGTTTTAAACGGAATTTTCGCATTTGTTCCATGCATGTCATAATCATTGCATTGTTTTAAATTTGATGTTATGAGTTGTATTTAATTATCACTATTGTATTTCGTTATTACTATTGTTAGCTAGTAGCTTGTACTCGCTATGTATTCCATAATCAGTCGTACATTTCATGTCGGCAGGTCTGGTGGACACCTTCGACCCCGAGCCGTGGGTTGAGGAAGAATATGTTGAAGAGGAGGTGCCTATTCTATTACAGCCTCAGGAGGATAGAGACCTAGATAGGTGGCCCTATCTAGACTATTGTGAGTAGGGTGTTATGGATAAAGAGAGAGAGACTTTGATCCTCTTGTCTGTTGATAGGTGGGCATGTCCACCTTTATTGTTTATGTTTTGTATATGAACTTGGAATACTGTCCATGTATAGAAAAAGAAAATGTTGGTTTACATTTCCGCATTGTCTTAGCTTCCGCACTCTCTTTTATGTCTCCATTATATTATGTTTTGCTTTGTTCATTGTAGGATGGTTTGCCAGATTATGTATAGTCACACCTAAAGTTTCACCTTAACTCCTAGGGGGATTTTGAGGCACGACATATCAGTTTCACCGAATAATCGAGCATATAATGCCTTAATTTCTTCAAAGGAAAGATGAGGGCCAGACAGAGTTTCTCTATCGGCGTATATCTGCATTCTGCTCCAACCAGAGTCCTGCTTAGATAGTATAAGGCATTTTCTTTTCCTTGGTCTTTATGCTAAGTAAGGAGAGTTCCGAGAGATCCTTCGAGCGTTGCTATATAAAGGATAAGTGACTTTCCTCTAATAGGACCCATGAGGACTAGTGGATTGGTGAGATAGGTTTTGATGCTATTGAGGGCATCTTGACAAGCCTGATCCCATTGGAATGGTATTTCCTTCTTCATTGGCCAGAAAAACGGTTGGCACCTTCCAGCCAAATTAGAGATGAATCGCCGGATATAAGCGAGTCGAACCTGAAGTCTTTTCAACTTGCGCAAATTTCGTGGAGGGGGTGTTTCATGAATGACCTTTATTTTAGTGCGGTAATCTTGATTCCTCTGTGGCATACCACAAAGCCTAAGAATTTCCCAGACGCAACTCCGAACGTGCATTTGAGCGAGTTCATTTTGAGTTAATGCTGCTGTAATCTGTCGAAGATTTCCCAAAGATCATCCAGATGTTGCTTCGTTGCCTTGTTTTGACAACCAAGTTGTCGACATAGCATTCGACCTTGTCATAGAGAATATCACCGAATATAACAGTCATGGCCTTTTGATAAGTTACTCCGGCATTTTTGAGGCCGAATGACATGACTTTATAGTAGGACACTCCCTTAGGAGTGCGGAAGGCTATAAGCTCTTCATCTTCCGGGGCCATACTGATTTGGTTATAATCAAAATATCCATCTATGAAGGATAGGGCTTCAAAGCCGGTTGTGGCATCGACCATCATTTCTGTGATGGGCAAAGGGAAGTTGTCCTTAGGACAGGCTTCATTTAAATCGTAGAAATCTATGCAAACCCAGATCTTTCCATTCTTCTTCTTTACGGGAACAACATTAGCAAGTCAAGTAGGGTATTGAACCTCTCTTATGAACCCGACTTTGAGGAGTTTATCTACCTCAACTTCAATTTGAGCAACCAATTCTGGGCAAACTGGTCTTTGTGCCTGCTTGATTGGCCTGACATCTTCTCGAGTTGTGACATGATGGACTGTACTTTTTGGATCTAGGCCAGACATTTCTGTGTAATTCCAAACAAAGACATCCTTGTACTCTTTTAGGAGATAAAAATATTTCTCTTTTTTTGTTTGAGAGAGGGAAGCACTGACGAATGTTGACCTTGGGTCTTGTTCTGAGCCAAGGTTAACTTCGAGAAGATCGTCAGCTATTGCTTGACCTCCTACTTCAAATTCTGGAAGAGCTGGACGGACTTCCATTTCTTCCAGTGGTTCTTCCATAATCAATTCTTCTCCTGAAGAGAAATCTTCATCTATCGTAATAGTATTTACGGTTCAAACTAGATCTTCATTTAATGAAGGATTAGAATTTTCTAACTCAAATTTTCCCAAGTTGGAGCCAACCCTCTTATAGGTAGCCAAAATCTTGAGTTCTGGCATAATTTTGTGCTTAGCCTACTCTTTTTCTTTAGTATTAAATTCATGTTTCTCAAACATTTTCTTGATTGCTGGAATATACATGGGCTTCTTCTAATAAGGGTTCATTCTTCTATCCCTTCTGTTGATCTGGGGAGTGGCTTTGCCTACTTGCCATGCAGAATGAAAAATAATGGGCTTTTCCCATTTTCCACTCAATGAGATAATGATATTGGGAATGACTTCTGTTGTTGACAATTTTTGTCATGCACTGAAATTGACCTTAGCTAGGCTATCAATTATATCTTGATGTGCGTTTCAATCCATGGGGATATTTGGTGGGACTCTGTCTTTTCCAGGAGTCACTCTATAAATGTTTCTTCTGATGAATGGTCTTCTTTAACTGTGACTATGTTTACAGTCTGATTGGGATTCTCTTTAAACACGAAGATTAGGGGATTATACCCAATTCCTGGTGTATCTGTATCTACATAATTATCAGTATCCAGGGCCTTATTTTGCTCCATTTTGAGCAAGGGTTTGTAAGCCGGTAGGAGAGTTCCTTTGACTTGCTCTCCTTCTTCGGGATCGAACCCTTGGCTTTTGATGTCGTGACCCAAAACCCACCCTAGGAGTTAGAGTGAACTTTGGACGACTAATCATGACTTGCTTGACAACCAACCTGCAAAACCCACAGAGCATATACCATAGAGGACAATATAGCGGAACATAACTATAAAACACAGTGGAAGTCTAACCAAACCTCTATGAATATACATGCGCAAATCCAAGTTATACAAAAGTAACCAAAAGAAAGTGCGGACAGACCCGCCAAAATACATGAAAGTATATCTCTCATCTCACCCACAGCTATTCACTCAGAATCTACAACCACCTAATGGTAACCCTCTACGGGAGGTTCCTCCAAAGGCTCCTCGACGTACTCCTCCTCCACCCAAGGGCTCGGAGCACAGATATCAAACGGAGCAGCAGCTCCCTCAGAACCTGCCGACATAAGAAGTACGGCTGAGCATGGAATACTCAGCGGGTACTAAATACTAACCAATAGTCATAGCAAAACCATAGCAGTATAGGAAGCAGGAAGCATTTCACATATATAAAGCAGGAAACAATTCAAGCATATAAAGCAGGAATAATTCATATCATGACAATAAAGTAAAGGAGTATATAATCATGCTTGAATTCATAAAAGCCGATAAAACCCTTGAAAACACCGTGCACTTGACTTGACTGAAAATACCATTTCCTTGCTTGAAAACTTGTCATGTTTGTCTTATCTTATCGTATCGTGCGTGTCATGCCATGTCATGCTTGCTTGGAAAGTAAACTACTTGTGAGGGAAGGGAGACCCTTCTTCCTAAATGCCCATGCTTGTCATGCCATGTCATGCTTGCTTGTATCATGCTTGGAAGAGTAAACTACTTGTGAGGGAAGGGAGACCCTTCTTCCTAAATGCTCATGTCATGTCCTTTCACTTGTGAGATGTTCTTGTGAGATGTACTTGCGAGGGAAGGGAGGCCCTTCTTATGTGATGTATGCACTTGTGAGGGAAGGGAGACCCTTCTTATGAAAATGCATGATTGTCTTGTCCTTGCCAAAAGCGAGGTAAAACATATCGTACGATATGCCCCACCTCTAAATCCCATTCTTGAAAACCTCGGTAAATCATGTAATGTATGCGTGCTCGTGAGGTCGTGTGCATACTTGCATTTGGAATTAAATATGGCATTTGAGTAATTCATAACACATAACATCAATGATTTGGGCAATTTAATATTGATATCATTTAGGGAAAGCGAACAATCACACTATCATAACCCTAGCAATTTCCATAAACCTTAAACATGCATTTTCGTAATTTATCATTCATTTTATTCACCTTGGCATTTCATCAAACATGGTACATTCATTATTCATTAACCCTACAACATGCTTTTCTAGGTGGGTTATACTCACATCACACTTGTATGTTTATTATTAGTACAATGCCCTTCCCCATTCATTCATTACATCATCCACACGACATCCATTCGCCAACATCCCTCTCCATTTACCATACATACCACCCATCTCATAATATAGATATATATATATGAAGGAAAACAAGAAGGAATAAGGAAATGAGAGGCTATAACTAGGAGGGTAGTAAAAAGCACCGACCTTGACAAATGGGGGAAGAAATCCTCCACCAAACGCAGGTGAGTTGCTGCCCTAGCTTGAGGAGAGTGCCCCACACGAGCTCCACGAATGCTTGAACCGAAATCTTGAAGAAATCGGGCTTGAGGTTGATCTAGGGTTTCAAAACCCTTTGATTTCTCTCCAAAATGGAAACCTAGGTTTTGGAAAACCTTCTCCTTTCTCTCTAATCTCCCAAATCTTCTAAGGGTTGAGAATGAGCCCTAAAGGCTCGGGTAATCCTATATAAGAAAGGGTATAACACCCGAATGCCGAAAATGCCCTTAGTGAAAATTCTGTAAAACGCGAGGACCGAGCGATCGGTGTTAATGACCGATCGATCGGTTGCCTACCGATCGATCGGTTTCATAACCGAGCGATCGGTTAAAATTTCACTCTCTGGAAAATGTCTCCATACAAAAATCTCGACCAGTCGATAGCCTCCGAGCGATCGGTTTTGGACCGATCGATCGCTCCATGGACCGAGCGATCGGTGGTCTGTAGGTCCAAACTGTTTTGGCCATAACTTTTGACTCGTTCGTCCGATTTTGACGATTCAACTTGCGTTGGGTTCGTACTTCGAAAACGAACATTTCTGACGTTTCAGAATTCCCAATTTCTTCCTTATTTATTGATTGCATTACTTTAAAGGAAAAAAAATGGCTACGAAGGGTCATGCATAAATGTCAAAAGTTCGGGGCTCTACATCCTCCCCCCCTTACAAAAAATTTCGTCCTCGAAATTTGGACGAGACATGCATTACAGAATCAAACAATATTACAAGCTACATATACAAAACCCATACAAAATTCATTCAAACAATTCCGGGTACTTTGCTTTGACTTCGGCTTCACGCTCCCATGTAGCTTCTTCCCGAGCATGGTGTTGCCATTGCACAAGAACCAAAGGGATTGTCTTGTTGCGAAGCACTTGATCTCTTCGATCCAATATGTGAATCGGCTTCTCAACCAACGTGAGATCTTCTCGAATTTCCAACGGTTCCAATTCTAGTACATGCGAAGGGTCCGCAATGTACTTCCGAAGCATAGACACGTGGAAAACGTTGTGAACCGCGGCCATGTGAGGTGGAAGAGCTACTCGATAAGCAACTTCACCAACCCGCGTGATAATCTCAAACGGTCCAACATAGCGAGGACTAAGCTTGCCTCTTTTGCCGAATCTCATAATCCCTTTGCTAGGAGATACTTTCACAAAGACTCGATCCCCTACTTGAAATTCCAAGTCCCTGCGGCGCGTGTCCGCATAACTTTTCTGGCGATCTTGAGCAGCTTTCAATCGACCCCGAATGATCTTAACTGTGTTTGCAGTTTGTTCAATCAATTCTGGACCAAGTAATTTCCTTTCTCCTACCTCATCCCAATAGAGAGGAGACCTACAACTTCGCCCATACAAGGCCTCAAATGGTGCCATTTGGATACTTGCCTGATAGCTGTTATTGTAGGCGAATTCAACCAAAGGCAAATGCTCTTCCCAACTGCCTCTGAAATCCATCATACAAGCCCGAAGCATGTCTTCAATGACTTGGTTCACTCTCTCGGTTTGTCCATCCGTCTGTGGATGAAAAGCGGTGCTGAAATCGAGTCGGGAACCCATAGCCTCCTGGAAGCTTTTCCAGAATCGCGATGTGAATCTTGGATCCCGATCTGACACAATACTAACAGGCACTCCGTGCAACCTCACCACTTCCTTGATGTACAAAGCGGCTAACTGGCTAGAGTTGAAAGTAGTTCGGTACGGTAGGAAATGAGCGGATTTCGACAAACGATCCACTACTACCCATATCGCATCTGAGCCCTTTGCCGTCTTTGGCAAGCCAACTATGAAATCCATGGATATGTTCTCCCATTTCCACTCGGGAATCGGAAGGGACTGTAATAGACCTGCGGGCCGCATGTGTTCTGCTTTCACCTGTTGACACACCAAGCACCGTGCTACATATTCCGCAACCTCCCTCTTCATATTTCGCCACCAAAAGTGACTCTTGAGGTTCTGGTACATCTTCGTACCCCCTGGATGCACTGTGTACTTTGCCCGGTGGGCTTCATCCATAATCTCCCTCCGAAGATTTGCATTGGCTGGAACACACAGCCTTCCCTTGAATGTGATAGCACCTCGGCTAGTGAGAGAGAAGTCCTCACTACCCTTAGCAACTTCCTTGTTCCGATAAGCCAACAATTCAGCATCCGTGGCTTGGTATTCTTGGATCAAATCTATAATGTATGGCCGAACCGTGACATTTGCCAAGATAGGACTACGGACAGAGTCATTCACACTAATGTCCAGATTTGCCAAGTCTTCAAGTAGCTTCCATTCCTGCACTAACATGCATGCTAACAACCCCGGAGGTCTTCTACTCAAAGCATCAGCCACTACATTTGCTTTACCCGGGTGGTATTGAATGGTACAATCATAGTCCTTCAGAAATTCCATCCAACGCCTTTGCCTTAGATTCAACTCCTTTTGGGAAAAGAGATACTTGAGACTCTTGTGATCAGTGAACACATAGAACTCCACCCCATAAAGGTAATGACGCCAAATCTTAAGTGCAAACACGACCGCCGCAAGCTCCAAGTCGTGCGTAGGATAGTTCTTCTCATGCTCTTTCAACTGCCTTGATGCATAGGCAATGACTTTCTTGTGCTGCATGAGTACACACCCAAGTCCAACGTGTGAGGCATCACTATACACCTCGTACCCATAAGGTCCGGATGGCACCGTAAGGACAGGAGCTGTGGTAAGCCTCTTCTTCAGTTCTGTGAAACTGATCTCACACTTGTCGCTCCATACGAACTTAGCGTTCTTCCTTGTCAGGTAAGTGAGCGGTGCTGCAAGGCTAGAGAAACCCTTTACGAATCTCCTATAGTAGCCTGCCAACCCAAGAAAGCTGCGTATCTCCGTGACACTCTTGGGCCTCGCCCAACTCATAACTGCCTCTATCTTCTTTGGATCCACCGAAATGCCTTCCGCTGATACCACGTGGCCTAGGAATGCCACCTCTTCCAACCAAAACTCACACTTGCTGAGTTTGGCGTATAGTTTGTGCTCTCTTAGCATTTCCAAAGCAAGGCATA
Organism: Tetracentron sinense; assembly: GCA_015143295.1. NCBI lineage: Eukaryota > Viridiplantae > Streptophyta > Magnoliopsida > Trochodendrales > Trochodendraceae > Tetracentron > Tetracentron sinense. Next base: position 21,825,831 of record CM026573.1, read on the forward strand.
GGTCGCGTGTGTGATCTTCCCGTGTTTGGGAATAGACCAAAATGTCATCAACAAATACAATCACACACCTATCAAGATATGGCCGGAACACCCGGTTCATCAAATCCATAAAGGCTGCCGGCGCGTTCGTGAGTCCAAAAGGCATCACCAAGAACTCGTAGTGTCCATACCGAGTCCTGAAAGCAGTTTTGGGAACATCTTCCGCCTTAATCTTTAACTGGTGATAGCCTGATCGAAGATCTATCTTTGAGAAAAATCTCGCTCCCTTCAACTGATCGAACAAGTCATCAATCCTAGGCAAGGGATACCTATTCTTTATAGTGACTTTGTTCAATTGCCGGTAATCGACACACATCCGCATCGAGCCATCTTTCTTCTTAACAAACAACACTGGGGCACCCCATGGTGAGACACTTGGTCGAATGAAGCCAAGGCCTTGCAATTCCTCCAACTGAGTCTTTAACTCCTTGAGTTCAATAGGGGCCATTCTATATGGAGCTCTGAATACAGGAGCTGTGCCTGGTGCAAGCTCGATTACAAACTCAATCTCTCTATCTGGAGGCAATCCTGGCAACTCTTCTGGAAATACATCCAGGAACTCACTCACAACCGGAATAGTCGATGAGTCCTTTGCCTCGGGGTTAGCTAAGCTCAACTCCGCAAAACGGGCAATGTCTCTACTTTTTAACCCCCGAAAGTGAAATGGTTTTCCTTTTACCGGCTTGAAGAGTACCATCTTCTCAAAGCAAGCTACATGCCCATGATGTGCTGCTAACCAATCCATTCCCAATATAACATCAAAGTCTTGGAATCCGAGGACGATGAGGTCAACTGCCAACTCGTGGCTTCCAACTTGGACCACACTATTTCTATACACTTTATCTGCCAATACTGTTTTGCCGAGAGGAGTCGAAATGGCTAACTCCGGTTCTAGCTGACTTGGCCCTGCAGAAAAACCTTCTGAAAAACTCGGCGAGACAAACGAATGAGTAGACCCGGTATCAATCAATACTCGAGCCAAATACTCATTGACTAGTAGGGTTCCTGAAATTTTTTAACTAGTGGAGTTAATTCATGCATCAACAGAGTATACACATAGGTAGGTATATATATATATCATACCAAGTATGTACACAAGGAATAAAACGCAACATATCAATCATGAATAACAAAATAATTCCAAACGCGTACCTTGCACCACATCATCAGATGCAAGTGCATCACCCTCTGTCAAAGCAAATACACGCCCCTGGTTCGCCTGGCGAGACTGAGGTGTAGACCGGGTAGTCTGAGATGACGCCTGGTATGATCCTGCTGGGCGTGTCGGGGGCCTACTACCCTGAGACTGGCCTGGTAAATGCCGGCTAGGGCAATCCCTGATCATGTGGCCCTGGCGACCGCAATGATAACATCCACCAGATGCTCTTCGGCAATCTCCTGCCGGATGCCTTTTGCCGCATGAAGTGCAGACCTCATATGTGTAGGCTGGAGGGACCGGAGGTGGTGTATACCTCGTTGCCTGAGGGGTAACTGGCCGTGGGGCCGGAAGAGCCTGAGGTCGAGGTGCCTGTGGCACGTACTGCCGTGGTGCTGGGGGCGCATAAGTCGGCCTCATCTGTGGTGCTGGCCATGTATACTGATAAGGACCAGTCCTGGCCCGCCTCTCTAAAGGTACCGAACCACTAGATTGGCCTCTCGCCAATTCTCTCTTCTTGGACACGGTCTCTGAATTGGTCTCAACCAACAAGGCCTTATCCACTACTTCGGCGTAAGTGGCGTGCCTGAAGACCGACACTTTCTCCATGATGACATCCTTGAGCCCTTGCTCAAACCTCCTCGCCTTTATTGCCTCGGTGGCAATCATATGTGTCGCGAAGCGTGATAGCTCCGAGAACTTGGCCTCATAAGCGGCCACAGACATCGAACCTTGCTCAAGGTTGATGAATTCTCTCTCTTTCTTTTCCCGTGCACCGATCGGAAAATACTTCTTGTAAAAAGTATCTTTGAACTCCTCCCAAGTCCACGGTTGACCTTGCATGGTCAAGTCCCGTGTCCTCAATGCGGACAACCACCAATGGTGGGCTTCGCCTTCTAGCATAAAAACTGCCCATGCCACTTTCTCTTCCTCTGTAGGAGAGAGCACCGCAAATATCTTCTCAACTTGGAGGATCCAAGCCTCCGCAGCAAGAGGGTCCACACTCCCGTGGAAGGATGGAGGCCTCAATCTCCTGAATGCCTCAACTCCAGCTGTACGATGTACTGGAGCTGCGGGCGGTGGAGTAGGTGCATCTGATGCCGGTATAGTTTGCCGAGCTGCCAGTATGGCGAGTGTCTCAGCAATAGAGCCTAAGACCTGGGAGAGGTCCGGCTGCTCATCCTCATCTCTGGAAGAAGATGAAGCTCTGGTGTGTGGTCCACGACCCCGTGTGCCCCGCCTCATGACTAAAGTCCTGAGAACAATAGCACCACATGAGTCTCACTCGAAACCACAGTTTATTTCCATGTCACTTCACAATAATTCAATTTGTATTAGTTGTATAATACTAATATACATCACATCAAGTCATCAGAGTATTCATCACATTATACTTATACTTTAGTGTTCTAGCGTACCTAGGACCCATACTTGGTCAAAGCAACCATTTTAGACTAAGACTAAAGTTTAGTCTTACACTTGGAACCAGACTCGCTCCCGACTCACTTCATTCCTAACTTGTTTCCTAACATATGCTCTTGTCAAGCCGTGGTATAAGATTCTAAGTGACCCTAAAGACCTAAAGCCTAAGCTTTGATACCACTTCTGTCGCGACCCAAAACCCACCCTAGGAGTTAGAGTGAACTTTGGACGACTAATCATGACTTGCTTGACAACCAACCTGCAAAACCCACAGAGCATATACCATAGAGGACAATATAGCGGAACATAACTATAAAACACAGTGGAAGTCTAACCAAACCTCTATGAATATACATGCGCAAATCCAAGTTATACAAAAGTAACCAAAAGAAAGTGCGGACAGACCCGCCAAAATACATGAAAGTATATCTCTCATCTCACCCACAGCTATTCACTCAGAATCTACAACCACCTAATGGTAACCCTCTACGGGAGGTTCCTCCAAAGGCTCCTCGACGTACTCCTCCTCCACCCAAGGGCTCGGAGCACAGATATCAAACGGAGCAGCAGCTCCCTCAGAACCTGCCGACATAAGAAGTACGGCTGAGCATGGAATACTCAGCGGGTACTAAATACTAACCAATAGTCATAGCAAAACCATAGCAGTATAGGAAGCAGGAAGCATTTCACATATATAAAGCAGGAAACAATTCAAGCATATAAAGCAGGAATAATTCATATCATGACAATAAAGTAAAGGAGTATATAATCATGCTTGAATTCATAAAAGCCGATAAAACCCTTGAAAACACCGTGCACTTGACTTGACTGAAAATACCATTTCCTTGCTTGAAAACTTGTCATGTTTGTCTTATCTTATCGTATCGTGCGTGTCATGCCATGTCATGCTTGCTTGGAAAGTAAACTACTTGTGAGGGAAGGGAGACCCTTCTTCCTAAATGCCCATGCTTGTCATGCCATGTCATGCTTGCTTGTATCATGCTTGGAAGAGTAAACTACTTGTGAGGGAAGGGAGACCCTTCTTCCTAAATGCTCATGTCATGTCCTTTCACTTGTGAGATGTTCTTGTGAGATGTACTTGCGAGGGAAGGGAGGCCCTTCTTATGTGATGTATGCACTTGTGAGGGAAGGGAGACCCTTCTTATGAAAATGCATGATTGTCTTGTCCTTGCCAAAAGCGAGGTAAAACATATCGTACGATATGCCCCACCTCTAAATCCCATTCTTGAAAACCTCGGTAAATCATGTAATGTATGCGTGCTCGTGAGGTCGTGTGCATACTTGCATTTGGAATTAAATATGGCATTTGAGTAATTCATAACACATAACATCAATGATTTGGGCAATTTAATATTGATATCATTTAGGGAAAGCGAACAATCACACTATCATAACCCTAGCAATTTCCATAAACCTTAAACATGCATTTTCGTAATTTATCATTCATTTTATTCACCTTGGCATTTCATCAAACATGGTACATTCATTATTCATTAACCCTACAACATGCTTTTCTAGGTGGGTTATACTCACATCACACTTGTATGTTTATTATTAGTACAATGCCCTTCCCCATTCATTCATTACATCATCCACACGACATCCATTCGCCAACATCCCTCTCCATTTACCATACATACCACCCATCTCATAATATAGATATATATATATGAAGGAAAACAAGAAGGAATAAGGAAATGAGAGGCTATAACTAGGAGGGTAGTAAAAAGCACCGACCTTGACAAATGGGGGAAGAAATCCTCCACCAAACGCAGGTGAGTTGCTGCCCTAGCTTGAGGAGAGTGCCCCACACGAGCTCCACGAATGCTTGAACCGAAATCTTGAAGAAATCGGGCTTGAGGTTGATCTAGGGTTTCAAAACCCTTTGATTTCTCTCCAAAATGGAAACCTAGGTTTTGGAAAACCTTCTCCTTTCTCTCTAATCTCCCAAATCTTCTAAGGGTTGAGAATGAGCCCTAAAGGCTCGGGTAATCCTATATAAGAAAGGGTATAACACCCGAATGCCGAAAATGCCCTTAGTGAAAATTCTGTAAAACGCGAGGACCGAGCGATCGGTGTTAATGACCGATCGATCGGTTGCCTACCGATCGATCGGTTTCATAACCGAGCGATCGGTTAAAATTTCACTCTCTGGAAAATGTCTCCATACAAAAATCTCGACCAGTCGATAGCCTCCGAGCGATCGGTTTTGGACCGATCGATCGCTCCATGGACCGAGCGATCGGTGGTCTGTAGGTCCAAACTGTTTTGGCCATAACTTTTGACTCGTTCGTCCGATTTTGACGATTCAACTTGCGTTGGGTTCGTACTTCGAAAACGAACATTTCTGACGTTTCAGAATTCCCAATTTCTTCCTTATTTATTGATTGCATTACTTTAAAGGAAAAAAAATGGCTACGAAGGGTCATGCATAAATGTCAAAAGTTCGGGGCTCTACATTTGAGGAGCTTGGTAGTTGATTTACCAAAGCTTATTTTCTTCCTGTAAGGATTGGCCACCCTACTCTTTTCATTGGTCCATGAAGAGTTTATCCTGTCGTATGCACCTAGAGAATTGAAGAGCATCAGCTTCTGTTCTCTCTTCTTGATCGGAACAGTGCAACTGGAGGTATTTTCTACCATTGTATAGTCCATCCTCCTCAAAGGAACTAAATGATCACCTTTCAGAGCTTGGAGATGGTCAATTTGTTTAACCTCGTAAATTTGGAAGGGGTCGGCCAATTTGTCATTCTCGAGATTTTGGGAAGATTTGACCAAAGGCAAGGTCGGTTGTCCTTCTTTTATTTGAGACCTTGAGGTATATTTGAACACCCATTTCAGAACTGCAGTTTGAGCAGGTCCATGATTGTTTTTCTGGCTGCTCTCAATCTTTTGCCCCTTGGGCTTTTGTTGAATGCTTCTTTGGGCACTTTTGACATAAAAACATCTGCATAATATGTCTCTACATCATTGAATGGATCATCGTCAATATCGATCTTTGCTTGCCTATTTCCCTATGGGTATTTGAGGCATTGGTGATAGGTAGATGACACAACTAGATGGTTATGCATCCATTGACGCCTCAACAATGCATTGTACGATGTATCAACATCGTTCACCAGAAACGTTGCAGTTTCAGCAATATCTCCAAACCTTGTTTTGAGGTTGATCATGCCCATAGGTTTTTACTCATTTTGGTTGAAACCTTGGATGATCAGGTTACTTTCATAAAGTCGGCTTAAATTTGTACACCAAGCTTGGACAACATCCTTTTTGGGAGGATATTGATGGTGGAACCTCCATCAATCATTAATCGCATGTCTTCTTAATCAAAAGTGATTGTAAGGAGGCAGGAAGTCCCTATTTCAAGAGGCTACAGCGGCTGACTTGTAACTTCTTCAGAAAAGTCCTCTGGATTAGAAATGACATGTATAAGGGACCTTCTTAATTCCTGAGACATCTTGAGAGCATCATAGACGATTAGTAAGGAGGGAATATTCTTCAGATGGGCCAGAATATCATACTTGATCCTCTCATTACCAGGAGTTGTTTGGGCTTGGCCGGTGAGCTCTAGTCCGATTTTTATATTGCACTAGCACAAACCTTGGTTGTAGCTTTCTACCTGACCAGATGTTAAGTTGATAGACTTTGGCATCATCTGATCTATTATTTTTGACGAATCTCCTTCCAGGTGTTAGTCCATGTTCACGAAACTGAAGTCCAGCTTCCTTTTCTTGCTTTGAGAGGGCGAACGACTTCTTCTTCAGATGGGCCAGGCTGGGCTGAAACTTGTTAAGATGCCAGTGAACTGTCAGCTGACCCTGAGTTTAGGACTGCTTCTTCTGTTCGAGGGTCCTTGTTCAAACCGACTGCAGCAGGTGAATCTTGATTCTCGGGCTGAGTTAAGATTTGCACCGATCATCGTATCTAGCGATGGTTTTGATTTGGGGCCTCAAGTGTACTTAGCCTCTCTTGAGGGGAATCAGATTGCACTGTTCAACATCTGCCTCTCGTTCTCCTCCAGATAAAAATCCTTCAGAAAGATCTGAAAGTCCTGTAGGTGTCTGTCCTGGTGTGGATGGTCTCCTTTATGGGAGTTCAATATCTTCAGATTGATCTAGACAATCTTGAAATGCCCGATGTCTTTTTGGACTGCAGGCTACCATTTGTCTTGGTACATTCAACCATGAAGGGTCTTCATTTGGGACCGTATCAATGACATAGCAAGAGAAGATATTGGATTCATCTCCCGATTCTATTGACTGGAGGCTATCATAGTCACAGTCGGAGCAGAAGCCTGGCGGGATGAAATTTATCAAATTGATTGTCATTAATGACTTTTGTTCCAAAAGAATGTCTTGGGTAAGGCCATTTTTCTTGGATTTCCTTACTCTTTCCATTTTCTTCTTCTTCTCAGCCCTGGCTATGTGCTTCCCTTCTTTTCTTTGGGCTTGAGCCTACCTTGTAGCTTGAGCTTGCCTTTAGCATTAGCATTTTGAGTCAATTGCTTTTTCTTCTTGGCTTATTTGCTTTCAAAGAGAGTCCAATCTTCTTCATCTGACGATTTTTCGTCAGAAAGGTTGCCACTTGTAGATGTTTCATCTTTTTCAAATGGTTCTGAAGCCACCACCGTATTGGATATAGCTACCTGTTAAAGATCCTGACCAATGAAAATCCCTTTATTATCCAAAGGTCTTTGAATGATGTCCTTCAGTACAAAGCAGTCACCTATTTTGTGACTGATTATACGATGATAAGGATAATATTTAGGATCATCTTTCATCTCGATCTCTTGAGGTCTCCTACTTTCTGGGGGAGTGATGAGTTCAATAGCGAGAAGGTCTTCAAACAGATCTTCGACAATGTCTTCAGAGAATGAATATGTTTTATTCATTCTTTCTTCAATATTGATTTTCTTTGGTGGGTCGCGCTTATCTTGACATTGTGGCCTTCTAGCTCCACCTTGAGCTTATTTAGTACCAATCTTGACTGGTGCTTTACCAATGTTTGATCGACTAGTTGGTCTACCCACACTTGGTACTGGTTGCGCAATCTTTTTCATTTCAACTACTGCGGCTGTTGAGGATTCAAGACAATTAGTGCCTCTACCTCACCTTCTTTTTCCTATGTGGCTTTTCATGTCGCGTGCTTTTGTACACAGATCTTTGAAACTAACAAAGGTTTGGGCCATTAGGGCAGTCAATAGATCATGCCTGAAGTTGTTGAGGCACATCCGGATAAGTTCCAGTTGAGTGAACTTTGGAGGACAGGAGAAGGCCAAAGGTCTTTATCGGGTAATGAACTCTATTACAGACTCATTGTCTCTCTATCTAGTCTCAATCAATTCTGGAACATTCACCCTTCTTTGAGTATTGTAGAATTGCTTGTTAAATTCAATCACCATTGTACCCCAATCCGGTATTGATGCCTCAGGGAGCTTGGCATACCATGTGAAAGCAGCATCTTCTAGGGATTACATGAAGATTTGGAGGCAAAGAGCTTCGGTCTTAGACACCAATCCGCATCTTGAGAGGAAATGAGATAAATGTTGCCTCAGATCTCCGGTACCATCGAACATTTTAAATGTTAGTTGAACGAAGCCTGACAGGAATAGAACCACATCCATGATAGCTGGATAAGGCTTCACGATTATCCGAACATCCTCTTCTTTTTCTTTGGTCTGCCGCATATTATTGCGAATGGTCTCTTCTATTACAATGAGAAGAGACGGTAAAATTCCTCCTATGAGGGTGGCCTGATTTAGAATGGGACCTATTTTCGGTACCATTAAATGATTTGGCAGAGCAGGGGTTGTGCCTTGATTACTGTTATCTCCTTGGTATGGGAAACGGGGTCCTGGTGTTGATGCAGATTTGTGAGTTGACAATTGAGTAGCCAACTCTTGCATTTGAGACATCATACCCATGATTTCATCATCTTTGTACCAGAGTTGAGCCTGTAAGGCCACTGTTTGATCATTTGATGGTGGAGGTGCCAAAGTTGAATGGTTATTTCCTTGACCTCCATTTCCGTCCAAGTTTTTCATCATAACCGATACTGGTCGTTCTAACGCTAATCCTTGTGGAAGGAACAGATTCAAAAACTCTTCTTTCGTGAAGTAAGTCCCAGGCATCCCATATAGAGGGTTAGGTGCATTGAAAACCATTTGAGGTATTTCTGATACTGCATCCGGTATTGTTGACTAAACCACTAGTTCGTCAGAGTCATAATCCTCGATTGGAGGGATTCTTCCCAATTCTGTTGGAGAGGTTATTGGGTTTGCTTCTCGCTTTGATCCATCTTGGGATTCACTGATGTCAGGTTTTGGAACTGACTGAGCTGGGTCTTGGGTTATTTCTTTACCTTTGGCCTTATTTCTGCAGCTTCTCCTCCTTCTTGAAATCATTTGACAAGGAGCTATTGTTTCAACAGCTCTAGAAGATTTTGTCTCGTCCAAAGCAGCTAAAATGGCAGCGGTCGAGTTCTGAGAACGTTGCCTTTCTGAGAGATTTTACTCGAGCGGTATACCGGTTCCTTGGAAACACGGAGTTGTAAACTATTATGGATCAGGGTTAATTCTTGTACCAACCACATTTGCGAACACCCTTTTGTAATGAGGGTACGATGTTCTGGTTCTTGGTTCCTCCTGAACATGATGAGTATGAGATGGCCTTTGCTTTCTAGACCTTCTTGGCTTTGACCGATAATTGTATGCCCTCTTTGGCGGAGCCGAGGGGTATTTTCAATTTCTGAGCTGGAGGATCTGGTTAGGAGTTTTCTTCCTTAGCATTTCAAAGGAAGAATAACTTTTACTCAACACTTTCACCAGAGGTTCATATGGTGCTCTGGTTCTTCATTCTGGTTCTGTATTTGTTCAGCCTCAGAATGGGCTAACATTTCTGGACGGAGGCCGTTGATATTGATGACGAACAGTTGTCGTCATTGCTGTGAAGATCGCTGGATTAACGACTTTGAATACATTTGGACCTAGCCTGAACAACAAGTTCCTGTCTGCTTGGGCTGAGTCCAGATTAGTATTTGCATTAACAGCCGGGTGACTTTGATCATGGCTGTTAATGCCCCTTGCGTAGTTCAAAGAAACTTGTAAGTTTGCACTTTCACTTCTTGATTTGATAACATGATTGATAATATCATTAGGTGTTGAGTGCTGTCACAAGGGGACCTTGTTCCTGTTGGCCTTCAACTATTACCTTTTCTCTTTCTTAGAAGAGGAACTGTCTGTGGATGATGTTGCATCTGTCCACATGTCTTTCCTTCTCTTAAAAGGGACTTGTCTGTGGATTCTTCTGTCCGTGGACCCAGATCTATTTCTAGACTTGTCCGCGGAGTTGCTTACAACTCTACTCGTGGGATAAGCTTGGGCTAGATCCTTGGGTCTGGCTAGGCTTTGGGTCCGTGGACCTTGATTGGTGTCTGCGGGTGGGCATTGGCCCTTACCCACGGAGTGGCCTTGGCCACTGTTCCTTCGTCCGCAAGATTAACTTGCAAACCAGTCTTCTGATCTGGGGATCTGGTCCGCGGATTTGTTCTATGAACTTGGTTATTTTTAACCAATTTTATTGGGGAAGTTTTTGTAAAATCCTTTAGGCCAGTGGCCTTGTTATTTCGCTCTGAGATAATTTGGGCAACATCTCTCCTCTGTTGATAAACTTTTGAGGGGTGAGTCCCAAAATCCAACTTAGATTGGGGGATCTCAACAGTCTGTCTTAGGATTGACCTATAGGGTTTTTCCTATTTAGACCTTTACTAGATCATGGTTTGGGCTCTATACGAGCTTGCTCCATTAGTTGACCACGAAGGGTTAACAAATTTGGAATCCCTTTTCAGGGTTTCCAGTGATATAGGTCTGCCTTTTGGGCTGACCTCTCGTGAAGTGGTTGAGCCACTTTGCCTTGTGTGTCTCCGATTGGGTGCACCCTCCTTAGTATTTGTGGATAGAAATGTCTGCGAATGGGCACTTCTTTTCTAAGTGCCCGGGCTGGCTGGCATCCTATGGGATACCTGCGGGTTGGCGACTTACTGTTGGTGGGTAGCCTGATGTAGGCGGGCTGCCTGCCTTTGATATAGGCGGGCAGATTGCCTCTCTACCCCTGAGTTGATGGGGTGGGTTCTGCTTCTGCTGTGGATTGGAGCATCCTCAACGGAGGCCTGGTCTAGTGACCGCGACCTCTTCGCAGAGGTCTAACCAGTTGGCCAGACCTACCTGGCTGGAGCTACTGCTATCTCGGCCCAAGTGAGTGGATGAGTCATGGGGATCTCGATCGGGGGTACATACATCCGTCGATTGATGGTCAGGACGTAGGCCCGACGAACGCAGACGGTCTCGATGATCCTGCACAAGATGATAAGAAAAGAGAGGAAAATATCACTCATCTTTTCTTGATGTTCTTCTTTATTTTTTTTATTCTTCTTCAATGATGAGAGGAGAAGAGATGTCCCACCAGGTATGGCATTAATTTGTACATGTAAATTTCAAGCGTCTTTTTATGGTTGACCTCTTGAATCTTGCAGTCAGACAGTTAATTACCTTCCTTATTTGGGGAAGAACCCTTGATTAAGAAAAAGAACAAAAATTGAATAAAGTATTTGTATTTATTCAATGGAGTTGCCCAGATCTCATGTAGGCATGGCAAGATACCTCATAGAGGTTTTAACATCAAAAAAAAGAAAAAGAAAGAGAGGTGGCCATATTGGGGGTTCATATGGTATTCTCCATTTAATGGGAGATCCTTATTCTTCCTCCTTTGGTTGTTGTTGTTCTCGCAAAAAGAAAAGAAAGCTCTTTTTCTCTCTCTTCTTCGTTATTGTGCTTTTCACATATATTTGTGCATTGGGAGTTTCTATTCAGAAACCCTCTCTTTTATATCTTTTGGAGAGTCCTCTTTGGACTCCCATTTGACATCCTCTTTTTAGGAAATCAAAAGAGGCCAACTCTCCTAAGAGAGGGCCATCTGTCCAAGACATCTGGTTTCTCTTATCTTAGAGAAACTATACAGATGAGTCTTTTTTGAAGGACTCCAAATTGGTTTACTTTTCTAGAAAACTTGGGAGGATTAGACTTTTTCCCCCAAAATGGAAAATAGTCTTATTGTAAAGTTTATGTTTTAGTATTGGCATATTTCGTTGTCAAAACAGTGAGTAGTGTATTTTGTGTCATTGCCTACAAGCATCCAAGACAAATGAAGATGAAGACTGAAGAAGATAAGTTGAAGACATTCCAATCATATCCTTTATTTCACTCATAGGATGGTAAGTGACCTAGATACCATGATACCTTAGGTAGAAATTGACTTAGAATAATCATATGAACCTTAGGTGACTAGATATGTAGCCCAAAAAGTGTTAGAGGATCTTAAAAACCAAGGTTCATTGTAAGAGGCATATCTCACTAACCGCAGGCTCCATAATATATAAAATCGATTGTATAAAAACCATCTACAACTTTTATGAAGGAAGTAGGAGCAAATTCTGAGTTTTTAAGAGTCGGTCGACTGAATCTTTTTTGGGTCGACTTAGTCGTCAACAGAAAATGTATGGCAAAATTCACCAGAGAGCACCCATAAGTTGGGTTGACCTAAAGGGGCAGTTGGGTCGACCCAATCCCCTTTAGGTCGACCCAGTCCTTAAAAAAAAGCTTCTAAATCCTATTTTGGCACTTTCCTAAACCTTGGTTTGGCTTTTCTATTTAATAGAAACCTTCTAGTCCGTGAATGGTGACTTTGGAACAGTGTTGAGAGGGTATTAGGCTACCTCTAGAGTTCTCGAAAACTATGAGATTTATTTCTCTCATTCTCATTTGTTAGTTGCTCTAGAGATGCAAGGTTATTCATTCAAATCTCTGAAAACTTGCTTTGGTTGATCCTTAAGCTTTTGATGGGATCACTCTAGAGTTTTCCTAAAACCATCAACCCGATCTAGAAAAAACAAATTGGCCGGAGTGTTCCGGAGCCTTTACAAAGGAGATCGATCCGAGGAGGATCATGGTTGTATGATTTGGTTGGTAGAATCCGAAGCCGTCATTGACGGAGATAGATCATGGAGATCGTGGTTGTCGAGACATAAGAGAAGAACAGGCTTCTACGGTAGATTGCAAGTCTTGCGATATCGTGATTACTTATTGAGGCGTGGAGGACTAATCGTAGATCGAGGAATTCGAATCCTATTTGGGTGAGATTCGAGTCTGTAAGTATCTGGTGCTTTATCTTAGTGGATTCTCATTGCTGGACTAGGTCCCGTGGTTTTTCCTAGAAGGGTTTCGATATAAAAATTACTTGTGTTGTGGTTTCCTTGTTTCCCTTATTTCGTACTTTAAGTTCATCATCCCTTAATTAATAAATTGATTGCATAATCTTAAAAAGGGTAGATAGGCTTGTAAGGAGAACAAATCATCTCCTTGAATTGGTGAGTTCTTAAGTCAAACATTAGATTTGAGGTTCACCAGATTTTTCAATTGGTATCAAAGCAGGTTCATTAATTTATTTGTGCGATCTATTTTATATATTCGGTAAATATGAATCTCCAATGAAAGGTAGGATCCATCTCTTGTCCCCCATTTTTCAATGGGTGTATTATTAATGATTGGAAATTTTGAATGAGAGTATTTCACCTATCTCTAGACAAGAGTTTATGGATCTCTATAGAAAAGGGTTGGACTTTCCCCAACAAATTTTTAGAAAATCAGACCATCCCCAAACCTTCTACTGATTGGACCAATGTAGAGCTTGAAAGTTGTAGATGGAACAATAAGAGTTTAAATGCAATCTTCACTGCTGTCACACCCAAAGAATTTTGGCGTATTTCTAAATGTGACACTTTGAAGGAGCCATGAGATATTCTTAAAATTACCAATAAAGGGACTACAACAATTAAGATCTCCAAACTTCAAATGCTTACTTCTAAATTTGAAAATCTGATAATGAAACTTTTGATGATTTTTATGCTGATCTGAGTGACATTGTTAATTCTAGCTTTAAATTAGGAGAAAGTGTACCTGAGTCCAAAATTGTTAGGAAGATCTTGAGATCTCTGCCTGAGAGATTTAGATCGAAGGTTACCACCATCGAAGAGTGCAAAAATATTGATGCTCTCAAAATTGAAAAGTTGGTTGGTTCTCTCTAAACCTGTGAGTTAAATCTAAACTCATCTAAGAAACCAAAATCTATTGCTTTGAAATCTATCAAGGAATCCATAGATGGTTTAGATAATGATTCTGAGGATGATGAAGAAGAGTTGGCTTTATTTGAAAAGAAATTTAGAAAATTTCTAAAATTTAATAAGAGATTTAATCTAAAATGACAAAAATCTTTTGAGAAGCCTAAGTTCAAGCACTTTGAAAACAAGAAACATCTTAAAAGTGCTGATAGTAAATCCTAAGGTGTTCAATGCTATGAATGCCAAGCCTACGGCCATATTGCTGCTGAGTGCTCTAATAAAAAAATATTTAAGGGCAAGGAAAGGGATAACAGTAAATCTGAATCTGAGGAATCAGATAGTTCTTATGAGAAGAGTAGGAGTTGTGTGGCCTTCACTGCATCTTTATTTGGGGTTGAAGAATCTTCTTCAAATATTGTGAGTGACTAACACCATAATGATGGTGATGATGATGAGAGTCAGAATGACTCAGATTCTGAGGGAGACATTGAGGCAGCCTATGATGAGCTATTTTAGGAATGCCTAAAGCTGAAAAAAGTTCAGTTTTTCATGACCAAAAATGTCAAATCTACTGAAATGGAAAGAGATACCTTAGACCAAGTGGCTTCTGGGTTGAAGCTCTTGTGTCGCAGCTTGAAGAAGAGAAGGCTTTCCACCTTGTCAAGACTCAGCTTCTTGAATCTGATATGCATGTTTTTCTTGATGAAAGGACAAGTCGATCTTGAAATCAAGTTAGCTGATCTTGAGCAAAATCAGAGGTGTAGAGATGTGAAGGGAACTCTATCTACATTAAACACCGAGCCTAGTGATAAGAGGCACCCTCCTGAAAATATGAGACCCCTCTACTCAGAAATTCATTCCTATATGTCATAAATGTGGAGAGAAGGGTCATATTAAGCCTCGATGTCCTAAACTTCGAAGAATGTCAAATCATGATTTTGAGAACCACAAATAATTTTAATAGGAATCTTCAAAGGAGAGTTGAGGTCCTAGTGGAGAAGTCTAGGAGTTTGTGTAAAGATGTGATGAAAATTGCTCATAACTCTAGACAGTGGCATAGTCATGACACTCCTTATACTAGATATAAAGGAGGTAACGAGGAGAACTATAATGCCCGCCTTAATTCTAGGACTCAATCCTGGAAAATGAGGAACAGGAGGAAGAGGCAAAAGGTCATACTTACCTCAATTGAAATGGTTAGAGACCAAAGGGTCAATCAAACTGCTAAAACCGTTTAAGTGAGAAAGGAAGGCTAGAAGGGCTTCACTTAGCCTAGGGTGTGCTGGTATTTGATGCCCAGATAATGGACCCTAGAAGGGGGGGGGTGAATAGGGTTTATGGCAAATTAAAAAATTATTGTAAGTGATAGTTTCGGAATTTGAAACTTATCATAGCAACTACCAACTAAATTCAGAGATAATAAAAGAAAGAGAAGGATAGAGATACCAGACACCAGATATGTTATCAGGGTTCAGCAACTTGCCTACGTCCCCACCTTTAAGCTTTCCTGCTTTAAGAATTTTCAAATGATTCATTAATCGTACTCTTCTTTTCCGACAGAGAGCAAGCCTTACAATCATTTTCCACGCTCAGGAAGAACCTTTAACAATCCTTTTACAGGCTAAGGAGTAACCTCTTCAAGAGAGACTCTCTCTTGGATACAAGAAGATTCACTTCTTAACAGGATGCAAGAATCTCTAATTCTTGACTATCAATAGAAACAAAGATTTGTAGATTTGCAATCCGAATTGAAAGCTCCTTAATTGAGCTAGATAAGAATTGAATGCAAAGCTTACAATCTCTCAAAATTGATTGGAATTGAATGCTCAAAAAGAAAGGGATTGAGATTCTAAATAATCAATAGAAAATAGAGTATTGATTGCTGAGAGTTAGTGAGTGATGTGTAAGCAATAGAACAGTGATTAGAATCCTTAGTATTTTTTTTTTTTATCATAAATCAATTCTATTTATAGTTGGGCAATCAATATGGCCGTTGGGAGTAGCATTGAATGCGAACTAGCCGTTTAAAAATAGTCGTTGTAGGTTTTTCCCGTAGGCACTCATCGACGAGTGAGAAGGAATTTGGCTTGACTCATCACCGAGTGGAGACAGAAGCAATTGCTTCATTTTCCTGTAACCCACTCATCGAAAAGTCTCTTGTACTCGTCGACGAGTTCACTGAATTTTTCAGTAAACTCATCGTGATGAGACCGAAAACATGGGGATCATGCTAGTTCCCTTAGGCAATTAGATAATCAATATTTTAGTCATTTTTAGGGTCCAAGAATGATGTCCAAGTTATACTAGGTCACCTAGGGTCTATCTAGGTATTCTATGAGCAATTCTTTTCCAATAACTTGAGGACTTTACAAGGTCCTAGACACTTTAACTTAAACACTAGTCTTCATGAAAGATAATCTTCAATCTTGATTTGAGAAGCTTCACTCTTTGATGGATCTTCATGCATTGTTTTGAAGCTTTTGGAAGTACTAGCATTTGAACTTGTGACCTTGATGGCTTAGAATCTTCAATCCTTCATATCTTGAAATTTGATTCTACATGAACTGCTTTTACTGAAATTTTACATACTCAATGAAAATATTAGTATATCAAGAGTCATTTTCATTATTGTGTTATCATCGAAACAATCTAGGGTACTTAGAGTTATAACCTTGAGGCTAACAGTATTGTTGTATCTTGTCCGAGTGCTATGTTGCTTATGTATACTAGTAGTTTTGTGTTTTTTTACTAGTTGTTATTTGTTTTGGTTTGTTTTTCTATTTTCTTTATTCGTAAAAATTCATAAACATTGAAAAACTATAAAATCCAAAAATATTTTTGTCATGTTGCCCTTGTTTGACTTGCATGATCTGTATTCCTTGTGTGATCTTTATTTCTATACTTATCAGGGTTTAACATGAGTTTGTTACTGATGAAGATATATCACCTTCATAGTCTCTTGGTTAGGCTGAAAATTAGACTTGTTTTATCTTGAATAGTTAGAGACTTATTCATGTGTGTATGCTTTACAAATTTCACATGCACTCTGACTGATTTTGTTGAGAGATCTATTTTCCAATCTATAGGTGTTTGACTTATCCCAAAAGTGTGACCTTGGATGACCAATCTAGAGACCATATTGTTAGTCATCCCCATTTTGTGTATCCTCTATGATCGAAAATTGTTGCAATGAAAAGGGCTACCTACTAGGCTAGTGTGAAAGTCACTATTGAATGTAAACTGTATGTAATGGCTACCTATGTGGACAATAGTTATCTATCTGAGTTGCTAGAGTGAAAGCCCCTACTGCTAATAGCTAGGACTACCTACTTGGATAGTGTGAAAGCCATCATTGAATGAAAAGATATGTTCAGATAAAGAACATCAAAAGAAATCTCACAAAGTTCGGAGGTATTTGACCAAAAGTAAAAGAAAATATTGAGTCAAATAAAATAGATAAAGGAGTACCAAAGTGTAAAAAATCAGTATATCTAGATCTAACTAGGTTTGACTTCTAAGATTTATACCTCCGAAGTCCCCTTAATGGTTAAAGTCATATCCTTTAAAAGGGAAAGAAACCTTGATTTAGTATCTAGTCAGACCACCACTACACACATATTGCTTTACTTTTGAACTATTCACTAAATGTGACTGAGTGAATTGGCTATGGTTTAGCATTCTGTGAGATTTAGTTAGATATGTATCCTCAGTTGGACTAACTAATCATGTTCTTCATTAGATTTGTAATTTTAAATTACTATTGGTTGGAATGCTTTTGATTCATGTTTGTGTGGCACATGATGTTTTTTTATTATGTGTTTCCTTATTGGTTGGCATGGGCCTTTCTAGCTTAGGTGCCCTGATTTTGGTGATGTCCTTGATCTTAAGGGGAGAAGATCAAGTTGAGTTATTGAGGGGGAGTTTGTGCTTTACATTGTTATTTTGTTCCCCGCTCTTTAGTCCCCGCATTGTCTGCATTTACTTGGTTATTTTGTGATTGCCTTGATTACACATGTGTTAAATTAGTATATTCGTTATGATATTGGCTTCATTACTACCTTTGGAAATTGTGCCAAAAGGGGGAGAATGTTGGGTACTGGTTCCCTAGTTCAATATTTCAGTACATTCCTTGCAATACCTATGTTTATCTATTTGTATATTCCATACATGCTTCACTGGTGTTTGATTAGCATGTGCAAGGTTGTAGCAGACAGATCTTATTTGATGTGTTTTGGGGGAGTTTGTGTGAAGTCATGTACTTCAGGTTGGTTTTGCCAAGGAATTGCTAAAGTAGGAGATTGTAAAGTCCATGTTTTAGTGTTGACATATTTCGCTGTCAAAACGATGAGTAGTGTATTTTGTGTCATTGCCTACAAGCGTCCAAGACAAGTGAAGATGAAGACTGAAGAAGATAAGTTGAAGACATTCTGATTATATCCTTCATTTCATTCATAGGATGGTAAGTGACCTAGATATCATGATACCTTAGGTGGAAATTGACTTAGACTAATCATATGAACCTTAGGTGACTAGATATGTAGCCCAAAAAGTGTTAGAGGATTTTAAAAACCAAGGTTCATTGTAAGAAGTATATCTCACTAACCGTAGCTCTGATTTTACTCTATAATATATCAAATCGACTGTATTGAAACGATCTATAACTTTTGTGAAGGAAGCAAGAGAAAATTCCGAGTTTCTAAGAGTCATTCGATCGAATATTGTTTGGGTCGACCTAGTCTTCAACAGAAAATGTATGGCAAAATTCACCAGAGAGCACCCATAAGTTGGGCTGACCCAAGGGGCAGTTGGGTCAACCGAACTACCATTTTAGGTCTACCTAATCCCCTTCAGGTCGACCCAGTCCTTAAACAAAGCTTCTAAATCCTATTTTGGCACTTTCTAAAATCTTGGTTTGACTTCTCTATTTAATAGATGATCGTCAATTAAATAAACCTCGTAGTAGCTAAAATTCCGTAGAACAGTGACTAGTATAGGGTGTCGAACCACAGAGGACTGTGCTGGTTTGATTGCTTTTATCTCAAGATTGATTGAGAGTCAAGGAGTAACAAGTGGATTTGGTTGGATTGATTTTAACCTAAGAGTGGAGATTAAACTATCAAATTCTATCTTAACTAATTAAACTAAGAGTTTTTTATGAAATATCAGTGAGAGAAGATCTAGGGCATTCGAATCCACCACTAGTTGCATAACTAGTCTCTAATGCATTTATTCAAGTCCATCACAATGTAAACAATAAGGATGAGAGTGACTACAAGACTCCACTCATCCATCTAGAATGATTCAAGGGATTAGACCCTAGGCATATCCTATCTTCGGTTAGCACGAGTGATATACACTAAACTAGGGTTGTGAAATCACTCGTCTTCCCTTAGCATAGAATATCCTATGATTTAATTCCTCGACAGTAAAAACCATTGGATAAAATCCACATCGATAATCACAGAAAATTAAGATGGATGATTTCAATTTCAATATAATAAAACCTAAGACAAGGATAGAATCACACTGAAATCGAATATAATCAATAAACTTTGATTATTAATAACCCTCTTATTATGTAATCATTGTTTATAAGTGAATGAACTAAAATAACATACAGAAAGACATAGTTACTTGGCTAGGGTTTCATCTAAACCCTAGAAAAAGGAATTAGTTCATAGCGAGAGTAAGGGGCACCGCTTTCGATGAAGAACACGAAGAACGTGAGCAATCCATCCTCCAACCTTCACAGATCTCCAAAGCCTTCTCTCCTTCAAATCTCAAAATTCAGAACCTTTTGCATGGAAGGATGCTTTTCTTTTTATAGAGAGAGAATCCCCATGAATTGTAGCTTTAGAGACATCCAAAACAAGCTCAAAAATCCATTTTTCGCACTTTCTAGCCTCACCAAAACGGCATCCGCTGATCGATCGGCCAAGAGGCGCCGATCGATTGGTGGTTATAGAGCTCTCAAAACGGCGTCCTCCGATCGATCGGCCAAATGGCCGACGATTGCTCGGTGGTTAGAGAATTTGTCCAAACTTCCTTGACGGAAGTGCTAGAGCTTTTCGAGCCGGTCGTTTTGATATATTATGGGCCTAAATCGGAGCTACGGTTAAGGAGTTATGCCCTGAACACCAAACAAGGGTCGTTTTGCATTTCGAACTTCTCTTTAGATCAGCTCTTTGTTCGGTAGCGATTCCGAAAAGGTTTCAAAGCTTGTAAATGATCAATTTTGTCTTCTTTTCCTCACATGAACCTGAAAACAATAAATACACCCAAGTGAAGTATCGTAATTGATAAATGAGCTCAAAGGGATTAACAAGTGCAGTTTAAGATGCGTAAATGTGTAAGAATTGGCACTGATCACAACCCCAAACTTACATATTGCTAGTCCTCGAACAATAAAAATAAAACTAAGCTAAGCTAAACTAAACTACATCCCCTTTCGTGGGATCCCCGGTTGCATTTGGCATATGCAACAAGCCTTTTAAACCCCTAGGTGGCCCTAGTGGATGAGTGAAGTCTCGTGAGGGTTTACCAGTGACGATACCCACAAACATCAGTATTCCCTGCAACTCTGCACTTATGCTCAAGTATGACATGCACTAGTAAAAATATCATGATACACACATCATAATTCTCTCATTATTTAACCGACTTTATCCTTGACTCTCCACATTCTCAATTTCACACAATCTTACACAATTCTGAACATTTATACTTATTTAAAGATTGGTCATTTGTCTAATTTGATATGTAGTGTGACTATCAATTGAATATGTGATCTCAACATTTTCTTTCAACAGATGCTCTATCCCCCCTTCTGTTATCAGATTTCCCATCAATTTAATTACAGACCCAAGGCTTTTTCTTGACACTTTCCTTTGTTTTTATTGAATGAGTGGACTGTGCAGAGTCTAAGTTCATTAAGCTTTCTAGACAACCCGTGTAGCAAGTGTTAGGCCAATGACTCCCAAACCAGACGGTTTTAGGGCACTAGGTGTTAAGACACCCCTAGGGCTTATTAACTTGAGTCAAATAGGCTCCGAACTTAGACTAGTCACTCTTGATAAAGGTTTGTTCCAAACCTCCACTTTTTGACGCAAACACTCTCCGCTTAGTGAGGCAGGAGGCCCGGTTACTAGGTAGGAGTTCAGTTCAAAGATTGAATGATATTAGTGGAGGTACAACTTTTCTGTGATTCTTTATCATTTTCAGAGTTCACACGGATTGACGCGAACACTCTCTGCTTAACTAGGCAAGAGGCTCGGTTACTAAGTGCAAACCTAGTCAGGTAATCATTTGTGTCATTAAATTTTTTTCAATTTAGCCAATGGTGGCTTTCAATTTATAGGTCACCTAACTTCTTTAGGGGTTTCAAAAACATCAATTGATTGATTCAGCCTCAAAGCCCACAAGACAATATGGTAGTGTGCTCGTGCAATTTCTTAAGGTGACTCATGACTTCATAAATTTTCAGCATGCAAAGTTCAGTCAATAGTAAGAATTATATCTATTTGGGATCATGTGTTCTCAAACTAAGCCAATCAATAATGAGTGGATTATAACATATGTATCACAATTTAGATTCAAAAATAGATCAATTTTGTAATTTCATTTGTTTGCACACCCTACCCTCTTGCATAGATGCCTAGTCAGCAAATAATGCCAGTTATTTCCCAACCCCAAACTTAAAGATTACATTGTCCTCAATGTAAAAAGAATTAAAGTACAAGTAAGGAGGAACAATAATACCTGACAGGTGAGGGCAATCCATACATGAAAGATGAAGAAGGAGGAAGAAGAGAAAATATTTATCAAGCAGAGATCACCTCAAACTTCATGAAAACTGTATCTTGCGGGGTTAGTGAAAAAGAAAGCGCACACAGGGAGAAACCAAAGATGTCAATATATAAATCAATGTAGAAAAAGACATCCAAAGTATAGCAAGGAGCAATTTTTTTTTTTGGATCAATAAAAAACTGGGGGGGTGGAGAACCACCCCAAACTTAGACTCAAGTAAGTCTACAAAAATATTGGGTTGCCTCCCAACAAGCGCTAAGTTTATTGTCTTCAGCCGGACGCAGTACAACTCTCAACCATCTACTTAGACGGGATCCAACCACTCGATGAATTCGGTCATCATCCCATTCTTAATGCCCTCAACATAAGACTAGTGAAGTTGGGCTTTGGCTTTGAGTACACGCCTATCCATGTCAAAAAATTTGGAGACCATAGACCTTTAAAAGGTTGTAGGTGTATAATATAACTTGCATAACCTGCGCTTAGAGGAAAAATGGTTGAACAAGCATGGGCATGCAATTCTCACTTTATGCTTCTCAAACTGAAAGCCCTTGAGATGGATGAAAGGTAACAAATAATTGCTATCCTCTTTGGGTTTTTCTTCATTAGGGTCTAGGGGCTTGAGATGAGCGAGTGATGCCTCTAAAGCATTCTCAGTTAAGGCATAAGGAGGGGTCTCCTCAATTATTGCATCACTCACATTCACCATAAAACACTCCTCGCCCTTCTGTTGTTGTTCGGGTGTGGTGAAAATGTTCAACTGAACTTTCATATTACCAAATGACACATCTATTACCTCGGTCCTACAATTTATACAAGCATTGGCCGTGACCAAGAAAGGACGACCAAGGATGACTGTAATTTGGCTTTTTGAATTATGCACGGGTTCCATGTCAAGGACAAGAAAGTCGAATGGAAAGTAAAATTTGTCAACTTTGATAAGAACATCTTCAATCACCCCGCGAGGCTTTTTCATTGATCTATCCGCCAATTGCAACATGACGGATGTAGGTTGAAGCTCTCCTAAGCCTAGTTGCTTATACACCGAGAAGGGTAACAAATTAACATTTGCTCCTAAATCCAGGAGTGCTCGATTAATGGAGTGATCTCCAATAACACATAAAATGGTAGGAGCACCAGGATCCTTGAATTTAGGAGGAGTGTTGTGTTGGATAATGGAACTCACTTGCTCGGTGAGAAGGACCTTCTTGGATACATGAGTCCGAGATTTACGCTTTTGAGTGCATAGGTCATTAAGAAACTTGGCATAAGCTGAGACTTGCTTAATAGCATCTATGAGTGGGAGGTTGATCTTGACTTGTTTAAAGACCTCCAACATATCATCAACTTTGGCTCCCTTTTTCCAAAATGGGAGGGATCTTTTAAGCACTGAGGGTAAGGAGCTTTAGGCATATAAGATGCCAGGGGAGTAGGAATAGATAAAGATGGGGAAAGACCTTGGTCCTTCTCAAAGACACTCACCTCCTCTCCTTTGGATTTTGGTGGCTCCACCATGACCTCTTCTTCTTCACCCTTCTTTTCCCTAACCTGGTTATCAACTACCTTCCCACTCCTTAGGGTGGTAATGGCAAGAACATGCTCAGGATGAGTTTCATTATGTTGAGCATCATCAACCATGGTTACACCCCTAGGGTTGCTCACTGGTTGGCTTGGAAGCTTCCCTTCCTCTCTCTTGTATATGGCATTGGCTAATTGTCCCACTTGGGACTCAAGCCTTTGGATAGATTGTGAATGAGAGTGCAGCAATTGGGTGTTGGCCTCCAACCCTTTTACAACATTCAACAATTTCTCCTCGAAAGATGAGTTCCATTGAGGGGGAGGAGTAGAGTGTTGAAATTGTTGTTGTTGGGGAGGATGGTAGTTGGGCTGATTTTGAAAGGGTCGAACATTCGGCCCTTGAGGTTGGGAAAAGGAATTTCCTTAAGCTTGGGGCTGTCATGAGAAATTGGGATGAGTTCTCCACCCGGGGTTGTATGTATTAGAGTAGGGATCATTACCCGAGCGAGTGTAGGCAACATTCGCATGCTCTTGAACAAATTCTAGAAATTGATTTGCAGTAGGACACTCATGCACATAATGTGTAGGGCTAGAACAGATAGGGCACACCTCTCTTTGATTGGGATTGGATTGAGAAGGTGTGTAGAAAGATTGCCCGATAGCCATTAGTTGGTCTAATTTATGAGACAACTCATCCACTTTAGAAAAGACATCATTAGAAGTGTCCACTTCATAGATGCCTCGCTTTTGATTAGGAGTGAAATTTGTTTTCTCAGAACGATTGGAGGAGGCATGGTGCAAGGTGTTTTCACTCAAATTGTTGAATAATTCCCATGCTTGCACCTCGCTCTTTGTCATAAATGTCCCCCCATATGAGAAATCAACCATCTCTCTATTAAATTGAGATAGACCATCATAGAAAGACTAGATAAGTTGCCATTTAGGAATCTAATGGTGGGGACATTTTCTGAGGAGATCCTTGAATCTTTCTCATGACTCATGAAAAAGTTCACCATCAATTTGAGAAAAACTCATGATGGTTCGCCTTATTTGATTGGTTTTGCCAATGGGAAAAAATTTCCTTAAGAACTCCTGATGGAGTGGTATCCATATGTGGATAGTGTCGGCCTCAAGAGAGTTAAGCCAATATTTGGCTTTGTCCTTTAGGGAGAATGGGAAGAGGCGCAACCTGAGAGCATCATCTGTAAAATTCTGCAGCTTAAAGGTAGTGCAGATTTCATTAAAATCATCCAGATGCTTATAGGGGTCTTCATTACTAAGTCCGTGGTAGGATGGGAGCATCTGAATTATGCTGGAATTAATCTCATAGTGGGCTGCCGTAGTATCCGTCAATCGGATGCATGAAGGAGAAGAGTAGGATGACAGAACAAAGTATTCCTTCAAAGATATTGGTTGGGTCTTGATTTTCAGCCATTTTAGAGAAAGGGGTAGTCTCTAGGTTTGAGTAAAATCGGGTCGAAGTCTTAAGAAGCCTAACGGTACGCTCTAACTCTGAATTGATAGGGATTAACTCTAGTTAACAAGACCGTCGACCGTGCATACACCCTAGAGGCAAACTCTATGTTTGATAGACACCAATTTGTAAAATAATTCACTCCAGATGAGAGAATACTTACAGTGCTTTCGGCAATTTAAAATTTTGCAAGCCTTTATCTTTGCAGAATAATCAACTTCCCTTTAATTTTTTTAGCTAAGCACTGTTTTCAATCCAAGCAATTGGTACCTGCAACACAAAATTTTAGAGATCAGTAAAAGAAATTTTAAAAAAAATAAAATAAAATGACTTAGTTTTAATCTTTTGATTTAAGCAACTAAACCGTTCCAACAATCCCCGGCAACGGCGCCAAAAATTGATCGTCAATTAAATAAACCTCGTAGTAGCTACAATTCCGTAGAACAGTGACTAGTATGGGGTGTCGAACCACAGAGGACTGTGCTGGTTTGATTGCTTTTATCTCAAGATTGATTGTGAGTCAAGGAGTAACAAGTGGATTTGGTTGGATTGATTTTAACCTAAGAGTGGAAATTAAACTATCAAATTCAATTTTAACTAATTAAACTAAGAGTTTTTGATGAAATATCAGTGAGAGAAGATCTATGGCATTTGAATCCACCACTAGTTGCATAACTAGTCTCTAATGCATTTATTCAAGTCCATCACAATGTAAACAATAAGGATGAGAGTGACTACAAGACTCCACTTATCCATCTAGAATGATTCAAGGGATTAGACCCTAGTCATATCCTATCTTCGGTTAGCGCGAGTGATACATACTAAACTAGGGTTGTGAAATCACTCGTCTTCCCTTAGCATAAAATATCCTATGATTTAAACCATTGCATAAAATCCACATCAATAATCACAAAAAATTAAAATGGATGATTTCAATTTCAATATAATAAAACCTAAGACAAGGATAGAATCACACTGAAATCGAATATAATCAATAAACTTTGGTTATAAATCCCTCTTATTATGCAATCATTGTTCACAAGTGAATGAATTAAAATAACATACAGAGAGACACAGTTACTTGGCTAGGGTTTAATGTAAACTCTAGAAAAAAGAATTAGTTCATAGCGAGAGTAAGGGGCACCGCTTTCGATGAAGAACACGAAGAACACGAGCAATCCATCCTCCAACCTTCACAGATCTCTAGAGTCTTCTCTCCTTCAAATCTCAAAATTCAGAACCTTTTGCATGGAAGGATGCTTTAATTTTCATAGAGAGAGAATCCCCATGAATTGTAGCTTTAGAAACATCCAAAACAAGCTCAAAAATCCCTTTTTCGTACTTTTTAGCCTCACCAAAACGGCGTTCGCCGATCGATCGGCCAAGAGGCGCCAATTGATCGGTGGTTATAGAGCTCCCAGAACAGCGTCCGCCGATCAATCGGCCAAATGGCCGCTGATCGATCGGTGGTTATCGAGACACAAGAGAAGAATAGGCTACTGCCATAGATTGCGAGTCTTGCGAGATCATGATTACTTATTGAGGCGTGGAGCACTAACCGTGAATCGAGGAAGTCGAGTCCTGTTTGGGTGAGGTTCGAGTCTGTAAGTATCTAGTACTTTGTCTTAGTGAATTCTCGTTGCTGGATTTGGTCCCGTGGTTTTTCCCGGAAGGGTTTCCACGTAAAAAATTTTTGTGTTGTGGTTTGCTTGTTTCCCTTATTCCACACTTTAATTTCATCATCCCTTAATTAATAAATTGATTGCATAATCTTAAAAAGGGTAGATAGGCTTGTAGGTAGACCAAATCATCTCCATGAATTTGTGAGTTCTCAACTCAAACATTAGATTTGAGGTTCACCGGATTTTTCACTTATCTTCCCAGAAAAGGGAAGGGAGTACTTCCTCTTTCGGACAGGGTGTCATACGACGCTCTCTCATTAGAGAAAGAGAGGGGATCTCTATCTTGGGATCCCCCAGACTGGTAGAGAGTCATTTTTAGTAAGGATTTTCTGCCATGTGGCGGTCAGATACTGGTTGCTATCTGGTAAAAGACTGACCTTAGTCAGTCTGCAAATTAAAGAGGTAAGACCATGGGTTTCACCCACAGTCTAAGTTATGTCCAAAGCCTATTTGGGCCGTGGATTAGGGTCTGACCCTAGTCAGTCCGCAAACCAATACATGGTGGTACCATGGGTCCAACCATTGGTCTGGGTTAGGTCTATGGCCTTTTATGGTCACAGACTGGGCTAGTCATTGACTGGCCCGCTGATGGACTCATGGAGTCTGTCCGCAAGCTTGAATGAGGGTCTGTCCGTGAGGGCAAACCCTATCCACGTGTCAATCCCCTAAGAACTGATACAAAAGATTATCCGCGGGGCATTATTGCCCTGCTGCTTGCATTTAATGCTAGGCGGACTGGCGGTGAGCCAGTCCTTGGCTAGCTGGTGCGTGTGCCTTTGGCATGCGCGAAACTTAACTGCCCATTCAATGGGTGGTGATCCTGTATAGGCAAGTGCACCATGCACCTGCCTTGTGGGTGGTGAGATTTCACTGCCCACAAATTCCATTCATATACACATGGAGCATGCCTAATGCTCTACCTGGAGTGATAGAAGTCCATTAACATTTTCATCCACCTCCCTGTGGATATCTTTGCACATAGTTTACCAGGAACAAATGCCCAATGCTCTACCTAGAGTGGTAGAAGTACCAGTTGCACTCTTTCTATACTTATAGCTTCACTTGAGATCATATGCCCAATGCTCTACCTAAAATGGTAGAAGTCCATTCGCATACTCCCAATACACTTATCTTGTTTAACATCATTTCGCTTTACTCTTTTTCGATACACATACACATACACATGTGAAATCTGATCATGTAATACACATGGTTCATAAGAAATTGAGTGAACATGGTACACAATTGGATACACTTAAACACATGGCACATACTTTCTATTTCACTTAACCCATCACATGCACATAACACACTTTATTTCATCACATAACACTAGCAGGAGTCCCTAGTAGATAATGTTGAAGCACAAAGGCTTCCATTATGGTTTTCACAAAAAGAGGATTATAAAATAAAAGCTAGTAGAGTGTATCTACCTTGACAAGATCGGATCCCTACGATCTAGCGCTTGAGAAAGGTTGTGAAATTGAGATTTAAGCTTGAAAACACCAAAGAAATCAAGAAGGAACTCTTCCTTTGTTGCTAAACACCGAATCCAAGACACCCAAGAACACCTTCAAGAACGCCTTGAAGAATCCTAGATTCCCTTTCAAAATCCCCAAAATCTATCTCTTAAGGTTTGAGTAAATTAAACCCACGAATTTGGGTCCTATTTATAGGTCAAGAGTTGCCAAAACCCTTTAAATTCCTTTGAAAATATCTCTCATAGGTCGGTTTGCACTATTCTAGGTCGGTTTCAGCGTTTCTGGGTAGAATTCATCGACGAGATTAGGTCCCCCAATTGAATTCGTCAATGAATATGGCTTCTAGACTTTCTGTCCAAAAACGCCAGAGGAACTCATCGACGAGTTTTTGTCCCCGATGGAATTCGTCAAGGAGTTTGCTCTATTTTTTTCCCTGTTTTGCTATTCTTCCCATTTTTCTTCAGTTGAATGTTTTCCCCTTTGTTTCTTAACACTTCAAAACATGCCATATGGTCCTTAGACCCTTGAACCACATAACATAACAAGGATGGTGAGACCAAACTGACATTATCATCTCATTAATCAAAACCAAAGGTTTCATGCCTTTTTACAAAAATTATGTCAATGACACTATTCACAGCACTATTCACTAGAATAGTGAAATATAGCTCCGGGGTTTTACTAAAAAAAAAATTTCATAATATAAAAATATAGTAATTTTAGACTAATGATTAGTCCACCCCGCATTTGACTACATAATCAAATGCCTTCCAATTTCATTCCCATTAGCCATGGTTAAGCTTAACCAACTTAAAGTTATTATTATTATTATTTTTTTTCTAAAAATCAAAGTTAAATGGATGAACCTTAGGGGGTTAAAAGAGATGTGTTGACCTGTTGGTGCAATTGAATTTTTCCTGAGCTCAATCACAATTGGTATTGATCTCATACATGCAGTGATAAAAAGTGCAGAATTTATCTTTTATATGTAACGTCAAAAATTATATGTTGCATACAATTTTAAAACTCTAAAAACTTTTTGTGCCTTGACATGTTTAAAACAAGGTCATAGATAACCTTAGGACCAATGTTACTTGGTTTGTTAGTTTGTTCGGTTTGTGATTCGCAATTTACCACTCTAGAATGAACTCAAAAGCTGAATTGATCAAATTCAAAGTACAAATTCGTCGAATCCAAAGGAAAAAAAAAATCACTGTACTCGAACAAAAAAATCAGCAAATGAAACTTCGCTTATTATAGTGTGATTGTGCGACCAAGGGTCTACCTTTAGTGGCCTTTTTGAACTTAGCCACATGGGCTATTTCTTGCTACGGAGATGGATGGAACTAGGGTTGTCAATAGGTGGCCCGCCCGTGCCCAGTCTAGAAAAAGCTTGCCCACAACCCCTTTTTAGGCCTGGGGCTAGAGCTAGGCAAGCTTGAAAAGTCTGCTGGCTCATCCTCATCTCTAGCTGAAAGTGCTTCAAGCTGGAGGACATGGAGGCAATTTGCCCTACCATGATGCTCAAATGCTTTTCTGATGCAGTTAGCCTGCTGGGCACCTCATAAAACAAACCAGGGTCCTCAAAGTGAGGAGACACCTATCTATGAGAGCTCTCTGATATCTCTCCAGCATCCACAAAATCTGACTAGTCAGGCATCTCATCCCTAGGGAACTGCTCACTCTGAGGGTCCTCTGTTGGGATAGATCTGGCTGCTTCTCAGCCTAGGGCTCCTCTCCTAGTGCTGAGTCTGGCTGCTGCTCAGCCTGATGCTCTACTGCTGGTGCTACTGAAGAGGAAGGGACATAAGGAGTAGGAGCATGAGTAGGGATGGATGGAGTAGATATAGGAGCTGAAGAACTGAAAGGAATGGTGGAGGACTGAGAGACAAAAGGTTTAGGAGTCCAAACCTTCTGGGTTTCATTCCAAGTATAGCCCATTCTTTGAATGGTTGCCTTGCTATAGATGGAGGAGTCATCAGGAGTTACAAAATCTGTTTGGGAGGATAGGGGAACATTAAAATGTTTAAAGATTTTTGTCAGGGCTTGACCAAAAGGAAGACACCCTGATTTTCTCTTAAATGCATCATCCATACAATGGACAATGATGTACGAGAGATCAATAGGTGTGGTGGTTAGGATGCACCGCATGAGGAATACATCAAAATAGATAAGGTACTCCTTACCACCAGCCCTAGGTACTAAGTTATAGGTTATGATATAGTGCATGAGTCTATATATGAGGGTAAGGTCTTTAACCTTGGGTTGAAAATGAGTAGTGAAATCTTAGCTAATGCACATCATTTTCAGTGCTTCTACCACATCAAATCCTTCATGTCTGGTCCACTGACCATTCATCAAAGGTTTGAAGGGCACACTGAGGAATTTTAAGGATTGTGTGAAAGTTATTGAGATGGAAAGAGATGTTTTTGCCTAAAATGAAAGATGTAATAATAGATTCAGATTGATTAAAGTTGAAGTGTGTGTAGAATAGTCTAACTAACTCAGGGAACATAATTTCATTGGATTCAAGGAAGGAGTCCCATTTAAGGCCAGAGAAAAGGGTTTTTATGGGTTCAAGACCAAAGGCAGAGAGATTTAGGAAGTTAACAACTTTACCATATAAAGGAGAGTGAGGCAAGAACTTTTCCTTGAACAACTTCTCAAATTTTGGCTCTTTAAACTTCATTGGAACTGGAGTTGAGCTCATAGCTGGTTCCTTTCCTTTGTCAGTTCTAGGTTTCTTCCTTGGCGGCTCCACTGAGGCATTCTTCATTCTTGGAGGCATTTTCACACTTTTTGGGATTGATTTGGAGTGATTTGGAAAGAAGTTGGTGCAGGAGCAATGGAATAAGAGCTTGGAGGGAAAGAATTAAGTTTTAAAGATTTCGGATTTGGGGGTTTCTATTTATACCCACGACTTAATTCGTTGCCGAAATGGGTTTTAGCCCAGAATTTGTCACCAAATTGGAGTCAAGAAACTTACTGTTTTATTTTCTGATTGACTTCGTTGACGAAATGGATACAGAAAACATTCTGTTTTTAAACTTACCCAAAGATTCGTCACCGAAATCAAAGTTCAGATTGAATTCGTTGACGAATTCAGTTCTGAATTTGAAGAAATGATTTCTTTTACATTTTTCAACTATTTTTCTTGAAACCATTTGTTTATTAAAGCATCCAAAACATCATAAGGCATTCAAATTAATATCAAATCAAGATTAAAGAAATAATCAAGTTCAAACCATTGATACCAGTTTTCAATTTTTAATTTTGTTCATGATTAGATTAGCTCACTAAGACTAGCCATGCCCAATTCTCCTCTCAAGTCACTAAGCCTATCAGATTGTAGAGGTTTGGTAAAAACATTAGCAAGCTAATTAGTTGTATCTACAAACTCCAAGATAACATTTCCATTTTGCACATGATCTCTTATAAAATGATATCTTATTTCTATGTGTTTAGTTCTTGAGTGTTGAATTGGATTTTTAGTCATAAATTGCACTTATATTATGACACTTAATATGAATTTTAGTATAGATAAGTTTAAAGTCTTCTAGCTGCTGTTTCATGTACAAAGTTTGAGCACAACAAAGTCCAACTACCATATACTCAGCTTCAGCTGTGGACAAGGCCACTGAATTTTGTTTCTTACTAAACCATGAAACAAAAGAATGTCCTAAAAAGTGACAAGTTTCACTGGTGCTTTTTCTCTCGACTTTGCATTCTACAAACTTTGCATCTAAATAGCTTATTAGATCTAGGTTTGTGTCTTTAGGATACAGTAAGCCTAAATCAATTGTTCCAAGCAAGTATTTTTTAGAGCAATTAAGTGAGATTCTTTTGGACAGGATTGGAATCTTGCACAAATGCAAACACTGAACATAATGTCTGGTCTACTTGCAGTAAAATACAGAAGACTTCCAATCATGCCTCTATAGAGCTTTTCATTAACATTTTTCCCTTTTTCATCCTTATCAAGATTGGTTAATAGACTCATAGCTGTATCCATTACTTTAGTATTTTCCATTCCAAACTTTTTAAGTAATTCTTTAGTATATTTAGCTTGATTAACAAATGTTCCTTGTTTAGTTTGTTTAATTATGAATAAGGTTGTATCAATTTTACCTCTTGTGAATCCATTATCAATTAAGTTGTTATCTACATAGATTTGAATTATTAGCATATCATCATTTTTAGTTATTATGAATAAGGTTGTATCAATTTTACCTCTTGTGAATCCATTATCAATTAAGTTGCTTAGCCTATCATACCAAGCTCTTGGAGCTTGCTTTAATCCATATAAGGCTTTAGTTAACTTATATACATGATTTGAGAATTTATGATTTTCAAAACAAGGTGGTTGATTTACACAAACTTCTTCATTAATATAACCATTTAGAAATGCACTTTTTACATCTATTTGGAATAATTTAAATTATTTATGACTAGTAAATGCAAATAGCATTCTTATAACTTTTAGTCTAGCAACCGGGGCAAATATTTCATCATAGTCTATGCCTTCTTCTTGGTTGTAACCTTAAGCTACTAGTCTTGCTTTGTTTTTAATTATATTTCTATTTTCATCATTTTTATTTCTAAAAACCCATTTTGTACTAATTATAGATTTGTCATTTGATCTAGGCACTAGATTCCACACTTGATTTCTATCAAATTGATTTAATTCTTCTTGCATAGCAATGCCTCAAGATTCATGTTCAAAAGCTTGTAAGGTATTTTTAGGTTCAATTTGACGTAGGAATGCAAGGTTCATTAGATTTATTCTTATTCTAATCCCTTGTTCCATATTACCAAGTATTAGGTATTTAGGATGATCTTTTATTAATTTCCAAGCTTTAGGTAGTTGATAGGATTCTTCATCTACATTTTCTATTTCAATGGATTTATCATTTGAATGTTCCTTTTCTTGATCATTTTTATTAATTTCTAATTTGGATATTTCTTTTGGAAGATTTTCAATTTCATCCATATCATCATTATTAGAAGTTTTGTTGAATGGATTTGATTTATCAAATACCACATGGATTGATTTTTCAACAATCAAAGATTTCTGATTAAATACTCTATAAGCTTTGCTATTTGTAGAATATCCTAAGAAGATTCCTTCCACAGATTTTGTATCAAATTTCTTAAGATGTTGTTTATCATTAAGTATAAAGTACTTACATCCAAACACCTTAAAATAATTTATATTAGGAATTCTTCCATTCCAAAGCTCATAGGGAGTTTTATTTAACTTATTTCTTATAACAACTCTATTTATTACATAACATGAAGTATTAATTGCTTCAGCTAAAAAATAATTAGGTAGTTTATTTTCATTAAGCATAGTTCTAATCATTTCTTGAAGAGATCTGTTCTTTCTTTCTACTGCATCATTTTCTTGTGGAATTTTAGGTTATGAAAATTATGATTAAAACCATTTTTATCACAAAATGATTCAAGCTCTTTATTTTTGAACTTTCCTCCTCTATCACTTCTTATATTGTTAATAGAATAACATTTTTCGTTTTGAACTTTTTTACAGAACTTTTTAAATGGTGATGGTGCTTCATTTTTATGAGAAAGAAATAGTATCCAAGAGTATCTTCAAAAATCATCCACAATTACAAAAGCATAAGTTTTTCGAGCTAGGCTAGCTACTTCATTTGGACCAAAAAGATCCATATGCAAAAGTTCTAAAGGCCTAATGGTATGAATTATTTTCTTGGATTTGAATGAAGATTTTATTTGTTTTACAAGTTGGCAAGCATCGCAAATTTTGTCTTTAATAAACTTAGTTTTAGGTAATCCTTTAACTAATTCATTTTTAGAGAGTTTAGACAAAAGATCCATACTAGCATGTCCTAGTCCTCTATGTCATAACCAACTAGCTTCATTTATAGCAGAAAAACACATCATGTTTTGAGATTTGAGTTCATCAAAATCTAAGGTGTAAACATTCTCATTTCTATGTGCTATAAACAAAGTATTTAGATTATCTTTGTCCTTAAGCATGCAAATATTTGATCTAAATAAGACATTCAATCCCTTATCACAAAGTTGACTAATGCTAATGAGATTATGTTTAAGACCATCAACAAGTAATACATTTTCAATAAAAACAGACTAATGCTTACCAATGTTACCTATGCCAATGATCTTCCATTTAGCATTGTCTCCAAATATCACATGTCCACCATCTTTTGGTGTAGAGTCCCAGACTTTTTCATGCTTAATACATGGCACTTTCGTTGCCATTTTGCCTTTAAAGAGGTATAATTAATAAATAAGGAAGAAATTGGAAAGTTTGACATGTTAGAAATGTTCCTTTTTGAAGTACGAACCCAACGCAAGTTGAATCGTCAAAATCGGACGAACGAGTCAAAAGATATGGCCAAAACAGTCTGGTCCTGCAAACAATCGTAGCTCGGACGGCGCTAAGGACGTAGCTCGGACGGTGCTAAGGACGTGCTCTGATAAGGCACAGACAACACATAGGCACCGTACTCTGATAACGTATACGTTGTGCATCCGTTATGCAACAGACAACGTGTACGTTGTACAGCTCACACCGGGTACGTTGTACAGCACAACGAGCTCAGCACTATGCACAACGTGTTTGGCACTGTTCACAGCACAACGAGCTCAGCACTATGCACAACGTGTTTGGCACTGTTCACAGCACAACGAGCTCAGCACTATGCACAACGTGTTTGGCACTATTCACAGCACAACGTGTTCAGCACTATTCACAGCACAACGTGTTTGGCTTTATTCACAGCACCACGTGTTCAGCACTCGTGTTGTTGTAGAAATTTCAGTAAGGGTATTATGGTCTTTTGGTCGGTTCACTCTTACCTTAAGAGTTTAACCCGAGCCTTTAGGGCATCATTCAACACTTAGAGAGTTTGAGAGAATAGGAGAAAGGGGAGAAGGCGATTCCAACCTAGGGTTTCCATTTTGGAGAGAAATCAAGGGGTTTGAGACCCTAGATCACTTCAAGTCTGGTTTTTCTCCAAGATCACGGCTCAAGCACTCATGAGGAGCATCTCCTCAAGCTAGGGCAGCAACTCACGGTCGTTTTGGAAGGGGGTTTCTTCCTCACTTGATCAAGGTCGGTACTTCTTGCTACCCTCCTAGTGATAGTTCCTCTTTCCCCTTTATTTCTTTTGATTTTCTTTCATTTACACCTGTGCAAAGAGATGGATGGTTGTGAATGGTGAATGGAGATGGAATGGGCGAATGGATGCCGTGTGGATGATGTGATGAATGAATGGGAAAGGGCATTGTACTAATAATGAACATACAAGTGTGATGTGAGCATAACCCACCTAGAAAAGCATGATTTAGGTTTAAATGAATAATGAATAATGAATAATGAACACACCATGTTTGATGAAATGCCAAGGTGAATACAGTGAGTTGTAAATTACAAAATGCATGCCTAATAAATTATGGATATTGCTAGGGCCTATGATAGTGTGTTTTCTTGCTTTCCCTAAATGATATGAATATTACATTGCTCAATCATTGATGTTATATGTGTTGTGAAATCACCCAAATGTCATATTAAATTTCCAAATGCAAGTATGTACACGGTTCCCACGAGCACGGCATGCATGACACGATTTATCGAGGTTTTCAAGAACATGGTTAGAGGTGGGGCATATCCTAAGATATGTTTTACCTCGCTCTTGGCAAGGACAAGTCAATCATGCATTATCATAAGAAGGGTTTCCCTTCCCTCGCAAGTACATACATCTCATAAGAAGGGTTTCCCTTCCCTCGCAAGTACATCTCACAAGTGAAAGGACATGGCACGGCATGACAAGCATGAGCATCTTAGGAAGAAGGGTCTCCCTTCCCTCACAAGTAGATTACTTTTCCGAACAAGCAAGCATGATACACGGCATGACAAGCATGAGCATCTTAGGAAGAAGGGTCTCCCTTCCCTCACAAGTAGATTACTTTTCCGAACAAGCAAGCATGATACATGACATGACATGACAAGCATGGGCATTTAGGAAGAAGGGTCTGCCTTCCCTCACAAGTAGTTTACTTTTCCAAGCAAGCATGACACCCATGACACGCATGATACGATAAGATGAGACAAACATG
Organism: Tetracentron sinense; assembly: GCA_015143295.1. Classification (NCBI taxonomy): domain Eukaryota; kingdom Viridiplantae; phylum Streptophyta; class Magnoliopsida; order Trochodendrales; family Trochodendraceae; genus Tetracentron; species Tetracentron sinense. The sequence continues at coordinate 21,861,722 of CM026573.1, forward strand.
ACAAGTTTTCAAGCACGGAAATGGTGTTTTCAAGTCAAGTCAAGTGCACGATGTTTTCAAGAGGTTTTATCGGCTTTCTACAAAATACAAGCATGATTATAAATTGCCTTACTTCCTTGTATGATATAAATTGTTCCTGTTCTATATATGCAACTTGCTTCCTACTTTATGTATGCTATCTGTACACTATGACTGTTGGTTAGTATTTTGTACCTGCTGAGTATTCCATGCTCAGCCGTACTTCTTATGTCGGCAGGTTCTGAGGGAGCTGCTGCCCCATTTGATGTTTGTGCTCCTGGTCCATGGGTGGAGGAGGAGGAGTACGTCGAGGAGCCTTTTGAGGAACCTCCCGTAGAGGGTTATCAGTAGGTGGTGTTAGATTCTGAGTGGATTAGCTGTGGGAGAGATGAGAGATATACATTCATGTATTTTGGCGGGTTTGTCCGCACTTTCTTTTGGGTTACTTTTGTATAAACTTGGATTTCCATGTGTATATATACTTAGAGGTGGTTAGACTTCCGCTGTGTTTTATAGTTATGTTTCCGCTGCTTATATCCTCTATTGTATATGCTCTGTGGATTTTGCAGGTTGGTTTGTCAACCAAGTCATGTAAGCCATGATTAGTCGTCCAAAGTTCACTCTAACTCCTAGGGTGGGTTTTGGGTCGCGACATTTGGAGTGATTGATGTAAATAGCTCCTTGTTCCTAGTCATATGTCTTGAGCATCCACTGTCCAAGAACTATGTTGTCTTAGAAGTCCTTGACTTGAAGCATACCTCATCCTCATTTGCCATGAGGTACAAATTTGCCATCTCTTCATCACTTGAATCTTCTAACTTGTTTCCCTCTGAGTCATCCCAAGTAGCCATCATTGCTTTTTTCATAAATCTTTGACTCTTCTTGAGTTGAGGGCAGTCAATCCTTATGTGGCCTAGCTTCTTGCATTCGTAGCAAGTGAGAGGTTCCTTCTTGCTAATTCAGCCTTGTTTACTTCTTTTGAGAACTCCTTCTTGTATGGTCTCTTTTTGAAGTTCTTCTTATGCTTGAGAAACCTCTTGAACTTTCTTGTCATTAAGGCTATGTCTTCATCATCACTACTAGATTCCTCATCATTGTTTTTAAATTGAGTAGTCTTGAGGGCCAGCCCTTTCTTGGTTCTTGGTTTATCAGGCATTTGATCCTTCATTATGATTTCATGAGTCATAAGAGATCTCAACAGCTCATCCATAGGCAGTCTGTGGAGGTCCTTAGCTTCTTGGATTGCTATCACTTTTGTAGTCCATTTCTTGGGCAATGATCTTAGCTACTTTCATACATTTTCTGCATTTGAATATACTTTGCTCAAAGATTTCAAACCATTTAAAATGTTAGTAAATCTAGTGAACATGTCACCAATAGACTCTTCTTTTTCTATTTTAAATAATTCATACTTGTGAACAAACATGCTAATCTTTTCTTCTTTAACCTGATTAGTCCCTTCATAGGTGACTTTCAGTTTATCTCATATTTCTTTAGCAAAGTCACATCGGAAAACTTTGTTAAATTCTTGAGAACTTAGAGCACAGTAGAGGTTGCTAATAACTTTAGCATTGATTTGAATGAGCTTAATATCAGCTTCATTCCACTCTTCCTCTACCTTACGGATTCTAACATCATCCAAAAGTTTTGTGCGAAGATGAGGACCATTGACTATTACTCTTCAACACTTATAATCTAGAACTTGGATGTAATACATCATTCTAATTTTCCAATAGTTATAATTTTCTCCATTAAACAATGGAGGTCTAGTGGTGGGTTGTCCTTCTCCTAGGCTTGTTGGAAAAATGTTATTTGCCATTAAAAATCGATTACTCAGATTGTTTAGATCTCTGATACCAATTGTTGGCCAGGTAATGACCCTAAAGGGGGGTGAATAGGTCTATGGCAGATTTAAAAATTTATGAACTACAAGTTCAAAATGCGGAATAAATTAAATATGCAGAACACAAAAACAATAGAAATATTGTAAGAGAAAGAGAGAAGAGATAAAGAGAGAGAAAACTTATAATTTGTTCATGAGGTTCGGCAAACTAGCCTACTCCCCGCCTCAGCTTCCAGCTAGAGGATTCACCACGACTCCTTAATCACACAAGCTCCTTCACAGGGGGAGTCCAAACCTATACAATCTCCCTTATAGGTCGAGATATTACCTTTACAAGCTTTCCTTTAGGCCGAGCTGAAACATTTCAAGAGCACAACCCTCTCTTGATAAAACTGAAGCAACAGCTTCAATGCAAGAATCGTAGATTCTTGACTGACCTCAATAAATGAGTTTGGATTGAAAATCCGAAATGAAAGCTGCTTGAGTGAGCTGGATAAGAGTGAAATAAAAACTCTAATAAAGTCTCTCAAAAAGAAATTGGAGTTGAATAAGCTCAAGAGAGATTTTGGGGATTTTCTAAGTATTTGAGTGAGTGAGAATCAATAGCAATGAATGAGTGATCAATGGAAGTTATTTCTATGCTCAAGAATTGCTGTTAGTTCATAAATGAACTCATTTTATAGCATTTGATCCAATAAAGCCGTTAAAGGCTTATTAAATGCTTTTTGATTCGTTGAAAACTAGCCGTTATAATGATTTTTCAGTTTTAGACAAAATTTCGTCGACAAAGTGGGGTTCCCACTTGAATTCGTCGCCGAATTCAGAAGACAGAATTGAAATTTGAAAAACACTGTCATGTCCTCGTCGCTGAATTCAGCTTATGCTGAGAATTCATCGACGAATTCAGAACAAAAATTCTCAATTCTATCTAGGATCAAACAAATGAGATGGGATTGATTTCCTAGGTCAATTAGCTATGTTTTAACATTATTTTATGATCCTTTAGGGCCTTAGAATGATTTCCAAAGAGTGTCCTAGGCTTTTATGGTCAATCTATGAATCTTGAGCTTTTCAACTTAATATTCTTTTGAATACTTTTTACATAAGTCCTATGAACTCTCAAAATAGAATATAAGTACATTTAGATTGTTGAGAGATGATCTTGGCTTGACTTGGGTCTTGTGATTTTGCCTTTTGTCTTCAATGGACCCGACTTGGACTATGGTCTTATCTTGGATCTTCATCTTGTATGCACTGAGTTAAACTTCCTCTTAGGTAATTTCCATCCTTTTTCATGATTGGTGTGCTATCAACTTTATCTTCTGAAATGTTCAAGCACTTAAATAGAATTATTACTACCAAATATTTCATTTCATTATTATGTTATTATCAAAATTATTAGGGGTACCCATGGTTGTAACCCTGAGGCTAACAAAGGGAATATGGGTAACCCATATTCATAAACCCAAATAAAATGGACCTTATAGGTGGGCCCACGCCCATGGGTAAGACACCCTAAAAGTGGCACCTACTTTTACCTTCCGTATTTTATGGGATTTTGGTTAGTAGATAATTATTAATTAATTATCTCTTATCTAATGAGATTAGATAATAACTTGGTAGTGAAGAAACAAAAGAATAAGTATTATCCCTAATCCCTTATCCTATGTAGCTCATGCCCCCCCCCCCCTTGTGGAGAATCTAGATTATCTAGATTCTATAATCCCTATTTTTTAGGGAGTTGGTTATGTCCCTTTTATTAAAGAATCCTTTTTGGAATAGGTTGAAGGGGGATTCAGATAAAAATTATGTGGAAAAAAAATCCCCTAGATCTCAACATCATAGAAAACATCAAATTCTATCTAAAAATTTTAGTCATATCACCTCGGTGAATGATCACCGGTGAAGCTTAATCCACTCGAACCGTTAGAACTCTTTGTAGAGATTTCTTGAAGAAATACTCAAAGCTCGATCCTTGTTCTTCGCTATCCCCACGTAGCTTTAGAATCTCTCTTTGGAATTGATGAAGCAAGAGAAAGAAGATGGAGTAATGGTGTAGACCTTCTATCACCCACAACCTTAAGGTTCAAAACCCTAAAGTAGCAAAACCCAACTTGGAACACCCTTTGAAACTCATGAAATTCCCTAGGGGAGACCCTAGGGGCTCACGGTTTGGAGAGAGAGGAGAGGGAGAGAGAAAAAATTCTAGAGAATTATGAATACCTCCCACACGTTTTTGGTCTTGGGGTATATATAGACTAGGATCCAATCCTAATCCTACTCCAACTTTATCTTATCCCTTAGGAATTATTTTTCAATAATAACACTTATTATTAAATAAATCCTAGCTTATCTATAACTACTTTAGTTATAATAAACCTACCAATTAATGAGTCCTTATCAATTGAGGATTCCTCAAATAAAGGGATTAGTCAACAACCAACATAAGAGAGGTATCCTAGTCAAACTAGGAAACCACAACCAAAGAGGGGGGGGGGGGGGGGGGGGGGGATTTGGGGAGTTCAAGGACTCCTTGTTATCATCCAATTACAACTACTTCATCCTACTTACTTTCCAACCATTGGATTCAAATTCCATAATAAATAAAATTATTATTCAATAATTATTCAAGTAACCATGTCCTAATCCAATTAGGACTTCCAGAGTGGGTGCCCCCCTAGGGTTTAAACCCATGGGATTGGGCCCATATTAAAGGTCCCTATTAAATGGGTTTATGGATATGGGTCAAACCCATTTCCCCTTTAATTAGGTTAATTAAATAATTATTAAAATAATATCTAGATTTAAATTAACAATTAATTTAAATCATAGATTAACTTTTAATCTATTTAATTAATGATTAACATTTAATCATTTAAATAATTTGATTAACATTTAATCAATTATTGAGCTTATATTTCTTATGTGAGCACCTCCACAGATTACTCTGGGACATTCTTACCTTGGCTTACCCAATGTTATCCTATTGACCCTAAACAGGAATTACATCGGAATTGCATTGGGAATTGCAAGTGACGTGAGATATCCATGTTGCAATTGAATCTCAGTGTATGAACATTAACCTTTACGGATCCCGCCACATGAAATTTTAAATTCGATTTATCCTTCCAAATACATTATCCCTAATGGGCTTTCGAGATTGACATACTATCTAACTCATAGCCCATTGTACATCATCCGGGTTTCTAAGACTTATGATTAAGCCATGAGAAACAATTTCTCATGAAAAACATTTTGAGAAAATCATTTGATAAGTATAATATCTTTTAATAAAAGTATATTTCAAAACTTATTTTGATTTCAATATCACCTGCACAGGATTTGAACTTAATCAATTGTCTTACCCGGAACATGGATAATCTCTCAAATTAATGAGCATGGATTTCTTGTTTGAAATTTATCATGACTCGAACAGCTTTCTGACTATCTAACTGTCACTGTATCGTATTCCCTAAGGTAGAAAATACTTTGGTGAAATCAAAACAGTCAGATCACTGCTCAGTCATAGATGAACTCATCAGATCTAAGGATCATCGAAACTACTCAATGTGAATGAGAGACCAACTATCTGATAGTATGTTTATGCAAGAGGTCTCTCATTGAATACAATCAGTCAGTGTACATTTAACCACCCATATGCTGATGTGTAGTCTCCACTACAATAGTTCGAGATAGAACTACATCTCAACTATTGAGAACATCTTAGCATTCTGGCCGCCATATAAGTGAAGTGCCCAGCTTCACTCATAGCTGTCGCTCCCCAAAACCTACCCTAAGAGTTAGAGTGAATCTTGGACGACTTGTCATGACTTACATGCCTTGCTTGACGAAATAACCTACAAAATACATGGAGCATATACAATAGAGGACATAAATAGCGGAAGCATACTCAAACATGGCACAGAGAAAATCTAATAAAACCCCTATGTATATACATGATCCAAGTTTATACACAATGAACTCACAAAAGAAAGTACGGACATGCCCGCCAAAATACATGAATATAATCTCTCAAGCTCACCCATAATCTCTCACTTAGAATCTACCACCTAATAGTGACTGTCTACATGAGGCTCCTCAGCAGGGACCTCCTCAATGTGCTCCTCCTCCACCCATGGACCAGGAGCACAGATGTCAAAAGGAGCAGCCACTCCACTATCACTTGTCGACATAAGACGTACGGCTGAGCATGGAATACTCAGCGGGTACCAAACACTAACCAACAGCCATAGCATAGCAATAACAATATAAGGCAGGAAGCAATTTATATCATAACTGGAAAGAAAACAGTTTATAATTCATGCTTGCATAACATCAAAGTCAGAAATCTCTTGAAAACGTCATGTGCTTGGCTTGACTTGAAATACTCTTTTCGTGTTCAAAACTTGTCTTGTTATGTGTCTTGTCTTGTCTTATCATATCGTGTCATGCTTGTATCATGCTTGTCATGCGTGTATCATGTTTGCTTGCTTGGAAAATAAACATGTTCATGCTAGTTGTGAGGGAGGGGAGGTCCCTCTTCCTAAATGAGAAACAATTTGTGAGGGAGGGGAGACCCTTCTTTAACGAAATGCATTGTCATAGTGTTCGTGAATCGGGAATAAAACCTTGAAAACAAAACACAGTGTTTAATGCTTGAAACCCTACTCATGGACTACATGCCATGCTCGTGGTTCCGTGTACAATTAAGGATGACAATGGCATATAAAGAACATTTGCATTCGATCAACAATTAAATCAACTAAATAAGCAATTAACCTAACAACATACCATTCTACGAAGTAAAGAAATTTACACATGTATTTTCTAAGAATCATTAGCAATTTCTTCATTTTGGCATTTCATCAAACACTTGGTATGTTCATTATGATTAATACCTAAATCTTGCATTTCTAGGTGGGTTAATGTTCACAACACACATATATGTTTGTTATTGGTACAATACCCTTCCCATTCCATTCATCACACAAACACACGGCATCCAATCGCCCATTCACATCCACACAACCATCCACTCGTCCCACCTACTTATCTTACTTAGAAATTAAGGAAAAACGCAAAATGAAGGAAAACAAAGATAAGAGATGAACTAGAAGGTTAGTATAGGGTACCAACATTCAATAGAGCGAAGAAAGCCCTTGATGTGGAGCTCTAACTTGAGGAAGAACCCCTCTTGGGTTTAAAGAACTCTAGTTGCCTTGAGGAAGTGAACCTCCCTTGATCTCCAAATCAAAGCCTCTTTGGAGGATTTTCCAAATCTCCTCTCTTCCTCTTTCTCTCTTATAGGTTAGAAAAGCCCCAAAATGAGGATCCTTTAACAAGCAAAGGGTTTAAGACCCTAAAATCCGGCTTCAGTTACCGCATAAAATCGATCGCACTCTTATTTGCGATCGATCGCAGGTCCTTGCGATCGATCACACATGGATGCAATCTATCGCACATGAACCCGAACGTTTTCGGTCTAATTTTCCCTGCATGCAATTGATCGTACATACTTGCGATCGATCGCAGAACCCTGCAATCTATCGCACCTGGGGAATCCACCTATCGCATATGGCCTAGAGAGTTTGGGACCCATTTCACCTGCATGCGACCGATCGCACCTGATTTGCGATCGATCGCACACTCCAGATTTTGTTATTTTCTCCCATTTTTCCCTACTTTGGTAATTTGGCCATAACTTTTGACTCGGTTGTCCGATTTTGACGATTCAACTTGCGTTGGATTCATCTTTTGAAGGGGAACATTTCTAGAATTCTAGAATTTCTAATTTTTTCCTTTATTTATTGACAAAATTGCCCCTAAAGTTGACTGATCCGTAAAATGAGATTCAGTAACTTGGGTTCTCGACATATCTGACTTCAGAGTACTACTATTTAACACTTAGAGTTCTTTAAATTTTCTCATTTCATAGAAATAGGAGGATTACAAAGGCATAATGCCTAGACACGGGTCCCAATACATGGCAAAAAGTTTCGGGGTGCTACATCCTCTCCCCCTTATAAAAATTTTGTCTTCAAAATTTGGACGACACTTGCATTACAAACCCAAAACAAAATTACATAGCATAAACAAAAGCCTATTCAAACAACTCCAGGTATTTTGCTTTGACTTCGGCTTCACGCTCCCAAGTGGCCTCTTCCTGAGTATGATGTTGCCACTGAACAAGCACTAATGGAATAGTCTTATTGCGAAGGACTTGATCTCTCCGATCCAAAATCTGAACCGGCCTTTCAATAGAGTGAGATCCTCTCGGATTTCCAGCGGTTCCAAGCCTATGACATGTGAAGGATCCGCAATGTATTTTCGAAGCATAGATACGTGGAAAACGTTGTGAACCGTGGCCATGTGAGGTGGAAGAGCTACTCGGTAAGCAACTTCACCAACTCGCATGATAATCTTAAAGGGGCCGACATATCGAGGACTAAGCTTGCCTCTTTTGCTAAATCTCATAATCCCCTTGCTAGGAGATACCTTCACAAAGATGTGATCCCCTACTTGAAATTCCAAGTCCCTACGGCCAGTGTCAACATAGCTTTTCTGACGATCTTGGGCAGCTTTCAACTGATCTCAGATGATCTTAAGCTTGTTCGTAGTTTGCTCAATCAATTCCAGACCAAGTATTTTTCTCTCTCCTACCTAATCCCAGTAGAGAGGAGACTTACAGCTTCGCCCATACAAGGCCTCAAATGGTTCCATTTGGATGCTCACCTGGTAGCTACTATTGTAGGCGAACTCTACCAATGGTAATTGCTCTTCCCAGCTGCCCTTAAAAATCCAACATACATGCTCGAAGCATGTCTTTGATGATCTGGTTCACCCTCTTGGTTTGCCCATCCGTCTGTGGATGAAAGGCGGTGCTGAAATCAAGTCGAGAACCCATGGCTTCCTGAAAACTCTTCCAAAACCTGGACGTGAATCTTGGATCCCGATCTGACACAATACTAACTGGCACCCCGTGCAACCGAACGATCTCCTTGACATACAGTGCGGCGAACTGGCTCGAGTTAAAAGTAGTCCGATAAGGTAAGAAGTGTGCGGACTTTGTTAAACGGTCTACTATAACCCAAATCGCATCAGAGTTTCTTGCCCTTTTTGGCAAGCCAACAATGAAGTCCATGGAGATGTTCTCCCATTTCCACTTGGGAATAGGAAGAGACTATAATAGACCTGCTGGTCTTATGTGCTCTGCTTTCACCTGCTGGCACACCAAGCACCATGCCACATACTCCGCAACATCTCTTTTCATGTTCCACCACCAAAAGTGACCCTTGAGGTTCTGGTACATCTTTATAACCCCAGGATGCACAGTATACTTCGATCGGTGGGCTTCATCCATAATCTCCCTCTGAAGATCTGCATTGGCTGGGACATATAGCCTTCCCTTGAATGTAATAGCACCATGGCTAGTGAGAGAAAAGTCTTCACTACCCTTGGCAACCTCCTTGTCCCAAAAAACCAATAAGTCAGCATCTATGGCTTGATACTCTTGGATCAAATCTATAATGTACGGTCGAACCATGACATTTGCCAAGATAGGACTGCGGACAGAATCATTCATATTGATGTCCAGATTTTCCAAATCTTCTAGTAGTCTCCATTCCTGCACCAACATGTGTGCCGACAGACCCGGAGGTCTTCTACTCAAAGCGTCTGCTATAACATTTGCTTTACCCTGGTGGTATTGAGTGGTGCACTCGTAGTCTTTCAGAAATTCCATCCAACGCTGTTGCCTCAGATTCAACTCCTTTTGGGAAAAAAGATACTTGATGCTCTTGTGATCCGTGAACACACAGAATTCTACCCCGTAAAGGTAGTGTAGCCCGATCTTGAGTGCAAACACGACTGCAGTAAGCTCCAAGTCGTGTGTGGGGTAATTCTTTTCGTGCTCCTTCAATTGCCTCGATGCATTAGCAATAACTTTTTTGTGCTACATGAGAACACACCCAAGTCCGACATGTGAGGCATCACTGTACACCTCATACCCACCATCTCCAGATGGCACAGTAAGGACGGGGGCCGTAGTAATCCTCTTCTTCAGTTCTGTGAAACTGATCTCACACTTGTCGCTCCATACGAACTTGGCATTCTTCCTGGTTAGGTAAGTAAGCGGCGCGGCGCGGCGCGGCTGGAGAAACCCTCTACAAATCTCCTGTAATAGCCTACCAACCCAAGGAAGCTGCGTATCTCTGTGACATTCTTGGGCCTCGCCTAACTCATGACTGCCTCTACCTTCTTCGGATCTACCGATATACCTTCTGTAGATACAATGTGGCCTAGGAATGCCACCTCTTCCAAAGCAAGGCGAAGGTCTCGCGTGTGATTTTCCCGTGTCTGGGAATATATCAGTATGTCATCGACAAACACGATCACACATCGATCAAGGTATGGTTGCAACACCCAGTTCATCAAATCCATAAAGGCTGTTGGCGTATTCGTGAGACCAAAAGGCATCACCAAGAACTCGTAGTGTCCATACCGAGTCCGAAAAGCAGTTTTGGGCACATCCTCAACCTTGATGTTCAACTGGTGGTAACCCGACCGAAGATCGATCTTAGAGAAAAATCTCACCCCCTTTAATTGATCGAATAAGTCATCAATCCTAGGCAATGGATACCTATTCTTTATAGTGACTTTGTTCAACTGCCTATAATCGACGCACATCTGCATCGAGCCATCCTTCTTCTTGACAAATAAAACTGGGGCACCCCACGATGAGACACTTGGTCGAATGAAACCAATGTCTTGCATCTCATCCAATTGAGTTTACAACTCCTTGAGTTTAATTAGGGCCATCCTGTACAGAGCCTGGTAGATGGGAGCTGTGCCTAGTGCAAGCTCGATCACAAACTCAATCTCCATGTTTGAGGGCAACCCTGGCAACTCCTCTGGAAATACTTCCAATAATTCACTCATGACCACGATAGTCAAAGAGTCCTTTGCCTCGGGGTTTGCTAAGCTTAGTGCCGCTAAGCGAGCAATATCCTTACTTCTCATCTCTCGAAAATGAAATGGCTTCCCTTCTATCGACTTGAAGAGTACCATCTTCTCGAAGCAATTCACCTGCCCATGATGCACTGCTAACCAATTCATCCCCAAGATGACATCGAAGTCTTGAAATCCGAGCATGATTAGATCAACCGCCAACTCGTGGCTCCCCACTTGGACCACACTATTTCTATACACTTTATCTGCCACTACTATCTTACTGAGAGGAGTCGAAATGGCTAACTTCGGTTCCAACTGGCTAGGCTCGGAGGAAAAGCGTTGAGAGAAACTCAGCGATACGAATGAATGAGTAAACCTGGCGTCGATCAACCCTCGAGCCAAACATTCATTGATTAGAAAGGTTCTTGAAATTTTAGCTAGCTAAGTCAATCCATGCATCAACAGCGTATACATATAGGTATATATGTATATGACATGCCATATATATACACAATAGAATAACACACAATAAGATAATTCATGGACAATTAAATAAACTACAATTACGTACCTTGCACTACATCGTTAGATGCAAGTGCATCACCCTCTGTCAAGGCTAATACTTACCCCTGATTTGCCTGGCGAGGCAGGGGTGCAGAACTTGCAGGCTGGGAGGATGCCTGGTATGATCCTGTTAGACGAGCTGGGGCCTAATCCCCTGTGACTAGCCTGGTAAATGTCTCGTCGGGCAATCCCTGATCATGTGGCCCTGGCAACCACAGTGAAAACATCCGCTCGATGCCTTCCGACAATCTCCTGTTGGGTGCCTTCTGCCACAAGACGTGCAGACCTCATACGTGTAGGTCAGAGGGGCTAGAGGTGGAGCATACCTCGCAACCTGAGGTACAACAGGTTATGGGGCCGGAAAAGCTTGAGGTTGTGGTGCTTGAGGCGCATACTGCCATGGAGTTGGAGGCATATAAGACGGCCTCTACGGTGGTGCTGGCCACGCATACTGTGGTGGTGCTAGCCATGTGTATTGATAAGGGCTAGTCCGGGCTCGCCTATCCGAAGCTGCTGAACTGCTAGATTGGCCTCTCACCAACTCTCTCTTCTTAAACACCGCCTCAGAATTGGTCTCAACCAACAAGGCCTTATCCACCACTTCGGCGTAAGTGGCGTGCCTGAAGACCGAGACTTGGTCCATAATGAAATCTCTGAGCCCTTGCTCAAACCTCCTTCCCTTCATCACCTCTGTAGCTATCACTTGGGGCGTGAATCTCGACAATTCTAAGAACTTGGCCTTATACTGAGCTACCGACATAGGGCCCTGCTCAAGGTTGATGAACTCCTTCTCTTTCTTTTCCCGAGCTCTTACCGGAAAGTACTTCTTGTAGAAAGTCTCCTTGAACCTGTCCCAAGTCCAGGGTTGACCTTGCATAGTCAACTCCAGAGTCCTCAAGGCGGATAACCACCAATGGTGTGCCTCACCCTCTAGCATGAAGACCACCCATGCCACTTTATCTTCCTCTATGGGCAAGAGGACCGCAAAGATCTTCTCCAACTGGAGGATCCAAGCCTTCGTGGCAAGAGGGTCCACACTCCCATGGAATGATGGAGGCCTCAGTCTCTGAAATGCCTCAACCCCAGTTGTGCGATGTGCTGGTGCTGCAGGCGGTGGAGTATGTGCCGCCGATGATGGTATAGTTTGCCGAGCTGCCAGTACGGCAAGAGTCTCAGCAATAGAGCCTAAGACCTGAGAGAGGTCCGGCTGCTCAACCTCATCCCAAGAAGAAGATGAAGCTCTAGTGTGTGGTACGCGACCCCGTGTGCCCCGCCTTATGACTAAAGTCCTGAGAACAATAGCACCACATGAGTCTAATTTGGAACCACAATTTATCACAATTTCATCTCACAAAATTTTAAGTAGTACTATTGACATAATATTAGTATACAGTGCATCATACCCATCGGTGTATACATAATAGACTTAGTGTTCTAGCATTTCTAGACACACACTTGGTTGGAACAACCATTTTGGACTAAGACGAAGGTTTAGCCTTATACTTGGAATCATGACTTGCTTCCGACTTACTTCCTTCCTAACTTGCTTCCTCACATATGCTCTTGTCAAGCCGTGGTACCAAATTCTAAGTGACCCTAAGACCTAAAGCCTAAGCTCTGATACCACCTTTGTCGCGCCCCAAAACCCACCCTAGGAGTTAAGGTGAATCTCGGATGACTTGTCATGACTTACATGCCTTGCTTGACGAAATAACCTGCAAAATACATGTAGCATATATAATAGAGGATAAAAATAGCGGAAGCATACTCAAACATGGCACAGCGGAAATCTAACAAAACCCCTATGTATACACAAGATCCAAGTTTATACACAATTAACTCACAAAAGAAAGTGCTGATATTCCCGCCAAAATACATGAATATAATCTCTCAAGCTCACCCACAATCTCTTACTTAGAATCTACCACCTAATAGTAACTGTCTACATGAGGCTCCTCAGCAGGGACCTCCTCGATGTACTCCTCCACCCATGGACCAGGAGCACAAATGTCAAAAGGAGCAGTCGCTCCATTATCACTTCCTGACATAAGACGTATGGCTGAGCATGGAATACTCAACGGGTACCAAACACTAACCAACAACTATAGCATTGCAATAACAATATAAGGCAGAAAGCAATTTATATCACAACAGGAAAGAAAACAGTTTATAATTCATGCTTGCATAGTATCAAAGTCGAAAATCTCTTGAAAACCATGTGCTTGGCTTGACTTGAAATACTCTTTTCGTGTTCAAAACTTGTCTTGTCATGTGTCTTGTCTTGTCGTATCATATCATGTCATGCTTGTATCATGCTTGTCATGCGTGTATCATGCTTGCTTGCTTAGAAAATAAACATGTTCATGCTACTTGTGAGGGAGGGGAGGCCCCTCTTCCTAAATGAGAAATAACTTGTGAGGGATGGGAGACCTCTCTTTAACGAAATGCATTGAATTTAACATGCATGCTTGGGGCGTTCTTGTTCGTGTCTATTTACCAACCATTCCGTTTGGCCTTGTCATATAGTAAGATATTCCCTACCTCTATTTACCAACCCTTCCGTTTGGCCTTGTCATAGTGTTCGTGAATTGGGAATAAAACCTTGAAAACAAAACACAGTGTTTAATGCTTGAAACCCTACTCGTGGACTACATGACGTGCTCGTGGTTCCGTGTACAATTAAGGATGACAATGGCATATAAAGAACATTTGCATTCGATCAACAATTAAATCAAATAAGTAAGCAATTAACCTAACAACATACCATTCTATGAAATAAAGAAATTCACACATGTATTTTCTAAGAATCATTAGCAATTTCTTTATTTTGGCATTTCATCAAACACTTGGTATGTTCATTATGATTAATACCTAAATCTTGCATTTCTAGGTGGGTTAATGCTCACAACACACATGTATGTTTGTTATTGGTACAATACCCTTCCCATTCCATTCATCACACAAACACACAGCATCCAATCGCCCATTCACATCCACACAACCATCCACCTTCATCCACTCGTCCCATCTCATTATGTTACTTAGAAATTAAGGAAAAACACAAAATGAAGGAAAACAAAGATAAGAGATGAACTAGAAGGTTAGTATAGGGTACCGACCTTCAATAGAGCGAAGAAAACCCTTGATGTGGAGCTCTAACTTGAGGAAGAACCCCTCTTCGGTTTAAAGAACTGTAGTTGCGTTGAGGAAGATCCTTGCTTGCAAATCTCCAAGCTTGAACCTCCCTTGATCTACAAATCAAAGCCTCTTTGGAGGATTTTCCAAATCTCCTCTCTTCCTCTTTCTTCCCTCTTTCTCTCTTCTAGGTTAGAAAAGCCCCAAAATGAGGATCCTCTGACAAGCAAAGGGTTTAAGACCCTCAAATCCGGCTTCAGTTACCACATGCGATCGATCGCCCTCTTATCTGCGATCGATTGCAGGTCCTTGCGATCGATCACACATGGATGTGATCTATCGCACATGAACCCGAATGTTTTCGGTCTGATTTTCCCTGCATGCGATCGATCGCACATACGTGCGATCGATCGCAGAACCCTGCGATCTATTGCACCTGGGGAATCCATCTATCACATATGGCCTAGAGAGTTTGGAACCCATTTCTCCTGCATGCGATCGATCGCACCTAACTTGTGATCGATCGCACACTCCAAATTTTGTTATTTTCTCCCATTTTTCCCTACTTTGGTAATTTGACCAAAACTTTTGACTCGGTTGTTCGATTTTGATGATTCAACTTGCGTTGGATTCATCTTTCGAAGGGAAACATTTTTGGTTTTTTAGAATTTCAAATTTCTTCCTTATTTATTGACCAAATTGCCCCTAAATTTGACTGATCCGCAAATGAGATTTAGTAACTCGGGTTTTCGACATATCCGACTTAAGAGTACTACTTTTTAACACTTAGAGTTCTTTAAATTTTCTCATTTCACAGAAATTGGAGGATTACAAAGGCATAATACCTTGGCACGGGTCCCAATACATGGCAAAAATTTCTTGGGTGCTACAATAGTTGTGACTATATAAGTTATAAGGAACTGGAAAGTTATATCTACCTGTGATAATCGAATCACATAACTTTCCTACAATATATCCTAAGGACCTTTATCGATATCTCATATCGTATAGATCATCTCATGATCATGGTCAACTACCTATAATGAATACACAATAGATTAAGTAGAAGTCTTTATTAATCAAATTAATAAGAATCTAACAATTTAAATGACTTTTCTGGGCATCTTGTCTAACAATATCCCACTTGCCCTAAAAGTCACTGTGTCATAGATTTCAATCCCATACTATCTAAGTGTGTTTTATCTGATAAAGACTTAGTCATCGGGTCAACAATATGATGTTGAGACTAGATCTTTGTAACAAAGATCTAGTCTTCTCAATAATCTCATTAATGAGAAGATACTTCCTCTTTGTGAAAAATAAGCACATAATCCCTAGTCCTTTTCAGGTACTTCATGATGTGCTTCACATGTAGTGACCCAAAATACCCCTACGAGTTAGGGATACTTTTGCTCGTGACCGCCGTATCATACACCCCATATGATACATAAGGAACATGTAACAACTTGTCAGAGTACACAGACATACATAGCGGAAACGAATTTAAAACACATAGGGGAAGCAACTCACAATAATTACTCCTATCGATTAGTTCAAGTTTGAACCAACAAAATACACAAACATATATCCAAACTGTAGAGTGAACAAGTCCCACTCTCACTTAACAAAATATCATATCTTTCTAACTATCGTAGTTAATAGAAATCAAAGTCATGACGCCTATCTAGCGGGCCATCATCCTGGTAGTGGTCCATAGAAGGCTCCGGGTCGGTATACTCTTCCTCTACGCAAGACTCCGTACCACACAAGTAAAAAGGAACCCGAGCACCTACCGATGATAACAAATATCGGATGAGCGTGGAATACTCAGCATATACATACCACTAGCAATGATGTAATAATATCATAGAGCATGCAAGTCATGGAAATTGAAATACTTAAGAAACATTTAAGCGTGGAAACCGTGCAAAGTACATATGATGAAATCCGAAAACCAAACCATATGAGTCCTGCGATAATCATAGCCTTGTGAGTTCTTTGAGTTAAATTCATAGAGTTCCTTAGAGTCATTTATGATCCATAGAGATGTAGAGCAATACCGTAGAGCAAAACCATAGAGATCTTAGAGCAATTACATTTGTGATCCTTAGAGCTTGTACTTCGATCTTAGACATTATCATAGAGTTCTTGTGAGTTTAACATGATCCTTGGAGCTTGTGAACTGATCTTAAACGATATCATGGAGTTTCTTAAAAATCATCATGTGAGTCATTTACTAAAAATCCTTTCTAGAACTTTGAGAAGTTCATGAAAAAACCCCGGTTCATGCGATACATGCGAAGATGTGAGAGTATTAACATATTGAAACACCAAAACCCTTAGAGGCATTAAACCAAACACATAGAGTGCATAATAGTGATAGTTTACAGCCAAGTATAAAAAAAAACATCACACACCATATCAAATCAAGGTTTATAGTAATAACAATACAAGATTGGTAGTAGAATGTATCTACCTTAGTGAAATCGATGACTTTGATTCCAAGAGCATGGAACACGTGGGAACCTCAAGTTCTTTTTTAAGAAACACCGAAGGAGGGAAGATCTTGATCTTCTCTTCAAGCTTTGAGCCAACCCTAGCTTTCTCCATTCTCTTCCTCTCAAAACCCTCTCAAAATAAGCCTCAAGGGTTTCTGAAATCCTAAGGCACGAACTGAGCCTTTTATAGGCAAAGGGGTGCTGGCTAAAAATTGAAAAACCCTTAATGAAGAAAATCTGCGTATAACCGATCGATCGGTGGTTAGGACCGAGCGATCGGTATTTTCGATCGAGAGATCGGTTGAAAACACCCTATCTGGAATTTTTTCCCTTAAAAAATAGTTAACTAGTAGATAGCTACCGAGCAATCGATAGATGACCGGTCGATCGGTGTTTATCACCGAGCGATCGGTGCTCCCCTGCTTTGCTGCAAAACCCTTTTTCCACTACTTGGATCTTCTCCAATCCAATTCCAATACCTTATACACCCAAAACACACTATTCTAGGCTATATATATCCATCAACACGTGTACACTATATATCCAAACATTTTCATTAGCATAAACCCATTAATGTACAAGACTACCTTGAACACTATTCACACACTATTCACTACTTAGGGCAATGAAGATTCGGGGTTCTACATCCTCCCCCCTTACAAAAATTTCATCCCCGAAATTGGAATGACACCAAAAGAATAAAAAGGAACAATTACATAGTCCAAACATCAAGGAAACAAATGAGGGTACTTGTCCCTCACTTCTGCTTCACTCTCCCATGTAGCCTCTTCTACAGAATGGTGTTGCCATTTCATGAGGACCAATGGAATAATCTTGGTATGCAAGACTTGATCTCGACAATCCAAGATCTGAGCTGGTTGGTCAACCAAAGTGAGATCTTCTCGAATCTCCACGGGATCAAGAGTAATGACGTGGGACCGATCCGGAATGTATTTCTGAGCATGGAAACGTGAAATACATTATGGATCGTTGCAATGTGAGGTGGTAGGGCTACCTTGTACGTAACCTCCCCAACCCTAGTGATGATCTCAAATGGCCCCACGTACCTAGGGCTGAGCTTTCCTTTCTTCCCGAACCGCATGATTTCCCGGCTCAGCGAAATCTTCACAAAGACCTGATCCCCAACTTTGAATTCCAAAGCTCTGCGGCGAGTGTCCGCATAACTCTTATGTCTATCCTGAGCAATTTTCAATCGCTCCCTGATGATTTTGATCCTTTCTGCGATCCGCTCAATCAATACAGGACCCAGTACCTTCCTCTCACCAACTTTGTCCCAGCATAGAGGAGATCTACAACTGCAACCATATAGAGCTTCAAAAGGTACCATTTGGATGCTTGCCTGGTCATTGTTGTTGTAGGA
Organism: Tetracentron sinense; assembly: GCA_015143295.1. Taxonomy (NCBI): domain Eukaryota; kingdom Viridiplantae; phylum Streptophyta; class Magnoliopsida; order Trochodendrales; family Trochodendraceae; genus Tetracentron; species Tetracentron sinense. Next base: position 21,880,110 of record CM026573.1, read on the forward strand.
AAATTTAACCAATGGCAAGTGTTCCTCCCAATTGCCCTGAAAGTCCAACATACAAGCTCGGAGCATATCCACTACAACCTGGTTTACCCGTTCGATCTACCTATCAGTTTGAGGATGAAAGGCGGTGCTGAAATCTAACCGAGAACCCATAGTATTCTGAAAAGTTTTCCAGAACCTGGAAGTAAACCTAGGATCTCGATCAGACACTATGGAAACCGGCATCCCATGCAGACGGACCACCTCCTTAACATACAAAGCTACCAACTGACTTGAACTAAAAGTAGTCCGGTACGGAAGAAAGGGCGTAGACTTTATCAATCTGTCAACTATCACCCAGATAGCATTGGAGCCCTTTGCCGTCCGCGGTAAGCCCACGATGAAATCCATCAAGATATTCTCCCATTTCCATTCCGGAACAGGGAGGGACTGTAAAAGACCTGCTACCCTCTGATGCTCGGCCTTCACCTACTGGCACACCAAACATCTAGAAACATATTCTGCGACTTCCCTCTTCATGTTTCGTCACCAGTAGTGCCTCTTCAGATTCTGATACATCTTAGTACCTCCCGGATGTACCGTGCACTTGGATCGATGAGCCTCGTCCAAGATCTCACCCCTCAACACCGCGTCGGTATGAACATACAACCTACCTTTGAATATGATGGCACCATCACCATTCAAAGCAAACTCCTTGAAATTCCTTATTTTAATGCACTCTTAGACCTAGAGGGGGGGTGAATGGGTCTACTTCAATTTTTTCTACCAATTTTAATTTTAATCATTCACACACAACCAATCTCACTTGAACACAAGATTTTTATGTGGAAAACCCTTCCGGGAAAAACCACGGGACCTAGTCCAGCACAAAATTCACTATGAGAAGAGTTGAATAATACAAGACTCGAATCTTACCCAACCGGACACGACACACGTTCCTTGGTATCGATTCCTCAGCTTGCAAACCACGAATACAGCACGTTCGATCACCGCAATAGCAGCTCCGGTTCCTCACTGACTAATCTTACTCAAAGTGATCAACCACGGTCTCCGAAGATCGATCTCCATCCTTGATGGCTTTAGCTCAAGCTAACCAATGCTCACAGTAAAGCACACTGTGGGTTTTAGGGTTTGTGGAAGCCCTAGGGTAATCTCTTAATGATTAAGGATCATGTAATGCAAGTTTGAGAAAAAATGCATAAACACTTTGCACTACCTAGAGGCCAACTAATGGAGATCAAGATCAATGAATCCTAAGAGTTTTCATAAACTCAAAATAAGCACAAAGTGCTCTAAAAAGTCTCCAATTAATGTCCCTCCTGGATTAGGAGAGGTCCCTTATATATAGGAGAAGTTCAAAGGATTAGAAGTTGCTAAAAAATCAATTTAGAAAGTTTTTCCATATCAGGGTCGACCCTGGAGGATCCCTGGGTCGACCCATTATTGCAAACACATCAAATAGCCGAAATCCCATATCAGGGTCGACCCTGGGGGATGGTTCGATCGACCAAAGTGTACACTTCGGTCGACCGAATGATCCTTCAGGGTCGACCTCCAAATTTTTGACTCTCTGCTCGAAAACACCATACAAAAGAGGGGTTATTCAGGGTCGATCTTGGGGTGCAATTTTTCAATACTTTTCTCCTATTAGCTTTAAATGCAATCCCCTATACCTCTCATTTTTTTTGACTAAACTTTTATGATGAATAGGACAATTTCATAAGGTAACCTAAGGTCATCTAGGTCTCTCTTTCAAAACTTACATTTTGAGCCAAGCTTAGTGGTGTAGCTTCAAGATTCTTCATGGCTTCTTCTTCACTTTGTCTTCAAACCGGATGAGACCTACTATGACCTATATACAACTTTTTGGGCTCAGAATTTTGCCAACAACACTTTGACTTCACACTCCTGACTGCCACTGCTAACCGACTTATCTTGGTAAGCAAGCAACTCAACATCTGAACTCTACAACTCCTTGATCTAGTTCAAGATATGCAGCCTAACTGAAATGTTTGACATCACTAGCCCATAGGTAGCATGCCTGGGGGTAGTGTCTAGGTTACACATGTCTTTCAACAACTTCCACTCTTGGACCCTCATGTGAGCCATAACCCCGTAAGGCTTTCTGCTAAGAGCATCGGCTACTGCGTTCACCTTACCCGGATGGTACTGAATAAAACAATCATAGTCCTTCATGAACTCCATTCATCGACGTTGCCTCATATTCAATTCCTTCTAGAAGAAGAGACACTTCAAGCTCTTGTGATCCGTGAACACAACGAACTCTTCCCCATAGAGGTAGTGACGCCAAATCTTCAGCGCAAAGACGACTGCGGCAAGCTCTAAATCATGCGTGGGGTAGTTTTGCTCATGCTCCTTCAACTGACGGGAAGCATAGGTAACCACCTGCTTATGCTGCATAAGAACGCACCTAAGCCCAACAAGTGAAGCATCACTGTAGACTTCGAAACCATCGCTCCCAGACAAAACATGAGAACAGGGCAGTAGTAAGCTTCTTCTTCAACTCCAGGAAGCTTGCCTCGTACTTGTCACTCTAAGTGAACTTAGCGTTCTTTCGCGTGAGGTAGGTAAGTGAAGCTGCCAAGCTGAAAAATCCCTCCACGAACCTCCTGTAGTATCCTGCCAGGCCAATAAATCTGCGAATCTCGATAACACTCTTCGGCCTCTCCCAGTTCATTACTGCCTCAATCTTTGCAGGGTCAACTGAGACACCCTCGACAGACAACACATGACCAAGAAATGACACCTTGTCCAGCCAAAACTCGCACTTGCTCAACTTAACATACACGCTATACTCTTGAAGAGTCTGCAATGCCAGGTGAAGATCTCTCGTGTGATCATCCCGTGTCTGTGAATACACTAGGATATCATCGACGAACACAATCACACACTGATCGAGAGACGAACTAAACACCCGATTCATCAGATCCATGAATGTAGCCAGCGCGTTAGTCCGACCAAAAGACATAACCAAAAATTGTAATGATTGTATCGAGTTCTGAATGCCGTTTTCAGAATGTCTTCCTTCTTGATCTTCAACTGATGATTACTAGATCGAAGGTCAATCTTTGAGAAGAACTTCGCACCCTTCAACTGGTCAAACAAGTTGTTAATCTGAGGCAATGGATAACGATTCTTGATAGTGACTTTGTTTAGCTACCTATAGTCAATGCACATCCGCATCGACCCATCTTTCTTCTTCATGAAGAGCACCAGAGCTCCCCAAGGTGAGAGACTTGGTAGGATAAAGCCAAGGCCTTGCAATTCTTCCAACTGCTCCTTTAACTTTTTAAGCTCGATGGGGGCCATCCGATATGGAGCCCTAGAAATCGGAGCCGTGCCTGGAGCTAGCTCAATCACAAACTCGATTGCCCGATCAGGAGGTAATCCTGGTAAGGTCTCTGGAAAAACATCCATATACTCACACACAACTAGAATAGATGTGGAGTCTCGTACTTCTACACTCATGAGACTGAGAGTTGCAAAACGAGCAATGTCTCTCTTCTGAAGTTCCTTGAAATGAAACGGCTTCAACCCAGCAGGTTTAAAGCTTACCACTTTCTCGAAGCATGCTACGTGTCTATGGTGAGCTGAGAGCCAATCCATACCTGGGATAACATCGAAATCCCAATCTTGAAATCCCAAAATGATCAGATCGACCGGCAACTCGTGCTGCATGACTTGAACAACACTACCCAGATACACTTTATCTGTCTCAACAGACTTGCCCAATGGAGTCGAAATGGACAACTCTTAAGGTAGCTTACTAGGCTCAGATGTAAAGCCTTCAGTAAAACTAGGCGAGACGAATGAATGAGTGGATCCTGTGTCGATTAACACCCGTGCTGAACACTCATTTACTAGCAACGAACCTGAGGATCATAACTACCCAAGTTATAACATAAACTACATACCTAATACACGTTAATACATGCATAACAATACATCACATAGTATATATATACACAATATATCATGGCAACACTCGAACTTTAATAACTTTAAACTCGTGCGTACCTTGCACAACATCATCAGATGCTTGGGCGTCCCGGTCAGTCATGGCAAATACCCTACCCTGATTTTCCTGACGAAGCTGCTAGGTGGGCGGCAAAGATTTGGAGGCTTGAGATGAAGATCCCTGAAGCAAAGTCTGCCTGACTAGAGGTCGGACTCCCTGTGGCCCAGTCTGTGATTGCTTACGTGGGTAATCCCGAATCACGTGACCAACCTCACCACAGTTGAAGCATCCACTTGATAACCTTCGGCAATCCCCAGTCTTGTGCCGACCACCACATACGGTGCATTCCTCAAATGCCTGCAATGTGGAGGAAGCCGGAGGTGTAACCCTCGTAGCTTGTGATGTCATAGGGCGCGATGCCTGAGGCACAAAAGGAGGCCTCTGAGTCAACATCGGCTGAGAGAACTGATATGTTGCAGTCCTGGTCCTCTTCTCGGACTGTGATGAACCACTAGACTGACCCTAGGACATGCTCCTCCCGAAGCCATTATCCATTCTCCTAATAAACTCCTCTATATTGGGTCCAGAGTCCAGTAGAATATAGGAGGTTGTAGTCTCCGGAAAGCTTCAAGTCCCGTGGTGTGATGCACCAACAGAGGCACAGGAGTAGTCGGTGGGGTAGTAGTCACAGCAGGTCTGGCTACCAACAAAGCCGAAGTCTCTGCTATGGAATCCATAGCATTTGTGAAGTAAAGCGATTCCTCCTCTCTCGGAACCTCACCCTCTGATCTCTGAGTATGGTAACCACGACCCCAATTGTTGCATCTCATGATGTAAAATCCTTAGATCAATGGCAAAACATGAGTCTAACTTGGATACCAACCCTCACACAACATATAGCAATTCAATAAACATGAAATGCTAATACCCATATATAGTATACATCAAAGTATACGCATAACAATACAATTATAACTTAGAGTTTTCTAGTGTGTCTAAGATCCTTGTGTTGGGTATCTACCCTTTCTGGGATGAGACTAAGGACGTAGTTTAAATACGACATCTAAACTAGGATCCTAGACCGACCTAAGGATTTGCTTGATACCGGTTATGTCATGGTAGCAAACTTAAGACAACACTTCCATCTGAGTTCTAAGTTCAACTCAGAGGACTCACTTCCGCTTAGTCCAAGGGAAACAATCCCTAGAGCTCTGATACCAAGTCTGTCGCGACCCAAAATACCACTAGGAGTTAGGGATACTTTAGCTCGTGACTGCCATATCATACACCCCATATGATACATAAGGCACACATTACAACCTGTCAGAGTACACAGACATACATAGCGGAAACGAATTTAAAACACATAGCGGAAGCAACTTACAATAATCACTCCTATCGATTAGTTCAAGTTTGAACCAACCAAATACACAAACATATATCCAAACTGTGGAGTGGACAAGTCCCACTCTCACTTAACAAAATATCATATCCTTCTAACTATCGTAGTCAACAGAAATCAAAGTCATGACGCCTATCTAACGGGCCATCATCCTGGTAGTGGTCCATAGAAGGCTCCGAGTCGTTGTACTCTTCCTCTACCCAATGCTCCGTACCACACAAGTCAAAAGGAACCCGAGCACCTACTGATGATAACAAATATCGGCTGAGCGTAGAATACTCAGCGTACACATACTACTATCAATGAAGTAATAATATCATAGAGCATGCAAGTCATGGAAATGAAAATCCTTAAGACACATTTAAGCGTGGAAACCGTGCAAAGTACGTATGATGAAATCCGAAAACCAAACCATGTGAGTCCTGTGATAATCATAGCCTTGTGAGTTCTTTGAGTTAAATTCATAGAGTTCTTTAGAGTCATTTATGATCCATAGAGACGACCAATACCATAGAGCATAACCATAAAGATCTTAGAGCAATTACATTTGTGATCCTTAGAGCTTGTACTTCGATCTTAGACATTATCATAGAGTTCTTATGAGTTTAACATGATCCTTGGAGCTTATGAACCTATCGTAGACAATATTATGGAGTTTCTTAAAAATCATCATGTGAGTCCTTTACTAAAAATCATTTCTAGAACTTTGAGAAATCCATGGAGAAACCCCGGTTCATGCGAGACATGCGAACATGTATGAGTAATAATATATTGAAACACTAAAACCCTTAGAGGCATTAAACCAAACACATAGAGTGCATAATAGTGATAGTTTACATCCAAGTATAAAAAACAACATCACACACCATATCAAATCAAGGTTTATAGTATATAATAAGAAGAACATCATATGGTAACTAGTATCATCACAAGATTGGTAGTAGAATGTATCTACCTTAGTGAAATCGATGACTTTGATTCCAAGAGCATGGAACACGTGGGAACCTCAAGTTCTTTGTTAAGAAACACCAAAGGAGGGAAGATCTTGATCTTCTCTTCAAGGTTTGAGTCAACCCTAGCTTTCTCCTTTCTCTTCCTCTCAAAACCCTCTCAAAATGAGCCTCAAGGGTTTTTGAAACCCTAAGGCATGAACTGAGCCTTTTATAGGCAAAGGGGTGCTAGCTAAAGACTTAAAAACCCTTAATGAAGAAAATCTGTGTATAACCGATCGATCGGTGGTTAGGACCGAGCGATCGGTATTTTCGACCGAGAGATCGGTTGAAAACACCATATCTGGAATTTTTCCCCATACAAAATAGTTAACCACTTGACAGTTACTGAGCGATCGGTAGATGACCGGTCGATCGGTGTTTATCACCGAGCGATCGATGCTCCCCTGTTTTGCTACAAAACCCTTCTCCAATCCAATTTCAATACCTTATAAACCCAAAACACAGTATTCTAGGCTAGATATGTCCATCAACACGTGTACACTATATATCCAAACATTTTGATTAGCATAAACCCATTAATGTACAAGACTACCTTAAACATTGTTCACACACTATTCACTACTTAGTGTAATGAACATTCAGGGTTCTACATCACAGTAGTCCATTTATCTCATACTTGGATTGCTTAGGAATTGACTAAGAACTCCTACTGCAAGACAGATATCCGGTCTAGTACATAACATGGCATACATGAGGCTCCCTACTGCTGAGGCATAAGGGCACCTTTTCATCTACTCGATCTCATCAGCTGATGTAGGGGCCATCTTTTTAGACAAAGTGACACCATGTCTAAAAGGAATGAGTGTTTTCTTACAATCACTCATATTGTACCTAGACAATATCTTGTCTATGTAGGAAGCTTGGCTCAATCCCAACATTCGGCATTTTCTATCTCTCAGAATCTTTATACTGAGAATATAGGATGCCTCTCCGAAGTCTTTCATTGAGAAATGCTAAGAAAACCATATATTAACTGATGATAACATCCCTACATCATTCCCAATGAGTAGAATGTCATTAACATATAGAATTAGGTATACTATTGCTCTCCCACTGTCCTTCTTGTAAATACAAGATTCTTCCAAATTCTTTTGGAATCCAAATTCTTTGATCGAAAGATTAAATCCTTGGTTCCAGCTTCTATAAGCTTGTTTCAAACCATATATCGACTTGTTGAGCTTGCATACCATGTTCTTCTGGTTAGGAGCAATGAAGCCCTCTGGTTGCTTCATATAGATGTCTTCATCTAATATTCTATTAAGGAAAGCAGTTTTGATATCCATTTGCCATATCTCATAGTCATGGTGTGCAGCTATAGCTAGCAATATCCTGATGGATTTGAGCATAGCTACAGGTGAAAAGGTATCTTTATAATCAACTCCTTGAATTTGAGTATAACCTTTTGCAACAAGTCTGGCTTTATAGGTCTCCATGTTACCATCGACACCCTTCTTTCTTTTGTAAATCCATTTGCATCCAATTGGCCTTATATTATCTGGTGGATCTACTAAAGTATAGATGTCGTTGTCATACATGGAATCTATTTCAGCATTCATGGCTTTATTCCATTGAGATGTATCTACATCTAATGTAACTTCCTGATAAGTATTAGGATCCGTATCCTCATCATCAAGGGTAACTAGATAAACCTCATTATTGTAATACTGAAATCTATCTGGTGGTCTAGAAACTCTTTTAGACCTTCTCAGTGGAATAGAATTAGGAGAATCATTAATAGAAAGATTAGGTTTAGTTTGAACACTGGCTATGTTGTCTTTCATCTCATGAAATTCAACCTTCTTAAGGAGATCCATTTCTTCCTCTAAGAAAGTGGCATGATGCCTAACAACTATTATTTGGTCTGCCTTGGAGTACAAATAAAAACCCTTAGTTTTTTTTGGATACCCTACAAAATTTCATTTCTCTGTCCTAGATTCCAACTTAGTGGGTTCGAGTTTGCGAACATGCACAGGACAACCCCATACCCTTAGATGTTGTAAACTAGGTTTTCGCCTAGTCCATAATTCATAGGGTGTACCCGGAATAGACTTAGATGGAACCCGGTTCAGAATATAAATGGCAGTTTGTAAACCATATCGCCAAAGATATGAAGGAACATCGGCATGGCTTATCATAGAGCGAACCATAATAAGGTTCGGTTTCTTCTTTCAGAAACTCTATTTTGTTGAGGAGAAGCAGGACTTGTCCATTGTGAGATAATCCCATTATCCCTTAAGTAATCCATAAACTCATTGGTAAGATATTCACCACCTCGATCTGATCGAAATGTCTTTATGGATTTGTCAGTTTGATTCTCGACTTCTAATCTGAATTCTTTGAACTTTTCAAAGGTGTCAGATTTGTGTTGCATCAAATAGACATATCCATATCTGGAATAGTCATCGGTAAATGTGACAAAATACTGGTATTGTCCTCCTGCAACAATGTTAAATGGACCACATACATCACTATGTATTAGTCTTAACTTTTCTTCAGCTCTTCCTACCTTTTTAGGGTAAGGCTTCTTGGTCATCTTCCCTTCAAGACAAGACTCGCAAGTAGGGAGTGGTTCTACCTTGAGGAATTCAAGGGGACCATCTTATACCAACATCTTGATCCTATCAAGATTAATGTGACCAAGTCTCTTATGCCGAAGATAAGTAGACTCAGTGCAATGTCTCTTCATTCCAGACATTCTAGATGATGAGACATTGTCACTTTGCAGACATTCATTATTTACCAAAGGGAATGTTGAATAAAGACCATTAATGAGATTACCAGTTATCAAGACCATTCCATCTTTCTTAATTTCAACAATTGAATTAAAATTGATAGAGAATCCACAAAAAAAAAGTCTAGATACTGAAATCAAATTATGATGTGCATTAGGCACATTAAAATAGTCTCCTAAAATCTATGTATTTCCTTAAGGTAAATAAAGATTAAAACCGCTTATTGACTTGACTGCAACTTTTGCATCCAAGCCAACTTTAAGCATTTGCTCCTATTTTGTCGATTTCCTGGTTTCCTTGAATCCCTACAACCAATTGCAAACATGTACAGTGTATTCAGAATCCATGCACCATGAATTAGGGAAACCATCTAGAAAGTTTGACTTAACAGTAAATAATACTTCAAAGTATCTCATACCTTGAGTACTGGCGCGACCCTTCTTAGGAGTTACGAGGTAAGTCCTACAGTTCCTCTTCCGGTGGCCTATTTTACCACAGTGGAAACACTTTCCCTTGCCTTTCTTATGCTTGTCAGCATCTCCTGATGAACCTTTGGCAACTATTGATTTATCTCAGTTCTCTTTCAACTTTCCTTTACTATTATTTCTCTTCCTTTTCTTTTCAGACACCATCACAAGTATAGGTCTTTCAACAAACATGATTTCACCATCAATATCTTTTCTGATCTCATCTTCCACAGCCAACAGTGAGTCTAATAACCCATTTAGAGTCATCTCTAACTTGTTTATATTGTAATTCACTACAAACAAGTTGAATGACCGAGGGAGTGACTGTAGAATAGTATTGATTTTGGTGATATGATCCATCTCTCCACCGTGCATCTCCAGTTCTTTAATTAAACCCATCATCTTTATGATGTGTTCTCTGACTAAAGTTCCCTCTTTCATCTCGGTGATAAGAAGAGACCTTAACGCTGTTTGTTTGGCAGGCTTATTCTTTTCACCAAACATCTCATGCAGGTGATGCAATATGTCTAAAGTATTATCCATATGATTATGATGGTTATACAATATAGTGGATAACAATGCTAACACCCAATCTCTTGCTGTCTGATTAGAACGATTCCATAAATCAGCTTCAGCTAACAGATCTGGTGTTGAATCCAGGAGAACCACAGGTTAGGAGTTGTAAGACACAGGGTAAGCTTTTCAGAAGAGAGTACCAGGTATATCCTAAATTCCCAGTCTACATAGTTAGTTCCGACTAACTTTTCATCATGAAGAATTTCAGTCATTGGGTGTAGGCCTGTTATGATCTAATCAAATGACAAAATAGATAGTATTAGGGATCAATTGTATTCATTAATACTTATTAGATTATGGGTCTATTCCTAATGGTATTGCCAATTTGGGAAGAATCAATTGGCATCGAAAACCTAGACACTGGGTTAGTGTGATCCTGCCTTTGGGTAGATCATCACATCACCTTGAATAGGCAGATAGAAACTATCTTATCCAATTTCACAGATCTCATCTTGTGAATCCTGGATCATTCGATCTACTGTCTGATCTATAAGGGATGTTATACTCACGCTTTGGTGTTATTGTATAGTATCTCTTATTCATGTACCCACCTACCATGAACCTAATAAACACCTATCGAAAGCTCACGCTTTGGCGTTATTGCTCCCACTATTTGCTTCTATAGTTTTCACCATGTTCACACATAGGTGAGAGGGGTTGGGCCCGACTTTGGCCTGTCAGCTTACTCACACTCCCCATTATAGAATCACATAGTGTATGGTAGAAAATCATAATACTTAGGGATTTGTCCCCAGTCTTATACACACATGATATATCAAGGGCAATTATTTCAACAAAATAATTTAAACAACAGATAATAGAAATCATCTCATGATAATATAAACATTACATGAGATTAATAGTTATGGGTCAATGAAATTAAAATGCATGGATGCAAGAGAATGGGATAAGAACAAAGGCAGCTCGCAAACTCCTTCGCGATCCCATCCTTTATCATCTTATCCAGATCAACATCGCAGCATCCTCCTTCACACCATCACCACCAATGCATGATAAAATCATGTCATTAGGGAAACCAGTATTCCATTCGCCCTTTACAGGGACTGAATGAATCTGCCCTTTACAAAATTACCAGAAAATCCTACTACATGTTATCCTCTAATATGAATGCATGATAAACAATTTATCATAGAATAAAATTGACCCATAATTATAATCTCATATAATAAGATGCAACATGATGATGGAGTAATTTTTTTGATATTTTAAAAGATAAAAAAAATTGATAACAATTATCAATATGCTCAATAAAATTCTATATCTCATATAGATCAAATCCGGAAAATAAAACTATTATATTTTCCTACAATATATTTTAATAAAACTATTTTATTAAAAATCCGGATAGGATATACTTAAAACTATTTTAAGTAATAATTAATATATATATTAGGACTTTTCTAATATTATTAAAACATATAGTAAAACCTAAACATGATCACAACATAAAATAGAGTTTTAAAATTTTCAAATAAAATCTATTTAATGGAAAAATCATTATTAATTATTTTAAACAATTAATAAATATATATTGAATGATCAAATCATTTAATATAAGTTTTCAAAATAAAAAATTTATTTTAAAAAATATATCACATATATTATACTAGTTTTTAAATTTTATTTAATTATCATTACTAAATGTCATTCGATAATAAAATAAAATTAATTATTTATTTATTCATCTCATGAACAAATAAAATAATAAAAACTATGAGCATAAATAAATAAATAAATAAAATTAAATTCAGCTCATGAATTAAATTATCTATTTATTCATCCTTTTAAAATAAACAAAAAAATACTCCTAACCATGAGCTCTGATACCACTTGAAGGGGGATCCGGATAAAAATTATGCTGAAAACAGGATCCCCCAGATCTTAACACTATAGAAAACATCAAATTCTATCTAAAAGGTTTAGTCATATCACCTCGGTGAATGATGTTCACCGGTGAAGCTTAATACACTCAAACCGTCAGAACTCTTTGTAGAGATTTCTCAAAGAAATACTCAAAGCTCAATCTTTGTTCTTCGCTATTCCCATGAAGCTTTAGAATCTCTCTTTGGAATTGATGAAGAAAGAAGAAGAAGATGGAGTAATGGTGTAGACCTTCTATCACCCACAACCTTAAGGTTCAAAACCCTAAAGTAGCAATACCCAACATGGACCACCCTTTGAACCTCACAAAATTCCCTACGGGAGACCCTAGGGGCTCACGGTTTGGAGACAGAGGAGAGGGAGAGAGAAAATTCTAGAGAATTAGGAATACCTCCCACACGTTTTTGGTCTTGGGGTATATAGAGACTAGGATCCAATCCTAATCCTACTCCAACTTGATCTTATCCCTAGGAATTATTTCAAGAATAACACTTATTATTAAATAAATCCCAGTTTATCTATAACTACTTTAGTTATAGTAAACCTACCAATTAAGGAGTCCTTATCAATTGAGGATTCCTCAAATAAAGGGATTAGCCAACAACAAACATAAGAGAGGTATCCTAGTCAAACTAGGAAACCACAACCAAAGAGGGGGGGGTGTCAGATTTGGGGAGTTCTTGGACTCCTAGTTGTAATCCAATTACAACCACTTCATCCTACTTGCTTTCCAACCATTGGATTTAAATTCCATAATAAATAGAATTATTATTCAATAATTACTCAAGTAACCATGTCCTAATCCAATTAGGACTTCCAAAGTGGGCGCCCCACCCTAGGGTTTGAACCCATGGGCTTGGGCCATATTAAAGGTCCATATTAAATGGATTTATGGATATGGGTCAAACCCATTTCCCCTTTAATTAGGTTAATTAAATAATTATTAAAATAATCTCTAGATTTAAATTAACAATTAATTTAAACCATAGATTAACTTTTAATCTATTTCATTAATTATTAACATTTAGTCATTTAAAGAATTTGATTAACATTTAATCAATTATTGAGCTTGTAATTGTTACGTGAGCACCTCCACAGATTGCTCTGGGACATTCTTACCCTGGCCTACCTAATGTTATCTCATTGACCCTAAACAGGAATTACATCGGAATTGCAAGTGACGTGAGATATCCATGTTGCAATTGAATCCCAGTGTATGAACATTAACCTTTACGGATCCTGCCACATGAACTTTTAAATTCAATTTATCCTTCCAAACACATTATCCCTAATGGGCCTTCGAGATTGACATACTATCTAACTCATTGCCCATTGCATGTCATCCGGGTTTCCAAGACTTATGATTAAGCCATGAGAAACAATTTCTCATGAAAAATAATTTGAGAACATCATTTGATAAGTATAATATCTTGTAATAAAAGTATATTTCAAAACTTATTTTGATTTCAAAATCACCTGTACAGGATTTGAACTTAATCAACTGTCTTACCCGGAACTTGGATAATCTCTCAAATTAATGAGCATGGATTTCTTGTTTGAAATTCATAATGACTCGAACAGCTATCTGACTATCCAACTGTCATTGCATCGTATTCCCCAAGGTATAAAATTGTAGAGCCCCGAAACTTTTTGTATATGCCTTGGGATGTATGTCAAGGCATGGTGTCTTGTAATCTCAATTTCATGAAATGAGAATTTGAAACTTCGATGGAATTGTGTCAAGAATGCTATAATTAACTAGATAAATTATTTAATAAAGCCTATAAGCTTTAAAGAGGTCCTAGTCAAGTTTATAAGATGTTAGAATAGAAGTAGAATTGGTCCAAATAGTAGGAATGGGTGAAAAATGGACTCAGGGTCAAAAACCTGCAAACCACCGATCGCTCGGTCCATTGTAGCGATCGATCGGTTCACAACCGATCGATCAGAGGCTATCGACTAGTACACTTTTTTGTATAGGGAAAAATTCCAGAGAGCATGTTTTTGACCGGTCGCTCGGTCAAGATCACTGATCGCTCAGTAGGCAACCGATCGATCGGTCATAACCACCGATCGCTCGGTCTTCGCGTTTTTGCAGAATTTCATTAAGGGCATTTTCGGTATTTGGGTGTTATACCCTTTCCATATAAGGCTTGCCCGAGTCTTTTGGATTCATTCACAACACTTAGAGTATTTTGAAAGTTAGAGAAAGAGGAGAAGGGTTTCTAAACCTAGGGTTTGCTTTTGGGGACAAATCAAAGGGGTTTCAAGACCCACAATCGTCCTCAAGCTCATTTTCTTCCAAGTTCAAGGTTCAAGCTCGTGAGGAGCACTTTCCCCAAGCTAGGGCAGCGACTCACGCACGTTTTCAGCAAGGGGTTTCTTCCTCATTTGTCAAGGTTTGTACCTTTTACCACCCTTCTAGTCATGGTTCTCCCCTTTTCTTTCCCTATTCCTTGTTCTTCATCATCTATAAATGTGCTACGATTTGTAATGTGTGAATGGTGCGAATGGAGATGGATATTGGCGATTGGATGCCATGTGTATGGTTGTGATGAATGAAATGTCCTCGGATTTCAAGACTTCGATGTCTTCTTGGGAATGGATTGGTTAGCAACACATCATGGGCATGTGGCTTGTTTTGAAAAGATGGTACTCTTCTGGCCAGTGGAAGGCAAGCCATTTCACTTTCGAGGGTTAAGAAGTAGTGATATTGCCCATTTTGCAGTGTTGAGTCTAGCGAACCCTGAGGCAAGGGACTCTTCGACTATTCCAGTCGTGAGTGAATTCCTGGATGTATTTCCAGAGGAGTTGCTAGGATTGCCTCCAGATAGGGAGATTGAGTTTATGATCGAGCTTACACCAGGCACAGCTCCTATTTTCAGGGCTTCGTATAGAATGGCCCCTATTGAACTCAAAGAGTTGAAGACTCAGTTGGAGGAGTTGCAAGGCCTTGGTTTCATTCAACCAAGTGTCTCACCGTGGGGTGCCCCGGTGTTATTTGTTAAGAAGAAGGATGGCTCGATGCGGATGTGCGTCGATTACCAGCAATTGAACAAAGTCACTATAAAGAATAGGTACCCGTTGCCTAGGATTCATGACTTGTTCGATCAGTTGAAGGGAGCAAATTTTATCTCAAAGATCGATCTTCGGTCTGGTTACCACCAGTTGAAGATCAAGGCCGAGGATGTGCCCAAAATTGCTTTTCGAACTCGATACAGACACTACGAGTTCTTGGTGATGCCTTTCAGTCTCACAAATGCGCCTGCAGCCTTTATGGATTTAATGAACCGGGTGTTCCGGCCATACCTGGATCGATGCATGATTGTGTTTGTCGACGATATCTTGGTGTATTCCCAGACATGGGAAGATCACATGCGAGACCTACGTCTTACTTTGGAAATGCTGAGAGAGCACAAGCTATACGCCAAACTTAGCAAGTGTGAGTTTTGGTTGAAAGAGGTGGCATTCCTAGGCCACGTTGTATCTATGGAAGGTATTTCGGTAGATCCGAAGAAGATAGAGGCAGTCATGAGTTGGGCGAGGCCCAAGAATGTCACAGAGATACGCAGTTTCCTTGTGTTGGCAGGCTATTACCAGAGATTCGTAGAGGCTTTCTCTAGCCTTGCTACACCGGTCACTTACCTGACAAGGAAGAACGCCAAGTTTGTATGGAGTGATAAGTGCGAGATCAGTTTCACGAAACTGAAGAAGAGGCTTACCATGGCCCCCGTCCTTACAGTGCTATCCTGACATGGCGGGTATGAGGTGTACAGTGATGCCTCGCACATTGGACTTAGGTGCGTTCTCATGCAGCACAAAAAGGTCATTGACTATGCATCAAGGCAATTGAAAGAGCATGAAATGAATTACCCCACGCACGACTTGAAACTTGTTGCAGTCGTGTTTGCACTTAAGATTTGGCGTCATTACCTTTACAGGGTAGAATTCTAAGTGTTCACGGATCACAAGAGCCTCAAGTACCTCTTTTTCCAAAAGGAGCTAAATTTAAGGCAACGGCATTGGATGAAATTTTTGAAAGACTATTACTGCACCATCCAATACCACCCAAACATTGTAGCAGATGCTTTGAGTAGAAGACCTCCGGGGTTGTTGGCTTACATGTTGGTGCAAGAATGGAAGTTATTGGAGGATTTGACAAATCTGGACACCAGTGTGAATGATTCTGTCCGCAATCCTATTTTGGCAAATGTCACGGTCCGGCCGTACATTATAGATTTGATCCAAGAGTATCAAGCCACGGATGCTGACTTATTGGCTTTCCAGGACAAGGAAGTTTCCAAGGGTAGTGAGGACTTCTCTCTCACTAGCCGAGGAGCTATCACATTCAAGGGAAGGCTTTGTGTTCTGGCCAATGCGGATCTTCAACGAGAGATTATGGATGAAGCCCACCGGGCAAAGTATATTGTGCATCCAGGGGGTATAAAGATGTACCGGAACCTCAAGAGTCACTTTTGGTGGCGGAATATGAAGAAGGATGTTGCGGAATATATGGCACGGTGTTTGGTGTGCCAGCAGGTGAAAGCAGAGCACATGCGGCCCGCAGGTCTATTACAGTCTCTTCCTATTCCCGAGTGGAAATGGGAGAACATCTCCATGGACTTCATAGTTGGCTTGCCAAAGACTGCAAGGGGCTCAGATGCGATATGGGTTGTGGTGGACCGTTTGACAAAGTCCGCGCATTTTTTTTCTTACTGTACTACCTTCAACTCTAGTCAGTTGGCCGCGCTATATATCAAGGAAGTTGTTAGGCTACACGGGGTGCCAGTTAGTATTGTGTCAGATCGGGATCTGAGATTCACATCCAGGTTCTGGAAGAGTTTTCAGGATGCTATGGGTTCCCGACTCGATTTCAGCACCGCTTTTCATCCACAGAGGGATGGACAAACCGAGAGGGTGAACCAAATTATCGAAGACATGCTTCGGGCATGTATGTTGGATTTCAAGGGCAGTTGGGAAGAACACCTGCCTTTGGTTGAATTCGCCTATAACAATAGCTATCAGGCGAGCATCCAAATGGCTCCATTTGAGGCCTTGTATGGGTGAAGCTGCAGGTCTCCTCTCTACTAGGATGAGGTAGGAGAGAGAAAGGTTTCAGGTCCGGAGTTGATCGAGCAAACTGCAAGTATAGTCAAGATCATCCGGGATCGATTGAAAGCCGCTTATGATCGTCAAAAGAGCTATGCAGACACTCGCCGCAGGGACTTGGAATTCCAGGTTGGGGATCAAGTCGTTGTGAAGGTATCTCCTAGCAAAGGAGCTATGAGATTTGGCAGGCGAGGCAAGCTTAGTCCTCGATATGTTGGCCCGTTCGAGATCATCACATGAGTTGGTGAAGTTGCTTACAGAGTAGCTCTTCCACCTCACATGGCTGCGGTTCACAACGTTTTCCACGTGTCTATGCTTCGGAAGTACATTGCGGACCCTTCGCACATCATAGAGTTAGAACTGTTGGAAATCCGAGAGGATCTCACTTTGGTTGAGAAGCCGGTTCATATATTGGATCGGAGAGAGCAAGTCCTTCGCAACAAAACTATCCCATTGGTTCTTGTGCAATGGTAGCATCATGCTCGAGAAGAAGCTACTTGGGAGCGTGAGGTCGAAGTCAAAACGAAGTATCCGAAGTTGTTTGAATGAGTATATGATTTGTAGTTTTGTTTTGGTTTGTGATGAGGGCATTGTCCAAATTTCGAGGATGAAATTTTTGTAAGAGGGGAGGATGTAGAGCCCCTGTAGAACCCCAGAAATTCAAGTTCACTATACTATGAATAGTGTCAGTGAAAGGTGCCCTTGTATGGTATGTGTGAAGGCCTAAGGCCTCCCATTGTGTTCTTGATATTATGATTAGTCAATTGAGGGTTTTAGGTACATGGTTTGAGTCGTAAAAAGAGAGTGTAAAAATACTCTAAGTAGGTGAAATCAAGGGTACAAATACCCTAAGTGTTTCAATGGGTTGTTGGTGAATAGTGCTAGTGCATGAGGCATAGAGAGGCCAGAGCCTCTCATGCATGTCGGTGTGAATTTAAATGATCATTGAGGTGGGTTAAAGACTTATGGAGAATGATTTATGAGGTGTGAGTAGGGTGTTGGACACAAGGGGAAAAGAGTGTGAAAACACTCGAGGTATTCTAGGTGTCGAAAAGGTATGTTTCGGCATTTACCTCAACTTTAAAGGGCTCTAGTTTAGTCATCGTTGCTCAGAATTGAGTGATTACTGAATTTTTCGAAAGGTATTAGAACCCTCTTCAAGGTTTATGTTGATCACTTTCCCTGATTTTGAGTCGGGGTTGAGTCAAAAGTAGGATTTCCAAAATCAGGTCGGCTGCAAATTTGGGCTATCGCAACCCATTGCAGACCAGTCAGCTTTAGGGGAATGTTTATCCATGAATAAAGAAGAATTAGAATTTTTTTCAAACATGAAAGTTGTTCCTCTTCGAAAGACAAATCCAACGCAAGTTGAATCGTCAAAATCGGAACAACGAGTCAAAAGTTATGGCCAAAATACTGAAGTGCATTCTGCAGCACCAGTCAAGACCGAGAGATCGGTCCACTACCGGTAAATCGGTCATAAGCACCGATCGATCGGTCCACTACCGGTAGATCGGTCATCTATCGGTCCTACGCGATTTTCAGAAATTTTTTTAGGGGTTTTTTGGTCTTTTGGCCACTCCACCCTTATTTTTAAGGGTTGGCTCGAGCCAAGGGTGTTCATAAACACCCTTAGCCATATTTTGAGAGGGAGTGAGAGAGGAGAGAAGGGATTTTCACCCTAGGGCATCAACTTGAGAAAATCAAGGGGTTTTGGAACCATGACCATCTCAAAAGCTTGGATCTCTCAAATCCAACCTCAAGCACGTGTGGAGTCCCATTCCAAGCTAGGGCAGCGTTCTCCACAGCATTTTTCAAGGGTTTTCTTCTCTTCTTCAAGGTTAGTACACCCTACTAACTTCTTTAGCAATAACCTAGATTCCTTTCTTGAAAATGATGATTTTTGGATCTTGTGTTCTTTCCTTTCCTTGGAATGCATTATTTTCCCTAATTATAAACAAGATAATTATTTGGTGAATGGGATGTGGATTGTTGGACATGGAGGCGATTGGATGCCGTATTGTGTGATGTGTGTGATGGAAAATGGTGGATGGGCATTGTACGAATAATGAGCGCACGCCTTGTGTATGATGAAACATATGAACATTTAAGAACTTGAAATAATGTGGTTTGAATGTATTACTCATTAGGTGTTTGACAAAATGCATGAACGAGAATGCCAAGAATAAAATGAAGGAATTGGGAAATATGACTTGTGTAGTTTTCCTTAAAAGGGAGATTTTAAAACAAATGCTCTATATGTTTTCATTAAATTCCCCATGCGTATGCAATTACAAGAAATGCCATATTATGCTTTATTGTTTCATGTTAACATGATTATGAAAAAGAGAATTGAAATGCAATATGTGTCCCTTGATTCATCTATGATAGTATGATCGTCACACATGCATGAACCAAACTTTTTGAATATACGCATATGAAATAACAAGAAATAAGCATATGACAAGGAGGTTGGTAGCCCAGGGATGTGCGGGTGCTAGCCTCTGGCTCACAAGTTAAATTAACATGAATGTCAAGGGTAGGGCATATCCCTAGGATATGTCATACCTAGCTCACAAGAAAACACGATAATCAAGGAAATGAAAGATACTAATGTGTTCCGTTCAATTATAGTCCGGGCATTAGTAAACAAGGATAACTAGTGTGTTCCGTTCCACCATAGTTCGGGCACTAGTCAAGTCAAGCATGAGGCTAATGTGTTCCGTTCCATTATATTCCGGGCATTAGTCAAACAAGATACTAATGCGTTCCGTTCAATCATAGTCCGGGCATTAGTAAACAAGATACTAATGTGTTCCGTTCAATCATAGTCCGGGCATTAGTAAGCAAGTTGCTAATGTGTTCCGTTCTATTATAGTCCAGGCATTAGCAAAGTAAAACAGGAAAGATACTAATGTGTTCCGTTCAATTATGGTCCGGGCATTAGTAAACAAGGATAACTAGTGTGTTCCGTTCCACCATAGTTCGGGCACTAGTCAAGTCAAGCATGAGGCTAATGTGTTCCGTTCCATTATAGTCCGGGCATTAGTCAAACAAGATACTAGTGTGTTCCGTTCAACCATAGTCCGGGCACTAGTCAAGTCAAGATAAGGATACTAATGTGTTCCGTTCAATCATAGTCTGGGCATTAGTAGGCATGGTGCTAATGTGTTCCATTCCATTATAGTCCGGGCATTAGCAAAGGAAAGCAAGAGCTAGTATGACCGTCCAAGTCATAGTTCGGGTACTAGTTAAACATGACACGCAAGAATAACAAGAACCTAGTATGTCCTTCCATTTCATAGTTCGGGTACTAGCTAAACAAGAACGAAACAAAGCATGTGTGATTCCCACGATACAAGAATAAGACGAGAATAAGTTGTAAATACGGCAAACGAGTTTCGGAAAATCACAAGAAGTATTATCAAGAACAATTCATGACTTTTGAATACAAGTTTACAATGCATGAGTTAAAATATGTTGTTCATGATTTACTTTACATTATTATTTCTTTTAGCTTCCGCACTCTGATTATGTACCTTTGATGAACTGTATCATGTATGACATATTAATGTTATTACTATTATTAGCTAGTAGCTTGTACTTGCTGAGTATTCCATGCTCAGCCGTACTTTTTATGTCGGCAGGTACAGTATGCGATTTGTGGACTCTTGTCCCTTGGATCGAGGTAGCTCGGTGTGAGCAGGAGATCCTTCTGATGGTTACCTAGATATTAGGAGGCTTGGCATATGGTCAATGGTTGGGATGAGTTAGCGAGAGAGACATGTATTTGGGTTCTTGTGTTTGGGGATGTTGTCTCACTTGAGTTGGGACTCAAGTGAAGGAGTTCATGTTCATGTTGTAAATCCTACTTAATTATTGTAATCAAATGCACTTAGAATATAGTTAAGTATTTAAAGAAATTTCTAGTTCTCTATTTTGCATGCCTTGTATACTCTTGCAGGTTGATTTAAGGTTAGGTCACGTCGCCAAAGTATCCTAACTCCTAGGAGGTATTTTGGGGCGTTACAGCCCCGAAACTTTTTGGATCTGCCTTGGGATGTGTGTCAAGGCATAGTGTCTTGTAATCTCAATTTCATGAAATGAGATCTGAAACTTCGATGGAATTGTGTCAAGAATGCTACAATTAACTAGATAAATTATTTAATAAACCCTATAAGCTTTAAAGAGGTCCTAGTCAAGTTTATAAGATGTTAGAATAGAAGTAGAATGGGTCCAAAAAGTAGGAATGGGTGAAAAATGGACTCAGGGTCAAAAACCTACAGACCACCGATCGCTCGGTCCATTGTAGCGATCAATCGGTCCACAACCGATTGATCGGAGGCTATCGACTGGTGCACTTTTTTGTATGGGGAAAAATTCCAGAGAGCATGTTTTTGACCGGTCGTTCGGTCAAGAACACCGATCGCTCGGTAGGCAACCGATCGATCGGTCATAACCACCAATCGCTCGGTCTTGGCGTTTTTGCAGAATTTCATTAAGGGCATTTTCGGTATTTGGGTGTTATACCCTTTCCATATAAGGCTTACCCGAGTCTTTTGGATTCATTCACAACACTTAGAGTATTTTGAGAGTTAGAGAAAGAGGAGAAGGGTTTCTAAACCTAGGGTTTGCTTTTGGGGAGAAATCAAAGGGGTTTCAAGACCCACAATCGTCCTCAAGCTAGTTTTCCTCCAAGTTCAAGGTTCAAGCTTGTGAGGAGCACTTTCCCCAAGCTAGGGCAGCGACTCACGCAGGTTTTAAAAAAGGGGTTTCTTCCTCATTTGTCAAGGTCGGTACCTTTTACTACCCTTCTAGTCATGGTTCTCCCATTTTCTTTCCCTATTCCTTGTTCTTCATCATCTATAAATGTGCTACAATTTGTAATGTGTGAATGGTGCGAATGGAGATGGATATTGGCGATTGGATGCCGTGTGTATGGTTGTGATGAATGAAATGGGTAGGGCATTGTATCCATAATGAACATACATGTGTGATGTGAGCATCAACACACCTAGAAAAGCATGCTGTAGGTTTAATAAATAATGAACACACCCCATGTTTGATGAAATGCCAAGGTGAATAAAATGAGTTATAAATTAAGAAATGCATGCTTAATTAATTATGGAAATTGCTAGGGCCTATGATAGTGTGCTTTCTTATTTTCCCTAAAATGGCATGAATATTGACTTGCTCAATTTATTGATGATATGTATGGTGAATTACCCAATTGTCATATTTAAATTCAAATGTAAGTATGCACACGATTTCACGAGCACGGCATGCATGACATGATTTACCGAGGTTTTTCAAGAACGAGAATTAGAGGTGGGACATATCCTACGATATGTTTTACCTCGCTTTTGGCAAGAACAAGACTCTCATGCATTTAGGAAGAAGGGTCTCTCTTCCCTCACAAGTAGTTTACTTTCCAAGCAAGCAAGATACATACATGGCATGACAAGCATGAGCATTTAGGAAGAAGGGTCTCCCTTCCCTCACAAGTAGTTTACTTTCCAAGCAAGCAAGATACATGGCATGGCAAGCATGAGCATTTAGGAAGAAGGGTCTCCCTTCCCTCACAAGTAGTTTATTCTCCAAGCAAGCATGACACGCATGACACGACATGATCAGACAAGACAAGTTTTCAAGCACGAAAAATGGTCTTTTAAGTCAAGTCAAGTGCATGATGTTTTCAAGGATTTTATCGACTTTTACGAATGCAAGCATGATTATACACTGTTTACTTACTTGTGATGATATGAACTGTTCCTTCTTTATATATGTGAACTGCTTTCTGCTTTCTATACTGCTATGGTTTTGCTATGATTGTTGGTTAGCATTTGGTACCCGCTGAATATTCCATGCTCAGTCGTACTTCTTATGTCGGCAGGTGATAGCGGAGCGGCTGCTCCTTTTGATATCTCTGCTCCGAGCCCATGGGTGGAGGAGGAGTACGTTGAGGAGCCTGTGGAGGAACCTCCGGTCGAGGGCCACTATTAGGTTGTGGTAGATTATGAGTGGATAGCTGTGGGTGACCTTGAGAGTTAGATTTATGTATTTTGGCGGGCATATCCGCGCTTTCTTTGTCTTTATTTCTTTTGTATCAAACTTGGATCATGTATGTATATACATAGAGGTTTGTTAGACTTCCGCTGTGCTTTGTTATATGTTTCCGCTATTGTGTCCTCTTTGTATATGCTTTGTGGGTTTTTGCAAGTTAGTTCGTCAAGCAAGTCATGTAAGTCATGATGAGTCGTCCCAGATTCACTCTAACTCTTAGGGTGGGTTTTGGGTCACGACATACTTTGATGGAATCAAAATAGTAAGATCATTGCACAGTCATAGATGAACTCATCAGATCTAAGGATCATCGAAACTGCTCAATGTGAATGAGAGACCAACTATCTGATAATATGTTTATGCAAGAGGTCCCTCATTGAATGCAATCAGTCAGTGTACATTTAAGCACCCATGTGCTGATGTGTAGTCTCCACTATAATAGTTCGAGATAGAACTACATCTCAACTATTGAGAACATCTTAGCATTCTAGCAGCCATCAAAGTGAAGTGCCCAGCTTCACCCATAGCTGTGACTATATAAGGTATAAGGAACTGAATAGTTATATCTACCTGTGATAATCCAATCATATAACTATCCTACAATATATCCTAAGGACCTTTATTGATATCTCATATCGTATAGATCATCTCATGATCATGGTCAATTACCCATAATGAATACACAATAGATTAAGAAGAAGTCTTTATTAATCAAATTAATAATAATTTAACAATCTGAATGACTTTTCTGGGCATCATGTCTAACAAAGAAAACCTAAAATAGAAGTTTTGTGATAACAAAATTCTTGTGGATAAACTAAGAGTCTACTAATGATAAGGATTATCATTATTTGAAACTCCAAAAGGATAATGATCAAGATATGGATTAGATCCATATCTATATATGTCCCAACCTAAACCATGTGGGGAGGATGATTTCACACTCAAGGATTTTCGTGGGCTACAGAGAAAATCCCAAGGATTTTCTTGAGCTATAAGAGAACACCCAAGCGATTTTTGTGCACTTCTTGTGGGGTTCTAAATTGTTAGAACTCCATAATCTCTTCTTCATCCAACAATCTTCTTCTAAGGATTGATCTGAGGATAATTTTGTTCTTCATAAAGCTAAGGAAAGATTCGAAAGCTTCACGGAGATAGAGAAGAGCGAGGATCAAGCTGGAACTATTTTTTCGAGAAATCTCTACAAAGAGTTCTGAAGTTCTATCATTTTTGTCAAACACAATTGAACATCATTCACTGAGGTATTCTTCTTCTTTAATGTAGTTAATATTAAATGTTTTATATGGTGTAAAGATCTTAGGGATCCAATTTTCTGCATATTTTTTTATCTGGAGTCCCTTCAAGTGGTATCAGAGCTCATGGTTAAGGAGTGATTTTTTTTTTAAAAGGTTAGTTAAATAAATAAAAGAATTCATGAGATGGATTTTATTTATTTATTTAAGCTCGTAGATCTTTTTCTTTTATTTGTTCTTGAGATGAATAAATAAATAATAATTTTTTTATTATTATTTATCGAATGAGATTTGATAATATTAATAATAAAATAATTTTAAAAACAAGCTTGGTGCGTTTTTTTAATTTTTTTTTGTAATAAATAATTTTATTACTAAAATATTTTAAATGATTGGAATATTTAAAATATTCGTTAATTGTTTAAAAAGAATTAATGAATGTTTTTCCTAATAAATAGATTTTATTCAAAAAATTTAGAACCCTATAAAGTGATGAGATCATTTTATTATAATTGTTTTTATTTATTAAAAATAATTAATAAATTTTTATTTTGGTAAGGAAGTTTTGTTTTATTTAATTTAATCAAAATAATGTATTCCGGCCATGATTAGATCATATGTATTTTTTAATTAAATATGAAACTTTCTTTTTACTTGATGAGATCATGTTTAGGATTTTAGGCATTTATTTTATTTTGTTAGGAAAGTCCTAATAAATAATAAAATATCACTTAAAGAAATTTAAGAAAATCCTACCCGAATTTTAATAATTATTAAAATTGTTTGTTGAAAAATATAATGTTTTTATTATTTTCTGGTTTGATCTAAATGAGATATTGATTTTTCGAGCTCAATGATAATTGTTATCATTTTTTAATCTTTTAAAATATCGGAAAAAGTACTCCATCACCATGTTGCATTTAATTGTTTGAGATTATAGTTATGGGTCTTCTTATATATTGTGATAAATTTTTTATCATGCATTCTGATTAGAGAAAACTATGTGGTAGGTCTTGGCAATTTTTAAAGGGCAGATTCATTCGGTTTCCCTGATAAAGGGCGAATGGAAATCTAGTTTCCCTAATGCCATTTATTTTATGTATCATGCATAGGCCGAGGGTGAGTTATTTTTTTAAAAGACAAGCAGTCTCTCAGTTCCCCTTAATGTGAGAAGGATGTTGCGAGAAGCATCTCAAATAGATGATAAAGGAAGAGATCGCGCAGCTGTTTGCGAGTTGCCTTTATTCTTACCTCATTCTCTTGCATTCATGCATTTTATTTTATTTGACCCATAGCAATTAATCTCATATAATCATTATTATTGTTTATTGTCATGAGATGATTCTTGTTTAGTTAACTATTTATAATTCATGTGATGTTTTATTTTGTTAAAAATATATTCCCTATTATCATGTGTATTTAAGACTAGGCATAAGTCCCTAAGTACTATGATCTTCTACCATACACTATGTGTTATTATATTGGAGAGTGTAAGTAAGCTGACAAGCCAAAGCCAGGCCAAACCCTCTCACCTATGTGAACACATGGTGAAAACTTTATAAGCAAATAGTGGGAGCAACAATGCCAAAGCATGAGCTTTCGATAGGTGTTTATTAGGTTAATGGTGGGTGGGCACATGAATAAGAGATGTCATACAATAACGCCAAAGCGTGAGTATAACATCCCTTATAGATCAGACAGAAGATCGAATGCTCCAAGGTTCACAAGATAAGATATGTGATAGTGGAGAAGATAGATTCTATCTGCCTATTCAAGGTGATGTAATATTGCGCCCAAAGGCGGGATTACATTAAGCCGGTGACTAGGTATTTGATGCCAATTAATTCTTACTCTATTGGCAATACTATTAGAAACAGACCCATAATCTAACAGTATTAAATGAATTCAATAGATCCCTAATAATATCTTCATTTTGTCATTTGATTAGATCATGACAGGCCTACACCCTCTAATTGAAATTTTACATGATGAGAAGTTAGTTGAAACTAACTATGTTGACTGGAAAAGAAAAATAAGAATTGTATTTGCCACAGACAACCTTGACCTGTGTCTTAAGACACCTAAACCCGAGATTCCCAATGACCAAAAGGCTGAGTTGGAGCAATGGAAAAGGTCCAATCAGATGACCAAGTGTTACATTCTGGCTTCAATGTTTAACATTTTGCAAAGTCAGCATGAACACATGGATAATGCTTATGACATTTTGCAAAACCTACATGAGATGTTTGGTGAGCAAAATCGGTCAGCTCAACAAATAAAGTTGAAATCCCTTGTCAACACCAAGATGGCTAAGGGAACTCCAGTCAGAGAGCACGTCATAAAGATGATGGGCTTATTTAATGAATTAGAAATTCTTGGTGGAGAGATGGATGCCATCATTACAGTTCTGCAATCACGAATTTTGATGCTATTGGGGTTGTCGTCGACTGATTAACTAAGTCAGCCAATTTTCTTCTATACCGAACCACATTTAAATACAACAACCTTGCAAGTTTGTATATCAAGGAAGTAGTCTGTTTGCATGGAATGCCAGTCACCATTGTATCTAATCGAGACCTGAGATTTACTTCCATATTCTTGAAGATTTTTTAGCAGGCCATGGGTTCTCGTTTGGACTTCAGTAAGATGTTTCATCTGCAGATAGATGGGAAGACTAAGAGGGTAAATCATATCATAGAGGATATGTTACGAGCATGTATGCTTGACTTTCAGGGCAGTTAGGATGATCACTTGTCGTTCGTTGAATTTTCCCACAACAACAGCTATCAGGCAAGCATTTAGATGACACCCTTTGAAGCACTCTATTAGAGGGTTGTCATTGACCACCGGGTTGGGATAAAGTCGGTAAGAGGAAACTTCGGGGTCACGAGATCATTGGACAGACTGTTGATAGAGTCCAGTTGATTAGGGAAAGATTAAAGACGACTCAAAGTAGGCAGAAGAGCTATGCCGATACTCATAAGAGAGATCTTGAATTTCAAGTTGGAGACCGTGTATTTTTCAAGATCTCACCTATGAAGGGGGTAATGAGATTTGGCAAGTGAGGTAAGTTAACCCAAGATATCTGGGTCCTTTCGAGATCGTCACCAGAGTTGGAGAGGTTGCATAGAGGGTTATCATACCTCCTCACGTGGCTAGTGTTCACAATGTCTTCCACATTTTCATGTTGAGGGAGTGCATCCCAAATCCATTGCATGTCATTGTTTTGGAACATTTGGAGATACGAGAAGATTTGACTCTTGTTGAGCAATATGCTCAAATTTTGGACCGGAAGGAGCATGTCTTGTGCACGAAGATGATTCCCCTAGTTCGTTTGCATTGGCAACATCATGCAATAGCATAAGACACGTGGGAATGAGAGGATGAAGTCCAAGAAAAGTACCCTCACCTATTCGACTAAGGTACGCAATTTCGAGGATGAAATTCTTATAAGGGGGAGGAAGATGTAGAGATCCGAATTTAATTTCATGCCATTATCATAATTAATAAAGAAAATATGGTTAAGTTAAATATATATTATGTGTTCAGTGCTAATTTATGCTTATGGCGTGTTTAAATTAATTATGCAGCCAATTGAATGAAGGAAAACTAGAAAAATGGGGGAAAATAGGGTAAACCTGTGTACAGCATTCGAACGGATTCCCTCCCGTTCAAAGCCGATCGAATGGATCCCTAGGCATTCGAATGGCCTACAATGGTTTCGAAAATAGAATGCACTATGGCAAACCGTTCGATGGGCATTCGAACGGCCAACGAGGGGTATTCGAACGACCACTAATCTCGTTTGAATGACATGGGCAGGAAATTGCAAGATTGCCATTAATGCATGATTTTTTTAAGGGTTTTAATTAACCCCCCAACCCTATAAATAGACCTTATAGATCATAGTTTTCGGGTTCTAAGAGTTTGAAACCTACTTTTGAAGGGGAGGAGAGAAAACCTAGGGTTTTCTAATGTTTTGCTTGGAGAAGGAAAGAGAAGCTAGGAGATCGCCCCGAAAGCCTTCCTTGAGTAATTTGGATCGTAGGGACAGGATGCCAAAGGTAGATATACCTTCTAACCTAACTCTATTATGTATTTTGCATGTGTAAACATGATTGGTAAAGATTATTTGATGTTTTTCATGATTAAGGGTAGATTCTTGTTTATAGAGCATGAAATAAGGTTTTGCATATGTTTAAGGGTTTAATGATTATGTTTTGTAGTTTTGGTGTTACTATTTGATGTTTAAATTTAATAATGTTGGAAATGGTTGAAGGGAAATAATGATGGATGAGTTTGGATGAATGATTGTGGTTTTCGAATGTATGTGAAGGGAGAATAATTTTATATGATTGAGGAAGGGTAATCTATGAATAAATTGTGGTGGATGGGTCTAATGCTTGTGACTTTTGTTATGAAAATGGTAAGATTATGATAATGTAATATTTATGATTGCCATGATAAATTATGCCCTACGTACCTCATATGGTGATCTATAATCAGGTAAGCCAAAACTTAGAAGAAATCTTACAGATCGGGAATTCTCTAACCATCGTTGTATGGACCATGGCGGAGTTTCTATGGTGGAGGATCAGAATCTAAGGGATGACTTATTCGAATGTTAATAACGACAATCAATCACAAGTTCACATGCGCGGTGGTTTACAAGTCTCACAAGTACATGCACAAGCATGTAGGACTGCATGTATTGGTAAGCCATCTAGGATTGCATTTGTTGGTAAACAGTTAAACAACACGTATTGGTAAGCCATGTAGGACTGCATTTATTGGTAAGCCATGTAGGACTGCATGTATTAGTAAGCCATGTAGGACTCCATGTGTCAGTAAGCTGATAATTCTACAAGCACGTGTACCTCACAAGGATATAGATCTTATAAGAACATGAATCTCACAAGAGCATGTATCTCACAAGTACACGAGTCAAGGTGATGATATGGTATGCTGATATGTTTTCTGCACTCAGATTATGTAAATATGCTATGGAAATAATAATGATTATGTACAAGTGATATTATGTTGTTAGTTAGATTGTATATACACTAAGCGTTTTCAATACTCAGTCGAACTGTTATTGTCGGTAGGTCTAGAACTGGAGCGTGTCGAGGAAGAGGAAGAGTACTTGAAAGAGGGAGAAGAAGGTAATCTTCCCAAGGAGGGAGCTATGGATTTAGAACATTTTCCCTATTACTATATACTTGTTTAATTTTGGAAAGGTTGTAATAAATACTTGAGATTCTTATGATGTTGCTTAGGTGTAAACTTTATTCGGGTCTCAGGCTATTTGATTACATTGTGGGTGATGTTAACTTGGTCGGGTGATTCAGGATGTTTGTTAATATCGAATTTTATTATAGTTAATTTTTGTAGACTCATATTTAGTATTGCGTTGTGTGCTATAAAATTAAGTAGGTTTAAGCAGTGTCACGACCCAAGGTCCTATCAAGTCAAGGTAGGATTTTGGGGCACGACAGTTATGTTACAATTGATTAAACTGTAACTTTCTTTTCTTTTTATTCTTTTTTTTTTTATTGATATTAGCTTTTAATTTGGAAATGTAAATCAAAAAAACTTGATTAATTTTTATCGCTTGAGGAAGAAAAGAAATAAGTATTCTAGATCTGTCATGCTTGTCAATGAGGCTTTCCATAAGTAACTCTAGTTTATGTCAGTTCAGAAAATTACAAAAATATTAGGATATTTAACCACCAACAAATCATGAAGGAATCTCACACCTTAAGGAATCTCACACCTTATTAGAGATTTTGAGAGAGGAAATGAGGGGCTTGAAGTCGAAAAATTTCTTTTCAACCTAGCCAAGGTGATCAATTACTTGTGGATGAGGGGTGTATCAGACTATTCATTTGGAAATTAAGTGAGATCTGTAGAATTGATCAAAAGCAATGTGTATTGAACTCTGACTTTCACATTTTCAGATATGTATAGGTCAAAGATTCCTGAACAAAACAAGCTAGGGAAGGTAATGCCCTGGTTTGGAGTTGGCACAAGGGGAGTGCCAGACTTAATTGCGCCATTGGGGTGGAGAGTAGACAATAAGCGACACTCCGGTCATTGCTCCACAAATAATCCCCATCGTCCCGTCTTTCTCCATTGAATCCTTATCATTTGAAACTTTTTAAAAACATGGTTTCTTTCCTTTAAAGGAGGGTGGTTTTGCACCAATATTAACTATTTTGTGGCAAGGATTGGATTTGAAAGAGATTAAGATGCAAAGGCTACGAAACAAGCGCTTACCAAAAACCCTAGTAAACCATGCTGATTGGAACCCCACTCTATATAAGCATATTTTTCTTATGCTTACCGTGACATAAAGCTGGCTATAAAAGAGACCAAAGAGATCTATTTCTTAATTCCTACCCATCAAGATATCCATTTATTTTTCCTTTTTAGATGTGTAAGCATCTACTAATCGAGTCGAGATCCTTTGTAGAGACCTCTACAAGGATTCCTTGTAGAGTTTACCATTATATCCCACGTACCCATAAGATAGGAAAAACGTTTAATGCCTTTAACGGGAGTATATTGGCATCTTTTAATCTCCTTTTAAGAAATGAATTAGTCTAGGGATACTCCCAAATTGTACTCCTATACATACGCCCAAATCTTAATCGTTTATCTCAATTATTAAACGGTTAGGATTAGAGCTGATGTGGAATTAGAAAAGACAAAATAAGCCAACTCCAATTCTGGCCCTTAGTGGTTGGTTATAAACGGTTAGGATTAGGGAGTACCCATAGACTGACTTTTTAAGAAATATTCTTAATTTCACTTCAGCCCTTCTCTCTCTGTTCTCAGTTATACTTTCTAAAACCCTTTATTATGGCCCAGGTTTGGGTTTGGCTCCCGATCCAAAAGGCCATACAAAATTAATTACTAATAAATATACTATTTTATAATTAATATGTATGTTAAATAATTTTATACTAAAAAATTATTGTAATTTAAAATAAATTATTTTATTAAATGATTTAAATAGTCTAGACAAACAGGGTAAGGACGAAGAGTCCCTAATTGGGTTAGGTTTAGATTTGCCAATTTAACTCGTTTGAGAAATGCTTTAGGTTTGGGTTGAAACCGATCCTAGTTCAGACCCACCCTAATATTATTGAATGCGGATCCTGTCCAATCACGATTGAGCTCTCCCGCCTTCAATGGCACTCACAAGTCTCTTTAACCGACCTTTAACCAATATGGTTAATATTTTTTTAAAAATGTGTATCGTAAAAATTAAGGTTAATAATGTTAACCATAAGAATTAGTAAATTTTAACCATAGCGAAAGGGACATCATGTTGACTTGTGAGTGCAATTGAACTCTCACAATTGGATATAATAATAGTATAGTACCCTTTAGAGAGAGAGTGTGTGAGGCTGGCATGAGAAAGAGAAAATGAGGAGATCGAATCATAGCCAATTGCGATTGAACTCTGAGAGAGTTCATTCACACCCAAAATCAAAATGTGTCCATTTTAGCCTCTATTGACCGTGGTTCAGATTCACTAACCCTTAGGGTTCAACAATCTAACTTTGGTTTTTAGGAAAAAATATTTTAAAAAAAATTAACTATGAGTTACAAATTTTTAACCCTAGAATTATTTTTAAAAAAAGTATTTTTCCTAAAAACCATAGTTAGATTGTTGACCTCTAATGATTAGTGAATTTTAACCATGGTTAATAAGGGTCAAAAGGGACACATTTTGACCTGTAGGTGTGATTGAACTCTTCCAGAGTTCAATCCCGATTGGCTATTATTCAATCTCGAAACTCAATGGCATGCGGCGTGAGAGAATAATTGGAGAGAGGAAGGCTGAATTCACTTTAAAAATATTCCTATTCCTTTTATTGTTTGAGTTTTCCAAAGGAGATTGATAGATGCCAATCTATTCCAGTTAAAAACATTTAATGAGTGTTTCCTCCTTCATGGGCACGTGCATATAATGGTATACTATACATGGAATCCTTGTAGAGATGTCTACAAAGGATATTGAGTCCTAATACTGGTGAAATTGGTTTGAATTTAAAAATACCAAGAACCACTAATCGATCGGACAGGAAGGGCCGATCAATTGGTGGTGCGGGATTTTCTGGGAAAAATAAGTTCTTTTGTTGCTTTGGAAACTCCTATTTGAGGAGACTTTTTATTTGTCTAGGACTCCGGGTATAGGCTTATAAATAGGGGATTAGGGGTCTAGGGTTTGTATGATTTTTAGAATGTGAGTTTAGGGGTCCTGAGGAGAGCGAGTTTGGTCTTAGGAGAGCCCTAGTTATTCTCATGGGGAGTGGGAGATAATAGAATGGGTTTAAGCATACTAGGGCTTGGGAAAAGGTTGAAGGGATGATAGATAGGGATTGTTCTTAGGGTTCATTGAGAATGTGACTTGAGTGGCTTGTACAAGGGGCTCTGAGCTTCGGTTGAGATTAATCTAAGAGGAGAGCAATACTGTACTGGGTTCTCAAGGTTCTATGAGTAACGAAGAAGCAATCGGATCATGACCCATGGATGTAGGCAGGTTAATGCCAAACCACGTAAATCTCTTGTGTTTTCTCCTTTGGTGTGTGTTTGGTTTATTCTTTTCTATTGGGTGTTATTCTGTTATTTCCCCAACAATTGGTACCAAAGCTACATGTTAGTTTGGGCAACTTTATGTGGAGCTATTTTTACAGAAAAATGGCTTCATTCTGCTAAAATAGTGCAAGATGGAATGACATACTTTAGAGATGCTCTTACAGTCTCCAAATAGTATGAACATTCTTCTAATAAAGTGGTTATTAGATTCGGGGGCTTTCTTTGATGGAGTGATTCAAACTTTGGGTGGGGTTGCCGATGTCCTTAAGTCGCGATGAAATCGAATTTTACTTGGCCGGTTAGACTCACTGGGCTGTTGTTGCTACACTGTAGGAGGTAGAGTGTCATGCCCCAAAATACCCCCTAGGAGTTAGGTGAGACTTTAAGTGTGACTATACATAACTTGGTAAACCATCCTGCAACTTAACAAGGCATAACATTGTATAATGGAGACATGAAACAGAGTGTGGAAGCCAAATCAATACGGAAGCATAAACTAAAGTTTTCCTTTTCTATACCTGGCCAGTATTCCAAGCTCTTATAAAAAATAACAAGTAAAGGTGGACATGCCCACCTATCAAAATACCAAAATCATAAAAATTCTCTCTCTCTCAATAGTCATCCGGATAAGGCCAACTATCTGGTCTCTTGCCTCCATCTGAGGCTCTACCATAGGATCTAAGTGAGGCTCCTCCTCACCATAGTCCTCCTCGATCCAAGGAATCGAAGCACATATATTATATGGTGTACCTGCCAACATCAATAGGTACGGTTGAGTATGGAATACTCAGTAAGTACATGCTACTAGCTAAAAATAGTAATAACATCATTCAATTCGCAATTTCAATTTAAATAAACATGATAACCATAACATGCATGAGATTACGTGCGAAAACTCCGTATAAAACCCGTACTCATAATTCAGAACTAATTCTTGAAATTATCTTTTCGTGTTTTTCAAAACTTGCTTGACGTATTGAAATCTCATTCTTGTCTCATGAGAATCATGGATTTCTTGTCTTGCTTGTCTTGTCATGCTTGCCTTGTCTTACCTTGTCATGCTTGTCTTATGAGCCAGATGTTAGTGCCCTTATAACGCCAGGTATGTTAATATCCTTCAGCAAATTCTTGAAAGCAACTTATGAACCAGGTATGTAAATATCCTTAAACAAAAATAGGAAAGGTGCACCAGCATCCTTGATTTCTTGTTTTATTTTCTTGTGAGCCAGATGTGACATATCCTTGGATATGCCTAATCCTTAACCGACCCAAAGTTTGGCTTTATCATTCTTGCTTGTCTTGTTTTCTTGTGAGCCGGGTATGTAAATCCCCTTTAACGAAAATAGAAAAGATGCACCAACATCCTTGATTTCTTATCTTGTTTTCTTGTGAGCCAGATGTGACATATCCTTGGATATGCCCCATCCTTGACCGACCCAAAGTTCGGCTTTATCATTTTTGCTTGTCTTGTTTTCTTGTGAGCCAGATGTGATATATCCTTAGATATGCCCCATCCTTGACCGACCCAAAGTTTAGCTTTGTCAATCGTGTCATAAATCACTTGTCTTGTTCTTGATTTCTTTTCACATACTTATACTTAGAAAACTCGGTTCATGTATGTGTGCATGCTTGTGCTTAACAATTGGTGGCAATCATAATAACATGAAGCAATTAAAAGAACATCATATCGCATTTCAAAACTTTCTGTAGACATGTAATATCTTATAGAACATATAGAGCATAATAGCAAAACTTACCAAATTGGGGAAAATCCCTAAATCATGTTTTCATAGTCTTATGTTTAACTCTTGTACATGCAATTTATCAAACCCATAGCATTCAACATTCTTATAGGCATTTTATTCATGTTTTTATAGTCAAGTATTTCATCAAACACCTTGAGTGCATTCATTATGTGTACATTGCCCTTTCCCATTTTTTCATTATACAATAATCATCCACCTTCTCCATGGCATCCAAATTCTCCTTAACTCTCCATACATCTCACACATCCATAAACATTTTATTTAATTTTTATTTTTAGGTGAACATGGTTGATCTCAAGGAAATGGAACATGAAGGCTCAATCCACAATCATTCTTAAATAAAAACCTAAGTTATTAGAAGGGTGTACTAACTTTGCAAATACTAAATCTTAGCTTGGAAGGATGCTTGGACACGAACTTGAGCTTGGAAATGGAGATCCACGCTCGAGAATGAAGATCCAACTTGTGGAAGCTTGGAAAGTGAGGATTCGAGCTCCTCCTTGATCTCCAACAAAACCCCTCTTTGGAATCCTATAATTTATCTCCTTTCTCTCCCAAACTCTTTCTTAGGTGTTAGTAACCTAAAATCCACGAATTGGGTCCCTAATTATAGGCCAAGAGGGTTGAAACCCTAAAAATCTCATATTTTGGGCTATTTTGCTACTTACTGTACATGACCATTCGAACGGTCTTTTGATTGTTCAAATAGTTATGTGATCGTTCAAACGGTTATGTTTACCATTTTGGTTTCCGAAATTCTGGTTCCATATTTATTGGGATCGTTCAAACGGTCATAGAACCGTTCAAACGGTTTGAGCTACTGTCTTCAAATACTGATGTCTTATTCATCACCCACTGGGATTGTTCGAACGGTCAAGGAACCGTTCGAATGGTCACCTCTGTTTTCTTCTAATTTTCTCATTTTTCTTTTTCATTGGCTTAGGCTTTTTCTTTTCTTTAATCATTTCAAGAGTCCTTTGGACCTTAGAACCTACGCCATACATATCAACACGATTGAAGCCTCATTTTCTCATTTTCATGAACCAAAGTATTGAACATACAAAAGGCTTCAAGCCTTGGAACACTATTCACTGAGGCTATGACCCAAAGTTTCGGGGTCTTACATGGAGTTATCAAAATAAAGTGGGGGAAGTAGGAATGCTTTGTTTTGATTAAAGGAAAGAAGTGTGATGATTTGTATCTCCGGGATGAGAATGCAAGGGTAGGTGGAGTTACTACGAGGTCCACAAGAATCGGAAATCGGATGTTATGCAGGGGGTAGAAAGCTGACCTAAGGTCTCATTCGTAGTTAATACAGAGATTGATATTCTGGTAAGTTTCCGAAAGGATGGAGATGGTGAGGTTCCTTTGGCGGAGAGGATGGGTTAATTTCCTCGTCTGGGGTTGTTCTAGAATGAAGGATGGTTTTCAGGCTACACATGGGTTTTAGCCATGTTTGATTGAATCTGGTGGATGGCTTTCCGGGGTGATTCGAGGGTATGTGTAGCTAGTGGCTCTATTTTGCAGATGGTGAAGAGGCGGGCTAGGCCAAAAGGGTTGTTTGGTGGGTATCTTTTGCCAATAGTGCAGGGATAGGTAGGCCAGATGGTTGTTTGTGGTATTTGCA
This sequence comes from Tetracentron sinense, assembly GCA_015143295.1. Classification (NCBI taxonomy): domain Eukaryota; kingdom Viridiplantae; phylum Streptophyta; class Magnoliopsida; order Trochodendrales; family Trochodendraceae; genus Tetracentron; species Tetracentron sinense. The sequence continues at coordinate 21,916,603 of CM026573.1, forward strand.
AACGAGTTTAAGGTAATTGCAAACAGGGTGACAAAATTGTGAGAGAAATTCTGGTTCGAGGTGGAGGTGCTTCCCGCATTTGAGTGATGCAGTGTTCTATCTTGAAGGTTTGCTTAGTGAATAGCAAATCAGTTCTCCTGGTTGCGATGGAGTTGTGGAATTCTCACCAAGATAGAGATTTGTTGAAATTGGCATGAATTGAAGAATACCAAGGACCACCGATCGATCGACCAAGGAGGCATCGATCAATCGACAGTGCGGGATTTTCTGGGAAATAAGTTTTTTTTGGTGTTTTGGAAAATCCTATTTGAGGGGACTTTCTATTTGTCTAAGACTCCGGGTTTAGACTTATAAATAGGGGATTGGGTTTGTATGGTTTTGGGAATGTGAGTTTAGGGCTCCCAGGGAGAGCGGGTTTGCTCTCGGGAGAGCCCTATTTGTTTTCATGAAGAGTGAGAGATAATAGAAAGGGTTTAACAATACTAGGGCTTGAGAAACTTTGAAGGGATGATAGATAAGGATTGCTTTTGGGGTTCATTGAGATGGTGACTTGAGTGGGTTGTACAAGGGGCTCTAGGCTTGGGTTAAGATTAATCTGAGAGGAGAGCAATATTGTACTGGGTTCTCATGGTTTCTCCAAATAAAGAAGAAGCAATCGGATATTGAGCTGTAGATGTAAGCAGATTATAGCTGAACCACGTATATCTCTTGTGTTTTCTCCTTTGGTGTGTGTTTGGTTTATTCTCTTCCGTCAGGTGTTATTATGTTATTTTTCCAATAGACACCTTGACCCATTGGTTATTCTATTCAAGAAAAACATCTATAAATGCAGTTTTTGTTCTCTCATCGGTAAAAATGAAAGCATCTGTGAGTGTCAATCTAAGCCGTTCCATGGCTTCTTCTTAGATTGTTTATAGCCCACATGAATTAGATAATCCCAACTCTAGGGGTCTTACCCTATTATTTTGATTGAAGTTTTTTCTATAAAAAAAAGTTTCGGAGCTCCACTTTTTTCATTGTAAACCGGTGGTAGTTTTATAATTACGAAGGAAATCTTGTTTCGAAACTGCCACCATATATTATCCTCGTTGAAATTGGAAGCTGTATCAAGTGCTTTGAAGCGGAGCCACCTTCTCATATTTAAAATCTAGAAAACAAAAATCCAACATATCTAGTCACCAAATACGAGATTTTCTTAAACTAATAAGAAAATTAAATTCCATTATGAGAGCATCAAATATTGTAATAATCAAAGGAACAGACCCGCCATGTAGATAGGATGGTAAAGGTGTGCCACTCCCGTGGAGAAGGTCCTAAGTTCAATTATGAAGAGAGATATTCTCAATGGATTAGTAGAAATTTCTTTATATGATGTGGCAATAAGATCCACTTGACTAGCCTACTATATGTGGACAAATGATATTGATGCCCCACAGTGGGCGAACCCAAAAATTTTTGCCTTTGTGAGTACTGCTCTTTTGAATCATTGCAAGATCATAAAACTTCAAAAGTAAAATAACTTTCGAATTTTTATCTTTTAATCCAGTGAGAATCTCATTAGTACAAAAGTTGTTAAAAATTTATCCGTGACTTGTCTAAAGAAAAAGTTGTTCAAACGGTCGACTGTATGACGAGATTCACGAGTGTGCACGATTCCAAGACCATCGGATCCTAACTCTCCTCATAAAATCTACGCTAAAGTCTTGTGGGGATCCGTATGGAACATGACCAAATCGTCTCTGCTCTTACCTGGGTTCTTCTATGGCCTCGGTGTTTGATGGCCAGATCTCTTATACAACTGTTAATCTATACAACTAATTTGATCTTAGCCTTCAAACACTCATGACCACAGGGAAGAACACAGACGATTTGCTTCTAGGATAACCGAGCTCTCAACGGAAGCACCTCTTATAAAGCGCAGTTGAGCTTTTTGCAACAATGCTCTTTTCAATTCAGCTTTAACCAAAAGGGGTCCTTTGCCTGGCTGTTATATTTCCTTAACTCGTTGACATGTCGCGATTTAACATCGAGGGTGAAAATTCTATCCTTCCGCGATCATCGTATCATTAATCTAGGAACTGTTTATTCATTTTACCTCTCTGAAAGAGCGGTATTGTGGCATTCTTGCAAGGATTCTGCTTTCCTTTTTTCCACACTTTTGTATCATTTTAGTGATTTAATTACACCATGAGTCCTGAAGACCATCCTAGGAGCACAACATTATTTTGCCATTAAATTGATTGTAGTGGTCACAAACCAGATCGGCCTATGAGTCAGACTCTACAGAATTTGATCAATCATTTTTTTTCTATCATTAAGGTGGAGAACTGTACCAAACCCCATTTTCACTGGAAGCTTTTAATAATATGGGCATGATCTGTCATTACGTACGACTATCAACTATAGAAAGAAGGAAAAAAAAAAGATAATATGCTAGTAAGTACTAGAAACAAAATAAGCTTTCTACATATACATTTAAAGCAAAGATTTTTATCTGCTATAGTAAAGAAAGAGATCTAGAACCATTAATGTATTCAAATACCATTGATTTTTATAGACTTTGAAGTAGGAGGAAATGATAGAGAATGTATTCGGATAAGAAAGTGTGATGAGATACACTGTATCTCATCACAAGCTTATTTGAATTAATCAAATTAGGTAAAATTTAATTTGATTGAGATTTCCTTCTATAATAGGAATACTGAATTAACTATTTAAACCCTCTTTGGGTCCCTTGTTAACCATTAAAGTCTAATCTGTAATATTCAGTTTCTTTATGGTATCAGAGTCGTCAATCTTTTGGTGACCTCTTAGCTATTCTCTTTCCGGCGAATGGGGCCATCAACACCCGCCGAGTGTGAGACTTTTAATTTTTTATTTTATTAAAAACCCTATCATTCTTCTTTATATCTCTACAACCCCCAGTTCTCATACTAATACCTCACGATCTCTACTTTTTTTTTTTTACTGAAAATCTCCACTGGAAATTTTTCTTCAAATTGCGGGTCATACTTTGTATGCTTTCGGAAGACGATTATGACAGCTTTATCTAGTGGCCATCGGCTCTAACAGACTCATAAAAATGAGTGGAATACACCAAAGATTGAGGTTTCCTTCTATAATAGGAATACTGAATTCTCTATTTAAACTCTCTTTGGGTCCTTGTAAAATATTTAAGTCTATCAATAATATTTGGTTTCTTTTTTTTAATCGAAATTGGACGTAGAAATCCTAAGACCCTGAAAGCTAGTCTATATAATCCCACCCATCTAAGCTAGAGGACACCAATTGAATGGTCATGTCTAATTTATGGAATCCTTCAAGTATCACCACACTGCTAAAGGAAACGGCATTGTTACAGAGAAGATTTACTGTATGTAGCAACTATTGTATTCCATGTGCAGTGCAACATATAATGAGCATCTCTCTAGTGTTCTCATTCCTTCTGCGGCCCTTTATGTCTGCCACTCATATGGGGCATAACTTAAAATAAAAGATGAACATTACGCCATTAAAATAAAGGTTGGGATTAAGGCCAACTAATGATGAGATACCATCGCTCGCCCGACGAAGATTGCGACAAAAGTTCTCAATCAACAATGGGCCAAAAGTGAGAAACATACCATCAAAGAAAACCCCACATCTACTAATCACTTCCATTAGCACATAAAAATAAATAAATAATATACTTTATAATAATGAATCAGATTTATTCCTGTACAAAATTTCTACTGCAAAATAACACTATAATACCAACCATAAACCCAGGATAGATACAAAGAAGGAATATCCACCACAATCAACAGCAACTTAGGAGTGATTTACTTTTCTTTTTATTATTGTGAATGTGAATGAGATATACTCTTATGATATATAGTAATACTATTAAACCTAAAAAAGGGAAAAATAATTCAAAATTATATTTTCCTTAGGCTTTAGAAAAATGGGGCTCTGCAAGGGATTCCTTTCCTCCTGTGAAATTGCTTCCTTGGCTTCCATGCTGAATTCAAATGGGTTTGATTTTCCTCCCTCGACTCCAAGACCGAGTTTGCTGATTCCTCTCCTTTCAGATTCTCTTCTGGGTCTTGATTTTCTACGACTGAGAAATCGCTATTTACCGGGGACGTTAATGAGAGGGATGGAGGATTTTGATCCCCATTAGCCTTCTGTGAGTCCATTGAGACCTGAAATTATATGTTCAGTAATTGGGGCTTATTAGTTCTAGATTTTTATTTAATTAAGTAGAGTACTGAAATGTAGCTGAAGAAATCTTTTTGTTGGTTATTACCTTGCATGCTATAGAGCAGTGGCGATTGGGTTCAGTTAAGCTTCTGTCACAGACTTCGCAAGAAGCACCACTGTTCGATTTGTTTGGCCTAGATTGTCGACGACGATTCAGAAACACGACCCTTGCACCATTGATTTTATATGGCTATCAAATTAAATCACAACATTTTGGATCAAATTACAGAAGAACAATTAAAAGGTGCAACTAAAGATGGAATATCTGATTGATTAGAATATCTATCAAGAAACTAACTCAAAATCAGTAATTAATCAAGAAATAATCAGTTAACCACAGAAAAAAAAATGTAACAATAACTACGTGGTTAAATAAAGAACAATTAGAAGAAAACTGAAGAAATGAAGAAGAAAAATTTTACATTCTCAGTACATAACAAATAAAGAAAAAAAAGTACTGTAGCTGAAATTAAGAATTAAAAAGTAATTAATCAGATGAATTATGCATGAAATTAACAACAAAGTATCCAATTAACTCGAGTAAATCATTGAAAGCAATCACAGAAATTTGAAAGCAACTTAATGAAAAAGATTGACTAACATTGCAATAGAATATAAATAAAAATCTTCATAATTTGAGAAGAGAGAGAATAAACAGACAAACCTGAACTTTAGAACTAACACTGATTGAATATGTGATTCACTAAAGATAAATGATCAGATTAACTACAAATAAATTTTGTTTAAAAAAAAACCCCATTTCGATAAAATAAAAATTTAACCTATATCAACTCCCCCATTTGGATTAAAAATTAATATTAAAAAAATCTTCATAATTTGAGAAGAGAGAGAATAAACAGACAAACCTGAACTTTAGAACTAACACTGATTGAATATGTGATTCACTAAAGAAAAATGATCAGATTAACTACAAATAAAAAAAAATTTAAAAATCCCCATTTGGATTAAAAAAAAAATTTAATCCCCCATTTGGATTAAAAATTAATATTAAAAAAAATCTTCATAATTTGAGAAGAGAGAGAAGAAACAAACCAACCTGAACTTTAGAACAGTCGAGGTGCTTCTGCATGTCTTGAAGTCGAATTACGTCCTGATAAACATATCTGCGGATCTGAAGCACCTTATGGTTGGAATGATCTGACGAAGAGAGACAGTGCTGACAAAAGCAACGTTTACAGTCGATACAGAACACATTCTTCTCGTTCTTGCGGAGCTCTAGATGATCCAAGCAAGAAACGAAGAACTTGTTTTCCAGAAATGCGTGTAGCCACTCTGGATTCTTCTTCTTTTTCAGATGAACTGAAACCTTAACCTGCCAATCCACGAAACAAAATTCAGAAATTGTAATCATAATCAATTCATGGATTCTAAACCAGGGAAAAAAATATATGGGAAATTTAATTTAACATTATAAAATGGAGATAATTAAACTCTAATAAATAAGCTAAATTTAAAAAGAGTCTCACCATTTCTGCAAATTCGAATTTGAATTTGCCCACAATTGATATGAAGAACAGAGAATGTGAGGGAATATGAATCGGCGGCTGAAATTTAGATTGAGAAAAAAATAGTAACTCTGCGTAAAATCAATGTATTCCCATTTATACAACATGGCGGGAAGAAAAGCCCCATCCTGCCGTTAAATCCAAATGAATCGAACGGTTGAGATGTTATATATCGGATACAGATCTTTCTCGGATTCTATGGTGGGCCTTCCTCGGAACCCTAGTAGTTATTTTACTTTTACAGTACTCTCTCTAAATTTAAAATTACACCTGTAGGGCTGTACGTTTAATTTTACACGTTTCTATTAGGGTGTAGCTATTGTCGTCAAGTCTCATGGCCGTGGAGGGAAATTGCCAGCTTGTGCGTTATAGGTGATACTTGTCGCAATTTTGATTTCATTGAAGTGCTCCCGTGAAGTGAACCGGGCTGTTGATTTTTTTGTCTAAAATGCGTAACCATGTTACTGAGAATAGGTTTGGCCCGGAGTTATTTCCGGTTGGCCTTGCTAAAATTATCCGTGAGGATAAGCAATGGCGTCATTTTTTGAGGTTGTAATATTCTTCATTTTTGTGTTATGCAGGTAGGGGTCCGCCTAATCTCGGCTTTTTTTCTTTTTTTTTTAAAGTGTACATCCTAATAGGTCGAGTCGGCTACATGAAGTCCAAATTGCAAATCCATGGGTTGGGTTTAGCCTCATAAGTCCGCATATTTGTGTGTTGGCATAGTAACTGATTTAGACTTTGAATTCCAAAATAAAAATAGAAACAATCCAATTATTTAATAATTGACTTAGAGTGACAATATCCCCATGTGCGGCTGTCGAAGGTTTCTGTGAGGGGAATTTACCGAAAGGACACGCGTCAGCAGCAACTCCTCCCAAGTTTTGATTTACTGGTAGAAGGTTGGAGTGGAGGGTGTGATACCCTGACCTGTACTCCGATGATTAAGTCAGTAGGTGTAGAAGATGATGAACAGTAAGAATATAATAGAGAGTTCGAAGGTCTTAGCTCTTCCCCTCCATCCTTTTCACACTGTTCTTCACAGGTTTATATAGGCCACCCTTGCCATGGCCATGGGCACCCATTGATGTCCATGCATACCTCGAATCCCTGATATGTACTTCAGTAATCATTTTAGATAGATCTCCCGGTCGTCCGTACTGTACGCGCATCTGCACACAAAAAGAGCAGGCAAAGAGTAGGAACTCGTCCGAGGTGACTGGCATTAAATGCAGCATTAAATGCCATTCAATGCCAAGACAATGTTACCCACCTACCATCGTAGAGGTAGGATCAGTCCCAGGCGACTGGGCAGTAACGCCAGATCTCATTATGTGTTAGGATACGCAATCGTTGACAACAAGACGATGGGTACGTCGTCAGAATGAGGACGTGATCGTCGTCCACGAGACCACGGGTCCGTCGTCAGAATGAGGACGTGAGCGTCGTCCATGAGACCACGGGTCCGTCGTCTGAATGAGGACGTGATCGTCGTCCACGAGACCACGTTCTCGTCGTCCATACGATAACGGGCCCGTCGTCGAGGAGACGACGGAAATGAGCTCAAACGATGACACCACACTGAGGACGAGCTCGTTGTTACCACACTTAGGTTTTTACGAAATTTACCCATTACAAATTGCCCCTTTATGATACTGTGAACGTGGTTCAGAGTGTCATAAATATAGCGAAACGTCGGAGGAGAAGATACGGCTCACCTCAGAATGATGATAGGTTACATACTCTGTACGCGAAGGCGTAGAGTCGTGCCAGCTGTATTGCGCGTGCCGAAACGTCATACCTCATAAATGTTTGGCAGGGTGTCATCATTATCTTCCGGACGCTTCGTTTTTCCCGACGGTTACTTAACTCGGTCAAAAGACCATCCTGCCCTTCGCGCTGTCTACATGTGTGGACACGCGTATGGTACAGATCGAGGTCATTATCGTCCTTAGAGTTATGGACTGGTCTATAAGTACCGAAGGCCTGGTACTTCATCTTCTTCACTCGAATTCTTGCATCCTGTTACTCTGCCGGAATTTCTCCTCACCGACGATCTGCTGTTCTGGTTTTCTTCCTTCTCCGGTTGTGCCTCCCCTTGCTTCCTAGATACAGTTTCGGTAAGAACCTTCTCTTTTCTTCTTGTTCTGTGGTCGTCTTTCCTACATTTCTTCTTTTTCTCCTTGTTTGCGACCATGTCTACCGAAATAGTTAGGATAGACAGTGCCGATGAGGCCAGTTACTCAGGCAGTGCCCCTTACGGTGTTATCACCGGTGTTTCCAAATCCAAAACCAGACCAGTGGTCAAATACGCACTTGACCATTACAGAACCCTTTTCCAAATTCCTCCTCACATCCACATTCATTTCGGGGAAGAAGACGTTCTTCCTGTACAATCGTCTACCTCGCTGAGTTCGAGGCTGGACTTCGATTTCCCCTCTCTCCCGTCACGGACTCCGTCCTGTCCGCCCTTCAAATTGCCCCGGGGCAAATGCACCCGAAGTTTTACAAGTACATTTCTCTGATGGACAAGTTCAGCAGAGACGGGTACAATGTAGACGCCAGGCATGTCTTCCACTTCCGCTACGTCGTGAAGTGTCCCGGGGTTGTTGAGGAGGGAAAGAAGACGTACTTCACCTGGAGGCAAAAATCCAAAATTCTCGACATCATCGCACACCTCCCCGACGTGGAACGGGATTGGAAGGAGATGCCCTTCGTGGTCTCCGGTGCTTGGAGGGCAGAGACTGCCCGTCCTGTTCCCCACGAATTTACCTCAGGTCTGTTACTATACAGTCGTTCTCCGTTGTCGGTTTTTGATATCGTACTCCTGTCACACAGCTAATAATATTTTGCTTTTTCTGCAGAGGCTTCCAAGATACACTTCTCTGACCTGTCCGCGGAAGAAGAGTACGCGCTCCGGAAGGTTCGCAGCGATAAAGGGGACGCCTACGTCACCTGGAAGCCGTCCTCGACTCGAGAGACAGGGTCCACTGTAGAAGCAGGGACCAAACCTAAAAAGTCTCGTCGACAAGCTCGTCCACCGTCAAAGAGACCGCTCGGACAAGCAGCTGTTCTTGGCGAGGAAGAAGACATGGCTGACCAACCTTCTCCGCGATCTTCACAGGCTCCGGCCTTGACTCGTCCTCCCCGCCCTTCCCGTCTATCTTCGGCGGAAAAGAAGGCGGAGAAAAGAGAGAGAGTAGAAGCTCTCAAGGCTCTGACGGCGAAGAAGGCTCGGCGAGAAGCGGAGCACGATCGACGGGTTCAAGAACGCGAATCTGCCGGGGTGCCATCTACTCAGGCGGCAACAATTGGCGAGGGGAGTGGTGTCCCCGTGGAGGAACCTCCAATCGTCATCAGCGGCTCTCCCGTGGACATTGTAACCGCTCCGTCTATTGTGGCAGAGACGGTTGCCCCTACGATCGTCCCGGCCTCTGCTCTCTCACCAGCCGCAAATGTGGCTTCATCTTCTGCCCCTCCTTGAGAGAGGATCACCATAGGGGGCCCCGCCGAGCTCTGGAATCCCGTCTTCCCCAGAGGGTACACTCGTCCTACCGTTGCCCATTCTGCGATGGAGCACGATTCCATCGCCACATCGATGATGTTGGCGATGAGGCTCCCAGCGGATATGGCCGCAACGAGGGACCTGCACTGGATGGGGATGTTCAGTGCCGCGAGTCGAGCTGTTGCCACGATACGCGTTTTTTTTTTTTTTTTTACCATCCTTCTTTCTCTTTTTTATAGCTGGGCAACATGCTTGCCGGGATGTACGAGGTCACAGCCGAGAACAGGCGTACCTCCAATGGGCTGAGGGACAAGGTCCTTGACCTGGAGAGGAGGGGAGCCGAGGACGTGAAACGGCTGAATCACGAGCTGATGTCCGTCAAAGCTGATCTTCGATCTGCCAAAGGCACGATTGTCACGGCCGTGAAACAGCGGGACAAAGCTCGGGATGAAGCCCGCAAGGCAATGGAAGGAGAGAAGGCGGCAGTGGAACAAGCCGAAACATCCTTCCTCCGGATCAGTGAGATGGACGAGATCGTGAACTCTCTCCGTCAGCGGCTGGAGGCGACGGAGGCCGAGAAGGCAGCATTGGCCGAACAGCTCGAGGAGGCCACGGCCGCGAGGGACAAGGAGGTTGAAGCCGCCAAGGAGGCTTTAACGGAGTCTCTTCGAGCCCACTTCCAGACGGAGATGGAACGGCTGATAACTGAAGACCGGGTCGAGACGGAGAGAGAATTAATGAACGAACTCCGAGAATCGGGACGACTGGTAGAGTCTCCCCAACAGTCGAAGGACGAGGCCACTCGTTCTGAGGCTGTGGGCATGAAGATCTCGCCTGGCGAAGAACCTGAGGTACAAGGAGGGGGGCAACCCCCGTCATCTCTTGGACCATCTCCCGTCCTGCCCGAGGCTCCTGCTGAAATCGCCTCTGCTGATCCTGCTGCTGCTGCTGATGACGTTCCGACCGTTCCTGATGACGCTGTCGTGATCGTTGACGTTGGCGAGGACTGATCCTTCCTCCTTCCTATCCCTTTCTTTTCAGTTTTGTATCGGCTGTACTCTTGTTCATCTTATGTCAATAGAAAATTTCTGTTTTATATGTACCTCCTTTTATGATCACTGTGTTGCAACCGATTGGTCCGGAATAATCATCTCGTCCAAATAAGACAAATAGCACATAATTAACTCGTGATTGAGTATAAATCTCATAACGAATATAATTCACATCACTTCTAATAACGGATCGTTAAAGAAGCGGATTAACACTACGGACGTAATTCGACATAATTCACATCACTTCTAATAACGGGTCGTTAAAGAAGCGGATTAACACTATGGACGTAATTCGACATAATTCACATCACTTCTAATAACGGGTCGTTAAAGAAGCGGATTAACACTACGGACGTAATTCGACTACAAGTCCATTTCATAAAGACGAACTTATGGTAACTCGTGGTGGGACACCATGCTCAGAGGACATTCCATTAGTATAAGCCACCGGTATGCTCAGATGGCAATTCCTTTGTATGAGCCACCTGTGTCCCGTGGTGAGTACCCTGTTCGTGTGAAATGCACTCGCCGTGGTAACTCGTGGTGGGACACCATGCTCAGAGGACATTCCATTAGTATAAGCCGCTAAGATGCTCAGATGGTAATTCCTTTGTATGAGCCACCTGTGTCCCGTGGTGAGTACCCTGTGCGAGTGAAATGTACCCGTCGTGGTAATTCGTCTAGAATGTTTTACAACGTACTGAATATGTAAGTAAAACGACTGAACTCACGCTTTTAGCAAATGTTCATAACACACAACTTTATTGGAAAAATTGTTTTAAATTCATAATGTTCCATGATTTTTGAATTACATTACCTTGTAAGTCTTTAAGGTAGTACACCCCGGGACTCCCGACACGATCCACGATATATGGCCCTTCCCAGTTGGGACCCAGTTTCCCGCTATTGACTTCTCGAGTGTTTTGGAAAACTTTTCGAAGAACGAGATCTCCGACTTGAAGAATCCTTCTCCGTACTTTCTTGTTGTATGCCTTTCGTAATTGTTGTTGATAGCGTTTCATCTGAATGCTGGCATCTTCCCGCTTTTCTTCCAGCAAGTCTAAATGAATAGCCATTAATTCGACATTTTTGTCTTCCTCTCCGCGTTTCTTTCGTGAACGTGTTGTTGGCAGACAGACTTCAGTGGGAATAACAGCTTCCGCCCCGTATGCCAAAGAGAACGGGGTCTCGTTCTTAGGGCTCCGTGGTGTTGTCCTGTATCCCCACAACGCATTATGTAATTCGCTGGTCCACTTTTCCTTGGAATCTTCCAGTCTTCTCTTGAGGGCATTCAAAATGTTCTTGTTGGCTGCTTCGGCAAGGCCATTCCCTTGAGGATAATAAGGAGAAGAGAAGATGTGCTTGATTTTCAACTCTCGGCAAAAGTCGGCGATGAGCTTTCCTGTGAATTGCTTCCCGTTGTCAGAAATGATGGACTGCGGGATGCCGAATCTACAGATAATATGTTCCCACAAGAATTTCTTCACTTCTTGTTCTCTAATACGCGCTAGGGGAACAGCCTCGATCCACCGGGAGAAGTAATCCGTGGCCACCAGCAGAAAAATCAAATTACCGGGAGCTTTGGGAAAGGGTCCCACGATGTCAAGTCCCCAACGAGCGAAAGGCCAAGGTTGAGATACGATGTTGAGTTCCTGAGCGGGGGCATGAATCAACTTCGCATGACGCTGACATTAACTGCATTTTTGTACGTACTTCTGTGCGTCAGCTTGCATGTAAGGCCAAAAATATCCTTGCCCTAGAGCACGATGAGCGATAGTCCGTCCTCCAGAATAGATGCCACAAATCCCTTCGTGGAGTTCGGCTAAGATCGTCTCTACGTCTTCAGGATGCACGCATTTCAAAAGGGGTCCTCCAAAAGATTTACGGTACAGTTCTCCGTCAACAAGGGTATAACGGGGTGCTTTATATTGTATTCGTCTTGCTTCCTTTGTGTCAGAGGAGAGAATTCCATTCTTCAAGTAAGTTGTTATGCCCGTCATCCAGCTCGGCACTTGATTTACGGTCAACACCGTGTGTTGCGTTTGTAGCTCAATAGAGGGGTACTCTTTATACTCAACGAGGATTGTCTTGGGTTCATCAGTCTGTATCATTGAGGCGAGGTATGCCAACGCGTCAGCATGCCTGTTATCGTCCCTTCGGACATGTTTGATCTCGAGGACATCAAAGGCCCTCCGTTGTTCTTGTAAAAATGCAGCGTAGCGCCTCATCCGCTCATCCCGACATTCATAGGTACCGTTGACTTGGTTCACCACGAGCTGTGAATCACAGAACACCCGGAGTTTAGAAATTCCCAACTCTCGGGCACTCTGCAACCCAAGGATTAACGCCTCATATTCAGCTTCGTTATTGGAGGCAGCATAACCAAGGCGCGTCAGTTTCTGTACTTTAACATGATCAGGGCTGACAAGAACAGCACCAAGTCCCGAACCGTTGACATTAGACGACCCATCCACGTACAAGACCCAATCGCACCACGCCGTCAGTTTGGTTCCGTCTCCAGCCTCTTCTTCCACAACGGGATCCTTCTCCGCATCGTCTGGGAGCTCGTGACGGTCGGGCTCTGCTGAAGTTTCGGCCTCCTCCACGAGGAAATCGGCTAAGAAGCTTGCAACGGCCTGCCCCTTCTCTGCGGTTCGGGCCTGATATTGGATATCGAACTCGCTAAGCGCCACGGCCCACTTCGACATACGTCCCGCGGTTTCAGGTCACCCCAACACAATTTTCAAAGGGTACGTTGTGATGACGATGACGGTATGTGCCTGAAAATAAGGACGTAACTTCTCAGCAAAAAAGACGAGAGCCAGACATACCTTCTCCATTCTGCTGTAGTTGGACTCTGCCTTGTGGAATGTCTTGCTGACGAAATAAACAGGCTTCTCTACGCCGTTGTGACTTCTGAGCAGCACGGAGCCAATGGCTCGTTCCGAAACGGAGAGATAGAGGTACAACACTTCACCAGGTTCAGGTACGGAGAGGATCGGAGCAGAGCCTAGATACGTCTTCAAGGCGGCGAAAGATTAGGAACACTCTTCTGTCCATCTGAAGACGGAATCCTTTCTCAGCAACTCGAACAGAGGTCTGCATCGATCAGAAGACTTTGATATAAACCGGTTGAGAGCAGCGATACGTCCCGTCAGTTTTTGAACTTCTTTCCTTGTCTTCGGTTCCGGCATATCTACCAGAGCACGGATTTGCGTGGGATTTGCTTCAATGCCCCGTTGACTGACGAGATAACCAAGGAATTTGCCCGAGGCGACGCTGAATGTACATTTCTCAGGATTTAACTTCAGGTTGAAAGTGCGTAAAATAGAAAACGGCTCTGCCAAGTCGGCTACAAGAGAGTCCCGAGTTCGGCTTTTCACGATGATATCGTCAATATATACCTCCACCGATTTACCAAGCAATGGTCCAAACATCAGATTCATTAGCCGTTGATAAGTGGCCCCGGCATTCTTCAGGCCAAAAGGCATGACCCGGTAACAGAACAGGCCACGCTCCATTATGAAGGCCGTTTTCTCTTGATCGTCCTCCGCTAAGAGGATTTGATTGTAACCCGAATACCCGTCCATGAAGCTCAACATCTCGTGACCCGCGGTTGCTGTGATTAGTCTATCGATTCTGGGAACTGGGAAGAAGTCTTTCGGACAGGCTTTATTAACATTAGTGAAATCGATACAGACTCTGACTTTCCCGTTCTTCTTCGGAACAGCTACTACATTGGCTATCCACTCCGGATATTGGACCTCACGAATGAACCCGTACTGAATTAACTTATCGATCTCTTCATTGACGGCCTCATGGTACGCTGGAGCAAGTCTACGAGGCTTCTGTTTAACTGGATTGACTACGGGATCAACGTTGAGGTGGTGACAGATGATTTCAGGACGTATACCCGTCATGTCCTCATGTGACCAAGCGAAAACATCAAGATTCTTCCTCAGAAAATTTATCAACTCCCGCTCTTCATCCGTTGTCAAACAAGTCCCGATTTGCAGCATTCTTGGCTCGTTCTCCGTCCCCAGGTTGACAAGCTTCGTGGGTTCAACAGAGTGGTTTATCAACGATTCACCCGTGCTCTCCTCTTCCACGGACCCGACCTGTAATTGCTATTTGAGTGGGTTGGGTGAGGCGTAATCACATTTCTGCGATGCCAGCTGGTCTCCTCTTATTTCACTTGGTCCGTTCGGAGTGGGGAATTTTAGTACCTGGTAATAGGAAGATGGAACAGCTCTCATTTCGTGAGTCCACCATCGCCCCAAGATAGCATTGTATGGGGACGGCGCGTCGATAATGGAGAACCGGGTGGACAGGGTGATAGGTCCAGCTTTGACTGGTAAGACGACTTCTCCTAGGGGTTGCATCGAACTTCCTTCGAATCCTATCAAGGGGGTCTGTGCAGGGACAAGAATCGCCGGGTCCAACTCCGTCTTTGCAAAAGCATGGAGATACAGGATATCCGCCCCACTTCCAGGGTCAATGAGCACTCGCCTGATGTCGAAATCGCCAATTCTCATAGACAGGACAAGAGCATCGTAGTGAGGCCTGACCACAGTTGTCATGTCTTGATCAGTGAATGATAGGGCCTGCTCGACTTCTTTCGTCGTCGATCGCACTTGACAAACTTTTGCCACGTGTGATAACTTCCTTGCCTTCGCTCGGTACTGCTGCTCGACATCTACTTCCGGTGCTCGAGCGCGATGGATGACGTTTATGACTCCCTTCGGAGCTTCTCCGCCTCGGCTCATATGACCAGATGGCTCTCCCTCGTGAGACCGAATGGATGGCTCCGTAATATGCCTCTCTTCTCTTCCAGAATCCACGTATTCTCCCAGATAGCCCTCACGGACTAATCTTTCCAAGTATTCTCTCAGGATGCGACAACGATTTGTGAGATGCCCGTGGCATTTGTGGTACTGACAGTATTCGTGCGCCCTGGGTCCCGTGGTGACATCACGAACGGTCCGTGCTGGCCATTCGAAGTATGGTTTGTCTTCCATCGCCTTCATGATCGTCGCCGGGCTTGCTGAGAAGTTGACTTGACCACCACGAGACGCGAAAGGACGTTTATCTGTTGCTTGATTCTCCCTCTCCTTGTAATGCCCGGGTTCCTCTCGTCTCTGATAGGCACGGTCGTCCCGCCGCTGGAAATTGGACTGTAGATCCGTTCTCCTCGACGAGTCTGCATCTTGGCGGATTCCCAATGAGAGTCGGTTCGGTTCTCCTCGTCGTTCAACGTACACAACTTTTTCCTGTCGTGTGCGTCTTCGTGGTTCCTCGTCGCTGGAAGATGATTCATACTTTGGTCTCTTCCCTCTCTTCGAGGAGGGTCTGCTTCCCCATTCCACAGCATCTACCCCTCGTGCTCTGGGCCTCGTTGTTGCTGCAATATCCTCCTCCATCCTTCCGTACTTAGAGGCACGGACTATCAGCTCGTCCATCTTGATTGGACAGTCAAGGGCAAGAGACTCGTAGAGCTTGGAACTCTTGGGTATGGCATTCTTGAAGGCCGCTATGCAAGTGCAGTCCTCAATCTTGTTGATATTAGAGACTTCATCGGTAAACCGTTGAATAAAATCTCTAAGGGATTCCGCCGACTTCATTCTCATGGCGAAGAGTGAATCTGCGCCTGCTTTCTTCTTCTTGTTAATGATGTACTGGTCAATGAAAACTGATCTCAAATCAGCCATACACCTGATCGACCCCGCGGGTAGATTACGGAACCATCTCGCAACCGCTCCAGTCAGGCTGCTAGGAAAGGCTTTGCAGAGGAGATTTTCATCCGGGTTACGGACAGCCATAGCATTCTTGAAATCGGTCAGGTGGTCAATAGGATCTCTCCTCCCGTCGAACTTAACAAAGTTTGGTACCGTGAACTTTGATGGGGTATAAGATTCGACGATCTCCTTGGAGAAAGGGGACGTCTCCTCCTCGTCCTTGTACTTCTGAGCATACTGATCGAGAGAGGCTCCACCTGTCGTTCCTCTGACTCGAGCATTAATCAAGGCTTCCACGTCCTTGAGGGTCAGGCCTGTCTTCAATCCGTCGTCGCTGACACGGAGATCTCGATGTTCAGCATGAGCACCAAGAGAACCAAGGGCAGTTTCGTCAGTAGTAGGAGTGAGAGTGAATCTTCTTTCCAGATTCTCTGGTGCAGACGGCGAGATCGGGGCCGTTCCTCTGGGGGAAGGAGAAGAAGGGAAATTGAGTTTACGAGCTGCAGAGCCCCCTTTAGGAGATTCGTCATCGATCTCCAAGTTTCCGTGCTCCAAAGCATCAAGCCGCTCCTGCAGTGACTGTTGCTGGCTGACTATCTGGGCCAGAGTGGCCTGTTGTTGTTGTAATAGTAACAGGATGGGATCAGATATGGTCATGGGCCTTTCTGGTTATCCAGAAGATGGGCCTGATGCGAACGTTTGCATGGTGGAAGGGGTGCATGAAATGGCTTGAGGGGGCTGGTTTTCGATGATAGACTGGGGAGTTTGGTCTGCCATGCTGACCGAGAGGTGGTGTGAGCGAAGGGTGGTTTCGGCTTAAGATTTCCCACAGACGGAGGACGGATGTTTCGGCTTGAGATATCCCACAAACGGCGCCAATTTTGTGAGGGGAATTTACCGAAAGGACACGCGTCAGCAGCAACTCCTCCCAAGTTCTGATTTACTGGTAGAAGGTTGGAGTGGAGGGTGTGATACCCTGACCTGTACTCCGATGATTAAGTCAGTAGGTGTAGAAGATGATGAACAGTAAGAATATAATAGAGAGTTCGAAGGTCTTAGCTCTTCCCCTCCATCCTTTTCACACTGTTCTTCACAGGTTTATATAGGCCACCCTTGCCATGGCCATGGGCACCCATTGATGTCCATGCATACCTCGAATCCCTGATATGTACTTCAGTAATCATTTTAGATAGATCTCCCGGTCGTCCGTACTGCACGCGCATCTGCACACAAAAAGAGCAGGCAAAGAGTAGGAACTCGTCCGAGGTGACTGGCATTAAATGCAGCATTAAATGTCATTCAATGCCAAGACAATGTTACCCACCTACCATCGCAGAGGTAGGATCAGTCCCAGGCGACTGGGCAGTAACGCCAGATCTCATTATGTGTTAGGATACGCAATCGTTGACAACAAGACGATGGGTACGTCGTCAGAATGAGGACGTGATCGTCGTCCACGAGACCACGGGTCCGTCGTCAGAATGAGGACGTGATCGTCGTCCATGAGACCACGGGTCCGTCGTCAGAATGAGGACGTGATCGTCGTCCATGAGACCACGGGTCCGTCGTCTGAATGAGGACGTGATCGTCATCCACGAGACCACGTTCTCGTCGTCCATACGATAACGGGCCCGTCGTCGAGGGGACGACGGAAATGAGCTCAAACGATGACACCACACTGAGGACGAGCTCGTTGTTACCACACTTAGGTTTTTACGAAATTTACCCATTACAGTTTCATTCTTTCAAAGTATGTGATTGTAGCCTAACCTTTCTACCTATTAAAATAGAGTCTATGGGTAATCTCAAATGGCGTCCGAGTACTTCCGGTGCACGCTCGAGGCCTAGCCTCATAATCCATTCATCATCGAGCATGTGGCGCTAAAAGATGGGAGAAGTCATTTCATTTTCTCCCCTGTCTTTTAACTTCTCCCCAGTTGATATCTCTCCTTTTTTATCACCACATGGCAGATGATTGGGCCTCGGGTGTGTGCCAGCAGTAATCCAACCCCATCCCAAATATACTCTAAAACTTAACATTTTGCAGTTAATCATTAAGGGTCAACTTAACTTATTTTATTTTTCTAATGCCATTAACTCTAATCTTGACCATTTAATAATTGAACCTACTGTTAAGATTTCGATTTACATATAAGAGTACACTTTGGGAGTACCATAGACTAATTCATTAAAATAAATAAATAAATAAAATGAATTGAGAGAAAGAAATCAAAACTTGGGACACATTTGCTAGCCCGATCTCTCAACCCGCAAGAACCCTAGGGATTTTCACAAGTACAGATTAGTTACTAAGCTTGCTGTAACACCATTAACAGAAAACACACCAAATAAATGTGTCCCGTCAACCATGTAAAGGAACATGATCCTTCAACTATTTGTCATAATGCACTCACTTTTCACCATTATATCCTAAATGCATTTAGAATTGTGAAAAACGAAGGGATGTTTAATGGAAGCAGTTCTTCCTATTAAAGTTGAAATATAATCTTGTACTAATGAAAGCAGAAATAAAAGAAGTTGAATGAGTGGGAGCAACGTTTGATAAGCTTAACTTGATTGAGGAAAAATGTTTGCCATTTGTCATGATCACTATTATATGAAGAGGATGACACGGACCTATGTGAAGATTGTGACACCTCGAGAGTTGAAATCCAAATTCCCGTGGGGTCGTTTGAACGACCTAGGAGGCGTTTGAAAGCCCCCTTTGGGAAATTACAGAAATGCGATTATTTTTTATTTTTACTTAAAATGAGTTCCTACCTTGACCCCCCACGCTTCTTAATGAATAGGCATTTAATCAAAGAACTACCCGTGTTCATGTATGACAATATCTACCTTATAAATGCATAAAAGACATTCCAAGCTACAAAATATATGACATGCCCAAGAAAATATCAAAATTATAGTTTAGACCAATTTCAGATATATCTATCTAATTTTAACACCGGATAGTTAAGTAGAAACTTAATCACTTTGTCACATTTAGTGCATAGTCTTTCAAATAGTCAAGTGTGTAGTGAGGATCTGACTGGACTCTAGTCTTAAGTTTTTATTCCTAGTGAGGATTTGATATTAATCCACTAAGGAAACTGTCGCGACCCAAAATCCCACCTAAGATAAATGAGACTTTGACGTCGTGACTAATACTTAAACTATTATGTCAAAGAGTAAACAATGCATAACAAATAATGAACTTGAAAATTTTCTCTATATAAAAGTTTTTTTAAGTGTTAACATAGATAAAAGACTGAATGAAAAATACAACCTGTACACAAGATCCAACACTTGAGTTACTAACTCAAGCCTACATGAAAATCCCCAATACAAAATCTCAAAATACATGTCTCTTTCACTTAAACTCAACCATAAGGTCACATGTCAAGGCACCTAACATCTGTATGACAATCCCAAGCAAGCTCCTGCTCTCTATGAACCCCCTCGAATCATGGCTTCGGAGCACGACCATTCAACCTGGAACTCACCGAAATAACAGATCGGCTGAGTATTGAATACTCATCGTATATATACTACTAACTAACCATGTTACAATGGATTAATATGTCATACAGGATACAATTCTTCATAACATATACATAATCAAAGTGTAGAAGTGAAGACAAGATAATAAATACATAATCTCGAAATCATATTTTAAGTTCATGCTTTAACAAAACGTATTTCAAATATCTTATGAGTCTTGTGAGTTCCTTATGCATCTTATGAATCTTGTGGGCACCTTATACGTCTTATGAGATTCTTAGCTTATGAGATTATTCTTTTCACTTTTCTTGTACTTACTTTGAGACAGATGTTAGTACCCGTACTTGGTCATAGTAATATTAGCATCCTCTCTTGCTTTCTTGTTAACTTGCTTATGAGTTTCTTATGAACTTACTTTCATGGAAACAGATGATAGTGTACGTACCTGGTCATAGTACACTAAACATCATATCTTACTTATCTTGGAAACAGATACTAGTGCCTCTACTTGGTCATAGTACACTAAATCCTTTTATATTCTTTATTTTACTTGGAGATAGATACTAGTACCCGTACCTGGTCATAGTATACAAGTATCCTCTCATATCTATTTGGAAACGGATGTTAGTGCTCGTACCTGATTATAATACACTAATATCCTTACTTATCTTGGAAACAAAAAACTAGTACCCGTACCTAGTCATAGTACACTAAATCTTTTCATATTCTTTATTTTACTTGGAAATAGATACTAGTACCCATACCTGGTCATAGCATATCAGTATCCTATCATACTTACTTAGAAACGGATGTTAGTGCCCATACCTGGTCATAGTACACTAACATCTTTTCCTACTTATCTTGGAAACAGATACTAGTGCCCATACCTGGTCATAGTACACTAGATCCCTTCATATTCTTTATTTTAATTGGAAACAGATACTGGTACCTGTACCTAATCATAGTATACCAGTATCCTCTCATATTTATTTGAAAACAGATGTTAGTGCCCGTACCTAGTCATAGTACACTAACATCATTTCATGCTTTACATTTCTTACTTCTTTTCTTGTGAGCTTGCATTTCCTTTCTTATAATTTTCTTTTCTTTTCTTACAACTTTATTTCTCCTTTCTTATAAACTTTTCTTGTGATCTTTTTTTTCTTATTAGTCTTGTAATACATATAGATAATACACTCACACATGTGCATAGTGCTTGTGAACATCATGGAGTAATTATGAACATCATAGTAATCATAGAAAGCATTTAAAACATGGAGACATATGCATGAAATTTCATTTATAGCCTGGACATACATGTACATGGGTTGGTTAGCTTTATTTCATGCAAAACATATTTTACGATTCATACTTGATACAACCCCCGCTTTAATCTAACATAATCCATAACCATAGTTTAACAAGAACAAGGTCTTATTCCTTGATTTCATTTCTTTTGTACAAGGATAATTGGTAGATTGTGTCTACACTCTTTCCATAAAAACACATCCCTTAAATCTTACTTAACCTACATGAACCTAACAAAACCATCTAAGCAAGAGTAGTTATACTCTCTTTTATCAAAACTCATCCCTTTTCACATTCCTTTTCGTCAATGAATGATGACCTTGTTAAAGAGTGAAGGGTATTTACCCTTTCTAATTAAAAACCATGCCTCAATAAAGTCATAGCATACTTTAAATCTTGCTTTTTCATAGGTGAAGTCTAACAAAGATAGTTAGTAGCAAGTAGCTACAAATACAAGGCCATAAACCTCGATTTCATTTCATGCTTTTCATTTCATGCTTTTCAATTGTATACACGTACTAGGTTATATATCCTACTTGTCTTTAATAACATACATCAAGCTTACAATACCAGGAACAAAATCCTATACCTTGATTTTACTTCATTTATTTGGTTGGTATGCACATACTAGGCTATACACTTTAACTTCATCCCAAAACATGGTTTACATCTTACTTTTACAAAAAGGAATACGATAATAATAATACATATTAATGGATTATAGCAAGGAAGGTTGGTAGAATGTATCTACCTTGAAAATTTAGGGGAAAGACTTGAAAAGGCTTGAGAACACTTGTGGAAGTGAGATCCAAGCTTTAAGTGATGAATTTGTGTTTGAGGAAGAAGATCCAAGCTTGAGGAATGCTTTAGACATGAAATCCGAGCTTGAGGAAGAAGATCCATGCTTTGGGGAAGCTTGGAAGTAAGATTCGAGCTCCTCCTTAATCTCACACGAAAAGCCCTCGTTGAAACCCTAGATCACTCTCTTTTTCTCTCAAAGATGTCTCTCAAAGTGTTACAACCTTTAACCCCACGAAAATTGGGTATTTATAGAGTTAGGGTTGCCAAAAATCGAAAATACCCTTCACGCGTAACTATGGCGTAGTGTTTTGAAACTCAATCCATCCCTAAGATGAGGTCAAAATCCTTCATCTCTAATACTATGAGATCAACAGTCATCTGCACACTATTAACTTGAATAGGACACTAATCATAGAAGATCTTGGTGCACGAAATCTTTCTAGACTGTGTGGTGATCGACATCATGTGCTCTAATGTGTCAGACTTAATTCTATTATTTTAAGCAAAACGTGAAGACACAAAAGAATGTGTAGAGCCAGTGTTTATTAATGTTATAGCAGGAATTTGAAAGAGACGCATCTTACCTTCTATAACGTCATCATGCATATTCCTTGGATTCTTCCTGAGTAATAGCAAAGAGACGACATTTGCTTCCATCCGTCAATTGCTTTGGTAACTTCAGACAATATCTCCTGATATGACCTGTTTTGCCAAAATGATATCACGTTCCAGAAATTGCTCGACAATTTTTAGATTTGTGACTCATCATACCACAATGACCACAAGTTGGTACTGCCTTTTTAGTATCCTTTTCTTGCTTGTTCTCTTTAAATTTTCTTTTCTTGTTTCCATCTCCTAATGGTTTCTTGTCCCAAGTCTTCCCGACTGGTTTCTTCCATTTGTCAGAACTAGGCTTTCGAAATTCCTCATGAACTCTTTCAATATTCAAAGCCCGATCCAAAATATCTGTAAACGACGTAAATCGTTGAACTGCTAACTTCCCTCAGATTGCAATCTTCAATCCTTCTTCAAACTTGTCAATCCTCCATTGCTCATCTTCTACCAATCGTGGAGCAAACCTCGATAGTTCATTAAACTTTTGCTCATACTCACTAATACTAAAACTCCCTTGTGTGAGTTGAAGAAATTCGATTTATTTTCTATTCTTCATAGCAGATTAAAAATATTTCTTATAAAATAGCTCGATGAATCTTACCCATGGGATAGGCCTGTGGTCCGCTAGGATGGTTCTCTTGACTGTTATCCACCAGTATTCAGCTTCTTCTTCTAACATAAACACTGCTAATTCGGTTTTGTTTTCCTCAACACAAGCCATCACTCGAAAAATCTTCTTAATACCTCAAATCCATTTTTCTGTCACTAATGGATCAGTAGACTCAGAAAATGTTAGCGGCCTCAATCTATTGAATTGCTCTAATCAGCTTTCATTTATTTGGTTCAAAGCTGGCACAACCAGAATATTATTCAAGTTCTGTTGTTGTTGTATCAGGTTTGCTAAGGCTGTTATGGTTTCAAAGGCTCCGGCTAGGGTATCGTTGGGTGCTCTCCTACACGGCATGTTTTTCCTATTAAAGTAAATAATACTTTAATAATTAATTTAAAAATACAAACAAGGCAAACAATTCACTAAAAGCCAAAAATCATAATATACATATAAATTATGGATATTACATTCTTTGAAAGAAAACATTAAACTAATATCTTTAGTTCATAACCTAAACATATAAGGCTCTAAATAGTGTTCCTAGATCCCAAACTAAACCCCTCAGAGTTATCTCCCAAACTCTCTTCCCATAAATCTTTCGAGAAGCAATCATTTGAATCCACTTTTCAGTCACTAAAGGATCAATAAATCCTAAAAATGATGCAGACTTTAATTATTTATGTCATTTTGAAGTCATCAAAATATTTTAGGATACTATCATTCTCAATCGGAACTTAAAGATATAACTATTTTTGTCCAACTATAAACGATCATATCAAAGTTATCCACAACACTTTCTTCAAATTCATCTTAAACATTATGAAGATTACTCATGATTTCTTTCTTGTAGTTTGCATCTTTCATCATAAATCACTATTAATATAATCCAATCATTCTGTGATCTAGTTTGCATAATCATCTCGATTAGCCATATCATCTAATCCAAGCACATTTGCCCTAGTCTATACTACTAGTATCTATGTTTATAACTAGATTTTTTTTGTATATCTATGTATAAAACTAAATTTTGTACATAGGTACATGATATGATGGGAATTGTCCGCTCTGCTACCAACTGTCACGACCCGACTTAAACTTAACATTTCACTAATGAAATTTAAGTGGAAATCCGACTGTGAGATCCTCTTTTCTATATATTGTGGAAGTGTAAAATATCAAGGAAATTTAAAATTTTTAAACCCTTCCTTTTTCCATTCGCAATTGTCATCATATCATGTCCATATGAAACTTAAAGTTTACATAACCAATTTAATTACATCAAATTGAAATAATATAATAAAATATAAAAGATTAATTAAAGCGACTCCTTCATTCCTCGAACGTCACTTCCCAATCGTTCCTTCACTGTTCATCTGGTGATGTAAAATGTCAGTGAGCAATGAAGCCCAATAAGAATATTCAATAATATTGTGCTAAATAATAAATTAGAATAAGCATAACATAAAATTTAATTAAACACTTTTCACCATAATATAATATTAAAACTCTCAATATTACTTTCGACATTTCTTTTAAACATCCTGTACTTGGATCCGGTTTATCTTAATCCTATCTCTCATGAAGATCACCGAAAGGTACACCTCTTTAGGCTCATCCGTCTTGGAATTTTGATTAATCCCTCATGAGTTTTGCCAAATGGTCTTCCTTTACCTCGCCACTATCTTGAGAAGTTTTAAGATAAACATTCTTTATCTTTCCTTTTTGTTTTCATTTTCCAGACTTATCTTAGTCCTACCTCTCAAGTTGATTGCTGAAAGGTGCACCTCTTTAGACTCATTCCCTCTTGGAGTTATCATTAACCCCTCATGAATATTTGCCAAACAGTCTTCCTTTATTTTGCCACTGTCGTGAGACCTTTTTAAGATAAGCGTATTTATCTTTTCCTTGCCTTTTCCTCATTAAGATAATATAAGATAAATTATCGCTTTTCCTTTCACTTGTATACAAATCATCTCATTATGATTATACAATTTCCATTCCAATTATCTTTATTATAGTTACCTTCTAAATTTTTCATAACTATAATCCTTATAATTTAAAATAACATTTCTCTTATTTCAATTTTATCCATTTCCTAATCATAGATTTAAAAGGAATTATACGCATGAAATATAAAACACATCAACATAGAAATATAAATTGATAATAGCTCTAGCATTAATTTGAATGAGTTTAACATCGGCCTCATTCCATTCTTCCTCTATTTTGGGTAATTGAACCCCTCAATGAGTTTTCATAGGAAGATGAGGGCCCTTTACTATAACTCTCCAACATTCATAGTCAATAGCTTGGAAGTAGTACATCATGCGGGTTTTCCAATAGTTGTAGTTTTCTCCATTGAACAATGGAGGCCCAGAAGTTTTTTGGCCCTCTCCTAATCCGATTGCAAAAACATTTGTCATTATAAATCTTTACTCTAAGGTTGTTAAACCGAAAATCTATAGAGTTCAGGCTCTGATACCAATTGTTGCCCAGTTATTGGACCCTAGAGGGGGGTGATTAGGGTCAATGACAGATTTAAATTAATATTTAGCTCCTATTTGCGAAATTTAAGATTGAGCTAAATTAGCAATGATAGAAACAATTAATTACAAAGATAAATGAAATGATATGAGATAGAGAGTGAAAACACATCAGAATTGTTATCGGGGTTTGGCACTCCTGCCTACGTCCCTGCCTCAAGCTCTCCGGCCCAAATGATTCAACTCGATTTCACTATCTCACGAGCTTCTTCCCGGGTGAAGCCCAAACCTTTAAAATCCTTTTCCCAGGTAAGGATTACCACCTTCAATGCAAGTGAACACCCTCTCTTGACTTCACAAAGCTCTTCGGCTTCATAGACAAGAATTTTAGATTCTTAATTTCCTTTAATACAAAAGATTTGTTGGATTTGAATCCAAATAATAAAGCTCCTTAATGAGCTGAATAAGATTGAAATGAATACTCTGAAAATATCTCCAAAGATTGGGAGTTGAAAGCTCTTATACTGAGAGTTTGGGATTCTAGGTTTTCAACGTATATTCTTGATGAGAATTGAATACAGCTAGAGATTTGATTTATATTCATTCAAGAGTTGTTTGATGTTTATAAATGAACTCAATTTATAACTGAGCATTCAATCTAGCCGTTGTGAACTAATTAAATACGAAAATGGCCATTAAAAAACTAGCCGTTAGAGTGTTCGCGTAAGCAGTTGTCGACAAGTGCACCAAAGTACAGCTCAGTCGTCGACGAGTGAAATTGTTGAATTGAATATCAGCTACTGTTTCTTCCACTCGTTGACAAGTGCTGGGACTATTGTCCCACTCGTCAACGAGTCCTCCGTTTTTCAACAGAAAACTCATCTCTTTAAGACCAATAAGATGTGAATGAATTATTTGGCCTTTTAGCATCCTTTTACCATGATTTTAAACATCTTTTAAAATGTCCTAGGGCCTTGAAGATGTGAATGAATTCTTTGGTCTTTTAGCATCCTTTTACCATGATTTTAAACATCTTTTAAAATGTCCTAGGGCCTTGAAATGATTTGTAATTAAGTCATGACTTCCTAAGGTGAATCTATAGTTTTGAGCATTTCAACTTTCCAAGTTAATGAAGACTTTTTACATAAGTCCTAGACTCTTCAAAGTAAAAGAAAATAATTTTAAACCATCTTGAGAGTCTTCAATCTTCTAGTCTTGATCTTGAGTTATTTTCACTTTGACTTCATGATCCGACTTGGACTTTCGGTGAAAACTTCAATCTTCAGTGAATCTTCAATTTTGGCTTCAACTTTGAAATGATTAGTTCTTTATTTTGGATATAGTCTTTTAATTATCTTCTATGTGATATTGGAATTTGAATCTTGAAACTCGCATTGTACATGGAACCTTTTCTCTTGATGGATCATCTTTGACATGTGAAGCTCTTTCCATGCTTCAAGCTTTGAATGTTGGGCTAATGTTCTTGCAATCTGAATTTTATATAAACTTCATAGAAACATTAGTATCAAAATGATAATTTCATTATTATGTTATCAAAATTATTAGGGGTACACAGGGTTGTAACCTTTAGGCTAACATACCCCACCCTACCCCATCAGGCAGACATCTCATCGACTCATCATCCATTTCTCTTCATTATTATACTATTATACTAATATCCAATCAAGAAAAATATGCCAAAAAACATCTATATTTTAATGGAAACCTTTTACAAATGTGATATTAAAACTACAAAAATATCTTTCATTGAGTTCTAATCTCTCTTTTGTTCTTGTCGTGTATATCAACATCACAAATTTTTTTTTTGTTTTGTTTTGTTTTTTTTTGGAAAAGTCACTTAGGAGGAGTGGGGGCTTTGGCAAACCCCTACCTGTTTATTAGAAAGAAAATAAGATGGGGGGGGGGGGGGGACATAAAACCTTACCCCTACAAATAAAAAGAGGGGGGGGGGGCATAAAACCATACCCCTACCAAGACTCAAAGAAAGCGGGGAGGACATAAAACCTACCCCTAAAAAGAAACACACTAATATAGGGGGGGGGGGGGGGGGAATTAAAAACCCCTAACCCTAAATACAACTTACCAACCCCCACTTTATCCAGAAAGATAAGGGCCTTTAGGCGAGTAGGGCAATCCTGATTAGTCTGGAACAATCCCGAGCTCTGAACATCACACCCATAATTAGCTAGGAAATAAGCAACCTGGTTTGCTTCTCTGAAAATATGAGTTAAAGATGAGCTAATATGATTGATTTTTTTAATTTTTTGGTTCCAGTACCAAACAGTCCAAGGATGATAACATTTACCATTCCATGCTTCTACAAGAATTTTAGAGTCAGACTCTACCTCAATCTGATTATAACCTAGAGATCGACAAAGAGAGATGTCATCCAGAAGGGCTCTAGTTTCAGCAACATAGCTTGTGCAATAGTCATAAAATGAAAAGAAACAAGCAAGCATATCACCCTGATAATTACGAATAATACCTCCTCCACCAGCTAATCCAGGATTTCCTCGAGAAGCTCCATCAACATTTAACTTTATTGTCCCTTGAAGAGGTCGAATCCATTTAATAATAGAGATAGACTTTTGGCTTGGGGAAGGGGAGACTCATTGCTGAAAAGAGAGAGATCCAATCTTTGTTTTGAAGGTAAGTTGCCCAGCTCCAAAAGCCACCCTTTTATTCTAGCAATGATAATGTCTGGAGGCTTCCGAACATTTTTGAATCTTCTCAAACATGTCTCCTTCCAAACTTCCCAAATGATGAGCAGAGGGAGGATATTGAATAGAACATTATGATGCCTTTCATAAGCTCTGAACCACCGTCGCAGAAGACATTGGATGGAATCACTGGGCTGCAAAACAATGGAACAAAATCCAGCAAAATAATTCCAAACGCTAACTGCAATATCACTGTGGAAAAGAAGATGTGACAACGTTTCAATATTTCCAGTGTTACAACAATAGCAACGACTAACAAGAGGAATACCTGTAGATTGAATCATATTATCTGTCGATATGGCACCATACATTACCTTCTAACCAAAAATCTGAATTTTTTTTGGAATATTAGAATTCCAAATATTTAAACTCCAATCCTTACGAGCATGAGAGTTGCGAATCGCATCCTAAGCAGATTTAACAGTAAACTTACCATTAGGACTGGGATTCCAAATGAAAATATCATCAGAATCAGAAGTAAAGTAACCTGCAGATCGTATTTCTATCTTCAATTGATCAGGAATATAGTCATTAACAAGATCGAAATCCCAAGTACCATTAGAATCCAACATATCTGAAATGAATGGAAAAATTTGAGGCAGATATAAAGTAAGGTCTATAAGAGGAACTTCACCAAACCAACAATCTAACCAAAAGTTTATCTTAGTACCTTTTCCAATTAAGGCAGTTGATTTATATAGCACATATTTACATAAATGACTAATTTTAAGCCAAGTTTTTTAAGCACCAGGATTATAAGAAGCTTGCCATATATGATTAAAGTGAAATTTATTCCTGAAAAAATTAGACCAAAGATTATTCGATTGATAGAGATTCCATATTTGTTTCATTTTAAGAGCATTAGAAAAATCATTCATTTTGCGAATACCGAAACCCCCTTCCAACTGTCAAAGGGAGCAAATATTCCAATTTATTCAATGACGTTTTCTAACCTCACTTGTATTATTCCAAAAAAAATGGGCCATGATTCTATCAATCTGAGAATTAATACCTTTGGGCACATGAATGCCCGCAAGAAGGTATGTGGGCACAGAAGAAAGGACATGTTTAATAAAAATGAGACGACCACCTGCCGAAAGAAGCTTGGATTTCCAGCTTTCCACCTTAGAGGATATTTTATCAATAAGAGAGATAAAATAGCTCTTCTTAAGGCGACCTTTATAAAGAGGGACTCCTAGATAAATAAAGGGAAAGTTTTTCCTAGAAATACTTACCCAATTAGCAATATTATTCACTCTCATACAGTTTAATTTATCAGAACAATAAAAAGAACTTTTTGATCTATTAATCAGTTGGCCTGAAGATTTCTCATAAATAGAAATGATATCAAAAATTTTCTGAATATTATGTTTCCTTCCATTACAGAAAATGAGAGTATCATCAGCAAATAGGAGATGAGAATCAGGATTACCATACCTGCCAAGTTTATAATTAGAAGAAAGGTTCTCAGATATAGTCTTAAGACCCCTGTTAAGAACTTCTTCTGCAATAATGAAAAGAGCAGGAGATAAGGGTCCCCCTGACGAAGACCCTGCGAACTCTGAAAAAATCCATGAAGACAGCCATTAATAAGAATAGAGAAAGATTGATTAGTAAGACAGCCACAGATCAATCTAATAGATTCTTCCTTAAATCCCATCTTAGAAAGAATAAAAAGAATGAAGTTCCATTCCATTCTATCATGAGCTTTAGACATATCAATTTTAAAAATAATATTACCTCTTGGGATTTTCCTATCAATATCTTGCACCATCTCTTGAGCTATACTAACATTATCAAGAATATTTCTTTCTTTAACAAAAGCACTTTGCTCATTAGATATAATGTAAGGAAGCAATAAACTAATACGATCAGCCAAAATATGAGATATAATCTTGTAAAGAAAGTTACATAAGCTGATAGGTCTAAAATCCGAGAAAGTCATAGGAAATTTACTTTTAGGAATTAAGGCAACAGCTGTAGCATTTATAGCTCTAGGAATTTTAGCAGTTAAGAAAAAATGAGTAATAGCCTGAAAAAGGTTCTTCTCAATAATGTTCCAGCAAGAATGAAAAAAGTGACCTGAAAACCCATCAGGTCCAAGAGCACTATCTGCAGACATGCTAAAAACAACCTTTTTAATTTCTTCTAAGGAGGGAAGAGAAGATATAACATTATTGCTTTCCTCAGTAATGATACAAGGAATATGATGCAAAATATTATCATCAATAATAGTATTATCAGAAGTGAGCAAATTTTTGAAAAAATTAACCGCTTCAGATCCAATATCATCTTGAGATTCCAGCCAAATACCTTGATCATCTTTTATTCTAGAAATGCAATTTATGCCTCTTTTAGATTTAGTGATCATATGAAAAAATTTTGTATTGTTATCACCTTCTCTTAGCCATTGAACTCTAGATTTCTGTCTCTAGAAAATTTATTCATAAAGGAGAACAGTCTGTAATTCAATTTTAAGATTAGATAAAGAAGTATTTTTTGCATCATCCCAAGACCTTTGAATATCATCTTCCGAATAAGAGATTTGACTCTCTAGAGAGTTAATCTTTTGGAAAATGTTACCAAAAACATCTCTATTCCAACTCTTTAAAGAAATTTTAAGTCTTTTCAGTTTAAGGAAAAAGGAAATAAGGGGATTAGCTAAAATTGGAGGCCCCCAAGATTCAGAAACAATTTTGGAAAAGTCCGGATGCTTCAGCCACATTTGTTGAAATTTAAAAGAAGAGGGTTTTCTAGTAAGAGTATTACCAAACTCCAAGAACATTGGAGCATGATCCGAAAAAAATTCTAGAAATATGTTTAATTGAAGTAGAATTGAAAATATTAGACCAAACAGGGTTAAATAAAATACAATCTAAACGGGCATAAATACGATGTTTACCTACCTAGTTGTTGCACTAAGTGAACCTATTACCAGAAAAGCCCAGATCCATCAAACCCAAATCATTGATCATATTATTAAGATCCTCCATAGATTCCATGTTAAACTCTCTTCCACCCAGTTTTTCTTCAGAAGCAGCAATAGCATTGAAGTCACCACCTATAAAAAAAGAGCCAGAAAAAGCAAAAAAAGCAACACAAAGGTCTTCCCAGAGAGTTAACCTTTCCCTCCTAGAGCATTTAGCATATATAAAAGCACATCTAATAATAGTAAAATCAATAGACGAAATATCAACTATTATCATTTGATCAGAAGAGGAAACATAATGAACTTGAAGATGTTGCTTCCAAAATAGCCAAATTTTAGCATGAGCAAATTGATCATCTATATGCTTATCCATATTGATAAAAGAATGAACTTCTTGAATAACATCCAATTTCTTTTTTGGTTCTATAATAGCCGTAAAGTCAATATGGTTAGAAGAAATCAACTGCTTTAATCTAGTTTTAGAAGCTAGATTTCCTATACCTCGAATATTCCAAATAAGAAATTTATTCATTAATAACAATATGAGAATTTGAGGCCAAGGAAAGGATCGCTGATTTAGCTCGAGTAATTCTCCTGGAGGCAAGGATAGGATTGGTGTGTTTGTTTTTTCTCTTACCTGTTTTCTCATGGTATGAAGAGAATAGTTTAGAAGTAAGCAATCTTTGGGAAAACTTTTTCCCTTCAGCCTTAAAGGCTGCAATATCTTTTCTTAAGCAAGGATTTATGTTAGAATGAAATTCAAGAGATTGGGAATGTTCCCATAACATATTTTCAGAATACAACAGATTTTTGGATTTGGGAAAATCATCTAAATCTTGAAAAGGTTTCTCCCACATACAATAATAGGTGGGATGGTTAGAAACAACATTATAGTTTCTTCTACTGTCTTTCCAAAGGCCATGCAAATCTGAATTAGAAAGACTTTTTTTATTGATTATCGAAGATCTATTATTTAGAGTTTCATCCAATTCAAGAATATTATCTTTCCATCTGATCAAATTTTCATGAACTTGCTTATTTAGCAGGCCAATATTGGACTCAATTAGATCTGTACCAGTCCTATTAGAATCAGTTTTATCCCTTAAATCAACTAAGGATTCCATTTCCACCAATGCAAGATGATGAGTTTTCTCAATTAACAATCCAATATTAGTCACGGTTAAATCTGTAGCAAGCCTATTAGTAACCGTTTTATCTTGGAAATCAATTAAAGATTCCGTTTCCAGCAATGCAAGATCTTTGGAATGGGATAATAGTAACTTACCTGCTATTGGAGATGAAGCAAGATCTGTAAAAAAGTTACCTTGATCTTTGGCTATTGCTATAGAAGATTCACCGATCACTACAAGAGGAATAGAGATTTCAGAATTGATTCCCTTACCTGTAACCGCATCCACATAGGCTGGAGTTTGATTTTCCATTTGAATATTTAGATCTGGGTTTGTATCTAAGTTGAGGTCACTGTTTTGGATCTGTAATACTGAATCCGAAAGCTTATCATCTCCAGAATTTTTATTTTCTGCAAATTTTTTCACTACCCATTGTTTGGTAGTGGTTTTTAACGGTCCTTCCTCAGCATCTTTATGCACCTCTTCCCTTTCTTTGCGTTCTATTACTTTAGATCTAGGAATAAGTCTGCCTTTAATCCCCACGCCACACAAAGCTTCCTCATGTCCAAGTTTTTTGCACTTTTTACAAAACAAAAACTTTTTTTCATATTCTACCGATTGCCATCGACCTTGATTCTGCAAACCCCACCAAAAGCTTTCCAGGTTTTGTTTGAGAAGATCAATCTCAATGCAAATACGTGTTGCACTTGGTCTAGAAATAGATCTTGTGGCTCCATCAATTTTCAGAACCTTCCCAAAGATGCTTCCAATAGATATAAGAGCAGATTCATTGAATAAGTGTAGGGGAAGATTAGGAAGACAAACCCATATAGGAACTATGGAGGATTCAGCCCCTGAGATGAAGGATGGAGTCCACTTGAAAAATCTGAATAGAAAACCTTTGATGTAGACGACCTCCTTGATCCAAATCATTAAATAATCGTCCTTCGAAGTAAACATAAATAATAAATGTCTCGAGTCAAGAATAACAACTGTGAATCCCATTCGCAGTCCCTCGGATTTCTTTATATGAGCCTTTATCTCGTCAAGAGAGGGACGACCGTATGAACATTTAGCCACGAGGGAAAGATGATGTGGTTGGGCTAGAGCAGAATTTTCTTCCTCCGAGAAAAAGATTGCAGGCTCTCCTTGTAAGAAGAAGGTGATTTGAGAGGGATAGAAGAAGAAGGGATTTGGGAAGGTTTTCCTACAATTTCTACATAGGAGAAAGATGAGTTGGGCGGTTGGCCAGGGGGATCTCCCTCCTTGCCGCCGGCTGCCCTAGGGTTTTCCATGAAACCCTAGGCAAAAACTACAACGAAACTTGCTAACATACACCTAAAAGAATATCTTGCTAACTTGCACCTCTAGAGCACTTAGATGTTACAATGGAGCCCCCAGTAGGAGGGGGAATGGAAAATTGGACAGTAGAAGAAAGGCTATCGTTGAGCCCTTTTTGAGCAAGATCATGAGCCAATGAGTTAGTAGATCGGTGGATATGATGGAAGGAAATCTCTCCATAGTATGCACGAAGCAGCCTGATGTCTTCGAGTAATGGCCTCAGCTCAGCATGGGCATTAGGAGTTTGACCGTTGATCGCATCTACAACTTCCTTAGAATCGGATTCCACCACAGCATGGGACCACTGGTGATCAATTACCATTTGCATTCCGGAACGAATAGCCGATGCTTCTGCCACTCAAGAAGATCCACCAGATAGAACTATAATAGACGTATAAAGCACCATTCCAAGGTGATTTCTTGCGATAACCCCTACCCCAGCTGAGCCGGTTGGCTAGGACCTTGGCGATAATCTTGTAAAGGACGTTGCACAAGCTTATGGGATGATATTGGTTTAGTTCTTCAGGGTCTTTAGTCTTCGGAATGAGAACGAGGTGAGTGAAGTTGATTTGTTTAAGGAGATAGCCAGTCCTAAAGATTTCATGAACCACTGCAAACACCTTTTGGTATATGGTAGCCTAATGTCGCTGAAAGAATGCCCCACGCATGCCATTAGGCCCGGGAGCCTTGAGGGAGCCTATCTGGAATACTGACGTCCGAATTTCCTCCTTGGTAACCTCCCGGCACAGATCAACATTATCTTGCTCGACTATTAGACATGATGCCCAGAAAAGTCATTTAGATTGTAAGATTCTTATTAATTTGATTAATAGAGACTTCTTCTTTATCTATTGTGAATTCATTATGGGTAATTGACCATGATCTTGAGATGATCTATACGATATGAGATATTGACAAAGGTCCATAGGATATATTGTAGGAAAGCTATGTGATGGGACTATC
Source organism: Tetracentron sinense (assembly GCA_015143295.1). Taxonomy (NCBI): domain Eukaryota; kingdom Viridiplantae; phylum Streptophyta; class Magnoliopsida; order Trochodendrales; family Trochodendraceae; genus Tetracentron; species Tetracentron sinense. The sequence continues at coordinate 21,951,085 of CM026573.1, forward strand.
ACAAGCAGATAGAGCTTTCTAGTTCCTTATACCTTATATTGTCATTGCTATGGGTGAAGCTGGGCACTTCACTTATATGGCTGCCACAATGCTAAGATGTTCTCAATAGTTGAGATGTAGTTTTATCTCAAACTATTGTAGTGGAGACTACACATCAGCATATGGGTGCTTAAATGTACACTGACTGATTGCATGAAATGAGACACCTCTTGCATAAATATACTATCAGATAGTTGGTCTCTCATTCACATTGAACAGTTTCAATGATCCTTAGATCTGATGAGTTCATTTATAACTGAGCAGTAATCTGACTATTTTGATTCCACCAAAGTACTCTCTACCTTAGGGAATATGATTCAGTGACAGTTGAATAGTTAGAAAGTTGTTCGAGTCATGATGAATTTCAAACAAGAAATCCATGCTCATTAAATTGAGAGATTATCTAAGTTCCAAGTAAGACAGTCGATTAAGCTTAAATCCTACGTAGGTGATTTTGAAACAAAATAAGTTTGAAATATATTTTTATTAAAATACATTATACTTATAAAAAGGTTTTTATCAAAATGTTTTACATGAGAAAATGTTTCTCATAGCTTAATCAGAAGTCTTGAAAATCCGGATGATGTGCAATGGGCTATGAGTTAGATAGTATATTAATCTTGAAGGCCCATTAGGGATAATGTAATTAGAATGATCAATTGAATTAAAAATTTCATGTGACAGAATCCGTATTGGTTAATTTTCTTACATTGAGATTCAATTACAACATGGATATCTCACGTCACTTGCAATTCTGATGTAATTCCTGTTTAGGATCAATGGGATAACATTTGGTAAGTCAGGGTTTGAATGTCCCAGAGCAATTTGTGGAGATGCTCACAGAAGAAATACAAGCTCATAAATTGATCAAATGTTAATCAATTATTTAAATGATTAAATGTTAATCATTGATTAAATAGATTAAAAGTTAATCTATTGTTTAAATTAATTGTTAATTTAATTTGAAAGATTATATTTGTCGCGACCCAAAATACCCCTAGGAGTTAGGGATACTTTGACCCATGACAGTCGTATCATACCTCCAATATGATACATAAGGCACACATGGAAACTTGTCAGAGTACACAGATATACACAACGAAAACAATATACAATGCATAGCGGAAGCCAAATATACTAAACATAACAGAAGCCAAAATACAACTGGATACTCCTAACTCTTGGTCCAAGTATGAACTAACAAAATATACATGTATGTAAATATCCAAAAAGGGTGGAGTGCACAAGTCTCACTCTCACTTAACAAAATATCAAGCATCTTTCTAACTACTGTCGATCAACAGAAATCGAAGTCATGACACCTATCAAATGACCCATCATCCTGGTAGTGATCCATGGAAGGCTCCGGGTTGAAGTACTCCTCCTCTACCCAAGGCTCCGTGCCACACAAATCAAACGGAGCCCGAGAACCTGCCGATGATAACAAATATCGGATGAGCGTGGAATAATCAGCGTATACAAACTACTAACAACAAAGCAATAATAGCATAGAGCATACAAATCATGGAGATGAAATCCTTAAAACATGTCGAAGCGTGGAAACCGTAAAATAACACATGTGATGAAATCCGAAACCAACACCGTATGAGTCATGCCATAATCATAGCCTTGTGAGTTCATAGAGTTCATGGAGTTAGTTAGAGTTGCTTATGATCCGTAGAGACATAGAGCAAATACCGTAGAGCATATCCATAGAGCAAAACATAGAGATCTTAGAGCATTCGTATTCATGATCCTTAGAGCTTGTGAACCGATCTTAGAGGTTATCATAGAGTTCTTGTGAGTTTAGTATGATCCTTTTAAGCTTGTGAACCGATCTTAGACAAATCATGGAGTTACTTAGAATCATCATTTAAGTCACTTATTTCAAAAACCCTTTTTCGTACTTTGAGAAATCCATGGAAAAACCTTGATTCATGCAAGACATGCGGACATATGAGCATATGAGAGTATTAGCATATTTAAACACCCCAAAACCTTTAGAGGCATTTACACAAACACCTAAAGTGCATAATAGTGATAGCTTACATCCAAGTATAGAAATAACATCTCAGGCTATAACAAAACAAAGCTTAGATAGTATAGAATAAGAAGAATAGCATATGGTAACTAGTAGTATTACTAAATTGAGAGTAGAGTGTATCTATCTTGATGAAATCAGTGGTTTTGATTCCAAAAGCTTGGAACACGTGAAGAACTCCAAGTTCTTTGATAGGAAACACCAAAAGAATGGAAGGATCTTGATCTTCCTTCAAGCTTGTGCAACACCTAGCTTTCTCCTTCTTCTTCCTCTTCAAAATCTCTCAAAAATAGGGCACAAAGGGTTTCTGAAACCCTAAGGCACGAACCCAGCCCTTATATGGGCAAAGGGTAGTGGCTAAAGTCTTAAACACCCTTAATGAAGAAAATCTGCGTATGACCGATCGATCGGTGGTACAGATCGAGCGATCGATGACTTACCAGTCGATCAGTGGTTTCAACCAAGAGATCGGTTGAAAACACCCTCTCTGGAATTTTTTCCCATACAAATAAGTTAACCGTTCAATAGCTACCGAGCGATCGGTATAAGACCAGTCGATCGGAGGTTATCACCGAGCGATCGGTGGTCCCCTGTTTTCTGCAAAACCCTGTTTTCACTACTTGAATATCCTCCAATCCAATTCTAACACTCGTTTATGTTTAAACACAATCCTTAAGCATATATTGACCTATTAGAACATGCACGCCATAAATCCAAACACGTATATTAACATAAGGCCCATTAGTGTACAAAACCACACTTGGGCACTATTCACACACTATTCACTACTTTGTGAAATGAAAACTCGGGGTTCTACAATATTAGTAATTATTTAATTAACCTAATTAAAGGGGAAATGGGTTTGACCCATATCCATAAACCCATAAAGTATGGACCTTTAATGTGGGCCCAAGCCCATGGATTTAAACCCTAGGATGGGGCGCCCACTTTAGCTTTCCTAATTGGATTAGGATTAGATTAGTTGAATAATAACTCTTTTATTTATGAAATTAAATACCAATACTTGGAATGCAAGGAACATTGAGATAAGATGGAATTGGATTACAACTAGGAGTCCAAGACTCCCCTAAAGCTCACGCCCCCCCCCCCCCCCTAGTTGGTTTCCTAATTGGATTAGGATTCCAATATTGAGGTAGTTGGTTTAATCCCTTTATTTAAAGAATCCCTTTTGGAAAATGACTCCTTCATTAGTAGGTTTATCATAACTAGACTAGTTATAGATAAACTAGGAGTTTATTTTATTAATGCTAAGAGTTATTATTAATTAATAATTCCTAAGGGATAAACTTCTAAATGGATTAGGATATGATCCAAATCCTATAAATATGCCCATACCCCAAACCATGTGGAATTGATCATTCAACTCTCTCTCTCTCTCAATTTCTCTCTCCAAACCGTGAGCCCCAAGGGAGAACCCCTTGGATTTTCGTGAGCTACATAGGCTTCTCCAAGTTGGGTTTTTGAATTTTAGGGTTTTCAACCCTAGGGTTTTGGTTGATAGAAAGTCTACACCAACATTTCATCTTCTTCTCTTAGATTCTTCAATACCAAGTAGAGATTCCAAAACTTCACGGGAATAGAGAAGAACAAGGATCGAGCTTCGAGTATTTCTTCGAGAAATTTCTACAAAGAGTTCTAACGGTTCTAGTTGGTTTTTGCTTCACCGGTGAACATCATTCAGCGTGGTAATTTGACTAAAACATGTAGATAGAATTATTTGTATTCTATAGTGTAAAGATCCTCGGGATCCAGTTTTCTGAATAATATTTTATTGGGATTCCCTACATCAACAACACAATGGGGTATTAAGTTAAGAATATCCGGATCATTCATAGGATTGATTGAGGAATATAGTTGTTGAAAATGGGAAATGACATGATTAGAGATAACCTGTTCTAACGTAATCCATTGCCCTGATGTATCCCAAAGAGCATATATTCTATTACGCTGTCTTTTATGAATTGCCACCGTGTGGAAAAATTGTGTGTTTCTATCTCCTAACATAAGCTAGTCGGCTCTAGCTTTTTGGCGCCACATAGCTTCTTCCTGGTGGATGGTGTGATCAAGATCCAAAGTGAGTTGTTGAAGAGTATGATGGGATTGAGGGATGTGGTTAGTGTTTTGAATAAGGTCGATCTGATGGGATTATTTTGTAATACGATCAGGGATATAGCCAAAGGAAGCTCTATTCCACTTAATTTGATCAGCTCTACACTGGTTAACTTTCTGTCAAACCCAGTACATATGGGATCCTTCACTAGGGCGCTTCCAAGCTATTTGGATGATAGTCTTACAATCCTGATGAAGATCCCACATATCTTCATACTGAAATATTTTTCTTCGCCGACCGGAATGGCTTTCTGGGGTGTTTAGGAATGAGGAATGGTTGGAATCAATAGCTGGGAGAATCAGCACCACCATGTTAGGGTGATCCGCCCTCCAATGAGCATCAGCAAAGGCCCTATCCAGCCGAGCCTTAATGCAGGCAGAACCTTGTCTTTTGTTGGTCCAGGTGAATGCAAGTCCCTGGAAGCCCAGATCTAGTAGGTTACAAGTGGAAACCATCTGCCTTAAGTACTGTGTCTGACGAGGGGAAGGGTAGTTTCCTCCTTGTTTCTCGGCTAGGTCAATGATCTCGTTGAAGTCACCTATGGAAACCCATGGGTTCAATTGACCTTGTCTCAATCCAGAAATATGGTGCTAGAGGGCACGTCTGGCATAGTCTTTGTTAGGCCCATAGACCAAATACAGGTCCCAACTATTCGAGCTCTGGTGGACTTGAACAGTAGCAGTGATTAGGTTGGCATCCCCATTGTGAATTTGAACAAAAATATTATCGATCCATACAACCGCCAAACCTCCAGAGATACCCTGAGGTTCTACGGAGTATATGTTATGCATGTGAAGCTTTTTCGCAATCCGAGAGACCTTCTCAAGTTTATTCTTGGTTTCCATAAGGAACACCACGTTGGGATGATGATGGAGATGGAACTCCTTCAACATACAAACTGTCTGGGGTCATCCCAGCCCCTGATAGTTCCAAGCTAAGATTTTCATTGTTGACACCGTGGTTGCTCCCTGGTAGGCACCCCTTTCTCGCTGCAATCCACGGCTGTTGTTAAGCCTTTCTCTTCTTCGCATTCCTGTGATAGTAAAATGGTGACAGGGACTTCCGTAAGGTCGAGAGGACCAAATTTGGAATGCATAATGGACCCTTGATTTCTTTGGACATTAGGCCTTGGAGAGATAGACGTCTTGGCTCTTGGTGATGGGTCTCGAGGTGTGAGTGGGCTTGATTCTTGGTGATGGGTGGAAAGGGGAGAATATGTGGTGTGCCCTGACAATGGGGGGGCCTTGGTGAACTTGGGCCGGGCTTGAGTACCGCTGTTACCCATCTGGATGGATGGTTGGTGTGAGGTTGCAAGGTAGTTTGGAGCAATGATTGGGCAGGTACGGATGGTTGGGATCAGGAAACCTCAGATTTGGGTTTGCGGGTGTTAACAGTTATTTCTTGGTTGGGGGAGGAGAGGTTCTTTTTCCCTCTAGACTTTTTCGGGGGAGAGTTTTAGCCGTTAGGGATGGCTTATCTCGCGTGCCCTTCGAGAGATCATGCTTCAGTCTGCTTTCTGTATCTGACACCTTGACAGAGGCTGGGATGCCACCTGTCGCCTTGTGGATGGTCTTGTGACCCACCTTCTCTACAATATTATTCCCCTTGTCGGCTAGGGACGTGCATGGGGTGTAGGTGGCAGTACGGGCCGATGTGCTAGTGGCTCCGTATCTCTCATCTTCGTCCATTACTGAAGTCAGGAATTCACCGAAAAAACTGTCGGTGGTGCCACGCCTGGCCAGAATGTCCCTTAGGGGCCATGATTGGAAATGGAAATGCTTTGCCCGAAGCCAAGGGCCGTAAAGCCATGATAAATTTTCTTCCAGCACCGATGATTCAAGTAGGGACTTCTGGGGCAATACTTGTCGTTGTGGGCTATTCGGCCGCAATAGTAACAGATCGTCGGCATCCTTTCGTATGTGAGAGGGAAAGTGGATATCCTGGTGGTTTAAAGACATAGAGTGATATATAGTTGGAGGGATTGACGATTGTCTATGTTGAGTCGAATTCATAGGAATTTGCCACTCTTAGACCCTTTAGCCGGTGTGTCCAGTTCGGCATAATCCCCGAGTTTGGATGCTATCTTTTTTCCAATCTTCATAGTTTGGTATTCTAGGGATAAGCCATGAAGTTGGACCCAAACCGGTAACTGCATCAACTTTAGTTCGGCTACGTTGATGTCGGAATGCCACTCTGTCAGAAGGAGGGGATTCCCATTAAATGATCATGGTTGTTGAGCTATAATCTTCCGCATGTCGATGGGGTTTGCAAACTGGAACATCATGAAACCTCCAGCGAGGTCCACTACATTCGCCGGACTGTAGGTATTCCATGCTCGAATGATGGTTTTCTTAGCTATCGGGATATTTATGGCTCGATTAGTGACAAAATATCCGATGAGACTGTGTTTACATTCATCCTCACCTTCAGCTAGGAGGATTGGGTGATGGTTAATGGTTCATTGAGTTGTTTAAGGCTTAGCTTCCTTTGTATTTCTACCACAAGTCAGCCTGGGGAGTGGGGACGTTCCATATCTGAAGGTTTCATGGGCTGGAATAAGGAACTGTGATTGGGAGGTATGGATGGAAAAGGCCCAGGGATTCGAAGGGGTGGAAAAGGAAATGGTTCAAAACGGGTGAAGAAGTTAATAATAGAGTGGGAACAAGATGGCGAAAGGGGGGAAGAAGGGATGAAATAAGAAAAAGACCTACCGATCTACCGGACCGGGGTCGGAGAGAGGAGGTCAGGGAGGCTCTCTACAGAGAAGATTTCAACAGTCCCAAACATTTTCTTCTACTAATGAATTCACAGGCTTGCTTATGTAGTCTCCCTAAGCTTGGAAAATACATACATCAGATGGTGTCTGATCAATCAGCTAACATGGACTATGATCGGCATTTATAAATGGGTGCTTACCCATCCATCACGTTGTTTGGTTGCAATGCTAAAAATATGCTCGAAGACTATTTTTCTTTATATTCTAGGTATTCAGATTGCAAGAAAAATAATCACCTCCTCGCTGGTGGAGCAAAGGAAGGGTCATTCCTCTTTTCTCGTCACATGTCACCTTTTTAAAGGCAACGGATTATCTATGGTAGATGCCAGAGATCGCATCTCAAGCACCACTCTTCAGTTGATGCGTGGGAAGGCATTTAGCTAGGGGAGTGATAACATGCAATGCACATTTCATTATGTAGTACTCGCACACCTCCCCAAGCTCGCCACATTTTCTCTTTGACATCCATTAACTGTGGTTAAGATTCACTCATACCTAGTGTTAAATAATCTAACCTTAGTCTTTTTAAAAATGTTTTAAAAAATTAACCTTGGTTTTGATTTCACTCATTCATGTGGTTAATTTTTTAAGATATTTCTCAAAAAACTAAGATAATTCTCAAAAAATTAACCTTGGTTATGATTTCACATGCTCATAACTAAGGTTAATTTTTTAAGATATTTCTCATAACCATATTTAATGTGTGTCAAACATCACACGTGGCGAGTTTGGGAGGTGTGCGTGTAACGACTTAAAGGAATGTGTAATGCATGTTATCACTCTCCTAGTTAAATGCCTTCTTCCCATGCAAGTGGTGCCTGAGATGGGACCTCCATCTACCAGAGATAATCCGTTACCCTTTTAACTTTATTTAATTGTAGTTAAGATTTACTAATCTTTCGGATTAAAGCATATAACCTTAGTTTTTAGGAAAAAAATTAATCACGTTAAAACTATTAACCATAGCCAGTATGATCCCTGATTAAAGGGATAAGCATAATAGAAAATAAAGGAGAGTATGCGGTAATCACTGAATTGGAGGGATCAATTTACAACCATCTCTATCCAAAGAGACACTTTCTCTTGACTTCTTTGAGTCCTAAATGGACTCTCCTCTTCCCAACCTATTATAAGGACAAAGCATCTCACGTGAAGAGAGGATGATTTGTGAAAGAATTAATTTGCTTCACCTTTTAGATGGAGATGGGGATGGGGATGGGGAGGGGAGGGGCTGTCTCCCTTATGATGTAATGTTGTTCCAAGATTACCTGTAAACACTAATTCCAGAAAATACAAACTCGGAAAATCATAAACAATACAACAACCACGAACTCAAAAAATCCTGCATTTGAAATTTGATCAGAAATTTTGGCAGTTCTTGTAAAGTGAGGCGTGGATCACGTCGCTCTCTTTAAGACAAATCACACCCCCATAGACGCAATGTGTTATCGATCACGATGCCTCCAGATACAACAGGTCCACAAAATCTATCCCTGACAGTAGAAAATGTACCTTCTACTGTCGTATACCACTCTGTATTCTTTACCCAGCAAACTCAAAAATATATAAAATCCCGAATACAAAATAGAGGCAAAACTATCGAAATAAACCCAAATGGTAATAAAACGGTAACCTTGTTTAGTATAATTAAAAATACTAATAAGTCTTTATATAAAAATAATATTTTATATTTAATCAAAGACTCAACTCAAATCAACCCAACCCAACCCAACCTAGCCCAGCCCCGCCTAGCCCGTCTCGGCTCGGCGTGCGCGCGCATGTGCATGTGAGTTGTAGCATAGCATTGTGACAATGTGCAATGGGTGGGTAGACAAAAAATTCAAAGGCCCTTGAAGGCCCAAGACTTCTTCCAACTCTCCTTCTTATAAAGAAGTAAAACCTCTCATACTTTTCCAATGTGGGACTAAAAGAAGCACCAAACACAATAGACAAGTTTTTTCCTTTTGTTTTGAATCACACACTATCCAAAACCACAACAATCCCCCATTTGATTCAAAAACAATAAGTTTTAAAAAATAACATAGCTGGGTAAGATTAGATTTAATGCATAAACAAATGTGTCATATAGATTTCAACATTTGCATAGTTTAAAGTAAAATTCTCACTAGATACTCAGTTACCATAGATCCTAGATCTTGGTATTCAAAACTGAGCTCTTTAGTAATGAGTCTTTATACCTTAAACATACTAACTATTACAGAGTCTACAGGTGTCTAAGCCAGCACTTTTCGGCCTTGTGCTTTTATCCCAGTTTAATAAGTGCTGTAGAGAAATAACCAATTTCTCATAGGAAGTGGCCCCACTTCCACACTTATATAGGTGAGTCTATCAAGGATGCCTATGTGACTCCACATCCCACTCAACAGGGCTATAGATCTCATTAAGAGGAAACCCCCAACCTCTAATCGTCACATACTTTATGCACTATTTATACCATAGGAAGAGACTAAAAGAATAATAATATTATTCCCCTTTTATAGTGCTTTCACCTCAAACCACTCAGTAACTCGTTCTTCCTATTAAACCAGTTCTTGGGATCTCCATTCTTCAGGTTGGGTATCTATTACAGTTGGTTTATTTTCAATTGGCTTAAGTCCCATTCCCTTTGATGTGGTCCACACTTTTTCCCTTACTAGACCTTTAGTCAAGAGATCTGCCAGATTTTTAGGAGATCTGATTTCATTAATAGATGTAGCTGCATCTCGTAGGAGTTCTCTCAAACATGCATGTTTTCGACATATTTGTCGTGATTTTCCATTATACTGAGTATTATTAGCTCTTCTTATTGCAACATTGCAATCACAATTAATTTTAATAGCCGGGATTGGTTTATTCCAGAAAGGAATATCGAACAAAAAGTTTTGAAGCCACTCTGCTTCTTCTCTCGCTAACGAAAGAGCTATTAATTCAGATTCCATAGCAGAATTTGATAGAATTGATTGTTTTTTGGATTTCCAAGAAACTACACCACTATCAATGGTGAATATATAGCCACTTGTAGCTTTATATTCTTCAGAGAGAGAATTCCAATTAGCATCACTATATCCTTCTAGTATAGGAGGATATCTACCATAGTGAAGACCATGATCTATGGTTCCTTTTAAATATCTAAGAACTCTGTTAATTGCATCATAATGCTCCCTACTAGGATTACTAGTGTATCTATTTAGTTTTTCAACTGCATATGCAATATCCGGATGAGTACAATTCATAGCATACATCAAGCTTCCAATAACACTAGCATAATCATTTTGGTGTATACTATCTCCTTCATTAGGTGATAGATGAACACTAGGATCATAAGGGGTATATACGTGATTACAATCATAATCATTATTGTCGCGACCCAAAACCCACCCTAGGAGTTAGAGTGAACTTTGGACGACTAATCATGGCTTACATGACTTGCTTGACAAACCAATCTGCAAAAACCCACAGAGCATATACAATAGAGGATATAAACAGCGGAAACATACTCTAACATAGCACAGCGGAAGTCTAAACAAACCTCTATGTATATACGAATCCAAGTTTACACACAACGAATCCAAAAGAAAGTGCGGACAGACCCGCCAAAATACATGGATATAATCACTCATGCTCACCCACAGCTAATCCACTCAGAATCTAACACCACCTACTGATAACCCTCTACGGGAGGTTCCTCAAAAGGCTCCTCGACGTACTCCTCCTCCACCCATGGACTAGGAGCACAAACATCAAATGGAGCAGCAGCTCCCTTAGAACCTGCCGACATAAGAAGTACGGCTGAGCATGGAATACTCAGCGGGTACTAAATACTAACCAACAGTCATAGTATACAGATAGCATACTTAAGGTAGGAAACAAATTGCATATATAGAACAGGAACAATTTATATCATACAAGGAAGTAAAGCAATTTGTATTCATGCTTGCATTCAGAAAAACTGATAAAACCCTTGAAAACATCGTGCACTTGACTTGACTTGAAATACCCTTTGCGTGATTGGGAACTTGTTAACCGTGTCATGCTTGTCATGCTTGCATAATGCGTGCCATGTCGTGTCATGCGAGTATCATGCTTGCTTATTCATAATTTAAACATGTTCATATGCCTAGTCGCCGTTCATAGTCAGTCGCAACTAGTACCCTATATGCAAATGGGTATGCCTAGTTGCCGTTCATAGCCTGTCGCAACTAGCATCCATGCGGAATGTGAATGCCTAGTTGCCGTTCATAGCCCGTCGCAACTAGCATCCATGCGTGTCATGCCATGCTATGCTATGCGTGTCATGCCATGCTATGCTATGCGGGTCATGCGATGCTATGCATGTCATGCGAGGGGATGAGAGACCTTTCCCTATGCAATGCATGATAGTCTTGCCCTTGTCAAAAGCGAAGTGAAACATATCTTAGGATATGCCCTACCTCTACGTCCCATACTTAAAACATCGGTAAATCACGTCATTTCATGCGTGCTCGTGAGATCGTGTGCATACTTGCATTTGGAATTAAATATGGCTATTTGGGGTAATTCACAAAGCATAGCATATAACAATTTAATTGAGTAATAATCTACACACTTTAAGAAATGTAAGAAACACACTATCATGAACCCTAACAAATTTCAAGAGCAATTAAGCATGGGTTCCCTTAATTTATCATTTATTTTGTTCACCTTGGCATTTCATCAAACATGGGGTGTGTTCATTATTCACTTAAACCTAGATCATGCTTTTCTAGGTGGGTTATGCTCACATCACACTTGTATGTTCATTATTAGTACAATGCCCTTTCCCATTCGTTCATCACATCATCCACACGGCATCCATTAGCCAACATCCATCTCCATTCACCATTCATACCACCAATCTCATAACACATATATAAGTGAAGGAAAATCAAAAGAAATAAAGGGAAAAAGGGAAGCTATAACTAGCAGGGTAGTAAGAAGTACCGACCTTGATCAAGTGAGAAAGAATCTCCCTTCCAAAAACAACCGTGAGTTGCTGCCCTAGCTTGAGGAGATGCTCCTCACGAGTTTGTGCCTTGATCTTGAAGAAAAATGGGCTTGAGTGGAGTGTGGGTTCACAAACCCCTTGATTTCTCTCCAAAATGGAAACCCTAGGTTGGAATCGCCTTCTCCCCTTTCTCCTATTCTCTCAAACTCTCTAAGTGTTCAATGATGCCCTAAAGGCTCGGGTTAAACTCTTAAGGTAAGAGTAAACCGACCAAAAGACCATAATACCCTTACTGAAATTTCTGCAAAAACGTGAGTACTGAACACGTTGTTCTGTGAACAGTGCTGAACACGTTGTGCTGTGAACAGTGCTGAACACGTTGTGCTGTGAACAGTGCCAAACAAGTTGTGCTGTGAACAGTGCCAAACACATTGTGCTATGAATAGTGCTGTGAACAGTGCCAAACACGTTGTGCTGTGAACAGTGCCAAACACGTTGTGCTGTGAATAGTGCTGAACACGTTGTGCTGTGAACAGTGCCAAACACGTTGTGCTGTGAATAGTGCTGAACTCGTTGTCCGTTGTCTTATATACAACGTACCCGTTGTGAGCTGTACAACGTACTCGTTGTTTGCTGTACAACGTACACGTTGTCTGCTGCACGACGTAGCCATTGTCTGTTGCACAACGGATGCACAATGTACACGTTGTCAGAGCTAGGGCTACATTATCAGAGCCACTTCCTTAGCGGCTTCCGAGCTACGTCCTTAGTGCCTTCCGAGCTATGATTGCCTGCAGGTCCAGACTGTTTTGGCCATATCTTTTGACTCGTTCGTCCGATTTTGACGATTCAACTTGCGTTGGGTTCGTACTTCGAAAATGAACATTTCTAACATTTCAGAATTTCCAATTTCTTCCTTATTTATTAATTATACCTCTTTAAAGGCAAAATGGCAACGAAAGTGTCATGCATTAAATGTGAAAAGGTCCGGGGCTCTACATCCTCCCCCCCTTACAAAAATTTCGTCCTCGAAATTTAGACGCTACTTGCATTACAAACCAAAAAGAATATTACAAGTCATATACAAACTTATACCAAAAACTCATTCAATTAATTCTGGGTACTTTGCTTTGACTTCAGCTTCACGCTCCCATGTAGCTTCTTCCCGAGCATGGTGTTGCCATTGCACAAGAACCAAAGGGATTGTCTTGTTGCGAAGCACCTGATCTCTTCGATCCAAAATCTGAACCGGCTTTTCAATCAAGGTGAGGTCCTCTCGAATCTCCAACGGTTCCAAGTCTATGACATGCGAAGGATCCGCAATGTACTTCCGAAGCATAGACACATGGAAGACGTTGTGAACTGCGGCCATGTGAGGTGGGAGATCTACCCGGTAAGCAACCTCACCAACTCGTGTGATAATCTCAAAAGGCCCAACATACCGAGGACTGAGCTTGCCTCGCTTTCCAAATCTCATGATCCCTTTGCTAGGAGATACTTTCACAAAAACTTGATCCCCTACTTGAAATTCCAAGTCCCTACGGCGCGTGTCCGTAAAACTTTCTGGCGATCGTGAGCGGCTTTCAATCGATCCCGAATGATCTTAACTGTGCCTGCAGTTTGCTCAATCAACTCCGGACCAAGTACTTTCCTTTCTCCTACCTCATCCCAATAGAGAGGAGACCTACAACTTCGCCCATACAAGGCCTCAAATGGTGCCATTTGGATACTTGCCTGATAGCTGTTATTATAGGCGAATTCAACCAAAGGCAAGTGCTCTTCCCAACTGCCTCTGAAATCCAACATACAAGCCCGAAGCATGTCTTCAATGACTTGGTTCACTTTCTCGGTTTGTCCATCCGTCTGTGGATGAAAAGTGGTGCTGAAATCAAGTCGGGAACCCATAGCCTCCTGGAAACTTTTCCAAAATCTTGATGTGAATCTTGGATCCCGATCTGACACAATACTAACGGGCACTCCGTGCAACCTCACCACTTCCTTGATGTACAAAGCGGCTAACTGACTAGAGTTGAAAGTAGTTCGGTAAGGTAAGAAGTGAGCGGACTTCGTCAAACGATCCACTACTACCCATATCGCATCTGAGCCCCTTGCCGTCTTTGGCAAGCCAACTATGAAATCCATGGATATGTTCTCCCATTTCCACTCGGGAATCGGAAGGGACTGTAATAGACCTGCGGGCCGCATGTGTTCTGCTTTCACCTGTTGACACACCAAGCACCGTGCTACATATTCCGCCACCAAAAGTGACTCTTGAGGTTCCGGTACATCTTTGTACCCCCTGGATGTACTGTGTACTTCGAATGGTGTGCTTCATCCAAAATCTCTCTTCGAAGATCTGCATTAGCTGGGACGCACAACCTTCCCTTGAATGTGATAGCACCCCGACTAGTGAGAGAAAAGTCTTCACTGCCCTTGGCAACTTCCTTGTCCCGGAAAGCCAACAATTCTGCATCCATGGCTTGATACTCTTGGATCAAATCTATAATGTACGGTCGAACCGTAACATTTGCCAAGGTAGGACCACGGACAAAGTTATTCACACTGATGTCCAGATTTGCCAAATCTTCTAGTAGCTTCCATTCTTGAACCAACATGTGTGCTAACAACCCCTGAGGTCTTCTACTCAAAGCATCAGCCACTACATTTGCTTTACCCGGGTGGTATTGAATGGTACAATCATAGTCCTTCAGAAATTCCATCCAACGCCGTTGCCTTAGATTCAATTCCTTTTGGGAAAAGAGGTACTTGAGGCTCTTGTGGTCCGTATACACATAGAATTCCACCCCGTATAAGTAATGTCGCCAGATCTTGAGTGCAAACACGACTGCGGCAAGCTCTAAATCGTGCGTGGGGTAATTCTTCTCATGCTCCTTCAATTGCCTCGATGCATAGGCAATGACTTTCTTGTGCTGCATGAGTACACACCCAAGTCCAACGTGTGAGGCATCACTATACACCTCATACCCATAAGGTCCAGATGGCACAGTAAGGACAGGGGCTGTGGTAAGCCTCTTCTTCAGTTCCGTGAAACTGATCTCGCACTTATCACTCCATACAAACTTGGCGTTCTTCCTTGTCAGGTAAGTGAGCGGTGCTGCAAGGCTGGAGAAACCCTCTACGAATCTCCTGTAGTAGCCTGCCAGCCCAAGAAAACTGCGTATCTCTGTGACACTCTTGGCCCTTGCCCAACTCATAACAACCTCTATCTTCTTTAGATCTACCGATATGCCTTCCGCGGAAACAACGTGGCCTAGAAATGCCACCTCTTCGAGCCAAAACTCACACTTGCTAAGTTTGGCATATAGCTTGTGCTCTCTTAGCATTTCCAAACCAAGGCTTAGATCGCGTGTGTGATCTTCCCGTGTCTGGGAATAGACCAAAATGTCATCAACAAATACAATCATGCACCTATCAAGATATGGCCGGAACACCCGGTTCATCAAATCCATAAAGGCTGCCGGCGCGTTCGTGAGTCCAAAAGGCATCACCAAGAACTCGTAGTGTCCATACCGAGTCCTGAAAGCAGTTTTGGGAACATCTTCCACCTTAATCTTCAACTGGTGATAACTCGATCGAAGGTCTATCTTCGAGAAAAATCTCGCTCCCTTCAACTGATCGAACAAGTCATCAATCCTAGGCAAGGGATACCTATTCTTTATAGTGACTTTGTTCAATTACCGGTAATCGACGCACATCCGCATCGAGCCATCTTTCTTCTTAACAAACAACACCGGGGCACCCCACGGTGAGACACTTGGTCGAATGAAACCAAGGCCTTGCAATTCCTCCAACTGAGTCTTCAACTCCTTGAGTTCAATAGGGGCCATTCTATATGGAGCCTTGAAAACAGGAGCTGTACCTGGTGCAAGCTCGATCACAAACTCAATCTCCCTATCAGGAGGCAATCCCGGCAACTCCACTGGAAACACATCCAGGAATTCACTCACAACCGGAATAGTCGATGAGTCCTTTGCCTCGGGGTTAGCTAAGCTCAACGCCGCAAAATGAGCAATATCTCTACTTTTCAACCCACGAAAGTGGAATGGTTTCCTTTCTACTGGCTTGAAGAGTACCATTTTCTCAAAGCAAGCTACATGCCCGTGATGTGCCGCTAACCAATCCATTCCCAATATCACGTCAAAGTCTTGGAAACCAAGAACTATTAGATCGACGGCCAACTCGTGGCTTTCCACTTGAACCACACTATTTCGACACACTTTGTTTGTCAACACCGTTTTACCGAGAGGAGTCGAAATGGCTAACTCTGGTTCTAGCTGACTAGGTTCCACAGAAAAGCCTTCTGAAAAACTCGGCGAGACAAACGAATGAGTAGACCCGGTATCAATCAATACTCGAGCCAAATACTCATTGACTAGTAGGGTTCCTGAAATTTTAACTAGTTACGTCAATTCAAGCATCAACAGTGTATACACATAGGTATATATATATAACATACCAAGTACGTACACAAGGAATAAAAAATAACATAACAATCACGAATAAAGAAAATAACTCCAAACGCGTACCTTGCACCACATCATCAGATGCAAGTGCATCACCCTCTGTCAAAGCAAATACACGCCCCTGGTTCGCCTGGCGAGACTGAGGTGTAGACCGGGTAGTCTGAGATGACCCCTGATATGATCCTGCTGGGCGTGCTGGTGGCCTAATTCCCTGAGACTGGCCTGGTAAATGCCGGGTAGGGCAATCCCTGATCACATGGCCCTGGCGACCACAGTGAAAACATCCACCCGATGCTCTTAGGCAATCCCCTGCTGGGTGCCTTTGGCCGCATGAAGGGCAGGCCTCGTGTGTGCGGGTAGGAGGGGCCTGAGGTGGAGCATATCTCGCCACCTGAGGTGCAACTTGCCGTGGGGCCGGGAGAGCCTGAGGTCGAGGTGCCTGTGGTACATACTGCCATGGTGCTGGAGGCGCATAAGTCGGCCTCATCGGTGGTGCTGGCCATGTATACTGATAAGGGCCGGTACGAGCCCGCCTCTCTAGAGGTACTGAACTACTGGATTGGCCTCTCGTCAATTCCCTCTTCTTGGACACCACCTCAGAGTTGGTCTCAACCAACAAGGCTTTATCCACCACTTCAGCGTAAGTGGCGTGCCTAAAGACCGATAATTTCTCCATGATCACATCCTTGAGTCATTGCTCGAACCTCCTCGCCTTCATTGCCTCGGTGGCAATCATATGTGTCGCGAAGCGTGATAGCTTCGAGAACTTGGCCTCATAAGCGGCCACAGACATCGAACCTTGCTCAAGGTTGATGAATTCTCTCTCTTTCTTTTCCCGAGCTCCAACCGGGAAATACTTCTTATAGAACGTATCCTTAAACTCCTCCCAAGTCCAAGGTTGACCCTGTATGGTCAAATCTCGCATCCTCAATGCGGACAACCACCAATGGTGGGCTTCACCTTCTAGCATGAAAACTGCCCATGCTACTCTATCCTCCTCTGTAGGCGAGAGGACCGCAAAGATCTTCTCCATCTGGAGGATCCATGCCTCCGCAGCAAGAGGGTCCACACTACCATGGAAGGGTGGAGGCCTCAATCTTCTGAATGCCTCAACTCCAGCGGTAAGATGTACTGGAGCTGCGGGCGGTGGAGTAGGTGCCGCCGATGATGGTATAGCCTGCCGAGCCGCCAGTATGGCGAGTGTCTCAGCAATAGAGCCTAAGACCTGAGAGAGGTCCGGCTGCTCATCCTCATCCCGTGAAGAAGAGGAAGCTCTGGTGTGTGGTCCACGACCCCGTGTGCCCTGCCTCATGACTAAAGTCCTGAGAACAATAGCACCACACGAGTCTCACTTGAAACCACAGCTTATTTCAATGTCGTTTCACAATAATTCAATTTGTATTAGTTGTATAATACTAATATACATCACATCAAGTCATCAGAGTATTCATCACATTATACTTATACTTCAGTGTTCTAGCGTACCTAGGACCGTACTTGGTTAAAGCAACCATTTTAGACTAAGACTAAAGTTTAGTCTTACACTTGGAACCAGACTCGCTCCTGACTTACTTCCTTCCTAACTTGTTTCCTAACATATGCTCTTGTCAAGCCGTGGTATAAGATTCTAAGTGACCCTAAACCCACCCTAGGAGTTAGAGTGAACTTTGGACGACTAATCATGGCTTACATGACTTGCTTGACAAACCAATCTGCAAAAACCCACAGAGCATATACAATAGAGGATATAAACAGCAGAAACATACTCTAACATAGCACAGCGGAAGTCTAAACAAACCTCTATGTATATACGAATCCAAGTTTACACACAAGGAATCCAAAAGAAAGTGCGGACAGACCCGCCAAAATACATGGATATAATCACTCATGCTCACCCACAGCTAATCCACTCAGAATCTAACACCACCTACTGATAACCCTCTACGGGAGGTTCCTCAAAAGGCTCCTCGACGTACTCCTCCTCCACCCAAGGACTAGGAGCACAAACATCAAATGGAGCAGCAGCTCCCTCAGAACCTGCCGACATAAGAAGTACGGCCGAGCATGGAATACTCAGCGGGTACTAAATACTAACCAACAGTCATAGTATACAGATAGCATACTTAAGGTAGGAAACAAATTGCATATATAGAACAGGAACAATTTATATCATACAAGGAAGTAAAGCAATTTGTATTCATGCTTGCATTCAGAAAAACTGATAAAACCCTTGAAAACATCGTGCACTTGACTTGACTTGAAATACCCTTTGCGTGATTGGGAACTTGTTAACCGTGTCATGCTTGTCATGCTTGCATCATGCGTGCCATGTCATGTCATGCGTGTCATGCGAGTATCATGCTTGCTTATTCATAATTTAAACATGTTCATATGCCTAGTCGCCGTTCATAGTCAGTCGCAACTAGTACCCTATATGCAAATGGGTATGCCTAGTTGCCGTTCATAGCCCGTCGCAACTAGCATCCATGCGGAATGTGAATGCCTAGTTACCGTTCATAGCCCGTCACAACTAGCATCCATGCGTGTCATGCCATGCTATGCTATGCGTGTCATGCCATGCTATGCTATGCGGGTCATGCGATGCTATGCTATGCGGGTCATGTGATGCTATGCATGTCATGCGAGGGGATGGGAGACCTTTCCCTATGCAATGCATGATAGTCTTACCCTTGTCAAAAGCGAAGTGAAACATATCTTAGGATATGCCCCACCTCTACGTCCCATACTTAAAACATCGGTAAATCACGTCATTTCATGCGTGCTCGTGAGATCGTGTGCATACTTGCATTTGGAATTAAATATGGCAATTTGGGGTAATTCACAAAGCATAGCATATAACAATTTAAGTAAGTAATAATCTACACATTTTAAGAAATGTAAGAAACACACTATCATGAACCCTAACAAATTTCAAGAGCAATTAAGCATGGGTTCCCTTAATTTATCATTTATTTTGTTCACCTTGGCATTTCATCAAACATGGGGTGTGTTCATTATTCACTTAAACCTAGATCATGCTTTTCTAGGTGGGTTATGCTCACATCACACTTGTATGTTCATTATTAGTACAATGCCCTTTCCCATTCGTTCATCACATCATCCACACGGTATCCATTAGCCAACATCCATCTCCATTCACCATTCATACCACCAATCTCATAACACATATATAAGTGAAGGAAAATCAAAAGAAATAAAGGGAAAAAGGGAAGCTATAACTAGCAGGGTAGTAAGAAGTACCGACCTTGATCAAGTGAGGAAGAAATCCCCCTTCCAAAAACAACCGTGAGTTACTGCCCTAGCTTGAGGAGATGCTCCTCACGAGTTTGTGCCTTGATCTTGAAGAAAAATGGGCTTGAGTGGAGTGTGGGTTCACAAACCCCTTGATTTCTCTCCAAAATGGAAACCCTAGGTTGGAATCGCCTTCTCCCCTTTCTCCTATTCTCTCAAACTCTCTAAGTGTTCAATGATGCCCTAAAGGCTCGGGTTAAACTCTTAAGGTAAGAGTAAACCGACCAAAAGACCATAATACCCTTACTGAAATTTCTGCAAAAACGCGAGTACTGAACACGTTGAGCTGTGAATAGTGCCAAACACGTTGTGCTGTGAACAGTGCTGAACACGTTGTGCTGTGAACAGTGCTGAACACGTTGTGCTGTGAACAGTGCCAAACACGTTGTGCTGTGAACAGTGCTGAACACGTTGTGCTATGAACAGTGCCAAACACGTTGTGCTGTGAACAGTGCCAAACACGTTGTGCTGTGAATAGTGCTGAACACGTTGTGCTGTGAACAGTGCCAAACACGTTGTGCTGTGACCAGTGCCAAACACGTTGTGCTGTGAACAGTGCCAAACACGTTGTGCTGAACACGTTGTGCTGTGAACAGTGCCAAACACGTTGTGCTGTGAATAGTGCTGAACTCGTTGTCCGTTGTCTTATGTACAACGTACCCGTTGTGAGCTGTACAACATACTCGTTGTTTGCTGTACAACGTACACGTTGTCTGCTGCACGACGTACCCGTTGTCTGTTGCACAACGGATGCACAACGTACACGTTGTCAGAGCTAGGGCTACGTTATCAGAGCCACGTCCTTAGCGCCTTCCGAGCTACGTCCTTAGTGCCTTCCGAGCTACGATTGCCTGCAGGTCCAGACTGTTTTGGCCATATCTTTTGACTCGTTCGTCCGATTTTGACGATTCAACTTGCGTTGGGTTCGTACTTCGAAAAAGAACATTTCTGACGTTTCAGAATTTCCAATTTCTTCCTTATTTATTAATTATACCTCTTTAAAGGCAAAATGACAACGAAAGTGTCATGCATAAAATGTGAAAAGGTCCGGGGCTCTACAATTATACTTTATTAATAATTTTTAAATGTAATGAGATTGAGATAAAATTATCCCATCATCCCTCCTTATTATTTTAATTCCAAGAATTAAATTTGCTTCTCTAAGATCTTTCATGTCAAATTGGGATGAGATAAATTCTTTTTTTATGATTTTATGATTTGATCCAAAAATCAGTAAATCATCTACATATAGACAAATGATAATTCCACAATCACCATTATATTTGTAATATATACATTTATCACTTTCATTTGTAGATCCATGAGTTATTAACACTCTATCAAATTTTTCATGCCATTGTTTTGGAGCTTGTTTTAAACCATATAATGATTTTACAAGCTTACACACTTTATTTGATTGTTCAGGGACAATAAATCCCTCTGGTTGATCCATATAAATTTCTTCGTCTAAATCACTATTTAAGAATGCAGTTTTTACATCCATTTGATGAATGATTAAATTATGTATGGATGCTATAGAAAATAATACTCGAATAGAAGTAATTCTTAATATAGGTGAATATGTATCAAAATAATCTATTTATTCTTTTTGCTTAAACCCCTTGTGTACCAACCTAGCCTTATATTTTTCTATTGATCCATCTGCTTTAAGTTTCTTTTTAAATATTCACTTACAACCTATAGTTCTAGTTCCAGGAGAAGGATCAACTAATATTTAAGTGTGATTAGACATTATTGAATCCATTTCATTTTCCACAACTTCTTTCCAAAACGAAGAATCATGTGACTCAATTGCCTCCTTTAAAGAAGTAGGATCGTTCTCTACCTATAGGTATAAAAGTCTGACCCATAATCTTTACTCTTTTTAGCTCTTTTACTCTTTGTAGTTTCAATTTCAACCTCCTCTGAATTTTTTATTCAAGAGTTTTAGAACTAGGAACACTAGATACATTAGGATTTTGGTTTATTAAACCCCCACTATTTGAAGGATTAAAATGAAAAAGATTTTTGACAAAATCAGCTTCCCTAGATTCAATAATAACATTATTTTCAATGTCTAAAAATCTATATGTTTTACTATTTATTGCATAACCAATAAAAGCACATCTCCTAGATTTAGGTCATAATTTATTTATTTTAGGATCATTAAATCTAACCATTGCTAAGCATTCCCATGTTTTAAAATAACTTAAATTTGGTTTTCTTCCTTTCCAAACCTCATATGGAGTTATTTTTTTTTTATAACTAGATATTCTATTTTGAATATAACTAGCAGTGATAAGGGCTTCTCCCCATAAATTTAAAGGTATGCCTGAACTATTAAGCATTGCATTAACCATTTCTATCAATGTTTTATTTTTCCTCTCAGCAACTCCATTTTGTTGAGGGGTATAAGGAGTTGTTACTTAGTGAATTATTCCATTTGATTCACAAAATAAATCAAATTCGATAGAGGTATATTCACCTCCTCTATCGCTCCTTAAAATTTTAATTTTTAAATTTAATTGATTTTCAACTTCTGCTTGATAAATTTGAAACATATTCAAAGCTTCATCCTTAGATCTAATTAAATATACATATGTATTGTGAGCGCGGGATTTCTTTACTCACAAAAGAGAGAGAGATGGTGCAATTACCTGTATACCCTCACGGGTGTGAAAGGGTTTTATCATTTAAGAGTCACCACCTATTCATTCAGAAGGGATAAGTCCCCCAGGTTTGGATAAGGTCTTGGTCTACGAGTGAGATCAGGATAAGGGGTTCGATTAAGTCTGGGGAAGGTGTTAGGCACCCTGAGGTTTCCGTCTTTACATCGGTTTCGTACTCCCCGGGTTTAAGCCAATTTAAAGTTAATCTTGATTAGAATATCGGAGTATTTAAGTTAACACTAATCCAAGAAAGGAAAATCTAACTGGGGTTGAATCCGGGTTGGGCTGCCTACGTACTCACAGGGTGAGATCAACCGAGCGTAGTTCTGGCTCGTGAGCTTGTGCCGAGGCTAGGGGTGTGTGTGTGTGCACCAAGGGTAGCTAACATGAACTAGTCCGGTAGACTAGGTTTTGATTGACCAGTAGGCTTAGGGATAGTCCGGTAGACTAGGGCGGAGTCCGGCCCGGGTTAGGGTTGTTAATCGGGGTTAGGCCAAACTAACTATGGTCAGGGTTGCTAACCACAGTTAAGGGGATGTGATGTGTAGTCCGGTAAGCCAAGGGGAGGCCTGGTAGGCTGAAGATAGTCTGGTAAACTTGGTTTTTAGGCCCGGTAGGCCGTAAACCGAACTTAACTACGATTAGGGTTGCTAACCATAGTTAAGGGGAGGTCTAACTGTGGTTAGGGTTGCTAACCAGGGTTAGGGAGAGGGTCAAAGTCAGTATTATGATCCGATTGATTTTAGAAATTTCTGTTTAATTTTCCAAAGTTTGTGGGGTTAAGGGGTGCTTAACCGTGGTTAAATGTTAATCGGAGGTATACTTAACCGGGTTTAAGGGTCAAGTGAGGTCCAAGGTGGGTCCAGGGGGCTAGGCAGGGCCTAAAGTGGCCTCTTACCAGGCCTGGGCCCCTGCAAAAGCCCAGAATAAAAACAAAGTTAATGTTGGTAATTGGATTACCGACATTAACGGCAGTGTTTTTGAACTGTGGTTTTGCCACTGTTAACTAGGGTCAAGGTGTAACCCAGGGTGATCTGAGATCAGGGGAGTGTAGAGGGGACTCCTGGGAACATTCTGAGTCTGGTGTGGGCCCCAGGGGATGCTTGGAGTAGGCCCCACAAAGCTACAAACATGTTACAACAAAAAGTTCACATTGGCGGTAGTTATTCTACCGCCAATCTGAAAACAAGCGAAAAACAGAATATCAATAGAAGTTTCACCGACATTCTACAAATAGTTCAAACAGGAATGGCGGTACTCAGTTTACCACCATTCCTGGATTTCTTGAAAATCGAGTTTTTGCCCATAGGGGCTGTGCACAGAGGTCACTAGGGGTTCCCTCATGATCTGAGGGACCCCCAGAGGGTCTGTGAGGGTTCTTGAAGATCCAAGGAAGGTGATGTACCTGTAGGGATTCACCACACCTATGGTTTAGGTGGATGAACACCCTGCGAGGGTTTTGGATGTTATCTACACACCAAGAAAGTAATAAAACATCCCCTGGAGATGACCAAGGGCTCACATTAATTACAAAAGGGGAAAATGAGGGTAGGGATGGCCCTACCCGAATGCTCTGCTTCCGCCGAAATGGGAGGTGGTCTGTGCACGGCGGGTGGTATGTCCTGGTGGTGCTACACGAACAGGGAAGGGGAGAGGTAGATCCAGGGGAGTCCTGGGATAAAGACCAGGGGAGACGAGAGGCTGAGGAACAAGGTTTTTTGCAGCAGGGATTCACCTTTTAAAACTCTGACCGTATAACCGTGGAGGGGGGGGAGGGGTTGGTTTTATAGGCAAGGAGCTTGGGACCTACAAGGGATTAAGGATGAAAAAATTTAGTGAACCTCAAACCTAGGGTTTGAGTTGAGAATCTCACAAGTTCAATGGGATGGTTAGGTTTCCCTAAAAGTTTATCAACCCTTTTTATGATTTTAACAATTAAGTTATTTAGTTAAGGGATGATAAAATTTAAGTGCGGAATAAGGAAAACCAAGCAAACCACAACACAATGATTTTTACGTGGAAACCCTTCCGGGAAAAACCACGGGACCTAGTCCAGCCATGAGAATCCACTAAGACAAAGTAAACAAGAACTTACAAGACTCGAACTTGACTCCTTCAGACTCGACACCACGATCCTTCAGTTCTTAGTCCTCCGCGCCTCGAAAATTCATCATGTACTCTCAAGTCCCGTGATCAACCGCAGCCGCTCGTACTTCTCTTTATGTCTCTAAAACAGTCCATGATCTTCTGATCGATCTCCGTCAATGACGGCTTCAGTTTCCACCGACCAAATCACTCTGCCACGATCCTTCTCGGATCGATTTCCTTCGCAAAGGCTCTGGAACACTCCGGCCAAGGTGTTCTATACAAAACAGGTTGATGGTTTGATAGAAATCAACACTTAGATGTACTCCATCAAAGGACAAGTCCAAACAAGCAAAACTGGAACTTTGGGTTTGCAAACTCTAGGTTTAATGCACTAACAAAAGGGGAGGAGAAAAATATATTCCATAGGTTTCATGACCTCTGGACACACTTAAAAATACTCTCCCTACACTCCTTAAGTTGTACTCAACGAAGTGGAAGGGTTCACAATATATAGAGACCCAAAAACAGTGTTTAGAAGTTGCTAAAATCGGTTAAAAACCAAAGAGGCAAGCAAAGACACGTTTTAGCAAAACTCCCATATCAGGGTCGACCCATGGGGATCCTTTGGTCGACCAAAATGTACAATTGGGTCGACCAAAGGATCCTCCAGGGTCGACCCCCATATTTTGAAGGTTCTATTCCAAAAGCCCATACATTATTTTGCCACTTCAGGGTCGACCCTAAACGCCCAGGGTCGACCCTAAGGCTAAAAATGATTTTAAAAATTCATTTTCAGCTCTCAGTCTCTTTATAAATGTTCTAACTCTTTCTGACACGATTGATTTGACATATTACAGAGCAAAATCTGAGATACGGTTTGGGAGATATGCCTCTCACAAGAAACCTTGGTTGTTTGAAAAATTTCAGCATTGTTAACTTGTTTTGCACTACTTATCTCATCACCTAGGGTCCGTATGATAAAACTAGGACACTTACCACCTAAGGCATCATGTTAGGATTATTTTAGGTCAAATCCCACCTATGGTAGTATGGTATCTAGGTCACTTACCATCCTATGAAGGAAATGATCAACCGAGTGGATCAACCGGTCTTCTTTGGTCTTCAACTTCGCTTTGGCATGGATGCTTGAAGGTAATGACACAAGACACACACCTAGACACTTAGACTCACTTGTTTTGACACCAGAATATGCTAACACAAAAAACATGGACTTTACAATCTCCCCCTTTGGCAATTCCGTGACAAAACCAAACTGAAGTACATGACTTGACACAAACTCACCCAAACACATCAAAACGGTGAATTAGGAGAATACATTACTCCAATACTCTTACATGACATCAATTGACAAATCATCTTAAATTAAGACACTTATGCTCTTGTCAAGTATAATCTGTCTGCTACAGCCCTGCACCTGCACATGCTCATAAACAAAACACCCAGTGAAGCATGTATGGAATATAAAAATAAGTAACCACAGGTAAAGCAAGGAATGTACTGAACTAGGGAAATACTACCCTAACATTCTCTCCCTTTTTGACACAATTGCCAAAGGTAGGCAGGAAGCCAATATTCAAAAAAAAATATACCAATTTAGCAAAGATGAAATATTAAGGCAACCACAGTACAACGAATCAAATGCAGACAATGAGGGGACATAAAGAGCAGGAAACAAGATAGAAATTTAAAGCACATTCTCCCCCTCAACTACTCAAGCACAGAACTCCCCCTCAACAACTCAACTTAATCTTCTCCCCCTAAGATCAATGATTCCACCAAAAATAGGGCACTTAAGCCAGAAAGGCCCATAACAACCAAGAAGAAAACATATAATAATATTACAAATAAAATATCATGTGCCACACAAACATGCATCAAAATCATTCCAAGCAGTACTAATTTAAGATTACAAATCCCATGAAGAACATGATTAGTTAGTCCGACTAAGGATACACATCTAACTAAATCTCATGGAATGCTAAAGCATAGCCAATTCACTAAGACACATTTAGTGAACAGTTCAAAAGTGAAGCATTGTGTGTAGTGGTGGTCTGACAAGATACTAGATCAAGGTTTCTTTCCCTTTCCAAGGGTATGACATTAACCACTAAGAGGACTTCCGAAGACATACATCTTAGAAGTCAAACCTAGTTAGATCCAGATATGATGATTTTTTACATTTTAGTGCTCATTTATCCATTTTATTTGACTCAATATTTTTCTTTTATTTTTGGTCAAATACCTCCAGTTTGTAAGATTTCTTTTGATGATCTTTATCTGATCATATCTTTTCATGCAATGATGGTTTTCACACTATCAAGGTAGGTTCTGGCTATTAGCAGCAATGGCTTTCACTCTAGTGACCCAGATAGATACCTACTATCCGCCTAGGTAGCCATTTCATACTGTTTGCATCTAATAGTAACTTTCACACTATCCCAGTAGGTAGCCCTTTTTATTGCAACAATTTTATACTCATGGAGGATACAAAAAATGGGGATGACTAACAATATGTTCATTCTAGATTGGTCATCCAAGGTCACACTTTATGGGATAAGCCATACAACTACAGTTTGGATAATAGACCTCTCAACAGAATCAGTCAGCGTGCATGTGAAATTTGTAAAGCATACACACATGAATAAGTCTCTAACTGTTCAAGGTAAAACCAGTCTAATTTTCAGCCTAACCAAGAGACTATGAATGTGATATATCCTCAATCAGCAATAAACTCATGTTCAATCCTGGACAAGTATAAAAATAAAGATCACACAAGGAATGCAGATCTTGCAAGTCAAACAAGGGCACCATGAAAAATCTTTTTGGATTTTATGGTTTTTCAATGTTTTTGGATTTTTTAAAATAAAGAAAACAGAAAAACATACCAAAGCAAATAAAAAAAACTAATATGCACAAATAGCATAGCACTGGGACAAGATAGAACACTAACAGCACACCCTAGGCTATGACAGGCACGGGCTAAGTGAAGGCCTTCAGGTCTTCCTTTCTCACCCAAACGGTTTTAGAAGTTAGATTGACCCTTTGGTCTCTAACCGTTTCAGTTGAGGTAGGTATGACCTTTTGCCTCTTCCTCCTGTTCCTCCTTTTCCAGGATTGAGTCCTAGAATTATGATGGGCATTATGGTTCTCCCCGTTACCTCCTTTATTTCTAGCATAAGGAGTGTCATAACCATGCCACTGTCTAGAGTTTTGAGCAATTTTCATGACATCTTCACACAAACTCCTAGACTTCTCCACTAGGACCTCAACTCTCCTTCGAAGATTCCCATTAAAATTGTTGTGGTTCTCAAAACCATGATTGGGCATTCTTTGAAGTTTAGGACATCGAGGCTTAATATGATCCTTCACTCCATAGTTATGATATGTAGGAATGAACTTCTGAGTAGAAGGGTCTTTCCCTTTAGCAGGAGGGTGCCTTTTAGCACCAGGCTTAGTGTTCGAGGTGGATGGAGTTCCCTTCTCATCTCCACACCTCTGATTTTGCTCAAGACCAGCCAACTTGATTTAAAGACTTGTCTTTTCATTAAGACAAACATGTAAATCAGATTCAAGTAGCTGAGTCTTGGCAAGGAGGGAAGCCTTCTCTTCCTCAAGTTGTGACACAACAGCTCTCAACCCTGAAGCCACTTGGTCTAAAGCACCTTTTTCTATTTTAATAGATTTGATCTTTTTGGACATGGAAAACTGAGCTTTTTTCAGCTTTAGGCATTCTTGAAATAGTTCATCATAGGCTGCCCAAGGTCTCCCTCAGTATCAGAGTCATTCTGACTCTCATCATCCTCCTCACCATCACTACAATGTTGGTTACTCATAATATTTGAAGAAGATTCCTCAATCCCAGATAAGGATGTTGTGAAGGCCACATAACCCCTAGTCTCCTCACAAGAAGAACTATCTGATTCCTCAGATTCAGATTCACTATCATCCCTTGCCTTGCCCTTAAATCTTTTCTTATTGGAGCATTCAACGGCAATATGGCCATAGCCTTGGCATTCATAGCATTGAACACCTTGGGATTTCTTGTCCACACTTTTAAAATGTTTCTTATTTTCAAAGTGCTTAGACTTGGGCTTTTCATGAGATTTTTGTCCGTTCGGATTAAATCTTTTCTTAAGTTTCAAAAATTTTATGAATTTCTTTACAGATAAAGCCAACTCTTCTTCTTCATCCTTAGAGTCACTATCTGAACCATCTATGTATTCCTTGACAGACTTCAAGGCAATGGATTTTGGTTTCTTAGATGGGTTCAGATTTAACTCATAGGTTTGGAGAGAACCAACTAACTCTTCAAGTTTAAGAGCATCCACATTTTCGCTCTCCTCGATGGCGGTAACCTTCGATCGAAATCTCTCAGATAGAGATCTCAAAATTTTTCTAACAATTTTGGACTCAGGAATTCTTTCCCCTAGATTGAAGCTAGAATTGACAATGTCACTTAGATTTACATAAAAACTATCAAAAGTTTTATTATCATCCATAATCAACTTTTCAAACTTAGAGGTCAGCAATTGAAGTTTGGAGATCTTGACAGTTGTAGTCCCTTCATGAGTGATTTGAAGAATATCCCATGCCTCCTTCGAAGTGTCACATGTAGAAATACGTCGAAATTCTTCGAGTGTGACAGCAGCGAAGATTGCATTTAGACCCTTACTGTTCCATCTACAACTCTCAAGCTCTACATTGATCCATCAAATAATGGGTGATAAGAGATGGATCCTCCCTCTCTTTGGAGATTTATATTCATCGAAAATATGAGTCAAGATCACACTAAAAAGTTAGTGAACCCGCTCTGACACCAATTGAAAAAATTCGGTGAACCTCAAATCTAAGGTTTGAGTTGAGAATCTCACAAGTTCAATGGGATGGTTAGGTTTCCCTGAAAGTCTATCAACCCTTTTTATGATTTTAACAATTAAGTTCTTTAGTTAAGGGATGATAAAATTTAAGCGTGGAATAAGGAAAACCAAGCCAACCACAACACAAGGATTTTTACGTGGAAACCCTTCCGGGAAAAACCACGGGACCTAGTCCAGCCATGAGAATCCACTAAGACAAAGTAAGCAAGAACTTACAAGACTCGAACTTGATTCCTTCGGACTCGACACCACGATACTTCAATTCTTAGTCCTCCACGCCTCAAAAAGTCACCACGTACTCTCAAGTCCCATGATCAACCGCAGCCACTTGTACTTCTCTTTGTGTCCCTAAAACAGTCCACGATCTTCCGATCGATCTCCGTCAATGACGGCTTCGGTTTCCACTGACCAAATCACTCTACCACGATCCTTCTCGGATCAATCTTCTTTGTAAAGTCTCTGGAACACTCCGGCTAAGGTGTTCTATCCAAAACGGATTGATGGTTTGATAGAAATCAACACCTAGATGTACTCCATCAAAGGACAAGTCCAAACAAGCAAAACTGGAACTTTGGGCTTACAAACTCTACGTTTAATACACTAACAAAAGGGGAGAAGAAAAATATATTCTATAGGTTTCATGAGCTCTGGAGGCACTTAACAATACTCTCCCTACACTCCTTAAGTTGTACTCCACGAAGTAGAAGGGTTCACAATATATAGAGACCCAAAAACAGTGTTTAGAAGTTGCTAAAATCGGTAAAAAACCAAAGAGGCAAGCAAAGAAAGGTTTTAGTAAAACTTCCATATCAGGCTCGACCCATGGGGATCCTTTGATCGACCAAAATGTACACTTGGGTCAACCAAAGGATCCTCCAGGGTCGACCCCCATATTTTGAAGGTTATGTTCCAAAAGCCCATACATTATTTTGCCACTTCAGGGTCGACCCTAAGCTCCCAGGGTTGACCCTGAGGCTAAAAAAGATTTTAAAACTTCATTTTCAGCTCTTGGATCCTTCACAAAAGTTCTAGCTCTTTTCGACGTGGTCGATTTGACATATTATACAGCAAAATATGAACAACGGTTTGGAAGATATGGCTCTTGCATGAAACCTTGGTTTTTTGAAAAATTTCAGCACTGTTAACTTGTTTTGCACTACTTATCTCATCACCTAGGGTCCGTATGAGTAGACTAGGACACTTACCACCTAAGGCATCATGTTAGGATTATTCTAGGTCAAATCTCACCTATGGTAGCATGGTATCTAGGTGACTTACTATCCTATGAAGGAAATGATCAACCGAGTGGATCAACCAGTCTTCTTTAGTCTTCAAGTTCGCTTTGGCATGGATTCTTGAAGGTAATGACACATGACACACACCTAGACACCTACACTCACTTGTTTTGACACCGGAATATGCCAACACAAAAACCATGGACTTTACAAAGGAGAAGGGGGAAGAGGTGATTGGACCAAGGGGAGGTCGTGTGAGGGGAGTTGAAGGGAGAATTGAGGTGATGGTTGAGTGTGCAGGGGGTTTGGAACCTACAAACTCGGTACTGGAAACCAGGGCAAAATGAAATGTGGGTAATCCTTCTACCAACATTCTAAGATTTCTTTGAAATGGGCCTGGCCCTGCACATACGGGTTATGGGGGCTTGGGCTTTGGTGTTTCGGGCTTTGTGGGCTTGAGGCTAAAGGTCAGGCCCTATGGGCCATGGGTCTTTAGGGTTCAAGCCCTAATGGCTCTAGGGTTATACTAGGGTCACCTAAGGCTAGGATTTTTGACATGGTTTTCTACTAGGGTTCAACTAGGGTTAAACTAGGGATACATCCTAGGTTTTAACTAGGGTCGAGTCCTGGGTTTACCTAGGGTTAAGGTTTTGGTTCTAGGGTTTTCTAGGGTTTGACTAGAGGCTTACTTAGGTTTAAGGGGACTTGGCAGGGGGTAACCGTAGTTAAAAGGGGTTTCAACTATAGTTAGGTGGAGTGTAAAAATTGGGTGCTTATAGCTGCCCCTCTTTGCTGGAGAATGCCAAGGTTGGTGATTTGAACGGCAAAGAATGGAATCATCCTATTTTTACATCGAGTTCGGATAACAGGGATGCAGAATGATGACATGTATGTATGCAATGCAAATGGTGAGTGCAACGTGGTGGCATGGCCACCATTGGAAATAGTGAGTATTTCGGACTACTTACTGTGGAGTGATGGATGCAGGGATGGCATAGCCCAGAGGCGTCGGCCAGAGGGAGGGATTCGATTGAGCTTGATCAAAAAGACACACAGGGTGTCGAGAACACATAAGGTGTTGAAGGGGTGACATACGGGTAGTGTACACTGTAAAGGTACACACAGGATGTCGAGGACACACGGGGTGTCGAAAGAGAGGACATGCGGGTGGTATACACTGTAAAAGTATGCACGGGATGTCGAGGACACACGGGGGTGTCAAAGAGAGGATATGCGGGTGGTATACACTGTAAAGGTATACACGGGATGTCGAGGACACACGGGGCTATCGAAAAGGAGGACATGCGGGTGGTATACACTATAAAGGTATACACGAGATGTCGAGGACACACGGGGGTATTAAAAGAGTACGACATGTCCAAGAGGCACTAACCGGATGATTGAAATGGCCGAAAGGCACTAGATTTTGATCAAAGATGATGCTGAGGAGTTTGGTCACATAGGGTGTGATGCTGTGCAGGGATGTCATGCAGGGGATAAAGGCGAGGATGTTTTCCCATGACTCTGCTGATTGTGACCTACCGGGATGCATGGTGTCGGCTTCTTCTGATTTGTCTTGCTGGGGCTACTCAGTACAGGCTGGTATGATCTGCTCAGGATACCAAAGAGTAGCTGCTTTGAAAACATTTTATAAAAGGTTTTGGTCCTTTGTAAAAAGTTTTTGATTTCAACAGAAAGAATGTTCAATTAGCTATTAGTTTGCTAGGAAGCTGCCTTAGACAGGGCTTGAGGATCATGTATTCTTCCTTTCCCTCAGGGAGAGCAGAGTATGACCCAGAAGAGGTTTCATCACCGCTGGGGAAGTTCGTGGGTAGACCTGTTTGGCTTGTCACTGCTGGAGATTAGACTCTAATTGGGGAGAAGCTTGCTGGGGAGCAAATTTGATGCCTCTGCTTGGCGATCCACTGGGGAATGTAATACCGTTGTAGACCGTTACTGGGGATCTGCTAGGGGATATGACACTGTCGTAGATTACTGCTGGGGACCTGAACTCTGCAGGAGACTAATGTCAGGGAAGCTGCTCTTCCATGCCATCTGCTAGGGATTGCTGTAGGAGATTTATCTGGTTAGTCTGACTGCTACCGAATTCTGCTACCAAATTGCTCTTCAGCTTTTCTCCCTCTTTTACCCTTTGGAATAACCATGTCATGGGGTTCGCCTAATTTTTGCGCGATGAGGCCATTGCTGGTTTTCCTCATGCCTGCGAAGCTAATTTATTTTTGTCCCATTTTTGTCCCTAGTCACAAGACTAGGTCTGGGGATCGTATGATTTTTGTGCAATGTGGCCATTGCCAGTTTTCACTCATGCCTGTGACTTACTGGGAAAAATAGGTCTTCTCCCTTCATTGCCCTGAATGGCGCTCCTCTGGGGATTTGAGGATGATATTTCCACTAGGGATACAGATGTGATACTGCACTTGCACTCGTAATTCCTAAGGGATCGAGAAGGACTTAGAGTAGGACGAAATGTAGGCTAGGGGACCAAAGTTTGGGACACCCTAGGAGGTTTTGGTTTTGATATAATTGATTTTCACCTTCTAGAGGAACCCTTCTATTTCTGGGGAAATTTATCTGCTTAAGGCTTGTGCCTTAGATTTCTCGGTGATTTTTTTTTTCGGGGAATATTGAGAGAGGTTGTCTCTGCCAGGAAGGGTGAGAGAGGTTATGTCTACTGAGGATAGAGAGGTTGTCTCTGCCCGAGGATTATTTTTCAGGAGAGATTGTCTCTGAAAGGTTCTTCTGTTGGGTAAAGAGTCCGGAGAGATTGTCTCTATGGGGAGTCTCTGACTGTTGAAATGTTTCGACTTCTATTTTGGGTTTTGTTTTGGTAGAAATTTTGTACCATTGAGAGTCGATTCGCCTGGGGAGCTGGGAGAGTTTGTCACTGCTTGGGTTGTGAGGGACTCTGTTTGGGGAGAGTCGGGGAGTGGATACCCCTTTTGTGACCACACCTGATTTGACAGGTTACCTTCGTACCTTTTGTAGGATCAGGTCATGACGTAGTTCAGGCCAATGCTGTAGAGGGCGAGGGAGAGTGTCCTTAAAAAAGTGTAATGAAAGAAGGGCTGTCAGGCTCGAGGGGCTAACTAGCATATTTCATTGATTTGTAAATGGGTTACAGGAAAGAAGGATGAAGAGTGTGCCAAGGATGGCCTCCTGTCATTTCCCGGAGAAACTACGAGTGCAAAGCGCTTATCAGATCTAGACCCTAAGCGTAGTATCTTTTGACTTTGTCCATGTTGACGGGCTCTGGGAGGTCTTCGTCATCCATATGTCCGAGTCGAAGGGCACTGCCTGAGAATTTTTCTCGGACGATGTATGGGCCTTCATAGTTGGGAGTGAATTTACCCCTCGAGTCAGGGTGATTTGGCAACATTTTTCAGAGGACCAGGTCACTGATCTCGATTCTTCTTGGCTTGACCTTCTTGTCGAATGTCCTAGCCATACGCCTCTGATAGGCTAGAGAGTGGTTGATAGCTTTTAGTCGCCACTCTTCAATCAGATTCAATTGCTCATACCGAGTCTGTGCCCATTCTGCTTCTGAGAGCTCTGCTTCCATTAACACCTGGAGTGATGGAATCTGTACTTCGACAGGGAGGACTGCTTCTATACCATAGGTTAGAGAGAATGGTGTTACCCCTATTGAGGTTCGGATGGATGTTCTATAGGCTATGAGTGCGTAAGGGAGCATCTCATGCCAGGCCGAATACTTGGTGGCCATCTTCTCTATGATTTTCTTTAGATTCTTGTTGGCGGCTTCAACTGCACCATTGGTCTGTGGCCTGTATGGTATAGAGTTGTGATGTTGGATTTTGAATTTTTGGTAGAGGTCAGTCATCCCTTTGTTACAGAAGTTGAGGGCATTGTCTGTTATAATCTCATACGGGACCCCATATCAACAGATGATATCCCTTTTTAGAAAACTCTGAACCATTGAGGCTGTGACGCTGGCATAAGAGGCTATCTCGACCCATTTTGTGAAATAATCGATTACTACCAGAATGAATCGATGCTCGTTGGATGCTTTCGGAGCTATGGGTCCGATGACGTCAATGCCCCAAGCTGAGAATGGCCAAGGAGCGGTGAGATTATACAGCCTGTTTGGCGGTGTATTTACCCTGTCGGTGTAGATTTGGCACTGGTGACACTTCTGTACATGCTTGCAACAGTCTGATTCTATGTTGGACCAATAGTAGCCTAGTCTGAGTTCTTTCTTAGATAACATCAGCCCGTTCATGTGTGGGCTGTAAGTTCCTCCGTGAACTTCTTTGACTACCTGCACTGCTTCACTGGTATCTAGGCATCTGAGCCAGAGTAGGTTCGGTGACCTCTTGTACAAGATGCCCCCTGATAGGATGAACTGGATGACCAATCTTCTGATTGCTTGATGGTCTGTCTTGGTAGCATCGAGGAGGAAGGTCCTGTCCTCGAGGTACTGCTTGATGTCCGTATACCAAGGCTTATTGTCCAATACCTCCTCGATCTGAAGGCAGTAGGCTGCCTGATCCTATTGTTGAATTTTGATCGGCTAGAGCATGATGTCTGTAGGGATCTGAACCATGGAAGGGAAAGTGGCCTGTACGTCGATGAATTTGTTCTGGTTCCTGGACCGGTGGCTGAAGCTGATTCTTCTGAACTGACTGATTAGCATATTAAGGTAGGCCAAATACGGGACTAGCCTTGCTTCTCAGATGGCCCAAGATTCGTTCGCTTGATAAATTAACAGAGATGAGTCACCGTAGACGTCTACCTCTTCAATCCTAATGTCCAGGGCTTCTTTCAGACCGGCGATGCTTGCCTCGTACTCCGCTTCGTTGTTGGAGCATCTGAACTTTAGTTTGATTAAGATAGGGAGGTGTGCTCCCTTAGGTGAGATCAGGACTACTCCTGCCCCATGGCCGTGACTGTTGGCAGCTCTGTCAAAGTACAACTCCCAGCCAGAGTACTCTTGTTCGTCGGCTTCTGCATACAAGATGGCTTCGTCTGGAAGTCGATCATGTACAGACACGTAGTCCTGTGCTGGACTGTGGGTAAGGTGATCTGCTATCGCCTGCCCCTTGATTGACTTCTGTGTCATCTACATGATGTCGAATTCAGACAACATCATGAGTCATCGGACAGTCCTTCCCATGGTGGCTGGCTTGTCTAGCAAGTACTTGAGTGGGTCCATCCGGGAGATCAAGATCACCGGGTAGGAAAGCAGATAGTGCCGAAGACGCTGAGTAGCCCAGACCAGTGCCAAACATGTCTTCTCAAGAGAGTTGTACCGCTCTTCATACTCTAGCAGACGTTTAATGATGTAGTGGATGACTTGTTCTGTTCTGCCTGTCTCGTCATGTTGTGCTAGTACGCACCCCATGGACGTCTCTTGTACCGAGATGTAGAGTAGCAGTGGCCGTCCCAGTGTAGCTGTCGAGAACCCAAAATACCCCCTGGGAGTTAGGGATACTTTGGCTCGTGATGTGCCATATCCGATACCAAACCATCCTATAATAACATCCAAGTCATGACAACCATAATCATGAATAAGGCGGAAGCTTAAACCAATGTGCGGAAGCGTAATCCAAAAATTTATTTTCTATACATGCTGTGTATTCCAAGTTTGTACATACATCACAAAAGTAAAGGTGGACATGCCCACCTATCAAAATACAAAATGATAATACTCTCTCTCTCTCTATGCAATCATTCTAAAAGGGCCAGTGGTCTAAGTCATTTACCTCCTCCTGAGGCTCTACATATGGCTCCTCCTCGCCATAATCCTCCTCTATCCAGGGCCCCTGATCACATATGTCAAATGGAGTCCGTGTACCTGCCGACATAACATGTACGGCTGAGCATGGAATACTCAGCGAGCAAAATCTACTAGCTAACAATGCTATCATAATCACAATATTTTATACAGTGCGTAAAAGAATACAAATCACCAAAATCCATTCTTAAAACCCGTCGGAAAAAAACCTTTCATAAAACTTGTTCTTTTCATGGAAAACAAACCCTCTCATGTATGCTTATGAGTTCTTATGAATGCTTGTGAGCCTCGTGTTTTCTTATGAGTTCTTGTGAGCTTAGAGTTCTTGTGAGCTTGTGAATACTTGTGAGCTTATGAGCTTCTTGTGAGCTTATGAGTACTTGTGAGCTTATGATCCTTGTGAGCTTGTTCTCCTTGGAGACATGCAAGATCTTAAACTTGTGAGTTTCTTATGAGTTCTTGAAAAGTCTTGCGAGACTTATGATCCGTGGAGTTCATGCAAGATCTAGACTTGATCCTTGTGAGCGTGGAGTAACCGATCTTAGAATGCCAACCCAAAGTTTGGCTTAGTCTAGGCTTATGCATGTATGCTTCTTACTTATGAATGCCTTTGAAAATCCTCTTATGTTTTCTTGAAAATTCATGCTTATGAAAAAAACCACGGTCGTGCAATACTTATCATGCATAGAGTGCTTGTGAGCATTATAACATCTATGTGGAAAGCTTTAACTAATTAAACATGTTCATGCAAGGCATAATGATCATTATAGTATACTTGAAGACCTTAAGTAACTCATATGGTTCATACAAGGTATATTAGCATCATAACATACTTAAACAATTCTAGAATGTAGAACATTTCATTCATTGCGTCACATCATAACAATCATGGCTTCTAAGCCTAATTCATCATATCACACTTAAAATCATGATTCCTTGGAGGATATTAACACTTACTTGCACTTATAGTCATATTCACCCTTTTATTGGAAAACCCCCAAAATCTTAAATCCTTATTTGCTTATTTGAACATAATCAAGTTCACCCAAAATCTCTTGTTTGTCATTGCATCATAGTATACTTAAAATCATGGTTCATTTAAAGGTATTACAATTTTCTTACAAGTTTAGCCATATTCATCCTTGTTATTGAAAAACCCCCAATTTGTAAAACCCTATTTGATTGTTTATTCATGATCTAGTTCACCCAAATTTCCACACTTCCTATTTGTATCATAATAGAATTAAAATCACCTATTTGAATCATCTTTGTATGATAGCAAGGCTAGATAGTAGTTTACTAACCTCTTTGGATCAATTTCTAGGTTGAAGAAACCCCTTGAGAAATCCTTACTTGATTTGAATTATCCAAGCTTGATTTGGGGAAGATCCAACCCTTGATTGAAGCTCTTCTTGGTTTCAAGAAAAACCCTCTTTGGAATGCTCAAGATCCTTTCCTTCTCTTTCTAGGAACTCTCCTTGGTTTAGGGTAACCCAAAAACCCTCCTAAAGTCTTCTATTTATAGTGTAAGGGGTGAAAAACCCCTAAACAATCGCATCCAAGAAAGTAAAATCGCGTATCTACGATCGTTCATAGCGATTTACGATCGATCGTAGCTTCCTACGATCAATCGTAGTTTCACCCGAGAGTTTCCAGCATTTCTGGGGCTTTACGATCGATCGTAGCAACTCTACGATCATTCGTAGCTCCGCTACGATCGTTCGTAAGGTCCCTACGAGCGATCGCAACTTTTGCAGAAAGCTTCAGCATTTTTGCATTTTCGTATCTCGGCCATAACTTTTGACTCGCTTGTCCAATTTTGACGATTCAACTTGCGTTGGATTCTTCTTTTGAAGGAGAACAACTTTTATGTTTTTCACAACTTCCAATTCTTCCTTTTGCTTGGACCATTTAGCCCCTAAACTGGACTGATCCGAAATTGGGTTTCGTCAATCCAGATTTTAAACCAACCCGACTTCAGAAATCGGTCTTTTGACCTAACACCAACTCAAAAAAAAGATAAGTGATCAACATGAACCCCGAAGAGGGTTCAATTACCTTTTCAAAAATCCAAGAATCGCTTGATTCCGATGAGCGGTGTGAACGCTAGGGCTATTTAGAGTCGAGGGTATGCCAAGGCATAACCCTTGTCAATACTCAAGAGTATTCTATACTCTTGCCTATTTCATTCCAAACACCCATACACCATAAATACATTCTTACATGCTTTAGTATATGATATCATTCGTCGTACATGGCCATCAAGATCCGGGGTTCTACATCCTCCCCCCCTTACAGAAATTTCGTCCTCGAAATTGGAACGATACATAGAGATTATAAAGAAAAAAATTACATAAACATCACTCAAACAAATTAGGATATTTTTTCCTCACTTCCGCTTCGCGCTCCCATGTAGCTTCTTCTCGTGAATGGTGTTGCCATCGAACAAGAACCAAGGGGATGACCTTATTGCGCAAGACTTGATCCCTACGGTCCAAAATTTGAACCGGCTCTTCCACCAAAGTGAGATCCTCTCGGACTTCTAGCGTATCAAGGTCGATCACATGAGAAGGATCCGGAATATATTTTTGAAGCATCGATACATGGAATACGTTGTGAACCACCGCCATGTGAGTGGGTAGAGCAACCCGGTATGCAACTTCACCAATTCGGGTGATAATTTCAAATGGACCAACATACCTCGGGCTGAGCTTTCCTCTTTTGCCAAACCTCATAACACCCTTTGTCGGTGAAACCTTCACAAATACCATATCGCCAATACGGAACTCAAGATCTCGTCTACGGGTGTCGGCATAGCTCTTTTGCCTGTCCTGAGCCGTCTTTAATCTCTCTCTGATGATCTTGACTTTATTCGCGGTTTGTTCAATCAATTCCGGGCCCAATATCTTTCTCTCTCCAACTTCATCCCAGTATAGGGGAGATCTACAACTTCGACCATACAAGGCCTCAAAAGGAGCCATTTGGATGCTCGCCTGATAGCTGTTATTGTAAGCGAATTCCACTAATGGCAAGTGATCCTCCCAACTGCCTTTAAAGTCCAACATGCAAGCTCGGAGTATGTCCTCTATAACCTGGTTCACCCTCTCGGTCTGTCCATCTGTCTGAGGATGAAAGGCGGTGCTAAAGTCCAAACGGGAACCCATAGCGCTCTGAAAGCTTTTCCAGAACCTGGAAGTGAATCTTGGATCCCTGTCTGACACGATACTGACTGGCACCCCGTGCATCCGAACCACTTCTTTGAGGTACAATTCTGCAAGTTGGTTCGAGTTGAACGTAGTCCGATAAGGCAAGAAATGGGCGAATTTTGTCAAACAATCAACCACTACCCATAGTGCATCCGATTTCTTTGTCGTTTTTGGCAACCCAGTGATGAAATCCATGGAGATGTTCTCCCATTTCCACTCGGGAATAGGGAGGGATTGTAAAAGCCCTGCTGGCCTCATATGCTCAGCCTTCACTTGTTGGCATACCAAGCATCTTGACACATACTCGGCAACTTCCCTCTTCATGTTCCGCCACCAAAAATAACCTTTGAGGTTCCGATACATCTTTGTACCGCCAGGATGCACAGTGTACTTAGACCGGTGAGCTTCATCTAAGATTTCTAATTTGAGCTTCTCATCGGCTGGAACACATATCCTTCCCTTGAATGTGATTGTCCCATCACTTTGCACTGCAAAATCCTTACTGCCATCGCGAATCGACTTGTTTCTATAGGCCAGTAGTTCGGCATCCAACTCTTGTAATTCTCGGATCATGGCCCATATGTAAGGCCTAACTGTGACATTAGCCATCACTGGCCCAGAGGTAGGAAGGCTGAAACTAATATCAAGGTTAGAAACATCTTCCAACAACTTCCACTCTTGCACCATCATGTGTGCTACAAGCCCAATGGACTTCCTGCTCAAAGCATCTGCCACTACATTAGCCTTGCCCGGATGGTACTGGATCGAACATTCATAGTCCTTCAAGAATTCCATCCATCGGCGCTGTCGCATATTCAACTCCTTTTGGGAAAATAGGTATTTTAAGCTTTTATGATCCGTGAAAATATCAAACTCTTCCCCATAAAGGTAATGCCGCCAAATCTTTAATGCGAAAACCACCGCGGCCAACTCCAAATCGTGAGTAAAATAGTTCTTTTCATGCTCTTTTAATTACCGGGAAGCGTAGGCGATGACATTCCCGCGCTGCATAAGAACACATCCTAGCCCAACATTCGAGGCATCACTGTAAACCACGAAACCTCCACTCCCAGACGGCACTGTGAGAATGGGGGCAGTAGTAAGCCTCTTCTTCAACTCCGTGAAGCTCGCTTCACACTTATCGCTCCAAGTGAACTTAGCATTTTTCCGTGTCAAATACGTGAGCGGTGCCGCTAAGCTGGAGAATCCCTCTACGAATCTCCTATAGTATCCTACTAAATCGAGGAAGCTGCGTATCTCGGTAACACTTTTGGGTCTCTCCCATTTCATCACCGCTTCTATCTTTGCTGGGTCTACTGAAATACCCTCGACAGATACTACGTGGCCAAGGAATGCCACCTTCTCCAACCAAAATTCGTACTTACTCAACTTGGCGTATAGTTTATGCTCTCGAAGAGTCTCAAGTGTAAGGCGAAGATCTCGATCATGATCCTCCCTGGTCGGAGAATATACTAAGATGTCATCGACAAAGACGATAACACATTTATCGAGATAAGGCTTGAATACCCGGTTCATCAAATCCATGAACGCCGCCGGTGCATTTGTTAGACCAAAAGGCATAACTAGGAACTCGTAGTGCCCGTACCGAGTCCTAAA
The DNA here is from genome assembly GCA_015143295.1 of Tetracentron sinense. NCBI lineage: Eukaryota > Viridiplantae > Streptophyta > Magnoliopsida > Trochodendrales > Trochodendraceae > Tetracentron > Tetracentron sinense. Next base: position 21,992,317 of record CM026573.1, read on the forward strand.
GGCAGTCTTTGGCACATCTTCGGCCTTGATCTTCAACTGATGATAGCCGGACCGCAAATCAATCTTGGAGAAGAACCTTGCTCCTTTCAATTGGTCGAACAAATCATCTATTCGTGGCAAGGGGTATCGATTCTTGATGGTGACTTTGTTCAACTGTCTATAGTCGATGCACATCCTCATCGACCCATCCTTCTTCTTCACAAAGAGTACTGGTGCTCCCCACGGTGACACACTTGGTTGGATGAAACCAAGCCGTTGCAACTCTTCTATTTGCTCCTTTAATTCCTTCAGTTCAATAGGGGCCATCCTGTACGGAGCCTTAGAAATTGGAGCCGTTCCAGGAGCAAGCTCTATTGCAAATTCTATCTCCCTATCTGGAGGTAACCCTCGTAATTCCTCGGGAAACACATCCAAATACTCACTCACAACCGGTAAGGCTGAGGAGTCTCGTGCCTCCGGATTTGCAAGACTTAGAGCTGCTAGACGGGCTATATCTCTCCTCCGAAGTCCATGAAAGTGGAATGGCTTGACGCCTTCTGGCTTGAACTTCACCATCTTCTCAAAACAAGCCACATGCCCGTGGTGTGCAGCTAGCCAATCCATCCCGAGAATAACATCGAAGTCCAAGTCCTGGAACTCAAGGATGATTAGATCAACCGGTAATTCATACTGCCCGACTTGAACTATACAATTCCGATATCCTCGGTCTGTGTCAACTGACTTGCCAAGCGGAGTAGAAATGGTTAACTCGTGACGTAGGCGACTCGGCTTAGACACAAAACCTTTGGCAAAGCTTGGCGATACAAAAGAATGTGTCGATCCCGTGTCGATCAACACACGAGCTAGACACTCGTTCACTAGCAATACGCCTGTGCATTGTAATTAACTATATCAGCGGTTTTCAGAAACATACATAGAGTATAGGTAGCATGACATACAAGTGATTATACGTATACTTATAGCACTCATCATTTCATACTTGAACACTTTAGAAATTCTCGCGTACCTTGCACAACATCGTCTGATGCCTGTGCGTCCCATTCTGTTAAGGCAAAGACCCGGCCTCTGTTTGCCTGGCGAGGCTGCTGTGTGGTCTGAGTGGGCCGTGCGGGTCTAGATGCCGAAGCTTGTGAAGACCCCTGCTGAGAAGTCTGCCGAACTGGGGGCCTGCTCCCCTGAGGCTGAGCCCGTGACTGTCGGCGTGGGCAATCTTTAATTATGTGGCCCTGCTCGCCATAATGGAAACATCCTCCTGATGCTCTCTGACACTCTCCAGCCGGGTGTCTCCGACCACAATAGTCACAATCCTCAAAGGATGAAGAGGGTGACGGCTATACATATCTGGTGCCCTGAGAAAAAGCGGGGCGAGGTGTCTGTGAAGTAGTCGGGCGAGGCACTGGTGATGCAAACGAAGACCTCTATGTCTGTGTAGGCCTAGGAGGTGGGTACTGGGAAATCCTGGCCCTCTTCTCCAGTGGTGCTGAGCCACTAGACTGACCCTTCTGCATGGCTCTCTCGAAGCCACCCTCTCTTCTTTTAAGAAACTCCTCTGAGTTCTTTTCGGCAATCTTTGCCTTCCCCAAAATCTCTCTCCAAGACTCCACTTGAAGAATGGAGACTCGATCCTTGATGAAGGGCTTCAACCCATTCTCAAATTTCCAGACTCGCATCTCCTCCGTCGTGATCAAGTGTGGTGCGAATCGGGACAATTCAACGAATTTGGCCTCATACTCGGCCACACTCATATTCCCTTGCACTAGGGACATGAACTCCATCTCCTTCTGTTGCTTGACAATCTTGGGAAAGTACTGCCCATAGAAGGCATCAAGGAATTCACCCCAAGTCCACGGCTCTCCTGCCCTGGCGGTGTCTCTCTGTCTCAACACCGCTCTCCACCAATGGTCGGCTTCTCCTTCCATCATGAAGGCAGCCCAATCTACCCTTTGCTCATCGGTGCAACGAAGAGCACGGAATATTTTCTCCAGTTGCATAATCCACGCCTCTACAACCATGGGGTCGGTGGTCCCATAAAAGGTAGGTAGATGTAGCCTTCGGAATGCCTCGAGTCCCGAGGTGGGGTGTGGAGGAGGTGGGTGTGCCAACGCAGTAGTAGCAGCGGGTTGTCGGGCTGCTAGCATGGTGATGGTCTCCACCATAGTATTTAACAACTGAGATATATCGGGTTGATCATCACCCGAGGGAGGGTCTCCTCCATTACTGTTGCCCCGAGTTTGGTAACTGCGACCCCGTCCACTACCACGTCTCATGTTAATCCTGAGAACAGTAGCAGAACATGAGTCTAACTTGGAAACCAACTTCATCTCCTTGGAGACATATGCAAGATCTTAGACTTGTGAGTTTCTCATGAGTTCTTGAAAAGCCTTGCGAGACTTATGATCTGTGGAGTTCATGCAAGATCTAGACTTGATCCTTGTGAGCGTGGAGTAACCGATCTTAGAATGTCAACCCAAAGTTTGGCTTAGTCTAGGCTTATGCATGTATGCTTCTTACTTATGAATGCCTTTGAAAATCCTCTTATGTTTTCTTGAAAATTCATGCTTATGAGAAAAACCACGGTCGTGCAATACTTATCATGCGTAGAGTGCTTGTGAGCATTATAACATCTATGTGGAAAGCTTTAACTAATTAAACATGTTCATGCAAGGCATAATGATCATTATAGTATACTTGAAGACCTTAAGTAACTCATATGGTTCATACAAGGTATATTAGCATCATAACATACTTAAACAATTCTAGAATGTAGAACATTTCATTCATTGCGTCACATCATAACAATCATGGCTTCTAAGCCTAATTCATCATATCACACTTAAAATCATGATTCCTTGGAGGATATTAACACTTACTTGCACTTATAGTCATATTCACCCTTTTATTGGAAAACCCCCAAAATCTTAAATCCTTATTTGCTTATTTGAACATAATCAAGTTCACCCAAAATCCCTTGTTTGTCATTGCATCATAGTATACTTAAAATCATGGTTCATTTAAAGGTATTACAATTTTCTTACGAGTTTAGCCATATTCATCCTTGTTATTGAAAAACCCCCAATTTGTAAAACCCTATTTGATTGTTTATTCATGATCTAGTTCACCCAAATTTCCACACTTCCTATTTGTATCATAATAGAATTAAAATCACCTATTTGAATCATCTTTGTATGATAACAAGGCTAGATAGTAGTTTACTAACCTCTTTGGATCAATTTCTAGGTTGAAGAAACCCCTTGAGAAATCCTAACTTGATTTGAATGATCCAAGCTTGATTTGGGGAAGATCTAACCCTTGATTGAAGCTCTTCTTGGTTTCAAGCAAAACCCTCTTTGGAATGCTCAAGATCCTTTCCTTCTCTTTCTAGGAACTCTCCTTGGTTTAGGGTAACCCAAAAACCCTCCTAAAGTCTTCTATTTATAGTGTAACGGGTGAAAAACCCCTAAAAAATCACATCCAAGAAAGTAAAATCGCGTATCTACGATCGTTCGTAGCGATTTACGATCGATCGTAGCCTTCTACGATCGATCGTAGCTTCCTACGATCAATTGTAGTTTCACCCGAGAGTTTTCAGCATTTCTGGGGCTTTACGATCAATCGTAGCAACTCTACAATCGTTCGTAGCTCCGCTACGATTGTTCATAGAGTCCCTACGAGCGATCGCAACTTTTGCAGAAAGCTTCAGCATTTTTGCGTTTTCGTATCTCGGCCATAACTTTTGACTCACTTGTCCGATTTTGACGATTCAACTTGCGTTGGATTCTTCTTTTGAAGGAGAACAACTTTCATGTTTTTTACAACTTCCAATTCTTCCTTTTTCTTGGACCATTTTTCCCCTAAACCTGACTGATCCGAAATTGGGTTTCGTCAATCCAGATTTTAAACCGACCCGACTTCAGAAATCGATCTTTTGACCTAACACCAACTCAAAACCAAGACAAGTGATCAACATGAACCCAGAAGAGGGTTCAATTACCTTTCCAAAAACCAAGAATCGCTTGATTCCGATGAGCGGTGTGAACGCTAGGGCTATTTAGTGTCGAGGGTATGCCAAGGCATAACCCTTGTCAATACTCAAGAGTATTCTATACTCTTGCCTATTTCTTTCCAAACACCCATACACCATAAATACATTCTTACATGCTTTTGTATATGATATCATTCGTCGTACATGGCCATCAAGATTCGGGGTTCTACAGTAGCAGGCATTAGTACTAGAGGATTCAGAAGATACTGCTTTATTCTGTCAAAGGCTTCCTAGCATTTTGCTATCCAAACAGTCGGTGTGTTCTTCCAGGGAAACTTAAAGATCGGCTCGTATATCGGAGTGAGCTGAGAAATGAATCTGCTGATGTACTGAATTCTGCCCAGGAAACCATGGACTTCATTTTCAGTTTGGAGGGCTGGTATTTCAATGATAACTCTGGCTTTAGCTGGATTGATCTCAATGCCTCTTTTGCTGACTATGAAGCCAAGGAGTTTTCCTGATGAGGCTCTAAAGACACATTTGGCTGGATTCAGTCTCAGGCCGTACTCTCGGAGTCTGTCGCAGAGTCTCTTCAAGTCTTCTGGGTGTTGCTCGGCGGAAGGAGACTTGACAATCACGTCATCTACATAGATTTCAGTGGACTTGTAGATCATGTCATGGAACAACGCTGTCATGGCCCTCTGGTAGGTGGCCCCTACGTTCTTGAGTCCGAAGGGCATGACCTTGTAGTAGAATGTGCCCCAAGGTGTGATAAAGGAGGTTTTCTCCATGTCTTCCTCCGCCATCCTGATTTGGTTTTATTCGGAGAAATCATCCATGAACGAGAGTGTCTCATGTCCTACAGTTTTGTCGACCAGAATGTCGATGTGCGGGAGAGGAAAGTTGTCTTTGGGGCTTACCCGGTTCAGATTTCGATAGTCAATGCACATACGAACCTTGCCGTCCTTCTTGGGTACCGGGACGATGTTAGCCAACCACTCAGGGTAGTTTGCAACTGCCAGGAAGCCTGCACTGATCTGCTTCTCAACTTCTTCCTTGACCTTCTGTGATCATTCTGGCCTCATTCGTCTCAGTTTCTACTTAACTAGTCTGACATTAGGGTTCAGGGGTAGTCTGTGTACCACCAATACTGGGTCTAAGCCTGGCATGTCTGCGTACGACCATGCGAAGACGTCACTGTAGCTTCTCAGGAAACTGATCATGTCTGCTCTCTGTTGCGAGCTCATGCTTGTGCCAATCTTGACTAGCCGGGGGTTGTTTGTTGATCCCAGCTTGATTGTTTCAGTGTCTTCCCTGTTTGACTGCAGGAGTTCTTCGCTATGCTTAAGGAGGTCCAGAATTTTCTGAGGCGGTTCTTCTTCCTGTTCTGAGTTATACTCTACTTCGGAGAGTTCGAGGAGGGTTTGAGGGGTAGCCCTGTCAGAGGTAATTTTCTGGTAAATCAATTAGCTTCAATTTAGCATGTTTGATGATGATGATTTGTTGGCTTCAGGACACTAGGCCTTCCAGGGGAAGAGTTCTTGTAATTTCGTCATCAGCCGATATGAAATGTTTTTTCAAAAACATGATTTTTGAGTTAAAGCAATTTGATTTTCATTAAAAGAAATGACTGTTACAAAAGACTCAAACAAAAAGAGGCTTGACTTTTGGATTTTACAAATGGGAGGAAAAGAGAGGTAGATGAAGGAGAACGATGATGCTGGGTCACTACTGTCTTGGACTAACTTGCCCTGCACTATGCTTGCCTCAGCCTTGGCTGGCCTCGACAGTGATAGCCTCAGTCCACCAACAGATCAGTGGCTGGTGACTGGAGGATGCTTCGGCGCTGTTGGAGAGGGTACAGACCTGCTCTCCTATTGGATATTCTACTTCAGTAGCATCTTCGACAGTCAGTACGTCGAACATCTGAGCTATGCTGAACACTTCTGGAACTGAAATTCCTGAAGATTCATCACTGGGCTGGGGTGTTAAGGCAACGGCTACAGTAGAGGTTTCTGGATAGGTTTCGAAGATTCCCACGGGGAAGTTCACAGAGATGTGTGGTCGGGGCTCAGGTTTCACCGACTGTCTACTCTTCGTAGTTAGCTTCAAGAGGTAATCCTCGTATCTGGGCTTGTATCCCAAACCATAGGGAGATGTATAGCGAGGGGGCGTGTATCTCTTCTTCATGCCCTAATTCCTGGCACCGATACCATTTCTGGGCTAGTAGTTCATTCTGGCCATCATTTTGACAAAAGGTGGCACTGCTTGCTTGCTTTGAAGTTCTACCTGGGGGATGGAACTAACCAGCTCGAACTAGAATGTCATGAAGGCAGTGCCTTGCCCCAGCTCCTGGACGTCCCCAAAGGAATTTGCCAACTCTTCAGAAGGAATGACAACCAGACGATCATCCTGGATGAACTTGATTCTTTGGTGCAAAGAGGAGGGAATGGATCCAACTGCATGAATCCATGGCCTCCCTAGGAGCAGAGTGAACAAGGCTGGCACGTTCACAACCTGAAAGTTTGTTGAGAATTAAGCTGGTCCGACCTCGATGGTCAAATCGATGTTACCCAGGTTCTGCCTGGTCGTATTATCAAAAGCCCTGATGGTCATGGGTCTCTTCACTTGACTGAGGTTCAGGCCCAGGTTTTGCAGCGTGGAGAGTGTGCAAACATTCAGGTTGGAGCTATTGTCGATGAGCATTGATGATAACGTTCGGTCCATGCACTGTACTGCAATGTACAAAGTCCGGGTATGGTCCCTGTCACTGTCCGGTATCTCCTCTTCCGTGAAGGAGATGACTTTGGGTTCAAGGATTTGTCCTACCATTTGCCCTAGTTTCTCGGGCGTTATGTCTGGTGTTACATGGGCGTTGCTGAATACTCGGAGTAGTTACTTCCTGTGATGCTCTGAAGTGAGAAGAAGACCCAAGGTGGATATCTGTGCTGGGACCTTGGTCAGTTGCTGAGTGATATTGAACTCCTCAGTTTTTCTAGGATTTTTAATAAAACTGCTGAATTAGCTGCTTCCTTCTGTAGGTATAACACCCTTGCTTTCTCTTTCTCTTCACCTTTGCCGACTCACTTACAGGAGGTTGATATACCCGACCAGATCAAGTTAGGTTGGCAATGCTCTCACTCTTAAGGATGAGAGAGTGGGGAGCAGGTACTTGGTTGAGGTTGAAGGGAGGCTCTGGGATGTAAGGGATCCGGACAGGGCCTGAAGCGGTTGGGGCTTGAGCTGGAGCTGTGGGCCAATATGCAGGGCAAAGAATGGAATAGATGATCTGTTCGGGGACAAGTATCTGGGTTGGAGACTGAATAGCTTTAATGTTTGACTGGGAGAAGGGGATTATGACAGGTGATCGATAAGAGGGCCTAATGATGCTGTCATTCACTGCGGGTGTGCTGGGTCCTGGCTGCCCTGCCCCGGGCTCTTTCCAGTAAATAAAGTTGACTTGATTGTTATATGGGGGCAGTGGCACCTGATTGATGCTGGTCTTGCTGGGAGCCAGCTCAACCCTTCCGTCATCCAAGAGATCTTAGATAACACACTTCAGGCCTATGCAATAGTCTGTAGCATGGCCTGGGCCTCTATGAAAGGCCCAGTGATGATCGGCGTTGTAGTTCTTGTTCTGTTTTTCTGGAGGTAGAAGATGTTTGGGGCCTCTCAACTTGAGAGGACCCTGCTTGGTGAGGAATTCCAACAACTGGCTGAGTGTGTATGGAAGAGAGGTAAAGTTTCTGGATGACGGTTTTACCCCTTGGCTGGTCAGGCTGGCCAAGTATTCCTGATAACTGATTACTGCTGAGCTGTTGGAGCTGGTAGTTAGACGGGAGCTATAGAAGCAACCACGTGTATATCTTCCTTCTTTCTGTGGTCCCGGGGATTGATGTTTCTGCTGGATGAGGCTGTAGCCTTGGGGGATCAAGTCCTAGACTGGAATGAATGGCCCCATTCTTGATGGCCGTCTCGATGCGGACACCCATCCTGATAATGGTGCCGAAGTCCACCACTGGTAAGGTCACCATGAGTGTAGAGTAGGACTGTTTTAAGGTGCCCATAAACATGCCTGCCAGTTCTTCCTTAGGGATAGGTGTCGGAATCCTCGCTGCCATTTCCCTCCAGCGGGTGGCGTACTCCAAGAATGATTCATTGTTACGCTGGCTTAACTGCTCAAGCTGGCTCCTTTGAGGGCGGAGCTCCTGGTTGAAGGAGTATTGCTCCACGAAGCTGTCCATGGCATCTTGCCAAGTCTTAATCTTCTGCTTGTCAACAGACATCCACCATATGAGGGCTACCCCCTTTAAACTCTTCTGCAAGTACTGGATGAGCAAGGGCTGATTTCTGTTGTGCTGAAGCATGTCCTCCAGGTACAACTGTAGATGTTGTTTTGGACAGCCTGAGCCGTCGTATTCGTCGAAGTCTGGGACCTTGAAACCTACGGGAACAGCATCTCCTGATGAGAAAGTTAAGTCCTCCGGTGATAGACTTGTACTGGTGGATGCACCCTTCATTCTTCTCATCTCCTCTTTCATCTGCTTGATCTCGTCCTGTAAGGATGAAGTGGGGTCTGAGCATGATGGCCGGTCCTGATTGACGTGTGAGGCCTTGGGTTGCTCTTCGTACTGGTCATACTCCTCTCCTCTACCTGTTACAGGTATAGGGTCAGGTATGATGAAGGGGGGAGGACGAAGCTCTGGTATAGGTTGCTTGATTGGTTCTCTAGTTGGGATCCGGGTGGAGGGTTCTTCGGTTCAGGTACCAATTAGAATCTTCAAGGATTCCAGAACACTGTCAAGCTTTGACTGCATGGCCGCTATGTCCCTGTTATGTGACTGTAGGATCCCAATGGTTCGCTGGTGCTGATCTGCAGGTTCTGCCATTGAGTTTGCGCTGCTTTCTGATTGTGCTGTGTAAGAGCTGATCTCTGATCGGGCTGTGCAAGGGCGTATCTCTGTGATTGGTAACTTTGTCAAGACTGCGTCTGCGGCTGCTACTTCTGCGAGAATCGCAGCTAGAGAACAAGTCACAGGTCGGCTCATGCAACTAAAAAGAATGCAACGGCTAATCATGATTATGCATGATGACAAGAAGCAGTTACTAGGAAAAGAGTTTTTCATTGATGCATGAAGAGTGCAGTGGGTACAGGGAGAGTGAGACTCAATAAGAAGAAAAAGACTCGATCCTAGGCAGGTCCTTCGGGGATTGCAAAGTCAAGTGGCTGGGGCACACCTTTAAGATCCATGATCTGTTGCTGGAGGGATGTGACTTCAACCTCCATGTGCGTAAGGGTTTCTGTAGCGTTGAACATGCGGTATCCAAATTGTTGGATACGGGAGGTCATCTTCGCCTTTGCACTATCAAGCTGCTCTTGGTGGAAGTGAAGTTGGGCCCGGATGACGACTGCTTCCCTGGCATTGCCTCTGCGTTTCCTGTGAAGAGACTGATTGTCTGCTCCAATTGTTCAACCTGTTCTTGTACGACTTGGAGTTAACGACCTTGTTCCGCTTCCTGCTACCTGAATGCCCGCTAGGCTTTCCATAGCATTTTCCATTTCTGCTGGATCTGGAGCTTTCTCTCTAGGAATAAGTCTGTCCAGGGAACCACCATTTCTGCTAGGGGTATGGTTCCTTGTGATGGAGCTGCGACTGGTGTGGGCAGTTCCCTGGGTGCAGGCATACCGGGTAGAATGTCAAGATTATCCACCCTTTGTCGGTATGCTGAGTTGGTAGGTGGTCCTGATGTAACCATGAAGTCCAGCCACTAGTCTCGTCTGGAGCTGCGCCAAGCTGATTGGAAGTGTCGGGTGAGGTTGTCGGAGTGCGCTGTGAAAGTGATCCAATCATTTTCCTGTCAGTCTATCACTGGGATACGCTGAGGGAATCCAAACTGTCGGAAGACTCAGAGTGGTACTGCGGAGCTTGTTAGACCAGCAAAAATCATGCATCGTCTGTCGATGATGACAACATGAGGTAGCCTATTCAGTACAAGCCAATCGCATTGCCAAGTGATTTCTCCCTCTGATAGGTCTTGGAGAAGCTGGTAGAGCTCTCCAACGTCTGTAGTTGCTATCGGGCCTTGATTCTGAGAAATCTTTCGAGGTAGACTATAGGCATCGCGGATGTCGTCTGGTACCAATATGATTGTAGGAAAATGACTTACCAACCAGAGGTATTAGGGAGGTGTACTGGCATGGAAAATGCCCTTTCGGCGGTCTGCCAACTGGTTGAGAACCCTGAGAAGCTCGACTAGGATGACTGGTACAACTGAGCAGGAGTGTTGCATGTCCTCGACGATCCTGACCAGAACTGCTTCGACGAGTGAACGGCACCTTGGGAATACTAGTTGAGACATGGCTATCAGTGCAAGGGCATTGAGACCAGGAAGTTCCACTGAAATAGAGTCAAGGTTCCACTTATGCTTGTACCTATTTTTGAGAAAAGATACGGGTATCCGATCAAAAGAGCTGTTAGGACCAGGCTGCAAGCAGGCAGGCTTGATATGCAAGAACTTGGATAGGTCTGCCAGATATGTTGTCTTGTAGTGCGGTACTATGGCTTCGCCATCCATGTTTAACCCTAGAATGCGCTGAATCTCTTCCAGTGTTGGGCAAAGCTCATTCTTACCAAAAGGGAATACCATATGGCTCTCCAACACTGGATAGCAGCGTTCATAAGGCGCGAGTCCGGGTTAACCACGGATAGGTCTAGGATAGTCCCCATTTTGTAGTACTGAGCCCAAACGAGACGCTCACTTGAGGTGAAAGCCGTAATTGCTTTCTGGAGGTTGTCATCACATGCCCCCTGAGAAGTTAGATGCACGGGTCTTAATGGTCGACCCATTGACTGAACAATCCCTAAAGGACCTATCATCTACCTGGATGAAAAATGTACAGACTCTATGAGTGCATTGTGTATGCAGATGAGATGCAAAATGATGATGCAATATTTTTTGATTTTTGATTTTGGTTGGGTGTGACAAGGCATATGTGATCCGATAGGGCAGACGGACGGAGGTCCAATGTGCTTTAGCCCAGGTTGTTGGAAACCGAGGGACCTATCAGATCAAGGTTGGGACAGGCCTAGTGAAGGCCTGTCTACTCGGGATTTGGACCTCATATGTTATATCGGGAAGCAGGGTTGGATGTAGTTTATTACAAGCACAGGTTTGGCTCATTACATGCCCCTGGGTGGGTGGTTATCTGGGTAGAATGTGCCTGGGTAGTTAGCCATAATTAGGGACGGGTATAGGGTGCAAGCAGGTTAGGGTTTATAGTAGCCCTCCTTGGATAGGCTGCTTGTAGACTATACCCTAACCTAGACTACATGTATGGATGCTGGTTTAATGCAGGTGTGTTCCTAGCAGGATGGAGGGATCACTTAACACCGTATATACGAATCCCCGGTATAAAACATACCTGAAAATGGACGATTGGTGTAAGTGGGAGCATTCAGAATCCTTCCCTGAGGGTAATCACCCAACAGGAGTAACTCCGTGGACCTCTAAGACGTTTAAGTCACTGACACTGAGAATGATTATCTAGCAGCCGTTAAAGTAATAACCCTATCTACTGGGTTGAATGAGATAATTACACTACTATGACATGCATGGATGCACAGTATACAATTAACTAAGAGATGTAAAATGATTAGTGTTAAGTTAAATGCTTAGGCATTTTAATCAAGATTAAGGTTTAGTTGGCTTAAACCCAAGTTCCTAGTTGAACCCTGAAATTTACAGTAGTCCCCAGTAAAGTCGCCAGAGTTGTGAGCGCAGGATTTCTTCACTCACAAAAGAGAGAGAGATGGTGGAATTACCTATATACCCTCACGGGTGTGAAAGGGTTTTATCATTTAAGAGTCCTCACCTATTCATTCAGAAGGGATAAGTCCCCCGGGCTTAGATAAGGTCTTGGTCTACGAGTGAGATCAGGGTAAGGGGTTCGGTTAAATCCGGGGAAGGTGTTAGGCACCCTGAGGCTTCCGTCTTTACAACGGTTCCGTACTCCCCGGGTTTAAGCCAATTTAAAGTTAATCCTGATTAGAATGTCGGAGTGTTTAAGTTAACATTATCCAAGAAAGGAAAAGCTAACTGGGGTCGAACCCGGGTTGGGTTTCCTACGTACTCACAGGGTGAGATTAGACCGAGCATAGTTCTGGCACGAGAACCTGTGCCGAGGCTAGGGGCGTGTGTGTGTGCACCAAGGGTGGCTAACATGGACTAGTCTGGTAGATTAGGTTTTGATTGACCGAGGTTGGTCAAGTGTAAGGTATTTAAGTCCGGTAGGCTTAAGGATAGTTTGGTAGACTAGGGCAGAGTCCAGCCCGGGTTAGGGTTGCTAACCGGGGTTAGGCCGAACTAACTATGGTCAGGGTTGCTAACCACAGTTAAGGGGATGTGATGTGTAGCCCGGTAGGCCAAGGGGAGGCTCGGTAGGCCGAAGATAGTCCAGTAGACTTGGTTTTTAGGCCCGGTAGGCCGTAAACCGAACTTGACTACGATTAGTGTTGCTAACCGTAGTTAAGGGGAGTCTAACTATGGTTAGGGTTGCTAACCAGGGTTAGGGAGAGGGCCAAAGTCAGTATTATGGTCCGATTGATTTTAGGAATTTCTGTTTAATTTCCCAAAGTTTATGGGGTTAAGGGGTGCTTAACCGTGGTTAAATGTTAACCGGAGGTGTACTTACTCGTGGTTAAGGGTCAAGTGAGGTCCAAGGTGGGCCCAGAGCGCTAGGCAGGGCCTAAAGTGGCCTCCTACTAGGCCTGGGCCCCTGCAAAAGCCTAGAATAAAAACAAAGTTAATGTCGGTAATCGGATTACCAGTATTAAGGGCAGTGTTTTTGAACTATGGTTTTGCCACTGTTAACTAGGGTTAAGGTGTAACCCAGGGTGATCTGAGATCAGGGGAGTGTAGAGGGGACTCCTGGGAACATTCTGAGTCTGATGTGGGCCTCAGGGGATGCCTGGAGTGGGCCCCACAGAGCTACAAACATGCTACAACAGAAAGTTCACATTGGCAGTAGTTATTCTACCGTCAATCTGAAAACAAGTAAAAAATAGAATGTCAGTTAGAAGTTTCACCGACATTCTACAAATAGTTCAAACAGGAATGGCGGTACTGAGTTTACCGCCATTCCTGAATTTCCTAAAAATCGAGTTTTTGCCTATAGGGGCTGTGCACAGAGGTCACTAGGGGTTCCCTCATGATTTGAGGGACCCCCAAGGGGTCTGTGAGGGTTCTTGAAGATCTAAGGAAGGTGATGTACCTGTAGAGGTTCACCACACCTATGGTTTAGGTGGATGAACACCCTGCGAGGGTTTTGGATGCTATCTACACACCAAGAAAGTAATAAAACGTCCCCTATAGATGACCAGGGGCTCACATTGATTACACAAGGGGAAAATGAGGGTAGGGGATGGCCCTACCGGAATGCTCTGCTTCCACCGAAATGAGAGGTGGTCTGTGCACGGCGGTGGTACGTCCTGGTGGTGCTACACGGATAGGGAAGGGGAGAGGTAGATCCAGGAGAGTCCTAGGATCAAGACCAGGGAAGAGGAGAGGCTGAGGAACACGGTTTTTTGCAGCAGGGATTCACCTTTTAAAACTTCGACCGTTTAACTGTGGGGGGGGGGGGGTTGGTTTTATAAGCAAGGAGCTTGGGACCTACAAGGGATTAAGGAGAAGGGGGAAGAGGTGGTCGGACCAAGGGGAGGTCGTGTGAGGGGAGTTGAAGGGAGAATTGAGGTGAAGGTTGAGTGTGCAAGGGGTTTGCAGCCTACAAACTCGGTACTCACAAACTGTCGGTAGAAGTTCTACCGACAACAGGAAACCAGGACAAAATGAAATGTCAATAGACCTTCTACCGACATTCTGAGATTTCTTCGAAATGGGCCTGGCCTTGCATATACGGGTTATGAGGGCTTGGGCTTTGGTGTTTCGGGCTTTGTGGGCTTGAGGCTAAGGGTCAGGCCCTATGGGCCATGGGTCTTTAGGGTTCAAGCCCTAATGGCTCTCGAGTTATGCTAGGGTCACCTAAGGCTAGGATTTTTGACATGGTTTTTGTACTAGGGTTCAACTAGGGTTAAACTAGGGATACGCTCTAGGTTTTAACTAGGGTCGAGTCCTGAGGTTTACCTAGGGTTAAGGTTTTGGTTCTAGGATTTTCTAGGGTTTGACTAGAGGCTTACCTAGGTTTAAGGGGACTTGGTAGGGGGTACCATAGTTAAAAGGGGTTTTAACTATAGTTAGGTGGGGTGTAAAAATTGGGTGCTTTCATGTATATTTAGATTTGTCATCTATAAATGTAATAAAATATTTTTTACCACTTCTAGTAACTGTTTCTTTTAAATCACAAATATCAGTATGTATTTGGCCTAAAATATCTAATGATTTGTCCACTTTGTGGAAGGATTTTTTAGCTAATTTTGATTGATTGCAATATACACATTTATCAAACTCATTATCATTTAATTTAGGAATAATTCCTAAATTACTCATAGTTCTCACATATTTTTCATTTGCATGTCCTATTCGATTATGCCAAAACTTAACTGAACACACAATATAAGCAGAAGAAGTTTTATTACTCAAATCAACATTAAGTTTAAACATGTCATTGGCTACATAGCCTTTTTTCTACAAATTTTTCAGATTTGGAAATTAGATAGTTATCAGACTCTATTACTTGCTTAAATCCAGCCTTGTTCAGAAGATAGCCCGACACCAAATTTTTCCGCAAATCTAGAATGTGAAGAACGTCCTTCAGAGTCACAGACTTCCCTAAAGTGAAATTGAGAGTAATATCTCAAACTCTAACAACCTTAGAGGTTGAGGAGTTCCCCATCTGGACATCATGGTTGCTTTTGACAGTTTCATAATTTTTAAACAAATTTCTGTCATAACAGACTTGCCTCGTCACACCAGTGTCTGCCCACCAATCCTCACTAAAACTCATCATGTTGATTTCAGTGATCATAACAACTAGTGGTTCTTCCATCATATTTGCTTGCGAATAATTCCTTTTATGAAATTGACAATTCTTAGCAAAATGTCTAGATTTCCCACAGACGAAACATCCACTCGATTTTGAGTTTTTTCCTGTCTTCTGAAAAGTTTGAAATGACTTCTTATTCTTCATAGGCTTCTTGATGGTTTTCAAGAATTTCTGTTTTTTCTTCCCTGAAGAATCAACAAAATTTACCTTTGAAGTCATCACAGAATTCTTATTTTTTATTTTATCTTGGGTTCTAGATTCCTCTTCAATCCAAATTCTCATTACTAAATTTTCAATTGAAAATTCCTTCGATTAATGACGAAGAGAATTTCTGAAATCCTTCCATGATTGTGGCAATTTCTCTATAATAACAGCGACTTGGAATTGCTCTAGAATTTGCATTCCCTCAATAATAATCTCATGAATTATTATTTGAAATTCTTGAGTTTGTTTTACTAGGGATTTATCATCAATCATAACAAACTTTAAAAATCTGCTCACTGCATATTTTTTAAACCCAACCTCCTCAATTTGATATTTTTTTTCTGTAAGTCTACTCATAGGCTTTTTGTAGATTTTTTAGTGCAATATAAATCATATATAACATTTGTCATGCCATTTAAAATGTGCCATTTGCATAGAAAATCTGCGGATTCCCATCTTTCCTTATAATGAGATCTACCCGGTTCTTCTTCTTCTTTATTAGGAACATCAGTTAAAATATATACTAATTTAAGCGATGTGAGAAGAAAAAGTATTTTCTGTTGCCAACGCTTAAAATTAGACCCATAAAAAATTTCAGTCTTAATCACAGAATCATGCATTCTAACGTTTACAGAAGTCATGTCGAATTATCTTAAAATTGTTGTTCCAAGATTACCTGCAAACGCTAATTCTAGAAAATGCAGACTCGGAAAATCACGAACAATACAGCAACCACGGACTTATAAAATCCTACACTTGAAATTTGATCATAAATTTTGGCAGTTCTTGTGAAGTGAGACACGGATCACGTCGGTCTCTTTAAAACAATTCACTCCCTCACAGATACAATGGGTTATCGGTCACGATGCCTCCAGGATACAATAGGTCCACAGAATCTATCATTGACAGTAGAAAATGCACCTTCTACTGTCATACACTACTCTGTATTCTTTACCCAGCAAACTCGAAAATATATAGATAAAAGCTTGAAGACAAAATGGAGGCAAAACTCCCGAAATAAAATTAGAGACAAACTTGCGAGAGGTAAAATATTAGAAACCAGAAATTCTCTGTCTAAAATCAGTATAGGAGCTTCTCTTTTATAGATTAAGAAAGAAATCGTTGACTTCCAAAACTGATACTTTAATACTGAAATTAATCTTAATTAATTACCACTAACGGGAATAAAACAGTCACAATAATTAGTGGTATGCCAAACAGTAACCTTGTTTAGTATAATTAAAAAATACTAATAAGTCTTTATATAAAAATAATATTTTATATTTAATCAAAGATTCAACTCAACTCAGCCCGGCTCGGCGTGCGCTCGTGTGTGTGAGTTGTAGCATAGCATTGTAACAATGTACAATGGGTGGGTAGACAACAAATTCAAAGGCCTTTGAAGGCCCAAGTCTTCTTCCAACTTTCGTTCTTATAAAGAGGTAAAACCTTTCATACTTTTCCAATGTGGGATTAAAAGAAGCATCCAAACACAATAGACAAGTTTTTTCCTTTTGTTTTCAATCACACACTACCCAAAACCACAACATGTAATGCTTGACATACTTTCAAGACTCCAGTTAAAGACCCTCGCCAGGTTCAGGTGCGTTTCAAAACAATGGTGCTACTCATTCTCTGACCCTCACTTTCTAGACTTGATCTGTCGTCAAGCAACGAACAAACAGATTCTTTCTCTGTTTCTAAGGAGGTCTGAAGAAAAATTGGGCGATCCCTGCACCCCTCACCTTTCCTCCATGGACAACAGCGGAAGGGTGCATAACGAATTCTCAAAGACAATCAGAAGTTTTCACTGGCGGACTCATTCCATCAGTGGTTTGATATGTATTAATGGATATCGAGATATTCATGTGTGTAACCCTCTTACACGAGAATTTGTGACTCTACCAGAGCGATCTCCCAACTTTTTTTTCCATATATCAGGTTATTGACTTTGGATATCTTCCATCTACTAATGAATATAAAGTGGTTCGATTGTTCCACCGTTTTCATGATTATCTCAATACTGGATGGGTTTACGAGAGGCTGTGTGATGTCTTTAGTATTACAGATGGTAGCACCAGCTCTGATTCTTGGAGATTGCTAGCCGAAAGATGCCCATATGATGTAAATGACCCCTCAACTTTTATTAATGGGTGTCTTCACTGGATTATCCGTTATGACTGCCGTCGCCATGAGGGTGTAATGATTCTCTCGTTGGATGTAGAAAGTAAGAAATTTAGAGTCCTACCACATCCACAAGGTCTAGAATTAGGAATCGAGACGTTTTTAGCAGTGGTGAGAGACTTTTTATGCATATCACAGTTCCCAGGACCTTTGGGCGAAGAGATGGACATATGGATGTTGAAGGACTACAATAATCATGTATGGGTAAAAGAATACAGGATTAATTTCACAACCATGGATGGTTTTGTGCCTTGGCAATCAAGTTTTCCTCGATACTATCGGGATGGACAGATACTATTTGGGACAGATGGTGAACGCAGACTGGACTACTATAACATCAAAAGCGGGAGTTTTAGGAGTGTGAAGATTTTCAAACATAAAGGGTGTTTTGCACTTTTGCCTTATATACCAAGAGTTTATTCTCACTTAGAAGCCTATAGAAAAATTACTTTTAGGTTCTAATTTTGAGATCTTATGAACGTATTGTTAATTGCAAGCCTATAATAGTCACAAAATTTTAGTATCCAATTCATGAAGGCCAAAAGATCAAATATTTTTTTTTCTACATTTCAAATATATGAAGTTTAGATAAATTTTTAATTTTCCCCAAGAACATAGCATTACACACACCACAGGTTGGTTCAGTTGGCTAGTGTCCCGGGTTTGCTCCCTATGGTCATGTGTTCAACTTCCACTCCCCGACTTACCCTAGTATCTATAGGTAGAGCTGTAAACGGAGCAGATAGTGGTATATCCGAATTCGTATCTTATATATTTGACTATCCGAATCTGCAAAAATATCTGTCGGATGGTGAAATATGATATTTGTATCCGACTCCATTTAAAATATCCAAATTCGAATAATATCCGAATTATTAGATTACTTTTAAAGAAGTTGAAAAAATGTAAAAAAATAAATAAATTTTATTTTAAAAATAGTAAATTAATATTTTATCTCTATTTATTTTTAAAATAATAATTTAATGTATTAAATTATTTTAGAAAAATGTTTTAATGATTATTTAAGTTTTATAAACTTAAAATATTAAATATATATATATATAATCGGTCGGATATACTAGTATCCGAATTTGTATCTGAATATAAACAGATAGTAAAGTTAATATCCGAATCCGCTTCGCCGGATACCTATTCAGATAATTATTCGAGTAAACGGATTCGGATACGAATCAGATATAGATATTCCATTTACACACCTATCCGTAGGGGGAATTCTGAGTGGGTCAGGGCAGATACCGGAAGGGACTAGTCCTTGGCTTGGACACATTGGAACACCCTCCATTACCAAAAAAAAATTATTGGGTGAGCTAGGGTTAGCCCAAGCTCAGTCCAAAGTTCAAAACCTTAGGCTAAGCCCAACCTCAGCTCAAGCAATCCATCCCAAACTCGCCTCAAAAATAACATTCAGCTCTGGGCCGGGTTCGGACTGACCTAGATTAAGCAGATTGTGAGCCAAGTTCGGCTCATCTTTTCCCTCTTCTAAGTTATAGACTTTTTTCAGTACAATAGGTAACAATTTTAAAGAATGAGAAATTGAGAAGTGTGGTGTCAGGAACTGTTAATGATCGGTGGATGTGATGCAAGGTTAATTTTATTTTCTAGAGTAAGGGTTAGTTGTTCGGGTTTGGCTGAATTCAAACTCAGCCCTAAAATTTAATTTGGGCCTAAATTCCAGCCAAATCCAATCTTAGGAAAGCTCAGCTCACCAAAACTTCGGGCCGAACAATCAAGCTTCAGGCCAGCCTAGCTTGATTGCCACCCCTACGCGAAAGTAATCTTTCCCATATCTACTACTATAATATAAAGAAATAAGACTTTTCTCTTTGCTCCCCAAACTTCAATCCCTCCAATCTCATGAGTTCTATTTTAGAAATGACATGTGACTTTTCTCTTTAATCTTTACCATTCAAATTTGGACCCACTATTTCATCCTAGAGCCCTCGATCTCTATCTCCACTATTGTAGACTCATCTTTTATCTCTAACTCTTACAGGTTTGGGACCCACTATCTCATCCTAGAGCCCTATCTATCTTCATTATTGTAGAGTTCTCTCTTATCTCCAACTCTTTGGTGTATTAATTTAAGTTTAATACTAAGAAACATATGATTTTTCTAAATGTTATTAAAATTATAAAAAATTATTACTATAAAATTAATTAATTAATACAAATAATAATATATATCAAATAATAAAAAACTTATACTATTAAAAATAAATTTATGAAATATTCTTAAAATATATTACTTAATATTTAAATAAATAAATATTACTATTTATTTTTAAATATTCTTAATTATTATCCGTGCATCGCACGGGATCTCTGCTAGTATATATTATATATGAAAGAGGTGCTACTCAGCCTGACTGATTATACCTTATAATCAGCTCATCTCTTCTATATTGTTAGATCTCAAACAATGTCCAAGATTAAATAAACCTCTTTTTATCCTAATTCTTTTATTACCCAAAATACTCATATTAAAGTGGGAAACACTTTTTCTTTTCAAACACGTCTAAAATCAAATGCCCTTTTCTCTTCATCCCTTCGATTGGTGCATCCGTGCGAAGGTTCTCCGGTTGGTTCTGGTAAGAACCCTATCTATTCGTTCTCTCCTCTCTCTCTCTCTCTCTCTGAAATCTAAGGGGGTCATAACCCCTCATTCTCTTCTTCCATAAATTGTGCGCATCCAAGTCACCTTGTGATCCAAAAATTGAATTCCAGTTCGTTTGCTTGTTGATGCTACAGACCTATGCACAAAGCAAATTTCTAAGTGATGGTTAAAAAAAAGGGAAATGCTTTTGAGACCGCAGAAGGGCCGAGACCACTGAGACCGTGCATCCCTGCACGGGATTTCAGGTGGGGCCTACCATGTGAACGTGGGTCCCACCTGAAATCCCATGCAGTGATGCACGGTCTCGGTGGTCTCGGCCCTTTTGCGGTCTTAGTAGCAAAGTCTTAAAAAAAAACTTCACAAAGAGGCAATATATGAAACATATAACGACCCTTGTTGTTGCCAATTTCTAGCATCTCCAGGCAACAAACATGAAAAAGGATAAAGAGCCAGCTTCTATAGTCCGAGCATCATAGACAAAATTTCCATATTACAGGCACAATTTCGGGCATGGGGCGCACATGCTCTGGAGTGGCAAACCTGCGTCGCACGGGTCTCTGCTAGTTAATATAGAAACTAATAATGAATTTGAATATTATTACAATTGAAAATTAAAGTTAATTTTTTATATTCAATTTCTACATAATTTAATTTTAAAAGGGTTAGGGTTAATTATCCTGGGTTGAATTCGGATTTGCCTTTCCAACCCATTTATAAACAGGTCAATACCTAACCCGAATCATTAATTTCCACTCCTTACTGGAGGCAAATGACCCAGTTATAAACGGGTCCTTACACAACCCGTCATGCTGTTTGGTTGCAATGCTGAAAGGCCCAGGATTCTCTCAAGTTGCAACTTGAGAGAATCTCAAAAGTTGGAACCCCTGGGGTGGGTGAACCTTACCCATGGTTAAGGGGTGCCAAAGGAGACACATGGCGACCTCTAGGGGTTCCAACTTGAGAGAATCCACTCCCATGCTGAAAAGCCCAAGATTCTCTCAAGTTGCAACTTGAGAGAATCTCTCAAGTTGGAATCCCTAGAGGTCGCCACGTGTCTCCTTTGACACCCCTTAACCATGGGTAAGGTTCACCTATCCCTAGGGTTCACTCACTCATGCTTGGTTTTTTATTTTATTTTATATATATTAATTATTATTTTTTAAATTAAAAAAACAGTTTTTAGAGTTTTTTAATATTAAAAACAGTTTTTTAATTTAAAAAATAATAATTTTCCGGGTGTTCGGATTGCAAGAAAAAGAATCACCTCCTCGCTGGTGGAGCAAAGGAAGGCGTACATCTTGTCCCCCCCCTTTTCATCACGTGTCAAGAATTACTAACCCTTCTGATTAAGGCATCGAACCTTAGTTTTTAGAAATAATAAAACTAAAAAAAGATAACTGCAGAGGTTTACATAGTTCAAGGGCAGTTTAAGGGGCTTGAGAGGGCGAGGAGGTCTATTTAATTGCATTCAAAGGTTGCGTGGTACATATATCAATTAGAGCAGTATGATCCCTGATTTAAAGGGAGAGTATGTGGTAATCCCTGAATTGGAGAGATTTGTTTTAAACCGTCTCTATCCAAAGAGACTTTGTTTTCTCTACACTTCTTCCCAACCTATTAAAAGGGCAGAGCATCTCACTTTGTTCCCTCTCTTCTACCACACCTTGGAGATGGAGATGGAGATGGGCTGTCTCCCTTATGATGTAATGCTTGACATACTTATAAGACTCCCTGTAAAGACACTCGCCAAGTTCAGGTGCGTTTCTAAACAATGGTGCTACTCATTCTCTGACCCTCACTTTCTAGACTTGTACCGCCGTCAAGGAACCAACGAGCAGACTCTTTTTCTGTTGGTAAGGAGTAATGGCTTCACCCTTTACCTATCCTCCATTGACGACAGCGGAATGGTCCATGACGAATTCTCAAAGACCATCAAAAGTTCTAACTGGTGCACTCATTCCATCGGTGGTTTGATATGTATTAATGGATTTCGAGATATTCATGTGTGTAACCCGTTTACGCGAGAATTTGTGACTCTACCAGAGAGAACTCCCAGCTTTTTTTCCAGTTATGAGGTAATTGGCTTTGGATATCTTCCATCTACAAAAGAATATAAAGTGGTTCGATTGTTCTACCGTTTTTATGAGTATGTCAATACTGGTTGGGTTTACGAGATAGGGTGCGATGTCTTCAGTATTACAGATGGTGGGAAGGGCTCTAATTCCTGGAGATTGCTAGACCAAAGATGCCCATATGAAGTCTATTACCTCTCAACTTGTATTAATGGGTGTCTTCACTGGATTATCCGTGATGACTGTTGTCCCCATGAGGATGTGCTGATTCTCTCGCTGGACATGGAAAGTGAGAAATTCAGAGTCCTACCACATCCACAAGATCTATACATAGGAATGAACAGACTTTTAACAGTAATTAGAGACTTTTTATGCATATCACAGTTCACGGGACCTTTGGCCGAAGAGATGGACATATGGATGTTGAAGGACTATAATAATCCCGTATGGGTAAAAGAATACAGGATTAATTTCACAACCATAGATGGTTTTGTGCCTCGTCAACCAAGATATCCTCGATTCTATCGGGATGGAGAAATATTATTTGAGGATGATGAACACAGACTGAAGAACTATAACATCAAAACCGGGAGTTTTAGGAGTGTGAAGATTTTCCAACATAGCGGGAGTTTTCTCTTATATACGAAGAGTTTATTCTCACTTAGAAGCCTATAGAAAAAGTTTCTTCCGTTCAAATTTTAAGATCTTATGCACGTATTGTTAATTGCAAGCCTATTATAGTCACAAAATTTTAGTATCCTATTCATGGATAGCAAAAGATCAAAGATTTTTTTTTTCCCGCATTTCAAATAAATGATACTAAGATAATTTTTGGGTGGTGCTACACGCACACTAAGAATTACTGACCGTACACCAAATTAATAAAAAATACTTTTAAATTTTGGTTACAAAGTAAAATAATATAAGAAGACAATAACATCCTTATCTTCTTCCTCATCCTCACCCCTTTATATACCCGAAGTATCCAACCCATCACCATGTTTATGTGATCAAGCAAAAGAAGAAAAACTTAAACTTATGCAAGTATCTAGCAGAAGAACACCAAGCTCATCAGCGAAACACATCTGAAAGGCCAAAGCCCCCTAAAAAAATTAGAAAGTAAAATAGAAATCTACTGAAGGGTTTTAAACCTTTATTTTTCTGCATTTACAGTAAATGGGATTATTCCGAGAGATAAAGAATGAGATTTTTCTCAATCTAATGACTTTGAATCAAGTACCTCAGATCAAACATACCATGATCCATGCCGCTCTATTATCCTAAAGCCGTTAATCCGGTTCCCGCACTACGGGTAACTCATCCGGAACCAATTGATCAAGAAATCCCGCCATTAATTCCTACATTTTTAGCTCGTCTACTGTTACTACTTAATATTGTTGTTAGGGTGTTTGTTGCATTGCTGAATTCTTATTTAGGACGGAACTCGGAAGGAATGAAAAAGGTATGAATGGTATTGTGGTCTTTTTACATTTCTTTTTAGCTTGTAACTAAAGCTTAATGAATTGTTTTTAATTTGGTGTATAGTCGGTAACTCTTGGTGTGCGTGTAGAACAACCCTAATTTTTTAGCTTTTCCTCAATAACATTGCATTGAACCCACCAGGGATTGGTTACGCTGGCTAGGGGTTTGCTTCCTTGTGGTCATGTGTTTAGCTTCCACTCCTCTACTTACCCTGGTATCCATAGGGGAAATTTTGAGTGGATCGTTGCGAATGACGTAAGAGACTAGTCCTTGGCTCGGACGCATTGGGACACCATCCATTACCCCAAAAAAACTAAATTATTGGGTGAGTTGGGGTTAGCCCAAGCTCAGTCCAATTTCTAGGTTGGGCTGGGGTTAGCCTAAGCTCAGTCCAAAGTTCAAAACCTTAGCTTGAGCCCAATCTTTGCCCGAGCACTCCATCCCAAACTCATCTCACAAATAGCTTTGAGCTTTGGGCTGAGTTCAAACTGCCCAGATTAAGCAGATTGTGGACCGAATTTGGATCACCTTTTCCCTTCTCTTGGTTATAGACTTTTTTAGTAAAATAGGTAACAATTTTAAAGAACGAAAAATTGAGAATGTGTTGTGTCATGGACTATTAAGGATTGTTGGATGTGATCCAAGCTTAATTTCGTTTTTTCTGGACTAAGGGTTTGTAGTTCGGTTGGGCTGAATTCAAGCTGCTAAGGGCACACTACAACAAATCTATTGCTTAGAGACGGAAATTTTCCGCCTCTAATAATGCTTTTTCCGTAACTAATACAATTAGAGACGGAAATCTTACCCGTCACTATTTCATTGTTGCCGCCAAGGATGGGATAGCTTGAGAGAGAGTGCGAAAAATGGAGTGAAGAGGGAAAGTTCTAATTTTTTACGGGAAAGAACTTAATTTAAATTCGCATTTTTAGAGACGGATTTATTTTCATCACTAATTGTCTTTTACGATTAGAGACGAAAATATTTTCGTCTCTAAAGGTGAATTTATTTTTAAAAATGAATTAATGTCAAAATAAGCATAAGAGATGGAAATATTTTGTCTCTAATGGTCTTTTACTATTAGAGACAGAAATATTTAGGTCTCTAAAGGTGAATTTATTTTTAAAAAAGAATTAAATGTCAAAATAAGCATTAGATATAGAAATATTCTATCTCTAATGGTCATTTACTATTAGAGACAGAAATATTTCTATCTTTAAAGGTGAATTTATTTTTTAATAAAAATTAAATGTCAAAATAAGCATTAGAGACAGAAATATTTCGTCACTAATGGTCTTTTACTATTAGAGACAGAATATTTTTGTCTCTAAAATTGAATAAACATCGAAATACTAATTAGAGACGGAACATTAGTGACGGCACTAGTTTCCATCTCTAAAATTGGGCCTAAATTCCAACCAAATCCAATGTTAGGAAAGCTCAACCCACCAAAACTTTAGGCCGAACAATCGGCCTTCAAACCAGCCTAGCTCATAGCCTTGGACATTCCCCTAGTGGAGTCCCTATCCTTGGGCTCAAGGCCCATTAGCAATCCCTAAGCCTAAAACCTAGGCTAACCCTAGGTCAACCCTAGATCTAACCCTAGGTAAGCCCTAAACCTATCCCTAGACCTAACCCTAGCCCTAGACCTAGCCTAAACCTAGGCCAAAGCCCTCACGGGCTCAAGGCCCATTTAATTGTCCAAAAGCCAAAAACCATAGAGCAAGGCCTTTATGGACCCAAACAAGGGCCCACCAACCTTAGGGGTCCACTAGGGTGGGGCCTACAACCCCTCAGTTCAAAATCAAGCGGGAAAACCCCAAAAAGGGCAACCCTATCCTCCTTTCGGCCCAAGTATGCAAGGGCCTGACCCTATTTGGCAAAATAGCAGGGTATCGGTAATTGGACTACCGACACTCTCAAAGTTAACTGTTTTGAGAGTGGCGGTAATCCAATTACTGCCACTCTGTAATTCCTGCAGATTGCATATCAGCTCTATCCCTGCTACCTGGGTACCTCCCCAACTTGCTCTCCACACCTCTCCTAATTCCCAGCTCACCCCTGAGGGTCTCCCTCACCTTCTATAAAACCCAGCCACCCCCCAGTTCAAACTCACGCTAAAAAATCTGAAGGTTGCCCTATCAACACTCTGCCTCACTCCATCTTCTCGCCTCCAAGCCCTGTCCAGACTTGTCCAAGCCCTCACCCACCTCCCAGCTAAGTCTTAGGCTGCTACCAAGCTCACCCAAGCCAACCCAGGTCTGCGCAGACCTCCAGCACCGCCTGTGGCCACCAAGGAACCCCCCACAGCAATGTAGGGCCACCCCACCTATCTCTTCTTGTTTAAATCATTGTAAGACTCCCTGGTCCTACTTCAAGGGGTCCATTATAGTTCTTTCTGTCATGAATTTAGCTCCCACCAAGAAAAGGGAGTCCCCCTGCCTTAACTATGGGCATAGGGGACAACCCTTAGGTGTGTCTTGGGTTCAAGACCCTTTTTTCATGCATGGTTCACCCCACTTAAGTTTGGGGGGGTCCTCAAGCCATGAGGTCCTACTTCAGGGGGTCCATTATAGTTCTTTCTGTCGTGAATTTAGCTCCCACCAAGAAAAGGGAGTCCCCCTGCCTTAATTATGGGCATAGGGGACAACCCTTAGGTGTGTCTTGGGTTCAAGACCCTTTTTTCATGCATGGTTCACCCCACTTAGGTTTGGGGGGTCCTCAAGCCATGAGGAACCCCCTAGACTCGCTTTGGTGCAGCCCCCATAGGGGAAAACTTGTTTTCTAAGCAAATAGCAGAGTGGCAGTAATCTATTTACCGCCACTATCAGACCCTGATTGTAACTCGCATTTAACCATGGTTAGATAAAACCCTGGTCAGTTCTAGGGCCATGGTTAGTTACCTTAGACCCTTGACCATCTCCCTACCAAATTTCAAACCCTGACCTTGCTTCTAACCATTGTTAGTTGGCCTTAAAAGTTTGGTTAACAGACTGTCGGCAGTCTGATTACTGACATTTCAGTTTGTTTTGCGCAGTGACTTTGGGCCCCTGTGGGGCCTACATCCCTCATGCCCTGGGGTCCACACAAGGCTCAATGGGTAGCCTTGACCCTCAACTGCATCCCTGTAAAATTTCATCCCCTGGTTCAACATTTAACCAAGGTAAATTTGACTTCAAACTGTGGTTAATAGACTGTTAGCAGTCTGATTACCAACAGACCGAAAAAACAAGTTTTTTTTATTGGCGGTAAACTATTTACCGCTAATACAGTACACTGTTTTTGCTGACTTTGGGTCCCTATAAGGCCCACACCCGAGCTGCTCTTGGGCCCACATCAGGCCCATTGGATTCCTGAGACTTCAGGCTATCTGTGTATGCCTTTACTTTTCCTTGGAGTGATCCCTAACCCTGATTGCAACCCCACAAACTATGGTTAAAAACTCACTGAAATGGAGGTAATCCGATTACCTCAATTCTTGGATTTTTGATTCTTGGGCTTTGTGCAGGGCCCAGACCTGGTAGGAGGCCATTCTAGGCCCTACCATACCTTCTGGGTCCATTTTCAACTAACCTTGACCTTTAACCATAGTTAAAATCGCCTATGATTAACTTTTAATCATGGTTAAGCACTCCTTAATCCCATAAAAAATTTAGAAAAATTCCAAAAAAATCAGAAAAATACAAGACCAACAAATGAACATCTTGGACTTTTTAACCATGGTTAGCACCCCTAACCATAGTTAACCATCTTTTTAACCTTGGTTAGCAACCCTAACCTTGGGTTAACACACCCCTTAGCCTCCGAGCTTCATCCTTAGTCTACCAAACTACCATTTGGCCTACTGGACCCATACCTTGCACGTTGACCAACCTCGGACAAGCAAAACCCTAATCACCGGATTAGGCCCATTAGTCACCCTTGGTGCATACACACACATCCCTTAACCTTAGCACGGGCTCATGTGCTAGAACTACGCCCGGTTTGATCTCACCCCTATGTGAGTACATAGGCAACCCAACCCGGGTTCGACCCTAGTTACCTTTTTCTTTTTTTGATTAGTATCAACTTAAACACTTTGGCATTTGATTAACTTTGAACGTTAATTTGGTTTAAACTTAGCAAGTAGGGAACTACTAAAAGTGGAAGTGTTAGGGTGCCTAACTCCTTCCCCGAACTTAACCGAACCTCTTACCCTAATTTCTGATCGGAGACCAAGACCTTATCCAACATCTAGGGGGACTTATCTCTTTTGAATAAATAGGTGGCGACTCTAATCACTTAATAATCCGGTGAGATTTGTTAGGGAGTGAAATCCCGTGCTCACAGCTCTAGCGACTCTGCTGGAGACTTTTCAACCCGAAACCTAGGGTTAAGCCAAATAAACCTCAAATTAATCAAATGTCTTGATATTTAAGATAATACTAATCATTTTACATCTCTCTGGTGATTTGTGTATTGTACATCTCATTCATACCATAGTAGTGTAATTAACCTGATACCTAGTAGACAAGCTTATTATGCAAACGGCCACTAGATGATGATCCTCGGTGTCAGTGGCTTAAACGTCTTAGAGGTCTTCGAAATTACGCCTTGTGGGTGATGACCCTCAAGAAACGATTTTGAACGCTCCCGCTTACATTAATCATCTCTTTTCAGGTATATTCTATACCGAGGAGTAGCATATACGGTGTTAAGTGACCCCCTCATCCTTAAGGACACACTGGCCTACACCATCATTCATACTTATTGCAGAGGTTAGGTTATAGTCTACAAGTAGTCCATTCGGAAGGGTCCCCTAACCCTAACTTGCTTGTACCCTATACCTATTCCCAATCTTGGTTGGCTATCCGGGCACTTTACCCGAGTAATCATCCATCCTGGGGCATGTACTGAGTCTTACCTGTGCTTGTAATAATATACAACCGACCCCGTGTCCTGACATAGCATATGGGGTTCAAACCCCAAGCAGACAGGTCTTCCAAAAGACCTACCTTAGCTTTGACCAGATAGGCCTCGGTTTCGAACAACCCAGGTAAAACATGCCTGAACTCTATCCGACTGCCCATCGGCTCACATGTGCCTTATCACACCCAAAAATCAAAAATCAAAATTACATCATCTTTTGCATTTTCATCTGCATTTTACAATATACTCATCGAGTCTGCCCTTGTTCAAGTAGATGGAAGGTCATTCAGGGATCGTAAAGATAACTGGTCAACCCTCGCGGCCCGTGCATTTAACTTTTGAGGGGGCATGTGACCGGAGCCTCCAGAAAGCAGTAGAGGCCCTTACTTTCGATCAGTGTTTAGCTTGGGCCTAGCATTACAAATTGGGATTCGTCCTAGCCCTATCCATGGTTAACCCAAATCCGCACCTCTTAAACGTTGCAATCCAGTGTTAGAACTACTCGTACATGGTATTTCGTTTTGATAAAAATGAATTATGTCCGACTTTGGAGAAAATTAAGCGCATTCTGAGGTTAAATATGAACGGCGATGTCATAATACCGCGCTACAAGATAAATTATCAGGCAGACCTATCAAGGTTCTTGCATCTTAAGCCTGGCTGCTTGTAGCTCGATCCTAACAGCACTCTTGATCGGATACCCATGTAGCCTCTGGAGAAGCTGTACCACCCCAAGTGGAACCCTGACTGCATCGCAGCGGAACTCCCTAGTCTCAACACCTTTATGCTAATAACTGTGTCTCAGTTGCTGTTCCCGAGATGTCGCACACTTGTCGAGTCTGTACTGGTGGGGATTATCGAGGACACCTGCAGGTCCAAAACCATTATACCATTCATCCTTACAGAGCTTCTCAGGGCTCTCAGTCAGGCAATAGGCTGTCGAAAGGGCATCTTCCATACCAGCACACCACTCTTGCACCTCTGGTTGGTAGCACACCTACCGACGATCATATCTATATCAGCCGACCTCCACGAAGCTTACAGCATCCCCTAGAAGATTTCTCAGGGTCAAGGTCAGGGTCCGGTTGTAACCACAGACGTCCAAGAGCTCTACCAGCTTCTCCAAGACCTGACAGAGAAGGATATCATGTGGCAGTACAAATGGCTAGTCATGCCAAGACTACCTCGCGTCGTCATCTCAGAGAAACAGTGCATGATCCTTACCGGTCTTATAGGCACTGCAGTATATGTACCGCTCAGAGTCCTCCGCTAGTTTGGACACTCTCAGCACATCCTAATTTTAGATCGGTAGGGAAATGATTTTGCCGACTTCACAGTGCAATCCGAGCGCCTCACCGGCCTATTCCGGTCCAGTTGGCGAACCTCCAGACGAGATCAGTGGCCAAACTTTGTGGTCACAAAAGGACCATCTACAAATGCAGCATACCTGCTTTGGGTGGAAAATTCCTGACATTCCATCCCTTATGCCTGCACCTAGGGAACTGCCCACTCCAATCTCAGCTCCATCACGTGGTACCATACCATTGGCTAATATGGTAGTCCCCTAGACAGACATCTTCATGGAGAGACAGCTCCACATCTAGATGAAAGAACAGTGGCTTCGAAAAGCCCAGCAAACATTCAGGCGATAGGAAACGGAGCGGGACCATAAACTCTAGGCCAGGTAAGAGCAAATCGAGCATTTTGAACAGACTGTCCGCTCTTACTAGAAGAAGCGAAAAGGCAATGTGAAAGAGACATCCATCCTCAGAGCTCAGTTTCACTTCTATTAGGAGCAGCTTAATAGTGCAAAGGCAGAGATGACTGACCATATCCGATAGTTCGGATACCAGATGTTCGGCATTACAGAGTCCCTTGCCAACATGGAGGTTGAGGTCACATCCCTCCAGCAGCAGATCATGGACCTAAAGGGTGTGCCCTGACCACTTGACTTCGTGATCCCTGATGGACCTACCTAGGATCGAGTTTTTTCTTTTCTTTGAGTCGCACAGTCTTGTACTCACTACACTTCAACATGCATAAATGAAAAATCTCTTTTCTAGCATCATATCTCCTATCTCCTATCTCCATGCATATTCATAGTTAGCCATTGTATCTTTTTCAGTTTGCATGAGCTGACCCATGACTTGTTCTATGACTGTGATTCTCGTAGACATCGGAGAAGCAGTCTTGACGGAGATACCAGTCACAGAGCTAGTACCTTACCGGCCTCCCTCTGAGAGTAGCTCAGAAGCAATGACAGAACCATCAAACAATCAACAAAGGATCGATAAACTGGTACAGTCACATGATCGGGATATTGTTGTCATGCAGAACAAGGTAGACAGAGTTTTGGAATCCCTGAAAATTCTTATTGGTGCCTGAGCCGAAGAACCTTCTAACCGAAGAACCCACTGAACAGCCTATCCCTGAATCAGGACCTATTCCCATCAGAATCCCTAATCCTGGACCCACAGGAGGCAAAGGAGAAGCGGATTTGAACAATATAATGAACAACTCAGGGCCTCCCATGTACACTAGGATAGGCCGTCATCATCTGACCCTACACTGTCCCTCAAGAATCAGCACGAGGAGATTAAGCAAATGAAGGAGGAGATGGGAAGGAGGAGAGGGGCATCTACCAACCCTGCTCTGTTATTAGAGGATCTGACATTCTCATTCGGGGATGTAGTACCCCCAGGGTTCAAGATATCCGACTTCGACAAGTACGATGGCTCAAGATGTCCTAGACAACATCTGTAAATATACTTAGGGGGATATGCTCCTATACAACAAAAATCAGCCTTTGTTGATCCAGTACTTTCAGAAGAGTTTAAAGGAAGCAGTCCTTACCTGGTGGATATCGGTTGACAAGCAGAAATTCAAGACCTGGCACGATGCCATGGACATGTTTGTGGAGCAGTACTCCTTTAACCAAGAGCTTCGCCCACAAAGGAGTCAGCTCGAGTAAACGAGACAACTAAACAATGAATCCTTCTTGGAGTACGCCACATGCTGGAGGGAATTGTCTACAAAATTCACTACTCCTATCCCAAAAGAGGAGTTGGCGAATATCTTCATGGGCACTCTGAAGCAGCCCTATTCAACCCCGATGGTCACTTTATCGATCGTGGACTTTGGCACAATTGTCAAAACAGGTTCCCGCAATGAAATAGCAATTCAGAGTGGTGCCATCCATTCCAGTCTTGGGCTCGATCCTCCCAGAACAGAAGTAGCTTCTACCAGTAGAAACAGTGGTCCTCGTGACCAGAAAAGAAAAGAGAATGTCAACTTGGTGGCTTCCGCAACACCGATCAGACTACCAGCTCCGGCCACTCAACAACTGCTAGCACTGGGGAACACCCGACCGGCTAGACAAAACCAGAGGCAAACTTGTCCCCCCAGAAACTTTACTCCTCTCCCCTACACCCTCAGTCAACTCCTTGACTTTCTGACCAAACAGGGTCTTCTCACACTGAGAGACCCCACCCCTCTTTTACCAACTGATAAAAAAAGTAAAAACTATTATGTCAATCAACACTGCACCTTTCATCAAGGCCTAGGCCATGCAACAGACTATTGCATTGGCTTGAAGTGCGCTATCCAGGATCTCCTTGATAAGGGTAAAGTCGAGCTGGCTCCCGGCAATACCAGCATCAACCAGGTGCTACTGTCCCCACATAACAACCAAGTCAATTTCATTGAGTGGGTAGAGCCTGGGGCAGAGCACCCAAGACCTTGCGCACCCGCAATCAATGACAGCATCATCAGGCCTTCATACCAACCCTTGGTTATAATCCCTCTCTCTTAATCAAACATTCAAGCCATCCAAGCCCCAACACAAATCTTAGCTCTTGAATCTAACAAAGAGCAAATTGTCTACACCATTCCCTGTCCCGCCAATTAGCCCACAGCCTCATCTCAAGCCTCGACATCTTCTGGCCCAGTCAAGATCCCGTACATCTCTTCTAAGCCTTTCAACCTTAACCATGGGATTTCTTGTCCACACTTTTAAAATGTTTATTGTTTTCAAAGTGCTTGGACTTGGGCTTTTCAAGAAATTTTTGTCCTTTCGGATTAAATCTCTTATTAAGTTTCAAAAATTTTCTAAATTTCTTAGCAAATAAAGCCAACTCTTCTTCTTCATCCTTAGAATCACTATTTGAACCATCGATGGATTCCTTGACGGACTTCGAGGCAATGGATTTTGGTTTCTTAGATGGGTTCAGATTTAACTCATAGGTTTGGAGAGAACTAACTAACTCTTTAAGTTTGAGAGCATCAATATTTTTGCTCTCCTCGATGGCGGTAACCTTCGATCGAAATCTCTCAGGTAGAGATCTCAAAATTTTTCTCACAATTTTGGACTCAGAAATTCTTTCCCCTAGAATTGACAATGTCACTCAGATTAGCATAAAAACTATCAAAAGTTTTATTATCATCCATCATCAATTTTTCAAACTTAGAGGTAAGCATTTGAAGTTTTGAGATCTTGACAGTTGTAGTCCCTTCATGGGTGATTTGAAGAATGTCTCATGCCTCCTTCGAAGTGTCACATTTAGAAATACGTCAAAATTCTTCGAGTATGACAGCAGCGAATATTGCATTTAGACCCTTAATGTTCCATCTACAACTCTCAAGCTCTACATTGGTCCACTCAGAAAAAGGTTTATGGATGATCTGATTATCTATGGTCTTTGTTGGATGGGTCCAACCTTGTTTAATGGAGAACCATACTCTCTCATCTAATGATTTTAGAAATGCTCTCATTCGAGCTTTCCAATAGGCATAATTATTCCCATCCAATAATGGGGGACAAGAGATGGATCCTCCCTCTCTTTGGAGATTCATATTCACCGAAAATATGAGACAAGATCACACTACAAAGTTAGTGAACCTACTCTGATACAAATTGAAAAAATTCAGTGAACCTCAAATCCGATGTTTGAGTTGAGAATCTCACAAGTTCAAGGGGATGATTTTAACAATTAAGTTATTAACTTAAGGGATGATATACTTTAAGTGCGAAAATAGAAAATCAAGCAAATCACAACACAAGGATTTTTACGTGGTAACCCTTCCGAGAAAAACCACGGGACCTAGTCCAGCTATGAGAATCCACTAAGACAAAGTAAACAAAAACTTACAAGACTTGAACTTGACTCCTTCGAATTCGACACTACGATCCTTCAGTTCTTAGTCCTCCACGCCTCGAAAAGTCATCACGTACTCACAAGTCTCATGATCAACCGTAGTCGCTCGTACTTTCCTTTGTGTCTCAAAAACAATTCACGATCTTCCGATCGATCTTCGTCAATGACAACTTCGGAATCCACCGACCAAATCACACTACCACAATCCGTCTCAAATCGATCTCCTTCGCAAAGGCTTCGGAACACTCCGACTAAGTTGTTCTATCCAGAACGGGTTGATGGTTTGATAAGAATCAACTCCTAGATGGACTCCTTTAATGGACAAGTCCAAGCAAGCAAGTATGGAGCTTTTGGCTTGCAAACTCTAGGTTGAATGCATCTAGCGAAGGGGAGGAGAACAATAAGATTCCAGAGTTTTTATGAAATCTAGAAGGAGTTAAAAACCCTCTCTATACTCCCCCAAAGTTATACTCCATGAATTAGGAGGGTTCACACTTTATAGAGGATTAAAAACTTGGTTTAGAAGTTGCTAAAATTGATTAAAAAAAACCAAAGGAGGCAAAAAAACGGATTTGGCAAAATTCCATATCAAGGTCAACCCTCAAGGATACTTGGGTCGACCCAAATACCCCACTTGGGTCGACCCAAGTATCCTCCAGGGTCAACCCTGGGATTTTCACATCTCTACCCAATTTTGTCATACATAATTTTTGCTCTTCAGGGTCAACCCAAAACGCCCAAGGTCGACCCTGAGGTAAAAAATGATTTTTAAACTTCATTTTCAGCCCTCGCCCCCTTCATGAAAGTTGTAGCTCTTTTCGACACGGTCGATTTAACATACTACGGAGAAAAATCTGAGCTATGGTTTGGGAGATAGGCCTCCTACAAGAAACCTTGGTTTTTTGAAAAATTTCAGTATTTTGAACTTGTTTTGCACTGCTTATCTCATCACCTAGGGTCCGTATGGTTAGTCTAGATCACTTACCACCTAAGGTATGATATTAGAATTATTTTAAGTCAATTCCCACCTATGGTCACATGGTATCTAGGTCACTTACTATCCTATGAAGGAAATGATCAACTGAGTCTTCAATGGTTCTTCAATGGTCTTCAACTTCGGTTGTTTGCGGATGCTTGACGGCAAAGACTCAAGATACTCACCTAGACACCTAGATTCACTTCTTTTGACACTGGAATATGCCAACACATAAAACATAGACTTTACATAACCAAATCAAAAATTGATAAAAAGTTTTTTTTTTTTATCAAGTCGAACCCTTACCCTTGAAGAAGTAAAATATGATGACAAGAGGTCCTGACCTACTTAGAAACATTGCGCGAAGTAGTGGAAACTAGTTTTGACTTCCCCACCATATGCTAAGTCACTGCTTGCTTTACCAAGAGCTTTGAATGTAGTAGTTACAAATTTCTCTGAACCCAAAGATGGATTATTGGGACCTGGTAAGATTCATACCCTTTTGAAATTTTGAGGTGACGTCTTCTGTCGGACATTCTGCTAAAACTAGTCTCAACTTTTTCCTTTTTTACCCTTGGAATGACCAAGTTTGGGGGTCGCATAATTATTACGCATGAGGCCATTTCTGGTTTTCACTCATGCCTGCGAAGTTGGTAATGATTTTTTCCCCTTTTTTGCCCCTAATAACGATATTAGGTTTAGGGCTGCAATATTTTTGCGCACTAATGTCATTTCTAGTTTTCATTGAGCCTGCGATTTTAAAATGGATTATCTCCTCCCATCATTGCCTTATGGGTATTTGCACCTTACTCGAGCACCCCTTTATCTGATTGTCTGTACTCTTAATCTCTAGGAGATCTAAGAGGACTTGAGGTAGGATGAAACAGAGGCTTGGGGGTCTAAAATTTTAGGGCACCATTTTCTCATTTTTCCCTTGAGAGCCTCTTTTTGCCAACTTTTGCCTTTTTCTTTTTGATTTTTGGCTCTGTTTTTCCTTCACTTTGATTTTGCTTTTCTCTTTTCTTTCATGGAGGCTTTTTTTTTTTTTTGCTCAACTGGGTGATTATTCTGACCGCGCCTGTTTCTCAGGTTGCCTACGTACCCTTTACAGGATCAGGTCATGACGTAGTTCAACTATGGGGGGTGCCCTGGTATAGAAGTGTAGTGAAAGAAAGGCTTGTTAGGCTCGAAGGGCTTACTAGCGAATTTCATTGATAAAATTTGAAAAGGTTATAAAAGATGAGGATGAATGATGTGTTAATCATGGCCTCCTATCATTTCCCCAATTGATTAAGAGTACAGACAATTTCTAAACAAGTTTTGAAGCATAATACTTTTTGACCCGATCCATGTTGACTGGCTCTGGGAGGTCTTCGCCATCCATATATCCCAGACAAAGGGCACCACTAGAAAACTTTTCAAGAACAATGTATGGGCCTTCGTAGGTGGGACAAAATTTCCCTCTCAGATCTGGACAATTGGGTAGCATCTTCACGAGAACAAGGTCTCCCACTTCAAGGTCTCGAGGCCTGACTTTTTTGTTAAATGCTCGCACCATACGCCTCTGATAGACTTGCAAATGACTGATGGCCTTGAGTCGTTTTTCCTCAATCAGATTAAGTTGTTCGTACCATGCTTGGATCCATTTTGTCTCTTCTAGCTCTGCTTCCACAAGGATTCTTAGGGAAGGAATTTCTACCTCAATCGGTAACACTGCTTCCATCTCATAAGCTAATAAAAATGGTGTTGCCCCAGTCGAAGTGTGGATGGACGTTCTGTAGGCCATGAGCGCATAAGAAAGTGTCTCATGCCATGCAAAATATTTGGTTACCATCTTTTCAATTATTCTCTTCATGTTTTTGTTGGCTGCTTTGATCGCACCATTTGTTTGTGGCCTATACAGAGTAGAGTTATGATGTTGGATCTTGAACTTCTCACACAACTATGTCATCCCTTTATTGCGAAAGTTGAGAGCATTATCAGTGACAATCTCAACGGAACACCGTATCTACAAACGATGTCTCTCTTCAAGAACTTCTGAAGTACTACAGCTGTGACATTGGCATAGGAAGCAGCTTCGACCCACTTGGTGAAGTAATCGATGGCTACTAGAATAAACCAGTGACCATAAGATGCTTTAGGTGTGATTGGGCCGATGACATCTATGCCCCAGGCTGAGAATGGCCATGGTGCAGTGAGATTATGCAATTTGACAGGTGGTGCATTAATATAGTTGGCATAGATCTGACACTGATAGCATTTTTGTACGTGCTTGCAGCAATCTGATTCCATAATTGTCCAATAATAGCCCAGTCTCAAAATTTTCTTTGATAACATCAACTCATTCATATGTGGCCCACAGACTCCCTCATGAACTTCTTCTACAACTTTAGCGGCCTCTAGTGCATCTAAACACCGTAACCGTACCAGGTTTGGTGATCTTTTGTACAAAACCCCTACCGAGAGGATAAACTGAATAGCTAACCACCTGAGTGCTCTCTTGTCAGTCTTGGTAGCTTCCAAAGGGAAGGTTCTTTCGACCAAATACTACTTGATCTCAGTGTACCAAGGCTTCTCTTCTGATTGTTCTTCTATCTCCAAACAAGAAGCTGGCATGTCTTGCTGTAGGATCTCGATTGGTCTTACATCAATACCTCCTGGGATCTGAATCATCGAGGCTAGCATGGCTAGTGCATCTGCAAATCGATTATGGGACCTTGGTCTATGACAAAAAGTGATCCCCCTGAACTTTGTGATTAAAACCTTGAAACATACCAAATAGGGAATCAGCTTGGCCTCTTTGATGGCCCAATATTCATTTGCATAATAGACTACTAGCGATGAATCACCATATACATCCACATCTTCTATGCCCATGTCGAAAGCTTCTCTCAAGCCAGCTATACAAGCTTCATATTCTGCAACATTAGTTGAGCATTCAAATTTTAGCTTGATTGCTATTGGAAAGTGAGCCTCAGATGGCGAGATCAATACTGCTCCCGCTCCTCTACCTTGACTGTTTGCTGCCTAATCGAAATATAACTCTCAGTCGAATGGCTCTAGCTCTTCTCCTTCTGCAAAGAGAACGACTTTATCTGGAAACTGATCATGACCAAGACATAATCATATGACGGATTATAGGCCAGGTGGTCAGCAATCGCTTGCCCTTTGATCGATTTCTAAGTGATATCAAATTCAAAAAGCATCATCAATCAACGGGCTACTCTTCCTATAGTTGCTGGCTTTTCTAAGAGATATTTCAGGGGGTCCATCCAGGAGATCAGAATTATAGGATATGCCAGAAGGTAATGCCTAAGACGCTGAGAAGCCCAAACTAAAGCTAAGCAAGTTTTCTCTAACAAGCTATATCTTTCTTCGTATTTCAAAAGTAGTAAATCGCTTCCTCTTTTCTACCAGAATCATCATATTGAGCTAAAATACACCCCATTGAGGTTTGCTGTATTGAAATATACAATAGTAATGGTCGATCGAGTGTCAGTGGAACCAGAACTGGGGGTGTAAAAAGGTACTTCTTGATTTTTTGTCAAAAGCCTGTTGATATTCTTCTGACCAGACTGTGGGTACATTCTTCTTGAGAAGTTTAAAGATGGGCTCGTAAAGTGGAGTGAGTTGCGCTATGAATCTGCTGATATATTGGATCCTGCCAAGAAAACCTTGAATTTCCTTCTCAGTTCGCGGTGCAGGCATGTCAATGATAGCTTTCGCCTTCGAAGGTTCAATTTCGATGCCTCTCCTACTTAGAATAAATCCCAAGAGCTTTCCAGAAGTAGTGCCAAAGACACACTTGGCGGGGTTTAACTTCAAATCAAATTTTCTGAGTCTATTACAGAATTTCCTTAGGTTAGTCAGATGTTCTTCAGCCTTTGGGGATTTGACAATCATGTTATCCACATATACTTCTACCTCCTTGTGAATCATGTTATGAAACAACGCAGTCATAGCTCTCTGATAGATTGCCCCAGTGTTTTTGAGCCCAAATGGCATAACTCGATAGTAGAAAGTACCCCAGGGAGTGATGAATGCAATCTAGTCCATATCCTCTTCAGCCATCTTAATCTGGTTATATCCTGAGAATCCATCCATGAATGAAAGTGTCTCATGGCTTGCTGTATTATCGACCAGTACATCAATATGCAGGAGGAGAAAATTATATTTAGGACTGGCTTTGTTCAGATTCCTGTAATCAACACACATCCTGATTTTTCTGTCCTTTTTCGGTACTGGTACGATGTTGGGAAGCCAATCAGTGTATGACACTACTACCAAGAACCCAGCATTGATTTGCTTTTCAACTTCTTCCTTAACCTTTTGTGACTACTCTAGCCTCATTCTTCTAAGTTTCTGACGAATCGGCTTCATATCTAGATGCAAGGGGAGCCTGTGAACCACTAGATCTGTATCGAGCCCGAGCATATCTTCATATGACTAAGCAAACATATCTTGGTATTCGTGAAGAAATCTGATCATGGTAGTCCTCTGCTCAGGACTCAGCGAAGTGCCGAATTTCAAATACTTAGGGTCATCATCAGATCCAAGATTTATAGTCTCAGAATCCTCAACACTAGGTTCTATTTTCCTCTCACTTCGCTCTAAAAGGTCAAGGATCTCTTTGGGAGGTTCCTCTTCCTGCTCCTCATCAGATTGTACTTCCAAGAGTTCAAGCTCGATTGATGGATTAGTTGTGGTTTGAGCAGTTCCCTATTCAAACCAATGATTTTAATTTAGTATTTGTTTGTGGCTTTTGGGCACACTTATTGAAATGAGAAAGAAAACTTTGGGAGGCCTCCGATCACAAGTCCTCGTGGTGAGTTTTAGATCACACCATCATAAGCCAAGCAAAAGGAATATTGAAGTATTTTTAGAAAAGTATTACTTATATATATATATATATATATTCAAAAAGGATTTTATAAGACTCGATTGAAAGTAATTTTTACAGACTCTTGAGCCATTGTGGCTGACAAAAACATGGTATGGCTTGACAAGGCTTCAACCGACCTTCTTGACAATCTCTGCTCTTCCTCTAGCTGCCTTTAGAGTGATGGGCTCAGTCCACCATGATCTTGGGGATGAAAAACTCGTTGTCTCCTTCTTATCTTCTGAAATGGTGAACACTTCGGCTTCGGCATACTTGAACAGAGCTTCCTCTTGGTCTTCTCATATTTCTGGGACCGCTTCCTCTATTGCCAATTCTTCAAACAAGCGCTCTATTCCCATTAGCTCCTCATCCTGG
Organism: Tetracentron sinense; assembly: GCA_015143295.1. Classification (NCBI taxonomy): domain Eukaryota; kingdom Viridiplantae; phylum Streptophyta; class Magnoliopsida; order Trochodendrales; family Trochodendraceae; genus Tetracentron; species Tetracentron sinense. The sequence continues at coordinate 22,032,163 of CM026573.1, forward strand.
ATGCTCCTAGAACTCTCACTTAACACACATATGGTAGGGATTGGAGGTTCTGCGGTTTTCGTTATGGGGGCGATCACGAGTTCTAGTATCATGTTGGATATGGGACTGCTAGCTTGAGAAGTGGTAAGATGGTGCAGGTATTTCTAGATTCTGCCCCTCCTCTCTTTGGTGTGAGCTACTCCATATAATCCTTCAATGTCGGCTTGTAGCCTATCCCAAACCACGGGGTATAACGAGATGGAGTGATGATCTTCTTGATACCTCGATGCCGAACTCCTAAACCTAAACCTGGTTGATATCCCATTCTTTCTATCATCTTGTATTTTGGAGGAATCCGCCTGCCATTCCTTTCCCTGACCTCGACCTGTGTAATACAACTTACTTCCTCAAACTGTTGAGTTATAAACATAGGCTTTAGTCTTTCTTCTTGAACCTCCAGAATGGAATAAAACAAACTTTCTGAGGGGATGACGATCAGCTGGTCCCCTTGGATAAACTTTATTCTCTGATGTAGAGTGGATGGTATTGCCTTGGCCATATGGATCCATGGCCTTTTGAGGAGTAAAGTGAAGAATGCCGGGACATCCACTACCTAGAAATCGAAGAGAAAATCTATCGAGCCGATAGTAACATTCAAATTGACATCACCGAGGTTCTGCCATGTAGAATTATCAAATGCCCGGATCGTCATAGGCCTTTTATTCATATAACTTAAATCCAGACTGACGCTCTACAACATGTTCTAAGTACAAACATTCAGTCCTGAACCATTGTTAATCAAGATTGAAGAAGGTGCTTACCCCTGCAAACCATTGCAATGTATAATGCCCTGGTGTGAGATGTGCTTTCCTCGGGAATTTCGTCCTCAGTAAACGATATGACTTTTGGTTCCAGCACTTGACCCACAAGTTGCCCTAATTTTTCTGGAGTGATATTTGGAATAACGTGGGCATTGTTAAAAACTTTGATCAATTGCTTTTGGTGGTGATCAAAAGTTAGTAACAGCCCTATTATAGAAATTTGGGCTAGGATTTTACTGAGCTGCTGGGCAATATGATATTCTTCGGCCTTCTGAATGGCCTTTAACAAGACTTCCGAATTCTCTTTCTCTTTCTCCAGGTCAACAACCTTTTCATTCCCTTTTCCCCCTTCTGGCATATTTACAGAAGGATTTTGCGGATACAATCTGCCAGACCTGGTGAGGATTGCAATGTCAATGCTCCCTGGCTCAGACGGGTAGAAAGTGGACGGATAGGTATATGGTACTCGATCTAGGTTATAGATCAGTGGGGAGATAAAGGGGACGATAACAGGCATAGCTGATGAGGTTGACTGGATTAGTAGCCAATTGGCTGGACATGGTATTAAGTAAGTGACTCCTTCTACGAATTGGACTGGAAGATCATAAGGAATTTGAATTGGAGGTTCAATGATAGGTGAGGTAAAAGGGTTAATCATACATACCCAAGGTTCTGCCCCCTCTAAAAAATTAACTTGCTAATTATGAGGTGGTAGAGGGGCCTGAATAATGCTTGCGTTTCCTGGGGCTAACTCAATCTTTTTCTGGTCGAGGAGGTCATGAATTACATGCTTCAAAGTAAAGCATCTATCAGTAAGGTGTCCAGGACCTTGATGGAAAGCATAATGCTGGTGCATATGAAAGTTGGCTGATGGATTAGCGGGTACTGGCATTGGGGGTCTGGATGAAAGTATTCCCTTTTGTACAAGAAATGGTAACAGCTAGCTAAGAGGATAAGGTAGAGGGGTGAAAGCTCTAGGCGGTGTTCGCACTTACTGAGGTGCAGGGGTGCGAGGTTGGTTACTGGGCTGAGCCAGGGCTACCTGCTACGGTTGCGTTGCATTTATGGGCAACTGTACTGGCACTGCTGGCACTGCTGGTGCTACTGGTGTTACCATTTGCACCTCTCCTTCTTTCTTCTTCTGATCTTTCTTGAAAACATTCTAGTTAGTGGTGTTTGACTGCTGAGTGGCAGGTTGACTGAAATTGGCAGTAATGGTGTCATTTCGAATGGCAGTCTCGATCCTAACTCTACTCTTGGCGATTCTAGGAAAGTCGGTAGCTGGTAGAGCTATCATGAGAGTCGAATAAGGTGGCCTAAGTATTCCCAAGAACGTCAAGATGAGTTCCTCATCCGGTAGAGATACCTTCATCCTAGATGTCATCTCTCTCCATCTGACAGCATATTCCATGAATGGTTCATCGCTCTTCTGAGTCATTTGCTCCAGATCTCCATTCTGAGGTAATAACTCAATGTTAAATGAAAATTGCTTGAGGAATGCACTGATTAGATTCTTCCATGTTTTGAATTGACCCATATCGAGGGAAGTGAACCATACAAGGGTTGCCCCCTTCAAACTATTTTGGAAGCACCGAATTAACAAAGGGCCATTATCCCCGTGTTCCAATATATCTGTGTAGTAAAGTCGGCGGTGAGTATGAGGACAACCTTTTCCATCATACTTCTCAAAATAGGGCATCTTGAAATTCTTGGGAACTACAACCTCATAATAGAAAGCTAGGTCCGCGAACTCTTTACTCGAAGTATCCTACACTACCTTCAGTTTTTTGATTTCTTCTTTCATCTCTTGAAACTGATCTTTGAAAAGAGAAGAGGGGTCAAATGCATTAAGGGCTTGTGGTCCTACAAAGTGTGCGGGTTGATTTATCCCTCCCTCACCTTGGTTGAGTTGATCAAAATCCAAGTCTGGGTTAGGGTTGGAAGTAGATTCTAGTTGAACTTTGAGGTGAATCTTGTTTGGTTGGTTTGGTGGAGGAGATGGATTGGATTGATTTGGTGGAGCGGACGAGCTGGGTTGGTCAGTTGCTCGTGTAGCATTGAGAGTTCTAAGAGCTTCCAAGATATCATGTATCGAGCTCTTGATTTCTATGATGTCCTGAGTGTTGTGGGTAGTTTCCTTCTCTAAATCTTGACGGTCTAGGAATTCACCTTGGTTTATCTCGACTTTTGATGAACTTCCTTGAGTAGCAACTTGTGCAAGAGCTTCTCCCGCGAGAGCTACAGTTACAGATTGAGTCATATGCTGACGCGTGATAGATACGATAAATGACTGATAAAGAAGACATATCATGAGAGAAAAAAAGAGTTTTTATTAACATAGTAGTTTTATATACAAGATGTAACTGCACTTACATACTCAAAAAGAGAGAACTAGTTTATGTACATAACAAAAGTGCTTAAAAACGAGTGCAAATGCATGACAGTGTGACCCTAAGCTAGTCCTTCAGAGAGGAATGTCAAACTTCAGCGGCAGGGGTTCGCCCTCAAGCTCCATGATTTGCTAATTTAGGGCCTCGATGTGAACCTCTAGCATATCAATTGTTTCTACTGCATTCTGAGTCCCCTGAATGTACTAGCGTATCTTGGTACTAAGCTCGTCGCTGGCTATGTCTAGTTATTCTTTCGCAAATTGGAGACGAGTCTTGAGACCTTTCTTGCTCCTGGCTTGGCACTTGACTACTTTTTGCAGTGAAGCTGCAAAATGCTCGGCCTGAACTTTCTCTTGCATCAAACGACCTACCTCCTGTCGGACTTTGTGCACATACTTCTTCATCTTTCGTTCTTTTGTTGCCAGTCGGGCTTTTGCTACTGTAATCTCCTTTTCCTCAGCTCTGATGCTCATGCAGGCATGTAGAAATGTATCCACCCAAGGTCAGGTGATTGATGCTATCGGTATAGTGCCATGCCTCAAAGGTCTTGCCGGTGTTGGTAGCTCAATAGGTATCGGCATGCTACTTGTCTGATCTTCCAACATCAACCACTGATCATAGCCATCCACCGTCTGAGGGGTCATACAGTATTCAAGATTTTCATCCTCCCGCCAGCGGGAGAGCCTCCAGCTTGATGCAAATTTCCGCCTCATACACTCTGAGATGCTCTTAAAGTCGATGAAGTCTTCATGCATGGGTTCCCAGGTAGGGATGAACTAGGCATACCCCAACTGTCAGAGAATGCGGAGAGGTGCATAAGGTGCTGATCCTGAAAGCCCAGTTAGAATGATACAAGTACGTCGAACTGTGCTAAGGCGCAGCTGAATCTGTCTCGGCATCCAGGTGGGCTGCCATATGATGTCATCCTCCTTCAAGGTTTGGAGGTGAGCAAGGTAACGTTCTGCATCTGTAGAAGCCGGCTTATGACATTGTACCAAGAATTGTAGAACCGTGTTGTTGAACTGGATTGGCTTTGTTGGGGGCGATGCAATACTCGGAATGTGCTCGACTAACCAGATGTGTAGAAGAGCGATACAGTTGTTGAAGGCCCCATTCTAATGACTAGAACAGAACGAAAGTCTCGAAGAAGCTCAGCCAGTAACATTGGGACAAGGGTAGCTCTTTCTTGGACCTGCCTGATGATGATGCATAGTACGGCCTCTACATGTTTTGGCCCTTTGGGGAATAGGACTTGACCCACTACCACCAAAGTAAAAGCATTTAATTTACCCGCATTAACTTTTGGGGGTAGTGTAATCCTAATCCTAGTCATACAAGGATAATAGGTAAGTCAAGGGACATTTACTATATGACTCCTCTACCCCTCTGAGCACTTGATCTTCTCTTACCTCGAGGAACCTGACCAGCGTCCGCTTATAGTCCCTTTGGTGTTGCGGAAACACAATATCTTCTCCTAAGTAAAGACCCGAAAAGTGACTGATTTCCTCCAAGGTTGGACACAACTCCTATTGATCGAAATGATAGGTCATCATTTTCTTGTCCCAACAATGTATGGCAGCTTGAAGAAGACGCTAGTCTGGATTTATTCTGGTTAGCTCTAGAGTGTATCCCAGATGGTACTCCTATTGCCAAACCATTCTCTACTCCGACGTGAGGGTGGAAATGATTGATAATACCAAAGGTTCACATCCTGGGTGCTCCCGCAGATTGACGAGGTTATGAGAACGTGAAGGACCTGCCATCTACATGATGCAGACAAAATTTAGACATATCTAACCTAAGATGAATATATATATATATATATATATATAAAAAACATGAAAAAAAATTCAAGAATGAAGTAATTCACAACAAGAATCAAGCAGGGCTCACACAAGCTCCAAATTGGTTTAGGTATAGGGATACGGGCCCTATATCTAAGAAATGATGTAGGAGTGGCTTAAACTAGTAGCAGAATAGGGATAAGGTTGCCCTTCCTAAAGCGTAGCTATTAATTTATGCCCAAACAGAATCTATAGTCTACATGCTTGTGCTGGTGTATGCAATGTTTTGACTATAAGGTTAAAGAGCACTTGACCATATATACGACTCCCCGGTATAGAACACACCTGAAAAGAGACGATTGGTGCAAGCGGGAAAGACCATTCGTATTTACCGAAGATAACCATCTCTCGGTTTACAACCAGTACTTTCCACAGATCTTTGGGCTCCAGTATCGGGGATAACCATCCCTCGATTGTAAGCTTACCGGATCCAATCTAGATAGGCGTAGGGTTTTTATTCTATTATGCAATGAATATGGATGTGTCAATCAAAATCAAACAATGAATAAAAATAGAACCCTGGGCACGTTGCTAAGTTTTGCAAACAAACGTCCGAGGTTTTAATTAAAAATGAATGAAATAACATATAGATCAAATTGAAAAATTCTGATGTGGTTTCCAGTATTTGATTCAAACTTAGATTTTGGCTTGAATACTGGTTTGCGAAACCAGAGTCCTTAGTGGAGTCGCCAGCTGTGAGTACCTGAATTTTAATAGCCCGTTTCTAATCAGGGTGAATCTGATAAGGAACAGCGATAAAATTGCAATTGAGTTGTGAGTCTCCACCTATCTAATTCTGAGGGAAATAGGTCCCTGAAATGACTGGCTAAAGCATGGTCTGGAAGTCAGAGGTCAGGGTAAGGGATTCATTTGAGTTAGGGGAAGGTGTTAGGAACCCCTAAACTCCCATCCAGAGATGGTTACCTACTTCCTAAGTCTGAATCAAATAAAGGAAACCATAAAGAAGCTTGCAGTTTGATCTATATGTTGAGCAATGTGATATGAATGAAATATATAATTTAGATGGGCAAGATAAGAATGGAATAGAGATTCTATCGTAGAGGAGCTAAACTTGATCAGGGTTGCCTACGTATCCACTGTCAGTGGAATCAAGCCGCACGTAGTTTCGGAGGGGGGTAGATGGTTTGATTTGATTTGATTGGACTGGATTGTAGGTGATTGAAAGGTTTGAGGGTTTTTGCTCTTATTTGAGGAGCGAAATAGTCTTTTAAGCTCGTGCTGATGAGCGAGTGGATTTTGCCGGTGTGAAACTAAACCAGGGATCGGGATGAGGGTTTAGCTGACATTCGGTTTGATTGACTTAGGGTTCAACTAGGGTTTAATCAGAGTTTAACTAGGGTTTAACCAAGGTCTAACTATGGTTAACTGGGGTTTAATCAGGATTAACTGGGGTTTAACCAGGGTTTTTGGGTAGAGGTTCGACTAGAGTTTAATTAGGGTTTGACTAGGGTTAATTGGGGTTTAACTAGGGTTAAATGGGGTATAACCAAAGTTTAACTAGAGTTAACTAGGGCTTAACCAGGATTTAACTAGGGTTTAACTAGGGTTAATTGGGGTTTAACTAGAGTTTAACCAGGGTTTAACTAGGGTTTAACCAGGTTTTAACTAGGGTTAACTAGGGTTTAACTAGAGTTAGCTAGGGCTTAACCAGGGTTTAACTAGGTTTTAACCAGGGTTTAATAAGGATTAAATAGGATTAACTGGGGTTTGATCAGGGTTTAACTAGAATTAACTGGGTTCAATCAGGGTTTAACTAGGGTTAACTGGGGTTTAACTAGGGTTTAACTATAGTTAACTGGGGTTTAACTAGGGTTTAACTAGGGTTAACTAAGGTTTGACTAGGGTTTAACTAGAGTTAACTAGGGCTTAACCAGGGTTTAACTAGGTTTTAACCAGCGTTTAATCAGGATTAACTGGGGTTTGATCAGGGTTTAACTAGGGTTTAACTAGAATTAACTGGGGTTTAATCAGGGTTTAACTAGAGTTAACTAGGATTTAATCCGGATTAACTAGGGTTTAATCAGGGTTTTTGGCTAGAGGTTCGACTAGACAAGGCTAGTTTTGAACCGGGATTTGGGCAGAGGTTCGATTAGGTGAGGCTAGTTTTCAATCGGGACTTGGGCAGAGGTTCGACTAGGTGAGGCAAGTTTTGAACCAAGATTTGGGCAGAGGTTCGACTAGGCGAGGCAATCAGTCTAATAAATACTATAAAATGCTTTTAAAAATTAGTAGAATAGTTTAAACTACTAAAGGACAAAGCTAGACAGGGTTTTTAGAAAAATTACCTTCCGGGAAATCTAAAAAGATCTCTAAAAGAGGTCCCGAGAATCGACCCTTCGCAATCGACGTTCTTGAGAATCCGGAGCGCTTCGAGGGGCTTTGAAGAAGAAAAGGGAGAGAGAGGAGAGTGAATGAGTGAGTGGTGAAGTGAGGGGGGTGGGGGTATTTATAGATTTCAAAAATGAGGGAGCGCTACTTGAAGTAGCGGCCCTATAGATTAAATCCTTGAACAGTGAGGCGGTAGTGAACAGTAAGGCGGCAAAACGGGTCGAAACTGGGGGGGCGCTGTTTGAAACAATGCCCTAGCTGGATTTTCCAAAAAAGTCCTACGGACATGCCTAAAAAAAAGCCCAAGAGGGGCGCTGTTTGAAGTAGTGCCCTCCTAAAATTGAGCTAAATAAAGGTTGGGCACTACTTGAAGTAGAGCCCCCCTAAAAATAGGCTAAATGAGCTTTGGGCGCTACTTCAAGTGGAGCCCCAATTTGAGGGTCAAAAAACTGATTTTTTAGTGCCACGTGTTGCGCTCTGATTCGTCAAAAAGCCGTTTTTACATTTTAAGCCCGTTTTGATCCCGAAAATAGTCAAAATTGAGTCCAAAATTTTGTAAAATTATTTCAGACAAAATGATACATTTTGCACACATTTTTAGGGGTATTTTGGTCTTTTTACACCACAGGGCCATTTTGGTCATTTTTCACTATTTTAACTCCAATTTGATCCCAAAAATAGTCAAAATTGAACCAAAAATTTTGTAAAATTATTTTGGGCCAAATGATAACTTTTGAACACTTTTTTAGGGGCATTTTGGTCTTTTTACACCCCTATGGCATTTTAGTCATTTTTTTACCATTTTAAGTCCAATTTGCTCTCGAAAATAGCCAAAATTCATCGAAAATTTTCTATAATCATTTTAAGACCAAATGAAAACTTTTTAGCACTTTATTATGGGTATTTTGGTTATTTTTCATCCTGGAGGAATTTTAGTCCTTTTTTACCTCTGGGTTGTTTTTGAAAATCGAAGCACGTGGTGCAAAATTGAGGTGCTTACAATAATAATACCGCAAGTGCACGACCATTTATAGAAGAGACAATGGCAAATACGGATCGATCCATAGAGAACTGAACAAAAATAATATTAAAAACTGAAATCTAACTAATAAATTAGTGATAAAAGAGATTTTGAATTGATTTGAGATATATGATCTAACTAAAATAAATAAATCAAAGCAACTAAAATGGATATAAAATGAGTAAATTAAATAGAGAAAGAGATCAGAGCATCCAGATTCTACTAAACATCAACTAATCAATCTACAAAATATCCCTAATTTTTCTCAATCATAACTCAAAGCAAATAACAAATGAATGTTTTGGTTTGGAATATTTATCATTAAAATCATTTTCAAAATCAAAATTAAAAAGCTAAGATTTCCTTCACTTCAAAAATCATAAAAAAGATTTAAGAACTATTTATAAAAAATAAGCATAAACCATCAAAAGAATTTATTCCTAAGCATAGCCTATCAAATCTTAGCATAAATAGTCAAAAATATTTATTTAAGAAATAAATATCGAAGCTTGCCTAGAGCAATGAAGGAAAACCTATTCTAACATTAATGAATATAAATTATATGGGAAAAATAAGGGATGAATTGCAAATTAAAAAGAGATGGCTTAGCTTCATCCTTTGCTCTAATCAGGGAGTTTAGCAAGACATTGCAATACACATACAATCAATTTCAAAATAAATCTTCATTGATGATCAAATTTCTTAACAAAGTATCTCCTTTTACACCACTCAATCTCCAATAAAATCAGACAAAAAGTAAGGAAGATGAGAGACAAAGGAAAAGAGGCCGAGCAAAAATTGTTTCCATCCTCACTTCTTCTCCTCTATGCATAAGCCTCTCTTTGACTAAATATTTTGACCCCTTAAACATCCCAATTAAGAGATTTATGTGAAATCCAATATTGTGGCCCTTTAAGTGTTCTTTCTAAGGCCTCACATCTTGTCTTAATCTGATCTCTCAATAACAAGTTATGACCAAATTAGTGAGTCATGGTTAGATTAAGTGGGAATCCAGGAAATCTTCCTTTTTTGGGGATTTACTGCTCAATAACAGCACCCATGAAATTTACTTGCTTTTCTTGTAGATTTTGCTATCAAATATCAGCAACCCTATCTTCTCCTTGATTTAATCCAATTAGATGAGTGGACTCTATATGACTTTACTCTCTAATGGGCTTTTAGCTTTAAATTTCTTCAATTTGGGCTCAAATCTGTTAAACTCTCTCTAACTCATTCATAAAAGTAAAAAAGTTATAATTAGAATAATTAAAACAAAATAAACAACTAACAAATATAAATAAAGAGACAATTATTAACATAATGACATGCATATCAAATACCCCCAAACCTACAATTTGTTAGTCCTCGAGTAAACATAAGTAAAACTAGAAAAGAAAAGTCATAACTCACTTTTGCAAGTATCGTGGTTACACTTAGCCCGTGCAACAAGCTGTTAAACCCCTAGATTACCTCTAGTAGACGAGTGTTGTCTCGTGAGGGTTTGCAGTGAATTTACCCACAAAATTCAAAATACTACATATGTATCAAGATCTTACTTCAACATTTTTTAGGCATAGGTTATTTGTGATTGTCAGTCAGTAATTCACAAAATTATGAATAGAGCCCAAATCACTAACTCTCCCTTTGAAAAATTCTAAAACATATTGAACCCTGAGCGCATGTGATTGTCTGACCAGTGAATTCGAGGTTCGGTCTCCTAAAGCAGGGTTTAACTCCTAACTGCCATGAATGCTAAGATTGACCTAGAACCTAACTCTAAACTAAGCATCATATCTGAGTTAACGAGAATTATGGATGTCACGTCCCAAAATACCACCTAGGAGTTTTGATACTTTGGCAACGTGACTTATACTTCAAACCATCCTGTAAAGCGTATACAAGGCATGACAAATAGTGAACCTAAAAATTTCTTCTATATAAAAGTTCTTCCAAGTTATGGAGAAAAGACTGAATAGAAACTATAACCAGTACAAGAGATCCAGCACTTGAGTTACCAACTCAAGTCTACATTAAAACCCCAACAACAAAATCCCAAAATACATGTCCCTCTCACTCAACTCAACCATAAGGCTACATGTCCAGGCCCCTAACATCTGGATGATAATCCTATACAAGTTCCTGCTCTCCATGAACCTCCTAGACCCATGGCTCCGGAGCACGACCGTCCAACCTGGAGTCCCTCTGAGGAAGACTCCCAGGTTCCAGACCCAGGAGTCCACTTTCCCGTATGAGCATTCGGTACATATATCAATCCGATAACAGTTCGGCTGAGTATTGAATACTGAGCGTATACATACTACTAACTAACTATGTTACAATACTTTAATATTTCATACAAGAGACAGTTCATCATAACATATACATAATCAAAGTTCGGAAGTTAAAACAAGATATCAAATGCATAATCTCAAAAATCATACTTTAAATCAAACTTTAAGTTCATGCTTTCACAAAATGTATTTCAAATATCTTATGAGACTTGTGAGTTCCTTATACATCTTATGAATCTTGTGGGTTCCTTATACATCTTGTGAGATTCTTAGCTTATGAGATCATTTTTTCCACTTGTCTTGTGCTTACTTTGAGACAGATGCTAGTACCTGTACCTGGTCATAGTATACTAGCATCCTCTCTTGCTTACTTGGCAATAGATGTTAGTGCCCATACCTGGTCATAGTACACTAACATCTTTCCTTACTTATCTTGGAAACAGATACTAGTGCTCGTACCTGATCATAGTACACTAGTATCCTTTTATATTCCTGTTAACTTTCTTGTGAGATTCTTATGAACTTGCTTGCATGGAAGCAAATGATAGTGCCCATAGCTGGTTATAGTACACTAAACATCCTTTCATTCTTGTTGGAAACAGATATTTGTGCCCGTCCCTGGTCATTGTAGAACCCCATAACCAAGTTCACTATACAATGAACAGTGTCAGTAAATAATGCCCTTATATAGTGTGTGAAAAGGTCTAAGGCCTTCCATTATGTTCTTGGTATGAAGGTGAGTCAAGTGAACGGTTTTGGGTGAGTGTGTTGAGTCTTAAAAAGAGAGTATAAGTATACTCTAAATGGGTAAAAGCAAGGGTATAAAATACCCTAAGTGATTAAAGGGTTGTAAGTTAATAGTGTTGTGAATAGTGCTAGTGTACGAGGCATAAAGAAGCCGGGGCCTCTCATGTATATTGGTGTGAATTCAATTATCACCTAGGTGGGTTACAAACCTATGGGGTAATGAGTCATGAGAAGTGAGTAGGGTTTTGGACCCGAGGGAAAAGAGTGTGAAAGCACTCAAAATGTTCTAAGTGTTAAAAAGGTATGTCTTAACACACCCTCAAATTTAAGAAGTTCTAGTTTTGTCACCGTTACTTAGAATAGAGTGAATCTTGAATTTTTGGAAAGGTATTGGAATCCTCTTCAAAGTTCATGTTTACCATTTTTCTATATTTTGAGTCAGGGTTGAGTTAAAAGTTGGATTACCAAAATCGGGTTAGCGGAAAAACTGGGTTACTGAAATCCATTTCCAGACCAGTTGTCTTTAGAGAGCATTTAGGTAACTAAAACCTCAAAATTAGAAATTGTCCATTATACATGAAATTGTTCTCATTTGAAAGAAAAGTCCAACGCAAGTTGAATCGTTAAAATTCGATAAGCGAGTCAAAAGTTATGGCGAAAATACCAAAGTGGGAAAAATCTGGAAACTCACTGTCAGAATTACAAACGTTCGTAGGGACCCTACGAATGATCGTAGAGTTGCTACGATCGATCGTAAGGATCCAGAAATTGGGTAAACCCACTGGCCAACCTACGATCGATCGTAGGAAGTATACGAACGATCGTAGGCGCGCGAATCAACTTTTTTTGGTGCATGATTTTTAGGGTTTTCACCCCCTAGCCAATAAATAGGAGATAATTTCAGGGTTTTTGGGTTAGCCTAAACCTAAAGAGAGACCTTAGAAGAGAAGGGAAAAGATTTGAGGGCTTTCAAAAGGGGGTTTTGGATTGGAGAAGAAGTGTCGCGAGCTAAAATACCCTCTAGGAGTTAGGGATACCTTAGCTCATGACGGTCGTGTCATACCATCTTGTATAACACATAAGGCATACCTACCATCCTGTCAGAGCGTACAAGTTATAACATATAGCGAAAACAAAGCGGAAGAAATTTATCATAAAAACACTCCTATCATTAGGTTCACATCGGAACCAACAAAATATATCCAAAAAGATGGAGTGGACAAGTCCCACTCTCAACATACACATACACAAAATCTCTCTTCCTAGCTCACTCAGCAAAAGTCTAGATCGGACCCCCTATCTAGAGTTTCATCATCTGATGATCCATGGTAGGGTCCGGCTCGTAGTACTCTACCTCTATCCAAGGCTCCAAACCACAGATGCCGAAATGAACACGTGTACCTACCAACATCAAAATGTACGACTGAGTATTGAAACACTCAGCGGGTACCAACCACTAGTCAACAATGTGATAACAAGATCATGCATACAGTTATAGAAATCATAGAACTTAGAGCATAAATCAAATGTGCATATTTTCCAAAATCATTGCCTTGTGAGCTTTTGTGTAAAATATAAATCATATGAGGTCTTGCAAGAATCAATAGCTTATGAATTTGTCTTATGAGTTCTTATGAGTTGTATGAACATATGAGATCCTTATGAGCATAGAGAACATATAAAACTTATGAGTACTTATGAGCTTTGAGATCCTTATGAGCTTGTGAAACGATCTTAGACTTATGAGATCCTTATGAGTATCGATCCTTATGAGAACTTATGAGATCTTAGACATTGAGATCCTTATGAGCATGAGAAACCAATCTTACAAATCAACACAAAGTTTGGGATAATCACTTATGAGTTCTTGTGAGGTTTCCTTAAAATATTTCTTATGAATTTTGAAACATCCAACTTATGAGAAATCCGATTCATGCAAGCTTTGTGTACATGTGAGTCTTGTGAGCATCATCATATATGCCCTTATAAGGCTGTAAATAATAGAGGCATCATCATGGAATTTCATTCATAATAGTAGCTTATAAACTCATAACTTCATTCATAGAATTCATAAAAATATACTTTGAAATCATGTTGTTCATTAAGGAAATTCAACAAAGTAAACTAGTAGAGGGTATCTGACTTAAAAAAGGAAGTTTTTGCACTTTTGTAGGATGAAAAACAAACTTCAGAAAGCTTGTTTGAAGCTTTGGAAAAACTGGATTTGAAAACCCCCTTCTTCAAGAGCACGCACAGAATATCTTTGGAGAAATTCCAAGCTTGAGGAATCACCTTGAAGATGAATTTTGAGCTTTATAACACCAAAGGAATGAAGCTTGAGCTTCTGGAATAAATTTGGGACCTCGCTTGAGCTCCGGGAAGAATGATTTCAAAAGAACAGAGCTTCTTCTTCTTCTTCAATCTCTCTCTCAATTACATTTAAGGGTTTGGTTGTAGCACCCCGGATTTTCTACAAGCACTGTTCATGTGAGTGAATGATGTCAATGGTACTAGTATTGGAAGGGCCAAAGGCCTTTATTATAAGTTGGGTTTGGTTAATGAGAGTGAGGGTTTCCTCATGGCTTGAGTGTGATGTGAGTCGGTATATGAATTAAGAATTGTAAGGTGTTTTGGGAAAACATGCAAGAGTATAAAAACACTCTAAGTGTCAATTTGAGCGATCTTGTAGCAGCCGGGCCTCCTATGCATATGGGTTGTGCCCAATGGGTTACCTTAGTTTGATTTAAGAACCTAGGGTCGGGAATTGTGAGAATGGAGTAAGGGTTGGATTCAAGGTGGATGTGTATGAAAATACCCTTAGTATGTATGTAGAAACCCAGAACCGAGTTCCCTAGGCCAGGAATAGTGCCATGAATAGTGTGTGGGTAGTGCCCTTGTGTGGTGTGTAAAGGCATAAGGCCTTTACTTTGTGTTCTTCGTAGCATGGTCCTTTTTGTTCTAGTTAGTGTGGTGAGTTAAGTGAGGGTTTTAGGTGCGTGTTTTGAATCTCAAAATAAAGTATGAATATACTCTAAGTGTCACAAAAAAAAAGGATATAAAATACTCTTAAGTGTTTAGTGGGCTGTAATTGAAAAGTGCGGTGAATAGTGCTAGTGCGCGAGGCACAAAGAGGCTGTGGCCTTTCAAGCATATTGGCATGAACTCAATGATCACCTCGGTGACTTACAAACCTATGGGGAAATGAGTCATGAGGTGTGAGTAGGTTTTTGGACACCAGGGAAAAGAGTGTGAAACACTCGAGATGTTCCAAGTGTTAAAAAGGGTAGGTCTTAACATCACCCCCAACTTTAAGAAGCTCTAGTTTGATCACCGATTATCGAGTGATTCTTGAATTTTAGAAAGGTATTTAAACCCTCTTCAAGGTTCATGTTGATCACTTTCCCTGATTTTGAGTCAAGGTTGAGTCAAAAGTCCAATTTCCAAAGTCGGTACTGTTGAAAATCTGGACTATCGAAACCCATTTACAGACCAGTCATCTTTAGAGCCATTTTTGGTAAAGTAAAATTCAAATTTTAGAGTTGTATAAAACATAAAAGTTGTTTATCTTTGAAAGACAAATCCAACGCAAGTTGAATCATCAAAATCTGATAAGGGAATCAAAAGTTATGGCCAAACTACCAAATGGCATTTTTGCAGACAAACTCGCTCGAGCGAGATCCAAACCTGCTCGAGCTAATCAACCAAAATGCATTTTTTTTAGTCGCAGGAGCAACCCGCTCGAGCGAGATGGAATCCCGCTCAAGCGAGATCACCCAGAAATGTTTTTTTTAGGGGTTTTTCACAACCCAAACGTTATATATACCTCATTTTCGGGGGCCCAGGTTCCTACCACCTAGAGAAGGGACTTTTTGAGAGACAATGAAGGAAACCTAGGTTTCCAAAAAAGGATTTTGTGGGAGACCAAGGAGGAGCTCGAAATCCTCACTTCTTAAAGCTTCCACAAGCTTGAATCTTCTTCCTAGAGTGTGGGTCTCCATCTCCAAGCCCAAGCTCGTGTTAGATCATCCTCAAATCCTTGGATTCTTCAAATCCAAGGCAAGGCAAGCAAGGAGCACCTCCTCCAAGCACGAACAACAACTTCTACAACCATTTTCATGGGATTTCTCTCCCATTTCAAGGTCGGTACCTTATGCTACCCTCCTAGTCATATTTTCTCTTTTTCTTTCCTTCCTTCTTTGTTTTTCCCTAAATTATGAACATTCTATGAGATGGATTGCATGTATGGAGTGTGATGGGCGATGGATGTCATGTGTATGTGATGTGATGAACAAATGGGAAAGGTATTTACACATAATGAACACGCATGATTTGTCGGATGAAAGCAAAAATAAAGGATTTAAGGAAATAATGCACACACCAAGTGTTTGATGAAATGCCACATTGAGGAAAAGGATAACTAATTCTAGAAAATGCATGTATGAACTTTCTTTAATTCCTAGAATAGCATGATTGTAGATTTACTCGCTTCTTAGAATTGTATGCTTGTAAATTTAATTGCTTTTAATAAATTGTTTCCTTGAAGTGATATGTTTTTGCTCCATGTGTTGAAATGTACATGACCCACGAGCACGACATGTAGATCATGAACTAAGATTTTCAAGCTTGAACACCGGGTTTTGATTTCACGAAAGACAATAATAAAATGACTCGATTCACGAACACCATGATAAGGCCAAATGTAAGGGTTAGTAAAAAGGTAGGGCATATCCTCGGGTATGTCCTATCTCGTTTTTCACAAGGACAAGTAAGATGTTAGTGCGCCTTTCAAGCATGCATGTTTCCATGAAGGGTGCTTGCACTTGACTTCAAGTTGCTTCTATTACATTTCGCTAAAGGGAGTTTACACTCCCGACTTCAAGTAGTTTGACATGTTTCGCTGAAGGGAGTTTACACTCCCGACTTCAAGTTGTTCAGGGCACTAACATCTCAAGCATGCATGACAAGCAAGCATGTTTAAATTCAAGCAAGCATGTGCATATCATGTCATGACAAGCAGACATGCATTTGCATTCATGTTCATGCAAGCAAGTTTTTACAAGTACAAGACAAGAATAAGACATGACAAGAAAAGTTTTACAAGTACGAAAACATGACTTAAAATGTAAGAAACAAGGCAAGACAAGTACACGAGAATTTACCGAGGTTTCACCGATCATGATTTCAAGCATGCATGGATATCAATTGTTTATTGTTCTGTTTAATGTTATTGCTCTACTTATGGTTATCATTATTATTATGCATTGTTCTATGACTTGTTGGTTAGTAGTAGGTACCCACTGAGTATTCCACGCTCATCCGTACTTTTGATGTAGGCAGGTACTAGTGGAGCAACTGCTCCTTTTGATATATGTGCTCCCAGTCCATAGGAGGAAGAGGAGTACGTCGAAGAGACACCTCAAGAGGATCCTCAGCCTGATGATGGGGACTATTGGCCTAGTTAGGTTTTGTTTAGTAGACCTTGAGCGTGGGTGAGAGGGTATACTTGTATATTTTGGGGTGGGCATGTCCACATTGACTTTTGGATATTGTATATAACTTGGGATACTTGTGTATATATATAGATGAGATAGATGTTTTACTTCCGCTGTGTCATGTATTCGCTTCTGCTATGCATGCTATGACTCTCTTTTGCAGGATGAATTAGCAAGTCATGTCAAGTCTCGTCCAAGATTCACTCTAGGGTGGGTTTTGGGGCACGACATTGGTAACCCTTACCCACGAAAATCAGGCCCTATTTATAGCCTAAAGGTTGCCAAAAATCTAAAAATATCTTAGAAAAATATCCCCCAAGGTCAGTAGCGAGTTACAACTCATTATTGGGCATTTTCGCCAATTTCTTGGTTGAATTTGTCGTCGAAATTCGACCCTAGGCACAATTCGTCGCCGAATTTGAACTCTGACTGGGTAGGTTTTTCCCTTTTTGGTATTTTAATCATAACTTTCGATTCGCTTATCGGATTTTGACGATTCAACTTGCATTGGACTCGTTATTAAAAGGAAAACACTTTTGTATCAAATGTACCAACCCCAGTTTTGAGTTCTTAATCATCTAAATGAGCTCTAAAGCTGACTGGTCTGAAATGGATTTCAACAGCCCAAAATTTCAAAAGACCTGATTTCGGAAATCCGATGTTTGACCCAATTTTGACTCAAAATATGAAAATAGGATAAACATGAACCTCGAAGAGGGCTTCGATATCTTTCTAAAAATTCAAGAATCAGTCGATTCTGATTAGCGGTGAGAGATCTAGAGCTCCTTAAAGTTGAGGTTATGTTAATACCTCCCCCATCTTTTAACACTTAGAACATTTCCCCTTTTTATTTCAACACCCATAAACATCAAGGATGATTTTTTAGTACCCTCACACACTATAAAAACTATACTACTTGAATTAATAAACTCCTTACATAATTCACAAGCACATTGGGAACCTTGGGCCTCACAAGCACTATTCACAACACTCTTCACTTACGACCCTTTAAGCATTTAGGGTATTTTATACCCTTACTTTTACCCACTTAGAGTATACTTATACTCTCTTTTTGAGATTCAACACACGCACATCGAACCATCATTTCACTAAGAAACATCCAAGAAGATACATAGAGGCCTTGATCTCTATATGCACTATTCACTTAACACTTAAGAGTATGTTTTATACTCTTTGCTTGCTTTTCCAAAGACACCTCACACCCTATGACTCATACACTAAATTCACATCATAGTCAGGCCATGTGAAAACCCTCACTCTCATTAACCAAATCCAACTAAAATGAAGGCCTTTGGCCCTTCCAATACTAGTGCCATTCACAATGCATGTGAACTTGGTTTTCACTCCTAAGGCTCACAACACACCCCTTCCTCAACTCATACAACACATATCACATGTTTTACACAAAAATATATTCCCCTTAGCATTAACCAAATGCCTAGATCACATAAAAGACCTTGGCTTGAACACACCTAGTGCAAAGCACTATTCACTCACATGATCAGTGTTTGCAGAAAATTCGGGGCTCTACATCCTCTCCCCCTTATAGAATTTTCGTCCTCGAAATTAGGACGATACTACATGCGGGGATATATATATATATATATATATATATATATTTTCACTCTTTATTATCCATAACTAAGTCAAGCAATGTAGAGCAATATCCATAGAATATAAGGTTTTATGCCCAAGAGAGTCATTTCATTCATTTCCTATTTACTATATATAATATTGAATCCGTGTACATCACAGTATAACAAAACATCATAAAAACTGTACATATATAAAAGATAAGCCAACTGATCAAAAGACTGACTAGGGCGTGTTTTATACTCCAAAATGATATAGATGCACTATGGTCTCCCGTCATGACCCTATACAAAAACACAGGAATCTACACCTCAGTAGACGTGGGCGAACTACTCCCAGCTTCCTCCTGGGATGCCCTACCCTTCCAGCTTGCTAACATGTGATCCTTCTCCTCCCTTGTCAACTTCTTCTTGGCTTGCTTACGGGTGTTCAAAATCTCACGATATTCTCGAGCCGTAAGCCTCTTCGGAGGCGAAGGCACCCAGGCAGTTCCATTCGAGTTTATCGAATGGCCTTAGGTCTAATGGCCTTAAGAATCTGTTGGGATAGACCGATCCACTCCGGATAACGTCGCATCAACGTGACTCTCATCCTCTCACAAATCTCCCAGTCTTGCTTAGTGGGAATTCTATACATCCTTGGCATCCCTGCACATGCACACAATTTTTCCCAATCACTATTTGATTTTGAAACAAGTCATGTCCAACCATATTTATAACTTGCTCAACTACGCCCCATGATAATAATCCGGAGAACAATAGCAAAATGTGAGTCTATCTTGGAAACCAGAGTATCAACAGGTCATATCGCAGTTGATAGTCGACACTCTATGGCATAGTACACATATGAGCATTTACACACATAAAGTTCCTAGCGAAGCTAAGACACGAGGTTCAGTTGAAACATCAACTTGTTTGACTAAGACTGACTAATCAGTCTAGACTCGGAATACAACTCCCTAGTTAAAAAAAAACATACAAATCTCTTGATGAACAACACATGGCTAGGCACTCGATTATCAACAAGTCTCCTAAGTACAATACCTAGCTATGTTCTTATTTTGCATTAATAACACATAAGTTCAGACATCACAATATGTTGCACATATAGTTGTATAATAGCATGTTTTACAATCATCATAGAATTTTACCCTAGGTTCCTACTTCTTCGATTACTGCGTCTCATGACGATAGTCCTAATAGCAATAACACAATGTGAGTCTAATTTGAATCAAGCTCTTTGAATAGTTCAATTATCATATAGTGCTTATATAGCTCATCGTGTACCTCAGAGCATACAAATAATAGTATAAGCATACCAAGAAAATCCTAGCGATGCTAAGTTTTCAACTCGGTTAATGGGTTAACCGGTTACATGATAAGACTAGATGACTAGTCCATACTTGGAATCTAAACTTCCTAGATTGACCTAAGGACTTGCTTGATACCCATTGTGTCACGGTATCAAACTTAAGTTAAGAAGTTTGTCTGAGTTCTAAGTTCAACTCCGAGAATATACTTCCGCTTAGAAGACGATTTAGCCTGATAGAAACTAATCCCTATGCCCTGATACAAAGTTTGTCACGACCCAAAATACCCCCTAGGAGTTAGGGATACCTTAGCTCGTGACCGCCGTGTCATACCATCCTGTATAACACATAAGGCTTACCTACCATCCTGTCAGAGCGTACAACTTATAACATATAGAGAAAGCAAAGTGGAAGTAATTTATCATAAAAACACTCCTATCATTAGGTTCACATCGGAACCAACAAAACATATCCAAAAATATGGAGTAGACAAGTCTCACTCTCAACATACACATACACAAAATCTCTCTTCCTAGCTCGCTCAGTAAAAGTCTAGATCGAACCCCTAATCTAGAGTTCCATCATCTGATGATGATCCATGGTAGGCTCCGGCTCGTAGTACTCTTCCTCTATCCAAGCCTCAAAACCACAAATGTCAAAAGAAACACATGCACCTGCCGACATCAAAATGTACGGCTAAGTATTGAAACAATCAACAGGTACCAACCACTAGCCAACAATATGATAACAAGATCATGCATACAATTATAGAAATCGTAGAGCTTAGAGCATAAATCAAATGTGCATATTTTCCAAAAACATTGCCTTATGAGCTTTCGTGTAAAACATACATCATATGAGGTCTTGCGAGAATCAAGAGCTTATGAGTTTGTCTTATGAGTTCTTATGAGTCGTATGAGCATATAAGAACCTTATGAGCATAGAGAACATATGAAACTTACGAGTACTTATGAGCTTTGAGATCCTTATGAGCTTGTGATGCGATATTAGACTTATGAGATCTTTATGAGTATCGATCCTTATAAGAACTTATGAGATCTTAGACGTTGAGATCCTTATGAGCATTAGAAACCGATCTTAGAAACCAACCCAAAGTTTAGCATAATCACTTATGAGTTCTTGTGAGGTTTCCTTAAAATATTTCTTATGAATTTTGAAACATCCAACTTATGAGAAATCCGATTCATGCAAGCTTTGTGTATATGTGAGACTTGTGAGCATCATCATATATATACTTATAAGGCTATAAATCATAGAGGCATCATCATGGAATTTCATTCATAATAGTAGCTTATAAACTCATAACTTCATTCATAGAATTCATAAAAACATACTTTGAAATCATGTTGTTCATTTAGGAAATTTAACAAAGTAAACTCGTAGAGGGTATCTACCTTAAAAAAGGAAGTTTTTGCACTTCTGTAGGATGAAAAACAAACTTCAAAAAGCTTGTTTGGAGCTTTGGAAAAACTGGATTTGAAAACCCCCTTCTTCAAGAGCACGCACAGAATTTCGTTGGAGAAATTCCAAGCTTGAGGAATCACCTTGAAGATGAATTTTGAGCTTTATAACACCAAAGGAATGGATCTTGAGCTTCTGTAATAAAGTTGGGACCTCACTTGAGCTCCAGGAAGAATGATTTGAAAAGAACAGAGCTTCTTCTTCTTCTTCTTCAATCTCTCTCTCAATTATATTCAAGGGTTTGGTAACCCTTACCCACGAAAATCAGACCCTATTTATAGCCTAAAGGTTGCCAAAAATCTAAAAATATCATAGGAAAATATCTCCCAAGGTCGGTGGCGAGTTATTGGGCGTTTTTGCCCATTTTTGGGTTGAATTCGTCGCCGAAATTCGACCCCAGAACAATTCGTCACCGAATTTGAACTCTGCATGGGCAGGTTTTTCCTGCTTTGGTATTTTGATCCAAACTTTTGACTTGCTTATCGGATTTTGACGATTCAAGTTGCGTTGGACTCATTATTCAAAGGAGAACAATTTTGAATGTGATGTACCAATCCCAATTTTGAGTTCTTAATCATCTAAATGAGCTCTAAAGCTGACTGGTTTGAAATGGATTTCAACAGCCCAGAATTTCAGCAGACCCGATTTCGGAAATCCGATGTTGGACCTAACTTTGACTCAAAATATGAAAAAATGATAAACATAAACCTTGAAGAGGGTTTCGATATCTTTCCAAAAATTGAAGAATCACTTGATTCCGATCAGCGGTGAGAAATTTAGAGCTCCCTAAAGTTGAGGTTATGTTAAGACCTCCCCCATCTTTTAACAATTAGAACATTTTTCCTTTTTATTTCAACACCCATAAACATAAAGGATGATTCTTTAGTACCCTCACACACCATAAAAACTATACTACTTGAATTAATAAGCTCCTTACATAATTCACAAGCACATAGGGAACCTTGGGCCTCACAAGCACTATTCACCGCACTATTCACTTACGACCCTTTAAGCACTTTGGGTATTTTATACCATTACTTTTACCCACTTAGAGTATACTTATACTCTCTTTTTGAAACTCAACACACGCGCATCGAACCATCATTTCACTGAGAAACATCCAAGAAGGTACATAGAGGCCTTGATCTCTATATGCACTATTCACTTAACACTTAAGAGTATGTTTTATACTCTTTGCTTGCTTTGTCAAAGACACCTCACACCCCATGACTCATACACTAAACTCACATCATAGTTAGTGTAGCACCCCAGAATTTTTTCATACTTAATGAATTGCACCTTCGTAGCTAATTGGCCATTTTTGTAGTCTAATTAATAAATAAGGGATAAATTGGAAATTCCAAAATGTTAGAAATGTTCCTTTTCGAAGTACGAACCCAACGCAAGTTGAATCGTCAAAATTGGATGAACGAGTCAAAAGATATGGCCAAAACAGTCTGGACCTGCAGGCAATCGTAGCTCGGAAGGCACTAAGGACGTAGCTCGGAAGGCACTAAAGACGTAGCTCTGATAACGTGCTCTGACAACGTGCTCTGATAAGGCACAGACAACGCATAGACAACGTACTCTGATAACATAGCTCTAGCTTTGATAACGTATACGTTGTGCATCCGTTGTGCAACAGACAACGGGTACGTCGTGCAGCAGACAACGTGTACGTTGTACAGCAAACAACGTGTACGTTGTACAGCTCACGACGGGCACGTTGTACATAAGACAACGTGACAACGGGTTCGGCACCCTTCACAGCACAACGTACTCGGCACTATTCACAGCACAACGTGTTCAGCACTATTCACAGCACAACATGTTCAACACTATTCACAGCACAACGTGTTCAGCACTATTCACAGCACAACGTGTTCGGCACTATTCACAGCACAACGTGTTCGGCACTATTCACAGCACAACGTGTTCGGCACTATTCACAGCACAACGTGTTCAGCACTATTCACAGCACAACGTGTTTGGCACTATTCACAGCTCAACGTGTTCGGCACTCGTGTTTTTGCAGAAATTTCAGTAAGGGTATTTTGGTCTTTTGGTCGGTTCACTCTTACCTTAAGAGTTTAACCCGAGCCTTTAGGGCTCATTCTCAACACTTAGAGGATTTGGGGGATTAGAAGAGAGGAGAAAGGGTTTCCTAAGCTAGGGTTTTGCTTTTGGAGAAGAATCAAAGGGGTTTTGAGACCCTAGATCACTTCAAGTCCGGTTTTTCTCCAAGATCACGGCTCAAGCACTCGTGGAGAGTGTTCCCCAAGCTAGGGCAGCAACCCAAGCACGTTTTTGAAAGGGGTTTCTTCCCCAACTCGAGTCTTCCTCAAGCAAGGGTTGTTCCCTACCCTTTTGGAGCTTCAATCAAGTTTCCCACCAAGGATCAAGCCTTGAGCAAGGTTAGTACACCCTACTAACTTTCCCTAGCAATAATCTAGGTTTTCTATATAAAAATGTGATTCTTTATATTATGTTTTCCTCCTTATGAAATGTGTTATCCCCCATTAAATATAAACAAGATAACGGAAAAGGTGTGGATGTGTGGATGGAATGTTGGATGTGGCGATTGGATGCCGAGATGTAGGTTGTGTGATGTGTGTGATGGAAATAGTGGATGGGTATTTTACCAATAATGAACTTACCTTGATGTTTGGATGGAAAATATGCGCTAAAAGGAACAAGAGGAATTATTAAGAAACATTGCATGTGTTGTGTTTGACAAAATGCCTAAACTATGAATAAACGACTTAGATGAAGGAAATGGAAATAGGTTTTATGCATGTGTTCTTATAGACGATGAATTGATCCAATGTCATGTGAATTACTTAAGTTACCTATTCTAATATTATGAATTGAATTGTAATGCCATATCTCTTTTGTTAAGCGCATTCCCACGATTGTTATTATTGGCACGCACATGAGCACGCATGATAGCATGAACCGAGATTTCAAGAGCATGTGCATATAATAAACAACAAGAAAATATTGCATGTCAAGGAGGTTGGTAGCCCAGGGACATTCGGGTACTAGCCTTTGGCTCACAAGATAACCCCTAAATCACCTATTGTCAAGGAGGTTGGTAGCCCAGGGAGATTCGGGTGCTAACTTCTGGCTCACAAGAAAACTAAACAAGTAATAAAAATCACTTATTGTCAAGGAGGTTAGTAGCCCAGGGACATTCGGGTACTAGCCTCTGGCTCACAAGAAAACCAAACATTGCATATCAAGGAGGTTGGTAGCCCAGGGACATTCGGGTACTAACCTCTGGCTCACAAGTGCATTGCATATCAAGGAGGTTGGCAGCCCAGGGAGATTCGGGTGCTAGCCTCTGGCTCACAAGTTACGAGATGGAGGTTTACAAGATGATGATCATGCATTCATGCATGCACGCATACATGATTTTTACGAGGCATACCGGGACATGACATGGGTTTTCAAGCATGGTTTTTATCGGCGTTTTCGCATTCATGTACGCACGTCAGGATGCTTGTATTGTATCATGCCTTATACTGTTTCTTTTGTGATGTTTCTATTACTGCTTGTATGATATTACTATTGTGTGTTTTTATTATTGTTATGGTCTGCTAGTAGCTTGTACTCGCTGAGTATTCCATGCTCAGCCGTACTTTCATGTCGGCAGGTACTGAGGGAGCCCTCGACCCGGAGCCTTGGGTCGAGGAAGAGTATATAGAGGAGAGAGAGCCGACTATTCCATTACAGTCTCAGGCGGACCGAGACCTCGATGTGTGGCCATACCTCGACTACTGTTGAGGGGAGAGTATGAGAGGGTCTTGTGTATTTTGATATTTTGATAGGTGGGCCTGTCCACCTTAGACTTAGACATGTCTTGTATTTATGTTAACTTGGAATACTATTTTGGATCATCAGAAGAAATGAAAATTTGTTTAAGCTTCCGTATATATGTTAGCTTCCGCGCTCTGATTATCGTTGTTAGTACTGTATTTTATCTTGTGCATTACAGGATGGTTTGATAGGTACGTAGTGTGACACCTAAAATATCCCTAAACTCATAGGGGGTATTTCGGGGCGTTACAGTTAGGCCATGTGAAAACCCTCACTCTCATTAACCAAACCCAACTAAAATGAAGGCTTTTGGCCCTTCCAATACTAGTACCATTCACAGTGCATGTGAACTTGGTTTTCACCCCTAAGGCGCACAACACGCCCAATCCTCAACTCATACAACACATATCACAAGTTTTACACAAAAATATATTCCCCTTAGCATTAACCAAATGCCAAGATCCCACAGAGGACCTTGGCTTGAACACACCTAGTGCAAAGCACTATTCCCTCACATGATTGCAGAAAATTCGGGGCTCTACAAGAAGAGCACAAATCAAGTTTGGATCTCGCTCCCACATGCCATTAAAGCTTGGATCTTCATCCTCAAGCTTGGGGTTCTCTTCTACAAGCTTCCTCAAGCTATTTCAAGCCTTGGATCAAATAGATTTTATCCCCCAAGGTAACTACACTTCACTAGCTAGTTTTTCATAAACCATATTGTAAATCAAGAGAAAAGTGAGATTTTGTTAAAAACCATATTGTAAATCAAGATAAAAGTGGGATTTGTGATGTGAACTGTATTGTTATGCTTCTATGTCTTATACTAAAGAATGAAAAGTGTATATTATTATTTTAAGATGAAAAGCATGTTAAAATACATAAGCTTAGAGGAAAACTATATGTTTCGATGAAATGGGATTTTGTAGACTATGTGTATATGGGCTATTGCTATGGATGAATATGTGAATTATGGGCCATATGTAAAGTGTTTTCTTTTGTTGACCATGCTACTCATGATTGCTTATGTGCATGTGTATTATATGATCATGATTTTCCATATGTGTATGTGCAAAGCAAGTGAAAATTTATTTGTGTGTGTGGGAGGATACTAGTGGACTCCACTCTCTGTAGGGTGGGAATTAGTCATTCAGTTCAAAAGAGAAACGATATGTGCAAAGATACTAATAAAAAGGTTAATGATTCATGTGCATGTGTATGTGGGATGTAGCTAATGTACTTTACTCCTTGTAGGGTAGGCATTAGTGCTAATGGACTCTACTAGGGGTGTCAACGAGCCGAGCTAAGCTGAGCTAGGCACTACTCAAGCTCGGCTCGTTGGAATTTTACAGAGGCTCGAGCTCGGCTCGGCTCGACTCATTGGAATTTTACAGAGTCTCGAGCTCAGCTTGGCTCGTCCACAGATCATTGAGCTCGAGCTCGACTCAGCTCGGCTTGGCTCGATAATTTTTTATTTTTTTTAAATACATTGAAAAGTACTAAATTCATTTTAAAAAAAATAAAAAGACATTTTTTTCCTTTGGGATGTCATGTGACTCACGTGAAAGCCTGAGTTAAAACTTAAACAAAAATAATTATGTTAATGTATACTATATTAATTTTACCAAAGAAAGGTATACTAAATATATAATATAAAATTAATTTTTAAAGGGTATTATTATAAAATTAATCGAGCCGAGCTGAGCTGACTCACCTATTGTTCAGGCTCGGCTCATTTATTTTTTAGCTCACTTTTAAGGCTCGGCTCGGCTCAACGAGCCCAAAGCAAAAAGCTCAAGCTCGTTTTTTTTCGAGTCGAGCCGAGCTGGCTCGGCTCATTGACACCCCTAGACTCTACTCCTTGTAGGGTAGGCATTAGTCTTGTGCAAGTGTAATCTTCCATGAAATGATATATGGAAAAGATATGGGTAAAAAGCCATGTGAAAAGAGTATGTGTTTTGCAAAGTATCTCACACATGTATTTAAAAAGAGGTTTTTCCATATGTGTTTCAGTGCATGTGTATTCTATGAACTATCATCATCAGGATGATAGAGCACTAGATAGACAACCTTATTCAGATTAATGGTGAGAGTGGTGAAGGAGAGATTTCACTGTACTTTGATGGGTGGGCTTGTCCACTCTTGTTTTGGTTATATTATTGTACAAACTTGGAATATAGTCATATGTATAGAAAGAAAAATTGAGTTCATGCTTTCACATTGCTTTGCTTCAGCAATGATTTCATTTCCACTATAGTGTGCCTTGTACATTTTGCAGGATGGTTGACAGGCTATGATAGTAATGTCTAAAGTCCCACCTAACTTCTAAGGGGGATTCTGGGGCGTTAAAGTCCTAGTACACTAGTATCCTTTCATATTCTTTATTTTACTTGGAGACAAATACTAGCACTCGTACCTAGTCATAGTATACCAGTATCCTTTCATATTTACTTTGAAACAGATGTTAGTACTCGTACCTAGTCATAGTACACTAACATCCTTTCATATTTGTTGGAAACAGATACTAATGCCCGTATAGTACACTAGTATTGAAATTCCTTAGTTCAATGATTCCTTTGACCTAGAGGGTGGGTGAATAGGTCTACTTAACAAATTTTACAAATTTTAATTTTAAGCACTCACAAATAATCAATCAGAAGTGAACATGCAAACTTTTTACGTGGAAAAACCACGGGATTTAGTCTAGCACAAATTTCATTATGAGAAAATTAAAGAAGTACAAGACTCGAATCTTACCCAACAGGACACGACACACCGTTCCTCAGTATTGATTCTTCACCTTGCAAACCACGAACCCAACTAGTTCGATCTCTGCCATAGCAACTCCGGTTCCTCACCGATCACTTCTTCTCAAAGCGATTCAACCACGATCTCCAAAGATCGATTCCCGTCCTTGACGGCTTTGGCTCATGCCAAGCAACACTCACAATGGACTAACAATGAGTATTTGAAGGTTCAACTAATCTCTAGGGAGATCTCACGGGGTATTAAGATCGAATGAAGACCTTAGAATGATGTGAATAGATGCTCTAAAGGTTCCTAAAGTCATTCTAAGTATTTTGAGCTTTCAATCTTCAATCCTTTGAGGACTTTTTACAAAAGTCTTAAGATCTCTCAACTAAAAATGTAAACACCATTAAACTTCATAGGAGAGAATCTTTAATGCTCTTCAAGCTTGATCTTGGTTCATCTTCTTTGTTTTCATCTTCATGATCTTCTTTATTGAACAAGATTGCTCCCAAGACTTGCTCCCAAGTAAGTCTTCATCTTCCAGCCAAAGAGTCTTGTCTTTTAGCAAGGATTTGTATGGTCTTCCACTTGTTCAAATGAATTGCTTTATGGCTTGATTGTGGATCGTTTCCATGCTTTGAGTCAATTTCATACTTTGTGCCTTGGGTAGTATTCTACTGCTCTTTGTAAACTGAATTTTACATAAACTTTATAGAAGCATTAGTAACACAATGGTCATTTCATTATTGTGTTATCATCAAAATCATTAAGGATCCCTGTGATTGTAATATATAGGGCTAGCAGTTTGTGCAAACTTTAATAAAAAAAAACCTTGAATTTATCTCAAAACATTGCAATTAATGTCAATTCATGTTTAAGCATGTTTAATTAATGTTATTACGTTCTTAACTATGGTTAAACGTATTATATGATGAATGCTTAAGTGTTAAGGGATAAAAAGAACAAAATAAGAGAAAACAGACCCCACCGATCAATTGCCCCCAAAATCGATCGACCGACTTAATAGAGAAAAGAGTGAGTTTTTGGCTGAGAAGGGTCGCGAGACCGGCCAGCCGCAACCATTACCGGTTGACCGCAAGCCTACCGATCTACCGCCTGTGGCTACTTTTACCCAAAAACTTCCTATTTTGATTAGAATTTCAAGATTAGTGATTTCTAATTAACCTTAGGCCTATATAAAGACCTTAAACTCATGGGTTTTAGTTTTTTAACATTCTAAGATTTTGAGGAATCCCAGTGATAGTTCAACCTAGGTTTTCTCAAGGGTTTTCATCTCAAGAAGAAGAGAAAGCTTGGAGATCGTTTCCAAGGTCATTCTAAAGCGATTCAATCGTGGGGAAGCGATCGAGGAAGGTATCATATACTGTATTTTAAACGATACTATATTGATGAATAAGATCTGGATATGCTTATATGTTGTTCTCACAATTTTAATGGAATTGTATGTTCTTGCATGATGGGAAAGGGATTGGATACTTGAATTTGCATGGATTATGGTTTTAAATTGGTAATGATCATGGGAATTAGTATATGGCGATTGAATAATGATTATGAATTGTGATTATGGACTAATGATGATGATCTAGGGTTTCTTTAAGTTTTGGAATAGAATGGTGATATGGGATTATGATTATCAAATTGTTATGATGTTGATAACCCTGTTGTGATGATTTGAATACGATAAACTGTATGATTGGTAAGTATTATGGTATGATGATTCGTATGTTAAATTATGAGTAATTACGCATTATGGTGGTTGAATTTCAAATGGGTAAATACTTAGGAGAAGATATTGATAACCTATAATTCTCTAACTATGGGTATATGGTGGCTATAGTGGTGTTTCAATGGTAAAATATCGGAATCTAAGGGATAACCTGGATGAAAGTTAATCATGGCACTCAAGCATATTGTTCACGGCTTGGTAAGTTGTTAAAAAATACAAATATCACATGATCATGCATGGATATGGAAACTGATCAACTCTGGTATGGATCTTGATATCTGGTATGGACTTTGTTATTGGAAATTTGGTATTAATCTTGACATGGACCTTGGTATGGAAATCTGGTATGAAATCTACACTGACATGGACCTTGGAAACCTGGTATGGAAATGGGAACTGACATGTTACTGTTATGATTTTTCATACATATGCACAAGTTTCACAAGTCTTACATGGAATGATGGTATGGATATTGCTCATATGTTTTTCCGCACTATGATTATGTTATATTGTTAATTGTACTTTATATGCACTGAGATTTCATTTGATCAACTGTACTTTTATGTCGGTAGTTTCAGGAGGATTTGATGTCTATGCTCCCAGGCCTTGGATTGAGGAAGAGTATCAAAAAGAACCAGAAGACGACTGTTAGAAGACAGAAGTAGACTTTGATCATTATCCTTGCTATTGATCCATTATTAGTTAGTTGGTTTTATTTTAGTTTGAAAATATATAATAAGATATAATTAAGGATGTTGCTTAGGTTTTTAAATTCAGTACTTGAGATCACAATTGGTGATTGGATTGCTATGTTTTAGGTTGGTCATTATATCATTAGATTATAGATATTATTCTTATTTCAAAGGTAATATTATTGAAGAAATTTCCAGATTTATTATTTAGTTTGTCTTGCATGTGCTACATAAATATGGAATGCATTGTCAAGGGTGGGTCCAAAGTTTTTTCTGACCAACAATGGAATTTTGAGGCGTGACAATCTGTTTGGTTATAACAAAGATTAAACCAATTAATTCATTTAAATTAAATCATTGGTTTAGCCATAACCCACCAAGGTTAGCTATTATGACCAAACACTAATATTAATTACTTAACTATCCTCAGGGTGTAAATTAGCAAATTTATCCCTTGAGTGCATTTAATTAGGGTCACTACAATTTTCATCATAAATACACACGCCAATATCAACGGTGACAAAATCGCCAACTCCGGAATCGATGCAAACAACGACGTAAAGAAGAATGCCAACAATCTTCAGCCCTTGAACCACTCTAATGCAGATTTTGTTCATTTGACAGAAGTGGGAGAAGGAGAGACACATGAACTGGGAGGAGCGGAGGACTAACTTTTTAAATGTGAGTGAAAAGTTATGTTGTTTAAGATTTTTAACCGTAAAAGAGGGAGTCGTGCGTTGAAACCACTAAACAACACACGTCCATGCATTTTCTCCCAAAAAGTAATTACAACTGAGATAGGAATGCCTCTTCGTTTGAGAGTAAAGAAAGAAAGGATGAGAAAAAATGAGAATTGATATTTGAGGGAATCGTGATATACAAAGAGAACGTTAGTTATGTTTAAAATTACTATGGTATCTTTATGTACTTACTCTAATTTAAAGATAAGATGACATTATAGTGAGGATTTTATGGTCAAATAATAGAAAATCAACCAACCAATAATTTATGGCCTCGGATTGTCTCTGGCGAAGCCAGACAAGGTTCTCGGGGTTTCATACATTGTGCGACACTTGGCAAAAAAATAGGAAAAGTCATTCCATTTTCTCCCCATAATTTTGATTTCTCCCCCATTTGATATCTCTTCCTCTTATTCTCGTACCCTTATTGCCACATGTCTTAATACCCGTGGAGAAATCAAAATCATGGGCCCATGATTTTGACTTCTCCACCACTTATTACCTATTCTATGGAACCCCGAGCCCCTTCTGTTTTCGCGAGAGACAATCTAAGACCATAATTTATATCCTTCTTCTCTCATCAAAATAGTACAGACGAAGACTGAACCGAAAGTGAGGCTAGCATTGACTTTAATTGTGGGTCCCACTATATCCGTGTCCCTCCATGGAATACCCATCTTCTTCACGTGTAGCCTCACTTAGCAACACAACCCTTCTCCAGTACTGCTTCTTATCAAACCGTCATTAATTAATTTGACACTTCAGCACGTGCTACTTAGTTTGAAATTCGATAAATGTGATCCAATCAATAAAGCACCGTCATTAATTAGTTTGAAAATTGTGGTAGATTCCTTGTACATATCCTACCCGTTTAATTACAATTTTGGCTTTGGATTGTCTCTGGCGAAACCAGGAAGGTCTCAGGGTGCAAGTGGTGGAGAAGTCAAAATCATGGGACCCAAGATTTTGACTTCCCTACCCATGATAAGACATGTGCCGATAAGTGTGTGAGAATAAAGGAGAGATATACGGAATGGGGAGAAGTCAAAATCATAGGGAGAAAATAAAATGACTTCTCCCCATTTTTACGCCAAGTGTTGCACAATGTATAGAACTCTGAAAGGGGTTTCTGGCTTCGCCAGAAACAATCGAATGCCTACAATTTTTGTTAAACTTTGAAATTCGACCTGGCTCCATTAAGTTCGGATGCCTACAATTTTTGTTAAACTTTGAAA
This sequence comes from Tetracentron sinense, assembly GCA_015143295.1. Taxonomy (NCBI): domain Eukaryota; kingdom Viridiplantae; phylum Streptophyta; class Magnoliopsida; order Trochodendrales; family Trochodendraceae; genus Tetracentron; species Tetracentron sinense. Next base: position 22,064,486 of record CM026573.1, read on the forward strand.
TTTGACCTGGCTCCATTAAGTTGTTGTACTATTAACTTAGGCCTTGGATTGTCTCTGGTGAAGCCAGAAACTCCTCTCGGGGTTCCATACATTATGCGACAATTGGCAAAAAAATGGGGAGAAGTCATTTCATTTTCTCCCCATAATTTTGACTTCTCTCCATTTCATCTCTCCCCCTTATTCTCACACATTTATCGTCACATGTCTTAATATGTGTGGAGAAGTCAAAATCGTGGCCCCATGATTTTGACTTCTCCACCACTTGTCACCTAGTCTATGGAACCCTGGGCCAAATCCTTTCTGGCTTCGCCAGAGACAATCCAAGGCCATTAACTTATTACCGGAAGCCTGTCCACATTTATTCCTTGTACATAAATAAATGTGATCTTTAAGGAAAACTTATAATGCTTTCTTTATTGATTCTCACGCGCCAACAACAACAACCAATGTCTTCTTGGATCGTCATCCACGTTCTCTTATTCGTAATCGGAGGCTTCACCTATTATCTACAACGTAAGAATGATCGACGGCTACCACCCGGACCCCATGGCCTACCAGTTCTCGGACACCTTCATATACTGGGACTTCTCCCCCATCGGAATCTCCATCGTTTGGCCAAGAATTACGGTTCCATCATGTACTTGCGCTTTGGTGTTGTACCTGTCGTGGTGGTCTCGTCCTCTCAGGCGGCCGAGTTGTTCCTCAAGACACACGACATCGTCTTTGCTAGTAGACCCACCATCCAAGCTTTCAAGTACTTGTCCTATGGAGGCAAAGGCTTGGCCTTTGCGGAGTATGGTTCCTATTGGCGCAATTTTCGCAAATTGTGCACTCTAGAGCTTCTTAGTAACTCCAAGATTGACTCATTCAAGGGCATGAGGAGAGAAGAAGTAGCTAGTATGATTCGATCACTCAAGGTTGCTGCTAAGGATCGTGCCGTGGTGGATCTCAGCACCAAGGTTGGATCTCTCGTCGAGGACATGACGCATCGGATGCTCTTTGGTTACGGTAGGGACCAGGGGTTCGACGTCAAACCAATCGTTCATGAGTTACTGGAGGTTGGTTGGAGCTTTCAACTTAGCCGATTATATCCCCTACATCGGAGCACTTGATCTCCAGGTACGCTTTCTATAACCTGGTTCTCATTTCTGTCAAAGGGAACATCATATCATTCGGGAGTGCAAGCAGCAATGGACTCTCGCAGGAGAAGACCAATATTATTTTTAGAGGAGTGCTTGCCCTACTCTCACATGTTTCCTACACTCAACTAACATCCTGTCCAAATACTCTGTTAAAGCATTTCAATCACTGAAAAAGTGTACCTTATCAATGAGGATGACTAGACAAGTGGTTAGTTCAAGTTGAGAGTAGGAAACATGTGAGAATAAGGTTAGCATTCCTCTTATTTTTAAAGCTATAAAAATTTTATTTGACTTTTTAAGTGTGTTTTTCATCATAAATTGGTCTTTTGCTGCCAAGCTTCACTCCAGACCACAAGGTTTTGATTTTTCCATACATTAACATTCAACATGGATGGTCTTGGACCATCAATAATGATTTTTCCTTAATGCTATGTTTGGTTGTCGAGAAAATAGATGAAAATATAGAAAAGAAAAGAAAATTTTGAATTTCTAATACAATTTTTATTTTTAGTTGAGTTTTGTCTCTTTTTCTTTTCTTTTCCATGATTTTACTTATTTTCTTGGCAACCAAACATAGGGTAAGAGTTTAGAATTTCTGATTTATGAGAAAAAATTTAACATTACAGTCTCACTTTACACTTCCATCCCTAATAATCTTGTTGATTTATCTTTAACAAATTTTACATTAATTTAAATTCAAAAATCTGATATTTAACAAAAATATAGCACTTTGATCATTTTCGTGATATTTTCATTTATTAGTTTAAAAAAAATATAATTCGATATTATAATGAAATACATAATAAATTAATGAGTAAACTAATTATATATTAATTATACTATACACTATAAACATGATTTATAGTTTATAAAACATAAAATAATTGTATACTTGATATAATTTATCAATTATACTAACGGAATACGCGTACGATGCATGTGAGTGAACAATCTTTTTAATTGCAAAAAATGTATAAGATGAAAAATAACATAATCAGGGTCAATTGTGATCAAATCTAAGGAGTGTTCAATCACAACTACATGCCACACGTGTCCCTTTTAACCCATATTAACTCTAGTTAAGATTCACAACTCTTGGATTTCAACAATATAACTTTGATTCTTAGAAAAAATAAAAATTATGTTTAACTCTGGTTAATAATTTTAACAATTAAGGTCAATTTTTTTTTTATATAAAAATAAAGTTATATTGATGAATCCCAAGGATTAGTGGATTTTATTGGGTATTGTTAGGATAGTGTGCTATGGGTAGAATGACATGTAGAACCAATATAAAATTCTTAGTTAGAGGTTATGTTTCATTTAAAAGGATCTGATATCAACTAATAGTACAGACATTAAAACGACATAACAAAATCATTTCGAGGTCCAACCATTCTATTACTCTTCTCCATGCAAACGCATGTAATAGAAAATCATTAGAACCTATTTCTTTTGAATAAATATGTTTACCAATGGTTCATACAGAAATCCTAACAGATGTTGGGACGGGGTAAACAGTCACAATGGTCCGACACTATACAGGTCGTTAGCGGAGTACTTATCAGCCCATCGTGATAGCACCACGTGTAGCATGCTTACCCCAGCAGGCCTCCGTGTGAGGGATCGGATTTTGTCTGGCCCTTGCCAGACCAAAATCGTCAGGCTTCCATCCTATAGGTCAACACGTGTGACGTGTCCTCTTGACACCCCTTAACGATGGTTAAGGTTTACTAACCCTTAGGGTTCAACCATGTGACCTTTGTTTCTAGAAAACAATATTAAGAAAATAAAATAACGGGAGTTAAAATTTCAGAACCTAGGTTAGAAATGAAGTTAAAGGAGCTTGGTGAGTTGGCGACGGTTTTGGTCTGGCCATTGCCGGATCAATGCCGATCCCCTCCCTGTCCGTTAGATCTCTCCCCCGAACTTGGATGAATACGACGCATGATCAAATACGTTGGAGAACTCGAAATCAAATATTGCTCGAAAACAGGTTTTTTTTTGCACCTAAAAAAACCCAATTTCATTCTGAAAACAAAAAACAAAAAATAAAAATAAAAAATGAAATATAGTTGAAATAAAGCAAAAAAAAAACGGAAATCTAAAATTTAGACCCAGAAAACCCATGCATTCGACCAAAAAGCAGGGTTCTCTAAGAGAATCAATCGTCAGAATCCAATAGTACCCCCCAAATAAAAGAGAAGTGCAGCTTCACAAATGAAAAGATCTATTAATCCCAAATTTTCTTTGTGGGTTCCTACCGGCCGTGTAGTTTTCAAAATTGAAGATAACCTCCAAAAATTGATAAAATGAACTTGTCTATGTACATCCCTATCATTGCTTTGAAATCCATAATGATCGGAGCCATGCAGTCAAACCGATCCACCCGAAACGGGTCGCAGATGGCTTTCACTTGTTAATTCATGTTGTTCTCAAACCCGATAGAAACTGGTGTGAAGTACCTGGGGGAGATGTAAAAAGGAGAAAGATTGACGCGTTGTGATATGGAAGGGGTCTTTTGGGTGGTGTAGGAGAAGCTGTAGAAAGAGCGTAAGAGAATGTTCGAATAGAAATTTGTGGAACGTGGGTAGTTACGGTGGAAATGTCTGTCATACCTAGGAATGGAAACGGCCCCCATCCCGACCCCGCCCCTAATGGAAAAATCCTCTCCCAAACCCGGGGCGCCGTCCCGTCCCATCCCGTTAAGCACTAGATGGGAGTGTGTCGGGGCTATATTTATATTATATCCATTAAAAATTAAGTAATTTTAGTATTAAAGAATGAGTAAAATAGTGATGTGACATTATAAATGGGGTGGGATAGGGCAGCCTAAACTCATCCTCGGCCCAAACCCGATTCAGGTTTAATATCAAATTCTCAAATCCGCCCCTACCCCGTTTAAATGGTCTCCAAACCATTCCCAATAGGGCGGGGCGGGTTACCCGGTTAGCCCAGCTCGTTGCCATCCCTAGTCACACCCGTAAGCAATCTCTTCATTGTAAAATATAACAAAATAAAAGTGGAGTTTTATGGTCATGAAATAGAAAATCAATCTAACGCTTCTATCTGTTATCTCTTTATAACAGTAGAGAAGATTATATTAATAACTAGTGAGTTGCACGTGAGAGAGGAACTGGCAAAAGAGTGGAAATAGGAACCCTAGTGAGTAGGCCTATCCAAAAAGCCTGAGTCAAAGGGTACCCAGCCCTTCTCCGGGCCTTGGGCCGGGTAGGGCCCAAACCAAGAAGCCCTTCTTCCATAGGGTCATAGGGTCGGGCTAGGGCTGACTCCTGCCGGACGCTTCCCAGTACCCCCCTTTCCTCTTTAAGAATACTTAATTTAAGTTCTAAAATTACTAATATAACCTCATTAATGATATTAACATGGGGGTATATTCATAAATTCACAATCCCCTTTATATACCAATTTTTCTTGAAATTCATCACAATTTTTTTTCACAAGGTCAATATGTTCTATGATTGTATCACTTATTTGAATGATTTTCTTGAACAAAATCCCGCTCTCTTCCGACCATTTGGCTGAGTCTAGCTTAGCCCTAGCCCTTGAGGGTAGGGCTAGGGCCCAATCAACACGGTCCTTGAAGGGCTAGGGCCCTACTCTTATAGTGAAGGATATGGCTAGGGTTGACCCAACCATACCCCTGCCCTTATCCATCCCTTTGACAGCCCTATTAGTGAGACCCACATGATGCACGTGTATTAGAGGGGAGACGGAGATAGAAAATGTATTAGAAATGAACAATGCTATGTCCCCTTTCCGGCCATCCACTCTCCTCTACTTTCTTAAAAGAAAACAAAATAGTGTAACACTTTTGTGTGGGTCCCACTACTTTTGTTTTGTCTTGAGAGGATAGCCGGAAAGTGGACGTAGCATTGCTCATTACAAATGGTGAGATGTGTGTTAGTTGAAAACACATAAAGATTGGAGAGTGAGTGAGAATACTTAACCCAAAAAAAAATATAGGAGTAGATAATTAAGGGAATAAACCCTATTTAACACTTAAGGTTAATAGATTGAAGTTAATACATTTGCGATGACTTTAATACCCTATAAATATGTATTCACTAATTAGTAATAGAATAATATAATTTTTTTTTTTTTTTGTCATAGTAAAAAGAGTCGATCAAAGTCATCTACCTCTTCTCTCATTATAAGTGTAAAGATGGATAAACTTTATTATTGTGTAAACTATAAATGATATGTTTAAAATATATATTTATACCATATGAATAGAATATAGTAAAAATTATATATATATATATATATATAATTTAAAATATAATTCTTTTTAGAAAATACCTAAAATAAAGTGTCGAAACATTTCATGAGAAATCCCAAGTAGAGTCCTGCTTGCCCACAAGTAAGGGTATAAGAAAAGAAATTCGTGGGTCTTAACCCATTTGCTTCCGCATCAGCATATCTTGACTCATCTTCCTTGAAAATGCGCTATAGTCACCTTCTTCAATGATTTATTCTGGTCTCGATCTTTTCTCGGAGGTCTAGAGAAAGCTGCGATCAATAGGAATTTTCTAATCTTCTCCATTTCCGTTTCCTTAACACTTGGGAGGGCTCAAAGGAATCCTCTCTTTAGCATGGGTCAACAACCCTTACACATACAAGAATATTTGTTTTGGATGCAAGATCAATACAGTGGCTGACAAGAACTACTACATTTGTAAGTGTTGTGTGGGTCTCAGGGTTCAACTGTAATGTAAATAAAATAGAATATAAGGAAAACAAGCAAAATACAACTTATTCGTGGCTCATCCACAACAGGATTACATCCATAAGCAAAGACAATATAAATATCCAAGGATTAAAATAGTACAGTACAAGGGTTTCCATTCGCAAGCACAGGGATTTTATTCTCTAAAGATTCATTGGGATTATCCGTGAGCCTGATTTCTTTTCAAATCCAAAGTCAAATACTAAACCAACTAGGATTTTATTCAATTTCTAATTCTACAAGATAACTCATAATAATAGAATTTTACATAAAATAATTTGAGGCAAATCCTAACGATAAGACTTGCCAGCTCTTCACTGCACTAGCAATGGCATGTCGAGAATACTCAATAGCTTACTGACGCAAACTCCACCACCAAAATATCAACTCTGCCACTAAATTCTCTTCCCCCATAGCTCAAAAGATAGAGCTGGCAAAAAAAAACAAATACACGACATAGACTACTTGAAGAATGTCGGGATCTAATGGTTCCGGAAACGAGAAAGAGAGGCTTAAGACAAGGGTTTTATCGACCAATTTGATATGTAATTCGGGTGTAGTCATCAAATGTTGATGGACTTAAAACACCACCCTATTAATATAATTCTACTATTAAAAGTATAAGCAATTTCAATTTTTTTTTAAAAAGAAAACAACAAATTTAAAATAAATTCACTAAATATTATTAGCTTTATATTGTATCATAAAAAATATATATTATTATATTTAATCTTTGTCCAAGAAATTACTAAATTTAACATAATTTAATTAATCACTTATAGTTTTTTAAATTATAATTAGACTACTTGAAATTTGATACCTATGGCCCCATCACCTAATATGTATCCATAATTTAAGGAGAATTTATATGTTGGGTCCTGTAAATATATTATAATGTGTAAATCATCTAAAACTTTATTAAATTAATTTACTAATAAAATTAATAGGTTACACCAACTCATACATATGATAATCTATGGGTGGGTCCCACAAATATGTTATAAGTATACAATTTTGAAAACTTTATAGAATTAATAATGAGACTTTTAATTTGAAAAGGAAAACAGGAAAGTAATCGTTAAACTATTTCAAAATGGGGCTTGATTCTTTGTGCATGTGCATGTGCATTCCGTCAATAAGTCAAGGGTTAAATTTTTTTTTCCCTAAAAATTAAGGTTAGATTAATTAATCCTAAGGCTTAGTGAATCTTAACAACAAATAAGGGAGTCATATATACCAAAAAAAAAGGAACAGGTGAAACGCGCACGCGAAACCAATCTTTTCCCTTCAAAATATACGACCACCTACATATGTACCATTTTTTTCTCAATATTTAATGGTGAACCCTACTACATATTAAACCCTTTTGATGAAGTAGTATAGAAACAGAAGCATTCAACCTACAATCATGATTTGTACCATCTAAATTTTAGGTCAACTTTAGAATGGTCACAATACATGAGATACAAAAATTAATATGTTGGCATTCTATTGTATTTTTATATATGCAAAATTATCATGTGAAACGCATTTTTGATAAATATATATATATATATATATATATATATATTAGAGGACATGTGACACTATTTTGAAAAAAAAGGTTTTCCTTTCTTAACAAATGACAAAAAAGAAAAAAAAAATCAGAGATATAGGACGTCTGATTAAATGACGAAAATGTTTGTTTTTTTGTCATTAGACATAGTTGGTTAACATTAACTTTAGGGTTAATGGGATTCAACTTAGATTATAGTTTTTTTTTCGTTTAATTGGACAGGTGACTAGCATCATTTTTTTTTATTGGACCTAAAAGAGTCACATATCCTTCAAAAGTGTGACACATAGGCAGGTTTGCCTATTGGTCACACATATATATTATGTATATCTCTATAAATTTAGATAACATATTATGGATCGGCTCTAGGGGTTGACCCGTGGCATGAAAACTGTGAGCAAGACCATCAACAAATTCTTGGAGAAGATGATCGATGCACATGTACGAGATGCTAGAAACCAGCAGGGACAACACAAGGACTTCATGGACATAATGTTGTCCTTCATGACGGAGTCCAAAAAGATACCCCCAGATAACCAGCTTTACATGATAGATCGAACAAATATCAAAGCAATCTTACTGGATATGCTTGTGGGGTCAATAGACACTTCATTTACCGCAGTCGAATGGGCCCTCTCAGAGCTCGTAAGGCATCCGAATGTGATGAAAAAACTCCAAGAAGAGATAGAGGGTGTAGTGGGCATGGATTGAGCGGTGGAGGAGACGGATTTGGCGAAGTTGGACTATTTGGACATGGTGGTGAAGGAAAGCATGAGGCTACATCCAGTCGCCCCATTGCTAATCCCCCACGAGTCCATGGAAGATATCACTATCAACGGGTATTATATACCTAAGAAGTCTCGGGTCTTTATAAATGCTTGGGCAATTGGCCATGACCCTGATGTGTGGTCGAGTAATGCCGAAGAATTCACCCTGGAGAGGTTCATTGGTACCAATATAGATGTCCGGGGACGTGACTTAATTCCAACTCATCCCATTTGGATCAGGTCGAAGAGGGTGTCCGGGAATGCAAGTGGTTCGACTAGTAGTAGCGCAGTTAGTGCATTGCTTCGATTGGGAACTTCCTAATGGCATGGTGCTCGCTGACTTGGACATGAGTGAGGCTTCCGGCCTAGCAGTGTCAAGGGCTAAGCACTTGTTCCGACTTATCGCTTATATGTCAACACCGTCTAAAGGAGAGTCCTAGTCTAACCTAGGCTTTGCTGCTCATGGTTGTGGCTCAAGTGTATCTCTTTTGTTTGTTACATTTATTTTGTACTAAGATTGATTTGAGAAATAAATTCTCACAAGACAGCTCAAAGGTCTTGAATCCAACCAACTACGACGAATATTAGATCGATCATCCGGTTTACAACCGGGTCTTTTTACCATATGCATAAGAATGGTGAACCGGGACCAGCTGAATCCAACCAACTATGACGAATATTAGCTCGATTATGGTACAATGGCTCATTGTTGAGAATGTTCCTTGCTATTTTTGGCATTTTCAAATGAGAATATACAAGGTAACGAACATAAGAAACTTTTCGCCGTGAGTGTGGTTACAATTGGCCAATTGGGACTGTAGCTAATCCACACTCCTACACTTTTAAATGGGTAACATAGTCATTCTAATATATGTCACATGAGTGGGGGTATTTTTGACGTGAGAATATAATTGTTTGTTAGGGAAAGAATAGGGTATCAAAGGAACATAAGCACTTTTCGTCCCGAGTGTAGTTATAATAGGGACTGTAGCTAATTCACACTCTTGCACTTTTAAAAAAAAGGGTAACATAGTCATTCAATTAGATATCATTCCATTAGATGTCACATGAGTGGGGGTATTATCGACATTTCACGTGAGAATATAAATGTTTGTTAGCTAAAGAAAATTGCATTAATTTGCCCAACAGTTCTAAAGTTTGGTCTGTTGAAAAGAAATTGTTTAGAAAGAGACACTTGCATGTCATTTAAGTAAAAGAGGGGTTCTGCTATGGAATTTTAACCCCCCACCCCACAAAATAAATACGTAATCAACTCCCGTACTAAACTTTTTCAATAGTGCTAATCTTTTGAAGTTAGTCTTGAAGTATTTTCTCCCCCCAAACCCTTCCAGATAATGTCTGCCTCGGGAGATATCCTATGTGTAACTCCAAGAAAAGCAGAGGAGGGATAGATTCAAACTCATGACATCACTGCCACGAGTACATCCCCACTCCCATAAAGACTTCAATACACCCATTTGCAATTGCAACAAATGATTTAGTGGATACAAACCCATGGAAGTGAATGAAGAAGCAATCATGCACAAAATGTGTTGATATTGCATACATAGAGACAAAGAATGTGACTACTAACATGCATCAAACAAACAAGACTTAAACAAGAAGTCTTGTAAAGAAACAAGTAGTTAAAAGAACTAGTTGATCAATCACCTGACTGGTTTTGATTCTTCTTTTAATAAATTTATGCTAAAAGGAGAAGGGTTAAGATATAAGTTCTTATATGCATGAAATTGAAAATTTTGAGTGGGAAATTTTTTCTTACAAATAATTTGGTGAGGATCACCTGACTGGTTCAATAATTTGAGTATTACTTCTTTCATGAAGTAACTGTGCATGACCTGTTTGATTTCCTACTTCAAGTAACTGACCATGTTCTACATCTTTTAAATAAACGTGTAACTTTTTTTTTTTTAATCTCCTTGGTTCATTGAAGATGTTTGTTTAATGAATCACATGTCTACTTCCTCTTTTGACTCGATCGCCTCGGTATACTGGGAGAGCCCCCCCCAACGCAATATAAATGGTAGGTGGCATCTCTAGAGTAAATGTTAGTGGGACCGGTCATTTCGTTACAAAATCACTGGTAACTTATGCAAGAATTTGATATCTTTCATAGATATTATTATGAGAACACGTTTATGGAGACCACACGGTCCAAAAATTTTGGCTACCGGCTACCTCCTTGTCTTGTGAAAGCTTTTGTCGTTTTCAAGTAAAATAACGTAATTGAGGTTAAATAACCCAAATTATGTTATTTTTACTATATCACTTAAAATAACATGATTTAAATTAATTTATCAAAATCGGTTAATTTTTATGATTCACTCAAGTAACTTAATTTCAAGCAAAATAACACGATTCATATTATTTTAATTGATTCAATTAAAATGACATGAATCGGTTAATTTGTATAGATCACCCACAAATAACATGATTCAGTTAAAACAACTTGAATTAGGATCAATAGGTGGCTGGTGAGTGTTAAGTTGGATGCCCCCACCAATAGGGACTGTATCGGTTAGGTCTGAGACCGTCTTTGGGCTTAGAGCACAGGATTTCAAGTGAGGCCACCATGTATAATGGTCTCACCCTTGGTGGTCTTGGCCCTAAGACGGTCTCAGTAGCAAAATCCTTATCATTATTATGGCAGACTATTTACCCACGAAGGGATTGCCAGACACCGGATTTAAAAAGGCCATACAAGGAAGTGATAAAGGCTTTCTTTATTGATTTTGTTTTTATGTCACACACTTTCCACAAATGTCATCCTGGATCATCATCGCGGTTGTCTTAGCCGTAATTGGAGGCTTCGCTGAGTATGGTTCCTACTGGCGCAACTTTTGCAAATTGTTCACTCTAGAGCTCCTTAGTAACTCAAAGATTGACTCATTCAAGTCCATGCTGATTCGATCGCTTAAGGATGCTGCTAAGGATTGTGTCGCGGCCGATCTCAGTGCGAAGGTGGGATCTCTCGTCGAAGACATGACCCATCGGATGGTCTTTGGTTACAACAGAGATGAGGGGTTCGACTTCAAACCAGTCGTCCAGGAGGCTCTGAGATTGCTTGGAGCTTTCAACCTAGCCGATTATATCCCCTATGTCGGTGGAAGGCTTACCCTCACTTTTTTTTTTTTTTATGTGGATATTTTAATTATATTATAAATACTATGAGCCCTTTTTAATTTGTTTCCGAGAATATAAATCCCCTATATGTTGTGAGGCCTAAGAGGAGGAATTTATGTCGACCAAGCCTTACAACAAACATAGGAACATCTATAAAAGCGGAAGGAGAGATAAAGCAAAGGCACAGAGGTAACTCCAAAGCATACTAATTCTAAGAGTATGAAAACGTGTGATGTGATGACTCACCATTTCAAGCCCACTAGTCACTTGGGAAATCATACTTTTCCCCTTGTGTACACAAGCACACAAGAATAAGATCTTCACTAACCTTTCCTTAATGCTAGCATTATTTTTTTTTAAGACTCACCTTGTAATGACCCGCATTAAATTTACCGGTTTCATAATCTCATGAGTTAATTCCTAAATAAATGCACATAAAATTATACATAAATCCTATGAGAGATTAATGTATTAAAAATCTTGAGTTACAAAATTCATTTAAATCACTCAATTTAGTGAATTTATGGAGATATATTGCACTAAATAAAAGAAGAACAAAAAGTAACAAAAAAGTTAAAAAAAAAAAAAAATCGGCGCCGGCGATCGATCGCCACCGGTGGGCGATCGATCGCCCAAAACGCCGTTCGGTGGTGGGCTTGCGCAACTTCGTGGGTTTTGAGTCCTTAGGGCTCCAATGTATAAATACCCCCTTTATACTCGTGGGTTAGGTTTTCTAAGGCCTTCTAAACCTAAAAAAGAGAAAAGAGAGAGCTTTTGAGAGATCAAAAAGAGAGAAACTAAAGGAGTCCAATGAATTGGTCAGATAAAGGAGAAAAGAAACGTGGAGATCAAGATAGAACCCTATTCGCAAGCGATAGATCATAGGGAGACGATCAAGTGAGGTAAATAACAGATCTAATATTCAATATTTTGAATAGTTAACCTAAATGATAAATTAAAAGTAAGAAACCTAAGTAAGAAGGTAGGAATGAGTAGGATGTGAAGAACTATACCTATGATCTCAGTTATTATTTATTGATGGCTCAAATAAGATGTGAAGAACCTATTTATGATATTGTTTTTATTATCATTGATGGCTAAAATAGGATGTGAAGAATCTATTTATGATATTGTTGTTATTATCATTGATGATTAAAATAGGATGTGAAGAACTTATTTATGATATTGTTTTTATTATCATTGATGACTAAAATAGGATGTGAAGAACCTATTTATGATATTGTTTTTTTATTATCAATGATGGTTAAATTAGGATGTGAAGAATTTATTTATGATATTGTTTTTATTATCATTGATGATTAAAATAGGCAGTGAAGAACCTATTTATGATATTGTTTCATTAATCTGAAATCGTTAAAGTAGGATGTGAAAATTTAGGTTTAAATTAATTTTGATTCAACAAGGGGATTGGGAAAGTTTTGAAGTATGTGGATTTATGAGGAGAATGGGATGATGGATGGAATTGAATAGATGATTTAATTGTGATATTTTAATGATATGTGAGTTTGATTTTATGTTTAAAATTCATGAGAAAATTTTATGGATTAAAAGTGTTATAATTAGGGTATTGATCTTGATTAAACAAAAATGAGATTTTGGCATTTAAATTAGATCGTAATTATGAATACTTTTAATATCAACTATGATGTTTGATTGTCGGATTATAAGAAATATGAGAGTTTGTGTGTTGTCTGTTATGCTCCGTAATACATGATATACTATTGGGTAAACGAACCTTTGATGAAAGTCAAGCTTGCCTAGGCCTGGTTAACATAGTGGTATGAGACGCTATGGTGAGATGTCCTATGGCTCTTGACGGTTAATCTTAGGTGTAATTTTAAAAAAAGTATATCATTGTGCACTCACGAATGAAAAATCTGTAAGAGTATGAAGAAAGAATTAAAGACAGTAATAAGATGTAAGTGAGACCAAAAGTAAAGTAAGAAAGTAAGAAAGAAAGACACACGAAAGTGATAATGCATTTTTGTGTTGTGCACCACCGGATCAGAAAGGGCGAGATGTATGCCAAAGTAAGTAAGCTGTCGTACTGGAAAATGTACTAAGCCGTCCATACCGGATAATGTACGAAAGGTGGTATCTTGGTAAAGTAAAGTATAGTAACCCCTCTCCTTATACGGTAAAACGGTATTTTAAGTTATTACTAATCCATGTGAATGTGTTGTTCAAGGAATGATAAAATATGAAGTATAAAAAGTAAGAAAAGAAAGATCTCCAAAGATGCTAGTGCCTTGCTTTAATAAATTAGATCGTAATTATGAATACTTTTAATATCAACTATGATGTTTGATTGTCGGATTATAGGAAATATGAGAGTTTGTGTGTTGTCTGTTATGCTCCGTAATACATGATATACTATTGGGTAAACGAACCTTTGATGAAAGTCAAGCTTGCCTAGGCCTGGTTAACATAGTGGTATGAGACGCTATGGTGAGATGTACTATGGCTCTTGACGATTAATCTTAGGTGTAATTTAAAAAAAAGTATATCATTGTGCACTCACGAATGAAAAATCTGTAAGAGTATGAAGAAAGAATTAAAGACAGTAATAAGATGTAAGTGAGACCAAAAGTAAAGTAAGAAAGTAAGAAAGAAAGACACACGAAAGTGATAATGCATTTTTGTGTTGTGCACCACCGGATACCATCAGAAAAGGCGAGATGTATGCCAAAGTAAGTAAGCTGTCGTACTGAAAAATGTACTAAGCTGTCCGTACCGGATAATGTACGAAATGTGGTATCTCGGTAAAGTAAAGTATAGTAACCCCTCTCCTTATACGGTAAAGCGGTATTTTAAGTTATTACTAATGCATGTGAATGTGTTGTTCATGGAATGATAAAATATGAAGTATAAAAAGTAAGAAAAGAAAGATCTCCAAAGATGCTAGTGCCTTGCTTTAAGATAAGTTTTCAAGGGTACTAGTTATCTAGCTTCAAGAAAGATCTCAAAGAAAAGTAAGAATATAAGAAAAATAAGAAAAAGAAAAGAAAAGTAAGAAAGTGAGAAAAGTAAGAAAGTAAGAAAAAAAAAAAGTAATTGATGTAATGTATTTGGTTGTTTCCGCACTCTGATTATGTATGTGAACTGATATATGAATCTGTAAAATGCATGTAATTTAATATTCATTATATTGTTCATAATGGTCTGTTATATACACGGAGTAACTTGCTGCTCAGCCGATGACTTTTGTTGTCGGCAGGTTCAGGTTTTGATATTTATGTACCCCGACCGTGGAAGAAGATGAATACTTTGGGGAACCGGAAGATGATTATTCCGAGAAAGAACGGGATCTTAATCGTTGGCCCTACTTTGAATTTAATTTGTTTGTGGTTAAATTTTAGGGAGGCTTTAATTGACCATATGGATATTTATATTTAGCTTAGTTTGATAATGATCATGATGGAGGGTTAGTATTCATTTTATGTCAGTTGCAGTCAATGATTATAAATTTAGTTGATGTTTTAATTGAAGAAATTTTTAAGTTCAGATTTTAGTATGTCCTTAAAGCTTATTAAATGGATTAAGTCAAGTAAGTCACGTGACAAGATCTCACATTCTCCCAGGTAGGGTTTTGGGGCGTGACACACCCTCTTTTTGATTGGAGAGAGTGTTAATGGACAACACGTGTTCTTCTCTTAAAGGAAGATAGTAACATTTCTTTGGTACATAAAAAAAGTGAATTTAAAAGAAAGTGATGCTAGCATTGCCCACCTTTTTTCCAATGGAGCTTCTAGTTCTTCACTATTAGTAATTCTTGTGAGATCCCTTTAAATATAGCAACTACCAAGAGTTTGGAAAGAATGGATTCAGCCAACAATCAAGGCATGACACGATAGGACTCTTTCTCTTATTGTTTTAGAATCTTCCCTTATTGTTTTGGAATGCAATCTATTGATACGTTTAGTGTATTCTTTCAATCTCTCTTGTAAACAATCAATATATGAATAAAACTCTTTCCTCACAAGTCAATTGAGGAACAAAGACTTTCTTCTCCAATACTTTTACAGTTCTTACATGATATTAGCCAGAAAATAGGTATTCTCCTATTTCGATCATCCATTCTGTGCAAAAAAAAAAGCAACAAGAATATTGCTTGTGATAAAATTCGTAACAATAATTGAGCGTTGGGGAACGAGCTAGCTTTTGTTGTTTTGTTCACGAAAGTGACACGTGGACATGCGTTTGGGTCACGTGCTTAAAATAGAAGGATAAAACGTTGTCTGATGCACAACGTTCACGTTGTACAAATCACGACGTATCTGTGGTCTTGTGAACAACGTTTTCGTTGTGGCTTGACAACGTGTCCGTTGTCTTATGCACAACGTAAACGTTGTACTCAAGACAACGTTTCCATTGTCACATGAACAACGAGCCCGTTATAACTCAAATAAAGATGTCCAGACCTTATTTTAAGACATATACAACGTACCCGAGCTCGAGTCAACAACGAGACCGACTCGCAGGAGGAAGTGATCAGGAGGCGATCGTTTATTCTGACAAGTAGGCTGAAAGCACTGTCTTGGCATTTAATGCTGGTCACTTCTACGTGCTGTCAGACCCAACCGACTGAACTCATAGTAGGCTCTCACGTGTGATGCAACAGGTGGCAGATCTTACTGACATATTTGGTAATGAGTGCAGAGCACGTGGTATGGGCATCTATGGTCATACCAAGGTTAACCTATAAATACCCCGAGAATTTTAGTGCTTAGGATATATATATTTTTCAGTGCTTAAGAATCAATCGAGACCAAGAAATATTTGCTCTCTATCTCTAACTTTTGTGCGTGTTACTGTTCATCATCTTCTCCACCTACTTACTTTATCATCGGAGTACAGGTCAGGGTATCACACCCTTCAACTCCCACCTTCTACCAGTAAACCAGAGTGTGAGTAGCTGCGACTGACACGTGTCCTTCCCGATAATTTTCTCTTTCAAAATTGACACCGTCTGTGGGAATTGATAAACGAACCTCCCTTAGCTCTTTGTGATCATGACTGATCAAACTTCTGTGCCCGGGCATAAGAATCAAACCCCTCAGGCCACTCCATTCGCACCTTCTGTCGTGCAGACTTTCATTCCTGGGATCAGTCCATCGTCTGAGCTGCCAGAGAGAACCATGCCCCCCTATTGAGCCTTCTGTCTCTGATCATATTTTGATGATGTTGCAATCAGCAACATTTGAGGAAGGCATACAACCAAAAAGTACAACGGAGGGTCCTTCAGGTCGGAGATCTCGTTCTCCGAAAAGTGTTCCAGAATACAAGGGAGATTAACAATGGCAAGTTGGGACCTAACTGGGAAGGGCCTTATATCGTAGAACAGTTGGGGAGTCCTGGTATCTGCTACTTGAAAGATCTACAAGGTAATCTCATCCAAAAATCCTAGAACATTATGAACCTGAGGCAATTCTTTCAATAGAATCTGTGGCGTATAAATGAGTTGTTGTGCTAGTGAGTTTCAGTGCTTTTACATGAACATTGAAATTGAAATGTTATGGATTTTTGTGCCAATTCGTTGTCTGAAACATCAGTGTAATATTGTGAATGTTTTACAAATTCGAATAAAATTTCACTTGAACAATATACTCACAACGAGACACTAGTGGCTTATCCTAAGGATGTCATCTTAGCAAATCCAGTGGCTTATCCTAATGACATCCTCTGAGCAAGTGTCTCGAAACTGAGTTACATTATGTTCATCTTATGAAATTTTATATGTCAGATTATATTCACAGTGAATTACATAACGATGTATCTGGGCCAATTTCTCCTTTCCGTTGTGCGTATAATTCAAAGTGCTTTGTTCGGCCTGTGCATCAATCATTAAGTATGATCTTCATATATATACACTCAAGTGCATACGTTGTGAGTTATTATGTTCACATCTGTTCTATGATCTGTGAAAAATATTCAGGTACTTATGTTATATTTTTTCTTGTGTGCATACGTTGTGCAAGTTCCACAACTCCAGTTACACTACGAGATTGGAGAAAGATGCAAATGGAAGAAAATAAAGTGGTTCATTCATTCAATAAAGAAACCCATTGCTGGGTTAAGTACAGATAAACCCCATCACATGGGGAGAAAGAGAATGCATTACAAAAGTTTCAGTAAAAAAAAAGAAAAAGAAATCAAGTTTCGGCAGTAGCAGTAGCAGGAGCAGGAGGAGAGACGGTAGCATCGGTAGCATCAGCATCAGTAGCTTCAGCAGGAGGAACTTCAGCAGCAGCAGAGGCATCAGGGGCAGCTGGTTCAAAATATGGTTCAGTTGGAAGGGGCGCAGAACCTTCGAAGGGATGTGGCTTTTCAACTCCTTCGACTTCGGCCTCGTTGTCAAGGTCGATGACATCCTTGCTCTGGAGCTCGGAGAAGGTAGTCACGTCCTCCTCGTTGTCCTCCTTCAATCGACCTTGTTGGCGGAGCATGTTGATCACCTCCTTCTCGGTCTTTGCCCGATCCTCATCCAGGAGAGTGTCCAATTGAGACTGATAGTGCTGTTGCAGTCTCGTGGTCACCGCCTTCTCGATGGCTCCTTCAGCCTTCTTGGCTTCCTCGAGCTCTTCAGTCAGTGCAGATCTTACTGCCTCAGCTTCCTCCAGTTGCCTGCTCAGAGCCTGGGGGACGAGGTCCAGCTCGCTGATTCGGAGAACGGCGTTCTCCACGTCCTGTTTGGCTTTCTTTTGTCCCTCCTTCGCTGCTCAAACTTCCCCTTCTGCCTTCTCTTGTCCCTTGAAGGCGGCGATGAATTTCTCCTCCACCTGCACCACCTCAGCTCGGGCCTGAGGCAGGTTAAACTCGATCTTGAGTCTGTCCTCGGCGAGAGTTCTCTCCAGTGTCTCAGCCTTTCCTTGCCAGTAGTTGATTGCGTCTCTGAGATGATTGTAGTGGTAGGTACTATGATCACTCAACTCATGGAGAAGGACATTCAGCTGTAAGAAGAAATATCAGCACGCCACAACGAGAATTGAACAACAGATATGAAAGAGGGAGCAGAAAATCATACCGAGGCCATGGACTGGCAGGCAGCATAGGACACCTCGGGCAGGGACATCTTGCCAGCATCAGCGATGTCCTAGGGAAGCCTCATGGCATGGGTCAATGCCCGGGCAACCTTGTCCGATGTCTGCACCGAGTCATTTACAGTGGGCCTTCCGAACCGGGTGAAGTCAGGTGACCAATCCCTGACATTTGACGGCGGTGCACCAACTGGCAGACGCATTGTAGTCGTCTCTGTTGCGGCAAGAGCAACCACAGCGGAGCTTGGAGCGGTTGGGGCAGCCACGGCTCGAGTAGCAGCAGGTATCGTGCTGACTACTGGCATTCCCGTTGTAGAGTCAGCTCTTTGGAGGGTTGCAAGAGCAGAGGAAGAAGGAGCGGCAGTGAGTGCGTTGTCTTTCACACGACGCATGTCTTCCTTTCTCTTCTTTCTGGCCTCGAACTCGGCCTGAGTGAGAATCTTCCGTTTCGGCTCGGAAGGCGCCGCTCTCGTTATGGGAGGAATTTTCTTCGGTGGAGGTGGAAGAGGAAGCAGTGCAGTTGTAGGACGAGCGGTCCTTGACTTTCTGTTCAGCGGTGGAGGGTCTGTGCTGGCCATTCCCTCTTCTGAGCTCGGCTCAACTGTAGGCGAAGAAGAGGAGGCGCCTTGTTGCTTGTGCGAAGTCGGGTTCGGGATGCTGAAGGAACTCCAAGTGTCAGGTGCCCGCGGTGTCCACCTGATGTACTCTCCACCTCGAACTCGCTTGATATTGGTGAGTAAGCCTTCTTCTTCCGGTGCGAGTTTTTTGAATAAGATTTTCTTCCCTTCAACTGCAAAAAGAGAAAACAGTGTGAGACAACGGAAGTAAGTAGGACGAACAAAGGTAACAGACAACGAACACCGGGATATGGAGACAGAAGAACTAGTGCACAATGGACAACGGTATTTTATTACCTGGTTTCTCTTGGAAGACATTGGGTACAGTGGAAGTCTCTGCCTTCCAGCCCCCAGAGACAAAGAATGGAGTTGCCTTCCACCCTCTTTCTCTGTCCAGTATGCCGGAGACAAGGTCTGGGTACAACGGTTTTTTGTTCCAAGAGTAGTAGTTGTGAGGGCCATCATCAGAACCTCGGCATCTAACGGCGTGGCAGAAATGGAAGAGGTGTCTGGCTTCTATGGGGAATCCGTCCTTGATGAATTTAATCATCATGGACATGTATTTGTAGAAACTGGGGTACATCTGACCCGGAGCGAGATGCAGAGTAGAGAGGACTTTGTCCAGGACGGGATGAAGAGGGAATCGAAGACCAGCTTCTAGCTGGGAGAGGTAGACAACGATACAGGCAGATCGTTTATCGATGTGAGCGTCATCTCTTTTGAAATGA
Organism: Tetracentron sinense; assembly: GCA_015143295.1. Taxonomy (NCBI): domain Eukaryota; kingdom Viridiplantae; phylum Streptophyta; class Magnoliopsida; order Trochodendrales; family Trochodendraceae; genus Tetracentron; species Tetracentron sinense. The sequence continues at coordinate 22,084,247 of CM026573.1, forward strand.
AGATTAACGTGGGAAGGGAAATCAAAACGTTCCCTAAGATGGTTCAGATATTCTAACTATTGTTGGCAAAGGGCAGAAGATTTTTCTATGTAGACACCATACGGTGCGCTACCTGTGCAACTAGCCTCATCCTCGGTTTGACCTCTAACCTCTTCTACTCTAATGGGTTCTATGGGAGCCTCGGCAGCCATGATTTGGGAAGAACAGAGAGAAGAACAGTGGGCAAGAAAAGGGGAAAGGTATGGACAGGCTCGACAGGCAGACAGAGAAGAAGAAGAAATAGAACTAGAGAAGAAGAGAAAGAGAGGAAGAATCAGAAAAGAAAATAAACAAAGGAGTAAGGGCGTACCACGAGCAAGGGACACTAGAGAGCCTGAAGAGAGCTTGAACTTTCGCTTGAGACGCAAATTTGGCAGAGTAACAGTACTTCAATGGCGAGATAAGTGAAACGAAGCAACCAAGAGAGATTTTTATAGATATCTCAGATATACGAAAAGACAAGAATGCCCTCCATCAGAACCGTACACCTATGTCAAAGCTGGAAAGAGTAATGACAGGATCGTCTTTTTACACAAAGAAAGTAACCGTCAGATATATAAAGCGTTTTGAATTCCGAAACGGTAATGATGACAGCCTGTCTTGCATTAATGAGGCGTGATGGTTCGCACGCGTAAACCAGCTGGCATGAGTGTTTGATCTTCTCAGCGTTTCAATCACGCAACGATACAGATTCCGGGAGCAGAGCCAGGTATGATCTGCTGCTCTTTTTGTCCGTTTATGACACTTCGAACTACGTTCCAAGCCTCATAAATGAGCAAATTGTAAGGGATAAAATTCGTAAAAATAATTAAGCGTTGGGGAACGAGCTAGCTTTTGTTGTTTTGTTCACGAAAGTGACACGTGGACATGCGTTTGGGTCACGTGCTGAAAATAGAAGGATAAAACGTTGTCTGATGCACAACATTCACGTTGTACAAATCACGACGTATCTGTGGTCTTGTGAACAACGTTTTCGATCTGGCTTGACAACGTGTCCGTTGTCTTATGCACAACGTAAACGTTGTACTCAAGACAACGTTTCCGTTGTCACATGAACAACGAGCCCGTTGTAACTCAAATAAAGATGTCCAGACCTTATTTTAAGACATATACAACGTACCTGAGCTCGAGTCAACAACGAGACCGACTCGCAGGAGGAAGTGATCAGGAGGCGATCGTTTATTCTGACAAGTAGGCCGAAAGCACTGTCTTGGCATTTAATGCTGGTCACTTCTGCGTGCTGTTAGACCCAACCGACTGAACTCATAGTAGGCTCTCACGTGTGAAGCAACAGGTGGCAGATCTTACTGACATATTTGGTAATGAGTGCAGAGCACGTGGTATGGGCATCCATGGTCATCTATGGCCATACCAAGGTTAACCTATAAATACCCCGAGAATTTCAGTGCTTAGGATATATATATTTTTCAGTGCTTAAGAATCAATCGAGACCAAGAAATATTTGCTCTCTATCTCTAACTTTTGTGCATGTTACTGTTCATCATCTTCTCCACCTACTTACTTTATCATCGGAGTACAGGTCAGGGTATCACACCCTTCAACTCCCACCTTCTACCAGTAAACCAGAGTGTGAGTAGTTGCAGCTGACACGTGTCCTTCCCGGTAATTTTCCCTTTCATTGCTCTTCCAATGGGGTCTCTTCGATCGTCGTCCCCAATGTCACGAGTCTTGTCTCCATTAAGCTGGATCATGATAATTATCTTCTATGGAAGAGTCAGTTTGTTCCGGTATTGAGAGCAAACAAACTATATGAATACGTTGATGGGTCCTTTCTGCGCCTTGCAAAATTTCTTCACGATAAAGATGACAAGCCTATCCCTACCATCAATCCAGAATATGAAATCTGGATAGAGCACGATTCGTTGGTGTTACTTTGGATTAACGCCACTCTTACTGCACCCGTGCTTTAACATGTGGTAGGCCTTCAAACATCCCGAGAGGTATGGTTATGTCTTGAACGTCTTCACCTCATTCAATCTCGTTCGCGAGTTCTTCAATTAAAACAACAATTTCAGTCTCTTAAAAAAGGAGGTCTCCCTATTACTGATTATCTTGATCAGATGAAAACTCTTGCTGATGCTTTGGAGTCCATTGGACAACCGGTTTCCGACTATGAACTTTGTAATCAGACTCTCAATGGCATTGGACAGGAGTATGATTCAGTTCATACCTCCATTAATAATCATGATTCCCTTATTACCTTTGATGAATTATTTGGACAGTTGTTGACCTTTGAGTTGCACTTGGAGTCACATTCTGCATTCTTGAATTCGGAATGACAAGCTATTGCATTTTTTACAAATCGAGCTCCTCCACAGTCTCAAGGTCGTGGGGGCTATCGTGGTCGCTCAAACAATTATCGGGGCCACGGGAGTGGTCGTAATAATGATGGCCAGGGCACCTATTCTATGGATAACACCACCAAAAATTCTTCTTCAAGGCCAAGAAATTCTTTCACCTGCCAGATTTGTAACCGGGTTGGCCACAATGCTTTGGACTGCTTCCATCATCTTGATCTTTCTTATCAGGGTTGACAACCACCACATAAGATTCAAGCTATGCTGGTCTCTAAGCAAGGTGCATCGACATGGTACACTGACATAGGGGCCTCCAATCATGTCACCTCCGAATTGAGCAACCTTTCCCTACACTTTGATTATGCTGGCAATGAAAGCCTAGTAGTTGGAAATGGCAACAATGTAAAGACCTGGATTTCAGGTGCACTGTTCATGTGAATAGTGTTAGTGTACAGTGCATATAAAGGCCTAAGGCCTACCATGGGTCCTTGATAATGGGGAAAGTGACGTGAGGGTTTTATATATGTTCGTTGAGTCTTAAAACAAGAGTATAATAATACTCAAGTATCTAGGGTATAAAATACTCTAAGTATGAATGTAGAACCCGGGAACCCATTTCTCATGGTTGTGAATAGTGCCATGGGCACAAGTCTTGTAAAGGCCGAGGGTCGTTTATGTAATTTGATTTATGAGACATAATGAGAATAGTTTAAATTAGTTAGAGTATTGTTATTGGGTGTTTGGGGTGAAGAACCAAGCGTATAACATATTCTAAGTGTCGAAAAAGAGGGATGTTTTCACGTACCCTCAACTTGGGGAAGCTCTAGTTTGGTCACCGCTCATCGGAATTAAGTGATTCTTGATCCATTAGAAAGATATTGAAGTCTTCTTTGAGGTTCATGCTTTACACTTTTTCTGATTTTGAGTGTAAGTTAGGTGAAATAGGGGTGTTCCGAAAGTGAGTCTGCTGTCAATTCAGCAGTCATTTTGGACCAGTTCACTTGTGGGCCCATTTAGATTATGAAAAATTCATAATTAAGAGTTGTACAAAACATAAAATTTGTTCCCCTTTGAAATAAAAATCCAACTCAAGTTGAATCGTCAAAATCGGATAAGCGAGTCAAAAGTTATGGCCAAAATATTAATGTGGGAAAAATCAGGAAAAGGAGGACCAATCTGGTCGACTGGATTTGTGACCGGTCGACCGGTGCACTATTCATTTGCACAGTAGCCGACTCCCAGCGATATTTTAAGGGTGGTTTGGGGTTTTGGCAACCCCCAAACCCTTATATAAGCTCATAATTCATCTATATGGGTTACAAGAACCCTAGAGAGAGCTGGAGAGTGATTTTGAAAGAGGAGGAAGAAGAGAAGGCTTGAGTTCACTTGTGTTGCTCTTAGTTTGAGTTGGTGGTTAAAGGAGGAGCTTGGATCTTTCTCTTCAAGCTTGGTTTTGGATTTCTCCAGCCATCCAAACACTCTGAAATTGAAGGAACTCAATTCTTCAAGAGGTAGAACAATCTACTAACTTGTCTTGCTATACTTCATCAATGTTTAATTTGGTTTCTAAAGTAAGTAAATGGTTGTGATGAAACATTGGGTGTTTTGGCCATATTTATAATTCCTATATTATAAGTAAGTTATAAAGCATGCTTTTGATAAGATAATTAGTAGCTAGACTCCAATAAATTGCTTTACTATGAGTTACAAATGAATAGTAGAATTTGAGGCATGTCCTTGATAAAAATTGAAATTGATAATCATGTTTTACATGCTTTGGATATTACCATGATTTTGAGGCTATTATACGGTTACTGAATTGCTCACACTTACTCTCATAAATATGATTCACACATCTCACACGATATTCACAAGTTTTGCATGTCGATTACAACTCTCACATGATGATTACAAGTCTCGCATGATGTTCACAAGTCTCGCATGATGATGGAAAGTCTCGCATGATGTTCAGAAGTCTACACAATGTTCACAAGTCTCGCATAATTATAAGTCTCACACGATATTCACAAGTCTCACATGATGATTATAAGTCTCACATGATGTTCACAAGTCTCACACGATGTTCACAAGTCTCGCATGATTCGATGATCTCACAAGAACGGGGTTTTATAAAGTTCATAAGCAAGGTTTTGGGTAAAAGAAAGTTCACATGCTCACAAGTTTACAAGCTCACAAGTTTACAAGCTCACAAGCTCACAAGTTTACAAGCTCACAAGTTCACAAGTAAGTATAAGGACAAACGAAGGGTATGTGATGCCCCTGATAAAGCTGAATAAGTATAAAGGGTATATGATGCCCCTTGATAAAGCTAAATAAGTATAAAGGGTATATGATGCCCCCTGATAAGCTGAATAAGTATAAATGGTATATGATGCCCCCTGATAAACCTGAATAAGAAAAATGATATTGATATCCCTTGGTAAAGTATGTTTTAAAAGAATGGAGGTTTTGACAAGGCTATGTGATAAAGAATGTTTTCAAGGAAAGAACCAGAAGTATGTTTGATAAAGAAATGCTCACATGTTATCTGTTTTATGAACTGCTCTAAGATATACTCATTTCTGCTTTGCTTTTACCTGCTTCGCTCTGATAAATGCATATGCTATCATCGATGCCTATAGTAATGCTAGTTAGTATTTTGTACACACTGAGTATTCAATGCTCAGTCGAAGTTGTTATCTTCGGTAGGTCACAGGTTGGATGGTTGTGCTCCTGAACTAGGGGGAGGAGGAGTATGTCGAGAAGCCGATGGACAGTCATCAGTGATGGTTGAGTGATGAAAGGGAGAGATATATATTTGGGTTGACCTTGTAGGAGTTTTTATATTGAATTTGAGTTGGTAACTCAAGTGATGGACCTTGTATACATGTTTAGTTTATATTTCAGAAATTTGTTTATATTAGCACGTGGAAGATTACATTGTAAAGAAGAAAATGTTTTAGGTTCGCCTATTTGCTTGCCTTGTATGCTCTTGCAGGATGATATGTACGCCTTATGTGTCATGACAGGATTGTATGACACGGCGGTTAGGAGCCAAAAGTATCCCTAACTCTTAGGGGGTATTTTGGGTCATGACAGAGTTGGTATCAGAGCCTAGGCTCTAGATTACCTTGGGCTGGGGTAGATGTTTTGAGGTAGACATGTCTCCTTCAAGTTGGAGTATGTTAGGCATTAGAACGGTATTGGTAGAAGTGGTCCTTTGAGTTGAACTTAGAACTCAGATAACTTTAAATCTTAGGGTGATACAAACGAAAAAATTGATACAAAGCAAGATATTAGATCCATATAGGAAATGGTATTCCAAGTATGGACTATGTGGATACTTCAACCGACTTGATTCCTAGCTTCGCTAAATTATTTAAGAAATCCCTATTATGTGTCTACGATATGTGAGGTGTCACATAATGCTTAGGAACCCTAGAAGAAAACTTAACAATAATAAATGAATAAATATATATGCATAAATTTTAACAAACACTCAGGGATGTTTGATGCACGCTTCTAGGTACAGATGCGCGTTCATTCTGCAGCACGTCCTAGACCCAGTGCTCAGTCTCATATGATTTTGGACAAGTTCACGGATGTCTGATGCACACTTCTAGATACAGATGCGCGTTCATTCTGCAGCACGTTCTAGACCCAGTGCTCGGTCCAAAGTCTAGATATAGATGTGCGTTCATTCTGCAGCACGTTCTAGACTTATTGCTCCGTTCAAAATTATAAACACATTAAAACTCCAAGAATAATTTTCATCCTACATAGCATCATCCATTTCATGAGCATCCTACATAGCATCCTATATGACATATGCATCATGCATCGCACGAGCATCATACATTTTTGTACATGACAAGCATTTCATACATGGCATAAACATCACACACATGTCATTAGCATCATGAACATCTCATATGCATCATATAGATCCTAGAAGCATCATACATATCACAGGATTCAAAGAAAATTGCTTAAACAACTCAAGGACGTCAACGATTCATTAGTCTTAGTCTTAAGTCGGGTAATGGCTTAAGTTTGTGATAGGTTAATACCTTAACCGAATCGAAGAGCTTAGTGTAGAATCTCTATGGTATGTCTATACTATGAATTGTATACTCTGATGTATATGATGCGCTATATAAGCACTATATGCTCATTGAACTATTCAAGGAGCTTGGTGTAAATTAGACTCACATCGTGTCATAGCTCTCAGGACTCTTGTCATGACACGTAACAATCGAAGAAGTAGGTACCCAGTGTGAAATTCTAGGATATAGGTACTATATCTTGTGATTTATGAACTTATGTGTGTTGAATGCAAGAATTATTATTCTAATGGATTGTGTAGTGAATAGTGCTTTCGCACTAAGTTTGTTTGAGCCAAAGTCTTATATGTGACCTCGGTATTCGAATAATGGAATGAGGGTTTCACATGAACCGAGGTGTGATTGTTGTTGTGTTTGTATTGGGTGTTCAAAGCATGGGTACAAGTACCCTAGGTGAGCTATGGGTTCAAACTAAGAGTATGTAGGATCATCTTAGTGTAGAAAATGGAGAAAATAGACAAGATATGAAAAACAGGCAAACCCGGTCGACCGAACTCCCTACCAGTTGACCGAACCACTATCGGTCGACCGATACTCACTACCGGTCGACCGATGAAGTGAAAACTTGTATGGGAAATTTAGACAGAGAGGGTGTTTTTGACCGGTCGACCGATCCTCTCTACCAGTCGACCGATCATATGGATTTTGGCCTTCTCAGGTCTTTTGAGATATTTTAAGGGTGTAAGGGTTTTGAATCGAGATCAAAGTGGAAGCTTTGTTCTACTTTCTGAAGTTCGATCTTCACTACCACGAGTTTTCCAAAGCGCTTAGATCGAAGGGATCTGATCTTGTTAAGTAGATAACCTAGGTGCCTTGCTGACAAGCTAGTGCCTAGCCATGTGTTGGTCATCAAGGGATTAGCATGTTCTTTTTAACTAGGGAGTTGTATTCCAAGCTTAGACTGAATAGTCAGTCTTAGTTAAGGTGGATGTTTCAACCAAACCTCGTATCTTAGCTTCGCTAGGAACTTTATGATTATATACTTCCTAGTGCGTGTATAATTGCTCATATGTGTACTATACCCTAGAGTGTGGGCTATCAACTGCGATATGACCGATGACACTTTGGTTTCCAAGATAGACTCTCATTTTGCTATTGTTCTTTAGATTATTATCATGGGGTATAGTTGAACAGGTTATAAATATGATTGGACATGACCTGTTTCAAAATCAGTTAGTGATTTGGAAATTATATGCATGTGCAGGGATGTCGAGGATGTATAAAATTCCCACTAAGCAGGACTGGGAGATTTGTGAGAGGATGAGAGTTACATTGATGCAACGTTATCCGGCCTGGATCGGTCTATCCCAACAGATTCTGAAGGCCATTACACCTAAGTCCATTCGGATAAACCTGAATGGAACTGCCTGGGTACCTTCGCCTCTGAAGAGGCTTGTAGCGCGAAAATACCGTGAGATTTTGAATACCCGCAAGCAAGCTAAGAAGAAGAAGTTGAAAGAGGAAGTGAAGGATCGCATGTTAGCAATCCGGGAGGGTAGGACATCCAAGGAGGAAGCTGGGAGCAGTTCCAACTGAGGTGTAGATGCCTTTGTTTTTGTATAGGGCTATGACAGGAGACCGTAGTGCATCTATATCATTTTGGAGTATAAAAGATGCCCTAGTCGATATTTTAATCAGTTGGCTTATCTTTTATATATGTACAGTGTTATGATGTTTTTTTATACTGTCATTTACACGGTTTCAATATGGTATATAGTAAATATGGAATGAAGGAAATGACTCTTTTGGTTATAGAAACTTATATTCTATGGATATTGTTATACATTGCTTGACTTAGTGATGGATAACAAAGTGTGGGGAAAAGTATCCCTGCTTGATTTTGTCTTGTCCGAATTTCGAGGATGAAATTCCCATAAGGTGGAGAGGATGTAGAGCCCCGGCTTTCAGGTGCACTGTTCATGTGAATAGTGTTAGTGTACAGTGCATATAAAGGCCTAAGGCCTACCATGGGTCCTTGATATTGGGGAAAGTGACGTGAGGGTTTTATATATGTGCGTTGAGTCTTAAAACAAGAGTATAATAATACTCAAGTATTTAGGGTATAAAATACTCTAAGTATGAATGTAGAACCCTGGAACCCATTCCTCACGGTTGTGAATAGTGCCATGGGCACAAGTCTTGTAAAGGCCGAGGGTCGTTTATGTAATTTGATTTATGAGACATGATGAGAATAGTTTAAATTAGTTAGAGTATTGTTATTGGGTGTTTGGGGTGAAGAACCAAGCGTATAACATACTTTAAGTGTCGAAAAAGAGGGATGTTTTCACGTACCCTCAACTTGGGAAAGCTCTAGTTTGGTCACCGCTCATCGGAATTAAGTGATTCTTGATCCATTAAAAAGATATTAAAGTTCTCTTTGATGTTCATGCTTTACACTTTTTCTGATTTTGAGTGTAAGTTAGGTGAAATGGGGGTGTTCCGAAAGTGGGTCTGCTGTCAATTCAGCAGTCATTTTGGACCAGTCCACTTGTGGGCCCATTTAGATTATGAAAAATTCAAAATTAGGAGTTGTACAAAACATAAAAGGTTATTTCCCTTTGAAAGAAGAATCCAACGCAAGTTGAATCGTCAAAATCGGATAAGCGAGTCAAAAGTTATGGCCAAAATACTAAGACAGGAAAAACCAGGAAAAGGAGGACTAATCCGGTCGACTGGATTTGTGACCGGTCGACCGGTGCACTGTTCATTTGCGCAGTAGCCGACTCCCAGCTATATTTTATGGGTGGTTTAGGGTTTTGTCAACCCCCAAACCCTTATATAAGCTCATAATTCGTCCATAAGGGTTACAAGAACCCCAGAGAGAGCTTGAGAGTGATTTTGAAGGAGGAGGAAGAAGAGAAGGCTTGAGTTCTCTTGTGTTGCTCTTAGTTTGAGTTGGTGGTTAAATGAGGAGCTTGAATCTTTCTCTTCAAGCATGGATTTGGATTTCTCCAGCCTTCTAAACACTCTGAAATTGAAGGAGCTCAATTCTTCAAGAGGTAGAACAATCTACTAACTTGCCTTGCTATACTTCATCAATGTTTAATTTGGTTTCTAAAGTAAGTAAATGGTTGTGATGAAACATTGGGTGTTTTGGCCATATTTATAATTCTTATATTATAAGTAAGTTATAAAGCATGCTTTTGATAAGATAAGTAGTAGCTAGACTCTAATAAATTGCTTTACTATGAGTTACAAATGAATAGTAGAATTTGAGGCATGTCCTTGATAAAAATTGGAATTGATAATCATGTTTTACATGTTTTGGATATTACCATGATTTTGAGGCTATTATACGGTTACTGAATTGCTCACACTTACTCTTATGAATATGATTCACACGTCTCACACGATGTTCACAAATCTTGCATGTTGATTACAAGTCTCACATGATGATTACAAGTCTCGCATGATGTTCACAAGTCTCACACGATATTTACAAGTCTCACATGATGATGGCAAGTCTCGTATGATGTTCACAAGTCTCACACGATGTTCACAAGTCTCGCATAATTATAAGTCTCACACGATATTCACAAGTCTCACATGATGATTACAAGTCTCGTATGATGTTCACAAGTCTCATACGATATTCACAAGTCTCGCACGATGTTCACAAGTCTCACATGATTCGAGGATTCTCACAAGAACAGGGTTTTATAAATTTCATAAGCAAGGTTTTGGGTAATAAAGTTCACATGCTCACAAGTTTACAAGCTCACAAGTTCACAAGTAAGTATAAGGACAAACGAAGGGTATGTGATCCCCCCTGATAAAGCTAAATAAGTATAAAGGGTATATGATGCCCCCTGATAAAGCTGAATAAGAAAAAGGATATTGATATCCCCTGGTAAAGTATGTTTTGAAAGAATGGAGGTTTTGATAAGGCTATGTGATAAAGAATGTTTTTAAGGAAAGAACCCGAAGTATGTTCGGTAAAGAAATGCTCACATGCTATCTATTTTATGAACTGCTCTAAGATATATACTCATTTTGCTTTGCTTTTACCTGCTTCACTCTGATAAATGCATATGCTATCATCGATGCCTATAGTAATGCTAGTTAGTATTTTGTACACGCTGAGTATTCAATGCTCAGTCGAAGTTGTTATCTTCGGCAGGTCATAGGTTGGATGCTTGTGCTCCTGAACTAGGGGTCGAGGAGGTGTATGTCAAGAAGCCGGTGGGCAGTCATCAATGATGATTGAGTGATGAAAGGGAGAGATATGTACTTGGGTTGACCTTGTAGGAGTTTTTATATTGAATTTGAGTTGGTAACTCAAGTGATGGACCTTGTATACAGGTTTAGTTTATATTTCAGAAATTTTTTTATATTAGTACGTGGAAGATTACATTGTAAAGAAGAAAATTTTTTAGGCTCACTTTTTTGCATGCCTTGTATGCTCTTGCAGGATGATATGTACGCCTTATGTGTCATGACAGGATTGTATGACACAGCGGTTAGGAGCCAAAAGTATCCCTAACTGTTAGGGGGTATTTTGGGTCATGACAAACAAACTCCCCATCTCTCATGTTGGCACTACCTTGATCCCTCACAATGGTTCTAATATCCATTTGCGCAATATTCTACATGTTCCCACCATGAAAACCAATCTTTTATTAGTTTCTTAGTTCGCTAAAGATAACAAATGTCATTTTATTTTTGCTGACTCTGGATTCTTTTTGAAGGACAACAATTCGGGGAAGATCCTCTTCCAAGGAAGGATTAGTGATGGTCTATATCCTATTCAGCTTCCTCAGTGTAATAACAGTTCTTCGCTATCTTCTCCATCAGCCTTTTCGAGTGTTCATGTCGCTAGTAACATTTGGCATCATCGACTTGGTCATCCTACTGAGCATACTATGGCTGTTATTTTACCATTTATTTATTGTATTGGGTTGTCTAAATTACAGTCTATTTGCTCTTCGTGTAAACAGGGTAAAAGCTCTCACTTACCATTTCAATCCTCTGAGTCTGTAACCACATGTCCGTTAGAACTTATTCATACCGATGTGTGGGGACCTGCTCCCAATATATCACTAAATGGACATCGCTTTTACGTTATTTTTATTGATGACTTTAGCAGATATAGCTGGCTTATCCCTCTCTCTCTCAAATCTAAAGTTTATGATGCATTTGTTCGTTTTAAATTGCTTGTTGAAAACATATTTGATCTGAAAATCAAGTCCCTTCAATCCGAGGGTGGTGGGGAATACACTAGCCTTCGCTTTAAAAATATTTTATCTCAACATAGTATTTCCCATCATTTATCATGTCCTCATACTCCTCAACAAAACGGCTTAGTTGAACATAAACATCACCATGTTGTTGAAACAAGCCTGGCACTCATGGCTCATTCTTATATGCCACCTCAACATTGGTCTGATGCTTTCGCTACTGTTGTATTCTTAATCAATTGGATGCCCACTCGTGCTATTGAAAAATTTTCTCCCTTAGAAAAATTATTTCATAAACCTCCCGATTATAATGCTTTACGAAGTTTTGGTTGTGTGTGCTTTCCTTTCCTCTGTCCTTACAAGGTTGGAAAACTTTCCTATCACACCACTTCGTGTATCTTTCTTGGCTATAGTCTAAATCATCGTGGCTATAAGTGTCTGGACCCACACACAGGGCGCATCTTCTTTTCACGACATGTTGTTTTCGATGAGTCTTGCTACCCATTTGCTGAATAGGAAATGGCTCACTCTTCCGGACAAGCTGTGGAGGATTCTATCTCAATCCTTCTAGGACCTGTTATGTATATGCCTTCACAAGACCCTCCTATATTACCTTCGCCACCAACCACTATTGCTGCCTCTCCCATCTCTTCTACAGCCTCTACTACTCCCTCTCTACCACTTTTACCCAACCAGCCCGCATCACCTACTCATCCACCCACAATTAATCCACTGCCCTCTCTAACCAAGCCACATCCCTATACCCCTCCACCCGAACCCTTGCGTACCAACTCTGATCCACCTCAACACCCTTATAACACCTGCTCTAAATCCAGTATTTTTAAACCAGAAGCCTGGCTCTCTACTCGACATCTGCTACCAACCGCTTTGCATTCTTCTGTTAGCTTGGATGAGCCTACTTCTTATACACAAGCAACCAAAGAATCTCATTGGCGGGCTGCTATGGCTTCGGAATTCGATGCTCTTCAAAAGTAGGGTACGTGGTCTCTTGTCCCAGTAAACCCTACTCAAAATGTTGTTGGTTGCCGTCGGGTCTACAAGATAAAGCAAATGTCTGATGGTTCTATTGAACGATACAAGGCACGCCTTGTGGCCAAGGGGTTTCATTAACAATCAGGGGTAGACTACACAGATACTTTTAGCCCCATTGTTAAGCATGCCACGATTCGGATTGTGTTGACTCTAGCTATTCAGAATGGTTGGCCGATCGGACAAATGGATGTTCATAATGCCTTCCTCCATGGAATTCTTTCTGAGGAAGTTTATATGACCCAACCTCCTGGGTTTATTGATCCCAACCGCCCTTTATATCTTTGTCACTTGCACAAGTCCACTTATGGGCTCAAACAGGCCCCTCGTGAATGGTTCCTTCGTCTTACAGATTATATACAGGGGCTTGGTTTTATTGGTTCTTTAGTAGATTCCTCTCTTTTCATCCGTCATACGGATGGGTGTGTGGTTTTTCTTCTCATTTATGTAGATGATATCATTGTGATAGGGAATTGAGAGTCTGACTTGTGCACTCTCTTGACAGATCTTATTCGTTTCTTTGCAATGAAGGACCTTGGTCCACTTCATTATTTTTTCGGGATTGAAGCTCATAGGAACGCTTCTGATTTATATCTTTCTCAATCCAAATATATACATGACCTGCTTACTCGGGTTCAGATGGACGGTGCTAAACCAGTAACTTCTCCTGCTGCCTCAGGTTCTAAGCTTTCCCGACTTGATGATGATTCTCTTCCAGATCTGACAGAATACCAAAGTGCATGCTCTCCAGTATGTTACCTTAACGAGACCTGATATTGCCTTTGCAGTCAATCAAGTTTGCCAATATATGCACTTGCCTCGAACTTCTCAATGGGCAGCTGTCAAACACATTATGCGCTTTCTCAAAGGTACAATCAATTACGGCCTTCTTTTTCAGAATGGCAATCCGTCCTTAACAGCTAATTCAGATGCCGATTGGGTTGGTGACCTAGCTGATCGACGATCTACTTCGGACTATGACGTTTATCTAGGGTCGAGTCTAGTGTTATGGAGCGCCAAGAAACAAGCTACTATTGCTCGCTCTAGCATTGAGTCTGAGTATCGCTCCTTAGTTCACACAACAGCTGAATTGGCATGGATTCGTATAATCTTATGTGATTTGGGTGTGTTTCTCAAGTCTCCACCAATCATTTATTGTGATAACATCAGTGCACTTTCCTTAGCTTCCGATCCCGCATATCATGCCTGCACAAAACATGTCGAGCTTGATTATCATTATATTCGTGAAAAGGTGGTGCGTGGGGACATTGACGTGCAGTTCGTTAGTTCTGTTGATCAAATAGCCGATATTTTTACTAAAGGCTTTTCCACTGCTCATTTCAAAGATCTAAAATCCAAGCTTAATGTCACTGTAATGCCACTTAGCTTGCGGGGGCATATTGGTGAATCTTGTGAGATCCCTTCAAATATATCAACTACCAAGAGTTTGGAAAGAATGGATTCAGCCAACAATCAAGGCGTGACATGATAGGACTCTCTCTCTTATTGTTTTAGAATCTTCCCTTATTGTTTTAGAATGTAATCTATTGATACGTATAGTGTATTCAGGGGCGGAGCCACATGGGGCCCAGGGGGGGCTGAAGCCCCCCCTTAAATTTTGGAAAAAAAGAAATTTATGTAGTGTTCATAGAGGTGTAGCTTGGGAGGTGTAGAACCCGGGAACTTTTGTATATGCCTTGGGAGGTGTGTCAAGGCATGAGACATATGTAATCTCAAAAGAATTCATGAAATGAGAAGTTAAAGCTTTGAGGAATTTTGCTAAGAATGCTATAATTAATTAAATAAATTATTTTAAAAATGTCTATAAGCCTCAAAAGTGCCCTAGTCAAGTTTAGGAGATGCTAGAATAGAAGAGGAAAAGGTTCAAGTCGTAAGAATGGGTGAAAAGTGAACTCAGCAGCAGATTTGAAGAGCAACCGATCGCTCGGTCTTGAATAGCGATCGATCGGTCCAAAACCGATTGATCGAAGGCTATCGACTAGTCAAACTTTTTGTATGGGGAAATTTTCTAGAGAGCTTGTTTTTGACCGGTCACTCGGTCATAACACCAATCGCTCGGTAGGCAACCGATCGATCAGTCATAACTACCGATCGCTCGGTCTTCGCGTTTTTACAGAAATTTCAGTAAGGGTTATTTCGTCTTTTGAGGGTTAAACCCTTTCTTATAAGGCTTTGCCCGAGCCTTAGGGCCCCATTCACTACACTTAGGCGATTTTGAGAGATAGAGAGAGAGGAGAAGGGGATTCCTAACCTAGGTTTTCCTCTTGAGAAGAAATCAAGAGTTGGGCTACCCAAGATTTGTTCCAAATTTGGATTCTTCAAAGCCAAGCCTCAAGCTCGTGGGGGAGTCACTCTCAAGTAAGGGCAGCATTTTTCCACGGTAATTTCAAGGGGGTTTCTTCCTCCACTCAAGCCCTCTTCAAGCAAGGGTTCTTCTCTACCATTTGGGGTTCTATTTCAAGGTCTCTTCAAGGTCAAGCCTTGATTCAAGGTTAGTACACCCTACTAACTTCCCCTAGCAATAATCTAGGTTTTCTATGGTGAAATGTGATGCTTGCTAGTATGTTTTCCTTTCCTATGAAATGTAATATCTCCAATAAATCTAAACAAGATAAGAAAAGAGTATGGATGTGTATGGGGTGTTGATTGAGGCGATTGGATGTCGAAATGTATGGATGTGTGTGGTGTGTGATAAGGAAAATGGAGGTTGGGCATTTCATAAATAACAAACTTACCTTTATGATTGAATGGAAAACATGCACTAAAAAGAATAAGATGAAGTACTAAGGAACGTTGCATGTTATGTATTTGACAAAATGCCTAAACTATGAGTAAATGCCTTAAATGAAGAAAATGGAAGTAGGTCTTAGGCATGTGTTCTTATGAATGATGAATTGATCAAATGCCATGTAGATTACTCAAGTTTATCTATGCTTATACTATGAATTGAGTTGTGATGTCCTATCTCTCTTGTTATCCGCTTTCCTGTGATTGTCATTGTTGCCATGAACACGAGCACGCATGTATGCATGGATCGAGATTTCAAGAGCATATGCATATAATAATCAACAAGAAAACCCAAAACACTACATGTCAAGGAGGTTGGTAGCCCAAGGACATTCGGGTACTAGCCTCTGGCTCACAAGAAAACTAAACAAGTAACTAAAATCAAGCATACGTCAAGGAGGTTGGTAGCCCAGGGACATTCTGGTACTAGCCTCTAGCTCACAAGAAAACCATATATCAAGGAGGTTGGCAGCCCAGGGAGATTCGGGTGCTAGCCTCTGGCTCACAAGTAAAGGAAACATGTTAAGGAGGTTGGTAGCCCAGGGACATTCGAGTACTAGTCTTTGGCTCACAAGAAAACCATATATCAAGGAGGTTGGCAGCCCAAGGAGATTCGGGTGCTAGCCTCTGGCTCACAAGTTACAAGATGCAAATTTACAAGATGATGACAAGGCATTCATGCATGCATGCATATATGATTTCTCAAGCCATACTGAGACATGAGAAGGATTTTCAAGCATGAGTTTTATCAGGGTTTTCGCATTCATGCACGCATGTCGAGATGATTGTATTGTACCAAGTTAATATTGTTCTTTTATGATGTTTCTATTACTGCTCTGTATTGTATTACTGTTGTTGTGTTTTATTAATTGTTATGGTTAGCTAGTAGCTTGTACTCGCTGAGTATTCCATGCTCAGCCGTACTTTCATGTCGGCAGGTACTGAGGGAGCCCTCGACTTGGAGCATTGGGTCGAGGAAGAGTACATAGAGGAGAGAGAGCCGTCCATTCCACTACAGTCTCAGGCGGACCGAGATCTCGACGTGTGGCCATACCTTGACTACTGTTGAGGGGAGAGTGCAAGGAGATTTCTTTTGTGTATTTGTGACATTTTGATAGGTGGGTCTGTCCACCTTAGACTTAGACGTGTTTTGTATATACTTGTGTTCACTTGGAATACCATATTGGGAACTTTAGAAGAAGAAAAAAATTAGTTTACGCTTCCGCAACCTATGTTTAGCTTCCGCGCTCTGATTATCATTGTGTTAGTATTATATCCACCTTATTCATTACAGGATGGTTTGGCAGGTACGTATAGTCACACCTAAAGTATCCCTTAACTCTTAGGGGGTATTTTGGGGCCCGACAGGAGGGGCAAATCCGGGGAGGATGGGGGCTCTAGCCCCCCCTAAACTCTTGAATTAAAAAATTTTCTTTATAAACAGATACAAACAGAGGTGATGACCTATGAACTTGGCCTTCAAAAAAAAATTTCGGGCCCAAACCCCCATTGTTAGCCCCCTGCCAAAGAGTCCTGGCTCCGCCACTGAGTGTATTCTCTCAATCTCTCTTGTAAACAATCAATATACGAATACAACTCTTTCCTCACACGTCAATTGAGGAACAGAGACTTTCTTCTCCAATACTTTTACAGGTCTTGTTGTTCTAAATTATTAAGAATATAATTAATGAAAGTATTAAAAAAACTAAAACAATAATGAACTCACGGAATTTGCAGAACAGCAAAATAATGAAAATGAATGAAAATCTGAGCCCTGTGTATCACAATTTCCTTAAGACAAATTTACTCCCTCTCGGTACTCAAGGTTGATGAGTAATCGTCTCCCAAGATAGAACGGATTACAGTTAAGAAGAAGTAGTATTCCAATCTTCAAAACTTAGCGAACTCGACAACTGTTTGTACTCGAACATCAATGATAAGGAGAGAGACAGAGAGAAATATGCAAAAATTCTTCAAAAAAGGAAAAAACCGATGATTAGAATGAATGAATGGGAGTCTATTACATAAATTCCCTTGTGTCTGTTCGAACAGAGATGACTTTCCCGAAGAGACACAAAAACCGGATAGAAAATTTAGTTATTGAAACACCAATGGGCACCTAAACTCAAAACCCATATCCATACCCATATTCATTCGGGTCAAGCGGGTCGCAGTCCGGGTTTATCTTTGTCGGTCCAATTCTCATTCACCAACATATGGTAATCCCTTTTCAGGTCTATTTTTCCAAAAGGTCTTACATTCACTTCCAAAGGGAATCCCCACCAAAAAGTCTTCTTTCTTCTTTATTCTCGTTCTCTTAAACACAAGCAACAAGAGATTCAAAAAGACACAGCCAGTTGGTGTTGGCGAAGAGACCGCGGCACTCACTCCCTCATGTCATCACATACCCCTACATGCATTGTTGTGCGTGCACAACAATTTGGTAGACATTTAGATGGGGTATGTGCAGCCATGGGAGTGAGTGCGGGCGGTCTCCTCGCCAACATGAATATGGGATATAAGTGAAGTAGTCAACTAGCTAGGGGAGACAACATATTATTCTCTCACCTGACAAAGAGAGACGTTGTGGGGGTAGTTCTCCCAACACATGAAGTAGGTCAAACCTCATCGAAAAGGGAAACCCAACAACCTCCACCACGTTTACTTTTCTCAACTACCGATTTCACAATCCACATGACTTTTCACATTTCTTTCAAACTCTCTCTCTACCTCTGTTCGTACATCCTGATCAGCATTAAGCTCTAACTAGCTTTTGTTTCTTCTCTACTATTTCTATCACTTCCTCTTTATTGAGAAGATATGTTGTTGAGAAAAGGCATTGTTTTTGCTTTAGTTCTTGTGTTTTTGCAGATCCAGAGCTGTTTTTCAAATATCAACAGAGGAAGTTTCCCAGCGGGTTTTGCTTTTGGTACTGCTTCCTCGGCTTACCAGGTGGGTTTTGATTGATGACTCGTGATTCTCTACGGTTGTAACCGAACTCGGGGGAGTCCGGTTACGCCACTGATGCTGCCACGTTTTCCTTTTGACACCCCTTAATTGTGGTTAGCATTCACTCACCCCTAGGGTTCAACCACCTATATATATCCTTGGTTTTTTAAAAAATTATTAAAAAAGAAATTTAACCCGGTTAAAATTCACTAATGTTTTTATAAAAGCCAAGCATAGGTGAGTAAACCTTATAGGTGGGTGAATCTTAACCATAGTTAAGGAGTGTCAAAAGGGACATGTAGCAGCATCAGTGGCGTAACCGGACTCCCCCAAGCACGGTTACAACTTGATTGATTCTTTCATTCGTTGTTTCTTTTTAGTACTGATCACAGCCAATTGCAATTGAACTCATGAAGAGTTCAATTGCACCCACAAGTTAACATGTGTCTTTTTAACCTCTATTAATTGTAGTTAAGATTTTCTATCCTTTAGTGTTTAATAATATGACCTTAGGTTTGCAAAAAAAAATTAACCCTATGATTTAAAAATTCTCAACTAGAGTTAAATATTTTTTTTCTTAAAACCTAGGTTATGTTGTTAAACCGGTTGGTGAATTTTAGCCACGGATAATAAGAAATAAGAGGGACACATGTTGACCTATGGGTGCAATTGAATTCGCCCTGTGTTCAATCACAATTGGCTGTGATCCGATCTCATCTCTTTTCTTCTAAATATTTATTTAGATGGGTTTTTTTACACCTCTTTGAGAGAGGATTCTAGAGATATATTTATTATTTCTTGGTGTCATAGAGAGTTTTGTGATATTCCAGATAATTTTTCTTTTATTTTTAAAATAGGATCATGTGGTGAATATGAGAGGAAAAAAAGTTCAATCGCTCTCGTAGGTCAACACATGTCCCTTTTAACCCTTATTAACTATAATTAAGATTTACTAACCTTTAGAGTTCAACAATATAAACTCGGTTTTTAGAAAAATATTTAACTGTAGATAATATTTTTTAACCCTTAGGGCTAATATTTTAAGAAAAAGATTAAAACTAAGGAGAGATTATTGAACATCAAATATTAGTAAATCCTAACAACAGTTAATAGATGTTAAAAGAGACATGTGTTGACCCATGGGTGGGATTGAACTCGAGTAGAGTCCAACTGAAATTGATTGTATTTAACTGTAGATAATATTTTTTAACCCTTAGGACTAATATTTTAAGAAAAAGATTAAAACTAAGGAGAGATTATTGAACATCAAATGTTAGTAAATCCTAACAACAGTTAATAGATGTTAAAAGAGACATGTGTTGACCCATGGGTGGGATTGAACTGAGTAGAGTCCAACCGAAATTGATTGTGATCCAATCTCGGTGAATATGAATCCATAAATCCATTCATAAATTGAGGTAAATTAATTATATACTAAACAAAGGCTAGAAAAACTATAATTTTAGCTAAACAAATCCTTATAGGAGCGTGAAACAGAGGAAGAAATGACTAATAATAAGATTATTTAGAAATAATATAACAAAAAGAATTTAAAATTGGGATATATAGATATATTTAATTTTTAATCTAATATAGTCCTAGGTATTTCGGTAATTCCTAGAAAAACAATGCTATTGTTACTTTCTTATTCGACTTGGACAAATTCCTTAGAATTGGTTGATATAAAAAAGGCTACAACATTGGCATTCTTCTTAGCAAGAATTATTGCAGTAGGATAATGGCTAGGCCGATTTGAATGGCATTATAAGAGCATTCCTAACAGCGTGAGCCAAAACACTAAAATTTGTAAAAATGGGTCTCCATAACCTCTTCAAACTAACCTTTTGGTTTGGTGAGTATAGAGTGCTCACCAAACTTGGTGAGCACTGTACACTCACCAAACCAAATCTTCATCTCTTCCTTCATTTTTGTGATCCCACACAAATAATAAAATAATGTTTTTCTCTCACTTCCTTTATTGTGGTCTCACACAAATAATAAAATAATGTTTCTCTCCCTATTGTTTTTGTTAAATTGGTGAGGCTATTGAGAGTGCTTTAAAAAAAGTAGATAACCAAAAATAGGAAAAAGTAAGCTGGAATGCTCTTTTGAATGTCATATGTTTATGTTGAATTAGGATCTTCTCTGGGAGATTGAATCACAGCAAATCGTGATTGAACTCAAGGAGAGTTCAATCGCACCCACGTGTCCACACGTTTTTTAATTCTTATTAACCGTGGTTAAGATTTTCTAACTAATATGGTTCAACAATCTAACCTTGATTTTTTTAAAAAAATACTTTAACAAACCAAAAGGTTAAGAAATTTCAGCTCTATAGTTAATTTTTTTTTAAGAAGAATTTTTAAAAATCAATCTTAAACTATAATGCACCTTTTTCACATTTTATAGGCAAGGAACATGTTAGGAAATTAGGGACACTACCGTTAATTATTTTAAGTTTATGACCGTTTATTTATTTATTTTTTTGATACCGTAGATATCCTGAGCCTTGAAAGCTCACACTAGACCCACAGGCTAACATAGGGAATACCCCCACCCATACAGCCTTTATTGAGGGGAGCCAATGAATTGAACTCGAGACCTCTGAGTTTATGGTTCGTCCAAGTGACCAATGGGCTACACCCTCGAGGGTAATGAATCGAACTCAAGACCTCTGGTTTATGATTCGTCCAAGTGACCAATGGGCTACACCCTCGAGGGTTATGACCGTTTATTAATTTACAGTGTTCTTGTGTTTTGGCAGTACGAAGGAGCTGTGAAAGCGGATGGGAGAGGATTAACTATTTGGGACACTTTTTCATATTCTTTTGGTAATTATTCTTAGAGCAATGTTAAGTCCACTTTTTTTTTCCATCCATTTCTATTTTTTCAAGATAAGAAAATAAAAATGAAATATAGTAATGGCCCCACAAAGACATATCATATAGTGTGGGGGAGGAAAGTGGACCTCACATTAATGCTCTTATTTGTATTATCTTTAAATTCTTGTAGTTGTCGCTAGTTGTTTGGTCTGCAAGGTATCGTGTAACACACTAAAAAAAAAAAAACACATACACACGCAGTCAGACCTCAGACGTATGGTTAACAAGCACTTCCGCTTGCCATACACCGGTGCCAGAATAGTCAATGGTTGAGTTGAATATGACCGTAAACCAAACTCGAATCCAATCTAACAAAGAAACGCGCTCCATCTTAACGCACAGACAGTCATTATTTGTTTAAAATAAGTAATTGATTTGAAAGTTAACTCATTTTTCAATGGTTTTTTATTATATATTTAAATAATATAAAGATATTTCTTTCTATAAAGTTCATTATTTATATATTTATTAATGTTTTAAGAGCTTTGGAAGTCTACAGCTCTCATATTTAAACTCATGATTTAATTAGGTATTATAACCGTATAGGTCTGGAAGTTTGAGGTAGCGTTTGACAAAATCTTAAATAAGCTAATATTTTTTTTTTGCAAGTGCCTTTTTATAAGTATTTTTTACAAGAAACTCTTTTAGTATAACAACTTCTTTAGAATAACAAATTATTTATTAATATACACAAATTAATAGGATGAATATGCTCTTAAAATGGGAAGGACCTTATAGTATTTAGAAAGCACTAAGGTCAATGAAGTACGTGCAGCACCATTGATTTCAGATTGTCTGGCTCTGATTAACCTAACATTGTAATGCAGGTAAGATAGCTGACTTCAGTAATGGAGATGTTGCTGTGGATCAATACCACCGTTTTACTGTAAGCCCCACCTCTTAACTGATTAACTCTCTTTTACAGGAGCTCATTTATAATTCCATACTACTATTTGTATCACCGTATAGGCTTATACGCATTCGGCATGCACAGATTAGGACCCACCATTCGAAAAGTCTTCCCAACTTTTATAATCTCCCAAGGCCTTGATTTTACTCTGCTAGCCAAGCGCTTGGGCACCCATAAATGATGGGACATGGGGCATTTTAAAGGGGAGAGATATTAACTGTGGAGAAGTCAAAATCATGGAGAGAAAATGAAATGGCTTCTCTCTAAATTATCGCCAAGTGCCCCTTCATCTATGGATGAGCTCTTGGCTCCCGCGTCCACCAGAGCCAAACTTTTGCCATCTCCTAAACTAATGGTGTTGATGTGATTAAATGGTAGTGCATCTGATAGTTTGGCTCTGGAGATCTCCTTGCACATTGCTGGGACCCATCATTTAATTAGTTGATTGATGAGATCCAATCACAACCAATCGCATTTGAACTCAAGGATAGTTCGATTGTTTTATAAAACGATTATAAAACAACGTAATTTTTTAAAATATTTCTAATAGAGTAATTTGTACTATTATTTTCTTTTTTGTTAATACAATAATCTAAAAAAGTTAAGAGTTACTTTGAATGTGTCAAGTAATACTAGTGTAATGTCTTTCCATAATCTTTCAATATTATTAATTGTAACATTTTTTAATAAAAATAAGACTACTAATTAATATTAAAAATTGGGAGTGCACTAATACTAACAATCTAATTAATGGTACATACTAAAACTCTATCGTGTTGCTTTTTGAGTTGTATTGTTGGTCTTAAGCTTGAATAAAGGAGGAGGTTTGTATGTCAAGTTGGCAATTAATATAGAAAATAATCACTAAAACATTATATATATATATATATATATATTTTTTTTTTTCTTTCAACTCTAGTCCGACCCTGACCCTGACCCTGACCCAGCCCTAGCCCTAGCCCTAGCCCTAGCCCTAGAGGGTAGGGCTTGGACCTAGCCAATTCAGCCCCTCTGAGGGCTAGGGCCTCACCCCAGTGAATGAGGTCCAGGTCTGGTAAGACCTAGGCCCTGTGTCACACCCCAAAATTTTGTAGTAAGCTTTGTATATATACTAGTAGAGTATCTAGTATAATCTTAGGGGGAAATGTGTAGAAACTTCTCTAGAAGGTTCCTAGAGAGGAGGTGGTAGGAGTAGAAAATTCTAGAATAATCCTAAAGAGGAGGTGGTAGAAGTTCTAGAAAATTCCTCAAAAGGAGGTGGGAGAAGGTTCTAGAGTTAGAGACTAGAATCATCCCTTGAGTCCTATAAAAGGGGAAGACCTCCTTCATTTGTAATCATCCAAAGAATCCAACAATCCATCCAAATGTAAACCTTCTTGAGTAATAAGAGTGAATATTCTCTTAAGTTCTTCCAAAGAGTGTTCCTACTTCTCTGCTACTAAGCTCGAAGGTAAGGCTGACTCGTCTAGGACGGACCCTAGCACGAGTGCCGCACGGTCAAGGTTGGGGAAATAACTAAGGCTCTGACAAGTGGTATCAGAGCGGGTTACGAGAGGGTCGTAACGTACGAGATTGAGGAGGCCACAACAATAAGGATAGTGGTGGAGGTACTTGAGGAAATGGAAGGCAGCACTATGAGTTTCAACCTTGGAGCGGACGAGCCAAGGTGGAGCGAGTTCAGGGATGCTCAAGATGCCATGGGGACACGACTGGCCAGGGGAGCGCTTGTCGTGGCGAGCAAGGGAGATCGTGTAGGGGAGCTGGGTTCAAGCATGATGGGACTCGAGAGGGGAATCGAGCAAACTAAAGGGGAGATGCCGAACACCAGGAGTGCGATGCTTGTTACTCAATGGCAACTGGGAGAAACCATCAAGGAGTCGATGGAAAAATGACAAGCCGAGAGAGAGCTTGCTTTGGAAAGGAGGATACAGAGTCCTATAAAAGGGGAAGACCCCCTTCATTTGTAATCATCTAAAGAATCCAACAATCCATCCAAGTGTAAACCTTCTTGAGTAATAGAGTGAGTATTCTTCCAAAGAGTGTTCCTACTTCTCTCCTACTAGCTTCAGGGTAAGGCTCACTCGTCTAGGACGGACTCTAGCACGAGTTCCGCACGGTCAAGGTTGGGGAAATAACTAAGGCCGTGACACCTGTCCTAGCCCGGCCCTTTGACAGCGCCTTTAACACCCCTAGGTCATGTTGCAACTCTTATATTTTTGCTGTATTGACTAATAATCTTGTTTATACATATAAATTTTGTTGGTTTAATATACAGGAAGACATACAACTCATGAAGGACATGGGAATGGATGCATATCGATTTTCCATTGCTTGGTCTCGGATTTTCCCCAGTAAGAACTCTATTCTATCTATGCCGCAACTGTAGCCTAAGCCCGGGTTGTCGTCTCTGCATAGTTCTGCCGACATTGCAACTGGTGATGACCTATTGATAATTACTAATATTTTCATTTATTGCCATGGATCAGATGGAAGTGGAGAAATAAATCAGGCGGGAATTGACCATTACAATCGGCTAATTAATGCTTTAATAGCTAAAGGTAACAAAAAAAAAATCATTTAGTTTGGAATATCAAAACCAATTAAATCACTTATAATTGCTTATGCCAGAATTATAACATAAGGATAGGGCTTGATTTGACCATCATAAGCAATTATGAAACAACCCGTTTTGTAACTGCAATTCCATAATTTCACCAAAGGGTGATTATTGGGGAGCATAACTACTTATGCACTTTTAGAATTATGTGAAAATTATTTAAATACTCAACTTTTCACTCAAGACTCCTTAAATTTGAGAGAGATATTTTTCAAAATATCACTTTTCTAAATGCTCAAAATGCCATTTTTTTATAAAATGATTGGATAATCGTTTATTGGTCGTGTGCTAATCAAATAGTGGGCATTCAGCGCTTATGTAGTGAAATTAACCTGCAAATACAGAACAAAAAACACACATGAACATAAGATATACGTGGCTCACCCGATGTGGGCTACTTGCACAAAGAGGTCACCTTATTCATCACTAGTTCAAAGCAAAGAGATTATAGAGATACTCTCTCACAACCTCTCAAACAATTTAGTAATTTGCATAATAGAAAACCCTAGACTGAGAGGCCTAGGTGAGTGGTACTAAAGCTGTAATAAGTTGAATGCAAGATAATTTGCACAACTTATTCACGATAATGTTTATTATGTAATTAATCATGATTGCAATAATTCAAACCAAATGAAGCTTTAGGCAAGGGTAGAGCCGGGGGCAGGTGCAGAGGTGGAGGCATATGACCGGCCTCTAGGGGTGATATCGAGCTGAGCTGTTAGTTAGATGTTCAAGCTTGTTCATTTATCAAACGAGCTTGAAAATCAAGATCAAACATTTTAAAAGCTCGAGCTTTAATATTGCAGGTGCAAATTTTAAAATTATAATTTATATTAGGTGCAAATTTTGAAATTACAGTGTTATGTTAAATTATAATATAAGTTCATAATTTTATAAAGGGTATTTTTATCAGTAAAATATATTATATACTATCAACAAAACATTAATAAAAGGGCAATCCGCTGTGTAGCTGGGTTATATTGTCCCCTTGTCAGTCCCACATCACTTCGGTACTCGACTTCACATGGGTGTATTACCTTGGATCTGACCGTGTGTGTTAGGTGTTGTATTTCCTTTAACCAAAAAAAAATTATATACTACTAATCTTTACTAGTATATATGAGAAATATACTTAATTTTAGTATTTAAATAAAGTAAGTATAATTAAATATTTAGTAGGTTAAAGTGTTGTATATATAATTGAGTCAAGCTTTTAAGGAGTCGAGTATTGGTGTGTTAAAGCTTGGCTCTTTAATTAAACAAACCCGAAAATCAAGCTCGAACTTAGCTTCTTTATTAAAAAAACAAGCTCGATTGTGCTTTTATCGAGCCGAGATCGAGCTGTTCCCGAGCAGGATGGTTCAGCCCAAACCACCTGTATGGTTTTACATGGATGGAAAAGTCATCACTATTAGCAGGGAGAGATTGTTTATTCGTAAATTTGGTGTATTGTTAAGTGCAGGAATTGAACCATATGTGACCATTTACCATTGGGATCTTCCTCAAGCCTTAGAAGACAAATACACTGGATGGCTCAGCCCCAACATCATGTAATTACTCTTTTTTGTTAATGTTTTTCTCTTTTTGTTAAAATAATTATCTTATTTAGATGACCAAAATGACCACCTCTTTTATAGAAAGGACTTTGCGACGTATGCCGAAACATGCTTTCAGAAGTTTGGTGACAGAGTGAAGCACTGGATTACCTTCAATGAGCCTCATAACTATGCGATTCAAGGCTACGATGTGGGTCTCGAGGCACCAGGACGGTGCTCCATCCTTCTCCGCCTCTTCTGTAGAGCTGGAAACTCCGCAACCGAACCTTACATTGTCGCGCACAATGTTCTTCTTTCTCATGCAACTGTGGCAGACATTTACAGGAAAAAATACAAGGTACATTTGTTGTTATATAGTGTTTTGGATGATAAAGAAATTTTAGCTCAAAATGTGATTGCGCGACATAAACTAGGCATTATGTACTAAGCAATGACGCATATTTTCTTATTGCTATGCAGAAACAACAACATGGGTCAGTCGGGATATCACTCGATGTAGTGTGGTATGAACCGAGGTCTAACTCTACAGACGACATCAAAGCAGCACATAGAGCTCAAGATTTTCAGTTTGGCTGGTAATTAGAGTTTGTTTAAGCATATATTTCTACTAATCCTCCTACTATAGTTTCCATAAGGCTCTGTTCTTTTGGTGGAACTTTTAAAAGTCCGGACCATTAATATTTAGAAAAAGAGCATGAGTCTTGGGAGAAGAGTGGACAGGGTTTATAACTCCTTTACACAATGGTATCTCGAATTTATCGGGTTCAATTTAATCAGAAGTTCCACATGTTTGGAACTTGAAAATCCAAAATTTTGGTGAAACTTGAAAGTTTCATATTTGTAAAACTTTTGCACTCTATAGAATAATATAGTTCTAGACATTAAGTAAAAGTAGGCATGAAACAATGAAAGTTCTAGACTTTAAAAGTTCCACAAAAAAGAACGG
Organism: Tetracentron sinense; assembly: GCA_015143295.1. NCBI lineage: Eukaryota > Viridiplantae > Streptophyta > Magnoliopsida > Trochodendrales > Trochodendraceae > Tetracentron > Tetracentron sinense. The sequence continues at coordinate 22,111,623 of CM026573.1, forward strand.
ACCTTGAACAGATTTATCCGTCGTAACATCTGTTAGTTGATTTGTTCCATCCCAACTGCAGGTTTATGGAACCCTTGTTTTTCGGTCATTATCCGAGCTCGATGAGAAGTAGAGTCGGTAGTCGGTTGCCGACGTACATTTTCCAAACCTGAGGCTGCTCTAGTTAAGGGGTCATTGGATTTTGTGGGCATAAATCACTACACTACCAATTACGCCAAGAAGAATTCATCTAATATAATTGGCGTTTTACTTAACGATTCCTTAAGAGATTCCGGCACCATTACCTCGAGTAGGTTTCTGTGAATTTCTCCATTTCATTGTAATTTTAATGGGAAACCTAAAATTACATGCCCATTATATTTAAGTGTTTTCCACCATTAATTAGTATGTTTCAATATTATAATTCAATTTGTCTGTTCAAAATTCCATTGCTTTTTAACTGCTTATTACTAACAAAGCACTATGCTTTTATCTCATCATTTTCAGCCTCCAAAGATGGAAAAGCAATAGGAGACCGGGTAAGTCTTCTATCTATACCAGTTCTGAACCCACCCCGGACTATAAGGCCTAAACCTAGCCCAAATCAAGCTTTTCTTAGTTCAAGTTGAGCCCGAGGCCCAAACTGTGTAAGCACACAATCAGTTTGGCACTACAAGAAACAAAGGTATTACCAACGGTTTTAATTCCTTGAACCATGGTTGTCGTCCAGGAACATACCATAACCAACCATGTACTCAACAGTGATATCCACATGAGCCAAGAGTAGCTAGACTCTAAAATTAACTTTTTGATTCAACTCAAAAAAACCATCCCATATTTTAAAATAAACGTACTTAATTATATGAGTTTGGTATGGGTCTCTAGCCAAGCGAGCTAGATATGCAACCTACATAAGAGAGAGAGAGAGATTAGCATATTATTGAGGCCCAGCCGCATTTACTCCAAATTTTTCCATAGACGCAAGATGGGCCTAACACGTGGAAATGTTTCATTATTTTAACTGATTTAAAAGTAAATGCTAAAGAGTGTTGGACATTTGTAGTGCTCCAGTTGCATGTTTGGAAGATTTACGACTGGGGCTAGCAAAATCCTTATTAATATAATTACATGCTGAATTGCAGGCAAATTCAATATGGTTATACATAGTTCCTCATGGGATCAGAAGCTTGATGAATTACATCAAGCAAAAGTATGGGAATCCTCTAGTGATCATCACTGAAAATGGTAATTGATCTTTGTAGCTCCCTCTCTAAATGGGAAAAGAAGTTGTAATAATCTTTACCATTATCTGCTCTAATATTTCTCTTTTTCTTTCTTTTTGGCAGGGATGGATGATCCAAACAACCCATTTATCTCCATTAAAGATGCTCTAAAGGACGAGAAAAGGATCAAATACCATAATGACTATCTCTCAAACCTGCTAGCTTCTATCAAGTATGTAATCCAATACTGTCTTGGTTAGGGTGGTAACATTAATCAGGTGTGCACAATTTCGAGTTATATTGAACACGACGTGGAACCAGAAAGTTATGAAACCCTGAAATGGGTAAAGACTGGTTTGGTTGAGTCAGGTTCCGGTGTTCATTCTACCCTTCGCCGCCCCTAGTTAATGTTACCATCTCCATCCATATTTATCATGATGTATTCATATATAGGTGAAGGGGGAGGGGAAGAAGAAACTAATTTAGTTAGTTTTGATTAATGCAGGGAAGATGGGTGTAACGTTAGAGGCTATTTTGCATGGTCTCTCTTGGATAACTGGGAGTGGGCAGCCGGATACACATCTAGGTTTGGCCTCTTTTTCGTGGATTATAAAGACAACCTGAAGAGATATCCTAAGGATTCTGTCCAGTGGTTCAAAAAGTTCCTAACCTCTACTTGAAAGTGATAAGTTGATGCCTAGTCTCTGGTTGCTTTGTGTTTGGAGAGTTCATGTATAACCAAACATTGAGCATAAAAGCATATTTTTATGTGACCATCAGAATAAGTAGGGCTGTCAATTCTGCCCTCATGTTAGGGTACCCGACCCACCCGGTGTTAGACATATGTGCTCTGCAAAGTCAAAATTACTTGTTTTTATGCTTTTCATTCTATAAAGTTAATATTTCTTGCACATGCATTATTTATGGGTAGTAATATTAATGCCTAGAGCATAAAGTTGGTTAGGTAACACTATAGAAAACCATACATAGGGTTTCAAACCAAAGGCATTCCAGTTTCTTGTAACTTAAAATGTTCTAAGCTATGGATATTGACTAGATATCATACTCTATTATGGCTTAACATAATTAGTGTTATATGATGGTATGATGTATCTTTATAGTAGAGAATGATGACTTCTCAACTAACAAGTGGGTATATATAACTATTATATGTATTGAATAAGATCGCTTAATAGAAACACTATGGATTGATCTAGGGGCAAAGCCCCAGGAGGGGGGGTCACCAAGTGTCCACACAGATTCACTCAAAAATTTTCAAACGGACACCAAGGTATGTTGAGGAGTGGGAGTTGAACATTGACCCACTTAAAATTTTCCCAACGGACACCAGGATATGTTAAGGAGTGGGAGTTAAACACACAACCAGAGGGAGCACATGGGGCAGTTTATACCTTGTTTAATTATTTAACATGCTATAGTTTTGGACAAGGGAATAGTGTCCCCTAAACTTTTAAACAATTATATTATATTATTTAATTATTTATTAGGGCATAGCTAATGGACAAGGGGCTCAAACTTTTGAAAATAAAATATATTTTTTATACTATGTTATTTTTAATTATTTAAAAGGGCATATCCATAAGGCAAGGAGATAGCTGCCCTGTTAACAAAGACAAAACATAGGCGTAAGATATGTAGTATGGACGAAATGGCCAACAAAGTTAGTCGTAAAAATAAAATTTCTAGGGGCTTCGCCCCCGATCCCTTAGACCCAAAATATTTTCTACTCGCCTAAATATTTTCCACAAACCAATCAATATTTACTAATATTTTTAAACAATCATTGTGTACCCCCTATAATAAAATCCTGGCTCCGCCCCTAGATTGATCACTATCAGATTAAAAGGTAATCTATTAATATACAGATAGACCTAATTAGAGATTAACATCTTATCTTGCATTGTCTACATGACTTTGATGTTGTCAAACGTTGATATCTAATTAAGTGTTATATATGAGCACTTTGGGTCATGTGCATGATGTTTGAAGGAGTATGTAAATGCTCGACAAGCAATCCATCGATCCTATAAAGGAGAATAATATTAAGATGATTTTAATCTATTTCAGACTCAAAAATCCAGCCAGTGTTTTGATAAAAAGAGTTTTATCGAAAGTTATATTTTGATTATTAAAATATATTTATTATTATATGTTTCCTTTTTTTAGCAAAAAGTTTATCAACCCGGATTGCATTAAAAAATATCATGGATAAACTAAGTCAAGGACCTGATAGTGATTCTAAACCAATTTTCTAAGGGCTTATATGTAATATTATTTGATGGAATGTCTAAATTGAAAAGTAATATGTAAAACATATCCCCACTGGTAATTCTCTATTCTATGAGGATTAAATTATAATGTAGTGATGTTTAATTTACAATTTGTGAAAGTTTATGGTTTTATAGGCATTCGAACAATGGCAAAAAACCAAGAGCCCCCTTAATCGAACCGTACAAGTCTCATCATTTGGAGGCAAGATCGTTAATATGTAGAAGAAAAAAGCGCCACCTTGTCACGCCATTTCGAAGCAATGATGAGGCCTGCATTGGCACATTAAATGCGCAAAACGCTCAAGGCTAGTTACGAACGTATACATCTATCACTAGCTGGAAGCCACCAAGGAAGGCGCTCTAGCTTCTCAATCATCGAACAAGCCCAAGGCCCAGAGAAGAAGGGGCATTTGTAAGGGTAAAATTCGGTAAAAAGCACGAGAAGACAGTTGGTAGAACCGACTTCAAAACCTGATCAAGAATGTCTTGACCAAGCTAATAACTATGTCCTAGCTGATTTCTACCTCCCTGGTCCAAGGTCCAGCTCGAAAAGGAGTACCCAGAATTCCTGACCTGATCTTCAACTTAGGAACCAAGAAATCCTCTCAATCCCCAAGCTGCCACACCACTAATTAGATCACGTCACATCCTGAAAACCTCGCATCAAATCACGACGTTCTACTGCTAAACATGAAACTTTCTCTATGTTCTTGGCCACGTAAAAAAATGTGCACCGTAAAACTCTTATTCTATTAGGACATGCAAATGATCGAAAAGACAAAGACAACTTGTCAACCCTACGATGGAGTCCTTGGGTTTCCGAAATGAACTTGTTATCCTCATCACTAACCTTCCTCCATTATCAAGTCTTGTGCTGACTTGATTGTCGGAGCATCCTTGTAGGTCAACCAACCACCACATCACGAGAAGACAGATTTTGGTGGGAACATAAAAAGGAATCCAAACCGTACGATGGAGTCCTTGGGTTTCCGAAATATGAACTTGTTATCCTCATCTCTAACCTTCCTCCATTATCAAGTTTTGTGCTGACTTGATCGTCGGAGCATCCTTGTAGGTCAACCAACTACCACAACTACCACATCAGGAGAAGATAGATTGTGCAGGAATCAGAATTAGACTAGTGGCCCAAGAGGTATCAAATTAGGTATTTTCCCCGACAATCAGAAATTTCAACAATTAGATTCTACCACATACATGTACCTTTGTACAAGCATCCTAAAAAAACTCATTAAGCAGTGATCAATCAAAACCCTTTTTCACCTAAACAAAATAACGATGTACAATGGAGATCAAATTAACGACTATATTCAATCCGAATTTCAATAAAGTATTTGTGCTAAAAAAATAGTAATCTGTAATTTTTCTTTACGACTCAAATGAGCAAAATTTCTCTAATGAAAAGCAAAATAACCTGAATTCCACCTCAAATGCACTAACAGCGATGATTTTCTACCCCGTTAACGAAATAATACTTACTATTCGGTCCTCAAAAAATTTGTAAAAGGAAAAAAAGTAACATGATCAAACAAGAACTCGATTAAAATGGCAAATGGTCACTCAAAGCATATATTTTTCATTGAGATATTGGAAAGTACTTGAGCTGCATTTCATGTGAAAAGTACTTGAGCTGCACTACACTATCATTATCAAACAAAAAAGAGAACTGTATAAATTACACGAAAATGGTATTATACAAATAAAAATCTGTATGTATCATCTCTTCTCTGTAAAAAAAAAAATAGTCATCCTAGAACTTCAGTCAATCTTAGCTTTTGCTACACTTTAAAAAATCAAAGTCAAAACCAGTCAACCATTCTCCTTAATGCTGCCTTCAATTAAAATATTTATAGTTTTATACACATCCCTTTTAGTATATAAATGGGTCATTGTATCATGCCACTAACTTCATAGCTTGAGGTTATCTATACTTCTTATTCTGTCATTGAAGCTAATTTAAATATAAGGAAATATAAGGAAACACCTATTAAAATAGAAACATGTTCAGATTTAGATGACAAATATAGAGGTTAAGCAATGATAGAAATAGCTCGCATCTAACAGATGGTTATGTAAATTCTGGTGTTTGTCTGGTCATGGAATATAGTTTGTGTGTTTTTTTTGGGGGGGTAAGGTAGCGAGCACATGTTCGTTCGTTGGTCAAGACTTCCAATGTATAGGCTGCCTCTTGGATTGGATGAGCCCCAAATGAAATACAGATCTGTTATAAGAGGTGTTCAATTCCAGCACACCCACTTCATCAACACTAACTTGTCAGTACAAAAACCTGAAACAGAAAAATCTGTATACAAAATATATGCAACAAATATCTCATCAAACAAATTAAGATGAGATATTTCACACCATATCCTCTCTATCTAAAAAATCACCACCAAATGAACCACAAAAACTAACATATTGTCTTTGGGAAGACAATCTTCCATCTACCCCCTCACACTCACCCTCGACATCAAAAGACAATAACTTGGGTGTCTATTAGAGCGTATTAACAACGGATATTGTAAAGGAGGAGTTGTTAGGTGGAGGATTGCCATCTTTGACTTGATCTAATCTGCCGCTCAACTTTAGTTCCGAACTGGGGAGGAATATCCCATCGCTAAACCCAATCCAAATGGACTACTAGCTGCGGGGAGCAAGAGCGCGAGAGAGGCGAATGATGGAGAGAGAGAGATACAGAGCAGACCTTGGTGGGTTTCTCACACCCCCTTGTAGTCGACCATCGGGAAAGATACCATCATAGATAGAGATGTCAACATTGGAAGAACGGAGGTAAGTGGAGGGTTGCTCCTCACACCCCGAGGCTTTTTCATATTGAGGCGCTATTTGTCTGCCCTCAAAAATAGTTCTGAGAAGTGCATTTTTTTTTTTTGCTCCTTAAAAATTCTTCCAGAAATGATCAGATTCCCAAAATTGTTCCATCTCGAGTGATGTCAAACGCATTTTTCATGCTACTATTCCTCGGAGTAAAGAATTGTTGCCTAGGAGTGATGCCAAACAACACCTTAAACTCGTGTAAAATGTTCCTTGATATAAGGTTTTTTTGGGGACGAGGGTGTCCGGGCTCTTAGAGCACCCGACTAATCCCCCAGGCATGTGCAAACCCCCCCCCCCAATCACACGCTCCAGGTAAGTAAGGATAAATCCTTGAGGGTGTCCAATAGAGGAAGGGATTCGAACTCAAGATCTCTACTTCCTGAGGTGTGATCTTGGCCAGCCCCCCCCCCCCCCCCCTAGAGAGAGTAGAAGAACCAATTTCAATTTAAGTGGGCAAGGTGAGGCCCCAATATGAGTTGAACTTAGTTGGGTAACATTGTATTGGTACTTGATAGAGGTGCACCACTAAGTTTCACTCTTACTCCGCTCCACATTATCCATTAGCTATTTCCTATAATTAAAACCTGTCAATATTCTTTATAATCTATGGTACCTAGAGGCTTCAACATGCTCAAAATACCCATATCAACATTCTACTCTACTTATACTGCTACTGGATACACCATTTACACTTCTAAAAGATATGGAGTATGATCAAGAAAATGTACAACAACAAACATAATAGACCTTCTGTAGAGACCTGGAATTTATTTCAAGTTATTACCTTGTTTAATAGGGGTATAATGGTCAATAATATGTCCTTATGTGTATTTAATGATAATTAAATTATATATGGTGTTTAACAGGCTTAAACAAATGAAAAAGTAGGAAAAAATAGAACCTCCAATAGATCAGAAGTCACCCTTGATCAATCGGACAACACCAGAAAAGTTTACTGTGAAACTCCGATCGATTGAAGCTTACTCCTGATGGATCGGACCGTGATTTTTCAGGATTGTTAAATGCGCGATTTTTAGGGATTTAACCCTCTTCCCTATAAATAGGACACCCAAATTTGAAGATTTTTAGGGTTTTGAAATACTTAACCTAATTTTGGAGAGAAGAGGGGAAAGGTGGGATTTTGCTAAGGGTGCGTTTGGATTTGTTGAATTGGAATTGATTCAAAGAATTAAATTCCATGGAGTTAAAAACTACTGAATTGAATTTCATGGAATCCAGAATTCTATCGTTTGGATGCACTATTGAATATATGGAATTGGATTGCAGAATCTTCAATTCCACTGTTTGGATAAATAAAAAAATTATGTGAAAGTGTTCTCAAACTATAAGACATCATCCATTATATTAGATTCCACAAATACATAAATAAACTATATAGTAATACATCTACACGTACAGATACATTTGCACAATCAAAATAATAATAGTATTAAAAATGTGTCCAAAATCATTCATACTAACACTGCCACTAAAACACAAACCTCATTAAAAATGTGTCCAAAAGCATATAAAATATGATCACATGTCTTCTGAAGTATATTGAAAAAATATTTCATGAGTAAACTACTAATATGGATCCTAATAAAGAGGACGACTCAAGAGCAACACTATCCAGTTCTTCTTTTCTTCATCAGGAAGATCTTTTAACAAGCGAAATTCTTCAACTTTCCCACTTATGAACCTTTGGCATGCATCTAGACATTCCGCACTAGTAAGGTCTACCACCTTAGAGACTTCTTCATACACTTCTTTTGCACAAAGTCGTTCTCCTTTAACTGACATATATTTTTTAATTGATTCTGCCATCTCTGCAACACCAGCTATTTCTACTTGTCTTCCCCTCTTCTTTGTGGTTGATTGGGATGATGTGGATGTTGCAGCTCATGCTCGTGCACGTGTCGTAGGGGTGTTGATAGCTTCATTGGCACCTATATCATCAAGCCCCAATGAGGTTGGTTCTACATCACCAGTCTCTTCATCTATCATAACTTCATCAGCATCAGCAGCATTCTTTGCACCTTCCCCATTTGCTTTATCCTTTCCAAACAATAATACAAGATCGTCCCAATTTTCTATGGCTTTATAACGATAGGGACCAGCATTAGGATTTGACTGTAGAGAATACAAACGAGTATAATTAGTAAAATTATCATAATAAATTTAAATAATCAATTAATTAAGAAGAGTTAATGCTTGGTATGATTTATACCTTAACATATGCATTCCACACATTCTCATCATCCACGGTTATCATTTTCTTGTGTGTATCCCATGAGAATCCACTCTGCTTGATGATCTCGCTAACAATGGTATAATGTTTTCCCCAACTTTTTAGCCTATTTTTGACGTTTTGCTTGTTGATGGAAATATTGAATCTTGCATTCAAGGTGTTCACAGCAGCTCGGTATGCTGGTGGCTTCCAACCCGGATCTGCCTTGTTGCCTATGGCCATTTGCAAATAGAATTTCAACCAAAACATTGTCCATAACGGCATTCCAAGGGACATATTTTTTTTTACTTTTACAGTTTTGTTCTCCTTGAGATATGGGTACAATATGTTCCATCCCTATTAATATCAAAGTAAACCAATAACTCATGATAAGAATCCAAATACATTGAATGCAGATTATCGCAAACACACTATAATTCAAAATAACATGACCCCAAAACAACTAATGTTAAATTTAACGATCTGAAAATAAAATAGAGTAAAAATCTAATACATCAACTTTAAATACAAGGCAAATTGTTATCAATGACAAAAAAAAATCGCATTAAAGTTGGTGTCGCTGAGCCTGATAATCATCAAACATCTTCTTAGCCAATGAATCTCGAAATATTGTCCATTCAGTTGTATTTTGAATGGTTATGATTGAATTATCGGCATCATCTGTAACTTCAGAAACTGACATAGTTTCTAACTCACTCTCCACATCTCTCAATAATAAATCATTTGGCATTTCATCCCGTATAAAATTATGGAGGATGCAACATGCATTGATTATCCTATTTTGCGTTTTTACATCATAAAAACTAGCAGTGTGTAGTATACTCCATCGTTTTTTCAACAAACCAAATACTCTTTCAATCACATTCCTTGCACTTGAATGTCGAAGGTTAAATAACTCCTTATAGTTGTTTGGAGTGTTACCCCTCCATTCATTGAGGTGGTATCGAGTCCCTCGATAGGGAGCTAAAAATCCTAGCCCATTAGTATATCCCGGATCTACGAGGTAATACTTACCTACAACATGAAATTACTTATATTTCAGTGATACATGATTTTTCATTATTTATAAATTATAAAATTACTTCTTAAAGTTAAAGACATACCTGATGGGACTTGGAGGCAATTGCACCTACGCAATGCATCTCTTAGGACTCGAGAGTTTGACGCGGTTCCCTCCTATCCAGGAAGTACATAGATAAACTTCATGTTAGGATCACATACTCCTAAAACATTCATACTAATATCGTACTTTCTATTCCGATATCTAGGTTGATCTTCGATGGGAACAGTCAAATTAACGTATGTGCCATCGAGTGCTCCAAGAGAGTTCTACCAAATTAGTTAAAGCAGTTAGTGTAATGTATAATTTCATAGCAATATAGATAAACTTAACACTTAGAAGTTTTCAAGTACCTTAAACCACTTCCACTCGTTAATATCATGTTCATCAAGTATCACCTCGTGCAACTTTAAGAAATCCTTGTGTAGTCTAAGTACTGAGCGCAACACATTCTGAAATTGTCTACTTACCGTTACCCCTGAACGGCGATAGAAAAATTTGATTGTACTATTCTTGAGGTTGTGGGAAAGGATATGTAAAAACATTGCCACAACTTCTTCAATTGACACATTTCTTGTGGCTATTAATCCCCCCTTATCATGCAAGAGTGCACGCAATTTTTTAAACCCCTCCTTGGTAATATACGCAATTGTTCTAGACAGGTAGATTGTCGTCCATTATATAAATTATTCAACCAATTTCGCCTCTCTTCTTCCCAATCGATTGATGGTTCTTTTATAATATTACGATGGTAAATTGTTGTTATTACCATTACAATAAAAGCAATAATGCTCAAAATAACATCCATTTCCTCTTCCTCCTCCTCTTCCTCTCTTGCACGCTTTTTTCTTGTACGAAGTACTGACAAATCAATCCCATTATTAGTCATTTCTGTTTAGAAACCGACTTTTTATTAGTACTAGTTAGCCCAGGCATGTGCAAGGCACGTGAAGCGTTGATATATTTGGTAAAAAAAAATTAATGATTAGATACAATAATAATATTTGAAAGTTGTAATAAAAGAATTAAACACAAATCAAATATAGTGTTTTTAACCATAAGTTTAATCTTTTCTATTCTTCATTAAAGAAAAAAAAATCACATTATAAAAAAAATCTCACACTGGGTATGAAAACCAGAAGTCAAAAAATTAATAGAGAAATTAAATAGTATAACCACAAGTCAAAAAATTGATAGAGAAATTAAATAGTTGACACTTGCCTTGATGTTAGAAATTGATAGAGAAATTAAATACCAAGCAAACATGTCACTGGCCTTGATGTTATATGGAGCCTATCAATTCTGTGAATGTGTGCAGGAGAAGTATTGGTTTTGGGCGAAGCTTATTAGGGTTGAGGGTGTGTGTGGTTGTGTTTGTGTGTGTGAGTGCGTGAGTGTGTGGTCTTCTTTCTTAACTGTAGCTTCGCCTTGTGGCGTTGTTACCTTAACCAAAAAAAAAGTAGTGGTTTGGGTTTTGATACTGATTAGCAGCAGTATTACAAACTTCATCACCTTGCACTATAACTAGTCCCTCCCTTCTATAGATCTAGAAACTCAGTTTTTGTCTTCTTGCTAAATGACCCTGCAACCCCAAAAATAAACTTGAAGCACAAGCTTTTTGGGTTAAGGTAACAATACCACAAGGCAAAGCTACAAGTAATAGAAGGGAAAACACACACCACTCACACACACACACACACACAGCCACACACAAGTTTACCATCCAAAAATTTGATGCTAATAGAAAATCTGAATATAATGTTATATGAGCCTAACCATTGCCGTTTCAATACTAAGTCAAAAACTCACAAGATGAAGTGAATCAAAATCTGGATGAAATTTCAATATCTAGATTTAATGCTTTGGCCACCAATCTGGACTGGAATTTCAATATCAGAAACTCATAATATTTTCAGATTTACAAGACTGGAATTTTGGCCTCTGATCTGGATGAAATTTCAATATCTAGCAAGCTCTAGCTAATGAAACTAGGGTTTCAATCGGTTCCTATAATAATGGATGGGTTGGGGTGTAATGGATTGGCAACAAGTAATACAAAACATGCAAACAGTCCGTTTCCTCCTCTTCTTCATCAATCCATGCTAAAATTGAATGAGGGATCAAGATCAAGAAAAAACAGAGCATAGCAGAGAAAGAAGAGCGTAGCAGAGAAAGAGAAGGGGAGAGGAGTAGGATACCTTACCGAGTGGCTGTAGCCTTTGGATTCAGAACAACTTTTTTGCGAGTTGAAGGAGAGCGATGAGATGGAGAGATGGGGAGATGAATAGTTTTTATCGGGCTCACTTTTTATCCAATTCCATAACACTATGGAATTAGCAATTAAGACCCTTCCACAAAGGATTTGAGATCTACATATTTAGCTTATGAAATCACCATTCTAATTCCGTGTGGATTTTGTGAATCCATTTCCATTATTTTTATCATGTTTCCCAAACGAAGGAATTGGAATTGTAGGATGGAATTGATAATTCCTTTCCCCAATTCCACAATTCCAAACGCACCCTAAGGGAAGAAGGATTTTCCTTAAAGAAGAGGGATTGAGCTTGGAGATTTTTCTAAGGAGAGTTCTTGAGCTTTTGGGTTGAAGACAAAATCTCTAACAAGGTAATATGGATTCCTCACTATCAATGTCATGAATCTTTGATGTTTTTAAGTTTTAGAAATGAGATTCTATGCTAGAATGAGGTTAAGCTTGATTTATTGAAGAAATGTTTTTCTATTCAAGTCTTTATCATAATAGTAATATAATGTGGTGAAGGTGTTGGATTAAATGTGGAGGAAGTGAATGATTTGTAGTTGTGTGGACGGAATAAGGAGGATGGGATATGTATGGGAGTTTTGGATGGATTGATGTACTTGTTTTATTGTTGAATGATGAGTTTTTTTTTATGCAAATGATAATTTAGGCCTACCATTTCTATGTTGATACATGTGTACATGACTTGTGTTGATCTATAATGATGTTTTGCATTTTACATCGAGACACCATGATTATCCATGTTCTACTAATGATTTCATGAAAATAATATGCTATGATTATTGAAAATGATGTATGTTAAATGCTATAACATGTGAAAATGAGGTATGTTATATGCTAGGAATGTTAAGAACCTCTTATTGAGACAACACAATTATGCCTGTTCTATTGATGATTTAATGAAAATAATATGTTTTGATTATTGAAGCATGATATTAATTTGTGTGTAGTGATTTATTGTCGGATAAATAGGCTTGAATTGCAATCTTGTGGTCTAGGTCTTTTATCATGACTGTGTACAATGCTATGATGGATTACCGGGGTACTTGGTCGATAATCTGAGATATTATTTAAGCAAGGATTTGTCACTCTTCACTCACGACTTGATGATTAATGTATGATGTTAGCCTTACCTGTAACGATGTATTGTTGAGTAAATAAACCTTGGAAATTCAATCTCATGAGCCTAAGTCTTTTATCATGATGGTTATGGGACGTATGATGGATCATAAGTAAGAATATAAGTACTACACAAGCTTCACCGCATGATTGAGTTTTGCACTTGCCCAAGTACCACCAGTCTAAGATCATGGGTTATGTGTATGAAAGTAAATGAACCATAAGTAATTGCAAGAGCACCGGAGTAAAGTGCTATAGGATGGTACTCGGTATGTAGAGTATAATAATCTCTTTCACCTATATAGTGAAGAGTTATTTTAAGTTAATACTAGTGATTATGCATGCAATGTTGCTCACATGAAAAATGGAAGAAGAATGATGACTCATGAAAGAAAGGAAAACAAGTAAGATAAGGAAAGAAAATGATAAGATAAGATAAGATAAGAAGAATGATGAATTGATTATGATGCTTCTGCACTCTGGCTTACGTATATCTTTATTGTTCAAATACCATGATGAACCTGCTCATATGAATAATGTTATGAAATGCTATTATGGACTTGCTTATATGAATAATGTTACAAAATGTTGTTATGATCTTGCTCATATAAATAATGTTATGAAATGCTATTATGAACTGCTCATACTAATGATTGTGTATCCATGATGAATATGCTATGTCAATATTCTAATATTGCTAATTAGGATTTTATATTCACCAAGCCGCTTGTTGCTCAGCCGATATGTTTTCATGTTGGTAGATTTAGGTTTCGAGATAGCAGCAGAGCCGTGGTTAGAGGAGAATTACGGCATTGAGGAAGAAGGTGATCTTCCCGAGGAGGGAACGAGAGACCTTGACCGCTTTCCTTATTAGTAGTTGTTAGACTTTCTTTTTGAATCAAAATGTTGTAATAGATGTTGATGTTGATGTTGATACAAGATAATATTTTGATGACTTATATGTTAACTTTAGGGTTTGAGAAATTATGTTGAAGGATTTGGTGTTATAAAATCAGTGGTTAGATAGGCTTGTTATAGAAATTCAAAAGATTTATATATATATATATATATACACGTTTTTTGAAGAAATTTTCTGGTTCAGTTTTGTATTGCCTTGCATGCTTACAGGTTAATTTGGGATAAGCAGTGTAACAGGCCTAAAGTCTCATTGTAGCCTAGATGGGATTTTGGGGCGTTACAAAGTTGGTATTAGAGCGAAGGCATTAGAGTCCTTAGGGATAAGGCACTAGGAACAAAGAGTTTTACTCAATCTAGAAGAGCAACATTAGAACTAAGAGATTTGGTTTTCTTTTAAGCTTACGCTTAAGGGTAAGTAGGTGATATTAGAGGAGAAACCTCGAGCAAATAGGATTTAAGTTCCTTTAGGATTAGGATTAGATTCATTATAAGTCTAGGTCAAAATTGTTTTCAACTTGGACTTATGGTTCATTGTTTGCTTTCAAGACTTTTGTCATGAGACACAATAACCAAGGATGATATTATTTAATATTATTATTTTAAGTATGAAATCTCTATGATGGTTGTAGATATACCACTATATGTTACATGTTTGTGCACTTGTTTGACACACTTAATTAAAATAACATTTAGGCCCCCTGTTAGTAAATGGCTATCTAGCCCATGTGTTGATCGACACAGGATGAACTCATTCCTTCGCCACATATAGTTTTGTACAAGACTTTCCTCCGACACCAAGCCGTTTAGACCATGAACTGTCCATTGCCACACAGGTTGGTAGTGCAGCCATCACAAATAGAGTCCATCGCTATTGTGCAATTCGGATTGGGGAGCACAAGATTCTAACTGACCTGGTCATTCTCGAATTCCAAGACTTCGATGTCATACTAAGCATAGGTTGACTTTCCACTTACCATGGCCACATTGACTGTTTCAGAAAGATGGTTAACTTCATGCCAGTCAGTAAACCTATCTCTCATTTTAGAGGGTTGAAAAAGAAAGATCTAGCTCGATTCGCGACACTAAGTGTTGCTACCTCGGAGGTACAATGACCATGGCTACTATTATCTAATATTATTGTATGTATTAAATCTCTATGATGATTGTAAATATGCTATTATATTACTATATGCAAAACATGATATGCTATATGATATATGATTGTGTACCTGATTACAACACTTAGTTATGTACAAATCTTATCCACCTTACTGATTAATGAGTATTTAAAGCATGTGTTATAAATGACACAGGTTCAACACATTCCTTCGTTACTTCTCGTGTTACTAAAGATTTCCTTCAGAACCAAGTCAACTAGACCAGGAATTTTCTGTTTCCAATCCGATTGGCAGTTCAATGAGCACAAGCAAGGTACACCATGCTTGTGTCATCCGCATTGGACATATGAGTAGTTCCTAAATCGATGTATGATACCGACATAGTTGGATAGGTTTGTTAGAGCATAGGCTTTTTGTGTCATTATATGCTAGGATAAATTTTTATATGATAAGTAGTTGCACTTGCACTTCAAGTCCCCCACCCTAATACTCGAGACTAAGATTTGTGTAGCTTGTATTTTTGATACCTAAGTTTGAGATATGTGGTCATTATAGTAGGAGACATCAGTCAGGTGAATGTTGGATAATCACTAAAAGGTGCTTCTATTGTGGAGATCGCAGACATCAGGTCGATGATTGTCCTCATCGTCCACAACAAGCCCAACCTCAGGGAAACATGCAACAAGCTAGGCATGTTCCTTAGTAGAGGCCTCCATAGGATCCTAGGCCGCAACAGTAGCAACCCCGTCCGAACACTCAAGGTAGAGCATTTTCCATTTCAGAGCGGGATGCCCAGGCATCTGATGACTTAGTACAAGGTGTGAACTACTTATGATACTAGCAAAAACCCGTGCAAATGCACGGGGTGTTGAAAGAAAATTAATAAATGAAAAAATGGATACAACAATGTGATGAGAAAATTTAAAATAGATAGTAAAAAAAAATTCAATGGGTCAAAAGTTTTAAAGATGATGGTATTTTAAATAAATAAGTTATTTAAGTAATTCATATTTTTTTTTAAATTAAATCAATTATTAGAAAGAAAAGTTTACATTGAAGAGAAAATGTTAGTGTAACAACCCCAAATCCCACCTTGAACAAAATGGGATCTTGGCTCGCAACATTTCTTAAACCTGCATAAATTTCATGACATAGAAGACATACTAACACGAGTCTCCAAAAATGAGGATGATAAAATTTCGATATATAAAATCAAACCATCCTGTACAACTACATCCAATCTAGCCCACCATAACCAAAATAGTCTAATATCACCCACAAAAGTAAGGCAATCTAAGCAACATCCAGAAGTAACCTAAGTCTATTACAATACTTTTCAAAAGTAAAAGAAGGCCTAATCGTATAGCCATTTATCCAACTCTCGAGCTTCCTCGACCGGAGGCTCACCTTTTTCTTCTTCCTCGACGTAACTCTCCTCAATCCACGGCTCCGCCGTGTATTCCTAGTTTAAACCTGCCAACAAGAAGAGGTCAACTAAGTATTGAAAACACTCAGCGTATATACTGTCCAACTAACAACATAACATTCATGTACACTATCAATATCAGAATCCGATTCATATCAACATAATCAATAACAGTTTCATATGCCATAAACATAATCAGAGTACGAAAATATGCTAGCATACATATCATCATCTTGACTCGTATACTTGTGTGACTCTTAAATATATACATGTACGAAACATATGCATGAATCATACGTGCCCATGATGACCAACTGATCCCGTAGATGCATGATTCATAGTGTATTGTCCTGTCAACGCATAATTTATAGTGTTTTGTCCCCTCAACGCATAATTCATAGTTTTTTGTTACATATCGCGGCAACGTATAGAGTGGTATGTTCGTAACTAGGGGATCATTCTTTCATAGCATAATATGTGGCATGTATATGTTCAATGCATAATCTTGTGAGACATGTGGATCCGTAAACCTTACTTCTTACCTTGCAGGTGAAAATGTGCGTAAGTGTCGTGATTGGAATTCAAAATGGGTCATCCTTTAGATTCCAATCTTCTACCAGGAAACTCCGCTAGGTTACATCTCCCTGGTTAGAGAATTCTCGACATGGAAGACTTCTTCTATGTTTTGACCTAACCGAATACCGATCACCATACAAGGTAGATATGGCATATTTTAACACACCAAACATTAATACTTCCTTATTATAATTATGCATTTCTTCTAAACATAATAATAACATAACTTCACACTTCACTTCTATAATCCCTTCCATTTCACCATCCACCCATAAATTCACCTAATTAAAACCTATTCACCACACACATCATCCATAAACCATAGACATTCATTCAACCCATCCACCATAGCATTCCCATACTCCATTCATTTTATTCATAACATTCAATTACAATTTCATTTCCAATATAGTGAAAACCAAATCAATAGAATCCCCAAATACATATAAAATCCACATTTCACATTCCCATATCATATTCTGTGCATAATCATGGAAAAACTTATATAAACCTTTGTATTCATCTTTCTAGAGCATACAAAAGCATAATAAGGTTAGACTGGAGAGTATATTGACCTTAGGGATCGTTCCCTTCGATCAAAAGCACTAGATGAAGCTCCTTGAAGCTTTGGGGTTGATGTCCAAGTAAATCTTCTTCTTCTCTAAGCAAACTCCTTCTCCTCCAAGCTAAATCCTCTTGAAACCCTAGGTTTGTCCCCAAATCTCTCTCAAATTAGGTTAGAAACCATTTAGAGTCTAAAAATCTCAAATTAGAAGTGTTATTTATAGTCTAGGGGTTTAAAACTCTCATTTCTGTAACTCTTTTAAAAACCTGAATCGCAATTTGCGATCGATCGTTGCTCGCCTAGCAATCGATCGTCGCATCCATTACAATCGATCATCAAAGAAACTGAAACATTCCAACTTTTCTGGTTTAGGGCAATCGATCGTCACATTAGTATGATTGATCGCACACAAAAACATAGGCTTACCCAGTTTTCAAGTTCTTGGCGATCGATCGTCGGTTCCACTGCGATTGATCGTCAGCTCTGATTTTTCACCATTTGATCACTTAAACAATTAAACCACTCTACACCGCTTAGATATAATTAGACATGCATAAAAACATAACAAAAGACCATTCTACTCCCATTAAACCAGATAGAAATGAAAAATCAGATTCGGGTCTCTATATCCTCTCCCCTTAAGTAAATTTCATCCTCGAAATTTATGTACCTTAGATAAACAAGTGCGAGTACTTTTCGTGAACTTCATTCTCTCGCTCTTATGTAGCTTCCTTATGAGAGTGGTGCTCCCATTGCCAGAGTACTAGAGGAATGACTTTGGTGTACAGGACTTGCTCTTTCCGGTCCAAAATTTGAGCCGATTGTTCAACTAGAGTAAAATCTTCTAAGATTTCCAATGGATCTAAATCAATGACGTGTGAAGGATCCGAGATGTACTTCCTCAACATAGAGACGTGGAAGACATTATGCACACTCTCCATGTGGGGCAACAATATAACCCAATAAGCAACTTCTCCGATCCGGGTGATGATTTCAAAGAGACCCACATAACACGAGCTGAATTTGCCTCGCTTGCCAAATCACATCACATCTTTCGTAGGTGAGATCTTCATGAATACAAAGTCCCCAACTTGGAACTCAAGGTCTCTCCTACGAGTGTCAGCATAGCTCTTCTGCCTACTCTGAGTCATTTTTAACCTCTCCCTGATCAACTGAACCCGGTCCACAATCTAACCCTTAAGCTCGGGACCCTTAAGCTCGGGACCCAGAAGTTTTCTCACACCTTCATCTCAACACAGCGGTGAATGGAAACTTCTCTCATAGAATGCCTCAAACGGTGTCATCTGAATGCTCACTTGATAGCTTCTGTTGTAGGCAAATTCGACCAATGGAAAGTGATCATCCCAACTGCCCTAGAAGTCTAACATTTAAGCTCGTAGCATGTCCTCTATGATCTGGTTCACCCTCTCAATTTTCCCATCTGTTTGTGGATGAAACGCTGTACTGAAATCCAAATTGGAACCCATGGCTTGCTAAAAGATCTTCCAAAATCTGGAAGTAAATCTTAGGTCTTGATTAGATGCAATACTGACTAACACTCCATGCAAACGGACTATCTCTTTCATGTACAGATTCGCAAACCTGTTGTGATTGTACATGGTTTGATATGGAAGAAAATGAGCTGACTTTGTCAACTTGTCAACAATGACCCAGATAGTGTCAAAGTTCTTCGCTGTCCTTGGAAAATCAACAATGAAGTCCATTGAGATATTTTCCCACTTCCACTCGGGAATAGGAAGAGACTGAAGGACTCCTCCGGTCTTTGGTGTTTAGTTTTTACTTGCTAACAAACCAAACACTTGGAAACATAAGTAGCCACATCCTTTTTCATATTCCTCCACCAGAAGTAGTTCTTAAGGTTCTTGTACATCTTGGTACCTCTCAGATGGACTGTGTACTTAGACTTGTGTGCTTCATCTAGAATATCCCTTTTCAACTCCTCATTGGCCGGAACACAAAGTTTATCCTTGAAGGAGATCCCACTATTTCTCCAGGAGAAATCCTCAAACCCATTGCTAATCAATTTGTTCATAACAGCATGTAGTTCTTCGTCGTTCCACTGCATGTTTTTAATCATGTCCAAGATGGTTGGCCTAACCATGATGTTAGCCACCAAGGCTCTAGATGCTCCAACACCGAAACTTATGACAAGGTTAGACACATCTTTAAGTAACTTCCATTCTTGGACCATTAGATGGGCCAAGAATCCCGTAGGTCTTCAGCGTAGCCCATCTTCCACCACATTTGCTTTTCTTTGTGGTATTTGATTAAGCAGTCACAGTCCTTGAGAAATTTCACCCAGCGGCATTGCCTCAAATTCAGCTCATTCTATAAGAACAGGTACTTCAGGCACTTGTGATCGGTGAATACTTCAAACTGTTCACTGTACAAGTAATGTCTCCAGATTTTTAGAGCGAAAACTACTGTTGCCAACTCCAAGTCATGGGTAGGATAATTCTTCTCGTGATCTTTTAACTTTCGAGAAGTGTAGGCAATGACATTCTCGTGTTGCATGAGAACACATCCTAACCCAATGAGAGAGGCATCACTATACACTACTAAACCTCCACTACCAGCTGAAACTGAAAAGATCAATGCAATGGTGAGGCGCTTCTTCAACTCAAGAAAACTCTTCTCACATTTTTCATTCCACTCGAATTGGGCATTCTTTCGAGTTAGATGAGTGAGTAGTACTACAAAAAGGAGAATCCTTCCACAAATCTTCAATAATATCCAGCGATTCCCAAAAATTTATGGCTCTCTGTGATGCTTCTTGGTCTTCCTCATCCTTTCTCTACTTCTATCTTGGAAGGATCCACTGAAATACCCTCTCCTGACACCACGTGGCCTAAGAATGTCACTTTCTCAAGTCTAAACTCACATTTACTTAGTTTAGCGTACAACTGATGCTCTCTTAGCGTTTTCAAGATAGTCCGGAGATGTCTTTCATAATCCTTTTATGTTTGAGAATATATTAGGATATCGTCCATGAACACTATCGCATAGCGATCGAGAGCTACCCTGAATATCCTGTTCATAAGGTCCATGAAAGTTGCCGGTGCATTGATCAACCTAAAAGGAATGATTAGAAGCTCATAATGCCTATATCTGGTTCTGAATGCAGACTTGGGAACATCCTTGGCTTTAATCTTCAACTTATGGTAGCTCGACCTCAAGTTGATTTTGGACAAGTACTTCACTCCTTGCAACTGATTAAACAGGTCATCGATCCTTAGTAACGGATACTTGTTCTTAATAGTGACCTTGTTCAGTTGCCTATAGTCAATGCACATCTTCATCGAACCATTTTCTTGTTTATAAATAAAACTGGGGCTCCCCAAAGTGACACACTTGGGCGGATAAACCTATTGTTGAGCAACTCTTGAATGCTCCTTTAACTCCTTCAACTCTACTAGAGCCATCTATACGGTGCCTTAGAGAAGGGTGCTGTACTCAAGGCTAGATCGATTACAAATTCGATCTCTTTATCAGGTGGAAAACCTGGTAAGTCTTCAGGAAAGACATCAAAGAATTCCCTCACCACTCGAATATTGGAGGAGTCTAGTACTTCTAGTGTGGAAATGCTCAAAGTTACAAATCTAGCTACATCCCTCTTGTTCAAACCTCAGAAGTGGAAAGGATGTCCATCAATTGGCTTGAAGTTAACAATTTTCCCGAAATAGTCAACGTGGCAGTGGTGAGCAGAAAGCCAATCCATGCCTAGAATAACATCAAAGTCCTGAAATTCGAGGATAATCAAATTGGTTGGCATCCAATGCTCCCCTATCCGAATTGCACAAGAGCGATAGACTCTATTTGTCATGACTGAACTACCAACATGAGTGGTGATAGATAGTTCACGGTTTAATAGACTTGGTTCAGAAAAGAAAGCTTGTGCAAAACTGGGTGTGATGAAGGAATGGGTGGATCCGGTGTCAATCAATACATAAGCTAGACAATCCTTTATCAACAAGGTGCCTGGATTGGATACATAACTAAGTGTGTCAAAACATGTGCGCAAATAAATATCATATATATAGCATGTTTATACACGGTTACAAACATCATAATCTCACAATCAAAATAATACCATACATCATTGAATTTCAAACAACGTACCCTACACCACGTCGTCAAAAATGCCCGTGCATCCTGCACGAAAGTAGCAACTACTCGACCCTGAACTGGTTGGTGGGACTGTTGGGGCCTCTGACCCTAAGGTGGCCTCTTCTGCATGAGCTGCCTAACTAGGGGTCTAGCTCCCTGAGGCTGAGTCTGCGGTAGCATCTGCCCATTCTGAACTAGGTAATCACGAATCTGATGCTCTAGGCTACCACAATGAAAGCATCCTCCTGTACCTGCTCGGCATTCACCAGGTACATGCCTCTTATTGCAAAAACTACACAACTCATACGTCGTCGCCCATAGAGTAGGTAGGGTAGTTCGTGGTGCCTGAGGGGTAGCACGAGGAATGGTGGGTGCAAATGCTGGCCTCTAGTACGGGGTCAGTCTGGCCACCGGTGTTGAGCCTGCCATCCTTGGCCTCTTGTCCTATAGCCCATATTTGCCTTCCTTCACCCCCTCTTTCTCAAAAACTTTACCGATCTTCTCTCGATAATCAAAGCTCGCTCGCTCACTTTCCAACATGTTCCAAAACGTAGGATCTCTACCTTGTCTCGGATGTAATCTCTCAAATCTCACCTTCATGCTCTCCTTATTGATCAAATGAGGTGCAAACCTAGACAGCTCTACAAATTTGGCTTTATACTGAGCCACTGACATGCTCCCTTGCTGAAGAGTAGAGAACTCTATCTTCTTCTGTTCTCTCACCGATGTCGAAAAATACTACTCATAAAAGACATCAAGGAACTCTCCTCATGTTCATGCCTCCAGCTCGTACTCCATTCCTCTTCCTAGCAGCTACGCTCCACCAATGTTCTGCCTCACCTTCCATAACAAATGAGGCCCATCTCACTCTCTGCTCATCAGTGGCCTCAAGCATAGAGAATATCTTCTCCAACTACATGATCCACAGCTCTGTCACTAACGGATCCGTGCTCCCATAGAAAGCTGGAAGACTCATCCTTCTAAAAGCTTCCAGTCCATTCTATCGGGGTGGGTGGATCTCAACTGGCCTATCTTGTCTTCTTTGTTTGGCTACTAGTATGGCAGTCTGCTAGGCTATAATCTCTGCCTACTAAGTCATGGTTGTACCAATAGCCTCTATAGTTCGACTCACATTGGGCTAGTAGGTACCCCGCCCCCTTCTCCTTAAACCCCTTTAGGTTCCTTGGTTCCTTCCCTATAAAACCAAACACCACCTCTAGTGAATACAGTCTGCAAAATCCTAGAAAATCCCAGGTGAAGCCCTACTGCGAAACCAAGGCATTAGACCCTTGCCTTAAGCTTCCTTGAATTCCCAGGACCACCTTAGCCTCTCCTTTGCACTTGGGCAGCACTGCCAGTGTATATCACAACTGTGCACAGGCTCCACTTCAATCGGCAAGAACAAAGCATAGAGTAGGGGGCACCCCACCCACTTTTTCTCCTGCTTATTATTCATGTGAGCCTCTGGTCATCTCCAGGGGATCTTTTTTGCTTGTTTGTTTGTTTCTAACATCAGCCCAAACCCAACAGGGTGTTCATCCACCTTGTTCATAGGTGTGGTGAACCCCTACGGGTATACCCAGCTTACCAAGGCATGACAGATCTTCACAGACCTTCTAGGGGTCCCTCAGATCATGAGGGAACCCCTAGACACCTCTGTGCATAGCCCCCATGGCCACCATCCCAGTTTTAAGGAAAACCAGGAATGGCGGTAATCTCAGTACCGCCATTCCTGGCAGTCACTGTTTAAGTTTCGTTTAGCCTACTTAGGTGGGCCCTGGTCCATGTCCAGGGCCCAAGTTGGACTTCTCTCACCCCCCTGGACAAGACCTGGTCCTTCCAAGTCCTTGGGTTAAGCCTAACCATGGTTAAATCCAAGAACAAGAATATTGTGCATATTGGTGGTACTCCTTCTACCGCCAATACCCATTTTGCCTATTTTGGTATTAGCGGTAAAATAACTACCACCAATATACAGTTTCTTTTACAGCATGTTTACAGCTCTATGGGGCCACTCCAGGCATCCCCTGGGGTCCACATAAAGCCTGACCTTTTCCTGGACCTCCCTCTTGGTCTCCATGATCTCAAACCCCCTTGGGTTACAGTTTAACCCTAGTTAGTAATGGCAAAACCACAGTTAAAAATACTATTCCTAATGTCGGTAATCCAATTACCGACATTAAACTTTGTTTTGATTTTAGGCTTTTGCAAGGGCCTAGGCCTGGTAGCAGGCCACTTTAAGCCCTGCCTAACCTCTTGGGCCCACCTTGGACCTTACCAGACCCTTAACCATGGTTAAATAGACCTCCAGTTAATATTTAACTGTGGTTAAGCACCCCTTAACCCTACAAATTTTGGGAAATTAAACAGAAAATTTCTAAAATCAATCAGACCATAAAACTAACTTTGGTCCTCTACCTAACCCTAGTTAGCAATCCTAACCACAGCTAGAACCTCCTTAACTTCGGTTAGCAACCCTAATCGAAGTTAACTTCGGTTTACAGCCTACCGAGCCTGAAAACCAAGTCTACTAGACTTATCTCGGCCTACCGGGCCTCCCCTTAGCCTATCGGGCTAAAACTTACTTTCCCTTGACTATGGTTAGCAACCCTAACCACAGTTAGTTCGGCCTAACCCCGGTTAGCAACCCTAACTCGGGCCAGACTCCATCCTAGTCTACCGGACTATCCCTAAGCCTACCGGGCTTAAATACCTTACACTTGACCAACCTCGGTCAATCGAACCCATGTCTACCGGATTAGTCCATGTTAGCCACCCTTGGTGCACACACACACACCCCTAGCCTTGGCATAGGCTCATGTGCCAGAACTACGCTCGGTCTGATCTCACCCGGTGAGTACGTAGGCAACCTAACCTGGGTTCGACCTCAGTTAGTTTTTCCTTTCTTGGATTAGTGTTAACTTAAGCACTTTGGCATTCTAATCATGATTAACTTTAATTGGCTTAAACCCGAGGAGTATGGAACCGTTGTAAAATGGAAGCTTCGGGGTGCCTAACACCTTCCCCGGACTTAACCGAACCCCTTACCTTGATCTCACTCATAGACCAAGATATTATCCAAACTCGGGGGACTTATCCCTTCTGAATGAATAGGTGGCAACTCTTACTCATAAAAAACCATTTCACACCCGTGAGGGTACACAGGTAATTACACAACATCCACATCCCTTTGTGAGCCTTCACGGAGAGATTCTCACGCTCACAGCTCTGGCGACTCTGCTGGGGATCTAATATGTTATTAAGGTTCAACCAGGAACCCGAGTTTAAGCCAACTAAACCTTAATCTTAATCAAAGTGCCTAAGCATTTAAACTAACACTAATCATTTTTACATCTATTGGTTAATTGTGTACTGTTCATCCATACATGTCATAGTAGTGTAATTATCTCATTCAACCCAATAGACAGACTTATTACGTTAATGGCTGCTGGATGATTATCCTCAATGTCAGTGACTAAAACTTCTTGGA
The DNA here is from genome assembly GCA_015143295.1 of Tetracentron sinense. Classification (NCBI taxonomy): domain Eukaryota; kingdom Viridiplantae; phylum Streptophyta; class Magnoliopsida; order Trochodendrales; family Trochodendraceae; genus Tetracentron; species Tetracentron sinense. The sequence continues at coordinate 22,136,898 of CM026573.1, forward strand.
GGTCCGCAGAGTTACTCATGTTGGGTGATTGCCCCCAGGAAAGGATTCTGAACGCTCCCGCTTACACCAATCGTCCCTTTTCAGGTATGTTCTATACCAGGGAGTCGGATATACGGTGTTAAATGATCCCCTCATCCTGCTAGGAACATACCTGCATCAAACCAGCATTCATACATGTAGTCTAGGATAGGGTATAGCCTACAAGCAGCCCATCCAGGGAGAGCTACTATAAACCCTAACCTGCTTGCACCCTATACTTATCCCCAATCATAGTTGACTACCCGGGCACATTCTACACGTATAACCACCCACCCAGGGGGATGTAATGGGCCAAACCTGTGCTTATAATAAACTACATCAAACTCTGCTTCCCGACATAGCATATAGGGTCCAAAGCCCAGGCAGACAGGCCTTCACTAGGCCTGTCCCAACCTTGATCTGATAGGTCCCTCGGTTCCCAGTAACCTGAGCTAAAACACGTCGGACCTCCATTCTTCTGCCCTATCAGATCTCATATGCCTTATCACACCCAATCAAAATCAAGAATCAAAAAAATATTATATCATCATTTGCATATACACAGTGCACTCATAGAGTCTATATATTATTATCCGGGTAGATGACAGGTCCATCAGGGATTGTTCAGTCAATGGGTCGACCATCAAGACCCGTGAATCTAACATCTCAGGGGGCATGTGATGACAACCTCCAGGAAGCAATTGGGGCCTTTACCTCAAGTCAGCGTCTCGCCTGGGCTCAGTACTACAAAATCGGGACTATCCTAGACCTATATGTGGTTAACCTAGACTCGCGCCTCATGAACACCGCTATCCAATGTTGGGGCCCATCCCACATGATATTCTATTTTGGTAAGAACGAGCTCTACCCAACACTAGAAGAAATTCAATGCATTCTAGGGTTAAACTTGGATGGCGAAGCCATAGTACCACGCTACAAGACAACATACCAGGCAGACCTATCCAGGTTCTTGCATATCAAGCCTGCCTACTTGTAACCCGGTCCTAACGGTTTTTTTGATCGGATACCCGTGTCTTTTCTCAAAAAGAGGTACAAGCACAAGTGGAACCCTAACCCCATCACAGCAAAACTTCCCGGTCTCAATGCCCTTGCACTGATAGCCATGTCTCAGCTAGTGTTTCCAAGGTGTCATTCTCTTGTTGAAGCAGTTTTGGTTAGGATCATCAAGGACATGCACAACTCCTGCTCAGTTGTACCAGTCATCCTAGCCGAGCTTCTCAAGGCTCTCAACCAGTCGGCATGTCACAGAAAGGGAATCTTCCATGCCAGTACACCTCTCCTACACCTCTAGTTGGTAAGTCACTTGCCTAGAATCATATCAGTGCCAGATGGTATCCACGATGCCTACAGTCTACCTCAGAAGATTTCTCAGAATCAAGGCCCGATAACAACTACAGACGTTAGAGAGCTCTACCAACTTCTCCAAGACCTGTCAGAGGAAGAAATCACTTGGCAATGCGATTGGCTTGTACTAAATAGGCTACCTCGTGTTGTCACCACCGACAGATGATGCATGATTCTTGCTGGTCTAACAGGCTCCACAATCTATACACCACTCCAAGTCCTCCGACAGTTTGGACTCCCTCAGCGAATCCCAGTGATAGACCGATAGGAAAATAATTGGATCACTTTCACAGTGCACTTCAACAACCTCACCCGACGCTTCCAGTCAACTTGGCACAGCTCCAGACGAGACCAATGGTCAGACTTCATGGTTACATCAGGGTCACCGACCAACTCAGCATACCGACAGTGGGCGGATAATCCTGATATTCTACCTGGCATGCCCGCACCCAGGGAACTACCCACACCAGTCGCAGCTCCATCACAAGGAACCATACCCTTAGCTTACATGGTGGTTCCCTAGACAGACCTCTTCCTGGAGAGACAGCTCCAGATCCAGCAGATATGGAAAAGGCTACAGAAAGCCCAGCATGCATTCAGGCAGTAGGAAGCGGAACAAGGCCGTGAACTCCAAGCCGTACAATAGCAGGTTGAACAATTGATGCAGACAATCCAGTCTCTTCACAGGAGACGTAGAGGTGACGTTAGAGAAGCAGCCGTCATCCGAACCCAGCTTCACTTCCACCAAAAGCAGCTTAATAGTGCAAAGGTAGAGATGACCTCCCATATCCAACAGTTTGGATACCGTATATTCAACACTACTGAGACCCTTACGTATATGGAGGTTGAGGTCACATCCCTCTAGCAACAAATCATGGATCTTTACGGTGTGCCCTGGCCACTTGACTTTGCGATCCCTAAAGGGCCTACCTAGGATCGAGTCTTTTTCTCTCTATTTGAGTCACACTATCCCTGTACTCACTGCACTCTTCATGGATAAATGAAAAATCTTTTTTCTAGCATCTGCTTCTTGTCATCATGCATAATCATGATTAGCCATTGCATTCTTTTCAGTTACATGAGCCGACCTGTGACTCGTTCTCTGACTGCGATTCTCGCAGAAGCAGCAGCCACAGACGCAGTCTTGATAGAGGTACCAATCATAGAGTTAGTATCTTGCACAACTCAATCAGAGAGCAGCTCTTACACAACACAATCAGAAAATAGTTCAAAGTCGATGGCAAAACCTACAAATCAGCACCAGCGAACCAGTGAGATCCTGCAGTCACATGACAAGGACATGCAGTCATGCAGTCAAAGCTTGATAGTGTTCTGAAATCCCTGAACACTCTTATTGGTTCCTGAACCGAAGAAATCTCTACCTAGATCCCGACTGAAAAACCAGCCGATCAACCTATACCTGAGCCTCGTCCTCCCTCCTTCATTATACCTAACCCTATACCCGTAACAGGTGGAGGAGAGGAGTCTGACCAGTATGAAGAGTAACCCAAGGCCTCACACGTCCACCAGGACCGGCCCTCATCCTCAGATCCTACCCCTTCCTTACAGGACGAGATCAAGCAGATGAAAGAGGAGATGAGAAGAATGAAGGGTGCATCCACCAGTATAAGTCTACCACTGGAAGACTTAACTTTCTCATTAGAATTTGTTGTTCCTGCAGGTTTCAAGGTCCCAGACTTTGACAAATATGACGGCTCAGGCTGTCCAAAACAACACCTGCAATTGTACTTGGGAGACATGCTCCAACACAATAGAAACCAACCTCTACTCATCATGTACTTCCAAAAAAGTCTAAAGGGGGCAGCCCTTACATGGTGGATGTATGTAGACAAGAAGAAGGTCAAGACTTGGCAGGATGTCATGGACAGCTTCATAGAGCAGTACTCCTTTAACCAGGAGCTCCGCTCTTAGAGGAGCCAGCTCATATTCGCTTAAAAGTGTTTGTTTTTCACTATTATCCTTTGAGAATTATTGAACTCTCCTACGTAAAACTTTTATTTTTACAAACCTTTCTACATAAGAGTTTTATCAATTGAATAGAACACACTTTTCTAGTTAAAATGGTGTATTTGCATAGTTTAAACACATTTATGAAAGTCTAGATACTGAGTCTTTTCGATGAACCCTCATTACGTGTTTTAACTGTCTCAGGAACCCTAACTAGATGATTTTCAAAGATCGGAGGCCGTAGTTAAGCATCAAAGCCCATTACCGAAGACTAAAGAGCCAACAGGCTATACCAAGTAGATGCAGGCCAAGTATGGGCTAAGCCAAGAGATCACAATTACATAATGAGGCCTAGGGAGCTGAAGAGTCGATTTCCAAGAAAGAGGACTTGAGTAATAAAGATCACTATACAAGACAAAAGAAAAAAGCTTGCTTAGTTGGTGAAATCTATGGGAGTCTGTGTTAGAGACCAGGGTTCAAAACCCCCTGCCATCATTTTCTCTTCTTTTTCTTTTTTATTTCTCAAAACCCTAATCTCTCTCCCCTAATCTTATTCGTCAACCTTAATCATCTTAGCCGTCCATCCTTACTTTTCAAAACCCTAGTTAGTTCAAAAACCCTAATCCCATCTCTTTTTCCTAAACCTAGCCACCACCTTCTAGTAAATCTTAGCCACCCATATCACCAAACTCTAATCCTAGCCACCCATCTCATTTTCTTTCAAAACCCTAATCCCCTTCCATTTCTTACTTTCTTTCTTAATTTCTCTCCCATCCTAACAACTCACTTTTAAAAAGTGAAACCCTAATTTCTCTTTTTCTCTACGAAATCCTAGCCGTCCATCTCATCACACCCTCTTTCTCTCCAAACCCTAACTATGATCCTATATAACCTACACCATCTCTTCCTCTAAAAAATGGTTCCTTCCCCCCTAACTTCTCTTCTCATCTCTCTTTCATTTCTCAACCCCTTTTCTCTCTCTCTCTCTCTCTCTCTCTCTCTCTCTCATCTCACGGCTCTCTCTCTCACCTAAGGAGTTCTAAGGTCTCCGCAAGCTCACGGCATCACCATTGTCTCGCTCATCTCTTCACGGCCGTCCCTACGCCTAGAGCTCTCACCATTTGTTTTCTTTTTATTTTTTTTTCTTATTATTTGATGTTATTGCATTTAATTCAAATTTTGTAGGTGACTTTTTAATTCAATAAATAAATTTTCATGTTTGTTATTTCATGCTTGCCATCTTTCATTGTTTAGTTTGATGCTTTTATTTCATTTCATTAGTAGTTCTTGATAATCTCTTTTAAAAAAATGTTTTTTTAAAAAAATAATCCACCCTTCTCATCTCTCCACCATTTTAATCTTTTTTTTTTTTTATTGCACTAACCCTACCAACCTTGAGTGAGGATTCGACATCCGTAATACCATTGTGCTAATCTTTGCATAATTCATATTTTGCAGGAATTGAAAGGAATCGGATAAAAAAATAATTGTTGAAGTAAGGAGATTCTAGACGACGGAATTACCTACTTTCACCAGCTTGAGCAGTTAATCCAATGTTACAATGAATAATTTCTAGAGTGCACCACCCGCTGGAGGGAAATGGCAACAAAGATCCCGACTCCTATCCCTAAGGAAGAGCTGACAGGCATATTCATGGGCACTCTAAAGCAGCCCTACTCTATACTCATGGTGACTTTACCAGTGGTGGACTTCGGCACCATTGTCAAGATAGGTGCCCGTATCGAGACTACCATCAAGAGCGGGGCCATTTATTCCAATCTAGGACTTGTTCCCCCCAAAGCGACAGCCTCATCCAGCAGAAACATCAGTCCCAGAGACCACAGAAAGAAGGAAGATGTACATATGGTTGCCTCTACGGTACCCATCCGACTACCAGCTCCAGCAGCTCGGCAGCAATCAGTTGTTAGAAATATCTAGCCAACCCAATAAGCCCATGGGCAAAATCGTCCTCCAAGAAACTTTACCCCTCTTCCATACACACTCAGCCAGTTGTTGAAATTTCTCACCAAGCAGAGTCTTCTCGATTTAAGAGGTCCCACACCTCTTTTACCTCCAGACAAACAAAACAAGAACTACAATACCGATCATCACTGCGCCTTTCACAAAGGCCCAAGCCATGCAATAGACTACTGTATAGGCCTGAAGTGTGTCATCCAAGATCTCTTGGATTATGGAAGGGTTGACCTGGCCCCAGCAACACCAGCATCAATCAAGTGCCACTACCCCCACATAACAATCAAATCAATTTTATTCAGTGGGAAAAGCTCAGGGCAGGGCAGCCAGGACCTAGCACACCCGTAGTTGATGACGGTATCATCAAGCCCTCTTACCAATCACCTGTCATAATTCCCTTCCCCCAGTCAAACATACAGACTATTCAGTCTCCAACCCAAATACCTGTCCCCGAACAGATCGTCTATACTATCCCTTGCCTTGTAAATTATCCTACAGCTCCAGCTCAAGCCTCAACCCCTTCAGACCCTGTCTGAATCTCCTACATCCTAGAGCCTCCCTTCAACCTCAACTGAGTACCCGGTCCCCGCTCTCTCATCTTTGAGAGCAAGAGCATAGCCAACCTAACCAAATTTGGCCGGGTATATTAACCTCCCGTAACTGAGCCGGCAAAGGTGAAGAGTACAGAGAAAGAGAAAGCAGGGTGTTAAACCTACAGAACGAAGCAGCTGACTCAGCAGTTTTATTGAAAATCCTAGAAAAAGTAGAGGAATTCAATATCGCTCAACAATTGAGCAGGGTCCCAGCACAGATTCCATCTTAGGTCTTCTTCTCACTTTAGAGCATCACAGGAAGAAACTGCTCTGAGTATTCAGCAATGCCCACGTAACACTAGACATAACGCCTAAGAAACTAGGGCAAATGGTAGGGCAGATCCTCGAACCCAGAATCATCTCTTTCACAGATGAGGAAATACCGGACAGTGACAAGGATCATACCCGGGCTTTGTACATCGCAATTCAGTGCATGGATAGAATGTTATCATCAGTGCTCATCGACAATGGCTTCGGCCTGAATGTCTGAACACTTTCCACACTACAGAACCTGGGTCTAGACCTCAGTCAAGTGAAGAAGGGACCCATGACCATCAGGGCCTTTGATAACACCACCAGGCAGAACCTGGGGACATCGATTTGACTATCAGGATAGACCAGCTCAATTCTCAAAAAACTTTCAGGTTGTGAACGTGCCAACCTCTTTCACTCTGCTCCTAGGGAGGCCTTAGATCTACGCGGCCAGAGCCATTCCCTCCTCTCTACACCAAAGAATCAAGTTCATCCAGGATGACCATCTAGTCGTCATCCCTTCTGAGGAGTTGGCAAGTTCCTTTGGGAACGTCCAAGAGTTGAGGCAAGGCACTGCCTTTAGGACATTTCAGTTCGAGCAGGTTAGTTCTATCGCCCAGTTAGAATAGCAAAGCAAACAAGCAGTACCACCATTTGTTAAAATGATGGCCAAAATGAACTACCAGCTTGGGTATGGTCTGGGTGCCAGGAATCAAGGTATGAAGAAGAGATACACGCCTCCTCGCTATACACTCCCTATGGCTTGGGAGACAAGCCCAAATATGAGGACTACCTCTCCAAGCTAACTAAGAAGAGTAGACAGTTGGCGAAACCTGAGACCCGACCACACATCTTTGTAACCTTCCCCGTGGGAATCTTTGAAACCTACCCAGAAACCTCTACCGCACCCGTTGCCTTAACCACCCTGCCCAGTACCAAATCTTTAGGAATTTCAGATCTAGAAGTGTTCAGCATAGCCCAGATGTTTAATAAGCTGACTGTCGAAGATGCTACTAAAGCAGAATATCCAGCGGGAGAGTAGGTCTGAACCCTCTCCAATAACGCCGAAGCGTCCTCCAGTCGCCAGCCACTGATCCGTTGGTGGACTGAGGCTCTCACCATCAAGGCCAGCCAGGGCCAGGGCAAGCACAGTACAGGACAGGTTGGTCCAAGACAACAGTGACCAAGCACCACCCTTCTCCTTTATCTATCTCTCTTTTGCTCCTATTTGTAAAATCCAAAAGTCAGACCACTATTGACCTCTTTTTGTTTGAGTCTTTTTATAACACTCATCTCTTTTAATGAAAATCAGATGTTTTGACTCAAAAATCTTGTTTTAAAAAAAAAAAACATTCCATATCGACCAATAACGAAATCACACAGACTCTTCCCCTGGAAAGCCTAGTGTCCTCAAGCCAACAAAAAAAATCATCAATCATAAGCATGCTAAACTGAAGCTAATTGATTTGCCACGAAATTGCCTCTGATAGGGCTACCCCTCAAACCCTCCTTGAACTCTCCGAAGTAGAGTATGATTCAGAACAGGAAGAGGAACCACCTCAGAAAATTCTGGACCTCCTTGAGCACAGTGAAGGACTTCTGCAGTCAAACAAGGAAGACACCGAGACAGTAAACCTTGGTTCTGAAGACAACCCCCAGCTAGTCAAGATCGGCGCAAGCGTGAGCCCGCAACAAAAAGCAGACATGATCATTTTTCTGAGGAGTTACAGTGACATCTTTGCCTAGTCTTATGCAAACATGCCAGGCTTAGACCCAGCATTGGTGGTACACAGACTGCTCCTGAACCCTGAAGTCAGACCAGTTAAGTAGAAACTGAGACAGATGAGGCCCGAATGGTCACAAAATGTCAAGCAAGAAGTTGAAAAACATATCAACGCAGGCTTCCTGGCAGTTACAACTTATCCTGAGTGGTTAGCCAACATCGTATCGGTACCCAAGAAGGACGGCAAGGTCCAAATGTGTATTGACCACCCGAATCTAAATAGGGCAAGCCCCAAAGGCAAATTTTCTCTCCCGCACATTGACATTCTGGTTGATAATACTATTGGGAACGAGACTCTCTCATTCATGGATGGTTTCTCCGGATACAACCAAATCTGGATGGTAGAAGAAGACATGGAGAAAACCTCTTTTATCATACCTTGAGACACATTCTGCTACAAGGTCATCTCCTTCGAACTCAAGAACGCAGGGGCCACCTACTAGAGGGCCATGACAACCTTGTTCTACGACATGATCCACAAGTCCACTGAAATCTATGTGTATGACATGATCGTCAAGACTCCTACTATCGAGCAGCACCCAGAAGACCTGAGGAGACTCTGTGACAGACTCAGAGAGTTTGGCCTGAGACTGAATCTAGCCAAATGTGTCTTTGGAGCCTCATCAGGAAAGCTCATTGGCTTCATAGTCAGCAAGAGAGGCATCGAGATCGATCCAGCTAAAGCCAGAGCTATCATTGGAATGCCACCACCTCAAACTGAGCAGGAAATCCGTGGTTTCCCAGGCAAAATTCAGTACATCAGTAGATTCATTTCTCAGCTCACTCCAATATGCGAGTCGATCTTCAAGCTTCTCTGGAATAACACACCGAAAGTGTGGACAACAGAATGCCAGGAAGCCTTTAACAGAATAAAGCAGTATCTTCTGAATCCTCCAGTACTTGTGCCTCCTACGCCAGGACGGCCCCTGCTACTATACATCTCAGTACAAGAAACTTCCATGGGGTTCATCCTGATACAACATGACAAGACAGGCAGAACAGAGTAAGCCATCTACTACATCAGTAAGGGCCTACTAGAGTTTGAAGAGCGGTACAATCCTCTTGAGAAGACATTTCTGGCACTGGTCTGGGCTACTCAGCATCTCCGGCATTATCTGCTTTCTTACCTAATAATCCTAATCTCCCGGATGGACCCACTCAAGTACTTACTGGAAAAGTCAACCACCACCGGAAGGACTGCCTGATGGCTTATGATGTTGTCTGAATTCGACATCACGTACATGACACAGAAGTCAATCAAGGGGCAGGTGATAGCAGATCACCTTACCCACAATCCAACACAAGACTACGTGTCTGTACATAATCGGTTTCTAGACGAAGTCATCCTGTATGTAGAAGCAGATGAACAAGAGTACTCCGGCTGGGAGTTATACTTTAATGGAGCTGCCAACAGTCACGGTCACGGGGTAAGAGCAGTCCTGATCTCACCTAAGGAAGCACACCTCCCTATCTCAGTCAAGCTGAAGTTCAAATGCTCCAACAATGAGGCAAAATACGAGGCGTGCATAGCCGGACTGAAAGAAGCCCTGGACATCGGGATTGAAGAGGTAGACATCTACGGTGACTCATCTTTAGTAATCTGTCAGGCAAATGAATCTTAGGCCATCCGAGAAGCAATAGTCTCGTAGGTGGCCTACCTCAATCTGCTAATCAGTCAATTCAGAAGAATCAGCTTTAGCCACTGGTCCAAGAACCAGAACAAATTCGCCGACGCACTGGCCACTCTTGCTTCTATGGTACAGATCCCTACTGACATCATGCACTGGCCATTGAAATACAGCAATAAGAATAGCCTACCTACTACCTTCAGATCAAGGAGGTATCAGACAACAAGTCTTGGTATGTAGACATCAAGCAGTACCTCGAGGACGGGACCTTCCCTCTCGATGCTACCAAGACAGACCACCGAGCAATCAGAAGACTGGCCATGTAGTTCATCCTATCAGAGGGCATCTTGTACAAGAGGTCGCCGAACCTACTCTGGCTCAGATGCCTAGATACCAGTGAAGCAACACAGGTAGTTGAAGAAGTTCACGGAGGAACTTCCGGCCTATACGTGAACGGGTTAATGTTATCTAAGAAGATATTGAGGCTACGCTACTACTGGTCCACCATAGAATCAAATTGTTGCAAGCACGTACAGAAGTACCACCAGTCCCAAATCTATGTCGACAGGGTAAATGTAACGTCAAACATGCTACACAATCTCACTGCTCCTTGGCCATTCTCCGCTTGGGGCATCGACGTAATCGGATCCATAGCTCCGAAAGCATCCAACGAACATCGATTCATTCTGGTAGCAATCGATTATTTCACAAAATGGGTCGAGGTAGCCTCTTATGCTAGTGTCACAGCCTCAGTGGTTTAGTGTTTTCTAAAAAGGGATATCATCTGCCGATATGGGATCCCGTATGAGATTATAACAGACAATGCTCTCAAATTCTGTAACAAGGGGATGACTAATGGTGCAGTCAAAGCCGCAAACAAAAATCTGAAGAAAATCATCGAGAAGATGGCCACCAAGTACTCTGCCTGGCATGAGATGCTCCCCTATGCAATCATGACCTACAAAACGTCCATCCGAACCTCAATTGGGGCAACACCATTCTCTCTGGCCTATGGTATGGAAGCAGTCCTCCCTATCAAAGTACAAATTCCATCGCTCCGGGTGTTAATAGAAGCAGAACTCTTAGAAGCAGAATGGGCACAGACCCGGTATAAGTAGTTGAATCTGATTGAAGAATGGCGACTGAAAGCCATCAATCACTCTCAGGCCTATCAAAGGCGCATGACTAGGGCATTCAACAAGAAGGTCAAGCCAAGAAGTATCGAGATCGGTGACCTGGTCCTCCGAAAAATGTTTCCAAGCCGCCTTGACCCAAGGGGCAAGTTCACTCCCAACTACAAAGGCCCATACATTGTCTAAGACAAATTCTCAGGCGACGCCCTTCGACTTGGACGTATGGATGACGAAGACCTCCCAGAGCCCATCAACATGGACAAAGTCAAAAGATACTACGCTTATGGTCTAGATCCAATAGGCGCTTTACACTTGTAGTTTTCTCCGGGAATGACAAGAGGTCATCCTTAACACACTCTTCATCCCTCTTTCCTATAACCCATTTACAAATCAATGAAATTTGCTTGTTAGCCCCTCAAGCCTGACAGCCCATCTTTCATTACACCTTTCTAAGGACACCCTCCCTCGCCATCTGCGGCGTAAGCCTGAACTACGTCATGACCAGATCCTGCAAAGGGTACGTAAGAACCCTAATAAATTAGGTGCGGTCACACAAAGGGGGTATCCACTCCCCGACTCTCACCAAACAGAGTCCCTCTTTTCCTAAAAGAGTCATCAACCATCCCCCACAAAGTCACTCCCTAAGCAGAGAAAAACTCTCCCAGCTCCCCAAGCGAATCTATTCTCAATGGTACAAAATTTCTATCAAAAGGAAAACCCAAAATAGAAGTCGAAACATTTCAACAATCAGAGACTTCCCACAGAGGCAATCTCTCCGGACTCTTTCCCCAACAAAAAAGCCTTCCAGAGACAACCTCCTCTCAAAAATAATCCTCGGACAGAGACAACCTCTCTATCCTTAGCAGAGACGACCTCTGTCACCCTCTCTCAACATCCCCCAGCGGAGAAAAAAAAAACCGCCAAAGGCACAAGTCTTAAATAGACGAATTTCCTAGAGAGAGAAGTGTCTTGAAACAGAAGGGTTCCCCCCAGAAGGTGAAAATCAATTGTATCAAAACCCAAACCTCCAAGGGAGTGCAAATCAACAACAAACAGGAGAAATCCCAGGGTGTCCCAAACATCGGTCCCTCAGCCTACATTTTGTCCTACTACAAAGTCCTTCGAGATCCCCTAGAAGCTACAAGTGCAAGTGCAATATCACATTTGTATGCCCAGGAGAAATACCATCCTCAAATCCCTAGAGGAGTGCCATTCAGGGCAATGATGGGAGAAGACCTTTTCCCCCAGCAATATCAAAGCTTCCCCAGTAAGTCACGGGCATGAGTGAAAACCGGCAACGACCTCATTTCGCAAATATCACGCGATCCCCAGACCTAGTCTTGTGACTAGGGGTAAAAAATGGACAAAAATCAATCAGCTTCGCAGGCATGAGGAAAACCGGCAACGGCCTCATCGCGCAAAAATTATGTGAACCCCATGACTTGGTTATTCCAAGAGTAAAAAAAGGAGAAAAGCTGAAAAGCATTTTGGCAATAAAATCCTGCAACAGTCAGACTAGCCAGATAAATCCCCTACAGTAATCCCCAGTAGATAGCATGGAAGAGCAACTTCCCTGAAACTAGTCTCCAGTAGAGTTCAGGTCCCCAATAGTGATCTACGACAGCGTCATGTCCCATTGCAGATCCCCAGTAACGGTCTACAATGGTACCATATTCCCCAGCGGATCTCTAGTAGAAGCATCCAATTTGCTCCCCAGCAAGCTTCTCCACAGCAAGAGTCTAATCTACAGCAGTGACAAGACAAACATGTCTATCCATGAGCATCCCCAACGGTGACAAAGCCTCTTCTGGGTCATACTCTGCTCTCTAAGTGTAAAAGGCAGATTACATGATCCCTAAGCCCTGACTAAGGCACTTTCCTAGCAAAACTAATAGCTAGTTGAACATTCTTTCGGTTGAAACAAAAAATTTTTTACAAAGGTCCAAAACCTTTTACAAAATCTTTTCAAAAATAGCCCTCTTTGGTATCTATACCAGGTCACACCAGCCTGCACTGAGCAGCCCCAGTAGGAAAAAGCAAAAGAAGCCGACACCATGCATCCCCGCAAGTCGCAATCAGCAGAGTCATGGGAAAGCATTCTCGCCATTATCCCCTGCATGACATCCCTGCATAGCATCACACCCTGTGTGGACAAAATTCCTTAACGTCAATCAACTTGATCAAAATCCAGCGCCTCTCGGCCATTTCAATTATCCGGCTAGTACCTCTTGGACATGCCGCACTCTTTTCGACACCCCCGTGTGTCCTAGACATCCCGTGTATACTTTTATAGTGTATACCACCCGCATGTCACCCTTTTCGACACCCCTGTGTGTCCTCAACATCCCGTGTATACCTTTACAGTGTATACCACCCGTATGTCACCATTTTCTACACCCCCGTGTATCCTCGACCTCCCGTGTATACCTTTACATTGTATACCACCCGTATGTCACCCCTTTCGACCCCCCCATGTGTCCTCGACATCCTGTGTATACCTTTACAGTGTATACCACCCGCATGTTACCCATTCGACATTCCCGTGTGTCCTCGACATCACATGTGTACCTTTATAGTGTACACCACCCGCGTGTCACCCCTTCAACACCTTGTGTGTCCCCGACGTCCTGTGTGTCTTTTCGATCAAACTCGATCGAATCCCTCCCACCGATGCCTCCAGGCTATGCCATCCTTGCATCCATCACTCCCCAGTGAGTAGTCCGAACTACTCGCTCTTCCCAGCAGTGGCCATACCACTACACTCACCATTTGCACTGTATGCATACATGTCATCATACTGCATCCCTGTTATCCAAATCCGGTGTAAAAATAGGATGATTCCAGTCTTTGCCGTTCAAAATCGCCAACCTTAGCATTCTCCAGCAAAGAGGGGTAGCTGTAAGCACCAAATTTCTACACCCCATCTAACCATAGTTAAAATCTTTTAACTATGGTTACCCTCTGCCAAATCTCTCACAACCTAGGTAAGTCTTTAGTTAGCCTTAGGACTCACCTTGAGACAAACCCTAGGCAACCCTAGAACCAAAACCCTAACCCTAGCTAAACCCTAGGTAAACCCTAGACTCAACCCTCACCTCAATCTCTCCCTTCAAGCCTCTTAGTTGACCACCCCTAGGTCCAATGCCCTTCTCCCCCTTCTCCTTAAACCCCTTTAGGTCCCTTGGTTCCTTCCCTATAAAACCAAACACCACCTCCAGTGAATACGGTCTGCAAAATCCTAGAAAATCCAAGGTGAAGCCCTGCTGCGAAACCAAGGCATTGGACCCTTACCTTAAGCTTCCTTGAATTCCTAGGACCACCTCAGCCTCTCCTTTGCACTAAGGCAACACTGCCAGTGTGTATCACAACCGTGCAACAAGAACAGAGCATAGGGTAGGGGACACCCCACCCACTTTTTCTTCTGCTTATTATTCATGTGAGCCCCTGGTCATCTCCAAGGGACCTTCTTTGCTTTTTTTTTGTTTCTAACATCAGCCCAAACCCAACAGGGTGTTCACCCACCTTGTTCATAGGTGTGGTGAACCCCTACGGGTATACCCAGCTTACCAAGGCATGACAGATCTTAACAGACCATCTGGGGGTCCCTCAGATCATGAGGGAACCCCTAGACACCTCTGTACATAGCCCCCATGGCCACCATCTCAGTACCGCCATTCCTAGCTGTCACTATTTAAGTTCCGTTTAACCTACTTAGGTGGGCCCTGGTCCATGTCCAGGGCCAAAGTTGGACTTCTCTCACCCCGCTGGACCAGACCTGGTCCTTCCAGGTCCTTGGGTTAAGCCTAACCATGGTTAAATCCAAGAAGAAGAATACTGTGTATATTAGCGGTACTCCTTCTACCACCAATACCCATTTTGCCTATTTTGGGATTGGCGGTAGAATAACTACCACCAATATACAGTTTCTTTTACAGCATGTTTGTAACTTTGTGGGGCCCACTCCAGGCATCCCCTGGGGTCAACACAAAGCCTGACCTTTTCCTTGGACCTCCCTCTTGGTCTCCATGATCTCAAACCCCCTTGGGTTACAGCTTAACCCTAGTTAGCAGTGGCAAAACCACAGTTAAAAATATTGTTCCTAATGTCGGTAATCAAATTACCGACATTAAACTTTGTTTTGATCTTGGGCTTTTACAAGGGCCCAGGCCTGGTAGGAGGCCACTTTAGGCCCTGCCTAGCCCCCTAGGCCTACCTTGGACCGTACCAGACCCTTAACCACGGCTAATTACACCTCCAGTTAACATTTAATCGCGGTTAAGCACCCCTTAACCCTACAAACTTTGGGAAATTAAACAGAAAATTTCTAAAATCAATCGGACCATAAAACTGACTTTGACCCTCTACCTAACCCTGGTTAGCAACCCTAACCACAGTTAGAACCTCCTTAACTTCAGTTAGCAACCCTAATCGCAGTTAACTTCGGTTTACGGCCTACCGGGCCTACAAACCAAGTCTACCGGACTTATCTCGGCCTACCGGGCCTCCCCTTAGCCTACTGGGCTAAAACTCACTTTCCCTTGACTATGGTTAGCAACCCTAACTGCAATTAGTTCAGTCTAACCCCGGTTAGCAACCCTAACCCGGGCCGGACTCCATCCTAGTCTACCAGACTATCCCTAAGCCTACCGAGCTTAAATACCTTGCACTTGACCAACCTCGGTCAATCAAGCCCTAGTCTACCGGACTGGTCCATGTTAGCCACCCTTGGTGCACATACACACGCCCCTAGCCTCGGCATAGGCTCACGTGCCAGAACTACGCTCGATCTAATCTCACCCGGTGAGTACATAGGCAACCTAACCCGGGTTCGACCCCAGTTAGCTTTTCCTTTCTTGGATTAATGTTAACTTAAAAACTTTGGCATTCTAATAAAGATTAACTTTAGTTGGCTTAAACCCGGAGAGTACGGAACCATTGTAAAACGGAAGCTTCGGGGTGCCTAACACCTTCCCCAGACTTAACCGAACCCCTTATCCTGATCTTACTCATAGACCAAGACCTTATCCAAACTCGGGGACTTATCCCTTCTAAATGAATAGGTGGTAACTCTTAATCATAAAAAACTCTTTCACACCCGCGAGGGTACACAGGTAATTACACAACATCCACATCCCTTTGTGAGCCTTCACGGAGAAATTCCTATGCTCACAAGGGTGCTCAAGGGGAGTACAACCTATAAGAAGAAAGAGAAGAGAATAAAGAGAGAGAAGAAGGCATGATCATGGAACCCATCCACCATTCAACAAGAATATATATATATATATATATATATACATATTAAAAATTCATCTTCTATGAATAATTACATGGCTGGCAGATAACTTAGAAAGTCCATAACCTCAAAACTATTTCGCATATGGTTAAGGCCTCTATTAACATTTAATAAAAAAACCCTGGAGCAATAAATAAAGCAAGCATTTCAAGAATAAATACTTAGGGTTTTAGATCATCATTAAAAGAAAACTACTTTCCTTTAATGCTTAGGAAATCTTTTAGAGAAACAATTTCTCTTAGATTTAATTTAACCTAAAATTCATTCTCACATTCCTCAATTGATAAACAAATAGAAAACACCATATTAAATTCGGCTAGCTTAGGGATCTAATCATTTCCATATTATTTTGATCTAATAACTATTAAAAGACCAAAATAAAAATCAGCAAATTGTTAATTTTTAATATCACCTTATATTGATTCCAAAAATAAATTCAAAATCAGTAATAAGTGAATTCAAAATTTTCCATATGGGTCAACTGCTTTAGGGATTATTTGATTTAATAATTAAATAAAATAATACCCTAAACAATAGCATTAAATGTCAATAAAATAATTGATCTCTATCAATTAAAATTCACTTGAGATAAAACTTTGTATCTCAACCAATGGCATTCATGTAATTACCTGATTAACTATTAATCAAATAAAAACTAATAAATATTATGTAGCTAGTAATTCTGAGCACATGTAATTGATCCAAATCAACGACAATAATTATAGTATTCTTCTCATAAACTTTTTAGAGGACCATAAAGGATATCATAATTAACATTTAATTAAATGAAAGCAAATAATTAAACAATTTAATTCAATCTCAGCCCGTGCTCTCGAATCAAATAGTTAAACTATTTAATTAAATGATAGTCCGTTAAATGATTTAATAGCATCCCATGCTCTCAAATCAAATAAAGGAATTTAGGAAAAATTTAAAAACATCTTAGAAAATTAATTTAGAAAACACTTTTTCCCGCTTTAGATTTTCAACTCAAGTTTTGACCCACAAAACGATTGATTCTGGAACGAAAGTTGTAGATCTTTTCGATGGCTTCGAAATGATATATTGATGGACCTAAATCGGACTTATGGTCACAAAGTTATGGCTGAAATACCGAAACTGTATCGATTCTCCTAATCAATTACAAATCTGAAAATCCATGAATCAATTCAAATCGAAATAAGCTTTAATCTCCAAGAACGCTTAAGCAAATGTGTTAAACACAATGAGATTTATTAATTAACATTTAATAAATAAAATCTCATTGATATATGTTGGCCGAAATATCAATGGGTATCTAATTGGTCGAAATCGAAAGGAAAACTTACCAAGGGCTCTCAAGAATAAATTAAACAACTTAATTTAATATAAAAAGGATCTCTAAATCCTTAAAGAGCTTTAACCAAATTTATATCTCTATATACCTATCCCGATTAGAATTAAGAGAGGTTTTGAAATCATCCAAAACTGAAATTAGTATCAAACTAATTTCTAAGGGCTTGATTACTCCCTCAATAACTAGAGGGGGATCCCTTAACCCTAACAATGATTATCTGATCATCAAGATATTTAAGATTCAAAAAGATTCAATCCATAGGGTGGCCGAAATTCATTGAGGAGGTAATCTAGATATAAATATTGATTAAAATCAATAAAATCAAAGAGAAGCATAGCCAAGGCTCTGATAACAAAGAAAGTATGCCTCTTTTTAATTTTAGAAAAATAGTTCTTGGGGGGGCATACATCGAATCCAAAGATTTGACTAAGATTCTAATTGAATTTATTTAATGAATGTTGAAATAACATTCACCTTTGCGACTTTGAAATTATTAAGTTAAATCCACGTTAGAACAGTACTCGCAAAACTTCACAACTGTCAAGTCTCCTTCGCAATCCACACGAACCTTCTTTTTCCTTTAAAGCTTTCTCTAATGGAAACTAATAGCCCTTCCGAATTCCAGCTCTAAAATCTTGAACTAAAGATCCTTTATTGATGAACAAGAATGATTCTTCTTCTCAATATTCAAACTAGAAGACAAGAGAAAGGAGAGGAGGGATGTGACCGTACATCACTCAAAAGAGAGAGAGAGAGATGGGCATGAGGTTGGAGGAAGGAGAGAGAGAGCCAAAAACGTGGGGATCAATTGTTGTCCTCCCAAAGTGGGCGTCCACTTATTTATAAGCTCTTGCTTGGGTGGGTTGCAACCCAAGACTTCAAGTCCTAATCCAATTAGGTTTCCTCAATCATTATCCTTATCCATTAGTAACCAACTAATCTTATCATTATCTAATAAGGAATCTTTAATTAGTAACTAACTAATTATTGATTAGTAATAAACTAATGGAATCTCATTAAATTAGGGAATCTTTAATTAGTAACTAACTAACTAAACTTATCCAATAAGGAGTCATTAGTTAGAAACCAATTAAAATAAGGTTACTCCTTGAAGTGGGCGTCCCACCCTTGGTGGGCCCCACTTCCACATGCCACTTAGGGTTTCCTAAACCCTAAAGGTCACCTTTGATCTTTTATCAAAATCCCCAATGGGTCCTACCCATTTGGTTTATCACATCCAATGTGATTCCACCTATTAGAGCTTCACTATACCATATAGTGAGTACTTAGAGAAATTAATAATTAAATTAAAAGCTTTAAGAAGGTCCTAGTGTGTGAGATCTAAAGGGATCTCCTATTTCCAGTTGTGGAACCAAGTGCTTAACCTTTTGATTGAAGCATTGTTACTAGGAAACACTTTTCCTACAACTCCATTAGAATCATAGAATCTGTCCCTGGACTTCCACCAATCACAATAATGTCCATTAACACAATGTGACTAACCTCCAAAAATTAGAGAATTACTTGTAAGTACCATTTCACAATATATGTACAAATAAATCCTTCCACATTCCGATATCACATGTAAGCTTCCAGGATTGGAACAATTCCACTGTCTAGTCCCTAGCTTATGAATAGAACTCTTTCTCATAAATACTTTTTTATTGAACTAAACTTCCAAAACACTTTTGAAGAAACATTAGAAAAGAACTGACATATATATATCTGTATATACTTTTCCATATTGAAAATATCAACTTCGATAAAGACCATTTTACCGAAAAAGCACTAGTACTGGATTTAACAGTTCAATTCAACAAGTATCACCTTGATATCATTATCTCCAATTAAGGAGTAGCGGATTCCTTATTGAGTGTTTACACACTTCTCCAAACATTGTGTACATGACACAACGTCCCCAGAGTTAGTCCTATGAATTGGACATTGCCAATTGGCACATCAAAACTATATAGACAGATGTTTGAGAAGATGTTAACCTCTTAGGTCTAAGGATAATTTGTCGAATGGATAACCCTAATACAATCTGACAGTGTATTCCATAGGGTATCCACTAGTGACCCCGTTCAATATTATGTACTTGCTACATATACTCACATGTTGGTCAAGAGTCAACACTCTCTGTGAATGAGATTCATCACAATATCTTATAGAACTATACATGTGCAAGCCATGATGAAATACAGTGCTCAACCAGTACTCTAGAGGCTTCGAACAATATTAGGTTTACAAGGAACTGGAAAATCATATCTCCTCGCAACCTTTGCATGATTTTACTACAATGTTACCTATGGAACTTTATGTCATCATCAAGTGAGACAATAATTAATATAAATACCCTTTATAGTTAGTTGTGTGAATATGATGCTTGTCTAATCAACATAGAAAATTCTCTTATTGGCTTTTGAATGCATATATATCCAACAGAATATGCTAGCGTCATTCACTTTGCTCCTTGGGAGGCCGTGGATCCAAGCGGCCGAAGTCATTCCCTCCTCTCTCCTTTATAGAATTAAGTTCATTCAGGATGACCACATGGTCGTGATCCCATCAGAGGAGTTGGCGAGTTCCTTCAAAGACATCCAGGAGTTGGGGCAAGGCACTGCCTTTATAACATACCAGTTCGAGCAACTTAGTTCTATCACCCAGATAAAAGATCAAAGCAAGCAGTAAGTGTCGCCATTTGTCAGGATGATTGCCAAGATGAACTGCAAACCAGGGTCAGGCCTGGGAATCAGAAATCAAGGAATGAAGATGAGATATGTACCTTCTCACTACACTCCACCTTTTGGACTAGATTACAAGCCCAAGTTTGAGGACTATCTTACCAAGCAAACAAAGAAGAATAGCCGGTCGGCGAAACCAGAAACCCGACCCCACATCTCTGTAACCTTCCCAATTAGAACCTTCCAAGCCTATCCCGATACCCCTCTTGCACCCGTTGCCAGTACCTCAAACCCTCAGCTCAGTGCCGAATCTTCAGGGATTCCAGACCCAGAGGTTTTCAGTATAGCCCAGATGTTCGACGAGCTAACAATCAAAGATGCCACAAAAGCAGAAAATCCAACAGGAGAGTAGGTCTGCACCCTCTCCAACAACGCCGAAGCAGCATCAAGTCACCGACCACTAATCCGTTGGTGGATCGAGGCTCTTACCATTGGAGCCATTCAAGGCTGGGGCAAGCACAGTGCATGACAGGTTGGTCCAAATAAATAGTGACCAAGCAATACCCTTCTCCTCCCTTCTATTTCTCTTTTGCTCCTATGGGAAAATCCAAATGTTAGGCCATTGTTGGCCTCTTTCTGTTTGAGTCAAACTTTTGTAAACAACAAGTCATCTGTTTTATAAATGAAATCTCATATTTTGACTCAAAATCAGGTTTTGTATAAAACATTTCAAATCGGCTGATGATGAAATCACACGGACCCTTCCCCTGAAAGACATAGTGTCTTGAAACCACCAAAAATAACAAAGCATATTGAACTAAGCTTAATGATTTGTCAGGAAATCACCTCCAACAGGGCTACCCCCAAAACCCTTCTTGAACTCTCAAAAGTGGAATGACTCATAACAGGAATAGGAACTGCCTCAAGAGATACTAGATCTCCTAGAACGCAGCAAAGGGATACTACAGTCTAACATCGAGGACACCGAGACAATAAACCTTGGATCCAAAGATAGTCCCCAGCTCATCAAGATCGGGACAGCCATGAGCCCGCAGCAGAGAACAGCCATGATCAGCTTCCTAAAGAGCTACAGTGATGTCTTCGCCTGGTCATATGCAGACATGCTCGGCCTAAACCTAGTATTTGTGGTACACAGACTACCCCTGAACCTAGAAATGAGACCAGTTAAGCAGAAACTGAGGCGAATGAGGCCCGAATGATCACAGAAAGTCAAAGAAGATGTAGAGAAGCAGATTAAAGTAGGCTTCCTAGCAGTAGCAACCTACCCGAAGTGGTTAGCCAATATCGTGCCAGTGCCTAAGAAGAATGGCAAGGTTCGAATGTGTATCGACTACCAAAATCTGAACAAGGCAAGCCCTAAGGACAACTTCCCTCTCCCGTACTTCGACATCCTGGTCGACAATACTGCAGCGCACGAGACGCTCTCATTCATGGATGGTTTCTCCAGATACAACCAGATCAGAATGGCTGAAGAAGATATAGAGAAAACCTCCTTCATCACACCTTGGGACACGTTTTGCTACAAGTTCATACCCTTCAAACTCAAGAATGCAGGGGCTACCTACCAGAGGGTCATGACGGTACTGTTCCACGATATTATCCATAAGCCAACTGAAGTCTATGTGGATGACATGATTGTCAAATCGCTTACTACCAGGAAGCATCCTGAATACCTGAAAAAACTGTGTGACAGACTTAGAGAATTCGGCCTAAGACTAAATCCAGAAAAATACATCTTCAGAGCCTCATCAAGAAAGCTCCTTGACTTCGTAGTCAGCAAAAGAGGTATTGAGATCGATCCAACCAAAGCCAAGGCTATCATCGAAATGCCAACTCCTCAAAATGAAAAGGAAATCTAAAGATTCCTGGGTAGAATTCAGTACATCAACCGATTCATCTCTCAGTTCACTTCGATATACGAGCAAATCTTCAAGCTTCTCAGGAAGAATGTAACTACAGTCTGGACAAACGAGTGTCAGGAAGCCTTTGACAAGCTAAAGCAGTATCTCTTCCATCCTCCAGTACTTGTGCCTCCTACACCAGGACGGCCACTACTAATATACATCTCAGTGCAAGGAACTTCCATGGGGTGCATCCTAGCATAGCATGACGAGACAGGCAGAATAGAGCAAGTCATCTACTATATCAGTAAACGCCTGCTAGAATATGAAGAAAGGTACATCTCGCTCGAGAAAACTTGTCTAGCACTGGTCTGGACTACTCAGCATCTACGACATTATCTACTTTCCTACCCGGTAATCCTGATCTTCCGGATGGATCCACTCAAGTACCTACTGAAAAATCCAGCCACAACTGGGAGGACAGCCCGATTTCTTATGATGTTATCTGAATTTGACATCATATACATAACTTAGAAGTCAATCAAGGGGCAGGCGATTGCAGATCACCTAGCCCACAGTCTGGCCCAGGACTACATTTCAATACATGATCAATTTCCAGATGAAGCCATCCTGTATGCAAATTCTGAAGAGCAACAATACCTCGACTGGGAATTATACTTTGACGGAGCCGCTAACAGTCATGGACATGGGGCAGGAGCAGTCCTGATCTCTCCAAAGGGAACCCACATTCCTATCTCAATCAAGCTAAAATTCAGATACTCAAACAACGAAGAAGAATATGAGGCATGCATAGCCAAACTAAAAGACACCCTCTGCATCGGGATTAAAGAGATAGACGTCTACAGTGACTCATCTTTGGTAATCTATCAGGCAAACGAATCTTGGGCCATCCGAGAACCCTGACTAGTCTCGTACCTAGCCTACCTCAACATGCTGATCATTCAGTTTAGAACAACCACCTTCAGCCACAGGTCCAGGAACCACAACAGATTCGCCAATGCACCGGCCACTCTCGCCTTCATGGTACAAATCCCTAGGGGCATCATGCTCTTGCCAATCGAGATTCAGCAACAGGATTGGCCTGCCTACTGCCTTGAGATAGAAGAGGTATCAGACAACAAGCCTTGGTATGCAGACATCAAGTAATATCTCAAGGACGGGACCTTCCCACTCAATGCCACCAAAAAAAATTATCAAGCAATCAGAAGACTGGTCATTCAGTTTATTCTCTCATGAGGGATTTTGTACAAAAGATCACCGAACTTGATCTGGCTCAGATGCCTCGATATCCGTGAAGCAACACAGATAGTTGAAGAAGTTCACGGAGGAACTTACAGCCCACACATGAACGGGTTAATGCTATCTAAGAAGATACTCAAACTGGGCTACTACTGGTCTACAATGGAAGCTGACTGTTGCCGACATATACAGAAATGCCACCAGTACCAAATCTATACCAACAAGATCAATGCGCCGCCATCCAGGATGCACAATCTTACCGCTCCATGGCATTCTCAGCTTAAGGCATTGACCTCACCAGGCCCATAGCCCCAAAAGCATCCAACAGACATTGATTAATCCTAGTAGCAATCCATTACTTCACCAAATGGGTTGAGGCAGCCTCTTATGCCAATGTCACAGCTTCCATGGTTCAGCGCTTTCTGAAGGACATCTGCCAATACGGGGTTCCATTTGAGATTGTAATAGACAATAGTCTCAATTTCTGCAACAAAGGGATGACAGATCTCTACCAGAAGTTTAAGATACAGCATCACAACTCTACGTCATACGGGCCATAGATCAATGGTGCAGTTGAAGCCGCAAAAAAAATATATGAAAAAAATAATAGAAAAGATGGCCACCAACTACTCTGCCTGGCATGAGATGCTCCTATATGCACTCATGGCCTACAGAACATCCATCTAAACCTTAACTGGGACAACAACATTCTCCTTAGCTTATGGTATAGAAGCAGTCCTCCCCATCGATGTAGAAATTTCATCACTCCGAGTGCTATTGGAAGCAGAAATCTCAGAAGCAGAATAGGCACAGACTTGATATGAGCAGCTGAATTTGATAAAAGAGATGTCTCTAAAAGTCATCAAGCACACTCAAGCCTACTAGAGGCGCATGGCTAGGGCATTCAATAAGAAAGCCAAGCCCCGAAACATTAAAGTCGGTGACATGATTCTCCGGAAGATGTTACCAAACCACCCTGACCCGAGGGGCAAGTTCACTCCTAACTACGAAGGCCCATACATCATCCGCGAAAAATTCTCCAATGATGCCCTTCAACTTCGACGTATGAATGACGAAGACATCCTAGAGCCTGTCAACATGGACAAAGTAAAATGATACTACGCTTAGGGTCGAGATCTTATAGGCGCTTTGCACCCGTAGTTTCTTTGGGAAATGACAGAAGGTCATCTTTGGTATACTCCTTATCCCCAGCAACGTAAACCATTTTCAAAATCAATGAAATCCGCTAGTTAGCCCCTTGAGCCTAACAACCTTTCTTTCACAAAATCTTTTGCAGGGACACCCTCCCTCGCCCTCAACAGCATTTGGCTGAACTACGTCATGACCTGATCCTGCAAGGGGTACGTAGGCAACCTAACAAACAGGTGCGGTCACCAAAGAGATCTAGATATCTCCTAAATCATCCCCAAGCGGAGTCAAAACCTCTATAAAGTCTCCCCATAGAATCAAACTTTCCTCCAAACAAAGTTAGAACTCTCTCAATTTCCCCGATCGAGTCAACTCTCAAGGGTACAAAATTTTCGTCAAAGGAAAACCCAAAATAGAAGTTGAAACATTCTCAAAAGTCAAAGACTCCCATAGAGACAACCTCTCTGGAGTCTTTCTCCAACAAAATCAACCTCCATGCAAAGATCTTTCAAGGATAACTTCTCCTAAAACATTCCCCGAACAGAGACAACCTTCCTAAAAAACTCTCCCCAACAGAGTCAATCAATTCCCCAGTGGAACAAAAAAAAATCTCCACCAAAAATCCCAAGGTACAAATCCCCAGGAGAGTATAAATCAACTGCAACAGGAGAAATCTCAGGGTGTCCCAAACTTTGGTTTCCTAGCCTACATTTCATCCCAATCTAAGTCCTCATAGATCCCCTAGAAACTATGAGTGTAAGCGGAGTATCACATCTATATCGCCAGCGGAACACAATAGCCAACAGAGCGCCATCCAGGGTAATAAAGTAAGAAGATCCAATCCCCAACAAGTCACGGGCATAAGTGAAAACTGGCAATGGCCTCATTGCGCAAAAATCACGCGACCCCAGCAAGTGGCCCTAACCACTTTCACTTTCCCGGAGTCACCCATGTCCCTAGCAGGAATAGGCAGCACATTGCACTCACCAGCGGAACACAATAGCCTTGACAAGACAAGCAGAAGATGCTGATGTCGCGCACCCCAGCAAGTCGCAGTCAGAAGAGTCATGGGAAAGCATCCTCGCCTTTATCCCCTGCATGACATTATTCTGCATAGCGTCACACCTAATGTGACAAACCTCTCTAGCATTACTCAACATGATCAAAATCTAGCGCCTCTGGGCCATTTCAATATCAATCTGGCAAGTGCCTCCGGGGCATGCTACACTTCTTTGTGACACCCCTGTGTGTCCTTGACATCCTACGTGAACATTGACATAACACACCTTGTCAACATGTTGACACCTACATGTCCTCTTTGTGACACCCCCGTGTGTCCTTGATATCTTGTTTATCCCATGCTAAACTCGTCATACCACGATACCTCTTGCATATCCTCTTAGTGACACCCCCGTATGTCCTTGACATCTCAGGTGAACATTGACATAACACACCTTGTCAACATGCCGACACCTGCATATACTCTTTGTGACACCCCCGTGTATCCTTGATATCCTGTGTATCCCGTGGCAAACTCGTCATACCGTGATACCTCCTGCATATCGTCTTAGTGACACCCCTGTGTGTCTTTGACATCTCAGGTAAACATTGACATAACACACCTTGTAAACATGCCAACACCTGCATGTCCTCTTTATGACACCCTCGTGTGTCCTTCATATCCTATGTTTCCCTTGTCAAACTCGTCATACTGTGATACCTCCTGCATATCCTCTTAGTGACACCCCCATATGTCCTTGGCATCCCATGTGTACCTTGACAATCTCATCATACCGCTACACCACCCGATTGTCCACTTTTACGACACCCCCATGTGTCCTCGACATCCTAATTGCCCCTTGACAAACTCGTCATCCAACGGCATTACCTCCTGCATGTCCATCTTGTGACACCCTCGTATGTCCTCAACATCCCGTGTGTACCTTAACAAACTCGTCATACCACTACACAACCTGCATGTCCTCTTTTCGACACTCCGTGTGTCTTTTGTTCTTCGTTCTGGTTAAGCACCTCCGAGTAACATCACAACAACCAATCTGGAAAGCGCCTCCGAGACATCATCTTCCATAGCATCGATTCATCCCTAGCTTGTGTAGCCCGAACTACTCTCCATCCCCCAGCAAGTGGCCCTAACCACTTTCACTTCCCGGAGTCGCCCATGTCCCTAACAGGAATAGGCAGCACATTGCACTCACCAGTTGCATGCATGCGCATCATACTGCATTCCCGAAATCCTACTTTCGTGTAAAAATATGTTGATTCCAATCTTTGTCGTTCAATCGCCAATTTGGAATTCTCCACTGAGTCCCCTCTAAACCCTAGTCAAACCCTAAGACAACCCAAGTTAACCCTAGGTCAACCCTAGCTAACCCTAGGTCAAACCCTAGCTAAACCCTAGGTCAAACCCTAGTTAGCCCTAAGTCAAACCCTAAGCCCCCATGAAGTCAACCCTAGGACTAGCCCTAGCCTAGCCCTAAGCCCCTAGGGCTTAAAACCCATACCCTAGGCCTGGGCTCAAATAGGTGCCTAAAAATTCAAACACCCAACCGTACCGTGTGCAAGCCTGGGCTAGGCCCATTTTTTATAAAAATCATGAATAGCGGTAGAGTTTCTACCGCCATTCTCATATCAACCTTCAGGAGGAATGGTGGTATTGGTTCTAGAACCATTTTGTTTGCGTGTTCTGCAGCTCACCTGCCCCCACCCCCAGTGCACAGGCACACTTCTGGCAAGCCCCCTTCCTCTCCTGTAACTCCGATTACCTCTGTCCTAATACCATGGGTGTCCTCAACCCCCTCTCCTATAAATCCAGGGTCTACCCTGCCTACCTTCCCCATGCCACCCTTTTTTGGTGAAACCCTTGCGAAAACAAGAAGTCTGAACTCCTGTGAGGACTTAGGCACCTCCAGACCATCGTCTAGCTACCCTTTGCCTCTGTAGCACCTCCAGCTGACACCCATCTCTGAGCACCGCCGTATACCACCACCACCACCACTGTTGGACGCATGATAGCAAGGTAGGGTCATCCCCTACCCCTTTTCGTTCTATTAAACCATTGCTATGAGCCCCTGGTCCTTCCAAGGGACTTGTGTTTGCTACTTTGTTGCATAAACCCAGAGTAGAGGTACCCTCTACATACTTCATAGGTATGGGGGACCCCTCATGGGCAAAAACCTCACCCCCATAGTATCAGTCCCTCCCTTGAAGTTTCTGGGTAACCCTCAGACCATGAGGGATCCCCTGGAAGCAGTGGATTCCAGGGCCTAGACTTGATCCTTGAGACCTCCCCTGGCCCAACCTAGTCCTTCTAGGTTAACCCCTTGAGCTTAACCACAGTTAAAACACTTTTTTTAAAAAAGCAAACTGTCTAGAAATGCGGTAATCCAACTATCACCATTCTTGATTTTCTATTATAGTGATATCAGACCCACTGTGGGCCCATTTTGAACCAAGTTCAGGGCCTACCACAGGCCTAGGACATGTAGCAGACTCCCCCAAGTATACCCGAGGACCCATGATCCCTGAGGTTCATCCTTGACCCCCCATGCAGGCTGTAAAGCCATTGTTCTTGGAAAACCAGTAATGGCGGTAGTTATCCTACCGCCATTTCCATTTTGTACAAGATTGGAAATTGCGGTAGAATAATTACTGTCATTCCCTGTCTTCCCTGAAATAGTGGGCCTTGTAGGGCCCAGACCAAGTAGGAGGTCATTCTAGGCCTTTCCATGCTTCCTGGGCCCATCCCAGACCAAACCACACCTTTAACAGGGGTTAACTCAACCCTGGTTAGCTTTTAACCACAGCTAATCTCACTTAACCCTTGGAAAAATCCCTAAGATTCCAAAAATATCTAAAAAATGCAAGAAGACAAAAAAGCTTGACTTTGGACTTCCCGACCATGGTTAGCAACCCTAACCATGGTAAGCCCTCCTTTTTAACCGCGGTTCACCGATTAACCTACGGTTAAACACCCTTAGCCTACTAGACCCATCCCTAAGCCTACTGGGCTTATCCTTAGCCTACAGGGCTAATCCTTGGCCTATCGGGCCCAATCTTTAAGCCTACCGGGCTTGCCTTTAGCCTACTGAGCTAACTCTTGGCCTACCAGGATCAAATCAACTCATACCATACACCTGACCAACTCTAGAAACCAAATCCTAGGCCCCGAGCTAGACTCAAAGCCACCCTTGGTGTACACACACACTCCCTTGGCCTTGGCACGGGCTCATGTGTCAAAACTACGCTCGGTCTAATCTCACCCCATGTGAGTACGTAGGCAACTCAAATCGGGTTTGACCCTAATTAGTTTTTCCCTTCTTGGATTAGTATAACCTAAAAACTAAGGCATTTGAACAATAATTACCTTTAATTTGGCTTATACCTAGAAAGTAGGTAACCATTACAAAATGGGGGTCTCAGGGTGTCTAACACCTTCCCTGGGACTTAACCAAACCTCTTACCTAGAATTCTAAAGCAGACCAAGACCTTATCTACATAACCCGGGACTTATCCCTTCATAATAAATAGGTGGTGACTCTTAACCCCAAATCCCTTTGTGGGGCGGGCAAAATTCATGCTCACAAGCATAAGGATTAGAATTTTGATTGAAATTGAATGAGAGTGCGATTATACAGATTTGAATCTTTAAACTTATTAATAACTTGAGAATTACGGATTTTGTGTTACAATTATCTTATCACTACATGTTCTAGCAACTGTTTGAGTTTAGAAGTCCTAGTTGATCATTTTTGCAGGATTGGATGTTAGTGATGATGTTTGTGGGTATCATTTTTGCTAAACCCTCACGAGACTATAACTTGTCCTCTAGGGACACTTAGAGGTTTAAAGGCTTGTTGCATATGTTAAATGCAATCATGAATCCCACGAAAGTGGATGTAGACTAGTTTTATTTCTTTCTTTGCATTGCTAGAGAATAAGCAACGTGTAAGTTTGGGGTGCGATCGGTGCCTAATGTTGCACACTTAGGCACCTAAAAGTACACTTATTAGCTCTTTAGGACATAATTCTAGTAGTTTTAATTACAATTTATTTTTTTCATTGTTTTCAGGATCAATCGGTGAAAAGACCATAATTCTCAAGTGATGAGAGCTTTCAAGAACTTAGAAGAGCGTAGGCGATGGAAGATCTTGGAGCATGGAATCTTCGCCATCTATTGCGGCTACTCTTTCTCTCATGATCAACTAAATCTCTCATCTAAGGTTTCAATGAAACCCTAACCAAGTAACTATGGTTTAGTTGTTTTCTTTTAGGGTTTTATTATTTGTAAATGATGATTGCATGACTTGAGGATTGCTTTGACAATCGATTTTAATGTTTATATTTAATCTTAATAAAGTTCTTCTTTGTCTTCGGAATTCATCTTTTTCATATTCAATTCATATTTAATTTTTGTGATTTTATATATGAATGTTTATGCAATGGAATTTATCGTACAAGTAGTTAAATATTAAGATGATCTATGCCTAGGTAAGACGAATCGTGCTACAACCTTAGGTTAATTAATTTAGTGTGGACGATTCATGCCAACCAAAGATAGGTCATGCCTAAGATTTAAGTACTTGACCTTCTTGATGATTTGAATTATGACTTGTAGTCTCAATTAATCGTAATCGAGTGTAAATAATCATACCCTGATTAAATAAAATATACCATGGTTAGGAGGCTAGTGGTAGATTCGATGCCCTAGATCTCTTTCTCTTGACTTTCACATTACTTTTATTTATTTTCGGTATTTAGAATAATTTTAGGATTTTTAAATACAAACCAAAAACATTTATTCACCATTAAATCAAAATCCATCTTTACTATTAAGCAACATAAACAATGCAGTCTTCGTGGTTTGACACCCTCAATACTTGTCAGTATTCTATAGAATTAGTGCTTTTACGAGGTAACGATCTTAATCGATCAATCCCTCATGGGCTGAGGGTTCTCTTGGAGGTTAGTGTGGCTCCTTAAAATTTGGTAAGGTCTGATGGCTTACTTGGCTATGGACTGTACCCTTGAAAGAGTCCTCATGCCTAAGAGGAAGGCAAGGGGACCTCTGTCATTCGGTCTGTGCTGAAACAAAAGTCCCCTGGAGTAGGACCAGGGGCTCAGATATGATTTTAGAATAAAATAGGTGTAAGGGAAGACCCTAATCTTCTGATAAGCTCAACAGTGGTGGTGGTGATGAAGCTCACGGCGGTGGTGTAGGTGGGGAGGCCCTTCTTGACCGTGGCTACTGCTCCAAGGCTGAAACCCTCACCTTGGCCTTGAACTTGTGAGCATAGAGCTCTTGGGGGTCTGGAATTCTTTAGAATTTTCCCTTGGAATTTTGGAATTTTTGAATTCTCCTCTCAAGCTTGAAGATGGGTTGGATTTTATAGGAGAGGGGTTAGGGACCTAATGGGGATGAGGGCAAGGGTAGGCGGAGGTCTCAAAGGCATGGGGAAGTTGTTGGAAGCGTGCTTGAGCACTGGGGGGAGCAGGTTTTGCGTAAAATGTAAACTCCAAGAATGGCAGTAGAACCAGTACCAACATCCCATTTCAAGGCAAAAGTGATAATGGGGGTAGAATAATTATCGTCATTCTTGAGTTTTTCTAGAAATGGGCCTGGCCCAGCTTAAATGCTTATGCACGTGGTACGGATTTTACCACAAAAGGAATGTCGGTAATTAAATTACCGACATTCTCAAAAAAAAATTGAATTTTAGGGTTGGACCCCCTTCCTAGGGCTGTTTGCCTACGGATTTTAGGCCCTAAGGCCTTGGGGTTTAGCTAGGGCTAGACCTAGGGTTTAACTAGGGTTGAGGTAGGGTGGACCTAGGGTTTGACTTGGGTGGAAGTGGAATTATCCTAGGGTTGACCTAGGATTTAGCTAGGATTTAACTGGGGTTAACCATGCTTAAAGAGCTTAACTATGATTAAGGAGGGGTGTAAAAATTGGGTGCTTACAGCGGGATCAGACCAGATGTAGTTCTAGGGGTAAGTTAAAATCATACCAGAGTTAGGGTAGTTTATGGCTCGTTTCGGAGCTGTGGAGTATATGCACCAAAGTGGCGAAGGGAGGCTAGCCGGAGAGGCTAAGGGTGCACCAGAGGGGCTTAGATTTGGTTTTGTCTTTTACGTTGTTTTTATGATTTTCCAAGGTTGATTAAGTGCCTAGGGCAAGGGTAAGTTACCCAGGGTTAAGTGTAACCTCGGTTAGAGTCAAAGGTCAAGTCAAGGTCTGAGTGGGGGGTCCAAAGACAATTACAGAGCCTTGAATGGCTTCCAACAAGAGCTGGACCCAAGGCAATGCCACTGTTTACAAGATTCATGAATTGGTGGTAATCTCAGGGCTACCTGAAAAAATCCGGTGAACCCCAAAAATAATATTTGAGTTGAGAACTCACAAATTCAAGGGGGTGGTTAGGTCTTCCTACAAAGTCTATCTACCTTTTTAAGATTTAACAATTAAGTTATTAATGTGAGCATGGGATTTTTCCTACCCCAGTTTCACATTTTATGGTTTGACTTTAGAGTCGCCACCTATTCATTATAAAGGATAGGTCCCGGGATTGATTTGTTTGGATAAGGTAAATGGTCCAGAGTTAGGGTAAGCGGTTCAATTAAGCCCAGGGGAAGGTGTTAGGTACCCTAAGACCCCTGTTTTATAATGGTTACCTACTCCCTAAAATTAAACCAAAGTGTAATCTCAAAATTAATTAAAATGCCAAAGTATTTAAGTGAATGCTACCCAAGAAAAAAAGAAAGCAAGATGGCTAGGGTAGAACCCGAGTAGGGTTGCCTACGTACTCACTGGGAGAGATCAGACCGAGCATAGTTCTGGCACATGAGCCCGTGCCAAGACTAAGGGTATGTGTGTGTGTGTGTAGGGTTGTCAAGGGTCTAGCCTAGAGGACTAGGGTTTAGTTGACCAGGGAGGTCAAGTGCACAAGGGTGAGTCTAACCGCAGTTAGAAGAGTGTAACCATGGTTAAGGGCTAACCATAGTTAAGAAAGGTCTAGTGAGTCTTTTTTGGATTTTGTATTTTTCATATTTTTTGAGTATTTTATGTGATTTAAGGGTATATACAAGCTAACCATGGTTAAAATCAACCGAGGTTGAGTTAACCATGGTTAACAACTAACTATAATTAAGATAATGCTAATAAGTCATTTTTTGTCTTCTTGGAATTTTTCTATTTTTGGAATTTTATGATTTTATGTGGATTTTTCCAAGAAAGGGGAACTTAACTAAGGTTAGAAGTTAACCAGGGTTGGACTAACCCTGGTTAAAAGCAAGGTCAGGGCTCAAGGTGGGTCTGGCACGTGTGTTAGGGCCTTAATGGACCTCGGATTGGGCCTGGGCCTGGTGCAAGGTTGCTGTTTAGGCAATACAGGGAATTGTGGCATTTGATTTACCGTCATTCCCAATATAATGCATATTGGGAATGTCGGTAAAGGTAATGTTGCCATTCCTATTTTACAGGAACACCAGTGATGCAGGCAATGGGGGAGGTTAAAGCAAGTGCCATGCGGGCTGGTGGGCCCAGGGGAGAGTCTAGGTCATGGTCACATGTCCTAGGCCTGTAATAGGCCCTGGATTTGGCTCACAGTGGGCTCACGAAGGCCCTGATTCCACTCACTTACAAAATCCAAAATGTCGGTAATGTATTTACCGACATTCTGGGCAGTTTTTCTTTTTGCCCATATTAACCAGAGTTAAGCTACTCCATGAATATTGGAAAGCTTAGGGGAGATGAAGGACAGTCTCAGGCAACCAAATCAGGCCCTGGAATGGACCAGGGCCTTCCCTAACATGGTCTACAGCCTCTACAACCAAAAGAGCCTAAGTGCGCGATAGTTATTCTACCGCCACTGATTTTAGGCCCCTATGGGCTTGGGTATACCTAAGGCTTACTAGGGTTAGGCTAGGGCTACCTAGGGCTTGGGCTTGGGTTTAGGTGAGGTTAGGTTTAGGGCTACCTAGGGTTTAGGCTTAGGGCTACCTAGGTTTAAGGGTTTACCTAAGGTTTGGACTAAGGTTATCCTAGGGTTTAGGTGGGGTTGACCTAGGGTTAGGTTGAACTTAACCATAGTTAAGTCAATTAACCATGGTAAAAGGGGGTGTAAAAATGGGGTGCTGATAATTAATTAAGGGAGGAAAAATAATAAAGTGCGGATTAAGGGAAGACTAGCAAACCACAACAAAATGATTTTTACATGAAAACCCTTTCGGGAAAAACTACGGGACCTACTCCAACAAAGAGACCACTAAGACAAAGTAAAGATACTTACAAACTCGAACCTAACCCAAACAGGATTCAAACTCTTCGATCCTCGGCTAGTCCTACATGCCTCAATAAGTAATCACGTTCTCACAAGACCCGTGAACAACCTCAACAGCCTCTACTTCTCTTGAGTCTCAATAACTACGATCTCCAAAGATCGATCTCCGTCCATGACGGCTTCCGATTCCACCGACCAAATATCCACGATCCTTCTCAGATCAATCTCCTTTGCAAAGGCTCCGGAACACACCGACCAAAGTGTTCTTCATAGAACGGGTTGATGGTTTTCAATCACGCAATTCCTAGATGTATATCTCAATCAAATGAATAATTAATCTAGAAAGGATGGAAGAATAGCTTGCAATCTCTAGGGTGGAAGAAAAGAGGAGAATGGGTTTGAGTAACCCCAATAATCCTTTAGAAACACTCTAAACTCTCATAAACTTGCTTGGTTTGAGTGGGGATTCAAACCCAGCATATATAGACCTAAAAACAAGATTACAAAACCTTCTAAAAGACCATATTCGTGCTTCCCAGTTGACCGGCCTCTATTCCCGGTTGACCAGCTGGCAGATTTTTGCTTAAAAACACGAAACAGTAGCTTATTTCCGACAACCAGTCAACCGCCCATAAATCCGATCGACCGGGATTTAAAAACTTATTTTTTGCTTTTGCTTTCTTCATCAAAATTGTAGATCTTTTCGATACGGTCGAATTGATATATTATGGAAAAAATTCGGAGCTACGATCAATGAGATATGCCTCTAAAAAAACCATGGTTTTTAAGATTCTTTGACACTCTTAAGGCTACATATCTAGTCACCTAAGGTTCATATGATTATTCTAAGTCAATTTCCACCTAAGGTAACATGATATCTAGGTCACTTACTATCTTATGAGTGAAACGAAGGCTATGATCGGAATGTCTTCAACTTTTCTTCTTCGATCTTCATCTTCGCTTGTCTTGAACGCTTGTAGGCAATGACTCAAGATATACTAGACTCACTGTTTTAACAATGGAATAAGTCAACACTAAAACATGGACTTTACAATCTCTCCCTTTGGTAATTCTGTGGCAAAACCAATTTGAAGCACATAACTAGACACAAACCCTCCCAAAACACATCAAATAGAGAATTAGATCATTACATGACTCCAACACAATTACATGACACAATTTGAAATACGATCCAAATTAGAGACACTTGAAGCTCTTGTCAAGTAAAGTCTGTTTGATGCAAACCTGCACTTGCACATGCTAATAAATACCCCATGAAGTATGTATGGAATATGAAAATAAATAAACACAAGTATCACAAGTAATGTACTGAACTAGAGAAATTATATCCTAGCATTCTCTCCCTTTTTGGAACAATTGCCAAAGGTAGGCAGGAAGCCAATATCACAAAAATATATCAATTTAGAGCATATGCAATATCAAGGAAACCACAATACAATCAAGCAACTGTAGACAATGCATGGACTATAGAGCAAGGAATAAAATATACCAATACAAAATAAAAAATCCCCCTCAACAACTCAACTTGATCTTCTCCCCCTAAGATCAAGGACACCACCAAAAATAGGGTACCTATGCTAGAAAAGGCTCATGCCAAACAAAAAATGAAACACATAATTATATTACAAAAAAAATATCATGTGCCACACAAACATGCGTCAAAAGCATTCCAAGCAGTAGTAATTTAAAATTATAAATCCAATCAAGAACTTGATTAGTTAGTCCAATTGAGGATACACATCTAACTAAATCTCACGGAATGCTAAAGCATGGCCAATTCACTTAGTCACATTTAGTGAACAATTCAAAAGTGAAGCTTTGTGTGTAGTGGTGGTCTGACTAGATACTAAATCAAGGTTTCTTTCCCTTTCTAAGGATATAACATTAACCACTAAGGGGACTCCAGGAGAATTAAATCTAAGAAGTCAAACCTAGTTAAATCCTGATATGCTGATTTTTTTATTTTTTTTTTCTCATTTTGGTGCTCCTTTATCCATTTTTATTTGACTCAATATTTTTCTTTTACTTTTGGTCAAATACCTCCGAACTTTGTAAGATTTCTTTTTATGTTCTTTATCTGAACATATCTTTTCATGCAATACTGGCTTTCACACTTTCCGGGTAAGTAGCTCTTTTCTATTGGTAGTAGGGGCTTTCAAACTAACAACCCAGATAGATACCTACTGTCTGCATAGGTAGCCATTACTTACTATTTGCACCCAATAGTAGCTTTCATACTAGCCCAGTAGGTAGCCCTTTTCATTGTAACAATTTTTGCTCATGGAGGATACACAAAATGGAGATGACTAACAATATGGTCATTGTAGATTGGTCATCCTAGGTCATACTTTTGGGATAAGACATACACCTTTAAATTGAGAATTAGACCTCTCAACAGAATCAATCAGAGAGCATATGAAATAGCAATGCATACACACATGAATAAATCTCTAACTGTACAAGATAAAACCAGTCTAATTTTCAGCCTAACCAAGAGACTATGAAGGTGATGTATCCTTAATCAGTAACAAACTCATGTTCAACCTTGGACATTTATAGAAATAAAGATCACACAAGGAATGCAGATCATGCAAGTCAAACAAGGGCAACATGACAAAAATATTTTTGGATTTTATAGTTTTTCAATGTTTTTGAATTTTTCAAAATAAGCAAAACAGAAAAACAAACCAAAGCAAATAACAAAAAAAACTACTAGTATATACAAACAACATAGCACTAGGACAAGATATAATAAACAAAGCACATCCTATGCTATGACAGGCACGGGCTAAGTAAAGCTCTTCTGGTCTTCCTTTGTTACCCCAATGGCTTTAACAAATTTATTGACCCTTTGGTCATTAACCATTTCAGATGAAGATTCAAACAAGACCTTTTGCCTATTCCTCCTTTCCAGGATTGAGTCCTAGAATTATGGCGGGCATTATGGTTCTCCCCGTTACCTCCTTTATATTTAGCATAAGGAGTATCATGATCATGCTACTATCTAGAGTTATTATAGATATTCAATATATCATCATTTCACTTCCTAGACATATCCATTAGGATATCAACTCACCTTTCAAGATTCTCATTAAAATTATATTGGTTCCTAAAACCATGATTGGGCATTCTTCGAAGTTTAGGACATCGAGGCCTAATATGACCCTTAACTCCACATTTATAACATGTAGGAATGAATTTCTGAGTTGAAGGGTCCTTCCTATTTTCAGGATGGTGCCTTTTAGCACCAGGCTCAATATTCGAGGTTGATGGAGTTCCCTTCTCATCTCCACACCTCTGATCTTGCTCAAAATTAGTCAACTTGAGTTCAAGACTTGTCTTTTCATCAAGACAAACATGCAAATCAAATTCAAGAAGCTGAGTCTTGACACGGAGGGAAGTCTTCTCTTCTTCAAGCAACGACACAAGAAATTTCAACCCAGAAGCCACTTGATCTAAGACATTTTTTTCCATTTCAATAGATTTTACCTTTTTGGACATGGAAAACTGAACCTTTTTTAGCTTTAGGCATTCCTGAAACAGCTCATCATAGGCTGCCTCAACGTCTCCCTCAGAATCTAAGTCACTTTGACTCTCTCTATCATCCTCACTTTTGTCACTCATACTAACAATAGATGAGGACTCTTCAATCCCATTGACAGAGGTAATAAGCCATAAAATTTGTAGTCTCCATCTGGCAAACTTTAAGAATACCACAAGTTTCTTTAACAAAGTTACAATTATTAGAAGATTTTGGGATGGTCTGATTTTCTAAAAATTTACTGGGGAAAATCCAACCCTTTTCTGTAGAGATCCATAAATTCTTGTCTAGAGATAGGTGAAATACTCTCATTCGTTATTTCCAATCATCAATATTACACCCATTGAAAAATGGGGGACAAGAGATGGATCCTCCATTTCTTTGGAGATTCATATTCACCGAATATATAAAAAGAATAGATCGCACTAATAAATTAGTGAACCCACTCTGATACCAATGAAAAAATTCAGTGAACCCCAAAAATAATATTTAAGTTGAGAACTCACAAATTAAAGGGCTGGCTAGGTCTTCCTACAAAGTCTATCTACCTTTTTTAAGATTTAACAATTAAGTTATTAACTAAAGGAGGAAGAATAATAAAGTGTGGATTAAGGGAAGACATGCAAACCACAACACAATGATTTTTACGTGGAAACTCTTTCGGGAAAAACCACAGGACCTAGTCTAGCAAAGAGATCACTAAGACAAAGTAAAGATACTTACAGAATCGAACCTCACCCAAACAGGACTTGGACTCTTCAATCCACGGTTAGTTATACACGCCTCAATAAGTAATCATGTTCTCACAAGACCCATGAATAACCTCAGCAGCCTTTACTTCTCTTGAGTCTCGACAACCACGATCTTCAAAGATCGATCTCCGTCCACGACGGCTTTGGATTCCACCGACCAAATACCCATGATCCTTCTCAAATCGATCTCCTTCGAAAAGGCTCCGGAACACACTGGCCAAAGTATTCTTCACAAAACGGGTTGACGGTTTTTAATCACACAATCCCTAGATGTATATCCCAATCAAAAAAATAATCAAGAAAGAAAAGATGGAAGAATAGCTTGCAATCTCTAGGGTGGAAGAGGAGAGGAGAATGGGTTTGAGCAACCCCAATAATCCTTTAGAAACACTCTAAACACTCACAAACTTCTTTGGTTCGAGTGAGGATTCAAACCCAACATATATAGACCTAAAAACAAGATTAGAAACCTTCTAAAAGATCATATTCGTGCTTCCCGGTCTACTGGCCTCCATTCCTGATCGACCAGCTGACAGATTTTTGCTTAAAAACATGAAACAGTAGCTTATTTCTGACAACCGGTCAACCGCCCATAAATCCGGTCGATCGGGATTTGAAAACCTATTTTTTGCTTTTGCTTTCTTCATTAAAGTTGTAGATCTTTTCGATACGGTAAAATGGATATATTATGGAGCAAAATCGGAGCTACGGTCAATGAGATATACCTCTAACAAAGAACCTTGGTTTTTAAGATCCTCTAGCACTCTTAAGGCTACATATCTAGTCACCTAAGGTTTATATGATTATTCTAAATCAATTTCCACCTAAGATAACATGGTATCTAGGTCACTTACCATCCTATGGCTGAAACGAAGGCTACTATCGGAATGTCCTCAACTTATCTTCTTCAGTCTTCATCTTCACTTGTCTTGGACGCTTGTAGGCAATGACTCAAGATACACTAGACTCACTGTTTTGACAACGGAATAAGCCAACACTAAAACATGGACTTTACACTACCAATTTCAGTTCCTCACATAACAGAATTGGTGGTACTGGAATTTTTTCCAATTCTAGTATGTTCTAGAAAATGGCATTTATAGCCAAGGGGATGGGTCTATAGGAATTCCAGAGGGCTTCTAGGCCTATAGTCAGCTCAGGGGGGTCTATCCTAGGCCTAAGCAAGGTCTAGTCATGATCTAAATTGGAGGATTTACACAGTTAAGAAAACTTTCTAGAATGTCGGTAAACTCAGTACTACCATTGTGGAGCTTTTCCAGATTTTTAGAAATTTAGCTAAGTGGGCTTGATGGTGCACAAAGGGTCTCAGGGTATAGGGGAGGTCTATGGGGCATGGCCCTAGGCTCTGGAGTAGAACAGGAGCCAAAATAAAACAAGGGGGAGCATTGTTCTGGGGGAAGTCCAGAATGTCGGTAATCTTAGTACCAACATTCTGGTATTCTTCCAGAAATTGATTTTTTTCTCTCGTGGTCAAGGGCCTTAGTTCCCTAGGGGATTCTCCAAGATTTAAGAGTTTTCCAGAGGTTTTATGGTTATACTGCATGAAAGCAACAAAAATGAAGCAAATACAACTAAAGCAAAATGGTCCATGGCTTTTATCCTCTTCATGACCCTCCTGTCCCATTAGTGCATGAGATATGGGACCCTACTACTACGTGAGGGTCGAAAACTAGGCTTCTAGAGGTGGATTAGGTAAGGACCACTAAAGAAAACAAAAGGGGAGAGGGTCCTACCCTTGTCTAGGACTGTTATACAAGCTCTAATGGATGATGACAACAGTTAGAAGGCCTAGGGTTGATGACCATACAAAGGAGGATAGCCAAGGCTATTCCTCATGTCTGATTCTGATTCCCAGAGGGCAAAAATGATCAATATGGGGAGATATGCTGGTTTTCTTGAGTTTTCTAGAGAGTTTTGCCTTGAGATTTTGGAGTGGATTCAAAATCTTTCACAAGGAGGATATTTATAGGATTTAGAAGGGTTATGGTATGGTTATAAATCGGGGAGGGTTAGGTGGGAGCTTAGGAGATCATTGGAAGGTTAAATGATGGTGTAGGGAGGGTGGCAGACCTGTTCTACACACTGTCCAAGAATGACAGTAAAGCCAGTACCGTCATTCATGAATCAAGCCAAATTGGTAATGTCGGTAAAGGAAATGGCGTTAATTCTAAATTTATCTTAAAATAGGTTTTGACCAGTCTGATTTTGCTTGTGTGCACTGTAGACTTTCACAAAAATGGAAATGTTGGTAAAGTTATTAGCGACATTTCCTGAACATTTTGAATTTTTGAATTTGGTAGGCCGTAGGGCCTCGTTTATGTATGTGGGTCCATGTTATGGCGCATGAAGGTCTAGTTACGGGTTTTAGACCTCTTGGCCTTGGGTTTTGGATTAAGTTTAGGGTTTGGTTTAAAGTCTAGGCTAGGTCTATGTTAAGGCTTAAGTTCAAGGGTTTGCCCTTGGGATCTTGGAGCTTCAAGAGGGGAATAGAGGTGTAAAAATGGGGTGCTTACTGTAATGACCCCTAATCACACCTTGACCAAAATGGGACTTTGGGTCGCCACATTTCTTCAACCTACTTAAATTTCATAACATACAAGGCATACTAACACGAGTCACTAAAAATGAGAATAATGAAATTCAATATACACCAAACCATCCTACACCAGTCTAAGGTCAACATAAACATAACCCACCATAAACATAATAGTCTAATACCCAACTATAAAGTGATCAACTAAGCAACATCAAAACCAACTGAATACTATCATAAGGTCTACTACAACTCTTCCAAACCAAATCATGTGTCAAGTAATAATGGAAATGATCTAGCTCTCTTTCTCCCTCACAAAAAGGTTCACCTTCTTCCTCTACGCCATAGACCTCTTCTACCCAAGGCTCAACAACTAACTCAAGCTCCACACCTGTTAAGACAGAATTCTAGATGAGTACAAAAGCACTCAATGTATATAAAATCCAACTAACATCATAGTATCCTTGTACTTAGTTAGTACCATAATCAATAGTATAATAGATAATCAAAGTGCAGAAGAACATGTGCGCATATACATCATATCATCACCTTGACTCGTGCACTTGTAAGAAGCTTAGACTTATAAGACAACATCATTATAAGATGTTTATGCTTATGGGACCACATGCTTATGAGATGCTTATGCTTATGAGTCTTTGAGCAGCTTAATAGATCCCTCATCAAGCTTATCACAATTCTTATCAGGCATAAGCAATGCTTATGCTTATGAATCTTAGAGCTACTTAACAATAATCAGACACTCCTTTATCAGACTTATCATATCCCCCATCGGGCTTATCAAATTCTTCACCTTTTTATGTAGTCCCACCAGGCATATGCAATGCTTATGCTTATGGCCCATACGTGTGACTTGTGAGACTCTTAACTTAACACATATGTGAGTTTGTGCATAAGTGTCGTAATTAACATTCGAATCGGTCATCCATTAGATTCTAATCTTCCGCTAAGAAACTCTGCCAAGTTACATCTCCTTGGTTAGAGAATTCCCAACATGGACGTTTTTTCCTCTAAGTTTTGAGCTTCCCAAATATCGATCACCATACAACACAATTAAGGAATAATTTAACATAACAATCACATATATCTATTATATTATAATTATTCATAGTAATTTCACAAACATCAATCTCTAAGATACTCCTCATCCATCATTTATGTCCATCCTCAATTTCTACACAATCCACAAACCATATAAACCATGAATCCATCCATATACATTCCCATGCTCCACTTATACTCAATCCAACAACCATGTAAAACCATAAATCCATCCACATACATTCCTATCCTCCATGTCCTCCATTTATAAGACTAAACATCATCCATTTCATAAAAAAAAATTCATATTGTAGAACCCCGGATTTTCATGGCATGGCATGGTGAATAGTGCTATAAATAGTGTCTAAGGCTTAAAGCCTATTGTAATACCTTGAATGGTTATCAAAGCTAATGTGTTATGAGATGTATTAAATACTTAAGGATATTTTCTTAAGTTTATGAGTGTTTGGGATGAATGAGTAAGAGTATAAAATACTCTAAGTGTCAAAAGTGGTTAAGTCTTAACATCACCCTCAACTTCGAGAAGCTCTATTTTTGTAGAGCCCCAGACTTTTTCACAATTAATGCATGACACTTTCGTTGTCATTTTGCCTTTAAAGAGGTATAATTAATAAATAAGGAAGAAATTAGAAATTCTGAAACGTCAGAAATGTTCATTTTCGAAGTACGAACCCAATGCAAGTTGAATTGTCAAAATCAGACGAACGAGTCAAAAGTTATGGCCAAAACAGTTTGGACCTGCAGACCACCGATCGCTCGGTCCATGGAGTGATCGATCGGTCCAAAACCGATCGCTCGGAGGCTATCGACTGGTCAAGATTTTTGTATGGGGAAATTTTCCAGAGAGTGAAATTTTAACCGATCGCTCGGTTATGAAACCGATCGATCGGTAGGCAACCGATCGATCGGTCATTAACACCGATCGCTCGGTACTCGCGTTTTTGCAGAAATTTCAGTAAGGGTATTATGGTCTTTTGGTCGGTTTACTCTTACCTTAAGAGTCTTGCCCGAGCCTTTAGGGCTTCATTTCGACACTTAGAGAGATTGGGAGATAAGAAGAGAGGAGAGGGCGATTCCTAAACCTAGGGTTTCCATTTTGGAGAGAAATCAAGGGGTTTGTGAACCCACACTCAACTCAAGCCCATTTTTCTTCAAGATCAAGGCACAAGCTCGTGAGGAGCATCTCCTCAAGCTAGGACAGCAACTCACGGTCGTTTTTGGAAGGGGATTTCTTCCTCACTTGATCAAGGTCAGTACTTCTTGCTACCCTCCTAGTTATAGTTCCTCTTTTCCCTTTATTTCTCTTTATTTTTCTTTATTTACACATGTGCTATGAGATGGATGGTTGTGAATGGTGAATGGAGATGGAATGGGCGATTGGATGCCAATGGTTGTGTTGTGATGATTAAAATGGGGAGGGCATTGTTCCGATAATGAACATACATGCATGATTTCAGTAAAACTCATCTAAAAAAGCATGTTGTAGGGTAAATCAATAATGAACACACCATGTTTGATGAAATGCCAAGATGAATTAAATGAATAATAAATAAAGAAATTGCATGCTTAAACATTCATGGAAATTGCTAGGGTTATGGTAGTGTGTTTTCGCGCTTTCCCTAAATTGTTTAATTTATTACTTGTATATATGGTGATGTGCAATGTATTGTGAATTCCCCAAAATGTCATATTTAATTTCCATTGCAAGTGTGTACACGATTACACGAGCACGGCATGAAACGACGTGATTTACCGATGTTTTCAAGGATGAGATGTAGAGGTGGGGCATATCCTACGATATGTTTCACTCCACTTTTGTCAAGGACAAGATGATCATGCATTGCATAGGGAAGGGTCTCCCATCCCATCGCATTACACGCATGGCATGGCATAGCATCGCATGACACGCATAGCATAGCATTTCATGACACTCATGGCACGACATGACACGCATGGATGCTAGTTGCGACGGACTATGAACGGCAACTAGGCATACCCATCTGCATATAGGGTACTGGTTGCGACGGACTATGAACGGCAACTAGGCATATCATTCCGCATGGATGCTAGTTGCGACGGGCTATGAACGGCAACTAGTCATACACATTCAGCATGGATGCTAGTTGCGACGGGCTATGAACGGCAACTAGGCATGTCATTCCGCATATAAGGTACTAGTTGCGACGGACTCGGCAACTAGGCATATCATTCATCATATAGGATACTAGTTGCAATGGGCTATGAACGGCAACTAGGCATGTGAACATGTTTAAATTCCG
The DNA here is from genome assembly GCA_015143295.1 of Tetracentron sinense. Classification (NCBI taxonomy): domain Eukaryota; kingdom Viridiplantae; phylum Streptophyta; class Magnoliopsida; order Trochodendrales; family Trochodendraceae; genus Tetracentron; species Tetracentron sinense. The sequence continues at coordinate 22,180,719 of CM026573.1, forward strand.
AATAAGCAAGCATGATACAAGCATGACAAGCATGACACGGTAAATAAGTTCCCAATTACGTGAAGGGTATTTCAAGTCAAGTCAAGTGCATGGTGTTTTTCAAGGATTTTATCGGCTTTTCATGAACTGCAAGCATGATTATGAATTTCCTTATTTCTTTGTATGATATTAACTGTTTATGATTCATATATATCTATATTGTTTCTTGGGTATGCATTGCTATCACTTGCTATAACTGTTGGTTAGTATTTAGTACCCGCTGAGTATTCCATGCTCAGCCGTACTTCTTATGTCGGCAGGTTCTGAGGGAGCTGCTGCTCCATTTGATGTTTGTGCTCCTGGTCCATGGGTGGAGGAGGAGTACGTCGAGGAACCTTTGGAGGAACCTCCCGTAGATGGTTATCAGTAGGTGGTGTTAGATTCTGAGTGGATTAGCTATGGGTGAGTATGAGTGATTATATCCATGTATTTTGGCGGGCATGTCCGTACTTTCTTTGTTTTGATTTCTTTGTATTAAAACTTGGACCATGTGTATATACTTAGAGGTTTGTTAGACTTCCGCTGTGTTTTATAGTTATGCTTCCGCTGTTATCCTCTATTGTATATGCTCTGTGGGTGTTTTGCAGGTGGTTTGTCAAGCAAGTCATGATTTAGTCGTCCACGATTCACTCTAACTCCTAGGGTGGGTCTTGGGTCGCAACAATTTTGGTTATCGTTGATTGGAATTGAATGATTCTTAAACCATTAGAAAGGTATGGAAACCCTCTTCGAGGTTCATGTTTATCATTTTTCCATATATTTAGTCAAAGATAGGTTAAACATTAGATTTCTGAAACCGGGTCTGCTGAAAAATCTGGGCTGCTGAAATCTATTTCCAAACCAGTTTGCTTTAGAGCCCATTTAGGTAATTAAAATCTCAGAATTAGAATTTGTCTATTAGACACAAAATTGTTCTCCTTTGAAAGATGAGTACAACGCAAGTTGAATTGTCAAAGTCTGATAAGTGAGTCAAAGGTTATGGCTGAAACACCAAAGGCAGAAAAAACTCAACTCAATCAGAGTATCCACTCGTCGCCGAGTGCCCTAAACTCATCGAAGAGTGAGGCTAATAGAATGATGAACCCCCCACTCATCGACGACTGTAAGCCACTTGTCAATGACTAGAACTCATTCGTCGACGAGTACTCGCATATGGATCGTAGAAAAGGGGATTTTAAAGGGTACAAGCGTGATTTTAACAATCCTAATCCTATAAATACCCAATTTTCGAGGGATTAAAGGTTTTAACACTTTGATAAACACATTTTGAGATAAAAAGGGAGAGAGCCTAGGGTTCCAAAGAGTGTTTTCTGTTGAGATCAAGGAAGAGCTCGAATCCTCACTTCCCAAGCTTCCACAAGCTTGGATCTTCATCCTCGAGTGTGGATCTCCATTTTTTAAGCTTAAGCCCATGTCAAATAATCCTTCCAAGCAAAGATTTAGTCTTCGCAAGGTTAGTACACCCTTCTAGTTAACTTAGTAATAACCTAGGATTTCTATAAAGATGATTGTGGATTGATCTTCTACATATTCATTTTTCTTCAAATATACCATGTTCCCTAAAAATGTTCAGAATAAAGTAAATGGAGATGGATGTGTGAGGTGTATGGACGGTTGAGGCGAATGGATGCCATGTGGAATGTGATGGATGTTGTTGTGTGATGGAAAATGGGGAAGGGCAATGTACACATAATGAACGCACTCAATGTGTTTGATGAAATGTTTGAACATAACAACATGAATAAAATGCTATAAAGATGTTGAATGCCAAGTGTTTGATGAAATGCATGTATGAGAATTTAATGAACTTAATTAAGACTATGAAAGCATGATTTATAGAATTTTTCCTAAATGGTAATTTTGATCACATGCTCTACATGTTTTTCTTAAATTCTCACATGACTATAGAAAGCTTTGAAATGTTATATGTTATTCTTTAAATGGTTCATATCATTATGATTGCCACAAATTGTTACACACAAGCATGCATGCATGCATGAACTGAGTTTTCTATTATAAGTATATGAAGAACAAACAAGTGATTTACGACACGATTGATAAATCCAAACTTGGGTCGGTCAAGGATAGGACATATCCAAGGATATGTCATATCTGAATTCAAGAAAACAAGACAAGCATGATAATGCCGGATATTGGGCCGGTCAAGGATGTTGGTGCGCCTTTTCTATTTTCGCTGAAGGGTATCTACATACCCGGCTCACAAGTTACTTTCAAGAATTCGTTGAAGGGTGTTTACATACCTAGCTCACAAGTCGTTACAAAGCCACTAACATCTGGCTCACAAGATAAGCATAACAAAGCAAGTCAAGACAAGCATGGCAAGACAAGTGTGATTCTAACAAGACAAGAAAAGGTTTTACCACGACAAGCAAGTTTTAAAAACACAAAAAGATATTTTCAAGAATAAGTATGAATTATGAACACGGGTTTTAAGCGGAGTTTTCTCATTTAGTTCCATGTATATCATGATCATAGTATCGTTTTAATTTGATGTTACGAATTGCTTTCCATTATTGCTATTGTTAACTAGTAGCTTGTACTCGCGGAGTATTCCATACTCAGCCGTACATTTCATGTCGGCAGGTCCGGTGGATACCTTCAACCTTGAGCCATGGGTTGAGGAAGAGTACGTCAAAGAGGAGGCGCCTATTCCACTACAGCCTCAGGAGGATAGGGATCTAGATAGTTGGCCCTATCTAGACTATTTTGATTAGAGAGAGAGACTTTTTGTATTTTGGTATTTTGATAGGTGGGCATGTCCACCTTTACTTTGGTTATGTTTGTATATGTACTTGGAATACTTTTAATGTATAGAAAAGAAAAATTTTGTTCACGCTTCCACATTGATTTCGCTTCCGCTATGATTATGCCTTGTATATTTTGCAGGATGGTTTGTCAGGTTAGTATAGTCACGTCTAAAGTCTCTCCTAACTCCTAGGGGATTTTGGGGCACGATAGAAGTGGTTTCAGAGCTTATGCATTAGATTTTCTATGGGTCACTTAGTACTTAATACCATGATTGAAACAAGGCATTAGGTTCAAGAAAAGAGTCGTATTCCAAGTATGGACTAATTATATAGTCTTAGTACATAACCGGTTAAAACCCAACTGACTTTAGTATCCTACGCTAGAAACCCAAATTATATGCGTACATAATTGCAATTTATACCTCAATGTAGTACTATTCTATTCGTTATATGTCTTATAAATATTGAATGATCTTGATGTTATGATTGAAATAAAGTTGGTTTCTAAGTTAGACTCATGGTTGCTATTGTTCTCAGGACTAAGTTATGAGACGTGGCATACGGGGTCGCGGACACCATATGAGGAGTAATGGATCACCTCCTCCAACCGAGGATGCACCGCCTGACATGGCTCAGGCTTTCGCTTCGATCGCTGAGACACTGGCTATGCTGGCAGCCTACTACTCCTCCTCCTCCTGCGACACTCATAGCTGTCCCCCTAAATAGAGCGCTAACAGGGATAGAAGCATTTCGGAGGATGAGGCCTCCAGTATTTTGTGGTAGCATTAATCCATTAGTGGCAGAAGCATAGATTAGGCAACTGGAGAAGTTGTTCTCAATATTGTGGTCCACTGAGGCAGAGTGGTTCACCTGGGCCCCCTTTATGCTAAAAGGTGAGGCCGACCATTGGTGGAGGTCCGCTGTTAGGACTCGGGATTTGACCCGACTGGGTCAAGATTGGACTTGGGGAGAATTTCTTGATGCCTTCTAAGAGAAGTATTTCCCGATAGGAATGAAGGAGAAAAAAGAAGTTGAATTTATTACCTTGGAGCAAGGTAATTTGAGTGTGGCCGCGAACGATGCCAAGTTTTCAAAATTGTCCAGATTCGCTCCACATATAATAGCTACAGAGGCTATGAAGGCCCAAAAGTTTGAGAGGGGGTTGAAGGCCTACATCAAAGATAAAGTCTCGATGTTTAGGCATAAGACCTATGCGGAGGTGGTGGACAAAGCCCAGTTGGCTAAGTCAAATTCAAAGGAATTCTTCAGGAGAAGGGAGAGTGTTAGAGGCCAGTCTAGTGGCTCAACTCCTCCTGAAAAGAGGGCTAGGACTACTTCCTACCAGCCTTCAAGTCCAACACAGTCGCAGAGGCCATACTCTACACCACTGGCTTATCACCCTCATGCTCCATAGGTTTCACACCCGCCAACAACCCAGGCTCCGCGCCCTGTGCCATCTCAGGCCTCGGAATATGTGACTCCCGCACCCTCTACATTTTCGTATGAGGTTTGCACTTATTGTGGTAGGAGGCATTCGGTCAGAGAGTGTCGAAAGATTTTTGGTGGATGTTTTCACTATGGTGACCAGGGCCACATGATTAGAGATTGTCCTCGTCGATAGTTACCATCCCAGCCTCAGGGAAGTAGGCCCCAAATTCAGAAGCCTTCTCAGCAGGGCTCTTCATAGGCATCGAGGCCCTCACAGTCTACACGACCACCTGGCCATGGAAACCAGGGTCGGGTCTTTGCCATGACTGAACGGGATGCACAGGCATCTGACGATGTCATAAAAGGTACGCTAGAGTGCTAAATTTTCAAGTTGTAAATGCTTGCTATTATATGATGTAGTTGCTTATCTACACAACATGCTCCCTATACACTATGTATATTCTTGCTTGAAATCTATTGATGTGAGTTATTTCATTACACATGTGCTTTATTAGTGAATGAATGTCTACCTCGAGTGTTGATCGACACAGGATCCACTCATTCTTTCATCTCATCTAGTTTTGCAAAGGGCTTTTCAGCTGAATCTAGTCCTTTAGAGCATGAGCTAACCATTTTGACTCCGCTTGGCAAGTCGGTTGATACAGACCGAATACACAAGGATTGTGTGGTGCAAGTGGGGTAGAATGAGTTATTGGCCGAGCTCATCATCCTGGATTTCCAAGATTTAGACTTTGATGTCATCCTCAGGATGGATTGGTTATTGACTCACCATGGCATGTTTTGAGAAGATGGTGAATTTCAGGCCGGAAGATGTAAAGCCGTTTCATTTCCGGGGTTGTAGAGAAGACATATTGCCCACTTCACAGCTTTAAGCTTAAAAAACCCAGAGGCAGAAAACTCCTTAGCCATTCCGGTTGTGAGTGAGTTCTTGGATGTATTCCTGGAAGAATTACCTAGATTACCTCCAGATCGGGAGATTGAGTTCGCGATAGAGCTTGCTCCTAGCACGGCTCTAATTTAAAGAGCGCCATACAGGATGGCCCCAATAGAGCTCAAAGAGTTGAATGAGCAAATTGAGATGTTGCAACAACTTGGTTTCATCTGACCAAGTGTGTCACCATGGGGAGCTCTAGTACTTTTTGTGAAGAACAATGATGGGTCGATGAGGATGTGCATCGACTATATACAGTTGAACATTTTCACGATCAATAATTGTTATCATTTGCCTTGGATAGACGACTTGTTTGACCAACTAAAGGGAGCGAGATTTATCTCAAAGATTGATCTTCGATCGGGGTACCATCAGTTGAAGATCAAGGCAGGGAATGTTCCAAAGACTGCTTTTAGGACTCGGTACGGGCACTACAAGTTCCTAGTCATGCCTTTTGGGTTGACAAATGCACCAGCGGCATTCATGGATTTGATGAACCGGGTGTTCAGACCTTGTCTCGATCGATGTGTTGTGGTGTTCGTTGACAACATCTTGGTTTATTCCCCGACACGGAAGGATCATAAGCAAGACCTTAGCCTTACTCTTGAACTCTTCGAGAGCACCGACTGTATGCCAAGTTGAGTATGTGCAAATTCTGGTTGGAGAAAGTGGCGTTCTTGGGCCACGTGGTATCGGCCGAGGGCATCTCTGTTGATCCGACGAAGGTAGAGGCAGTGATGAACTGGAAGATACCTAAGAGTATCATGGAGATATATAGCTTCCTCAGTTTGGCAGGCTATTATTGGAGATTCGTAGAGGGATTCTCCAGTTTAGCGGCACCACTCACATATCTTACGTGGAAGAATACGAAGTTTGTATGGAGTGACAGATGCGAGATTAGCTTCCAGGAGTTGAAGAAACGGTTCACTATGGCTCCCGTCCTCACAGTGCCATCCGAGAGTTGCGGTTTTGTCATGTATAGTGATGCCTCGCATGTTGGGTCAGGGTGTGTTTTGATGCAAAATAGGAAGATTATTGCTTATGCTTCCCGACAGTTGAAAAATCATTGAAAGAACTACCCTACACACGATTTAGAGTTTGCCGCAGTGGTGTTTGCATTGAAGATATGGTGACACTATCTTTATGGGGAACAGTTTGATGTGTTCACAAACCACAAAAGTCTGAAATATTTATTTTCCCAAAAGGAGTTGAATATGCGACTGTGGCGATGGATGAAGTTCTTGAAGGATTATGAATGCTCTATTTAGTACCATCTAGGTAAGCCTAATGTGGTGGCAGATGCTCTTAGCAGGAAGCCTCTTGGACTTATAACCCACATGATGAAGAGTGGAAGATGTTGGAGGTCATGGTAAACCTCGATACCAATTTCAGTATTCCCACCTTTGGGCCAGTCATGGCTAATCTTACAGTTAGACCTTATATCCAAGTTCGGATCCGACAGTTGCAGGAGTCGGATGCAGAACAACTTGCTTACAGAGATAAAGCTGTTAGCAAAGGGAGTAATGAGTTCTCTATGAATGGTAGCGGAGAGATCACATTTAAAGGAAGATATGTGTTCCTGCAGATACGGAGTTAAAGAGCGAGATCTTAGATTAAGCTCACCGGTCCAAGTACACTGTGCATCCTGGTGGTTCAAAGATGTACCAGAACTTAAAAAGGCACTTTTGGTGGCAGAACATGAAGAGACAAGTGGCAGAATATGTGTCTCGGTGTTTAGTGTGCCAGCAGGTTAAAGCAGAGCATATGAGGCCAGTGGGCCTTTTGCAATCCCTTCCGATTCCCGAGTGGAAATGGGAGAGTATCTCCATGGATTTCATTGTGGGGTTGTCAAGGACGGTGAAGAACTCCGGATGCTATTTGGGTGGTGGTTGATCGTTTGAAGAAGTCCACCCATTTCTTACCATATCAGACTACGTTCAACTCGAACCAACTTGCAGCACTATACATCAAAGAAGTGGTTTGGCTGCACGGGATGCCAGTGAGCATCATTTCAGTTCGAGATCCGAGATTTTCACTTCCAAATTCTAGAAGAGCTTTTAGAGAGCCATGGGTTCCCGTTTGGACTTTAGCACGGTCTTTCATCCTCGGACAAATGGGCAGACCGAGAGGGTGAACCATTTTATCGAGGACATGCTATGAGCTTGCATATTGGACTTTAAAAGCAATTGGGAGGATCACTTGCCTCTGGTTGAGTTCACTTACAACAACAACTATCAAGCGAGCATCCAAATGGCACCTTTCGAGGCCTTGTGTAGGAGAAGTTGCCGGTCTCCGCTATATTGGGATGAGGTTGGTGAGTGAAAAATTTTGGGCCCAGAGTTGATTGAGTAGACTGCAGACAGGATCAGGATTATAAGGGAAAGATTAAAGACTGCACAAGATCGACAAAAGAGCTATGCCGACAACCGTAGGAGAGATCTTGAATTCCTTGTTGGCGATTTCGTGTTCGTTAAGATTTTGCCAACAAAGGGCGTTATAAGGTTTGGGAAGAGGGGCAAGCTCAACCCTAGATATGTTGGTCTATTTGAGATCATCACCAGAGTTGGTGAATTTTCTTATCGGGTTGCTCTACCTACTCACATGGCGGCGGTTCACAACGTATTCTATGTTTCTATGCTCCGGAAATACATCCCGGATCCGTCGCATGTCATCGAGTTGGATACTTTAGTGATTCAGGAAGACTCATATTGGTGGAACAACCGTCTCGAATCTTGGACCGCAAAGAGCAAGTATTGCATACCAAAGTCATTCCCCTAGTGCTCGTGCAATGGGAACATCATTATAGGGAAGAAGCTAAATTGGAACGCGAGGCCGAATTGACGGGAAAGTACCCTCAATTTTTTTTGTAGTTATCTTTCATGTATTTGGATTGTCCTAATTTCGGCGATGAAATTTTTGTAAGGGGGGGATGTAGAACCCCGGATTTTCATTGCATGGCATGGTGAATAGTGCTATGAATAGTGTCTAAGGCTTAAAGCCTATTATAATACCTTGAATGGTTCTCAAAGCTAAGGAGTACCTAAATTTTTATATATTTTGGGTAGATGATGTGTTATGGCATATATTAAAGTCTTAAGGATATTTTGTCAAGTTTATGAGTGTTTGGGATGAAGGAGTAAGAGTATAAAATACTCAAAGTGTCGAAAGGGGTTATGTTTTAACATCACCCTCAACTTTGAGAAGCTCTACTTTGATCACCGTTGATTAGAATTGAATGATTCTTAAACCATTAGAAAGGTATGGAAACCCTCTTTGAGTTTCATGTTTATCATGTTTTCAGATTTTTAGTCAAAGATAGGTTAAACGTTGTATTTCTGAAACCAGGTCTGCTAAAAAATCTGGGCTACTGAAATCCGTTTCCAGACCAGTCTGCTTTAGAGCCCATTTAGGTAATTAAAAACTCAGAATTAGGATTTATCTATTAGCTACAAAATTGTTTCCCTTTAAAAGATAAGTCCAACGCAAGTTGAATCGTCAAAATCCGATAAGTGAGTCAAAAGTTATGACTGAAATACCAAAGGAGGAAAAACTCAACTCAGTCAGAGTATCCACTCATCGCCGAGTGCCCTCAACTCATTGACGAGTGAGGCTAACAGAATGCTGAAAAACCCCACTCATTGACGATTGTAAGCCACTCGTCGACGACTGGAACCCACTCGTCGACGAGAACTCGCATAGGGATCGTGGAAAATGGGATTTTTAAGGGTATAAGCGTGATTTTGACAATCCTATTCCTATAAGTACCCAATTTTCGAGGGATTAAAAGTTTTAACACTTTGATAAACACATTTTGAGAGAAAAAGGGAGAGAACCTAAGGTTCCAAAGAGGGTTTTCTTGTGAGATCAAGGAAGAGCTCGAATCCTCACTTCCCAAGCTTCCACAAGCTTGGATCTTCATCCTCGAGTGTGGATCTCCATTTTTGAGCTCAAGCCTGTGTCAAATAATCCTTCCAAGCAAAGATTTAGTCTTTGCAAGGTTAGTACACCCTTCTAATTAACTTAGTAATAACCTAGGGTTTCTGTAAAGATGATTGTGGATTGATCTTCTAAATATTTCTTTTTCTTGAAATATACCATGTTCCATAAAAATGTTAAGATTAAAGTAAATGGAGATGGATGTGTGAGGTGTATGGATGGTTGAGGCGAATGGATGCCATGAGGAATGTGATGGATGTTGTTGCGTGATGAAAAATGGGGAAGGGCAATGTACACATAATGAACGCACTCAATGTGTTTGATGAAATGTTTGAACATAACAACATGAATAAAATGCTATAAAGATGTTGAATGTCAAATGTTTGATGAAATGCATGTATGAGAATTTAATGAACTTAATCAAGACTATGAAAGAATGATTTATAGAGTTTTTCCTAGATGGTAATTTTGATCAAATGCTCTACATGTTTTTCTTAAATTCTCACATGACTATAGAAAGCTTTGAAATGTAATATGTCATTCTTTAAATGGTTCATATTATTATGATTGCCACAAATTGTTACACACAAGCACGCATGCATGCATGAACCAAGTATTCTATTATAAGTATATGGAGAACAACCAAGAACAAAAAAGTGATTTACGACATGAATGATAAATTCGAACTTGGGTCGGTCAAGGATAGGACATATCCAAGGATATGTCATAACTGGCTTCAAGAAAACAAGACAATCATGATAATGTCAGACATTGGGTCAAGGATGTTGTTGCACCTTTTCTATTTTCGCTGAAGGGTATCTACATACCCAGCTCACAGGTTGCTTTCAAGAATTCGCTGAAGGGTGTTTACATACCTGGCTCACAAGTCGTTATAAGGCCACTAACATCTGGCTCACAAGATAAGCATGACAGGGAAATTCAAGACAAGCATGACAAGTCAAGTGTGATTCTAAACAAGAACAAGACAATACATGTATGATTCTAACCAGGCAAGAATAAGACAAGAAAAGGTTTTAATACGACAAGTAAGTTTTGAAAACATGAAAAGATATTTTCAAGAATAAGTATGAATTATGAGCACGGGTTTTAAGTGGAGTTTTCTCATTTAGTTCCATTCATGTCATGATCATAGTATCGTTTTAATTTGATGTTATGAATTGCTTTATGTTATTGCTATTGTTAGCTAGTAGCTTGTACTTGCTGAGTATTCCATACTCAGCCGTACATTTCATGTCGGTAGGTCCGGTGGTTACCTTCAACCCTGAGCCATGGGTTGAGGAAGAGTACATCGAAGAGGAGGCGCCTATTCTACTACAACCTCAGCCGAACAGGGATCTAGATAGGTGGCCTATCTAGACTATTGTGATTAGAGAGAGAATTTTTGTATTTTGGTATTTTGATAGGTGGGCATGTCCACCTTTACTTTGGTTATGTTTGTATATGAACTTGGAATACTTTTAATGTATAGAAAAAAAAAATTTGTTCACGCTTCCGCATTGATTTTGCTTCCGCTATGATTATGCCGTGTATATTTTGCAGGATGGTTTGTCAGGTTAGTATAGTCACATCTAAAGTCTCTCCTAACTCCTATGGGGAATTTTGGGGCGTGACACATATAGTTATACCCATCAATAATAACCCATAATCCTTATATCATTAACCATCATCTTATCATAATCATGACAATAACCCATCATTCCTAGCTTAAATCATCTTAAACATACATAAGTTCGTAATAGAAGTGAGTTGGATAGTATATCGACCTTAGGGATCGCTCCCTTCGATCCAAAACGCTCCCAAGAAGGCTTGATGTTGATTTCAAAGCTTTTCTTGTAATCTCCAAGTTATCTCCTTCCCAATCTCTAAGCAATCTCCCTTGAAAACTTGGGGTTTTTCTCTCTCTTCTTTGCGAAATTAGGTTTAGAAACTCTTAGAATACTCAACCCTCAAAATAAAAGTGCTATTTACAGTCTAGGGGTTTAAAACCTTGATTTTCGTAACCCTTTTTAAAAATACTCGCGCACAATTGTGATCAATCGCTCAAATAATGTGATCGATCATAGCCTCCAGTACAATCGAGCGTAGTGATGCAGATCGATCGCATATCACACAGAACAATTTCCTAGATTTTTACTGATTACAATCGATTGTAGGTCCCTTGTAATCAATCGTAAACCCAATAGAAAATTTCTCCATTTTTCCAACTAAGTGTGATCGATCATAGACCTTCTGCGATCGATCGCATGCTCAGTTTTCACTCCCTCTTAACCGCTTAAGCAAATTAGACACACTACACTGTTTAGTTCTAATTAAGCATGCATAATGGCATAACAAAAGACTAATCTACTCAAATAATGACAAAAGAAAGTTCAGGTCTCTACATCCTCGCCCTTATAAAAATTTCATCCTCGAAATTTATGTACCTTAGTTAAATAGATGAGGGTACTTTGCTCGGATTTCATCCTCACGCTCCCATGTGGCTTCTTTACGAGAATGATGCTCCCATTGTAATGGTACCAGGGGAATGTACGGCAAGATTTGCTCTTTCCAGTCTAGGATTCTAGCTGGTTGCTCAACTAAAGTCAAATCTTCCCGAATCTCCAACAATTCCAAATCAATAACGTGTGAAGGGTCCGAAATATACTTCCTGAAGATGGAGATGTGGAAAACATTGTGCACACTTTTCATGTGAGGTGGCAAGGTGACCCGTTAAGTAACTTCCTCGACCCGGGTGATGATCTCAAAAGGACCCATATATCTCGGCCTCAGCTTGCCTCACTTACCGAACCTCATTACACCCTTCGTAGACTAGATCTTAACAAACACATAGTCTCCAACTTGGAATTCAAGATCCCTCCAGTGAGTGTCGGCATAGCTCTTCTGCCTACTTTAAGCCATTTTCAACCTCTCCCTGATCAACTAGACCCGATCTACAATCTGACAAACAAGCTCGGGACTTAGAAGTTCCTCTCACCAACTTCATCCCAGCACCACGGTGAATGACAGCTTCTCCCATAGAGTGTCTCAAACGGTGTCATCTGAATACTTGCTTGATAGCTGTTGTTGTAGGTAAATTTGACCAATGGCAAGTGATCATCCCAACTGCCCTAGAAGTCTAACATGCAGGCTCGAAGAATGTCCTCTATAATCTGGTTCACTCTCTTAGTTTGCCCATCTGTTTGCGGATGAAATGTCGTACTGAAATCCAAATGAGAAGTCATAGCCTACTGAAAACTCATTCAGAACCTGGAAGTAAATCTTGAGTCTCGATCAGATACAATACTAACTGGCACTCCATACAAATGGGCTATTTTCTTGATGTACAGGTTTCAAGCCGGTTGCAATTATACATGGTCTGATATGGAAGGAAATGAGCTGACTTGGTTAACCTACCAACTATAACCCAAATTGCATCAAAGTTCTTCGCTATCCTTGGTAAACTGACAATGAAGTCGATTGAGATATTTTCCCACTTCCACTCGGGAACAGGAAGTGACTGAAAAAGTCCCGCTGGTCTCCTATGTTTGGCTCTTACTTGTTGACAAACTAAATACTTGGACACATAGGTAGCCTCGTCTTTTTTCATGCCTTTCCAACAAAAATATTTCTTGAGGTTCTGGTACATCTTGATACCTCCCAGATGAACAGTGTACTTGGACTTGTGTGCTTCGTCTAGAATCTCCATTTTTAATTCTTCATTAGTCAGAACACAAAGTCTATCCTTAAAGGAGATCCCACCATTTCTCTAGGAGAAGTCCTCAAATCCTTTGTTAATCGCCTTATTCATAGCAGCGTGCAATTCTTCATCGCCCCATTGCAAGTCTTTAATCCTATCCAAGATGGTTGGTCTAACCATAATATTGGCCATCAAGGCTCCATATGTTCTGACACTGAAACCTGCATCCAACTTAAGTAGCATCTCCCTTCTGTTGATAAACTTTTGAGAGGTGAGTCCCAACAACCAACTTGGGTTGGGGGCTCTCAACAATTTGTCTTAGGATCGACCTATAGGGCTTTTCCTGTTTAGACCTTGACTGGATCATGGTTTGGGCTCGAAATGAGCTTGCTCCATTAGTTGACCCCGAAGGGTTAACAAATTTGGAATCCCCTTTCAGGGTTTCCAGTGACATAGGTCTACCTTTTGGACTAACCTGTCACAAAGTGGTTGAGCCACTTTGCCTTGTATGCACCTAGTTGGGTGCACCCTTCTTGTTATCCACGGACAGAGATGTCTGTGAATGGGTACTTCTTTTCTGAAGTGCCCGTGGGCTGGCTAGCATCCTCTGGGATACCTGTGGTTGATGACCTGCTGTGGGCGGGTAACCTGATGTGGGCGGGCTACCTGCCTTTGATTTAGACGGGCAGACTGCCTTTTCCACCCCTAAGTTGACGGGGTGGATCCTACTTCTGCTGCGGACTAGAGCGTCTTCAACAGAGGACTGGTTTTGTGACCACGGCCTCTTTGCAGAAGTCTGACTAGTTGATCGGACCTGCCTGGCTGGAGCTGCTGCTATCTCGGCCCAGGTGAGTGGATAAGTCACTGGAATCCGAATTAGGGGTACATACACCCGCTGATTGATGGTTATGACATAGGCCCGACGAACGCATACAGTCTCGATGATCCTGATTAGAAACAATAAGAAAAGAGAGGAAAGAATCACTTGTCTTCTCTTTTTTCATTCTTCTTATTATTTATCCTTCTTCAAATATGAGAGGAGAAGAAAGTCCCACCGAGAGTGCCATTAATTTGAAAACGCTTTATTTCATTGCGTGTATCAAATTGCCTCCATTTTTATATGGAGTTTATTATTTTGTGCGGGGGACTATCCTTCTAATCTGAGTAAACTCAGGCTGTTAATTACTTTTGATATTTGGGGAAGAACTTTTGATTAAGAAGAAGAACATAAAGAAGAACAAATATTTAAATAAAGTATTTGTATTTATTAAATGGGGTTGCCTAGATCTCATGTAGGCATTACAAGATACCTCATAGAGGTTTTAGCATCAAAAAAAAGAAAAGAAATAGAGGTGGCCATATTGAGGGTTCACTTGGTATTCTTCATTTAATGAGAGATCCTTCTTCTTTCTCCTTTGGTTGCTGTTGTTCCTACAAAAAGAAAAGAAAGCTCTTTTTTCTCTCCCCTCTTCCTTCTTGTGTTTTTCACGTATATTTGTCTTCTTTCTGGGAGTTTCTTGTGAGAAACTCCCTCTTGTATATCTTTTAGAGAGTCCTCTTTGGACTCCCCTTTGACTTCCTCTTTTTTAGAAAATCAAAAGAGGCCAACTCTCCTTAAAGAGGGTCATCTGTCAATGACAGTTGATTTATCTTATCTTAGAGAAACCATATAGATGGGAGTCCTTTTCAAATGACTCCAAATTGGTTTTATATTCTGGGAACTCCTGGGAGGATCATACTTCCCCTCAAAAAGCGAAAAGAGTCTAATCTTGCCAAAAAAGAGAAGGGATTACTTTCCCTTTCGGATAGAGTGTCATATAGCACTCTCTCATTAGAGAAAGAGAAGAGATCTCTATCTTGTGATCTGCCAAAACTGATAAAGAGTCATTTTTGTTAAGGAATCTCTACCACATGACGGTCAGATACTGGCTCCCGTCTAGGAAATGACTGACCTTGGTCAGTCCACAAATTAAAGAGGTGAGACCACGGGTCTCACCCACGGTCTAAGTTATGTCCAAAGCCTATTTGGGCTGCAGACTAGGGTCTAACCTTAGTCAATCCGTAGACCAATACAGGGTGGGACCATGGGTCCAACCCTTGGTCTGGATTAGGTCTATGGCCTTTTATGGTCATGAAACTGGGCTAGTTATTGACCGGCCCGCGGATGGACTCATGGAGTCTATCCGCAAGCTTGAATGAGGGTCTGTCCGCGAGGGCAAACCCTATCCACATGTCAGTCCCTTAACGAATGACACAAAGGGTTATCCGCAGGGCATTATTGTCATGCTGCCAGGTATTTAATGCTAGGAGGGCTGGCGGTAAGCCATCCCTTGGCCAGCTGGTGCGCGTGCCTTTGGCATGCTCAAAGCTTAACCGCTCATTCAATGGGTGGTGATCCTATGTAGGCAGGTGCACCATGGACTCGCTTTGCAGGCGATGAGATTTAACTGCCCACAACAAATACGTCATTCCACTTCTAATATTGTTATAAGCATACGAGACAATATCTTATACTGTCTGTAATCTCTAGCTTATAATGAGAACCCTTTCTTTTTGATACTTTTAATCAAACTTGGACTTTCATAACTATTTTTTGAAATTCTTTAACAGAAATGATAATACTAATTATATTCCTTTTACATAGAAAATAAACTTCTCGATAAAACCATTCATCGATAAATACCAGCACTGGTTTTTCAAGTCCGGTTTGATAAGTATCAACTCAATATAAATTACTCTAGAAGAGTAGTGGAATCCTTGTTGAGCATACACACACTTCTTCTAGTATATCATACATAACCCAACGAGCCCGTATTTAGTCCGATGTGTTGGACATTGACGATTTGCTACATCAAAGTTATATAGGCAAATACTAGAGAAGATGTCAACCTCTCAGGTTAAGGACAATCTGTCAAATGGATTACCCTAAACATATAGACAGTATATTTCTAAGGGTATCCACTAAGCGATCCAGTTGCAATATAAGTACTTCTTACTTATATCCACATCTTAGTCAAGAGACTCTTCTCTCAGTGATTGAGATTCATCACTACATCATATGGAACTAACAATGTGTAAGTTAGTAGGAATACATTGTCCAGATGTATCCTAAATAACTTAGGACAATTCTAAGTTTACAAATAACCGGAAAACCATATCTCCTTAGCAATTAGTTCAAAACTAATTGGATGGTTTTCCTACAATGTTACCTAAGGGACAAAGTAGTCTCATCTAATGAGATACTTTTAAAATGTCACCCAATGTAGAAGACAATGTGTGAATGTAAAATATGTTTTTATTAATAAAGGAGACTAATACAATTCCGAAATGGCTTTTGTGGGCATATATGTCTAACAAAACCTCCGCTGCCCGATGGTACTGTCAAGATGGGAGTAGTTGTGAGGCACCTATTCAATTCCAGGAAGCTCTTTTCACACTTCTTATTCCACTCGAATTTAGCATTCTTCTGAGTTAGATGAGTTCTCTTAGTGTCTTCAGAGTAATTCGGAGATGTCTTTCATGATCTTTTTATGTTTTAGAGTATACCAGATTATCATCCACAAACATGATCACAAAGCGATCTAGAGTTGGCCTGAATATTCAGTTCATCAGGTCCATGAAAGCTGCCGGTGCATTAGTCAGGCGAAAAGGAATTACTAGAAATTCATAACGCTCATATCTGGTCCTAAATGCAGACTTGAGAACATCTTCAGCCTTCTTCAACTAATGATAGCCCGACCTTAAGTCGATCTTAGAGAAATACTTAGCTCCTTGCAACTGATCAAATAGGTTATTGATCCTTGGCAAATGATATTTGTTTTTTATAGTGACCTTGTTCAATTGCCAATAATCGATGCACATGATTATCGAACCATCCTTCTTCACAAATAGAACTAGAACTCCCTAAGGTGATACACTTGGGCGAATGAATCCAAGATTGAACAACTCTTCAATCTACTCCTTAAGCTCTTTCAACTCCACTAGAGTCATCCTATACGGTGTCTTAGAGATGGGTGTTGTGTTTGAAGCTAACTCAATTGCAAGCTCGATCTCTCTATCCAGTGGCAAACCTGGTAATTCCTTTAAAAAGACATCTATGAATTCCTTTACAACTGAGATACTTGGAGAATCTGGTACCTTCGAGGTAGCAAGACTCAGTGCCACGAATTGCGCTAAATCTTTCTTCTTCAATCCATGGAAACGGAAAAGAGACTCACCAATCGGCTTAAAGTTGATGACTTTCCTGAAATAGTCGACATGCCACTGGTATGTGGAAAGCCAATCCATACCCAAGATAATATCAAAGTCTTGGAAATCAATTACAATTAAATTGGCTGGTATTTCTCGCTAGTCAATCCGGTCATACAAGTACAGTAGATCTTATCTGTGATGACTGAACTACCAACAGGAGTAACAATGGATAGTTCTCGATCTAATTAAATTGATTCTGAAGGAAATAATTGAGTAAAACTGGGTGTGACAAAGGAATGAGTTGACCCAATATTGATCAATACATGAGCGAGGAAGTCATTTATCAACAATGAGCCTAAATTAATATACAAAGCTAACTGTATCAAACCATAAATACATACATCCATCATACACAAAACATATTCATGCATAATATTTGACATTTCATACATAGCATCAGAATAACAATTTAATTAACTAAATTCACAAGTAGATATACTCTGCACAACGTCGTCAGACACCTGTGCATCCTGCTCTGATGTGGCATACACCTGGCCCTAAGCTGGCTGGAGGGACTATTGGGCTCCCAGACCTTGGGGTGGCCTATGCTGCATCGGCTGCCTCATCTGTGGCTTGACTCCCTGAGACAGAGTCTGTGGAAGCATCTGCTGATTTCGAGTCAGACAATCTCGGATCAGATGCGTAAGATCCCCGCAATGGAAACAACCTCCTGTAGTTACACTACATTCCCCTGCTCAATGTCTCTTCCTACAGTTGCTGTACGCATTGAACAACTGAAATACACTAATAGGCAGGACAGACTACGGTGCCTATGGGGCTACCTAAGTAAGCCTTTGATATGGGGTAAGCTTAGCAATCGACATCGGACCTGATGTCCTTCGCCTCTTGTCCAGTAATCCTTCTTTGTTTGCCTGCATTCCTTTCTTCCTCAAGAAACTGATGGCCTCCTCTCGGCAATCAAAGCTCTCTCACTAACTTCCCAGTAAGTCCAAACACACAGGATCTCAACCATGTCTCGGATATAGTCTCTCAGACCCCTCTTAAATCTCCTCGTCTTCATGCTCTCCATGGTGATCAAATGAGGCGCAAACCTAGACCATTCGGTAAACTTGGCCTCATACTCGACCACCGACATGCTCCCTTGTTGTAGAGTGGAGAACTTAATCTCCTTCAGCTCCCTCACTGAAGTCAGGAAGTACTACTCATAGAAGACATCGAGGAACTCTCCCCATGTCCATGGCTGTCATACTCTCACTTCATTCCTCTTCCTGGTTGTGGCCCTCCAGCAATGTTCTGCCTCGCCTTCCATGACGAAGGAGGCCAACTTCATTCTCTGATCCTCAATAGGCTCAAGCATAGAGAATATCTTCTCTAACTGCATGATTCACCACTTTGCTACTATAGGATCAATACTCCCATAGAAAGCAGGAAGACCCATCCTCCTGGAGACTTCCACTCCATGATGTCGAGGTGGGTGGACCTCAACCGACCTCTCTTGCCTGGCTTGCTCAACTGCTAGCAAGATAGTCTGTTGGGCCATAATCTCGGCCTGTCGAGTCTTGGCTGTTGTAATAGCTTCCATAGCCCGACTTTCTTAGGCTGGTGCACACCCACTGGGGTATCCCCAACAATCACACTGCCACTTCCATCTCTATTATTCCTAGCACCTCTTCTCATGATGATGTCCTGAAGTAAATCAAAACCAGTAATCTTTAGAAACAATTTCACAAAGCATCCAATTCACAAATTCAATCTTAGGACTCAACCTAAATCCTAACTTGCTTCCCTAACTTAGGTCAATTTATTTATCCTGAACCTCATACTTTTGCCCTAAGGACTCTAATGTCTTGGGCTTTAATACCACCTCTGTAATGACCCCAAATCCCACCTTGACAAAAATGGGACCTTGGGTCACCACATTTCTGAAATCTGCTTAAGTTCCATGACATACAAGGCATACTAATACGAGTCTCCAAAAATGAAATAATAAAATTCGATATAAACCAAACTATCCTGCACAAGTCTAAAGTCAACATAAACATAACCCACCATAAACATAATAGTCTGATACCCAACTACAAAGTGATCAACTAAGCAACATCAAAAATAACTAAAATAAACAATCATAAGGTCTATTACAACTCTTCCAAACCAAAACAATTGTCAAGTAATAAGGGAAATGATCTAGCTCTCTCGCTCCCTCGGAAAAAGGTTCACCTTCTTCCTCTACGCCGTAGACCTCCTCTACCCAAGGCTCAGCCACTAACTCAGGCTCCACACCTACCAAGACAACAGTCTGACTGAGTACAAAAGCACTCAGTGTATATAAAATATGACTAACATCATAGTATCTCTGTACTTAGTTAGAGTGCGGAAGAACATGTGTGCATATACATTATATCATCACCTTGACTCGTGTACTTGTGAGAAGCTTAGACTTATGAGACAACATGCTTATGAGATGCTTATGCTTATGGGACCACGTGCTTATGAGTCTTTAAGCAGCTTAACAGATCCATCATCGAGCTTATCAAAAATCTTATCAAGTGCATGCAATGCCTATGCTTATGAATCTTAGAGCTACTTAACAATAACCATACACTCCCTTATCAGATCTCTCATCGGGCTTATCAGATTCTTCACATTCTTATGCAGTCCTACTAGGCATATGCAATGCTTATGCTTATGCTTATAGCCCATGCATGTGACTTATGAGACTCTTAACTTAACACACATGTGAGTTTGTGCATAAGTGTTGTAATGAACATTCAAATCGGTCATCCCTTAGATTCCAATCTTCCACCCAGAAACTCTGCCAGGTTACATCTCCCTGGTTAGAGAATTCCAAGATGGAAGTTTTTTCCTCTAAGTTTTGACCTTCCCGAATATTGATCACCATACAACACAATTAGAGTATAATTTAACATAACAATCACATATATGTATTACCTTATCATAATTCATAGTAATTTCACAAACATCAATCTCTAAGATACTCCTCCTCCATCATTTATGCCCATCTTCCATTTCTACACAACCCACAAACCATATAAACCATGAATCCATCCATATACATTCTCATCCTCCATTTATACACAATCCAACAACCATGTAAAACTATAAATCCATCCACATACATTCCTATCCTCCATTTCCTCCATTTATAAGACTAAACATCATCCATTTCATAAATAAATAACCCATATTATATTCATATAGTAATATCCATCCTTAATCCCCATATCATTAACCATCATCTTATCATAATCATGACAATAACCCATCATTCCAACCTTAAATCATCTTAAACATACATCAGTTCATAATAGAAGTGAGTTGGATAATATATCAACCTTAGGGATCGCTCCCTTCAAACCAAAACGCTCCCAAGAAGGCTTGATGTTGATTTCTAAGCTTTTCTTGCAATCTTCAAGCTATCTCCTTCCTCTCCAAGCAATCTCCCTTTAAAACTTAGAGTGTTTCTCTCTCTCCTTTGCCAAATTAGGTTTAGAATACTCAACCCTCGAAATAAAAGTGCTATTTATAGTCTATGGGTTTAAAACTCTGATTTTTGTAACCCTTTTTTAAAAACACTCGCGCACGACTGCGATCGATCACTCGAACAGTGCGATCGATCGTAGCCTCCAGTACGATCGATCATACTGATGCAGATTGATCGCATATCACACAGAACAATTTCCTAGACTTTTGACTGATTACAATCGATCGTAGGTCCCTTGCAATCAATTGTAAACCCAACAGAGAATTTCTCCAGTTCTCCAACTGAGTGCGATCAATCGTTGACCTTCTGCGATCGATCGCATGCTCAGTTTTTACTCCATCTTAACTGCTTAAGCAAATTAGACACACTAAACTGTTTAGTTCTAATTAAACATGCATAATGATATAACAAAAGACTAATATATCCTTATTAATTTAATTAATGGCATAAAAGAAAGTTTGAGTCTCTACACTTACACTCCATTCTCTAATTCCCTTGTCGGTTTTCCAGCTACTTCCCCCATTCTCCAGCGAATTCTCCTTTCAACACAATTTATAAATTGCATGACAGAAAAACCAAATGTTGATTGCTAACCTTCTATCAGATCCATTTGTGAATGCTCTCCCTTTATCTCTCTTCTATTGATCTTGGTATGATCCCAGACCTGCATTGTAGAATAATACTTCTGATTTTAGGAATTACGTCTTTCTTCCAAGGAACCTTTTACTCCAATCCATTGCATAGGGTCTTTAAGTTCTCAACATTGAGCTCCTTGAACCTTTGACTATAATACTCCATTTCTATTGCATCGCTGGAAGAATCCAAATTAAGGGTAAAATTAAGATTGGATAGAAGAGCTGATTTTGACTCCTTATGCTCTGAACAATGCGTTCTCAAATTGGGATCCATAAATGATGTTCTCTCCATGAAGATTTTGGTTCAATGACTAACCAAAATTGTGGGTGTGGTGCAAGTTGGGGCAGTGCAGGTCATACAGAGATGGAAGTAGATGAAGTGGGTGATACTAAGGTAACCTGAGTGTGACATTGACGTTCTACTCACATTGAAGATTCATATTGCTTGGTGTGTAATTATAAAATTTATAGGTATTATTTTGTTTTCAATGTGTATAATTAATTGTAAGAATTTAATGTGTGCAATCAGTAATTTTTACTAATGGGCGTGGAATCATTAAATATTGGGGTAGGTGCGCCTAACACCACCCTTTTTCAGTTCTGTCTCCAATCCAACTTCTAATTGAAGTAGGAATCATTCTCATACACGTTTGTCTACCTGACAGGGATTATAGAGTATCTTTCAAATTAAGATTAGGTCGACAACCAGTGTTTCCTTTTTAGCAAGAGAGCCATATGATTTCGTGTGCGAGATCTACGAGATTGGGCATGATCCCTTTCTATTTAAAACCTTCCTAAAATGGTTTGAGCATTGACATTGTACCTCAGATAATTCTAGTACATAAACTAACAACTGGGACAAACAATTGGACATTCTAACCAAGCTAGAAGTTAGGTTGGAGGTAAGGTCTTCTGCCTCAGCTAGAGGTCAGCTCAGAATCAGGGCTGCTCACCTAAGCCTACAAGGATTTTGCTAGCCCAGTCGCAAGTCTTCCACAGATGCAACTTGGTGGCTACAAATGTCACAAAGTTTCAGTTTTTTTATTTTTTTTAATGGGTTAAAAAAGCAAACATGTCCACGTGATATGCCTTACCTTGCATCTACAGAAACTTTTGGAGTGAATGCGACTGGGGATGGCACTTTTCAAGCCTACAAATATTCTAAGTGTAGTTAGGTCGGTATGCATGACGTAGCGCTTCCATAGGCTTCCGGTGTTTAAATAGATTTTTATCACAGTCGTGTTATAACGTTCCTTTCTTCGTATCAATATGGAGGATCCAGGAAGTTCCAACTATGGCATTTTCTCTGTCATTCTTAATTGCAGAAACCCTAGATTTTTTAATTAGTTTTGTGTCCTTATTTTAGAAATTCTGAGATTGAAATGGTGCCTAATTCTTTTTCCTTTTCATTTACTTTGGAGCCACGCTTCGGGGTGGGTTGGTCATTAAATCTTTGATTTGAGCTCGAGTCAAGCCAAACCGAGCTTAGCCTAGTCTTTAGGCAAAGCTAGAACTTGGCTCAATTCTACTCGAATACATCCCTAAATGTAGGGCTGTAAATGGAGCGGATATTGGTATATTCGAATTCGTATCCGATTATATATCTGGATATCTGAATCCGAATAAATATCCAACGGATAGTGAAATATGATATCCGTATCTGACTCCGATTAAAATATCTGGATTTGATTAATTTAAAATATATTATTTATATATATATATTATATAATCAGATGGATATTTATCGAATCGGATATAACTGTATCTGATTATAAACGGATGGTATTTTATTATCCGAATCTGCTTCGCCGGATACCTATCCGGGTAATTATCTGACTAAACTGATTCAGATATGAATCGGATAATATCCGTATCCGTTTATAGCCCTACCTAAATGCCTAAATGTACAATGGCAAACCTATATGTGTGAAAATCCCAAACAGCACCCCAATCCGACAGCTGAGCGCATGTCTCTTAGTAACGGCCAAACGAAGAGCTCTTCCCTTGTATCATAGCCTGAGAATCCAGATTTCCAGCTAGACACCACTTGTACTCTTAAGCAAAAAAAAAATAAAAAAATAAAAGAAAGCGAGAGTCCCGCGAGTGGGTCCCACAGCAACACCCAAAAAGAAAGACTGCGGTTTTACACCCTTACCCTGACCATGGTTAAAACTTTTAACCATGGTTATCCCTAGCCAAACCCTAGCTAAACCTAGAAAAAAAACCCTCAAGCCCTAGTCAAGCCCTAGGCCTAAACCCTAGGTAAGATCTCAAGCCCTAGGCCTAACCCTAGGACAAAACCCCAAACCCAAATCCCTAGCCAAACCCTAGCTAAAACCCTAATCCAAACCCTAACCAAGCCCTAAGTAATACCCTACACCCTAGACCACCTAGGTAAACCATGGTTAAACCCTAGGGAGCGGAGCACTCAAGCTCACTCAATGCCCAAAAACCCTCAAAACCGGAGCCCAGAACCTCTGTGGGCCCAAACATGGGTCCTTAAAGCTTTAGGACCGTTAGGGTGGGCCCCATATGCCCTAAAAATTAAATTACTGGAATAGCGATAATCAAATTACTGTCATTCCACATTTTGGCAAATGAACAATGACCTTAGGCTTCAGCATGTGGGAGTTGGGCCTAAAATGGCAAAATCCAAAATTTGCGGTAATTGGATTACCGCAACTCTCCTGGTTGCCTTCTTCAGGAATGAAGGTAATCCAATTATTTTCATTACTTGATACTCTATAAACTCGTATCAGTAGCCCCCTACTGCCCTGGCTTCACTCTGAAAGTATGCCTCTTTTTAATTTTAGAAACACAGTTCTTGGGGGGCATACATCGAATCCCAAGATCTGACTAAGATTCTAATTGATTTTATTCAATGAAGGTTAGAATAACATTCACCTTTGCGACTTTGAAATTGTTAAGTCAAATCCACATAAGAATAGTACTCGCAAAACTTCACAAGTGTCAAGTCTCCTGTCGATTCACACGAACCTTCTTTTTCCTTTAAAGCTTTCTCTAATGGAAGCTAATGGCCCTTCCAAATTCCATGCTCTTTTATCTTTTCTTCTTTCCTTTGATCCAAGAACCTTTCTTGATCAAACAAGATCCAATCTTGATCTTCAAAGAACTTGTTCTTGATCATCAAGATCAAAAACCAAACAAAAAGAAAGAAGGGGAAGGGTGACCGTACACCCTCAAAGGGGGAGAGGGCTTGGCATAAACTTGAGGAGAGGGAGAGAAGAAAATATTTTGGAGAATTATATATTTAAAGGGCTGGGCATCCAATCCTTTATATAAGTTTCCTCTTGGTTGCTTGAATTGTAATCCAATTATAATTCATTAACCTTATCCTAATCCAATTAGGATTCCTCAATAATTTCCTTTATTGATTATTCTCCTAATCTAATTAGGATTAATCTTAAAAGAAACTAACCTTATCCATTAGTAACTAATCTTATCCTTATCCAATAAGGAATCTTGAATTAGTAACTAACTAATGGAATCCCTAACAATTAGGGAATCTTTAATTAGTAACTAACTAACTAACTAACGTTATCTAATAAGGATATTAGTTATTAGAAACTAATTAAAATAATAACAATTATTATTCCTCCTTGAAGTGGGCGTCCCACCCTAGGTGGGTCCCACCCCACACGCCTAAAGGGTTTCCAAAACCCTTTTGGTCACTTGAATTATTCTTTTATAATAATTCTCAATGGGTCCTACCCATTTGGTTTTTCACATCCAATGTGATTCCACCTTTTAGAGCTTCACTATACCATATAGTGATTACTTAGAGAAATTAATTAATAATTAAATTAAATACTTTAAGAAGGTCCTTGTGTATAGAATCTAAAGGGATCTCCTATTTCCGGTTGTGGGACCAAGTACTCAACCTTTTGGTTAAAGCATTGTTACTAGGAAACACCTTTCCTATACTTCATTAGGATTATAAAATTTTATCTATATCCCTTGACTTCCACCAATCACAATTAATGTCCATTAACACAATGTGATTAACCTCAAGAAAGTAGAGAATTGCTTATAAGTATCATCTCACAATATATTTACAAATAAATCCTTCCACATTCCGATATCACTTGTAAGCTTTCGGGATTGGAACAATTCCACTGTCTTAGTCCCTAGCTTATGAATAGAACTCTTTCTCATGATTACTTTTTCATTGAACTGAACCTCCAAAACACTTTTGAAGAAACATTAGAAAAGAACTGACATATATATTTATATATACTTTTCCATATTAAAAAATATCAAATTCGATAAAAACCATTTTACCGAAAAGCACCAGTACTGGATTTAACAGTTCAGTTCAACAAGTATCACCTTGATATCATTATCTCCACTTAAGGAGTTGTGGATTTCTTATTGAGTGTTTACACACTTCTCCAAACATTGTGTACATGACCCAACGTACCCGGAGTTAGTCCTGTATATTGGACATTGCCGATTGGCACATCAAAGCCATATAGACAGATGTCTGAGAAGTTGTTAACCTTTCAGGTCTAAGGACAATTTGTCAAATAGATAACCCTAATACAATCTGATAGTATATTCCATAGGGTATCCACTAGTGACCCCGTTCAGTATCATGTACTTGCTACATATACTCACATGTTAGTCAAGAGTCACCACTCTCTGTAAATGAGATTCATCACACTATCTCATAGAACTACACATGTGTAAGCCATGATAAAGTATGGCGCTCAACCAGTACTGTAGAGGCTTTGAACAATATTAGGTTTACAGGGAACCGGAAAATCATATCTCCTCGCAACTTTTGCATGATTTTCCTACAATGTTACCTATGGAACTTTATGTCATCATCATATGAGACAGTAATTAATATTAATACCATTTATAGTTGGTTGTGTGAATATGATGCTTGTCTAATCAACATAGAAAAGTCTCTTATTGGCTTTCGAGGGCATATATGTCCAACAATCTCCCACTTGCACTCTAAGCCAATTAGATGTAATGCTCATCTTCTCAGTGATGTTTCTCAAACACCAATTGAGACATAAATTAATATGTATGGGTCTGTCATGTCTGTTTTACCACAACTATTGTAGTGATGCAATAACACTTGCAACTCTTGCAAATTTATTATCAAAAACCACTGTCTTAAAAGACTAAACAAAAATGATAATGTCCAACAGTCATTTTCAGAAGTTAACATGCTTGTGCTTTACCATTGTACAATGCTCCGGACTAATCTGACCAATATCTTATCACATGAACATGTGATAAATATCAGGTCTAGTACAAGTATACTTTCTCATGATATCATATATCTAAGAGAAACAAATTCCATCCCATAAAGGTAGAAACTCTTTTCTTGAAATCTTACTTGCATGAAAACATGATTGTTATTGGGAGAATAACAATATCATTTTCCTTTTTGTCTCTAAACTATTTAGGACTAAGAAAACATGATGTCAAAGTTTTTGTCCTTCATTGTAAATTTGCTAGATCAAATCTAATAGAAGAATAATATCCATACTTCATTCACAATGAAAAGAATATTATCTTTGCATAGAGCCAGGAAAGTAATTATGCTCCTCTAACCAATTTGCACACAAATGATACTTTTATTCTTAGATGAAAATCAAACAGTTTGATTACTTCATCAGAATAAAAGTTAGTCCATCTACAGATTCTGGGACCTGTGGGTTCTAGTGTACTATTTAGGTATAGTGAGAGTAGAGAGTTGATCTCTATCAATTCTTATAGTTATTGGTCTATTCGGCTTCCGCTTCTAGAACAATTCTAGATTCAGTTTCTCTACTAGGAAACTTATATTCCTGTTTACAAATATCTTTTGTTATCCAGAAATAGAGACTAAGTATCTCTAATGCGAATCCCAAGCTCATCTTCTATCAAATCATATCCAATATAATTTGATTTAACAACACCATCATGCTATGGTTTGTTCTGGGAATTATCTGAGACAAGATGTAATGAGAGTAAATTATGAAATTTCTATTAAGAGGTACTCTTCTTAATCATGGAAGAGTTACCTAACTGTTTCTTTATTTCAGTGCGGAATTCCTTGAACTTTTTAAAGAATGTGAAATAAAGTTAGCCACCTCTTAATGGACGATTCATATGGTTACGATCATCAAACTTTTGTCTCATTCCCAAGTAGAAGTTTTATCTTCTTAGATTTCTCCTTCTCCTGTACAAACATGCAACTATTGCACTTATGTAAGATCATACCAAGCATTAGGAGCTGGACAATCCTTCCAAAGGTTTGTCTTGTATCCAGCGACCAATTGCTTCACTATAAAGCACAATCCTTATACTTTCCTTTCTTCTCTGAAGAGCCCTTGCCCATACTACCAGAATACATTTCCAATGGAAAATCTTGGATTTCTTTCCTTTGCATAAATGCTCGGGATTTAGAAAAATCCAACTCTTTTGAACATCTTTGCAAAGAGCATTGAACTCTTCAAAGGTTCTTAGCCATATGCAACATGTGAGATTTCAGACAATCTGATTTCCTACTTGTTCAACATAACCATATTAAAGGACTCCAGGAGTTTGTCCAGAATCATATCCTCTTATCCCATAAATTTATTTCAATTTATCTCAGCACCAAGAATTAGGATTTAAGAATCCAATGATCTCTATCATATTCTTTGTGACTGGGTTTCCCTAGTCAACTTGGTGTCTACTTGTCCTTTTATATAGTAAACTGCCTAGCAGCCCTATTGTATTCTGTAAACATCTTAAATGACATTTACCATTAGTAGTAAGAACTTGGATAATTCTTTAGATAGTAAGCACAAACTTGAGATTCCTTTTCCATTTCAAACACTTTGAATTAGTCAAGAGATTCTCATTAAAGTCTTGGTAAGGTGGTTATAGAATGACATGACAATTAAAACTTACATCATAATTTCACACATTATAATATCATTAGATCAGGGCTTTTGATCTTTGATGATATTGCTCACCATTCAATCAAATTTCATAGACCGCTCAATCTATAAAATTAGGAAATATGTTACTTCATATTTCTGACGAGCATTGGGTGCCTTATAATACACATGCAATCTTCTATTTTAGGATATTACCACACATGCACTACAAGGTGGATAATAACTATCCATCACTGAGCATCTCATGCATGACTCTTTATGTAAATCAATGATTCCCAATTTTCTTGCAACCTCCAAGGACAACATGACTGTCACTGTTTCAGCCGTCATGTTTCTTGGTTAAGTGAAACCCATCATTCTGGTTCGTCATATGATCAAGTAGGACTGTGCCCCCATTTTAGTTGACACTCCCTATTAGGCCATACACAAACGTATCTACTATAGAAATAAGACTCTAGGAGTTTAACTCAGACTAAATTATGTCAATACCTTTTGGCAAGACAAGACTCTGGCTAATTAATTCCTAATCTTATTGATAATGGAAGGTCATAGGGCAATTCTGTCCCGTAGGATAAATTAGCCCATTTAATTCACTTAATATTTTTCTTGAGGGAAAACAGAATATTATGAACAAATTATTCATCTAATGCATATATCAAAAGTATTCACAATATTTATCATTGTATCACATGTATAGAACAATATACAAAATCATCACATGATAAGCAATCAAATTTCTGTTTAATTAGATCAACAAACTAATTTCAATGAACTCCCACTAGCCACAGAAATCTTAATGGATCTAATCCAAGGGTACAAAGGTCATTTTTAACATCAGTGGGCTTTAAATGGTTCATACATCCATATGATGGACCATTGGTCATACCAAGCATCATAGGCCCAAAATAACAATTATAAAGTGTCCATGTGCATCACTAAAGCCCATAAGTCAAAATAGACTATATTACCCTTTAATTCTCTACGAATTAATTTCAGCACATTAGGGTTCACCAACCCTAAGTCTAAAAAAAATTATGGGAGTCTTTAAACAACTCTCTAAGACCTCTACTAGGATCTGTAAGTGTCAATCAAGCACTTCCCATAATCGTGAATATTGTTAGCTTACATCTATGCCAATTAAGGCACAATTATCTTATAATCATGCAAGTAACATATTCCACGTAAAAATTTCAACATGGACTACATGCATCACGTCCAAAAGGGTTATAATAATATGATTTATTTAAACACAAACTTTTTATGTTTCAACAAGACACATATTGTGGGGTTTGATCCAATTATCCAAAATTTGCACAAAAAACGATAATCACATTATCACAAGGGTTATGGACTTTTCTAAGCAACTAAAAAGTATAACAAATCATCACATGAAATACATAATATAGCCGCACAATGGGTCCACATGATCATGCTATCTTAGAAATCCTACAACTATTCTTGTAAGACGCCTTCTAAGATTTATTCTCCATGCGATCACCATCATCTTCTATCATCAATTCGATTTCTCCATAGAGAAAAACCAGCAACTCCTAATTCTAAGATTACATCATATTCAAAATAAGAAACCTTGAGAAACCACCCAAAATAGGGTGCTCAAGGGGAGTACAACTCATAAGAAGAAAGAGATGAGAATAAAGAGAGAAGAAGAAGGCATGATCATGGAACCCATCCACCATTCAACAAGAATATATATTAACAATTCATCAACTATGAATAATAACATGGCATGACAAATTACTTAGAAAGTCCATAACCTCAACAAGGGTTTTGTTAACCTTAGGGAAACTCTTTCCCATATGGTTAAGGCCTCTATTAACATTTAATAGAAAAACCCTAGAGCAAAGAAAGCAAGCATGTCTAGAATGAATTCTTAGGATTTTTAGATCATCATTAAAAGAAAACAATTTTCCTTTAATGCTTGAAAATCATTAAGAGAAACAATTTCTTTGAGATTTAATCTAACCCTAAAATTCATCCTCACATTCCTCAATTGATAAACAAATAGAAAACACCACATTAAATTCGGCTAGGCTAGGGATCTAATCCCTTCTATATTATTTTGATCTAATAACTATTAAAAGACCAAAATAAAAATCAGCAAATTGCTAATTTTTAATATCACTTTATATTGATTCAAAATCAATAATAGGTGAATTCAAAATTTTCCATAAGTGCCAACTGCTTTAGGGATTATTTGATTTAACAATTAAATAAAATAATACCCTAAACAATAGTATTAAATGTCCATAAAATAATTGATCTCTACCAATTAAAATTCACTTGAGATAAAACTCTGTATCTCAACCAATGGCATTTATGTAATTACTTGATTAACTATTAATCAAATAAAAACTTATAAATACTATGTAGCTGATAATTCTGAGCACATGTAATTGATCTAAATCAACTACAATAATTATGGTATTATTCCCATAAAATTTTTAGGGAACCATAAAAGATATCATAATTAACATTTAATTAAATGATAGCCCATTGACTCGAGTAGATAATTAAACAATTTAATTAAATCTCAGCCCGTGCTCTCAAATCAAATAATTAAACTATTTAATTAATTGATAGCCCATTAAACGATTTAATTGCATCCCATGCTCTCAAATCAAATAATGGAATTTAGGAAAAATTTGAAAGCCTCTTGGAAAATTAATTTAGAAAACTCCTTTTCCCACTTTAGATTTTCGACTCAAGTTTGACCCTCAAAACGATTGATTCTGGAAAAACTTTCTTCACAAAAGTTGTAGATCTTTTTGACGGCTTCGAAATGATGTACTAACAGACCTAAATCAGACTCAGGGTCACAAAGTTATAGTCAAAATACCGAAACTGTATCGATTCTTCTAATCAAATACAAATCCAAAAATCCATGAATCAATTTTAATCGAAATAAGCTTTAATCTCCAAGAATGCTTAAGGAAGGGTGTCTAACAGCATGAGATTTATTAATTAACATTTAATAAATAAAATCTCATCTATATATGCTAGCCAAAATATCAATGGGTATCTAAGTGGTCTAAATCAAAAGGAAAACTTGCCCGAAGCTCTTAAGAATAAATTAAACAATTTAATTTAATATACTAAAAGGATCTCTAAATCCTTAAAGGGCTTTAACCAAATTTATATCTCTATATACCTATCCCTAATAGAATTAAGAGAGGTTTTGAAATCATCCAAAACTGAAATTAGTATCACACTAATTTCTAAGGGTTTGATTACTCCCTCAATAACTAGAGGGGGATCCCTTAAGCCTAATAATGATTATCCAATAATCAAGAATCTAGAAGATTGATTCATTCAGGTCACCAAAATTCATAGGGGGGCATTCTTGATATAATTAAAATTTGATTATACCCTAAAATCAAAGAGAAGCATAGCCAAGGCTCTGATACCACTGAAAGTATGCCTCTTTTTAATTTTAGAAACACAGTTCTTGGGGGGCATACATCGAATCCCAAGATCTGACTAAGATTCTAATTGATTTTATTCAATGAAGGTTAGAATAACATTCACCTTTGCGACTTTGAAATTGTTAAGTCAAATCCACATAAGAATAGTACTCGCAAAACTTCACAAGTGTTAAGTCTCCTGTCGATTCACACGAACCTTCTTTTTCCTTTAAAGCTTTCTCTAATGGAAACTAATGGCCTTTCCAAATTCCATGCTCTTTTATCTTTTCTTCTTTTCTTTGATCCAAGAACCTTTCTTGATCAAACAAGATCCAATATTGATCTTCAAAGAACTTGTTCTTGATCATAAAGATCAAAAACCAAACAAAAAGGAAGAAGGGGAAGGGTGACCGTACACCCTCAAAGGGGAGAGGGCTGGGCGTAAACTTGAGGAGAGGGAGAGAAGAAAAAATTCTGGAGAATTATATATTTAAAGGGCTGGGCATCCAATCCTTTATATAAGTTCCCTCTTAGTTGCTTGAATTGTAATCCAATTATAATTCATTAACCTTATCCTAATCCAATTAGGATTCCTCAATAGTTTCCTTTATTGATTATTCTCCTAATCCAGTTAGGATTAATCTTAAAAGAAACTAACCTTATCCATTAGTAACTAATCTTATCCTTATCCAATAAGTAATCTTGAATTAGTAACTAACTAATGGAATCCCTAACAATTAGGGAATCTTTAATTAGTAACTAACTAACTAACTAACCTTATCTAAAAAGGATATTAGTTATTAGAAACTAATTAAAATAATAACAATTATTATTCCTCCTTGAAGTGGGCGTCCCACCCTAGGTGGGTCCCACCCCACACGTCTAAAGGGTTTTCAAAACCCTTTTGGTCACTTGAATTATTCTTGTATAATAATTCCCAATGGGTCCTACCCATTTGGTTTTTCACATCCAATGTAATTCCACCTTTTAGAGCTTCACTATACCATATAGTGATTACCTAGAGAAATTAATTAATTTAATTAATAATTAAATTAAATACTTTAAGAAGGTCCTTGTGTGTGGGATCTAAAGGGATCTCCTATTTCCGGTTGTGGGACCAAGTACTCAACCTTTTGGTTAAAGCATTGTTACTAGGAAATACCTTTCCTATACTCCATTAGGATTATAGAATTTTATCTATATCCCTGGACTTCCACCAATCACAATTAATTTCCATTAACACAATGTGATTAACCTCCAGAAATTAGAGAATTGCTTGTAAGTACCATCTCGTAATATATTTACAAATAAATCCTTCCACATTCCGATATCACTTGTAAGCTTCCGGGATTGGAACAATTCCATTGTCTTAGTCCCTAGCTTATAAATAGAACTCTTTCTCATGATTACTTTTTCATTGAACTGAACCTCCAAAACACTTTTGAAGAAACATTAGAAAAGAACTGACATATATATTTATATATACTTTTCCATATTAAAAATATCAACTTCGATAAAAACCATTTTACCGAAAAGCACCAGTACTGGATTTAACAGTTCAGTTCAACAAGTATCACCTTGATATCATTATCTCCAATTAAGGAGTTGTGGATTCCTTATTGAGTGTTTACACACTTCTCCAAATATTGTGTACATTGACCCAACGTACCCGGAGTTAGTCCTGTGTATTGGACATTGTCGATTGGCACATCAAAGCCATATAGACAGATGTCTAAGAAGATGTTAACCTCTCAGGTCTAAGGACAATTTGTCAAATGGATAACCCTAATACAATCTGACAGTGTATTCCATAAGGTATCCACTAGTGACCCAGTTCAGTATTATGTACTTGCTACATATACTCACATGTTAGTCAAGAGTCACCACTCTCTGTGAATGAGATTCATCACACTATCTCATAGAACTACACATGTGCAAGCCATGATGAAGTACGGCACCCAACCAGTACTCTAGAGGCTTCGAACAATATTAGGTTTACAAGGAACCGAAAAATCATATCTCCTCACAACCTTTGCATTATTTTCCTACAATGTTACCTATGGAACTTTATGTCATCATCATATGAGACAGTAATTAATATAATACCCTTTATAGTTAGTTGTGTGAATATGATGCTTGTCTAATCAACATAGAAAAGTCTCTTATTGGCTTTCGAGGGCATATATGTCCAACACACTCTGGCTGGTTCCCTACGCCTCCTATAATTCCCATAATGCCCTCAAGGGTTTACCCAACTCCTATATATACCCCACATCCCCTGGGTTCAAAATCACTTCAAAAATCCATAGGGAAACCTCTGCCTCACTCTAACCAGCCTCCTTAGTGCCTTAGCTAGGTCCCCAGACCTCCCTTTCGAGCTGTATCAGACTCTACAGGGTTCCAACACCCCCACCACTGTTGCACCACCCTGCTCACCCACCTGCAGACACTGTTGAAGGGTAGACCCCCTACCCTCCCTTTTTTATTGTAAAATCTATGTAAGACCCCTGGTCCTACTCCAGGGGGTTCTTATTTTCTATATTTATCACCTCATATAGACTTTCAGCCAAGGATAGGGGTCCCCCTGCCTTAACCATAGGCATGGGGGAACCCCATAGAGGCCAAACTCAGGTTTAGACCCTCCCCTATTGCATGGAAACTCTACAGACTCCCTGGAGAGTCCTCAGTCCATAAGGAACCCCTGGGGAAGCCCTGATCTAGTCCAGGTTGGAGGAAATTTAGTTTCTGGGCAAACCCAGTAATGGCAGTAGAATAACTATCGTCATTCTGGCTCTCCTCTATAGCAGCCCTCTTAACCATGGTTAGTGTGGGCCTTGGTCCAATCCAGGGCCATGATAGCACTCATTAGACTCTGATTTACCTTCTCTAGTCGTACCACACCTTAACCAGTAGCCTAACCCTATTTATTTTTAACTCAAACTCAGTTTAGCTTAATAGCGATAGTCAATCTACCACTATTTCAGATAACCAAGTATGGTACCTTTGGCCCACTGTGGGGCCCACACCTGACCTCCCCTGGGCCCACCAAAGGCCCAAGGTTTTTCCTATAGTCCAGGCTACACTCCTACGGTCAAAACCCCTGGGATTAGTCCCTAACCCGAGTTACAAACCTGCAACCAAGGTCAGTTAACATACTGTAATGACGGTAATCCCTTTACCGCCATTACCATATCTCTGATCTTCTGGGCTTTGCATAGGGTCCAGATCAGGTAGGAGGCCAGTTTAGGCCCTGACCAAACTCTTAACCATGGTTAAATTAATATTTAACCATAGTTAAGCACCCCTTAACCCACAAAATTCTAGAAAAATATTCAAAAAATTAGAAATATTCTAAGGATTCTAAAATGATCCTCTGTGTTCATTTTCACCCTGGTTAGGACCCTTAACTATGGTTAAACTCTATTTTTGGTTAACTTTTAACCATGGTTAATCAGCCTTTCACCCACAAAATTCTAGAAAATTGCTTAAAAATTTAGAAATATTCTGAGAAGCCCAAAAATGGTCTGTTTCAGCCATTTAACCCTGGTTAGATCCGCTAACCAAGGTGACTGTCCCCTTTAACCATGGTTAAGCGATCCTTAATCTTAAGAAAAAGTCTGGAAAAATCTCAAAAACATCCAAAAAATATAAAAGACCAATAACACAATTTTCGGACATTTTTACTATGGTTAGCAATCCTAACCATAATTAGTTTTACCTAACCCCGGTTAGCAACCCTAATTTTGATCAAACTTTGTCTTAGCCTACTAGGCTCTTCTCTTTGCCTACCGAGCCCAAAACCTAGTCTACCGGACTACCCCTTGGCCTACCGGGCCCAATATCTTGTAATTAACCAACCTTGGTCAACAAAATCTTATCCCCCGAGTTAAGTCCATTAGCCACCCTTGGTGCACACACATACATCCCTAGTCTTGGCACGGGCTCATGTGCTAGAGTTACGTTCAGTCTGATCTCACCCCAATATTAGTACGTAGGCAACCCAACCCAGGTTCGACCCTACTTAGCTTTTCTTTCTTAGATTAGTATTATCTTAAACACTTAGGCATTTGATTAATAATTGATCTTTAATTTCGCTTTAACCTAGCAAGTAGGGAACCACTGAAAAGTGGAAGTGTTGGGGTGCCTAACCCCTTCCCCGAACTTAACCGAACCTCTTACCCTAATCTAGAACCGCAAACTAAGACCTTATCCAAATCTAAGGGACTTATCCCTTCTGAATGAATAGGTGGCGACTCTATACCCGTGAGTAAGAAACCAGTGCTCACAGCTCTGGCGACTCCACTGGGGAGAAGCTCAAGGTTCAATCCAGATCCTAAGTTTAAGCCAAACTAAACCTCAAATTAATCAAATGCCTAAGTATTTAATCTAATACTAATTGTTTTACATCTTTTGGGTGACTTATGTACTGTGCATCTCATTGATCTCATAATAGTGTAACTGTCCTACTAAACCCATTAGATAGGCTTATTACACTAACAGCTGGTGGATGATCATTCTCAGTGTCAGTAGCTTAACAGTCTTAAAAGTCCGCCGAGTTACTTCTGGTGGGTGATTACCCTCAGGGAAGGATTCTGACCGCTCCCACTAATACTAATCGTCCCTTTTCAAGGGAGTCACATATACGGTGTTAAGTGATCCCCCTACCCTGCTAGTAACACACTTACATCAACCCAACATTCATACATATAGTGTAGGTTAGGGTATAGTCTAGAAGCAGCCCACCCAGGGAGGGTTATCCTAAACTCCAACAAATTTGCACCCTATACCTGTCCCCAATCATGGTTGATTACCCGGGTACATTCTACCTAGACAATCATCCACCCAGGAGCATGTAATGAGCCAAACATGTGCTTGTAATAAAATACAACCAACCCTGTGTTCCGACATAGCATATAAAGTTCAAACCCCAGGCAGACAGGTCTTCCCAAAGACCTACCTAGCTTTGACTTGATAGGCCCCCGGTTCTCAACAACTCGGGTAAAGCACACCGGACT
This sequence comes from Tetracentron sinense, assembly GCA_015143295.1. Lineage (NCBI taxonomy): Eukaryota > Viridiplantae > Streptophyta > Magnoliopsida > Trochodendrales > Trochodendraceae > Tetracentron > Tetracentron sinense. The sequence goes on from CM026573.1 coordinate 22,217,233, forward strand.
CGGTCCAACTGCCTTATCGGCTCACATATGCCTTGTCACACCCAATCAAAAAAAATACATCATCATCTTTGCATTTTCTATCTGTAAACACAGTCACTCACGGAGTCTGTCTTCATTCAGGTAAATGGCAGGTCCTTCAAGGATCGTTAAGATAACTGGTCAAACCTCACGGCCCGTGCATTTAAATTCTCAAGGGGCATGTGACAAGAACCTCCACGATGCAATTAAGGTCCTCACTTCCGATCAATGTCTCGATTGGGCCCAGTACTACAAATTAGGATCCGTCCTAGACCTATCCATGGTTAAACCAGATCCGCGCCTTTTAAATGCTCTAGTACAGTGTTGGAACCCTTCTTACATGGTCTTTCGTTTCGATAAGAATGAACTATGTCCGACTTTGGAGGAAGTTCAATGCTTTCTGAGGTTAAACATGGACAGCGATGCCATCGTACCGTGTTAAAAGATAAATTATCAGCCAGACCTCTCAAGAGTCTTGCATCTCAAGCCTGCCTAATTATAGCCCGGTCCTAACGACATCTTGACCGGATCCCTGTAGGCTTTCTGGAAAAGCAGTACCGCTCCAAGTGGAACCTTGACCCCATCACAGCGGAACTTCTCGGTCTTAATGTCTTTACACTAATAGTTGTATCTCAGTTGTTGTTCCCAAGATACCGCACACTTATCGAGTCAGTACTAATAGGGATTATTGAGAATACCTACAGTTCCTGAACCATTGTACCAGTCATCCTAGCAGAGCTTCTCAGGACTCTCAATCAGTCAGCAGACTATAGAAAAGGCATCTTCTATGCCAGTGCACCCCTCTTGCACCTATAGTTAGTAGGACACCTGCCTACGATCATAGCAATACTGGCCGGCCTCCGTAAAGCATACAGTCTTCCCTTAAAGATTTCTCAGAATAAGGGCCCAATAGCGACTACAGATGTTAGAGAACTCTACCAGCTTCTCCAAGCCCTATCAGAGGAGGATATCGAATAGCAGTGTGAGTGGCTAGTCATCAGATGGCTACCTTGCATCATCATAACAGGAAGAAGGTGCATATTCCTTGCTGGTTTAACTGGCTCAGCAGCCTATGTACCACTCCGAGTCCTCTGCCAGTTCGGGTTCCCTCAACGCATCCTAGTGATAGACCGGCAGGGAAATGATTGGATCACCTTCTCAGTGCACTCTGAGCGCCTCACTAGCCGATTCCAGTCAGTTTGGTGAAGCTCTAGGCGAAATCGGTGGCCAAACTTTGTGGTTACATCAGGACCTTATACAGATACAGCATACCATCTTTGGGTGGAAAATCCTGACATTCCATCTCCCACGCCTGTACCCAGGGAATTACCCACACCAATCTTAGCTCCATCACGCGGGATCATACCATTGGTTGAAAAGGTAGTCCCTGCAGAGACATCTTCTTGGAGAGACAACTCCAAATCCAAATGAAAGAGAACTGACTTCGAAAAGCCCAACAGGCATTCAGGCTACAGGAAGCAGAGCGAGACCGCGAACTTCAGGTCATGCAAGAGCACATCGAGCATCTCGAGCAGACAGTCCGGTTTTGTCAAAAGAAGCGGAAAGGCGAGGCCAAGAAAAATTTCGTCATCAGGGCCTAGCTGTACTTTTATCTGGAACAGCTTGATAATGCAAAGGCGGAGAGGACCTCCCATATCCGATAGTTTGGATACCATATGTTCAATGCTACCGAGACCATTGCACATATGGAGGTTGAGGTCACACCCCTCCAACATCAGATCATGGACCTGAACGGTGTGCCTCGGCCACTTGACTTCGCGATCCCGGATGGACCTACCTAGGATCGAGTATTCTCTTTCTTTGAGTAACACTGTCCTGTACTCACTGCACTTTACATGTATCAATGAAAAAATACATTTTTTAGCATCATATCTCTCACATCATGCATAATTGTGATTAGTCGTTACATGTTTTTCAGTTTGCATGAGCCGACCCATGATTCATTCTATGACTGCGATTCTCGCAGAAGCAGCAACTGCAAACACAGTCCTAACAGAGGTGCCAGTCACATAGATAGTACCTTACACCGCCCCATCCGAGAGTAGCTTAGAATCCATGGCAGAACCTTCAGATCATCATTAGAGGACCGATGAGATATTACAGGCTCACGATCAGGACATACAAGTCATGAAAGCAAAATTGGACAGTGTTCTGGAATCCCTGAAGATTCTAATTAGTGCCCAAACTGAAGACCACCCTCCACCCGAATCCCTACTGGAGAAACCCCTGATCAGCCTCATCCAGAGCCACATCAACCCATCTCCATCATCATTCCTAACCCTATACCCACGACAGGCAGAGGAGAGGAGTATGATCAGTATGACGAGCAGCCAAAGGCCTCCCATGTCAATTAAGACAGGTCGTCATCCTCAGACCTTACTCCATCCCTCAGGGACCAGCACGAGAAAATTAAACAGATGAAGGAAGAAATGAGACGGATGAAAAGGGCATCTGCAAACCTTGCCTATCATTAGAAGACCTGAATTTCTCTTTCGGGGATGTTGTACCCTCAGGCTTCAAAGTACCTGACTTTGATAAGTACGACGGTTCAGGCTATCCTAAACAACATCTACAAATGTATTTGGGAGACATCCTCTTGTACAACAAAAACCAACCTCTGCTTAGACAGTACTTTCAAGTCTGAAGGGAGCAGCCCTTGCTTGGTGGATGTCAATCGACAAGCAACGAATCAAGACGTGGCAAGATGTTATGGATGCCTTTGTAGAGCAGTATTCCTTCAATTAGGAGCTTCAACCACAGAAAAGCCAGCTGGAACAAATGTACCAGCGTAATAATGAATCATTCCTGGAGTACGCCACCCGCTGGAAGGAAATACCAGCAAAGGTCATGACTCCTATCCCTAAGGAAGAGCTGGCAACCATATTCATAGGCACCCTGAAGCAGCCCTACACTACCCTGATGGTCATCCTACCGATGGTAGAACCGGTGCTCGCATCGAGAAAGCTATTCAGAGCGGTGTCATACACTCCAGCTTAGGACTAGTTCCCCCTAGAACAACGACGACATCAGCCAATAGAAACAATGGTCCCCGGGACCACAAAAGAAGAGAAGATGTTCAGATGGTATCTTCTACAACACCTATCAAATTACAAGCACCAGCCGCTCACTCTCAGCAAGCGTCTAGCCGTACCCGGTAAGCCAAACAAAACCAGGGGCAAAACAGTCCCCACAGAAACTTTACCCCTCTTCCCTATTCCCTTAGCCAGCTTTTGGGTTTCTTGAGCAAGCAGGGTCTTCTCGCATTAAGATGGCCTACCCCTCTCTTACCTCCAGACAAACAAAGCAAAAACTATGATGTCAATCAACACTGTGCCTTTCATCAAGGCCCAGGCCATGCAGCAGACTACTGCATTGGCATGAAGTGCGCTATCTAGGATCTTCCGGATAAGGGTAAGGTCGAGTTGGCTCCCAGTAACACCAGCATTGACCAGGTGCCACTGCCCCCACACAACAATCAAATTAACTTTATTGAGTGGAAAGAGCCCGGGGCAGGGCAGCCGAGACCTTGCTCACCCACAGTTGATGATGGCATCATCAGGCCTTTTTACCAACACCCAGTCATGGTCCCATCTTCCCAGTCAAATATCCAGATAATTTTACCACCGGTCTAGATCCCGGTCCCTGAATAGATCGTTTATACCATCCCTTGTCCTCCAAACTAGCCCATAACTCCAACTCAAGCCTCAACATCTTTAGGCCCTATCCGGATCCCCTATATCCCTTCATAGCCTTTTGACCTTAACTGAGTGCCTGCCCCTCACTCTCTCATCCTTGAGAGGGAAAGCATTGCCAACCTAACCAAATATGGCCAGGTATATCAACCTCCCGCAGTTGAGCCAGCAAAGACAAAAGGAACAAAGAAAGAGAAAGCAAGGGTTCAGACCCAGAGAAAGAAGCGACAAATTCGACAATCTTATTGAAAATCATGGAAAATAGAGAAATTCAATATCACCCAGCAACTAAGCAAAGTGCCCACACAGATCTCAATATTGGGTCTTTTTCTTACTTCTGAGCATCATAGAAAGCAATTGCTCCGGGTATTCAGTAATGCCCACATAACACCAGACATTACACCCGAGAAACTGGGGCACATGGTCGGGCAAGTACTTGAATCCAGAATCATTTCCTTCATAGAGGAAGAAATACCAGATAGTGACAAGGATCACACCTGGGCTCTCTACATTACAATTCAATACATGGATAGGACTCTATCATCAGTGCTCATTGACAATGGCTCTGGCCTCAATGTCTGCACTCTATCAATGCTGCAAAGCCTGAGCCTAGATCTCAACCAAGTGAAGAAGAGGCCAATGACTATCAGAGCATTCGACAACTCTACCATCATAGTCGGACCAGCTCAGTTTACTACAAATTTTCAGATAGTAAATGTGCCAGCATCTTTCACCTTGCTCTTGGGAATGCCGTGGATCCACTCGGCTGGAGTTATTCTCTCCTCACTGCATCAGAGGATCAAATTCATTCAAAGATGACCACCTGGTCGTAATTCCGTTTGAAGAATTGGTTAGTTCCTTTGGGGACGTACAGGAGCTAGGTCAGGGTGCAACCTTCATGACCTACCAGTTTGAGCAAGTCAGCTCCATTGCACAGATAAAACGTCAAAGCAAGCGAGCAATGCAGCCATTTGTCAAGATGATGGCCCGCATGAACTATCAACCAGGAGTAGACCTGAGAGTCAGAAATCACGGGATGAAGAAGAGATATACCCCTCCTCATTGTACTCCACCATTTAGACTGGGGTACAAACCCAGATTCGAGGATTATCTCTCCAAGTTCACCAAGAAGAACAGTCGACTGGCGAAAACTGAACCTCGACCTCACATATCAGTAACTTTCCCAGTGGGAACCTTCCAACCTTACCCAGTTACACCTCTTACATTCGTTGCCAAAACCTCAAACCCTCAATCCAGTGTCGAGTCTTCAGGGATTTCAATTCCAGAAGTGTTCAACATGACCCGACTGTTTGACGAGCTAACTATCGAAGATGCCACAAAAATGGAAAAATTAGCTGGAGAGCAGGTCTACGCCCTCTCCAACAGTGCTGAATCATCCTCCATTTGCCAACCACTGATCCGTTGGTGGACCAAGGCTCTCACTGTCGAAGTCATTCAGGGTCGAGGCAAACAGCTAGTTATAGTGCGGGTTGGTTCAATCAAGTTGTGATCGGAGCACCACCCTTCTCCTCCTTCTATCTCTCTTTTGCACCCGTTGCAAAAATCCAAATGTCAGGCCACTGTCGGTCTCCTTTTATTCGAGTCATTTTGTAAGCAGTCATCTATTTTATCAATGAAAATCGGATGTTTTGACTTAAAATCATGTCTTTCAAAAACAAAAACATTTCATATCGATTGATGATGAAATCACACGGACTCTTCCTCTGGAAGGCCTAGTGTCTTGAAGCCAACCAAAAAAAATCATAAGCATGCTAAACTAAGCTAATTGATTTGCCAGAAAATCGCCTCTGACAAGGCTACCCCTGAAACCCTCTTTGAGCTTGCCAAAGTAGAATACGAATCAGAACAGGAAGAGCAGCCACCTCAGGAAATTCTGGACCTCCTAGAGCGCAGTGAAGGGTTACTACAGTCAAACATCGAGAACACTCAGACAGTCAATTTGGGATCTGAGGACAGTCCCCAGCTAGTCAAGATCGGCACAAGTACGAGCCCCTAGCAAGGAAATCATATGATCAGCTTCCTGAAAAGCTACAGTGATGTTTTCACCTGATCATATGCAGACATGCCCGGCCTAAACCCAGCATTAGTGGTACACAGACTGCCCCTGAACCCTGACATCAAACCAGTTAAGCAGAAGCTGAGACGGATGAGGTCCGAATGGTCACAAAATGTCAAGGAAGAAGTTGAAAAGCAGATCAGTGCAGGCTTCTTGACAGTAGTAAACTACCCTAAGTGGTTAGCCAACATTGTGCCAGTACCCAAAAAGAACGGTAAAGTCCAGATGTGCATCGACTACTAGAACCTAAACAAGGCCAGTCCTAAAGACAACTTCCCTCTCCCACACATCGATCAGCAACACCGCAGGGCATAAGGCACTCTCATTCTGGGGTGGTTTCTCTGCATACAACCAAAACAAAATGGTAGAAGAAGACATAGAGAAAACCTCATTTATCACATCTTGGGGCACATTCTGCTACAAGGTAATGCCCTTTGGGGTCAAGAATGCAAGGACAACCTACCAGAGGGCCATGACTGCACTGTTCTACGACATAATCCATTAATCTACTGAAATCTATGCGAATGACAAGATCGTCAAATCTCCAACTGTCAGGCAACACCCTGAAGACTTGAAAAGACTTTGTGACAGACTCCATGAGTTCGGCTTGAGACTGATTCCGGCCAAATGCGTCTTTGGGGTCTCATCAGGAAAGCTCATTGGCTTCATAATCAATAAAAAAGACATCGAGATCGATCCACCCAAAGCTAAGGCTATCATCTAAATGCCAACTCCCAAACGGAAATGGAGATCCACGATTTCCTACGCAAAATTTAGTACATCAGTTGGTTCACCTCTCAGCTTACTCTGATATGTGAACTGATCTTCAAGCTTCTCCAGAAGAATACACCGACAGTCTCGACAGCTGAGTACCAAGAAGCCTTGGACCGAATAAAGCAATATCTTTTCAATCCCCTAGTACTTGTGCCTCCTACACTAGGTGGCCTCTACTGCTATACATCTCAATGTAAGAAACCTCCATGGGGTACATTTTGGTACAATATGACGAGACAGGCAGAACAGAACAAGCCATCTACTACGTCAGTAAGCGCCTGCTAGAGTATGAAGAGCGGTACAGCCCTCTTGAGAAGACTTGTCTGGCACTGTTTTGGGCCACTCAGCGTCTTCGGCACTATCGGCTTTCCTATCCAGCAATCCTGATCTCCCGGATGGACCCACTCAAATATCTACTGGAAAAGCCAGCCACCACCGGAAGGACTGCCCGATGGCTTATGATGTTATCTGAATTCGACATCACGTACATGACTCAGAAGTCAATCAAGAGGCAGACAATTATAGATCACTTGGCCCACAGTCCAACACAAGACTATGTGTCTGTACATGATCAATTTCCAGATGAAGCCATTCAGTACTCAGAAGCGGAAGAACAATAATACTCCAGCTGAGAGTTATACTTTGACGGAGCTGCCAACAGTCATGGGCACAGGGCAAGAGCAGTCCTGATCTCACCTAAGGGAACACACTTCCCTATCTCAGTCAAACTGCGATTTAGATGTTCAAACAACGAAGCAGAGTACGAGGCATCCATAACCGGTCTGAAAGAAGCCCAGGGTATCAGCATTGAGGAGATAAACGTCTATGGTGACTCATCTTTGGTAATCTGTCAGACAAATGAATCTTGGGTCATCCGAGAAGCAAGGCTAGTCCCGTACTTTGACTACCTCAATGTGTTAATCACTCAATTCAGGAGAATCAGCTTTAGCCACAGGTCCAGGAACCACAACAGATTTGTCAATGCACTGGCCACTCTCGCCTCCATAGTATAGATCCCTAGGGGCTTCATGCTTTGACCGATCGAAATCCAGCAACAGGATCAGCCTACCTACTGCCATCAGATCGAACAAGTATCAGACAACAAGCCTTGGTATGCGGACATCAGGCGGTACCTCAAGGACGGGACCTTCCCACTCGATGCTACAAAAATAGATTGCCGAGCAATAAAAAGACTAGCCATTCAGTTTGTCCTCTCAGGGGTCATCTTGTACAAAAGGTCGCCAAATCTAATCTGACTCAGATGCCTCGACACCAGTGAAGCAACACAAATAGTCGATGAAGTTCACGGAGGAACTTGCGGCCCACACATGAACGGGTTAATACTCTTCAAGAAGATTCCTAGGCTAAGCTACTACTGATCTACAATGGAAGCTAACTGTTGCAGGTATGTACAGAAGTGCCACTAATGCCAAGTCTATGCCGACAAAATCAATCCACCACCGACAAGGCTGCACAATCTAACTGCTCTTTGGCCTTTCTCAGCTTGGGGCATCGACGTCATCGAACCCATAGCTCTGAAATCATCAAACGGACATCAATTCATCCTGGTTGCAATCGATTACTTTACAAGGGTAGAGGTAGCCTCTTATGCCAATGTTACAGCCTCAGTGGTTGAGCGTTTCCTAAAAAAGGATATCATCTGTCGATACGGAGTCCCATTTGAGATTGTGACAAACAATGCTCTCAACTTTTGCAATAAGGGAATGACTGATCTTTGCCAAAAATTCAAAATATAAAATCACAATTCCACGTCATACCGGCCATAGACCAATGGTGCAGTTGAAACCGTCAACAATAACATGAAGAAGATAATTGAGAAGATGGCAACTAACTACTCTACCTGGCATGAGATGCTCCCATACGTACTCATGGCCTATAAAACGTCCATCAGAACTTCAACTAGTGTAACATCATTCTCTCTAGTCTATGGTATGGAAGTAGTCCTCCTCATCGAAGTACAAATTTCATCACTACGGGTGTTAATGGAAGTAGAACTCTTAGAAGTAGAATAGGCACAAACCCGGTATGAACAGCTGAATCTGATTGAAGAGCGACGACTGAAAGTCATCAACCACTCGTAGGCCTATCAGAGGCGTCTGGCTAGGGTATTCAATAAGAAAGTCAAGCCTTGAAGCATCGAGATCAGTGACCTGGTTCTCCAAAAAATGTTACCAAACTGCCCTGACCCGATGGGCAAGCTTACACCCAACTACGAAGGCCCATACATCGTCCGAGAGATATTCTCAGGCAGCAACCTTCGACTCAGACGTAACGAAGATCCCCCAGAACCCATCAACAAGGACAAAGTCAAAAGATACTATGCTTAGGGTCTAGCTCTGATAGGCGCTTTATACTCGTAGAATCTCTAAGAAATGACAGGAGACCATCTTTGGCACACTTCTTATCCCCTTAAAAGTAAACCTTTTACAAATCAATGAAATCCGCTAGTTAGCCCCTTGAGCCTAACAACCCTTCCTTCATGACACCTTTTCAGGGGCACCCTCGCTAGCTACCCATGACATTTACTTGAACTACATCATGACCTGATCCTACAAAGGGTACGTAGGCAACCTGACAAACTAGGTGCGGTCACAAAAGGGGATTATACCTCCCCCAACCTTCTCTCGCGAAATCAACTCCTCCCTAGAAGATCAAAATATCCCCGACTCCCCCATGAAGATTCAAACCATCCCCAGTTGAATCAAAGCCTCTCTAATATGTCTCCCTACAGAGATAAAGCAAAAATCATCTCGACTCCCCAGTTAAGTCGACTCTCAAGGGTACAAAAATTTTCATCAAAGGAAAACCCAAAATAAGAGTCGAAACATTTTCAAAAAATAGAAACTCTCTCCAGCAGAGACAACCTCTCTCCAAATTCCCCAGTAGAGACAGAAAAATCATTAAACTCCGACGGGAATCCCAAAGTACAAATCCCCAAGAGAGCGAAAATCAAACTGGAGAAATCCCAAGGTGTCCCAAACTTCGGTCCCCCAGCTTACATTTCGTCCTACTCCAAGTCCTAGATCCCCAAGAAACTATGAGTGCAAGCGCAATATCATATTTATATCATCAACGGAGGCAGAATCCCTCTAATCCTTAGAGGAGCGCCATTCAGGGCAATGACGGAAGAAGACCAATTTTCTCCAACAAATCGCGAGCATGAGTGAAAACCAGAAACGGCCTCATTGCGCAAAAACTACGCGATCCCAGACTTAGTCTTGTGACTAAGGGCAAAAAAGGGATAAAAATCTACCAGCTTTACAGGCATGAGAAAAACCGGCAACGGTCTCATCGCGCAAAAATTAGGAAAACCCCATTGACTTGGTCATTCCAAGGGTTAAAAAAGGAGAGAAAGCTTAATTCCCGACAACCCCTCACGGTTTGCCTACAAATGGCATAGATGTCCCTACCAGTTGCCAACAGATGGCATGGAAAAATAGTTTCCCCAGTAGTAGTCTCCAGCAGATACCTCAACTTCCCAGCGGACAGTTGACAATCTCCAGTAAAGTGTCGCTCCATAATAGCTCAACAGTGGTCCACAACGGTGCATCTTCCCTAAGTAGAGTCCCAATAGAAGCCTTCGATTGCCCCCTATATATTTTCTCTCCAACAGTGACAAGACAAGCAGGTCTACCCCCTCAAAATCCTCATTGGTGACAAAACCTTTTCTGGGTCATACTCTACCTCCGAGAGTAAAAGACAGATTACAAAGTCCCCCAAGCCCTGACAAAGGCAATTTACGAACAAATCTAAAAGCTAACTAAGCATTCTTCTATTAAAATCAAAATTTTTTGCAAATGTCCAAAAATGGTTTTCAAAAACAGAGCGTCCGATACTGAGACATGATCTTGCCAACCTGCATCAAGCAGCCAACAAGACAAGCAAAAGAAATCGACACCCCACATCCCCGTGAGTCGCAGCCAACAGAGTCCTGAGAAAGCATCCTTGCCTTTATCCTCTGCATGACATCATCCTGCATAACATCACACCCTGTGACCATAACTCCTCAGCATCAATCAACTCGATCAAAAATCCAGCGCCTCTTAGTCATTCCAATATTAATCCGGCAAGTGCCTTCGTGCCATGCCACAAACTTCTTCTGACACCCCCATGTGTCCTCGACATCCCAGGTGAACATTGACGCTAATTCAACTTGTTGAAACCTCGTATGTCCTAACATCATCGAGTCTCCATTGATAAAAGCATACCTTCTCAACCTACTGACACTCACCGCATGTCCCCATTCGACACTCTCGTGTGTCCTTGACAGCCTAGGTCTTCATTAACGTCGAGTCAACATGCCAACACCTTACCTATTGTGACATCATAGAGTCTCCATTAATGTCGAGTCAACACGCCGACACTCATCGCATATCCTTCTAGAGACGCCCTTATGCATTCTCGACATCCCAAGTCTCCATTGACGCCGAGTCAATATGCCGACACCTTGCATGTCCCTCATATGCAAGTCTCTATTGGTAAAAACACACCTTTTCAAAACACCAACACTCACTGCATGTCCTCTCTTTCGACTCCCCGTGTGTCCTTGACATCACATGTCCTTTCAACACCCCGTGTGTTCCTGTCTCCCTGTGTGACTCTGACATTCTAGGTGAGCGCCAACACAACTCGCTTTGTCGACACCTCATATGTCTCCTTCCGACGCCCTTTGTGTCCTTGGTACCCTAGGTGAGCGTCGGCATAACACACTTTGTCGACACCTAGTTCGTCCCCTTTTAACACCCTGTGTTTTCTTGAAACCCCGTGTGTCCTTTGATCGATTTGGTCGAACCCCTTCAGGAAACACCACATCAATCAATCCTAGTTAGTGCCTCCAGGTCATACCATCCTTCATTACATCCATCAATCCCCAGTAAGTAGCACGGACTACTCCTCATTCTTCAAAGAGTGGCCCTAACTATTTCATTTTTCCCCCACTCGCCCATATCCCCAGCAAGTATGGGTAGGCACTTCATTGCACCACTTGCACAACATGCATACATATCATCATCCCTAGAACCCAATCTTGGTGTAAAGTAGGATGATTCCAATCTTTGACGTTCAATTACCAACTTGGCACTATCGGGCAAAGAGGGGCAACTGTAAGCACCAAATTTTTACACCCTTACCCTGACCATAGTTAAAACTTTTAACCATGGTTATCCCCAACCAAACCCTAGCTCAACCTAGGAAAAAAACCCTCAAGCACTAGTCAAGCCCTAGGCCTAAACCCTAGACAAACCCCAGGTAAGATCTCAAGCCCTAGGCCTAACCCTATTAATCAGTGCTAATTGTTACACATATATGCACCTTAAACTGCATTTGTTAATCCATTTGAGCTCAATTATCCACTAAGATACTTCACTTGGGTGTGTTTATTATTTTCAGGTTCATGCGAGGAAAAGAAGACAAAAATGATCTTTTACAAGTTCTAAAGTATGTTGTGAATCGCTACCGAGCAAAGATCCGAGCTAAAGAGAAGTAGAAATGCAAAATCAACCCTTGTTTGGTGTTCAAGGCATAATTTCTTAACCGTAGCTCCGATTTAGGCTCATAATATATCAAATCAACCAACTCAACTACAACTTCCATCAAGGAAGTTTGGAAAAATTCTATAACCACCGATCGATCGGTGCCCTTTTGGACGATCGATCGGTGAATGCCGTTTTGGGTGTAATGAAAAGTACAAAAAATGGATTTTTGAACTCGTTTTAGATGTTTCTAAAGCTACACTTCATTGAGACTCTCTCTCTATCAGAAGAAAAGCATCCTACCATGCAAAAGGTTCTGAATTTTGAGATTTAAAAGAGAGAAGGCTTTGGAGATCTACAGAGGTTGGAGGATGGATTGTTAGCGTTCTTCGTGTTCTTCATCGAAAGCGATGTTCGTTGCTCTCGCTATGAACTAATTCATTTTTCTAGGGTTTAGATGAAGCCCTAGCCAAGTAATTATGTCTCTTTGTACTTTGTTTTAGTTTATTCAGTTGTAAACAATGATTGCATAACAAGAGGGTTATTCATAACCAAAGTTTATTGATTATATTCGATTTCAGTGTGATTCTATCCTTGTCTTAGGTTTTATTATATTGAAATTGAAATCATCTATCTTAATTTTCTGTGATTATTAATGTGGATTTTATGCAATGGTAGTACTGTTGAGGAATTAAATCATAGGATATTTTATGCTGAGGAAGACGAGTGATTTCACAACCCTAGTTTAGTGTGTATCACTCGTGCTAACCAAAGATAGGATATGCCTAGGGTCAAATCTCTTGAATCATTCTACATGGATGAGTGGAGTCTTGCAGTCACTCTCATCCCTATTGTTTACATTGTGACGGACTTGAATAAATGCATTAGGGACTAGTTATGAAGCTAGTGGTGGATTTGAACACCCTAAATCTTCTCTCACTGATATATCATCAAAAAATCTTAGTTTAATTAGTTAAAATAGAACCTACTAGTTTAAGTTCTATTTTTAGGTTAAAATAAATCTGAAATTCCTTATTTCAATACACTCTTAGACCTAGAGGGGGGTGAATAGGTCTACTTCAACTTTCTTTCCCAATTTTAATTTTAGCCACCCACACACAAACAATCGCACTTGAACACACAAGATTTTTACGTGGAAAACCCTTCGGAGAAAAACCACGGGACCTAGTCCAGCACAAAATTCACTATGAGAAGATTTGAACAATACAAGACTCGAATCTTACCCAACCGGACACGATGCACTGTTCCTCGGTATCGATATCTCAGCTTGCAAACCATGAACACAGCACGTTCGATCCCCGCAACAGCAGCTCCGGTTCCTCACCGGCCAATCTTACTCAAAGTGATCAACCACGGTCTCCAAAGATCGATCTCCATCCTTGCGGCTTTAGCTCAAGCTCACCAATGCTCACAGTAGAGCACACAGTGGGTTTTAGGGTTTGTGGAAGCCCTAGGGTGATCTCTTAATGATCAAGGATCATCTAATGGAAGTTTGAGAAAATATGCATGAACACTTTGCACTACCTAGAGGCCAACTAATGGAGATGAAGATCAATGAATCTAAGAGTTTTCATAAACTCAAAATAAGCATAGAGTACTCTAAAAAGTCTCCAATCAATATCCCTCACGGATTGAGAGAGGTCTCCTATATATAGGATGAGTTCAAAGGATTAGAAGTTTGTAAAAACTCAATTTAGAAAGTTTTTCCATATCAGGGTCGACCCTGGAGGATCCCTGGGTCGACCAATTATTGCAAACATATCAAACAGCCGAAATCCCATATCAGGGTTGACCCTGGGGGATGGTCCGGTCGACCAAAGTGTACACTTCGGTCGACCCAACCATCCTTCAGGGTTGACCTCCAAAATATCAACTCTCTGCCAAAAAAATTCATACAAACTGAGGGCTATTCAGGGTCGACCCAAAATGGTCAGAGTCGACCCTGGGGTGCAATTTTTCATATTTTTATCCTTTTATCTTTAAATATAATCCCCTACACCTCTAGAGTTTTTTTTTTACTTAGTTTTTATAATGAATGGGCCAAATCCATGAGGTAACCTAAGGTCATCTAGGTCTCTCTTTCAAAACTTACTTTTTGAGCCAATGTGAGTGATGTAGCTTCAAGACTCTTCACGGCTTCTTCTTCACCTTGTCTTCAAACCGGAAGAGACCTACTATGACTTATACAACCTTTTAGGCTCGGAATTTTGCCAACAACACTTTGACTTTACAAAATTCAATCAAATCAACTTATCACTCCTTGACTCTCAATCAATCTTGAGATAAAAGCAATCAAACCAGCGCAATCTTCAGTGGTTCAACACCCCATACTAGTCACTATTCTACGGAATTGTAGCTATTACAAGGTTTGTTTAATTGACGATCAATTTTTGACACTGTTGCTGGGGATAGTGGTAAGTATAGTGGTAAGTATTAAGTATTCCCGCCGATCATCGTTGTAGTACAGTGGTAAGTATTCCTGCCTGTCCTGGGGATTGCTGGAACGGTTTAGTTGTTTAATTCAAAAGATTAAGACTGATTCAATTTTATTCAAAATAAAGTACTGATCTCTCAAATTCTGTGTTGCAGGTACCAATTGCTCGGATCGAAAATAGTGCTCTGCAAAAATTTTAACAGGAAAACTATTGTTCTGCAAAAACAAAAACTACACAATTGTTCAATTGCCGAAAGTACTCTAAGTATTCTCTCATCTTGAATAATTTATTTTGTAAATTGGTGTCTGTCGAATATAGAATTGTCTTTAGGGTGTATGCACGGTAGACGGTCTTGTAAACTAGAGTTAATCTCTATCAATTCAGAGTTAGAGCGTACCGCTAAGCTTCTCAAGGCTTTGGCACTGTAAGTATGAGATTAAGTCCAACATAATTCAAATGCTCTCATCCTACCAAGGACTTAGTAATGAAGACCCCTATAAGCATCTGGATGATTTTAATGAAATCTACACTACCTTTAAGCTGCAGAATTTCACTAATGATGCTCTTAGGTTGCACCTCTTCCCATTCTCCCTGAAGGACAAAGCCAAATATTGGCTTAACTCTCTTCAGGCTGACACTATCCACACATGGACACAGCTCCATCAGGAATTCTTAAAGAAATTTTTTTCCAATGGCAAAACCAATCAAATAAGGTGAACTATCATGAGTTTTTCTCAAATTGATGGTGAAATTTTTCATGAGTCACGGGAGAGATTCCAGGATCTCCTTAGAAAATGTCTCTACCATCAGATTCCTAAATGGCAACTTGTCCAGGCATTCTATGATGGTTTATCTCAATTCAACCGCCAGATGGTTGATTTCTCATATAGGGGGACATTTATAACAAAAAGCAAGGTACAAGTATGGAAATTATTCAAAAATTTGAGTGAAAACACCTTACCCATTGACAAAACCAATCAAATAAGGTGAACGATCATGAGTTTTTCTCAAATTGATGGTGAAATTTTTCATGAGTCATGGGAGAGATTCCAGGATCTCCTCAGAAAATGTCTCCACCATCAGATTCCTAAATGGCAACTTGTCTAGGCATTCTATGATGGTTTATCTCAATTCAACCGCCAGATTGTTGATTTCTCATGTGGGGGGACATTTATGACAAAGAGCAAGGTACAAGCATGGAAATTGTTCAAAAATTTGAGTGAAAACACCTTACACCATGCCTTCTCTAATCGTTTTGAGAGACAAAATTTCACTCCAAATCAAAAGCGAGGCATTGATGAAGTGGGCACTTCTAATGATGTCTCTTCTAAAGTGGATGAGTTGTCTCAAAAATTAGACCAACTAATGGCTGTAAGGAAATCTTTCTACCCACCCTCTCAACCAACTCCCAATCTGAGAGAGTTGTACCCTATTTGTTCTAGCCCTGCACATTATGTACATGAGTGTCCTACTGCAAAAATCAATTTCCAGAATTTGTTCAAGAGCATGCTAATACTGCCTACGCTCGCCCGAGTAATGATCCCTACTCAAACACGTATAACCCGGGGTGGAGAAATCATCCTAATTTCTCATGGCAGCCAGAAGCTCAAGAGAACACATCCTCCCAAGCTCAAGGAAATTCTTTTTCCCAACATCAAAGGCCAAACAATCGACATTTCCAAAATCAATCCAACTACCAACCCCAACAATAATTCCAACACTTCAATCCTCCTCCTCAACAGAATCCATCATTTGAGGATAAAGTGTTAAATGCTTTATAAGGATTGGAAAGCAACACTCAATTGCTCCACTCACACACTCAATCGATTCAAAAAGCTGGAAACCCAAATGGGCCAATTAGCTAATGCCATGAATAGGAGAGTTGAGGGAATGCTTCCTAGCCAACCCGTGAGCAATCTTAGAGGTGTAAATTAGGTCAATGATAACAATTGTGAACATGTCCAGGTCATTACAACCTTAAGGAATGGGAATGTGGTAGACAATCTAGTTGGGGAAAATCAGAAAAACCTTAAAGAGTCCATTGTAGGTTCATCTCACTCTGAGGCGAGGAAGGGAACACAAATAAAAAGATCAAGGGTCCTCTGTTTCATCACCTATTCATATTTTCGAGGCACCCTACAGACCTAAAGCCTCATTCCTAACCTGTTTGAATGACCCATCACCCTTTGATAAAAAGGGAGCAAAAATGGATGATATGATTGAAGTCTTCAAATAGGTTAAGATCAACTTGCCCATCTTAGATGCTATCAAGCAAGTTCCGACTTATGTCAAGTTTCTTAAGGACCTATGCACTTAAAAGCGTAAATCTCAGACTTATGTGTCCAAGAAGGTCATTCTCACTGAGCAAGTGAGCTTCATTATCTAACATAACACTCCTACTAAATTCAAGGATCCCGATGCTCCCACCATCTCATGTATTATTGGAGATCACTCCATTAATCGAGCACTCCTGGATTTAGGAGCAAGTGTTAATCTGTTATCCTTCTCAGTGTATAAGCAACTAGGTTTAGGAGAGCTTCAACCCACATCCATCATGTTGCAAATGGCAGATAGTTCTATGAAAAAGCCTCGTGAGGTGATTGAAGATGTTCTTATCAAAGTTGACAAATTTTACTTTCCAGTCGACTTTCTTGTCCTTGACATGGAACCCGTGTAGAATTCAAAAAGCCAAATTCTAGTCATCTTTGGTCATCCTTTCTTGACCACGGCCAATGCTTGTATAAATTGTAGGACCGAGGTAATGGATGTGTCATTTGGTAACATGAAAGTTCAGTTAAATATTTTCACCACACCCAAACAACAACAGAAGGGAAAGGAGTGTTTTATGATGAATGTGTGATGAAATAATTGAGGAGACCCTTCCTTATGTCTTAACTGAGAATGCCTTAGAGGCATCCCTCGCTCATCTCAAACCCCCAGACCCCACTAAAGAAAAGCCCAAAGAGAATAACAATTATTTACTACCTTTCATCTATCTCAAGGGCTTTCAGTTCGAAAAGCATAAAGTGAGAATTACATGCTCATGCGTGTTCAACCCTTTTTTCCTATAAGCGCAAGTCATACAAGTTATATCATACACCTGCGACCTTTCAAAGGCATAAGAAATCCATCGTCTCTGACCCAGATGAGCGGGTCCTTAAAGCCAAAGCCCAACTTCACAAGTCCTATGTTGAGGGCATTAAGAATTGGACGATGTCTGAATTCAATGAGTGGTTTGTCTAGGTAGACGATTGAGAGTTGTACTGCGTCTGGCTGAAGACAATAAACTTAGCGCTTATTGGGAGGCAACCCATTATTTTTGTATACTTACTTGAGTCTAAGTTTTGGGTGGTTCTCCACCCCCTCAGTTTTTTAGTTAAAAGAAAAGGAGCCTTCCGATCGATCGGCGTTGGACGTCGATCGATCGACCATATTTTCGGTTCCTAGTCTCGCCTTCCGATCGATCGGCCACCATTGGCTTGATCGATTGCCCAAAAGTTCAGAAATTTGTACCATCGCCTTCCGATCAATCAGCCACCATTGGGCCGATCGATCGCCCAAAAAAAAAAATGGTTCGGATGTGCTTTATCCTAGGTTGAGTCATGTGTTGCTCTATCTTCAGCTCTTTGGATTCTTGATGTTTCTTGATATCTTTGCTTCATAATATTTATATATTGACATCTGTGGTTTCTCCCTACGTGTACTTTCTTTCTCACTAACCCTTCAAGGTACAGTTTCAATGAAGTTTGGGGTGATCTATACTTGATAAATCTTTTACCTTCTCCATCATTCTTCATCTTTCATTCATGGATTGCCCTCACCTATCAGGTCTTATTGTTCCCCCTTACATGTGTTTTAGTTCTTTTTACATTGCGGACAATGTAATCTTTAAGTTTGGGATTGGAAAATAACTGTCATTATTTACTGACTAAGTATCCATGCAAGAGGGTAGGGTGTCACGACCCGACTTAAACTTAACATTTCACTAATGAAATTTAAGTGTAAATCCGACAGTGAGATCCTCTTTTCTCATATATTGCGGAAGCGTAAAAAACCAAGGGAATTTAAAAAATTTTAACCCTTATCCATCCATACGCAATAGACATCATAACCATGTCCATAATTAAAGTTAAGGTTTACATAACCAACTTAATTACTTCAAAATGAACATATAACAAAATATAACAGCATAATCAAAAGTGACACCATCTTTTCTCGAACGTCACTTTCAAGTTGTTCTTTTACTGATCATCTGGCGACATAAAAATTCAGTGAGCTATGAATCCCAATAAGAATATTCCATAATATTATGCTGAACAATAAGTTAGAATAAGCATAATAAAACTTTTAGATAACAACTTTATCACAAAAAATATAATATTAAACCATTTAATATTACTTTTGACATTTCTTTAAACATATTTTACATTGGATCCGGTTTATCTTAACTCTGTCTCTCAAGTTGATCATTGAAAGGTACCTCTTTAGACTCACCCCGTCTTGGAATTATCACTAACTCCTCATGAGTTTTTGTCTTAGGCTCACCCCATCTTGGAGTTTTCATTAACCCCTCATGAGTTTTTGCCTTAGGCTCACCCCGTCTTGAAGTTTTCATTAACCCCTCATGAGTTTTGGCCAAATGGTATCTCTTTGTCTTGCCACTATCTTGAGACATTTTTAAGATAAACAATTTTTATCTTTCCTTTATCTTTTCTTTTCTCTTCCAAACTTATCTTAATTCCGCCTCTCAAGATAATCACTGCAAGGTTCCTCTTTAGACTCACCTCATCTTAGAGTTTTAACCCCTCATGAGTTTTTGTCTTAGACTCACCCCGTCTTGGAGTTATCATTAACTCCTCATGAGTTTTTGTCTTAGGCTCACCCTGTCTTGGAATTTTCACTAACCCCTCATGAGTTTTTGCCTTAGGCTCACCCCGTCTTGGAATTATCACTAACCCCTCATGAGTTTTTGCCTGATGGTATCTCTTTGCCTTGCCACTATCTTGAGGCCTTTTTAAGATAACCATATTTATCTTTTCCTTGTCTTCTCTTTAAGACATTATAAGATAATTATGTCATATAAATCACAACATTATGATTATACACTTTCCATTCTAATTATTTTTATTATAGCTATCTCATAACTATAATTTTATAATTTAGAATAATTCATTTTCGTATTTCAAATACATAATTTCTCTTATCCTAAATTAGAATGTAACATACGTAGAAAATATAGCAACAAAGTATCATTACTTTATATTTTTAGCACCTTACCATCTAATCGCATTTATTATTTTCAGCATAGTATCCTTCTACAATTTTTTAGCATTCCGACATAGCATCAACATAGTATTATTTTACTATTTTTCAGCATATCAACATAATATTATCAAATAATAATTTTTTATTATTATTCAGAATATAATAGAATATTCATTTCTTCTCCTAGTATTTATTTTGAAAATACTAACTCTATTCTAAATCGTTATTTAAAATATTAATTCAGAATTTTACTTACTAACCTTCATTCTAAAATATTATTCAGAATAATATCATCGAATAAAACTTACTTATTTTATCTTAATTTAACAATATTTGCCTTTACTAACCTTCCTTCTAAAATATTATTGAATATAACTTACCCTTTCTTTGACGTAGGGTTCTGAATCCGAAGTCGGTTGGACCGGCACGATTTTCTTTCTCTGTCTTTGCTTTCTCACCAACTAGCATTAAGCACAAGAGATGGGCGTGTGGTCTTTATCCTTCCCACAAGCTTGGCACCATGGTGTGTACACTAGGAATGGCCATATGGTCTACTAGTCTCTACCAAAGTTGACACAATGGGATGAGCACCAAATGGGCATGTGGAGGTCTCCTTATATAGGCAAGGGTCATGCCTCACTCTTAACTCAAGATTCATCCTCTTAATCAACTTTAGTTCATGAATCAAATTGTTCATGAACCTATTAATTTCGGTTACCATCCCTTAGCCTAGGTTCCTTTGTACTTAGTTCATTGAATCCAAGGTACAAGCTTTGATCTAACCATAGTTACTTTCCTTAACCCATGGTTATCTAATTCTTTTAACTATGGTTCATGTACCCATTTAATTTGGATTCATGAATCATTATTTATCCTAACTATATACATATATATTTCTTTTTATAAATATGTAAACATAGTTCATGGTTAACCTAACTAAGACAGTTGGTTAACCCATGTTGATCATGGTTGGGAGTGTACATCTCCCTATCCTAAGAATGTGTCTCACTTTTATTAATTTTTAGAATTTAGATACATTCCTTAGGCTACCTTACATGCATAGCTATTAATAAGGTGCATGTTGTAAGCTTTAATTACACCAAGAGTTAACTTCTTATTTAAGTTAACTTTTTAACTCAACCAAGGGTGAGCGTGCACTATTCATAGAATGGGATGGTTCATCCCTCCTTTATCATCTTAATTCATGTATATCTTTCATGAATATGCCATGTGACATTTGCCACCCATACCCTAATCTTGACCG
The DNA here is from genome assembly GCA_015143295.1 of Tetracentron sinense. Classification (NCBI taxonomy): domain Eukaryota; kingdom Viridiplantae; phylum Streptophyta; class Magnoliopsida; order Trochodendrales; family Trochodendraceae; genus Tetracentron; species Tetracentron sinense. The sequence goes on from CM026573.1 coordinate 22,238,292, forward strand.
TCCATGCTATAGATGGTGGAGATCATTCCACATGTCAATATGATATTATTTAATCCATTCTTGACTTTATGATTAACTCATCATAGTTAATTGAATCTAACCATAGCTAATCTTGGACGTCCCTTTTTGTGGTGTTGACATGTGGCACTTGCCATGTGTCCTTACCTTAGCTCATGATCATCTTATCCTTAACTTCATCATTGATTCACTGTTAATCCTTTGGACGTCTCCACTAAGATGCTGCCATGTGACACTCGCCGCATGCCATGATATTAGCTAATAACCGTTCTTACTATATGCATGTGTTAATATTGGATTTTAACACATAGTATATAATCCTATACTTAGGTAATTTTCAGCTCATATACTTAATTAAAATAAGGAATTTCCTATTATTAAATCCCTTAGCAAATATTTTTAATTCTAAAAATATTCGGGATGTTACAATCTCCCCTTTTTATAGGAATTTTGTCCTCAAAATTAAAATCATACCTGATTAATTGAATAATTGTGGATACTTTTCTTTAACATTGTCCTCTCTTTCCCAAGTCGCATCTTCTTGACCATTATTTTGCCACAATACTTTAACTAACGGATCTTTCTCCGGATCATTCCACCAATAATTTGACTTTATATTATGGTACGTCTTTGTACTCCCTAGATGTACAATGAATCGAGACTTATGAGCTTCTTCTAGTAATTGATTTTTCAACTCCTTATCTCTTGACACACATATTCGATTTCGAATAATTTAGAATCTCATCAGATGAAACTTGAAATCATTAGATTGACCTTCCTGGATATATCCTTAAGTGTCATTAATTCAGTGTCTCGAGCCTGTGTTTCCTTGATTTTCCATATTAATTTAGGTTGAACTTGAATATTAACCAACACTAACTTTGATCTTCTTTCCTCAACATTCAAATCCCAAATTTGAAATTCTTTAATCACTTTTCACATCTTCATTACTTGTCAATCATCCAATTGTTTTCCTCAGTGCATCAGTAACGATATTTACCATAGATACGAAATTATACAGTAGTAGTCTTTCAAAACTCCATCTATCTTCCTTATCATATATTGAGTTCTTTTTGAGAAAATAAATACATCTAACTTTGTGGTTGGTGAATACTATCAACTTTTCCCCCAAATAATTAATGTCTCCAAATTGCTAACAACTCAAGATCGTGAGTGGGGTAGCTGTTCTCGTGAGTCTTCAACTTCCTAGATGCATAAGCAATTACTTTTCCATTTTCCATCAATACACAACCCAATGATTTTTTAGACACATCACAATAGACTTCATGACTTCCCATTCCCGAGAGGATTGTTAAAATTATGTTGTGGCCAATTGACTCTTTAATTCTTGAAAACTCTTTTCCCTTAATGATGACCACTAGAATTTGATATTTTTCTTTGTCAATTCAATTAATGGGGTAGCTAACCTTGAGAATCCATCAACAAATCTCATGTAATAACCGGCTAGGCATAGAAAACTTCAGATCTCTGTGACATTAGTTGGCCTTTCTCACTTTAATATTGTCCTAATCTTGGATGGATCCACTGAAATTCCATCACTGGATACTATGTGACATAAGAAAGATACATTTTCCAGCCAAAATTCACAGTTCAAGAATTTAGTGTATAATTGATTTTCCTTCAAGGTCTGGAGTGTAATCTTACGGTGTTTTCAATATCAGGCTTGTTCCAGGAATAATGTCTATCGCAAAATGCATGACCTCCTAAGGAATTACATCTCAAAAAAAAAGTCCTTTGACTACTGGGGTGTAATAGATCATAAACTCTTCTCCCTTATCAATTCCTCACATGAAAAGTCAAAGATGCCTGGAATCCTAAAGTTAATGTCCTAGCCTTACAATCAACTTTCAACATATTGTTTTGAAATCCAATCCATCCCTAGTATCAGATTAAAATCTTTTATATGTAATACTATGAGATAAGTAGTCATTTGCACACTATCAATTTGTGTAGGACAATGATCGTAGAAGGTTTTGGTACACAAAATCTTTTCAGATGGTGTAGTAATCGATATTATGTGCTCTAATGTGTTAGACTTAATTCTAATATTCTTAGCAAAATGGGAAGACACAAAAGAATGTTTAGAGCCAGTGTCTATTAATGCTACTACAGGAATTTGAAAAAGAAGCATCTTACCTTCAATAATGTCCTCACATTCCTTGGCTTCCTCCTGAGTAATAGCGAAGAAACGACCTTTGCCTCCATTTGTCAGTTGCTTCGGTAACTCTAGACAATTTCTCCTGATATAACCCGTCTTGCCACATTGATAACAAGCTCCAGATATGGCTCGACAATTTTCAGATTTGTAGCCCATCTTACCACAAAGATTACAAATTGGTACTAACTTCTTAGTATCATTTCCTTGCTTGTTCTCTTCAAATTTTCTTTTCTTGTTCCAATCTCTCGATGATTTATTATCCCAAGTCTTACCGACTGGTTTCTTTCTTTTGTCAAAACTAGGCTTTTGAAATTCCTCATGAACTCTTTCAATCTTCAAAACCCGATCTAGAATATCTATAAATGATGTAAATCGTTGAACTGCTAACTTCCCTTGGATTGCAGTCTTCAATCCTTCCTCAAATTTATCTATTCTCCATTGTTCATCTTCCACCAATCATGGTGCAAACCTCGATAATTCATTGAACTATTGTACATAGTCACTAACCATCAAACTCGCTTGTGTGAGTTGAAGAAATTTGATCTCTTTTATTTTCATCATAGCAGATGAAAAATACTTTTCATAAAATAATTCAGTAAATCTTACCCAAGGAATAGGCCTAAGATTCTCTGGAATAGTTCTCTCAACTATTATCTACCAGTATTCAACCTCTCCTTCTAACATAAACATTGCTAACTGGGTCTTGTTTTCCTCAACACAGGCCATTGCCCCTAAGATCTTCTCAATACCTCGAATCTATTTTTCTGCTACTAAGGGATCAGTAGTACCAGAAAATGTTGGCGGCCTCAATCTCTTGAATTACTCTAATCAGTTTCCATTTCTTTGGTTCAAGGGTGGTACAATAGGAGCATTATTCAGGTTCTGCTGTTGTTGTATCAGGTTTGCTAGAGCTGTTATGGCTTCAAAGGCTCCTGCTAAGGTGTCGTTGGGGGCTCTCCTAGGCGGCATGTTTTCCTATTCAAAATAATAGTATAATAACTTTAAAATACAAACAATCAAGCAAACAATGCAGCCAAAAATCATAATATATAATTTATAAACATTGCATCAGATAAACTTCAAACTTATATCATTCATTTATAACCTATATATATAAGGCTCTAAATGGTTTTCTTAGATCCCAAACTAAACTCTTCAGAGTTATCTCCCAAAATCTCTTCTCATGAATCTTCATCTCCTAGAGGCTTACTTGTTACCTCATCTTCCGAGAAGTAATCATTTGAATCCATTTTTCAGTCACTAAATAAATCCTAAAAATGATGTATACTTTAATCTCTTCCATTTACAACAGTTTGAAATCATCAAAATATTTTAGGATACTGTCATTTTCAATCATATCTTAAAGATATAACTACTTATGTCCAACTCTAAACGATCATATCAAAATTACCCACAAAAATTTCCTCAAATTCATCTTCACCATTATTAGGATTACTCATAATTTCTTCCTTGTAGTTTGCATCTATCATCAAAACAACCATTAATATAATCTAATCATTCTATGATCTAGTTTGCATAATCATCTTGACCAGTCATTCTATGATCTAGTTTTCATAATCATCTCAACTAGTCATATCATCTCATCAGTGCACATTTACCCTTGTCTATACTGTGTATCTATGTATATAACTAGGTATTTGTTTGTGTATAGCTATGTATAAAACTAAGTCTTATACCTAGGGACATGTTATGATGGGAATTGCCTCGCTCTGATACCAACTGTCATGACCCGACTTAAACTTAACATTTCACTAATGAAATTTAAGTATAAATCCGACCGTGAGATTCTCTTTTCTCATATATTGCGGAAGCGTAAAATATGAAGGGAATTTAAAACTTTTTAACCCTTATCCATCCATACGCAATAGCCATCATAACCATGTCCATAATTAAATTTAAAGTTTACATAACCAACTTAATTACATCAAAATGAACATATAACAAAATATAACAGCATAATCAAAACGACTCCGTCTTTTTTCGAACGTCACTTTCAAGTTGTTCTTTTACTTCTCATCTGGCGACATAAAAAGTCAGTGAGCTATGAAGCCCAATAAGAATATTCAATAATATTATGCTGAATAATAAGTTAAAATAAGCATAATAAAACTTTTAGATAACAACTTTATCACAAAAATATAATATTAAACTATTTAATATTACTTTTGACATTTCTTTAAACATCTTTTACATTGGATCCGGTTTATCTTAACTCTATCTCTCAAGTTGATCATTGAAAGGTACCTCTTTAGATTCACCCCGTCTTGGAATTATCACTAATTCCTCAAGAGTTTTTGTCTTAGGCTCACCCCGTCTTGGAGTTTTCATTAACCCCTCATGAGTTTTTGCCTTAGGCTCACCTCGTCTTAAAGTTTTCATTAACCCTTTATGAGTTTTGGCCAAATGTTATCTCTTTGCCTTGCTACTATCTTGAGACATTTTTAAGATAAACAATTTTTATCTTTCCTTTATCTTTTCTTTTATCTTCCAAACTTATCTCAATTCCGCATCTCAAGATGATCATTGCAAGGTACCTATTTAGACTCACCCCATCTTGGAGTTTTCACCTCTCAAGAGTTTCTGTCTTAGACTCACCCCGTCTTGAAGTTATCATTAATGTCGCGACCCAAAACCCACCCTAGGAGTTAGAGTGAATCGTGGACGACTAAATCATGACTTACATGACTTGCTTGACAAACCACCTGCAAAACACCCATAGAGCATATACAATAGAGGATAACAGCGGAAACATAACTATAAAACACAGCGGAAGTCTAACAACCTCTAAGTATATACACATGGTCCAAGTTTAATACAAAGAGATCAAAACAAAGAAAGTGCGGACATGCCCGCCAAAATACATGGATATAATCACTCATGCTCACCCACAGCTAATCCACTCAGAATCTAACACCACCTACTGATAACCCTCTACGGGAGGTTCCTCCAAAGGCTCCTCGACGTACTCCTCTTCCACCCATGGACCAGGAGCACAAACATCAAATGGAGCAGCAGCTCCCTCAGCACCTGCCGACATAAGAAGTACGGCTGAGCATGGAATACTCAGCGCGTACCAAATACTAACCAATAGTCATAGCTTAAAAATGGCAATACATAAATCAGGAGCAATTCATATATGTTAGACGGAAACAATTCATATCATACAAGGAAGTAAAGTAATTTATAATCATGCTTGTATTTCGTAGAAAGCCGATAAAACCTCTTGAAAACCTCGTGCACTTGACTTGGCTTGAAATATCTTTTCGTACTTGAAAGCTTGTCGTGTTTGTCTTGCTTGATCTTGTCGAGCGTGTCGTACGTGTCATGTCATGCATGTCATGCATGCTTGCTTGTGATCATGTAACTTGTGAGATACACTTGTGAGATATCCTTGTGAGATGCTCTTGAGAGATGCCTTGAGAGGGAAGGGAGACCCTTCTTTATGCAATGCACTTGAGAGGGAAGGGAGACCCTTCTTCATGATATGTATGTACTTGCGAGGGAAGGGAGGCCCTTCTTCATGATATGCACTTGTGAGTAAGGGGAGACCCCTCGTGGAATGTTGGTTCTTGTTTTCTTGTGAAAAACGAGGTAAAACATATTGTAGGATATGTCCCACCTCTAACCATGTTCTTGAAAGCCTCGGTAAATCATGTCATGCATGCCGTGCTCGTGGGAATCGTGTACATACTTGCATTTAAATTTAAATATGACATTTGGGTAATTCACAACACATATAACATCAATGATTGAGCAATGTAATATTCACATCATTTAGGGAAAGCAAGAAAACACACTATCATAGGCCCTAGCAATATCCATAATTTAGGCATGCATTTTCTAATTTACAACTCACTTTATTCACCTTGGCATTTCATCAAACATGGTGTGTTCATTATTCATTATTCATTTAAACCTAAATCATGCTTTTCTAGGTGAGTTTACTCACATCATAAATGTGTGTTTATTATGGATACAATGCCCTTCCCTGTTTCAATCATCACAACACAACCATTGGCATCCAATCGCCTATTCCATCTCCATTCACCACGTTCACACTTCCAAACTCATAGCACATGTACAAAGGAAGGAAACAAAGAGAAAAAAAGGAAAAGAGGAGCTATAGCTAGGAGGGTAGCAAGAAGTACCGACCTTGAACAATGAGGGGAGAAACCCCTTCCAAAAACGACCGTGAGGTGCTGCCCTAGCTTGGGGAACGCTCTCCACGGGTGCTTGAGCCGTGGTCTTCGAGAAAAGCTGGACTTGAAGTGATCTAGGGTCTCAAAACCCTTTGATTTCTCTTCCAAAGACAAGCCCTAGGTTGGAATCGCCTTCTCCCCTTTCTCCTATTCTCTCAAACTCTCTAAGTGTCGAATGATGCCCTAAAGGCTCGGGCAAGACTCTTAAGGTGAGAGTAAACCGACCAAAAGATCATAATACCCTTACTGAAATTTCTGTAAAAACGCGAGTACCGAGCGATCAGTGTTAATAACCGATCGATCGGTTGCCTACCGAGCGATCGGTGGGTTGACCGAGCTCTCGACCAAAAATCAACTCTCTGGAAAATTTCCCCATACAAAAATCTTGACCAGTCGATAGCCTCCGAGCGATCGGTTTTGGACCGATCGATCGCTCCATGGACCGAGCGATCGGTGGTCTGCAGGTCCAAACTGTTTTGGCCATAACTTTTGACTCGTTTGTCCGATTTTGACGATTCAACTTGCGTTAGGTTCGTACTTCGAAAACGAACATTTCTGACATTTCAGAATTTCTAATTTCTTCCTTATTTATTTATTATACCTCTTTAAAGGCAAAATAGCAATGAAAGTGTCATGCATTAAATGTGAAAAGGTCCGGGGCTCTACATCCTCCCCCCCTTACAAAAATTTCGTCCTCGAAATTTAGACGCTACTTGCATTACAAACCAAAAAGAAAATTACAAGTCATATACAAACTTATACAAAAACTCATTCAAATAATTCTAGGTACTTCGCTTTGACTTCGGCTTCACGCTCCCACGTAGCTTCTTCCTGAGCATGGTGTTGCCATTGCACAAGAACCAAATGGATTGTCTTGTTGCGAAGCACTTGATCTCTTCGATCCAAAATCTGAACCGGCTTTTCAATCAAGGTGAGGTCCTCTCGAATCTCCAACGGTTCCAAGTCTATGACATGCGAAGGATCCGCAATGTACTTCCGAAGCATAGACACATGGAAAACGTTGTGAACTGCGGCCATGTGAGGTGGGAGAGCTACCCTGTAAGCAACCTCACTAACTCGCGTGATAATCTCAAAAGGCCCAACATACCGAGGATTGAGCTTGCCGAGCCTGCCAAGTCTCATGATCCCTTTGCTAGGAGATACTTTCACAAAAACTTGATCCCCTACTTGAAATTCCAAGTCCCTACGGCGCGTGTCCGCATAACTTTTCTGGCGATCTTGAGCGGCTTTCAATCAATCCCGAATGATCTTAACTGTGTTTGCAGTTTGCTCAATCAACTCCGAACCAAGTACTTTCCTTTCTCCTACCTCATCCCAATAGAGAGGAGACCTACAACTTCGCCCATACAAGGCCTCAAATGGTGTCATTTGGATACTTGCCTGATAGCTGTTATTATAGGCGAATTCAACCAAAGGCAAGTGCTCTTCCCAACTGCCTCTGAAATCCAACATACAAGCCCGAAGCATGTCTTCAATGACTTGGTTCACTCTCTCGATTTGTTCATCCGTCTGTGGATGAAAAGCGGTGCTGAAATCAAGTCGGGAACCCATAGCCTCTTGGAAACTTTTCCAAAATCTTGACGTGAATCTTGGATCCCGTTCCGACACAATACTGATGGGCACTCCGTGCAACCTCACCACTTCCTTGATGTATAGAGCGGCCAACTGGCTAGAGTTGAAAGTAGTTCGGTAGGGTAGGAAGTGCGCAGACTTCGTCAGATGGTCTACTACAACCCAAATTGCATCTGAGCCCTTTGCCGTTTTTGGCAAGCCAACTATGAAATCCATGGATATGTTCTCCCATTTCCACTCGGGAATAGGAAGAGAATGCAATAGACCGGCGGGTCGCATGTGTTATGCTTTCACCTGTTGGCACACTAAGCACCGTGCCACATATTCTGCAACATTCCTCTTCATATTCCGCCACCAAAAGTGACTCTTGAGGTTCCGGTACATCTTTGTACCCCCTGGATGCACAGTGTACTTTGCCCGGTGGGCTTCATCCATAATCTCCCTCCGGAGATCTGCATTGGCTGGGACACACAGCCTTCCCTTGTATGTGATAGCACCTTGGCTAGTGAGAGAGAAGTCCTCACTACCCTTAGCAACTTCCTTGTGCCGATAAGTCAACAATTCAGCATCCGTGGCTTGGTATTCTTGGATCAAATCTATAATGTATGGCCGAACCGTGACATTTGCCAAGATATGACTACGGACAAAGTCATTCACACTAATGTCCAGATTTGCCAAGTCTTCAAGTAGCTTCCATTCCTGCACTAACATGCATCCTAATAACCCCGGAGGTCTTCTACTCAAAGCATCAGCCACTACATTTGCTTAACCCGGGTGGTATTGAATGGTACAATCATAGTCTTTCAAAAATTTCATCCAACGCCGTTACCTTAGATTCAGCTCCTTTTGGGAAAAGAGATACTTGAGACTCTTGTGATCAGTAACCACATAGAACTCCACCCCATAAAGCTAATGACGCCAAATCTTAAGTGCAAACACGACCGCCGCAAGCTCCAAGTCGTGCATGGGATAATTCTTCTCTCCTTCAATTGCCTTGATGCATAGGCAATGACTTTCTTGTGCTGCATGAGTACACACCCAAGTCCAACGTGTGAGGCATCACTATACACCTCATACCCATAAGGTCCAGATGGCACAGTAAGGACAGGGGCTGTAGTAAGCCTCTTCTTCAGTTCCATGAAACTGATTTCGCACTTATCACTCCATACAAACTTGGCGTTCTTCCTTGTCAGGTAAGTGAGCGGTGCTGCAAGGCTAGAGAAACCCTCTACGAATCTCTTGTAGTAGCCTGCCAAACCAAGAAAGCTGCGTATCTCGGTAACACTCTTGGGCCTCGCCCAACTCATAACTGCTTCGATCTTCTTTGGATCTACCGAGATACCTTCTGCAAAAACAACGTGGCCTAGGAATGCCACCTCTTCCAACCAAAACTCACACTTGCTAAGTTTGGCATATAGCTTGTGCTCTCTTAGCATTTCCAAAGCAAGGCGTAGGTCGCGTGTGTGATCTTCTCGTGTCTGGGAATAGACCAAAATGTCATCAACAAATACAATCACGCACCTATCAAGATATGACCGGAACACCCGGTTCATCAAATCCATAAAGGCTGCCGGCGCGTTCGTGAGTCCAAAAGGCATCACCAAGAACTCGTAGTGTCCATACCGAGTCCTGAAAGCAGTTTTGGGAATATCTTCCACCTTAATCTTCAACTGGTGATAACCCGATCGAAGATCTATCTTTGAGAAAAATCTCGCTCCCTTCAACTGATTGAACAAATCATCAATTCTAGGCAATGGATACCTATTCTTTATAGTGACCTTGTTCAATTTCCGGTAATCGACGCACATCCGCATCGAACCATCTTTCTTCTTAACAAACAACACCGGGGAACCCCACGGTGAGACACTTGGTCGAATGAAACCAAGGCCTTGTAATTCCTCCAACTGAGTCTTCAACTCTTTGAGTTCTACCGGGGCCATTCTATACGGAGCCCTAAAAATAGGAGCTGTGCCTGGTGCAAGCTCGATCACAAACTCAATCTCCCTGTCTGGAGGCAATCCTGGTAACTCCTCTGGAAATACATCCAGGAATTCACTCACAACCGGAATAGTCGATGAGTCCTTTGCCTCGGGGTTAACTAAGCTCAACGCCGCAAAACGAGCAATATCTCTACTTTTCAACCCGTGAAAGTGGAATGGTTTTCCTTCTACTGCCTTGAAGAGTATCATTTTCTCAAAGCAAGCTACATGCCCGTGATGTGCCGCTAACCAATCCATTCCCAATATCACGTCAAAGTCTTGGAATCCAAGAACTATTAGATTGACCGCCAACTCGTGGCTTCCCACTTGAACCACACTATTTCGACACACTTTATCTGTCAATACTGTTTTGCCGAGAGGAGTCGAGATGGCTAACTCCGGTTCTAGCTGACTAGGCTCCACAGAAAAGCCTTCTGAAAAACTCGACGAGACAAACGAATGAGTAGACCCGGTATCAATCAACACTCAAGCCAAACACTCATTGACTAGTAGGGTTCCTGAAATTTTAGCTAGCTAAGTCAATCCATGCATCAACAACGTATACATATAGGTATTTATATATATAACATGCCATATATGTACACAAAGAATAATACATAATAATTTAATTTACGGGTAATTAAATAAATTACAACTGCGTACCTTGCACTACATCGTCAGATGCAAGTGCATCACCCTCTGTCAAGGCAAAAACTCGCCCCTGGTTCACCTGGCGAGACTCAGGTGTAGACCGGGTAGTCTGAGATGACACCTGATATGATCCTGCTGGGCGTGCTGGGGGCCTAATCCCCTGAGACTGGCCTGGTAAATGCCGACTGGGGCAATCCCTGATCATATGGCCCTGGCGACCACAATGAAAACATCCACCCGATGCCCTTCGGCAATCTCCTGCCGGGTGCCTTCGGCCGCACGAAGTGCAGACCTCGTGTGTATAGGTCGGAGGGGCCGGAGGTGGAGCATACCTCACCGTCTGAGGTGCAACTGGCCGTGGAGCTGGAAGAGCCTGAGGTCGCAGTGCCTGAGGCACATACTGCGGTGGAGCTGGAGGCGCATAAGATGGCCTCATCGGTGGTGCTGGCCACGCATACTGATAAGGGCCAGTACGAGCCCGCCTCTCTGGAGGTGCTGAATTACTAGCTTGGCCTCTCGCCAACTCCCTCTTCTTAGACACTGTCTCTGAATTGGCTTCGACCAATAAGGCCTTGTCTACTACCTCAGGGTAGGTAGCATGTCTGAAAACCGAAACCTTCTCCATGATAACATCTTCGAGCCCTTGATCAAACCTTCTTGCCTTCTTTGCCTCGGTGGCAACCATGTGAGTCGCGAAGCGTGATAGCTCCGAGAACTTGGCCTCGTATTGTGCCACCGACATCAAACCTTGCTCGAGGTTGATGAATTCTCTCTCTTTCTTTTTTCGTGCTCCAATCGGAAAATACTTCTTGTAAAAAGCGTTCTTGAACTCATCCCAAGTCCAAGGTTGACCCTGCATGGTCAAATCTCGCGTCCTCAATACGGACAACCACCAATGGTGGGCTTCACCTTCTAGCATGAAAACTGCCCATGCTACTTTCTCTTCCTCTGTAGGAGAGAGCACTGCAAATATCTTCTCAACCTGGAGGATCCAAGCCTCCGTAGCAAGAGGGTCCACACTCGCATAGAAGGATGGAGGCCTCAATCTCCGGAATGCCTCAACTCCAGCTGTACGATGTACTGGAGCTCCAGGCGGTGGAGTAGGTGCCGCTGACGCAAGTATAGTTTGCCGACCCGCTAGGATGGCGAGTGTCTCAGCAATAGAGCCTAAGACCTGAGAGAGGTCCGGCTGCTCATCCTCATCCCGTGAAGAAGAGGAAGCTCTGGTATGTGGTCCACGACCCCGTGTGTTCCGTCTCATGACTAAAGTCCTGAGAATAATAACACCACATGAGTCTAACTTGAAACCACAGTTTATTTCAATGTCATTTCACAATAATTCAATTTGTATTAGTTGTATAATACTAATACACATCACATCAAGTCATCAGAGTATTCATCACATTATACTTATACTTTAGTGTTCTAGCATACCTAGGACCCGTACTTGGTTAAAGCAACCATTTTAGACTAAGACTAAAGTTTAGTCTTACACTTGGAACCAGACCCGCTCCCGACTTACTTCCTACCTAACTTGTTTCCTAACATATGCTCTTTTCAAGTCATGGTATAAGATTCTAAATGACCCTAAAGACCTAAAGCCTAAGCTCTGATACCACTTCTGTCGCGACCCAAAACCCACCCTAGGAGTTAGAGTGAATCGTGGACGACTAAATCATGACTTACATGACTTGCTTGACAAACCACCTGCAAAACACCCATAGAGCATATACAATAGAGGATAACAGCGGAAACATAACTATAAAACACAGCGGAAGTCTAACAACCTCTAAGTATATACACATGGTCCAAGTTTAATACAAAGAGATCAAAACAAAGAAAGTGCGGACATGCCCGCCAAAATACATGGATATAATCACTCATGCTCACCCACAGCTAATCCACTCAGAATCTAACACCACCTACTGATAACCCTCTACGGGAGGTTCCTCCAAAGGCTCCTCGACGTACTCCTCTTCCACTCATGAACCAGGAGCACAAACATCAAATAGAGCAGCAGCTCCCTCAGAACCCGCCGACATAAGAAGTACGGCTGAGCATGGAATACTCAGCGGGTACCAAATACTAACCAATAGTCATAGCATAAAAATGGCAATACATAAATCAGGAGCAATTCATATATGTTAGACGGAAACAATTCATATCATACAAGGAAGTAAAGTAATTTATAATCATGCTTGTATTTCGTAGAAAGCCGATAAAACCTCTTGAAAACCTCGTGCACTTGACTTGGCTTGAAATATCTTTTCGTACTTGAAAGCTTGTCGTGTTTGTCTTGCTTGATCTTGTCGAGCGTGTCGTACGTGTCATGTCATGCATGTCATGCATGCTTGCTTGTGATCATGTAACTTGTGAGATACACTTGTGAGATATCCTTGTGAGATGCTCTTGAGAGATGCCTTGAGAGGGAAGTGAGACCCTTCTTTATGCAATGCACTTGAGAGGGAAGGGAGACCCTTCTTCATGATATGTATGTACTTGCGAGGGAAGGGAGGCCCTTTTTCATGATATGCACTTGTGAGTGAGGGGAGACCCCTCGTGGAATGTTGGTTCTTGTTTTCTTGTGAAAAGCGAGGTAAAACATATTGTAGGATATGTCCCACCTCTAACCATGTTCTTGAAAACCTCGGTAAATCATGTCATGCAAGCCGTGCTCGTGGGAATCGTGTACATACTTGCATTTAAATTTAAATATGACATTTGGGTAATTCACAACACATATAACATCAATGATTGAGCAATGTAATATTCACATCATTTAGGGAAAGCAAGAAAACACACTATCATAGGCCCTAGCAATATCCATAATTTATTAGGCATGCATTTCCTAATTTACAACTCACTTTATTCACCTTGGCATTTCATCAAACATGGTGTGTTCATTATTCATTATTCATTTAAACCTAAATCATGCTTTTCTAGGTGAGTTTACTCACATCATAAATGTGTGTTTATTATGGATACAATGCCCTCCCCTGTTTCAATCATCACAACACAACCATTGGCATCCAATCGCCTATTCCATCTCCATTCACCACGTTCACACTTCCAAACTCATAGCACATGTACAAAGGAAGGAAACAAAGAGAAATAAAGGAAAAGATGAGCTATAGCTAGGAGGGTAGCAAGAAGTACCGACCTTGAACAATGAGGGGAGAAACCCCTTCCAAAAACGACCGTGAGGTGCTGCCCTAGCTTGGGGAACGCTCTCCACGGGTGCTTGAGTCGTGATTTTGGAGAAAAGCCGGACTTGAAGTGATCTAGGGTCTCAAAACCCTTTGATTTCTCTTCCAAAGACAAGCCCTAGGTTGGAATCGCCTTCTCCCCTTTCTCCTATTCTCTCAAACTCTCTAAGTGTCGAATGATGCCCTAAAGGCTCGGGCAAGACTCTTAAGGTGAGAGTAAACCGACCAAAAGACCATAATACCCTTACTGAAATTTCTGCAAAAACGCGAGTACCGAGCGATCGGTGTTAATGACCGATCGATCGGTTGCCTACCGAGCGATCGGTGGGTTGACCGAGCTCTCGACCAAAAATCAACTCTCTGAAAAATTTCCCCATACAAAAATCTTGACCAGTCGATAGCCTCCGAGCGATCGGTTTTGGACCGATCGATCGCTCCATGGACCGAGCGATCGGTGGTCTGCAGGTCCAAACTGTTTTGGCCATAACTTTTGACTCGTTCGTCCGATTTTGACGATTCAACTTGCGTTGGGTTCGTACTTCGAAAACGAACATTTCTGATGTTTCGGAATTTCCAATTTCTTCCTTATTTATTTATTATACCTCTTTAAAGGAAAAATGGCAACGAAAGTGTCATGCATTAAATGTGAAAAGGTCCGGGGCTCTACAATTAACCCCTCATGAGTTTTTGTCTTAGGCTCACCCCGTCTTGGAATTTTCACTAACCCCTCATGAGTTTTTGCCTGATGGTATCTCTTTGCCTTGCCACTATCTCGAGGCCTTTTTAAGATAACCGTATTTATCTTTTCCTTGCCTTCTCTTTGAGACATTATAAGATAATACTGTCACATAAATCATAACATTATGATTATACACTTTCCATTCTTATTATTTTTATTATAGCTATCTCATAACTATAATTTTATAATTTAGAATAATTCATTTTCGTATTTCAAATACATCATTTCTCTTATCGTAAATTAGAATGTAACATGCGTAGAAAATATAGCAATAAAGTATCATTACTTTATATTTTTAGTACCTTACCATATAATCGCATTTATTATTTTCAGCATAGTATCCTTCTACGATTTTCCAGCATTCCGACATAGCATCAACATAGTATTATTTTACTATTTTTCAGTGTATCAACGTAATATTATCAAATAATAATTTATTATTATTATTCAGAATATAATAGAATATTCATTTCTTCTCCCAGTATTTATTTCGAAAATACTAACTCTATTCTAAATCGTTATTTAAAATATTAATTCAGAATTTTACTTACTAACCTTCATTCTAAAATATTATTCAGAATAATATCATCGAATAAAGCTTACTTATTTTATCTTAATTTAACAATATTTGCCTTTACTAACCTTCCTTCTAAAATATTATTGAATATAACTTACCCTTTCTTTGACGTAGGGTTCTGAATCCGAAGTTGGTTGGACCGGCACGATTTTCTTTCTCTGTCTTTGCTTTCTCACCAACTAGCATTAAGCACAAGAGATGGGCGTGTAGTCTTTATCCTTCCCACAAGCTTGGCACCATGGTGTGTACACTAGGAATGGCCGTATGGTCTACTAGTCTCTACCAAAGTTGACACAATGGGATGAGCACCAAATGGGCGTGTGGGGGTCTCCTTATATAGCAAGGGTCATGCCTCACTCTTAACTCAAGATTCATCCTCTTAATTAACTTTAGTTCATGAATCAAAGTGTTCATGAACCCATTAATTTCGGTTACCATCCCTTAGCCTAGGTTCCTTTGTACTTAGTTCATTGAATCCAAGGTACAAACTTTGATCTAACCATAGTTAATTTCCTTAACCCATGGTTATCTAATTCTTTTAACTATGGTTCATGTACCCATTAAATTTGGATTCATGAATCATTATTTATCCTAACTATATACATATATATTTCTTTTTATAAATATGTAAACATAGTTCATGGTTAACCTAACTAAGCAAGTTGGTTAACCCATGTTGATCATGGTTGGGCGTGTACATCTCCCTATCCTAAGAATGTGTCTCACTTTTATTAATTTTTAGAATTTAGATACATTCCTTAGGCTACCTTACATGCATAGCTATTAATAAGGTGCATGTTGTAAACTTTAATTACACCAAGAGTTAACTTCTTGTTTAAGTTAACTTTCTAACTCAACCAAGGGTGAGCGTGCACTTTTCGTAGAAGGGGATGGTTCATCCCTCCTTTATCATCTTAATTCATGTATATCTTTCATGAATATGTCATGTGACATTTGCCACCCATACCCTAATCTTGATCGTCCATGCTATAGATGGTAGAGATCATTCCACATGTCAATATGATATTATTTAATCCATTCTTGACTTTATGATTAACTCATCATAGTTAATTGAATCTAACCATAGTTAATGTTGGAAATCCCTTTTTGTGGTGTTGACATGTGGCACTTGCCATGTGTCCTTACCTTATCTCATGATCATCTTATCCTTAACTTCATCATTGATTCACTTTTAATCCTTTGGACGTCTCCACTAAGATGCTGCCATGTGACACTCACCACATGCCATGATATTAACTAATAACCCTTCTTACTATATGCATGTGTTAATATTGGATTTTAACACGTAGTATATAATCCTATACTTAGGTAATTTTCAGCTCGTATACTTAATTAAAATAGGGAATTTCCTAATATTAAATCCCTTAGCAAATATTTTTAATTTTAAAAATATCCTGGATGTTACAATGGGAGTGCAAACAAATAAAATTGGAAAATTGATCTATTTCTAAATCAAATTGTGATACATATGTTATAATTCATTCATTATTGATTGACTTAATTTAAGAACACATAATCCCAAATAGATACAATTCTTACTATTGACTGAACGATGCATGCGTTAAATTTATGAATTGAAGTTATGAGTTACTTTGAGAAATTGTACGAGCACTCTACCATCTTGTCGTGTGGGGTTTGAAACTGAATCAATCAATTGATGTTTTTGAAACCTCTGAAGAAGTTAGGTGACCTATAAATTGAAAACCACCCTTGGCTAAATTGAAAAATCTTTAATGACACAATGATTACCTGACTAGGTTTGCACTTAGTAACTGGGCCTCCTGTCTCACTAAGCAGAGAGTATTTGCGTCAAACCGTGTGAACTCTATAAAGGATAAAGAATCACAGAAAAGTTGTACCTCCACTATTATTATTTAAATCTTTGAACCGAACTCCTGCCTAGTAACCGGGCCTCCTACCTCACTAAACAGAGAGTATTTATGTCAAATAGTGGAGGTTTGGAACAAACATTTATCAAGAGTGACTAGTCTGAGTTCGGAGCCTATGTGACTCAAGTCAATAAGCTCTAGGGGTGTCTTAACACCTGGTGCCCTAAGATCATCTGGTCTTGGAGTCACTGGCCTAACACTTGCTACATGGGTTGTCTAGAAAGCTTAATGAACTTAGACTCTGCACAGTTCACTCATTCAATAAAAAGAAAGAAAAGTGTCAAGAAAAAACTTTGGGTCAGTAATTAAATTCATGAGAAATCTGATAACAGAAGGGGTGATAGAACATCTGTTGAAAGAAAATGTTGAGATCACATATTCAATTGGTAGTCACACTATACATCAAATGAGACAAATGACCAATCTTTAAATAAGTATAAATGTTCAGAATTGTGTAAGGTTGTGTGAAATTGAGAATATTGAGAGTCAAGAATAAAGCTGGTTAATAATGAGAGAAATATGTTGTGTGTATCATGATATTTTTACTAGTGTATGTCATACTTGAGCATAAGTGCAGAGTTACAGGGGAATACTGATGTTTGTGAGTATCGTCACTGGTAAACCCTCACAAGACTTCACTCATCCACTAGGGCCACCTAGGGGTTTAAAAGGCTTGTTACATATGTCAAATGCAACCAGGGATCCCACGAAAGGGGATTTAGATTTAGCTTAGCTTAGTTTTATTTCTATTGCTCAAAGACTATTAATATGTAAGTTTGGGGTTGTGATCGGTGCTAATTGTTACACATTTATGCACCTTAAACTGCATTTGTTAATCCCTTTGAGCTCCATTATCCACTACGATACTTCACTTGGGTGTGTTTATTGTTTTCAGGTTCATGCAAGGAAAAGAAGACAAAAATGATCTTTTACAAGTTTTAAAGTATGTTGTGAATTGCTACCGAGCAAAGATCCGAGCTAAAGAGAAGTAAAAATGCAAAATCAACCCCTATTCAGTGTTCGGGGTATAATTTCTTAACCGTAACTCCAATTTAGGCTCATAATATATCAAATCGACCAGCTCAAAAATCTCTACAACTTCCATCAAGGAATTTTAGACAAATTCTATAACCACCGATCGATCGGTGTCCTTTTGGCCGATCGATCGGCGAACGCCGATTTGGGTGTAATGAAAAGTGTGAAAAATGGATTTTTGAGCTCGTTTTGGGTGTTTCTGAAACTACACTTCATTGAGACTCTCTCTCTCTATAAGAAGGAAAGCCTCTTACCATGTAAAAAGTTCTGAATTTTGATATTTAAAAGAGAGAAAGCTCTGGAGATCTATGGAGGTTGGAGGATGGATTGCTCGCATTCTTCGTGTTCTTCATCGAAAGCAGTAGTCCTTGCTCTCGTTATGAACTAATTCATTTTTATAGGGTTTAGATAAAGCCCTAGCCAAGTAATCGTGTCTCTTTGTACTTTGTTTTAGTTTATTCAATTGTAAACAATGATTGCATAATAAGAGGGTTATTCATAACCAAAGTTTATTGATTATATTCGATTTCACTGTGATTCTATCATTGTCTTAGGTTTTATTATATTGAAATTGAAATCATCTATCTTAATTTTCTGTGATAATTAATGTGGATTTTATGCAATGGTATTACTGTTGAGGAATTAAATCATAGGATATTTTATGCTAAGGAAGATGAGTGATTTTACAACTCTAGTTTAGTGTGTATCACTCGTACTAACCAAAAATAGGATATACCTAGGGTTTAATCCCTTGAATCATTTTAGATGAATGAGTAGAGTCTTGTAGTCACTCTCATCCCTATTGTTTACATTGTGATGGACTTGACTAAATACATTAGAGACCAGTTATGAAGCTAGTGGTGGATTCGAACACCCTAGATCTTCTCTCACTGATATATCATTAAAAACTCATAGTTTAATTAGTTAAAATAGAATCTACTAGGTTAAGTTCTATTTTTAGGTTAAAATAAATCCAATCAAATCAACTTATTACTCTTTGACTCACAATCAATCTTGAGATAAAAGCAATCAAACCAGTGCAATCTTCTGTGATTCGGCAACTCATACTAGTCACTATTTTACGGAATTGTAGCTATTACAAGGTTTATTTAATTGACGATCACCTATGACAAAACCCCAAACCCTAATCTCTAGTCAAACCCTTGCTAAAACCCTAATTCAAACCCTAGCCAAGCCCTAGATAATACCCGACCACCTAGGTAAACTATGGTTAAACCCTAGGGACCACCCAAGCCCACTCAATGCCCAAAAACCATCAAAACCGGAGCCCAGAACCTCTATGGGCCCAAACATGGGCCCACAAAGCTTTAGGACCATTAGGATGGGGCCCACATGCCCTAAAAATCGAATTCTTGGAATGGCGGTAATCAAATTACCGCCATTCCCCATTTTGACAAATGAACAGTGACCTTAGGCTTTTAAGCTTGTGGGAGTTGGGCCTGAAATGGAAAAATTCAAAATTGGCAATAATTGGATTACCGCCACTCTTCTGGTTGCCTTCTTCATGAATGACGGTAATATAATTACCGCCATTACTTGATACTCTGCAAACTCGTATCAGCAGCCCCCCTACTGCCCTGGCTTCACTCCGACTGGTACCCCACGCCTCCTATAATACCCCCAAGGGTCTGCCCAACTCTTATATATACCCCACATCCCCTGGGTTCAAAATCACTTCGAAAATCCATAGGGAAACCACTGCCTCACTCCAACTAGCCTCTTCATTGCCTTAGCTAGGTCCCAAGACCTCCCTTTTGAGCTGTATCAGCCCTCCACAGGGTTCCAACACCCCACCACTGCTACACCACCCTACTCAGCCACCTGCAGACGCTGTTGAAGGGTAGACCCCTACCCTCCCTCTTTTTTTACTGTAAAATCTGTATAAGACCCCCTGTTCCTACTCCAAGGGGTCCTTATTTTCTGTTTTTATCACCTCATATAGACTTTCAGCCAAGGATAGGGGTCCCCCTGCCTTAACCGTAGGCATGGGGGAACCCCCTAGAGGCCTAACTCGGGTTCAGACCCTCCCCTATTGCATGAAAAATCCACAGACTCCCTGGAGGGTCCTCAGTCCATGAGGAACCCCTTGGGGAAGCCTGAAATTCAGTATCTGAGCAAACCTAGTAATGGCGGTAGAATAACTACCGCCATTTTGGCTCTCCTCTGTAACAACCCTCTTAACCATGGTTAGTGTGGGCTCTAGTCCAATCCAAGGCCATGGTAGCACTCCTCAAACTCTTACCTACCTTCCCTAGTCGTACAAGACCTTAACCAGTAGCCTAACCCTGTTTATTTTCAACTCAAACCCAGGTTAGCTTAATGACGGTAGTCTATCTTCCGCTATTAAAAACAACTAAGTAGGTCACCTTTGGCCCACTGTGGGGCCCACACCTGACCTTTCCTAGGCCCACCAAAGGCCCAGGGCCTTTCTTGTAATCCAGGCTACACCCTTGCTGGTTCAGAACCCCTGGGGTCAGTCCCTGACCCGAGTTACAGACCTGCAAACTAGGGTCAGTTGACATACTGTAATGGCGGTAATCCCTTTACCGCCATTACCAAATCTCTTATCTTATGGGCTTTGCATAGGGTTCAAACCAGGTAGGAGGTTAGTCTAGGCCCTAGCATGCTCTCTAGGTCTATTTATTACCTGACCTGACCTTTAACCATGGTTAAATCAATATTTGGTTAATATTTAACCATAGTTAAGCACCCCTTAACCCACAAAATTCTGGAAAAATATTTAAAAAATCATAAATATTCTAAAGATTCTAGAATGATCCTTTGTGATCATTTTTACTCTGGTTAGGACCCTTAACCATGGTCAAACTACATCTTTGGTTAACTTTTAACCAAGATTAAGTAGTCCTTAACCCACAAAATTCTGGAAAATTACTCATAAATTCATAAATATTCTGAGAATCCCAAAAATGATCTGTTTCAGCCATTTAACCCTGGTTAGCAGCTCTAACCAAGGTGACCTCCCCCCTTAACCATGGTTAAGCAATCCTTAACCTTAAGAAAAAATCTAGAAAAATTCCAAAAACATCCAAAAAATCCAAAAGACCAAAAACACAGTTTCTGGACATTTTTATTGTGGTTAGCAATCCTAACCATACTTAGTTTGACCTAACCTCGGTTAGCAAACCTAACCTTGGTCAAACTTTGCCTTAGCCTACCGGGTTCTTCTCTTGGCCTACCGAGCCCAAAACCTAGTCTACCAGACTACCCCTTGGCCTATCGGGCTCAATATCTTGCACTTGACTAACCTCGGTCAATAAAATCCTAACCTCCGAGTTAAGTCCATTAGCCACCATTGGTGCGCACACACACACCCCTAACCTTGGCATAGACTCATGTGCTAGAACTACGCTCGGTCTGATCTCACCCCAATGTGAGTACGTAGGCAACCTGTAAAGACCCGAACTCTTTTTCATGCTTTTATGCAAGTGTTAAGGGTATTTTAATCTTTTATCATGTTTTAATATGTGTGTATTTATATCTAATTAGTGTGGTGTGATTTAGGCTTAATCAAAGTTGTAAAGAGAGGGAGGTCTTGACACACCCTGAACTTTAGGAAGTTCTAGTTTTGTCACAATTTATCGGAATTGAGTGATTCTTGAACCATTAGAAATGTATTGGAACTCTCTTCGAGATTGATGTTTAATGTTTATCTAGATTTTGAGCCTAAGCTAAGTCTAAAGTGGGTTTTCTGATGTTTTGTCTGATGAAATTGCAGATCAGTCCACTTGTAAGCTCATTTAAAACTCATAATTAGAAGTTACATAAAATATGAAAGTTGTTCCCCTTTCAAAGAAAAGTTCAACGCAAGTTGAATCGTCAAAATCTGATAAGTGAGTCAAAAGTTATGATCAAAATACCAAAGTAAGATAAAATCTGTCGGAATCAGGAAATGAGGAGTGCGATCTATCGCAAATAAGGTGCGATCGATCGCAAAAATAGTGCAATCTATCACAAATTTCTACGATTGATCGCATTCAGATGAGTTTTCTTAATTGGCTTTCGGGTCTAGGTGCGATAGATCGCACCAAAGGTGCAATCGATCGCGGACCCAGATTTTGGTAAAAAGCGTTTTTTTTTGGGTTTTTTTAACCCTTGGGGCTATAAATAGGAACTCTATTTCGAGGTCTTAGGGTATTCTACCCATTTCTAACCTAATTTAGCAAAGGGAGAGTAAGAACCTAGGGTTCTAAGAGGGTTTTAGCTTGGAGAAAAAGAGTTTTTTTTAGAGAAGAAGAGGATTAGATTGGAGATCTTCCCCAAAGCATCTCGGGAGCGATTTAGATCTAAGGGAAGGATCCCTAAGGTCGATAAATGTTGGTCAGGTAATGACCCTAAAGGGGGGGTGAATAGGGTCTATTACAGCTTTAAAAAAAATTGAACTACAAATTCAAAAGTGCGGAATAAAATTAAATAAGCAACAAGCTGAACTGTGGAATATTTAAAGGAAAGAAAGAAGAGATAAGGAGAACGCAAACTCAAGATTTGTTTATGAGGTTCAGCAATCCAGCCTACTCCCCGCCTCAGCTTCCAGCTAGAGGATTCACCACGATTCCTTAATCGCACTGGCTCCTTTACAGGTGGAGTCCAAACCTTTGCAATCTCTCTTACAGGTCGAGATATTACCTTACAAGCTCTCCTTTAGGCCGAGCTGAAACCTCTCAAGAGACAACCCTCTCTTGAAATAACTGAAGCAATAGCTTCAGTGCAAGAATCCTGGATTCTTGACTACTTTCAATAAATGAGTTTTTGGATTAAAAATCCGAAGAGAAAGCTCCTTAAATGAGTTGAATAATAGTGAAATACAAACTCTAATTAAGTCTCTCAAAGTAGGTAGGAGTCAAGTAAGCTTAAGAGAGAATTTTTAGGGATTTTCTAAGTATGAGAGTAAGTGAAAATCAATAGCAGTGAATAGGTGATAGATGAGAGTTATTGCTATGATCAAGAGTTGTTACATGTTCATAAATGAACTCCTTTTATACCATTTGATCCAATAGTGCCGTTGGGGTAGCATTAAATGTTTTTAGGTCCGTTGCAAAGATTTTTCAGTTTCAGACATGATTTCGTCGACGAAGTGGAGTTCTCACTTGAGTTTGTCACCGAATTCAAAAGATGGAATTTAATTTTAAAAAGTCCTGTAATAACTTCGTCGCCGAAGTTAACCCAACCAAAGATTTCATCGCCGAAATCAAGAAACAGAACTGAATTTGAAAATTTCTGTAATGACTTCGTCGCCGAATTCAATCTACCAATAGAATTCGTCGACGAATTCAGAGTAAAAATTCTGAATTCAGTCTTGGATCACACTGAAGGGATGTGATTGATTTCCTAGGTCAATTAGCTATACTCTTATCAAAATTTTATGATTAATTAGAGCTTTGGAGTGATCTTCAAAAATGTCCTAGGCTCCTATGGTCAATCTATGATTTTTGAGCTTTTCAACTTACCATCCTTTTGAGGACATTTTACATAAGTCCTATACATTCTCAGAATAAAAAGTAAATACATTTAAAAATGATGAGAGATGATCTTGGCTTGACTTGGATCTTGTGATTTTGCCTTTTGTCTTCAATGGACCTGACTTGGACTAAGGTCTTATCATGGATCTTCATCTTGTATTCAGTGAGTTGAACTTCCTCTTGGGTAATTTCCATCATTTTTCATAATTGGAGTGCTATCAACTTATGTAATCTGAAATGTTCACGCACTTAAATGGTTTTATTAGTACAAAATATTTCATTATATTATTATGTTATTATCAAAATTAATAGGGGTACTTATGGTTGTAACCCTGAGGCTAACAATAAACTCTCTAACTCAACTCTATTAATGATTATTGTGAGTATTAGTATGATATAAATGTTAGAAATGGAGATTGTGTTTGTTTTCCCTAATTAAATATGGATTAAGCTTGTTAGAGATGGAAATGGGTTTATACTATGGATGGATTGTATGGAAGATGAGAAATATTATGGAGGATGAGATGGACATATAGATGTGGATTATGTTTGGGTTGTGTTGTTGGATTATGGTGTGATGAAATGTTAAGAATGTGAAAGGGCAAAATATTCATAATTAACGCACTTTAGATGTTTGTTGAAATGTCTAAGAATGATAAATATTAGTATGATGCTTTTGATTATCAAGAAACTAAATTAAATGGATATTGTTTGTGTATCATAATAGATTATGCCCTATTTATTTTATATGGTGATCAGTATTCGGGTAGGTCAAACCTTAGAAGAAAATCTTCTACGTTGGGAATTCTCTATCTAAGGAGATGTAACCTAGTGGAGTTTCCTAGCGGAAGATCGGAACCTAAGAGAAGACTCATTCGAATTTCAATTACGACACTCAAGCACACGTACACTTGTATGGTAAGTATTCAAGTCTCATGAGTCCACTTGTCTCACAAGCATGTATGGATTGGACACGAACATGTTACGAATTATGCCATGAAAGAATGATCCCCCACTACTAACATCCACTTTACACGTTGTCACACTCATGTTATGTTATGAAATAATGATCCCCCATTACGAACATTCATTCTACGCATTGTCGAACACTATGAATTATGCGTTGCCAGGACAAAAACACTATGAATTATGCATTGACGGGACAAACACACCATGAATCATGCATGTAAGAATCTATGCATTTGTTAAGTTCAAGCTCATGAATAAGGGTTACACAAGTACACGAGTTAAGATGATGTTCTGTTAAGTTCAAGCTCATGAATAAGGGTTACACAAGTACAAGAGTTAAGATGATGTTATGACATGTTATATGCTTCGCACTCTGATTATGCCTATGTTATGTGAATCTATTAAAATTAAGCATATATAAACTAAGTTATGATATTATCATTGCTCATGTTATTTTATGCCGTGGTTAGTTTGTTTATCCATTGAGTATTCCATACTCAGTCAACTTGACATTGTCTTCAGGTTTAGGAGAAGAGCCGTGGACTGAGGAGGTGTACGCTGAAGAGGGAGAAGAATGTGAGCTTCTTGAGGATGAGGTTAGGGATATTGATAGATATCCCTATTGATTTGTTTCAGTATTTTCTTTTTGGAAGAGATGTTTATATCAGACATTTTGACTTCCAGTTGATGTTGCTTAGTTGTTTTACCGTGTTAATGGTTTTAGACTACTTCGTTTATGAGGGGTTATGCCATGTAGATTATCATTGTACAGGATGGTTTGACTTTTATAATTGGAATTTTATTACTCTCATTTTGGAGACTCGTGTTAGTATGCCTTGTATGTATGGATTTTAAGCAGGTTACGGAAATGCGACGATTCCAAAGTCCTATTTTAGTCTTGTAGGATTTTGGGGTCGTTACACAACCCAACTCGGGTTCAACCCTAGTTAGCTTTTCTTTCTTAGATTAATATTATCTTAAACACTTAGACATTTGATTAACAATTGATCTTTAATTTGACTTAAACCTAACAAGTAGGGAACCACTGAAAAATGGAAGTGTCAGGGTACCTAACCCTTCCCCGAACTTTACTGAACCTCTTTCCCTAATCTCAAACTGCAGACTAAGACCTTATCCAAATCCTGAGAACTTATTCTTTTTGAATGAATAGGTGGCGACTCTATACCCGTGAGTAAGAAACCCGAGTTCACAATGGTACCTAATTCTTTTTCTTTTTCATTTACTTTGGAGCCATGCTTCGGGGTGGGTTGGTCATTAAATCTTTGATTTGAGCTCGAGTCAAGCCAAACCGAGCTTAGCCTGGTCTTTAGGCCAAGCTGGAGCTTGGCTCAGTTCTGCTCGAATACATCCCTAAATGTAGGGTTGTAAATGGAGCGGATTCGGAACAGATATTGGTATATTCGAATCCGTATCCGATTATATATCTGGATATCCGAATCCAAATAAATATCCGGTGGATAGTGAAATATGAATCCGTATCCGACTTCGATTAAAATATCTGGATTCGGATAGTATCCAAATTATCCGATTAATTTATTAAAAAATATAAATTAATATTTAAAAAATATAAAAATATATACATTTTTATTAAAAAATATATTTTAAAGGTTATATTAATTTTATAAATTTAAAATATATTATTTATATATATATTTTATATAATCAGATGGATATTTATTGGATCGGATATAACAGTATCCAATTATAAACTAATGGTATTTTATTATTCGAATCCGCTCCACCGGATACCTATCCGGATAATTATCTGACTAAATGAATTCGGATACGAATCAGATACGGGCATCTGTTTATAACCCTACTTAAATGCCTAAATGTACAGTGGCGAACCTATATGCGTGAAAATCCCAAGGCTGAGGCGCTGAGCGCATGTCTTTAGTAACGGCCAACTCTTCCCTCGTCCGGCTAAACACCACTTGAACTCTTAAGAAAAAAAAAAGAAAAAAAGTGCGAGTCCCGCGAGTGGGTCCAGCAACACCCAAAAAGAAAGACTGCGGTTGTGCTGGCAGTGCTCTCCGATGATCTCCTCCTCCTCCTCATCCTCATTCTTCTCACTCTCACCAGTCTTTACATCTGAAACCCTAGTTAGGGTTTCTTAAAATATCAATTTCTCGACCATTCTGTGTGGTTTTCCCGATCCATGGCGTTGAGATCTGGCGGGAGGAAGCTCTCGTTCGACATTCTCAGCAGCGATGGATCTTTCGATGATGAAACCTTCTTGTACAGATCGGTTTCAGATTTATCTCAGGAAAATGGAGGAGATGGAGAGCGTTTGGCTTCTCCTGATAAGCCCAATCGGCGGAAAAGGAAGAACAAGGGGTCGAGGAAGAAGAAGATGATTGCGTTTTCCATTGAGGAGGATCCGATTACCGACAAGGATGATAATGGTTCTTGTTCGAAGGGATTGGAGTCGGATTCTCAGAGCTACATGATTCAAACCACCATTTGCGAGGAAGTTACAGTTCCAGAGGATAAAGGAGAAAGCGTCCGAACAGTACTTCAAATTACGGAGTCAGATTTTCAGAATTTGCACAGCGATCGTCCTCAGTTCTTGGAATTGAGGCAGAGGAACGTAAACGGGAGTGGTGCTTGTGATGAGCCTGCTAAGGAGGAGAATGGAATGGAATTGAATTCGTCTGGGAAGGGGCTGCATCTGCCTGAACCTAATGGAACTGTTATTACCAAATTAGGAACTGCCAAATCGTTGGATTGGAAGCGAATCGTTGCAGAAGATTCAAGTTGTGAGTGAATTCTTGTCAAATGCCCTTTTCTTTTCTTTTCTATTTAATTATTCCTTGTCGATCCATTTCATGTTGTCTTCTACATTGAAAATTTCATAATTATTCCTTGCATACCCATCAGTCCGCCACCATTAAATGCTAGTAGACGAATTCCCAAGGCAATATTGCCTCGCTGACAAACCAATGCCAGTCCATAACGGACTGACATGTGGACGCAGCCATGCAATGCATGGCCCTCATGGACAAATCTAGAGTTAGTGCATGTCCATGTTGGACTGCCACATGGTCGCAGATAGGCCAGTTGTGGCCTTCGTGGACTAATTAGTGTTGTTACTGAAAGGGAAAAACCCCGTACACGCCACACGTCTGTAGCTGCTTAGCTGGTAGAGGAATGTTAGCAAAACGCCACCTGTGAATGAGTCTGAGGGGGCGGGTGTGCACCCTGAAATAAGCTCCGATGATAAAGTCAGTATAAGGCACAAGCACATGATAAAGTCAGTATAAGGCACAAGCACATGAACATATGAACATAATAGTATAGAGATACTTATCGTGAGGTCACTGGGTATATGCACTTGAGGACGAGCTCTGGTGTTATGCTCTGAAGATTGTAGCTCAGGAGGCACAAAGAATATGGATCAGACAACGTAGCTCTGACAACGTAGCTCTGACAAGGCACAGACAACGTAGCTCTGATAAGGCACAGACAACGTAGCTCTGATAAGGCACAGACAACGTAGCTCTGACCACGTAGCTCGGACAAGGTACTGACAACGTAGCTCTGATAAGGCACAGACAACGTAGCTCTGACCACGTAGCTTAGATAAGGCACAGACAACGTAGCTCAGATAAGGCACAGACAACGCAGCTCGGATAAGGCACAGATAACGTAGCTCTGATAAGGCACCGACAACGTAACTCGGATAAGGCACCGACAACGTAGCTCAGATAAGGCACAGACAACGTAGCTCAGATAAGGCACAAACAACGTAGCCCTGACCACGTAGCTCGGACGAGGCACAGACAACGTAGCTCTGACAACGCAGCTCGGACAAGGCACCGACAACGTAGCTCAGATAAGGCACAGACAACGCAGCTCGGATAAGGCACAGATAACGTAGCTCTGATAAGGCACCGACAACGTAACTCGGATAAGGCACCGACAACGTAACTCAGACCACGTAGCTCGGACAAGGCGCAGACAACGTAGCTCTGACAAGGCACAGACAACGTAGCTCTGACCACGTAGCTCAGATAAGGCACCGACAACGTAGCTCTGACCACGTAGCTCTGACAACATAGCTCGGATAACGTAGCTCTAGCTCGGACAACGTAGCTCTAGTTCGGACAACGTAGCTCGGATAACATAGCTCGGGCAACATAGCTCTGACAACGGGTACGTTGTGCATCAAACAACGGGTACGTTGCGCATCAGACAACGGGCAACGAGCTCGGCACTACTCACAACACAACATGACAACGTATTCGGCACTATTCACAGCAGACAACGCTACAACGGATTTGGCACTATTCACAGCACAACGCGACAACGGATTCGGCACCATTCACATCGTCAAACACAAGTTCAAGTGTGATTGCACTCAACAGCTAATCAATTGCAAGGCCCTGCAAGTGGCAGTGTGACCATTCAGGGAGGGCACCTGGCGGACATGACCTATTTGAGAGAATCGGGTGGCCATAATCGATTGTGAGACCATAAAGAGCATCAAGTAGCCGGATAACACCAAAGGAAGATGAGAGAATCAGGTGAGTGGCTGCCTGCACAGCCCCTCGGGGTAGGGGTGTGAAGGACTCAAGCTTCTCAGATCTCCTTCTTCCTCTTCTTCTTCTTCTCTTTATTTCCTCTCTTGCCTTTCGCATCATCCTCCTGTTCTTTCTGGTGATTCTTGCTTATTTATAGGCATTTTGAGTCATCATGACTTGTGTAGTCATGATGAGGTCACCTGCCAGACAACACTCAAGAGAGCCAGCACATAGCCCAAGTGGGCTTATGTCGGCTAAAATGTTAGAATTTGCTAGAGTGAGAAATTCCTATTTTACCCCTTCTTTTTGCTCTTCTTTACTAATTTTATCCGTTACAGTTACATAATTGATTGACACGTGTTTGTAGCCAAATTGGTTGCAGACTTAATTAAATCCGCAGATAGATATCTGCAGAAAGCCTTCTTTGCAGCCAATATTTGGCTGTCACGTGGCAAAGGATCCCAAGAAAGGATCCTCATGTCACTTTAGAGGGATCCCAAGATAGGGACCCCTTTTTAGGCTCCAATGCTAGAGGGCGACTGACACCCCATTAATGAGGGGAGTTATATTCTCCCCTCTCCGTCTTTGATACAACTTCTTTCCAAAATAGGAGAGAACTTGTTGCAGAGCCCTCCAGAAAGAGGACACTACTCTCAGAATTGCCCAAAAGGGGTAGATCACTATCCAAGGACAGATGGGAGTTTAAGTTTATGCACTTGTAAACTTGTTCTTCTTCGTTTAGCCCTCTTGTACTAGATCATTTTGATCTTTCTCATTTATATATTATCTTGATTACCAATAAACAAAAAGGACAGATGGTCTTCTCTAAAAGAAATTGGCGCCAAAATTAGTTCCCGAATAAGGGGAAGCAGTGAGAGATCTCTAAGGACTCTCTCCCCAATATAGAAAGGGGAGTCTTTAAGAGAGGCTCCCAAGAAAAAAATACGCGACAGAGAGCCCTCCCAAAATTGAGAACTTTCCTCTACAACAGCAAGCAACAAACATTGAAGAAGAAGGATAAAAAAGGCTCCTTCAATATCCCAACATCAATAGTGAACACTAGGTGAACCCTCAAATGGCCACCTTTCCCTTTTCTTCTTCTCTTTCTTCTGAAAAAGACTTGAATTAGGCACTTGTAAGCCCGCATGGGGATTAGGCATCACTTTTGAATAAAATCATATATTTGAATTCTCATTATTTAGTTCTCTTATTTTTTCTCTTAACCAGAGGTTCTTGCCCTCATCGAGGGAAAGGTAATTAACAGTCTGGGTTTACCCAGTTTGGAAGCCAAGTCTCTCATATCATTGAAGGTAGTTTGACAACAAACTTTGGGTATCTCATCTCTTAGAGACGCTCGAAATTTGCATGTACAAGTGGGCCAAAGAGGAAGAAGTAGCATTGCACATCGAATCACATTGGGCATCGGTTTCGATTACTTGGAAAATGTGTTTATTTATCTTTTTGTATGGACCAACTGATAGCCAATGGATTTATCCTCCAAAACACCTTGTTTTTTCGCCATAATACTCCTTACGCTGGCGAAAGATGAGATCCTTGAAGGATTTAGGGATTAACCATGTCATACCGAATTGGTCCAGAAAATGGTGTAGGCGCCCAAAGAGAACTCGTCATGTAGAAAAAGGTGATCCACTATTTCCACACAAGTGACGCCTATTGGGGATAGTCCATCTTTTGATGATGTGTTGGTCCACTACTAGGATCTTGTCCAACGATGCCGGCT
Source organism: Tetracentron sinense (assembly GCA_015143295.1). Classification (NCBI taxonomy): domain Eukaryota; kingdom Viridiplantae; phylum Streptophyta; class Magnoliopsida; order Trochodendrales; family Trochodendraceae; genus Tetracentron; species Tetracentron sinense. The sequence goes on from CM026573.1 coordinate 22,269,151, forward strand.
AGGAAGAAAAGCCACTTTAGAGGGGATCAGGGTCCTCCAAACTAAATTGGTGGGCTATGGATCTGAATCACAGTTGCTAGTGCTTTTGGGAAAGATGTCACTGTGAATACGTGATTCACCTCGAGCATCTGATTTCCATACTCATTGGGCAAACAAACTTGCTTCAATATTGATCGAATCCAATCGAGAGAATAAAATTGCTAGAGAGTTTAGCTTCCAATCATCTGCATTTCTTTGGTGTCCATAGCGCGCTCTCTTGATCCCATGACAGTTGACACGATATTCCTCACCAAGATTTCTCTCTACGCTGCCATGGCATTAAGCTCCGGAAAAGACGCTATTGTTAATCCCTTCAATGTTAACCGTGAGGAACAGATTCCTTTTGAAGAAGATATCTTCCTTTAGAAGATATTAATTGGTATTGATTTAGTACTCCTCAGCACGGCAAAGAGGACTTTCATCCATGGGCATCTCAAGTAAAGAAATGCGTGTTGGTTATTGGTTTAATACTACGTCTAGGATGCATATGTATTAACCATGTTAAAAATACTTTGATAGAGGCATTAACTGTATCACGTAACATATGGTGAATATGAGGGCAAATAGATGTACACGCATTGTGTTACACTTCCATTAAGGTACAATATCTAATTCAACGGTGTATCAACTATCTTTAGGAATGAATTGATATAATCTTACTATATTATATCAGGTGTAAATTCTTATCTTTTATAGGTTCATACATGTTTTATCTAATGCTTGTGTAAAATTGAAAGTTTAAAATGTAAAGAACACCATTGTATAATTACTAATAGCTATCTATAGTAAGGGTGGGTGTATTTTTTATTTTTTTGTTTTATTTTTTTTTCTATTTTTCCTTTTTAATATAATTTATTTTTTGTCTTGTGCATCGCATGGGGTGTTTGCTAGTATACTAATAATAAAATTATAATTTATAATAAGGTTAATGCTAACCACACTCTAATAATAAAATTTAGAATTTATAATAAGGTTAATGCTAGCAATACTTTCTTTTAAACCAAATTATATTTATAATAGGGTTAATGTTAGAGACATATGTTTTTCTTTACGAAGAAAGTAAGTTTAAAGTGAGTGGAACTAGCATTACCCTTTTAATTTAAACTTAAAAGCCCTTCAATTTACCGACTTTTCTGTACACTTTGGTTAACTTCCACTGAAGTTCTATATTTTCTCAACACTTTTTTTTTCTTTGGCGAAGTTTACCATGAAATCCAATATTTTTAAAACACAATTGCAGTTCTCTTCGGACACCATGAAAGGCGACTCAATTCGGCAGAAGTTGACCGAATTGAATTGATTTTTGACACCATGGCTAGGGGTATGATGGTGAGACAATTCGTTTCTCAGTTGGCTCAGGTTCTTTAGTTTGGTACACTAGCTTGGCCTGCTTATATATATATATATATATGTAACCATTTACTATTTACCATCATAATACATTTAAATAAAATATATACATGTAACAATTACCATCATCATACTTGAGAATTGCTTACTTAGGCATGTAAAACAATATATATATATATATATATATATGTATTTTATGCATGTAAATAAACATCTTATAAAATAAAATGTCTTTTTAAGAGCGGTTTATGAACCCCCAAAAAAATCCGCCGAACTCTAAGAAAAAAATCGCCGAACTCAAAGAGAAAATTTGCTGAACTGGAGCTATTGGTACGATAATAGGGTTCACTAATTTTCATGAGCCGAAATGAATCGTACCACGAATCGGTTTGCGGTTTGGCATTGTAGGGCAGTGAATCGGGTAACCCTGGTCCAAACCTTCATTTTGAGATGAGAAATCATCAACTGTACATACTTCAAGTCATCCATCTTGTCAAATAGTGCATATGCACTACCGTTGCGAAAGTCCAAAGTCCAAACCTTCCATTTGGGCCAAGAGATCATCAAGCAAGTATCTAAGCAGAGATACTTGTTTGTCTGAGCTTTCTTAAGCTTTCTCACTGTACATCCCGAGTTGCTGTTTGCTCTACATGGGTATTAAAAACTGAATAATAGAAGAGTATAGATGCATGACATGCTTGTGACATTGCTTGAGTGTGCTCTTTACAATCAAAGACAAAGAAAAAGGAGAAAAAAAACGCACTATTAGATGTTGTAGTGCAAGCATTAATGTCTTCTCCTCTTTTTCATGCTTCCTCGTGGCTATACTAGTTACATTTGTGTCTTTTCTTTCAGATCTCTCTTCTATTAAGAAGTCACCAGTGAAATACTTCATGGAGGAAATGTTTGGTGGAAATTCTTTGCGAAGCACAACAACTCCTGGCAATGAGAAAGAACGAGAGAGAGTATATGACACTATCTTCCGCTTGCCGTGGAGATGTGAACTGGTAATCTTTACTCTTCATTAGTAAGCTTTTAGAGAAAGTCCATATGCATTGGCAAGTTATTTGTGCAACAGTTTTCACCCCGTTTATCTACCCAAAAGGTGAGTTAAATAATTGAATTTAGTTTTCCTTTTTGCCTCCCCCCTTTCTTTTTTTGAAGTTGTTTAAGTGGTATTAAAGGGTGCTTGTACAGATATCATTTTGCAGTTGACTTGTTTGTTGAACTTCCGTTTATATATCTATCTGCACTACATTTCTTTGTGATGGAGTTTCTTAGACACTGCCAACATTGTTGCAGCTTATTGATGTTGGCTTCTTTGTTTGCGTGGACTCATTTCTGTCATTGTTAACTATCATGCCAACAAGGATCCTGATGACCTTTTGGAGGTTCCTGAATATCAGGTGAGAGTGACTTAATTTTTTTTTTCTCAAAACAAAGCATGAATTGAAAAAAATTCCACGTGTTAAGGTGTAGCTGACTGACTAAGTTTTTGCTATTTTGTTGTTTAATATATGCTTATAAAGGGTGTATCAATCATTCACTGATGAATGATGTATAAATTCCATTTCTTTGTGTCCAATAGGACCAAGGAATGCATTCTTTCGGAGCTGGTCCCAGGCTCCCAGCTAAGGGATAGATATGTAGAATGACTACCTTTTCAAATGACTATGGCCAACTTCAGGGTCTCTTTATACATCAAATAGTCTTTGAGTTTGTGTCTGCAGTATACTGGCTTGTAATGTGCTCTGCTTAGTGTCTTTTGAGTTGTAGTTTTTTGAGTAAGTTTTTGGAATCCCAGTTTTACAGTATACAATAAAGAATGGACATGTCATTCTGTCAGCCTCTGTATTGTGCTTGGGGACTAGGAAACTCAATGGAACCCTGATGGCAGATGCAACCAGTCCAAGCAAAAGTGGAGCACCTCCACTCCGAAAGTGGATTTTGTTCCATTTGTTCATTTTTATCTCATTATGTGTTTATTAAACTTGATAAACTATTAACTTCATGCATATAATGTATTTAATGTCAATGATTTTGTCTGGGCATTGGCTCAAAGCAAGATCAATATTATGACATGGATATAAGAAAAGAAAGTAGCAGTTGCTGTCTTTGCATATATATGTTTTATTCTTGCAAGATGGAGCGACAACCAACCATCTGTTTATTCACTGAAGAGTGGCATGCAATATTTGGCATCATTTTATGGCCCTTGCTGGGTTGTATTTTGTGTTCCCTTGCTCTATTCTAGATCTGATGTGGCCGTGACACCATGTTTTGTTTAGCTTCTCACGTATATTGATGTGGAAATGCACTTTGCACGTGGTGGTTTGGACACTTTGGGAAGAACAAAATAACAGGATTTTCCAGAGTAAGTCAGCTGAACCCAAGGTTCTGAAAGTTGATATCGCGAGATATGTCTCACCTTGGAAAAAAGATATATTGTGGGATATCGTTTTGCGGGGAATATATTGCATGTTGAGTGAAAAATTAGGAAAAATTATAGAATTTTCAGGAAATATTAAAATAGATGTTAATAAACATTTGGGAATAAAAAAATTAGAAAAAAAATAACAACAATGTACATAAGAGATGCAATGGGAAAGGGAAAGATGTGCACTGCCAACAATGTATGTTTGAGCATGGGATCTGGGCCGGGCCTTGCGAATGAACAATACTAAACACCTATTGGGATTTGGGAGTCGCCACCTATTTATTATGAGCAAAATAGGAACCCAGGTTTGAAATGGATAAGGGCCTATTGTCTCAATCGAGATTCTAGGTAAGCGATTTGACCAAGTCCCGGGGAAGGTGTTAGGCACCCCGAGCCCCCCATTCGAAGATGGTAACCGACTTCCTAAGTTTAAGCCAATTAGGTGAAATTTCTAAAGGAAATTAAAGTGTCATTTTAATTATTCTAATAAAAATATAAACCATGATGGAAAGGGAAACTAACCTAGAGATGGTCGGACCCATTGGGCTTGCGTACATACCTAACTTGGTGGGATCATACCAATGTAGTTCGAGGGCGGGTGACGAGTTCATTTGTATTTTTGATTTTTTTTTGTTCGTATTTTTATCTTTTATTGGGAAGTTTAGGATCATGCAGGAGCAAAAGGGGTGATTTTGGAAAATTAACAATGGTTAGAAATTAACCCAAGGTAGGTTAAGAGGGTCTAGGGAGGCCTGGGGAAATTCAAAGCAATTGCGGTGCCCAAAGAGAGCTTTCCACCACTGGTCTGAGATCCGAGGGCAGTGCTGTTTCCAGCACTCCTCTGGCTTCTTGCCCATCTCGCTCGAGCTAACTTGGGCTTGCTCGAGCGATAGCATACTAGAAGTCCAGATTTACAGGGGCTGAACAATGGGATTTGATAAGCTTACTAAGGTTAGAAGTTAACCCTAGTTTGGTCAGGAGGGTTTGGGTAAGTCTGGGTGCTAAGGGTAAATTAATTGTGGTTGGACGGCCTGGGAGAAGAACAGGAGAAATTACAGAAAGTCTTGCTCGAGCGAGACTGATTTGGTTCAAGCGAAGACATTGGCTTGTGCAAAATGAGCCTGGCTCGAGCGAACATGATTCTATGATTGGTTTGCCATAAAGCAGAGACCATTCTAGCTATTGGTTTCTGCACTCACTCGAGCGAGGGCTGAAATCAGGCCACAGGAAATCTGATCATGGGCCATAACTAAAGGATTTTTCCTCAATCATGGGCCTACCCATATCCATTTTCGTCGGAAACAAAAAGAAACGAATTGACAGCATAAAAAAAGAGTACTTTCCCTCTTTCTTCACAAGGGGTCCTCCTATGTTGCAAGATGCAACACAAGAGGACCCAATAAGCTTCGAAAAGGGGTAGGCCCTATTGGGGTTTCTAGAAAGGGACTAGAAACCTTGGAGACAAACAAAGAGAGAGAACTAAACAACAAAAACCAAACAAAAAGAAAGAGAAAAATGGGAGACCCAATATAGCTTAATGCTTCCACCCTAGGTCTAACTCAAGCACCTTTTGTTGAAAATGGAAGGGTTTGGAGTTGCCCTCTTTCAGATTTTCTGCAGGCTTTTGGGAATTTTGAACTTCAGAAGTCTTCTTTATGGGATTTACGGAATGGGCCTAAAGGCTTGTAGGGGGTTGGTATGTATAGAATATGGATAGGTTAGGGTAGTTTGGTAAATAAGAAGGGTTGATGAGGAGAAGGGAAGTGATTGGTTGGTCAAAGGAAGAGGGAAACAACTGGTTCTACAAACTGTCTGCGACAATGCTCGAGCGATATTGACCTCGCTCGAGGTCAATATGATTGATTAAAATTGATATAACTTACATAAAATGTTTAATTCATCTATCAATCAATCATAAGAATAAAAATACACAATTAGTGTTCCATATATAATACATCTTATTATCCAACCCACTACAAGAATTACAACCAGAGCCACATGGTGTAAAGCTAAAAATTTGAAAATTTTGAGTTTTCCCAAAATTTCTCTATATAAAGTAAGAAATTTGAACACAAAAATATAGTGTAAATGCATCAAATTGATGCATTTACACTAATTTATGACTCACACTAATTATGCAAAATCTCATTCTAATCTGAAGAAAATTCTTACATTTTAGAAAGATTTCGCCAAAGGTTGTACAAACGGAGTGCACTTTGACCCCAAATGACAAATGTTGGAAATGTGGGTACCAAAGTGGGTGATTTCTTAAGAAAATGGAAAAATCTCCCAAACTTCTTGAAAATTTTCCAAATTCCTCTTCTTTAGTCGATATTTCTCCATACCCTTCTAGCTAGTGGACAGGGCAACAAAAGGTGGTCAACAATTCCTCCTCGAAAAGGCATACAAAGCATCTACTTGCCATCCTACCAATAAAAAATTTACCAGCCAGGCTCCTGGATCTGATGGTTTTTCTGGGTTATTTATCAGCATTGTTGGGATGTGATCAAGGAGGACCTTGTCAAAGCTATTCAGTTTTTCTTTGAGAAGTAGTTTATTACTAGGGCCAACAATGCGACAATGACTTGTCTGATTCCTAAGGTGGAAGCTCCTTCTACCTTTGGATATTTTCGACCTATCAGTCTTTGCAACGTTCTTATAAGATTATCTATAAGATTTTTACGAGCAGACTGACTTCTATTCTGCCTAAGTTAATTTCTAAAGAACAATTGGCTTTTGTGAAAGACAGAAATATAGTTGATAATATTTCTATGCCTCAAGATTTGGCTGCTAATATTAACAAGAAGGTGCTGGGAGGAATCTTATTTTTAAGCTTGACATGACAAAAGCCTAAGACAGACTTGAATGGGGTTTCTACTTTCTGTATTAGGAAAGTTTGGATTCAGTGCAATAGTCATAAATCTTATAAAAGGGTGCATCGTTTCTCCTTTTGTTCTCTATGTTCTCAATGGCATGATGCATGGTCTTAGTCAAGGTGATCCCCTATCCCCAACTCTTTTTCTCTTGGCTGAAGAGGTGTTGAGTAGGAGTTTAAGGAATATTTTTAGAGAAGGGAATGTTGGTTATTTTGCTAACTCCAGGCATGCTGCTCCGATTTCTCATCTGCTCTTCACTGATGACACTGATATTTTGTAATGGTCGAAAGAGATCAATATCTAACCTTTTGAAATTTCTCTATGATTATTAAAATTCTTCTGGTAAAGGGATTAACAAGCATAAAAGTGAAGTTTATATTACAAGTAGTAGGTCCGCCTCTGCCCGGTCTATGGTAACTAATTCTTGCAGGATATGGATTGGTAACTTCCCTTTTAAATATCTGGGTATTCCGATTTATAATAGTCAAATGAAGATTGCTTATATCGACTATGCTACTGACAAAATCAGGAGGAAATTAAAAGGATGGAAAGGTAAATTGTTATGGGAAACTCATTTTGTTAACGCATGTGCTTTCGTCCATGCCTATCCATACATTGGTGGGATCTAATATTCTTAAAGGAGTTATCAGCAGGGTGGAAAGATTATTCTCTTCCTTTTTCTGGATTGACATTGAAGGAAATCATAAAGCTCATTGGATTTCTTGGAACAAGATTCCTAGACCTAAGGAGGAGGGAGAGTTGGGGATTCGTAGGCTTACAGATGTTTCTAAGATTTTTCAAATGAAGATGGCTTGGAAATTAATTTCGGATAAAGGGCTTTGGAGCAATTATTTCAGAAGTAAATACCTTCATAATAACCACCCGTGGATGATTGATTATTATATGAGGGGTTTGAATAGTCTAAGAGTATTGCAATAGCTAGTAAATGTTAGTGTTGCAGGTCACCCTAGAAGGAAACATTAACATACCTTTTTGTTATTGGGGATCTGGCAGTTAATATGTGGAAGATGGTGGGTCAAGTAACCAACATTCATACCCTAAAAGAGATTCTATTCAAACTAGAATCATGAGATTTTTTCAGGATTTAAATCCAGCTTAATTTCTAGCTTTATTCGCACTGTTTTACCAGTTTTTGTGTGCTGGGTGATTTGTTTGGTGCGAAATTCTGTAAGATTCACAAGAGACATTTTATTGCATCTCTTAACAGGATCCTGGTATGGTTAAAAGTTCAGCAGAGTTCTGGACTTTCTGGCCCAAGGCTAGTAGGGAAGAGGAGGTTTGTGTTTTTTTCAATCTGCTATCTATCTCTCCTAGAACCATTAGACCTATTATCACCAAGTGGTGCGTTCCATCTCGGGGCTGGTTTAAATTGAATACTGATGGAGCATCCATTGGTAATCCGAGCAAATCTGGTGGTGGGGGAATTATTTGGAACATATTTGGAGGGATGGTCTGGGCCTTCAATGGGTATTATGGCTTCGCTACTAACACTATCAATGAGATTAGAGCTGTGTATGATGGGTGTATCCTTTGTGGCAGGATTGGTCTCTCTAATGTTCTTATTGAAAGCGACTCCAAAATTATTATCGATATTGTTAATGGGTGCATTTATCCTCCTTGGAAGATTTGGTATTGGTGGAAGGAAGTTCTCCGATTGAAAGTTAAATGCAATTTTGTCTTTCAACATGTTTACAAAGAGAATAACCAGGTGGCAGATTTTTTGTCAAAAAAAGCTGGTAGGAATTTAGATAGCAAATTTTTATGTCTTTTAATATTATATGTTAAAGCTAAAATCCTAGTTTTCTGTAGTTCTTTGGTTTTAGGGGTTAGGTTTATGTCCTCCCCTCGTTTTGTATCCTTTGCTTTTCTATTAATAAACTGGTAGGGGTCTGACCAAACCCTATTCCCTTCCGGGAGTTTTTTTAATTTTTTTAAGGCATAAGATTTTGGCCATTATCTTTTAGGCATGGTTCACATATTGGTATTAATGGGCGTATTGGTTAGTTAAATTTAAGACGTGTTGTGGATACACATGGATATATGGGAAAAAAAATCTAAGACATGTTAAGATTAGGGGTGTTATTGAGCCGAGTCGAGCCGAGCCGAGTTGAGTAGTGGGATGTTCAAGCTTGTTTATTAAGTAAATGAGGTCGAAAATCAAGCTTGAGTTTGGCTTGTTTATTAAATAAACGAGCTCGAGCTTTAACACACGAGCTTGAGCAGTTCACGAGCAGCTTGATTCATTAGATATAACTATTTATTAGGTTTATAGTTTACTTTATTTTCCTCGTATAGGTTAAAAAAATTAGTGTTTAGTGTTACCTAAAATTTTATGAAAAGTTCATAATTGTATAAAGAATATTTTTATTATGTAAAATACATTATATATTATTAATCTTTACTAGTATATACTAAATTTTAGAATTTAAATGAAGTAAGTATATTTAGATATTTTAGTTGGTTAATTATATGTATAATCTTGACCCCCAAAAAAAATTATATATATAATCGAGCCGAGCTTTTAACGAGTCGAGTAGGGGTGTGTTCAAGCTTGGCTTGTTAACTAAACGAGCTTGAAAATCAAGCTTGAGCGTGGCTTGTTTACTAAATAAGCAAACAATGTCGAGCATTTAATGAGCCGAGCTCGAGCTGTTCGCAAGCACCTTTGTTTGATAACCACCCCACTTAAGATACATTAAGGTACACATTGATACATTTATTGAAACTTCTTTTAATTCAAGATAAGCTAAGAACAAATTAAATAGTCCTACAACTACCACTCTAACCATTCATATGAGATATAAGAACTTAGGATGTCATCAAAACGTGAGTATACTAATACATCAATATGATGGAAAACACAATCAATAATCAGTTCTAAAGGGAGTGATAAATGTCAAATTTGCTACCCTGTCCCACCTCCCCCTATGGTGAAGCTCCGTTGGAACCTTCATCAAGGCCCCCTTCACAGCATCCAACAGGCCTTATAGAAATCCATGAAATCATCTGGACCCGATGCCTTGTCCCCTCCCAATGGAGATCGCTTGAAAAACCTCTTCCTCAAATTTTCTCTTTAACCAACTCGGCAATTCGCCTTCAAAATTTCCAATAAAGATAACTCCAAGCTATTTAAAGAAGGCCTGAATAGTCATTAGCCCATTAGAAGAGTAAAGCTGTTTATAGAAGGAGACAATCTTACTGCTCACTGTAGACTGCGGCTTGGTCCTCAATAATCTGGTCATCCATTATGATCCTACTGGTACAATTATTCTTCCTCCTAGCATTAGCAACAGCACGGAGGAACTTAGAAATCCCGCCTTCACCCACCAAATCCTCTAGTTTTGCCTCCAGGTTATCTCCTCCTTGAGTATATTTATCATGAGTATTTATGTGAACTATCAGTTTTATTTGCTGTTGGTTGTTCTCACACGCACTTTTCAGTGATTATGCACAGCCTCGATAGTGGGCCAAATGGCATTAACTGAAGGAGAGAAAAGCAGATATGCTTGGATTTAATGGGGGAAATCACATATTCACCAACATGTAATGTAAAAGGATTTGGGACACACCAGTTCCATCTAAGTTTGTATTCTTTCTATAGACTTCTCTTAGAAAGATCCTAATGGCTGATCATTTAATCAATAGGGAAAAGATAATGTAAAACATGTATATCCTATGCAGATCGAGTGGGGAAACAATGAACCATTTACTTATCCATTGCAAGTTCTAAAATCAGATTTGTACTTCCTCAAGGATTTCAACATGGTTTGGGCAGCACCCAAGGATTTACTAGATTGAGTTTAAGGTTGGTTGACCAATGCTTTCAATGTTTGGAGTAAAATTATTTGGAGCTTGCTCCCTTTTGCTATATCATTAAGTATTTTGAAAGAGAAGAACAACCATATCTAAGAAAGATAAGTATAAATTGCGGGAGGTGGTGAAAGATAGAATCAAGGCTTTGCTTTACTATTGCTCACCTATCTTGAAAAAGATTTAAAGGGTTTGAGTTCCCTTTTCTTATATCTAACTGGAAAGTCTTAATTCACGGTAATACTTATATTATTAGTCATGTGTAACTATATAGCCCTTTCTTTGTATGTAGGATTTATTATTTCAATTAGATTATTACCTAATAACAAGAAGTAAAACTATATCCCCATACTTTAGTTCGGTAGTTTTAATTAGTTGGAAATGATTGCACATTTTGTTTCAACACTGTGCCTATGTACAAAGTATTCTTTGAATACCCAATACCAGTAACAGTATTGTACGAGTCTCCATGAGTGCATTGAGAAAGTAAAACTATCTCTGCTTTGCAGTTCGATAGTTGTAAGAAGTTGGAAGTGATTGCACATATTGCTTCAAACAATAAGCATAGAATATCTTGGAAGAACCATGATAGGCTCTTGTGGAATGAAGTTTTCATGGCATCCAGGCATAACTACATTGGCGGGCTTATTTAAAGGCAACCAAAGGTGAAATGAGAAAAAATTACTGTTTTCTGAACTGGAATCTAAGATTCAAATGATGCCTAAAGGAGGGTCCTTTTAGATGGACTACAAAGTTTTCATCAAGCACCTTGGATTACAGCATACTTTTAAAGTGGGTTTCAAGAGAAGTCTGGGACCAAGATTCACAGTGTTATGGAAAACATAAGAGATCTAGTAATTCCAGGACCTGTTCTCCCCTCTCTCGTGTACTTTGAGCAAGGTAAATGACATAGCTGATTCCTTTGCTTCTGCAAGAAATGGTATTCCTTAGTTGTTCTAAGGATCAAATTGGAATGGACATGATGAAGAGGATCAGATATTATTTCATCCTTGGATATGAAAGGATTTGATGAAGATGATCAGATGTTATTTCTACATCGTACCAAAATCAGAAGCTGTGGCCTTCAAGCAAAATGGATGTGACCCTACTCATGGAATTCAGTTTTGCAGTTTTGACATCTGAGAACCTTTCTCATCTCCTTCGGGTGACTCAGGCATTTTGTTTGATAAAACTTCAGTTCTTTTGGTTTGAAATGTGGATTCATCTACTCCTGATTTGGTTTTACTTAAAATTGCTCTTGTATTTCTAACATGTGTAATCTTCTTGATTTGTATATCCTATTCAGATACCGGAATATTGGGCTTCACATCACATATTAATATATTATATATTGAATAACTATCAACATGAGCTCCGGTTGAACAATCAACCGGAGCAACCCACAAATTCCCTTTAGAAGGGGTATTTACGTAAAAAATGTACTGTTAAAAAATGCCCTTTTGTGTTCATAATTACCAAATTACCACTTCCCAAGACAATTTTTGGGTTGCTCCGGTTGATTGTTCAACTGGAGCTCCTGTTCATAGTTAATCTCAATTATATATGCTCATCTATTCACAGTAGTTAGATTAGATAGTTTTGCCTTTCCCAAAAACCAAAGGGAAAAATGTGTTCTATCTTGTTTCGCTGTTAGGATAGATCAATAAATCACCACTTTTGGCTTGCATGATTTCTATCAGGATATGGCTGTTTCTTCCCGATAGGCTAATGATCTATACCCGGAGAGAAATTGACTACCTGGTAGTCTGCAATAAGCTGAGAATCTATTAATCTTAGAACTGTTTAATTTGCTCCCGTCATTTGGAGTATCTGACTTTCAGTGAATAATTATTTGCTTATTTTCCAAACTGCTTGTACTGATTTTTATTTTATTATTTTTTGGGTAGTCGCCCAATGCCAACTTGATATCAACAATTTACCCTGCACTTTGTGCTTCTCTACTTCTATCTCTCCACTACTATTTGTATATGTAACAAAGTTGTGGCTCTTAAGTTTTACAAGATGACCTAACCATGCTTGTGGCAGGCAGTTCCAGAGGCCCTTTGCAGAAGAGCTATCTGATTTTGGATGTTTTATTGTGTTGGCCTGTGGAGTCACTCTTTTACAGCAAATAGGTGGAGAATATGGAATTATTGTTCTTAGCCGCATCTAATATTTTCCCTACTTTCTATTATCACATCACATCATTTTGGGAGGCGAGTGATATGCTACAAGCCTACAATTGATTTGAATAAGAACTAATTCCTGACATCTTGTTTCATCCCTCAGATATCAGCCTAATATATCACATGATTCGTGGTCAAGGAACAATCAAACTCTACGTGGTGTATAATGTGTTAGAGGTGAGAATGAATTATGAGCATGGTTTTAAATATATGCGAAAAGTGCTATGTATCAGCCTATGTATCGCAATATTGCAGGCCAGAGATATATCTATCTCTGGTATTGATTCGTAAATACCACAATATATCTGATCATCTCTCAATATATCGCATTATCTCAGCGGGACATTAAGTTTATTTAGTATAAGATATATGTCTGTAGACAGTGGAAAATATCGACCCTTATGTAAGATATTTTGATTTGAGGAGTTCAACCCCAAATCAGCCAAATAATGTTGGGTAGAAACTACATGCGGGTGAGCTTTGTGGGAAATGCGGCAATGAATGGATTTAAAGACAAATATATATATATATATATATATATTTGTCTTTAAGCTTAATAGTGGGCCAATCAATTTCCAATTTCAATATACTATGTGTTTCCGGCTATTTGATAGATCGGCTGAATATATTTTAGTTTTCAACAAAAACTATATATTTTAATTATTTTAAATAAGTTTACAATTATTTTCTAAAAGTGTATTTTAAATTTTTTAGGCTTACGATTCTCCATTTTTTCAAAACTTACTAAATAATTAGCAAAATTTTTATCGAACTATTAATTCATAACTTTTTAAATAAAGTGTTTCTTTCAAAAAGTCATGAATTCGCGAATTAAACTGAATTATTCACGATTTTTTTTTAAAAGGCCTGAATAAATATCTAAATATGACATATATTCATTTATAATTTTTCATATCTTGCCCGACATTTTAAAAAAATTTTCTAGAATTTTTATTTGAATTTTCCCATAGCCAAATGATTGCCGAACTCCGGCTTTGTGACTATGCTTAATAATGTGAGCCGTATGAATATGGTAATGGAGGTGTATAGCCTCAAGTGACAGTGACACTGATGACTCATTACCCATAGTCTCCAAAAACAAGCTGTACGGGTTAAAGAGTAAAGTACTGCTAATATATTGGTGAGTATATAATATGGAATCATCTCTGGAGCTGGGTGGACCGTGGACATTGTAGGCATGTAAAAAATGGCTATTACCGACCTCTTGATCATGGTTCAAAATATCGGTATCAGTAGAGCGATTTTAGGATAAAAATCTGGGATACATTGGATTAAATTAAGATACGCTACGAAGGAAAAACTTGTATACTTGTATAAAACTTCTAAAGCAAATATAAACTAAATGAAGTCCTTCTACATTTATTGTCGTACATTTAAGTGTTAAGAATTTTACAATTTAAATGAGCATACTAATAAACAAGTGTGAAATTACAAAGCATAGTCAACTCCAAGTATAGGCAATACAATCTAAATATGAAAACCTTAAATTCAATGAAATACATAAGAAAGTATTGACTTTACAATCATAATGTAAATTACATACATTATACAAGCTCGGTACCACATTAAATTATGTGCTCTAATGCTGTAGGCTCAGGAAATGAATAAAGTGATACATGATAAGTGTGCCTGACATGATTACAATACTGTGGCCAACTCATGTAAATGTAGTATGTGGCCTAGTACATTTGTATGTACGTCTGCTGTTGACTAGCATCTGCAGTATTCAATATCATGATCGGTTGCAAACCAGAGACCTTTGGAATCTGTCCATAAGCGTCACTAGATGCCTGGGGCTGAGCATCATGTTTATGAGCTCCAAATGAGTGAAATTGGGCATCGTGACTATAACCATATGAGGACAAAGATGCATTCTCATATCCACAGGCACTATTACGATGACTACGTTTGTCAACATTGACTTTATCCATCCTATGTATCATGTCATCCATTCCCCGTGGCTGTTTATAATCACCCGCATGTCCAACCTATCGTCCATTACGACACAACTACAATGTCGTCACTTGTACGTCAGTTTCCATGACCATGAGAGGGCATATGCGCACAATTACTACTGTCCTGGGTTGCATGATCAAAATATTGTTCATATGTAAATATAATACTGTGCCTTCTTAGCTTATGACTCATGTGACGTCCCCCCATCATTCCTCCATCACCATTGTCATCGTCATCACCGTTATCATCGTTGTCATCGCTGTTATCATCGTTGTCATCGTCATCACTCATCACCACCATCATCGTTGTTGCTAGTATTTTACATCTCCGAAGTCTTTAGAGTTCTTATCACTTTATTGAATTAGTCATCATCATCGTCATTACTCCTACGAGTCCTAGCCGCACTCGTTCCAGGCTCATCAATCTAGCTCCACTAGTATTAGCTTGCTTGGCCTAGCTCTACCTAATCCCACCATACACTCATCTCCACACTTTGCCGAATATTTATTAAGCCTGGAAGGATCTTTCAGTTCATCCATGATCCAACACTACCTCTCCTAGATCACCCAACCACTCAGTCAATAGATCTTCCTTATCAAACACACGTTTGAGGTCTATGGGATTGAATGGTGCATCGTCTCTCCAAGCATCCTTGGTGAGGTGCTTCAATCGCAATCTCATATTATAATGTGTGTACACCAATTGCTCCAACTTTTCATAATTAAACCAATTGCGAGGCTTCAAATGATCTGAGAACATGCTCTAGTTTCTTTCACAACTGCTAGATGATGCCGTATGGGATATGATTCGTATGGCAATTTCCCTTGGATTAGGGCATCCACACTATATAGGAACCACCATTCAACTACATTAGGGAAATTAATTTCTATTAGAACCACTTACTAAGTACCAAATAATAATGTGTTCATTACAAACTAAGTTACCTAGGTTAGTCTTCTTCCTTCCTTCTCTTGACATCTCGAAAGATTTCACACTACAATACAAAAGTAGAGTGTCAAGTTTATAAGATTATATTCTCCCTATAATGAATCTCAATGTGTAACATAAGTATATAACTTTATAACATCTTTACCTCCATAAGTGCCACAGGATGTAGCAGTTTTAGATGAATCTTTCTCTAATTTCTGCACATCTTTGTTAAAGGAAATCCCAATAAGGAATCATCAATGCTGATGTCATTTGTATATTGATAGACAAGTGGGTCCCCTTATGCTTGGCCCTTCTTTTTGGATCTCATCAATCATGATTTGACAGTATAGAGATGTCACAATGTTAGATGGAATGTGATTAAAAAATGAAAAACTTTTTAATCGCTCACTCCACTGTCTTTGCTACATTCCCTCCATACCACATATCCCTCAGTTTCTTTTGAGATGCCCCATTCTTCTTGTACATGTAGGGATTCGTCTCTTCAATGCTCGGACTACTACTCTTCTTTGTTTTCGACTTCGACCTTAACATGTTTGGAACATTCCGATCAAATGCTTCATGTATGTTCTTTGTCCTACATCTCCCCCTTGCTCGAACCCCCTACCTCACGATGTGAACCACTAAACCTATGCCCAGTGGCGTGAAATCTCCGCATCTCCTCCGTCTCCCATGCGTCTTGCCTAGAATGCATTAGACTATCTCCATCTGCATCTTCTCGAGTGGGGTCACATCATCATTGTCACCACAATAGCTGTCATCAATGGAAATCCATGTCTTCTAGTCCGACCCATCAGATTATCCCTAAAGGCTTCTTTCGCTGCAGCCACTCGCTTCTTGTCAGCCTTCTTCTTAATCAGGTATTATCTCATTCTTAGCTAATCTCTCGAGGGCACTTAGGGCAAGGGTGGAAGTTTGCCCTTGTACCCGCTGAATGTTATTTCAATTAAGTGATCCCACCACCTTGAGATTCAAATCCACAAAATTTACATCTCTTCTTTAACCTCGTCTCATCTATGGACTGTCCATATTACCACCTTATAACTTTGACATGCTCTTTACCTTTCTTTGGCACCATCTAAAACCTATATAGAAAGAAATAATGATCATTAATATATACCATTTAAGAGTGTACAATTAAATTATATACGCTTATTTTAATGCAATTATATGCAAATTTTTTAATTAAAAAATATTTAAAAAAATTAAAAAAGAGGTTTAGTACATGGATCTTATAGATCATCCATATAGTTAACTAATTTTATTCTTTGAACGTCAGATTAAAGGTATTTTTTAAAATATTGAAGATTTTAGGATTTTAAAACAAGTGCTGAAAAATCGTCGATTTCTAAAAAAGGATTTCGATATATTGATTTTTTGCATGAAATCACTAGATCTACTCATTTTGGTTGATTGCAACCTATTTTCATGAATTTAAAGAACTAAAATGGGAAAAAATTAAGAAATTTTGCATACCTTCAAAAATTTGGGAAAACCTTTGAATCTGAAAATCAAGTTCTCATATATTCTTTTTTGATCCTAAAATCGACAACGGGGTTGTTGTTTAGGCCTAGAAATTGATTAGAGAAGTTTTTTTTTTTTTTTAAGAATGGGTTTTGGGATATTTTACTACACTTGAAATGTGCATTTCGTATGGTTTTATAGTGTGTTGACTAGTATATAACAGTATTGGTAATATCGGCTGCTATTGTACCGATACAGTTATGTATCGGTCGATACTAAAAAAAGAAGAAAAAAAAAACATATCATATGGTATCAGTGGGCATCGCGCTGATACCCACGATACCTACTGGTACTTAATGATAGCTAGTATATTTTTTAATTCCCTGTGCCAGTGAATCGCCTAGTCCTAAACCCGATACATATCGACACTTTAAATTATGCTCCTGATTGGGATAATGATGAAGACTTCAAGCCTCAGTGCAATTCCATATGGATTTGATTCTATACTTATTAGGCCTTGTTTCGATAAACATATCTGAGAATAGGTCTTCTCTAGTAGAACTTTTGAAGAAGTCATTTTGAAAGCAAAAGGCATTTGGTTTGCACATGCAAGAAGCTACTTTTTACTATCCTTTGTGAAGCGTGAGTTATTGCAAGTGTGTAGTGCTTCCTGCAAAAGTCGAAATCACGACTTCATGCAAAAGTCACCCCTTACCAGATTCCCTTAGAAGCCAGTTTTGTGACTTCTACTGACTTCTGCAGAAAGTAAAAAAATGAATGGCAAACCAAATGCAATATTTTGCAATTTGACTTTTGTTGAGCTAAAAATTGGTAGAAATCACACGAGTTTATCCAACCACAAATTTATTCTTAGTGCATAATGAAATCAATTTTTTTTCTATTTTCTATGATTATTGAATTTATGAATGTTATATTAATATAAGACAATCATACATTTCGTTAATGCATATCTTTGCCCCTTGGAATTGCATTTCTTATGTATATAATTGTTTTTTGCATTTTGTTTAATCATAAGTGTGCATTTATGTCTTTCAACATTTCTTGAAGTTCCAATGAAATATTCCATATTTCCCCCTAGTTTTCTATAATTGTTTCCTCGAACGGTTATAGTTTGTCATTTCGAAAATATTTTGCGATATATCCCATTTTCAAGCCGTGAATTTTTTAGTGTATTGACCATGGTTGTTAAATCATTGAGATTTGTGATTCAAATCATATGATTAGAATCGAATTCCAGGTTAAACGATTCAAATCGCATGTGAAAATCGTAATTTGGTAAATTCCATTCGATTTGCGTTTCAAATTATGATTTGCGAGTCAAATTGTATGATTCATGCGATTCAAGCACAAAACCCCCTATAACGAACCGATACTTATAAAATATTTTTTATTCTTTTAATTTTCTAAAGGTACTTGATCTCTTTTAAAAAGAGAGAAGTAACGGGAAAACCCCTATTACGGACATGTCAAAACCTCTATTAGGGTAATCGTAATCTGTTGCTATGAAATGGGGAAAAAAAAGAGCAAGTAGAGAAAAGACAGGAGGAAGAAGAAAGAGGATGAAGTTGCAGATTTGGACTCTTGGAGCACTTATAATTTATTTTATTAGTCTTTTTTATTGTACAAGTCTTTTAATACTTGATCTCATACAATATATCATATGAGTTTACTTTTGTTAATTTATCTTTTTTTTTGGATGATATCAAGGGTTATGTTTTGTTTCATGGAGTTCATTTGTGTTTTATCTAGTGTATGTAATAAAATGTTCATTACTTGCTTTTATCAATAAATATGAATGAAATCTTTTGCAAAATGAATTATTCTATTTTTATTTATTTATAATTTTAAATATGTTTTTAACAATTTTTTAAAAAATTGGATTGAATCTTACAATTTACTATTTGAATCCCGATTTGAACCGAATCAGTCCTAAATGATATTGACATCTAAAACCAATTACAGGACTGTCAACTTGTATGCAAACAGTGTTGGTGATTGGAACTGAATGTTATAATGCTCTGACCGAAAATTTATTAAAACCATCCTTGCTCTGTGACAGATATTTGATAAATTATGTCAAAGTTTTGGTGGAGATGTATTGCAAACTTTGTTCAATTCAGCAGAGAGACTTGCAACTTGTTCACCAGAAAATATGAGATTTTGGCTCAAGAGATTCCTTTGTGACCAAGCATTAGCTGTTGTTGCATCTAATATCCTTTTTTCTGGCTATGGCCGTGTTCTTCATCTATCATATGGGCAGTTGTCTCCCTATTTTTTTTCCTTAGCTAGTTATACTTGTTCATTCATTTATCTTATTAGCTCAGGCAATCACATTATCGACCTGTATTGTTGCTCACAATAATGCTTTGCTGGCTTTGCTGGTTTCAAATAATTTTTCTGAGATAAAAAGCAACGTGTTCAAACGTTTTAGCAAGGATAACATTCACAGTCTCGTATATTATGGTGAGTTATCTTATTCGCACTCTCTCTCTCTCTCTCTGTGTGGAAACATTGATGATACAGTATCTATTGTTGTTTCTCATATTGAATATGCCGGCTGCTCATTGAAGTTAAAAACAAGGTTGGTTACTATAAGAACATGCCAGAAATAGAATTAACCTGAATCCTGCACAAGTTGACATGCTTATGGGTCGAATGTTAAACTGAATACATGGAGATGAATATGCTGAATACTCTTTTGGGTTGTGAAAATTGTAGCTTTATGCATTCTTGAAATATTTTCTCACCTTCTTTTGGATGCATAAGCAGTTTTGGCAGACTCCTACCTGACCTTACCAAAAAACCATTCATTCTTTGATATTTACATGCTTCTGCATCATTGTACAATAATCTAATATCTGACTAGTAAAGCTTTAAGGAATTATGAACATGTATACATGATTACTACTATGTGTTAACTAAGGTATGCAGGTTTATCTGTCTCTCTCCAACATGTAATACTTACTATATTCTTGAAAACACCAAAGTATCCCCTGAACCTTCACAGCAACGCTTTGGCATCTCATGGTCCATCAAGGAGATTAGAAACTGGCTTCTATTGCATGTCCCAAGTCTCAACAGACAGTTGATCTTTGAATCAGAAGTTCGAGGCTGTCATGACCCAAAATCCCACCAAGGTCAAAAATGGACTTTTCCATCGCAACACTGCTTATCATGAGCTTACAAGGCATACTAAAGAAAGCACAGCTTAAAATTCTTAATTCATATCCATATCATGATGTCAAATAAAGCAATATCCAACTCAACTTAAACATTCATCCGTAAGTATCTTAATACAACCCATAAAATTAAAATTCTAATAACCTAGGAAAGTCAATAATAAGGGAATTTATCCAAAGGGTCTTCCGGTTCCACAAAATCACCTTCAACTTCTTCAATGTATCCTTCCTCTTCCTAAGGTTTAGCTACAATCTGGGAATCTAAACCTGCCGACATAGAATATTGGCTGAGCAACATACGGCTTAGTAGATATAAAGTCGTAGCTAACAATATCATAAACATTAACAAAATCATGCTTATCATAGCTTAACTTAACATAACATATCATACAACAGAGTGCGGAATCATGTGAGCATATTCATCTTAACTTGTGAGCTTATTCAACTTGTGAGAATCTTATCATAGAGAAATTATATACAATTGTGAGATAACTTAAAATAACTCTACACTTATATATGTTATGAGGCTACGATATATTAGTCAAAATGAGTACCAATTATTTAGCACCCATTTGTGCCATTATGATTCTTGTGAGTTCGATGACTAGTACCCTTGAGAATCTACTTGTGAGCCAGGTAACATGTATCCTTGAAGTCCTAACTTATGATGTAACGACCCGAAATTTGAATGTAATAAAATTATGGGTTTCTAGGTCCTTAACTACGATTAATTAGTTAAGTAATTGATAATTTTGTAGAAAATGGGTTTTGTTCGGGATTGGGTTGTACCGATAAAAGTCCAGTGTTTTTCTCTGAAAATCGCACACAGTGTACTAGCGGTTATTGGGCGGATCACCTGTCATACCAGTTCCATCGCATATTGATAAGCGAGACTGCGGAGGTCTTGTGCGTAAGAAAATCGAGAAAACAGGAAATGTATAGATTTCTGAAGTTTAGTTGGGACTCCATATCTATTGAAGATTCTAATAGAAATCCGCAAGGCTCATACCAGTACGTGTCGGTAGACCCTGTAGTCGGCTGTTTGTCGTTTCGGCAGTTCATCATCTTATATGAAGAAACGACAGCTTGTTTAGTGTCCAAAATCAGAAAATTAGCAGGTTTTACAGTTTTCTTCCAGATTTGCTTTTGACTATCAAAACTCGGTATTTTTTCTTGAAATTTCTATAGTAGGTGTCGGACTGTTCCAAGTTCGGTCACCTGAAGTTTCGTCAAAATCGGACTTCATTTAGCAGGGTTTTAGAACCTATATGCGCGAGAAAAGCTGGGAAAAAGTCAACTGGTCAAACCCGTTGACTCGGTCAAAGGGGTCACATCACCATGGTCATGTGCCTAGCACATTACCCTTGGCCTATATAAGGGGGCCAAGCCTCCCTCATTCTCACGGTTTGCACAAATAGGGGAGTGCTGCCTTAGAATTTCTAGAGAGAAATTCTAAAGAGAGAAAGAGAAAGAGAAAGAGAGACAAAATAAGAGAGAAAGAAGAGAGAAAGAAAAGGGGAGTCCAGCTTGGGGTATTTCGATGTCCCCGACGCGTTGGTGATGTCTATTTTCTCCCCTGATGCCTCGATTGGGGTGTAGAGAGAGAAAGGGAAAAAGTTAGAGGGATAAAGTAAAGGTTTAAAGGCGAGGAGCTTCACCTTGAGATTGATCGCCCTCCCGAGCGCATTGGCGGTGTTCGTTTTGGCCCTAGACGTCTCGAAGCACGTGAAAGAGGTGAAACCCCTTCTATCTCTTCTCTTTTCCCTCTTATTTTGTTATATTTTGTATTGGAATGAATGTGTGTGTTTTAGCGTGGATGGAAAAGGGTCAGAGACCCCGTGGATGTTGTACGGGATGGTGGTGGAACATTGAAAAGTGAATAGAGGGATGTAGCCTCGGTCTAGGATGTTAAAATCCCGGATTTAGGCTCACAGTGTGAATGACGTGGATGGAAAAAGGCCACAGACCCCTATGTGATGTGTGGAAGGGTTGGATGTACGTGTAAAATGAGTAGAGGGGTGTAGCACTCGGTCTCGGGTGTCAAAACCCCGGATTTAGGCTCACTGTGTATTGGGCGACTGATTGCCAGTGCCCAAGCTTGCCTATTTGGGCTGTGATGAAGCTTGAACTTCATGTGAACCTTCAGGGAGTCTTGATCGGGCCTGGGTATGATGGATCGCCACTCTAGGGTGACGAATAGTTGGTTTGTGTGTCGTGTAAGGCGATAGACACATCCATCGGCCTGAAAACGTTCCCTAACGGGACGGTGTGTTACCGGATTTGGTTCACAGGTGCGTGGCCCAACTGTTTCAGTTAATCAAGCGAGACTTGGGTTAACTGGGGTTAACCTGTGGTTAAAAAAACCTAAGCAGGGTTAAAGTATAGTCCTCTGTGACTGATAGTTGGGAGTGGGTGGATTTGATATCCATATATCCTCTTTGGCTAGGTCCAGAGTGGTGGTGTGATGTAATCAAGGTATTAAACTTCGGTTTCGGTATAAACTTTGGTCGCTAAGGAAGCTCACATGTTTCGAGGAAATTTAAGGAAGTCCAAAGAAGTTATGTAAAAATTAAAGAAGTCTAGGAAACTTTAAGGAAACATTGGAAATCTAAGATGAAACTTTAGAAATTCAATATTTAAGCATAAATATACATCTAGAATTCATTATATTACTAATGCAAACATGTATTACTCAAATGTGAGAATCATATTAAGTGACATGCGTTGTATGCTTGTCTGAGTTGTAATTTTTTCTTGGTATTTCTCTGGACTGTCAATTTTTTTAAACTATATTTCATCTTCTTTGTCAAGTGAAGGGGTATGTATTCTCTTTATTTTTCAATGATTATCCATGTTAATTGTTTTGAAAACCTAAAAACCTTATGAATGCACATTGAAGTCGACAAATAATTGAAATTCAATTTAGTTTCTAAACCTACTTCATTTCATTCTACAATTGATGAGCTTAATGTTTTTACAATTCTGAATCAATATGTGAAGAGGAGATGGGTAGTTAAATCATTTTGAATTTATTAAATACTATTAGGAAATTATTTGATTTTTTTAATATTACTAAAATGTCATTATGGGCATAATATACTACTAACAAGATTATTAGAATAATAAAATTATAATTTATAGTAAGGTTAATGTTAACCATACTCTAATAATAAAATTATAATTTATAATAAGGTTAATGCCAGCACACTCTTTTTTAAAGGTAATTATATTTATAATAAGGTTAATGCTAGGTACACATGTCTTTCCTTATGAAAAAAGTAAGTTTAAAACAAGTGAAACTAGCATTACTCTTTTAAGTTAAAACCTGAAGTCCTTCAATTTACAAATATTTTCTATACACTTCGGTTAACTTCCACTGAAGTTCTACATTTTCTCAACAATTTTTTTCTGTTTCGATCGAAGTTTACCGGGAAGTCCAATATTTTTAAAATACTAGTGCATTTCACTTCGGACACCACAGAATTCGACTCAATTTGGTTAACTTCGGTGGAATTGAGTCGATTGTTGATACCATGGATGTAATTTTCTATGACTAATAGTCGGGAGTGGGTGGATTTGATATCCGTAGATTCTCTTTGGCTAGGTCTGGAGTGGTGGTGTGATGTAGTCCTCTGTGACTGATAGTCCGGAGTGAGTGGATTTGATATCCATAGATCCTCTTTGACTAGGTCAGGAGTGGTGATGTCTTATAGTCCTCCGTGACTGATAGTCGGTAGTGGGTGGTATAATATTCATAGATCCTCTTTGGTGAGGTACGTGACTGATCATCCGGAGTGGGTGGGTGGGTGGGTGGAATAATGTCCATAGATTATCTTTGGCGAGGTACATGACTGATTGTCGGGAGTGGGTGGAGTGTTATCCATAGATCCTCTTTGGCTAGGTCTGGAGTGGTGGTATTGTGTAATCTTCTGTGACTGATAGTCGGGAATGGGTGGAGTGTTATCCATAGATCCTCTTGGACTAAGTCTGGAGTGGTTGGTTATGTGATGCCTCTGATAGAAATGCTGTGAGAACGAGGTCCCCACTGTGGCTGAGATCAGATGATTTGTGTTGATTCTGTGGGTGAATGCTCGGATGTATATTGAGTATAAAGAATCAAGGTATGGTTTGAATGGGCGTAAGCCTGGTTGTTTAATAAGTGAGTCTATAGACTCAAGTGTAAAGGTTGTACATGGGTGAAGGCCCAGTCGATCGAGTTTGTGGACTCGAGAATAAAGTGAGTGGTTATCTAGATCGATAACCCAATGTCGTGAATAATAATTGGATGAACTTGAAAAATTAGAGGTCGGGAACCTTAGTTAGGGTGAAATAGCCCTGAGTGACCTTGGGTCACGGATTACGATATTATATATTATTATAATATGAGAATTGTATTGTAATACAATATCGTTATTGATGATTGTTACTAGGTGGAAAATAGCTTAGATGGATGGTGGATTCTACTGGCCTCTATAGTTCACTCTTCTCATTTTATGTATTCAGATCCTGAAGCGGTTGCCGATTGGTAAGGAGCTACGCTTGATAGAGTTTGAAAAGTGTACTGGCGTAATTGTGGCGCCAAAAGTAAAGGCTACTGTAGCTAGTGAGGTAACGTAGTTGCTTATAATGAGTTATTGTGATGACAAGTTGTTATTGCTTATGTGAGCTCGTGAGAAAAGTTAAAAATTCCCGCATTTTCGTGGGTAAAGTCTTCTATATGTGTGGTTATGGCGAACCGGCACGTGGCTCAGAACTTGATTCCTTAGGCGCGGGTTCGGGGCATCACATGTGAGCCAGCCAGTCAGGTACTAGCATCCTTGAGTAACAGGTTTGAGGTACCCTTGAGATCTTAGACATGTTGCTACTCGTAACTTGTGAAAACACATCATGCAATTCATACTTATACATACTTGTGAGCTTAACTTGTGAGACTTATGAATTTATGATACTTGTGAGGCTTGTGAGACTTATTAGCTTATAAGATATCTTGTGAGACTTATAAGCTTATCATACTTGTGAGGCTTGTGAGTCATGTATATTATAATTCATGTGAGTAGAGTGAAAGTGATAGACTTTCGGTTAAGCTTACACTAGATTACAAATCTAGTGCCATCGGAAATCCATCATAGCGTCCCATACAACCATGATAAAAACCTTATGCAACAAGACCCTAATTCATGGTTTTTGCCCAATCGAAATGTAAAGCACATCATGTCTAATCTAGTCATCATTTTCAATCATAATCATAGAGAGAATAAACTGAACCATGTTTCATGAACACTATTCATAATCAATCATATAGTACAACAATTATATTCTGGGTCATTCGCTCGAGTGAAGTGGATTCTTGTTTGAGCGACCTTACTCACTCTAGCGGAAATCATGCTCGCTCGAACCAATGTCTAACCCGAGACAATTGATATTTGACAAGCATTCTCGCTTGAGCCTAAGTATTCTCGCTCGAGCAAAATACCTTGTCTTCAACAGAAACCCCAGATTTTCCCTATTTTCTTCCCTTAAACTCAAATCTTGCAACATAGATCATATCAATACAAAGTACTATCCTTAAATTACACCTTTCACATGATTCATCTTACATACCATCCTAATTATCGAAATCATAATATAACAATGACACCAAACACAATTCTTAGAATTTCCATAGGATTCTTACATAATATTCTCATTCTTAATTCAATGATCATGTAATAGCAAGTTAATGGAGATTATATCTATCTTCATATGGACTCTTGTTCATAATTTTATATCAACTTGATGATCATGCCATTAGTAACCAAAATGATGATATATCTACATTCAATTCTTGTTCTTGTTCTTAATTTCTTATCAATGTATATGCTATTATTAGCTTAGGAAAGTTATATCTACATACAAATCAATGCTTATTCTTGCTTTAACTAAATGATCATGTTATCATTAACTAATGGAGATCATATCTACTTCAATTCTTGTCCTTAGATCATTTTCTTATTAAATCGATATTCATGCTAGTGATGGCTAAGGAAGACATATCAACCTTAGAGTGACGATTCTCTGCGATAAAGATCTTTCTTACGCCTAAAATCACAGATCCACCAAGAAGGATGACCTTTGATCACCATCTCCTTCCTCTTCCAAACCCTTCTCTACCAAAACCAAGAATTCTCTCAAAACCCTAGATTTCTCCCTTTCTCTCAAGCCTTAGATCTTAGGTTGAGTAATAAACCCCAATCGCATGAAAATATGCTTAAAGACTATTTATAGGGCTAAAAACTAACCCCTCCTGCGATCCCACGACTTAATATCACATTTTAAAATTTTATTCTGCGCAACTTGCTTCAGCCAGATTTTTCTCGCTTGTGCGAACTCAATCTCGTTCGAGCCAACTCATTCTTGCTTGACCAAAAAGCATTCGGGATTTGTTCGATTGCTTTGTTTGAGCTCAGATTTGCATTCTCGCTCGAGCGAATCCAGCCTGGCTCGAGCCAACTTTTGCTGGCTCTAGCCAACTCCATTTTTTTTAAACTTACAAGCATGAAACATAAACATTAATTAACATAAAGAATTTAGCATAAAATTCAAAAAATTACTATAATAAATTAATAGAAATGCAGGTATCTACAAAGGCAATATAAGCTCTCCTTTAGGATGTCGAAATACACTTCATAGAGAGGAAATATTTCACATCTTGCCGCAAAAACAATTGTTTTTCTCCAGTACTGTTTCTAAGGATCCCTCTGTATCTTCCAACATCGTCCCCGATCGAACTATCAGTATTAGTAGCAAATTTGAGGCCGTGCCCTTTTGCATCATTCTCCTTTAGATGTGCCATTATTGCTAGATTAATCTCTTGAGGGCGCTTAGGGAAAGGGTGGATGCATGTCCCTATACTGCCAAATGTTTTTTGAGTCGAATGATCCCAGCCCCCTTGATTGAAATCCATAGAAATTACATTTTTTGTATGCCTTGACCCATCTAGAGGTTCCTCATATTGCCACCTTATATCTCTAACACACTCTTTGCCTATATCTTTTCTTTGGCGCCATCTCAAACCTATATAAAAAAAAACAATAATCATTAATATATAGCAATTCAGAGTTAGAAAGTTAAGCTATGTATACTTATTTTAATGCAATATACATGAAAAAAATTAATTAGATAATTATTTTTTGAGTAAAAAAAATTGGAAATAAAAAATTCAAAAAATAGAGTTAGTACATAGATCTTGTAGATCATCCATAGAATTAACCAAATTCATTTTTTGAATCCTAAATTGAAGGGATTGTTTGAAATATTTAAAAAATATTTGAATTTTTAGATTTAAAAATAAGTGATAGAAAATTGTTGGTTTCTCGAAAAAATGGTTTTTTTTTAATCGATAATCCAAGCCGATATATTAGAAATGAAAAGCTGAAACTACAAAGATAAAAACAGCACGAAGTTCACAAGATCGTGAACCGACATACATAAGATGAAATAAAGACAAGTGAAATATTGAGAGCCCCTAATATCAGCCTCACAGACCCTAGACCCAATCAGACTGACAATAGGTCCAAGTCCACCCCAGCTTGCCTAAAAGAGCACCAAGCCAGAACAATCGAGCGGGTCCGAGAGCAAATGAATATAGAGGGATGAAGGAGAGTTCTCAAAGACTCTCTTGTTCCCTCTCCTTCCAAATTGACGATGCTATGGCACCCGACAAGACCAGCCAGATAGTCATCCTTGAGCCATTCCCACTTTCCAAATCCCAATAGGATAAGAAGTTGTGAATGAAAGAGGGAAAGACCCAATCCACGCTCACTCGAGAAAGAAAGAAATTCCAAATCTCGTGTTCTACAAGACAATGCAAGAGTAGATGATCTACCGACTCTTCTGCTTGAAGACACATAAAACAACAATACACCATCCTCCACCCTCTAGATTTCAAGTGATCACAAGTGAATATTTTATTCAAAGTTGCATTCCATAGAAAGAAAGATACTTTTGAAGGAATGCCAGAATTCCACACAATCCTATGAGGGAAACAGATGGATAGACTAGGCCTAATTGTTTGAACTTGAGATCTCACTGAAAAACGACCCTTATTGCCTCAAGACCAAATTCTACAGTCCCAGCCCCGAGAGACCAAATAATGTGACTCTAATTGCTCTAGAAAATTACTAAACTCGATGACTTCCCAATTGTTTAGCCCTCTCCTCAACTTAGGACCTATCAGTGTACTCCTCGATTGACGCTTCCCTATCTACGACTATACGGAATATGGTAGCAAAATCTTCTTGTAATTTCGTGACGCCACACTACACATCTTTCCAAAACCTGACCTTGGATCCCCCCACCGACTTTAACGCAAAAAATGGGACTACGAATCATGCAATTGACATGATTCCCTTCCACATTCCCACCCCATGGGCCCTCCTCACTTTCTTAGGAATCCAACACAAGTTTGCCCCATATTTGGCTACAATCACAGATCACCATAAACTCTCTTTCTCCTCTTCGAATCTCCAAATCCATTTCCCCAGCAGAACCTTGTTTGCTAGAGACAAAGGCTTCAAATTTAGTCCACCCTTGCTCTTGGGCAACAAATGCGAGCCCAGTCAACTAGATGATACTTAAACTTTCCTCATTTCTCGTGCCAAAGGAACTCCCTCTGCATTCGTTCAAGAGACAATACTACTAAACGGAGAATAACGAGGGTAAACATGATGTAGGTGGGCATACTACATAGAGTGCTATGAATCAGTGTTAATTTCCCCCTTATTGATAAAAAAAGAAGATTGCCACCCGGACAAGCGTTTTACAAATCTCTCCAAATTCGGTGCCCATACTGCCTTAGATTTAAAACTAGCACCAAGAGGCATACCCAAATACACCAATGGGAGTGTCTCTGCCCGACAACCCAGACGTGCCGCTAGATTAGCCATTCCTGATGCCTCCCCGACCCCTATTATTTCAAATTTTGACATATTAACACGCAATCTTGACACGACTTCAAAGCAATAAAGGAGGCTCCTAAGAGAGGCTCGTTCCTGGAGAGATGCTCTATAGAAAATCAGGGTATCATCTGCGAACTGGAGGTGAGATATGCGCAATCTATCACTGCCTAAGGAAAATCCTTCAAAAACCGGACTGTCAGCTCGGGATAATATCCTACTCAAAGCTTTTGATATTATAATGAACAAGAACAATGAAAGGGGAACCCCTTGCCTCAAACCCCTTGAGCTTTGAAAATATCCAGCCGGGCTACCAATGAAGAGGATTGAGAAGGTCACAAAGGAAATGCACAATTGCATCCAATGGCACCATTTAGGACCAAAACCTATCATTCTAAATACATACCCCAGAAACGCCCAACTGACATGATCATAGACTTTCTCCATGTCCACTTTGCACAATAATCCCGGGACTTTAGTTCTAATCCTGTCATCAATGCATTCGTTGGCTATCAGTACACCATCGAGAATTTGTCGGCCACCAACGAATGATCCTTGTTGGGGGGAAATGATGTGACCCATCACTCTCTTGAGTTGACTTGCTAGCACTTCGGATAAGATTTTGTAAACACTGCTCACTAGACTGATGGGCTAGAAGTCTTTGATATCCATTGCCCCTTCGTGTTTTGGTATCAGGACGACAAAAGTGTTGTTGATCACTCTATCGAAGCGACCTAACTCATACAACTCACTCATCACTACCATGAAATCCTTTCCAACTATATCCCAACAACAGTGATAGATTTCTATAGTGAAACCATCCGGGCCAGGGGCCTTGTCCTCGACATGTCTCGAATGGCTCCCAAAACCTCCTCCGCGAAACTAGTCTCCAACGATTCCCTCTGATCCATTGGCAGACTCTCGAAAGGAAGGCCGTCCAACTGTGGACGCCAAAGTTCCCTCTCCGTGTACAAATCTTGATAGAAGGAAACAATGCTCTCCGCAACCTCTACTGACCCCTTCTACCATTCCTCATGCACCTTTATTCTGGAAATAAAATTGCTCTTTCGATGAAAGTTGGCCATCCTATGAAAAAACTTGGTATTCCGATCACCCTCCTTAGGCCATCAGATCCTAGCCTCCTGTTCCCAGCTAATCTCTTCCATCTGAACCGTGGATAAATATTTCAACTTCATTGCATCCTTTGATCGAAGCTCTTCAGTGGTAAGAGCTCTTGATTCCTCCATCAAAGTCCATTTCACCTATGTTCTTCAAAAGACCAGATAGTCTAGCTTGGACATTACGAAACACTTCTCTATTCCAAACCTTGAGGCGAGCCTTGAGAGCTTTGAGTTTGAGGCCAAATCTTGTGCTTGTTAGACCCTGCCCCCTTCTAGAGTTCCATACTTCGGCCACCACCCTCTTAAACCTATCATCTAGAAGCCACATTTTCTCAAATCGAAACCGAGTCCTTTGAAATGTCCAAATTCCAAGGATATTGGAACACGGTCTGATTTAGGTCTTGGTAGGGATGATTGAATGAGATTTGGAAAGTGACTCTCCCATTTCGGGGAACATAGAAATCTATTTAGTCTGCTCGCTCGGTTACTAGTCTCTGAATGAGCTAATGTGAAGAGTTGACCTTTTAATGGAAAGTTAATCAACTCATGATGCCCAATAAATTCCTCAAATCTCCTCATCTTCGCATTTACCATACAACCGCCTTTCTGCTCATCAGAGAACTGAATGCTGTTAAAATCGCCCTCCAAACACCATGGCCACTCCCATATGACGCTTACATCATCAAGCTCACCCCAGAATACAGAATCTTTGGACCCACCAAATGGGCCATAAACCCCAGAAAATACCCATGTGAAGTCTTTCCCCACCCATCGATAGAAAATGGAAATTGAATATGCCCCCAGCTCTGATTCTGCTACCTCTAATTTTTCCTTGTCCCAAATTAATAGAATCCCTACTGATGCTCCCAATGATGGAACTGCTACCCATTGAGGTGTTGAGATATCCCACAAATTCCTAACGATATGATCCTGGACGGTTTCTAGTTTGGTCTCCTATATACACAATATAGCTGGCCTACTAGTTCTAACCAATCGCTTCACCGCAATATGTTTTTCTAATAAACCCAACCCCCAGATGTTCCATGATACGAAGGAAGACTCTGTCATCTAAGAACGCTATGACCCTTACCAACCCTCGGACTGCAAGAGACGCTTCTAGACCCTGACCTCTCATAGTTGATACCACACTCCAACCTCCTAAACTCCATAGTTGAGCGACCTCCCCGACCTATGCTTGCTTTCCGGCTAGAACTCTCTGTCCCCTCATTTCTGTCTTTTTCAAGACTTAAGAAAAATGCACTGGCTTCCTTTTCATTACCCACAAATGTTAAACCTAGAAACTTCCCGAGGGCCTCCAACTGGCCTGGACCCTCCTCTGACCACCCCCCTAACTCCCACCTAGTTGCTTCTTGATGGCTACATCCTTGACTCTCAAGGCCGGTCCGAGAGATCGAGTCTGAAAGCACTCACTCGGATCTTGGTTGAATTGTAGTGAGATCCCTAGTGCCTAGTAACGCTCTAGACCCAACTCCGACACTCTTTTCCTCATTGAACTGTGGTATCATGTCTCCATGGATTGCCAAAATTGAATCAGAAAACTCACCAAGAGAATACAATGAACTCGTCATATCCACCCGCACCCCACCCTAGTGTGGAAGGGGGTAGATACAGAGAGAAGAGGGTTTAGTCGTACCTCCTAACGGAACAGAAGGTTTATCCTCAAGCTCTTGAATTTCCTCGCCTCGTGATGAGTGTGATAATTTGATAAGTTTCGATAGCTCTGGAATTTCCTCGCCTCGTGATGGGGTATGATCTATAGATTCGCATGAAATCAATAAATCTACTCATTTTGGTTGATTACAACCTATTTTAATGAATTTAAACTACTGAAATGAAAACAAAGAAATTTTGCGTACTTTCAAAAGTTTGCGGAAACCCTTTCAATCGAAATTAAATGCTAAGATTTTCGTTTTTGAACCCAAAATCAACAATAGAGTTGTTTTAGGAATTGAAATTAGTTAGGGGAGAACTTTTCTAGAAAAAATGGGTTTAGGTGTTTTAATACACTCAAAATGAAATTACGTTCAGTTTTTAAACGTCTTGACCGGTACTTACAGTGTCGAAAGAGAAGCGAAAATTAAAAAAAAAAGAAAAAAAATCGTATCGCCGATACTATGCGATATCCATTAAAAAACATAATTATGCGTACTAGGGTAATGATCTTGTCCAAAACAATATGCCTTGAAATGTTAAACCATGTTTGGAAGAGCTTGGAGAAGAATTGAAAGCAGCAACTTCTGCCAGCAATGTTGCAAGGGGGTCTTAGAGAAAGCCCATTGACTTTAGTGAGGCGTGTATGTCTCATGGTGATGATGTTTTGTTAAGGGACCTAAGTTGCGTGTATGTCTCATGGTGATGATGTTTTGTTGAGGGACCTAAGTTGCACAGACATGGACATGAGTGTTGGAGTCTAACACGGGTGCGAGGTGTCGGATTCAGCAAATCCCCTCCCCCCCCCCCCCCAAATAGGAGAAAAAATGTTTCAAGGACGTAGGGGATATCAATTTTTAGGATTGTAGACACCCAATTTTGCACGCCCTATAACCCTTTTTTCACTCCAAGGTTCAAAAAGATGAACTCAATGAATAAAGGTCCGAACTCCACAAACTCCGGGCAGCTGTAGGCGAGACTCGAATCCAAAACCAGCCCAAGGCTCAAATCCCATTCTTGCCGTTTTAAACGGCGAGATGCCTACAATGAACAAATTGCCTTTGTAAAAGGCAAAAATCCATTCCAAGACAGGTTCTGTACTTTCAGTGTTTAAAACGGCGAAAATTTGTTAACCCTAATTTCGAACTTTGGTTCATTCACCAACAATTCAGCCCCACGTTTAAAAGAGGGAAAAACCCATTTTCGCGTTTTAAAGGGCGAAAAATGTTTTTATTAGATCTTTATTCCAATTCCTTATTGCAAACTTATTTATGAGTTTCGGGAAAAATTTAGTCCTACATCGGTTAAAAACTTGAAACCTATCCTTTTTCACTATTATAAAAAGGCCTCCTCACCCCATTCTCGATTCATTCGGAAAAACCTAGTCTTGGGAAAACTTTAGAACCTTAGAGAGATCTTGCAAAATTTTAGGAAGAACTTTGAAGACCCTAGAACTTGGACATCATCTTGGGAAACCCCAACTTTTGAAAACCCTAGCTGAGAAGAGAGCAAGAGCTCACATACTAGCCCTGGAGCAAGATCAGAGTTTGGACTTTCTCTATTGTTTTTATCTTTAGGTGCTTGGAGCGCGAGAATCTATTGGAGGGAATCAAAAGGTTTGCAACAAGGTTTGCGATTTAATTTTCTATTTATTTATTTTATTCTTCTACCCATTTGAAGTCTTTTCTTTTTCTATGTTTCGTTAATAGTCTAGGGTTTCATTTGAGCGGTATGCGAGGTAAATGAGATCCAGATGAAGGAAAGTGGTTGAAGACAAGTTTTCCGATTTTTGTTTCTTTGTTTACTTTATCACTCGTTTTAGGATCCATTTTCGTCCTCCATAGGTAGGTGGGGCTTCGGTCGAATCGGCCGAGTAAAGGGTGCCTTCAATGAGATTTGGAGAGATTTTGGTCCCCCTGTAGAGAGAATCACCCCAATTCGGTCAAAGAGGGGTGCATTTGAATCTTGAAATAAGTAGACAAAAGAAAAAAAGGAAAAAAGCAAGTAGATTCGATCGAGAAGGGTGTATTTCAATATCGAAAAAAAATAAAATAAAGTAGAGAAAAATTAACCTCGATTCAGTCGATGAGAGGCATCTTGATCTCGGAAAAAATAAAAGAGAAAAGTTTATTTAGTTGACTTTTTTTTGTTTAATTCATGAAAAATGTTGAAATAATGAAGAAAAATTAGAAGACAAATGTCATTTGACAGATGGGTTGGGGTGCCTAACACCTTTCCCGACTCATAAAAGAACTCCCGAATCCAACCTTCGGTTCTTGGACCAAGAGGGTCTTATGATGTATACCATAAACTTATAAAGGTATAAATGAATTTAGTAGTGTTGTATTCACTACCTTTAAACCTATGAACTAGACCACCTATTCGTGATGCATTTCAATTTTATGTTGCGTAAGTAACAAATAGAGGAAAAGCAAATCTATAACTGTCCAACTAGAATCGAATTGATGTGTTGGGAGTCAAATATGCTTTTGACATTGACATGTCACTTATTTAGAAGAGTATGTGTAACATAGCAAGGGACTAATAGTTTTTTCACAACGTTTTCCCAATTGGAGTTTGAACTTGCGACTCAGTTGGACCATGCTCTATGTTACAATGGTGGGGTACGAGTTTAATCCCAGTTAGTTCCAACATAAAATGTAAAAATAAAAAAACAAAACAAGACACACGGTATGCTTGGGGCAAATATTCAACTCTGCATAAGGAATCTTCCCTCAATATTGATACACGCAATGGTAGGCAGTCTGGTGATATGCAATTTTGGCTTTTATTTGTTTACTTGTCCTTTTTTGGTTTATTCATGTTGTTTTTTGTTGGAATTTTAACAAGTCAGCTGTTGGGTTTAGCCTATTTTGCAAATACACTATTTTGAAAAACCAACTCATGGTTCATGCGCAGCTAAACATATAACTTCATTAGTGTTTCTGTTTGAGTTAGCATTAAAACTGTCAGCAAAATGACCAAAGTCACCAAACTAACCCCAATGCCTTGCATGGCTTTGGTTATTCTCTCTCTCTCAAATACAGGGCATTGGGTTAGTTTGGTCATTTTTGCTAATAGAAGTTATTTTTTCTTCTAATTTTTAATTACAGATTTGATTAATGCGTGTATGTGTGTGTGTATATAAGGGCATTTTTGTCCACCAAATATTTGAGGTTAATGTGGTCATTGTGCTAACACTTTTGGCTCTATTTCTAATGGAAGCACTGAATGAGGTTGTATGCTTAACTGTGCATAATGTTAACAAACTGATTTATTGAATAGCTTGAGTGATTACAATGAACCTAATCAAGGGTTTAAATAGATTGCAAAGTAATCCTATTCTAGGAAGATAATCTTGAAATAATCATTTACTTAATCCTAAAGATAACAATCTAAGATTACGATTGTGATGAGATAAACTTATGATTCGGTGTATCTCATCTTACATTTCTTTCCCTAATATTCCCCCTCAAATACATGGGATTGTGACGGGATACACTTAGGGCCCGTTTGGCATCAATTCTGGTGATTCTGCTGTTCTAAAAAAGAATTGTTCTTCTTGAGAATATGTTATGAAGACTAGTTCTAGGCTGAAAACTTGCTTGGCAACAGTTAGCCAGAATCTGTTCTAAAGAGCTTAAATAACATAATAATGTTTGGATTGAAGAAATTTTTTTAAAAAAAATTAATTTACATTTAAAAAAAAATTCCTCCTTAGGTTAATATTTGATATTGGTATCAAAAATATGCTTATAAAAATTTACATTATAAAAATAAATTTCATCTAAATATCACGCGGTAGCCTATAAATTATATTCCAAGAAGACTCGTGATTCTCTCCAGTTGTAATCGGACTCAAGGAGGTTACGCCACTGACACTGCCACTTGTCCCTATTGACACCCCTTAACTGTGGTTAAGATTCACCCACCCCTATGGTTCACCAACCTACCCTTGGTTTTTAGAAAAAATATTAAAAAAGAAATGTAACCCCGGTTCAAGGGATGCTTTTAACACATCTGGTATACCGTATACATATTGATCAGGGCAGTCCCCAAAAACACATCTGGTTGAAGGGATGCTTTTACTGTATGAGCATGAATTTATTTTCCCTTTTAACAAAGTAGAAAGCCTGTCATAGGCACTTAAAACAGAAGTTAAAGCAAACTCGTTTG
This sequence comes from Tetracentron sinense, assembly GCA_015143295.1. Taxonomy (NCBI): domain Eukaryota; kingdom Viridiplantae; phylum Streptophyta; class Magnoliopsida; order Trochodendrales; family Trochodendraceae; genus Tetracentron; species Tetracentron sinense. Next base: position 22,305,360 of record CM026573.1, read on the forward strand.
GGACTAAATTAATTAATACCCATTTTTTTTTTGAACATCCTCAATGTCTCCTCATGCTTACCCACCTCGGTGTACCCCACTATCATGACAGTGAAAGCAACATCTCTTAGAGGAATTTTATCAAATAGGTTACGTGCAACCTCCATCGATCCCAATTCACAATAGAACTTGATCAAACAAGTGTCGGAAATCAGTTTGGAAGAGTAAAGCTTGTAGTTTTATCATAAAAGCATGGATTTGCAATGAAAGTAGGTGATTGTTTTTTAGGTGCAGGCCATGAGAATTGATTTGAAGGTGAGATTTTCTGCTTGGTGAGATGAAGAAATGGAGAGCAGTTGTGAAATGGTCATGGCCAGAACAAGCAGATATGAGAGATTTCATCTGAATATCAAACAGATGAGGGATCAAAAGGGCGTTCTACATATCCAGAATACTGATAGAGAGAGAGAGAGAGAAATACTGAGAGAAGCATACCGTAGTCGAGAGGGGCCTACGGATATTTCCGCCGAAATGGAAGATGGTGGTGTGATACAATGGAACCTGTGTTTTTACTCAATGGAGAACCCCGTGTTTTTACTCTCAGCAAAAAATAGTTCTGAAAAGAAGAGAATTGTTTCCAGGAATTGTTCCGGATTCTTTGCCATCCAAACAAGTTTCTTAGTTTTTTATTTCTGGGGAGTAGAGAATTGTTCCCTGGGAATAATGCCAAAAGGGCCCTTATGATTCAGTGTATCTCATCTGACATTTCTTTCCCTAATATTCCCCCTCAAAGACATGGGGGTTGAAAATCTTCATGAGTTTGCCACAACTTGAGTACTCCCTTTCTTGATAAATAGCTAGAACATCCAACCGTGCTTGGTGGTAACCACCAGTTTGTGAAGTCCATCTGTCGCGACCCCAAAACCCACCCTAGGAGTTAGAGTGAACCTTGGACGACTAATCATGGATTTCATGACTTGCTTGACAAACCAACCTGCAAAAACCCACAGAGCATATACAATAGAGGACAATAATAGCGGAAACATACTCGAATATAGCACAGCGGAAGACTAACAAACCTCTATGTATATACATACTTAAATCCAAGTTTACACAAAAAGGAAACCAAAAGAAAGTGCGGACAGACCCGCCAAAATACATGAGTGTATATCTCTCATCTCACCCACAGCTAATCCACTTAGAATCTAACACCACCTACAGATAACCCTCTACGGGAGGTTCTTCCAAAGGCTCCTCGACGTACTCCTCTTCCACCCATGGACCAGGAGCACAAACATCAAATGGAGCAGCAGCTCCCTCAGAACCTGCCGACATAAGAAGTACGGCTGAGCATGGAATACTCAGTGGGTACTAAGCACTAACCAACAGTCATAGTATACAGATAGCATACATAAAGTAGGAAACAATTGCATATATAGAACATGAACAATTTATATCATACAAGGAAATAACGCAATTTATAATCATGCTTGTATTTCGTAGAAAGCCGATAAATCCTCTTGAAAACATCGTGCACTTGACTTGACTTGAAATATCTTTTCGTATTGAAAGCTTGTCTTGTCTATCTTGCTTGATTCTTGTATGTCGTGTCATGTCATGCATGTCATGCGTGCTTGCTTGTGATCATGTAACTTGTGAGATATCCTTATGAGATATCCTTGTGAGATGTACTTGTGAGATGCGCTTGTGAGATGCCTTGAGAGGGAAGGGAGACCATTCTTTATGCAATGCACTTGCGAGGGAAGGGAGACCCTTCTTCATGATATGTATGTACTTGCGAGGGAAGGGAGGCCCTTCTTCATGATATGCACTTGTGAGTGAGGGGAGACCCCTCGTGGAATGTTGGTTCTTGTCTACTTGTGAAAAGCGAGGTAAAATATATCGTAGGATATGTCCCACCTCTAACATGTTCTTGAAAACCTCGATAAATCATGCCATGCATGCCGTGCTCGTGGGAACCGTGTACATACTTGCATTAAAATTTAAAGATGACATTTGGGTAATTTCACAACACATATAGCATCAATGATTGAGCAATGTAATATTCATATCATTTAGGGAAAGCAGGAAACACACTATCATAGGCCTTAGCAATATTCAGGATTTATTAGGCATGCATTTACTAATTTACAGCTCACTTTATTCACCTTGGCATTTCATCAAACGTGGTGTGTTCATTATGGATTTACCCTACAACATGCTTTTCTAGATGGGATTTACTCAAATCATACATGTATGTTCATTATTGGAACAATGCCCTTCCCCATTTGTTCATCACACACACCCATTGACATCCAGTCGCCCATTCCATCTCCATTCACCATTCACAACCATCCATCTCATAGCACATGTTTAAATAAAAGAAATCAAAGAAATAAAGGGGAAAGAGGAACTACAACTAGGAGGGTAGCAAGAAGTACCGACCTTGAAGAGATGAGGAAGAAATCCCTCTTCCAAACGACTGGAAGTTGCTGTCCTAGCTTGGAACACGAGCTTCGCACGAACTTGGGCTGAGATCTTGAAGAAAAACCGGACTGGGAGTGATCTAGGGTCTCAAAATCCTTTGATTTCTCTCCAAACTGGAAACCCTAGGTTTGGAATCGCCTTCTCCCCTTTCTCCTATTCTCTCAAACTCTCTAAGTGTCGAATGATGCCCTAAAGGCTCGGGTTAAACTCTTAAGGTAAGAGTGAACTGACAAAAGACCATAATACCCTTACTAAAATTTCTGCAAAACCCGAGTACCGAGCACGTTGGGCTGTGAACAGTGCCGAACACGTGCTGTGAACAGTGCCGAACACGTTGTGCTGTGAACAGTGCCGAACACGTTGTGCTGTGAACAGTGTCGAACACGTTGTGCTGTGAACAGTGCCGAACACGTTGTGCTGTGAACAGTGTCGAACACGTTGTGCTGTGAACAGTGCCAACTCGTTGTGCTGTGAACAGTGCCAACTCGTTGTGCTGTTGTGTTGTGTACAACGTGCCCGTTGTGCTGTACAACGTACACGTTGTCTGCTGCACGACGTACCCGTTGTCTGTTGCACAACGGATGCACAACGTATACGTTATCAGAGTACGTCATTAGTGCCTTCCGAGCTACGTCCTTAGTGCATAACCGAGCTACGTCCTTAGCGCATAACCGAGCTACGTCCTTAGCGCTTTCCGAGCTACGATTGCCTGTAGGTCCAGACTGTTTTGGCCATATCTTTTGACTCGTTCATCCGATTTAGACGATTCAACTTGCGTTGTGTTCGTACTTCGAAAAGGAACATTTTTGACGTTTCGAAATTTCCAATTTCTTCCTTATTTATTAATTATACCTCTTTAAAAGGCAAAATGACAACGAAAGTGTCATGTTTTAAGCATGAAAAAGTCTGGGGCTCTACACCATCTCTATCCCATCTTGCTCATTTTGATGAGGCTGTCGGAGCCGGTGGCCCACTAGATCAGGCTGTCATGATCTCTCCCCAAAGAACATGAAGTATGATCCAAGATTTTGTGGAAAAATTGTTGCCGGAGAGGTCTTTAATAAATGGGAAACCCTGGCTAAAATTGTTTCTCTATTGGACATAACACTTCCGTCAGAACACAATACCAAACAGAAAGCAAAACAGGGGCATAACTAATACCAATAACCAAATCAACACAGAAAAATGGCATGCCTAGCATTAGACTAATTGCTTGGTCTCAGATTTTGTTAAAGGTAACAATGCCGTAGTGTATATACCCATTGGTAGGCTCAACCGTGAGTTGCTCCTTGATGAGAGTCCACTAAGACAAGTTTATCTACAATTTACGTCATGACCTGCAGTTTCTTTTTTCCAGAACCAATAGCAACTATTTTTGATGCTCCCCAAAAGAGACCCGACATCTCAATACTTTGAATAATCGCTTCCAGTTTGTTCATGTCAGTCTCATCATCCCAAGGTGTCACATCCAAAAGGATAGAGGATTTGCCGCTTTCTTTCTTCTTCGAGGATGCTTTAACAATGACATCAGTGTGGAGATCTAAGAAGGAGACAGCCATTTTAGGGGTAGAGATAGTGAGACTGAAGCCCTTATAACAGATACAAACCCTAACACATGAAAGAGAGGATTTTATTTTAAGAAAAATAAAATTGAGGAGAAAGAGGAAAGAGGGGTGAATAAGAAATACATTGGGTTTAGGCCCAGCAGACGACAGGTAGCGTCACCCGCTGGCGAAGAGAAATCAATAAGATTAAACCCAAATCAGGGTCCGATTGACCCGCTCTGATACCACGTTAACAAACTGATTTATGGAATAGCTTGAGTGATTACAATGAACCTAATCAAGGGTTTAAATAGGTTGCAAAGTAATTCTGTTCTAGACAGATAATCTTGAAGATAATTATTTACCTAATCCTAAAGATAACAATCCAAGATTACGATTGTGATGAGATACACTCCTGATTCAATGTATCTTATCTTATATTTCTTTCCGTAATACGCATCAGATATTTTTTTAATGCAAATCGGTTTTCTAAAACAATGTGTTTGCTAAATAGGCTAAACCCAGCCCGCTGACTTAATAAGATTCCCACCCCAACCCCCAAGTTTTGGTCTGATCTTATTCCTGCTATGTTTTTGTTTCTGACCAGATTCGGTGGAAAGGTTTCACATTTCAGCATTCATCTTATTTGTGCTAGCTCAAAATATTCTGGAGGCTGAGGGTCCCTGGTTTGAAAGTTTCCTTTATGTAAGTTTACCTGATTTCTAAGTACCTTCCAGGAAAAAAGATAAAAGACCACTTCTGTTGCACGGCCATTCTGATGATTTATTTTATTTTACACTGCAGAATGCTCTCCTGGTTTACGTCTGTGAAATGATCATAGATATCATCAAACATTCATTCCTTGCGAAATTCAATGATATAAAACCCATCGTGTACTCTGAGTTTCTCGAAGATCTCTGCAAACAGGTATTCTTCTGTCAGTTGAGTATCATTTTTTTCTATGCATTTGTATTCTGAATTCGTGGAAGGATTTCGTCTCGTGGTAATTTGGAAGACTATGAATACATTGCTAAAGTTTTTTAGGTAAATGAGTTTTGGCTATGTACCATGAACCGAAGTTCTCAAAAGCAAAAGTCCGTATCACTTTAGGGAAGTATATATCTCAGTTTTTCCCAAGCTAATAGAACTTGTGTGATTGTTCATTTTACAATCCTCTAAACCGAAAAGAATGAAAAATAAGAACGGAGAGGAAATAATAGAAACTAAAACTTTTTTTTTTTACTTATTTGCATTTATATGGATACTTGCAGTATAGTCAAGTTCCGAGTATAAGTGTGGATGGGTATATTGAGACCCTTGACACCCTTCCACATAAAATATGTTTATATGCCCATGTATCGTTCGATAATCGTGCAAATTCGAGGAGACAGGTTGGCCTATTATATAAATAGAAAACACAAGCTATGAAATAAAAGAGTTCAAAATATTATTAAAAAGCCTAAGATATTGTAAGAAGTTTAATATATAATAATGGTTTGATATTACAAAATTCTCATAGACCCAGTGGTATGTTAATATCTTAACATGTCAAGTCATCAATGGCAGCCCTCATATTTAAGAACAATGATGTTGTAAAAAGGTTTATGACATTGTTAATGCCATATCCAACAGTTGGGATTGAAGTGGTATGGTGGATCCATAGTGCCGGTGGTATCACTGAAGTGATATTATCATACTACTGGGTTTATGCCATCATTGTACTCGATATTATGTTATATCATACATCTACATAAGAAAGTATTATTATTAGGACTCATTAGCCAAGACCCAACTATGCTGTAGATCATCTCGAGTTTACCATAATTGGTGGAAAAATGATTTGTATAGTAATATACCCAATTACCCATAGAAGACCAAGGCATGACGATCATCTTATTGTGAATGAGCGTTGCAATTTGATGAGAATAGCATTAGGGCTGTATTTGAGCCGATTTCGAGCTTGGCTTGAATATGTTCAAGTTAGGCTCGGCTTGAACAGCTCGAATGTCTTGGCTTCAAGCTCGGCTCGAACAAGTTTTATCAATCTTGGGCTCAACTTTAGCTTGAATTGACTCAAGCTCAAATCGAGCTCAACTTGATACAAACAACAGAACATTTTCTTCCTCAAGTATGGACCATTGTACCATTTCAGCTATGGATCCGTAGACAAATTTAAAGCCCGTTTAATAGCGAAGGGTTTTGGACAAAAAGAGAGAATATATTTATTTGATACTTTCTCACCCGTAACTATAATTACATCCATACAAGTATTGATGTCTATAACATCTATTTTCAACCTTGAAATTCATCAAATAGATGAAAAACTGCATTTCTGAAAAGAGATCTTGAAGAAGAAATTGAATATGAATCAACTTGAGGAGTTTGTTGTACAAGTTATAGAACATATAGTTTGTAGATTATTAAAATGTTTGTATTGTTTAAAACAAACACCTAAACAATGGCACCAAAATTTTTATAATGTATTACTATCAAATGGATTTAAAATAAATGAGGCAGACAAGTGTTTATACACTAAAAATTCATGTGGGAATTGTGTAATCATCTGCCTATATGTAGATGACATGCTAATAATTGGAACTAGTGAAGAAATCATAATTAGCACTAAGAAATTCTGAAATAAAAATTTTGACATGAAAGACCTAGGGGTAGCAGATGTAATTCTTGGAATTAAAATTCTAAGAAATCCTGATGGGATAATTTATCTCAATCTCATTATATTGAGAAGGTGCTTCAAAATTCAAGCAATATGATTGCAAACTAGTTGAAACACGTTTTGATCATAATTGTATGCTGAGAAAACATATAGGAGATGATGTATCTCAACTAGAATAGGAGATGGTGTATCTCAACTAGAATGCTCAAGGGTAATACTGTACAGGGCCAGATATAACATATGCTATAGGAAGACTTAGTAGATATACCTGTAACCCTAGACAAGAACATTGAGATGCATTAATTAGAGTATTGAGATATATTTTAGATTATGGTCTTAACTATTCCAAGTATCCCGTTGTGTTAGAAGGATACAACGATGCAAATTGGATTTAGGGTTCAAATGAATCTAAAGTCCATGAGTGGATTATTCACTCTTGGAGGAGGTGCAGTGTCATTGAAGTCTACTAAATAGATCTGCATAGCCTGATCCACTATGGAATCAGAATTTATAGCTTTGGATAATGTTGGAGAAAAAGTAGAATGGCTGAGAACATTGTTGGTTGATATACCACTTTGGAATAAACCAATGCCGGCAATCTTAATGCATTGTGATAGGCTGATAGCCAAGTATGAAGTAGTTATAGGTAGAGCTAAGAATGTATCATATAATGGGAAATCACTACATAAACGTTGAAGGCTAATTCTGTTAAGGAACTATTAAATAATGAAATTATTGCAGTTGATACCAAAGGATTAGCTAGAGAGCAAATATACAATGCATCAATGGGGATGGGGCTAAAGCTTATTGATAAAATAATCACCTACAACAGTAACCCAACCTAAATGATAGGAAATCCCATGAACTAGGTTCAATGGGAAACAAGTTGTTGAGTGATTATGTGAGAGCACTAATATGGAGAATTTTCCTCTCATCCCTATGATGTAGTAGTGCTACTTGTAACAAGAAGAGAATGAGTCTTTGACTCGTAATGCCATTTATAGTTGAATCTCAATGGGATGTAATGTTACAAGACCTCCTTGATAGAGACCTATATGAGTGTGGAAGTGGGGTTGCTTCCTATGAGAATTTGGACTAATTCTCTAGAGCGCTCATGAATACCGGGATATTGCACATGACCGACAACGTGCACAACCGTTAGAAGAACTTGACTGTAGTTTTCCTGTTTTTTTTACTGTGCGTGTGATATATTGTTTTAATCTATGAACCTAAGGGGCGTGGTTCAAGACTCGGTTTACCAATTTAATCATAGATTTGACATATCAACACTAAGTCAAGATCCAGTTCAAAAGACACCTTGGCCTATTCATAGTAGCTCTGTTTTCGTAATTATCTCCTCTTTAATTATTTATTTCAAATTTATGTTTTATGTGGGGCATATTGTATTTCTATTTCATTGTTGATAAATAGTGAACCGTGAGTGAGTGTTGTGGTGTTGAGTTTAAAATAAAATTGTGCTATATTCCTTTAGTCCCACATCGGGTAGAAAGAAAGTTGGAAAGGAGTTTATAATTTTAACACTTTAATACACGGGTAATAGTAAGTGAGTGGGGTAGGCCCTTGCACATGTGTGAGGTCCAAGGGGTGGCCAAAGGGCTCCCAATGAGGATTTGGCAAGCCGGGCCGGAAACCCTTCATGTGCAACGCGTTACGGGTTGTGACATAGACAAACACACACACACGCGGCTGGCCGTGTCGAGCTGGGCCGTGAGCCCGAGTCCTTGGATACTTTTTTTGCTAAACTTTGTTTTGCTTATTGGCTCTTGGGTTTCCTTTAGTATGATTTTCTCCTTACCGTTTTATTACCATTGGGTTTAGAGTAAATCACAATCTTGTATAACTAAATCATATTTAATACTCATTAAGCCTATTTTCCGTTTTGATTTTGAAGAGTTTCTTTTCTGGCATTCCCTTCTATAATAAGGGGTGGTTCTTCTCTGTAGAGGACACAAAAAAATATATCTTCCGAGCTCTCTTTATATTCTCTGTTACTAGTCGATTTCCAAGGGCATATAGTCGAATGCTGAGATTAGGATAAGGAAAATGCTCCCTTTCTCTTGGAATAGATCGTTGTATCCTGGGGGTGTCCGCCATTAATCCTAAGAGCATCGCGGGTCAAGAAGAACCTATTAGAGACAAATTTCACCTTAAGGACAACATGTTTAACACGTGCCTCGATCTTCTAACAATGATAAGTTTTTTCTGGTTTTGTTTATCTGTTACTGATTTTTACAAATTGGTATCAACATCTGGAAGCTGAATTCTATATATATTCGATAGATTACTATTTCGGATTCTGTTTGCATACAGTATTTGGAAAATAATTTACTTCTTCTGGTCTCAACAAACTCGACTGTATGACCTTGGAAATCGACTAGTAACAGAGAATACAATGAGAGCTTCGAAGATATATTTTTCTATGTATATCAAGGTTTTAATTATCGATGATATTTTGCTGATATTTATCAGTATCAGCACTTGCCGACACATCTATACGGTGTAAGGTATTTTTACATGATATCGGGAGTTATCGCCGAAGTATTGGCGATATCGACTGAAATACGTGACCCAATTTTTTCCCCAAGTTTTTCAGAGGTGCAGCAACATCCATCCGAAAAACAAAAACTCACGGATTGAAATCAGTCCTCAGTCCTTGATTTAGAAGAAGAAAAAAAAGGAAAAAGGGTTGAGACTTGAGAGAGGAGAAAGAAGAAGAACCAAAAAAGAGGGTACATACCTGTGTGAAGTGTCATCGTCGCCATTGCTGTGAGGACTGAGCTGTTGCCTTCGCTGATTGCAAAAGCCCTAGTTCACTAGATGCCAAGGTCGAGCTTATCTCTCTTCCCTTTTCTGAGCTCTGCATGTCGGTTTTTTTTTGGTTATGTTCTGAATTATACGAAAACTTAAAGAGACCCTAACAAGGGTTATGCTAACTTCACTCAGTGTCGCGAACCAAATTACCCCCTAGGAGTTGGGGATACTTTGGCTCGTGATGTGCCGTATCCGATACCAAACCATCCTGTAAAAATATCGAAGGCATAACATAGCGGAAACATAGAAGAGTGTGTAAGCGTAAACTAAATTTTTCTTTTTATACATATGACTGTATTCCAAGTTTTTATAAAGTAACAAAATCTAAAAAGTAAAGTGGACATGCCCACTTTAACAAAATACAAAAAAAAGAAACCTTACAGTCCCTTCACTCAACAATAGTCTAGATAGGGCCACCTATCTAGATCCCTGTCCTCTTGGCTGTAACAGGATAGCCGCTTCTTCTTCTGCGTACTCCTCAATGCATGGCTCTGAGGTTTGGATGTCGAACGGACCTGCTGACTTAAAATGTACAACTGAGAATGGAATACTCAGCAAGCACAAACTACTAGCTAACAATGTTATAATAACAATAATACCACATACAAGTACTTAAAGGAATACTAGTCATAAAATTCATGCTTAAAAACCCATCATAAAAACCTTTCATCAAATCTTATCTTTCAAGGAAAACAAAACCCTTTGTCCATGTCTTATGAGTTCTTATGAATGCTTATGAGTCTTGTGAGTTCTTATTAATTCCTTGTGAGCTTATGAGTTCCTTGTGAGCTTACGAGTTCTTATGAGTTTCTTATGAGCTTATGATCCTTGGAGACTTATGCAAAATCTTAGACATGATCCATGGAGCTTGTGAGTACTTATGAGCCTTATAACCTTGTGACTCTTGTAACCGATCTTAGATTTATGCATTTCTTATGAATTTTTAGAAGCCTTGCGAGACTTATGACCCTTTGAGTTTGTGCACAATCTTAGTCTTGATCCTTGTGAGCATGAGATAACCGATCTTAGAAATACCAAACCAAAGTTTGGCCTTGTCAATGCTTATGCACTTATGCTTCTTCTTATGAATTTTTTCTTGAAAAACCATTCTTATGATTCTTGAAATATCATACTCATGAGAACCTCGGTTATGTAAAACATAGAGTGCATCGAGTGCTTGTGAACATCACAATATACTTAGGAAACTTTAAAAGTTTCATACATGTTCATCTAAGACATATGAACATCATAGTATACTTCGAAAATCTTAAAAACATGAAACATCTTCATTCATGGTATTACATCACAATAATCTCGGCCATTAAGCCTATTTCCTCAACATCATACATACATCACATTTTCTTTAAAGATGATATCCCAAAAATAGATTTATCATTGACCTCACAAAATTCCCCCAATTTAAAACCCTTATTTCTAGGTTAAATCCTAGCAAGATTAGATAATAGGTATATTTACTTATGAAATTACAACAAGCTAGTGAGTAGAGTGTAGTTACTCTTACTCTTGAGAAATCTCCATTAAAAATCCACATTTCATGACTTGGATTATAACAAAGCTAGATAGGAGAGTTTACTTACAAAATCCTATTCAACATCATATATTCAATTCTCTTTTTCAATAGTTGTTCCATAACAAAGCTAGATAGTAGAATGTTCTTACCTTGGAAATGTCAAAACCCCTTTGATCTAAAAGCTTGAGATGGTTGAGAAGCTTGGAGAAGTGAAATCATGCTTGAGGAAGAAGATCTAAGCCTTGAGGAAGAAGATCTAAGCCTTGGGATGCAAGAATCGTGTTCCTCTTGATCTCAAATGAAAACCCATTTTTGGAAACCTAGCTCTCTCCCTTTCCCTCTCAAAATATGTTTCTCAAAGTGTTAAAATCCTTAATCCCACGAAAATTGGGTATTTATAGGGTTAAGGTTGAAAAAATCGCGCTTATACCCTTTTAAAAAACCCATTTTTCGCGTCCTCGCAAACCTACGTCGATGTTTGGGCCAGGCGTCGGTGTCTGGATTACCAACGTCGATGTCTGGGTCGATTTTCGCATTCTGTTTGTCCCAAACATCAATGTGTTGGTTACTGACGTCGACGTTTAGGTGCTTTGACTAGTTTGAGGTTTTTCCGTTTGGTATTTTGACCATAACATTTGACTCGCTTATCGGATTTTGACGATTTAACTTACGTTGGACTCACCATTCAAAGGGGAAAATTTTTGTATCTAATGGACAATCCTAATTTTGAGTTCTTAATTGTCTAAATGGGCTCTAAAGCTGATTACTCTGGAATGGATTTCAGTAGCCCAAAATTTCAGCAGACCCAACTTCGGAAATCCAACATTTAACCTATCTTCGACTAAAAATCTGGAAAAATGATAAACATGAACCTTGAAGAGGGTTTCAATACCTTTCTAATGGTTTAAGAATCATTCGATTCTGATTAACGGTGACAAAACTAGAGTTCTCCAAAGTTGAGGGTATGTTAAGAGATAACCCTTATTAACACGTAGAGTATTTTACTCTTACTCCTTCATCCCAAACACTCAAAAACTTAAGAAAATATTCGTAAGGCTTTAATACATGCCATAACATATCATACACCCGAAATATATCAAAATCATGTTCTCATTATCATTGATAACCTTTCAACGCATTACAATAGGCTTTCAGCCTTAGACACTATTCACAACACTATTCACCATGCCATGCCATTAAGATCCGGGGTTCTACATCCTCCCCTCCTTACATAAATTTCGTCCCCGAAAATAGGACGATACAAGAAAATACAAAGAAGACAACACACGAGTTGAAACTATAAAAACAACTGAGGGCATTTTTCCCTTACTTCGGCTTATCGCTCACATGTGGCTTCTTCCACCGAATGGTGTTGCCGCCTAACGAGAACCAATGGGATGGTCTTGGTTCACAAGACTTGTTTTTAATAATCCAGTATCTGGACCGGTTACTCCACTATAGTGAGATCCTCCTAAATCTCCAAAGGATCGAGATCAATGATATGAGATAGATTCGGGATGTACTTCTGGAGCATGGACATATGAAACATGTGAACCGCTGCCATGTGAGTGGGTAGTGTGACGCCCCGAACCCGTGGCTGGGAAATCAAGTTCCAAGACGCGTGCTCGTTCGTCATAACCACGCATGCGGAAGACTTTACCCGCGAAAATGTGGGGATTTTTCAACTTTTCTGATGAGCTTATGTAAGCGGTAACAACCGGTCATCACAATAACCCATCATAAGCAAATACGTTACCTCACTGGCTACAATAGCCGTTACTTTTGGCGCCACAACTGCGCCGGTACACTTTCAGAATCCATCAAGTCTAACTCCTTGTCAATCGGCAACTGCTTCCAAATCTGAATACATAAAATGAGAGGAGTGAGCTATAGAGGCCAGCAAAATCCACAATCCATCTAGGCTATTTTCCACCTAGTAACAATCATCATCATCAATAACAATATAGTGTTGCAATACAATTCTCATATTATAATAATATATAATCTCGTAATCCGTGACCCGAGGTCACTCAGGGCTATTCACTCTATTTCGAGGTTTCCAACCTCAATTTCCAAGTTCATCCAATCATCATCTACACCACTAGGTTACCATCCCAGACAACCGCTCACACTCTATTATTGAGTCCGTACACTCAATCAACTGGCCTTCACCCGTATTCAACCTGAGTCCGTAGACTCAATATCCAAGTTAGAGTTCGTAGACTCGCTATCCATTTCCAAATCCGTTAACATTAATTTTGTTACCATGGCGTCCCATACCCCCATGATAACTATCGAGATCAACCGGGCTTACACCCAATGAAATCAAACCTTGAATCCTTAGACTTCGTACAACCTTGAGTCCATAGACTCCGTATATAATCCAGGCCTTCACCCGCTAGAACCAACACAATCGTCTGATCTCAGCCACGGTGAGGAACTCTAGCCTCACGGCATCTCTATCAGACAACACAACCATCTGACTCAGCCATGGTGGAGAATTCTATCCTCACAGCATATCTATCAGATTACAGACAACACAACCATCTGACTCATCCATGGTGGGGACCTCTATCCTCACAGCATCTCTATCGGATAACACAACAATCTGACTCAACCACGGTACGGACGACATATCTATCAGAGGCATCACCACCTACTGACTCAGCCTCGGTACGGCATATCTATCAGATAACACAACCATCTGACTCAACCACGGTGGAGACCTTTATCCGCACGGCATATCTATCAGATAACACAACCATCTGACTCAGCCACAGTACGGACGACATATCTATCAGAGGCATCACAGCCTACTGACTCAGCCTCGGTACGGCATATCTATCAGATAACACAACCATCTGACTCAGCCACGGTGGGGACCTCTATCCACACGGCATATCTATCAGATAACACAATCATCTGACTCAGCCACGGTGGGGACTTCTGTCCTCACGGCATATCTATCAGATAACACAACCATCTGACTCAGCCACGGTACGGATGGCATGTCTATCAGAGGCATCATAACCTACTGACTCAGCCTCGGTACGGCATATCTATCAGATAACACAACCATCTGACTCAGCCACGGTGGGGACTTCCATCCTCACGACATATCTATCAGATAACACAACCATCTGACTCAGCCACGGTACGGACGGCATATCTATCAGAGGCATCACAGCCTACTGACTCAGCCTCGGTACGGCATATCTATCAGATAACACAACCATCTGACTCAGCCACGGTGGGGACCTTTATCCACACGGCATATCTATCAGATAACACAATCATCTGACTTAGCCACGGTACGGACGACATATCTATCAGAGGCATCACAGCCTACTGACTCAGCCTCGGTACGGCATATCTATCAGATAACACAACCATCTGACTCAGCCACGGTGGGGACCTTTATCCACACGGCATATCTATCAGATAACACAACCATCTGACTCAGCCACGATACGGACGGCATATCTATCAGAGGCATCACAGCCTACTGACTCAGCCTCGGTACGGCATATCTATCAGATAACACAACCATCTGACTCAGCCGCGGTACGGACGACATATCTATCAGAGGCATCACAACCTACTGACTCAGCCTCGGTACGGCATATCTATCAGATAACACAACCATCTGACTCAGCCACGGTGGGGACCTCTATCCACACGACATATCTATCAGATAACACAATCATCTGACTCAGCCACGGTGGGGACTTCTGTCCTCACGGCATATCTATCAGATAACACAATCATCTGACTCAGCCACGGTGGGGACTTCTGTCCTCACGGCATATCTATCAGATAACACAACCATCTGACTCAGCCACGGTACGGATGGCATGTCTATCAGAGGCATCATAACCTACTGACTCAGCCTCGGTACGGCATATCTATCAGATAACACAACCATCTGACTCAGCCACGGTGGGGACTTCCATCCTCACGATATCTATCAGATAACACAACCATCTGACTCAGCCACGGTACGGACGGCATATCTATCAGAGGCATCACAGCCTACTGACTCAGCCTCGGTACGGCATATCTATCAGATAACACAACCATCTGACTCAGCCACGGTGGGGACCTTTATCCACACGGCATATCTATCAGATAACACAATCATCTGACTTAGCCACGGTACGGACGACATATCTATCAGAGGCATCACAGCCTACTGACTCTGCCTCGGTACGGCATATCTATCAGATAACACAACCATCTGACTCAGCCACGGTGGGGACCTTTATCCACACGACATATCTATCAGATAACACAACCATCTGACTCAGCCACGATACGGACGGCATATCTATCAGAGGCATCACAGCCTACTGACTCAGCCTCGGTACGGCATATCTATCAGATAACACAACCATTTGACTCAGCCGCGGTACGGACGACATATCTATCAGAGGTATCACAACCTACTGACTCAGCCTCGGTAAGGCATATCTATCAGATAACACAACCATCTGACTCAGCCACGGTGGGGACTTCCATCCTCACGGCATATCTATCGGATAACACAATCATCTGACTCAGCCACGGTGGGGACTTCTGTCCTCACGGCATATCTATCAGATAACACAACCATCTGACTCAGCCACGGTACGGATGGCATATCTATCAGAGGCATCATAACCTACTGACTCAGCCTCGGTACGGCATATCTATCAGATAACACAACCATCTGACTCAGCCACGGTGGGGACTTCCATCCTCACGGCATATCTATCAGATAACACAACCATCTGACTCAGCCACGGTACGGACGACATATCTATCAGAGGCATCACAACCTACTGACTCAGCCTCGGTACGGCATATCTATCAGATAACACAACCATCTGACTCAGCCACGGTACGGACGGCATATCTATCAGAGGCATCACAGCCTACTGACTCAGCCTCGGTACGGCATATCTATCAGATAACACGACCATCTGACTCAGCCACGGTGGGGACCTCTATCCACACGACATATCTATCAGATAACACAATCATCTGACTCAGCCACGGTGGGGACTTCTGTCCTCACGGCATATCTATCAGATAACATAACAATCTGTTCTCCCCTGACCTAGTCAAAGAGGATCTATGGATATCAAATCCACCCACTCCCGACTATCAATCACGGTGGATTATACTTTAACCCTGATTAGGTTTTCTAACCACAAATTAACCCCAGTTAACCCAAGCCTCGCTTGGTTAACTGAAATACTCGAACCTCGCGCCCGTGAACCAAATCCGGTAACACACCGTCCCGTTAGGGAACGCTTCCAGGCTAATGGATGTGTCTATAGCCTTATACGACTTGCAAAACAACTTTTCGACACCCAGGGTGACGATACAATTTACCCGGGACCCGATCTAGGCTCCTCGAATGTCCACATAACATCACAACATCGCATAGGGGTTTCTGACCCTTTTCCCATCCACGCCTTTTACGCAGTGAGTCTAAATCCGGGGTTTTGAGACCCGAGACCGAGGGTTACACCCCTCTACTCATTTTTCACGCACAACCACCTTCCTATAACATATCCACGGGGTCTCAGACCCTTTTCCATCAACGCGCATACATTTCACATAAAGAATATACCAAATAACAGGGAAAAGAGGAGATGGAAAGGGGTTTTTACCTCTTTTGCGCTTTTCGAGACGTCTAGGGGCAAAACGGGCACTGCCAACACATTCGGGAAAAAGATCAACGCCCAAAGTGAAGCTCCTCGCCTTCAAACCTGATTTTCCACAAATTTAACAAATACTTAACTAATCAACCTCAGTTAAGCACCCATAAACGTATAATTTTATTCTATTAAAATTCCGGGTCGTTACAGGTAGAACAACCCGATAAGCGACCTCACTAACTCGGGTGATGATCTCAAACGGACCCACATATCTCGGGCTGAGCTGGTCTCTCTTGCCAAATCTTATAACACCCTTTGTCGGCGAAACCTTAACAAACACAAAATCGCCAACACTAAACTCAAGATCTCGCCTACGGGTGTCGGCATAGCTCTTCTGCTTATCCTGAGCCGTCTTCAACCTCTCCCTGATGGTCTTGACACCCTATCGGCGGCCTGCTCGATCAACTCGGGACCCAATACTTTCCTCCCCTAAACTTCATCCCAGTATAGAGGAGACTTGCAACTTCGCCCATACAACGCCTCGAAAGGTGCCATTAGGATGCTCGCCTGATAATTGTTATTGTAGGCGAACTCAACCAACGGCAAGTGATCCTCCCAACTGCCTTTGAAGTCCAACATGCAAGCTCGGAGCATGTTCTCTATAATCTGGTTCACCCTCTCAGTCTGCCCATCTGTCTGAGGATGAAAGGCGATGTTAAAGTCCAAACGGGAACCCATAGCGCTCTGAAAACTTTTTTAGAATCTAGAAGTGAATCTTGGATCCTTGTCTAAAACAATACTCACTGGAACCCCATGCAACCAAACCACTTCTTTGATGTACAATGCAACAAGCTGGTTCACATTAAACGTGTCTGATAAGGCAAGAAATAGGCGGACTTCGTTAAACGGTCAACCACCACCCAAATGATATCGGAGTTCTTCACCGTCCTTGGCAACCCAACAATGAAATCCATAAAGATGTTCTCCCATTTGCACTCGGGAATAAGAAAGGATTGCAAAAGACTTGTTGGCTTCATATGCTCGGTCTTCACTTGTTGGCACACTAAGCATCTCGACACATACTCTGCGACTTCCCTCTTCATGGTCCACCACCAATAGTGTCTCTTCAGGTTCTGGTACATCTTCGTACCACCAGGATGCACAGTGTACTTAGATTGGTGAGTTTCATCTAAAATCTCGCTTCTCAACTCTGCATCTGCAAGAACACATAACCTTACCTTAAATGTGATTACTCCATTACCATTCAAAGAGAATTCATCACTCCCATTGCTAACTGCCTTATCTTTGTAAGCAATTAGCTCTGCATCCGAACCCTGCAACTCTTGGATCCGAACTTGGATATAAGGCTTGATCGTAAGATTAGCCATGATTGGCCCAAAGGGTGGAATGCTGAAACTGGTATCAAGGTTCACCATGACCTTTAACATCTTCCACTCGCAAACCATCATGTAGGCTACAAGTCCAGGAGGCTTCTTGCTCAGAGCATTTGCCACCACGTTGCCCTTACCAGGGTGGTATGAATGGAGCACTCGTAGTCTTTCAGGAACTCCATCCAACAACGCTACCTCATGTTCAACTCCTTTTGGGAAAACAGATATTTTAAGTTCTTGTGATCCGTGAATACATCAATCTGTTCCCCATAGAGATAGTGCCGCCAAATCTTTAATGCAAATACAACCACGGCAAGCTCCAAATCGCGTAGGATAGTTCCTCTCATTGTCTTTCGGTTGTCAGGAAGCATACCGTGTTGCATTAAAACACTTCCTAAACCAGCGTGCGAGGTGTCATTGTAAACCACGAAACCGCCACCCCCAGATGATACTGTGAGAACGGGGGCCGTAGTAAGCTGCTTCTTCAACTCAGTGAAGCTCGCTTCTCATTTGTCGCTTCAAGCAAACTTAGCATTTTTCCACTTCAAATACGTGAGCGGTGCTGCTTAGCTGGAGAACCTCTCTCCCAGCTCATCACTGCTTCTCTCTTTGCTGGATCGATTGATATACCATTTGCAGACACAACGTGGTCAAGGAATGCCACATTTTCAAACCAAAACTCACACTTGCTCAACTTAGCATATAGACTATGCTCCCTAAGAGTCAAGTGTAAGGCGAAGGTCTCGATCATAATCCTCCTTTGTCTGAGAATACACCAGGATGTTGTCGACGAAAACAATGACGCATCGATCGAGAAAAGGTCTAAACACCTGGTTCATAAGATCCATAAAAGCAGCCGGCGCGTTTGTCAGACCAAAAGGAATGACTAGGAACTCATAATACCCGTACCAAGTCTTAAAGGTAGTTTTGGGAACGTTTTCGGCCTTGATCTTCAACTGATGATACCTTGATCGCAGATCAATTTTGGAGAAGAACCTTGCTCCCCTTCAGTTGATCAAACAAATCGTCTATCCGAGGCAACGGATAATGGTTCTTAATCGTGACCTTATTCAGCTGCTTGTAGTCGATGCACATCCTCGACCCATCCTTCTTTACGAAGAGCACTGGAGCTCCAAATGATGACACACTCGGTCGGATGAAACTGAGCTGTTGCAGCTCTTCTATCTGCTCCTTCAACTCCTTAAGTTCAACTGGGGCCATCTTGTATGGAGCCCTATAAATCAGAGCAGTACCTGGAGCAAGCTCTATAGCAAATTCTATCTCCCTATCTGGAGGTAATCCCGTCATGTCCTCGGGAAATACATCCAAATACTCACTCACAACCGGGATGGCTGAGTCTCGTGCCTCCGGATTTGAAAGACTGAGAGCTACAAAATGGGGGCTATGTCTCTCATTCGTAGCCCTCGAAAGTGAAACGGTTTAACACCCTTCGGCTTGAAATCCACCCTCTCCTTGAAGCAAGTCACGTGCCCGTGGAGTGCGGAGAGCCAATCCATCTTGAGAATGACATCAAAGTCTAGGTCTTAGAACTCAAGGATGATTAGATCGACCGACAACTCATGCTTCTCAACTTGGACTATACAATCCCGGTATCCTCGATCTGTATCAACTGACTTACCAAGCGGTGTTGAAATGGTCAACTCCTGACGTAGACGACTTGGCTCAAAAGAGAAGCCTTTGGCGAAACTAGGTGACACATAGGAATGTCGATCCCGTGTCGATCAACACACGAGCTAGACACTCGTTCACTAGGAAAGTGCTTGTGCATTATAATTAACTAAAGTCAATACTTTCCAAAACAGACAGAGTATAGGTAGCATGATATACACGTTAGCAGACATATACAATATAGTACCTATCAATTCATACATGAAGAATTTACGAATTTAGCGTACCTTGTACAACATCGTCTGATGCTTGTGCGTCCCGTTCTGTCAAGGCAAAGACCTAGCCCCGGTTTGCCTGGCGAGGCGGGGGTGTGGGTCGTGAGGGTCTAGCGGGAGAAGCCTGTGAAGACCTCTGCTGAGAAGTCTGCCGCACTGAGGGCCTGCTCCCTTGAGGTTGAACCCGCGACTGTTGGCATGGGCAATCTATAATCATGTGGCCCTGCTTGCCACAATGGAAACACCCACCCGATGCTCTCTGACACTCTCCAGCCGAGTGTCTCCGGCCACAATAATCGCACTCCTCAAAAGATGATGAGGATACAGGCGGCACATATCTGGTGCCCTGAGAAAAAATGGGGCGAGGTGCCTGCGAAGTAGTCGGACGAGGCTCTGGTGGTGCAAAAGGAGGCTTCTGTGTCTGTGTAGGCCTAGGAGCTAGGTATGGGAAAATCCTGGCCCTCTTCTTCGGTGGTGCTGAGCCACTGGGTTGACCCCTATGCATTACTCTCCTGAAGCCGCTCTCTCTCCTAAGAAACTCCTCTGAGTTCCTCTAGGCTATCTTCGCCTTCCCACGATCTCCCTCCAAGACTCCACCTGAAGTATAGAGACTCGGTCTTTGATAAAGGCTTTCAGCCCATTCTCAAACTTCCTGACTCGCATCTCCTTTGCCGTGATTAGGTGTGGTGTGAATCGTGACAATTCAATAAACTTGGCCTCATACTCGGCCACGCTCATCTCTCCTTGTACTACAGACATGAACTCCATCTCTTTCTGTTGTCTGACAATTTTGGGGAAATACTGTCCACAGAAAACATCAAAGAACTCTCCCCAAGACCATGGCTCCCCTACCCTAGCAGTGTCTCTCTGCCTTAGTGCAATTCTCCAGCAATGATCGACTTCCCCTTCCATCATGAAGGCAGCCCAGTCTACTCTCTGCTCATCGGTGCAACGAAGAGCACAAAAGATCTTCTCTAGTTGCATAATCCACGCCTCTGCATGAGGTAATCGATCTTAGAAATACCAAACCAAAGTTTGGCCTTGTTAATGCTTATGCACTTATGCTTCTTCTTATGAATTTTTCCTTGAAAAACCTTTCTTATGATTCTTGAAATACCATGCTTATGAGAAAACTTCGGTTATGTAAAACATAGAGTGCGTGGAGTGCTTGTGAGCATCACAATATACTTAGGAAACTTTAAACATTTCATACATGTTCATCTAAGACATATTAACATCATAGTATACTTGGAAAATCTTAAAAACATGGAATATCTTCATTCATGACATTACATCACAATAATCTTGACCATTAAGCCTATTTCTTCAACATCATACCTACATCACATTTTCTTTAAAGATAATATCCTAAAAATAGATTTATCATTGACCTTGAGAAAATTCCCCAATTTAAAACCCTTATTTCTAGGTTGAATCCTAGCAAGATTAGATAATAGGTATATTTACTTATGAAATTATAACAAGCTAGTTAGTAGAGTGTAGTTATACTCTTACTCTTGAGAAATCTCCATTAAAAATCCACATTCCATGACTTAGATTATAACAAAGCTAGATAGGAGAGTGTACTTACAAAATCCTATTCAACATCATACATTCAATCCTCTTTTTCAATAGTTCCATAACAAAGCTAGATAGTAGAATGTTCATACATTCGAAATGTCAAAACCCCTTTGATCTAAAAGCTTGAGATGGTTGAGAAGCTCGGAGAAGTGAAATCGTGCTTGAGGAAGAAGATCCAAGTCTTGGGATGCAAGAATTGTTCTCCTCTTCATCTCAAATGAAAACCCCTTTTTGGAAACCTAGCTCTCTCCCTTTTCCTCTCAAAATGTGTTTCTCAAAGTGTTAAAACTCTTAATCCCACAAAAATTGGGTATTTATAGGGTTAGGGTTGAAAAAATCATGCTTATACCCTTTAAAAAACCCATTTTTTGCGTCCCTGCAAGCCCACGTCGATGTTTGGGCCAGACGTCGACGTTTGGGTCGATTTTCGCTTTCTGTTTGTACCAAATGTAGACGTTTTGGTTACTGACATCAACGTTTGGGTGCTCTGATTGGTTTGAGGTTTTTCCGCTTTGGTATTTTGACTATAAATTTTGACTTGCGTATCGGATTTTGACGATTCAACTTGCGTTAGACTCATCATTCAAAGGGAAAATTTTTTGTGTCTAATTGACAAATCCTAATTCTGAGCTCTTAATTGTCTAAATGACTCTAAAGTTGACTGGTCTAGAATGGATTTCAGCAGCCCAGAATTTCAGCAGACCTGACTTCGGAAACCCAACATTTAACTTATCTTCGACTAAAAATCTGGAAAAATGATAAACATGAACCTCGAAGAGGGTTTCAATACCTTTCTAATGGTTCAAGAACCATTCGATTCCAATCAACGGTGACAAAACTAGAGTTCCCCAAAGTTGAGGATATGTTAAGACGTAACCCTTGTTGACACTTAAGAGTATTTTATATTCTTACTCCTTCATCCCAAACACCTAAAAACTTAAGAAAATATTCTTAAGACTTTAATACATGCCATAACACATCATACACTCGAAATATATCAAAACCATGTTCTCATTATCATTGATAACCTTTCAACGCATTATAATAGGCTTTAAGCCTTAGACACTATTCACAACATTATTCACCATGCCATGCCATCAAGATCCGGGGTTCTACACTCTGACCTCTGTTACTTTTATTAAAACCTTTTAGTGTTTTAAACCCTAACAAGGTCAAGGGTAATCTTAACTTCACTCTCTGTTACTAATATTCTCTTTTAATAGTTTTTAGTAATTTTTAAAAATAAATAATTTTTTTGTAATATTTTATAAATTAAAAATTATTTATAGATAATAAGATTATGCATATAAGAGCTTTTTAGTAATATTAAAAAAGAAATTCTTTATAATATTTTATAAATTTAAAATTATTTATAAGTAATAAGATTTATGCCCATAGGGGCTTTTAGTAATATTAAAAAATTAATAATTTCTTAATAATATTTGATAAATTCAAAATTATTTATATGTAATAAGATTATGCTCATAAGGGCTTTTTAAAAATAAACAAAATATTCTAACACTTTGACTAATCAGTAATCACTCAACTATAATTTATAAATTAACATACTATTTTTAGTACAAAAATTTATAAGTTAAAGTGTTAACTTATAAATTTATAAGTATTTATAAATAATAAGATTATGCCCATAAGGGCTTTTTAGTAATGTTAAAAAATTAATAATTTCTTAATAATATTTTATAAATTCAAAATTATTTATATGTAATAAGATTATGCTCATAAGGGCTTTTTAAAAATAAACAAAATATACTAGCACTTTGACTAATCAGTAATCACTTAGTTATAATTTATAAATTGATATACTATTTAACATACTATTTTTAGTACAAAAATTTGTAAGTTAAAGTGTTAACTTATAAATTTATCAGTTAACATAATATTTTAGTACATAATTTAAATATATATATATATATTTCTAAAAATAATGTGCTGTATAAAAAATTATATTATATGAAAAAAATTAATATGTTAAGAACTAATATTGATTTATTATATACCCAATTTAATGTATGTTTGTATTATTATGAATTTATGATTGATTGTGAAACGAATGAAACATGAATCAATCATACATTATCGTCGCTCGTCAGTGCATATCTTTACTCTCTTCTCGTTGCATATTTTATGTATATTAATTTTTTTTAAATGTTTTTATTGTGAAAGGTGTATTAATATCTATTTTAATATTTCCTGAAGTTTCATTGCAAAATTTCATATTTTGCCCATTTTTTTTTGTCATTTTTCCAAAACAATATATCTTTTTTCCGTTGCTCGACATGTCAAGCCATATTGACATTTTTGAACCTTGCTTGATATAGAAGGGAATGCAATAAAAGAAACTCTTGAAAATCAAAACGGAAAATAGGCTTAATGAGTATTAAATATAATTTAGTTAATACAAGATTGTGGTTTACTCTAAATCCAACGGTAAGGAGAAAAATCATAGTAAAGGAACCCAAGAGCCAATAAGCAAAACAAAGTATAGCAAAAAAGTATCCAAGGACTCGCGTGCGCGGCTCAGCCTAGATCGGCACGACATAGCCGGCCGCACGCGAGTATGTCTTTGATATATCATGCAGGATGCGACCCGCAACACGTCGCACATGAAGGGTTTTCGGCCCGGCTTGCCAAATCCCCATTGGGAACCGTTTGGCCACCCCTTAGGCCTCACACATGCGTGAGGGCTTAGCTCACTCATTTGCTATTACCCATGTATGAAAGTGTTAGAAGCTCCTTTCCAACTTTCTCTCGACCTGATGTGGGACTAAAGGTATATAGCAAAATTTTGTTTTAAACTCAAGACCACAACACACACTCACGTTCACTGTTTACCAATAGTGAGATACAAATACAACAATACCCTTCATAAAACATAATTTTGAAATAAATAATTAAAGCGGATATAATTACAGAGCTACTGTGAATAGGCTAAGGTGTCTTTTGGACTTGAACCTTTACTTAGTGTTGATATGTCGAATCTATGAAGAGATTGGTAAACTGAGTCTTGAACCAATATGAAAAAGGGATTCATCCTTCTTCTACAGGTTCAAACTCATCCTTCGATCAAGGGACAACATTGAGGCTGTTGCTCTCATTTGATGGAACCACAACTATAAATAAAGGAAACACTCATATTGATGGAGCATTAATATCCATGAAATCAAATTAAAACCCAAATTCTACAATCCCTACAAGAAATTAAAGATGTAATAGGGAACCTGTATTCTACAAGTAATCAGTCATCGAGATCAGGATCATCTTTGAAATCTTGGAGCTCTTCTTTGGTTTTGTCATCGATCCAATCCGTGTCTTTGGGTTTCGAATCTTCGTCTTGAGAGGGTGTAAAGGAAGGGGGCTTGAAAAGAGCGGGCTTTGGAGGTAGATTACCTAGTTTTCTTTGTATATCATCCCATTACGTTGTTCCTTCGATGTCCTTGAGAAGTGTACAGTTGGTCCAGTCGGTGTCGCAACAATGGCAAAAGGAACATAGCGGCAGAGGCAGAAGGGTTTTGTTTGAAGTTAGGGTTCCTATAGGTACATATACACTAAATATATATTATATTAAGAGTGGGTCTATGGCTACTCCCAGATATACTCCCTATTCCTAACCGTTTATAACCAACCACTAAGGGCTAGGATTTGAGTTGACTTATTTTGTCTTTTCTAATGCCACATCAGCTCTAATCCTAACTGTTTAATAATTGAGATAAACGGTTAGGAATTGCACGTATATTTGGGAGTACACTTTAGGAGTATCCCTAGACTAATTCTTATATTAATATTATTAATCTATATTATATGTAAAGCCAAGTTGAGCTTCGAGTTGAATTGATCAGGAATTGGCTCAAGCTCGGCTTGATTCAAATTTCGAGCTCAACTACAAGATCGACTCTACTGATAAAAACACAAAGCTACAAGCTTAACTTGGCTTGATCGAGCCTAATATCTTTGATTGAACTTGACTTGATCGGGCCGATCGTATGTACCTTGGCTTGGGTATATCCGTAGGTGTCAGTTGAGTGCCAACTGGTAGCTTTTGGAGCAGCAAGCCTAGAATGCCAAATGAGCTAAAATGAATGTGTATTAACGCAATTTGTTAGGTCTTAGAATGAATCTTCATATTATAATATATTGCTCAGTAACTAGTAACTATCATTTGAACCAATAAAAAAGTCATGTAGTGATAAAAAGAAACTTCTACAGCTATCTCAAAGATGATTAATTTAAAAAAGATTTTGTGGCTCGAATGCAGTTCGTTGCACCCATACTCCCCCTATCTCTTCTCCCTTTTTTTTTGTTATAGGGATCGGTAATTCTTCCCAGTTTTTATATTTTTTCCTGTTAAAAATAAATGAATTATGGTTCTTCCTCTCTTTCTAGGGCTGTCAATTGGCAGGGCTTAGGCTGGGTTAGTGTTTGTCTAGGCCTAGCTCTCATTTGTAAAGGTCTGGCCCAAGCCCTCGGAGGGGCGACGGGTGAGCCTAGGCTTTTGTTTTGGTGAGGATCTGATTAGCAGTTTCCTTTCCTGTTGGAGAGAGAGAGATCACTGATCAAAGATGAAATGAAATGATATGGGCTGTCGATGGTGGTCTTTAAGTAGGGGGTATGGTAGTAAAATTTCTACTATTATTAAAGGGGCATACCAATAGTTTCAGATGTTAAACTCAACTATATATATATATATATATATATATATATACTATTTTATTTATTACCCAATCCTGGCCATCATGTTAGCCGGCTTAGATTTTTTGGGCCCAACTCGGCTTGCAGGCTTTGTGTTAAAATAAGTCATCGATTTTGTGGGCCTAGGAGGGCTGGGCCGGGCCGGGCCGGGCCAGGTATCAGAGGGTCAGATTGACAGCTCTACCCCCTTCCCTACCGTCTTCTCTTATCTAATTGTGAGAGCTGGAAATAATTTGTTAAAATTTACACTAATTATATGTAGTTGTGTACTTTTTTTGTATAATATACACTAAAGCTTATGAGTATTAGACGTGTCCGTGCCCCAATACATATATCATCTGATATGAGTCACAACAGCTGTGTCAGAGGCATGTCCTTGTCCACACGTTTCGACATGGGATATGTTGTCTTAAAGAATCCGCACAACATAGGATGTCAGCAATAGTCCAAAAAATCTTCTTTATCTTTGATGGTTAGAATTGTTGTATTGGGTTGATCTTTTGGGTTGAAGAAATCTCTTATTTGGGGCCCAACGATTGGAAGGTCCTGCTCAATGGGTATGTGCATCATGTCCAGAACAAGGAGGCCTCCCTTTTATACGAGCAGTCATGGTTACATGATATGCTTTTCCTATCAAAAATATAAAAGGAAAATATAAATACACAAGACATATGCTTTCATTCAGGATACTCGTTGGGAAACGACTTAACCTTCCTAATGTCTTGTTTTTTTCCTCGCAGACTTTGAATATTCAACCCGAGGATGAGAAGAAAAACCTAACTTTCATTCCTTTGGCACCAGCATGCGTGGTAAGTACTAGCTTATCCTGGCCACAAGTTTTTATTATTCCTTTTAATATATTTATTTGTTGCTGCTACTCTGCTGCTGCTGCTGCTGGGTTGAAAAATTTATGCCTAATAACACTATCATTTGGTGAGTTTCAGGTTATCCGAGTGCTTGCTCCCGTATATGCTGCTCATCTTCCCTATGGTCCCCTCCCATGGAGGCTTCTTTGGATCTTCCTCTTGTCAGCCATGACCTATATCATGCTTGCAAGCCTGAAGGTGATGATCGGCATGGGCCTACAGAAACATGCCACTTGGTATGTCAATAGGTGCCTAAAGAGAAAACACCACCTTCACTCGGACTAACTTAAAGAAAAAAGAGAGGGAGATAATAAGAACAGTGCTCAGCTGCTTAAGTAGGGCCGGATCTACTTCACCCCCGACCGAATAAAGGCCTCCGTCAGTCTTGTAGTGGAAATTATTGCTAGAATGGTGAGGTTAAGCACATCTCGTGTCTCTGACCAACTGCTGGATGCACGTATGACCAACTGCTCGATGCCAATGCTGAAGTGATCTAGTCTGGTCCGATATTTTGGGTTTCATATGAATCTTTCTTACAGTTTTGCTACAAAAAATGGGTAAGCTGCTGATTCTGGCATGTCACTGAATACAGCGATGTCATAAGTCTGCTAGCTCAGCCAAAACAAACCATGTTAAGTGTTCCTCACTTTTCTTAAGAGTCTGGACAGTTGTGCGAAATAGCACTGAGTTATGCAAAAGAGTTAACTGACCGTCCATGCTTTTGTAACATGCACAAAACCATAAGATCTCAGTGGTGGGACACCTGTCCACCGATCCGTACTGTTTAAAATCTGAGCTGCCTCTGGAATGGCTGCAGACGGGAAGTGACACCATCAACACTACTGTAACTACCAAGTCGGCCTTGGATCCTGACTGGGAAATGAGAAAATGGGGATTCTTATTTGGATAATTAGCAATTTAGGATGATCATCCAAACAGTTCTTTTTGTCACGACCACCATGATTTTGGGCCCTTGTCCATAAGTTTTAGTTACAGAGTACCAGAATCACTTCGGTTAGAATTGGACTAGAATATCCAGCTTTATGATAAAAAATGTCGTGTTCAGAATTCTCTGACGAAGCTTGAGGCTGTTGAACCAGGAAACCTGTTAGTAGGGTTGAGTTCTCCTGGCAATCCAATGCGACACAAGCACCACCACATAAAAATGGAGTCGGTCTATGGGTACTCCTAAATATACTTCTACGGGTACTCCTAAATATACTCCCAAATCTACTCCCTAATCTTCACCGTTTATAACTAACCACTAAAGGCTAGGATTTGAGTTTGCTTATTGTCTTTTCTAATGCCACATCAGCTTTAACTTTTAACTGTTTAATAACTGAGATAATCGGTTTGTTTAATAACTGAGATAATCGGTTAGGATTTGGGAGTATATTTGGGAGTACACCTTGGGAGTATCCCTAGACTAATTCCATATCAATGATGCATACCTATCTAGTTTGGTTTTCTCGAAGAGGTACTGTAAGGTTAAAGGACTTTGTGATTCCAATGTTATCAACCACTAGCCCTCAACTACTAATAGAAGGTAAATGATATGAGAAGCTAAAAAAAAAAATGCCAGACGGAGTTTTTTGTAATGATTTAGAGCCTTTATATAAGAGGGAGTGTTGATAAAATTACTTAACATACCTTCAAAATCAAAACTTTTTCAGGGTATATATAATACATTTTAAGAAATTAATTTTAATAAACATATTAAATACAGCAATAACCATGCATCTATTTTATAATATATTTTACCATATGAAATACCTAATGGAGAGTAGGGCCTAGGATGGCAAATGGCTTTGCATTTTTGGGCTTTGCCCAATCCTCAGGTCTTAAAGAGGGCAGGACTTTTGGAAGTCTGGGCTGGGCAACTTCATTAGAGGGGCATTTTGACAGGCCTACTAACTACTGAAAATAAAATAAAATTATATAGACGAGTTCAAAAACTTGATTTTATCTATTTTTCCAAAATATCCCTAGGCATGGTTTTGGAGCTCCGAATATCTTTTTGCACCACATCTCTCCATATAGAAACATTAAAAAAAAAAAAATTCATTTGATCCGTCTTATGAAATATACACAAATGCTCTAAAAAAAAGTAGTATAGGCATATCACCCTTTGGATTCAGATCTTTCTCGATCAATCCGATGTTGGTTTGATTAAATAAATGGTAGATCAAATTTTGTTGAAACTAAAGAAGATTGACAAATAGGTTTGAATCCAATAAGGACCTCTCCATTGAAATGATTTATTTACGGTATAGTACCTTTAAATCTTTACTATCGGGCAGTTAAAAACGTTTATTTAATTTTATAATAATAAACAAGATTAACCTTACACTTATCTTCTCTATTATATAATAAGAATGATAACATTACCCTTATATCTTCATTCTCTTTATTATTATACACTATTGACAAAATTACCCTTAGAGAATAGGTGCCTTAAAAATGATGATTGAATTTTGTCATTATTGACAAAATTACTCTTACACTTATATTATTTGATATTATAATGAGAATGATAAAAGCTTCTATTTTATGGCCATCTCTCCTATTATAATTACTATTGACAAAATTTTCCCGAATATGATCCATGAAAATGTTGATTGAATTTTGTTAGTATTGACAAAATTATCCTTACACTTATCTTCTCCATTATTATTATTATGAAATGAAAAAAAATTGTCATTCCACTTATATCTTTATTATTATAATATCAATTGACAAAATTACTTATCTACTATTATAATAGGAATGACAAAATTACCCTTATACTTATATCTTCTGTATTTCTATTATTGTAATGAGAATAAAGCATTTATAAACACTGAGGCTTCGTTCTTTTGGTGGAGCTTTTAAAAGTTCAGAACATTAATTTTTTTGAACAAGAGGTAAGAGTCTGGGAGGAGAGGGGAGAGGGTTTCTAACTCTTTTACACCATGGTATCTCGGATTTATCGGGTTCAATTTAATTAGAAGTTTCACATGTATGGAACTTAAAAATTCTGAAATTTTTTGTGGAACGTGAAAGTTCCATATTTGTAGAACTTTTGCACTTCATGGAATAATATATGCACTTTCTTCTTTTTGCCTTTTTCAAAGCTTCATTTTCTTCTAAAAGATTTTCTTTTTCCTTTTTTAAGAATTCATTTTTGTTTATAAGAGAAGAATTGACTATGATTGATTATGGTTTGATGTAATGCTTTATGATATGGTTTGAGAAGATGATAATTTGAATGATTTGAATTGATGTTTTGAAATTTGTTATTGATTATTGAATATATATATATTTGGATGTTAAAATAGATAAATCTTATGTGATTATGATATATGATTTGTTATGAATGATTAATGATTGATGTTTGGAATGTTTGATGTATGAATGCTTGAAATGATCATTACTTGACATTTTTTGATGTTTTGATGATATGATTGATTGTAATGCCCATATATATATACTTTGCTTAAAATATGTGATAAATAATGTATTGATTTTATTGGTATCATATTTAAAATACTTGAATTGCTATGTTTGTTAAATTTATATGCTTTTTGATATTGCCAATGAGGAGAAATATGATAATGAAATGAATTATCTAAACCCTTGAAATTATTGGAATATTGTTTAAATTAAATATTCAAATTGATTTCAAAATGCTTGTAATGACTAATTAAATCAATTATAAATGTTATGAAATTAGTGAATGGTTTATCTAAACTATATGCAAATGAATTGAATTCAAATCTTATTTTAATGCATATGTTTAGGGGGAGCTGGCCTAAAAAATTAATTGAATTTATATATTGAGGTTATATATTAAGGGGGAGCTTATTTCCATTCTATTCCATTATTATGTCATCATAAAAAAAATAGGAGAAATTGTTAGCCTTTAGGTTTTTAACCTAAGGTAACATCATTAATTTTGATGATAACACAATAATGTAATGTCATTGTGTTACTAATGTCTCGTTTGAGTTTATATAAAAATCAGAATACCAAGAGCATTAGAAAAGTCATTCAAGAAAAAAACATGAAAATGACAACATACTTGAACGGAATTCAACATCTAGTCTAGCAAGTCAAATTGGATCAAGATGAAGTTATTGACGATCATACCCAAAGTTCAAGTCGGATCATGAATAAGAAATTGATTGATCAAGAAGCTTAAAGATGAAATCCAAGAAGATGATCAATATCAAGTTGAAGAATGAAGACTCTAGGAAGGTTTATATTTTTTATTTTTAGTTTGAGAGAGTTTAGGACTTGTGTAAAAGCCATCAAAGTTTTGATTGTTTGAATGCTCAAAGCCTACAATGACCATAGCTTTCTAAGGCCCTAGGACATCAATTTGAAAGACAAAAAATATGATAAAGATGAGCTAAAAGATCAAGGAAATCATGTTCATCATTTAGATCTATTTTAGATGAGATTACAGAGAAATCATAGTGATCTCGTCAACAAAATTACAAGGCATCTGTGATTTTGGCGACAAACTGGCTGCAGAGCTACTGTTTTAAACTCTGTTACAATCTCATTGACGAATTGAGATTGTCTTCTCAATCTCGTCGATGAAATCATGCGGGACGCAGATAAAGCCTGTAGCGGCTAGTTTTAAACGGTCATATCATTAAAAATTCTATAAAATAGAATGTTTTATAAATAAAATCTAGTAGATTTAAGAACTCCAATACTTCAAATCATTCAATCAATTACTCCAAAGCTTAGATTTCAAAATCTATTGAGTAAACCTTTGAATCCCATAAAGAGTCCGAAATTGAGCTATTCAACTCCATTATTTGAGAGACTCTTAGTGAGTTTGAAAGTGATCATCCAACTTGTGTAAATGAGCATTTCATAATTGTAAAACAATTTTCAACAAGTGTGAGAAAATCAAGAATCGGTGGATTCTTGTCCATAAAACGGGGAGCTTTGTAAATGTTTGGTCTCTACCCGTAAAGTAGACAGTAAAGAGGGGATTCTCTTACATTGTAAAGGCTTGATCTTCACCTGCAAAAAGATTGGCGATTGAGTAAATCATGGGAAATCCTCTAGCGGATATAGCTTGAGTCGAGGATGTAGGCTGGATTGCTGAACCTCGTGAACAAACACTTTGTGTTTGCATCTCTCTATCTCTTCCCTTTATTTACTGTTTTGATTGCTTGTGTAGAATTACATAAATTCTATTTCTTTTTAATTTGTTAAATTTGAAATTCCTCTTAAGGAAATAGGATAAAGTTTTAAATTTTCATAGACCCTATTCACCCCCCCTCTAGGGTCCTAACCTTGGGCAACATATAGTTCTAGACATTAAGTAAAATTAGGTGTGAAACAATAAAAGTTTTAGACTTTAAAAGTTCCACCAAAAGAACAGACCCTGATTGAACAAATTGCCACACTCTTATATTTTTAATATCATGTTGACAATGATTATTATAATGAGGATTCTCATGTTGCAAACGTATATTGAATATTTTAAAATGATAAAATTACACTTTAACTTTAAAATGTTTTTATTAGGGTAAATTTGTCTTTCTAAAAATTTCTCTCAATTTTGCGCCTCTCTCTCCTTTTATACTTTTTCACAGATGTGCATCACATGAGTCTCACTAGGGGGTCTCTTCCTACTCTCTCTCTCCCTTCCCTTTCTCTCATGTGCATTGCGGCCACTATATATTAGAGTGTATCCGCATTCAACCCAATTATAATGAGTCTGAAACATATTGCATCGTAAACAATCCGTCGGACCTATGTTAGGTCCTAGAGTGTCGTACACAAATTGAGTCATAATATTATTCTAGAACCTGATCCGATCCATTGACAATTGTAATTCAAAGCACTAATATTATGCTAAACTTGGAGAGAACATCATTCAGTTTTGTTTAGCCATGGATATACTATACTTGTAGAAGTGCCTGGTTCACTTCTTTTTTGTTCTCTTTTGCATACTTCTTTTGAGTGAAGAAAATTCCATCTTCATTTTGCTTGACCTCAATCCCAAGAAAGAAATGAAGTAGACACATGTCGGTCATTTCAAATTCATGCATCATTGCTCATTTGAATTCTTCACACAAATTTGAGCTATTTCCCATGAAAATCAATCATCAACATATAAGAAAACAACCAAAAACTCACCTTGATTGCTTTTTTTGATGTAGAGAGTATGTTCAAATGAACATCTTTTAAAACCGTTCTTCAAGAAATAGCTATCAATATGACTATACTAAGCCCTTGACACTTGCTTCAAACCATATAGTGCTTTCTTCAAATGATATACCTTGCGCTCTTCACCTTTATTTACATAACTAGGAGGTTGATCAACATAAACTTCTTCTTCAAGAATTCCATTCAAGAACGCTGATTTGACATCCATTTGATGAAGCTTGAAGCTTCCAATTTCTTTGAGCCACCAAAGCTAGAACAGTTCTAATTGTTTCAAGATGAGCAACCGGAGCAAACACTTCTTGAAAATAAATGCCATGCCTTTGCTTGTAGCCTTTTACTACTAAGCGAACTTTATGCTTGTCAACCTTTCTTTTTGAATTAAGTTTTGTTTTGTACACCCATTTTACTCCAATTAATTTTTGCCCATTTGGAAGCTCCACTAGCTCCTTAGTCTTGTTTCTTTGAATTAAATCAATTTCTTGATTCATTGCATGCTTCTATTTTTCTTCTTTAGATACCTCTTCAAAACTAATTGGATCGGCATCAGCAAATAAAGTAAAGTTTACTACATCTTCATTGAAGATCTTTCTTGAAGCTTCATAGATTTCTCATATGCTTTTTGTTTTTCTTGGAGGTGTGTCAAGACTACTTGCAGATGATGATGACGCCGGAGAAGAAAATGGAGAATTAGAAGGCGTCCTATCTTCTTCATTTCCTCAAAGTTCATTACTTTGAGCACCATTGCTTTCTTCCAAATCTAAACCAACTGATTTTTTTTTTTCATCCTAATTCCAAGCTTTATCTTCATTGAATTTCATATCCCTACTTATGATAATTTTCTTAGTGATGAGATTGTACAACTTGTATGCTTTTGAAACTTCACAATAGCCAATAATAATGCATTTTTCAGATTTATCATCTAACTTGCTTCTTATTTCATCCGAAACATGAGAATAAGCAATGCTCCCAAAAATTCTCAAGTGTCCAATACTTGGTTTATGACCACTCCAAGCTTCTTGAGGAGTCATATCTTGAACACTTTTGGATGATGCACGATTCAAAAAATAAATGGCACATGCAATAGCTTCCACCCAAAACATATTAGACAACCATTTGGCCTTTAACATGCTTCTAGCCAATTCCATAATGGTTCTATTCTTCCTTTCAGAAACTCCATTTTGTTGGGGTGCCGGGTGCCATTTTCTTTTAGAAAATTCTCAAATTCATGAGAGGCATATTCTCCACCACGATCAGAACGCAAAGTTTTCAACATAAAACCACTTTGCTTCTCAACCAATGTCTTAAAAATTTTGAAGTATCCAAACACCTCCGATTTTTATTTAAGAAAGTAAACCCATGTCTTCCTACTATAATCATGAATGTAAGTAAGGAAATAACGATTACCTCCAAGTGATATTGCCGTATGCATAAGTCCGCATATATCCGAGTGAATGAGCTCAAGTGGCTTTGACGCTCTCCAAGATTTCCCAACCGGAAAAGAGTCTCTATGATGCTTTCCAAGTGCACATCTTTCACAAACTTGATCTTGATGATCGATGTTGGGCATGCCTTTGACAATATTCTTCTTGCCTATTAGAAATAGAGTTTTGAAAGTCAAATGCTTATATCAGAGATGTCATAGCCATGAAATCGTCTTTGATAAAATTGTTAAAGCAAGGATGAACATGAGTTTGAAACTTTAAAGGAAACATTTTATTTTGAGTCATCTTGACCTTGGCCATGAGAGCATTATCTTTGTCTTTGATCTCATATATATCTTCATTGAAATAGACTTTGTGTCCTTTCAATAGAAGTTGTCCAATACTCAAGAGATTGTGCTTGAGTCTGGGAACAAAAAAGACATTGGAGATGCGCTTGACACCTTTCTTTGTTTGGACAAGAATATCACCTCTTCCTTTCACCGAAAGCCTCTTGTTATCACCTGTTCTAACTTCACTCTAGATGGATTCATCCAAGTTCACAAACACACCTTTGTTTCCGGTCATGTAGTTACTACAACCACTATCAAGATACCAAACTTCATCAAGAGGAACTTCTTCACATTACATGCAAGAAAAAGAATGTCATCTTCTTTACTTTGATCTTTCTCATGTATGAAACTTAATTCCTTCTTATTTTCTTCCGTCAATTTTTTTCTACAAAATTTTATAGTATGACCAAATTTTTGACAATGATAATATTGAACTTGTGACAAAGGTCGTCCTCTTCCACGATTAGAAGAAGAAGAAGAAGAAGAAGAAGATTCATTTTCATTTTCATTATCATTATTTCTTCCTTCATTGCTCCTTCCTCTTCCGCGATTAGAATTTCTTCCTCTTCTTCATCTAGAACCTTCTCGAAAGGAGAGTTGAGTTTGAAAAGCTTGTTCAAGAGGTGAAGAGTCATATTGCTTCGTTCTAAGTTCATGAGATTGAAGTGATCCCAATAAACTGTCAACCGTTAGTATAGACAAATCTTCGGATTCTTCTATTGCAACAACAATAAATTCAAACTTTCAAGTCAAGCTTCTTAATTTTTTTTAACAATTCTTTGATCTTCAACTTTTTCACCATGCACTCGTAATTGATTAATAAGTGAAACAACCTGATTAAAAAATTCTTTAACACTTTCAGAATCTTTCATTCTTCTTCTAAGAGTTTGTAATCTTACCATTTTTATTTTGTGATCTCCTTTGTGTGATGTATAAAGTGTGTCCCATGCTTGCTTTGCCCTTGTCACTGATGAAATCCTTTCAAAGAATACTTCAACCACCGCTTGGTAGATAAAAAATAATGCCTTCTTGTCCTTCTTCCGACTTTCTTTCAACTCATTCAATTGTTGTTGAGTAAGAGTTGCTTGATCCGTTAGCTCTACGAATCCGGTCTCAACAATATCTCACAAATCTTGAGATCCATATAACACCTTCATTTGAATGCTCCATTGATTATAATTCTTCCCACTGAAATGGGGAAGATGAGGCTACAACATGTTGTTGTTGGAAGCCATGTTTCTCCTATAACAAGGCTTTGATACCACTTTGTTGTGATAAAACCAACTAGGTGAAAAAGATGACTGAAAATCAAGACAAAAGTGTGCTCTGATGTTCATAAACATAGAAAATAAAAGCTAACTTATATATATACCAAAGGAGACTTCAAATTTCTTCAAAAGGCTTACAAATGAAATGATGATGTCATGGGATAAAATGGTATGAACTACCAAAAATACCCTCTAAAGTTGACATTTTCCATTTTTCTTATATACGAAATTGTCCATTCATTTTAAAATGAAATCAAATCCTCTAGGGTGACCACGTGTCCTTTTTGACACCCCTTAAATGGGGTTAGATTCATCCACCCCTATGGTTCACCCGCCCATCCTTGGTTTTTTTTTTTCTAAATATTAATTTTTTTAAAAAAATTTAATAATTGCTTTTAAGACTTTTTTAATATTAAAATATATAAAATAAAATAAAAACCAAGGATGGGCGGGTGAACCCTAGGGGTGGCCACGTGTCATTTTTGACACCCCTTGAAGTAGCCACATGTCCCTTTTGACACCCCTTAACTGTGGTTAAGATTTACCCACCCCTAGGGTTCACTCACCCATCCTTGGCTTTTTTTTTATATTAATTCTTTTTTTTTTATATTAATTCCTTTTTTAAAAAATTTAAAAACTGTTTTTAAGGCTTTTTTAATATTAAAATATTTTTAAAAAGAATTACCAAGGATTGGCAGGTGAACCCTTGAGGTGGCCACGTGTCCTTTTTGACACCCTTTGAGGTAGCCACGTGTCCTTTTTGACACCCCTTAAATGGGGTTAGATTCACCCACCCCTAGGGTTCACCCACCCATCCTTAGTTTTTTTTCCTAAATATTAATTATTTTTAAAAATATTTTAATATTAAAAAAGTCTTAAAAACAATTATTAAATTAAAAAAAAAAGATTTAATATTAAAAAAATAAACCAAGGATGGGCGGGTGAACCATAGGGGTGGGTGAATCTAACTCAATTTAAAGGGCGTCGAAAAGGACATGTGGTCACCACAAGGGGTGTCAAAAAGGACACGTGGTCACCCCAGAGGATTTGATTTCATTTTAAAATGAAGGGACAATTTATATATGAGAAAAATGAAAAATGACAACCTTAAAGAGGGTATTTTTGGTAGATCATACTATTTTATCGCATGACCTCATCATTCCATCAGTTGGCTAGCGGTCAACTGATGAAAGGGGTGAAGGGGTGTAAGTGTCAATGTTTTGAAAAGTAGGGTACCTAATGTATTTTTTGGAACTGAGGAGAGGAGTCTGTGTATTTTCGTCAAACCTCAAGTGGTGTAAATGTTTTTTCTCCTAAAAAAAAACTCTCCATAGTACATACTATCGAGAGCTAGACCCATGGATTGAAAATCCAAAGGTTCCATGTCATCACGTGGTTTAAAAGATGGCCCCACTTAATGCTTGGAGCCGTTAGATTGAAAATCAAAGGGTGGAGCTCTCGATAGTAGGTACTATCGAGAGTTTTAAATCACTTCCCTTTGTTTCTCTCATTTCTTCGAGTCCTAAATGGACTATACCACCTTCTTCACACGCCTATATCACCTACAGCAGCACCCTCTTCACCTTCCACAACAGATGAGCAACGCCCTTCACCTTCTTCACACCTATAGCACCGCAATAGTAGTAGTTTCTTCACGCTTATAGCATCCCAAGACCCTCACCTTTGAGATGGGGATGGAGTTGGGCTGTCTCCCTTATGATGCAATGCTTGACATTCTTTCAAGATTCGAGTTGAAGACCCTGGCCAGGTTCAGGTGCGTTTCTAAACCATGGTGCTACTCAATCTCCGACCCTCATTTTCTAGACTTGTACCACCGTCAAGCAACGAATGAACAGACTCCTTTTCTGTTCGTAAGGGGTAATGGCTACACCTTTTACCTATCCTCCATCGACGACAGCGGAAGGGTGCATAACGAATTCTCAAAGACCATGAGAAGTTTTTGCTGGCTGACTTATTCCATGAGCGATTTGATATGTATTGCTGGATTTGAAGATATTCATGTGTGTAACCCTCTTACACGAGAATTTGTGACTCTACCAGAGGGATCTCCCTGCTTTGTTTCCGGTTATCTGGTATTTGGCTTTGTATATCTTCCATCTACTAAAGAATATAAGGTGGTTCGATTGTTTTACCATTGTGTGTATGAGATAGGATGCGAGGTCTTCAGTTTTGCGGAGGGTGGCACTGGCTCTAATTCCTGGAAATTACTAGACGAAAGATGCCCAGATGAAGTATATGGCCTCTCAACTTTTATTAATGGGTC
The DNA here is from genome assembly GCA_015143295.1 of Tetracentron sinense. Classification (NCBI taxonomy): domain Eukaryota; kingdom Viridiplantae; phylum Streptophyta; class Magnoliopsida; order Trochodendrales; family Trochodendraceae; genus Tetracentron; species Tetracentron sinense. The sequence goes on from CM026573.1 coordinate 22,343,998, forward strand.
TCTTCACTGGATCATCAGTGATGATCACTGTTGTCCGCCCAAGGGTATTCTCTCGTTGGACATGGAAAGTGAGAAATTCAGAGTCATATCAGATCCACAAGGTCTACATATAGGAATCGAGAGGTTTTTAGCAGTAATTAGAGACTTTTTATGCGTATCACAGTTTGGAGGTGCTTTGGGTGATGAGATGGAGATGGATATATGGATGTTGAAGGACTACAAGAATCACGTTTGGGTCAAAGAATACCGGATTAATTTCAGTACCATGGATGGTTTTGAGCCTTGGAGTTCAACTTATCCTCGGTACTATCGGGATGGAGAAATATTATTTGAGACGGAGGATCTACACCGACTGGACTACTATAACATCCAAATCGGGAGTTTTAGGACTCTGAAGGTTTTGGAAGATTATTGGTCTTTTGACATATATAGGGAGAGTTTATTCTCACTTGGAAGCATATAGATAAATTATTTCTTTGGTTCTTATTTTGAGATCTTATGCACGTATTGTCAATACTAGTAAAGGTGCACGTGCTATGCACGTATTAATTTTTTACTAATAAAATTTTAAAAAATTATTTTTTTATGAAATTATTAGTATGTTTTTTAATTATTAATAAAATTTAAAATAATATATAATAATAAATAAATAGCAGTTGATGGATCTGCCGGTTATATTTATTTCAGTATAAAAGAAGTTGGATAACATATGGGTTAAGAGAAGAACACATAATAATAATGGACCTAGTAACAATTTCACTACAATTTAAAAACCGGATATAACATAAACCGAAACCATTGCACAATGAATTAAGTTTAACAAAGAATAAATATCAACTTAATTAAATTCCCGTATTCAAATTTTAAAGTAATCCAACATTGAGAATTGATCGAGAAAGCAAAGCAAGAGATGAAATAATGGACGGCTCATATATTCGTAGACTTTAGTAGAAGTTGTGGAGTTGAAGTTGTGGCTTGCTATGGTCTAATGTCACTACTTTGGCTAGTTAAGAGAAAGCCCCACCCAACACTTTAGCTAAGGAATGACATCAGGCAAAATACATGGGTGTGGTTAATCAATGGAAAGAAAATACTTTGCAAACTAAGAATGATCCATGCAAGCTGCATCTCATAGCCTTTTGCTCTATTATACATAGGATCATCTCGAACTTATATGACTTGTGACGCGTGTCTCGAGGTTAGAGAGGCCCTGTGCAAGACTTAGATACTTGAATGGGAAAACGAAGATCATCATTACCGGTCTCATAGTCGTGCATGTAGAACACCATGTTTGTTTCTTTAAGCTTACGACCTTTGGCCTCTGAGCCTATCAACAAGGCTAGAATCAACAACAAATCCAATTTAGTGCCATTGATGGATTCCTAATTGAGCTGCCAAACAGTCTAAAAGCTTCAAGTAAGTTTGTGATATTCAAGGAAACGTGCAAAACAGTGAATTTGTTAAAGAATTCACTCTATGAGATTAAATGTATAAAGAGTCATTTCAACCCAACTCTCTACTAATAGAGTCCTTATCAAAACAACAACAAGATATAGATAGTGAGTCTGCTAAGAATTATAAATGCATCAATGATACCCATACTAAGTTCGGGCTTATACTTGGCCATTGGGAAACTCCGCTTTGTAAACAGAACCAAAAGATCCCTCTCCAAGAAGGTTGTCTTCACTGAAGCTGTTTGTAGTAGACTGAAGCTCTGCCACAGTGTACCATTTTGCACTTGCTAGGATTCTGTATTTTCTTGAGAAACTTCTTCATGTAGAAAAATTTCCAGTTCTGTAATTACGAACAGAGGGTACATGTCTTGGACCAATCATAGGAGGAGACCCAATAACGAAGATCTGTCGTGGGATCTCTGCTACTGTGGCAAAGAACAATATCACAAAAACATCAAAATAAGGCAAGTAGGAAGACCTTTATAGAGAAACAAATACATTTTTGAAAATCTCAAATGGTAGAAACAATGAGGCATAAGAGGTGGATGAAAAGAGAAAACATGTAAATTTACAAACTTAGACTGAGCAGTATTAAGAGATTAATTAGGCACTATGACACTAAGTAGAAAAATAAGGTATTTAAAGTTGCTACATTGAGGTCAGTGTACTGCACAAGAAAAATATGCAAAGACAAGACGACACCCACCACCCTTATACAGGATGTAAAGAAGTGTTAAATCAAATAATGAAAAATGGATGATCAACTCTTTATAAATCATCATTTGAGAGGCAAAGATGGAAGATGGGCCAACCAAGAACAGAGAATTATTATTTACTAATGATGTGGATAATAGTTTGTTTCAAGCTTTTTAATAACTTTTGAGTCATAATTGTTAAGGTAGTTGCTCATATGAGATCACTTGTGTTGGAACACTATAAGACTATAACCACATAGCAGTTGATCCTCTTAACATAAGATTTAGTGGAAGATGGGTACATGGTAGAAGACAGAAAGAAATAATGAAAAAATCTAAAGCACTACACAAGTTACCAATGAAAACATCATGCAAAGCATTGTGCTGAAGGGAAAGCATTACGAAATTTCATTAAGCAAAGCATTGCTAAGTTAGTTAGCAAACATAACTAAAAGAATTGGAATTTTCTAGGATTAACAAACATAACAAATGCATGGTTTAAGTAAACTCTAAACTCTTTCAAATATAAACACAATGAGAACTTTGGATGCCATAATAATCATGTATAAGCACTATGAATCAGCTTGACTTGATATTCATAATTCAGAAGTTGAAAATATAGTCATAGGACAAACAACTCATAGATGACACAGATATTTCATGAAAGTTAAGGAGTACGGAATATAATGGTTGAATAGCATGCCAAATTTCTACATTGATAACAGCAGAAGAATAAATTTGACAAAAATAGATATGCAATACAGAATATAATTCTATAAGCAACACAACCAGTAAAAGAGGAATATTACACATGTGTCGCATTGGGGGGGGGGGAGTAAGTATGAAGGAATTTCACACTGAATGTTGTTGGAGCTTACATCCCTAATACAAAGTATCCCATAGAAGAATAACATATAAAATCCCATAAATTTACTCAAGTAATTTTTTTGGGGGTGAAATACTAATACTAATTTCAACACTTGTTTGGAAAATTAGTTACAGTTGGTTATATATGGAACAAGAAGCCTGCAAAAAGAAATAAGAAATACTTTCAAGTTTTTCTTAGGCCAAGTAATTTTCCTTTAGGTCTTACCTTTGATTGATGTTCAAACTTGGCTCCTCACTTATAGAACTCTGGCTGTGAATTGACAATAGCACAAAGTTCATTAATATTTCTTCTATGAAAAAACTATCATTCGCAACAAATTAAAATATCAGTATTACAAGCTTTCTTTACCTTGAATTAGGCTTCAAAGAAAACTGAGCTCCTTCTATCTAAGATTTATAGCAAATAGTATTATCTCAATCATGTAAGAGAGTTCTTCCAACGCTCTACTTAATATAGAGTTCTTATCAATAAACATATATGAACTATAATTCTAATCTTATAAAGTAAGTTGAAGAGTAATAACATCCACATAAGATAAGTGAGATCACGAAAAATCCTTGTATGAACATTGAGAAAAAATGAACTGACAATAACAAAGAATCAAAACGTATAATATTGTTAATTAAAATGAAACTAAACTAAATAAAATATATAAAATGTAATTGTGTTTGTTTTGGCTTCCTTGTAAACATAAACTATTCAAAATTTTAACTTTTTTGACGGTCTACCATCATCAGAATAATTGATGTCTTCAATGATATCTTCTTCCACTTTTTGTGCTACAAAATTATTTGAAATAGTTTCGTTCTTCTTTTTGTCCATCTTGATGAGAAACTTGTACGTCTTGCCTTTACAGCTTGTCACTTTATCATAAAAAGTATCTTCGTCCTGTAATAATGTTAAACATTAAAATTTAAACTTATACATAGAAAAGAAAATGTTGAAATGTAATGACATATAGAGAATAAATTACCTCTTTTTTTAGACGTATAAGATCATCTAAAGGACATCCAGTAAATTTTTTTGTATTATCAAAAACTGTCACAAATGCTTGTGTTGCAGCATATTTAACTCTGAACCTCAACATATACCTGCACAAATATTTATTTTAATAAAATAATAAATGGGAAATGTATATGTACATATTATATATATATATATATATATATATATATATTATAAGATGTATTTTATTACCGTTGGACATATTCTGCAAAATGTTTATTACAGACTTTGCATTCAGCTCCTTCTACCATGACAAGTACTTTTCTATTGCACCTTTTGCATGCATTATACCATGGTTCAGTTGAGTTGAGAGTTTCTGAGATTGTTGCATTGAAATAGTAATATGATTTCTACAAAAAATATAATTAATCAAAAAAAGTATAATATATATTTTTTTTAAAGCAAGAAACTAAAATTTAATGAAATAAAAGAAATATTAATAAAATACCTCAAATGATGAAGGAGATTTCTCAATAATCTCTTCAAGATCAAGCCTTTCAATCTCTTTAAATATGTCAGATTTTGAGTTAGGAATGGTAGAAGGAAGATCTTTAAGGCATATTTGTGTAGCAAACCTGCAATTATAATTGAAATAAAATTATAAATAACGATCAATATATATATATATATATATATATATATATATATGTTATCAAAGAGTATTAAAAATATACCAAATTTTTAATTCCTTAACTTCTGTGATATTTGGATCTATTTGAATTGTGGTTCCCGAGAGAGTTTGAAGAGAAACGCCTGAAATTTAAATTTTAAATTATAATATAAGAGTAATTGTAATAATGTCATAACAAATATTGTTAAAACTTAAATAGTGTTTTTCCTTCATAAGTGTTAGTTGATAAACAACTTGCAACAATTATAGGTCTTTCGGTAACCATTTCCATAAGAATTTGACCTACTTTTTCTGCTAAGTCTCCCCATAATGTTAAAGGAATTGTATTTGATCTATCACAAGAAATATATATTAGTTAAATAATATATTTCATCATTAAATATATCGTAATTTCGTAAATAAGAATATACTGACCTCATATCGATGATGCTGAGCTTTCGCATCATTAATACCCCTTTGTTATTCTTTTTTATGACGGGAAAAGAAGATTTTGCATCAATTACTATTCCTAATACATCTGTGCACAATTTAAAAACAAATAAAATGTTTAGATTATTATAATATTAAGTCGTGAGATATACAAAAATATTTAGGTGTTAAATACAAACCTATAGTTTTCTCTTTGAGTGTATTCTGGAGTATTTTTTCAAATGGAATGAAATTGCACTTTAAAATCTCCAAATTGATAACATCAATTGTTTCCTCTTCAATGGTGGTTGCTTTTGTAAATTTTAATTCGTAGTCTTTGTGGACATTTACGAATTGAGAATTTACACGACTTACAATTCCATTTGAAATAATGTAAGTCTTATTCTGCTGCAACAGATCTTTAAATCTTTCAATAATATCATTAAATAATATTGCTTGAATTTTTGTTCCCTGTAAAAAAATAAAATAATAAATAATAGAAATAAAATATATACAAACTAATAATATATAATTTACTAACCTCGTTGTCCATTATTATGACTTTTAAAATATTTCCGCATCCTTTTTGATTGTTATACTCTTCTACCATTCCTTCTCGAAGTACTATCACTTTGATAGTCCAATTTGTTTGCAGAGTATCAAGTGAATCAATCATGGTAAAATCATTACGAATAATTGATTGAGACATCGAATCTGCAAAATAAAGGTTAAAAACTAAAAGTAAATTCAAATATATAATTAACAAATATTTGTTAACGGAAACATAATATTAAAAAAGGATAATAAATTACCTGTTTGCAATTAGAATCTCTTTAAAAACTACATTTTTTGTGAAGGTTCCTCTTTTGTCATTGTTATGATCATGTTTTACTAAAACTTTAGTTGTGCTCATTGATACTCCTCTGGACAATGCTACGTACAACTGGCCATGTGAGAATACATGTTGAGGAAGGTAAATACCTACATGTGGAATGGTTTGTCCTTGTGCTTTATTTATTGTCATTGCAAAACTCAAACGTATTGGAAATTGTTTCCTTTTGAAATGGAATGGATATCCTTCATTTTCTGCTGGACAAAGTGGAATCCTTGGGAGAAGGACATGTTTGCCGGCATGTTGTCCAATAGCAATTTCTGCTTGAATTACGTTCTTCATAAATCCTCGGCAAACCAATCTTGTACCATTGCACAACCCATGTGAAGGATCTAAATTGCGTAGCAACATTATTGGACAATTGATTTTTAGAATCAACTTATGCGGTGGTAGTCCATTTGGTGCTAATGCATTTAAAAACTCTTCTGGATAAAAAGTTTGTGCCTCATCGGTAGCAACATCAAAGCTGTAGTAAGTCATTGTATCGCCTGGAAATCGTTCGATCAACTTCTCATTTAATTTATCAACAAAATCATTCTTAGTTGATAAGATAGCTCGTTGTGTGATGTATTCAGCTGAATGAGAATTCTCATGTAATGAGGGAAACATTATATCAACAAATTCTTCTTCAGATTTATCATCATCTGCGCACTTAATAACCATCTCATCTGGAAGTCGAATCATATCTTCAAGTATTGTAGGCTCCTCTCCATTACCAACACGCAAAAGGAAATCACTAAAATAAGAATCGGATCTTGCCCTCATGTTTCTTGTTAATTTTAATTTTTGCATTTTTGCCCATAAATGTGACATAACCAAAGTTGCGTAGTACCATTGATGATGAGGAAGTTCTTGTGGAGTGCTACACGTAATCCACATCTACTATAACTTATAATTGTAATCCACTTAAGCATATGAAGTATAAACAAACCACAAGATCGATCGTTGGGCGAGCAATCGGCTCATCATCGAAGGAGGAGAGAGCTTGAACGGGAGGAGAAATGAGGAGGTGAAAATGGAAAGTGTGCAGGTTAAGAAGGAAGGTAGGCTGTGAGATGGTGTGGGATAGCTGTGAGAGTGCGTAGGATACGTATACGAATGGATTGGACCGGGCCGGGCTTTGTCGACAGTTCTGTTGTGCCTCTCGTGGATCTGGTCCAGTTATTTCTATGGGCACGTCTATTTAAGAAGGTCCAGTAAACTTGAAATATCTAATGGATCCCTGATATTCGGATCAAATACGAACCCGTTACTAATCATCTTCTTTACCCGTAATTTTTTTCGGGAAATCCATGGTAGGGGTCCCCTTCCCGGTCACCGTTCAGTTCAAGAACAGTCTTGATCAACCTATATTGGACGGAGACTTCGGAAATATCATCCAATTTTCTAGTAGGCTATGTTTTCCAAGGATATCGCCAGAAAACTCAGATTTCAAATTTTACAAACGTAAATCATTCAGGCCATTATTCCAGCCATGAAATTAGCGATTATCTCAGATAGACCAAGACTCTCTATAGATGAATCTATTTTCAGTCCGATCGCCGGAAATCCCTATATTTTGGCATACAAACATAAACTACTCAAAAAAAAAAAAGACTCACCTGTTTCAGTTTGAAGCAATTTAGATCTTCAAGAAAGAAGCACCCTTCTATCACTATTTCAATTTGAAGAAATTTAGATCTTCAAGAAAACAGCACCTTTTTTGGCAAGCTTGCATGTAAAATACTGATCTATCTTCAAGATTCTTTCGGTAAGAACAGTGATTAAGTTCTTGTGGGGAGGGAGAGCTTACGTGAGATTAAGTAACACCATGAATTGTAAACAAACTACAATTCTTCTTTAAGAGAGATACCATGAATTGTAAACAAACTACAATTCTTCTTTAAGAGAGATTGTGGGGAGGGAGAGCTTACGTGAGATTAAGTAACACCATGAATTGTAAACAAACTACAATTCTTCTTTAAGAGAGATTAAGTTCTTGTGGGGAGGGAGAGTTTACGTAAGATTAAGTAACTTCAACTATCGTAAACAAACTACAATTACTATTTAATGAAATAAAGTTTGGTTTACCCTAAGTTTTTTATCAAATAAATTAAATTAAAGGGTATTATAGTCAACATAAAGTTTTGCATACTCCTTGTACATTTATTAGTAGAATGATATTGGAAGCCTATTATAGACACAAAATAGGTTTTGTATTTTTTTTTTTCTGCATTTTTAGATAAAGGATGTTTATATAATGTTTTATTTTTCCCCCCAAGAACTTTGCACTACGTTTTTTTGGTGACTTCAAATTCTCTCAAGTTGTAAAGGGACTCCTTGGAGTCCGGTTATACCCCAATGTCACCACGTGTCCCTATTGACACCACTATGATTAAGATTCAGCCGCCTATCATTGATTTTTAGAAAAAGAAATTAATTTTTTTAAAACCTGGTTAAAAGTCACTAACTCCAAGGGTTAAAAAAATTAAATACTTTTCTAAAAGCTAAGGATAGGTGGGTGAACCTTAGAAGTAGGTCCATCTTAACCATAGTGAAGGAGTGTTAATAGGGACACATGGCGACCTCAGGGGCATAACTGGACTCTAAGGAATCCGGTTACAACTTGAGAGAATTCCGAGTCTTTTTTGGTGTGTATTATAAAACCTTAAAAGTTCATTTTTCTCAAAAGCTCATAAATTTTCTCTCCACTGGGGATCCTCCCAGTTCTCGTTAATGAGAACACCGCCAGCTTCAAAATTTCAAAGGTATTTTTAAAAGACGGCAGTGCCTTTTTCAATTTCAAACCATTGGACACAGTGCCGAGCCGTGTTGGGCTTCGTGCACAGGGGGACATGGACACCGTGAGGAGTGAACACGGTAAAGCAGGCAGTGTCCTCGCCAGCTACTACTAAGAGGATCCAGAGTCCTTTCTCTTATGATGAAAGACAATAAAAAAAAAGAAGAGGTTACTTTTTTGTTACTATTTTCTTTAGGCTAGAATTTTGTAATCCCATTGAATACTTAAAACAACACCTATGAAAGATTTATAACTTCAAACTCTAATATTTTTTTTTATAGTCCTATCATCAGGTTTGAATAGTAGGAATGAATCATTGTTGAAATAATTTTAAATATATTCCATATATTCCGTGCTCTAGGTATTAAAATGAATATCTGACAAAGTAAAACCATCTCTACGAAGATGATAGACCCATTCTCAGTAATATCAATAGAATCAATTATAACAAGTCCTACACTCATATTCCGGAAATGCGAAAACAAAGAAATTGTGTTCGAACTACCAAAAGAGAATGGCCGCGCCCTAAATGATTTATTTGGATTGAAAAGCTAGGATTTCATGGTTCTTCAAGACCTAACTCATTGAAATTCCATCAGAATTGTAATCTCCAAAATAATAGATGGGAATATGGAAAATAAAGACACTCATCAAAGGGTACTATAGGGAGAGTTTCTTCTCATTTGGACATATAGATAAATTACTTCTTTGGTTCTCATTTTGACATCTTATGCATGTATTAAGTTCATCTCTAGTCCATTCCGAGGAAGGTTTCTCGGGGATCTTATTTCCTACAATTTTAGTAAGGAATTTCTAGCCCTTTTCTATGGTGACATATGTAGGGGATTTCAAATAAAAAATTTGCGGAACCATCTCAATCCCTTTCGAATCTTTACACCATTAATACATTTAATTTGATTAAACTAGATAGAACATGTTTACCTCTATGAATTTTTTCCCACCGGTTGTGCGAGAAGCAAAATCGTCAGAGTTCTTTATAGAGATTTCTCTAAGCTCCAAGCTTGGCTTTCAGTTCAATCACAGCTATCCCTGCAAAGATTCTTGGCCAACCTTTTGAATCATAGTCTCTTTTATTTCTATGCACTTTTTCGTTTTGCAAAACCTTTTTCTCAATGCCAAAAGTGTTCTCTGAATTAAAACTCTGCAACCAATTAAAGAGAGTTCTCATTCCTATCTCATAGGAAAATTTTGAATTCAACTGTCCCGTCTATCCTTTAATCTCTCAAAAATTCAAATCTAATTTGAATATCAAATTTAAGAGAATAAGGGTTTAAATTCAAAATATAACTTCCTCAACTATTAAAGGGGAAGAGGATCATTAGTGGGCCACACTAAAAGGGGCGCCCAACATGTGGTGTCCACACTAGTGGGCCATACAAGAGGCGGCTACCATGTGGGGTCCGCACAATTGGGCTGTCCAACATGTATCCTTATAAGCGGGGTCCACTTAGTTTGGGCCTTTTAATGATCATCCTCATAATGGGTCTTACCCATTATCCTTATATAATAGACTTACCCATTTTCATAGGTTTGAATATGGGGGTCTCACCCATATCACTAAAACATAATGTTACTTAGAGAATTTATACCTTTGGATAAACTTATATAATTGGCCAAGCTAGGTAAGCTTTGTTGAGCAACTCCACAAATTGCTCTGGGATATACTATCCATGGCTAGCTCTACGTCAACCTATTGACCCAGTATAGGTTAGAACTTAGGAATTGCAAGTGATGTGAGATATCCATATTGTGTAAAGTCATAAATAGTATTGGCATAATTCTGATGTCAAAATGGTGTCAATGTAAGTCTAGTGCCGCTATTCCTCTGGTTGATCATGTTTAGTGAAGATGAAGCTCCAAAGACTCAAGTGAAGTACATTCCGGTTGAGCTTCGCTCACACTCTTAGGATGGTAAGTGACCTAGATACCTAGTGGTTACCATAGATGGAATTGACCTAGAAAAATTTAATCATATAACCTAGGTGATTGAAAACTGACCCAAGTGGCTGCAATAGCCTTTGGATGACCTAAGTGGTAGATTAGTTGAAGTGGCAGCGGTACTGTGCAAAATATTCGAAATTAGCACATGCCGTTTGAACGACCAACTGAGTCGTTCGAAATGCCACAGAACGGTCTGCTAGCCGTTTGAATAGTTGAGTATAACACGATTCCAGTAGCTTCTCTGGCGCACCGTTCTTGTCCCAATGTGTACCAATCTCTGACTGTTCAAATGCCCCTCATGGCCGTTCAAACGGGCCTCGTATATTTTGTTTAGAAAGTCATCAGAACTTTGTTTTGGCAATTTCTCTTGCACTGGCTATTTAATTGGTAATCCCTTAGCTCGTTCTAAGGAAGTGATGAGAGAGTTTAGAGATTATTCTGAAGATCCTAGGGTTCTAAAATACCCACTTGGTGGATACCCTTATTTCTCCTCTCTCATGCTCTAGATGATGCAAGGTTGAACTTCTACATCTTGTTCATGCATCGGTTGATCTCCTCAATGATTGAGATCTCACTAGAGCTGCTCTAAACCTTCATATCAGTTCTTAAACTCTGTGTGAGTGTTTAGTTGGCATTGGCCAAAGATGTCAAGGATGGAGATCGATCTTTGGAGATCGTGGTTCGAAACTTTGAGAAGCGTTGGCCGGTGAAGAACCGGAGCTGCTATTGCAGAGATCGAATGAGGAGTTCGTGGACTTCAATATGAAGAATTTGTACCGAGGAACAGTGTTTGGTGTCCGGTTGAGTAAGATTTGAGTCTTATACTTGATAACTATTCTCATAGTGGATTTTGTGCTCGACTAGGTCCCGTGGTTTTTCCCGTAAGGGTTTTCCACGTAAAAATTTCTTGTGTGGTGGATTGCATGTCTTCTATATTTTCCACACTTGATTACATTGTTTGCTATAACTTTGATTTACTACTTAGTAAAATTAAAATTGGTAGACTTTGCTAGGAAGACCTATTCACCCCCTATAGGTCAAAGGAATCATTGAATAAGGATATTTAAGTAATTAAACTTTAGACAACATATATGTAAAGTCATATTTTATATTGGCTTAATTCCGATGTCAAAATGGTGTCAATGTAAGTCTAGTGTCGTTGTTCATTTGGTTGTTCAAGACTGGTGAAGATGAAGCTCAAAAGACTCAAATTAAGTACATTCCGACTAAATGTTCATTCACACTCTTAGAATGGTAAGTGACCTAGATACCTAGTGTAAGCACCTCAATTTTACACCCCTTTAGTGTAGAACCCTAGACTTTTTCGTGCTTAATGCTTAGCACTTTCGTAGCTAATTTGCCTTTAACGTAGTACCATTAATAAATAAGGGAGAAATTAAAAATTCTGAAATGTCAGAAATGTTCATTTTGAAGTACGAATCCAACGCAAGTTGAATCGTCAAAATCCGACGAACTAGTCAAAAGATATGGCTAAAACAGTTTGGACCTACAGAGCACCGATCGCTCGGTCCACAACAGCGATCGATCGGTCTACAACCGATCGATCGGGCTATCGACTGGTGAATTTTTTTGTATGGAGAAATTTTCCAGAGAGCATGTTTTTGACCGAGAGCTCGTTCATAACCACCGATCGCTCGGTCCCCCGAGTTTTGTAGAAATTTCAGTAAGGGTGTTTTCGTCTTTTGGGCATTTCACTCATACCTTAAAGGCTTTGCCCAAGCATTTGAGGGTTCATAAACCCAAAGTAGAGACCTTGAGAGATAGAGAGAAAGGAGAAGGAGATTTCTAACCTAGGGTTTGCTTTTGGGGAAAAATCAAAGGGCTTTAAGAACCCTAGATCATCACAAGCTCATTCTTCTTCAAGTTCTCGGCTCAAGCTCGTGAGGAGCACTTTCCCCAAGCTAGAGCAGCGACTCACGGATGTTTTTGCAAGGGATTTCTTCCTCTATACAAGGTCGGAACCTTTACTACCCTCCTAGTTCATACCTCCTTTCTTTTCTTCTTCTATATAGTTTCCCTAATGTATGAACCTAATGGGATGAATGGATGGTTGTTGGATGTGAATGGGCGATTGGATGCCGTGTATATGGTTGTGATGAATGAAATGGGGAGGGCATTGTACCCATAATGAACATACATGTGTGATGTGAGCATCAACCCACCTAGAAAAGCATGATGTAGGTTTAATAAATAATGAACACACCCCATGTTTGATGAAATGCCAAGGTGAATAAAACGAGTTATAAATTAAGAAATGCATGCTTAATTAATTATGAAACTTGCTAGGGCCTATGATAGTGTGCTTTCTTGTTTTCCCTAAATTGCATGAATATTGACTTACTCAAATTATTGATGTTATATGTATTGTGAATTACCCAATTGTCATATTTAAATTCAAATGCAAGTATGCACACAATTCTACGTGGGAGCGATGCATGACATGATTTACCGAGGTTTTTCAAGAACGAGAATTAGAGGTGGGACATATCCTGTAGAGCCTCGGACTTTTTCATGCTTAATACATGACACTTTCGTAGCCAATTTGCCTTTAATGTAGTATAATTAATAAATAAGGAAGAAATTAAAAATTCTGAAATGTCAGAAATATTCCTTTTTGAAGTATGAACCCGTCGCAAGTTGAATCGTCAAAATCCGACGAGCGAGTCAAAAGATATGGCCAAAACAGTTTGGACCTGCAGGCAACCGATTGCTCGGTCTATGGAGCGATCGATCGGTCCAAAACCGATCGATCAGAGGCTATCGACTGGTCGAAAAATTTGTATGGGAAAATTTTCCAGAGAGTTGATTTTTGGTCGAGAGCTCGGTCAATTCACCGATCGCTCGGTAGGCAACCGATCGATCAGTCATAACCACCGATCGCTCGGTCTTCGTGTTTTTGCAGAAATTTCATTAAGGGTGTTTTCATCTTTTGGACGTTTCACTCCTTCCTCTTAAGGGTTGCCCGAGCCTTAGGGCTCATTTACAACACTTAGAGACATTTGAGAGTTAGAGAAAGAGGAGAGGGCGATTTCTCACCTAGGGTTTCCATTTGGGGAAGAAATCAAAGGGTTTGTGAACCCTAGATCACCTCAAGCTTGGATTGCTTCAAGATTCCAGTTCAAGCACTCGTGGAGTACTCTCCTCAAGCTAGGGCAGCATCTACACGCACGTTTTTGGAAGAGTTTTCTTCCTCATTGATCAAGGTCGGTACCTCTTGCTACCCTCCTAGTTATAGCTCTTCTTTCTTCCCTTATTCTTGTATTCTTTGTTTTCTTCCATCTATAAATGGATGATGAGTTAAAATGGTGAATGGTGTGAATAGAGAGGGGTGTTGGTGATTGGATGCCGTGTGAAATGATGTGATGAATGAAATTGGGAGGGCATTGTATCCATAATGAACAAACATGTATGATGTGAGCATAACCCACCTAGAAAAGCATGATTTAGGTTGAAATAAATAATGGACACACCCTATGTTTGATGAAATGCCAAGGTGAACAAAACGAAGGATAAATTAAGAAAATGCATGCTTAATTACTTATGAACTTGTTAGGGCTTATAAAATTTTAATTTTTTTTTTTTTTTAAAATGTCATAAATGCTTATTGTTTAATTTGCGACATGCTATATATTGTGAAATCCCCAAATGTCATCTTTAAATTCCAATGCAAGTATGCACACGAATCCACGAGCACGGCATGCATGACATGAATTTACCGAGGCTTTCAAGAACGAGGTTGAGAGGTGAGACATATCCTACGATATGTTTTACCTCGCTCTTCATAAGAAAACAAGAACAAACATACCACGAGGGGACTCCCCTCACTCACAAGTGCATTGCATAAAGAAGGGTCTCCCTTCCCTCTCAAGTGCATCTCATAAAGAAGAGTCTCCCTTCACTCACAAGTGCATTGCATAAAGAAGGGTCTCCCTTTCCTCTCAAGTGCATCTCATAAAGAAGGGTCTACCTTCCCTCTCAAGTGCATTGCACAAGAAGGGTCTCCCTTCCCTCTCAAGTGTATCTCACAAGTGTATCTCACAAGTTACATGATCACAAGCAAGCACGCATGACACGCATGACATGGCATGGCACGCATGACACGACATGATACGACAAGACAAGATAAACATGATAAGTTTTCAAGCACGAAAATGGTACCTTGAGTTAAGTCAAGTGCACGGTGTTTTCAAGGGTTTTATCGGCTTTTATGAATGCAAGCATAATTATATACTGCTTTACTTTATTGTTATGATATGAATTATTCCTGCTTTATATGTGTGAATTGTTTCCTGCTCTATGTATCGCTATCTGTATACTATGACTGTTGGTTAGTATTTGGTACCCGCTGAGTATTCCATGCTCAGCCGTACTTCTTATGTCGGCAGGTGATAGCGGAGCGGCTGCTCCATTCGATGTCTGTGCTCCTGGCCCATGGGTGGAGGAGTATGTCGAGGAACCTATGGAGGAACCTCTGGTCGAGGGTTACTATTAGATGGTAGTTGATTCTGAGTGACGTAGCTGTGGGTGAGCTGAGAGAGATGTATCCATGTATTTTGGCGGGCCTGTCTGCACTTTCTTTTGTATATCTTTTGTATAAACTTGGAACGTGTGTGTATATATACATAGAGGTTGTTAGTCTTCCGCTGTGCTATGTTAGTGTATGTTTCCGCCATTTATGTCCTCTATTGTATATGCTCTGTGGGTTTTGCAGGTTAGTTTGTCAAGCAAGTCATGATTAGTCGTCCAAGATTCACTCTAACTTCTAGGGTGGGTTTTGGGTCGCGACATATCCTACGATATGTTTTACCTCGCTTTTGACAAGAACAAGACAAGCATATCATAAAGAAGGGTCTCCCTTCCCTCTCAAGGCACATCATGAAAGAAGAGTCTCCCTTCCCTCTCAAGTGCATCTCACAAGCGCATCTCACAAGCAAGCACACATGACATGGCACGCTCGACAAGATCAAGTAATACAAACATGACAAGTTTTCAAGCACGCTACGGGTATTTCAAGTCAAGTCAAGTGCACTAGGATTTCAAGAGTTTTATCGGCTTTTATGTGATGTAAGCATGAATATAAACTGCTTTACTTCCTTGATTGTTATATGAATTGTTTCCTACGTTACAATATGAATCGTTTTCTGCTTTATATATTACTATTGTTATGCTATGACTGTTGGTTAGTATTTGGTACCCGCTGAGTATTCCATGCTCAGCCGTACTTCTTATGTCGGCAGGTGATAGCGGAGCGGCTGCTCCTTTTGATATCTGTGCTCCGAGCCCTTGGGTGGAGGAGGAGTATGTCGAGGAACCCGTGGAGGAACCTCCAGTAGAGGGTTACTATTAGGTGGTGATAGATTCTGAGTGAGTGGCTGTGGGTGAGCTTGAGAGTTATATTCATGTATTTTGGCAGGCCTGTCCGCACTTTCTTTGTTTAAATTTCCTTTTTGTATCAAACTTGGATCACTATATATACATAGAGGTTTGTATAGTTCCGCTGTGCCATGTTTGAGTATGTGTCTGCTATTTTGTCCTCTTTGTATATGCTCCAGGTGTTTTTGCAGGTTTATTTGTCAAGCAAGTCATGATTAGTCGTCCAAAGTTCATTCTAACTCCTAAGGTGAGTTTTGGGTCGTGACATTTAGCACCTTCAAACCTTTTCAAAAATTTCTCAAAACCATTTTTTAAACTTCATTCTAAATTTTATTTTCATGTCTAATTTTTTTTCGAAAATGACCTGAAAGCTAAAAAATGACCAAAATTCCACTGTGGTGAAAAATGATCAAAATACCCCTCAATTTTTTTTGAAAACCTCACATTTTATCTAAAATATTTTTCTAGATTTTATAATTTCAATTTCGGCTGTTTTTGGGATCAAATCGGGCCTAAAGCGAAAAAATGACCTAAAATGCCCCAATGGTGCAAAGTAACCAAAATACCCCTGGAAAAGTGTTCAAAAGTTTTCATTTTGTCCAAAATGATTTTACAATTTTTTTGGTACAATTTTGACTATTTTCGGTGTCAAATCGGGCTTAAAACATAAAAATCAGCTTTTGGGGAACCAAGGTGCGACATGTGGCACCTAAATAAAATAAAAAATTGATTTTTGGGCCCCTCAAGGGGAGCACTACTTTAAGTAGCATCCATCTTGTAGCACCCTGAAACTTTTTTGTGGCTAATGAATAGTGTTTCATAGCCAAATGACTTTCCACATATTTGGATTTGGCATTTTGTAAGAAAATAGATGTTAACGACTCAGGTGCAGCATGTAAAAGGGGGTTTCGTGCCCTAAGAATGATGAAAATGAGGTTGGAAACACCCCTAGGGGTTTGCAGGTGGAAGAAACCAGAAAATGGGGAGTGCGATCGATTGCACGGGTGTGCTGATTCCGAATTTGAGGGTTTTAAACCCTTGACTTCTAAGTGAAGCTCATTTGGTGGTTTTCTTAGACCTAAGGGAGAGGAAATAAGAGAAGAGAGATTTGGGAAAATCTCCAAAGAAGGTTTCATCCAAGATCAAGAGCAGCCAAGATCAAGGTTTGATCTTCCCCAAATCAAACAAGGGTTCCTCAATTTCAATTGGTTTTCTTCCTAAAAGCTTGGGATTTCTAATCAAAGGATTTTTCTTCAAAATCAAGCTTTGATCTTCAAGGTTAGTACACCCTCTTAACTAACTTAGTAATAACCTAGATTTTTTCCTTTAAATATGTGGATTGATCTTGTGTATGCTTCCCTTTTGTTGGAATGTATTGTTATCCCTAAAATGTACAAGATAAACTAAAGTGTATGGATGTGTGAGGTGTGAATGGGTTGAGGCAATTGGATGCTATGTGTTGTGATGTATGTGGAGTGGTGGAATGGTGGAAGGGTAATGTCCACATAAGGAAGACACTCTAGGTGTTGGATGTAATGTATGAAGTAACAACTTTCATAATGATTAAGAAAAGGTTGAACACCAAGTGTTTGTCGAAATGCTTGTATGAGAATTAATATGGTTAATCAAGCCTAGAACATGCATGATTTAGGGAGTTTTTAGATGATGATTTTAATCAGTTGCTAGCTATATGTTCTCAAATTTTTGCATGCCTATTATCAAAATTGAAATGTCATATGACACTCTTAAATTGTTCATGTCATCATGATTATCGCAATTGCCACCCACGAGCACACATGCATGCATTAACCGAGATTTTCTAAGTATATTTATATGAGAAAACAACCAAGAACAAGACCCTTGATTTACAAAACGAATGATAAAGCTGGACATCGGGCCAGTCAAGGGTAGGGCATATTACAAGATATGTCATACCTGGCTCACACGTAAACAAGCAAGATGATAAGGCCGGACATCAGGCCGGTCAAGGGTAGGGCATATCGCAAGATATGTCATACCTGACTCACAAGTAAACAAGTTGATAAAGCCAGATTAAGGGCCGGTCAAGGATGTTGGTATACCTTTTCTATATATATATATATATATTTGCTGAAAGATACTTACGTATCCGGCTCACAAGTCGCTATAAGGGCACTAACATCTAGCTCACAAGTATATTAGACATGATGCCCAAAAAAGTCATTTAGATTGTTAGATTCTTATTAATTTGATTAATAAAGGCTTCTTCTTAATCTATTGTGTATTCATTATGGGTAATTAACCAAGATCATGAGATGATCTATACGATATGAGATATCGATAAAGGTCTATAGGATATATTGTAGGAAAGTTATTTGATTAGATTATCACAGGCAGATATAACTTTCTGGTTCCTTATACCTTATATAGTCACAGCTGTGGGTGAAGCTGCGCACTTTACTTATATGGCTGCCAGAATGCTAAGATGTTCTCAATAGTTGAGATGTAGTTCTATCTTGAACTATTGCAGTGGAGACTACACATCAGCATATGGGCGCTTAAATGTACACTTACTGATTGCATTCAATGAGAGACCTCTTGCATAAACATACTGTTAGATAGTTGGTCTCTCATTCACATTGAACAGTTTCGATGATCCTTAGATCTGATGTGTTCATCTATGATTGAACAGTGATCTGATTGTTTTGATTCCACTAATATATTTTCTAACCTATGGAATACAATACAGTGACAGTTAGATAGTCAGAAAGCTATTCGAGTCATGATGAATTTCAAACAAGAAATCCAGACTCATTAATTTGAGAGATTATCCAAGTTCTGGGTAAGACAATTGATTAAGTTCAAATCCTACACAGGTGATTTTGAAATCAAAATAAGTTTTGAAATATACTGTTATTAAAAGATATTATAATTATCAAAGGATTTTGTCAAAATGTTTTTCATGAGAAATTGTTTCTCATGGCTTAATCATAAGTCTTGGAAACTCGGATGATGTGCAATAGGCTATGAGTTAGATAGTATTAAAAATCTCACAGGCCCATTAGGGATAATGTATTTGGAAGGATAAATCGAATTTAAAAGTTCATGTGGCGGGATCCGTATTGGTTAATGTTCATACACTGGGATTCAACTGCAACATGGATATCTCATGTCACTTGCAATTCCGATGTAATTCCTGTTTAGGGCCAATGGGATAACATTGGGTAAGCCAGGGTAAGAATGTCCTAGAACAATTTGTGAAGATGCTCACAGAAGAAATACAAGCTTATAAATTGATTAAAAGTTAATCAATTATTTAAGTGATTAAAAGTTAATCATTAATTAAATAGATTAAAAGTTAATCTATGGTTTAAATTAATAGTTAATTTAAATCTAGAGATTATTTTAGTAATTATTTGATTAACATAATTAAAGGGGAAATGGGTTTGACCCATATCCATAAACCCATTTAATATGGACCTTTAATATGGGCCAAAGTCCATGGGTTTAAACCCTAGCGTGGGGTGCCCACTTTGGAAGTCCTAATTGGATTAGGATTTAGTTATTTGAATAATTAATAACATATAACTCATTTTCTTATGGAAGTAAAATCCAATGGTTGGACAGTTAGGATTAAGATGAGATAGAGTTGGAATGCAACTAGGAGTCTAAAGCTCCTCAAAACTCATGCCCCCCTTGAAGCTCACACCCCCCCCCCCCCCCCCCCCCCGCGAAGGTTTCCTAGTTTGACTAGGATTCCTCTTGTGTTGGATGTTGACTAATCCCTTTAAGTAAGGAATCCTTTTTTGATAAAGATTCTTTAATTAGTAGGATTACTATAACTAAAGTAGTTATAGTTAAACTAGGATTTTATTTAAATTAATAATAAGAGTTATTATTAATAAATAACTTTTTAAGGGATAAGTTGTAGTTGAATTAGGATTGGAATTGTTCCAAATCCTATAAATGAACCATCACCAAAACGTGTGGAGGGGATAATCACAATTCTCCAGAATTTTTTCTCTCTCCCTCTCCTCTCTCTCCAAACCGTGAGCCCCTAGGGTCTACCCTAGGGATTTTCGTGAGCTACTAGGGTGCTTCAAGTGAGTTTTGCTACTTTAGGGTTTTGAACCTTAAGGTTTTTGGTGATAGAAAGTCTATACCATTAATCCATTTTCTTCCTCTTGCTTCAATAATTTCAAATAGAGATTCTAAAGCTTTATGGGGATAGCGAAGAACAAAGATCGAGATTCAAGTATTTCTTCGAGAAATCTCTATAAAGAGTTCTGATGGCTCGAGTGGATTAAGCTTCACCGGTGAACAACATTCACCGAGGTGATATGACTAAAACTTTTAGATAGAATTTGATGCTTTCTATGGTATTAAGATCTTTGGGATCCAGTTTCCACATAATTTTTTATCCGGATCCCCCTTCAAGTGGTATCAGAGCATGGTTAGGGAGTATTTTTTGTTTATTTTAATAAGGTAATTAAATGGATAATTGAATTCATGAGATGAAATTTATTTATGTAGAGCCCCAGAACTTTTGTTTAATGTTTTGGAATGTATGCCAAGGCTTTATACCTGGGTAACCTCCCATATCTATGAAATGAGATTCCTAAGTCGGATATGTTAAAAATCCGGTTTGCTTAACTCTATTTTCGGATCAGTTAACTTTGAGGATAATTTGGTCCATCAATAAAGTTGAAATTAGAAATTCTAAAACACCAGGAATGTTTCCCTTCGAAAGATGAATCCAACGCAAGTTGAATCGTCAAAATCCGATAGACAAGTCAAAAGTTATGGCCAAAACACCGAAGTAGGAAAAATGAGGAAAATCAACAAAATAGCCAGAACACAGATTGACCGGTCGACCGCTCCAAGGACCGATCGACCGGTGGCCTACCGCTCGACCGCTGAGATGACCGATCGACCGCTCGCCTACCGGTCGACCGCTCTACCCACCGGTCGACCACTATCGCACTAACTTTGTATGAGGTTATTTTCCAGAGAGGGTCTTTTGGACCGATCGACCGCTCCCCATGGCTGGTCGACCGCTCCCTTACGAATTTACTTGGTTTGATCCTTTTAAGCATATCATTAAGGGTATGATGATCTTTGACCATCCCCTTTTCTATATAAATCCAATTTCAGGGTTGAGGGTTTCACAAACCCTCAATCGTGCATTTTGGAAGAGTGAGAGAGGAGAAAAAGGTTTTCTAAACCTAGGGTTGCATTTGAGAAGAAATCAAAGGGTTTGAAGACCCTAGATTACCTCAAGCTTGGATTTCTTCAAGTTCAAGGTTCAAGCACTTGAGGAGCTCGTTCTCCAAAGCTAGGGCAGTGTTCAACCTCGGCTCTTGCGAGGGTTCTCTCCCTCTTTTCAAGGTCGGTACCTTTTGCTACCCTCCTAGTCATGGTTTTCTCTTTTCCTTTCTTATTCCTTGTTTTCTCTCATTTATAACTATGTTATGAGTTGTGATGTGCAAATGGAGATGGATGTTGGGCGAAGGATGCCAAGTGAATGTGATGTGATGAATGAAATAGGGAGGGTATTGTGCCAATAATAAACATACATGAATGTTGTGAATATAAACCCACCTAGAAAAGCAAAGTGTAAGATTTAAAAAATAATGAACATGAGAGGAATGAGAAGTTTAATGAGAAGTGAAATATGGGGAAGGGACAAGAGAGGTAGAGTCTCACTACTTCTATGGATTACCTAGGGTTGGAATCTCACCAACTTAGACATCCGAAGATGGAGTCACACCACTAATATAAAGAGTCACACTTTACTAAAGAAGAACTTTTCATTCACTTTAATTATGAATTGTCTTATATTGCCATATGATCCTTAATTTATAGGCATTAATAGAACCATCTACATAAGTGCTAGAATCCTCCTTCATAAATGATAAGACTTTGGTAATATAAAGGACATCAACTTCCTAAGAATAATTAATACATAATAATTTCCAATGTCCTAGCACTTTCTAGAGCTACTTACTGAAAACAAGTTTCAATAGCATTCTTGGTCTTCTTAAAAGACCAAATTAATTATAGCTGTAAGCACCTAATTTTTACACCCTGCCTTAACCATGGTTAATAATTTTAACCATAGTTATCCCCAGCTGAGTCCCAATCAAGCCCTAAACCCTAGGTAAAACCCTAGGCCTAATCCTAGAACATTCCTTAATCCCAGGTAAAACCCTAGCCTAACCCTAGGTAAATCCTAGTTAAACTCTGGTCAAACCCTAGGTAAACCATAGTTAAAGCCTAGCCTGACCCTAGTTAAACCCTAGGGCCCAAAAATCCTAAAAATCAAAGCCCAAAAACATCTGTGGGTCCAAATAATGGGCCCACATACCCTAAGACCCGTTGGTGTGGGGCCCACTACAAGGAATTTGAAAAATTTAAGAATGGTGGTAATGATATTACCACCATTACTGAATTTGGAAAGATCTACAGTGCCCATAAGCCAATAGGGACAAGGTGTGGCCTGTTATAGCAAAACCTTGAGAATGGCGGTAGATGTTCTACCGCTATTCATGATTTGAGCTAAATCAGGAATGACGGTAATAACATTACCGCCATTGTTGAATTTTTGTGCAGAGTGCAACTAGCACCTCTATAGCCCTCAGCTCCGCCCCCATAGGGTTCCAAACCTTTTGTTAAACCCCTACACTGCTCCTGGGTCTCTCCTCCACTCTATATAAACCCCCTTCATCAAGCCATCTTCCCCATTCGAAAATGTCTATAGGTTTTTAGCCAGCAAAAACCTCACCCTCTGAGCCTTAGCCTCTCGCCTGAGATCACCCCTGTGCACCCTAGAAGTTGCACCCGGCCACCCTGGTCTGTCCAACCTTGCACCACCGTATACCAGCCCACCATCATCGTATCTCCACTGTGAGCATCAAGCTGCAAGGGTAGGACACCCCTTTCTTCTTCCACTTCTATAATTTTGTATAAGACCCTTGGTCCTATTCCAGTGGTCTTTTATTTTGCTTTGTTAATTCGGCATTACCTTTCCTGACCAAGGAGAGGGGACCCCCTGCCTCTTCATAGGCATGGGGGAACCCCCTTGAGGTTCAAGTTGGGTACAAGACCCTCCATTATGCATGGTATCATCCCTTACCTTCTAGGGGACCCTCAGTCCATGAGGGATCCCCTGGGATGGCCCTGGTGCACCACCCAGGAGGGTAAAATTGAAAACTGAGAAATGCTAGGAATTGCGGTAATCTCAGTACCGCAATTCCTGGAGTTTTATCTAACAACAGCTTAACACCCATTTGGGTGGGGCCTTGGTCCAATCCAGGGCCATGGTTGGACTCCCCACTCCCTCTTCTATCTACCCTAGTCAACCAGGGTTCACCTTGTTGCTTAACTATGGTTAAACCACCAAAAAATGCAAACTATCCATAATGGCAGTAGACTTTCCACCGCCATTTCAGTATACCAAACACAGTGTGTTCATCCCACTGTGGAGCCCACTCCAAACCACCCCTAGGGCCAACATCAAGCCCAGGACCTTTCCTGGACTTTTCTCTTCAACCCTGTGGGTCCAGTACCCCTTGGGTTCATCCTTATCTCAAACCCTAAACCTGCCAAACCCCCCTAGAATTGCTTCTGTTGTCGGGCTTTTGCACAGGGCCCAGACCAGGTAGGAGGCCACTTTAGGCCCTACCATGCCTCTGGGCCCACCCTGACTTTTCTGGATCGTTAACCAGGGTTAGCCTAACCTTGGTTAACTTTTAACCATGGTTAAGCACCCTTTAACCCTTGAAAAATCTGAAAAACTCTAAAAACTCTCAAAATATTCTAAAATTACCATGGTTAAAAACCCTAACCATGATTGACTTCCCATTTAACTCGGGTTAGTAACCCTAACCTCGGTTAAATCCGATTTTAGCCTATCGGACCTAAATCCCTTAGCCTACCGGGCTCACCCTTGGCCTATCGGGCCCAACCTCAGTCTACCGGGCCTATCTGATTATCCTCAATTGTGGTTAGCAATCCTAACCATAGTTAATTTACCCCTTAAACTCACTTAGCAACTCTAACCTTGGTTAAATTCAATCTTGGCCTACCGGGCCTACCCCAAGTCTATCGGACTAATCTTTTAGTCTACTGGACTAACCCTAAGCCTACTGGACTTAAACCTTGCACTTGACCAACCCGGTCAACCACACCCTATCCTCCGGGTGAGACCATTAACCACCCTTGGTGCACACACACACCCCTTAGCCTTGGCACGGGCCCATGTGTCAGAACTACGCTCGGTTTGATCTCACTCTTGTGAGTACGTAAGCAATTCAACTCAGGTTCGACCTTAGTTAGCTTTCTCTTTCTTGGGTTAGTATTACTTTAAACACTTAGGCATATGAACAACTTTGACTTTAATATGGCTTAGACCTAGGGAGTAGGGAACCATTGTAAAATGGAAGTCCCGCGGTGCCTAACACCTTTCCCGGACTTAACTGAACCTCTTACCTAGAACTCTATAGCAAACCAAGACCTTATCTACTATCCGGGGACTTATCATTTCTAAATGAATAGGTGGCGACTCTAAATCACAGCAACTTCTTTGTGAGGGCGAAATCCCATGCTCACAATAGCAACTTCCAAATGGATTTTTGATCTTTCTAAAAGACCCCTTTAATGCATTGCTGGATTTTAAGATTTGTGGGCTCATTTCATGGGCTTTATGGATAATCATGGGTTTTCTTGGGCTTACGGTTGTATACTTTGAGGCCCACGGGCCTATCTTCATCAACTAGCCCCAGTGAATCGGGTTCACTCTAGAGTGGCGAACTGCGAACTATAAACCGCAAACTCAAATTCGAACTGAGCGAACTGACGAACATAGTAACATTGGTTCGGACTTTCAAATTGATAATGCATATGTATTATTTAACAAGATGAATCACTTGAATAATTTACGATATCTTTTTATCTCCTCGCTCTTATACTTAAGGTTGACATTAGTGTTGTCAAATATGGCCTTAATAAAGATACGAAGAATACAAAGCATGTTCACCGATAGCTAAACTAAAAGAGACGTAAAGAACAATAAGAAAAGTAGATAGCAAATATGCACATGTACAGAGCATATACAATTATCATGCAACAGACTTCCCGTACAGAGCATATACAATTATAAATGTTAAGACTTGGTTAATAAGAGTCACATAGTCTATTCCTTATCCTATATGGTGTATCAGTTATACCAAGCACTTTGTGAATGACATCAGCAGTGATACACCGTATAGGATAAGGAATAGGCGTTAACGGACCTCCATTTTACAAATCTCTCATCTCTATTTTCTAGATGGTTCATTTGGGGGAGAGAACAAGCTTTATAAAATATTATCAATATGCAAATGCATAACTCTACACAAATTTCATAGCGGAGGTTCTTCATAAGGTGAGGTTCACCGAAGATATGTGAGGTAACAATACCTCTCTAGCATCAGATTTCTCAGAGCTTAATGTCATGGCAGTAGAGAGAGAAATCTTGGTGAGGAGAATCGTGTTAACTATCATGAGATCAGGAGTGGGCGCTATGGACACCGAGGGTCAAAAGAAATACAGATGATTGGAGCTAAACTCTCTAGCAATTTTATTTTCTAAATGGGATTATACCAATATCGAAACAAGTTGTTTTGCCCAACGGGTATTAAAATCAAATGCTCGAGGTGAATCACAGATTCATAGTGACATCTTTCTTGAAAGCACTAGCAACTGTGATTCAGATCCATAGCCACCAATTTAGTATGGAGGATCTTGATCCCCTCTAAAGTGGATTTTTTCCTAGATGACATCATTGGACAAATGCTAGCAATGGACCAGCTCATCACCAAAAGATGGACTATCCCCAATATGTGTCACTTGTGTGGAAATAGTGGATCACCTTTTTCCACATTACGAGCTCTCTTTGGGAGCCTACGCCATTTTATAAACCAATTCGGTATGACATGGGTAACCCCAAAATCCTTCGAGGATCACATCTTTCGGCCTCGTAAGGCCTATTACGGCGACAAAACAAGGTGTTTTGGAGGATGAATCCATTGGCTATCAGTTGGCCCATACGAAAAGAGAAATAGATGCATCTTCCAAGATTAATTGAAACCAGTGCCTGATATGATTTTTTGTGCAATTCTACTTCTTCCTCTTTGGCCCACTTGTACATGCAAATTTTGAGCATCTCTAAGGGATGAGATACTTGAAGTTTTCTATCAAACTACCTTCACCAATTTGAGTAAAGTTCATTATTTTTGTGAGAGAATACACTTCCAGCATGGGTAAACTCAAACTATTAATTACCTTCCCCTCGTTGAGGGCAGAACCTCTAATTAAGAAGAAAAAGAAGAGAATTGAATAGTGAGAATAAAAATATATGCTTTTATTCAAAGGGGGTGCCCAATCTCCATGTGGGTTTACAAGTACCTCATTGAAGTCTTTTTTAAAAAGAAAGAGAAGAAAAGGGAAAGGTGGTCATTTAAGGGCTCACCTAGTTTTCACTATGGCTGTTAGGCTATTGAAGGAGCCTTTTTTTTTATCTTTCTTCTTCAATGTTTGTTGCATGTTATTGCAGAGAAAAGTTCTCAATTTTGGAAGGGCTCTTTGTCGTGTATTTTTTCTTTTTTTCTTTGGAGTCTCTCTTAGAGACTCCCCTTCCTATATTGGGGAGAGAGTCCGCTTCCTCTTATTCAGGAAGTAATTTCAGGGCCAATTTCTTTTAAAGGAGACCATCTATCCTTGGATATTGGTTTACTCCTTTCGGGTACCTCTGAGAGTAGTATATTCTTTCTGGAGGGCCCTATAAGTACATTGACACTAAATAGGACCTAATTAAGTCTGCAGCCAATTCGGCTATAAATACATGTCAATCAATTATGTATTGACACTAACTAGTCCGCAAAGGCCACAACTGGCCTATCTGTGCCCACGTGGCAGCCCAACATGGACATGCACTAGCTCTATGTGAGGGCCATGCAATGCATGGCTGCAACCACGTGTCAGTCCATTATGGATTGGCATTGGCTTGTCCGCAAGGCAATATTGCCTTGGGATTTCATCTGTCAGCATTTAATTTTGGCAGACTGATGAGTTTGTAGCTATCAATCAACTAATACACGTGTGAGAAGCTCAACCGCCCTATGTGGGTGGTCATTCTGTGTTGACTGCAAGGTTCAAAATATGGTCGATATTTCATAAATATCGACGATATATATGGCTTTCAAAGGGTACCGACATATCTATACCAGGTGTTTTAATTTTTATAATTTTCGAAAATGTCAAGGGTAATTTTTCGAAAATGTCAACTGAAATTTCTGAAATATTCTGTCCACATTTTCGAATCATTATTTTTTTTTTCAAGAATCCATAGGAAATAGGAAGACCTATCTCTGATTTAGAAGTAAAAGAAGAAAGAAGTTTTTTTTTAAAAAAAAGGAATTTTGGGAAGTATTCACTAGAGTGGAGGAATAATAGGGACTAAGGTACATACCTTGGGCTTGGAGGACATCCATTGTTGTTGCTATTGCGACAATCCACGTCGCCATTGCCGTTGCCATCCAT
This sequence comes from Tetracentron sinense, assembly GCA_015143295.1. Lineage (NCBI taxonomy): Eukaryota > Viridiplantae > Streptophyta > Magnoliopsida > Trochodendrales > Trochodendraceae > Tetracentron > Tetracentron sinense. The sequence continues at coordinate 22,371,666 of CM026573.1, forward strand.
CACCGAGAGCCCTAGCCCTAGTCTTCATTCTCCTCAAACCTCTCCCTTCCTTTCCTAAATCCCGAATTTTTACTACTAATGAAAGCCGGGGAGGAGAGCTATATGTGGCGGTTTGAGCGTGATTTCAAGGAACACGCACCTGTTGGGTGGAACGTCTCAAGCACGCTTCCTTTCTTTGTATCTTCTCCTCTCATTCAATCTTTTTATCAAACAAGTGACATGCTGGTTTGGGGGATCGATCTTCTTTAAATTATCAAACAAAAGGGTATTTGAAAAACCATTCTAGTACGAAACCGTTTGGGAAAGGTTGCAATATGGCAACATGGCCTTCCGCTTAAGAAGCTCTGCACCCGTTTAAACTTCAAAACTAACGCTTGCTTCAGGGTGGCAACATTTCCGATATGAAGGAGATTTAAAGAGTTTTTTTCTTAAAAACTCTCTTAATTAATTTTCTTTTATATACATCTCCTCGGGCCGCAACTCTCCATTTTTTAAGGGGTGGATATGTCACTTCAATTTTTGGGGGTTAGGATGGGGCACATCTCTTAAACCCGTTTCCTTCTATATATTTTCTTTTCTCCGTTTTCATCTGTCTACAAACTTAATTAAGTCTACAGCCAATTTGGCTACAAATACGTGTCAATCAATTATGTATCGACACTAACTAGTCCGCAAAGGCCACAACTGGCCTATCTGTGCCGACATGGCAGTCCAACATGGACATGCACTAGCTCTAGCTTTGTCTGTGAAGGCTATGTAATGCATGGCTGCGGCCACATGTCAGTCTGTTATGATTTTATGTGCCTAGGTAGTTATAGGGGTAGTTATTTAGGGATAGGATTAGTGGATGGTTTGGGTAGTTTGTAACTACTGTTGTCTTTAAAAAAGAGTCTGTAATTGTTCATTTATGATATGCTGAATGAAGTTAAAGTGTTCTGAGAGAACATATGAAGGTTTACCCCCTCGAAGAGGCATAATAGAGGTTAGGCCCCCTCGAAGTGGTTATATCCTTTAATTCTATATGTTTTATTTTATTATGAGAAAAAGGTACATAACAATTGGTATCAGAGTCACGTTCCTGTGACTATGTGGTGATTTCAACAATGGCTAGATGGAAGATTGAAGTTTTGAAGGCTAAAGATTGGAGGAAAACCCCCCTCAAAGTGGTTGTTTGGAGGAAGAGCCCCTTAAAGTGGTCATCTTTATCCTACAATTGCAGTTTATATTTGTCTTAGGTAGTTATAGGGGTAGTTAAAGTATTCTGAGAGAACATATGGAGGTTTGCCCCCTCGAAGAGGCATCAATGGAGGTTAGGCCCCCTCGAAGTGGTCAAATCCTTTAATTCTATATGTTTTATTTTATTATGAGAAAAAGGTACGTAACAATTATGGACTTGCATTGGCTTGTCCGCGAGGCAATATTGCCTTGGGATTTCGTCTGTCAGCATGTAATGTTGGCGGACTGATGGGTTTGTAGCTATCAATCAACTAATACACCTGTTTTTAGCACGTGAGAAGCTCAACCGCCCTATGTGGGTGGTGATTCCATGTGTCACTGCAAGGTTCAAAATATCATCGATATATATCGATTTCGAAGGGTACCGACATATCTATATAAAGTGTTTTAATTTTTACAATTTTTTGAAAATGTCAATTGAAATTTCCAAAATAATCTGTCCACATTTTCAAATCACTGTTTTTTTTTTTTTTACAGTTTCTCAAGAATCGATAGGAAATAGGAAGACTTATCTCTTATTGAGAAGTAAAAGAAATAATTTTTTTTATAAAAAAAAAGGAATTTTGGGAGGTATTCGATAGAGTGGAGGAATAGTAGGGACTAGGGTACATACCTTGGGTTTGGAGGACATCCATTGTCATTGCCATTGCGCCATTTCACATCGTCGTCACCATCTATCACTGACGTTGAGAGCCCTAATCCTAGTCTTGGTTCTCCTTTGACCTCTTCCTTCCTTTCCTGAATTTGGAAATACTACTACTGATGAAGGTTGGGGAGGGGGAGGTCCACGTGGCGGTTTAAGCATGATTAATTTCAGGGAACACACACCTGTTGGGTGGAATGTCTCAAGCACACTTCCTTCCTCTGTATCTTCTCCCCGCATTCAATCATTTTATCAAACAAGTGGCATGCTGGTGTGGGAGGAGCGATCTTCTTATCAAACAAATAGGTATTTCAAAAACCGTTCCAGCACAAAACCACTTGGGAAAGGTTGCGATATGGCAACCCGACCTTCCGCTTCAGAAGCTTTGCACCTGTTTAACTTCAAAACCAACGCTTGCTTCAAGGTAGCAACATTTCCCATATTAAGGAGATTTAAAGATTTTTTTTCTTGAAAACTCTCTTAATTAGTTTTCTTTTATATACACTAGCAAACACCTCATACGATGCACGGCCTAAAAATTGAGAAGAAATTAAAAATAATTAGAATAATAGGAAAATGAATTTATATATATATATATATATATATATATATATATATTAAAATACACTCAATAGTCAACCTGGTACAACCAGGCCTGTTCGTTCCTTACCTATCTTAAACAAGACATATAACACAAAAGAAAAGAAAAGAATTGGGTTGCTTCGAGGGAACCAGATCCTCTAGTTACACTCAATAGAGTTGGAATAGGTTTTGCATGCCTTCATTACTCCATTTACTTTGTTTAAATACATGTTCATCCCAACGTTACTTTCCTAAATAATAGGTAGACTCAATAACAGAATAGCAAAAGAATAGGAAGTGGACTCTAACAATAAAGACTTAGTAAACAAATTAATTATGACTTATTCCTACTTCTACTCAGTGGCAGCAAGTGTGTAGGGGATGTGTGCGCATGTAACAGCTCCTTCCCCCTTAAAAAATGGCCTTGTCTTCAAGGCCAAAATCTGGAAATTGATTCTTGATAAACCCAGTGTTCTTCCATGTTGCATCAGCTGGTGAAAGGTCTTGCCAATGGATTGAAATTTCTTGTTTCCCCTTTTTTACCCGGTGATCCAGAATAGCTCTAGGATTTGGAATTGCCATTCCATTCTTTTCAATTATTGAAGGTAACTGTGTCTGAGTAATGATATTGGCCCCAACCTTTTTCTTGAGTAAAGAAACGTGGAAGACTGGATGAATTCGAGCATCACTAGGTAATTTCAGTTTGTAAGCAATGGCTCCAATGCGTCGCAGAATTTTGAATGGACTATAATACTTAGGAGAGAGATTCAAATTTTTTCTCAAAGACATCGACATTTGCCTATACGGCTGCAACTTCAAGTAAACCCAATCACCAACTAGAAACTCTCTTTTTGTGTGCTTGGAGTCATAGATATGTTTCATCCTTGCCTGGGCCTCCTTGATTTTCTTCCGTAAATCCTTGACCACTTCATCCATGTCGATTAATTCTTGTTCGATTGCAGCCACCTTAGCAGTTCTGGTTACATAGGATTAAAGAGTTGGAGGAGCACGACCATACACCACTTCAAATAGTGTCCTTTTAATGGTTGAATGCCAGCTTGTGTTATAACAAAATTCTGCCCATGGCAGCCATTTGACCCAATTTCTAGGTTGAGAACTTGTTAAGCAACGTAGATACATTTCAACGATTTGATTCACCACCTCACTTTGTCCATCCGTTTGGGGATGATATGCAGAACTGAAATTGAAGTTGGTGCCATTTAATTGGAATAGTTCCCACCAAAATGTGCTTGTAAAGGCTGGATCGTGATTGCACATAGTGGACCTAGGCATTCCATGTAACCGAAATATTTGATAAAAAAAAACTTGTGAAACTCCCATGGCTGTATATGGATGTCCCCAGATGCCACCATTACTTCAAACTTGTCCCCAAGTTGGGTCTTTAGTCCCACTCTTTGTGCTACCCTTTCATTCACAAAATTGTGAGTACTGCCCGAATCCACAAGGACATACACAGTTACACGTCTAAGACTGCCTTTAACATGCATAGTTTCCAATGCACGTGTCCCACTAATAGTGGAGTGAGATTTCGGGTGTCTCTGCTACTTGCTCTTCAGCCTCGCCATCTTCTTCCATTATGATGTCGCCATCTCCCTCCTCCCAACATGCTTCAATGACGAACAATCTCTTACAACGATGTCCCATGCTGTATTTCTCGTTTCAATTGTAATAGAGACCTTTACTACGACGTTCTTGCATGATGGTTGGCGGGTAGGAATAGCAGTGTTTGGTTGCAAACCGGGTCTTAGAGCTGGTGGAGTTGCTCATCGTTAGGATAGATTTTAGGCTTCGTACAAGCGGGCCAACCCAATGGCATCAGATAAAGTGGAGGGTCTACCAGCCTGGCCATCGGTTTTAATGGAGTCTCGCAACCCACTAACAAAACAACTGACCTGTTGAGTTTGCGGAAATGGCCCGACCCTAGCAAGTAATTTTTCGAAACGAGTTTGATAGTCCCGTACTGACCCTGTTTGTTGCAGTTTGGTAAGTTTGCCGAAGGAATCGCAGAACGGATTCGGACCATAACGAGAGAGAAGCCCTTCTTTGAATTCTGCCCATGTTATAATAGTCATCTCTTGTCGCAATAATTGGTACCACAGTTGAGCGTCGCCTTCAAGATGAAAGGATGTGAGTGATACATGCTCAAATTTCGGGGTTTCATAAAATTGGAAAAATTGTTCGGCTCTGCATAGCCAACTGGTTGGATCTTCTCCACCATTAAAATGTGGAAAATCTAGCTTTAGGAGTCAAGGCACATATGAACTGGTGGAACCAGAGTGCTGGAACACACTATGGCCATTGTTTCTTCCTCCATTAACCCGATAGGAATCGCGTGAATTGTCCTTACTTTCCCAGCTAGTTTGAATGGCTATTTGCTGCACTCGAGCAGCGAGTTGATCAAACATCTCGGTCATCCGAGATAAGATGCCTTGTTGGCTAGTAGACAGCGATGCCATTGATTGCCCTAGCTACTCCACTCGCTGGTCCATGTTGAGGCTCTGATACCACTTTGGTACAGCTAGGCCAGTTCGTTCCTTACCTATCTTAAACAAGACAGATAGCACAAAAGAAAAGAAAAGAATTGGGTTGCTTCAAGGGAACCCAGATCCTCTAATTACACTCAATAGAGTTGGAATAGGTTTTGCATGCCTTCATTACTCCATTTACTTTGTTTAAATACATGTTCATCCCAACGTTACTTTCCCAAATAATAGGAAGACTCGTCAAAATAATAGGAAGACTCAATAACAGACTTAACAAATAGCGAAAGAATAGGAAGTGGACTCTAATAGTAAAGACTTGGTAAACAACTTAATTATGACTTATTCCTACTTCTATTCCTTAGTGGCAGAAAGTGTGCAGGGTATGTGTGTGCATGTAACACAACCCCTTTAATAGGAATCTTACTACTCCTATATAGTTGTTGGTATCCACGTGGATACCTCCAGAATCCTCATATTTGACTCCAATTTCTTGCCACGTGGTTGTATCATTTATTATTCCCACATGATTGTACAATTAAGTATTGTGGGTCTCACAGGAATTACCTAACCTGTTCCCAATACGCATCTACCCAATTTGATGCCTTTCGTCTCACCCTTTCTTCTTCCTATCTGGTTCGTTCTTCTCGCCATTATCCCATCTTCTTCATGCCCGGTTTGGCTTCCCCTATTAAGACCTCCTTCGCCCTTCTTCTTCTTGGTTTGATAGATACATCTCCCCCATTCTTCCTTCTAGTTTGGCTCTCCCCCATTAACACCTCCTGCGTCCCTTCTTCTCCTTCTTCTTCTTCCCCTCATTAATTCATGGAAACAAAACCAGATCCATCTCCCTCGCCCCTTCTCCTCACTTATAAAATCTATAAAACAGTCTTCATTAATTTCGTTTCTAGGCAAAAAAAAAATTTCCCCCACAACATCGGATTTAGATTATTGAGTCAGGGGCAAGTGGCCATGGAAAAATCTTTACCCATCATTTTTTTCTCTATCTATTTTTTTACCCCACATATAAGTGATTTTTCCCTAATTTGTTTCATATATTGTTTGTTCAGATCAATCCAGAGTCAAAGAGATACTATTTTGATCGCATTTGGTTGGGCTTCACAAGGTATTTACCCAAACATTTTTCCACTATTACTTTGTGATGTTTTTTACTCTGCATCAGTGATTTCCCTCTTATTTGTTTCATAGGTGATTCAACACTATGTTGATATTAGTTTTCATTTGAAGCCACCCAGAATTTTCCACTGTTAGATTTACATTTTTTTAAAAGCTTTGTTTGGGATAATCGATTCAACAAACTTATTACAATACATAGACTCTTGATATTAGTATTCATTTAAAACTACCCAGAAATTTATGTCTGCTAGGTTGATTTTTTATTTATAAAACTTTGTTTGAGCAAATTCTTAAAATAGTTTATTCGTATACTTATTGTAATGTTTAAAATATACGATTCAACAATATGTTCACTTATTCTGATACATAAACCCTTCATTTAATACTAATTTAGCACTAAACATATACTCATTTTAAAATATTACTGCCTAAGCAAATCTTACCCTGTAATTTGTCTGCGTAATATATGGTATGTGTTTCATCGTTTGCTTACTCATTCTAACTTCATGAATTTAGATAACCACCTTCACAAACTGAACTTATAGTTCTTCTTTTATGGTTCTTCACTGATTTCTTTATTCATTTTTAAAATTTTGCTTATCGGTAAAGGAATTCATTTTCTATTTTATATATATGACTGAAGGGAAGAATTCAGGAAGACGTTCAAAGAGAAACACTCTAACAACAAATCTTTCTCCATCGTAAGTACTCTAATATCAATAAATTCGTAATTAGCTGTATATTTTTTCCCTTTCTAATTTTATTTCTGAGTCGTCAACAAATTAGGTTAGCAAAGCCAAGAATTTCAAGAACATGATTTTTTCGATTTTTTTTCTCACTCAATAAGCAAGTACTTTGGGATCCAATATTACTAAGGCACAGGATTCTCTCGAGTTGGAACCCCTAGAGGTCGCCACGTGTCTCCTTTGACACCCCTTAACCATGGGTAAGGTTCACCCACCCCTAGGGTTCACTCACCCATCCTTGGTTTTTTTTTTTTTTTTTTTATAGTAATTATTATTTTTAAAATTAAAAAACTGTTTTTAGAGTTTTTTAATATTAAATTTTTTTTTTAATTTAAAAAATAATAATTAATAAAAAAAAAAACCAAGGATGGGTGAGTGAACCGTAGGGGTGGGTGAACCTTACCCATGGTTAAGGGGTGTCAAAGGAGACACGTGGCGACCTCTAGGGGTTCCAACTCGAGAGATTCTCTCGAGTTGAACTCGAGAGGATCCTGAGCCTATTACTAAAGCGTGCTTTGTACTTATAACAGACATGGCTTTAACATTTCCTGAAAATTTAGTCTTCAGCTCGCAACCCCGCACTTATGAGAAATCCAGTGTCATCAAGAATGTGCCATCTAGCTATTAAAGATCCATATTCAAAGACTTAAACAAGCAGCCAACTCAATTCTCTTATTTATCAAATCAATGATAGTAAATCGCTTAATTTCTCATTCTTTGACCCATATTTGATTGTCCCCCCAGCTTGATGGTGCTGTCACAATTATCTTTGAGTCCTTAAGATTACTTTGTTATCAATTCTTCGCCCTTCATCTTCTGCTCCTGTCCTTCAGCTCAGGTATTTTTTTCACTTATTGGGTTTCTGTGTTGCAGTTTTAGCAGCTCTTATTTTGCACTCATTCCTTTGTACCATTTACTTTTTCAGGTTTTTCTTCTATATTGATAGTGCATTGTTGGATCTCGATTGGGTATTTGACTTCAAATTGTAACGGGTAAAATTCGTAAAATCAACTCAGCGTTGGAGAACGAGCTCGTTTTCGTTGTTTTGTTCACGAAAGTGACACGTGGACACGAGTTGGGGTCATGTGCTTAAAATAGAGGGGTCTCACGTTGTCTGATGCACAACGATCCCGTTGTGCGCATTACGACGTCTTTGTTCTCTTGCAGAACAACGTTGCCGTTGTGGCTTTAACAACGTGCTCGTTGTCTAAAGCACAACGTGACCGTTGTACTCTTGACAACGTCTTTGTCGTTACATGAACAACGAGTCCGTTGTCTCACCGACAACGATGTCATGCTATGTTTTAAGGCATCTACACCGTAACCGAGCTCGAGTCAACAACGAGACCGACTCGTAAGAGGAAGTGATCAGGAGGCGATCCATGATTCTGACAGGCGTGCCGAAAACACTGTTGCGTGCCGAAAGCACTGTCTTGGCATTTAATGCTGGTCACTTCTGCGTACTGTCCGATCCCGTCCCATTAGACGCGTAGGAGGCTCTCGCGTGTGATGCAACCGGCGGCAGATATGACTTGACATATTTGGCAATGAGTGCAAAACACGTGGTATGGACACCTATGGCCATCGATGGCCATACCAGCCTTACCCTATAAATACCCCGTGATTTTTAGTGCATAAGGACACGTTTAGACACGTTGAATCACGTTTTGATCACTTTAACACACGTTTTGGCCATACTTCAGAGATACTTGTTCAGTGCTTCCCAGTGCCTTGCGTAGCTTTCTGTGCCTCTTTCAGTGTTTACTATTCATCATCTTCTACCTCTACTGACTTTAACATCGGAGTACAGGTCAGGGGGTCACACCCTCCACTCCAACCTTCTACCAGTAAACCAGAGCGTGGGAGAAGCTGTAGCTAACGCGTGTCCTTTCCGGAGTTTTGTCGTAGGAGAAGCAGCAGCTGACGCGTGTCCTTTCCGGAGATTTTCCCCCCACAAAAATTGGCGCCGACTGTGGAAAAGGATAAACGAACCCCCCTTTGCTCTTTGTGATCATGGCTGACCAGTCATCAGTGTTCGGGCGTGAGGATCAAACCCCTCAGGCCACTCCTTTTGTCCTTCTGTCGTGCACATCCCTGGAGTCAGTCCTTCGTCTGGGCAACCAGAGAGGACCGTGCCTCCTCCTATTGAACTCTCTGTTTCTGATCGCTTTTTGGTGATGTTGCAAGTGCAGCAGTCTGCTCTGGATCAGATCACCAGGCAGCAGTAAGTGATGCAGGCGAGGTTGGAGGCGTTCGAGTATAGCAAGCTCGAGGTGGATGAGGCGCCACTGCAGAGGCCTTCCTTGAGACGTCAGTTTGACTTCTCTTCTTCTCCTTCTGTACCGGAGAACCGTGAAACCAGGTTTGTGCTTCATCCTACTGAAGGGGATGTAAGACAGCCTCAGGTTCTGGCAGAGCAATGTATCCCCTCAGATCGTGTGGATTTGCGAGAAGGGGCAGAGCGAGAAGACTTGAGAGGGAGTACCGGAGGTGCAGACACCCAGAAGACTTGGGTGACTGCCAAGGAGGTGGAAGCTTTGATCGGTGCTCGTGTTAAGAGCATGAAGGGAGGGATTCCTGACCACTTTGCTCAGTCAGCAAAGGATAACGTTGAGAACTCTCCTTTTCACGGACGCCATCAATCAGTCGTATACTTCTTCAAAGTTTATAACTCCGATCTTCCCCATGTACATTGGAAGGACGGATCCAGATGAGCATTTGTTTGATTTCAAACATGCTATGGCTGTTCGCAATCCAGATGATGACCTGTATTGCAAAGCTTTCCCCAACAGCCTGTCTGGGGCAGCATCGAAGTGGTTTTGAAACTTGCCTCCTAGTTCCATCAGCAATTTCTCAGAGCTCAGGTCTGCTTTTATTGATCGCTTCATCATCAATAAGAAGAAGAAAGCAGGTGCAGATACTCTCTTCTCGTTGAGGATGAAGCCGGCCGAATCCTTGACGGACTTTATTTCACGTTTCACTGATGAAGTCCACAACATCGATAAGGTCGATGAAGCGAGCTGTATCGCTGCTTTCAAGAATGCTATCCCCAGGCATTCCGAGCTCTATAAGTCCTTGGCTCTTGACTATCCTGTCAAGATGGACGAGTTGATGGTACGTGCCACTAAGTACGGAAGGTACGAGGAGGACGTATCCGTTGTGCCGGTGCCGAAGCCCAGGACGAGAGTGGTGGATGTCGTGGAGAGGACACACCGATCATCGAAGAGGAAGGAGAAGAAGCAGAGGTACGAGTCTTCATCATCTGAGGACTCGCCGCCAAGGAAGCAGAATGAGAGAGTTGTTTATGTGACCCAGTGGGATCAGCCGGATCGGCGCCCGCTGGAAAGAAATTTTAATCAGCATCAGAATAGGACGGAGAGACGTCCTAATGATCAATAGCAGGCGAGGCAGCAGTATCAGCCACGCCAGGTGCAGCCTCAAGTACAGCACGAGAGAGGCGTGCAGCCTAGTGAGCAGCGATCTTTTGCAGATCGAGCACAGCGCATCAATTTCACAGTCAGCCAGGCGACCATCATGAGGTCGATGGAGGATCAGCCGTACTTGGAGTGGCCGGCTAGAGCTGTGCAGGATATTACATCGGGACCACGGGTGCATGAGTATTGTCATTATCACAAGTGTCGTGGTCATCTCACCAACCGATGTCGTATTCTGAGGGAGTACTTGGAGAGATTGGTTCAGGAAGGGTACTTGGGAGAGTATCTTGCTTCTGGCAACAGTGGCATGGAGCAAGCCAGGGAGCCGGTGTCCCAGGCTCGTGGAGGAGAACCTGCCAGCAATCCAAGTACCAGTGGAGGAGCTTCCCGGGGCACGATCAATGTCATTTACCGCGTGCAAGCGCCGGAAGCAGATGTGGAGAGGAACTTCAGGGCGAAGGCCAGGAAGCTGTCTCACGATGCCGCAGTGTGTCAGGTGCAAGTGCCTAGCAGAAGCGTTGAGCAGACACTTACCTTCACGGATCGTGATCTGGCAGCAGTGATCCGACCTCACTATGATGCTCTTGTTCTCACCATGAGGATAGGAGATTTCGACATCAGGAGAGTGCTCGTGGATTCCGGGAGTGGAGCAGACATCCTGTACCTTCATGCTTTCACCCAGATGAAGCTGGATCCTTCCGTTCTCATCCATGCTCAGACTCCGCTGTTCGGATTTGATGGCAGCTCGATGAAGCCTGTAGGCGACGTTGTCTTACCCGTTGTGGCTGGACCCGTTGTCCTTCAGACCAGGTTCTCCATCCTGGATGCGCCATCACCTGTACAACGTCATCTTGGGTCGTTGGTGGACCCATGAGATGAAGGCCGTCCCGTCCTCGTACTACCAGGTGTTGAAGTACCCAATGCAGGACGGGCCTCAGGAGATCAGGGGTGATCAGTTGGCATCGCAGAAGTGCGATTTTCCTGCTTCCGTTGTGCCCTCATAGCAGTTACAGGTCGTTCCCGTTGTGGAAGAGAGCTCGGAAACATCATTGTGCAGACCTTCCGTTGAGCCCACGAAAGCTGTCAATTTGGGAACGGAAGAAGAGCCAAAGGTGTTGCAGGTCGGGACGAGCTTGACAACGGAGGAAGAGCTCGAGTTGCTAAGTTTCCTTAGGCAGAACCTTGATGTCTTTGTATGGTCTCACAAATACATGACTGGAATCAATCCGAGTGTTATCTGTCATCACCTCAATGTTGACCCTGCTATCCCTCCAGTGAAGCAGAAACCTCGGAGGCTTGCCCCAGCTTATCATGATGCAGTGAACGAGGAGATTGACAAGCTGATCCAGTTCGGGTTCATTCAGGAAGTGCAGTACCCTGATTGGATAGCCAATATTGTGGCTGTGCCTAAGAAGAGCGGGAAGGTGAGAGTTTGTATTGACTTCACTGGTGTCAATAAGGCCTGCCCCAAAGACGTTTTTCTCATGCCAATGATAGACAGGCTCATCAACGCCACTGCTGGCCACGAGATGTTATCCTTTATGGATGGTTATTCAGGTTATAACTAGATCCTCCTGGCGGAAGCAGATCGAGAGAAGACCACCTTCATAACGGAGCGGGGCTTGTTCTGTTATCGGGTGATGCCTTTTGGCTTGAAGAATGCAGGTGCCACCTATCAATGTCTTATGAATCTCATGTTTGGGTCACTTCTTGGCAAGACGGTTGAAGTATACATCGATGACATCGTTGTGAAGAGTCGAGTACGAGGTACTCTGGTGACGGACCTTGCTGAGCCTTTCTCTGTTCTGCGATCTTTCAATTTAAAGATCAACCCAGAGAAGTACACCTTCGGAGTTACCTCAGGGAAATTTTTGGGTTATCTTGTGAGTCAGCGGGGAATTGAGGCAAATCCAGCTCAGATCCGTGCTTTGCTGGACATGCCAGAGCCTAAGTCGAAAAAGGAGATCCAGAAGCTGACAGGCCGGATTGCTGCACTCAATCGGTTTATCTCCAAGTCATCAGATCGTTGCAAACCTCTTTTCGAGTTGCTGAGAAAAGACTCCATTTTTGCGTGGACTCTAGAGTGCTCTCAAGCTTTCCTTGCCTTGAAAGAATATTTGGGCTCAGCTCCTATCCTTTCGGTGCCCGAGCCAGGTGAAATCTTATATCTTTATCTGTCTGTTTCAGAGCAAGCCCTTGGTTCCGTCCTGGTCAGGAGTTGCGATGGCGTGGAGAGACCTGTCTATTTCATCAGCAAAACCTTTCTCAAGGCGGAGTGCAATTATAGCAAGCTCGAGAAGGTATGCCTAGCCCTTGTCTTTTCTGCGGAGAAGCTTCGTCCTTACTTTCATGCTTATTCTATCGTTGTCATCACAACGTATCCGTTGAAAGTCGTGCTGGGACGACCCGAGCTGGCGGGGAGGATGTCGAAGTGGGCTGTGGCTCTGAGTGAGTTCGATATTCAGTATCGGGCTAGGAGTTCAGAAAAGGGGCAAACAATGGTAGGTTTTCTTTCTGATTTCCCTGTGGAGGAGGAAGCAGAGGAAGTGGTTGTTGATCTTCGGGAACTTCCTATTGAAGTTGACAACGGAGATATCGTTGTGGATGGAGCCGAGGCATCAGAGTGGAATGGTTGGCTATTGTACGTGGACGGATCTTCTAATTTCAGTGGTTCAGGACTGGGTGTTGTGCTTATAAGTCCGGAGAACATCAAAGTGCAGAAGATGTCGCGTCTTGGTTTCACTGCCTCCAACAATGAAGCTGAGTACGAAGCCCTACTGCTTGGGCTGGAGAGTGCTCGAGAGCTGCAGATCTCCAAGTTGAGAGTGTGTTGTGATTCACAGCTCGTGGTGAATCAGGTGAATGGTGTTTATGACTGCAAGGACGACCGGATGAAGCAGTATGCTACTCTCGTTCGTTCACAGTGTGAAGCATTCACCGTTGTGGAGATCAGGCACACCCGAAGAGATGAAAACAGGCATGCTGATGCTTTGGCATATCTGGCTTCCATGGTGCAGGCTGACGAGCCTAAGGCTATTCTGATGGAGTTCCAAGAGTATCCTTCAATAACTCTTCAGGCACAGCGAGAAGTATTTTTTGTCAATCCTGTTCCGAGCTGGATGACAGGGCTGGTGGCTTATCTGAAAGACAGAATTCTTCCTATCAGTGTGAAGGAGTCGAGGCGCATTCTGTTCAAGGTATCTCGTTATACCTTGGTGCATGGAGAGTTGTTCAGGAAATCTTTTGGTGGGCCTTTGTTGAAGTGTGTTCATCCTGCAGACGTTGAGAGAATACTTGCTGAGTTGCATGAAGGTATATGTGGTATTCATTCAGGGGGAAGAACCATTGCCCACCGAGCTTTGGGGCAAGGTTACTTTTGGCCTTACATGCAGGCTGATGCTCAGAAGTATGTGAAGAAGTGCAGCCAGTGCTAGCAGTTTGCTCGTTTGATTCATGCTCCGGCTCAAGAGCTCAGCACTGTGTCTCAGCCTTGGCCATTTGCACGTTGGGGACTTGACATTGTGGGACCTTTCCCTAGGGCTCCAGGGAATCTGATCTTTCTTCTAGTGGCAACTGATTACTTCTCTCGTTGGATTGAAGCTGTTCCCCTTGCACGTATCAGAGAACAAGAGGTGAAGAAGTTCTTGTGGGAGCACATCATCTGCAGATTTGGCATACCGCAGTCCATCATCACTGACAACGGGAAGCAGTTTTCAGGACGTTTGATTGCCGACTTTTGCAGCGAGCTGAAGATCAAACATGTTTTCTCTTCCCCATATTATCCGCAGGGGAATGGATTGGCCGAGGCAGCCAATAAGAACATTCTCAATGCCTTGAAGAGAAGACTGGAAGATTCGAAGGGGAAGTGGACCGCCGAGCTGCACAACGTTTTGTGGGGGTACAGAACAACTCCAAGGAGTCCTACCAATGAAACTCCTTTCTCCCTAGCGTATGGTATGGAAGCTGTCATTCCTACTGAGATCAGTTTGCCTACAGTGCGTTCTTGACACAACAAGAAGAAGCATGAAGAGAAAGATCAGAACACAGAGCTTATGGCTATTCATCTCGATCTGCTAGAAGAGAAGCGAGAAGATGCTAGCATTCAGATGAGGAGATATCAGCAACAATTGAGGAAAGCCTACAACAAAAAAGTACAAAGGAGAGTGCTGCAGGTTGGTGATCTCGTTCTCCGAAGAATGTTCCAGAGCACGAGAGAGCTTAACAGTGGCAAGTTGGGACCTAACTGGGAAGGGCCTTATATCGTGGAGCGATTGGGAAGTCCTGGAGTCTGTTACTTGAAAGACTTACAAGGTAACCTCATCTCAAAATCCTGGAACATTATGAATCTGAGGCAATTCTTTCAATAGAATCTGTGATATGCTACTGCATGCATCGTTGTGCTTACAAGTTTTCAGTGATTTTACATGATCATAGTGCTCATATTTCAACATATGACTTGCAATATTATGTGCCTGCTCGTTGTCTACGCTGTGCTCTGTCTGGTTCATCAGTGTAATATTGTGAATGTTTTGCAAGTAATTCAAATAAAATTTTGACTGAACAACTTACTCATAACGAACACGAGTGGCTTATACAAGGATGTCGTCTGAGCAAATCTAGTGGCTTATCCTAATGACATCCTCTGAGCATGTGCTTCGAAACTGAGTTATATTGTGTTCATCGTATGAATTTTATTTGTCAGATTGTATTCACAGTGAACTACGCGAACGATGTATCTGGAGTAAGTGCTTTGCTCGTAGTGCTTTGTTCGTAGTGCATGATCGTAGTGCTAGTTCGTAGTGCATGATTGTAGTGATAGCTCGTAGTGCTTTGTTCATAGTGCATGATCGTAGTGCCAGTTCGTAGTGCATGATCGTAGTGATAGCTCGTAGTGCTTTGCTCGTAGTGCATTGTTCGTAGTGCATGTTCGTAGTGCGTGATCGTAGTGTTTCGCTCGTAGTGCTTGCTCGTAGTGCTTTGATCGAAATAATTTGCTTAAGTATGTGCATCAGTTATGATTTTCACCCTTATACATACGTTCACATAGTAAAGTGCCATATTCACATCAATGCTGTGGACCGTGAAAATTAACTCAACCACTTGTGTTGTGTTGCTTGTGCATACGACGTGCTGCGTTACGAGGTGGAAAGAGACACGTACATAAGAAAGTAAGCGATCTATTCATGAAGAAGGCCCATTTCTGGGTAATTACAGTAGTAGGAGAAAGAAAAGAGTTTACATCATTAGAGAAGAGAAGTAGAAACATAGAAAGGAGCAGCAGATCAGAGGAGCAGCAGGTCAGACAAGTTCAAGATCAACATCTATCGTCGTTGCAGCAGGGGCAGAAGTAGAGGCTTCAGCAGTTGGAGTTTCCACTGGAGTAGCTTCATCGGCAGCAGCAGGAGCTTCTGGAGCAGCTGGCTCGAAGAGCGGCTCAGCTGGGAGAGGTGCAGGACCTTCAAGAGAGTGAGGTTGCTCGACGCCTTGGACCTCGGCCTCGTCGTCTAGCTCTATCAAGTCTTTGCTCTGAAGCTCGGAGACCGTGATGGCGTCTTCTTCGTTGTCTATTTTTAGACGACCTTGTTGGCGGAGCGATTCGAGTAGCTCTTTCTCGGTCTCTGCCCGATCCTCATCCAAGGGCGTGTCCAGCTGAGACTGATAGTGCTGTTGCAGTCTCAGGGTCACGGACCTCTCGATGTCCTCTTGAGCTTTCTTGGCCTCCTCGAGCTCCTCCGCCAGTGCTGTCCTGGCTGCCTCAGTTTCCTCCAGCTGTCTGCCCAAAGCTTGGGAGACATGCTCCAGTTCGCTGATGCGTAGAACAACATCCTCTACCTCCTGCTTGGCCTTCTTCTCGGCCTCCTTTGCTGACCGTGTCTTAGCCTCAGCTTTTTCTTGTGCCTTGGTGGCAGTTTTCAACTTCACCTCAGCGCGAACAGCGTCAGCTTTGGCTTGAGTCAGATCAAAGTCTGCCTTGAGTCTCTCTTCGACGAGAGTCTGCTCCAGCGTCTCAGTCCTGCCCTTCCAGTAGGTGATCCCGTCTCGGAGGTGATTGTAGCTATATTGGCTACGATCACAGAGTTCCTGCACGAGCACGTTCATCTGCAAGGAAGTGTCCGGGCGTTAGTACAACGAGGAGTAAAGTTTCAGCAGTAGAGTAAGAAGAAGAAGAAGTGAGAAACTTACTGTCGCCACAGACTGGCAGGCGGCGTAGGAGAGGTCGGTCAGATGGAGTTTGCCAACCTCAGCGATGTCCCGGGGCAACCTCATCGCATGAGTCAGAGCTCGGGCGGTCTTCTCTGAACTCTGCACCGACTCGTTCACAGTCGGTATCCCGAACCGAGAGAAGTCGGGCGACCAGTCCAGAACGAACGACGGTAGCATACGAGCTGGAAGACTGGTTGTGCCAGCTTCCGTTGCGGCCAGGGCAACGACAGCGGAACTCGTGCTGGCTGGGGCAGTTGCAGCTCGAGAGGGGCCAGGCGCCGAGCTGGCTTCGGGCACCGCCGTTGTCACCTCTGCTCCTGGACTTGTTGCAGGAACGGCAGAGGTGGAAGGGGGAGCAGCAATGGCTGCGTTCTCTTTCTCCAGGCGTTTGTCCGCCTTTGCTTTCTTTCTGGCCTCATACTCGGCCTGGGTTGGCATTTTTCTCTTCGGGTCAGCAGTCGCTGTACCCTTGGAAGGAGGGTTCTTCCTCTTCTTCGGCGGTGGTGGCGGTGGTGGAAGCTGAGCTGCAGGGCGAGTAGACCTTGGCTTCCTGCTCAACGGAGGTGGATCCATGCCAGCCATGTCTTCTTCTTCTTCGGATAAATGAAGTGCTGGTGAAGGTGCAGAAGTAGAAGCCAAACAGCCTGGATGTTGTTGTTGTTGCTGTTGCTGTGGTTGTCGTCGTTGAGCTGTTGCAGCGGAAGTGCTAAAGGCGACCCGCGTGTCAGGCTCCAGTGGCTTCCAGCGGATGTATTCCCCACCTCGAGCACGTTGAATACCGGTAAGGAGGCCTTCTTCTTCTGGGGCCAACTTCTTGTATGAGATCTTCTTTGCGTCAACTGCACATAGAAAAGCAGAATGAGTACAACGAGAGTTAGCAGGATGAGAGCACACAACGTACAACGAGAGCAGAGTCAGGATAATGGTGCACAACGGACAACGAACGACTATAGTGGTATACCTGCTTCCGCTCGGAAGACGTTGGGGATCGTGGAATTCTCTGCCTTCCAGCCGCCAGAGACAACGAAAGGGATGACTTTCCACCTTCTTTCTCTATCGAGAATGCCTGAGACGAGCTCTGGATATTGAGGTTTCTTGTTCCACGAGTAGTAGGAGAACAAACCATCGTCATTGCCTCGGCATCTGATGGCATGGTAGAAGTGGAATAGATGCCTAGCCTCTATTGGGTAACCGTCCTTGATGAATTTGATCATCATGGACATGTATTTGTGGAAGCTCGGGTGCATTTGTCCCGGTGCGAGTTGCAGGGTAGACAGAACGTTGTCCAGGACGGGATGAAGAGGGAAACGGAGGCCAGCCTCGAGTTGGGAGAGGTAGACGACGGTACAAGCAGAGCACCTATCTATGATAGCGTCATCTCGTTTGAAGTGGAGATTGACGTTGGAAGGGAAGTCGAAACGTTCCCTGTAGTGGTTCAGATGTGCCAACTGATGTTGGCGCAGAGCTGAGGATTTTTCGATGTAGGCACCATGAGGTGCGCTACCTGTGCAACTGGCCTCATCATCAGTAGGGCCTCTAACTTCCTTTAACCCAGCGGGTTCTACGGGAATGATGGCAGCCATAGTGATTGGAAGAAACAGTGAAAAGGGACAAGAACAGTGAACAGAGCAACGGAGTGTACACGGAGCAGAATCACTCCAAGAACCAGAGAAGAGAGAAAGGGAGAAACAATAAGAAATAATAAGAGAAAGGGGGAAGAGCGTACCGAACAGAAGACGACTGAGAGACTGTTGAGAGCTTGAGGAAGATGAACTTTCGGTTGAGAAGGAAAATCGGTAGAATAACAGTGCTTGAAGGAACAGGGTGAAAGAGAAGGAGTATTCGGTGGGGATTTTATAGGCATCACAGATTTGTGAAACTACACCACTACCCTTCATCAGAGCCATACAGCTGTGTCAAAGGGGAGAAGAGCAGTGGCAAGATCGTCTTTTCACCAAAAGAAAGTAACCGTCAGAGTTATTAAAGCGTTTTGAAATTCGAATCGGCGATAATGACAGTCTGTCCACATTAAAGAGATGTGACGGTTCGCACGCGTAACCAGCTGGCGTGAACGGTCGACCTTCTCAGCGAGCGTTTAAAGCACGCAACGTTTCATCTTCCGGAACAGTGCCAGGTATGATCTTTTTGTCCGTTTATGACGCTTCGAACTACGTTCCAAGCATCATAAAGGGGCAAATTGTAACGGGTAAAATTCGTAAAATCAACTCAGCGTTAGAGAACGAGCTCGTTTTCGTTGTTTTGTTCACGAAAGTGACACGTGGACACGAGTTGGGGTCATGTGCTTAAAATAGAGGGGTCACACGTTGTCTGATGCACAACGATCCCGTTGTGCGCATTACGACGTCTTTGTTCTCTTGCAGAACAACGTTGCTGTTGTGGCTTTGACAACGTGCTCGTCGTCTAAAGCACAACGTGACCGTTGTACTCTTGACAACGTCTTTGTCGTTACATGAACAACGAGTCCGTTGTCTCACCGACAACGATGTCATGCTATGTTTTAAGGCATCTACACCGTAACCGAGCTCGAGTCAACAACGAGACCGACTCGTAAGAGGAAGTGATCAGGAGGCGATCCATGATTCTGACAGGCGTGCCGAAAACACTGTTGCGTGCCGAAAGCACTGTCTTGGCATTTAATGCTGGTCACTTCTGCGTACTGTCCGATCCCGTCCGATTAGACGCTTAGGAGGCTCTCGCGTGTGATGCAACCGGCGGCAGATATGACTTGACATATTTGGCAATGAGTGCAAAACACGTGGTATGGACACCTATGACCATCCATGGTCATCGATGGCCATACCAGCCTTACCCTATAAATACCCCGTGATTTTTAGTGCATAAGGACACGTTTAGACACGTTGAATCACGTTTTGATCACTTTAACACACGTTTTGGCCATACTTCAGAGATACTTGTTCAGTGCTTCCCAGTGCCTTGCGTAGCTTTCTGTGCCTCTTTCAGTGTTTACTATTCATCATCTTCTACCTCTACTGACTTTAGCATCGGAGTACAGGTCAGGGGGTCACACCCTCCACTCCAACCTTCTACCAGTAAACCAGAGCGTTGGAGAAGCTGTAGCTGACGCGTGTCCTTTCCGGAGTTTTGTCGTGGGAGAAGCAGCAGCTGACGCGTGTCCTTTCCGGAGATTTCCCCCCCCCCCCCCCCCCCCCCCCCCCACAAATTCCAAGTGTAGATTTTAGATGATGACAGATATACCATTTTTGAATTGGTTTCCTTTCATTAGAATTAAGAAGGAAACCTGGAATTCAGAAATTCACTCATGATCTACTTTTCTAAATTTTTGAAGGAGGAACTGTGAGGTTGGCAAACCGACAGGTAATTCTTGGCTTCATTCCTAAACCATAGAGAAAATGGAAAACATGATTTGAACTTTGATCTAATTTGTGGACAAATTCTCATGGTATTGCAGAAAACTTGGCGTGTGGCTAATGCTTCATCGGATGAAGCGATTCTGACAGAGAACATCAACTATGCATGCTCTCAGGTGGACTGTCGATTTATGCAAAGGGGATGCCCATGCTTCTCCCCAGATAATCTCATGAACCATGCCTCTACAGCCATGAAACTCTACTACCAGTCCCGGGGCAGGAACAGGTGGAACTGGTACTTCATGAACTCTGGTTTCATTGTCAGCACTGATCCAAGTAAGTTAAAACCAATACAAGTATAGAATCTAATGTCTTAGCTTTTTCATACTAAGCATTCTCCATCCAATTTCATTCCCTTCTTTGGATCTTAAATGCAATCCAAAATAAAAACAGGCAAATCATCATTGCTCATGTGATGTGCTTTTTAGACTCTTTGCGTAATTGTCTTAATTCAGGTATTCTATCATCATGTCTCAGTTGAGGCTTTCTCTTCTCCTTTCAATTTTATAACCAGGCAAATTCCTTAGTTGTGTAGGGTTGACATTCTGCAAATAGTAGGTAGTTATGTAGGAGGTTGTGGTGTCTAGACCCATATACTTATCCTTATCTCATTAAGTTGATTTTAACATAGGAGATCTCTCGTGTGGGATGAGATCCTTCCAAAACTGGCTCCAATATATTCCTTATATACTTTTTGTTAGTGGTAGGTGTTCAATAGCTCCATTATATAACCCTTAAGATCAATAATCCAATCTATTTTTTAAAAGTCTCACAAATAAATGTCTAAGAGCTGGACAAAAGTATAGATTACATCAGTAGACAATTATATAAAGCCTTGATATTCGGATTTTGTCCTACATCTAAGGAATACAAAATGGTAAGAGCAATAGTTTGAGTTCTATAAAATGCTAAAATCTTAATTTTTTTTAAATTATAAGAAGCTAATAAAAAAAGGATAATCCTATGAGAAAGGAAAAACACTGATTATTCTAGGAACGTTCGTGCAGTCTTGCTAGCAAAATTGGAATTTAGAAGTATCCAGTTTTCCCTGTATGTAAATCTCTTGTTTTTTTAAAAAGTTACATTAGTATTTCTATTATGAAGCCTACATGCTTGATGAAATGCTTCATTTGAGATTTTTTTTTTTTAACATTCATCTGGTTTCTTTTACCTTCATAGAGATTGATTAATCTATGTTTACAGATAAAGTGTACGAGATATTTATGCAGTCTTCAAGTGGATCCACGTGCAAGGATTACTCCATTCCATTTATCTTTATCCCTAATTTCTAGACTTTAATCGGCATTACATAAAAGAAGGAAATATAGTATGTATGGCAGAAGCAGGGCTTATAAAGACTCTCCACTGGTCGCAATGTTGGACAACAAGAAGTAATAGTTGCTCGCGAATAACTACGTTCATGCACAAATCCTTTGTCCCTGATGTGTTGGGTTCCAAGTCTCAGGTATGCTAGGTAAAATATTTTTGGCTTTGTATGAATATAATTGTTCTCATGTATATGATATGACAAAGGCCTGTAAATAATTCTACTTGTGATTGCGAAAAGCTTGTGATTATTTCAAATTTATCTCCTCTATTGGAAAGAAAAATCAGGAACAGCTAAGAAAATATGGGAAATTCAGGCCACCATATCTAGAATTCTCAAATACCATTAATAATGTCACGGCTTTGAACTCTCTTAAAGTGAAAAC
This sequence comes from Tetracentron sinense, assembly GCA_015143295.1. Classification (NCBI taxonomy): domain Eukaryota; kingdom Viridiplantae; phylum Streptophyta; class Magnoliopsida; order Trochodendrales; family Trochodendraceae; genus Tetracentron; species Tetracentron sinense. The sequence continues at coordinate 22,393,271 of CM026573.1, forward strand.
TCAATGCAAAATCTTTACTTCCAATCATGCTGAAAATACTACAGGCTTAGTTATAAAAATTCTTGTCATTCCACTCTTCCCTATCATCCTAGAAGAACGACTTTCCAATTACATTACAAGAAATTCCTGAAATTTCAATCAGTGATAAATGGTACTCATCCTTCTAGATTCCACTGCAAGAATTTGCTGAAAGTGCAGTCAGTGATACACTGCTATGAGATTGTTGGTCAATATTACAATGAACATGGTATATGGCCAGAAACCAAGGGATTCCTATCATTTTTGCTGGTGTAATTTTAAGTATGAATCCTGGATGGATGTTGTGTCCAAAACCAATGAACATGGTATATGGCCAGAAACCAAGGGATTCCTATAATTTTTGCTGGTGTAATTTTAAGTATGAATCTTGGATGGATGTTGTGTCCAAAACCAGAAGCTGAGTGCACAAGTTTTACTCTCTAATTCATTTGAATTGGTCATCCTCTTCTTCTTCCTCTATATGATAGATAGTATCAAAAACCACTATGGGAGTTCCATTTTCAAATTGAGATTTTATTAATTAAGAGTTTGTTTATATCAACTGGGTAATTTAAGTGTATTCTAAATCCTTGAAATTACTCGATGACTTCAATATTTCCCAAACTGAGGGAAAACATGGCCTATTACATAATAGTGTTGTTGCTAACATCATCATGAACCATGACTTCTCTGGAGGATTGCATTCTTGGAACCTCAATTGCAGTGATGGTCATGTAGTTTCAGGTGAGCCGGGTCACCTTGAAGTAGCATCGCCAAAGTCCTGGGGAAGTCTAGATGTTATCACGAATCACAAGGAATGTTGGCAAGGCTTGGTTAGAACAAGATATCACAAGCAGAGTCTTACCTGTTTCTGTTTATATTGTCTTTGTTTATGTTAGCTTGTCTGGGCCTCTTCAGGGATCCACTATAGTTGTCCTTTCTTCCTCTAAGGCCGGATCCCTGAATACCAGATAATAATACGATAGAAAACCTCTATAGTCTTGGACTTACTGCACACATTGTTGACCACTGCAAATTAATCCTTAAGTTTCCTGAAGGACTAACAACACCTGGGTTAGGCACTAATCTTAACCTTTATGTTCTTTTTGTTTTTGTTTTTATATATATACACACACATGCAACTTCTGATTATAGGAGAAGATACTGAATGTTGTCTGATTAAAGGTCCATGTAGTTTGAAATATTGTCAATGACCATATATATATATATATATATATAGACTGAGTGGGTAACTTTATGAGATAGAGAATCAAATCAAAGATCATGTTGTGTGGTGCATCACCAACACGTCTCAGATTGAAGCTATCTTCAATTGCAGATTTTTTTTTTTTTTGGTGTGAGCTATTAAAAGTAAGGAGTAACGCAGGCTGGAGAATGGGTTTATCTATGCTATTTAATGCATTTTTAAAGTTGGATCAATACCTTGATATCTGCTCTCAGATAAAATATCTTAAAATCAATACCTTGATATCTGTTCTCAGATTTCAGATCTGAAATATGTTCTCAGATCTTCATTCCTTTGTATTTTTATGAGTTGTGATTACAGTGGTTGGTAGAAATTAATCTCAAATTTAAAATTGTATTTTTTTCTCCCCTGTATTTATTGATTTGAATATTAATATTAACTTTATGATATACAGATTCAAATCAAAGCTCATGTTGTTTGGTGTATCACCAACACGTCTCAGGATGAAGCTATCTTCAATTGCAGAATTGTTTTTGGTGTGAACTATTAAAGGTATAGAGTAACGCAGGCTGGATAAGGGGTTCACATATGCTATTAAATGGATTTTTTAAGTTGCATTATGTGTTATTGATTAGTCTTTTCCGATGGCTTCAATCTGAGATGGGTTCTGTTATAGGTAATGGGAACTAGTTTGTCTGCATCTTCTTCCTCCATGTCTGGGCAGGAAACTGAGACTGAAAATTCCCTTAATATTGGCTGTTTTAGTATCTGCAGTCTTATTAACTTTGAGACATCATCTTCCTACTTGATAATGAAAAGGTTTTATTTACATTCTGAAGTCGATCTTTTTTTTTACTTTTCTTTCTTGGTATTGCATGATGGGTTCATGTATTTCTGTTCTTTTGACTGGGTTGTATATTGTTATTGACTTTGTTTTTTTATTTTTTTAGTTTGTTTTTTGGAACAATGTGTTCGCCTTTTCTTTTGCATGAAGCTCTGTTTCTTAATCTTAGGCGATGATCTTATTCAAAACTTATGTTATTTTTGTTACAGGAAAGGCAAGTTCATCCTCATAAAAATCCAAATGACCCTCGGGCTGCTGAAAGATTTCAAGCAAGTCTAGGTTTCTTTCCCTTTTTCCCCATTTGTGATAGGTATGCGAGAATCGAACCCTCTGACATAGTTTCCATTAGTTACTGTCTCATTCCTGAAGAGGAGAGTGCACAAAGAGTGCACAGTTTTTCTCTTTTTTTTTACTATGTTAAATATGTATTGAGAAAATGAGGCATTTAAATTTTATGTTTTCTTATTTTGAAACTCGCAGAATGAAGCTACATGGGCCATTGGAATGAGCATTGATTGATTGGAGTTGTAGCTTTTTTTCCATTTTCGTCAACAAAACCGTCAATGTGTCGACAATAATGGGAAATCAAAAGGATCCAAAAATGGTCCCCTGCTCCGCCCTCTCCCAGGATACACCCCTACTAATACTATAGGAAGTTTTTTTTCCAATTTCAGGGGGAGTCTTCAACCCCCCGGGCCCATGTGGCTCCGCCCCTGGCTATATATGTGGTAGGATCTTATTCTTTTTTCTTTTTTTTTGGTGTAGGTCGGATCTATTCTCTTTGTCTAATGGATCTTTTGTGTTTCGGATTATTTCATGTAATTAGATAGCTGTTTTAGTTATCTTAGTGACAAAACAGGGAATTCTGATGTTATCTTCCAAATCAGGTTCGACCTCTTCTTTTATGGTTTTTATGAGAGCAAAGTAGCTCTTCTATTTTTATCTTTTGATATATGTTTCTCTGGGAATTGATTTCACTTTTTTTGGTAAACTCAATCATACCACAAGGCAATGACTGTGACTATGCATACGTTTGTTGGAACTTAAATTTGATTTTTAACTGTAAATTTTCTGAAATAATTGAAACTGAAATTTAGTGATTAGAAATGTCATCGTCATTCTTATTAGATGGGCAGGTCAATTTCTAATGTATTATTTTAAATTTTAATCTTCTATAATCTCATTTATTTAGTTTCATCTCCCGTGCATAGCACGGGGTGTTTGCTAGTGTATGACTCCAACTAGCATAGAGAGACACGCATTCACAATAACAAATGTGACGAAAATCTACAATCAATGGATGATACCTATACATAGAAAAATACCCAAAAAAAAGCATTCTCCATAGAAACCAACTAACATATCCAGGCCTAAATCCTACCTAAGTTCCAAGACAACCATCCACATTAAGTAATAAAAAGTTGACAATCTATGACTCCAACTAGCAATGTGTATCAGAATTTAACACTACTGCGCGTGGTCCTTCATCCTTCAATATCGTTGGAGCTTAATGATGCTTGAGTTAGATTTCCAACTGTTTACCTCATGCTCCAAGTTCCCTAGCCGTTAGTTCCTACTGAGGCATATGCTATATGGACTGATCTTCATGCAATCTATGCTATGTGCCCCATATCCAGTTAAACAATGTTCAGTGGTCAGACAACAGAATGGCTAAGTTGGTAGCATCCAAGGTTATGGGAAATCCTTCATTAGTAAGGGAACCCTCCCCTCAATTATGGGATGTATTCACTCTTATCTGTTAACGATCGTGACCATACTCTGAAATGACCATATTAAAAAGCGAAACTCTTACAGCTCTAAAGGGGACTATCATCAGCAACATAGAGCAAATTGGGAGCATGGTTATTAAATCAAATTGTTCATAAAAAAAAGCCATCATTGGATAAACCAAAAGTGCAGAAGAAATTAAACTAAAGCATGATTAATTGGAAACATGTTTCGAGGATCTTACAAAGGCACTATGGTTCTTCAAAGTCCCATATCAAGGAAATTTGTGGCCCTATTCAACCAGCAAGATGAGACAGTTTGTCGAACTGGTTTAAATTGAAGGTGGCTGGGTTGCCCGAGTAACACACTCGAGTTATTTCATCAGAGGAAATGCGTTGCCTATTTATGAGGCTCCAAGTCTAAGAGAAAGACGTTGAACAATTAACCATCAACATGTGTCCACATTCACGTGAAAAGCAAATGGTAAAGTTTCCAGCATTAATAAAAATAATAAAAAAAAACGTAACATGGGGCCTATTCACCCAAATACGATGCAGGTTATATAAAAACATAGTAATTCAATGTAGTTCGGTGTGGCAAACGCACCAGAGATTAATATGCATTTTGTTTTCTGCTTGGTATTGATATTTGCCTTTATGGAAATATTGTTGTATATATGATGCAAAAAGATGTATAAATGAAGGAAATGTTGCTGGATACTTCACATGTAAGAAACTGACATGTTTTTCAAAATAGTTTTAATGTTAGGATCGTTTTATTCCTGATGCAGATCCTGATTGTTCCTTCTAAACAAAGAAAAATGAAAAAAAGAGAAACGATCGAAGAAAAAGAGAGGAGAGGAGTTGCGTTGGACACTTACCACACTGTATGCAGAGGCATCTTTGTCTCTTATGTGTAGGAGCCAAAGTTATGTGTAAGAGCCAAAGTAATAGGCGCTGAAATATAAGGCGTTGTGAAGGAGATGAGACTTGAGAAGCGGTGATGAAAACAAAGTTAAGTTTGGAATTTGCTGTTTTCTCTGACATCGGTGTCCCTTTGGAATGGACGCGTCCTCTTACTTGTATCTGACGTTTCTTCAAAGTTAAGTTTTTTCAAATACTCAATTTTGAGAGGGAAACGTGGTAAGATGGAAATGCTATGTGGCAAAAGGAGAAGGAGAGAAAATCTGCCTTATATTTAGTTAAGTTAAGAGAAGAGATAGGCAACCCGGGGTGGATATGTCACTAAAATTTTTGAGGGTTAGGATGGGGCACATCTCTTCTACCTGTTTCCTTCTATATATTTTCTTTTCTCCGTTTTCAAGTAAACGACACCAAATGAACAATTGCACCTCTAGATTCCATTGAGAGGTAAGCCTGCGTTCCGAAACGTCACACCCTAATTTAACAAATCGCCTCCTCTTTTAAACACCCATATCTCCCTCACTTATCCTCTCCTCTCTAAACGACCTCATAGTTTTCCATCACTTTTTCGTTTGAAAACCTGTGGAGCAACCAACGATTGACCCTCCCTCATCTTCTCATCCTGTCAGTGCATCCGGTGTGCCATGCCCTAATAGTGGATTTGATCACATTGATGATATCACCTCTTTTAATTTCAATGGTCCAATCACGGATGAAAGTTCTGTCCTTATTAATGCTACTATCCTATGTGAATGGATGCAATGGTTTGAATACTTTGAAGAGTAAGTGGGTTGGAGACTTAGCATGCAATGCAGTTGTGTATTGGTACGTGTACTATGACATTCAACATGTTTGCCATGTAGATGGCTTGGTGGGGCTGAGCATCAACGACCAGCACGGAGATTTGTTGGTATTATGAACATTTTACACGTGGCTGGCAACAAAGCCTTTGTAGCATCATGGCATATCTTGGGATAGAACTCAACCCCTCGAATTGTGCATATGACAAAATAACTTTTCTTTTAATTTTTGATACCTAATGTACTAACGATTATTGGATGGTTGACCCAATATTGTAAGGGTTACAAATGGGCACGCCCCTATTTCCTTTGTTTTATATTGCTTTTCTAAGTGATTGTTTTTCTCGTTTCTTATTTTAATGCATTCTTAACTTTGAATTAATATTTTGTTTCATGTAGTAAACTGTTCCCCCCCCCCCATTTTTTTCCCTAATTTTTTTTTTATGTAAATGTTTATCAAATTGAATTCTGGATTCGAGGAAATGATTTAAGCTTGAGAAATTACTAGGGACAGACTTGTCTCATATTCAATGTCACTTTAAAATGGTACTTGGTTAGATCTATTTTGTTTTTACATTTGCCCATCTTTATATTTTTGATTCCTCTCCTTAGTGCTGATTTTACGTGTGTGTATATATATATTTGTTTGGTAGATGTATATGATCCATTAAATATTACATTGATAAACATACAGTGATATAGTCTCTCAAACTAATAGAAAGATGGTATTCCGGCATGAATGGAGAGTGGTATTGCAACTCTTCTATTGTGGTGAGCAAAGTGTGTGAATTTAGAATGGTAGTATTAATGACTAATTTTAGAACCATTTTGCGTTTGGTCAGAATAGATTAATGATTTTCTATTGATTTTTTTCTTCATAATGTATCAGGGTTCTATTTCAATTTAAACCATTTTGCGTTTGGCTAAAATAGGTTAATGATTCTCTTGATTTTTTTCTTCATAATGTATTAGAGTTCTGTTTCAATTTAATAGATATTAAAAAAAAATTTAGTTATGTTTTTGTTATTAGAATGAATATTATTTTAATTTTTTTTGTTGTAAGTAACATTGTATTTATGTATTCTATTCTTTTAAGGTGCCTTTTTATTTCTAATTATTTAATCTTATTTCTTTGCATAATTCAATTTCCCATCCCATCCCATCACTTATATTATTCTTATAATTCCTCGTGCATCGCACGGGCCACATTCTAGTGAGAATTGAAATATGAGGTTTTGTTTTAAGTTTGGGTTTGTTTCAAAACAATGGCTAAGTTTATCCTAATTTGCAAATACACTGTTATGAATAACAATTTTACAAATTAACTCACTGTTTTCTAACATTTAGACAAATAACCTCAACCCTTATTTCGGTTAGACTTTTGTTTGTAATTGTTAATAAAATGACTATTATGCCCTAAAGAGATTTCATAATTTCAAAAGCCTCTTTAACTTCTCTTGAACTATGGTTAATAAGTTTTAATTGTTAGCCTTTAGGTTTTCAACCCAAGGTAACATCATTGATTTTGATAATAACACAATAATGTAATGACCATTGTGTTACTAATGTTTCTATTGAGTTTATGTGTAACTCAGTTTATAAAGAGTATTAGCAAACCATTCAAGGCAAAATCATGAAAATGATACCATCCATGAAGGAGATTCATCATCAAGTCAAAGCAAGCCATTTGATCATATTGAAGATGTTGAAGATCATATCAAAGCCCAAGTCATATCATGAAGAAGGAGAAATTGATCTTGAAGTCAAAGAAGATAAATTAAGTCAAGATCAAGCTAGAAGGAATGAAGGTTTATAGTTTTATATTTTTAGTTTGAGAGAGTTTAGGACTTTTGTAAAAAGTCTTCAAAGTTTGGTTGATTGAATACTCAAAACCTAGAATGATCATACGAGCCTTAGACCAAAGTTGAATAACTTTATAAGACCCTAGGACACCATAAAGATTGATAAAAAAAAAAAAACCATGATAAAAATGAGCCAATAATCCTTGCAAATCATTTCTATCATTTAGACAAGGTAAAGATGAGTTTTCAGAGAAAAACTAGAAAACCCGTCGACAAATTCGTGGAGACATTGAAGACTCGTCGACGAATATAGCCGCAGAGGCTATGTCTCTATTCTGACCTTGATCTTGTCGTTGAATGCAAAGAGCATTCTCATACTCGTCGACGAATTCTTCTGAGAAGTAGAAAATTCTGTAACGACTAGTTTTGTTATCAATGTTCTTCCAACTTCACATGAGAAAAGCTTGGTATGGAATTACATTCAATAAAAACCCTTACCATAGGGCTGTAAATGGAGCGGATATTGGTATATCCGAATTTGTATCCAATTATATATCCGGATATCTGAATCCGAATAAATATTCGTCGGATAGTGAAGTATGATATCCGTATCTGACTCTGATTAAAGTATCCGGATTAAGATATTATTCGATTTTTAAAAAAAATTAAAAATATAAATTAATATTAAAAAAATATAAAATATAAAAATATATAAAATTTTATTTAAAAAATATATTTTAGAGGTTCTATTAATTTTATAAATTTAAAATATATTATATAATCGGATGTATATTTATCAAATCGGATATACCAGTATCCGAATCCATATCAGATTATAAATGGATAGTATTTTACTATCCGAATCCGCTCCGTTAGATACCTATTCGGATAATTATACGACTAAATGGATTCGGATATGGATAATATCCGCATCTGTTTATAGCCCTACCTTACCATGCCAACCTGAGCATCTCAAGTTTTGGTTTTTACTTCTTTTTTTGGTTTCTTTCTTTGGAGCTTTAGATTCTCCAGAGTTCTTAGTTAGGGTTTTTTTTTTCTTCTTCTTCTTAGTTTGATGTGACTCTCTCTAAAATCCTTCTTAGTTAAACTGAGAAGTGCTTTAACAATTGTTTTTCTTAGTTAGATGACATGAAAGTTCTTAGTCATATTTATGGCAATTTTTTTAAGAAAAACATGACATGAAAGTTCTATACTTCTAGGTAGAATGCATGTGAATGATGACAGAACTTATGCATTTCCAATATCAGCAAAATACAAGTTCTTGGATGGACTATTAGCTCGTAAATTTCAATTTTTAGATGATCCTAATAGTCTGATGGTGGTCTATTTTTGGACAGTGGAATCACTTGGTTAGGTAGAGCTCATATAGGTAGTATGATTGTCAAACTGAGAATTGCTTTAACAATTGTTTAATTTAAATTCATATAGCTTTGAATGCATTGTAGACATTAGACAGTTAGCTAAGCCCTGACATAGATAGATAGATGATAGAGCTGATTACCCAAAAAGAAAAAAAAAATCTTACCTAACCGTTTCAGAGAATATAAACCTTAATTATATCATGCAGGAGGGAATGACCTATAAGGATCTGCACTGAACTTGCACCATGAAATATTAAGGTGAAAAAAGTAATACTTTTTTTTTTAGATGGGGCCTACCAACTCCTCTTTAACCATTGTGGAATCTTAGTAAATCTTTATAATTTTATAATTGAATTACTTATGACTACATACATGCTTGTATCTTTATACTTGTTCATTGAAATCTATGTTGTTGAATGCCTGTTGACAGAGTTGAGGTAGTTAGAATATGAAATGAAATGAAATGAAATGTTCTCTTCGGAAATTGGAGTTTCAATACATTACTTCTATTTCATTTGACTTTTATTAAATTCCTGCTATTCCTTAACTATCATTAACGCATGACCCAGCGCCCTGAGAGCAGTGCTAGCAGCACTGCCCGGAATGAGGTATTTATACAGATCATGGGCCCCGACACTCATGGGCGTGTGTGTACATATGGGCATGGGGTCACACCTATTGAGATGCATGTAGAAGGTGCCACAGCAGATGCTGAGCAGTGGTGACGAATGTGTCATGCAGTCGAGGCTCGAGAAACCACATCCGAGGCTCGCTAGGCGGTGCTCATGGCGATTATAGATCAGCCATAGGGGGCTATAATTTCTTCCCTGCAAGGAACAGTGTCATGAATGGAAGACTTTATGAATAGCTTAGGGTGGAATGTGAACCATATGCCCACATATTCAGAGTATGACACAGACACTACTCAGACGCCAGATGCTACCCAACATTGATGACATCTGTCTTTATGTTTCATAGACCTGTTTTTTTTTTTTGCGATTGCCTTCGTAGATGGGTCATTTGTGTAATATTACAAATTGAGATGATTGACTCATTTATTTTTGTATACGTATACTTTACGTGGATTGATACTTTATATTCAGTTTTTATTAGGAATTTGAGGTGATCGACTCATATATATAGATATGTTTGTCATTGAAAACAGGTGACAAGTATACAACACCGCTGTATACAGGTTCTGTTTTTTTATTTTTAACATGAATTACCTATGGTAATATTACCATCTCTAATGAATTAAATAAAAAAAAAAGATTATTACCGATGGTAATTTTTCCATTCCTATACATTAAATACCGGCGGAAATAATTCCGTTGGTATAAATAATATATAGTCATGAATAAATTTCCGTTGGTATTTAATGTATAGGAACAGTTATATTACCGTGGGTATGTATTGAGTTATACCGATGGTATATATTCCGTTCCTATACATTAAATACCAACGGAAATAATTCCATTGCTATAAATAATATATAGTCACGAATAAATTTCCGTCGGTATTTAATGAATAGGACCGTGGGTATATATTGAGTTATACCGATGATATATATTGCATTCCTATACATTATTGAGTTATACCGACGGTATATATTCCGTTCCTATACATTACACACCGACGGAAATAATTCCATTGCTATAAATAATATATAGTCACGAATAAATTTTTGTCGGTATTTAATGTATAGGAACGGAATATATATTGAGTTATACCGATGGTATAAATTTTGTTGGTATATAACCAACGGTTACTATTCTGTGGCTAAACATTTTACTGACGGAAACTATGATAGTACACACGGTTTGAAACCGTGGGTAAAACCTTTATTTCTTGTAGAGTTCGCTCCACGGGTAAGGAGCGAACTATTGCTCCTTGCTCCTCGCTCTCACAAAGATGCCTGCCTTGAACTCAAGTTAATTTTTAATCCTTAGTTAAAATAATTTTATTTTATTTTTCTAAAAACAAATGGTAGATGAGTGAACCCTAGGGGTTAGTGAACCTTAACCACAATTAAAGGGAGTTTTAATGGGGACATGTGGCATGAAAAAGGGACCCAAGACGCCCCTCATTGCGTCACCTACCGAGGAGGTGAATATTTTCCTTTTGGAGGTGTTGGGCCTTTTTCGTTCGGACTTTGCTATTGAGACCGCAAAGGGTCGAGACCACTCCAAGACCGTGCTTGTGATGCACGGATTTAAAAATTTTATTAAATCCGTTTTTGAAATTTTGAGATCCATGCATCACATGCACGGTCTCGGTATGGTCTCGGCCCTTTGCGGTCTCACTAGCATTTTCCTTCTCCTAAACGTCTATCCCTACTAGGCTAGACTCTTTACCTTAACACGTTTCTGATTTTTCCCATTTTTTTGGACACTTTGTTTCGTTCTTTCTCTCGACTTCTTCGAGTTCTAAATGGAGTATAGCACCTTCTTCACACGTCTATACCATCCCAATATGCAGTAGTTTCCACATTGAACCCACAGTAATTAAGTTCCTTCTCTTCTACCTCACCTCACCTTCGAGATGGGCTGTCTCCCTTATGATATAATGCTTGACATACTTTCAAGACTCAGTGTAAAGACACTCGCCAAGTTCAGGTGCGTTTCTAAACAATGGAGCTACTCATTCTCTGACCCTCATTTTCTGGACTTGTACTGCCGTCAAGCTACGAACGAACAGACGCTTTTTCTGTTCATAAGGGGCTCTGAAGAGATTTTGGGCAAAGGCTGCACCCTTTACCTATCCTCCATCGATGACAGTGGAAGGGTGCGTGACATATTCTCAAAGGCGATCCGAAGTTCTCGGTACTGGCTGAATGATCGTTCCATCAGCGGTTTAATATGTATTAATGGAGGTCAAGATATTTATGTGTGTAACCCGTTTACACGAGAATTTGTGACTCTACCAGAGGGATCTCCCAACTCTGTTTCCAATTATCAGGTGATTGGCTTTGGATATCTTCCATCTACCAAAGAATATAAAGTGGTTCGATTGTTCTACCGTTCTTATCAATATTTTGATACTGGTTGTGTATATGAGATAGGGTGCGATGTCTTCAGTATAACAGATGGTGGCAAGGGCTCTAATTCCTGGAGATTGCTAGACCAAATATGCCCATATCAAGTATATTTCCTCTCAACTTTTATTAATGGGTCTCTTCACTGGATTATCCGCGACGACTGTTGTCGCCATGAGGGTGTAATGATTCTCTCGTTGGACATCCAAAGTGAGAAATTCAGAGTCCTACCACATCCACAAGGTCTAGACATAGGAATTGATAAGTATCTAGGAGTTGTGAGAGACTTTTTATGCATATCACAGTTCGCGCTACCTTTGATGGAAGAGATGGACATATGGATGTTGAAGGACTACGATGATCAGGTATGGGTAAAAGAATACAGGATTAATTTCAGGACCATGGATGGTTTTGTGCCTTGCCAATCATGTTATGTTCGATACTATCGAGATGGAGAAATATTATTTGAGACGGATTATCCACACCCACGGCGACTGGACTACTATAACATCGAAAGCAGGAGTTTTAGGAGTGTGGAGATTCACCAACATAACCGGCGTTTTGTCTTATATACGAAGAGTTTATTCTCTCTTGGAAGCATATAGATAAATTACTTCTTTGATGACTTATATTTAGCATTGAGGATCATTAGAAATTACCACTCGTAGGTCTGTTATATACATTCTATCTCATATAGATTTGAATACATAAGGTTATATGAGATTTGGTTGGATTTTGATTTTATCTTTAACTGTATTTCATCTTTATATAAACCCTGGTATTATCCATAAAATCAGTTCATTATCATCATATCAATTTCATGGACCTTATGTGTTTATGCCATACATGTTTTAACCATCTTATCTTGTTTAAACCTTAAAAGTTCAGAAGTTTTGTCTCCAGGAAAAAATCCTCTACGGTTACAACTGGATTTTGGGAATCCGGTTATGCCCCTGAGGTCGCCATCACCCATAGGGTGGGTGAATCTGAACCACAGTTAAGGGGGTGTCGAAGGGGATACGTGGCGACCTCAGGGGCATAATAAGTGGTACCCTTTGTCGAAAACTTCAGATTGCTCCTATGGGTCACTGAGATTGGGGTGGGAATTTATGCCCAAACCCATGATGTCTTGGACCAGTGGGTTGGGTTGGTTTTACCATTCTCAATTGGATCAAATTTGGGTTTAGCTTTGGGGTCCAACACGTCAGGTACTAGTAACTCTTCTCTAATATTAATTTAAATTGATATAAAAAATTAAATTAAATTACTAAAATATATTCCATAAAATATACTAATATATTGTAAAATTAATTAATATAAAAAGAGTAATGTCTGATAAAATATATTAAAATTTTGATTTTACTTAAAATCTTAATAAATTTATATTTTTCATTAATAATGAAAAATTATACGTGCTTTGCACGTGCACCTTTACTTAGTATATATATATTGGTAAAGGTAAACAACTTACACACCAGTCTAACCACACACACTGCACTAGAGAAGAAGACGGGACCCAACATCTCATAAAAGGGTCTGACTTGAGGTGGTGGAAGAGCTAGACATAGCTAGTTGATGTGGGACTAAGTTGGGTAACTCTAACCATCCAAGGTTTACGGGTGTAAGTATAACCTGTTGGATTTATTTTAAATTTGTGATTCAATTTTTAATGTCATTTAAATCTTTAATTTTGTAACTATTTTTTTTTATTTTAAATGACTTTTATTTTATGTAACTAATTTCATTAGTGGGCTGTTTCATGGGGTTATTAATGTTCATTATCATCATGGTAGAGAAATCTCTATAGTAAAAGGGGTTTAATCTCAAAGGTTTCATGTAGAGAAGGTTTTCTTCACTAAATTTTTGTAGAGAAAAGAGAGTCTTTACATCTTTTATCTTTTATATTTTGAGTTGAGTTTTCTTGAGTTAAGTGTCATATCAAAAGTTCATTAGTGAGTCTAATTTGCGAGTGCATGCTATTAGACCGCGACTGTTGAATTCTGGAGATCAGCCGCCATAACCCGTTTGCATCAAGAGAGATACTCCAAGGGGGGCAAAATTGGTCTTAAGGACAGCAATTTTACTATCGTGCCTCAATTGAATTTCTAATCGATAAATTTCTTTATTTATTATATTTTTCAGGATTTTGTTAAATTGATATTGACAAAATGCTTTTGTCTTATATGCAATCTTTTAAGTTATATTTTCACATTTGTTAGCATGTTCAATAATATCTAATTTTTACAACAATCTTAAGACCGACTTTGTTATTGAACATAACTTATATTTTCTTTAGAATTGAAACCGTGTCCGTTTTGATCACTTTTGTGTTCATACATGAGAACATTGGTAAATAATATTCTTTTATGTTGAGCATTATAAATTATGGATTTGGAAAAAAAAAAGAGAAAAAAGAAGAAGAAAGGTTTCGTGTGATTAGAGGTTTTAAGATCTTAAGAATTAAGATGTTCCGCTCCTCCTTATGTGATAGACATTTCAATGATGGAAATGAATATTCTTTTATTAGTTTATGTTTAATTTGGCCCTGGTAATTGCTTTACAACAAAGTTAAAAATGGAGTCTTGGACTATGATTACTATCAATAAGTCATATCTCATATTAGCTGCGGTTTTACAATTTACTTTGTATTGGGATATTCAGTTAATGTTCTCATAGTAGGTTAAACGATCATGTGCTCATTGACAATGTTGTACCTTTTAAGGAGAAGTATGCATGTACCTCATGACAAACCCATTTAGAAGAATAGGGATATACCTATTCTATTATATCTATTATTTTTACTCGGAAGTTGATCAAACTTGTAAGGTAACTCAAAAAAGAGTTTTTTGGATTGATTGATCTCATTTGATATTTGGATTATTTCCTCTCGTGTATAGACATATTTTTGGGCCACCTTGGTCAATTAGAAAGGGTGCTATATGCTAAGGCATCTAATTAGGGATACAAAGATATGAGTTTTTAGTAAGAGAAAAGTTGGCAGATTAGGGTCCCATATTAAACATATATAGCTTAATTCATTGCTTGTAACATATAGTTTGGTTATTTCTTTTCAAGCATGTGTTGTGTTTATGTGATGGGACTTAATATGTGGCAAAGAAGAAATGAAAAAAATATATATATATTTGACCATCCGATTATTATAGAAAAAGGGAATGAGTTTTTTGAGAAAAAAAAAAACACATAATAGGCTAGAGGAATTATTGAATAGGTGTTGGTCACTATGGTGTTGGCCACTCACAACATTTGAAGAAGATTTTTCAATCCCAGATAAAGATGCAGTGAAGGTCATATAACCCCTAGTCTTCCCACAAGAAGGACTATCTGATTCCTCAGATTCAGATTCACTGTCATCCATTGCCTTGTCTTTAAATCTTTTCTTATTAGAGCACTCAGGGCAATATGGCCGTAGCCTTGACATTCATAGCATTGAACACCTTGAGATTTATTGTCAGTACTTTTAAGATGTTTCTTGTTTTCAAAGTGCTTGGACTTAGGCTTCTCAAGAGATTTTTGTCCTTACGGATTAAATCTCATATTAAATTTCAGAAATTCTATGAATTTCTTTGCAAATAAAGCCAACTCTTCTTCATCTTCCTCAAAGTCATTATCTGAACTATCTTTGGATTCCTTGATAGATTTGAAGGCAATAGATTTTGGTTTCTTAGATGAGTTTAAATTTCACTCATAGGTTTGGAGAAAACCAACCAACTTCTCGATTTTGAGAGCATCAATATTTTTGCTCTCTTCGATGACGGTAACCTTCGATCGAAATCTCTCAGGTGGAGATCTCAAAATTTTTCTAATAATTTTGGACTCAGGAATTCTTTCTCCTAGATTAAAACAAGAATTAACAATGTCACTCAGATCAGCATAAAAACAATCAAAAGTTTCATCATCATTCATTCTCAGATTTTCAAATTTAAAAGTAATAATTTGTAGTTTGGAGATCTTGACTGTTGTAGTCCCTTCATAGGTAAGTTTAAGAATGTCCCATACTCCTTCAAAGTGTTATATTTAGAAATACACCGAAATTCTTCTGGTGTGACAGTAGTGAAGATTGCATTTAGAAGAAGGTTTAGGGATGATCTGATCATCTATGATCTTTTTTGGACGGGTCCAACCTTGTTCAGTGGAGATCCATACTCTCTCATTTAATGATTTTAGAAACGCTCTCATTCAAGCTTTCCAATAGGTATAATTGTTCCCATCAAATAATGGGGGACAAGAGATGGATCATCCCTCTTTTTGCAGATTCATATTCACCGAATATAAGAATAAGATCGCACCAAAAAATTAGTGAACCCGCTCTGATACTAATTGAAAAAATTTGGTGAACCTCAAATCTAAGATTTGAGTTGAGAACTCACAAAATCAAGGGGATGGTTAGGTTTCCCTACAAGTCTATCTACCTTTTCCAATATTTTAACAATTAAGTTATTAACTTAGGGGATGATGAACTTAAAGTGCAAAGATAGAGAGAAACAAGCACGAGATTTTTACGTGGAAACCCTTTCGAGAAAAACCACTGGACCTAGTTCAGCTAAGATATATCACTAAGACAAAGTCAACAAGAACTTACAAGACTTGAACTTGACTCCTTCGGACTCGACACTACGATCCTTCAGTTCTTAGTCCTCCACGCCTCGAAAAGTCATCACGTACTCACAAGTCCCATGATCAATCGTAGCTGCTCGTACTTCTGTTAGATCTCCAAAACAATCACGATCTTCCAATCGATCTCCATCAATGACGGCTTCGGATTCCACCTACTAAATCACATATCCATGATCCTTCTCGGATCGATCTCCTTTGCAAAAGCTCCAGAACACTCCAGTCAATTAGTTCTTTCCAGAACCAGTTGACGGTTTGATTAAAGTCAAATCTTAGATGACTCCATCATTGGGAAAGTCCACGCAAGCAAGAATGGAGCATTGGTTTGCAAACTCTAGGATAGAAGAAGAACTTACAAAGGAGAGAAGAGGCAATAAAAATTAAAGCTTTTATAAAGTCTAGAGATAGTTAAAAATACTCTCTATACTCTCCCGAAGTTGTTCTCCACGAATTAGAAGGGTTCACAATAAATAGAGAACCCAAAACCCAAGTATAAAAGTTGCCAAAATCAAAATAGCATGAAAAATGAAAAAGCAATGAAATCTCTTATCAGGGTCGACCCTGGGAGTCCCTTAGGTTGACCCAACATGGCACTTCGGTCGACCCAAGTGTCTTCCAAGGTCGACCTTGGATATTTCAAGCTTCTGCCCTTTTTTCCTATACTAAAACTTTGAGACTCAGGTCGACCCAAAGTCCTCAGGGTCGTCCTTGAGGTGCAAACCCATTTTTAGAAACCCATTTTTAGCTCTTGCTTCCTTCATGAAAGTTGTATATATTTTTAATACGGTCAATTTGATATATTATAGAGCAAAATCTGAGCTATGGTTTGAGAGATATGCCTCCTACAAGTAACCTTGGTTTTTAAAGAATTTTCAGAACTTTTAACTTGTTTTGGGCTACATAGCTAATCACCTAGGGTCCATATAATTAGGCTAAGTCGATTTCCACCTAAGGTCTCATATTATAATTATTGTAAGTCAATTCCAACCTAAGATAACAAGGTATCTAGGTCACTTACCATCCTAGGAGTGAAACGAAGGATATGATAGGAATTTCTTCAACCGGTCTTCTCCAGTCTTCATCTTCACTTGTCGTGGATGCTTGAAGGTAATGACACAAGATACACTAGACTCACTTGTATTGACACCGGAATAAGCCAACATTAAAACATGGACTTTACAGGTTATCAAAGTAGCAATCAATGGCTTTAATGCTATTGACTGTTTTTGGAAGTTCTTAACTTGAGTTGCTCGATGACAAGGCTCTAACTGTAAATTAATGGGAACAAGGGCAAGTTATGCTACAATCATTCAACTGCAGAAAATTATTTCAAATAACTCCATTACACCTCAATCAATACATGACTGCCATGTTAACCATGTCATATTCACTTATGGAATCTTATGTTTTGGTGTGGGTGCATTAGCATATATATGATTGACAATATCTAACACGCCCATCAACCTATATTTAATGAGTTAGAATTGAAGTGAGGTTGAGATTGCAAATGTGACACTTTTTACAACTGGATTGTGTAGAGACCCAAAACCCAAAACTTATTTTTCTTGGAACTAGTGGACATTGAATGAAAATATGAGGATTTTGCTTAAATCATTGCAATTAATGTTAATTGATGTCCAAGAATGTTTAATTGGTGTTAATTGATGATTACCTATGTCTAAATATATCTATGCAAAGTTCTAACTAAAGTTATAAGTATTGTACGATCAATGGTTAAGATTTAAAACAAAGAAAATTGTCAAAATAGGCAAAATTATCTTTATCATAAGAGGGGAAGTATGATCATTTTCCCTTATCCAAAATTTAAGAAAATTTTAAGGTAGATTCTATATGACCTAAAGTAGCTATGGTCAAATTTCAGGTTAATCCGATAAGAATTGAGCTCTATAGAATTATTCAAAGTTCTGTAGCAAAAATGTAAACAGGATGAATAGTAACTACGTGAATAGTATTTCGTGCATAGTGTTTTTAGCAATTCTAATCACTTTCCAACTCTGGTATTGCCCATATAAAGACCTTAACTTATAGATTTTAGGTATTCTATCATTCTAAAACTTATTAGAGAGAAAAATGGAAGAAAAATCTAGGATTTCTCAAGGAGTTCTCATTAGAGTAGAAGAGAGAGAAAAGTTATTTTTGAGAGATCTAAGAGGAAAAATCAAAGGTTTTGCAAGGAGAAGAGCGTGGAGGCTTAGATCGAGCTCTTTCGCAAGCATAAGATCGTAGGGAAGCGATCAAGAGAAGTAAATAACGAACCTAGTTTTCCATGTTTTGAATATTAATCTAAAAGATGAACTACAAGAGGTAGATCTAAGTAAGAACATAAAGATATGTAAGATCTATGAATTGTTATTATTTCTGCTTCATTATGAATAACCATGTTTATACTTTGTTTATGTTCAATAAAGGGATTATGAAATTATATTGAATGTATGTGGATATATGAGGAGGATGTGATGAATTTATGGAGTTGAATGGAAGGTATGAAGGAATTCGAATGATTGAGATGAATTATTTGTTAGATTATAATTATATGTTAGTTTGATTTTGTGATCATAATTCATGACAATTGTAAAGTCCATGTTTTAGTGTTGGCTTATTCCGGTGTAAAAACAAGTGAGTCTAGTTGTCTTGTTGGCTAAATTCTGAGTCAAAAATGTGGGTATAGTACTCCTTAGGTCACATCATCTGGTTTGATGAAAAGCGAAGAAGAAGCCATGATAAAGTATGAAGAAACATCATCCAAGAATGACTCAAGTTTTAGGATGGTAAGTGAGCCCTAGAAGACCAAAAATCATTTATATGGAAATGCCTAAAATCATAGAAAATGATTCCAAAAAGCCTAGACCAATTGAAGCAAAGCCTTAGACATTAAAAGGAAGAAAAATGTCAAAAATGTCAAAAATGCTCCTCAAAGTCGACCCTGACCATTTGAGGGTCGACCATGATATGGGAAGGTTTTGTATGAGAAAAAAATCCAGAATGCATGATATTTGAGAGTCAACCCTGAGAGGCACTTGGGTCAACCGAAGTGCACATCTAGGTCGACCCAAAGTGCTCAGGGTCGACCCTAATATGGGATTTTCTTGCCTTTTTGGTTTTTAGCAACCTCTAACTTCATGGTTTGGTTCTCTATTTAATGTGAACCCTTCTAGTCCGTGGAGAGAGACTTTGGAAGAGTATAGAGAGTATTTTTAACTATCTCTAGAGTTCATAGAAACTCTATACTTTGTTTTCTCTCTTCTCTCTTGTTATTCTCTCTTTTATCCTAGATTTTGCAAGTCATTGTCCCATTCTTGCTTGCTCGGACTTTCCCATTGATGGAGTCCATCTAGGATTTGATTTTAATCAAACCATCAACCCGTTATACAAAGAACTAATTGGCCGGAGTGTTTCGGAGCTTTTGCGAAGGAGATCGATCCAAGGAGGATCGTGGATGTAATATTTGGTCGGTTGAATCCGAAGTCGTCATTGACAGAGATCGATCGTGGTTGTCGAGACACAAAGAGAAGAACAAGCTACTGCTGTAGATTGCAACGATTGTGAGATCATGATTGCTTTCGGAGGCATGAAGGACTGAGTATTGAGGATTGAGGAAGTCATGTTCGGTTGAGTACCATTCTAGTCTTGTAAGTATTTGTTTATTTGTCTTAATAGATTCTCATTGCTGGACTAGGTCCCGTGGTTTTTCCCAGAAGGGTTTCCACATAAAAATTCTTGTGTTCTGATTTGCTTGTTTCTATTATTCCGCACTTTAAAGTTCATCATCCCTTAATTAGTAATTTGATTGCCTAATCTTAAAAATGGTAGATAGACTTATAGGGAGACCTAACCATCCCCTTCAAATTGTGAGTTCTCAACTCAAACTTTAGATTTTGGATTCACTAGATAATTTTTTTTAATTGGTATTAGAGCGGGTTTACTAATTTATTAGTGCGATCTCATTCTATATTCGGTGAATATGAATCTCCAAAGAGAGGGAAGATCCATCTCTTGTCCCCCATTATTTGTTGGAAATAACTATGCCAATTGGAAAGCTCATATGAGAGCCTTTCTAAAATCTTTGGATGAGAGAGCATGGATCTTTGTTGAATAAGGTTGGACCCATCCAACAAAGGCCTTAGTTGATCAGACCATTCCTAAACCTTCTTCTAAATTGACCAATGTAGATCTTGAAAGTTGTAGATGGAATAGTAAAGGTTTAAATGCAATCTTTGGTGCTGTCACACTTGAAGAATTTCAACATATTTTTAAATGTGACACTTTGAAGGAGGCATGAGACATTCTTCAAATCACCCATGAAGGGACTACAACTGTCAAGATTTCCAAACTTCAAATGCTTACCTCTAAGTTCGAAAAGTTGATGATGGATGATAATGAAACTTTTGACAGTTTTTATACTAATTTGAATGACATTGTCAATTCTAGTTTCAATCTAGGAGAAAGAATTCTTGAGTCCAAAATTATCAGAAAAATTTTCAGATCTCTACCTGAGAGATTTCGATCAAAGGTTACCGCCATCGATGAGAGCAAAAATGTTGATGCTCTCAAAATTGAAGAGTTGGTTGGTTCTCTCCAAACCTATGAGTTAAATCTGAATCCATCTAAGAAACCAAAATCTATTGCCTTGAAATCTATCAAAGAATCCATAGATGGTTCAGATAATGACTCTAAGGATGATGAAAAAGAGTTGGCTTTATTTGCAAAGAAATTAAGAAAATTTCTAAAATTTAATAAGAGATTTAATTTGAAAGGACAAAAATCTTTTGAGAAGCCAAAGTCAAAGTACTTTGAAAATAAGAAACATCTTAAAAGTGCTGATAGTAAATCTCAATGTGTTCAATGCTATAAATGCAAAGGCTACGGCCATATTGCCGCTGAGTGCTCTAATAAGAAAAGATTTAAGGATAAGGCAAGGGATGACAGTGAATTTGAATATGAGGAATCAGATAGTTCTTTTTGTGAGAAGACTAGGGGTTATATGGCCTTCACTGCATCTTTATTTTGGGTTGAAGAATCTTTTTCAAATGTTGTGAGTGACCAACACCATAGTGATAGTGAGGATAATGAGAGTTAGAATGACTCAGATTCTAAGAGAGACCTCGAGGCAGCCTATGATGAGCTATTTCAGGAATGCCTAAAGTTGAAAAAGGTTTAGTTTTTTATGTCCAAAAAGATCAAATCTATTGAAATAAAAAAAGATGCCTTAGACCAAATGACTTCAGGGTTGAGAGCTCTTGTGTCACTGCTTGACGAAGAGATGGCTTCCCTCCTTGTCAAGACTTAGCTTCTTGAATTTGATTTGCATATTTGTGTTGATGAAAAGACAAGTCTTGAAATTAAGTTGATTGATCTTGAGCAAAATCAGAGGTATGGAGATGAGAAGGAAACTTCACCTACCTCCAATACTGAGCCTGGTGATAAAAGGCACCCTCGTAAAAATGAAAAAGACCCTTCTACTCAGAAATTTATTCCTACATGTCATAAATGTGGAGTGAAGGGTCAGATTAAGCTTCGATGTCTTAACTTTGAATAATGCCCAATCATGGTTTTGAGAACCAAAATAATCTTAATGAGAATCTTCAAAGGAGAGTTGAGGTCCTAGTGGAGAAGTGTAGGAGTTTGTGTGAAGATGTGATGAAAATTGCTCACAGCTCTAGATAGTGTCATGGTCATGACACTCCTTATGCTAGATATAAAGGAAGTAACGAGGAGAACTGTAATGTCTGTCATAATTCTACGACTCAATCCTGGAAAAGGAGGAATAGGAGGAAGTGACAAAAGGTCATACCTACCTCAACAGAAATGGTTAGAGACTAAAGGATCAATCAAACTGCTAAAATCATTTGGGTGAGTCAAGAAGGCCAGAACGGCTTCACTTAGCCTGTGCCTATCATAGCCTAGGGTGTGCTAGTATTGTTATATCTTGTCCTAGTCCTATGCTACTTGTCTATTCTAGTAGGTTTTATTTTTTTTCTAGTTATTTATTTTGGTTTGTTTTCCTGTTTTCTTTATTTTGAAAAATCAAAAAACATTGAAAAACTAAAATCCAAAAAGATTTTTGTCATGCTGCCCTTGTTTGACTTGCATGATCTGCATTCCTTGTGTGATCTTTATTTTTATACTTGTCCAAGGTTGAACATGAGTTTGTTGTTAATTGAGAATATATCACCTTCATAGTCTCTTGGTTAGGCTAAAAATTAGACTAGTTTTATCGTGCACAGTTAGAGACTTATTCATATGTATATGCTTTGCACTTTCACATGCACTTTGACTGATTCTATTGAGATGTTTATTTTCCAATCTGTAGGTGTTTGACTTATCCCAAAAAGTGTGACCTTGGATGACTAATCTAGAATGACCATATTGTTAGTCATCCTCATTCTGTGTATCCTCTATGAGCAAAAATTATTGCAATGAAAAGAGTTGCCTACTGGGCTAGTGTGAAAGTCACTATTAGATGCAAACAGTATGTAATGGCTACCTATGCGGATAGTAGTTATCTATCTGGGTTGCTAGAGTGAAAGCCCCTGCTGCCAATAGCCAGGACTACCTACCTGGATAGTGTGAAAGCCATCATTGCATGAAAATATATGTTTAGATAAAGAACATCAAAAGAAATCTTACAAAGTTTGGAGGTATTTGACCAAAAGTAAAAGAAAATATTGAGTCAAATAAAATGGATAAATGAGCACCAAAATATAAAAAATCAACATATCTGGATCTAACTAGGTTTGACTTCTTAGATTTATGTCTCCAGGAGTCCACTTAGTGGTTAATGTCATATCCTTGGAAATGGAAAGACACCTTGATCTAGTATTTTGTCAGACCACCACTACACACAATGTTTCACTTTTGAACTGCTCACTAAATGTGACTAAGTGAATTGACTATGTTTTAGCATTCCGTGAGATTTAGTTAGATGTGTATCATCAGTTGGACTAACTAATCATGTTCTTCATTGGATTTATAATTTTAAATTGCTACTGCTTGGAATACTATTGATGCATATTTGTGTGGCACATGACTACCTTTGAATATTGTGCCAAAAAGGGGGAGAATGTTGGGTAGAAGTACCCAAGCTCAGTACATTCCTTGCAATACCTATGCTTATTTATTTGTATATTCCATACATGCTTCACTGGGTGTTTTGTTTATGAGCATGTGGTATAATTATTATTGATAAAATATGTGGATTCTCATTGCTAGACATATTTTGTTGAGTACAGTTCAAGTCTTGTAAGTATTTTCTTTCTTTTTGGCTTAGTGGATTCTCATTGCTAGATATAAAATTTTTTCAAGAATTATTATTGATAAAATATGTGGTATAATTATGATATTGATCTCGATTAAAGAAAAGGAGATTTTGATATTTAAATTAGATTGTGACTTATAGATTTGAATACATAACGTTATATGAGATTTGGTTTGATTTTGATTTTATCTTTAACTGTATTTCATCTTTATATAAACCCTGGTATTATCAATAAAATTAGTTCATTATGATCATATCAATTTCATGGATCTTATGTGTTTATGTCATACATGTTTTAACCATCTTTTCTTGCTTAAACCTTACAAGTTTAGAAGTTTTGTCTCCATGAACCAAATCCTCTACGGTTACAACTAGATTTTGGGAATTTGGTTATGCCCCTGAGGTCGCGATCACCCATAGGGTGGGTGAATCTGAACCACAGTTAAGGGGTGTCAAAGGGGACACGTGGCGACGTAAGGGGCATAACTAGATTCCTCAGAATCTGGTTAAAACTGTAGAGGATTTGGTTCCTATCTTTATAAAAAAGAAAGGGAGATCCAACCTTAGGTTTGCAAATGGATTTGCCAGGCACGCCTATCACTGCTCTTTTAGAAAAGACAAAAGTCACAGACTCACAAAGAGCCCAAAACCCTAAATTCTTTATCTTCTCTTTCTAATTTTCTCTTCTCTTCTTTTCTTCATTCCCTCTATCGTCTCCACCGCCATTTAAATCTTCAAGCCTCAAGAACTTATAAACTACTGTTATTGTAGCCACACTAAAGCTACGCCATTCCATCTGCGATCCCAATCCACTCCCCCACCACATCACCATTGATGTGTTGCTCATCTTCGTCCTTGTTACTTCCATGCATCTCACTGTAATCTACCATGCCGCAGCTCATTGTGGCCCCACCAGACCACCATTCTTCCGAGGTTGAAGTTCTTACTTCATTAGGTTAATGAAAAGCATTATTTATTTTCCTTTTTCCTATCTCCCACCATTTAATCCCTAGATTGTTAGAATATTGTCCCCACTTTACCATTTGTTTATATATTTTGAAAATAATAGGATTTTTTTGAATATGTTTGTTTATTTTTATTATTTATAATCAAATTGTTCAAATGTGATGATTTTTGAGGAGTATGCATTAACTCTTGAGATTTCCATCACAACAAGCATGTGGTGTACCAATCTTTGCATCATTTTTGTATTAGTACATATTGTTTTTTATTTGCCTAATATGCACCAAAAACCCTATAACCTTTCATCCCTGTCTCTTTGTTAAAGTTGCAATAAAATATATTTTAATTGAAACCTAAAACTAAGTACAATACCCTTTTGAGATAATTACATTTGTAATTAATTATAATATTGATGTAAATTTTGAAGTGCAATTGTATTAGCAATTGTCAATTAAGAACAAAAATTTTTCTTATTATCTTTATCGCCTTTTAAAGATTTCAGTGATCACTTCTATATGTAACACAAATATATCTCTACTACTATAATGAGAATTGGAGGGTTGAGGCGTTGATTGAATTTTTATTTTTTAAATCTCTTAAAGTGAGAACTCGAGGGCTAAGGCGTTGATTGAGTTTTAAAATTTTAAAACTCTGAAAGATAACACATAACTTAATAACTGTATTCCTTTTATATAGCACTCGGTTAGAGCACGATTTCTAAATTGAAATATCTCCCCTTATCTAATGCCTACCCAATCTCTCTCTCTCTCTCTGCGATTTCAAAACCGATTTCTCAAATGGTAAAGGAACACATATGGACAGCTGTTAGTATCAAGGGTCCTGATTACGTCCAAACTCATGTCCGGATTTATCAAATCTGATCCCTGTTTCCACTTCGGGTCCTAGGCTAGAAGCGTGTCGGAACACATACTCGCAACCCAACCACAGCTCGGAGAATCCGTAATAGAAGATACCAGGGATCACTGGATTAAACATACAGCTGTACAGATGGATCTGATTGCGAGAGGTCCTAAACTCGATCAAAGAAAGCTCCCACACAAAGAGGAACCCAAATCTATCTCCCGGCTGGCAGGATATTACGTGAAGAAGGAAACTTCTGATATAAATATAAATATAAGCAACGAAGAGAGGGATCCGCATCCTCACACACTCAAGCACATTGAGTTTCCCTTCCTCGCCTAAGATCACTATTTATTTCTCCGCTTATCATCTCGTTACTAACTTGATCGTCAAATCATATTCACAGGTCACCCTCCCTATCCATTCCAGAGGATCAGAACTGCTGGAGTTGCTCAGAAGGGTACACGTGGTATCACGGTCTATACGGCAGGTATTTTACCCCCACACACTCAAAGATCAATCGCAATACCGTGCATCAAACGGGTTATTAGACATCCAAAGACCCATAACACTCTCTATTGTTGATGTGTTGTTCTGGCTGGGGTTTCATTCGTATCTAATAACCTTGCTTCTACTTGCCGCTGGCGCACCTTAACCCATCCTCCTCTATATAGCCGCCTAATCACTACAGCTCACTGCATCTCGTCTCACTCTCCAGCTCTTGTGTCGATAGTTGTGTAGGCATTCAGTGAAGCATCCAATCAGTAGCTGGGCTGGGGATACAATTTTTTAGTTTCCCTGTTCTATATGTACTGGTTAAGGACGAATTTGTTAAAAAACGTATTAAAGGAGTATTATACTTTTGTGGGTAGCTATACGCGTGCGTATCATTGAGAATAATTCGTAGGACGCCCGTTTTATGGAAGAATATGTATACGCACATATTAAACGCGAATTTACTAACTAGAATCCTGAAAGTCATAAGCAATACAAATAAATATACGCAACTCATTATCCTACAATAGCAACTTAAGAGTCCTAATTCTAGAAGGTTTAGGGAAGGGTATGGTATACTTACCACCATGAAATAACACATGTCCTCAACAAAGGATTAAAATATGGAAACTGTTCATGGATGGACATTCAGTTTCTAACACTTCAGCCTTTTCCCATGTCTGTGGATCATTCTTTTCTAGTGTTTATGTATCATACTTTATACACCTCCCCTCCCCTCTATATAAGAAGATAAAAGAGAATGTAAGAGCATAAACAAATCTCGATTTCTTCTAACAATGGACTCACCTGACCACCCCAAATTTGAACTACTACGAACCTTTCCACGACTTGTGAACCCTATAATAACTTTCCTCTTTCAAAAAATCTTGAGTCCTTTGGATCAACCAAGTCTACGTCTCACAGGATATGCGGAAGATTACCTCAGTGGCTTAGATTTCGTGAGAAGTAATGCTCCTGAAGGCATGCTCGTTACAGTTCGCACCCCAAGAAATGAGTCACTGTGCCACCTCATGCAAAACGATAACGGTTCCTATTCCCTCGATTGGTCATCAATTTGTGATGAGAATATCTTTGCTCCAACTGATGAGATTAATTGCTGGGTAGTTGTAGAAGGAGAAGGCTTATTGGAGTTTAGAATCTCTCATGTCTAGCTGGTAGCTGGAGCAGTGGCTTGAGTGATTGTTTATTTTCTGGTGCTAGATTTGGATTGTGTGTTTCTTTTTACTATTCAT
Source organism: Tetracentron sinense (assembly GCA_015143295.1). Classification (NCBI taxonomy): domain Eukaryota; kingdom Viridiplantae; phylum Streptophyta; class Magnoliopsida; order Trochodendrales; family Trochodendraceae; genus Tetracentron; species Tetracentron sinense. The sequence goes on from CM026573.1 coordinate 22,420,489, forward strand.
AGATTATTAGACTATATTTTCTACTTTTTATGTTTGATTGCTTCTCAATATGATATGTAGCCCATGTAGTTTATTAAAAGTAATTATTCTTAATATGAATAAAATCTCTTTTTAAGAAAAAACAAGGAAGAGGTAAAAAAAATGTACTAGAAATATGCAAATTAATGTTATATATTTGGATTTATATAGAATATTTCTCCAACATATGTGTATTACCTGCTAGTAAACTATTACTCATGGATCAATGCCTGCATATCTTACAATTCTAAATGGCCAATGGAAGTGCCCCCGAGTATTTTCGTAGCTTAAGAAGACTATGCATGATGAGATTGATTGCAACCTCAGCTTTAACAATAACAATGCTTTTCACCTCCTATCAGACTGGTCATCAATTTGTTTGGAGAGTAATTATTTTCATACTGATGAGATTGATTGCTGGTTGCTCATAGAAGGAGAAGGCTTATTGGAGTTTAGAATCTGTGGCTTGAGTTGTGGGACGGATTGTTTGTTTTCTGTTGTTAGATTTGGATTGTTTTATTTATTTAGTCCATTAGATTATGTATGCTTCAAAGAAATAAAAAAACAAAAAAACTTCAACTGAAGTTTTACAAATAATAGTGTTCCGGGAATACAAAGCACTATTATTTGTTAAAGTGATTGTTTGATCATTAATTTCTACCCAATCAATTTTATCACAATTGATTTTTAGCTAATAAAATACAATCCAAACGCTACCTTAAACATTGGATCGAAGGATTGTAATGAAGCATGTATCTCCTCAAAAGGCTTGAAGATTTTCTGCTTTAACATCTTGGGCTGTCTTTTAGACGGGAGACTATTTTACATGATTTATTGGACAACTTAAAACTACTAAGGTCTCTGGATGCTAACTGATATCATCATTAAAATCCTTCACTTGGATCAGAGGTCTTCATATTTCATGTATTAATACTATATGGAGAGCTAACGATTGTGCACATTCATTGGCAAAAGATGGTTTGGATGGTTGGGTATGGAAATCTTGATCCCTAGATTTTCTTCATTTTTAAAATAAATTACTCATTACATCTTGGAAGAAAGAGTTTAGAAATTGTATCCTGAAATTGAATGGCAAAGGGAAAGTGTCTAGCCTGCAATAATCCTTTGCCTAATGTACAAATACAAATAAAACAAGAGGTCATGAATTCAGAGTTTGAACTGTTTTAGAGCACTTAGAACTAAGAGAATAAAGAAAGGTACTTCTTTCTAAAAGCGTCCACACCTGTCAAAGACATCTCTGCGTCTGCCTTGCACAATAAACAGTGGAATTAAAGGGCAGAAGAAACTTTAAATATAAATTTTTTAATACATGGGAAAATAAGGTAAATAAGAGTTGTAGAAGCATTTTCCTTACCCTCTGCTAAGGGTCCCATTTATAAGGATTAAGTTTCAGTTTCTCAACTAAGAAAAACTTGGCAGACAAGTAAACCATGAAGAAAAATAAATATATTAAGAGCTATAATACCGGTTCCAGAAGATTAAAGTAGACATATATTTGAAACTATACAAGTCGTCATGAAACTACTACCACCTGTACACAAGGAAATTGTGAAATTTTCAATGTAGAAGACAACATGAAGGGATCAGCAAAGAATAATTAATTAGAAAATAAAAGGGCATTTGACAAGGATTCACCCACAAATTGAATCTTCTGCAATGATTCGCTTCCAATCCAATGATTCGGCCACTTGCTAATTTGGTAATAACAGTTCCATTAGGTTCAGGCAGAGGCAGTCCCTTCCCTGACGAATTCAATTCCATTCCATCCTCCTCCTTAGCAGGCTCATCACACGCACCACTCCTGTTTTGCGTTCCTCTGTCTCAATTCCAAGAACTGATGACGATTGTTGTGCAAATTCTCTCACGGAGGTGAATTTTAGAGGAGAGGATCTGAGGAAAGTTGAAGAACAACTAAAGCAGGCTTTTGTAGAATTTTATCAGAAGCTTCGACTTCTAAAGAGCTATAGCTTCGGTATAAATAGTGTGCAAACCAGAATATAGGTTGCCGGCGGTGCCCTAACCTATCAAGAAAAACAAAACCCTCCGGTGACCTTTGTTGCCGGCGGGATGGGTTCTGACCTTCATGTGGGTGGGTCTGATGTTGCTGGGGAGACGAAACAGAGTGCCATTACGTTTGCTCAAGCGCTCCAGCGACCTTTACCACAACCGAAATTCCGTGTGCCTTTGAGAAAACCTGAGAAGATTAATGGGGATCTAGGGTTTGTGTTCTCTGACATTGAGATGGAACGGGCGGCGGAGGATATGAAGTTTGCTCTGATTCTAAAATTTACAACGACGAGGCCCTCCATTGATGTGCTGCGAATGAAGATCATCAAAACGTGGGGATTTAGCGAGGAGCCGATGGTGAGTTTTATGGATAATTACCATGTATTGTTGCATTTGGCTAATGAAAAAGATTATCTTCATGCTTGGGCGAGGGAAGGGAGAGTTGTAGCTGGCTGCCAATTTCGTTTGTTCAACTGGACGGTGGAGTTTGATGTTTCGAAAGAGCCATCCACAGCACCGCAATGGATCTTTCTTCCTGGGTTGCCGCTGCATTTGTACCGGCTGGACTGCCTTCAGAGCCTTGCGACAAGGTTTGGGCGATTTTTAGGAACGGACAATGCAACTCTGTATCGTACTCGAGCTACGGGGGCGAGATTATGCGTAGAAGTGGATTTACAGGATGAGCCGGTTGAGGGATTTCCTATTGTTGTTGGAAAAAAAACCCAGATTTGGCAAAGAGTAGTATATGAGAAAAGAGGGTTTTATTGTAAAAAGTATTTTCGGCAGGGTCACACAGAGGTTGTCTGTAGAGTGGGTATTCGGCCTAAGGCTAAAGTAGAGAACAAGAAGGGGCCGAGTGCGGGAGGTAAGAAAGGTGAGGATAAAATATGGAAGGAAGTGGGGCGTAAACCGAATGTCTTAGAAGAGGGGGAGGTTGAGAATGTGGATGTTGATGCCCATGTCAATAAAAAGGATGAACAGGAGTTAGAGTTGGTTATGGATAAAGGCAAACAGATTGTAGTGGAAGGGAGTGCTAAACTAGTGCTTGACTCTGGATGTGGTGCAGGTAGGTCTAAACATTTATTGGAAGTTGATGGTGTGGATGTGAGTTTGACGATGGGTGGGGATTCTGTAAACACAGATGAGGACATTGTAAATGTGGAAACTGTCGCGCCTATTAGAATTGAAGAGATGGATGTGACTTGTGAAGGGGTTCGGGATGCAGGGGCTGTGTTGAGCAGTGTAGGTGGGTCTAAACATTTGTTGGCAGTTGATGGTGTGGAGGTGAGGTTGCCGAGGGGTGCGGATACAGTAAACGGAGCTGAGGATATTAACAATGGATATGTGGAACCTGCAGTGCTTTTTAGATTTGAGGAGATGGATGTGCCTATTCAAGGGGTTCGGGTTGCAGGGGTTGTGTTGGACAGCGTTGATCCGTGCAATGTGGACAAGGGTGAGATTGAGAAGGTGGATGGAGTTGGATTAGGTATGAATAGTTTCGCAGTCCTTTCCGAAGAAGACAATTCCACTGAGGTAGATTGTGCGAAAGATTATTATTCAGATCCTGGAACTCAGCAGGGTGCCTCAGGGAACAAAGGTATAAATGATGTGGCTGTGAGGAAGTCTCGAAGGGCTAAGGCCCAGCCAAATAAATTAAACCTATGATTGATAATATGTTGGTTTGGAATGTCCGCGGTTTGGGCACATCTAAAAGACCGTTGTGGAGGATGGTTCGTAAGTATCAAATTTCTATTCTTGTGATTTTAGAACCTTTTTTAGCAGTTGATAAAATTCAAAGGTGGGCGTTGAGACTTGGTTTCAATAAGTCTGCGTCGAACATTGATGAGGGGGGAAAAGTTTGGTTATGTTGGAGGGATGAATTAAATATGGATTTGATTAGTATTACTAATCAATCTTTTTCTGGTTTATTCTCAACTAATGGGAGTATTTTGTTGGCGACATTTGTGTATGCTAAGTGCTCTATGGTGGAACGCAGACAGCTTTTGGATCATCTTTGTAGTTTTTCGTGTCCTGGTGTTCCATGGGTTGCTATTGGTGATTTTAATAGTATACGTTCTGATGATGAGAGAGTTGGTGGTCATTCTCGATCGAGGAATGCAATGTATGAGTTTAACTCCTGCATTAACTCTTGTGGTTTGATTGATTGGAAGATTAAAGGGAAACAATTGTCGTGGTGTAATGGGCAACAAGGAATGGCGAGAAGATGGGCCAAGCTGGATCGTCTTCTGGTTAATAATGAGTTTGTGGTCAAATTTGGGGATGCTATGGCTCAGTTTCTTGGAAGGCGCACATCTGATCATGCTCCTATATTGGTGCAGTTTGTTGTTGATTTTAGTAGATATGGTCCGACGCCATTTCGATTTCAAAATATGTGGGTTTCACATGAGGATTTTCTAAATGTTGTCGAGAGATCTTGGAAGGAGCCTATCGATAGGGGGGGTGGATTATTTATTTTGGCTGGAAAATTAAAGAGATTAAAAGTACAACTGCGCTCATGGAATAAAGAAGTGTTTAGTCATGTGAAAGGAAAAATTCAAGCACTAGAGGAAAAAAGTGGAGGTGTTGGATTCCGAGATGCAAAATCAGTGCTCAATGGAGTTGGAGGTAGAATTTCTTGAAACTAAAGCTGAGTTAGATAGGTGGATACAAAGAGAAGATGCTAGATTAATGCAACAGGCAAAACAAAGATGGATGGATGATGGTGAACAGAACTCTAAATATTTTCATGCAGTGAGTGCGCAAAGAAGGCGAGGCTCTACAGTCACAAAAATGCGACTTCAGGATGGTACAAGTCTTGAGACGCCGGAGTTAATCCATGATGAAGCTATGAGATACTTTGAGAATTTTTTGTCTCAAGATGATCAGCTGGAGTTGCCATGTTTATCTCATTTGTTTCAGCCAGTGGTGGGGGAGAATGAGGAGAGGTGGCTACGGGCTGAACCTACCGTTCAGGAAATCTACCAGGTTGTACGTTCTATTCCTACAGAGTCTAGCCCAGGTCCAGATGGGTTTGGGTCTCTGTTTTATATATCTTGCTGGGAGTTGGTTCGAGAGGATGTGGTCAGTACTGTAAAGGAGTTTTTCCAAGGTATGGTGTTGCCTAGATTTTACACTTCATCTTTTATTGTTTTAATCCCCAAGGTGAAGGACCCTACAAGTTTTGAAAAGTCTAGACCCATAAGTCTTTGTAATGTGATTTACAAGGTCTTTTCGAAGCTGATTGTGAACAGGATGTCAAAGGTTGTTGAAGGGTTGATTTCCCCGGAACAGGGAGCATTTGTGAAAGGTAGGAGTATCTTTCAAAATATCTCTCTCACTCAAGAAATGCTTAAATTATTACATCGGAGATCTCGGGGTGGGAATGTTTTGATGAAAATAGACATGAGCAAGGCATATGATAGGGTGAATTGGAGGTTTTTGTTGCATGTTTTGCGTGGTTTTGGTATACCGGAGAATTTTTGTGACTTGATAATGAATTGTGTGACGACGCCATGGTTTTCTATTATGATGAATGGCACGTTTAAAGGCTTTTTCAAGTCTAAGAGGGGGCTTAGACAAGGAGATCCGCTCTCACCTTACTTATTTATAATTATGGAGGAAGTCCTTTCTCAAATGATAAAATTAAAGGTAGCTGAAAGAAAGATTAAGTTGTTCTCTCATCCGGTCAATGCTCCCATTGTTTCACATTTGCTTTATGCCAATGATATTGTTTTGTTTGCTAATGCTTCTAAAGGAACAATAACATGCTTGATGGAAGTTTTGAAGCAGTATGAAGTGTGGACAGGGCAAAAGGTAAACTTTGATAAATCAGCTATTTATTTTTCCAAGCGGCTGTCTGCTCACCGTGCTAGAGAAATTTTGAGGGAGACTGGTTTTTCTCAAGGCCAATTTCCATTTTATTATTTGGGGGCTCCGATTGTTGATGGTAGACTTAAAATCAAACATTTTGATCCTCTGGTGGAGAAAGTGGAAAATAAATTGGCAGGTTGGAAAAATCGTCTCTTGTCGCAAGGGGGGAGGCTTATCCTGTTAAGGCATGTTCTCTCTAGTATGCCAATACATATTTTATCAGTTCTTCCAATGCCGAAGGTAGTGATTAAGAAGGTACAAAGTTTGTTTTCAGCTTTTTTTTGGGGTGATAAGGAAGGAAAAGGGAAGAGGAGATGGCGAGCTTGAAATAAATTGTGTGTTCCAGTGGAGGAGGGGGGTATTGGGGTTAGAAAATTGGGGGAAGTTCAACGTTCGATATTTCTTAAATTTGGGTGGCAGGTTTTGACGCAGGAGTCCTTATGGGCAAAATTTTTTCGGGCCAAATATGCAAAAAATAAACACTTGAGTTTGTGCTTGGGGGGTTTGTCGGGGTCTTTGTTTTGGAAGAAAGTTGTTGAGGGGATTCCTTATATCTTGGAAAACTCTAAATGGAAAGTGAAGGAGGGAGATCTTTCGCTTTGGTATGATAAATTCTTGGAGGGCGGCCCTTTACATGGCATGGTTGATGAGGTAGCAAGTCCGGATGTAAAAATACGAGAGCTGGTCATTAGTGATGCCTAGGATGTGGACAGGTTGCAGGACATGCTAGGTGATCAGTTGGCAACAAATGTGATGGCAACTGTGGGATCCTTGAAGGAAAATAAAGATTTGCTACTATGGCTGCCGGATAGAAATGGAGTCTTCTCAACAAAGTCGGCCTGGGATCTTCTTCGAATCAAAATGCCGAGATTTGAGTGGGCTTCATGGGTATGGAACAAATTGCTCCCAAAGAAAATGTCTCTATGCATATGGAAGGCGGTTTTTGGTTGCTTAAGTGTTGATGAACAGGTACAAAAACTTGGCATTCCTTTTGTTTCTTGCTGTAACTGTTGTGACAGGGGCATGGTGGAAGACTTAGATCATGTGCTGGGCAGCGGGCAGTTTGCAAGAGGTTTGTGGTGTAAAGTCTCGGCTGAAATGTCCATTCCATTTCTGCCCCAACAAAGATGGCGTGAAAGAATTCAAGTTTGGTTCAATAGAGCATCACGGCAGTCACAGGTTGGTAATATTATTGGATCTATTCCTATTATTGTAGTTTGGAGATTGTGGAGGAGACGGTGTGTAGCCCGGATGGAAGGGAAATTTGAGAGTTTGGGTGTGGTTTGGAATTCAATTAAATATTGGATTCGTGTAGTGGCTGAGAAAGTTTCTAAGGTTAATCGTTTGTCTACGTCAGATGTTGCTATATTGAATCGTTTGGACATTAGGATTGTGGAGAAACGTCGAGTTAACACTCGAGTGGTACGTTGGTCTAAGTCTAGCCCAGGCAGATTCAAATTAAATTTAGATAGAAGCAGTTTGGGTAATCCAGGTAATGGTGGTGGGGGAGGTGTTTTAAGAGATTGTACAGGTAAGATGGTGTTTGCTTTCTCTAAATCTTTTGGTTATTGCTCCAATAATGAAGCTGAATTGAGGGTGGTATTGGAGGGTTTGATATTATGTAAGCAGATGCAGTGCTTAACAGTTGACATTGAATGTGACTCCTTAGTAGTTGTAAATTGGGTTTTATCTAAAAGGTGTACAGTTTGGTATCTTTGGGATTTTTGGGAGAAATTGTTGATTCTTTTAGAGGAGTTTGATTTCACTATTCATCATTGCTTCAGAGAAGCGAATACAGTTGCGGATTGTTTGGCAAAAAATGGTGCTAAGGGGGAGAATAAGATGTTCCGAGTGGATGGACAGTTACCCAAGGACATAAGAGGCTTGTATAGATTGGACAAATTGGGAATGGCTTATTTGCGGGAAGTTGTATAGGTGCTGGTTTATTTTTGTTGGGGTTGAGAATAGGGATGGTTTGGTTAATGTTTATTTATTGGGGTTTGGCTGTTACATGGTTTTCCTCCGCCATAAGTGAGGCTAATAAATGGATTAATTACAATTGAAAAAAAAAAAAAAAAAACTTAAAGCACTGTTCGGATGCTTTCTCCCTTCTCCTCTGAGACTGTAACTTCCTCACGAATGGTAGTTTGAATCCTGTAGCTCTGAGAATCCGACTCCAATCCCTTCAAACAAGAACCATTATCATAAAATACGGATTTATGATCATCAAACACCAAATCACCATCCTTAGTCCCATTTAGAGGTTAGAGTAGAGCATTCCTAGTCCGTTGCTAATACGCCTATAATGCCAATCATAACATAAGATTATCAAGCCTGTTGGTAGTGCACATCTTCGATCTTTCTCATTGCATCTCTTATGTACATTGTTGTTTTGTTTTTCACTTTTTCGATTCTTAAATGATTATTAACATCTATTTTAACATTTTCTAAAATTTCACTGAAAATTCTATAATTTTCCCAAATTTTTTACTCGACGTGCAATATATTCCCAGCAAAACAATATATTCCACAATATCTTTTCTCTAAAAGCTTACCAATGAAAATTAAAGATTACCGGTTCACATCTCCACATCAAGCAGAAGATAGTGTCGCATACTCTCTCTCGTTCTTTCTCATTGCTAGGAGTTGTTGTGCTTCACAAAGAATTTCCACTAAACATTTCCACCATGAAGTATTTCACTGGTGACTTCCCAATAGAAGAGAGATCTGAAAGAAAACACACAAATGTAACTAGTATAGCCACGAGGAAGCATGAAAAAGAGGAAAATACATTAATGCTTGCACTACAACATCTAAGAGTGCATTCTTTTTTTTTTCCTCCTTTTCTTTGTCTTTGATTGTTAAGATCACATTCAAAGCAATGTCACAGGCATGTCATGCATCTATACCTTCGATTATTCAATTTTGCTACCTATGTAGACAGTAGACCAAACACCAACTTTGGTTGTATAGTGAGAAAGGTGTAAAAAAACTTAAACAAACAAGCATCTCTATGCTTAGACATAGTGACAAAGTCGGGGTTTGGGAATAATTTGCTAGAGGTCAAGTTCAGAAAAATTCGGGAAAAATCGGAACAAATAAGAAATAAATTAATAAATGTGAAAATGTACTTAACAATTTGATTAAAAAATATGCAAAATAAGTAGTTTTTTGCCAAGTATGAGAAAATAAAATCCGGAAATTTTGCGAATAATTCAGGAATCCAATAATTCGCGAATAATTCGGCAAAGCAAAAATGCGCGAATAATTCACAATTTTTTTTAAAAAACAGTGTTTTGTGTTATAGAGTGCTTAGATACTTGCTTCATGATCCCTTCGCTTGAATGGAAGGTACGGACTTTGGAATTTCGAATTGGTAGTGCATATGCATTGTTTGACAAAATGGATGACTTGAAGTATCTATAGTTGATGATTTCTTGTCTTGAAATCAAGGTTTGGACCAGGTTTACCCGATTCACTGTCTACTATGCCAAACCGCAAACCAGTTTGCGGTATGATTCATTTTGGTTCGTGAAGATTAGCAAACCCTGTTATCGATAGCTCTGGTTTAGCAAATTTTCTCTGAGTTTGGAGATTTTTTTCTTTGGCTTCAGCTAATTTTTTTGGGGGGGTCACAAACAGCTCATAAAAAGACATCTCTGTTCTATAAAATATTTATTTACATCGTTAAAAATACATATATATATATTATAAAATATTTTTTTAACATGCCTAAGTAAGCAATTCTCAACCATGACTAAGGTAAATGGTTGCATTTATTGTATTTTATTTAAATGTATATATTTTATTTATTATTTAAGGTGGTTACATATATATATATATAAGTAGGTCAAGCTAGGGAACCAAACTAAAGAACCTAAGCAAACTGAGAAACGAATTGTCTCATCCTACTGGTGTAATACGAAGGAAGAATGATGCTAGGTGAATGAGAATTTTAATGGGAAGTGAAATAGGGGGGGGGCAGGGGGGAAGGGAGAAGAGAGGTAGAGTATCACTACTTCTATGGATTACGTAGGGTCGGAATCTCACCAACTTAGGCATCCAAAGATGGAGTTGCAACACTAATATAAGGAGTCACACTTTACTAAAGAACTTTTCATTCACTTCAATTCTTAATTGTTTTACATTACCATAGGATCCTCAATTTATAGGCATTAATAGAACCATCTACATAAATGCTAAAATCCTCTTTCATAAATGCTAAGACTTAGGTAATATAAAGGACTTCAACTTCGTAGGAATAATTAATATATAATAGTTTCCAATGTCCTAGTACTTTCTAGAACTAATTACTGAAAACAAGTTTCAATACCATTCTTGATCTTCTTAAAAAACCAAATTAATTATAGCAACTTCCAAATAGGTTTTTGGTTTTTCTAGAAGACCCCTTTAATGCATTGCTGGATTTTCAGATTTGTGGGCACATTTCATGGGATTGATGAATAGTCATGGGCTTTCTTGGGCCTACGGTTGTACACTTTGAGGCCCATGGACCTGTCTTCATTACTTAGCCCTAGCGAATCGGGTTCACTCTAGAGTGGCGAACTGCGAACCACAAACCACAAACCCAAATTTGAACTAAGCGAACCGATGAACATAGTAACATTGGTTTGGACATTCAAATTGGTAATGCACATGTATTATTTAACAAGATGAATCACTTGAATAATTTACGATATCTTTTTATCTCCTCCCTCTTATACTTAAGGTTGACATTAGTATTGTCAGATATGGCCTTAATAAAGATATGAAGAATACAAAGCATGTTCACCGATAGCTAAACTAAAAGAGACATAAAGAACAGTAAGAAAAGAAGATAGTAAATATGCACATGTACAGAGCATATACAATTATCATGCAACATATTTCCCGTACAGAGCATATACAATTATAAATGTTAAGACTTAGGTAATAAGAATCACAGTCTATTCCTTATCCTATATGGTATATTAGTTATACCATGCATTTTGTGGATGACATCAGCAGTGATACACCATATAGGATAAGGAATAAGCGTTAATGGACCTTCATTTTACAAATCTCTCATCTCTATTTTCTAGATGGTTCATTTGGGGGAGAGAACAAGCTTCATAAAATATTATCAATATGCAAATGTATAACTCCGTACAAATTTCATAGCAGAGGTTCTTCATAAGGTGAGGTTCAACGAAGATATGTGAGGTAACAATACCTCTCTAGCATCAGATTTCTCAGAGCTTAATGTCGTGGCAGTAAAGAGAGAAATCTTGGTGAGGAGTATTGTGTCAACTATCATGAGATCAGGAGCGGGCGCTATGGACACTGAGGGTCAAAAGAAATACAGATGATTGGGAGCTAAACTCTCTAGCAATTTTATTTTCTAAATGTGCCAGATTAGACCAATATGGAAGCAAGTTTGTTTGCCCAACGAGTATGGAAATCAGATGCTCGAGGTGAATCACAGATTCATAGTGACATCTTTCTTGAAAGCACTAGCAAATGTGATTCAGATCTGTATCGGCCAATTTAGTTTGGAGGATCTTGATCCCCTCTAAAGTGGATTTTTTCCTGGATGACATCATTGGACAAGATGCTAGTAATGGACCAGCTCATCAAAAGCTGGACTATCCCCAATTTGTGTCCCTGGTGTGGAAATAGTGGATCACCTTTTTCCACATTACGAGTTCTCTTTGGGAGCCTACGCCATTTTATGAACCAATTCGGTATGACATGGGTAACCAATAAATCCTTCAAGGATCACATCTTTTAGCCTCGTAAGACCTATTACATCGACAAAACAAGGTCTTTTGGAGGATGAATCCATTGGCTATCAGTTGGTCCATACGAAAAGAGAAATAGACGCATCTTGCAAGATTAATCAAAACCAGTGCCCGATGTGATTCTTTGTGCAATGCTACTTCTTCCTCTTTGGCCCACTTGTACACTCAAATTTTGAGCGTCTCTAAGGGATGAGATACTCGAAGTTTGCTATCAAACTATCTTCACCAATTTGAGTGAAGTTTGTTATTTTTGTGAGAGAATATACTTCCAGCTTGGGTAAACTCAGATTGTTAATCACCTTCCCTCATTGAGGGCAAGAGCCTCTAATTAAGAATAAAAAGAAGAGAATTGAATAGTGAGAATAAAATATATGTTTTTATTCAAAGGGGGTGCCCATTGAAGTCTTTTTTAGAAGAAAGAAGAGAAAAGGGAAAAGTGGTAATTTAAGGGGTCACCTAGTGTTCACTATGGTTGTTGGGCTATTGAACGAGCCTTTTTTTATCCTTCTTCTTCAATGTTTCTTGCATGTTGTTGCAGAGGAAAGTTCTCAATTTTGGGAGGGCTCTTTGTCGTGTATTTTTTCTTGGGAGTCTCTCTTAGAGACTCCCCTTCATATATTGGAGGGAGAGTCCTTAGAGATCTCTCATTGCTTCCCCTTATTCGGGAAGTAATTTCGGGGCCAATTTCTTTTAAATGAGACCATCTGTCCTTGGATAATGGTTTACTCCTTTCGGGTACCTCCGAGAATAGTATCCATTTTCTGGTGGGCTCTGTAATAAGTTCTCTAATTAATGTTTGGGAAAGAAGAAGTATCAAAGATGGAGAGGGGAGAAGATAACTTCCCTCATTAATGAGGTCTTAATGGCACCCTAGTATTGGTGCCTAAAAAGGGGTCCCTATCTCAGGATCCCTCTAAAGTGATATGAGGATCCATTCTTGGGATCCTCTGCCATATGAGAGCCAAATATTCGCTGCAAAAAGGCTGCTGCATAAGTCTGCAGCCAATTTGGCTACAAATACGTGTCAATCAATTATGTATCGACACTAACTAGTCTGCAAAGGCCACAACTGGCCTATCTACGCCCACGTGGCAGTCCAACATGGACATGCACTAGCTCTAGCTTTGCCCGTGAGGGCCATGGCTATGGCCACAAGTCAGTCCGGTATGGACTGGCATTGGCTTGTCTGCGAGGCAATATTGCTTTGGGATTTCATCTGTCAGTATTTAATGTTGGTGGACTGATGGGTTTGTAGCTATCAATCAACTGATACACGTGTTTTTAGCACGTGAGAAGCTCAACCGCCCTATGTGGGTGGTGATTCCATGTGTCACTGTAAGGTTCAAAATATCATCGATGATATATATCGATTTTGAAGGGTAGCGACATATCTATATAAGGTGTTTTAATTTTTACAATTTTTCAAAAATGTCAACCGAAATTTCCAAAATAATCTGTCCACATTTCAAGTCATAATTTTTTTTTTTCACAGTTTCTCAAGAATCTATAGGAAATAGGAAGACTCATCTCTTATTGAGAAGTAAAAAAAGAAATAACTTTTTTTTAAAAAAAAGGAATTTTGGGAGGTATTGGTAGAGTGGAGGAATAGTAGGGACTAGAGTACATACCTTCGGTTTGGAGGACATCCATTGTCGGTTCCATTGCACCAATCCACATTGTCTTCGCTATCCATCGCTGATGCCGAGAGCCCAAGCCCTAGTCTTGGTTCTCCTCTGACCTCTCCTATCCTTTCCTGAATCACAAAATAAGTGATTAATTTCAGGGAACATGCACCTGTTGGGTGGAACGTCTCAAGCATGCTTCCTTCCTCTGTATCTTCTCCTCTCATTTAATCTTTTTATCAAACAAGTGACATGCTGGTTTGGGAGGAGAGATCTTCTTTAAATTATCAAACAAACGGGTATTTGAAAAACCATTCCAGCATGAAATCGTTTGGGAAAGGTTGCGATATGGCAACCCGGTCTTCCACTTCAGAAGCTCTACACCTATTGAACTTCAAATCCAACGCTTGCTTCAGGGTGGCAACGTTTCCTATATTAAGGAGATTTAAAGAGTTTTTTTCTTAAGAACTCTCTTAATTAGTTTTCTTTTATATACATTGCCTAGGGTCGCAACTCTCCATTTTTTAAGGGGTGGTGGATATGTAACTTCAATTTTTGGGGGTTAGGATGGGATACATCTCTTCAACCCGTTTTCTTCTATATATTTTCTTTTCTCCATTTTCATCTTCTTCACAGCCGTTAGTAAACGGCAACAAATGAACAATTGCGCCTCTAGATTCCATTGAGAGGTAAGCATGCGTTCCGAAACGTCACACCCTAATTCAACAAATCTCCTCCTCTTTTAAATACCCATATCCCCATCACTTATCCTTTCCTCGCTGTTCTCCTCTCTAAACGACCTCATAGTTTCTAATCACTTTTTCGTTTGAAAACCTGTGGAGCAACCAACGATTAACCCTCCCTCATCTGCTCATTCTGTCTGTGCATCCAGTGTGAGATGCCCTAATAGTGGATTTGATCACATTGATAATATCACCCCCCTCCCCTTTTAATTTCAAATGTTCAATCACGGAAGAAAGTTCTGTCCTTATTAACGTTACTTTCCTGTGTGAATGGATGCAATGGTTTGAATACTATGAAGAGTAGAGTAAGTGGGTTGGAGACTGAGCATGCAATGCAGTTGTGTATTGGTACATGTACTATGACATTCAACATGTTTGCCATTTAGATGATTTGGTGGGGCTGAGCATCAACTACTAGAACGGAGATTTGTTGGTATTATGAACACTTTACATGTGGCTAGCAACAAAGCCTTCGTAGCATCATGGCAAATCTTGGGATAGAACTCAACCCCTCCAACTGTGCGTATGACAGAATAACTTTTCTTTTAATTTTTGATACCTAATGTACTAATGATTATTGGATGGTTGGCCCAATATTGTAAGGGTTACAAATGGGCACGCCCCTATTTCCTTTGTTTTATATTGCTTTTCTGAGTGATTCTTTTTCTCATTTCTTATTTTAGTGCACTCTTTACTTTGAATTAATATTTTGTTTCATGTAGCAAAACTGTTTTTCCCCCTTTTTTTTTCCTTAATTTTTTTATTTATTTATGTAAATGCTTATCAAATTGAATTCTGGATTCCAGGAAATGATTTAAGCTTGAGAAATTACTAGGAACAGACTTTTCTCATATTGAATGTCACTTTAAAATGGTACTTGGTTAGATCTATTTTATTTTTACATTTGCCCATCTTTATATTTTTGATTCCTCTCCTTAGTGCTGATTTTGCATATATATATATATATATATTTGTTTGGTAGATGTATATGATCTATTAAATATTACATTGATAAACATACAGTGATATAGTCTCTCAAACTAATAGAAAGATGGTATTCCGGCATGAATGGAGAGTGGTATTGCAACTCTTCTATTGCGGTGAGCAAAGTGTGTGAATTTAGAATGGTAGTATTAATGACTAAGTTTAGAACCATTTTGCGTTTGGTCGAAATAGATTAATGATTTTCTATTGATTTTTTTTTCATAATGTATCAGGGTTCTCTTTCAATTTAAACCATTTTGCGTTTGGCTAAAAAGGGTTAATGATTTTCTCTTGATTTTTTTCTTCATAATGTATTAGGGTTCTGTTTCAATTTTATAGATATTGAAATTTTTTTTAGTTATGTTTTTAGTTAAGTTTTTTTGTTGTAAGTAACCATGTATTTATGTATTCTATTCTTTTAATGTACCTTTGATTTTATTTCTAATTAATTAGTCTTATTTCTTTGCATAATTCAATTTCCCATCCTATCACTTATATTATTCTTATAATTCCCCGTGCATCGCATGGCCCACATTCTAGTGAGAATTGAAATATGAGGTTTTGTTTTAAGTTTGGGTTTGTTTCAAAACAGTTGCTAAGTTTATCCTAATTTGCAAATACACTGTTATGAATAACAATTTTACAAATTAACTGATTGTTTTCTAACATTTAGAGAAATAACCTCAACCCTTAGTTCGGTTAGACTTTCGTTTGTAATTGTTGATAACATGACTATTATGCCCTAAAGAGATTTCATAATTTCAAAAGCCTCTTTAACTGCTCTTGAACTATGGTTAATAAGTTTTAAAAGTTAACCTTTAGGTTTTCAACCTAAGGTAACATCATTGATTTTGATAATAACACAATAATGTAATGATCATTGTGTTACTAATGTTTTTATTGAAATTATGTGTAATTCAGTTTATAAAGAGCATTAACAAACCATTCAAGGCAAAATCATGAAAATGATACCATCCATGAAGGAGATTCATCATCAAGTCAAAGCAAGCCATTTGATCATATTGAAGATGTTGAAGATCATATCAAAGTCTAAGTCATATCATGAAGAAGGAGAAATTGATCTTGAAGCCAAAGAAGATAAATTAAGTCAAAATCAAGCTTGAAGGAATGAAGGTTTATAGTTTTATATTTTTAGTTTGAGAGGGTTTAGGACTTTTGTAAAAAGTCCTCAAAGTTTGGTTGATTGAATGCTCAAATCCAAGAATGATCATAGGAGCCTGAGACCAAAATTGAATAACTTTATAAGGCCCTAGGACACCATAAAGAATGATAAAAAAAAACATGATAAAAATGAGCCAATAGTCTTTGCAAATCATTTATATCATTTAGACAAGGTAAAGATGAGTTTTCAGAGAAAAACTAGAAAACCCAACGACGAATTCATGGAGACGTTGAAGACTTGTCGACGAATACAACCGCAGAGACTATGTCTCTGTTCTGACCTTGATCTCATCAACGAATGCAAAGAGCATTCTCATACTCGTCGAAAAATTCATCCGGAAAGTAGAAAATTCTGTAACAACTAGTTTTGTTATCAATGTTCTTCAAACTTCACATGAGAAAAGCTTGGTATGGATTTAAATCCAATAAAAACCCTTACCTGCTTACCATGCCAACTTGAGCATCTCAAGTTTTGGTTTTTACTTCTTTTTTCGGTTTCTTTCTTTGGAGCTTTAGATTCTCCAGAGTTCTTAGTTAGGGTTTTTTTTTTTCTTCTTCTTAGTTAGATGTGACTCTCTCTAAAATCCTTCTTAGTTAAACTGAGAAGTGCTTTAACAATTTTTTTTCCTAGTTAGATGACATGAAAGTTCTTAGTCATATTTATGGCAATTTCTTAAGAAAAACATGACATGAAAGTTCTATACTTCTATGTAGAATGCATGTGAATGACGACAGTGTAGAGCCCCAGACTTTTCATGCTTAATGCATAGCACTTTCGTAGCCAATTTGCCTTTAATGTAGTACAATTAATAAATAACGAAGAAATTGAAAATTCCAAAATGTCAGAAATATTTCTTTTCGAAGTACGAACCCAACGCAAGTTGAATCGTCAAAATCTGACGAGCGAGTCAAAAGATATGGCCAAAACAGTTTGGACCTGCAGACCACCGATCGCTGTGGTCCATGGAGCGATCGATCAGTCCAAAACCGATTGATCGGAGGCTATTGACTAGTTAAAAATTTTGTATGGGGAAATTTTCCAGAGAGCTGATTTTTGACCGAGAGCTCGGTCAATCCACCGATCGCTCGGTAGGTAACCGATCAATCGGTCATAACCACCGATTGCTCGGTCTTCGCGTTTTTGCAGAATTTTCATTAAGGGTGTTTTCGTCATTTGGGCGTTTCACCCATACCTTAAGATGTTTGCCCGAGCCTTTAGGGCTCATTTACCACACTTAGAAGATATTAGAGAGGAAGAGAGAAGAGAAGGAGATTTCTAAACCTAGGGTTTGATTTTTGAGAAGAAATCAAAGGGTTTGTGAACCCTAGATCACCTCAAGCTTGGATTGCTTCAAGATTCCGGTTCAAGCACGTGAGGAGTAGTTTCTCCAAGTTAGGGCAGCGACTCACGAACGTTTTGCAAGGGGTTCTTGTCAAGGTTGGTACCTTTTGCTACCCTCCTAGTTATAGTTCTTTATTTTTCTTCCCTTATTCCTATTATCCTTTATTTTTCCTTCACCTATATATGTGTTATGAGATGGGTCGTGTGAATGGTGAATGGAGATGGATGTTGGCGAATGGATGCCGTGTGGATGATGTGATGAATGAAATGGGGCAGGGCATGACACCAATAATAAACATACAAGCATGTTGTGAATATAAATCCACCTAGAAAAGCTTGTGATAGGCTTAACAAATAATGTACTCACCATGTTTGATGAAATGCCAAGGTGAAAGAAAAGAATTATAAATTAAGGAAATGCATGCTTAATTAATTGCAGAAATTGCTAGGACCTATGATAATGTGCCTTCTTGTTTTTCCTAAATTACATAAATATTGAATTGCTCAAATGATTGATGTTCTACGTATTGTTAACTCTCCAAATGTCATATTTAAATTTAAATGCAAGTATGTACACGCTTCCACGAGCACGACATGCATGACATGAATTTACCAAGGTTTTCAAGAACGACAATTAGAGGTGGGACATATCCTACGATATTTTTTACCTCGCTTTTGGCAAGAACAAGACTACCATGCATAAAGAAGGGTTTCCATTCCCTCGCAAGTGTATTTAGGAAGAAGGGTTTCCCTTTCCTCACTAGTAGTTTACTTTTCGAGCAAGCATGATACATGACATGGCAAACATGAACATTTAGGAAGAAGGGTCTCCCTTCCCTCACAAGTAGTTTATTTTCCAAGCAAGCATGGAACATGACATGAAAGCATGAACATTTAGGAAGAAGGGTTTCCCTTCCCTCACAAGTAGTTTACTTTCCAAGCAAGCATGACATGGCATGACACGCATGATACGACAAGACAAGACAAACATGACAAGTTTTCAATCACGGAAAGAGTATTTTCAGTCAAGTCAAGTGCACAAGGTTTCAAAGGTTTTATCGGCTTTTACGAAATTGCAAGCATGATTATAAACTGCTTTACTTTCCCGTTATGAGATTAACTGCTTCCTGCTTATATATATATATCATGGCTCTTGTACTATGACTGTTGGTTAGCATTTGATACACTCTGAGTATTCCATGCTCAGCCATACTTCTTATGTCGGCAGGTGGTAGCAAAGCGGCTGCTCCTTTTGATGTTTGTGCTCCTGGCCCATGGGTGGAGGAGTACGTCGTGGAACCTTTGGAGAGTTAGATTTATGTATTTTGGCGGGCATGTCCGCACTTTCTTTGTCTTGATTTCTTTTGTATCAAACTTGGATCTTGTATGTATATACGTAGAGGTTTTTGGTAAGTTTTCCGCTGTGCTTTATAGTATATGTTTCCGCTATTATTGTCCTCTATTGTATATGCTCTATGTCTTTTGCAGGTTGTTTTGGTCAAACAAGTCATGCAAGTTATGATTAGTCGTCCAAAGTTCACTCTAACTCCTAGGGTGGGTTTTGGGTCACGACAGAAGTGGTATCAGAGCCTAGGCTTTAGGTCTTTAGGGTCACTTAGAATCTAGTACCACAGCTTGACAAGAGCATATGCCCGGAAACAAGTTAGGAAGGAAGTAAGTCGGAAGCGAGTCATGATCCAGGTGTAAGACTAAACTTTAGTCTTAGTCAAAATGGTTGCTTCAACCAAGTACGAGTCTTACGAACGCTAGAACACCAAGGTATAGTATTATAAATACACCGATGGTTGTGATGCGATGTATATTAGTATTGTACAATTAATACAAAATGAATTATTGTGAACTGGAACTGTGATACATTGTGGTTTCAAGTGAGACTCATGTGGTGCTATTGTTCTCAGGGCTTTAGTCATGAGGCGGGGCACACGGGGTCGTGGGCCACACACCAGAACTTCATCTTCTCCTAGAGATGAGGATGAGCAGCCGGACCTCTCTCAGGTCTTAGGCTCTATCGCTGAGACACTCGCCATACTGGCGGCTCGGCAAACTATACCATCATCAGCGGCACCTACTCCACCGCCTATGACTCCAGTACATCATACAACTGGGGTTGAGGCCTTCAGGAGATTGAGGCCTCCATCATTCCATGGGAGTGTGGACCCTCTTGTTGCGGAGACTTGGATCCTCCAAGTGGAGAAGATATTTGCGGTTCTCTTTCCGACAGAGGAAGAGAAAGTAGCATGGGCTGTTTTCATGCTAGAGGGTGAAGCCCACCATTGGTGGTTGTCCACCTTGAGGACGTGAGATTTGACCATGCAGGGTCAACCTTGGACTTGGGAGGAGTTCAAGGATACTTTTTACAAAAAGTACTTTCCTGTTGGAGCACGGGAAAAGAAAGAAAGAGAGTTCATCAACCTAGAGCAAGGTCGATGACTGTGGTTGCTTATGAGGCTAAGTTCTCGGAGCTATCACGCTTCACGACTCACATGGTTGCCACCGAGGCAATGAAGGCGAGAAGGTTTGAGCAAGGGTTCAAAGACACTATCATGGAGAAGGTCTCGGTTTTCAGACATGCTACCTACCTTGAGGTAGTAGACAAAGCCTTATTGGTCGAGGCCAATTTAGAGACCGTGTCCAAGAAGAGGGAATTGGCGAGAGGCCAATCTAGTAGTTCAGCACCTCCGGAGAGGCGGGCCCGGACTGGTCCTTATCAGTATACGTGGCCAGCAATACCGATGAGGCCATCTTATACGCCTCCAGTTCCACGGTCGTACATGCCTCAGGTACACGTCCTCAGGCTCTTCCAGCTCCACGGCCAGTTGCACCTCAGGTGGCGAGATACGCTTCACCTTCGGCCCCTCCGACTTATACATATGAGGTCTGCATTTCATGTGGCCGAAGGCATCCGGTAGGAGATTGCCGAAGAGCATCGGGTGGATGTTATCATTGCGGTCGCTAGGGCCATATGATCAGGGATTGCCCCACTCTGCATTTACTAGGCCAGTCTCAGGGGATTAGGCCCCCAGCACGCCTAGCAGGATCATACCAGGTGTCTTCTCAGCCTGCACGTTCTGCACCTCCGTCTCGCCAGGCGAACCAGGGGTGAGTTTTTGCCTTGACAGAGGGTGATGCACTTACATCTGACGATGTAGTGCAAGGTATACAGTTATAGTTTATTTAATTATCCTTAAAATTTTGTTATGGATTATTCGATTGTGTACGTATATGGCATGATTATATGTATATATACCGATATGTATACGCTGATGATGAATGGATTGACTTAGCTAGCTAAAATTTCAGGAACCTTATTGGTCAATGAATGTTTGGTTCGAGTGTTGATTGATACTGGGTCTACTCATTCGTTTGTCTCGTCGAGTTTTTCAGAAGGCTTTTCTGTAGAGCCTAGCCAGTTAGAACCGGAGTTAGCCATTTCAACTCCTCTCGGCAAGACAGTATTGGCGGATAAAGTGTATAGAAACAGTGTGGTTCAAGTGGGGAGCCACGAGTTGGCGGTTGATCTAATCTTCCTCGGATTTCAAGACTTCGATGTCATCTTGGGAATGGATTGGTTAGCAACACATCATGGGCATGTGGTTTGTTTTGAAAAGATGGTAATCTTCCAGCTAGTGGAAGGTAAGCTATTTCATTTTCGGGGGTTGAGAAGTAGAGATATTGCCCGTTTTATGGCATTGAGCCTAGCGAACCTCGAGGCAAAGGACTCTTCGACTATTCCAGTCGTGAGTGAATTCGTGGATGTATTTTCAGAGGAGTTACCAGGATTGCCTCCAGACAGGGAGATTGAGTTTGTGATCGAGCTTGCACCAGGCACAGCTCCTATTTTCAGGGCTCCCTATAGAATGGCCCCGATTGAACTCAAAGAGTTGAAGACACAGTTGGAGGAATTGCAAGGCCTCGGCTTCATTTGACTAAGTTTCTCACCGTGGGGTGCCCCGGTTCTATTTGTTAAGAAGAAAGATGGCTCGATGCAGATGTGCGTCGATTACCGACAGTTGAACAGGGTCACTATAAAGAATAGGTACCCATTGCCTAGGATTGATGACTTGTTCGATCAGTTGAAGGGAGCAAAATTTTTCTCTAAGATCGATCTTCGGTCCGGTTACCACCAGTTGAAGATCAAGACCGAGGATGTGCCCAAAACTGTTTTCCGGACTCGATACAGACACTACGAGTTCTTGGTGATGCCCTTTGGTCTCACAAATGCGCCAGCAACATTTATGGACTTAATGAACCGGGTGTTCCGGCCACACCATGATCGATGCGTGATCGTGTTTGCTGACGATATCTTGGTGTATTCCCAGACATGGGAAGATCACATGCGAGACCTTCGTCTTGATTTGGAAATGTTGAGAGAGCACAAGCTATACGCCAAACTTAGCAAGTGTGAGTTTTGGTTGGAAGAGGTGGCATTCCTTGGCCACGTCGTTTCTGCGGAAGGCATTTCGGTAGATCTGAAGAAGATAGAGACAGTCATGAGTTGGGCAAGGCCCAAGAGTGTCACAGAGATACATAGCTTTCTTGGGTTGGCAAGCTACTACAAGAGATTCGTAGAGGGTTTCTCCAGCTTTGCGGCACCGCTCACTTACTTGACAAGGAAGAATGCGAAGTTCGTGTGGAGCCATAAGTGCGAGATCAGTTTCACGGAACTGAAGAAGAGGCTTACTACGGCCCCCGTCCTTATTGTGCCATCCATATATGGTGGGTATGAAGTGTACAGTGACGCCTCGCACATGGGACTTGGGTGTGTGCTCATGCAACACAAGAAAGTCATTGCCTATGCATCCAGGTAATTGAAGGAGCATGAAAAGAATTATCCCACGCACGACTTAGAGCTTTGGCGGTTGTGTTTGCACTCAATATTTGGCGCCATTACCTTTATGGGGTGGAGTTTTATATATTCACGGATCACAAGAGCCTCAAGTATCTCTTTTTCCAAAAGGAGCTGAATCTAAGCAACTGCGTTGGATAGAATTTTTGAAAGACTATGACTGCACCATCCAATACTACCAGGGGAAAGCGAACGTAGTAGCAGACGCCTTGAGTAGAAGACCTCCGGGGTTATTAGCACACATGTTGGTGCAAGAATGGAGATTATTGGAGGATTTAACAAATCTGGACATTAGTGTAAATGATACAGTTCGCAGTCCTGTTTTGGCAAATGTCACGGTTCGGCCATACATTATAGATTTGATCCAAGAATACCAAGCCACCGATGCTGAATTGTTGGCTTTCCGGGACAAGGAAGTTGCCAAGGGTAGTGAAGACTTTTCTCTCACTAGCCGTGGTGCTATTACATTTAAGGGAAGGCTGTGTGTTCCGGGCAATGCGGATCTTCGACGAGAGATTATGGATGAAGCACACTGTGCAAAGTATACAGTGCATCCTAGGGGTGCAAAGATGTACCAGAATCTTAAGAATCACTATTGGTGGTGGAATATGAAGAGGGAGGTTGCGGAGTATGTAGCACGGTGCTTAGTGTGCCAACAGGTGAAGGCAGAGCACTTGAGACCCGTCGGTTTATTACAGTCTCTCCCTATTCCCGAGTGGAAATGGGAGCACATATCCATGGACTTCATAGTTGGCTTGCCAAAGATGGCAAGGGGCTCAGATGCGACATGGGTTGTGGTGGATCGTTTAACAAAGTCTGGGCATTTCTTGCCTTATCGAACCACCTTCAACTCTAGTCAGTTGGCCGCACTATATATCAAGGAAGTGGTTAGGCTACACGGGGTGCCAGTCAGTATTGTGTCAGATCGGGATCCAAGATTCACGTCAAGATTCTGGAAAAGCTTTCAGGAAGCTAGGGGTTCCCGACTTGATTTCAGCACTGCTTTTCATCCACAGACGGATGGACAAACCGAGAGGGTGAACCAAGTTATAGAAGACATGCTTTGGGCTTGTATGCTGGATTTCAAAGACAGTTGGGAAGAGCACTTGCCTTTGGTAGAGTTCGCCTACAACAATAGCTATCAGGCGAGTATCCAAATGGCTCCATTCGAGGCTTTGTATGGGCGAAGTTGCAGATCTCCTCTCTACTGGGATGAGGTAGGAGAAAGAAAAGTACTTGGTCCGAGTTGATCGAGCAAAATGCTAGTATAGTCAAGATCATCCGGGATCAGTTGAAAGCCGCTCAAGATCGTCAAAAGAGCTATGCGGACACGCGCCGAAGGGACTTGGAATTCCAGGTTGGGGATCAAGTCTTTGTGAAGGTATCTCCTAGCAAGGGGATTATGAGATTTGGTAGGCGAGGCAAGCTTAGTCCTCGGTATGTTGGCCCGTTCGAGATCATCACGCGAGTTGGTGAGGTTGCTTACATGGTAGCTCTTCCACCTCACATAGCCGCGGTTCACAACGTTTTCCATATGTCTATGCTTCGGAAGTACATTGCGGATCCCTCGCATGTCATAGACTTGGAGCCGTTGGAAATATGGGAGGATCTCACTTTAGTAGAGAAGCCAGTTCTCATAATGGATTTGACAGATCAAGTCCTCCGCAACAAATCTATTCCATTGGTTCTTGTGCAATGGCAGCATCATGCTCGAGAAGAAGCTACATGGGAGCGTGAGGTCGAAGTCAAAGCGAAGTACCCGGAATTGTTTGAATGAGTTTTGTACAGGTTTTGTATGTGACTTGTAAAGTTTTTTTGTTTTGTAATGCATGTAATCGTCCAAATTTTGATGACGAAATTTTTGTAAAGGGGGGAGGATGTAGAGCCCCAGACTTTTCATGCTTAATGCATGGCACTTTCGTAGCCAATTTACCTTTAATGTAGTACAATTAATAAATAAAGAAGAAATTGAAAATTTTGAAACGTCACAAATGTTCCTTTTCGAAGTACGAACCCAACGCAAGTTGAATCGTCAAAATCCGACGAGCGAGTCAAAAGATATGGCCAAAACAGTTTGGACCTGCAGACCACCTAGAAAAGCATGTGATAGGCTTAACAAATAATGTACTCACCATGTTTGATGAAATGCCAAGGTGAAAGAAATGAATTGTAAATTAAGGAAATGCATGCTTAATTAAATGTGGAAATTGCTAGGACCTATGATAATGTGCCTTCTTGTTTTCCCTAAATTACATGAATATTGAATTGCTCAAATGATTGATGATCTACGTATTGTTAACTCTCTAAATGTCATATTTAAATTTAAATGCAAGTATGTACACGCTTCCACGAGCACGACATGCATGATATAAATTTACCGAGGTTTTCAAGAACAAGAATTAGAGGTGGGACATATCCTACGATATGTTTTACCTCGCTTTTTGCAAGAACAAGACTACCATGCATAAAGAAGGGTTTCCCTTCCCTTGCAAGTGCATGTAGGAAGAAGGGTTTCCCTTCCCTCACAAGTAGTTTACTTTTCGAGCAAGCATGATACATGACATGGCAAACATGAACATTTAGGAAGAAGGGTCTCCCTTCCCTCACAAGTAGTTTATTTTCCAAGCAAGCATGGAACATGACATGAAAGCATGAACATTTAGGAAGAAGGGTTTCCCTTCCCTCACAAGTAGTTTACTTTCCAAGCAAGCATGACATGGCATGACACGCATGATACGACAAGACAAGACAAACATGACAAGTTTTCAAGCACGAAAAGAGTATTTTCAATCAAGTCAAGTGCACAAGGTTTCAAGGGTTTTATCTACTTTTACAAAAATGCAAGCATGGTTATAAACAGCTTTACTTTCCCGTTATGAGATTAACTGCTTCCTGCTTATATATATATATATCGTGGCTGCTATACTATGACTGTTGGTTAGCATTTGGTACATGCTGAGTATGCCATGCTCAGCCGTACTTTTTTTGTCGACAGGTGATAGCGGAGCGGCTGCTCCTTTTGATGTCTATGCTTCTGGCCCATGGGTGGAGGAGGAGTACGTCGAGGAACCTTTGGAGGAATCTCCGGTAGAGGGCCACTATTAGGTTGTGGTAGATTCTAAGTGGATAGCTGTGGGTGAGCTTGAGAGTTAGATTTATGTATTTTGGCGGGCATGTCCTCACTTTCTTTGTCTTGATTTCTTTTGTATCAAACTTGGATCTTGTATGTATATACATAGAGGTTTATGGTTAAGTCTTCCGCTGTGCTTTATAGTTTATGTTTCCGTTATTATTGTCCTCTATTGTATATGCTCCAGGTCTTTGCAGGTTGTTTTGGTCAAGCAAGTCATGAAAGTTATGATTAGTCATCCAAAGTTCACTCTAACTCCTAGGGTGGGTTTTGGGTCACGACAGACAGAACTTATGCATTCCCAATATCAGTCAAATACAAGTTCTTGGATGGACTATTAACCCGTAAATTTCAATTATTAGATGATCCTAATAGTCTGATGGTGGTTTGTTTTTGGAAAGTGGATTCACTTGGTTAGGTAGAGCTCATATAGGTAGTGTGATTGTCAAACTAAGAAGTGCTTTAACAATTGTTTGATTTAAATTCATTTAGTTTTGAATGCATTGTAGACATTAGACAATTAGCTAAGCCTTGACATAGATAGATAAATGATATAGCTGATTACCCAAAAAGAAAAAAAAAATCTTACCGAACCGTTTAAGAGAATATAAACCTTAATTATTTCATGTGGGAGGGAATGACCTATAAGGATCTGCACTGAACTTGCACTATGAAATATTAAGGTTAGAAAAGTAATAGTTTTTTTTTTATATGGGACCCTACCAACTGCTATTTAACCATTGTGGAATCTTAATAAATCTTTATAGTTTTATAATTGAATTACTTATGACTACATACATGCTTGTATCTTTATACTTGTTCATTGAAATCTATGTTGTTGAATGCCCGTAGACAGATTTGAGGTAGTTAGAATATGAAATGAAATGAAATGTTCTTTTCCGAAATTGGAGTTTCAATACATTACTTCTATTTCATTTGACTTTTACTAAATGCCTGCTATTCCTTAACTATCATTGACGCATGACCCAGTGCCCTGAGGGCAGTGCTAGCAGCACTGCCCAGAATGAGGTATTTATGCAGGTCATGGGCTCTGACACTCATGGTTCTGTGTGTACATATGGGCATGGGGTCACGCCTATTGAGATGCATGTAGAAGGTGCCACAGTAGATGCTGAGCAATGGCGACAAATGTGTCATGCAGTTGAGGCTCGAGAAACTGCATCTGAGGCTCGCCAGGCGGTGCTCATAGCGATGATAGATCAGTAACAGGGGGCTATAATTTCTTCCTTGCAAGGCACAATGTCATGAATGGAAGACTTTATGAATAGCTTAGGGCAGAATATGAATGATATGCCCACATATTTAGAGTATGACACAGACATTACTGAGTCGCTGGATGCTACTCAGGATTGATGACATCTATCTTTATGTTTGACAGACTTGTTTTTTTTTTGCGATTGCCTTCGTAGATGGGTCATTTGTGTAATATTACAAATTGAGATGATTGACTCATTTATTTTTGTATACGTATACTTTACGTGGATTGATACTTTATATTTAGTTTTTGTTAGGAATTTGAGGTGATTGACTCATATATATAGATATGTTTGTCTTTGAAAACAGGTGAAAGGTATACAAAACCACTGTATACAGGTTCTTTTTTTTTTTTTTTTTTTTTTAACATGAATTACCTATGGTAATATTACCCTCTTTAATGAATTAAAAAAAAAAAGATTATTACCGATGGTAATTTTTCCGTTCCTATACATTAAATACCGGCAGAAATAATTTCGTTGGTATAAATAATATATAGTCACGAATAAATTTCCGTCAGTATTTAATGTATAGGAACGGTTATATAACCGTGGGTATATGTTGAGTTATACTGACGGTATATATTCCGTTCCTATACATTAAATACCGACAGAAATAATTCCATTGCTATAAATAATATATAGTCACGAATAAATTTCCGTCTATATTTAATGTCTAGGAACGGTTATATAACCGTGGGTATATATTGAGTTATACCGACGGTATATATTCCGTTCCTATACATTAAATACCGACGAAAATAATTCCATTGCTATAAATAATACATAGTCATGAATAAATTTTCAATCGGTATTTAATGTATAGGAAAGGTTATATAACCGTGGGTACTTATTGAGTTATACCGACGGTATATATTCCGTTCCTATACATTAAATACCGATGGAAATAATTCCGTTGCTATAAATAATATATAGTCACGAATAAATTTTCGTCGGTAATTGCTGACGGTTTACTTTTCCGTGACTATATGTTTTAGTGAAGCCCATATTAGCCACGAACTACGACGATTCCTATTCTGTGGCTAAACATTTTACTGATGGAAACTATGATAATACACACAGTTCAAAACCGTAGGTAAAACCTTTATTTCTTGTAGTGTTCGCTCCACGGGTGAGGAGTGAACTATTGCTCCTTGCTCTCACAAAGATGCCTGCCATGAACTCAGGTTAATTTTTAATCCTTAGTTAAAAAAATTTTATTTTATTTTTCTAAAAATAAATGGTACATGGGTGAACCCTAGGGGTTAGTGAACCTTAACCACTGTTAAAGGGAGTGTAAATGGGGACATGTGACGTGAAAAAGGGACCCAAGACGCCCCTCATTACGTCACCTACCGAGGAGGTGAATATTTTCCTTTCGGAGGTGTAGGGCCTTTTTCTTTTCGGACTTTGCTATTGAGAATGCAAAGGGCCGAGACTATACCGAGACGGTGCTTGTGATGCATGGATTTCAAAATTTTATTAAATCCGTTTTTGAAATTTTGTGATCACATCCATGGTCTCAGTGTGGTCTTGGCCCTTTGCGGTCTCACTAGCATTTTCCTTTTCGTAAACGTCTATCCCTACTAGACTAGACTTAACCTTAACACGTTTCTAATTCTTTCCCATTTTTTTGGGCACTTTGTTTCGTTCTTTCTCTCGACTTCTTCGATTTCTAAATGGAGTATAGCACCTTCTTCACACGTCTATAGCATCCCAATCTACAGTAGTTTCCACATTGAACCCACAGTAATTAAGTTCCTTCTCATCCACCTCCCCTTACCTTCGAGATGGGCTGTCTCCCTTATGATATAATGCTTGACATACTTTCAAGATTCAATGTAAAGACACTCACCAAGTTCAGCTGCATTTCTAAACAATGGAGCTACTCATTCTCTGATCCTCATTTTCTGGACTTGTACTGCCATCAAGCTACGAACGAACAGACGCCTTTTCTGTTCATAAGGGGTTTTGAAGAGATTTTGGGCAAAGGCTGTACCCTTTACCTATCCTCCATCGACGACAGCGGAAGGGTGCGTGACATATTCTCAAAGGCGATCCAAAGTTCTCAGTACTGGCTGAATGATCATTCCATCAGCCGTTTAATATGTCTTAATGGAGGTTATTGACCAAGACACCCATGGGAGAAGATCTGTAGAGTCATACTAACCATATTTAGTTACTGCCATATATATGTTTCTGTTTTTGTATCAATCAATCCCATGATATAAGGGATTCTCAGTCTGTAATATTCTATAAAACTGACCACCTCAATACAAGAAAATCATCTTCTGCTCAAGCCCTATTATGGTATTAGAGCAAGGTTCCGTTCAGACCTTGGCTTAAGTTTTTTTTTCCAGCTCTTCTTGTTTCCGGTTTACTCCTCTTCATCATGGCTACCGACTCTTCTTCCTCCATACCTTCATCTGGATCGACCCCTACTCTAATGCCCTCTCTTACCCTGCCTAACATTGCCACTCTTGTCTCAATCAAACTCACTGAAACAAATTTTCTTCTATGGCAAAGTCAGATTAAACCATTTCTCTTGGGCCAGAATTATTGGCAATTTATAGATGGAACTTACCCATGTCCTCCTCCATTTTTCACTTCTCCTGATTCTTCAGAAACACCAAACCCTGCCTATATTACCTGGTTCCAAACGGATCAGACCCTCATTAGTCTCATCACTGCAACCTTATCTGAACCTGTTCTCTCTCAAGTTGTTGGTCTGTCCACATCTCATGATATATGGCAGTGCCTTCAACAAAACTTCTCTCAACACTCACTGGCCAATGCCACCCATCTTCGGTTCCAACTTCTTTCCATCACTAAAGGATCCAAAAGTATCTCTGAATATCTCCAAAATGCAAAATCCATCTCAAATGCACTAGCAGCCATCAACCAACCTGTTTCCAATGCAGATCTTATTACCTCTGTGCTTCGAGGTCTAGGCCCTGACTATACAATGCTTGTCACAGCCATTCTCAACTTCCCACCCTTGCCCGCCTTCTCTGATCTGCGGGCTCGTATCCTCTCATTTGATTCCCAGAATGCCCATCCATAAGTCCCCAACAGCCCCTCTACCACTGCTCTTCTCACCTCTCGTAGCAATTCCAATCATCATCGAGGAGGCCATTCCTTCTATAATAATCGCGGTGGTTGTCAAGGCCGTGGAGGTCGTGGGTTTTCATCAGACTCCTCTAACTCTCCCTACAATCATTTCTATAACTTTCATAGAGGAGGTAGGGGTTATCGTGGTCGCAGTCGCAGTACCTATCAACAAGGCATCCTCGGACCTTCACCATATTCTACACCTCAATGCCAAATCTGTAGCAAATTTGGTCACTCGGCAACCACCTGTTATAGTCGCTATCGCAACCATAACAATGATGAGGACATCTCTGTCCCCTTTGCTGGACTCCAAATAGCATCTCAAATTGACCCAAACTGGTACCCAGATTCAGGCGCAACAAATCACATGACTGGTGATGCTCGTTCAATGACCAACAGATCTGACTATGCTGGTTCAGATCATGTCCAACTGGGTAATGGTGATTCTCTCCCTATCACCCAAACTGGTAAACTTTCCCTTTCCACTGGTCAAGGTTCATATCCCCTATCTAATGTTCTTCATGTCCCGAATCTTCGCAAAAATCTTCTCTCTATGGCACAATTTACCTGAGAAAATTCTGCAAGTTTTACATTTTATCCTTTTGGATTTACTGTTCGTGACTTACAGTCAGGTTCCCTTCTCTTTCAGGCCGATGTGAAGATGGTTTGTATCCCATCAAACCAAGTCACTCTCCTTATGCTTTCTCTGCCTCCACTCAGTCTTCTACCTTGTGGCATCATCATCTCGGCCACCCATTAGTGCGTGTTCTTCAGCTTTTATCTCGTAAAAATTGTTTAGGCTCATTTTCTTTTAGTAAATCACATTTTTGTAAGGATTGTGCTTTAGGCAAGTCCACCCGGTTACCTTTTTCTAATAAAGAACATCGTTCCACCGAACCATTTACTTTAATTCACTCAGATGTTTGGATGTCTCCTATTTCTTCTGTCTCTGGATATCGCTATTATGTGCTCTTTACTGATGATTCCACTCGCTACTCTTGGATCTTTCCAATGAAAAACAAATCTGAAGTTTTCTCTCACTTTGTAACTCTCTTAAATTTGATTGAAAATCAATTCTCTACCATGATAAAAAAAATTCAAAGTGATGGCGGTCGCGAATATGCCAACAATTCTTTTCTCCAATTATGTGCGACCAAAGGCATTCACCATAGGTTCTCTTGCCCCCATACCCCTCAACAGAACAGTCTTGCTGAACGTAAGCACCGTCACATCTCTGAAATGGGTCGAACCCTCATGATTTCAGCATCTCTACCACTTAATCTTTGGGTTGAAGCTCTTTGTACTGCCGTCTACCTGATCAATCGCCTCCCCACCTCACTCTTACAATGGGTTTCCCCCTTTGAGTCCCTTTTTGGCACTCCACCCGACTATACGACCTCACACGCCTTTGGGTGTGCCTGTTACCCCTATCTTGGTGATTATGTGGCTAACAAACTAATACCTCGCTCTATTCCTTGTGTCTTTGTTGGCTACAGCTCTTAGCATAAAGGATTTCGCTGCCTTGACCCCTCTACTGGTCGGTTATACATCTCACGGCATGTCAGATTTGATGAAGCAACATTTCCATATACTTCCATTCGGGCTTCCCCACCCTCCATATCCTCACCAAATCCTTCGGCCATGGTGTTTATTCCCATCGTGACTTCCTCACCAACACCAGTTCCATCTCCACCTAGTTCGGCTTCATCCCCAACTGTTGAACCTACCCTTGTAGCCTTGCCACCACTTCCACCTCCAATACCGCTATTGCCCCAGCCTTCATTTTTATCCCCAGTGCAGCAAATAACACATCCTCCCTCTCCCTTATCAGCACCATCCCCTCCTCTACCTCCAACTATAACTGAGCCTTCCCCTTCTTCGAACCCAACTACTCTCATTGTCCCCACCAACCATCATCCAATGACAACCCGTGCCAAAGCTGGTATCTCCAAACCTAAGCCACGTGCAGATTTTGTCATCCGTCATCCCATTCCACTTGCCCTTTCCACACATCTCACTAGTGAGACCGAACCCAGCTGCTACACTCAAGCAATAAAATCTGCTCATTGGAGACAGGCCATGAATGAAGAGTTTAATGCTTTGCTCAAGAATTCCACTTGGTCTCTTGTACCTCCCCATTCCTCTCACAACACAGTTGGTTGCAAGTGGGTTTTTAAGATTAAACGTCGCTCTGATGGAACTCTTGAGCGTTATAAAGCCCGTCTTGTCGCCAAAGGTTTTCACCAACAAGTTGGTATTGACTACGAGGAGACTTTTAGCCCGGTGGTGAAACCCACCACTATCCGCACTATTCTAAGCCTTGCCACAACATTTGCATGGCCTACTCATCAACTGGACGTTAAAAATGCATTCCTTCATGGAATGCTCTTAGAAGAGGTCTTTATGGCACAACCACCGGGATTCACTGATCCTACTCGTCCACACCATGTTTATAAGCTCCATAAGGCTATCTATGGCCTTAAACAGGCCCCAAGAGCGTGGTTTCAGTGCTTCAGTTCATTTCTCCTATCATACGGGTTTCAACAAAGTGCTGCAGATTCTTCAATGTTCATTTACCGGCGAGACAATCATATTATGGTTCTTCTACTTTATGTGGATGATATTGTCCTCACAGGAAATCTTCCTTCCCTTCTTCATTCCTTCATTCACACTCTTGGATGAGAATTTGAGGTCAAGGACTTAGGAGATCTGCACTATTTCTTGGGCCTCGAGGTAGCTCGTCTACCTAATGGACTCCATTTATCTCAGAACAAATATACATTGGATGTCCTACGCCGCTTTGATATGCTTCATTGCAAACCATGTTTGACTCCACTTGCTGCCCGCACCTACCTCTCTACTACAGATGGCACCCCAATGACTGATCCTACTCCCTTTTGGCATCTTTTAGGTACCTTACAGTACCTTACATTGACAAGGCCTGATATTGCTTTTGCTGTCCATCATCTTGCACAATTCATGAGCCGCCCAACTGATGCTCATCTCACTGCTGTCAAGCGTATACTTCGGTATTTGAAAGGCTCCATCGGACAAGGGTTAACTCTCTCCCACTCTTCTCAACCCCTTCAACTTGTGGTTTACTTGGACGCGGACTGGGCTGGCTGCCCGGACAGTTGCCGCTCTACTACTGGCTACTGTGTCTTCTTGGGTCCAAATCTCATATCATGGTGTGCTAAAAAGCAGCCCACTGTCTCCAAGTCCAGCACGGAGGCTGAATACCGCGCCTTAGCATATGCTTGCGCCGACACCATTTGGATTTCTCATCTTCTCCGCGACCTTGGCATCTCTATCGCTGATAAAACAGTCATGTATTGTGACAATCTCAGTGCAACATTTATGGCTACCAACCCGATTTTTCATGCCCGCACCAAGCATATTGAACTTGACTACCATTTCGTTCGAGAACGTGTTGCTTCTGGTTCTCATCGTGTTGTTTTTGTTTCTTCTGAGCATCAGTTGGCTGACATCTTCACTAAATCATTGCCTCGTCCACGGTTCTCCAATCTCAGTTCCAAACTTGTCACTGCGTTGCCAAGTTTGTGGGGGAGTATTGACCAAGACACCCATGGGAGAAGATCTGCAGAGTCATACTAACCATATTTAGTTACTGCCATATATATGTTTCTGTTTTTGTATCAATCAATCTCATGATATAAGGGATTCTCAGTCTGTAATATTCTATAAAACTGACCACCTCAATACAAGAAAATCATCTTCTGCTCAAGCCCTACTAGAGGTCAAGATATTTATGTGTGTAACCCGCTTACACAAGAATTTGTGACTCTACCAGAGGGATCTCCCAATTCTGTTTCCAATTATCAGGTGATTGGCTTTGGATATCTTCCATCTACTAAAGAATATAAAGTGGTTCGATTGTTCTACCGTTCTTATCAATATTTCGATACTAGTTGTGTATATGATATAGGGTGCGATGTCTTCAGTATTACAGATGGTGGCAAGGGCTCTAATTCTTGGAGATTGCAAGACCAAATATGCCCATATGAAGTATATTTCCTCTCAACTTTTATTAATGGGTCTGTTCACTGGATTATCCGAGATGACTGTTGTCGCCATGAGGGTGTAATGATTCTCGCGTTGGATATCCAAAGTGAGAAATTCAGAGTAGTACCACATCCACAAGGTCTAGACATAGGAATTGATAAGTATCTAGGAGTTGTGAGAGACTTTTTATACATATCACAGTTCGCACTACCTTTGAGGGAAGAGATGGACATATGGATGTTGAAGGACTACGATGATCAGGTATGGGTAAAAGAATACAGGATTAATTTCAGGACCATGGATGGTTTTGTGCTTTGCCAATCATGTCATGTTCGATACTATCGAGATGGAGAAATATTATTTGAGACGGATTATCCACACCCATGGCGACTGGACTACTATAAGGGTGCGTTTGGATTTATGGAATTGAAGAACGGAATTGTCAATTCCATGAGACAATTCTAATTTCATCGTTTGGGACACATTATAAATAGGGTGGAATTAAGATTTTCTAATTCCATAGAGAATTCAAGCAGTGATTTTAAAGACAAATTTATAAGATTCAATTCCACAGTAAAATGGTCTTATTTGACAAATCCACGCTACTGTGGAATTTAAAAACAAAAAAGAAGCTTGATGGTTTCATTTCTTCAGGAATTTAATAGTGCATCCAAACGATTGAATTTTGAATTTCGTGGAATTTAATTCCGTATGTTTTAATTCCATGGAATTTAATTCTTTGGCTCAATTCCAATTCCATAAATCCAAATGCACCCTAACATCAAAAGCGGGAGTTTTAGGAGTGTGGAGATTTACCAACATAACCGGGGTTTTGTCTTGTATATGAAGTGTTTATTCTCACTTGGAAGCATGTAGATAAATTACTTCTTTGATGACTTATAATTTGCATTGAGGATCATTAGAAATTGCCACTCCTAGGTCTGTTAGATACATTCTATCTCATATAGATTTGATTTGATTTGAATACTTAAGGTTATATAAGATTTGGTTGGATTTTGATTTTATCTTTAACTGTATTTCATCTTTATATAAACCCTGGTATTATCCATAAAATCAGTTCATTGTGATCATATCAATTTCATGGACCTTATGTGTTTATGCCAGACATGTTTTAACCATCTTTTCTTGTTTAAACCTTAAAGAGTAGTGATAGGCGGACCCAGTTGGTGAGCATTTAAGACGGTGGATGCCTTAGGTTTGCAAATGGAATCCATGGGTCTGTCAACTATTTCCCAACCTTAAAAGTTCAGAAGTTTTGTCTCCAGGAACCAAATTCTCTACGGTTACAACTAGATTTTGGGAATCCGGTTATGCCCCTAAGGTGACCATCACCTATAGGGTGGGTGAATCTGAACCACAGTTAAGGGGTGTCAACGGGGACACATGGCGACCTCAAGGGCATAACTAGATTCCCTAGAATCTTGATAAACCATAGAGGATTTGGTTCCTATCTTTACGAAAAAAAGGGAAAAAAAAAGGCTTCTTTTTTGTTTCTATCTTCTTCATGCCAAAATTTCTCTAATCCCATTGAATACTAGAAATAACACCAAGTCTAGGTAAGAAGACCCCAATACATTGGTAGTTCCCTCAGTAATGTAGCTAAGAGATTCACTCATAATTAGCAAGTGGTACCCTTTGTCGGAAACTTCAGATTGCCCCTATGGGTCACTAGAGATTGGGGTGGCAATTTATGCCCAAACCCATGATGTCTTAGACCTGTGGGTTTGGTTGGTTTTACCATTCTCAATCCGTTTATAATTGGATCAAATTTGGGTTTAGCTTCGGGGTCCAACACATCAGGTATTAGTTCATTAATAATGAAAAAATTATACGTGTTTTGCAGGTGCACCTTTACCAGTATATATATATTGGTAAAGGTAAACAACTTACACACCAATCTAACCACACACACTGCAGTAGAGAAGAAGATAGGACCAACCCATCTCATAAAAGGGTCTGACTTGAGGTGAGAGGGAGGAACCTTAAGCAGTGGAAGAGCTAGTCATAGCTAGCCGATGTGGGACTAAGTTGGGTAACTCCAACCACCCAAGTTGGGTAACTCCAACCACTTTTTCTTTTTCCAACTAAAGAATAAGGAATTGTTATACTCTATTATTTCCTTTGCTCAACTTTACCACACATTGTTGTCTCCTTTGTTTCAGTCAACCATATATTTCCCTTGGATGCCTTAACCACTGTTTTTGAGCATCCTGAGCACCATTAGTCTCACTATCTTTTCCGCTTTGGAGGACCTCTCTTTTTAAGCTTGCCTCTGGTCTTTGCATCTCATTTCATGCCTCAACCCCCTCTTGGATACTTCTAGCTCCCCGAAAGTCCTTTTATTCATATTATAAAATGGATCGGTGGTTCGTGACCCTTTGATTACTCAAGTATGAAAAAGGAGAGGTTTCAATGTCAGTGATCTATCTTGCTTGCAAGACTTCCAGTTAGAGATATGCCATTGGGCAGTCTTCAGCAAATAGATAGGAATCCCATTAGCAGTCTTCTAGCCAGATTCCGCATCATTCAGGACCTTGGTCCTTCACATTCCAAGGCTGAATGAAGAGGGTATAATTGATGCTAATGGTACCTACTTGTCGAATTCCTGAATTTAAAGTTATGTTTTCAAAGAAAAAAGGCTCGTCTTTGATGGATTTTTGATTCCATACTAACAAATTGACACCAAATGCCACCTATTCTTGTGGGTTGTCCATCCAGAACTAACTAATGCACCATATACCAACTATCTAGATGGTTTCCAAACCAAGCCAGATGGTGGGTTTGGCACCTCAACAAACGGTGTTGGGTGAAGAGGATATAAAGTTGTATGTTCTGTTGGATAATAGAGAAGCTCCGTGCATAGATGACTTCCATAAATAACAATATAATAGGATGAAATGAAAATCACTCAGCTGAGAGGCACTACAAGGAGTCTTTCTTGAAGATAGTTGAAAACTCCTACATGCAAGGGAAATGACAGTACTACTTCTGGGATTCAACTCAGCTCGGATTCTCACCTGTCAATCCCTATAAGTTTGCACTACTCGGCGGATGATGGGGTACTAAACCTCATTTAGGATGCCTATAGAAAATATTAAGCTAATACAAGTTAATAGGGGTCATTAATTAACCAACATGTCCTATAGTCCCTCAATCGCCCAAAGAGGAGTCTAATTAAATTAATTTTAAAATTACCAAATTGCCCTTGGTCAATATTGCCTATTAGGAAACATAGTTAGACTTTAACCCAATTTAAGTCTACACCAATTTTCTGTTCCAATGTTGTTTGGTTATAGTCTTAGATTAATCTAGTTTAAGATTTATCCGCCTTGATGGGTTACAAGATTAATGTAAGTCTTTTAACTTTCTGTTTTGTTACAAGGATTAGGTTATTCTAGAAGGAAACAGTCACCTCCTTGGGCTGAGGAGGTGAGTTACGGTCTCGTCCCCCCTTTTGGGGCCCCAGGTTCCCCTTTTTACTTCCATTAACTGTTGTTAAGATTCAGTCACCCTTAGGGTTCACACATCTATCCTTGGTATTAGAATTTTTTTTTTAAAAAAAAATTAATCATAGGAAGTGGTTAATTTTATAACCATAGTTCAAAGGGTTTGTGAGAGCGAGGAGGAACAGTCCCCTCCTCGGTACAAGGAGGTGACTACTGCTCATTCCAAAATATCAAGTATGGTGTTGTTTGGACACAGGCATACCCAGCAAGTATAATGGATATTATCAACACCCCATTTTTGCACCCCCGATTCTTCTATTCCTCTTTAGAGCTTCAAGGGACCCAATCCATACAACTGCCATTCAGGCCCATTATCCTAGTCCAAGCTAACCCAAGCAGGCAACCAAGAGACTAAGAAAAAAAGAGGCAATTACAGCTGGTCGTTTATGGTATAAATGACTTTGGTCTTTTATGGCATAAATGACCATTTTGTTTATACGATTTAACTATTGTTCACTACTACAAATAGGCGTATTATTCATGGTTGTATTTTCAAGCACAATCTGTAACGACCCAAAATCTCACCTTGATCAAAATGGGACCTTGAGTCGTCACATTTCTTAAACCTACTTAAATGCCATGACATACAAGGCATACCAACACGAGTCATCAAAAATGAGAATAATAAAATTCGATATAGATAAAACCAACCATCCTGTACAAATGTAATCTACCCAACATAACCCACTATGATTAAAATCCACAAAGTATAAAATCTAAGCAACATCATCCTGACAACTTAAGTCTATTACAAATCTCCTTAAAAGCAAAAATAAGAAACTTAATAGTAAGGAGACGGATCGAGGTCCCTCACTTCATCGGTGAAGACATCACCTTCTTCCTCTTCTTCGTACGCCTCCTTTATCCAAGACTTTGCTATTAGCTCTGGCTCTAAACCTGCCGACAATAACAGGTCGATTGAGTATTGAAAACACTCAGAGGATAAACATTCTAACCAACAACATGATATCATTAGAACATATTCAATAACATAATTATTTCGTAAGAATATAATCAAAGTGCTTAAGAGCATGCGAGACATATCATATTCTCATCTTGACTAGTGTGAACTTGTGAGCGTTAGAGACTCTTAGACTTGATCTTACATGATACGTGTTCTTATAAGCTTGGGAGATAATTCTTATGAGCTTGCGAGATATTTCTTATGAGATTCTATGTCCTTTCTACAGACCAATACTTATGAGCTTGTGAGATATTCGAGTCATGCATGCGTGCTTGTGAGACATGTAAGAATCATGAGACTTATAGACTTACCATGCAACTGAACGTGTGCTTGAGTGTTGTAATTGATATTTGAGTAGCTCATCGCTTAGATTCCGATCTCCTACCATGGAAACTCCATTATAATCTCTCACACCATATAGTTACAGAATTCCTGATTTGGAAGATTTTCCTCTAAGTATTGGCTTACCCGAATATCCATCACCAATCAATATACATAAGGCATAATTTATCCCAAGAATCATTTTATCATAATTTAGCATAAGAATCATAGTTAAATTTTTTGGCATAATTCACCCATTTCCATATTATATTTCATAGCATTAAATTCATTTTATTCTCATTCATACATAAAAACAAATACCCTTTCTCCATTTCATCTAACTCAACCTCCATTCAAACTTACATCTCCATAGACATACACCCAATCCCATCACCATTCATCCCTACCCAATCCATCATCATTTGCCTTCCACAATTTCCAATAATTCATCAATTAATAAGCATATAGCATAAACTACTAATTCTCATAATCTTAAAAATATGCCAAAATCCCCCTTTCATGAATAAAATCCCCAATTCATCATTATATACCCATTTCCATGAAAATCATGCAAGAAAACTCTTAATCAAATATACTTAAGCTTAGAGATTACTTAATAGAGTAAGTTGGAAAGCATATCGACCTTTGAGATCCTTCCCTTAGATCCAAAATGCAAGATGAAGCTTCTAGAAGCTTTGGGGTTGATTTTCCAAGCTAATCTTCTTCTTTTCCAAGCAAAACTTCCCTTCTTGAGCAATCTCCCTCTAAAATCTTAGGTTTTCTCTCCACTCTTTGCCAAATTAGGTTTAGAAAAGTTAGAACCCTAAAACCCTCGAAATAGAACCTCTATTTATAGCCTAGGGGTTAACAATCCTAAATTCCGTAACCCTTTTTAAAATCACTTGCGCGCGATTGCGATCGATCGCACATGCACTGCAATCGATCGTAGCCTCCAGTATGATCGATTATACTGATGCAGATCCGTTACATACTTCCCAGAAAATTTCTCAGGTATTTCAACTGAGTACTACGATCCATCGTAACTCTCCTGCGATCGATTGTAAAACGAACAGGGATTTCCCCAATTTTTCTCACTAAGTTCGATCGATTATAGGTATCTTGCGATTGATCGGAAACTCAATTTTTCGTTATTTTTAACACTTAAACATTTAACACTTAGCACAACTTATCCATAATTAACACATGCATATAAACATAACACAAGACTAATTTACCCTTAGTAAACAAGATAGAAATAGGAAATTCAGATTCGGGTCTCTACACAATCACCGTGTTTAGAGAAACTGTAAGGGTAAATATCAGAATTTGAGCACAATGACAACTGGCAGTCTAAGCAGCACGAGCAGGATAGGAGTGCTTTAACCTAATCAATGTACCTGAATCAGATGCCATGTTTCGAACCCGAGATGAAGCTCGGAAAGTGACCTCTAGAATCCCGACCTGATCGTCATGCACGGGAGGACTGAGGCAAGTCCTATAAACATTCGAGCTTTAATGCAAGAGAATCGGTTAAATCAAATCTAGAAGATCTTCTATAGAATCGTGATACTCCCCCATTGTACAAGGATTCTACCTCACGATCTCAACCACATAGGCAAACAGGAATGAGAAGATTCTTCTACCATTGGGGACTTCAAATGGTAAAATTCTTGTACTGTTGGAACTTCAAATGGTAAGATTCTTGTACCGTTGGGGACTTCAAATGGGAAGATTCTTATTCCATTGAGGAATTCAAATGGAAATACAATTGGCCAACCCTAAGAGCCTCTATATAAATAGAACATGGGAGCACAAGGCAAATGGTTAGCTTTTCTCTCTCAAAACCCCCCACAATACTGAGAACTCTTTGGAGAAACCATTCTTCATTCCTAATCCTGTTGGACATATATGCCCTCGAAAGCCAATAAGATACTTTTCTATGTTGATTAGATAAGCATCATATTCACGCAACCAACTATAAAGGGTATTTATATTAATTACTGTCTCATATGATGAAGACATAAAGTTCTATAGGTAACATTGTAGAAAAATCATGCAAAGGTTGCGAGGAGATATGATTTTCCAGTTCCTTGTAAACCTAATATTATTCGAAGCCTCTAGAGTACTGGTTGGGCACCGTACTTCATCATGGCTTGCACATGTGTAGTTCTTTGAGATAGTGTGATGAATCTCATTCATAGAGAGTGGTGACTCTTGACTAACATGTGAGTATATGTAGCAAGTACATAATACTGAATGGGGTCACTAGTGGATACGCTATGGAATACACTGTCAGATTGTATTAGGGTTATCCATTTGACAAATTGTCCTTAGACCTGAGAGGTTAACATCTCCTCAGACATCTGTCTATATGGCTTCGATGTGCTAATCGGCAATGTCCAATACACAGGACTAACTCCGAGTACGTTGGGTCATGTACATAATGTTTGGAGAAGTGTGTAAACACTCAATAAGGAATCCACAACTCCTTAATTGGAGATAATGATATCAAGGTGATACTTGTTGAACTGAACTGTTAAATCCAGTACTGGTGCTTTTCGGTAAAATGGTTTTTATCGAAGTTGATATTTTTAATATGGAAAAGTATATATATATATATATGTCAGTTTTTTTCTAATGTTTCTTCAAAAGTGTTTTGGAGGTTCAGTTCAATGAAAAGTAATCATGAGAAAGAGTTCTATTCATAAGCTAGGGACTAAGATAGTGGAATTGTTCCAATCCCGGAAGCTTACAAGTGATATCGGAATGTGGAAGGATTTATTTGTAAATATATTGTGAGATGGTACTTACAAGCAATTCTCTAATTTCTGGAGGTTAATCACATTGTGTTAATGGACATTAATTGTGATTGGTGGAAGTCCAGGGATATAGATAAAATTCTATAATCCTAATGGAGTGTAGGAAAGGTGTTTCCTAGTAACAATGCTTCAACCAAAAAGGTGAAGTACTTGGTCCCACAATCGGAAATAGGAGATCCCACACACAAGGACCTTCTTAAAGTATTTAATTTAATTTATAATTAAATTAATTAATTTCTCTAAGTAATCACTATATGGTATAGTGAAGCTCTAAAAGGTGGAATCACATTGGATGTGAAAAACCAAATGGGTAGGACCCATTGGAAATTATTATAAAAGAATAATTCAAGTGACAAATAGGGGTTTGGAACCCTAGGGGCGTGTGGAGTGGACGCCCACTTCATGGAGGTATTAATAATAATAATTGTTATTATTATTTAATTAGTATCTAATAGCTAATATCCTTATTGGATAAGGTTAGTTAGTTAGTTAGAGTTAGTTACTAATTAAAGATTCCTTGTTGGACAAGGAGTCTATTAGTTTCTTGCTAATCAAGGAATCCTAATTGGATTAGGATAATGATAAGATTAGTTGGACACTAATGGATGAGATTAGTTTCTATTTTGATTATTCCTAATTAATTATGGAGAAACCAAATAGGAAACTAATTGAGGAATCCTTATTGGATAAGGATTAGGAAACTTTAGTTGCAAGCAACCAATGAAGCCTATGAAAGGGGTGGACGTCCAAGGCTTTGGATATAAGAAAATTTTCCAGAATTTTCTAGATTTGGAAACTTCTCCCCTCTCCTCAAACCTCACGCCCTCCCTTCTCTCTCCTTGAGTTGTACGGTCACACCCATCTCTCTCTTCTTTTGTCTTCTTGATTGGATTTTGAGGAAAAGAAAGAATTCATTTTGTTCATTAAGAAAGGTTCTTGATCAATAAAGATTAGATCTTTTATTCAAGATTCCTAGAGCTGGAAATTTGGAAGGGCCATTAGCTTCCATTAGAGAAAGCTTTAAAGGAAAAAAGAAGGTTCGTGTGAATCGACAGGAGACTTGACACTTGTGAAGTTTTGGGAGTACTATTCTGATGTGGATTTGATTTAACAATTTCAAAGTCGCAAAGGTAAATGTTATTCTAACCTTCATTGAATAAAATCAATTAGAATCTTAGTCAGATCTTGGGATTCGATGTATGCTCCCCAAGAACTGTGTATCTAAAATTAAAAAGAGGCATACTATAAGTGGTATCAGAGCCTTGGTTATGCTTCTCTTTGATTTTAGGGTATAATCAAGATTTTTATCAAGATTGCCTCCCCTATGAATTTTGGAAGCCCAAATGAATCAATCTTCTAGATTCTTGATTATTGGATAATTATTTATTAGGGCTAAGGGATCCCTCTAGTTATTGAGGGAGAGATCAAGCCCTTATAAATTAGTGTGATACTAATTTTAGTTTTGGATTTTTTCAAAACATCTTTTCATAAGGGATAGGTATTTAGAGATATCTAAATCTTGATTATAGCCTTCAAGGATTTGGAAATCCTTTTAGAATATTAAATTAAATTGTTTAATTTATTTTAGAGCCCAGAGCAAGTTTTCCCGTTGATATATACCACTTAGATACCCATTTATATTTTGGCTAGCATATATAGATGAGATTTTATTTATTAAATGTTAATTAATAAATCTCATGGTGTTAGACACCCTTACTTAAGTTTTCTTGGAGATTAAAGCTTATTTCGATTAAAATTGATTCATGGATTTTCGGATTTGTATTTGATTAGAAGAATCGATACAGTTTCGGTATTTCGGCGATAACTTTATGACCGTTAGTCCGATTTAGGTCCATCAGTACATCGTTTCAAAGCCGTCGAAAAGATCTACAACTTTCATGAAGAAAGTTTTTCCAGAATCAATCGTTTTGAGGGTCAAAACTTGAGTCGAAAATCTAAAGCTGGAAAATGAGTTTTCTAAATTAATTTTTCAAGAGGCTTTCAAATTTTTCCTAAATTCCATTATTTGATTTGAGAGCATGGGATGCTATTAAATCGTTTAATGGGCTATCAATTAATTAAATAGTTTAATTATTTGATTCGAGAGCACGGGCCGAGATTTAATTAAATTGTTTAATTATCTGCTTCGAATCCACGGGCTATCATTTAATTAAATGTTAATTATGATATCCTTTATGGTTCCCTAAAAAGTTTATTGGAATAATACCATAATTATTGTAGTTGATTTGGATCAATTACTTGTACTCAGATTTATTGGCTACATAGTATTTATAAGTTTTTATTTGATTAATAGTTAATCAAGTAATTACATAAATGTCATTGGTTGAGATACAGTGTTTTATCTCAAGTGAATTTTAATTGATAGAGATCAATTATTTTATGGACATTTAATACTATTGTTTAGGGTATTATTTTATTTAATTGTTAAATCAAATAATCCCTAAAGTAGTTGGCCATTATGGAAAATTTTGAATTCACCTATTATTGATTTTGAATCAATATAAAGTGATATTAAAAATTAGCAATTTGCTGATTTTTTATTTTGGTCTTTTAATAGTTATTAGATCAAAATAATATTGAAGGGATTAGATCCCTAGCCTAGCCGAATTTAATATGGTGTTTTCTATTTGTTTATCAATTGGGGAATGTGAGGATGAATTTTAGGGTTAGATTAAATCTTAGAGAAATTGTTTCTCTTAAAGATTTTCCAAGCATTAAAGGAAAATTGTTTTATTTTAATGATGATCTAAAAGCCCTAAGAATTCATTCTTATCATGCTTGTTTTCTTTGCTCTAGGGTTTTTCTATTAAATGTTAATAGAGACCTTAACCATATGAGAAAGAGTTTCCCTAAGGTTAACAAAACCCTTGTTGATGTTATGGACTTTCTAAGTAATTTGTCATGCCATATTATTATTCATAGTTGATGAATAGTTAATATATATTCTTGTTG
Organism: Tetracentron sinense; assembly: GCA_015143295.1. Taxonomy (NCBI): domain Eukaryota; kingdom Viridiplantae; phylum Streptophyta; class Magnoliopsida; order Trochodendrales; family Trochodendraceae; genus Tetracentron; species Tetracentron sinense. Next base: position 22,465,067 of record CM026573.1, read on the forward strand.
AATGGTGGATGGGTTACATGATCATGCCTTCTTATTCTCTTCTCTTTCTTCTTATGGGTTGTACTCCCCTTGAGCACCCTATTTTGGGTGGTTTCTCAAGGTTTCTTATTTTGAATATGATGTAATCTTAGTATTAGGAGTTGCTGGTTTTTCTCTATGGAGAAGTCATATTGAAGATCGAAGATGATGCTGATTGCATGGAGAATAAATCTTGGAAGGCGTTCTATAAGAGTAGTTGTAGGATTTCTAAAATAGCATGATCATGTGGACCCATTGTGCGGCTATATTATGAATTTCATGTGATGATTTGTTATAGCTCTTAGTTGCTTAGAAAAGTTCATAACCCTTGTGATAATGTGATTATCATTTTTGTGCAAATTTTGGATAATTGGATCAAACCCCACAATATGTGTTTTGTTCAAACATAAAAAGTTTGTGTTTAAATAAAACACATTATTATAGCCCTTTTGGACGTGATGCATGTAGTCCATGTTGAAATTTTTATGTGGAATGTGTTACTTGCATGATTATGAGATAATTGTGCCTTAATTGGCATAGATGTAAGCTAACAATATTCACGATTATGGGAAGTACTTGAGTGACACTTATAGACCCTAGTAGAGGTCTTAGAGAGTTGTTTAAAGAATCTCATAATTTCTTTTAGACTTAGAGTTGGTGAACCCTAATGTGCTAAGAATAATTCGTAGAGAATTAAAGGGTAATATAGTCCATTTTGACTTATGGGCTTTAGTGATGCACATTGACACTTTATAATTGTTATTTTGGGCCCATGGTGCTTGGTATGACCAATGGTCCATCATATGGATGTATGAACCAATTAAAGCCCATTGATGTTAAAAATGACCTTTGTACCCTTGGATTAGATCCATTAAGATTTCTGGGGCTAGTGGGAGTTCATTGGAATTAGTTTGATCTAATTAAACAGAAATTTGATTTATTATCATGTGATGATTTTGTATATTGTACTATACATGTGATACAATGATAAATATTGTGAATGCTTTTAATATATGCATTAGATGTATAATTTGTTCATAATATTCTGTTTTCCCTCAAGAAAAATATTAAGTGAATTAAATGGGCTAATCTATCCTACGAGATAATGTTGCCCTATGACCTTCCATTATCAATAAGACTAGAAATTAATTAGCCTGAGTCTTGTCTCTCTGACAGGAATCGGACATAATTCAGTCTAAATTAAACTCCTAGTATTTTATTTCTATAGTAGATAGGAATGTGTATGGCCTGATAGGGAGTGTTAACTAGCATGGGGGCATATTCCTACTTGATCATATGACAACCGAGAATAATGAGTTTCACTTAACCAAGGACCATGACGGCTGACAGGTGAAAGTCATGTTATCCTTGGAGGTCACAAGAAAATTGGGAATCACTGATTAACATAAGGAGTTATGCATGAGATGTTCAGTGATGGATAGTTACTATCCACCTTGTAGTGCATGTGTGGTACTATCCTAGTATGGAAGATTGCATGTGTATTATAAGGCACCGAATGCTCATCCGAAATATGAAGTAACATATTTCCTAATTTTATAGATTGAGGGGTCTAAGAAATTTAACTGAATGATGAACAATATCATCAAAGATCGAAAGCCCTGATCTAATGATATTATAATGTGTGAAATATTATGATGTATGTTTTATTGTCATGTCATTTTATAACCACCTTACCAAGTTGACTAGGGAAACCTAGTCACAAAGAATATGATAGAGATCATTGGATTCATAAATCCCAATTCTTGGTGCTGAGATAAATTGAGATAAATTTATGGGATTAGAGAATATGATCTTCGACAAACTCCCGCAGTCCTTTAATATGGTTATGTTGAACAAGTAGGAAATCAGATTGTCTGAAATCCCACATGTTGCATATATGGCTAAGAATCTTTGAAGAGTTCAATGCTACTTGCAAAGATATTCAAAAGAATTGGATTTTCTAAGTCCCTAGCATTTATGCAAAGGAAAGAAATCCAAGATTTTCCATTGGAAAGGTATTCTAGCAGTATGGACAAAGGCTCTTCTGAGAAGAAATGAAAGTATAAGGATTGTGCTTCATGGTGAAGCAATTGGTCATTGGATACAGGACAAACCTTTGGAAGGATTGTCCAGATTGTATACTCATCAAGTCCAACTTAATTGTTGGAACCTCCAACTCCTAATGCTTGGTATGATCTTGCATAAGTGCAATAGTTGCATGTTTGTACAGGAGAAGGAGAAATCTAAGAAGATAAAACTTCTACTTGGGAATGGGACAAAAGTTGGATGATCATAACCATATGAATCTTCCATTAAGAGGTAGCTAACTTTATTTCACCTTCTTTGAAAAGTTCAAGGAATTCCGCACTGAAATAAAGAAATAGCTAGGTAAGTCTTCCATGATTGAGAAGAGTACCTCTTAATAGAAATTTCATAATTTACTCTCATTACATCTTGTCTCAGATAATTCCCAGAACAAACCATAGCATGATGGTGTTGTTAAATCGAATTATATTGTGTATGATTTAATAGAAGATGAGCTTGAGATTCGTATTAGAGACATTTAGTCTCTATTCCTAGATAACAAAACATATTTGTAAACAGGAATATAAGTTTCCTAGTAGAGAAACTGAATCTAGAATTGTTCTAGAAGCGGAAGCCCAATAAACCAATAACTATGAGAATTGATAGAGATCAACTTTCTACTCTCACTATGCCTAAATAGTATACTAGAACCCACAGGTCCCAGAATCTGTAGATGGACTAACTTTTATTTTGATGAAGTAATCAAACTGTTTGATTTTCATCTAAGAATGAAAGTATCCTTTGTGTGCAAATTGGTTAGTGGGAGCATAATTACTTTCCTGGCTCTATGCAAAGATAATATTCTTTTCATTGTGAATGAAGTATGAATATTATTCTTCTCTTAGATTTAATCTAGCAATTTTACAATGAAGGACAAAAGCTTTGACATCATGTTTTCTTAGTCCTAAATGGTTTAGAAACAAAAAGAAAATGATATTGTTATTCTTCCAATAACAATCATGTTTTTGTGCAAGTAAGATTTCAAGAAAAGAGTTTCTACCTTTATGGGATGGAATTTGTTTCTCTTAGATATATGATATCATGAGAAAATATACTTGTACTAGAACGGGTATTCATCACATGTTAATGTCATAAGATATTGGTCAGATTTGTCTGGAGCATTGTACAATGGTAAAGCACAAGCAAGTTAACTTCAGAAAATGACTGTTGGACAGTATCATTTTTATTTAGTCTTTTAAGACTATGGTTATTGATAATAAATTTGCAAGAGTTGCAAGTGTTATTGCATCACTACAATAGTTGTGGTAAAGCAAACATGACAGACCCATACATATTAAGTTATGTCTCAATAGGTGTTTGAGAAACATCACTGAGAAGATGGGTATTACATCTAATTGGCTTAGAGTGCAAGTGGGAGATTGTTGGACATATATGCCCTCGAAAGCCAATAAGAGACTTTTCTATGTTGATTAGATAAGCATCATATTCACACAACCAACTATAAAGGGTATTTATATTAATTACTGTCTCATATGATGAAGACATAAAGTTTCATAGGTAATATTGTAAGAAAATCATGCAAAGGTTGCGAAGAGATATGATTTTCCAGTTCCTTGTAAACCTAATATTGTACGAAGCCTCTAGAGTATTGGTTGGGCGCCTTACTTCATCATGGCTTGCACATGTGTAGTTCTATGAGATAGTGTGATGAATCTCATTCACAGAGAGTGGTGACTCTTGACTAACATGTGAGTATATGTAGCAAGTACATATTACTGAACGGGGTCACTAGTGGATACCCTATGGAATACACTGTCAGATTGTATTAGGGTTATCCATTTGACAAATTGTCCTTAGACCTGAGAGGTTAACATCTTCTCAGATATCTGTCTATATGGCTTTGATGTGCCAATCGGCAATGTTCAATACACAGGACTAACTCTGTGTACGTTGGGTCATGTACACAATGTTTGGAGAAGTGTGTAAACACTCAATAAGGAATCCACAACTCCTTAGTTGGAGATAATGATATCAAGGTGATACTTGTTGAACTGAACTGTTAAATCCAGTACTGGTGCTTTTCGGTAAAATAGTTTTTATCGAAGTTGATATTTTTAATATGGAAAAGTATATATATATATATATATATATATATATGTCAGTTCTTTTCTAATGTTTCTTCAAAAGTGTTTTGGAGGTTCAGTTCAATGAAAAGTAATCATGAGAAAGAGTTCTATTCATAAGCTAGGGACTAAGATAATGGAATTGTTCCAATCCCGGAAGCTTACAAGTGATATCGGAATGTGGAAGGATTTATTTGTGAATATATTGTGAGATGGTACTTACAAGCAATTCTCTAATTTCTGGAGGTTAATCACATTGTGTTAATGGACATTAATTGTGATTGGTAGAAGTCCAGGGATATAGATAAAATTCTATAATCCTAATGGAGTGTAGGAAAGGTGTTTCCTAGTAACAATGCTTCAACCAAAAAGGTGAAGTACTTGGTCCCACAACCGGAAATAGGAGATCCCTTTAGATCCCACACACAAGGACCTTCTTAAAGTATTTAATTTAATTTATAATTAAATTAATTAATTTCTCTAAGTAATCACTATATGGTATAGTGAAGCTCTAAAAGGTGGAATCACATTGGATGTGAAAAACCAAATGGGTAGGACCCATTGGGAATTATTATAAAAGAATAATTCAAGTGACCATTAGGGGTTTGGAACCCTAGGGGCGTGTGGAGTGGGACCCACCTAGGGTGGGATGCCCACTTCATGGAGGTATTAATAATAATAATTGTTATTATTATTTAATTAGTATCTAATAGCTAATATCCTTATCGGATAAGGTTAGTTAGTTAGTTAGATAGTTACTAATTAAAGATTCCTTGTTGGACAAGGAGTTTATTAGTTTCTTGCTAATCAAGGAATCCTAATTGGATTAAGATAATGATAAGATTAGTTGGACACTAATGGATGAGATTAGTTTCTATTTTGATTATTCCTAATTAATTATGGAGAAACCAAATAGGAAACTAATTGAGGAATCCTTATTGGATAAGGAATAGGAAACTTTGGTTGCAAGCAACCAATGAAGCCTGTAAAAGGGGTGGACGTCCAAGGCTTTGGATATAAGAAAATTTTCCAAAATTTTCCATATTTGGAAACTTCTCCCCTCTCCTCAAACCTCACGCCCTCCCCTCTCTCTCCTTGAGGTGTACGGTCACACCCATCTCTGTCTTCTTTTGTCTTCTTGATTGGATCTTGAGGAAAAGAAAGAATTCATCTTGTTCATCAAGAAAGGTTCTTGATCAATAAAGATTAGATCTTTTATTCATGATTTCTAGAGTTGGAAATTTGGAAGGGCCATTAGAGAAAGCTTTAAAGGAAAAAGAAGGTTCGTGTGAATCAACAGGAGACTTGACACTTGTGAAGTTTTGCGAGTACTATTCTTATATGGATTTGACTTAACAATTTCAAAGTCGCAAAGGTAAATGTTATTCTAACCTTCATTGAATAAAATCAATTAGAATCTTAGTCAGATCTTGGGATTCGATGTATGCCCCCCAAGAACTGTGTTTCTAAAATTAAAAAGACGCATACTATCAAATCCCATACTGACTTGATCATCGGAGGATCATTGTAGGTTGGAGGACCATCATCCCTTGAAGAGGAGATGTTATAGCTAGTCGGGATCTACCTAGTATTCTCAGATTTTGTAGATCAGGTATTTTCCCCCACAAAAATTGGTGTCGTCTGTGGGAACTAGGGCTGTATTCAGGCCGGGCTTTTCTGGGCTTGGCCAAGCCCAGCTCAGCTTGTAAGGGATTGTTCTAGGTCTGAAGCCCAACTCGGCCTGAAATCAAGCTTGAAGGCTCGGCCCGAATTGAAAAGCCCGGCTCGAAGCTCGGCTCAGCCCTAATTTATTGAAGTTTGAGTCGGGCTTGGCTTGGCTTGGCTCGAGCTCGACTTGAATACTTTTTAAAAAAATAAAATAATAATATTTTATATTATTTATATATATAATAATGATATATATAAATAATATTTTTATTTTTTTAATAATATTCGAGCCGAGCTGAGCTCGGGCCGAACTGAGCCTCAATCGAGCCAGGCTTTGAGCTGGGCCGAATTAGACAGGGGTTGGGCCGAGCTCGGCTTGATTAGATTTTCAAGCCTTTTTTTAGACTTGGCTTGGCCCGATCAAGCCTAAAATTGGAGCCGATCTCGGTTTTTCTCACTGAGTGCGATCGATCATAGGTATCCTGAGATCGATCACATGCTCTGTTTTCCGCCATTTTTTAACACTTAAACATTTAATACTCAACACAACTTATCCATAATTAACACATGCCTAAAAACATAACACAAGACTAATCTACCTTAGTAAACAAGATAGAAACAGGGAATTCAGATTCGGGTCTCTACATCCTTCCCCCTTATGAGAATTTCATCCTTAAAATTTACGTACCTTAGATAAACAAGTCTAGGTAGTTTTTGCAAACTTAATCCTGTCGCTCTCATGTAGCTTCCTCCCGAGAATGATGATCCCATTGGAAGAGTACTAGAGGAATGGCTTTGGTGTGCAGGACTTGCTCTTTCCGATCCAAGATTTGAGCTAGTTGCTCAACAAGAGTCAAATCTTCTCTGACTTCCAATGGATATAAATCGATGACATGCAAAGGATCCAAGATGTACTTTTTAACATGGAGATGTGAAAAACATTATGAACACTAGTCATGTGGGGCAGCAAGGTAACCCAATAAGCAACTTCCCTGACCCGAGTGAGGAACTCGAAGGGTCCCACATATCTCGTGGTGAGCTTGCCTCGCTTGCCGAACCTCATCACACCCTCTGTAGGGGAGATCTTGACAAATATGAAATCTCCAACTTGGAGCTCAAGATCTCTTCTACGAGTATCGGCTAGCTCTTGTGCCTACTCTGAACTGTTTTCAATCTCTCTCTGATTAATTGAACCCTGTCTACAGTCTGACCAACGAGCACAGGACCCAGACGCTTCCTCTCACCAACTTCGTCCCAACACAATGGTGAACAACCACTCCTCCCATAGAGTGCCTCAAATGGTGCCATCTGAATGTTGGCTTCACAACTATTGTTGAAGGTAAATTCAACCAACAGCAGGTGATCATCCCAACTACCCTGGAAGTCTAACATGCAAGCTCGTAGCATGTCCTCTATGATCTGATTCACCCTCTCAGTTTGTCCATCTGTTTATGAATGAAACGCAATACTGAAACCCAAATGGGAACCCATGGGCTGCTAAAAACTCTTCTAGAATCTGGAAGTAAATCTCGGATGTTGATCACATACAATGCTGACTGGCATACCGTGGAAATAGACTATCTCCTTCATGTACAGATTCGTAAGCCGGTTGTAAGCACCTCAATTTTTCACCCCTTTAGCACCTTCAACACCTTCAAACCTTTTCAAAAACTCTCCAAAAACACTTTTTAAACCCCTCTTTAAAGTCTATTTCAATAAGCTTTACATTCTAGAAAATGCTCCAAAAGTGAAAAATTGACCAAAATGCCCCTGGAGTGTAAAATGATCAAAATACCCCTGAAAAAGTTTTGAAAAACTCATATGTTTTCTAAAATATTTTTTTGGATTTTATCAGTTCAATTTTGGCTATTTTTGGGATTAAAATAGAAAAATGACCAAAATGCCCCTGGAGTGCAAAATGATCAAATTACCCTTGGAAAATACTTCAAAACTCACTTTTTGTTTAAAATATTTTTCATGAATTTTCCAGTTCAATTTTGACTATTTTCGGGCTCAAAATGGGCTTAAAGCGACAAAAACAGTTTTTCGGCAAATAGGAGTATAAACAAAAAAAACCCAAAAAATCAGTTTTTTGAAGGGCCAAACAGGGCCCTAATGGCAACCTCGCCCTTTTAAAAGGCGCGGACCCATGTGGGTCCCACCTGCACTACAAACTTCATTTAGTATTATTATTTTTGTTAATAATAAGATATAGTAAATCTCGCCGTTTAAAACGGCGCAAATTTGGTGTTATCCGCGTTGCCGCCCTACTATTCACACCGCTTTACTATTCATTAATATATAATAAATCGGGCCCTTTAAAATGGCGCGGGCACTATTCCGAAACACTATAAATACCCCCTTCATTCCTTTAAAATTCACTCATTCTCACTCCTCTCTCTTCCTCCTCGTAATGCTCCGGATTCCAGAGAACGTCGATTGTGAATGGTCAATTCTCGGGACCTCTTTTCAGAGACCCTTTTGGGTTTCCTGGAAGGTAAAATCTCATCGAACTCTGTCTTTTTAGTCTTTTATCGGTTTTTTTTAAATCGCTTTTAAATACTTAGACTGCTTGCCTGTCGAACCCCTGCCCAAATCCCAGTTCAAATATAGCCTCGCCTAATCGAACCTCTACCCAAATCCCAGTTCAAATATAGCCTCGCCTATTCGAACCTCTGCCTAAATCCCAGTTCAAATATAGCCTCGCTTAGTCGAACCTCTGCCCAAATTTCGGTTCAAATATAGCCTCGCTTAGTCGAACCCCTGCCCAAATTTCGGTTCAAATATAGCCTCGCCTAGTCGAACCCCTGCCCAAATTCCAGTTCAAATATAGCCTCGCCTAGTTGAACCCCTGCCCAAATCCCAGTTCAAATATAGCCTCACCTAGTCAAACCCCTACCCAAATTCCAGTTCAAAATTAGCCTCACCTAGTTAACCTCTGCCCAAATCCTGGTTTAAAACTAACCTTGTCTAGTCGAACCTCTGCCCAAAAACCTGATTAAACCCTGGTTAAACCCTAGTTAATCCTGATTAAACCTCAGTTAACTCTAGTTAAATCCTGGTTAAGCCCTAGTTAACCCTAGTTAAACCCTGATTAAACCCTAGTTAATTATGGTGAAACCCTACCTAAACCCTAGTTAACCCTAGTTAAACCCTACCTAAACCCTAGGTAAATCCTAGCTGAATCCTCGTTAAACCCTATCTACCTAGTCAAACCCTTGTTAGAGCCTCGGTTCAAAGCCTGTTCAAATACCCACCACCAAACGCTCCTCAACACGAGCTTAAACTACCCAATTGCTTCTCAGCACAAGCTTAAAAGGTCATTTCGCTCCCAAATCAGCGAAATCCATCAAATCAAATCATCCAACATTTCGCTCATAAGCATGAGTTTAAAAGGCCAACTCGCTCTTCAAATAGGAGCAAAAGCTCTCAAACCTTTTAATCACCCACAATCTAGTCCAATCAAATCAAATCAAATCATCAATTACCATCAGGAACTACGTGCGGCTTGATTCCACTAACAGTGGATACGTAGGCAACCCTGATCGGGTTCAGCTCCCCTAGGATAGAATCCATATTCCATTTCTACCCTATCCATCTCAATTAATTTATTTCAGTCAATATTACGTTGCTCAGCATATAGATCAAACTGCAAGCTTCTTTATGGTTTCCTTTATTTGATTCAGACTTAAAGAGTAGGTAACCATCTCCGGATGGGAATTTAGGGGTGCCTAACACCTTCCCCTAACTCAAATGAATCCCTTACTCTGACCTTTGACTTCCAGACCATACCTTATCCAACCATTTCAGGGACCTATTTCCCTCAGAATTAGATAGGTGGCAACTTTCAACCCAATTGCAATTTATCGCTTATTATTCCTTATCGGGGTCTATCCTGATCGGGAGTGGAGGGTAAAATTCTGGCACTCACACCGGTTGTGATTGTACGTGGTTTGATATGGAAGGAAATGAGCTGACTTGGTCAATCTATTGACTATGACCCAGATAGTAGAAAGGTTCTTCACTGTCCTTGGTAGACCAACAATAAAGTCCATGGAGATGTTTTCCCACTTCCACTCCGGAATAGGAAGTGACTAAAGACGTCTGTTAGTCTCCTATGCTCAGCTTTGACCTGTTGGCAAACCAAACACTTAGACACATAGGTAGCCACGACCTTTTTCATACCTTTCCACCAGAAATATTTTTTGAGGTTCTGGTACCTCCCGGATGAACAATGTACTTGGACTTGTGTGATTCGTCTAGAATCTCCATTTTCAATTCTTCATTCTCCGAAACTCAAAGTCTATCCTTGAAGGAGATCACACCATTTCTCCAAGAGAAATCCTCAAACCCACTGCTAATCGACTTGTTCATAGTAGTGTACAATTCTTCATCACCTTATTGCAGATCTTTAATCATGTCCAAGATAATTGGCATGACCATAATGTTGGTCATCAAGGCTCCAGATGTTCCAACACTGAAACCTGCATTAAAGCTAGACACCTCTCCGAGTAGCTTCCATTCTTGGACCATCAAATGAGCCAAGAATCCCATAGGTCTTCTGTTTAGCGCATCTGCCACCACATTTGCTTTCCTCGGGTGGTATTGGATAGAACAATCATAATCCTTAAGGAATTTCATCCAACGGCATTGCCTCAAATTTAGGTCCTTCTGCGAGAACAGATACTTCATACTCTTGTGATCGGTGAATACTTCAAATTGCTCACCGTACAAGTAATGTCTCCAGATTTTCAGAGCAAAGTCAACTATTACCAACTCTAAGTTATGGATAGGGTAGTTCTTTTCGTGCTCTTTTAACTACTGGGAAACATGGGCAATCACCTTCCCTTGTTGTATAAGAACACACTCTAACCCGATGAGTGAAGCGTCACTGTACACCACAAAACTTCTGCCACCGGATGGTACTATCAAGATGGGAGCAGTAGTGAGACACTTCTTTAACTGAAGGAAACTCTTCTCACATTTCTCATTCCACTCGAACCTGGCATTCTTTCGAGTTAGATGAGTAAGCAGTGCTGCCAATCTGGAGAAACCTTCCATAAATCTCCAGTAATAACCAACGAGGCTTTAGAAGCTTTGGATTTCCGTGATGCTCTCTGGTCTTCCCCAACTTGACACATCTTCTATTTTAGTGGGGTCCATTGAAATCCCTTCTGTTGATACCACATGGCCTAGGAACGCAACTTTCTCAAGCCAAAACTCACATTTACTTAATTTGGCGTATAACTGATGCTCCCTTAGCATCTTCAAATTAGCCCGGAGATGTCTTTAATGATCTTTGTGTATGAGAATATATAAGGATATCACCCACGAACACTATCATATAGGAGTCGAGAGCTGGCCTAAATATCCAATTATTAAGATCCATAAAGGCTGTCGGTCATTTGTCAGACCAAATGGCATGACTAAAAACTCATGATGCCCATATCTGGTTCTGAATGCTGACTTAGGAATATCCTCAGCCTTTATCTTCAGCTGATGGTAATCTAACCTTAGATCAATCTTAGAGAAATACTTAGCTCGTCGTAACTGATCAAACAAGTCATCGATCCTTGGCAGTGGATACTTGTTCTTGATGGTGACCTTGTTCAGTTGCTGATAGTCGATGCACATCCTCATCAAACCATCATTTTTCTTCACAAATAATACTGGAGCTCACCAAGGTGATACACCTGGGCGAATAAATCCAAGGCTGAGCAACTCTTCAATCTGATCTTTTAGCTCTTAACTTTGCTGGAGCCATTCTATATGGTGCCTTAGAGATGGGTTTCGTGCTTGGAGCTAATTCAATTGCAAACTCAATCTTCCTATCTGGTGGTAAGCCTGGTAAGTCTTTAGGAAAGACATCTAAGAATCCTTCAGCACTAAGATATTAGATGAGTCTGGTACTTCCGAGGTAGAAATACTCAAAGCTACAAATCGAGCTAGATCTCTCTTCCTCAATCCATTGAAACGGAAAGAAGGCTCACTAATCGGCTTAAAGTTGACGACTTTCCCAGAATAGTCGACATAACCATGATAGGTAGAAAACCAATTCATGCCTAGGATGATGTCAAAATCCTAGAATTTGAGGATAATAAGATCGGCAGGCATCTCTGGTTGTCCAATCCGAATATTGCAAGAGCGATAAACCTTGTCGGTGATGACTGAACTACCAACAGGAGTTGTGATAGATAGTTCGTGGTCTAACAGACTTGACTCTGACGGGAAAGCTTGTGCGAAGCTAGGGGTCACGAAAGAATGAGTCGATCTAGTGTTAATCAACACACGAGCTAAACAGTCATTTATCAATAGAGTGCCTGAATTGGATACATAACTAAGTGTGTCAAATCATGTGCACAAACAATTATCATATATTTAGCATGTTTATACATAGTGGCAAACATCATAGTCACAGAAATAGAATAATTTTATACATAACTGAATTTTTCAAACCAACGTGCCCTACACAACATCATCGGATGCCTGTGCACCCTGCTCTAAGGTAGCAACCACTCGGCCTTGAGCTGGTTGGCGGGCCTGTTGGGGTCTAGAACCCTGAGGTGGCCTCTACTGCATAGGTTTCCTAAATAGGGGTCTTGCTCCCTGGGGTTGAGTATGAGTAGGCATCTACTGATTGCAAAGTGGACACTCCTTAATCTAATGTGTGACATCCCCACAATGGAAACATCCTCCTGTAACTGCTCGACCTTCCCCTACCTTATGCCTCTTGCCACACTGGATTCAAGTCTCAAAAATCTGCACCCAAACTACAGGTCGGGCAACTCGGGGTGCCTGTGGAGTCACTGGTGCAAGCCTCCGATAAGGGGTAGGCCTAGTAGTTGGCACCGGCCCTGACATCCTTGCCCTTTTGTCTTGCGGTTCATACTTGCCTTCCTATATCCTCCTTTTCCTCAATAACTCAGCTGATCTCCTCTTAAGAATCAAAGCTCGCTCACTTACCTCCCGACATGTTGCAAGATGTAGGATCTCGACCTTATCTCGGATATAATCTCTCAAACCTCCCTCGAATTTCCTTGCCTTCATGCTCTCAGTAGTGATTAGATGAGGCACAAACCTAGACAGCTCTACAAACTTGGCCTCAAACTCGGCCATAGACATATTCCTCAGTTGAAGAGTAGAGAACTCGATCTCCTTCTGTTTCTTCACAGATGTCAGAAAATACTGCTCATAAAAGACATCAAGGAACTCTCCCCATGTCCATGTATGACCAACTCGTACCTCATTCCTCTTCCTGGTAACTGCCCTCCACCAATGTTTTGCCTTACCTTCCATAACAAATGAGGCCCATCTCACTCGTTGCTCATCTATGTCCTCAAGCATAGAGAATATCTTCTCCAACTGCATGATCCAAAACTTTGCCACTAACGGATACGTGCTCCTATAGAAGGCTGGAGGACTCATCCTCCTAAAAGCTTCCACTCCATTCTGTCGGGGTGGATGGATCTCAACTGACCTCTCTTGGTTGGCTTGCCCGACTGCTAGCAAGGCAGTCTACTAAACCATAATTTCAATCTATCGAGTCATGGTTGCAACAATAGCCTCCATAGCACTACTTATATTGAGATGGTGGCCTCCCTTCAAGGTATCTCCATCAGTCACACTGCCTCCTCCATTCCTATTGTTCCTCACACCTCTCCTTATGACTTGCAAATCCTGAAGTCAATTATAAACCATACATCTTTTAGAAACCATTCAGGATATTGATAGCTTTCAAACTTAACCTTATAACTAGCCTAAGCTAAACTCAATGTTGATTTCCTAACTTAAATTAATTTCCTTATTATACACTTGATACCTTAGCCCCAACGACTCTAATGCCTTGTGTTCTGATACCACCTCTGTAATGACCCCAAATCTCACCTTGACCAAAATGAGACCTTGAGTTGCCACATTTCTTAAACCTGCTTAAATCTCATGACATACAAGGCAAACCAACACGAGTCACAAAAAATGAGAGTAATAAAATTCGATATAAATAAAACCATCCATCCTATACAAATGTAATCCACACAACATAACCCATTATGATTAAAATCGGCAAAGTATAAACTCTAAGCAACATCATCCTGACAACTTAAGTCTATTACAAATCTCCTTAAAAGTAAAAATAAGAAACCTAATAGTAAGGAGACCGGTCGAGGTCTATCACTTCGTCGGTAAAGAGATCCCCTTCTTCCTCTTCTCTGTATGCCTCCTCTATCCAAGGCTTTGCTATCGGCTCCGGCTCTAAACCTGCCGACAATAACAGGTTGACTGGGTATTGAAAACACTCAGTGGATAAACAGTCTAACCAACAACAAGATATCATTAGAACATATTCAATAATATAATCATTTCGTAAAAATATAATCAGTGTGTGTAAGAGCATGCGAGACATATCATATTCTCATCATAACTTGTGTGGAATTGTGAGCGTGAGAGACTTTTAGACTTGATATTACATGATGCATGTTCTTATGAGCTTGCAAGATATTTCTTATGAGATTTTATGTCCCTTCCACGGACCAATACTTATGAGCTTGTGAGATATTAGAATCATGGATGCATGCTTGTGAGACATGTGAGACTAATGAGACTTATAGACTTACCATGCAAGTGAACGTGTGCTTGAGTGTCGTAATTGACATTCGAGGAGGTCATTGCTTAGATTTCGATCTCCCACCATGGAAACTCCACTATACAGTCCCATACCATATAGTTAGAGAATTCCCAATTTAGAAGATTTTCCTCTAAGTATTGGCTTACCCGAATATCCATCACCAATCAATATACATAGGGCATAATTTATCAGAAGAATCATTTTATCATAATTTAGCACAAGAATCATAGTTAACATTTTTGGCATAATTCACTCATTTCCATATTACATTTCATAGCATTAAATTCATTTTATTCCTATTCATACATAAAAACAAACACCCGTCCTCCATTTCATCTAACTCATCCTCCATTCAAACTGACATCACCATAGAAATACATCCAATCTCATCACCAATCATTCCAACCCAATCCATCATCATTTGCCTACCACCATTTCCATTAATTCATCAATTAACAAAGAATAGAACATAAACTACTAATTCTCATAATCTTAAACAAATGCCAAAATCTCCATTTAATGAATAGAATCCCCTATTCACCATTATATACCCATTTCCATTAAAATCATGTAAGAAAATTCTTAATCAAACATACTTAAGCTTAGAGATTACTTAATAGAATAAGTTAAAAAGCATATTGACCTTTGGGATCCTTCCCTTAGATCCAAAACGCAAGATGAAGCTCCTTGAAGTTTTAGGGTTGATTTTCCAAGCTAATCTTTTTCTTCTCCAAGCAAAACTTCCCTTCTTGAGTAATCTCCCTTTAAAACCCTAGGTTTACTCTCCCCTCTTTTCCAAATTAGGTTTAGAAAAGTTAAAACCCTCGAAATAGAGCCTCTATTTATAGCCTAGGGGTTAAAAACCCCAAATCCCATAACCCTTTTTAAAAGCACCAGCGTGAGATTACGATCGATTGCACATGCCCTGCGATTGATTTTAGCCTCCAGTATGATCAATTGTACTGATGTTGATCTGTCGCATACTTCCCATAAAATTTTTCAGATATTTCAATTGAGTACGATCAATCGTAACTCCCCTGCGATCGATCGTAAACCAAACAGGATTTCCCCAATTTTTCTCACTAAGTGTGATCAATTGTAGGTATCTTGCGATTGATTGCATGCTTTGATTTCTGTCATATTTTAACACTTAAACACTTAACACTCAACACAACTTATCCATAATTAACACATGCATAAAAACATAACACAAGACTAATCTACCTTTAGTAAACAAGATAGAAACGGGGAATTCAGATTCGGGTCTCTAAACAATCACCGTGTTCAGAGAAACTGTAAGGGTAAAAATTGGAATTTGAGCACATTGACCTAATCAATGTACCTGAATCAGATGCCATGTTTTTGACCCGAGATGAAGCTCGGAAAGTGACTTCTGGAATCCCGACCTGATCGTCATGCACGGGAGGACCGAGGTGAGTCCTATAAACATCCAAGCTTCAATGCAAGAGACTCAGTCAAATCATATCCAGAAGATCTTGTGTAGAATCGTGATTCCCTCCCACTGTACAAGGATTCTACCTCACGATCTCAACCACATAGGTAAACAGGAATGAGAAGATTCTTGTACCGTTGGGAACTTCAAATGGTAAGATTCTTGTACCGTCAGGGAATTCAAATTGTAAGATTCTTATTCCATTGAAGAATTCAAATGAAAAGACAACTGGCCAACCCTAAGAGCCTCTATATTAATAGAACATGGAAGCACAAGCCAAAGGGTTGGCATTTAACTCTCAAAAGCCCCACAATACTGAGAACTCTACGGAGAAACCATTCTTCATTCCTAATCGCATACTGATTGGATTGTCTGAGTGTTATTGTAGGTTGGAGGACCGTCATCCCTTGAAGAGGAGTCGTTGTAGCTAGTTGGGATCTACCCAGTATTCTCAGATGTGATAGATCAGGTATTTTTCCCCACAAAAATCGGTGTTGTCTGTGGGAACTAGGGCTGTATTCAGGCTGGGCTTTTTCGGGTTTGGCCAAGCCCAGCTCGGCTTGAAAGGTTTTGTTCTAGGCCTGAAGCCCAGCTCGGCCCGAAATCAAGCTTGAAGGCTCGGCCCGAATTGAAACTTTTGGCTCGAAGCTCGGCTTGGCTCGAATTGATTCAAGCTCGAGCCAGGCTAGGCTTGGCTCGAGCTCGGCTTGAGTACTTTTTTAATAAATAAAAAATAAAAAAAATAATATTTTATATTATTTATATATATAAATAATATTTTTATTATTTTTAATAATATTTTAGCCAAGCCGAGCTCGGGCTGAACCGAGCCTCAATCGAGTTGGGCTTCGAGCCGGGCTGAATCAAATAGCGGTTGGCCCAAGCTCGGCTTGATTAGATTTTCAAGCGTTTTTTTAGGCTTGGCTTGGCCCAATCAAGCCTAAAATTCGAGCTGATCTCGGGCTGAACCACACAAATGGGCCGATCGGGCTTTGTGCAGCCCTAGTGGGAACTTAGGTTGATGACATATCTATATTCTCTAACATCAACTTTTTGATCAGATAAGACAGAGTGACTCTTATAGAAATATAAATATGGCACATTGTGGTCCGTTTGAGGACAACCCACGGTTCCAAATGCTCATCCAGATAATGGAGCTGCAACAAGGTGTATTTTTTTTGAAAAAGTACCTTTTGGTAAATAATCTTTAGAGAGATACATTTCTGCAATTTGGGAGAAGTATCTAGTGCAACTTATTTTATCACGGATTCAAGTTTTCGAAGGTATAGGGCCTCTTTTGTAAACGGCTATCTCTACTTAGACTACGGCTCTACTTTTTTGGTTTTGGTTTTGGTAAGGTACGAAAGAGGTTAAGTTCCTTGGCGCCTCAAACGGTTGGTACCCGTTTTGAGGAGCTCTAGGGTGAAGCTTACATGGGCTGCATGTGTGTGGTGTGTGTTTGCTCGGGTGATGTGAGTATTCCTTGTCTTTGCCTTCAGTCATTCGCTTAGGGAATGATTGAGTTTATCCCAAAAAAAAAAAAAAAAAGGTACGACTCTACCTCAACACGTCTCTAATTTTTTCTCTTTTTTGGATACTTTTGTTTCCTTATTTCTCTCGATTTCTTCGAGGAGTCCTAAATGGACTATAGCATCTTCTTCACACGCCTATATATATACCTGCAGCAGCATCCTCTTCGCCTTCCACAACAGATCGGCAACGCCCTTTCACCTTCTTAACGCCTATAGCAGTAATTAAGATGGGGATTGACATACTTTCAAGACTCTATGTAAAGACACTCGCCAAGTTCAGGTGGGTTTCTAAACAATGGTGCTACTCATTCTCTTATCCTCATTTTCTAGACTTGCACCGCCGTCAAGCAAAGAAGGAAAATATTCTTTTTCTGTTCCTAATGAGTTCTGAAGATGTTTTGGGCAATCGCACCCTTTACTTATCGTCCATGGACGACAACGGAAGGGTACATAACGTATTCTCAAAGACCATCAGAAGTTTTCACTCGCTGATTTATTCCATCAGCGATTTGATATGTATTGATGGATTTCAAGATATTCATGTGTGTAACCCGTTTACACAAGAATTTGTGACTCTACCAGAGGGATCTCCAAGCTTTTTTTCCAATCGACAGGAGGTTGGCTTTGTATATCTTCCATCTACTAAAGAATATAAAGTGGTTCGATTGTTCTTCCGTTTTTATGAATATTTCCATAGTGGTTGTGTTTATGAGATAGGATGCGAGGTCTTCACTATTGCGGAGGGTGGCACCGGCCCTAAGTCCTGGAGATTGCTAGACGAAAGATGCCCATATGAAGTATATGGCTTCTCAACTTTTATTAATGGGTCTCTTCACTGGATTATCCGTGACGACTGTTGTCGCCATGAGGGTGTAATGATTCTTTCGTTGGACATGGAAAGTGAGAAATTCATAGTCATACCACATCCACAAGGTCTACATATAGATCTCGAGAGGGTTTTAGCAGTAATTAGAGACTTTTTATGCATATCACAATTTGGAGCAAATTTGGTCGATGAGATGGTGATGGACATATGGATGTTGAAGGACTACGATAATCACGTATGGGTAAAAGAATACCGGATTAATTTCAGTACCATGGATGGTTTTGTGCCTTGGAGTTCAACTTATCCTCGATACTATCGGGATGGAGAAATATTGTTTGAGACGGAGGATCCACATCGACTGGACTACTATAACATCCAAAGCGGGAGTTTTAGGACTGTGAAGATTTTGGAAGATTATTCGTGTTTTGACATATATAGAGAGAGTTTATTCTCACTTGGAAGCATATAGATAAATTACTTCTCTGTTTCTTAATTTGAGATCTTATGCACGTAGTGTCAATTTATTGGAAGCCTATTATAATCACAAAATAGGTTTTGTATTTTTTTTTTCCCTGCATTTTTAGATAAAGGATGTTTATATGATGTTTTATTTATGGGTGCAAATCCTCTCCAGTTATAACCGGATGTGGCACATCCGGTTATAACCCCTAGAGGTCACCACGTGTCTCCTTTGACACCCCTTAACCGTGGGTAAGGTTCACCCATCCCTAGGGTTCACCCACCTATTTTTGGTTTTTTTTTTAAAATATCAATTCTATTTTTAAAATTAAAAAATTATTTTTAATATTAAAAAAACTTTAAAAACATATTTTTAATTTTAAAAATAGAATTAATATTTAAAAAAAAAAACCAAAAATAGGTGGGTGAACCCTAGGGATGGGTGAACCTTACCCACGGTTAAGGGGTGTCAAAGGAGACACGTGGCGACCTCTAGGGGTTATAACCGGATGTGCCACATCCGGTTATAACTGGAGAGGATTTGCCACCTTTATTTTCCGCAGGAACATTGCACTACTTTTCTTGATGAGTTCAAATTCTCTCAACTTGTAACCGGACTCCTTGGAGTACTCCGATTATACCCCCTAAGGTTAAGATTCACCCACCCCTAGGTTCATCCACCTGTCCTTGAATTTTAGAAAAACAAATCAAAAATTTTTAACCCTAGTTAAAATTCTCTAACTCCTAAGGTTAAAATTCTTCAATATTTTTCAAAAAGCCAAGGATAGGTGGGTGAACTTAGGAATGGGTGAATCTTAACCAAAGTGAAGGGTGTCAATAGGGACACGTGGTGACCTCAGGGCCATTACCGGGCTTCAAGGAGCTGGTTACAACTTGAGAGTGTATTATAAAACCTTAGGGGTTGTTTGGATACACTTCCGTTTTTCTGTTTTTGTTTTCTTTTTTTAAAAAAAAACTGAAAATAAATTTCTGTTTTCAAACTTTTCAAATTTTTTAAGTAGAAAATATGTTTGGTATTATTAACTGTTACTTGTTTTAAAAAAAAAAAAAAAAAAAATCCAATCCATAGTGGTGGTGAGTGGTGGTGGTGATTGTCGCGACCCAAAACCCACCCTAGGAGTTAGAGTGAATCTTGGACGACTCAATCATGACTTACATGACTTGCTTGACAAACCAACCTGCAAAAACCCACAGAGCATATACAATAGAGGACATTATAGCGGAAACATAACTATAAAACACAGCGGAAGTCTAACAAACCTCTAAGTATATACATATGGTCCAAGTTTATACAAAAAGTAACCAGAAGAAAGTGCGGACAGACCCGCCAAAATACATGGATATAATCTCTCATCTCACCCACAGCTAATCCACTCAGAATCTACAACCACCTAATGGTAACCCTCTACTAGAGGTTCCTCAAAAGGCTCCTCGACGTACTCCTCCTCCACCCATGGACTCGGAGCACAGATATCAAATGGAGCAGCTGCTCCGCCGTCACCTGCCGACATAAGAAGTACGGCTGAGCATGGAATACTCAGCGGGTACTAAGCACTAACCAACAGTCATAGCATACAGATAGCATACATAAAGGAGGAAGCAAGTTGCATATATAGAACATGAACAATTTATATCATACAAGGAAGCAAAACAATTTATAATCATGCTTGTATTTCGTAGAAAGCCGATGAAACCTCTTGAAAACGTCGTGCACTTGACTTGACTTGAAAATACCATTTCCGTGCTTGAAACTTGTTATGTTGTCTTATCTTGTCATATCATGCGTGTCATGTCATGTCATGCGTGTCATGCGGGTATCATGCTTGCTTGTTCATAATTTAAACATGTTCACATGCCTAGTTGCCGTTCATAGTCCGTCACAACTAGTACCCTATATGCAGATGGGTATGCCTAGTTGCCGTTCATAGCCCGTCGCAACTAGCATCCATGCAGAATGTGAATGCCAAGTTACCGTTCATAGCCCGTCGCAACTAGCATCCATGCGGAATGTGAATGCCTAGTTACCGTTCATAGCCCGTCACAACTAGCATCCATGCGTGTAATGCCATGCAGAGTTATGCGTGTCATGTGATGCTATGCTATGCGTGTCATGCGATGCTATGCATGTCATGCGAGGGGATGGGAGACCTTTCCCTATGAAATGCATGATTGTCTTGCCCTTGTCAAAAGCGAAGTGAAACATACCTTAGGATATGCCCCACCTCTACGCCCCATACTTAAAACATCGGTAAATCACGTCATTTCATGCGTGCTCGTGAGATCGTGTGCATACTTGCATTTGGAATTAAATATGGCAATTTGGGGTAATTCACAAAGCATATCATATAACAATTTAAGCGAGTAATAATCTACGCAATTTAAGAAATGTAAGAAACACACTATCATGAACCCTAACAAATTTCAAGAGCAATTAAGCATGGGTTCCCTTAATTTATCCTTTATTTTGTTCACCTTGGCATTTCATCAAACATGGGGTATGTTCATTATTCACTTAAACCTAGATCATGCTTTTCTAGGTGGGTTATGCTCACATCACACTTGTATGTTCATTTTTGGTACAATGCCCTTTCCCATTTGTTCATCACATCATCCACACGGCATCCATTCGCCAACATCCATCTCCATTCACCATTCATACCACCAATCTCATAACACATATATATGTGAAGGAAAACAAGAAGAAATAAAGGAAAAAGGGAAACTATAACTAGGAGGGTAGTAAGAAGTACCGACCTTGAACAATGAGGAAGAAATCCCCCTTTCAAAACGACCGTGAGTTGCTGCCCTAGCTTGAGGAGAGTGCCCCACACGAGCTTGAGCCGAGATCTCGAAGAAAATGGACTTGAGGTGAGTGTGGGTTCACAACCCTTTGATTTCTCCTCCAAAAATCAAACCCTAGGTTAGGGATCGCCTTCTTCTCCTCTCCTTAGCTCTCAATCTTCTAAGTATTGTAAAATAAGCCCTAAAGGCTCGGGCAAGACTCTTAAGGTAAGAGTAAACTGCCCAAAAGACTAAAACACCCTTACTAAGTTTTCTGCAAAAACGCGAGTACCGAGCGATCGGTGTTAATGACCGATCGATCGGTTGCCTACCGATCGATCGGTTTCATAACCGAGCGATCGGTTAAAATTTCACTCTCTGGAAAATTTCCCCATACAAAAATCTCGACCAGTCGATAGCCTCCGAGCGATCGGTTTTGGACCGATCGATCGCTCCATGGACCGAGCGATCGGTGGTCTGTAGGTCCAAACTGTTTTGGCCATAACTTTTGACTCGTTCGTCCGACTTCGACGATTCAACTTGCGTTGGGTTCGTACTTCGAAAACGAACATTTCTGACGTTTCGGAATTTCCAATTTCTTCCTTATTTATTAATTATACCTCTTTAAAGGCAAAATGGCAACGAAAGTGTCATGCATTAAATGTGAAAAGGTCCGGGGCTCTACAGTGATGGTGATGGTGTTGGTGGTGGTTGAGTGGTGTTGGTGGCGTTGGTGGTGGAGTGGTTGAGGTGCTGGTGGTGGTGAGTGGTGGTGGGGTGGTGGTGGTGGTGAGTGGTGGTGGGTGGTGGAGTGGTGGTATTTGAGTGGTGTTGGTGGCGGAGTGCTGTTGGTGGTGGTGTTGGTGAGTGGTAGTGAGTGGTGGTGGGGTGGTGGCAGTGGTGAGTGGTGGTAGGTGGTGTAGTGGTGGTGGAGTGGTGGTGGTGGTGGGTGGTGGAGTGGTGGTGATTGTGGTGGTGGTGGTGGTGATGTTGGTGGTGGTTGAGTGGTGTTGGTGGCGTTGGTGGTGGTGGAGTGGTTGTGGTGGTGAGTGGTGGTTGGGGGGTGGGTGGTGGTGGTGGTGGTGGAGTGGTGATGGTGAGTGATGGTCTTTAGTGGTTCTATTTTTGTTTCCAAAAACAGAAATTTTCTATTACCTTGGTTTTCAAAAATTTTACTATTAATTTTTCAAAACCAAAAACAGAAAAATATTTACCGTAAAAATTTCCAAATTTCTGTTTTTAAAAACAGAAAACAAAAGTGCAACCAAAAGGAACCTTAAAAGTTCGTTTTTCTCAAAAGTTATAAGTGTAAGGGTGTGTGTTAGTTACATGATATCATTTCAATAACAAAAAAAATAAAGGACAATAAAAAAAAAAACAAAAAGACAATAAAAAAAATAATAATAAAGGTTTCTTTTTTGTTACTACTATTTGCTTCACGCTAGAATTTTGTAATCCAAATGAATACTTACAACACCCGTGAAAGATTTATAACTTCAAACTCTTTGTTTTTTTTTTTTTTTTAGACCTGTGGTCAGGTTTGAATAGTAGGAATGAATCATACTTCAATTATTTCTCCATCTATTTCATATATTCGTTGCCCTAGATATTAGAATATATGACGAAGTAAAACCATCATTGTCAAGATGACAGTGATTCTCTGTACTATCAATAGAATCAATTATAACAAGTGCACACTCATATTTCGAAAATGTATATACAAAGAAATTTTGTGTTCAAACTCTCAGAAGAGAAGAGAGTGGCCGCACCCTAAATAATTTATTTTGGATTGAAAAGCTAGGACTTACCTATGTTCTTCTGGGCCTTTTTCATTGAAATTCAATCAGAATTATAAATCTCTAAAATAATAGATAGGAATATGGAAAATAAAGTCATTGCGACAATCATCAAAGGGTACTATAGGGAGAGTTTATTCTCATTAGAAGCATATAGATAAATTACTCACTTGGTTCTCATTTTAACATCTTATGCACATATTAAGTTCATCTCTAGTCCATTCTGAGGAAGGTTTCTTAGTGGTCCTATTTTCTACCATTTTAGTAAGGGGATTTCTAACCCTTTTCTATGATGATCCATATTCTCCCGTCTTGAGATTTAAGGAATGCTCTCATATGAACTTTCCAATAAACATAATTGCTTCAAGTGGATGAGGAGTTACATACCCACCCTCTCTAATTGGATTCATAGTTACAAAATTTTACAAGATCAAACTTTAGATAATTAACCTAAAACAAGTGAACCTGCTTTGATAACAATTGAAATTTCCAATTAGTATGAATCCAATGTCCTAGAAGAGGGGGGGCTGAATAGGTCTCCTAGGTTCTATGTAGCCAATTTTTAGTCTTCACAATTAAAATGCAGAATATAAGGAGACAATCACACAAAGTCGAGACACATGATTTTTATGTTGAATCCCTCGCGTGAAAAACCACAGGATCTCATCCAGTAAAATAGAAATCACTAAGAGAAAAACAAAGTATAAACTTGAACCTCACCCAAACAGAACTCGACGCATTGATCCACAGCTAGTCAATGAATGTACGACCATGAACATGCAAGTTTGTTCCCCACTGCAGTGGCTCCAGATCCTCACCACCCAAGCTTTCTCTTCAGCAACGCTTCAACATCAACCACAAATTCGCAAATTCAATCTCCACCTCAGTGGCTCTAGATTTTACTCGTCCAATTTTTACTCTAGTCGAGTGTCTCAACACAAAGAAGGGTGTGTAGTACAAGTTACTTCAATTAAATAACTAGAGGGATTCCACAACGAGAGAATAACACAATAAACAACAATAAGAAAGATAGAATCAGCTTACATACTCCAATTGAAGGTTTTTGGCTTTGGCTCATTTGGATATTCTTCCATACATGAAAAATCTAAGAGCACTTACCAAAGATGTGATCTATATACTCAAACCTATATTAAAAACCCTTAAAATATGTTTGAGAGTCTTAGTATTTATAGAAAAACCCAAACAATCTCAGAATCGGAAGCTTACAATTACTAAATTTAAAACTGTGGGAATATCGCTCGAGCCAGCCTATATTGCGCTCAAGCGAGCCTTGTACAAAATTTGCGAATAGAATCTTCCAAAAACGTTTTTAGAAAGGAAAACTCTCATCTCACTCGAGCCTACATATTCTTACTTCCAGCGAGTTGGCTTCTGAAGTTTCAAAACTGAGATAGTTTTTCCAACTTCACTCGGGCCAACAATTCTCGCATCCAGTGTGTTGTGTTGGTTACTGGAATTTTGCAAACTGAGAGTTTTTCTCAATTCGCTCGAACAAATCATTTCTCGCTTCCAGCGAGTTTGCTTGTGGATTGTTTACGGACTCAAAATTTTCAAATCACTTGAGTGACCATATACCTCAATCGAACTAGGGGGCAGATCTAGGAAATTATCATTGGGGGCTTCGAAATAGATGTATAAAAAATAATGGATTTGAGGTTATCGAATTTGGGGGTTCAGGGGCGTAGCCCCCAAGAAAAAAAATTTAGGTAGTTTTTTTATTTTGAGAATTTTTTTTCTCGGTAATGCTCTTGAGGTCACCATGTGTCCCTATTAATACCCCTTAACTGTAGTTAAGATTCACCCACCTATCCTTTTTTTTTTAAATATCATATTTCTTTTCGAACCCTAGTTAAAATTCACCAACTACTGAGCTTAAAAATATTTTAATAGTTTTTTCTAAAAACCAAGGATAAATAGGTGCACCCTAAGAGAGGGTGAATTTTAACCATAGTTAAGGGGTTTCAATAAGGACATGTGCTAACCTCAAGTGCATAATCGGACTCCATTGGGGGACAACTATATATATGACAAAAATATTGTGGGGGGACTATATTATATAAGAAAAAAATTTGGGGGGGTGGGGCAACCTATACTAATATTATTTTTTTTTAAATGAGGGGCCCACTATTTCATACTACCACATAATTGGGGCGCCATGTCCCCCCCCCGGCTCCCTGCGGCCTCCGCCCCCATCCCCTGGATCCAGTGATGTCCTCTGTAATTTAGCGGTGAAGTTTTAACGGCGGTTCAAAAAAACCGCCTCTGAACACGACATACAGCGGCAGTTTTCGACCTTCGCCTATTACATGGAGGGAACCAGTTACTGCTGTGGTTAGTTAAAAAACCACCACTATTGTCAATGTTTTGGCGGCGATTGGGAAAAACCCGCCGTGAAAGAGATGGCGGGAAACCAGCTTCAACGGCGCTTATTAGAAGCCGCCCCGGAAACCCCCTCTAGGTTTTAAAAACCGCCGCTAAAGGCCCCGCATTTAGGGATTTAGGGTCCGACGTTTCCCTCTTCTTTCCCTCTTTCCCTCCACTTTTCCTCTCTTCTTGCTCCTCACCTTCTCCGGCCGCCTCCTGCTCGTGCTCCAGCTGCCCCCTACTCCTGTGCTTCTGCGGTAACCACCTCTCTCTCCTCTCGCTCTCTCTCTCTCTCTGTCTTTGTCTTGGTCTCTCTCTTTCCTCTCTCTCTCTCTGAAATCTCTCAATCCCTTTGCAACCGTAGAAGTTGCCGGCTGCCTGTCTATGTCCCAGCTGTAGAAGCACCCTCCACCCTATCTCTCAAGTCGCCCTCTCCGGCTGCCCCTTAAATTCCAGGGCTTTACAGGCAATCTCTGCTCTCTCCAGCAACTCCACCACCCCCACGGAAGCCACCTCTCGAGCCATTGGTAAGAGCTCTCTCTCTCTTTCTTTCTTTGTAATTTTTTGGCGTTTTGATTTTTTGTAAAGATGAGGTTTCTCTTTTGGTAGAAACCCTATCGATTTTGCAATGATTGATTCTTATAAATGCATATTTGTATTATATAATCCAAATAAATGCATATTTGTATATTTGTATTTGATTTTTTTAATGTTAATATTTGCTTCTGATTGCTTGAGGATTTTCAGATTAGGTTGAATCATAAAATTGGTTTAAAAAAATGAATTATTTAGAAAAAAAATGGAAAATAAGTCGTTAGCGGCATCTGAAATGGGCAGAGAGAATAACTTGGAGACTTCATCATATGAGAGAGATTCGTCCAAAACTATGTTCCCGCTCTGCTGTGAACTCATAATCCCACCACCCTCTTCCTTTTTGACACTTCAAAGTCCAAACTCTAGCTTAAGAGTTTGGCAATTGGATTTGGTACTCCTTGGCTACAAGAGAGAGAGACCATACAAAATTACAGAAGCCCCCCTAATATTTAGGATACTGTAGTGAACTCCTTTTATATTTTTTAATGAGCAATAGGCCTCACTTGAATTGTGGTTAATAAGTTTTAACTCTTGTGGTTAAATTTTATATAAATAACTAGGTTAGATGCTTTAAACCTAACAACGAAACACAAGAAAGTGAAAGAAAGTTTCATTTTCTTTCAATTCTTTGTTTTTCATTTCATAAGAATAAGAATAATCCAATTTCTCAAAAAAAAAAAAAAAATTTAAATAGTGTCGGTTTTCCTTCACTATTACAAAGTAAGGTTATTTTGAAAGAAAACTAAGGCATAAATACAGAGAAAACTATCTTTTTAAAATTACTCTTCACAAATGGCACAATACTCAAAACATTTTAAATGTTTAATATGTCTTATCAAACGGTTAGGTTGGGCGTTCGAATAGCCTGTGCAAATTTTGAATATTTTACACTGTCACCACTGATTCAACATCCAATACCTTATAAAGACCATGAAAAGACTATTAAGATTACAAGAGTCAATTTCTAATCACCAAGGGTATATGCTTAAGGTGTTTTAAGTTAAATCCACCTATGGTAACCACTAGGTATCTAGGTCACTTACCATCTTAAGTGTGTGAGCGAAGCTTGAAACCGGAATGTACTTCTCTTAAGTCTTTGAAGCTTCATCTTCACCAATCTTCATCAACTAGAGGAACAACGACACTAGACTTACATTGACACCATTTTGACATCGGAATTAAGTCAATACGAAATATGACCTTACAATCTCTCCCTTTGACAATTCCGTGATAAAATACCAACTGAAGTATATGACTCGATACACACTCCCAAACATGGAGAGTTAATCAATTACATGACCCAGAATTACAATTTTGACAAAAAAATCAGCACAACCTTTTTCAACTCAAACCGCTTGATCTTTTATGTCAACTTGATCTGAACACTTGCATATGCTAAAACACACAACCAAGTGAAGCATAAGAAATATAAAGTGGGGAAAACACTAGGTGGAATAGAATTAATATATACATACTAACCAATGGAGCACTTCAATATTTCTCCCCCTTTTTGACACGAATGCCAAAGCATTGCATAACCAAACAATAAGCGCGGAAAAATTGTAAACTCGCTCAACAATTTTAAGAGTACATCCATTCAAGACATGCTATCAAAACAAGATATGACAATATCACCAAAGATAGATGGCATCAAGACGTAGTTTCCAAAAAAATTACAAATGGAACTAGTCATTCATCACAAGTCAAAAATAGCTGAACATCACAAAAAAATTCATGGAAACCAGAATCCATACAATCCATATCCATAAAACATAGAGTAATATAACATGATAGGAAATTAGGAAAGAACAAAAAGCGCTCCATAGTCAAACATCACAAAATATAAGATCTCAATAAAATAGTACTTATGGTCCAAGCCAATACACATCCCACAATATAAAAAAAAATAGAACATCCATAAGAAATAATCTAAGGAGCAACAGCTGCATCAGCACCATCTCTATCATCGCTCTGAGTGGCATCAACAGCATCCTGAAGTGCACACTCCTCTCTGAGGCGCGTAAGGTTTGCTCTCATGTCTGTCACAGCAGTGGTGAGATACCGAAAGTAGCCTCTGGTCTCAACTGCAAAGTTAGAGAATTGAGTCTCCATCATGCTATGGATAGCAGCCTGAGATGTGTGAGTCTCATCAATAAAGATAGTCTGGCTTGCAAAAAGCTGGGCCATCTGGCCAGCCAACATATCCATGGTAGTCGGTGGAGTAGGCCATCGCTGTGAGAGGACCTTTAGACGTACGAACCAAGTCGTCAGCTGAGTGGTGGATGCCATGAGAGGCAAGTATAACTTGGATCAAGATGCCAAATGGCAAGCCGATGGTACCAGAACTGAGGCGAGACACATGAATCATCAACTCAGTAATATGAGAAGCAAAATCAATAGGCTCATCAATGAGCAGGGCACGGAGAAAGTGAGCTCGATCAGAACTGATGTCAGTGGTATGACCTCTAGAATGGAGGTTAGAACACATCAAGAGATACAGAATCCTAGCATTAGGAGTCAACCTACTTTGCCATAAATGAGTATCAAGCCATGGAGTCTAAGAGCCGCAGATCATGGTAGCGATCTCATCCATATGATGAGTTAGTTTAGATATAAAAAGCAAGCTAAATTTTGGGTAAGGCTGGGTTAATCGTGCTTTCGTAAAGTTTACCCAAACCCAAACACTCAGTTAGGACATAATTGTTGCCCAATGATTGGACCCTAGAGGGGGGTGAATAGGGTTTATAACAATTTAAAAATCTTTCTACTTCCCTAAGCGGAATTTCAACTTAAACAAGTTAAAGGGAATAGAAATTAAGCGATTCTACACAAGCATTCAAAACAATAAATATAAAGAGAAGGGAGAGAAATGCAAATACAAGTTTACACGAGATATTGTTCTCGAGGTTCAGCAACCCGCCTACGTCTCCGTCTTAAACTCTCCAACTTCAAGGATTCACCATGATCTATTAAATCACAAGACTTCTTCAGGGTGAAGTCCTAACCTTGCAAGGGAACAATAATCCCTCGACTTAGTCCACTTTTTGGGTAGTAACCAAACCTTCCCAATCTTTTTCCGGGTAGAGATCAAACCTTATAAAGCTTCCGGCTTCACGGACAAGTGTCCCACTGATCACTTGATTTTATAACCTCTTTGATAAAAGAAGATTTGAACTCAGAAAATACTCGGTACACTAGCTGATAAAGACATTAACACTCTCTAAAATATTTCCCAAAGATTGGAGTTGAATAACTCAAAAATTAGGATTTGGGATTTCTAGGTTGAACTCTATAGATTAGAAAATCTAAGCTTGGAGTGAATGATTTTAATGATTTGAAGTATTGAAGTTCTTTTTTTTCTTTGATAATTCATTCCTAGTTATAGCCCTTGAGAAAATATGGCCATTGGAAGAACATTGGATTCCAAACTAGGCATTTAAAATATTGTCGTTAAAGCAATTTGGGCATTTCCTGCAGGAATTCATCGACGAGTTCAAGTGATGAACTTGGATTCATCGCCAAATTCAAAGCCAGACAGATTTCTGAAGAATCTATCTTCATTTGTCGATGAGTTCTGATAGGCTCTAGGGAGTCATCGACGAGTCCACTATTTTTTCATTTAAAACTCTTCTTTTAAATACCTAAATGATAGGAATGGTTTTCTTGGTCTTATAACTTAACTTTATCATGATTTTGGTCAATCTAAGGTATGTCTAAGGTCTTTATAAATATGTGTAATATTATCTAAGCATCCTAAGGTTAATCTATGGCTTTGAGCATTTCAACCAATCAACCTTTGGGGACTTTTTACAAATGTCATAAAACCCTCCCAAGACACAAAATAAACTATTAGACCTTCTTGTGAGTCTCACTTCACACTTGATTTTGGATATTCAATTTGGCTTTGTCTTCATGATCCTTAAATCTTCATGATGATCCAACTTGGACTTTGGACATGATCTTCAATATGCTCAACTTGATCCAATTGCTTTTTTATGGCTTGATGGAGGAATCTTTCTTTAAGCTTGGTTGCATTTCCATCTTTTTGCCTTGAGTGATGTGCTAATACTCTTTATAAGCTGAATTACATTTAAACTTAATAGAACATTAGTAACACAAATGTCATTCTATTATTGTGTTATCATCAAAATGAAAGATGTTACCTTAGGTCAAAAGTATAAAGGCTAACAATTTCCCCATTTTTTATGATGACATAATAATGAAATAAAATGTGTCAAGCTCCCCCTCAATGTATGATTTAAATAGAATATTTGAAGTACGGCTCCCCATAAATATATGCATCAATTAAATTTAAGAATTTCATTTATTTGTATAAAGTTTAAGTCATCCATTTATAACAATGATATCATTAATTTTGTCAATTAGGCTCAAGATACCACTTATGATTTGAATAGGAGATTAAGTATGATTTTAATCAATTCATTACATATTTCTCCCCTGTGGCAACATCAAAAAGATAAAACAATCAAGCACTATATCAAGCATTTTCATACAAAGCATACAAATATCATTTAATAGTGAACAAAGATGTTCTAAGTCTTGAGCTTGTTAGGTAGTTGCTCTGTAATAGCTAGTGTGGATACTAAGACTTACGGCACCACTCAGTTGAACATAATGTAGTGATAGAATATATATCAATCAATCATATTTTTATATCATACCAAAATCAATTCAAATTCAAAAATAACATTTGAATCATATAAATCATCATTCATTCAATCAGGACATACTTTTTTTATAGCATAGGCTCATACCAATCATTTATACATCTCAAGCATATCATCAAAATATTCATGTATCCAAAACATGTTTCAAACAATCAAAGCATATCAACACATACTATGAATTCATCAAGCATGATCAAGGAATCATAATATCATTCAAAACATATTCCAAGCATATTAAGCATCGTTAATCAAGTTATTTTACAAAATTTTCAATTTAAAGAAACTTGACTTAAGCATCCTACTCCACAAGTTTAGGTAGCACTCTTTGGCACAAAAACTATTTTGAGTCCAACAACATTAGACTTGGAATAGGTTGTTTCTTTAGGAACCCAAACTTGCCTAATCCTCTTATTACCAATAATCTTATAAAAATTCTTTGAAGTACAAGAGATAAAGAAATTTTGATAAAATTTTTGTTTAGTCGATAGGTTATAGCCTAATCCGGCCTTACAAAAAACACACATTTGATTTCCTAGCATTGTATCTAGGATCTTTTTAGCATTAGTGAATTTGGTTACGATGTAAGATAAATCATCAACCTTAGCATTCAAAATTTCACATTCACTGCATTCAATAGTTGAGATTTTAAGCATAGAAATTAAATTTTTATTTTCCTTTAATTTCTCATTTTCTTCTTTTAAAATCTATTTTTATTTTTCAAAATTTTATTTTGATTTGAAATTGATGAATTTTCATTTTTAAGCTTTTTATTTTTATAAGCTAATTTTTCAAATTCACAATATAGTTCACCATATGCTTCTCTTAAATCATCAAAAGAAAGAGATTCATCATCAGAAGAATTTATCTCATCCTTATCTTTATAAGCCATTAGGCAAAGGTTTGCTCTTTTATCCTCATCACTTGAGCTTGAGTCTGAGTCATCCCAATTTGTAGCCTTCATTACTTTCTTGAATTTTTAGCTCTTCTTGAGTATGGGGTAATTCAACTTGATATGTCCCGGCTCATTGCATTTACAGTAAATAATATCTTATTCTTTGCTCTTTTTTCCCTTAATGATTTCGTTGGCAAATTCCTTCTTGAAAGCCCTCTTCTTGAAATTCTTTTTGTACTTCAAGAACTTTCAGAATTTTCTTGTCATCTTCTCAATCTCCTCTTCTTCACTTTTCTCTTCACTTGAGCTTATTTTTAAGGATTTCAAGGCATGTCTCATTCTTGGTGTAGGCTCTTCTTCTTGGATTTCTTGATTCCTCATTATTGACTTATAGGTCATTAACGATCCAAGAAGTTCATCCATTGGTAGCTTTGTCAAGTCCTTTGCTTCTTAGATAGCCGTGAATTTGGGAGCCCATTCCTTTGATAGTGATCGGAGGATCTTCCTTATATTTTTTGCATTTTTATAAATCTTACCAAGAGATTTCAATTCGTTAATTATGTTAGTGAATCTAAAAAACATAATTGAAATGGGTTACTTTTTTTACCATTTTAAACAATTCATATTTATGGACTAATATATTAATTTTCTCTTCTTTTACTTGATTAGTCTCTTCATAGGTAATTTGGAGTTTATTCTAAATTTTCGTTGTGAAATCGCAAGCCAAAATTCTATTAAACTCTTGTGATCTTAATGAGCAATTTAAATAGATTATTACTTTAACATTAAGTTACACAAGTCTTGTATCGGCTTCCGTCCATCCATCCACATCCTTAGGTACTTAAGTACCATTGACATTTTTGTGGGATGTAGGGACCATTTACTATTACTTGCCAATATTTATAGTCCAAAGCTTGAATGAAATACATCATTCTTACTTGCCAATAAGTATAGTTTTCTTTATTGAACAATGGTGGTCTATAGGTAAGTATAGTTTTCTTTATTGGCCTTCTCTTATGGTAAATGCATTAATATATGTTATTTTATCTTTACTCTAAGATGGTTAAATCTTTTAAAATAACAGAGACCTAGGCTCTGATACCACTTGTTGCCCAAGGATTGGACCTTAGAGGGGGGTGAATAGGGTCTATGGCAATTTAAAAATCTTTCTACTTCCCTAAGCGGAATTTCAACTTACACAAGTCAAAGGGAATAGAAATTAAGTGATTCTACACAAGCATTCAAAAAAATAAATATAAAGAGAAGAAAAATCGTGTAGGGGATTTTGGTTTATTATTAGGAATCTTAAGTCTTTATTGGATAACGAGTAGTTTCGAATTTCGGGATTTGTTCGAAATATTCAATAACTTGAATATTTATAATATTGGGGTAAATTCTTTATTTGTTACTTTGTGTGCCTCCCTATTATTTGCTGGTGCAGTTGCTAAATCTGCACAATTCCCTCTTCATGTATGGTTACCTGATGCGATGGAGGGGCCTACTCCTATTTCGGCTCTTATACATGCTGCTACTATGGTAGCAGCGGGCATTTTTCTTGTAGCTCGGCTTCTTCCTCTTTTCAAAGTCATACCTTACATAATGAATATAATTTCTTTGATAGGTATAATAACAGTACTATTAGGAGCGACTTTTTCTCTTGCTCAAAAAGACATTAAGAGAAGTTTAGCCTATTCTACAATGTCTCAATTCGGTTATATTATGTTAGCTTTAGGCATGGGGTCTTATCGAGTGGCTTTATTTCATTTGATCACTCATGCCTATTCAAAAGCATTATTGTTTTTAGGATCGCAAACACAAGTTGACATTAGATCTTGTTCTTGAGGTTCGGCAACCCGCCTACGTCCCTGCCTTAAGCTCTCCGGCTTCAAGGATTCACCACGATCTATTAATTCGCAAGACTTCTTCTGGGTGAAGTCCAAACCTTGTAAGGGAACAATCCTCCCTAGACTTAGTCAACTTTTCGGGTAGTAACTAGACCTTCCAAATCTCTTTCCATGTAGAGATAAAACCTTACAAAGCTTTCGGCTTCACGGACAAGTGTCCCATGGACCACTTGATTTTACAACCTCTTTAACAAGAGAAGATTTGCACTCAGAAAAAGGCTTGTTACACGAGTTGATAAAGACTTTAACATTCTCTAGAAAATCTCCTAAAGTTTGGGGTTGAATAGCTCAAAAACTAGGATTTAAGATTTAGAAATCTAAGCTTGGAGTGAATGATTTTAATGATTGGAAGTATTGGAGTTCGTTTTGTTCTTTCATAATTCATTCTTATTTATAGCCCTTGAGAAAATAAGGCCATTGGAAGAACATTGGATTCCAAACTAGTCGTTTAAAATATAGTCGTTAGAATAATTTAGGCATTTCCCGCAGGAATTCGTTGACAGGTTCAAGTGGTGAACTTGGATTCATCACCGAGTTCAAGGCCAAACAAATTTCTAAGAATCTATCTCCATTCGTCGACGAGTTCTGATAGGCTCTAGAGACTCGTCATCGAGTCCATTGTTCTTTCATATAAAACTCTTCTTTTAAAGACCTAAATGATGAGAATGATTTCCCTGGTCTTATACCTTAACTTTATCATGATTTTGATCATTCTAATGTATGTCTAAGGTCCTTATAAAGATGTGCAATATTATCTAAGGATCGTAAGGTCAATTTATGGCTTTAAGCATTTAACCAATCAACCTTTGGGGACTTTTTACAAAAGTCCTAACACCCTCACAAGACACAAAATAAACTATTAGACCTTCTTGTGATTCTTCACTTCACACTTGATCTTGGCTTCAATTTGAATTTTTCTTCATGATCCTTCAATCTTCAGGATTATCCAACTTAGACTTTGAGCATGATCTTCATTATGCTCAACTTGATCAAATTGCTTTTTTATGGCTTGATGGAGGAATCTTTCTTTAAGCTTGGTTACATTCCATCTTTTTGCCTTGGATGATGTGCTAATGTTCTTCATAAGCTGAATTACATTTAAACTCAATAGAACATTAGTAACATAAATTTTATTCTAGTATTGTATTATCATCAAAATAAAAAATGTTACCTTAGGTCAAAAGCCTAAAAGCTAACAATAACTATCAATGCAAATGCATTGAGGTCAATCAGTTAAGATGTTATATGATCAGGATCTCATTTACGGTTGTACTGATCCCAGAGATAGCTTATGGGTATCCTAACATGAGAGCCCTTAGGGTCATGCTTCAAGTAGGCAGGCTTGATATGCAAAAATCTTGAGAGGTCTACCTTGTATGTTGTCTTGTAGTGTGACACTAGGGCTTCGCCATCTATGATCAAAACTAAGATGCACTGGATTTCTTCCAATGTTGGACACCGAAATGAAATATCATATAGGCGGGGTTCCAACATTGGATGACAGCATTTATGAGGTGTCAATTTGGCTTGATCATGGATAGGTCTAGGATGAACCCCATTTTATAGTACTAAGCCCAAACAAAACGCTGATGAGAAGTTAGGGCTTCAATTGTTTCCTAGAGGTAGGTATCACATGCCGCCTAAGATGTCATATGCACGAGCCATGATGGTTGGTCATTTGACTTAACAATCCCTGAAGGTCCTACCATCTACCTAGTACAAAGACAGACTTTGTGTAAGTGCAAGTGGATGCAAAATGTAGATGCAAAAATGATCATGATACTGATGATTAATTTATTTTTTTATTTTTTTGGTGTGATAGGGCACATGTGATCCGATAGGATAGACGGACAAAGGTCCGGTATACTTTACCCAGGTTGTTGGAAATTGGGGACCTATCAGGAGAAAGCTGGGATAGGTTATATTAAAATCTATCTACCTAGGATTTGAACCTCGTATATGGTCTCGGGACACAGGGCCAGATTACTTTTATTACAGACACAAGTATGGCTCATTACATGCTCCTAGATGGGTGTTTATCTGGGAAATGTGCCCTGATACTCAACCATGGTTGAGACCAGGTATAAGGTGCAAGTAGGTTAGGGTTTAGATTTTCCATCCTGATGGGTTACTTGTAGACTATACCCCTTCCTATCTATATGCAAGATGCTAGGCGTATACAGGTGTTCCTAAAAGGATAAGTGTCACTTAACACCGTATATGCGACTCCCCAGTATAAAACATACCTGGAAATGGACGATCAGTATAAGTGAGAGTATTCTAAGTCCTTCCTTGAGGATAATCATCCAACAGGTGTGACAAGGTGGGCCTCTAAGACTATTAAGCTTCTGATCACTGAGGATAATCATCTAACAGTCGTAAGCGTAATAAGCATGTCTACCAATTTCAATGGGTAATTACACTACTATAGTATGCAAAAAATTCACATTACACAAAGCACCCAAAGTTGTAAAAAAATTAATATTAGGCTAAATACTTAGGTATTTGATTAATTTTGTATTTAATTTGACTTAAACATAGGTTCTGAGTTAAACCTTAGATTCATTATATCCCCAGTGGAGTTGCCAAACCTGTGAGCATAGATTTTCGTCCACCGGGTTAAAGATCGAGAGTCGCCACCTATTCATTCTTGAGGATAGGTCTTGGGATATTTTAGATTAGGGTAATGGTCTCGATTAGAGTCTAGGTACGTAAGAGGTTCGATTAAGTCCCGGAGAAGGTGTTAGGCACCCTAGAGCCCCATCTTAAGACAGTTACCTACTCCCTAAGTATAAACTAAGTTAAATAAATATTAATGAAAATGCTTAAGTATTTGGAATATACAAATCCAAGAAATTGGAATCATAACTAGGGTCGAACCCAAGTTGGGTTGCCTACGTACCCATCGGGATGAGATCAGACCGAGTGTAGTTCTGGGACATGGGCCCATGCCGATACTAGGGGAGTGTGTGTGTGCACCGGATGGCTAGGTTTTTGCCCGGGAGTTAGGGTTTTGTTGACCGGGGAGGTCAAGTGCACTAGAGAGGCTAAGGTTTAGCCCAGAAGCTAAAGATTGGACCCAAAGGCCAAGGTTTGGGCCCAAAGGCCTACGATTGGCCCGAAGGTTAAAGATATAGGCCCAGAGGCCAAGAGACCAAGCCCGAAGGCTAAGGGTCTAGCCTGGAGGCTAAATGTTAGGCTTGGAGGTCTAGAGTGCATTTAACCATGGGTTAACTCGGTTAACCATGGTTAGGACTGCTAACCATGGTTAAAAGAAATTCAAATCATATTTTTAATCTATTTTATATTTTCAAATTTTTTTGGGTTTTTCCTAATTTTTTCCAAGTTATAATGGATCTAACCATGGTCAAAAGTTAATTGGGATTGAGTTAACTCCGATCATTGGTCTAATCAGGGTCTGGGTGGGCTCAGATGGCATGATAGGGTCTAAACTAGCCTCCTACCTGATCTTGGTCTTGCAAGGCCCACTGTTCTAAAGGGAACTAGGAATTACAGTAATTATTATACCACCATTTCCAGCCTTATACAGAATAGAAATGGCGGTAGGATAACTACCGTCATTCCTAGTTTTTCAGGAACAGTGGCTTTGCAACAATGGGGAAGCAAGGGAAGGGTCCAGAGGTTTCATGGATCCCTGGGGAGAATTATAGGACTTTGAGTAAGAGTCCTGGGCCTGGTCTGAACCTTGGGTCTGGTCTGGATTAGGCCCACAGTGCCCATTTTATCAAAGAACAGGGTCCAGAATATCAGTAGATTGTTTACCGATATTTTGTGTCTCCTGTGATTTGGTGTAATTTAATTTATGGTTAATGAAGTCTGGGCCACCTACAAAGGCCAGGGGAATGGGGGGAATATCTTAGGGACCAAATGTAGGCCCTGGAATAGACCAAGGCTTCATGATACGAGGTCTGGACCACTGAAAGAGGGGGGGTCAGAATGGCGGTACTGATTTTACTACCATTCTAGATTTATTTTAAAAAAACTTGATTCTTCCTTTGGTGTTGGACCAAGGAAACTTCAAAGTATTCTTTATAAGCCTAGAGGTACTCTTGGAGCTAGGGGGAGGTCTGGGAACAGACTTGATACTCCTTGGTTAAAAGGCAACCGATCTCTCCTCTTAAGAGGGTCCATATGCCTATAGGAAAGGCATGGGAACCTCCACTTGGATTAACAATGAACCAAAGCCCAAGGAGATGACCAAGGGTTTACAAGTAATCAGAAAAGAAAGAAAGGGATATGGAGGAGGCCCTACTCTTCTTCGACTTTGAGCTCCAATGGAGGAAGAGCAACCTCTACGTGTAAGTGTCCACTAGAGATGGGGGGACCTAGATCTTCCCCTAGGTTCAGCTCTACACAAGTACTCTAGGCGAGTTTTCAGTTTAGACAAAGGCTTGCATGGTCAAGAGTAGGGTTCTCACAGGATTTTCCTAGGAGTTTCAGATTTTTTTTTGTTTGAAAGCTTGAGGAGGGTCTTGATTTATAGGACTTGAGGACTTGGGACCCAATGGGGATTAGGACAGGGGTAGGCAGAGATCTCAGGGACGTGGGGGCATGCTGGAGGCATGCTTGATGCACCTAGAGGCGCAGAGTTTACATAAAAGCAAACTATGGGAATGGCGGTAAACACAGTACTGTCACTCCCCTCCTAAGGTAAATGGTAAATGACAGTAAATAGTTTACCGCAATTTCTGGATTTTTCTAAAAAAAATGGTCTGGGCCAGGTTTAAATGCACCCCACGGGGTATGGATTTTCTCTAAAATGAAATGTTGGTAGATGGACTACCAACATTTCTGAAATTTTCAAATTTTGGGGCCTTGGCCCCTTCCTAAGGCTTGTTTTAGGTCTTTTGTGGGCCATCGGCCCAAGGATTAAGGTCTTAGGGTTAAGCTAAGGCTAGCTAGGGTTAGGTTTAAACCTAGGGTTAGACTAAGGTGTGACCTTTGGTTAGACTAGGGTTGACTTAGGGTTTGACCTAGGTTTGACAAGGGTTTACCTAGGGTTAAGCCTAGGGTTTGAATAAGGTTTGACCTAGGGTATGTCTTAGGCTTAGACTAGGGTTTACCTAGGTTTAGGCTTAGGGTTTGACTAGGGTTTACCTAGGGTATGTCCTAGGGTTGGTTTAGGCTAACCATGGTTAAATTTTTTAATCATTGTTAAGGGAATTGTGTAAAAATTGGGTGCTTACAGGGAGAAAAAAATCTCGTCTTCATGTTCCTTCGGAAATCCGATCACTCCCTTCCTCGTTTGACTCGATTCATCTGTTAGAGAGTTAAGAGTTTATTCTCATATTTTTTAGTAATATATTCTTAATGTTCATTAGGATTTTCTCGAATTCATTATAAATATCTTCTTTGCTCTTTCATTTTTCTGTTTAAAAGGTTTTTATCATCTTCATTTATAATATTCACTCTATTCATAGGTTTCTTCATTGTTTGAGTGTTTGATCCATTTCATGCCCTTTATTTTTCTTTCATTTTTTTTCATTCAAGGAATTTTCTTTTGTTTTTATCATTTTCTCTATTTTTTTCGTTTACTGCATTCGTATTTACAGTATCGATCAATCGATATCCTAAATCAATTGATCATTATCTTAGAGCGATCGATCGATATCTAATACCGATCGATCGCTCTAAGATAACGATCGATCACTCTATGATAACGATCGATCAATTGGTTGCTGATTTACATCAATTGAAAATTTAGTTTTGTTATATGATCGAACTTTTATTATTTTGATTACTTTTTATGGCTAAAATATCTTTTAAGTCGACAATCAAGGGTCCACAAAAGATGATGACACATCCAATCTCAAGGAAGGAGAAACTACAAGCAAATGGGAGATGGAGCAGATTATGGGCATCCATCATTGAAGTACTCCCTGAACATATTGCCCAACTTATGGATAATTTTGAGGCCCCCGAGAGAGAAAGTAATTGTGCATAGCAAGTTGCTTCGGTTATCTGGAGATTTTTATAAATGAAAAATTGTATAAGAAGTTGATGTATATTCATTTGTTGATTTTTAAAAATGAGAATTTGCATAAGACATTGGTGTATAATCATTTTTTGATGTATATTATTTTTCTCAACATACATTCAAAAGTCAAATCTGATTTAAAGAGAGAATGGAGCCATTGAAAAAGCATCCCTTTTAGGTAACATTCTCTCAGGATAGAGCTTATATGACACTCAATTTGCAAGACACAACAACATTTTCTGCCATCTTTGGGTGCACTCATAATTAGCAAATCCAAATCACCAACAGTATAACCCAAAAAATAATAAATTGTTTTAAAAAATAAATATTAAAAAATAGATCGGGGTACTTTTGCCATCATGTGTAACCTTTACTCGTTACATTCATGTCTTCATACCCTCTTCCACCTCTGAGTACACATCAAGTCACACAGTAATTTACATGAAGCAAAAGACCATATAAATACCCAAGCATATTTACAAACCAACTATGAGTACACCAAGTTACATAAATATCCAAAATCATATTTCACACTTAAGATGATCCTCAATGCTAGAATTCGTCGACCCCGCCATAACCATCAAGTACTATAGCATTTGAATGACATCTGTTGAATTCTCAACACAAATCGTTCCACTATACTACAAATTTCAAAGCTTGGCCAGTGGTTAATCCTAAACAAATTAGGAACTTAAAACAAATAAAAGTTGTTCACTATTGGCCAAACAATCCCAAAACTACTAGCATCCCAAAACTACTAGCAAGAGCACGAGGGAGACTTCTATGGATTCTTTCTTGAGGAAAGAAAAAATAACATTGAAAAAAAGGGGGTGGCAGTCCCAGTAACTTAAGAGGGAGGAGTAACGTTGAAGGCTAGAGAGTGAGAGAAATGGGGGGTAAAGTTAAAGGTAGTGAAGGAAATTGAAGATGATTATTTAAAGGCCGGGAATAGAAGATCCAAATGCTTGGAGAGTGGAACCATTTTATGAAGGTTTAATAGAGATAGTATGTGGGGTTTGAATGGAACATTTACACTTTCAAGTGATTTTAATAGAGAAATACATAGTCACACTCCCACTCACCCCACTCCTTGTAAGTTGTAATTGCCATTCACACTTCATTGAGAAGATAAATGGATTGAGAGATGTAGATGATGGAATTATGGTGGGTCCCATGAATTTAAAAAGAGAATGTAATTGAGGCCTTAGGGCGACGAATAGGGAGAGAGAGGGGTGTGGTAGTTTTAGTTGGGGTGATGAATTAGGAGGGAGACAAATACGGAGAGAGATGGGGTGTGGTAGTTTTAGTTGGGATGATGAATTAGGAGAGATATGTTTAGAATACAAATAAAGGCTTCCCATCATAAATATGTCATTTATTCACATCTCTCATGCAAATACAATAGGTTAGCATTAACACTCAAAACTATTATACAAAATGGTCACTTTGTGCACATTCATATAACCCAACAATGATTATACACTAATGTCTCATACAAATTCTCATTTCTAAAAATCTACAAACATATATACATCAATTTCCTATACAATTTCTCCTTTCTAAAAATCTCTAGATAACCGAAGCAACTTGCTATCCACAATTACTATCTCTCTCGGGGGCCTCAAAATTGTCCATAAGTAATCAAAATAAAAACGTTAGATAATATAACAAAACTAAATTTTCAATTGATGTAAATCAGCAATCAATCGATCGATCGTTATCTTAGAGCGATTGATCGATCATTATCTTAGAGTGATCAATCGGTATTATATATCGATTGATTGCTCTAAGATAATGATTGATCGATCCAGGATATCGATCGATCGATACTGTAAATACAAATGCAGTATACAAAAATAAAAACAAAGAAAATGATAAAAACGAAGAAAAATTCGTTCAATGAAAAAAATAAAAGAAAAATAAATGGATTGGAATGGATCAAGTACTCAAACAATAAAGAAGCCTATGAATAGAGTGAATATTACAAATGAAGATGATAAAAACCTTTTAAATAGAAAAATGAAAGAACAAAGAACATATTTGGAATGAATTTGAGAAAACCCTCATGAACATTGAAAATATGTTACTAAGAAAAATGAGAATGAGCTCTTACCTCTGTAACGGATGAATCGAGTCAAACGAGGAATGAAGTGATCGGATTTTTGAATGAACATGAAGTAGATTTTCTCCCCCAAAAATGGTATTCTTCCTTC
Organism: Tetracentron sinense; assembly: GCA_015143295.1. Lineage (NCBI taxonomy): Eukaryota > Viridiplantae > Streptophyta > Magnoliopsida > Trochodendrales > Trochodendraceae > Tetracentron > Tetracentron sinense. The sequence goes on from CM026573.1 coordinate 22,507,087, forward strand.
CTAAAGTGAATTGTGGGAGAGAAAGGGTGGAAAGAAGGATATTTTGGTCCATCTTATGATAAGTCTCCCGCGTGTATGACACTTACACATGTATAAGCCTAAAAAAGTTATTTGGAAAAGTCATAACCTATTTTGAGGGTTTAACAACACCTGGAGCCTATTTCGGTAAAAACCCTTTACTTTTAACTCTCTTTAATTGTGGTTAAGCTTTATTAACCCCTAAGGTTAAACATTGATTTTTAGGGAAAAAATTAACCCCAAGGATTAAGACTTATTAACCATAGTTCAAGGACAGTTAAAGGGGTATCCCCTTTTAACTCCCTTTAACTGTGGTTAAGATTCACTAACTCTTTGAGTTAAAGTATCTAATTTTGGGTTTTTTTAAAAAAATATTTAACCATAGGAGTCAAAATTTGATAACCATAGCTCAAGAGCAGTTAAAGGGCTTTGTGAGGTTATAAAATCTCTTAAGGGCATAATAATCATTTTACTAATGATCATAAAATAAAGTTTGTTAAGGGGACTGGAAAAACTATGAGTTAATTTGCAAATTTGTTATGTATAACAGTGCTTTTGCAATTAAGATAAACCTAGCAGCTGATATGCAAAAATCCAAAACAAATTATGAGTTCACTTGTCCAAGAGTCGGCCTAGCACTGCCCACTTATAATAGCTATTTTATTTTTATTTATTTTAAGCCTTTGGGGTGTTGCATTGTACGTTTTTTATGTTATTCTTTTTAGAAACGTGAAATAAGATTATAAAAGGATTTTTATTGCGACAATCTCCTCGATTGCAAGAAGATAAGGGTTTTTGGTTGGGTTTATATGGCCGATACAAAATCTGTCTTATTGCCCCCAAAAGAGGAGAGTGCATAAGAGGGAAAGTGTGGCTAGCACTCCCCTTAAAAAAAATGATGCAAAATAAAATGTCAAAAACTTTGTTCTCCCATTTAAGGTGTGAATAAATTTAATTTGATGGAACCATTCACAAATCACAACAGACCTCCAGTTGGCAAGAAAATGGCTTATTTCAAATCAAATAACAGATCTTTGTTTCGTCTCAAATCTTTGTTCTCTCAATTTTCTACTCTTCCTAGAGAGCATAGCCTCTTGAAATAATTCTCTCAATTTTCTACTCTTCCTAGAGAGCATAGCCCCTTGAAATAATTAAAGGGAAGTGATTTAACGCTCACGATCAAGAGCTCAATCCTTGGATTGAAAATTGAATGGTGTTAGCCATTAAGTGGGGCTCATTATTGAAAGAGTCAGTCTATATGTATTCCTAATAATACTTCCAAATATACTCTCTATTCCTAACCGTTTATAATCAACAACTAAGAACCAGGATTTCAGTTGGCTTATTTTGTCTTTTCTATTGCCACATCAGCTGGAATCTTAACCGTTTAATAATTGAGATAAACGGCTAGGATTTAGGAGTATACATAGGAGTACACTTTGGGAGTATCCCTAGACTAATTCTTATTTAAATATTTAAAGTATATGAGCCTTGAAGTCATTAAGGACTAGTTTTAGGTTTGCAAATGGAGATCCAAGTTACGTTCAACTATTTTTCAAATAAGAATTGTTCTTACTTATTTTTCCTTATTTTTGTTAATGGAAAGCTATCCTAACAAGACAAACAAAGGAGGATGATGAAAAGAAAATTGGTCAAAAGTCAACTGCATGCATATAGGTCATCTGGACGTAAAGGCCCACAGAATTATCAAAAGAAGAAAAAAACGTACGAAGAAAACTGGATCGATATCCGGTCGACATGGGCTAGAGAGACTTTGGAGCACAAAAATTCTTATTGGACAATTTATGTGTGTTTCTCTGACATCCCATGTTAGGGTAATTTAATGCGGGATCTCTAAACATGATATCAACCCGGCATTTGATTCTCTTTCCATGGAAATAAGTCAATTCTGCGGTAATTGATTCGATTTTAAATGCTTGTAATCAATTATATGTGAGAAAAACCTTGAAAATAGTCCGTCGGAATTCATTCATTACGAAGGACACACTACAAAAAAAAAATGGAATCGGTCGTGGGTGGGTAGGGTCACAGTAGTGGTGAGTGTGTGGGGGAGGTGGCTGGTGGTGGAGAGTATGTGTGTTGGGGATGGTTAGGGAGGGTTGCAGGGGCAATGGTACACTCTAGACCTTAATAATAATAATAATAAATTGTTTATGAGAATTAATTCCTTCTTTTGTTCTAGAAAATCTGTCATAAAATCAAAATAAGTCTTAAACTCGTTTTGGTCTCAGGTCCCCCCAAACGTGTTTGAGGAGTGCTAGTCCTAGTCTTAGCATTCAAATTTTTTCCAGTCTAACAATGATAGCAACATGTGGCATTGTTACTCCTTCAATTGATTAAAAAAAAATATTCAAACAGAAGTTCTCATCGTAAGACTTTGAAATTTTGAGTTTGGGGATAGCATTTCTCAACGTAATTTTATATTTATATATTCTTGAACTGAAAAAAGTTCCTGAAGAATGATGTCAAATGAATCCTTAGAACATCTCCAACAGTACTCCAAAACTCAAAATATGGAGTGCCGGCTCCAAAAGGGGTCTCCAACCGCGCTCCATATTTGGAGTTGATACTCCAAGTATCTACAGTAACCCTTCATATATAGAGGATGAGAGAAAAAATAGAGGATGAACTCTAAAAATACTATTCATCTCCTTACAATGCCCTTTGTGTCCTTTTTTGTCTTTCAATCTATTTTAAAATGTCAATTGTATCTTTTTAATTATTTTAATAATTATCATTTTATTTTGAAATTATATTTTTGTTTTTTTAATAATTGTTTAATTTTTAAATTAATTCATCAATAAAATATGCAAAAAAAAAACCTCTACGGTATCACCCCTTGAGGTCGCCACATGTCCCTTTTGACACCCCTTAACCGTGGTTAAGATTCACCCACCCATCCTTGGTTTTTTTTAAAAAAATATTAATTCTTTTTTTAAAATTAAAAAACTGTTTTTAATATTAAAAAAAAAACTCTAATAACAAACTTTAATTAAAAAAAAAACTCTAAAACAACTCATCTCTACCATTGGAAATTATCATAACAAATTAAAGCTTCAACGTGAATGACAATCCAAAGATTACATAGAAAATGACCTTTTAGGTCGATCATCCACTAAGTGGTGAATTATTGAGTTTGAAAGGAAAAAGGAGGAAGAAAACACATAAATTGTTTTTTTTTTAATAATAAAAGAGTAGTGTTTTGGCATCAGAGAAAACACTTCATAATGGGGCCCATCTGCTCCATATATATATATATATATGGAGGAGATGGCAAAATGGAGGATTTTAGAGTATTGCGTTGGAGATGCTCTTAGAAATTTGTGAATGATCATGACCTCCTACTTTGTCTAAGGAAAAGCTTCTCAGTCTAAGATTTTCCAAAATCACCGGCATGAGGGGCAAAAATCCCGAAGTATGAAATACCTTTTTTTTTTTATATATACTGAGGATTTTTTAAAGTGTCCTCAACGAGGATAGGATCACAGCCGGTTGCAATTGCATTCAAGCCAATGCAATTGCAAATGTGGCTGATGTTGATTGGAATTAAAAAAAATTAAATTTGAATTTCTCAATCATTTTCTCTCATCCAATCAACATCATCAGCCACATATGCAATTGCATTAGCATGAATGCAATTGCAATTGATTGTGATCCTATCTCTCCCCAACTTGTCGTGACATTTACGGAATATAAAAACACCAAGGATCAAATAACGGTAAAACTTAACCAAAAAAGTAATAATAATAACGGTAAAAAGGATAATAGACTCAGTTTTGAGTCTTTAAGGAGTGGTAGTTGAAAGGCCAACATCTTACTAACATACTAAGTTTAGATAAATGATGTCATGTACCCAAAAAACAGGAGGGGGTAACTGTGACTAGACTTGTATTCTACCCGCTTTTGGCTTGAAAATGTTGGAGCTCGGCTTGAGCTTCATTGGAGCTTGAGATCGGCTTCAACAAGGTTGATTTAAGCTTGAGTTTAGCTCGAACAAGCTTGATTGAGCTCGAACTTGATTCAAGTCGAGCCAAGTTCGAGTTGGCTTAAGTTTGATTCACGTGATTATTTTATATAATTTAAATAAAAATTATTACTATTACATTATAATACAATAAACTACAAAAATGATTAATATATTCATAAAAAAATTTTGAGGATAGTCATTCAGTCCCGAGAATACAAAGTTAGGGTGAAGATTTCTGTTTGTAACTTTCTAACTATTTTTTGTTAATATTATTTCTTAAACTTATTTATTATAAGTTATGAAATGGAAAGTTAAAAGTATGATCTTATATCATGTAAATAAATTATTAAATATTGTGAGTCAAGCCAAATCAACTATTGTCTGACTTGAGTTTATCAAATTTTAAATTAAAGTTTGGCTTGATCGGTTCAAACTTGAAATGCTAGCTTGAGCTTGGCTAGCTCGAAGGAGTGGAGCTAACGTCACTTACTGCAGCCTTTGGTGTGACAAAGACTTTGAGAAATAGGCAAACACCAAAGATGACTCTTTTGCCACATGATAAATATATTCCCATTTTTAGGACAAAATGACTCTTTTGCCACATGACAAATGGCCTTTGGGCACACCACCATACTTGTCATGTCTAAAATCAAGAACGGATTTGGTCTTTTGACCATACCAAAACCCAAAACCGTCTGTCCACTCACAAAGCCTCTTTAATTGTTTTTTTTTAAAGCTCTTGGTTAACAAGGTTTGACTTTTAGAGTTAATATCATTTTAGTATTTTTTTTTCTAAAAGTCAAGGTTAAATGTTTGAACCCTAAAGATATTTAATGAATCTTAACCACAGTTAAGAGGTGTTAAAAGGGACACTTGTTAACCTGTGGGACGAGGCCAAACAATTTTGGCCTCTTAGGAAGGCCACACCAAACCCCATTCCCTCTTTTTTGAAGAACTAACTATTAGAGATAGGTTTAGAGAATACTGAGTGGTGTAATAAAGTGGAATGAGATACACTATATCTCATCTCATATCTAGGTGTATCTGAATTTGAAATAGATAAGTATCAAATCTTAGATTTGATTAGTATTAGACTTGATTAAGATTAGATTTGATTATGATGTGATACTGCTTCTATCTTAAGACTTATGTAATCTCTTTATGATCCTTAAGGAGGAGCCATTGTAATCATCCAAGCTACTCAATAAAATCATTTTCTATTATGGTATCAGAGCGGGTCAATCCGACCTTATTTTGAAATTTTCTTTCTTTTAATCTTGTTTTTCTTTCAACCAACACTTTTTTTTTTCCTAAAGCTGTAGTCATCACCAATTCTAGTTGAAATCTCTCTATCATTAATACCTTCAAATTCTTTTTTTTTCTCATTTCTTCAAACGACTGGCCGACTTCTCTTTATGTACTATTAGGAGAGATCAAGACAGTTTGCTCTAGTGGACCACCGGTTCCGACAGACTCTAAGATAAGCAGGATGCGACAATGATGGATTTCACAGACTGACGGTGACCACCAATATGTACAATTGGATTTTCCGACAACTTTTCAACAAAGCTCAATGATATCCGGCTACTTTTTTGTTTGTAACAATTGCAGGATCTTCTTCAAAGGATCACGTAATTGCGGGATGGTATTAGAGATAGGTTTAGAGAATACTGAGTGGTGTAATAAAGTGGGATGAGATACACTATATCTCATCTCATATCTAGGTATATTTGAATTTGAAATAGATTAGTATCAAATCTTAGATTTGATTAGTATTAGATTTGATACTAATCTATTTCAAATTCAAATATACCTAGATATGAGATGAGATATAGTGTATCTCATCCCACTTTATTACACCACTCAATATTCTCTAAACCTATCTCTAATACTAACCCCATTCCCTAAACTCTAAACCTCATTCCCTAAAAACCTGTAACAAATGCAAACCTAAGTCTCTCTAAACAACCTACCGGGCTTATAGAGAGTAAGCGAGAAAAGTTTGGGAAAAGGAAAATCAAAGCATGCTTTGAATTTGAATAGAGACTGATAAGTGTCATACATCATGTGTTTTGGTTCTTCTTTATTCATTATTATTATTTGTATTTAATACTGTTATAAGCTTTATATCGGTAACTAAAAGCTGTTACCAGTCCTATTAGACGCTTCTATTCTACAAAGAAATTAAATAATATTCACTAGGCACCTTTTGATATTTTAAGAAGAGCTACTCTATGAAGAGCACGGTAGCATGATAGTTGTAACCACTTTGACTGTCAACTAAGAATGGCTGAAATTAAAACCATTTAAGTTGAAAGCTATGGTTCGAACATATACCTACTACAGGCCAAGTAGTTAGGAATATCCCATTTGTAAGCATGTCGGGGTGGGATCAAATATATGACTGAATTACATGATATTGTAATCCAGTAGGTCAAATAAATCATTTTTTATTCCTTTTTAAATTTTTTTTAAGCGAAAGCATTGATAGTCTGTCTTATTATATTGAAAATATGATAATGATTCAAACAGTGGGCTCCATGTAGGAGATCTAGAATGGGAATCAACTTAGGATCAGATGACTTTCACCAAATGATAGGTATAATCTCTAGACTAATCCCTTATTATTAGAGCATCTAGAAATCCTTGTTTTTTATGACATTTTTGTCAAAAACCATAGTAATTTATAAGAAATCTTTTATTAATAGCACATGAGAATATGTTTTCTAGATCGCTTCTACAAAATAGCGATTGACCTCTAATATTAAGCGATCGATTGCTATTTGATCGCTAATTTTCAATAATCGATCAATATTTTTTGCATGAGGTTTAATTTCTACTATAAATAACGATTTCAACTATTTATTTCACCTCCATTTTTAAAGAATCCATTTAATTGGATCTCTATAAACCACATTTATCATCTAAAACCAACATTATAAAATAAAACGATGTTAAAACTTTAAGGCTTGCAAATTTGAAATGAAAACCTTTGTTAAATGACTACTAAACTATCGTTAACTCCTTTGTCCAGCAACCCCTGTAAGACCTATTGCTCATGCAATTTGGGAAAAGAAATGAAGAAATTAAAGATAAGAGAGGATAAGAATACGGAAGGGAAGAGAAGAGAAATAATGAAACATACATGAGTTTGTTTCAGGGGTAAAATGGACATTTTCTAAATCACTTATTGTTCTAGTGACATGTAAAGGGGGTCTAGCGCCAAAAAAAATAAAGCTGAATATTCAATGGTTATCTACGTCTATGTGCAAAACCTTGAGGCTATTTACCCACTGCATCAGCATAGCTCCAACATTTTTAAGATGAGATTCCATTTCCAAGTCATTATTCCCAAATGCATCATATTCAGCATAAGAACTGCATACAAATTTAGGACCCATTTGGTATCACTCCTAATGAACAATTCTCTATTCCCCGGGAGTAGAACTCTCTATTCCTTGGAAATAGAAAATAGAGAATTGTTCATTAAGAGTGCTGCCAAACGTGCCCTTATTTTCCGGATTGGGGGGGGAAGGATATTCTGAAGTTCAGTTACATAAATATATAATAATCCAATTTGAGCTTACAATTTCTCCATATAAAGAGATTGTAGAACATGAACACAAATAGTTCCTAAACCAGCAAGAATTTGACACACCAATAAACATTCAAAATTCCAACATAGACCTTTATTTATTTTTCTAAATTGTATGTTAAAAATTCAAATGGCGAATAGTATAGTCTGTATCTTTGTACATTGAACTAAATAGAAGTGGACTTCTTTATTCAAGAAGGCCTTCTGAGGTTCTTGAAATCCATTGAATCAATACATTCAAAATCACCCCGGTAAAAATTCAACAATTTCAATAGCTCAGTTGTTTTCTGCTTAGTTTTCTCACCACAACCAACCTGTAAGAGCAACAAGAGCTTCTGAAAAGCACCCACTTGAAGAGCCTCAACTAGAACACCTCCCTCTTCTCTCTTTTCATTCTTGCATAGATTCCAAAGGAGGGAGACGGAAAACTCGGTAGACATATCCGATACTCGCAAAATCTTCTTAACTAAGACTGGAATGGTTAGAGCATGATGGTAGGCTTCTTCTCTCCCTTGGTCGCAACCGCAAATCTCGTCAAGAACACCTAACGCCTTCTCGCATATGCCTCGTTCGGAGTCCACGAGTATGTCTAGTAGCAATGAGACCAAGCCTTTCTGTACGAACTTTGATTTGATTTTCTCATTTGATGAAACCAAATAGAAAATAACCATCAGTGAATCTTTTGTAGAAGTAGGGCAAATGGGCTCTTTAATTAGCTTAATTAGTACTTCAACAACATCTTCAATCTCTGCCAAGGCATCTACATGTTGTTGATCCAAAGAAAGAAGCTGTTTCAGTGCTAAAGTTGCGGTGCGCATTCTCGAAAGATGTCCACATTTTGAAAACCAGACCATGCAATGTAAAGATGTCGGTGATCCAAGGTATGAGTGGCCTTGTGCATCAAGTGGGAACATCCATGTCAGTTCTGCTAAGATCTCCTCCAATATCTCGGCATGCTTCTCGCTCGACGCAGTTGCGAATGCATCAAATGCCGCCGATAGAACACGGCCTGTCCCATTAACTATGATACACCGCCTGTTACGCTCGCTTTCCTTTCCCCATATCTTGATCTTTGCCACCAATTTCCGGCACCCCATTTCATCCCCACTTCCGGTTGCCACAGTAATTTTTGACAGAATCTCTGAGACCTCAATTGGGGAGACTGGAATTCGCGGCGTAGGAATCCGTTCGATACCGTAAGAACGATTCTTGACGCACCAGTCCTGGATCATCTTCCTAATAGCATGATTTGGAATCTGATCAAAACTCCTTAATACCTGATTAGTGGCGGGGCACGTGTAATTCCCAGCTTCCATCCATGTCTCAATACTTTCTCGATCATATGTGATCCCGGATGATAATGTAACGGGATCTTTCATCAGGTCCAGCGATATGGGACATCGAAAATGATTCGGGATCATGATTTCCACGTTCGGATTGCCGTCCGGCTGCTGTAATTGCTTCTTTCCGGCACGGCGGTCGGCCTTTCGCCTTCTCCAAGTTGAAATCATTGGACAGAATGGGATACAGAATTAAACAGAAGGGATTGATTTTGTGTGTGGAGAATGGGATGGAATCAGATGGGTTATATATATATATATATATGGTCTAAGGTATAAAGGCCATACGCGGTTCAAAATGGAAATGGAAGGTTTATGAGTATCATTTGAATATTGACCGTTGAAAGCTTGAAAATTTAAACCCAAAACGTCATTGAGGAAACAGTTAAAGGAAGGCCTGATTAGATTAGATTGAGTTTTAAGTTTTTTTGGTATTCTTTAAGTTTGTTTGAAAGTTTGACATGCTGACCAAATGCCCGTCAACAGGGCGGTAGACTGACCTAATCCCACCAGGCCCCTTGGGTTTGCCATTTCCGACCCGCCCTACTTGGGTTGAGTTTTGGATCCACGGGTCGGTTGGGAATTTGCTTTGAACCAGGTGAAAACAGCAAACACCTCCCTGGTTTGCTCCAGTAGTAGGGTGTGTCCCCTTGGGGCGGAGGACTCGGGTTTGAGTCGAGACAGTGTGACATTTGCGTGGCCATTTGTACTAACCTAACCTAATTCGAGTTCGGATGGGCAACAGCGAGCGTTGTTGCCTCTTTATGTCTTACAAAGGAGGGCCCCATGTTCAATAGGGGTAAATTGGGGAAAAAAAAATAGACCCCATTTCTTGTAAGATACAAAGGGGCAACAGTGCAACAGCATGCGCTGTTGCCCATCCTAAGTCAACCTAATTCCATACCAAACGTACTCACCTAGATAAATGTTGCCGGAAAAAAAAATCAGAACTCGTAGATAAATATAGATAAATGATGTCTTATCGCAAAAAACAACCTCCTTCGTCAATCGTCAACCAGCAAGGTTTGAAATTTTAGTATTATCAGTGATTTCAGTCACCAACTCGAACCAAAATTTTGATATCTCAACAGGATTTCAGATTCCAACTTATTAATATTTTATTAATTATATATTTTTTATTAAATATATAAATGATAGAAATAATATTTTATTAAAATTTTATGTATGTATAATATTATTATTTTATTTTTAAAATAAATATATAAATTTCACAAACTTTTGATAAAAATATCGAAATATTTTTGGAATAATTTTTAATATATTGAAATTTTTTTTTTAAAAACAAATTTCCGAAATATCGCTGAAATCCTGAAAATTCAAATTTCGACCAAAATTTTCTGAAAGCCCGGGCGTATCGGTAGGGCTCGACGAAACCGAAATTTCATAAACCTTGCCAAGCAGTCGGTCAATCAAGTAATTGAGTGTGAAATGCAAAGAATGAAATATTATTTGTCCTGGACATCTCGAATCTCATTCAGCACATGCGCGTGCCACTACGGACCTTTAGATAAGACGCCAATCCACAATTTTGGTTTTGCTTTCTAATTCGTCTGGATTGAATTGGGTTTGTGTAAGGCATTCTTAGACCCAAGGGGAGTTATGATATTTGTAGAGACATTTATAAGGATTCTTGAAGAATTCAAACGAGTATGACACATTCACTTTGTGCAAGATAGCGATGATCAGGGGCGGAGCCACATGGGGCTGAAGCCCCCCCCCCCCCCCCGTGAAACTTTTTGAGTTTTTTTTTTTTTCTTTTTTGTGTCAATATAGGCAGCCTAGGAGGAAGAGCGAAGCCCGTGCCGGCGGGGGTTCTAAGGCCCCCCTAAAATCTAGAAAAAGGCTTAACTGACCCGCCGTTTCCATCATGTAGCAAATGGCCAGTCCTCAATAGTCCACGCTCCACTTTCTAACACTCACAAATTGTGGTTAAGATTATTCACCCCTAGAGTTCACAAGCCCTGATGGGCTAATCATTGCAAGGGGTGGAGCCAGGATTTCAATCTAGGGGGCTAACAATAAGGTAAAAAAAAAATTTGGGGCCAAAGTTTGTGGGACATTTCATCTCTTTGTCCGTTTGTAAAGAATATATTTTTGACTAGTGATTAGCGGCCCTATGGTCCACTACTTAACTTATCACCGTGTCCTTGTGTCCGTTTTAATAGTCCTTTAACCCTGTTTAAGCTTTGCTAAATTGAAGTTAAGATTTTTGTCATTTTTTTTCTTGAAAAATAAGGGCATGTGACTATGTAGTTAAATGTCGTATCCACGTCTCTTTTAACACATTTTTAACTATTGTTCTGTTTGTTTGCACGTAGATGGTTTAAAGACGTAAATCATTTACAAAGGAAAAGTTTTTACGGTGAATTTTACACTTAGTTTCTATTGTTTGGTTGCATTCTTAAAAATAAAGAGGAAATTTTTTTTATAAAGAAAATAAAATTTTAAAAATTAGAATTTAAATTAAAAATAAAATAAAATAAAAATTATGATTAAGGTTATTTTTATAATTTTTAAAGAGGTTGGTATTATAGGGGGAAAATGACTTACGAGTTTTTCCAATGTAAGTCATTTTCTAGAAAAGTGGTACCTTTTTTATAAATCATTTTACTTACGAAATATTTTACATACAAACAAACAAACATAATTAAAATTTTTCATGGAATTGATTTGTTTTCCCTTATTTTGCATCAAAACAAACGGAGCATATGATCAAGTTTAAGAAAATTAAGGTTAATATTTTATTTTTCACTTTTAAAAAATCAAGGTTAAATTATTTGATCTGAGTAGATCTAAACCACAGTTAATGGGTATTAAAAAGAGGGCATAGAGCAATGAGGACCGCACATTATTCTACTACAAATGTGGCATTAAGTTAAACATTTCCCTTTTGAAATAAAACCAACTAAAAAGGGTTTTCATATGTTCTTCAAAAAAATTATATGTCGAGGTGAACTCTTCTAGATTCTGCAAAAGAATCATTTACAAGGGCTCCACAAAAGATTCAAACTCACCTAAGGGCCATGTTGTATTAATTAAATACTAAGTTAAGTTTAAAATGTTAATATAGCTCAAAATATGTCAATTAATTTGTTTAGCTAATATCTGTTAATTTTAAATGAGTCAGTATGTAGGTACCCTCAAATATACTTCATAATCTTAACCGTTTATAACCAATCACTAAAGGTTAGGATTTGAGTTGGCTTATTTTATCTTTTCAAATGTCACATCAATTTTAATCCTAACCGTCTAATAACTAAGATAAATAATTAGGATTTGGGAGTATATTTGAGAGTACACATTAGGAGTATCTCTAAACTAATTCATTTTAAATAGGTTAGGCAAGAGAGTTTCCTTATTAAATTGTGAATGGGTTTGGCTTTGAACCGATTTTAAAAGATTGGGATCGGGTTATGGGCATATCTATGATGTCCAAAACCTAACCCCGAAACGGACCCGAACCCTCGTTGTCTTGCGCCTCTCTATACGGTGTTGTGTCTCTCTTGTTAACGCGCACTGCAGTAAATAACTGGACTCCCCCAGTCACGATCCTCACTTTCCCACACACATACACAAACAATGGACACCCACAAAGTCCCACTCGCATGTGTAGTGTTTGGTACGAGCTTCATTTCAGGAAGTTAGTACAGAGTACAAACATGTGATTCATGCTCAGCATTTTCTTGTACCAAACAAGGCTCAAGTGAAAACTGGGTTTTCACTAGCAGGGTAATCTAAATTTGGTAACCAAACACCTACAAAGATCATACTAAAGATGAAAAATGGGGGGAAATCCAGATAGAGTGGTCATTCATGGCAAGTCTCTTGCAACCCTACTTATGCAATGTATCACAAGAGTCCATTTGGCGTGTGCAAAATGGCACACAGATCCAGTGTGCCCCCCATTGATTTGGGAGCCACGTGTACAAATTATGGATATATCAGTAAAAACACAAAATAAAATTTTCATTCAAAACTTTTATTTTTACTAACATGCCATCTTTATTACTGGGAGCACACGGGATCCGTGTGCCATGTTGCACATGCCAAAGGGGCTCTGTATCACAATTCACAACTGGCCTAGGGAGTTGGTCTAGTGAGCCGGGCTCACTAAAGCCTCCACTGAGTCGGCCACATGAAAAATTGACATGTGTCATTAGTTTTCAAATCGAACCATCCAATCTTAAGACAAGTCACTTAAAAGACGGATAAAAAATAAATAAGCCCAATCAGATATTTCTAGTTCTAGATTACACCCTGGTTGGTCAACATACTAGGGTTCACTAAACCCAAACCAGACTATGTAATATATTAATTTTCCAACCTTCATTCAGACAGTCTACAAATCTTCGATCAAGCTATTAAGCTAAATTTTTTTTGTCATATGTCTAAGCAAGAAACCCACCTTAACCGATTGCTAGATTCGAAAACTTATTACCACATGTCCGTTTTTCATGTGGTCGCTCACTATAAGTCTAGTGAGCCCCTCCAATATTTTTCTTTTTTAAACTGCTTTGCAATTAGTTAAAATGGTTTAACAAAGTAAGCAGTGTTAGCCCGAGTCTCCAAATTCAAATATTTTTAGGAAAGTGATTGGAAACTCTCTATAGTACTTACAGTGAGCAAGCAGTGAAATTAAGACACCGGATTGGATTGAGGTACACCAATTTCAATACGCCCGTTTCACACCAAATCAAAGAGATGTAGTATGTACATCACACCTAGCCCAAGCCCTTATATGGCTTTGGTCTGTCTCTGTAGAAAGACCTGATTAAAAGAAACTCTTGCGGACTAGCCAAATAGTCAGTCCTTATTAAAAAAGCTCACAGATGGTCTCTTAGTATCAATCCCCTGAGAGACCGACATATATCCAACCCATGGGGATAAAATCCCAAAGATGAACCTTGAGTGTCAGCCTCCGAGAGGCTTACATATATCAAATCTGTGAGTACCAAATCATCACGGATGAATCTTGAGTGTCAGCCTCCGAGATGCTGACACATACCTAATCTGTGAGGAACAAAACCTCACGGATGAGCATTAAGTGCTAGTCTCCGAGAGGTTGAGACGTGTCTAGACCATGAGAAACCTCACGGATCCACCCTTGGTACCAACCTCAGAGAGGTTGACACGTGCCTGGATCGTAAGGCCAAAACCTCACGGATCCATCTTTGGTGTCAGCCTCCAAGAAACTGACACATGTCTGAACCGTGAGGCCAAAACCTCACGGATCAACCCTTGGTACAAGCCTCTAAGAGGCTGACACGTATCTAGACCGTGAGGCCAAAACCTCACTGATCCCCATTTGGTGTCAGTCTCTGAGAGGCTGACACATGTCTAGACTGTAAGGATATACCTCACAGATCCATCCTTAGTGTCAGCCTCCAAGAGGTTGACACATGTCTAGACCGTGAGGATAAACCTGACGAATCTATTCTGAGTGCAAGTGTCCGAGAGGCTGATATGTGTCTAGACCGTGAGGATGAACCTCACGGATCCATCCTAAGTGCCAGCCTCCTAGAGGTTGACACTTGTCCATGGTACTGACCCTTAAACCCTCCCTTTCACTTGGTTATGATAGTCAGTTACTGACTGTCATGCACGGGAAGATCTCAAAAAAAGATTTTCTTAATTTTGGGGATCACAAGATAGGGATCCTCTCTTTTGAATCTCATAATGGGGTGTCACATGGCACCCTAGAGTGGGGAAGGGATGAGGACTCTATCCTCTATCCTAGGAAATGATGTCATATGACATCCATTCATTAGGGAGCTAGAGGATATTCTCTCCCCTCCCTTTGAAAAAGATCAAGGGTTTTCTCCCTAAAAGGGGAAAACCCAGTAGAGAATACTCTAAAAATAGGCTCTATTTCTCTAGGAGTCTCCCAGATAAGGGAGACTGTGAGTTATTCTCCTATAAGAGGAGAGATTAAGTTTGACTTCCCCAAAATAGGAGAGTCAAAGGAGGGAGACCAAAGAGCCCCCCTTGAGAATACACAGAAGAAAAGAGAAAACTATTTTCTCCCTTAAAAGAATAGCAAATAAGAAGCAAGTTCTTAAAGAAGACTCTCCCGACATGAAAAATATCAGGTGAGTCTCTTAAAATGGTCTCCCCTCTTCTCTCTTCTTTTTCTAAATTTCAAGATCTCAAAGAGGAACCTTGTAATGCCTACATGGGGATTGGGAAACCCCTTCTGAATAAATAAAAATTTAAATTTATTCAGTCTTTGTTCTTCCGGTTCTTCTTCTTAATCAGAGGTATTTCCTCAAATTAGGAAGGTAATTAACAATCTGGATTCACCCAGATTGGAAGAATAATTCCCCGCATAAATAATAAACTCCACAAAACAATAGAGACAATTTGATCACGCATGAAAATGGGACGTTACACTTACTATCGAGAGCTAGCTAGGTCACTTGATTAATAATCCAATAGATCTAAGCATTAAGTAGGGCCCATCATTTGATTCATGTACACATTTGAGCTATTGGATTTTAAATTGGATGGAGCAAATCTCGATAGTATGTACTATCGAAGGGTTTTCAATCACTATCCATATTTTTAACTTCCTCTTTGAAATTTTTGCTTTCTAACTTGTTTAAAGGGTACTATGTCATGTGTCGCTACCACCTTGAAACTTTGAATATGTACTATCGAAGAGTTTTCAATAACTATCCCTATTTTTAACTTCCTTCTTTGAAATTTTTGCTGTCTAACTTATTTTTGCTTCTAACTTGTTTAAAGGGTACTATGTCATGTGTTGCTACCACCTTGAAACTTTGAAAGAAGTACGTGACTGAGGCTAGGATTTTTGTTTAAAAAAAGCTAAGTCATCCTACATTTAAAAAAATGGACCAGAGTTAGGGTTGTACCGAAACCAAGTTGATTTGTTGACTCGACTCAACTTGTTTGAGCCAAGCTCAAGTGGGCATTTCAACCTCAAACAAATCAAGCAAAACTTTTATTTAAGCTCGTGTTTAAGCAAATCGAGATTGAACCAAACCTTGATCGATTTGGCTTGAAGACCGGCTCATTTAGGGCCCGGTTTGGCATGAGTTCAGCTTAGCTCGAAATATTATATTACAATATTTTTTTTTATAATGTTGTTTATATTAATATGTAATTATATTTTAACATCCTTTATCATAACTCATAATACTTGTTAACTATGGTAAATAAGTTTAATAAGTTTAATAAGTTTAAGAGATACTAATGACAAAAAGAAGTTGAGAAATTAAAAGCAAAAACCCCCCACCATCCTAACTCTCTACTCTCTAGATTGAATGACTACTATCCAATCTTGTTGTTGTGTATAATGTATTAATTTTGTGTAGTTTCTTATATTATAATTTAATAATAAATAATTTTCTTTTAACCATGTGAAATTGGCTCCCAAAAACAAAAAGGCCTTGAGCCAATCCAAGCTTTACTCGGCTGAATCAAGTTTGAGCTCGGTCGGAGCTCAAGTTCGGTCAAGCTTGTCCGAGCTGAGCTCGAGCCTAAACATTCGTCAAGCACAAGCCAAGGTTGAGCTTGGCCAAGCCCGGCTCAAATATAGGTCTAATTGGAGGTCAGTGTCCAAGAGGAAGACCACGCTCGGCTCAAATATACAAATATAGGTCTAACTGGGGGTCACCCGTCCAAGGGAGTGGGTCATTGGTCAATATAATCCGGGTGGACCCGCGAGTCATAGCCGTTGAACCAATGGCCGTTGAACAAATGACACAAGTTAGACTTATAGATAAAGGGATCGGATTTGGTCTGGCCCTCGCCAGACCAAAACCGTCTGGCTCACTCACAGATGACAGAACCCATTAACTGCCCTTTTAACTCTGGTTTAAATTTTTTTAACTCTTGTGGTTAAACTTTTTTTAATATCTTTTTTAAAAAGCAAGGTTACATGGTTGAGGGTTAGTGAATCCTAACCACAGTGAAGAGGTGTTAAAAGAGACGTGTGGACCTATGGAATGAGGACAAGACGGTTTTGGTCTGGTGAGGACCAGACCAAATCCCATTCCATAGATAAATGATATGCCCACCCCAACCAGAGGGTTTGAATATTTCTCATAAATATCATAACCAGAAGGAAAACTCTTCTATTCTCTCTTCTCTACAACCAGAAGAAGCTGGACTTTTCTCTCGTACTAAATCAATGGGTTAAGACATCTCAATCATCCGGATCCATAGCTGTAATTGTTTTTTTTTTTTTAAGTTTGAGAAGAAAAGATTACCTGCCAGTTTCAATTTTGAACTCCAAAATGAACCGTTCAAATATGTTGAATCCCAAGTTAAAATGGAACTACTGAATTATTCAACATATTCATGGATCATGGATGATGCTTCCAACACTCAAACTCATAATTCATCTGAAAATTTCAGGTCCAGCCTGCCTGCGTAACTTCAGTTACAAGGAGAGATGATAATAGTCAACCTAGTGTACCACCGGATCAATGCTCATCACTAATCCGGTCACAGCCGAGAATATTTCCTCTTTGAGTAGCTTGGATATCTCTTATCTTGTATTTAGAAACATGTATATCTTGGCTACAATCATGCCAACTGATCCCATATCTAAGGGGTCTTGTTTATGTATATAACTTATAGACATTCTCTATATAATAAAGGTTTGACACCAACACACCTTCATGGTGGAAGTTGGGTTTCTCCATTCATCTCTTCTACGAGTTATTTACATCTTTTATGGTATCAGAGCAATAAGTCTAATGACTCAGATCTATAATGGCCTCCAACTTCTCATCACCCTCAAGTATCTCTCATCTCGTTTCAATCAAACTTGATCGATCGAACTATGTGTTGTGGCTTGCTCAATCGTTCCTCTTCTAAAGAGCAACAACTTAATTGGATTCAGATAATATCTCGATGGGAGTGCGAGTTTGATCCGGTTAGACACATAAGACATTTGAATTATCAAGCTCCATTGTATCTAAAAAGGATATTAGGATAAAACATTCCAAAAAAAAACTTAATTGGCCTTATCAATGGAACAAAGTCTTGCCCTTCACAATTTTAAAACGGAACTAATGGAAAACCGATGGCATCCGTGAATCCTCTCTATGATGAGTGGCAGAAGCAAGATCAAGTGTTGCTCAGTTGGATCAACGCCACCCTTACACCAAACGTGTTGTCCATTTTTGCCCGTCTTTCAACCGCTTGTGATGTAATGGTATGTCTGAAAAAACGTTTTGCTTCACAGTCTCGATCTTGGATTATGCAGTTAAAAAGTCAGCTTCAAACCACCAAATGAGGTAATTTGTCGATTTCTGATTATGTCGACAAAATGAACGCTATCTCTTGGCTCTTATTGGAAAACCTGTCGAGAAAGATGATCTTGTTACTCTTATGTCAAATGGTGTTGGACCAACATTTGAGGCAACCGTGAACTCTGTTCAAGCCCGTGATTCTCATATTTCCCTTGATGATCTTGTTGGATTACTCCTCAGCGCTAAAACGTGTCCATCACTACTGAACCCACGACCACTGCTTTTTATGTGCCCACATCCAAGTTCTCTAATTGTGGTCATGGTGGGTCCTCTATGCCTCGCCCCACTAATGGACGGTTCAACAATTTCGGGCCGTCTCATGCCTCTCGTGGACCATCACCGTCCCCAACAATGGGGCCTAGAAAGCACACCAGTCGGCCACCTTGTCAGATTTGTAGTCGTTCGGGCCATTCTGCTATTAGTTGTTATCATTGCATGGATCACTCCTTCGAAGGACACGTTCCGACTAAACAACTGGCTGCTATGGTTGTTTCATTCACTAATGGTCCCACCGATAGCCAGACTTGGTTTACCGATAGCGGAGCATCCACTCATGTCACTTCAAACCTTGCCAACCTCTCCATTCATGATGAGTACAATTAATAAAAACAAGGTTGTTGTGGGTAATGGTTCAGGTTTGCCCATTTCCCATATTGGTTCTACAACCCTACATAAGGCCTCTTCTGACTTTCAATTACAGAATGTGTTATATTGTCCAAATGTTCTGCTAACCTCCTTTCAGTTCATCAGTTTACCCGCGATAATAATTGTGTGTTTATCTTTTCCTCTATTGGTTTTTGTGTGAATGACTTCGCAACAGGGAAGATGTTTTTCCAAGGCAAGAGTGACAATGGGCTTTACCCTATTCAACTTCATCGTCGCATCATAAATACATCAAGTCCCCTGTTTGCCCTTATTGGCGAACGTGTGGCCTCTCCCGTTTGGTATCAACGTCTTGGTCATCCTGCTTTCCCGATTCTCCGTCACTTGGCAACTCAACATCATCTCCCTCTTCATGGCTCCCTCGCTGCTAGTGATTTTTGTGTGTCATGTCTATTAAGCATGAGTTCCCGCTTACCATTTAAGTTGTCTCCTTCACGAGCGTCCTCTCCATTGGAATTAATCCATTCAGATATTTGGACGTCTCCTTTAAATTCAATAAAAGGTTCCAAATATTTTCTTTTGTTTATGGATGATTATTCTAAATATACTTGGATTTTTCCCTTGCGATTCAAACGTGAGGCTTTTGAATACTTTGTCAAATTTAAAACTTTGCCTGAGAACTTGCTCTCCTCTACTATTAAATCCTTCCAATCCGATGGAGGGGGCGAATATCTTAGTAACAAATTTCAGACCTTTCTCTCTACTCATGGCATCACTCACCGCCAATCTTGTCCTCATACTCCGAAAAAAAATGGAGCCTCCGAACACAAGCTCTGTCACATTGTTGACACCGGCCTTACTCTCCTCGCTCAAGCTGGGATGGATCTTCCTTATTGGGTTGAAGCCTTCAATGCCTCTGTTTATTTAATTAATCGTCTCCTAACTAAGGGCCTTGACTATGCTTCCCCCTATGAACTCTTGTTTCATCGTGTTCCCAACTACTCAACCCTTCGTGTTTTTGGGGGCTCCTATTTTCCATATCTCCACCCATACAATAAGAATAAACTGGAGTTTCGTTCCAAACATTGTGTCTTCTTGGGATACTCTCTCCATCATCAAGGGTATAAGTGCCTCGATATGGACTCCGGTCGTGTCTTTCTCTCTCGCCATGTTGTTTTTAATGAGTCAGTGTTCCCGTTCAAGAACTCGCCCATATAGCCCATGGTCACTCCACAGATAGATTTGCTCTCCCCCGGCATGCCTATCCCCTCTCTCCATGTCCAGCCTTCCCCTACGCCCCCTTTGTTTCCCCCTTTACCTCAGCGCTCGCCTCCACCTTCGCCTCCTTTGTTGCCCCCTCTACCTCAGGCATCGCCTACACATTCGCCTCCACCATTGTCGTCCAATATGCCTACCTTCCCCTCACATTATCCCATGGTCACCCGCTCTCAAACCAGTCCGGAAACCCAATTCCAAATATGCCTTAGTGGCTCCTCTCAAATGTGAGCCAGTTGATGCACTTCAAAGGAATGGTACTTGGTCTCTTGTTCTTCCTAAGGATAGCATGAACATCTTGTCCAACAAATGGGTGTACAAAGTTAAGAAGAAATCGGATGGTTTGATCGAACGCTACAAAGCCCAGTTAGTTGCAAATGGTTTTCATCAGCAACAGGGTCTTGATTATAACGAAACTTTCAGGCCTGTTGTAAAATACACTACCATTCGGGTTGTTCTTGCTCTCGTCGTTCATAAGAAGTGGCTTGTTCGTCAACTTGATGTTCAAAACGCGTTTCTCCATGGTCACCTCTCTGAAGAGGTCTATATGCACCTAGGGGCTTTGAGGATCCAAACTTCCCTCATCATGTTTCTCGATACATAAGTTGCTTTATGGCTTAAAGCAGGCCCCTCATGCGTGGTTTCAACGGTTCTCCGACTATCTTGAAGAACTCAGTTTTGTTGGCTTTGAGGCGGATCACTCTCTATTTACCTATCATGACAACGATGTGTTTCTTCTTCTCCTGGTATACGTTGATGACATTCTTATCACAAGTAATAATCTAATCCACCTCACTACCCTCATTACCAAGTTGGGGTCCTTGTTTGCTATGAAGGATTTGGGTCGACTCCACTATTTTTTGGGTATGGAATCCTCCTTTGCTGGTGACTCCTTGTATCTCACTCAGACCAACTATGCCTTAAACTTGTTAAAGCGTCATCTCATGGAGGATGGCAAGCCGTATCCTTCCCCTGCTATAAGTGGTAAGAAACTGGATCCTTATGATGGTGAGCCCTTTCCGGATCCCACCGCCTATCGAAACTCAATCGGTGCTCTTCAATATCTGACCTTAACTCGCCCCGATCTCGCATTTGCTGTGAATAAGTCTGTCAATTTATGCATCAACCAACTACGGATCACTGGCTCGCTGTCAAACGCATTCTCCGCTATGTTAAAGGAACTCTAGATCACAGTCTCCAGTTTTAGCTTGGTTCTTTATGTCTTGAAGCCTTCTCGGATGCCGATTATGCCAGTAGTCCTTCTGATCACCGATCCACAGGTGGTTATTGTATCTATCTTGGTTGTAATTCCATTTCCTAGAGTGCCAAGAAACAATCCACCGTGTCTAGATCCAGCACTGAATCTGAATATCGTCAACTGCTTTCTCTCACTGCCGCCGAGATTTCATGGCTTCATCTCTTGCTCAAAGACTTGCATATTTTTCTCTCGACTACTCCGTTTATCTAGTGTGACAACATTAGTTCCATTGCGCTTGCCTCCAATCCTGTTTTTCACACTCAGACCAAGCATCTCGAGGTCGATTATCATTATATTCGCGAAAAAGTTATGCGTAACGAGCTTATCTTAACACCGTGGATCAAACAACAGATATATTCAGCAAAGGTCTCACCACGACTAGGTTTCAGATTTTGAAAGACAAGCTCATGGTTTGCCAATGACCCATCAGCTTACAGGGGTGTAATAGCCAACCTAGTGTAACCACCGGATCAATGCTCATCACTGATCCAGTCATAACCGAGAATCTCTCCTCTTTGAATAACTTGGATATCCCTTATCTTGTATTTAGAAACATGTATATCTTAGCAACAATCATGCCAACTGTTCCCGTATCTAAGAGATCTTGTTTCTATAAATAACTTATAGACATTCTCTGTATGATAAAAGCTCGACACCAACACACATTTACTGTGGAAGTTGGGTTGCTCCATTCATCTCTTCTTTGAGTTATTTAGATCTTTTAGATGACACATCTCATTCAATTGGTTCCACCCATAGTTACAAAATCCATGTATTATATGCATAAATACCCCTATTAGGGGAGGCTATGTTTAAAACGACTTACTTTTGTCGTATTACGTATTATAGGAGCATTGTCATATAACAAATTTAATACGCATGCTCTGTATTAAACATACACAATACATGTGTATGTGACGTGTTAAACACATTCCATACAAATACATATTCTATATTAATGGCTGTTATTACGTAATATCACAACTAATATTATTTTTTTTTGTGTACTTTTACCGTTTTTTCTCATATAACACTCAATACTTTCGGAACAGATCATTATTGTATTATACCCGTACCTGTACTTTGTAACTATGGCTCCACCTATACTTTCCGATGACCTGGTAAGTGCGTACTTGAAACCATCTTGAATACTTTCTATGGACAATAAGAGGGTCACAAAAGATATGGTTCAACCATTTAACTCTGCCAATTTTTGTCGTTTGACATCTCATAGGCGATATACCCAACCCATTGTCAGGAGGTTCTGCATGTATCAGTTGCATAGAGATCTTTCATGCACCAACAAAAGCAGAAAGCAAAATAGAACTCTCATCTGTAGATATATTATCTCCATGAGCTTAAATGGCAAGTACTTGCGCAGAAACAGTAGTAGTATACAATCAAGAAATCTTCGGTGGCTTCGCAAAAGAATGAGGAAATAACAGAAGCATTTCAAGAATATCATTTATACACCTTCCATGGTTTTGGCCTCCTCCACGAGCTATGCATACAAGTGGGAATGGAGGGGTTTCGTAGGAGTATACACATACTCAAGACACTGATCAGTAATGTGGAAATCGGTTAAAGTGTAATTACACAAACCTGCGGCCAAGAAACCTCCAAATCCCCAGGAAACCAACTAATTCAACATCATATGTAGTGTTCAACTGGAAGACACCTGCAAAATATATGAAAACTTGCTTTCGTCATTCGGAGCAGACATGTTTCTTGGCTGCAGATCATTAAGACGGCTCAATATGAATATTTCAGGTAGTAGGGGGGGCATGAATGCTAAATTGATTTGGATTCAAAGAACTTGGCAACTGCCTGATAGAGATTCTCTTCCTCGAAGGGCTTCGAAACATAACCATCCATTCCACATTTTAAGCACTCTTCGTACGTGGCATGAATCACGTCAGCCGTCATGGCTAGTATCGGCATGTGCCACTTACCCTTGGTTGTAGATCCTTCAAAGGTGGATTCTCCGTTCTTCATCTGCTCATTCGCCTTGCTCTCCATCAGCCCATTCGCCTTGCTCTCCATCAGCCGGATCCGACGGGTTGCCTCAAACCTGCAACGAGAAGAAGAAAAAAAATTTATCCTCCCTTTTCCAGAAACAAGCCTCTTACAGCAAGAAAATGTGTTCTGAAACTTGCAATGTGCACTTCTAGATTGAAAAGAATAAATATTAACAATAGTGTTTTAAGGAAAGCATTTCGTCCTAGATTCTCTTTCAAAGATTGGCCTTGGATTTTACTGTGTTTTCCCATTTCTCAACCTCTACCCAGTTCATAGATCAATTAGTTTAGAATACAGTATGAGGGCCCACAACATGAATGATGGTGTATCAATTCTTTTGTATGCCTATCATTGGATGCATAGAGCACCTCACTGTGGATTGTGGAGCAAAACCAAACACTCAAACCAACACGGTGGTGTAAACCACCCTGATTGCGCTTATTTGGATTATCAATAAAGGTATGTCAAAGTTCACAAAAAGTTCACTCAGCTGGTTAGGATTACTAAATATATGTGCTTTCTTTCTTGTAATTTGTAAACCATGATGAAATGCTATCGAATGGACAGTCTGGACACACAAGTGCTGCACCAATTGGCCTGCATTGCTATTGTCCACTAGAGGTCCCACCCCACCCCAATGTTTCCTAGTTCACCAAGATCACCTTATGTAGTATAGTGAAACATACAGAAAAAGATACTGTTACTACCGAAAAGAAAAGCCAAGAACATTTAAAGATAAGAATTTTCATCCCATGCGATGGGATGACATGGAGAGTTAGGACATAGAGGCTTGTCAGAGATAGATAAAGTGCTAAACCAGCACGTTAAAGATAATGGGTTTAGTATAATATACTCGATATGGATAACAAACGAATGGAAATGAACAAAGAATAGAATATGTCAAGGCTAAAACGAACAAATATTACAACTCCAAAGTGTACACAACAGGGGATGCCACCTCCATAAAAGAGGCCCCATAAAAGAGCACAACACAATCAATTAAATCCACCAAGTGTGCTTGTCTCTAACTGGTATACAGAATAGAGATGTGTTGGGTTAGCCGATACACACACAACAGGGGATGCCACCTCCATAAAAGAGGCCCAATAAAAGAGCACACATAATCAATTAAATCCACCAAGTGTGCTTGTCTCTAACTGGTATACAGAATAGAGATGTGTTGGGTTAGCCGATACACACAATTAAACTCAGTCTGAGGATAACAAAAATTGAGCAAACCTTCAACTTGACGAGCCTTTGTGATGCGGACATCCATGAGTCCAAGGAATTTCAAGTTTACCAAATGAGAAAAAAAAAAAAAAAGACCCCCATGTCCCTTTGGATTGATGACATGGGGCATTGAAGACCTCATATGCACACATAGAGCATTAGGAAGGCCCCACATTGGGAAGGTGTGAATATAGGATGAGTTAGCAGGTTCTATTTAGTTAGGAAAGGCCTAATGAGCTGAATTAGTATTTAGGAGGACTACTTTATTAGTTATGCTATTAGTTTGGGCTATTATAATCTTTTTATTATATTTTGGTTATTTTGGTCTTTTTACAATTAGGGTTTCACCTATTTAAAGCCCCATTTTGCTGTAAACTTTTAGTTAATGAATAAGAAACAAATAAAAGTCTACTTTTGAGTATTCTCCAGTGATTGAAAATTGGTGTGATGCCATGGGAGAGATTCCCTAAAGCTCTACGGTACGTTCTTCATATTTTTCTCTGTTCTTCTCCATCGTCTCTCTTTATTTTCTGCTTTCTTGGTGAAATCCTAACATCTCAAGCCCTAAAGTTCATTATCCATTGAAACTACCAAACCCTAACCCTACTACTGTTGCCGCCAGCCATTCCCCTTGCTGTCCAGACCTTTCCCCTTTGCCTACAGCCTATTCAGGCCACCTGTAACACCCCGGACTTTTCCGTACTTAATGAATAGCACTTTCGTAGTCAATTGACCTTTCACGTAGTCTAATTAATAAATAAGGGAGAAATTGAAAATTTTGAAACGCCGGAAATGTTCTTTTTCGAAAGACAAATCCAACGCAAGTTGAATCGTCAAAATCCGACGAACAAGTCAAAAGATATAGCCAAAAAAATTGGGCCCTGCAGAGCACCGATCGCTAGGGATCGATCGGTTCACAACCGATCGCTCGGTCATTATTAGCGATCGATTGGTCTACAACCGATCGATCAGTAGCTATCGACCGGTTAACTAATTTGTATGGGGAATTTTTCCAGAAATGGTGTTTTTGACTGATCGCTCGATCAAGAACACCGGTCGCTTGGTAGGCGACTGATCGATTGGTCTATCGCTTGGCCAACACTCCTTAGCCTTATAAGGCTTGCTTGAGCTTTTGGGTCCCCATACACCATCCTTAGAGCATTTTGAGAGAAAAGGGAAGAGAAACTAGGGTTCTAAAAACCTCTTCCTATTTAAGAGAAAGATCAAGGGTTGAGCATCCAAGGATCATCCCAAAAGCTTGGAACTCCTCAAGATCAAGCCTCAAGCTCGTGTGGAGCTCTTTTCCAAGCTAGGGCAGCATCTCCCACGGTATTTTCAAGGGTTTTCCTCTTTTGTCTCCAAGGTTAGTACACCCTACTAACTCCCTTAGCAATAACTTAAGGTTTTCTTGAAAAATGATGATATTAATCTTGTGTTCTTCTCTTTTCCTTTGAGATGCACTATTTTCCCTAAATATAAACAAGAAGGTAAATGGTGGGATGTATGAATGTATGATGGTGATTGAGGTGATTGGATGCCGTATGGATGTTGTGTGATGTGTGAAATGAAAAATGGTGGAAATGACATTCCATAAATAATGAACGTACCTCGATGATGTGATGAAAAATATGCACTAAAAAGAGTAAATGAAACGACTATGAAATGTGGTATGCTATATGTTTGATTAAATGCCTAAATGAGAAATTATCCAATCAATGAAGAATATGAAAGCATGAATATGTGTAGTTTTCCTCCAAACTCATAACCTTGATTAAATGTCATATAGATTATCTAATTAAGCACATGTTTATACTATGGATTGAATTGTTATACACTACTCTTCATGTCATATTGTCATCATCATATTACAAGTGCTACACACACCCACGCATACATGCATGAACCGGGTTTTCCAAGAGTATTTGAACATGATAAATTAAACCAGAAAACAAGCACACGTCAAGGAGGTTGGTAGTCCAAGTGAAGGGTACTAGCCTCTGGCTCACAAGTAAATGAAACAATTACATGTCAAGGAAGTTGGTAGCCCAAGTGAAGGATGGGTGCTAGCCTCTAGCTCACAAGTGAAGGAAATATCAAGGAGGTTGGTAGCCCAGGGATGTGCGGGTGCTAGCTTCTGGCTCACAAGTATACAAGTCAAGAAATGAAATCTCAAACAAGACAGACACGCATGCATGATTTTCACAAGCAAGACCGAGACATGAAAAAGGTTTCTGAACATGAGTTTTACCGGAGTTTTTCGCATTCATGCACGCATGTCAAGATATTTATATTGCTTCATGTTTAATACTATTTATCTTATGTTGCTAGTATTGCTTTAAATCGATATTTTTATCATGTTCACTGTTGTTGTGCTTTTGTTATTGCTATGGTTAGCTAGAGCTTGTACTCACTGAGTATTTCATGCTCAGCCGTACTTTTATGTCGGCAAGTACCAAGGATGTCATCGACTCTGAGCCTTGGGTCGAGGAAGAGTACGTAGAGGAGAGGGAGCCACCTATCCCGTTGTAGTCTCAGGAGGATAGGGATTTGAACGTGTGGCCATACCTCGACTACTGTTGAGAGGAGAGTGTTAGAGAGTTCCTATTTGTATTTTGATAGGTGGGCATGTCCACCTTTATTTTAATTATGTTTTGTACATAAACTTGGAATACTAAGATGGTTTATGAGAAAAGTAAAAGTTAGTTCACGCTTCCGAACTTATGTTTAGTTTCCGCACTCTAATTATTATTGTATTATATCATTGTTAGCCTTGTTCATTACAGGATGGTTTGGCAAGTATGTATAGTCACACCTAAGGTATCCTTTAACTCTTAGGGGGTATTTTGGGGCATGACACCACCAAACCTTGCTTCCCAGATCTACTGCAAGCAATCCCCATCCCCCCAGATCTGCCACACCTTATCCTACCTTCCTACAGGTTTTTATATTGGTGCTACAACCCTACATCATCTCCTTTGCTGCCACAGCCCCCTTTTCCCTTGTCCCATTGCTGTCGCAACCTTCCTGGAGCATCCTAGTGTGGCCACAACCACCCCTAGTGCTGCCGCACATCATACAACCCTTTTTTCTTTGCTGTCCTAGTTCCTCAACAATCCTACAGGCCTCCTACAACCTTTATTTTCATCCCACAACCCTCCTACAGCCTGTCCAACCCAATACAACCCCCCCCCCCCCCCCCCCTCTTCAACTGTTACAGCCCTAATACATTACCCTATTGTTGTTACAGATTTTCAGCAATTAAAAAAAAACCTAAAACATTACAATCCCAAACCCTAATTCAATTCCAAACCCTAGAAAAGGTTAGAAACCCAATATTGAATTAAGAGCTAATCCTCTAAGCTTGTGAAATCATAGAATTCCATTAACCCTCGCAGATATAACTGAGGGTCATTATTGCAGGTTTATGATATGGCCTTGAATCTTCCTAAAATCGCTTTCTTGAATTTTTTTCTCCATAATTATTTGTGATAAGATTGCTGATTTTATAATTTTCATTATAATTGTTAATTCAATCTTGATCTCAGCTCAGTAGATTTTAGGTCATTGCATTGTCATGCATCAACTTTGGTATCAGAGCTTAGGGAGTGAGTCTTGCATTCAAATTTCGGAGTCCATCATCATTGTTTGCATTGCATTTATTGTTAGGACACCCTTATGTTATTAGTTTGGGCTATTATAATCTTTTTATTATATTTTGGTTATTTTGGTCTTTTTACAATTAGGGTTTCACCTATTTAAAGCCCCATTTTGCTGTAAACTTCTAGTTAATGAATAAGAAACAAATAAAAGTCTACTTTTGGGTATTCTCCAGTGATTGAAAATTGATGTGATGCCATGGGAGTGATTCCCTAAAGCTCTACGGTACGTTCTTCATATTTTCCTCTCTTCTTCTCCATCCTTTCTCTTTATTTTCTGCATTCTTGGTGAAATCCTAACATCTCAAGCCCTAGAGTTCATTATCCATTGAAACTACCAAACCCTAACCCTATTACTGTTACCGCCAGCCATTCCCCTTGTTGTCCAGACCTTTCCCCTTTGCCTAGAGGCCCTCAATGAGCATCTAGCTAACATAGAAACCAAGATGGAGGAGCATAGTACCGCCCTCAATAATACCATCATCCGCTTAGGAGCAGTCGAGACCTTCCTTCATCATGACGATGCTAGTGTAAAAGATAAGGTAGAGGTGATCGAGATGTCGGCACGATGCGTGGTAGAGGGAGAGTTGGTCCACAACATCATGAAGTCTACCAGGACCAATATGATCCCGATGACCGAGTGTTGAAGACAGTGAGAGTTGAGGCCCCAAGCTTTGATGGCCGACCCGACCCAAAGACCTTTCTTGACTGGTTATCGAATATGGACCACTACTTTGAGTGGTATGAAACATCAGAGGGTCGACGAGTTAGGTTTGCTAAAATGAAATTAGTGGGTCAGGCTAAACTGTATTAGACCATTGTGGAGCACCAGATTGAGAGATCGGGTCAAGATCCCATTATTCAATAGGATGAGATGAAAGAGAAGCTTAAAGAAAAATATCTCCCTTTCTATTATCATCAAAGACTAATGGACCAATGGCAATCCCTTCGTCAAGGGAACATGTCAGTCACTAATTACATTGCAAAATTCAATGAGTACATGATGAGGTGCAATGTAAGAGAAGACCCCCTTGTGACCCTTTCTAGATTTAGAACGGACCTCCGTCCAAAGCTCCAAAAGGAGTTGATTCCCCACATTGTGGACACCCTTGAGCATGCGTACCAGATGGTGCAAGAGTTAGCGGTATTTGAAACCGCGAGTCATTAGGCGTTTTGACCCCCATGGATCCGAACCACGATCTACTTCTTCGGAGGTAAAACCCACTTTCGGGAACCAACCACCTAGGGGTCAGCCGAATACTCCTTTTAATTCTAGATTCGACAAAGGAAAATGAGCAGTTAGTGAGAACTCCAAGGGGAGTAGTCAGACCAAGTGCTTTAGATTTCATGGCTCCGGGCACTATGCATATCAGTGTCCCACGAAAGACTCTACAAAGAACCTGTTTCTCGAAGGGACAGACGAAGAGGGCAGGGAAAATGGGACGAAGAAATCCATGAGCCTGATATCGGAGCCAGTGATGAGGATTGTGAGAGCATTGAAAAGTGTCTCGCTAGTGTTAGGACAATCCCTTACCATCCTAGAGAGAGTGACACCACTCGAATGATGGTAGTGAGGTGTGCCCTAGCTCAACAAAAAGGGAATGATGACTAGCGTAGGAATTCCATCTTTTATACCTATGCCAAATGTAGTGATAAGAATTGCAAAATTATCGTCGATAGCGGAAGTTGTATGAATGTAATATCATCCAACACTATTTCTCGCTTAGGTCTATCACCAGTTGCCCACCCTATGCCATATCGGGTGGCATGGGTTAACAAGTCATCGATTCCGGTCTATACGAGTGGTTAGTCCTGCCTTTTGGGTTATCAAATGCCCCAAGTACTTTCACGAGGATCATGACACAGGTGTTAAGGCCGTTTATGGGCAAGTTCCTGGTTGTCTATTTTGATGACATCTTGATTTATAGCACTTCCAAGGAACAACACCTCAATCACTTAAGCCAAGTCTGTGAAACTCTCAGAAACGAGAAATTATTTGCAAATCTTAAGAAGTGTTCGTTCATGTCTAGTAAAGTCATCTTCTTAGAGTTTGTTGTGTCATCTAATGGGATGTCTACGGATCCCGAAAGAGTTAAAGCCATCGTTGAGTGGTCTGAGCCAAAGAATATCCATGAGGTTCGCAGCTTCCACGGGTTAGCCACATTCTATCAGCGTTTCATTCGTGGGTTCAGTGCCATCATGGCCCCTATCACTGACTGTATCAAAAATGGAGAATTTCAATGGACTAATGCCGCTACTAAGGCATTTAAGGAGATTAAGTCTAGGATAACTGAGGTTCCTGTCATGCACCTTCCTGACTTTTCTAAAGTCTTCGAAGTTGCGTGTAACGCATCTGGTGTTGGTATAGGTGGAGTGTTGAGCCAAGAGGGTCGTCTAATTGCATACTTTAGCGATGCAAAACAAAAATACTCCACTTATGACCGAGAGTTCTATGTGGTAGTTCATGCTTTAAGATATTGGAGACATTACTTACTACTGCAGGAATTCGTGTTGTTCTCTAACCATGAGGCTCTGCGATATCTCAATTCCCAAAAGAAGTTAAATCCACGACAAGCGAAGTGGGTTGAATTCCTTCAAGAGTACACTTTTGTACTGACACACAAGACAGGGGTCAAGAACAAACCAGCGGATGCACTTAGCCGCAAGGTGGCTTTGTTACACTCTATTAGTGTAGAGCTGACTGGATTTGAGCAATTAAGAGATGAGTATCCTAGATGCCCAGATTTCGGAGAATTGTGTACTTCACTCTTGAGCGACCAACTAGGAAGTGGCAACAGATTTGTTCTGCAGGATGGATTCTTGTTTAAAGGCACCCGACTCTGTATTCCCCGCACTTCCCTACGAGACTTTCTCGTTTGGGAGCTCCACGCTGGTGGGATAGCTGGCCACTTCGGCCGAGACAAAACCATTGCCATCGTGGAAGATAGATTCTATTGGCCAAGTCTCAAACGAGATGTCGCCAAGATCATAGGGCAATGCCACACTTGTCAACTGGCAAAACAAATGAGGCAAAATACAGGGTTGTATACCCCCTTGCCAGTGCCACATGCTCCTTGGCAAGACATCAGTATAGATTTCATGCTTGGGCTCCCAAGACTGTAAGGAAGCACGATTCCATCTATGTGGTAGTGGACCGATTTTCGAAAATGACCCATTTCATACCATGCTCCAAAACATCCTATTCCACCAAATCGCTAGATTATTCTTTGAGGAGGTTGTTCGGCTACATGGTTTGCCAAAGACCATAGTGTCTAATAGGGATGTAAAATTCATGAGTTATTTTTGGAAGACGCTTTGGCACATGATGGGTACTAAACTTCTGTGTTCATCTGCCTACCACCCACAAACAGATGGTCAAACTGAAGTTGTTAATAGAAGTTTGGGAAACTTGTTGCTATGTCTAGTTGGTGATCACATTACGGTGTGAGATCTAGTGTTTCCTATAGCTAAGTTTGCATATAATAATTCTATCAATAGGACCTTAGGCATGAGTCCATTTGAGGTAGTGCATGGTTATAAACCTAGGACACCCATAGATCTCATCCCCATGTCAGCTACACATAGGTCATCTGAGTCTGCAGACACATTTGCACATCATATTCATGAATTGCATGCTGAGATTAAGAAACGAATTACCATGAATAATAAGAAATATAAATTTGTTGCTGATTCACATCGTAATTGCAAGGAATACCAAGTAGGTGATTTTGTGATGATTCGGGTTAGGCCTGAGCAATTTCCCCAAGGGTTTACAAAAAATAACAAGCCCGCAGTGCCAACCCCTTCAGGGTATTGAAGCGTGTTGGTTCCAATGCATATATTCTAGACCTTCCACTGGACATAGGTATTAGTCCAATTTTCAATGTAGAGGATCTAGTACCTTTTCGAGGCCCAGTAGTCCCACCCCTGAATCCATTCTTTAACCATGATACTACACCTAACTAGTCCCTACCATTACTACCACCTCCTTCACTACTAGTGCCTCACAGAAAAGAAGAAATTGATCATATCTTAGATGAGCAAGTGGTTTCATGATTCATTGGGGATGAATCCTTTTCAGATGGGGAGAGTTGATGCGGACATTCACGAGTCCAAGGAATTTCAAGTTTACCAAAGGAGAAAGAAGAAAAAGAAGACCCCCATGTCCCTTTGGATTGATGACATGGAGCATTGAAGACCTCATATGCACACACAGAGCATTAGGAAGGCCCCACATTGGGAAGGTCTGCATATAGGATGAGTTAGCAGGTTCTATTTAGTTAGGAAAGGCCCAATGGGCTGAATTAATATTTAGGAGGACTATTTTATTAGTTACGTTATTAGTTTGGGCTATTATAGTCTTTTTATTATGTTTTGGTTATTTTGGTCTTTTTACAATTAGGGTTTCACCTATTTAAAGCCCTCTTTTGCTATAAACTTTTAGTTAATGAATAAGAAACAAAGAAAAGCCTACTTTTGGGTATTCTCTAGTGATTGGAAATTGGTGTGATGTCATGGGAGTGATTCCCTAAAGCTCTAAGGTACGTTCTTCAGATTTTCCTCTCTTCTTCTCCATCATTTCTCTTTATTTTCTGTTTTCTTGGTGAAATCCTAACATCTCAAGCCCTAGAGTTCATTATCCATTGAAACTACCAAACCCTAACCCTACTACTGTTGCCGCCAGCCATTCCCCTTGCTGTCCAGACCTTTCCCCTTTGCCTACAGCCTATTCAGGCCACCAAACCTTGCTGCCTAGATCTGCTGCAAGCAATCCCCGTCCCCCCCAGATCTGCCACACCTTATCCTACCTTCCTACAGGTTTTTATATTGGTGCTACAAGCCTACATCATCTCCTTTGCTGCCACAGCCCTCTTTTCCCTTGTCCTATTGCTGTCGCAGCCTACCTGCAGCATCCCAGTGTGGCCACAACCACTCCTAGTGCTGCCGCACATCATACAACTCTTTTCTTTGCTGTCCCAGTTCCCCAACAATCCTACAAGCCTCCTACAACCTGTATTTTCATCCCACAACCCTCCTACAGTCTGTCCAACCCAATACAACCATCCCCCTTCAACTGTTACAGCCCTAATACATTACCCTATTGCTGTTACAGATTTTCAGCAATTAAAAAAAAACCTAAAACATCACAATCCCAAACCCTAATTCAGTTCCAAACCCTAGAAAAGGTTAAAAACCCTACATTGAATTAAGAGCTAATCCCCTAAGCTTGTGAAATCATAGAATTCCATTAACCCTCGCAGATATAACTGAGGGTCATTATTGCAAGTTTGTGACATGGCCTTAAATCTTCCTAAAATCGCTTTCTTGAATTTTCTGGATAATTATTTGTGATAAGATTGGTGATTTTATAATTTTCATTATAATTGTTAATTCAATCTTGATCTCAGCTCAGTAGATTTTAGGTCATTGCATTGTCCTGCATCACTTTGCCACAATCAAACCTTGCTTCAGCGTGTCCGCTCAGCCAACGCAGTGGTGGGTTGTTATCGACTCAGCACTCAGCAGAGGCAGTGGGAATTCCAAACAGTCTAAGCAAAACTTAATGAATCAGCACTGAATGGGACTAATTCACCACTAGTGCACCATCATGTAAGTGTTGATATACTGGATTCATGTTTTAAAGGCTTAGCAAACAAATCAGCCTATCTTTGCTCAATCCCAATATAAAACAATCCCAATATAAAATCCATACTAATGTCTTTCCAAGGAGTTGTTGGAACGGGCAATGGGTTATAGAGACCTTGGTTTTAGTTTGGCATCTTTACATAAGCATGAACACATCCCACCTAGTTCTTGGCCAGAAATATTTTGGCTCTATCATAGCATGACTCTTGTCTCACCCAAAATGTCCTCTAAATTGACCATCATTCGTATATAGGATGACACTTTCCCGTAGCAAATAATCTAGTACACATGGCTATTTGACCTTGAAGGAAATCCTTCATGTAGCATTGTCAAAACTAAGCAACACAGGAACAAGTGTTGTACACATCTTCTAATTAATTCTTTGGTCCACTCAAACTTCTCTTTCTTCATTCAATTTGTCACAGGTGCAATAATAGTGCTGAAATTTCTAATGACGCACTATAGAATGTCACCAAGCCACGAAAATTGCATACTTCTCAAACCGTAGTTGGTGTGGGCCAACTTCTAATTGCTTTTAATCCATCCACTTGAATGCAACCTAGACTGACCACATAACCCATAAACAACGACAAATCAGTGATAAGCTGACACTTTTTCAGGTTAGCATTGAGTTACTTCCGGCATAAAACCTCTAGCGTTTCCCTTAGGTGCTGCAAATGAGCTTCTTCAGTTGGATTGTAAATCAAAATATCATGAAAATAAACCACTACAGAGTTTCGAATAAATGATTTCAAAACTTGATTAATCAGAGCATGAAAGTGTTGGGTGCCTTTGGTAAACCAAAGACCATCACCATCCATTCGTGTCATGGTTCAAAACATAGTTACCGAATGGTGTATCAGACAGGAAATTTTAGGATAGGTATCTAGGATCCACATGGGTACGCTAGAAAAAAAAAATTAAAATATGCTAAGAAACGCTTTGATACACAAAGAAAAACTTGGATACCTTGCATAAAACTCTTTTTATGCAAATATAATCTAAAAACAAACTAAATGAAGTCCCTCCAATATATTTATAACCATTCATATGAGAATCATGGATTCCATAAGTTAAAAAAGGTGAGTATGCTGATAAATAGGTATGAAAATACAAATCATACTCACGTAGCCAGTTATAGGCAGTACAATCTAAATATGAAAACCTTAAATTTAATGAAATGCATAAGAAAGTATTAGCTTTATAACCTTAAAGTAAATGACACATTATAGCAAGCTCTATACCACATTGAATTGCAGACAGACTTGAACACTGTGGGCTCAATAAATAAATAGTGGTACATGATAACTGTGCCAAACATGTTCACAATGTTGTGGCCAACTCATATAAATATGATATGTGGTCTAGTACATCTGTATGTCCGTTTGGTATTGGCTGACATCTGTAGCATACACTATCCCGACCAGGTGCAAACCTGTGAACTATGGAATCTGTCCATAACTTTAACTCAATGCTTAGAACTAAACATCATGTCAATAAAATCCAAATGAGTGGGATTGAGCATCATGACCATAATCATATGAAGACAAAAATGTACTCATATGGAGTTATGGACTCATATCCATATCCACTACCACGATAACCATAACCCTAATTTTTTTCAAAAATTAGGATTAGTAAATAGATCTTGTAGATCATCCATAGAATTGACCCATTTTATTTTTTCAACATTAGAATCAATGTATTTTTAGAAAAAAAATGAAGATTATATAGTTTTAAGATTTTTTTAAAAAAGGTGAGAAAAATTATTGATTTCTCTTAAAATGTTTTTTGATCATAGATCACCAATCTTGGGTTGATTACAACCTATTTACATTAAGTTAAACAACTAAAATGAAAAATAAAGTGAAAATTTAGCATTCCTTCGAAATATCAGGAAGACCTTTTAAATCTGAAATCAAACTCCTAGATCTTTGTTTTTTAACCTAAAATCGACAACAGAGTTATTGTCTTAGGTCTAGAATCAATCAATGAAGGAAAAATAGGCTCACAAGAAGTTCTATTGGGTTTTCCAATACCCAAAATAAGCCCCCATTCGGTTTTATAGTTTTTCCAACAATATCAGTTGATATTGAAAGGATTGTATTGACTAATATTGTTGCGTATTGTAATAGTACAAGACAATACTATCTATTTTCTATTAAAAAAAAGTAAAGGCTATGTATCGTGTACATCGAAGTGTATCAACGTATCCAACCGATACACTTTATATACTTGAAAAAATATAAGTATCTGTGCAAGTGTATCGGAAGTATCAAAAATCGATACACATCAATTTTTTGATCCATGATTTATATAGACCTTTTGTTTTAAAAGTACTCTTCCATTCATCACCTTCTCTAATATGTATTTGATGATAACCACTCTTGAGGTCTATCTTTGAAAATAATTGTGCACCATGTAACGTATTAAGCATATCATCTAACCTATATGGAAGCAATGCTTAACGGTTATCGTGTCTATTGCTCTTGCTCTGCTATCCACACACATTCTCTACATTCCATCTTTCTTTGAAGTCAAAAGAGTTGGTATTGCGCAAGGGCTCATGAATTATTGGCAAAAATTCGCGCATTTTTCGGTTCCCGAATTATTGGCAAATTTTCTGAATCCCGAATTATTCACTAGTTTCCCGAATTATTCCCGAATTTGACAAAAAAAAAACTGCTTATTTTGTATAGTTTTTAATCAAATTGTTCTTTATATTTTAATAATTATTAATTTATTTTTTTATTTTTCCCATTTTTTCCTGAGTTCTTCCCAAACTTTTTCGAACTTGACCCCTAACCGAATTATTCCCGAAACCCGACTTTGTCACTATGATTATAATAGTAAAGATGGTGTTGTGAGCAGTTTCTTCCAACTAAACCAGATTACCAGCATAACTAAAAATAAAAATTCCTCCAGGTAACTTAGTAACAATGCTCTAGAGAGAGGATTCTCACTACATATATATAACTAAACAAAAAAAATGACGGATCCTAAGTCATGTAACAATTTCTTGAACTTAAGGTAACAACTACTCGTAAACCATGCACAACTTAATTATTAATCACTGTTGAGAGACAATGGTGAAAAGATTAATCTGCAATATATAACAAGGGTAAAGAAAATTAAACTTTCCTGTGCAGTTCAATAATTGGGAGTTCTTAAGCAGGAAAAAAAAAAACATTTACAATCTATAGAACTATTCATACCCATCCATTTCTGGCATCTGAATGTCCATGAAGCAAGCATCAAAATTGTGTGGAAACGGAAGGAGGGAAAGTGCAGCTTTCCCACTCTCAGCACATGTCACATCAGCCCCAAACTTTTTGAGTGCACCCGCAGCAACTTTGCAGTTCACCTTATTGTCATCAACCACCAATATATTCTTCCCACGTAGTAGGCTGTGAAGGAAAGCGGATCCATTGAGCATTTGTTTACCTTGCTGCCTCTTGTTCCCCATCCCTAGCACCTGCTGGAGGCATGCTGCTATCATACTTGTTCTCAAAGGTTTCATGATCAGAGTATCGGCAAAACCTACAACCTTTGCTTTATCAGATTCTGCAGTACTTATAGAGGTCGCTAGAAGGATCATTTTAGGACATACAAGTGTGCGACCATTCTGTTTCCAGTCCATTAACGGTAAAGGAAATACACCATCTTCACCCAAAATCAAGGAATCCTTCTCAACCAAAATCAAATCTGTCTGTTTTCCAATTCTGCCATATAAAAGATGTAGTTCAATTCAGTAACATGATTCAAATTATGCTCACAAAATGTAAAGAAACTAGTTCCTGGAACAACAAACTCATTAAAAATGAACAAGAAAAGAAATGAGTAAAACAAATGTTTATGTGAGATTGGACTCTTTGCAAGACATTGTCCAATCAGAGTGGGGCATTTGAAAGAAGAGGAACATGAGTGTCTTCGACAGTACCTCGATGTCTTTTGAGAGCATTTGTAATGACATTTTCTCCTCTCATGTTGAGCAGATTTTGGTCAGGGATGATGATGATACCTATAGATCGGCTCCTTTCTTTTTTCTTAACTAATCCACGCATCCAATTGGGTGATGGTTTGTAGATTTATATTTTTTCTTTGTTGATGGCTCTTTTTTCTTTCCGATTCATCTATCACTGAATGCTGCTTTGTGCCTTCTTTAATTATTAATCTATTTTTATTTACTGATAAAAAATAAATAAATGGTACATTAACAAAATGGGAAAAAAGTCATAGTTTGGGAATAAGCACGGGTAATTTTGATCATTTGGATGAGACCATGTCCCTTTCTGAAAACCACAAGTACATGCATAGGAATGGACGTTATAAATGTGTGCATCTTTCAATAAATCAGCTAATTGGTTTGGTCATGATTTTAAAGTTTTATGTATTGTATGAAATTTCAACCGATGTATCCCAAGTCCCTACGGGAAAACAAATCTCACCATAAAATATAAATTATTTTTTGCAACATATTCCAGGACTATTTTTGTAATTTTCTAGAATTGCAAAATATAGGTGAAATTTGACAGCTGTAAAATATTTCGTCTCTTTGCAGTGGTTCGAGGTTTCGATTAAATTATACCAACAGCTGGAAGGAATTTCATAAATCACCCCAAATTTCAATTTCTCTACAAAAATCACTATAAGTTCAATAATCACCCAAACCTCTATATACTTATAATTAAAAAAACTAAAATAAAATTATATAATTCAGATTTAATTAAGATGCCTACTAAGAATATATATATGCACTCCAACATGATATGTAGTCATATCAGCAATTCTGTGATTTTCAAAAATTAAAATTTTATTCAAGTCATAGTTTGAGAAAAAGTTTAAATAAATTTCAAAGAACTAAAAATTACAACTACACTAGTAGACCTCGTGGAATTGTAAATATATTAACATGTCATTTATTCAACCTTTTTTATCTTTTTGATAACGGAGGGTGTCCCAAAGCCTTCGAGCCAAGGACTATCGGGTATCCGCAGTCCGCACCAACCCACTCGAAATTTTCCCTACAGATACTAGGGAAAGTCGAGGAGTAGGAGTTGAACACACAACCACAGGGACCAAACACGGGACTCTAGCCAACTGCAGCAACCCCTACTATATAATATTTTAAAATTTCAAATTAACTTGAGGCGTTAAATAAAAAAGTAAGGAAATAAACTTAACATTACGTTGATATGAGTGACCCCATGCAGTATTTGACTATTAATTATTGTAGAGCTGAGTTCAAGGTCTTTAATAACGATTTTGACTTACGTAATGGTCCAGCTGAAATTGTTCTGTCACGGTCATTACTGTTTGATATCACAATGACAAGCTCTTTAATTTCTCTTTTTTTTTTTTAAGATAAAGAATATTAAAAATATAAAACCTTGAAAAATGAATAAATTTGATAAACAAATAAGATTCAAT
The DNA here is from genome assembly GCA_015143295.1 of Tetracentron sinense. Lineage (NCBI taxonomy): Eukaryota > Viridiplantae > Streptophyta > Magnoliopsida > Trochodendrales > Trochodendraceae > Tetracentron > Tetracentron sinense. The sequence continues at coordinate 22,546,447 of CM026573.1, forward strand.
GATTAAATACATGATAAAAGATAAGTATGAAAATTATCAAGGTAAACAACTAACACAAATACAGAACACTTGATTCACGTCAGTACATGAAATGTTCATAATGAGAACTATACAAAAGCACGACCAACTGAACAAAAGCAGCAAAGTTAAGCAATGAACCTAAAGCCACATAGATATATGAGCTGACTCATAGGAGAAGAATATATAGTGTATATAAATATGGTTATTTTAAAACTATAATAGGGTTTTTAAGCTAAGAAAGCCTAAACTTACATTTAAATTTGTCTAGCATACATGGAAAGTTGTTTTCATGTACTAATATATGCAAAAAAAAGCAGAAAAAAAGTATAAAATATAACAATGTTTGACCCTAAATTAGATCTTTTATATATAAACCTACACTTAACTTTATCTAAAAAAACAAAAAAATTTGATTTTGATACATTAGTACAAGCATTTAATTTAAATGAAAATAAAGAAAAACAAAATTTAAAAAGCAGAAAATGTATAAAATTAATTTTTTATCCAAAAAACTGAGATTAAATGCTAAAAATACAAGACATCAAAACTTGAATAGATGCATGAAACATAAAAAATTGTAATTAGTATCAACTATGAGGTAAAAATAGTGAAGCATGTGTTTTTTTGTCAAAAAAAAAAAAGGAAACAAAGTGAGCAAAATCAATATAGATTCTTGGATTTTGAATGAAATTCATAAATCTATGTTTCTGTCTACTTAAGATTCACTAAATAACATGATTGGGACAAAAAAAGGGTAAACTTAACCGAATAGAAAAGTCACAAAATGAAAATGAGTCTCTAGGTTTAGGTATAGAAGGAGAAAGAAGAGATCAAAAGATGAGAAAAAATGAGTTGGATAGGGTTTTAAAAACCCTTATAAACATAAAAATCGTCAGCCGTAACTTAATTTTGGTTGAGTTTATTCACTTATATTATATGACTGTTGGATGTCAAGTAAAATATTACTCTAATTGGCTGTGAGAGTATCATATATGCCCATCAAAGTAGTTTTTCCCCGATATTTGTAATGCTTATTTTACATGATTGTTTACGGTAGCATCAATCATATTCCTCACTCAGCATTTCCTAAAATATCACTGCATATCTCCATACGTTTTCACAAAATTTCTCCAACTTTACTCAAAAGGATGCAAAATATTATGCCAAACTAACCAGCATAATTTCTCATTCCCAGTAGTTCGAAATCTCACCCGAGAGAGAAACTTAGACCCTTGGGTTGGGTTCTACCCAAGATCACATTGGAAAGGAAAGCATAGCAATTGGTCGATAAAGTGGAGTGTATTCCATATCATCAAATTGAAAAAATTCAAATCTCCCCACATAAAAAGACTTGACAGCCAGAAGTCAAAACTGAAAGGAAAGCTTACCCAGATCTGAGAGAACCATTTTTTCCGGATACTACACCAAGCGCTATCTTGATACTATGTGCATCTTCTACCAGGATTCCAAGTCTCTGCAGATGGTATCTTGTTACAGCAGCTCTAACTGGTTTTCCATCAACTACAATAGCTTTCAACCCTTTGAAATCTGTAGGCAGAGGCTCAGAAAGAGGTCTTTTCAGATCATTCAATGCATTTTGGTCACATCTTTTTAAGACAGCAGTGAATGTAAACGTGCTTCCAATTTGAGGCCGGCTTATGAAGTTTATCTGCCCATCCATCCGCTCGACCAGGCACTTACTGATGCTCAAGCCAATACCAGTTCCTCCGTAATTCCTGGAGGTTGAACTGTCTGCCTGCATAAAGGGCGTGAAAACCTGATCTTGGACATGTAGAGGGATCCCAATCCCTGTATCCTCCACGCATACCATCAGAGACACATTCTCAGATGCTTCATCAGTGGTCATCCCATTGTCACCAGACTGGAATTCCTCATCAGCAACTAGACGCTTAAAAGATTCCCAACTATTCCGGTCATCAGCTGCTTCACAGCCGCTTAAGCTATTGAACTGACTGCCACCTGATACAACTTCCATTTCCTCTGATTCCTTCAAGTATGCTTCTGCTTTTGCATCCATTACGGCTTTTGTATGTTCAACTACATGAACTTGGACAAGTATATGTCCTCGCTCAGTAAACTGTCAAAGACGAAAATTAAAAACATGTAAGTTGGATTAAATATAGTAATAGGCTGATGTACTAGTACAGGTACATTAATGGCTTTAATTATGGATAGGTTTCAAAATTGAAGCCAAAGTAACGAGTCGAAAAAAATATTGGGTCCAAATACATGAAGTTCCACCAATGCAGTAGTTCATCAACCCATGCAAGAAAAATATTAGTAATCAGATATATTTGCTAGCGATCAAGCTTGGATGGACTACTTACTTTAACAGAATTGCCCACAAGATTCGTAATAATCTGTTGGAATCTCCCTGGATCACCGATAAGAACTTCGGGAACTTTATCAGATACAAAAACGGCCAGCTTCACTTCCCCCAATTGATTGTGTAGTATCATGTCGGAAAGTTGGAGAATACAAAAATGCATCATGAAGAAGGCCATAAGCCATGGATACCCAAAAAGACAGTAAAAAAAGTTCCACCACGTGAAGGAAACATGTCAATCCCATAAAAAGAAAAACTAAATAAGTAATGAAACGTGCAGACACAACATGCAGTTTTGAGGGGCCGACTGATTAAAGAATGGTGCAATAATTAATATGCTCTTATTGCTGCTGAATTGGGCTTACCTCAATACCCTTGTGCCTAGATTTCTCAGAAAATAAAGAGAGGACATCATCTAGTATGGATCGAAGGTTGAAGGGGACTGCCTTTAACTCTAACTTGCCAGCTTCAATTTTTGCCCGGTCAAGCACTTCATTTATTAATGTTATCAGTGCCTTCCCACAGGCTTGAGCAGTTTGAGCATAATCACTTTGGGTTGAATTTAGATCTGTATCTAGAAGCAGACCTAGCATACCTAATAAAAGAACAATAGTGGTCACCTTACGATTTTGTGAGAAACAGTACACCACACACATATATATATATATATGCATATCTCTGTGTGTGTGTTAAAACAAGGTAAAATAAGGATCTTTGGCATACCAAGGACACCATTCATGGGCGTTCTGATCTCATGAGAAACAGTAGCTAGGAACTGGCATTAAAAATAAGACTCATATTAATAAGTGGTTGCCATGGACAGAGATAAAAACACTATTTGAAATGGTTTTGGTATTGGGACCTGAGATTTGGCAACATCGGCAGCTTCTGCTCTGACTTTCAATTCCTGCATTTCATGAAAGTCATCCTCAACTTTAACAATGCGTATCCCCGCACCATATAAGATATATCCTACTAATAAACCGATCACAAAGAACAAGAATGCTGTGGTGAGTGCTGTCCATGAAGTGGGGGGCTTCTGATGATATCTGCTCAAGATCCCAAATTGTTAGTATATGCATGACATAAACCTTCGTACTTTGAAGCATAACCTTTGAAATAAGGATTGACGACTGGATGCACTTACCTACATCTCATTAGGTGCTTTCGGAACGGATCTCCAAAATCAAGCATGCTGACATGCAAAAGAGACATGTCACCATATGGATATTGGGGTCCATACATGATCAAGGGTTCAGAAGATTTAGTGACATCATATACATTCACTACAATCGCCTGCTTCCCAGCAAGTTGCCCAAGCAAATTCTCTACCAGGGACTCAACATCAAAGGCTCCACCAAGATATCTGCTTTCAATCGGTGTATCAGTTTACCCAAAAATGAAGCTTGAACATTTAAATGAACAATTATATGAAACAGAAGTGTTGACCAAAGGATAAAATAATAATAATAATAATCATCATCATCATCAGCATAGTAGTAATATTATCATTACTAATGAATACTTCAACTTTTTACTCATTTTCATTGGTACTTTATACTATAAGGCAAACCTCAGGAAAAAATATAGACCCAACTAGAAGGAGGTTAGTCTTTAGCATGCATTGGACACTGTAGTGCATTTCAGGGTGGGAATAAAACGCAAATCAGCCCTTCTTGCATGTAATCTTCAGGGAACCATCGTCACAGGATATGGACGTGGTTGCTTAACTTCAGAAATTATATGAAAAAAGTAACTAAGAATGTTGCAATTCAATTAACGAAGTCTAGGCAAAAATTGCAAGCAACAAAATGGTTTAAATGTTTTGAAGTAATTGGAAAACAAGATTTTAGAGGACCCCAGGTTCGAGACTGCTTAAAAGCAATTATTTGTTATGGTAGTTAGTACACACTATATGCATGTTATCATCTGATAATAGCCTTTTCATGAGTAATGAGATAAATGTACTTTAACAATGTAAAAAAATTATCACAGGTTACCACATTAATTACAAATATATTTGTAGTGATTTGCATGCTATACTATCACTAAAGTTATCTACAACCATATAACTGTGCAGTACTCTTTAAAGTTTAAATTGACCCAGGTCTATGATGAGAGTTAATTTATTCTACATTACAAACATCCCATCAGCATACATAATAGCAACAAATCATCACTTTCAGGAAATAATTTGGGTAATAAAGTGTGATGAGATACAACTTATCTCATCACAGAATTGATGACAGAAATGAAGATCAGATTATGTTAGGATTATGACTGGATTTGATTAGGATTATCTAGAGAAAATTACAATTGATTTACATTCTATACTAAGACTCTTACATATAAACCCTTGAATGGGTCATTTGTAATTATAGTATTATTATTGCAACACACTGTTTTCCATTAGTTTCTTAATTCTATTACCACATTTTATGATTTATATGTTCATGAATAACGAGAAATATAGTACGAAAGAGAGGATTCATAAGAGGCGAGGAAATGATCCAATCCCCAGTCCCCCCCCCCCCAAAACAATAATAAATAAAAACCGAAAAGGGAGTCAAGAGTCACAAAATGACCATCTGACTCCTACTAGAGAGATAATGGTTATGGAGGACAACAATAAAGTATGATGAAGTACATCCTATCTCATCACCAGATAGATTGGATTTGAATTCAAATGAATATTCATTTACAATTTGATTAGGTATGATAGGATTAGATTGATTTACTTTTCATAAAGTCTCTCGTTAACTCTAATAAACCCTGTTTAGGGATAAATCAACCAAGTACTCAATAAACTCTATAATTACACGTTATTATTGTGCTCCATAATATCTTTAATAACTTCATCTATATGAAAAAATCAGAGTGTTTTTTTTTTTGATCGGTAAAGCAATTCAATATATAAAAAACAAGAAAGGATTACACGAAAAGCGACACGGCAAGAGTTTACAAGCATATAAACTCAACAAACCGATGAGGAGCAAACAAGATCCTAACTCCCTAGAATACCCTGAATTTCCTCCCCAATACAATGGATCCCTGCCTACTCCACAATGCCCAACCTGATGTGCTCACAGAGACGTGGAGTGGCGGAAGAAACATTCTCCAAAACCCTAAGGTTTCTCTCTTTCCACAACCACCAAGAAATATCCCCAGGGAGTTTTTACACAGTACAATGAAAAAGTGAGTTTTTACACCCGAGAACTTTAGAAAAGGCACCGACTTATTAAAAACCCACCCCATGGATGAGCAGATCTTAGGCATGGAAGACTTGGAGTAAATGTTGTTCTTTCTCACTCTAGATGCCCCAGCAAACCGTATAAGGCAATATATCGCAGAGACGGTTATCCCTCCTACTGAAACACCTTTTGGCCATTTGAGAAAGATATCACCCACCTCCTTGGTATATTAGAGCACTGAAAGGGTGTCAGTGCTCTAATGTACCATCATTAGTCATTACTCCCCACCCATTTTAAAATTAATGAGGTAATCAGGCTATTTATAACGAGTTGAGAATTGTATTCGGTTCTTAATCAATTTTGTCATAAGTTCACTACTTAGATTTGATACCATATTAGAGCAGAACATTACAAAGACACCTCCTTTCCGTTATATACTAATATTTACACCAATTGGAAAAACATCGCTGAATGTAGAAACAGTTTTTTTGGCCAAGGGGAGTGCTAGGCCGACTCGCCATGGCACAAACTCATTCCACTTTAGGGGAGATTCCAAGTGGGGCCCACACAAAATCTGATATTTTCACCTGGAGTCTTTTTTAAGTGGGGCAAGCCTGTGCCTTGGCGAGTCCGAATAGTTCTCCCATTTTGGCCAATCAATCTGATGGCAACAAACAGTGCAGTGTATTTTCACTTGGACATTAGGATTTCATATTTTCTTCATTTGGGATGCAACAGAAAGGCACTGAAAAGTAGCTGTTTCAGAGACATTTAGTCACATGATGTTGGTAAAGCCAAGACTTTTGAAAGACAATACATCTCAATGGCTATAATAGGTCAGACCAAGGGCACACATGTCATGTACAAATGATAAACCGAACTTGTTCAGATTAAAAGCTTGTAAAGAATTTCAGTAAAAATCAAAATGCTCATATGAGAGAATTTAAACCTCAAGTGAGCCTAACCAGCTCAATAAGGTGGTGCAACATTTTTAGCTCCCACTTTATGAAATAACCCCGGAGCAACAAAGAAAGTAATATGTTCAAGGAGAGTGGAGCTGTATTCACTTCCTTGCAGATGATTGATACAAATACAGAAGTAGACTGCTAGTCATGAAAATAAAAATTGTCGAAACCGATACGAAATGGACAATACGTATAGGTATCAGTAGTCTACTGTACGATATTTATACTGATACGAAACGGGCGATACGTATCGTTAATTAGTTATTTATCTTTTAATTCATTGTGTAATTGTAATTGTGGTTGCTACTTTATTTTTGTGTTGCTTTCCACGACTTTATATTTATTTCTTACAACTCATTTGTGTTTTTAAAATTTAATTTAATTTTTTCTATTTTTTTCTTACAAAAAAAAATTGTATATGTATCATCCGAAACCGATACGTATAGGTTTAGGTTGCGACCGATACATCTCCCGAAACAGTATTTTTTATCCTTGCTGCTAGTTCTACTCTCCCACCTACTAAACTGAGGACTTCATGTGATTAAGAATTATTTAATGGAAGTCTTCTTTCAACCCAAGTGGGGTCAGGTAACAAATTATTAGTTTTAATGGGAGTAGCCAGAATGTAGTAATCCATTTTTAATACTAAAAGAGTCACTGGACTTTTCTGCACAATTTCCATAATAATCCTAGGAAAGTGAAACAGCTGAACCTTTTCAGGCAACCACACTGCCACATTAAATTGTAAGATTGAACTCCCAGCAGTATAAGAGGCAAGTTCTAGCAATTTACACAAGTGCATGAACACATGATAAGAAAAACTGTTGAAGTTGATCATCAAATTTTGATATTTGTACCGTGCTTTTTGCTCAGATTACTGCCTCTAGGCAAGTAGTTTTTGTAAGCCAGAACTACATGAAAAACAAAATAGTAAACCATTGAGGAAGTACAAATGACGATACGCTTCACGGTTCAAATTTCAAAAATCATCTCAAACAACCCTCTAGTAGCTATAAAGTTCAAAGTTAATCTCATCCCAATTGCTCCCCCTGTTATGTTAGGTTTGCCTTCTGGTTGACCCATTAAATTTATTCTATTTCCAGAAAGATCTAACATAATATACATATATATATATATATATATATATATTTGTGTGTGAAAAAAACATGACAAAGTAAATATGAAATGTGTAGATAAGCATTGGGGCTCACCCTGCAGTTGCTTCAATGCGTTCTTCCACCGTTGCATCCAGAGGGAGATTGAATCGGTAAACAGGGAAGGTCAAAATGACACCCAGGTGATGAGACTCCAGCAGACTAAAGGGGCTTGTAAGAACAGCTTTCCCAGTAGCCCTAGCCCTCAAAATGTTTTCTCGGTCCTCCTGTATCAGGTAGAAGGGAATAAGAAAGTCAGCCAAACAACCAGATAGCTTGAAAAATGAGAACAAAAGAGTTCAATCAAGATAAACAAATTGAAGACTCAAAAAAAAAAAATCTACCTCCCCAGACATCATATCAAGGGATTCAATATAGGAAACAGTCTCCTGTGAGAATATCACTGGCGCATACTCATCTCGACCAGGCGAAGGCTCCCTCTCCATTGTCTTAATTGTCCAACCATGCTGCTTCTCAAATTCCTCTCTCTCTGAATTCACCACTCTCTGTGCATACGCTACCCCATTCAGCAATGGTCGCTCGAAAGCAGTTCTGTCCGTATACTCGGCAAAAGTCCTCTGAATTTCAGGCCATAACCAGTATCAAATAATAACCAAGACCATGGTATCAAAAAACTAACCTACCTACATAAGCATCAAAGAATATCAAATACAAAAATCAAAACCTGATCGATGGCCGAAGGATGCTTGTAGTAATGGAAAGTGGAGACGAGAATTGCAAGGGCATGAACGTGATTAACGCTAACGTTGAATTGGTCCTGCAGCATCCTCGCCCGCTGATCACACATGCTAACAAGAACTTCCTTCCTTCTTTCTTTGTTATCTGCATCCATTCTATTGTAGATTAACCTGCTTAATAAGGCCATCAACATGATCCAAAACACTAGAAGCTTGGGGAGCCAAGCTCTGTTGGCTTGGATGAATGTATAGCCCCTTTTCGCCGCCAATTGCTCGTTCAACCTCCCAGCCAAACTGTTCTGGCTCTGCATTTTCAGACCCATCAACAGAAACCCTCCTGTTCTTCAATTTCTTCTTCTTCCTCCTCTTTTTCCCCTTCCCCCCACTTCATTCTCTCACTAAACAAAACTCCCAAAAACCCAGGAAAAAAAAAAAAGATTACTTTCTTTGAAGTATCTGCAGTTCTTCAGAACCCCATTTGTTTATTCTGCAATTGAAACAACAGGGTACTGCTAAAATCAGTCTACACTATCATTCCAGCATTGTTTTGCGTGATTCCAGCATGTAAATCAAAAACAAACCAGAATGAAAACTCAAAACCTCTCTCTATTTAGGATTCAAGCATTCCCAAAAATACCATTCTCAGAGCAGCAGCATGGTTGACTGCTGCTCTCAAAAGACGGAAATGTCGCGTGGTTCGATTCCAGCTTACCCACTTGAAAAAAAAAAAAAATCAAATCAAATCCCCAATAAGAGATAAGAAATGGGTTTTTTTCTCTGGTTCTTAGGTTGTACTGGAATAGAAAAATTCAAGAACTCTAATCATGTCCTCTCGAAGCGTGGGGTTTGGTTGAGGAGTCCGGACAAAGAAGAGCACGTTCACTGTTTCTTTCAATTTTTTAATAATTTTAATTTTTTTTTCTTCAAACAAAGATAAAAATAGAGATTGACCCAGTTTGATTTGTTTAAGCTCGAATATCAGCGAAGCACAAACAGAGAGACAGAAACGAATACATCTGTATATCTACCTGTTTTGGGGTGCCTTGAATTGAAATGGTTGTTCGTCCTTATCACGCAAAAATCTCGATCGGGACCTGTATTTTAATGGCAGATATTCGCTTTTTCTTTCTTTTTCAAAGCAACAAAATCGAATTCCTGGATATTTATAGATACGCGTTTGTCTTCGAAATCCATAAACTATTCCTCTCTCCTTCTACCCTTTTCCTTATTCTAATCCTCCATTTCCTCTTTCTTACTTTTCCTGCAATTTTTCCTTTTTTTCTTTTTCACTCTCAAATCGAAGAACAAACACCACCACCATTTTCAAAATCTCAGCATTTCATTCAAAAGATGGATTCAAAACTCCCCCAGAACTGAGTTTTCTAGTCTGAAACTCTAGAACAGAATCGATGATGGAATTGGAGAAAATGAATGAAGATCAGCTTAAACACCTTCGATCAGATGAGTACAATGAAACTCAAGATGGATGCTTGTTTTGATTTCTGCTCTGAAAGTGGGGTTACTACTGTTGTTCGATCGGACAGAAAGAAATCAAATCAAAGTCAAACAGTAGATGAAGATGACATGATTTCTGCTGTGAGTTTTTGTCTGAATGCAACTGAGGATTCCATTTCCACGGAAGCAACAGACTAATATTTTAAAAACCTACAAAATCGCTTTCATATCTGTTGGATAATGACCCCGCGAATATCATGTCCCCCAAACTACTTAAACCCTCATTACCAAAAATGCCCCTACTTAAAGCCCTCCTTCATCACTATATTTATTAATATACCCTTCTGCTTCTACCCTTTTTGTGAAAACAAAAAAAAAAAATCTGACAAATTATAAGTTTTACTGGAAGTCTGGGACTGGAAGTGTTTTTACCCGGGCGGAGCCAGGATTCTCTTGGAGGGGCTAACAATTAAAAAAAGAAAAAAAAAAAATTTTGAAGACTAAGTTTGTATGCCATCCACTCTGTCTCCGTCCGTTTATAAAAATGTTTTTTAAAAAATGTTTAGAGCCCTGTTCTTGGCTATTAAGACAATAGTATTTTTTTTTTTTCCAAAATTTCAAGGGAAGATTCAACGACCTAGTCCCATGTGGGTCCACCCCAATCTCCTCAATGGGAGGGAGGTTTCGGGATCGATATCAAGGGATGCATCACTATCCTTAGTCAAGTTTCAAATGCTAAGCATTAACTCATTGACCTTTAGAACTGATACTAACACCCCCCCTCATTAACCCCCAAAGTAAGTTGAGATGTACAAAGGAAAAAAAAAGATTCCAATGGGCTAAAATTTCAGCTACTTTGCACCAAAAATTGAAACAAAATTCTGTGAACTTTCAAAGTGGAGTCAACATTTAGACTTTTAAATATTTTTTATTCTTTTGTAATATTTTTCCTAAATTTTGTGGAATTTTACTATTAAATTTTGATTAAAATTTTTGAATTTTTTCCTTTTTTTATATTTCTACTTGTTTTAAAATTTTAAAACAATACGTTCATGTTTAAATATTTTAAAACATTATGGTATAAGTTGAGGTTTTCGGATTTTGAAATTACTGACAGGTTTAACACGGCCTATAACTAAATATAAATAAATTTCAAATGAATTCAATTTTGTACGAAATGTTTACAGAGAAGTGTTTCCATCATTCTAACAATTACCCAAAAATAATCACATTTTTTTGAGTATAAGAGAATACTTTATAAATATTTTCTCCGTGACTGATTTAAATTTTTTAGAAAACCAATAAATTCACATTAATTCAATTAAAATGACTAAACCTAGAATACGATAACCCTACTTCACATACTTCACTAAGAACTTTAAATAAAACTAATCATGATAGAAAAAAAAAAGATCTACTTCAAAAGTATTGATGAGGGAGATCAAATTCCAATAAAAGCACGACGAACGAATGTCGGAAAGAGAGATTGTTGTTTTTCAAATTCTACAGATTGACAATAAAGATTCAAAAATTTATAACTTTCTGCTCAAGTATCATATCGTGAATCCATCAGATGCGCTGGAAATGAAATTTCAAGGTCTACATTAGCTATTTCACGAAGATTTTCACAATTTTAGTGTTTAGGATATCAAAATTGAGTTTTAATTTTGACTATAAAATTAGCTACAAAAATTGAGGTTATATTAGGTATTTTAAAATTATGTTTTGGGTTGTTTTAGAAATAGAGTTTAAACTAATTGCTTACTTTCTAAATTAGTTTTTAGGATTTCTTATTATTATAAATAGTTTCTATAAGAGCATTGTTAAGAAACTTTTGAATCATTGAATTAGAATTGACTTTTGGCTTTTCTTTGAGTTCCTTTGTGAACTTTTGAGTTCTTTGGATTAGTACCTTGCAAGAGAGCTTGTTCTAAGTTTACTCTAAGAAACTTAGACTTCGATAGTGATCGAAGATTTATCTTATTTTATTTTCTTTTTATACTGTAAGTTTGTCCTACATCAAATATACAGATCAATTATCATTCTTAATAAAAACCAAATATCTAATGATTTATTAACATTCTTTAATTTTCAATGGTAGAAGAAAGATTTAATTACTTGAAAATTAAGAAAATAAGATCTATCATTGATCATTTTTTTCTTCTTTTCCTTCTTGGCATGACAAAAACCCTAATTAATTTACTCATTTTTCTTATTTTTCAAAGCAAATAATGATTAGAGTTGTCAAAAGAAAACATAATCCCAACTTAAGACTTATTTATAAGTTAAAAATTTTGAGCTTTTAATCTGAACATTAGATCTCATTAAAATCTAATCTTTAATTAAGTTAATATTTAGTAAGTGTGTGTAGCCTATTTAATATGTAAGTATCAATCGTATGACAATATTATCAAGCAACACTTACAAAAATAAAATTTCTAATCTCGAAAACCTAAACATGTGTACAAATGATCCTTCAAGTTCTTGGGTCACTACATCATCATTCCTCAATAAGCAATTGTTTAGCAATATTACTTTTATTAGTGGGGTTCACGTGAACCAATGACTGCTCGTAGAACAACTCAACCTTATGTGGTTAAGCTTTTTCTCTCTCTTTATATGCTATCCCTCCCCACCTAACGTGGAGAATCTCAACATAAAACTCTTATTCTCTTTATTCTTTGAATTACTTCGTTGTATATATTTGTTCAAATGTTTGTTTTTCTTTTCCAAATTTCAACTTGTTATTTTACATAACATGGTTGGGTGGTTAGTTAGTTGGTTAGTGATTCAACACTTAATGAATATCATATTAGTTGTGGATGCAACATTAGGTTGGGAGTGAGTAGGTTTTGCCACATTTCCAAAGAAAATTATAGCAACCAATTTGAGAGTTTTCTATTACAGGAATAGATTACTAACTTCCCCCAATTGAGAGGCACACCTTCGGCATCCTATCTTGAGGGCTTCCAAACCTTATCAATCTACCAATATATGTAGGATCGGATCACAGCCAATTATGATTGAACTCAAGGAGAGTTCAATCGCGCGCATAGGCCAACACGTGTCCCTTTTAATCTCCTTAATTGTGGTTAAGATTCCCCTAACCCTTAGGATTCAACAATCTAACCTTGTTTTTTAGAAGAAAAAAAAATACTAAAAAGATATTTAACTTTGGTTACAAATTTTTAACCCTTAGGTTAATATTTTTCTTGAGAAAACTAAGGTTAAATTATTGAATCCCAAGGTTAGTGAATCTTAACCATGATCAATATGGGTTATAAAAAGAACACGTGTTTGCCTTTGGGTGCGGCTGAACTCTTCCCGATTTCAATCCTAATTGACTGTGATCCAATCTCATATATATATATAGAGAGAGAGAGGGAGAGATGGGTGAAAATGATTTTTTTTTCTATGTACTACTATTAGTAATCATCAATTAGTAGTTAGTAATGATAATGAAATGTTGGAGAAATAACAAAACCCGACGGAAAAGAACAAATACACACACAAGGGAACACAAGAGATATGCGTGGTTCAACAATAACTTGCCTACGTCAACAGGTAAAGATATGATTATTTCCTTCTTATTCAAATAAACCTTGAGGAACCAATACAATAACACTCAACTCACATTTTCAATGAAACCCAAAGAAGAATCTCTATCTATCTTCCTTTTAACCTTTTTCAATCCCTAGTATGCTTAACCCTTTCTATTATCTCTCACTCTCAATGCATAAGCATTCTCATTAACTTAGTAAACCCTGGACTCATAACTACGTATTTATAGGTCTATCCAAGAGTCCTTGACAATTAGAAACAACCCCTATCAGATAGGAGGTTTCCAAAGAAAAAAAGTGGACTAAAATTCGCATTGGACCACTTGAGCGGATTGCTCCAGAGCATTTTACTGATTCTGTTGTGCAACTACTCGAGCGGCGCCTCACCTTCGCTCGAGCAACACTTCCAAGATTTCTTCAATTTGGCAAACACCCTTAAATCTTCACATTTTCGAGAATTTCACGACATCACCACCACCAAGAGAACATATTTGTTAATCACCAAACAAACCTCTAAGATAAAACATCGTATCACCCACATCCCTTTGACCTTGCTTGCCCTTGCACCATCTGCGAAAGAGACCCACCAGCTACACACACCATCGAATCACCCCGAAAATCATCCACCGGATTCAATCAAACATGGTCAAAATCCGTGTGTAACCTGATAACCGTCCTCCTTTTTAGAAGAACCCCTGACAAGGACATTGACCCGTCCTCTCTATTAAAGGCGCCGCATTACCATCTCCTCCCTTTTGAAAACCTACCGGAATACCTGTCTCTGTACTGATTGCAAAATATTCCTTATGTGAGCTTTCTACGTTCTGCATAACATCCGGTTTTCGATTTCTTGCAGACCTTGTAGTAACTCCACCTACCACTGTATTCTCATCCAGGAGATACAAATTATCACATATTTTTTCCTTCATCAAAGCTAAACATCCCCGCTTAATTTTGATAACTCCATATGCAACTGTGTAGCAACAACCCTTAAAGTCTAGCTGGCTAAGAGAAATTAGATTCTTTTGCAACTTAGGGACATAAGCTACCACTCCCAAAGTCCAAATCACTCTATCAAAATTCTTCTTTTTATAGTTTCAAACCCCGTGATTTCATATTTAGATCTATCATCCCAGAACACTTTTTCTGCCCTCTTTTGGAAAGCATCAAAGAATTTCATATTTGAGCAAATATGAAACGAAACCTCTGAATTTAAAATTCATTTATTAGAAGAATTGTTCATACCTTTGGAGACTGTGGAAGCATCTCCAATGTATTCCTTATTATCATGTGCTATTGCCATGAAAGAATCTCCTCCAGAAGAATTCCTCTTCCCATCAGCACGTAGCAGACACTCTCATTTGAAGTGTCCTTATTATTTGCAATTATAGCACTGAACCCCACATTTTTCCTTGAATTTGGATCTACCCCTACCTTTCCCAGATCATCTCTTCAAGTACCTTCCTCTTCCCCGAGCAACCAAAACATGATTATGATTCCTATCATGATTTGACTTCCGCCTAATCTTGTTAGAGATCAATGCCTTCATAACCTCCTCCAATTCCAATGTATCATTATCATACAAGAGCATAGTCACCAAGTGCTAGTATGAATCCGAAGGTAATGTAAGAAACAACATAGCTTGATCTTCTTCATCCACCTTGACATAAACTTTTTACAGTTGATTCAAGATCTGGTTGAACACATTCATGTGCTCCATAAGATCAACACCCTTGATCATCATCTTTAAGGTATTTATTAATTTGCCTTTTCAGATATAACCTGTCGGTAAGACCTTTTTCGATGTAGAGCTTTTCCAACTTCATCTAGAGTTTTGGTATCTATTCCTCATCCATAACGCTATGCATCATGTTATCTGAAAGACATGCAGAATCGTATTGTGTTGACTGTTTTCGCCTCAATGTCTTCCCAATATGTATTGAACATCTTTTAATTTCGATTTACCAGACTCCCCCTTCAAAGCTCTTGCGAGAGCCTGTTGAAAGAGGCTTTTCATTACCCTCCTTTGCCATTGATTGATACTTTCTTTTCTATCAAACTTTTACATGGAAAATTGTCCAAAAATTTTCAAAGTCATTGAAAAAAATTAATCTGGAGCTCTGATACCAATTGTTGGGAAATAACAATAGAACCTAATGGAAAAGAATAAACAAACAGACACACAAGGGATATACATGATTCAGCAATAACCTGCGTACGTCCACAAGTCAAGATTCGATTACTTCCTTCTTAGTCAAAGAAACCCTGATGAAACCAATACAATAGCACTCAACTCACCTTCTCAATGAAACTCAAAGAAGAATCACTATCTATCCTCCATTTAACCTTTTCCAAGTCCTAGTATGCTTAACCTTTTCTATTATCTCGCACTCTCAATGCATAAGCATTCACATTAACTTATTAAACCCAAGACAACTAAGTATTTATAGGCATATACAAGAGTCTTAGACTAGTACCCCACTTGGAATAGGAGTTTCCTAAAGCAAAAAACGGACTTAAAGTTCGCGTTGGACTGCCTGAGCAGATTGCTCCAGGGTGTTTTGTTGATTCTGTCATGCAACTGTTTGAGCCAAGGTTTTTAATTTTGAAATTTGCGATGATTTTGGACAACCAACCCGAACTAAAGTCCCGAAAAATTGCGAGATTTCATCAAAATTTCGAAATCTAAAATATTAATCTATTATTAATTATATATATATATATATATATATTGTTAATAAATATATATATGTGTGTGTGTGTTAAAAAATAATATTTTGTATATTTATTATTTTATTTTTAAAATTAACATATAAATTTTTGAAATTTCAATGCAAGTTTTGAAATATTTCAAAATTTTAATAAAAATAAAATAAAATAACCTATTTCAAAAAAAAAAATCAGATTTCGACAGAAATTCCGAAATTTTCGAAATCCGAAATTTGATCAGAAATTTTCGAAATTTGGACCAAAATCTGATTTTCAAAATAAACTCAGTTTCGATGTTGTTGAGGTTGGCCGAAACCGAAATTTTGTGAAATTCAAACCTTGGTTTGAGCCACACTCACCTCTGCTCGACGGCACTTTCGGGATTTCTTCAATTTCAGCAAACACCTTTATGAAACTTATGCAAGGCATCACCCATTAGGTATCGATTCCAACTTCGCTATAAAGGATGCCACATGCACCCTACCATTAGAGCAAGAGTTAATGGTGTCGGAGTTGAAAATGGCTGGTATGATAAAATAGTTGTTCTTTAAGGGCCATCTTTTGAAAGAATAATGAGAAGATTTGATGGGGACCATGGCTAGGGTCCGAAGTAGCATGGTTTGTCACTAGTGTGGGTACGCCTATGAGCCATTGGAAGTGTGTCGGCCATGTGTTTGTTTTAGTCAAGGCACCCATCACTTTCCTGAGAAAGTCAGTGTTTAAGTTCAATGAATGATCCATCTCTGCCATCTCCACATGGTGTTTGGCTGCAGGATATGGCTGTCAGGTGCTGCACTGTCGTAAGATCATCTGACTATCTACGCATATAGACGCTATAACATCCATATTAATATATTATGCCCTCTTCTATTCGTACTTTTATTTGCGACTCTGGATATTCTCATGCACTTGTTCTATAACTTTAAAGCTTGGTTAGCATTAGCCTAAAGACACATAATCTTCTCCGGTTAGTGCTGGCGAGCAGACTGCAATATCCAATCCTAAGGCCCCATGAAAACACATGCCATATAGGTGGACGATGTGCTCACCTCAGATTTAAAAGGGGTGCTACTACAACCACACTAATATTTACTGAATGTACATAAAGTATATGACTTACTAATTGCACAATATTAAAATATAACTAATTCTATGAGCACACCAAGACGTAAAAAAACCTACAAATTTTTTAATTATATATCATTCTAAACTTAAAATTATAAAACATGATAAATCATTACTCTTTCATAGACTAAAACCAAACTGAAGATCCAATAAATTGATATCAAAGGAATCAACAAACCCAATTCTTCTTATATTACATCTCTATTTGTATGTAATAAAGAGCTTGCAACAAAAAATGATAGGAAACTAAACGTTGAAAATGGTGTTGAAGAAAATCTTACAATAATTTGTGTAATCGGCCTAAAACGATCATAGAGATCATGATCATGATCATGATCATGGTCATGATCATGAAATACAAACTTAAATTTGACAAAAAATATAATATAGTACGGAAAGACGAAGATTGAAGAATAATGAATAACTTAATATTTAAAGTTATTAAGATGAGAAAAAACCTACAGTAGTTCGTGTTTCTATAATTCATCGGCTCTCTAAAAATAAGGTGAGAAAAGCTAATGAGAATAAGTTTTTGGTATATGCGCTCCTAGACAAGACATTCTTTAAAAAAAGAAAGTTATTTTTTTTTAAATGATGTTCAGTCAGAAAATATTGGTATGCTCGTAGTAGTACCCATTAAAAATTAGGTCCTAACAAAAATTCTTAACGAGACATGGAGCTACTGTGCAGGGGTGGAACTAGGAATTTTTCATTTGGGGGGGGAGGGCAAAATTCACATATAAAAAAATTAATGGATTTCAGGGTATGGAACTTGGCGGTTCGGGGGCGTAGCCTTGGAGAAAAAAAATTTGGGGAAATTTTATTTTTTTGAGAATTTTTTTTCCGATAATGTCATTGAGGTCACCACACGTCCCTATTGATATCCCTTAACTGTGGTTAAGATTTACCCCACCTATCCTTGGTTTCTTTTAAAAAAATATCAAATTTCAAACTCTATTTAAAATTCACTTAACTCCTAAGGTTAAATTTTTTTTAATATTTTTTTGTAAAAACCAAAGATAAGTAGGTGAACCCTAAGAGTTAGTGAATTTTAACCATAATTAAAGGGTGTAAGGGATGTATGTCAATAGGGACATGTGACGACCTAAATGACATAACCAGACTCCATTGGAGGGCCCACTATATATATGACAAAAAAATTGGGGGGACCATTATATCTCTAAAACTTTTTTTTTTGGGGGGGGGGCAAGTATACTAAAAAAAAATAAAAAAAATGTTAAAGGGAAAGGGATGGTAAAGGTGTATTTTCTTTTTTTTTTTCTTGCTGGCCTTCCTAAGAAAAAAGGAAAATAATTCACTCCTTGCTGGGTGTTGCAAGAGTGGCATCTCGCCCCCCAAACACCTACACTTGTTCCTTTTTTTAAAGTTCCATTAATTATGGTTAAGATTCATTAACCTTAAAATTAATATTTTTTAAAATATTAATCATAATTAAAGATATTTAATCACAGTTAAAAGGGACACATGTTGGTGTTTAGGGATTGAAAAACAACTCCTAGCAGGGTACCACTAGGAGCAAATCAAAGCTTAAAAAAAAAAAAGGAAAATAGAAGGGAGTGAATAGCCTCAAGATAATTCAACCTACTTATAAACAGGTGAGACCCTGACCTGATAAGGGACCCTGCAATCAAAAACCTATCAATTAGTCCACTTGAAATTTTTATTTATAAAAAAGTATTTAATTATAATAATAATTAAACTCAAAATTAATAGAGCAAATCAAAGCTAAAAAAAAGAGGAAAATAGAAGAGGGTTGAATAGGGTGTTGGTGTTTAAATAGCCTCAAGATAATTCAACCGGTTTATAAACAGGTGAAACCCTAACTTGATAAGGGACCCTGCAATCAAAAACCTATCAATTGATCCAGTTGATTTTGTTTTTAATTATAAAGGGGTATTTAATTGTAATAATAATTAAACTGAAAAAACCCTTATGAGAATTTGAAATGTTTGACTGGGATTAACACTCAAATGTGAGATTATGGAGCAACACATTCACCATCCTAATTAGAGAGGGATGTATGTAGAGCTGTCATTTTATATATGACCGTTATTTTCTTTTTTTTGGTTATTTTAAAACTTGCAACCCTACATGAGGTGGTGATAATGGCTAGTGTTCCATCCATTCCACAATAGAATAGACCAACAACAATCTTTCCGAAGGTCAAAAAAGAAATGGGAGACCGATCAATGAAATCTTTTAAAGATGGGGTGATTAGGATCATCCAATGGGAACATGATCGACCATGTTGATCTTAATCATAAAAATATTTAAAAAAACCAATGTAATGAGTAAGTGAACCATAAGCAAAGTTAATTTTTTTTTTAAACTAAGGTTAAATTATTTAACCCTACTAATGAGTGAATCTTAACCATGGTTAATGTATGTCAAAGATGATGTGTGTTAGTTACATGATAACAATTCACCAAAAAAATAGACATGTGGCAAGCTTAGGGGTCTGTATACCATCCAATGGAATGTACAATGCATGTTATCGCTCCCCTAGTTAAATACCTTCTCACGCGTCATGCAAAGTGTGGTGCCCAAGTGTAATACTAGTATTTGGCTAAGAAAACCCTGGTTAAAGGCCTTTGTAGAGATTGAGGGCTGTGTTTTGTGCAGGGGAAGTGTGATTTATTAAAAAAAAAAAAAAACTAAAGGCCATTTCAACCAAATAAATAAAAAATATAAATGCCCCTGACCTGGTACCTTGCGTACGAAGAGCATATATTGTTTGAACAAAATTAAGAATTTTTTTATGCGGGCCACATCGACCTATTATAACATTTTCAGCATTAAGTGTGAGTTTTGTACAGGAGTCTACGCCAACCTATTAAGTTATAGCATATATATACTGTTTATTATGTACAAATTTTTAAAATTTACAAAAAATATTATTTTTTTATAAATTTATATTAACAGTACTGAAAAATAAATATTATATATTACAAATATTAATGGCACTGCCAGTCCACACACCAAAATTTGATGCGATTCCTGCTCTCGTTGGCCACCCTCCGGATTTATCCTGACTTTCCTGGTGTGAGTGAGGGCTCTGCACGTGCCCGGGGGAACTAGTCGGGTTCTCTAAGAGGCCCGGATACCCTCGTCACCAAAAAAAAAAAAAAAAAAAAAAATCTTCATAGGTAATTTGCATTCTCTAAAGAAATAGACTTAGATCTCCTCCGGTTGGTTCTGGGAAGAATATTGCAAACACCAATCGAAAAGAGTCACACACCTCATTTTGCATGCTTATCAAGCAAATTCAGACAAATCAATGTCTTGATTAACGTGAAGGATGTATGTGTGTGACGTTTTTTTGTTTTATTAGATGTTGTCGGTCTCCTTACCAGCACCCACCGGAGAAGGTACGAAGACTTAAGAAAGATAGGCTTGAGTTCTTATAGCACGTTTATTACACACATGTGGCAGCTGAGAAAGTCGGGAACAATGGGATCTACCATTTTCATATTCAACCGTCTCACTACTTCTAAACGAAGCAAAAAAGGCACCCACAGAATCTTGATGTTCCTAAATGTGATTGGTGGGGTATGACAGCAACACCCGTCAAGTCATGTGAGTGGATGCTGACTCTGTAATCGCTTATGCTATCATAATTTGTTTTTTTGGTAAGGGCATTGATTATCTAAATTAATAGTTAGTAGTTAGGTTAGTAAATTAATGGACTCCAAATTGAGTTTACTTTATGGGTATACAATCCTATTATTGGTGTCGTGACCCAAAATCCATTCGAAAAGAAATGGGACTTTGGTATGACTTATACTTCAAATTATCCTGAAAAACGTGCAAGGCATACTAAAAACGGAAGCATAACTTTTTTTATAACATAAACTATATTCCAAGAACAAGGGTTTACAAAAACTGGAATATGAAAACACATATTTACATGAGATCTTGATTGAGGTTACCTAACCCAAGTCAAACAAAATCCCCAAAAATGGTAACCCAAAATACATCTCTCTCACTCAAACTAAATGATAAGGCCACATGTCAAGGTCTCTAATATCTGTATGATAATCCCAAGCAAGCTCATGCTCTCCATGAACCTCCTCAACTCGTGGTTCCGGAATACGACCGGCCAGTCAGGAACCTACCGAAATAACAGTTCGACTGAGTATTGAATACTCAGCGTATACAAACTACTAACTAATAATATTATAAAACATTAACATGTCATACAAGATACAGTTCATCAGGACATATGCATAATCAGAGTGCGGAAGTTAAAACAAGATAACAAGTGCAAATTATCGAAAATCATACTTTGAATCATGCTTTGAGTTCGTGTGTACTTATGAGTTTTTAGAGTTCTTTATGCGTCTTAGGATTCTTGTGAGTTTCTTATTTGTCTTATGAGTTTGGTGAGTCACTTGTGAGAATCTTATTAGATTCTTAACTTATAAACATCTTATGAGATTCTTACTTTTCACTTACTTGGAGACAGACGTTAGTACCCGTACCTGGTCTTAATATATAAGCATCCTCTCTTGCTTTCTTGGAAATAGATGATAGTGCCCGCATCTGGTCTTAGTATACTAAATATCATTTCATATTTTTTAGAAACAGATACTAGTGCCCGTACCTGATCTTAGTACACTTATATCATTTCATATTCTTCATTTTTACTTGGAGACAGATACTAGTACTCATACCTGGTCTTAGTGTAGTAGTATCTTCTCATACTTACTTGGAAATAGATGTTAATTAGTGCCCGTGCCTGGTCTTAGTACACTAAACATCCTTTCATATTTCTTGAAAACATATACTAGTGCCCGTACCTAGTCTTAGTATATTAATATTGTTGGACATATATGCCCTCGAAAGCCAATAAGAGACTTTTCTATGTTGATTAGATAAGCATCATATTCACACAACCAACTATAAAGGGTATTTATATTAATTACTGTCTCATATGATGATAACATAAAGTTTCATAGGTAACATTGTAGGAAAATCATACAAAGGTTGCGAGGAGATATGATTTTCCGGTTCCTTGTAAACCTAATATTGTTCGAAGCCTCTAGAGTACTGGTTGGGCGCCGTACTTCATCATGACTTGCACATGTGTAGTTCTATGAGATAGTGTGATGAATCTCATTCACAGAGAGTGGTGACTCTTGACTAACATGTGAGTATATGTAGCAAGTACATAATATTGAACGAGGTCACTAGTGGATACCCTATGGAATACACTCTCAGATTGTATTATGGCAATGTCCAATAAACAGGACTAACTTCGGGTATGTTGGGTCATGTACATAATGTTTGGAGAAGTGTGTAAACACTCAATAAGGAATCCACAACTTCTTAATTGGAGATAATGATATCAAGGTGATACTTGTTGAACTGAACTGTTAAATCCAGTACTGGTGCTTTTTGGTAAAATGGTTTTTATCGAAGTTGATATTTTCAATATGGAAAAGTATATATATATATGTCAGTTCTTTTTTAATGTTTCTTTAAAAGTGTTTTGGAAGTTCAGTTCATTGAAAAAGTAATCATGAGAAAGTGTTCTATTCATAAGTTAGGGACTAAGACAGTGGAATTGTTCCAATCCCGGAAGCTTACAAGTGATCTTGGAATGTGGAAGGATTTATTTGTAAATATATTGTGAGATGGTACTTACAAGCAATTCTCTAATTTCTAGAGGTTAATCACACTGTGTTAATGGACATTAATTGTGATTGGTGGAAGTCCATGGATATGGATAAAATTCTATAATCCTAATGGAGTGTAGGAAATGTGTTTTCTAGTAACAATGCTTCAACCAAAAAGATGAAGTACTTGGTCCCACAACCGGAAATAAGAGATCCTTTTAGATCCCACACACAAGGACCTTCTTAATGTATTTAATTTAATTATTAATTAAATTAATTAATTTCTCTAAGTAATCACTATATGGTATAGTGAAGCTCTAAAAGGTGGATTACATCAGATGTGAAAAATCAAATGGGTAGGACCCATTAGGGATTATTTTAAAAGAATAATTGAAGTGACCTAATAGGGTTTGGAACCCTAGGGGCGTGTGGAGTGGGGCCCACCTAGGGTGGGACATCCACTTCAAAGAGGAAATAATAATTGTTATTATTTATTTAATTAGTTTCTAAATAACTAATATCCTTATTGGATAAGGTTAGTTAGTTAGTTAGTTAGAGTTAGTTTGTAGAGACCCGAATCTTTTTTTCATGTTTTTATTGTATTACATTAGGGGTATTATAGTCCTTGTGATGTTTTAATGTTTATTGTATTGTATATCTAATGGGTGTAGTGTGATTAAGGTTTAATCAAACTTCCAGTTCAGGAATGTCATAACACACCCTAAACTTTAGGAAGCTCTATTTTTGACACCGTTTATTGGAATTGAGTGATTCTTAAACCATTAGAAAGGTATCGGAACCCTCTTCGAGGTTCATGTTTAATGGTTTTCCTTATTTTTAGTCTAAGCTAAGTCAAAAGTAGATTTTTCGAGGTTTTGTCTGATGGAATTGCAGATCAGTCAACTTTGGGGATAATTTGATCCATAAATAAAGGAAAATTTGGAAATTCTAAAATACCAGAAATGTTCGTTTTCGAAAGACGAATCCAACGTAAGTTGAATCGTCGAAATCCGACGAACGACTCAAAAGTTAAGGCCGAAACAGTAAAGTGGGTCAAAAATCTGTAGAACACCGATCGCTCGGTCAGAAATAGCGATCGATCGGTCCAAAACCGATCGATCGGTATCTATCGATTGATCCAAAATTTTGTATGAGGAAAATTTCCAGAGAGTGCTTTTTTGACCGATCGCCCGGTCAAGAGCACCGATCGATCGGTGCTCAAAACCGATCGATCGGTCATAACCACCGATCGCTCGATCCTTCGTATTTTTGCAGAATTTTAGTAAGAGCTTTTTGGTCTTTTGGTTCTCAGACTTTGGGGCTATAAATAGGGATCCTATTTTGGGGTATTAGAATACTCTACCTATTTCTAACCTAATTTGGCAAAAAGGGAGAGAAACCCTAGGGTTTTGAGAGAGGGCTTTCTTGGGGAAGAAGGAGATAGCTTGGATAGCGCAAGGAGAGCTTGGAAAGCTTCCCCAAATCACTCCGGGAGCGTTTTGAATCCAATGGAAGGATTCCTATGGTCGATATACTATCCTAATCAACTCTATTTTAATGTTTTGTGAATATTAATATGATAGGAATGATAGAATAGAGATTAAATGCATTTTTCCCAAATTTTCTATGAAGTAAGCTAATTATTGATGGAAATGTGGATGGAAATGTGGATTGGATGTGGATTGGATGTGGATAGAATATATAGAGGATGGGAAATGTATGGAGGATGGGAAATATATGGAGGATGGGATTAATATGTGGATGTGAATGGTGAATTGATTGTATGGATGAATTATGGTTTGATGAATGCTTGAAAATATATAAGGGAAATGGATTCATATTATGCGTACTCAAGGTGTTTGTGAAAATGCTTGAAAGGATAAATGCTATTATACTCTTATGAAATGGTGGTAAATTAATTATGAATTGCGATATGAATTATGATAAGATATGTATATGTGAATTGTTTGTTAAGTATGTCTAATTACTTGCATGGAAATTGATAGTTGGGAAGGTAAGAACTTAAAGGAACATCTCTCAAACCGGGAATTCTCTAACTATTTGGTATGAGACAGTATAGTAGAGTTTCCATGGTGGGAAATCGGAATCTAAGCAATTACCAACTCGAATGTTAATTTCGACACTTAAGCACATATGCACGTGTATGTTAAGATAAGAGTCTCACAAGTCACACATGTGGACCACAAGCATGAGCATGACATACGTATGACATTCTGAATAAGCATAAGCATGACATGGTCCGTATCCGCTAAGAACGGCATGTCAATTACATTTGATTCTTAGGCATGGTCCGTATCCGCCAAGAACGGCATGTCAACCATTTGATTCTTAGACATGGTCCGTATCCGCCAAGAACGGCAAGTCACATCATTGTATGATCTAAATAAATGCATAAGCATAAGCATCTCACAAGCACGTGGTCTCATAAGCATAAGCAGTTCATAAGTGTATTGTCTTCTAAGTCTAAGATTCTCACAAGTACACGAGTCAAGGTGATGATATGATGTATATGCGCACACGTTCTTCCGTACTCTGATTATGTTATCATGCTATTGGATATGTTTCTAACTAAATGCAGGTGTATTATTATTGTTGGTTGGATTTTATATACACCGAGTACTTTTGTATTCAGCCGGACTTTTGTCTTGGCAGGTTTAGAGCAGGAGTACACGGTGGAGCCGTGGGTTGAGGAAACTTACATCGAGGAAGGAGGAGAAGTGAGCTCATCGAGGAAGGAGCCGGAGTCTTGGGTGGCTACACCTCTTACTTTATGTTTCGTTGGTTGAGAGAGTTTTGTATTAGACTGATGATGTTGCTCAGTAAATTTTTTATAGTTGTGTATTTCATACATTTTGATTTATAGTGAGTTGTATATGTTGACCGTAGACTCGTGCAGGTTGGTTATAGCTTATATATCGGAATTTTATTACTCTCATTTTTGGAGACTCGTGTAGTAAGCCTTGAATGCATGATCTTTAAGCAGGTTAAGTAATGTGACGATTCCAAAGTCCTATTTTAGCCTTGTGGGATTTTGGGGTCGTTACAGAGGTGGTATCAGAGCACAAGGCATTAGAGTCCTTAGGTGTAACGCCCCAAAATACCCCCTAGGAGTTTAGGGATATTTTAGGTGTCACACTGCGAACCTATCAAACCATCCTGTAATGCACAAGATAAAATACAGTACTCATAACGATAATCAGAGCGCGGAAGCTATCATATATGCGGAAGCGTAAACAAATTTTCATTTCTTCTAATGATCCAAAATAGTATTCCAAGTTAACATAAATACAAGACATGTCTAAGCCTAAGGTGGACAGGCCCACCTATCAAAATATCAAAATACACCAAACCCTCTCATACTCTCCCCTCAACAGTAGTCGAGGTATGGCCACGCATCGAGGTCTCGGTCCGCCTGAGACTGTAATGGGATAGCCGACTCTCTCTCCTCTGTATACTCTTCCTCGACCCAAGGCTCCGGGTCGAGGGCTCCCTCAGTACCTGCCGACATGAAAGTACGGCTGAGCATGGAATACTCAGCGAGTACAAGCTACTAGCAGACCATAACAGTAATAAAAACACATAACAGTAATATCATACAAGCAGTAATAGAAACATCACAAAGAAACAGTATAGGGCATGACACAATACAAGCATCCTGACGTGCGTACATGAATGCGAAAATGCCAATAAAACTCATGCTTGAAAACCCTTGTCATGTCCCGGTATGCCTCGTAGAAATCATGTATGCGTGCATGCATGAATGCATGATCATCATCTTGTAAACCTCCATCTTGTAAACTTGTGAGCCAGAGGCTAGCACCCGAATCTCCCTGGGCTGCCAACCTCCTTGATATGCAATGCACTTGTGAGCCAGAGGTTAGTACCCGAATCCTTCCTGGGCTACCAACCTCCTTGTTATGAAATGCACTTGTGAGCCAGAGGTTAGTACCCGAATCCTCCCTGGGCTACCAACCTCCTTGTTATGCAATGCACTTGTGAGCCAGAGGTTAGTACCCGAATCCTCCCTGGGCTACCAACCTCCTTGTTATGCAATGCACTTGTTGTTTATTATATGCACATGCTCTTGAAATCTCGGTTCATGCTATCATGCGTGCTCGTGTACGTGTCAATAGTGACTATCATGATAATGAGGATCGTCAAGACATGGCATTGCAATTCAATTCATGATATGAACATGGGTAACTTAAGTAATTTGCATAACATTTGATCGATTTATCATTTATAAGAACGCATGCATAAAACCCATTTCTATATTCTTCATTTAGATCATTTATTCATAGTTTAGGTATTTTGTCAAACACTTTCATACATTATTCCTTAGTAGTTTATCTCTTTCTTTTAAATGCATATTTTCCATTCAATCACACCATGGTAAGTTTATTATTTGTACTATGCCCATCCTCCATTTTCCAATCACACATCATACATCACACATTCGGCATCCAATCGCCTTATCCAACCTCCATCCAAGCATCCCTACCATTTCTTTATCTTGTTTATATTTATTATAGGTAACACATTTTGTAAAGAATAAAACATACTAACAAGAATCATATTTCATAAGGAAAACCTAGATTTATTGCTAGGGTAAGTTAGTAGGGTGTACTAACCTTAAATCAAGGCTTGATCCTTGATAGAAACCTTGATTGAAGCTCCAACTTGAAAGAAGAACACTTTTGCTTGAAGGAGACTTGAGTTGAGGAAGAAACCCCTTTCAAAAACGTGCTTGGGTTGCTGCCCTAGCTTGGAGAATGGTTCACACACGAGCTTGAGCCTCGATTTTGAAGCAACTTGAGTTGGGGTGAGCTATGGTTCTTAAACCCCCTTTGATTTCCTTCTCAAAACCAAACCCTAGGTTAGAGCTTTCTCCTCTTCTCTCTCTATCTCTCAAAATGTCTAAGGGTTGTGAATGAGGGCTCAAAGGGTCGAGCAAACCCTTATGAGTAAGGGTTTAACACCCAAAAGACGAAAAAGCCCTTACTGAAATTTCTGCAAAAACGCGAAGACCGAGCGATCGGTGGTTATGACCGATCGATCGGTTGCCTACCGAGCGATCGGTGTTTATGACCGATCGACCGGTCAAAAACTCACTCTCTGGAAAATTTCCCCATACAAAATTTCTGACCGCGCGATAGCTACCGATCGATCGGTTATGGACCGATCGATCGCTGACTGGACCGAGCGATCGGTTCTCTGTATGTCTGGACTGTTTTGACCATATCTTTTGACTCGCTTGTCGGATTTCGACGATTCAACTTGCGTTGGGTTCGTCTTTCGAAAACGCACATTTCTGACGTTTCAGAATTTCCGATTTCTCCCTTATTTATTAATTAGACTACAAAAAGGGCCAATTAGCTACGAAGGTGCTATTCATTAAGGATGAAAAAGTCCGGGGTGCTACATTAGGGCTAAAATATTAAGTATAGGATATAGGAAGATGTGAACCTTAGGGAAGCAACATCAAGTTCAGGACTTTAAAATTGTTGAGGATTGAGTTGTGAATAAGCGTAGACTTAGGAATTTTTATGTGAGTGTGTTCTAAATGGATTGTTTTCTTCTTCTCAGGATTGTAAGCATGAGAAGGGGTGGAAGAAATAATAGGAATGGGGGAGGCAATGTGACTGATGGGGATACTCCAGACGGTACCCCCCTGGCTAATGTGGGTCAGGCCATGGAAGCTATTGTTGCAGCCATGGAGAGGCAGGCTGAAATTATGGCTCAGCAAACTGCATTACTAGCGGCAGGTCAAGCTAGGCAAGAGAGGCAGGTTGATGTTCACTCACCCCGTCACAACGGAGTGGAAGCTTTTAGGAGGATGAGTCCTCCAGCCTTCTATGGTACTACGGATCCCTCAGTTGCCGAGTTATGGATCATGCAACTAGAGAAGATTTTCTCTGTGCTTGAGGCTACCGATGAGCAGAGGGTGAAATGGGCCTCCTTCGTCATGGAAGGCGAAGCTGAACATTGGTGGAGGGCAGCATCTAGGCAGATGAATGAGGTGCGAGCCGGATAAGAGTGGACTTGGGGAGAGTTCCTCGACATCTTCTACGAGAGATACTTCCCGGTGTTTGTGAGAGATTAGAAGGAGATTGAATTCTCTACCTTGGAGCAAGGGAGGATGTCAGTGGCCGAGTATGAGGCCAAGTTTGTAGAGCTTTCTAGGTTCGCTCCTCACTTGATTGCTACGGAGAGAATGAAAGCCAAGAGATTTGAGCGAGGCTTGAAGGATTTTATTCGGGAGAAGGTTTCGATACTTCAGCTCGAAACATGTAGGGAGGTGTACCAGCGTGCCTTGATAGCTGAGAAGAATTCACAGGAATTTTTGAAGAAGAGGGAGAAGTTGCAAGCAAGTAGGTTTGTCCCCCAGGACAAGAGGCCGAGGATGTCAGGTCCTATGCTGATTGCTAGGCCTACCCTGTATCAGAGGCCTACTCAGGCAGCCCATCGAGCATCTCAGGTGGCTCCGCCTACTGCTGGTACCCAGTTGTATGATGTATGCAGCCAGTGTGGAAAGAGGCATAGAGTGGGAGAGTGTAGGTCAATTACTGGAGGTTGTTTCTATTGTGGAGAGGTCTCACACCGGATCTGAGATTGCCCACTCCGCATTCAGCAGGGGCTTCAGTCGACTCAGCCACATGGAGTCAGGCCCCCAGGCAAGCAGTCCATGCAACAGAGGCCACCACAGGGCACTAGACCTCAGCAGCCTCGCCAGCCAGCTCAGGGTCGAGTGTTTGCTACCTCGGAGTGGGATACACAGGCGTCTGATGACGTTGTGTAGGATACGTCTATTTGTGTTTTTAGTTAGTTAAAATATTGTTCTGATGCTATGCGTGCGATATTAAATATTATGTAGTATGATGTATATATGCATTCATGATTTGACAAAATTGGCTTTGTGTATTTAATTCAGGCTCATTGTTGATAAATGATTTTCTCGCTTATGTTTTGATCGATATTGGGTCTACTCACTCATTCGTTACACCTAGTTTCGCACGAGAGTTTCCGATGGAGCCAAGTCTGTTAGACCGTGAATTGTCGATCGCTACTCCTGTTCGGTAGTTCAGTCATCACTGATAAGGTCTATCGAGATTGCGACATTCAAGTAGGTCAGAGAGAGATGCCGGCTGATCTGATTGTCCTTGAGTTTCAAGACTTTGACGTCATACTAGGCATGGATTGGCTTTCTAAATACCATGGGCATGTTGACTGTTTTGGGAAGATGGTCAACTTTAAACCAATCAGTGAGTCTCCTTTTCGTTTCCAAGGGTTGAAGATGAAAGACTTAGCTCGTTTTGCGGCATTGAGTCTTACTACCTTGGAAGCATCTGATTCCTCAAGTATCCTTGTTGTAGAGGAATTCATGGATGTCTTTCCTAAAGACTTACCGGGTTTACCGTCAGATAGAGAAGTAGAGTTTGCAATTGAGTTGGCTCCGGGTACGGCACCCATCTCTAAAGCTCCGTATAGGATGACTCCAGTAGAGTTGAAAGAGCTTAAGGAGTAGATTGATGAATTGCTTGGTCTTGGGTTTATCCGCCCTAGTGTATCACCTTGGGGAGCTCCTGTTTTGTTTATGAAGAAGAAGGATGGTTCGATGAGGATGTGCATCGACTATCGGCAACTGAACAAGGTCACTATCAAGAACAAATATCCTTTGCCTAGGATCGATGACTTGTTTGACCAGTTGCAAGGAGTTAATACTTCTCCAAGCCGACTCTGGACCGCTTTGTGATCGTGTTTGTAGATGACATTCTAGTGTACTCCAGGACACAGAAGGAGCATGAGATGCATCTCAGGATCACACTGAAGACACTTCGTGAGCATAAGTTATATGCTAAGCTTAGCAAGTGCGAGTTTTGGCTAGAAAAAGTAGCATTTCTAGGCCATGTTGTGTCAGAAGAGGGGATTTCAGTTGACCCTTCCAAAATAGAAGCAGTGGAAGGATGGGGAAGGCCAAAGAGTGTTATAGAGGTTCGAAGCTTTTTGGGCCTAGCTGGTTATTATAGAAGATTTGTGGAAGGTTTCTCTAGTTTGGCAGCTCCACTTACTCACCTAACTCGAAAGAACGCTAGATTCGAGTGGAGTGAGAAATGTGAGAAGAGTTTTCTTGAGTTGAAGAAGCGTCTCACCACCTCTCCAATCTTGACTGTTCCATCGGGTAGTGAAGGTTTTGTGGTGTATAGTGACGCCTCACTCGTTGGGTTAGGTTGTGTTCTTATGCAACACGGGAAGGTGATTGCCTATGCTTCTCGGCAGTTGAAAGACCACGAGAAGAACTATCCTACCCATGATTTGGAGTTGGCAGCCTTGGTTTTTGCTCTTAAGATCTGGAGACACTACTTGTACGGTGCGCTGTTTGAAGTTTTCACCGACCACAAAAGTCTAAAGTATTTATTCTCGTAGAAAGAGTTGAATTTGAGGCATCGTCGTTGGGTGGAATTCCTCAAGGATTATGATTGCTCTATCCAGTACCACCCGGGGAAAGTGAATGTAGTGGCAGATGCGCTAAGTAGGAGACCTGCTGGGTTCTTGGCATACTTGATGGTCCAAGAATGGAAGTTACTAGAAGAGGTGTCTAGCCTTGATGCGGGTTTCAGTGTGGGAGCGTCTGGAGCCTTGTTGGCTAACATTATGATCAGGCCAACCTTATTGGACAAGATTAAAGACCTGCAATGGAATGATGGAGAACTGCACGCTGCTATGAATAAGTCGCTTAACAGCGGGTTTGAGGATTTCTCTTGGAGAGATGGTGGAGTTTGTTTCAAGGGTAGACTTTGTGTTCCGGATGATGAGGATTTAAGAAGGGAAATTCTGGATGAAGCACACAAGTCCAAGTACACCATGCATCCGGAAGGTACTAAGATGTACCAGAACCTTAAGAACTATTTCTGGTGAAAAGGTATGAAGAAAGATGTGGCTACCTTTGTATCCAAGTGTTTGGTGTGTCAGCAAGTGAAAGCCGAACACAGGAGACTGGCAGGACTTCTTCAGTCTCTTCCTATTCCCGAGTGGAAGTGGGAAAATATTTCCATGGATTTCGTTGTTGGTTTGCCAAAGACGGCCAAGAACTTTGATGCTATTTGGGTTGTGGTTGACTGATTGACTAAGTCAGCTCATTTTCTTCCATATCGGACCACTTTCAACTCCAATCAATTAGCTAACCTCTATCAAGGGTATAATCAATTTTAATTATATCAAGAATGCCTCCCCTATGAATTTTGGTTACCCTAATGAATTAATCTTCTAGATTCTTGATTATTTGATAATCATTTATTAGGGCTAAGGGATCCCTCTAGTTATTAAGGGAGAGATCAAACCCTTATAAATTAGTGTGATACTAATTTTGGTTTTGGATTTTTTCAAAACATCTTTTCATAAGGGATAGATATTTAGAGATATCGAAATCTTGATTATAGCCTTTAAGTATTTAGAGATCCTTTTAGAATATTAAATTAAATTGTTTAATTTATTCTTGAGAGCCCCGGACAAGTTTTCCTTTTGATTTAGACCACTTGGATACCCATTGATATTTTGGCTAGCATATATATATGAGATTTTATTTATTAAATGTTAATTAATAAATCCCATTGTGTTAGACACCCTTGCTTAAGCATTCTTGGAAATTAAAGCTTATTTCGATTAAAATTGATTCATGGATTTTCGGATTTGTATTTGATTAGAATAATTGATATAGTTTCGGTATTTCAGCTATAACTTTGTGACCGTAAGTCCAATTTAGGTCCGTCAGTACATCATTTCGAAGTCGTCGAAAAGATCTACAACTTTTGTGAAGAAAGTTTTTCCAGAATCAATCGTTTTGAGTGTCAAAACTTGAGTCGAAAATCTAAAGCAGGAAAATGAGTTTTCTAAATTAATTTTTCAAGAGGCTTTCAAATTTTTCCTAAATTCCATTATTTGATTTGGGAGCATGGGATGCTATTAAATCGTTTAATGGGTTATCAATTAATTAAATAGTTTAATTATTTGATTTGAGAGCACAGGCTGAGATTTAATTAAATTGTTTAATTATCTGCTTTGAGTCCACGGGCTATCATTTAATTAATTGTTAATTATGATATCCTTTACGGTCCCCTAAAAAGTTTATGAGAATTATACCATAATTATTATAGTTGATTTGGATCAATTACATGTGCTCAGAATTACCGGCTACATAGTATTTATAAGTTTTTATTTGATTAATAGTTAATGAAGTAATTACATAAAAGTCATTGGTTGAGATACAGGGTTTTATCTCAAGTGAATTTTAATTGATAGAGATCAATTATTTTATAGACATTTAATACTATTGTTTAGGGTATTATTTTATTTAATTGTTAAATCAAATAATCCCTAAAGCAGTTGGCCATTATGGAAAATTTTGAATTCACCTATTATTGATTTTGAATTTATTTTTGGAATCAATATAAAGTGATATTAAAAATTAGCAATTTATTGATTTTTATTTTGGTCTTTTAATAGTTATTAGATCAAAATAATATGGAAGGGATTAGATCTCTAACCTAGCTGAATTTAATATGGTGTTTCTATTTGTTTATCAATTGAGGTATGTGAGGATGAATTTTAAGGTTAGATTAAATCTCAGAGAAATTGTTTCTCTTAATGATTTTTCAAGCATTAAAGAAAAATTATTTTCTTTTAATGATGATCTAAAAAACCTTACGAATTTATTCTTGACATGCTTGCTTTCTTTGGTCTAGGGTTTATCTATTAAATGTTAATAGAGGTCTTAACTATATGAGAAATAGTTTCCCTAAGGTTAGCAAAACCCTTGTTGAGGTTATGGACTTTCTAAGTAATTTGTCATGTCATATTATTATTCATAGTTGATGAATTGTCAATATATATTCTTGATGAATGATGGATGAGTTTGAGTTCCATGATCATGCATTCTTCTCTCTCTATTCTCTTCTCTTTCTTCTTATGAGTTGTACTCCCCTTGAGCACCCTATTTTGGGTGGTTTCTTAAGGTTTCTTATTTTGAATATGATGTAATCTTAGTATTAGGAGTTGCTGATTTTTCTATGGAGAAATCGAATTGAAGATAGAAGATGATGGTAATCGTATGAAGAATAAATCTTGGAAGGTGTTCTACAAGAGTAGTTGTAGGATTTCTAAGATAGCATGATCATGTGGACCCATTGTGCAGCTATATTATGTATTTCATGTGATGATTTGTTATACCTTTTAGTTACTTAGAAAAGTTCATAACCCTAATGATAATGTGATTATCGTTTTTGTGCAAATTTGGGATAATTGGATCAAACCCCACAATATGTGTTTTGTTAAAACATAAAAAGTTTGTGTTTAAATAAAACACATTATTATAGCCCTTTTGGATGTGATGCATGTAGTCCATGTTGAAATTTTTACGTGGAATATGTTACTTACATGATTATGAGATAATTGTGCCTTAATTGGTATAGATGTAAGCTAACAATATTCACGATTATGAGAAGTGCTTGATTAACACTTATAGATCCTAGTAGAGGTCTTAGAGAGTTATTTAAAGACTCCCATAATTTCTTTTAGGCTTAGGGTTGGTGAACCCTAATGTGCTAAAAATAATTCGTATAAAATTAATGGGTAATATAGTCCATTTTGACTTATGAGCTTTAGTGATACATACTGATACTTTATAGTTGTTATTTTGGGCCCATGGTGCTTGGTATAACCAATGGTCCATCATATGGATGAATGAACCATCTAAAGCCCACTGATGTTAAAAATGACATTTGTATCATTGGATTAGATCCATTAAGATTTCTGGGGCTAGTGGGAGTTCATTGGAATTAATTTGATCTAATTAAACGAAATTTGATTTATTATCATGTGATGATATTTGTATATTATTTTATACATGTGATACAATGATAAATATTGTGAATGTTTTTTAAATATGCATTAGATGTATAATTTGTTCATAATATTCTGTTTTCCCTCAAGAAAAATATTAAGTGAATTAAATGGGTTAATTTATCTTACGGGATAGTATTTCCCTATGACCTTTCATTATCAATAAGACTAGGAATTAATTTGTAGCACCTCGGATATTTTTTTGTCTTGTATTAAAACCTTAATGTCTTTTCCTTGAGTGAGCAGTTGGAATTCCGAAGTCAGGTATACTGAAAATCCAACTTTCTAATCTCCTTTTGCAGATCAGTCAACTTTGGGGACAACGTGGTCTATAAATAAATTGGAATTTAAAAAAATTTTTTAAAACACCAGAAATGTCCATTTTTGAAAGACGAATCCAATGCAAGTTGAATTGTCGAAATCCGACGAGCGAGTCAAAAGTTATGGCCAAAATAGTAAAATGGCTCAAAAATCTGCAGAGCACCGATCGCTAGGGCTCGCTCGGTCCACAACTGATCGCTCGGTCCAAATTAGCGATCGATCGGTCTACAAACGATCGATCGGTAGCTATTGACTGGTCTAAA
Organism: Tetracentron sinense; assembly: GCA_015143295.1. Taxonomy (NCBI): domain Eukaryota; kingdom Viridiplantae; phylum Streptophyta; class Magnoliopsida; order Trochodendrales; family Trochodendraceae; genus Tetracentron; species Tetracentron sinense. Next base: position 22,581,811 of record CM026573.1, read on the forward strand.
TATTTGTATGGGGAAAAATTCCAGAGAGGGTGTTTTCAACCGATCGCTCGGTCAAAAACAAAGATCGCTCGGTTGGGCATCGATCGCTTGGTCATAAGTACCGATTGATTGGTCTTTTGTGTTTTTTTTTTACAAAATTTCAGTAAGGGCTTTTAGGTCTTTTGGTCCTCAACCCTTGGGGCTATAAATAGGGGTCCTATTTCGAGGTATTAGAGTACTCTACCTATTTCTAACCTAACTTGGTAAGGAAAGAGAGAAAACCTGGGGTTTTGAGGGAGAGATTGCTTGGAGAAGAAGGAAATTGCTAGAAGATTGTAAGGAGAGCTTGGAGATCTTCCTCAAAGCTTCCCCAAATCACCTTGGGAGCGATTTGGATCCAAGGGAAGGATCCTTAAGGTCGATAAACTCCCTAACTCAACTCTATTAATGATTTTTGGTGAATATTATTATGATATAAATGATAGAAATGATAATTTGATTTGTTTTCCCTAATTATGCATGGATTAAGCTTGCTAGAGAAGGAAATGGATTTATACTACGGATGGATTGTATAGAGGATGAGAAATATTATGGAGGAAAGGATGAATGTATGGATGTGGAGTATGTTTGGGTTGTATGAATGGATTATGGTGTGGTGGAATGTTAAAAATGGGAAAAGGCAAAGTATCCATAATTAATGCACTCAAAGTATTTGTTGAAATACTTAAGAAAGAGAAATGTTAGTATGATGCAATTGATTATTAATAAACAAAGTTAAATGGATATTGTTGTCGTTATGATAAATGATGCCTTATTTAATTGTATGGTGATCGGTATTCGGGTAGGCCAAACCTTAGAGGAAAATCTTCCACGTTGGGAATTCTCTAACTAGGGAGATGTAACCTAGTGGAGTTTCCTAACGGAAGATTGAAATCTAAGGGATGACCCATTTGGAATTCCAATCACGACACTCAAGTACACATGTACTTGCATGGTAATTATTCAAGTCTCATAAGTCCACTTGTCTCACAAGCATGCATGCATTGGATACGAACATGTTACGAATTATGCCATGAAAGAATGATCCCCCACTACGAACATCCACTCTACGCGTTGTCGCACTCATGTTATGCTATGAAAGAATGATCCCCCATTACGAACATCTACTCTATGCGTTGTTGAATATTATGAATTATGCGTTGCCGGGACAAGACACTATGAATTATGCGTTGACGGGACAAACCCACTATGAATCATGCATGTATGAGTCTATGCATATGTTAAGGCAAGTTCATTGGAAGGAATTGCACAAATACACGAGTCAAGATGATGTGATGACATGTTATATGCTCCGCACTCTAATTATGCCTATTTTTACGTGAAAGTATTATGATTTAGCTTAGATAAACTGAGTTATGATATTGTTATTGCTCATACTATCTTATGTTGTTAGTTTGTTTATCCATGAGTATTCCATACTCAATCGACCTGTCATTGTCTTCAGGCTTAGGAGAAGAGCTGTGGACTGAGGAGGTGTACGCCGAAGAGAAAGAAGAAGGTGAGCTTCCTGAGGAGGAGGCTAGGGATATTAATAGTCATCCCTATTGAGTAGTTTTAGTATTTCTTTTTGGAAGAAATGTTTATATTAGACTTTTGACTTTTAGTTGTTGTTGCCTTAGTTGTCTTACCCTATTGATGGTTTTAGACTATTTCGTTTATGAGTAGCTATGATGTGTGAAATATCATTGTACAGGATGATTTGACTTTTTATGATCGAAATTATATTATTCTCATTTTGGAGACTCGTGTTAGTATGCATTGTATGTATGAATTTTAAGCAGGTTTATGTAATGTGACGATTTCAAAGTCCTATTTTAGCCTTGTAGGATTTTGGGGTAGTTACATAATTAGCCTGAGTCTTGTCTTGCCAAAAGGTATTGACATAATTCAGTCTGAATTAAACTCCTAGAGTCTTATTTCTATAGTAAATAGGTTTGTGTATGGCCTGATAGGGAGTATCAACTAAAATGGGGGCACAACCCTACTTGATCATATGATAAACCAGAATGATGAGTTTCACTTAACCAATGAACATGACGGCTGAAACAGTGACAGTCATGTTGTCCTTGGAGGTTGCAAGAAAATTAGGAATCACTGATTTACATAAGGAGTTATGCATGAGATGCTCAGTGATGGATAGTTACTATCCATCTTGTAGTGCATGTGTAGTACTATCCTAAAATGAAAGATTACATGTGTATTAGAAGGCACCCAATGCTCATCAGAAATATGAAGTAACATATTTCCTAATTTTATAGATTGAGGGGTCTATGGAATTTGATTGACTGATGAGCAATATCATCAAAGATCGAAAGCTCTGATCTAATGATATTATTATGTGTGAAATATTATGATGTATGTTTTATTGTCATGTCATTCTATAACCACATTACCAAGACTTTAATGAGATACTCTTGACCAATTCAAAGTGTTTGGAATGGAAAAAGAATCTCAAGTTTGTGCTTACCATCTAAAGAATTGCCCAAGTTCTCAATACTAATGGTAAATGACATTTGAGATGTTTACAGAATACAATAGGATTGCTAGGCAGTTTACTATATAAAAGGACAAGTGGACACCAAGTTGACTAGGGAAACCCCAGTCACAAAAAATATGATAGAGATCATTGGATTCATAAATCCCAATTCTTGGTACTGAGTAAATTTATGGGATTAAAAGATGTGATCCTCAACAAACTCCCGGAGTCCTTTAATATGGTTATGTTGAACAAGTAGGAAATCAGATTATCTGAATCCCACATGTTGCATATGACTAAGAACCTTTGAAGAGTTCAATGCTACTTACAAAGATATTCAAAAGAGTTGGATTTTCTAAATCCTGAGCATTTATACAAAGGAAAGAAATCAAAGATTTTCCATTAGAAATATATTCTGGTTGTATGAATAAGAGCTCTTCAGAGAAGAAAGGAAAGTATAAGGATTGTGCTTCATAGTGAAACAATTGGTCATTGGATACAAGATAAACCTTTGGAAGGATTGTCCAGCTTGTATACTCATCAAGTCGAACTTAATTGTTGGAATCTCCAGCTCCTAATGCTTGGTATGATCTTGCATAAGTGCAATAGTTGCATGTTTGTTAAAGAGAAGGAGAAATCTAAGTAGATAAAACTTCTACTTGGGAATGGGACAAAAGTTGGATGATCGTAATCATATGAATCTTCTATTAAGAGGTAGCTAACTTTATTTCACCTTCTTTGAAAAGTTCAAGGAATTCTTCATTGAAATAAAGAAACAACTAGGTAAGTCTTCCATGATTGAGAAGAATACTTCTTAATAGAAATTTCATAATTTACTCTCATTACATCTTGTCTCAGATAATTCCCACAACAAGCCATAGCATGATGGTGTTGTTAAATTGAATTATATTGGATATGATTTGATGGAAGATGAGCTTAGGATTCGCATTAGAGACATTTAGTCTCTATTCCTGGATAACAAAAGATATTTGTAAACAGGAATACAAGTTTCTTAGTAGAGAAACCGGATCTAGAATTGTTCTAGAAGCGGAAGCCCAATAGACCAATAACTATGAGAATTGATAGAGATCAACTCTCTACTCTCACTATGCCTAAATAGTACACTAGAACCCACAGGTCCCAGAATTTGTAGTTGGACTAACTTTTATTCTGATGAAGTAATCAAACTGTTGATTTTCATCTAAGAATGAAAGTATCATTTGTGTGCAAATTGATTAGTGGGAGCATAATTACTTTCCTAGCTCTATGCAAAGATAATATTCTTTTCATTGTGAATGCAGTATGAATATTATTCTTCTCTTAGATTTGATCTAGCAATTTTGTAATGAAAGACAAAAATTTTGACATGTTTTCTTAGTCTTAATTGGTTTAGAGACAAAAGGAAAATGATATTGTTATTATCCTAATAACAATCATATTTTTGTGCAAGTAAGATTCCAAGAAAGAGTTTCTACCTTTATGGAATGGAATCTGTTTCTCTTAAATATGTGATATCATGAAACAGTATACTTATACTAGACTGAATATTCATCATATGTTGATGTGATAAGATATTGGTAAGATTAGTCCATAGTATTGCACAATGGTAAGCACAAGCATGTTAACTTTTGAAAATGACTATTGGACAGTATTATTTTTGTTTAGTGTATTAAGACTCTGGTTATTGATAATAAATTTGCAAGAGTTGCAAGTGTTATTGTATTACTACAATAGTTGTGGTAAAGCAGACATGATAGACCCATGTATATTAAGTTATGCTTCAGCTGGTGTTTGAGAAATATCACTGAGAAGATAGGCATTACATCTAATTGGCTTAGAGTGCAAGTGCGAGATTGTTGGACATATATGCCCTCGAAAGCCAATAAGAGACTTTTCTATGTTGATTAGATAAGCATCATATTCACACTGTAACGACCCCAAAATCCTACAAGGCTAAAATAGGACTTTGGGATCGCCACATTACTTAAACCTGCTTAAAATCCATGACATGCAAGGCACACTAACACGAGTCTCTAAAAATGAGGATAATAAAATTTTCGATATATCAACTGTAACCAACTAAATAGCACGAGTCTATAGTCAACAAATACAACCCACTAAAACCAAAGAGTCTGATACACAGCTATAAAAGTCTAATAAGCAACATCTACTCAAGTCTAATACAACTCTCTCAATCAAATGAAATAAAAACTAAGAGGTGTAGCCACCCAAGTCTCTGGCTCCCTCATCAGAAGGCTCACCTTCACCTCCTTCCTCTGCGTATGTTTCCTCAACCCACTGCTCCGCCGTGTACTCCTGCTCTAAACCTGCCAAGACAAAGTCCGGCTGAGTACAAAGGTACTCAGTGTATATAAAATCCAACCAACAATAATAATATACCTGCACTTAGTCAGAAACATATCCAATAACATAATAACATAATCAGAGTGCGGAAGAACGTGTGCGCATATACATCATATCATCACCTTGACTCGTGTACTTGTGAGAATCTTAGACTTGGAAGACAGTACACTTATGAGTTGCTTATGCTTATGAGACCACGTGCTTGTGAGATGTTTATGCTTATGCACTTATTCAGATCATACAATGATGTGACATGCCGTTCTTGGCGGATACGGACCATGCCATGCTTATGCTTATTCAGAATGTCATACGTATGCCATGCTCATGCTTGTGGTCCACATGTGTGACTTGTGAGACTCTTATCTTAACATACACGTGCATATGTGCTTAAGTGTCGAAATTAACATTCGAGTTGGTAATTGCTTAGATTCCGATCTCCCACCATGGAAACTCCACTATACTGTCCCATACCAAATAGTTAGAGAATTTCCGGTTTGAGAGATGTTCCTCTAAGTTCTTACCTTCCCGACTATCAATTTCCATGCAAATAATTAGACATACTTAACAAATCATTCACATATACATATCTTATCATAATTCATATCGCAATTCATAATCAATTTACCACAATTTCATGAGAGTATAATAGCATTTATCCTTTCAAGCATTTTCACAAACACCTTGTGTACGCATAATATGTATCCATTTCCCCTCTATATTTTCAAGCATTCATCAAACCATAATTCATCCATACAATCAATTCACTATTCACATCCACATATTAATCCCATTCTCCATACATTTCCCATCCTCCATATATTCTATCCACATCCAATCTACATTTCCATCAATAATTAGCTTCCTTCATAGAAAATTTGGAGAAAATGCATTTTATCTCTATTCTATCATTTCTATCAAATTAATATTCACAAAACATTAAAATAGAGTTGATTAGGATAGTATATCGACCTTAGGAATCCTTCCCTTGGATTCAAAATGCTCCCGAGGAGATTTGGAGAAGCTTTGAGGACGATCTCCAAGCTTTCCTCTCAATCTTCTAGCAACCTCCTTCTTCTCCAAGCAACCCTCTCCCTCAAACCCTAGGTTTTCTCCCCATTTTTGCCAAATTAGGTTAGAAATAGGTAGAGTATTTTAATATTTCGAGTAGGACCCCCTATTTATAGCCCCAAGGCCTGAGAACAAAAAGACCAAAACGCCCATACTAAAATTCTGTAAAAATCACGAAAGACCAAGCGATCGGTGGTTATGACCGATCGATCGGTTCTCAACCGAGCGATCGGTGCTCTTGACCGGACGATCGGTCAAAAAAGCACTCTCTGGAAATTTTCCCCATACAAAATTCTGGGCCAGTCGATAGATACCGATCGATCGGTTTTGGACCGATCGATCGCTACTTCTGACCGAGCGATCAGTGCTCTATTTCGACTCATTTTACTGTTTTGGCTATAACTTTTGACTCGTTTGTCGGATTTTGATGATTCAACTTGCGTTGGATTCATCTTTTGATAACGAACATTTCTGGTATTTTAGAATTTCTAAATTCTACTTAATTAATAGACTAAATTGTCCCTAAAGTTGACTGATCTGCAATTCCATTAGATAAAACCCACCATTGACTTGGCTTAAACTCAAAATAAGGAAAAACATTAAACATGAACTTCGAAGAGGGTTCCAACACCTTTCTAATGGTTCAAGAATCACTCAATTTCAGTAAACGGTGCCAAAACTAGAGCTTCCTAAAGTTTAGGGTGTGATATGACATCCCTCCGTTATAAGTTTGATTAAGTCTAGTTCACACCACACCAAATAAATATATAATACAAGAAACATCAAAACATCATAAGGACTATAATACCCCTAATACAATGAAGTAAAAACATGAAAAAGATTCGGGGTCTCTACACACACAACCAACTATAAATGATATTTATATTAATTACTGTCTCATATGATGATGACATAAAGTTCCATAGGTAACATTGTAGGAAAATCATGCAAAGGTTACGAGGAGATATGATTTTCCGGTTCCTTGTAACCCTAATATTGTTCGAAGCCTCTAAAGTACTGGTTGGGCATTGTCCTTCATCATGGCTTGCACATGTGTAGTTCTATGAGATAGTGTGATGAATCTCATTCACAGAGAGTGGTGACTCTTGACTAACATGTGAGTATATGTAGCAAGTACATAATACTGAATGAGGTTACTAGTGGATAGCCTATGGAATACACTGTCAGATTGTGTTAGGGTTATCCATTTGATAAATTGTCCTTAGACCTGAGAGGTTAATATCTTTTCAGACATCTGTTTATATGACTTTGATGTGCTAATCGGCAATGTCCAATACACAGAACTAATTCCGGGTACGTTGGGTCATGTACACAATGTTAGGAGAAGTGTGTAAACACTCAATAAGGAATCCACAACTCCTTAATTGGAGATAATGATATCAAGGTGATACTTGTTGAACTGAACTATTAAATCCAGTACTGGTGCTTTTCGGTAAAATGGTTTTTATTGAAGTTAATATTTTCAATATGGAAAAGTATATATATATATATATATATATATATATATATATATATATATATATATATATATATGTGTGTGTGTGTGTGTGTGTGTGTGTGTGTGTGTATATATATGTATATATGTCAGTTCTTTTCTAATGTTTCTTCAAAAGAGTTTTGGAGGTTTAGTTCAATGAAAAAGTAATCATGAGAAAGTGTTCTATTCATAAGTTAGAGACTAAGACAGTGGAATTGTTCCAATCCCGGAAGCTTACAAGTGATATCGGAATGTGAAATGATTTATTTGTAAATATATTGTGAGATGGTACTTACAAGCAATTCTCTAATTTCTGGAGGTTAATCACATTTTGTTAATGGACATTAATTGTGATTGGTGGAAGTCCAGGGATATAGATAAAATTCTATAATCCTAATGGAGTGTAGGAAAGGTGTTTCCTAGTAACAATGCTTCAACCAAAAAGGTGAAGTACTTGGTCCCAGAACCGGAAATAGGAGATCCCTTTAGATCCTACACACAAGGACCTTCTTAAAGTATTTAATTTAATTATTAATTAAATTAATTAATTTCTCTAAGTAATCACTATATGGTATAGTGAAGTTCTAAAAGGTGGAATCACATTAGATGTGAAAAATCAAAGGGGTAGGACCCATTAGGGATTATTTTAAAAGAATAATTGAAGTGACCTAATAGGGTTTGGAACCCTAGGGGCGTGTGGAGTGAGGCCCACCTAGGGTGGGACGCCCACTTCAAGGAGGAAATAATAATTGTTATTATTTATTTAATTAGTTTCTAAATAACTAATATCGTTATTTAATAAGGTTAGTTAGTTAGTTAGAGTTAGTTACTAATTAAAGATTCGTTATTGGACAAGGGTTCTATTAGTTTCTTGCTAATCAAGGAATCATAATTGGATTAGGATAAGGATATGATTAGTTGGACACTAATGGATAATGTTAGTTTCTATTTTGATTAATCCTAATTAATTAAGGAGAAATAAAAAACGAAACAAATTGAGGAATTCTAATTGGATTAGAAAGTGGACTCTTGAGTTGCAAGCAACCCAAACCCTCTATTTAAGGGGTGGACGTCCATGGCTTTGGGGATAATTTTAATTTTCTAGAATTTTTGGATCTTTCTTTGTCTCTCCTCAAATACCTCATGCCCTCTCTCTCTATTAGAGTTGTATGGTCACCCCTCTCCCATTTCTTCTCTTGTGTGTTCTAAGTTCTAAATAATCAAGAAAAAGAAGATTGAGGATCTTGATCATTAAGAAAGGTTCTTGATAATAAAGATTGGATCTTTATTTCAAGATCCTAGAGCTGGAAATTTGGAAGGGCCATTAGCTTCCATTAGAGAAAGCTTTAAAGGAAAAAGAAGGTTCGTGTGAATCGACAGGAGACTTGACACTGGTGAAGTTTTGCGAGTACTATTCTAGCGTGGATTTGACTTAACAATTTTAAAGTCACAAAGGTGAATGTTATTCCTACTTTCATCGAATAAAATTAATTAGAATCTCAGTCAGATCTTGGGATTCATTGAATGCCCCCCAAGAACTATTTTTCTAAAATTAAAAAGAGGCATACTTTCAAGTATCCTCTCATATTCTTCATTTTTACTTGGAGACTAATGCTAGTACCCATACCTAGTCTTAGTATACTAGTATCCTCTCATACTTACTTGGAAACAGATGTTAGTGCCCGTACCTCGTCTTAGTACACTAAATATCCTTTCATATTTCTTGGAAATAGATATTAGTACCCGTACTTGGTCTTAATACACTAGTATCATTTCATATTACTCATTTTTACTTTGAGATAGATACTAGTACCTGTACCTGGTTTTAGTATACAAGTATCCTCTCATACTTACTTGGAAACAAATGTTAGTGCCCATACCTGGTCTTAGTGTACTAATATCCTTCCATATTCTTGTGAGCATTTTCTTCTTGTCTTATGAGCTTCTATTTGTTCTTTATGGTTTTCTTTTCGTCCTTTATGAATTTTCTTTTCTTTTCTCAAGAACATTCTTATGAGCTTTTCCTTTCTTCTCGTCTTATGAACTTTCTTTTTCTTTTCTTATGAACCTTTCTCGTGAGCTTTTACTTAGGAACTTTCTTATGATTCTTTTGATTTCCATACTTATAAGAAACCTAGGTCATACATGTTCATAGAGTGTTTATGAGCATTAGAAAGTACTTGTGAGCATCATAGAGTACTTGTGAGCAATTGTGATAGATATAGAAAACACTTAAACATCAATACATGTTTATGAAATTTCATTCGTAGTAATGACATACAAGTATGTGGTTTGAAATCCCCAATTTCATCCCAAAATTCATGCTTTATATCCGATCATATAAAACATACACGTGCATATAGTTCTTATGTGTATCATGGTAACTTAAAAACCTTTAAACCTAAACATAGGAGACTTAAGCATCATGGTAGTCATAAAAAAACTCTTAAACATGTAATCATAATCACGAAATATCATTCATAGAGGTATCATAGTAAGAACATGGCTCCTTAGCCTAAATTCATCAAGAACATACTTTAAAATCATGATTTTCATAAGGAATTCATAACAAAGCTAGAGAGTAGAGTGTATCTACACTCTTTCATCAAAACTCATCGCTTTTTTATCTTTCTTAAGGAAAAATCATGGTTTACATCTTACTTTTACTAAAAGGATTACAATAGTAGCAACACATATTAATGGATCATAGCAAAGCAAGTTAGTAGAATGTATCTACCTTTGAGAGTGAATCCTCGTGACTTTGTGCATAAGAAGCACCTTGGCTTGCAAGATCCTTACTTCCCTTTTTGATCTTGAGAAGCTTTGGAGGTGAAACTTGGATTTCACTTTTGATCTTGAGGAGACTCTTCCAAAACCCTAGCTTTTCTCTCATTTCCCTTCGAAAAACTCTCCTTAGGTTTGTAACCCCTAAAACCCACAAAATGGATGTGTATCTATAGGCCAAGGATTTTAGAAACCCTAATTTGCCCTTAGGATTCGCGCACAAGGGGAAAAACCCCAAATCATTAAAGGTCGGTCGACTGACTAAGAGGGGCGGTCGATCGGCCTTTCCAAAAACCCTACTACTGCTCATTTTTTAGCATTTTCGATACAATTGATTGACCGGCCAGGAAGGGCGGTCGACTAGCCACCTGCAGACTTGGCCATTTTGCATATTTTTCTCCATTTTTCACACTTAGAATGTTTCCATTCTTCCCTTAGCTAACTTAGAGTGTCTCCACTCGTTTACCTTGACTTTAACACTCACACAACACATATAGTTTGATTTCAAATTCTTTCACACATAAATCACACATCAACATACCTAGAAGGCCTTTAGGCCTTAAAATCACTATTCACAAATACTATTCACCGACTATGCAAATGAGTTCCAGGGTTCTACAATTGGAGCAGCGAATGAGATATGTAATATAGAACTGGTAGCAGTTGATTACCTAGAGCAACAACTCAAAAGAAGCCGCGTCGAATATTCACATAACAGTACTTCTGTGCACCCTAACTTTTGATGAGCTTATATAACTTTGTGCATGATTATTAGAATCGTCCTTATTATTTATTGTTGAAAAGCTAACTATGGACTAGTATTAAATAATTAATAAGAGTCTATTGGACCCCAAAATTATTGTGAAAAGGGTTAAATTTCAGTTTGAAGTCAAAATTTGCTATTTTTAGTCATTTTTTGTCCTAATTGTTTTTAGTTCCATTTTGGGTTTTGAAAGTCTATTTGGGTTGGGAAACTCTTAGGGGCTGTTTGCATACATTTCCGTTTTTCTATTTTTATTTTCTGTTTTAAAAAAATTGGAAATGACTTTTTGTTTTCAAAATTTTTAAGTAGGAAACACATTTGGCATCACTAATTGTTACTTGTTTTAAAAAACAAAAACCAAAAAACGTGTTTCATAAATATGATTAAATAATTTCAATTCACGGTGGTGGTAGTGGTGGTGGGTGTAGTGTGGTGGTGGTGGTGTAGTGCAATGGTGGTGGTGGGTGATGTAGTGTGGTGGTGGTGGTGTAGTGCAGTGGTGGTGGATGGTGGTGGGTGGGTGGTGGTGGTAGTATTGTGGTAGGTGGTCGTGGGTGGTGGTGGTGTAGTGCAGTGGTGGTGATGGTGTGTGGTGGTGGTGGTGGTGGGTGGGTGGTGGTGGTAGTATTGTGGTGGTGGTTGTGGGTTGTGGTGGGTGATGGGTAGTGGTGGTGTAGTGGTAGTGGTGGTGGTAGAATTGTGGTGGTGTAGTGGTGTGGTGGTGGTTGTGGGTGATGGTGGTGGTGGTGGTGGTGGGGAGATTGAATCACAACCAATAGCATTGAATTCAGAGAGAGTTCAATCGCCCCCACAGGTCAATATGTGTCCCCTTTAACCCTTATTAACCATGGTTAAATTTCTCTAACCCTTAGTGTTCAATAATCTAACCTTAGTTTTTTTAAAAAAATATTAAAAAATGTTAACTTTAGGAGTTAAAAATTCTTAGCTAGAGTTAAATATTTTTATAATATTTTTTTAAGCAACTAAGGTTAGATTATTAAACACTGAGGGCTAAGGAATCTTAACCATGGTTAATAGTGGTTAAAGGGGACACATGTTGACCTATAGGAGCGATTGAACTCTCCCTGAATTCAATCGTGATTGGCTATGATTCAATCTCGGTGGTGGGTGTGTTGCCCAAGGATTTGACCTTATGGGGGTGAATAGGGGTCTATGACAAATTTAAGTTTTATCCTATTCTCTTAAACGAAATTTTAATTTTAACAAATTAAAAGGAAATAAAATTTGTAATTTTATAATCAATGTAAAACAACAAAGTAAATGAGAAGAAAGAGAGTTAAGAGAATGCAAACACAAAGACTTTGTTCACGAGGTTCAGCAATCCCACCTACATCCCCGCCTCAAGCTATACTTGCTAGAGGATTTTTCACGATTTACTCAATCGTCAATCTTCTTACGAGTGAAGATCAAACATTTACAATGCAAGAAAATCCCCTCTCTTGACTTCCTCGATCTTCTTACAAGTGGAGATCCAACCTTACAAAATGGTTGTTACGTAATTTTAAATCATTCCTTATAGTAATAATTTCATAGAATAGTACTAGTAAGGGTAATGAACCTCTGAGGACTGCGCTGGTTTCGTTGCCTTTTATCAAAATTAATTCTAAACTAATGATTTAGAAAATTTATTAAACTAAAATAATTAATTATACTAATTAAGATTTCTAATTTAATTATCAACTACTGAGTTTTTAAATCATTTGGAGAGAAAATCTAGGGTATTCGAATCCACCACTAACATCATAACTAATCCCATTCTGAATTCATTTAGATCTCTTGATTTGCAAACATTATAGTTAGAGTGACAGCATGTCCCATCTCAACTAATCAAGAAAGGTACAAGGAATCAAGCCCTAGGCATATCGTATCTTCGGTTAGCACGCATGATACACACTAATCTACAGTTGTGTAATCATTCGTCTTCCCTTAATATAAAATATCTTAGGACTTAGTCTCTTGATATGTTAAAATCATTGCATAAAACCTATGTTAACATTTTAACGAAAATTAACATAAGTGAGCTTAATTCCAATATCCTAACACCTAAGACAATGATAGAAATTCATTTGAAATCAAATTTGAACAATAAAATCGATTGATAAAACAACCATCTCATTATGCAATCAATGTCTTAAAAATAAGAAAATCTAAATAAAAACAAAATAAGAACAGGGTTACTTGGCGATGAAACCCTAATGAAAAGTTAGTTCATTGCGAGTGCGGAACACATCATCTTCATAGATAAAAACGAAGAACTCATCTTTATGGCTTCCTTGATCTCCAGAGCTCCTTCTCTTCTTTAGATCCAAAATTCTCTAACTCCCTTTAAGTGTAAAGCCCCGAATTTATTATTCTTAATACTTGTGAAGTTTATTAAATGCTATGGAAACATGTGTTTAATTTTCATGTGTTTAAGTTAGCAAATTTAATGCTAAAAAGTGTTGATTTTAAAACCCAAATAAAATACTCAATTTAAGTCATTTTTTAGGTGTAATTGCATGAAAAGGGAGATAATAAAAAAAGTAGCAAAAGAGTTAAAAAAAAATCGGCACCGGCGATCGATCGCCGCCGGCTGGCGATCGATCGTCCAAAACGTCATTCTAGCGGTGGTTTGCGCGATCTCGCGTGTTTTGAGTCCCTAAGGCTCCTAATGTTATAAATACTCCTTATATTCGTGAGTTGAGGGTTTCTAAAGGTTCTTAAGGCTTTCTAATCCTAAAAGAGAGTGAGAAAGAGATTTTGAGAGATCCAAGAGGAAGGATAAAATGTTTTGCAAGGAAGAAGGGTGAAAAAGCTTAGATTAATCCCATTCGCAAGCGCATTGTCGTAGGAAAGCGACCGGGAGAGGTAAATATAATTTTCTTACTATCAATATAGTGATTTTGATATGAACATTATGAAAGTGATAGATCTAAAGCAAGAACAATCAAGATTAAACATGATTATGATGTTTCAATCATTTATGAAAAATACATATGATGTTAGAGAATGTTTTGAACCATGATTCCTTTATGAAAAATATATATGATGTTAGACAATATTTCGAATCATGATTTTCTCATAGAAAAATACATGTGATGATTTGATAGTGTTATAAATTATAATTCTCTTATGGAAAATATACCTGATGTTTAGAGAGTATTTTAAGTGATGATTTTCCTATGGAAAAATATATATAATGACTAGAAAATGTTCTAAATTATGATTTTTATTATGAAAGATGAATGTGATGTTTAAAGATGTTTTTATGATTTTTATTTCTCATATCACAAGAGGAAAAAGAATTATCTTGTAGTGTGTGGATGATGGAGAATGGAGAAAGGGATGATGGTTGAAATTGATGAAACAATTATGAGCTTGCCTTGAAATTTTGATGTGTTATGAAACTAGGGTTTGGTAAGATTAATTTTATTAAAATTATCTATTGAAAATTAGGCATGATAGATATAATTGTTTCTTATTTTATTATTGAAAACTTGATAGATCTATGTTCTATATTGATCAATTTATGAGAAATTCTGTATGTTTAAATTTATACATGATTTCCAATCATCATTATTTCACTCACACTGATTCACGAAATTAAATATGAAGAAACATGAGAATAAACAAGATGATAAGTATTATGTAAGTACACAAGGACACAAGCACGATGTATGATTGAGTTTTGCACTGACCAAGTACTTACAAGCCTAAGATCAAGGCAAGACCAACCGTATACACTGGCGAATGTGTAGACAAGCCGTATACACCGGATAATGTGTAGACAAGCTGTATGCACCGGATAATGTGTAAACCGTGTGGTATCTCAGAAAGTAAGGTATATGTTAGTCTCTACCCAATATATAGGGTAGAGTTATATTAAGTTATTGCATTTGCATGTTGTTGGATACATTCACGAACAAGAAATTAAGTAAGATAAACAAAAGAAACAAGTAAAAGTGATCATATGTAAGAATTGAAATTGAATTATGTTTCCGCACTCTGAATTGTTATATGTTTACCTGTTATGTTGAATTCTAAATTATGTTTATATTAAATATTATTATATTGTCAGATAAAATTTTATATATACGCTGGGTAATTTGTTACTCAGCCGATGACTGTTGTTGTCTGCAGGTTCTAAATTTGACATCTGTGCTCCAGGACTTTGGGAAGAGGAAGAGTACGAGGAGGAAGAGGAAGAGCCAACAGGTGATTACCTCGAGGGTGAATGGAATTTGGACCGTTGGCCATATACTGGAAATTAGATTACTAGTATTTTGAGTTCGAGTTTAGACATTGTAATAGACTAATTTTAGATTTATAGTTAGTTTGAATTTGATGATTGAGAATCATAGACGATGATTCTAATTAATTTTGATGTTTAGTATTTATTTCGGATATTAGACTTGATCAGAAGTTAATGATTAAGTCACGTGCCAAAGTCTCACATTAAGTTAGGTGGGATTTTGGGGCGCGACATTAAGGCCAAAGAGTCTTCTATTTATATAAAGAAAAAGAATTTTCGGATTAGGGTTCTTGGAAACCCATTAGGACTCAAACTCTTCTATTCTGGATGCTGTTCACTGGCAAAAACGCCGATCTGCGATCGATCGCACATCACCTACAATCGATCACATACAAAAGAAAATATACAGTAACTTTTTGCCATATGTGCGATCCATCGCACCCCTCTACATCTATCGCAGACTGACCTGCGATTGATCGCAGACCAACTACGATTTATCGCAGGTCACCGAAAATTTCTAGAATTTTCTTTTTCTTTTTCCACATGGTTGAACCTCGTTTGATCATTTTGGAAATCTTTAAATCTTTATTTTTAACCTTCTTTTCCTCGCATGAACCTGAAATCATTGAAGACAACCAAGTATCGTAACATACTTAAAAAAGAATACTCTAATGGATTAACAAGTGCAATTTAAGGTGCATATATGTGTAACATCTAGCACCGATCACAACCCCAAACTTACACATTGCTAGTCCTCGAGTAATGCTAAATAAAAAGAAAAACTAAACTAAACTATATCTACATCCCCTTTCGTGGGAGGGGCGATGCATTTTGCATATGCAATAAGCCTTTTAAACCCCTAGGTAGCCCTATAGGACGAGTGAAGTCTCGTGAAGATTTACAATGATGATAGCCACAAATATTTGTACTATCCTGTAATTGTGCAATATACTCAAGTAAAACATGCAAGTCTCAAAACAGTGAAAGAAACATATTCCAAACTTTTTACAATCACAATACATAAAAGATAATCCACAAATTATTAACAAGGTTGAATTTTCAACCCTCTACATTCTCAATTTCACACCATTCTTTCCCAGTTCTGAAAAATTCAGCTCATAAAAGATTTGTCAGAATTTTCTTTGATGTGTAATGTGTACTAACAATCGAATATGTGATATCAACCTTACTTTTCAATAGTTCTTCTGTCTTCTCACTTGTTATTGAATTTCCTTTCAATTTAAACTCCCAACCCCAAGGCTTTCACTCAAATTTTTTTTTATAAGTATGATTGTGCAGAATCTAAGTCCATTAAGCATTTTAGATAACCTATGTAGTGAGTGTTAGGGCGATGACTCCTAAACCAGAAGGCTTTAGGGGACCAGGTGTCAAGACACCTCTAAGGGCTTATTAACTCGAGTTAAATAAGCTACGAACTTAAACTAGTCACATTAGGTTATTTTATCCACTCTAAAGATCACACGGTTTGATGCGAACTCTCTATACTTAGTGAGGCAAGAGGTCAGGTTACTAAGTGTAAAACCTGGTCAGGTAACCCATTCTTCTATCAAATTTTTAAAATTTTCAATTTAGCCAAGGTTGGTGTTCAACATCCAACTTCCTATGAGTTAGCAAAAGCACTAATCAATTAGTTTGGTTTCAAACCCCACTAGACAATGTGTTAGAGTGCTCGTGCAAATTTTAAAGTGTATTCATGACTTTTGAGAAATTTTCACCTTTTGTAGTTCAGTCAAGGGTTAAAAAAAGTGTCTATTTGGAATCATGTGTTCTCAAATTTAACCTTATCAATAAGATTTGGATTACCCTATATGTATCACAATCTTTCAAATTTAGAATAGAGCAATCTTAAAAACATTCAATGTTTGCATATCCTACCCTATTGCATGTTTGCACAATCACCCAAAATTAGCAAAAAATAATGGCTATTATTTCCCAACCCCAAACTTAAAGTTTAAATTGCGGTCAGTATAAAAAAAATATGAAGCACACATAGGGATGAGAATAATAATACCTGACTGCTGAAATGCACTCCATGAAAGAAATAGGAAAATGGGGAATAAAATGAATCACAGTAATAGTCACCCCAAACTTCTTCCATAATACACCTAAAGGAGTTAGCAGCAAATTAGAAAAAATACACAAAAGTTGATGCAACCATCCAATAGATATATCAATAGAAAAGTTTAGCATCATCATGTATCACTATGGGAAGACAGTAGACTAAATGACACCACTATCAAAAGGAAAGAAAAAGATTAGAAGTCTTTACATAAGACTCAAGAAAAAAGAGAGTAGAACTCCGTACAACTGACTCAAAGAAAAGAGAAAATCCTAAGGACTGGAATCTATGTCACTGGGATGGAGGTAGTGGTGGAGGAAACTGTCCTAGAGGGAAATAGGCTTCATGTGTAACCTTCATCATCTGCTGGAAGTCAAAAGTCTACTGAGCCTGCTGAGTATAAAACCTATCAGCTTGATCCCAATTTTGACGTGCCTGATCATAAAAGGCATTAGTCTGTCTCCATCTCTAAGCCGAATGCTCCTTAAACTCCTGTATCTCAGCTTGCTGAGACAAATGATAATTACACTAGGCCTCCCATCTCTAATCCTGTACAGCATGGTAATCAAGAAACTCCTGAAGAGTCATGTAAATAGGGGCCTTAGGCTGAGCATTGAACTGTGGTGGTGGGGGAGGCTGGTAATGAGGCGAAGGATGCTGTAACTCATGGGCAGGAGAATGGTGATCAGCTACAGGTGAATGAGGAGGGGTCATGGCAACATCAGCCTAAGCATCTCGAATCACCTCATCCAGATGCTCCAAAGTAGGGATCCTCTTCTTAGTGGCCTTCTTCAAGGAATTATAGCTATTCTCCCACTGTCTCTCCCCAAACCCTACAATCTTAGCCACTGGCTCATCCTCGCTAATCACATGACCTTGAAGCTCTAAAAGCTGAGTAATCATGTTTCCAAAAAGTAAGTGACAACTCGCACTACCTTGCTTTGGGTTCTCTATGGCCTCATGTAAGATCCTCTGCATCGTTCGTTACACATACTCCGCTGCATCCACCCAATACCCCTTCCACATCTTATATAGGGCATCCAACAGGACAACTCTTCTCTCAGTAATATGCCCTATGGGGTATAGGTTACGCATGAAGATCGAATCAACAAACCATAGGGTGAGGGGAGGCAGGACCTACGAGTACAATTCTTTCTTTCATTTTCATACTTCCCCCCCATGCATCTCTCGGATGAGCTCATGCAAGGTAGCTGCTCTCTGGGGTGTAGGCACATAAGGAAACCCATGGTATGAGGTAGTAGGGCATCCTATGGCCTGGGCAATAGAGGCAATGGTGACCTCAAAGGTACGCCCTTCAACAGTGACCTCTAGGGCCTCCGAAACCTCCTCTTCAATCTCTTCATCCTCCTCCTCTTCTTTAGAACTATCCTCGGCTGCCTTTTTCTTTTATTTTCCTTTTTGCACCATATTTTGATAAAAAAGGCGAACCAATCGTGGGTGCCTTGGCAGGGGATCCAAAAAGAAATTGTAGGCCCCTATTCTCCAACTCCACAATAGTAGGGGCCATTTTCGGACACCTTCGAAAATACTCTATATGGAATTGGGTTTGAGGGGTAACCGCCCAAGTGGCGAATTTCCCTCTAGGTTGCTCTACTTAGTTGGGGGTAGGTGTACTAAAGCTTGGCATCTCGGCTAATTTCTTCCTTTTGGGGCCATTTGGTATCAAAACTAGTTGAGGCTTTTTCTCAAACAGTTGGCGTGCCCCCTTTTTTAACTCACTTCACAGCCCCCAATCACACCCCAACACAACCAAAATACACACGGCCAACCCGGCCTCAATCACAAGCCCTTCCTCCTCACAGTGCCAACCCGGCCTCCATCAACAACCCATCATCCACACAATCACACGAAATAAAGAAAAAGAATTGGAAAAATGAGAGAATTGGGGTAGTTACCTCTTTTGAGAAAATACCGCTCTACAAACCCCAAACTCTTCAATCCGAGACGTTTCACTTTGGATTAACTTCCCAATGAAGATGAGAGCAAGAAAAAATGATAGGAAGAGAGAAGAAGAAGAAAATAGTGGAGAAGAGAGGAAATGGAATGGGAAGAGGCGCGTATGTGTACTGGATGTTTTAAATTGATTTGGGTCTCTGCGATCGATCGCACAACACCTGCAATCGATCACTCATAGGACAATGGCTTACTGGAATTTGGCCTCTGTCTACGATCTATCGCAGATAAGGCCGAGACATTCTGTGTGTTAACCCACTGTATGCGATCTATCACATATAAATGCGATCTATTGCAAACATGGCTGAGACCCTCTATATTTGATCCCTCTGTCTGCGATCTATCGCAGACCCCAATTTAAAAAAAAAAAAACACTATGGGTGGGTGGATGGGCCTTTGGGTGGATATGCATCCACCCCAAACTTAGACTAGATCTAATTCTAAGGGAACTAAAGAACTGATGGGTTGCCTCCCACCAAGCACTAAGTTTTAAGTCTTCAGCCAGACAACCTCAAATGAATCAACCGTCTTTGTAGATGAGATCATGTAAAACTAAGGTTTCGATCAATTCACTGGATACAATACCCTCAACATAGGGTTTTAATCTTTGACCGTTAACCTTGAAAAGATTACCATCTTTGGGGTCTTTGAGCTCAACTGCTCCATGAGGGAATACTGTGTGTAAATGCCTAAATAGGTGTTGGCAAATTCCGTGATCATGAGATAGGTCATGTGAGTCGAGTCGTCGAGTCATGTTCAACTTGTCAGAAGAGAAGAGCTAAAGCTTAAAGAAGATTGAAGAAAGTGAAGAAAAAGCTCCTACTCTGGATCTAGAGAGGTAATGGACATAGAGACCCCTACCCAGGTTGGATTTGGCTTAGATAACTCTAAACATACCTAGGAGGATAGTTTTAAACCTAACAAAGTTGTTTGATCTTAGTTGAATCAAATAAACATGAAAAGACATATGGTTTGAAAAAATTCTGTCTCAACCGATCGCTCGGTATTGAGACTGATCGATCGGTGGCCTACCGAGCGATCGGTGGCTATCGACTGGACAAAAATTTTGTATGGGGTATTTTTCCAGAGAGATGATTTTTAACCGAGCGATCGGTCATGAGAACCGAGCGATCCGTTTTGGACCGAGCGATCGGTAATGAGCACCGATCAATCGGTCCCCGTAAAAAGAATTTTTATTTTTCTGGATTCTTTTTTTAAACCCTATATAAACAACTTTTTGGAGACCTAATTCGTGTCTTTGATTTTTTTTGAAAGAGTAGAGGTCTGAGAAACTCCTTTAGGGTTTTTCCTATTGTTCTATTAGATCTTTGTTGATCCCTCCTCTTTCTTTGATCCTAGAGAATGCAAGTATAGATCTAAACCTTTGATCTTGCATTGTGTGATCTCAGATCTGTATGAGATCCTTCTAGGGTTTGAAACTTCCAAAATTGATTCACAACCCTACACCTTGTGTGTGTGTCCGGTGTTTGATCCGGAGCCTTCGTGGAAGGAGATCGATCGTGTGTGATCGTGGTTTTGAAGTAGCTTGGGAAGATTTGGTCGGTGTGGAACCGAAGCTGCTACGGCGGAGATCGAACCTGCTGGTTCGTGGAAATCAAGAGTAAGAGTCTATACCTAGGAACGTCGTTTCTGTTTTGGTAAGGTCTTGTCTTGTACTTGATATCTTTTCATAGTGAAGTTTATTGCTAGACAAGGTCCCGTGGTTTTTTCCCGTTAGGGTTTTTCACGTAAAAATCTTCTGTGTTTGATTTGTGTGGATTGTCTGAGTGAATTGTTCATTGATTTCTAAACATATTAATTGAAATATTAAAATTGGTTAGAAATTAATAGATAGACCTATTCACCCCCCCTCTAGGTCTTAGAGATCATTGATCTGGATAAATTTCAATTGGTATCAGAGCAAGTTCACTGATAAGGCTAATCCCTTAAGTGTGATCCTGTATTATCCGTGATCATGAGTACTCTAAGAGAAGGAGGATCCGTCTCTCGTTCCCCACTTTTTGATGAAAATAATTATGCATACTGGAAAGCTAGAATGAGAGCCTTTCTCAAATCTATTGACGAGAGAATCTGGATGTCTATACAGAATGGGTGGACTACGCCCATAAAAACTGTAGGTGATTTAACTGTCGTCAAATATTATGATGAATGGACCAGAGAAGAGCTTGAGTCAAGTGGATGGAACACTAAAGGTCTCAATGCTATCTTTACTGCAGTCACTGCTGAGGAATTCAGACGAATTTCTTCATGTGAAACAGCAAAGGAGGCTTGGGACATTCTTGAAATTACCCATGAGGGTACTACCCTGTTAAAATCTCAAAACTCCAAATGTTAACCACCAAATTTGAACATTTAAACATGGATGACAATGACACTTTTGATGAATTCTATGCAAAACTTAGTGACATTGTCAACGCTAGTTTCAATTTAGGTGAGAAAATATCTGAGTCCAAAATAGTTAGAAAAGTCCTTAGATCTCTCCCTGAGAGATTTCAACCTAAAGTCACTGCAATCGAAGAAAGTAAAAATGTTGACTCTCTGAAGATTGAGGAATTGGTTGGTTCACTCCAAACCTATGAACTCAATCTCCGTCCATCCAAGAAGAACAAATCTTTAGCCTTGAAATCCATCAAGGAAACTTTGGATGAGGATGACAGTGATGGAGATATGAATGAGGAAGAAATGGCTCTCTTCGTTAAAAAATTTCAAAAATTTTTTAGAACGAAAAAGAGGTTTAATCCCAAACAGGGAGGAAAATCTTTTGAGAAGTCAAAGTCTAAGCCCTGGGAAAACAAGAAAAATTTCAAGAGTGGTGACAAGAAATCCCAAGGTGTTCAATGTTATGAATGCCATGGCTTCGGTCATATTTCACCTAACTGTCCTAACAAGAAGAAGAGTAAGGACAAGGTGATGAATGCCTGTTGGGATGACTGTGATTCCGAGAATGAAGAATCGGACAGTTCATCTTCAAGTGAAGATACTAGAAATCAGACGGCTTTCACTGTTTCCCTTTCTGGGATTCTTGAGACTACCTCTGCGGTTGATGAAAAGGATAGAAGTGATGAGAGTGTTCATACTGAGTCTAGTGATGACATACAGAAGAGTCAAACTGACTCTGAAAGTGATGAAGATTTGAAAACAACTAATGATAAGTTGTATGCTGAAAGTTTGAAGCTGACTAAAACAAAAATCTCCTTGAGCAAAAAACTCAAAATCATTCAAAATGAAAGAGATATTTGTAAACTAGTAGCAGAAGAGAAGAGTGCTCTAGTTAGTCAGTTGGAAAATGAAAAAGAAGCATTTGTTATGAAAGTTCAATGTCTTTTGGAAGAGAATGTCTCATTGACTAATGTGATTAGAAAATTAGAAGTTGAAAGAGACACTTCCATGAAAGAAATTGAAGAGTTAAGAACTCTGCAAATGGAGCTGGAAACTTTTAAAGACTCTCTTGTTGATAAGGTGAAATTTCTTGAAAAAGAACATCAAATTAATCTTAAAGACAAGACTGACTTGATTCAGAAGGTCTATACTCTTGAAAAAGAAGTAAGAATGTTTCGTAACACTAGCTGGCTAGATGAATTAGTTAGAAAGTATGGGTCAAATTCGAGTAGATCTGGGATAGGACATGCTGACACACCAGCTGGTCCTTTAGCTGTTGGTACAATGGCTAGTGCAGTGTTTGAGCCAATACATTCTGATCCTAAAGGGAATCTACCTTCTACATCAAGTACTAAGGCTTATACAAATTTTGTAAAGCCTAGAAATACAGCTCCTAGAGTGAATGCTTTAAGGAATCTAATTCCTATTAGAAGAAATCCTCCTCTCCCAAGATTCATACCCACATGTCACTTTTGTGGTGTTAGAGGTCACATTCGACCAAATTGTAATGCTTTTAGGAGAGCTCCTCAAAATGGTTCATGGAACCAAAATCAAAGTCAAGGGACTCTTCAAAGGCAGATTCAGATTCTGGCTGAAAAGTCTAGAATATTGAGCGAAGATGTTAATAGAATTGCTCAAATCTCTATGACAAGAACTGGTCAATTTATTCCAAATGATTATTCAAGAGGAAAGAATTTGACTAATCAAAAAGCTAGAACTGAACAAAATAAGAAAAGGTCAAGGAGGACAAAAAGGAAAAAGGTTTCTAATACACAGTTTAATGATCAAAGATCTAAACAAAGTTTAAAGACTGTGTATGTAAGAAAGGATGACCTGAAGTGCTTCGTCATTCACACTGCCTTGAAAGCCCAAAACATAGAAATGTGGTACTTCGACAGTGGGTGTTCTCGGCATATGACAGGTAACAAGTCCTTATTTACTCAATTTGAGGACTGTCCAGATGGGACTGTTACTTTTGGTGATGGAAGCAAGTCTTTAGTAAAGGGGAAGGGTATCATCGATTCACCAGGCATACCAAAATTGAAAGATGCCTTGTTTGTTGAAGGACTGAAAGCTAATTTAATTAGCATAAGTCAACTATGTGATGATAACCATGCTGTGCACTTTACCCAAAATAAATGCTTAGTCATTAATGGTAAAGGTAAGTGTGTTCTAGAAGGGTTGAGAACCACTGACAATTGCTACGGCTTAATTCCCAGTCCTAATCCCTCAAATGTCTGTTATAAGACTAAAATTGAGGAGGTTGATTTGTGGCACCGAAGACTAGGTCACATGAACTTTAAAGACCTTTGTAAAATCTCTAAGAAAGAGCTTGTAAGAGGAGTTCCCAAACTAGGAAAGCCTTCTACTGCTGTGTGTGGGCCATGCCAAATTGGTAAACAAATTAGAACCCCACATAAGAAGACTTCAAGTATTGCTACTTCATATCCACTGGAATTAATTCATATGGATCTAATGGGTCCTACAAGAACTGAAAGCCTAGGTGGAAAACGATACATCCTAGTTATGGTTGATGATTTCTCTAGAATGTCATGGGTGACATTTATAAGAGAGAAATCCGATGCTTTTGACAATTTCAAAAGTATTTGCTTGAAAATTCAAAATGAGAAAAGATGCCCAATTACTCGAATTCGAAGTGATCATGGAAAGGAGTTTGAAAACTCTAAGTACAACGATTTTTGTGATGAGTCGGGTATCAAACATGAATTTTCTGCACCTATTACACCTCAGCAGAATGGTGTAGTAGAGAGGAAGAACAGGGTTCTCCAAGAGATGGCTAGAGTTATGCTTCATAGCAACAATCTAGCTTCTCATTTCTGGGCTGAGGCAGTTAACACTGCTTGCTATATAGTTAATAGAGTTTTTGTAAGACCTGGAACAAGGAAAACCCCATATGAGTTGTGGAATAACAAGAAACCTAGTGTCAAGTACTTTCGAGAATTCAGAAGTAAATGCTATATCCTTAAGGATAGAGAGCAACTGGGCAAATTTGAATCCCGGAGTGATGAAGGGATATTTCTTGGATATTCCACCAACAGTAGAGCTTATCGAGTGTATAACTTGAGAACCTCTACGATTATGGAGTCCATAAATGTAGTTGTGGATGACTCCGGTGTTGAAAATGTGCAACTTGAGGATGATGAAAGTGCTGAATATGAAAATGTTGAAACTGTTTCAACTCCACCTATAAGCAATCATCTCCATCAAAACCTACACATTCTAGGGTCATGAGTCCTCACACCCCCACTGATATAATTGGTGATGTTGAGAGTGGAGTGAGAACGAGGAAACAAATTAAAAATGAAGTTAGCTACATTTGCTATACTTCATCTTTTGAACCCAAGAATGTAGCTGAAGCTCTTGCAGATGATAATTGGATAAATGCAATGCAAGAAGAGTTACTTCAGTTTACTAGGAATGATGTTTGGTATTTAGTACCTAGGCCTAACAATACAAATGTGATAGGTACCAAATGGATTTTCAAGAACAAATCTGATGAAAAAGGTACTATCATAAGAAATAAGGCTAAGTTAGTTGCACAAGGATACACCCAAATTGAAGGTATTGACTTCGATGAAACGTTTGCTCCTGTAGCCAGGCTAGAATCAATAAGAATTCTTCTAGCTGTGGCTTGCCATATGAAATTCAAACTTTTTCAAATGGATGTTAAGAGTGCCTTTCTGAATGACATTCTACATGAGGAAGTCTATGTGGAACAACCAAAAGGGTTTGAAGATCCACATCACCTTGATCAAGTCTATCGGCTAAAAAGGGCCCTCTATGGTTTAAAGCAAGCTCCAAGAGCTTGTTTTGAGAGGCTGACTACTTATCTCTTGGAAAAAGGATTTTCGAGAGGGGGAGTAGACAGAACCCTTTTCATAAAGAATGTGAAAGGTGATATTGTCATCGCCCAGATATATGTTGACGACATAGTTTTTGGTTCCACATTAGATTTACATGCTCTTTCATTTGCTGAACAAATGAAAAATGAATTTGAAATGAGCATGGTTGGTGAGCTAAGTTTCTTCCTTGGTCTTCAGATCAAGCAATTGGATTCTGGGATCTCAGTATCTCAAATCAAATATGCTAAAAATCTAGTGAAGAAATTTGGCATGAGCTCTGCTAAGCATGTAAGAACTCCTATGAGTTCTACTACAAAACTTAATAAAGATGCTACAGGCAAAGATGTTGATCAAACTTCTTATAGAAGCATGATTGGTAGTTTACTCTACCTAACTGCTACTAGACCTGATATAGCCTTTAGTGTTGGTGCTTGTGCTTGGTATCAAGCGAGCCCAAAAGAGTCTCACTTACTTGCAGTTAAGCGTATCATTCGATATGTGAGTGGAACTCTATCATTTGGACTCTTGTATTCTTTTGATACAAATGCCACAATAGTTGGATATTCCGATGCCGATTGAGCCGGAAATGCTGATGATAGGAAAAGCACCTCTGGAGGATGTTTCTATATTGGAAACTGCTTAATTGCTTGGCTTAGCAAAAAGCAGAATTCAATTTCATTGTCCACTGCAGAAGCTGAATACATAGCAGCTGGCAGTTGTTGCACTCAATTTTTGTGGATGAAGCAGATGTTGAATGATTACGGGATTGAACAAAGCACTATGACTGTGTATTGTGATAATTCAAGTGCTATCAATATTTTCAAAAATCCCGTTCAACATTCTCGCACAAAGCACATAGACATTAGACATCACTTCATCCGTGATCTTGTTGAGCAAAAGATTGTGTCTATAGAGTATGTCCAAACAGAGAATCAATATGCGGACATTCTTACAAAACCCTTAGATTCCCTTAGGTTTGAACTCCTTAGGAAATCCATAGGTTTGTGTGGAATTGAGTAAAGATGTACTTGTTTCATAGCCTATGTGTTCTTCATGTTCTATTTGTGTCATAGAGCTATTTTTTTAATTAATAAAAATCCAAAAACATTCAAAAAATTGAAAAATATTGCAAAAAATAATGTGTTTGTATGACCTTCTTTCCAATCATTTTGCTTAAAGTTATTTCCTTGAAATCATATTTGAACATATAATACAAGGATAAATATTTCATAGGATTGGATAAATTAGGATAGGTCAACTGTTGGTTTGATCTTGTGATTGAATTTGGTCATGCTAACTAATCTCAGTTAGAGTTGAGTAAACAAAGATGTTATCTAATGCACATGCACTCTAACTGATTCTTTAGATGGTACTAGTTCCTATTTAAAGGTTCTAATATTATACCATATGGTTCCCTAGATTAATCAAATCTAGTATAACCAATGTCATAAAAAATTCCATAAGGTGAGCCCCCTAGTTATAAAAATTATTGACATGGAGAGGACTACCTGTGAGTTTGTGTGATAGCTACTAGTGAATGCAAACAATGAGTAATGGCTACCTAGACAAACAGTAGGTATCTATATGGATTGCTAGTGTGAAAGCCCCCACTGTCATTAGAAAGAGCTACCTTCTCACTTGAGTGAAAGTCACCAATGTGCAAAAAACTATATATGTGTACTCCAAAAAGAATTTTCACAATGAGTACAATTTGACTTAAAAAGAAATGAAATAAATTTGTTAGTCAAATTTGGGGTAAAAATTGCTCATCATATAAGTATGGATGTTTATTGGTTTTAAAACTAGTTTTTGAAAATTTTAGAGTTCCATTTGAGCTATAATGTCAAAATCTAGCTTAAGGAAGGAAACCAATTCAAAGAGTCAAGTAATGAATTTTGATTTCACACTCACATTACTTCTAATTGTTTCTTGACTCTGATTGTGAATTTGATGCAAATACCATATTTAATCACCGGTGAAAATCAATTATTGTTTACATAATCCTTGTTTATGACTGTACTTGATATATCAATTCTTGGGTGATTATTCTTTATGATTTTAATGAAATCAATTATTGCAAATTTTTTTTGGTGAATTGGTTATTTTGAGGTGAAAATGAGTTTTTAATGTATCGTTGGTTGAGGGGGAGAAATGGTTTTAAAAGTAAAATTTTTGAAAATTTTTCAGACCACCGATCGCTCGGTGTTAAAGACCGATCGATCGGTCTTTCGTGAACAGAGTTATAAAACCCTCATTTCTATTTTTCTTGTTCACTTCTTCTCCGAACTCCAGAGCGATCTCTCGGTTTCCTCTCCTCCAAATCCTTCCTACGGTCATTTCATTCATCTGTAAGGGTTTTCCAAGCATCAAAAAGGTAAGCCTTGTGCGTTTTCTTGAGTATAGATTGATTTTCTCATCTAGGGCATCGTCGATTCATCCATGGCTTTCCTTTTGTCCTTAATCCTTCTAGCATATCCCATGTCTGGCGTTCCCAAACGCCGGAGGTTGGTCCTCAACAACCAAGAGTACCCTCCTGAAGATGAGCAAAACCAGGAGCCTTTTACTTTTACTCCAATAGGGCATGGTATTTCAATTGGGGATAGGCCAATTCGTAGAATGATAGATTCTACAACTGAGAATCGACAAAAATCTTTGGCTGATAAAACTCGGAAAAATAAAGGTAAAGCTTCATCTTCCCAGTCCAGTCAGTTATCCCAGTTCATAAGTCCTACTGCTGCTCAACTCTATAGTGAGTATTTTAGCAAGAAAGGTGTAATGGTTAAAAGGGACATTCAAATTGCTGATTTTGGTGATTATTATCTTCCTAAAATCATTTCGGATTGTAAATGGGAAGGTATACTTACCTTATCCGGTCATGCTTCTGTCCAGTTAGTTAGGGAATTTTACTCTAATTTTTCTGAAATCAACCATAAAAAATGATCATTCAAATCTCGAGCATTAGAACAATCTATTGTCATAAATGCTGATTTGATTTCTAAATTCCTTGGCTGTCCTCGAGTTCCAAATGGATATTATCCTTATAATTATAAGAGTGATGAGGATAAAGACACCATGTAACATGTTGTTACCTTTCTTTGTGGTACTCCTACGTTTTGGGTTGGGTCTCTTATTGAAGTGGCGAAACTCACTAAGGATGCTAGACTAGTAAACCTAGTTATGAGTGCAAATATCCATCCAAAGGTTCATACTGCGGACCTTAGGGAAGATAGAGCTAGGTTTCTGTTTAGTCTTCTACGTGGGCGTGATATTGATCTTGCGGCTCACATCATTGACTTGATGATCCAAGCCCATCAAACTGTTACAGCAGTTGGAGCCCTACCATTTGGTTCACTCATCACTAAACTTCTTGGTTCTCAAGGAGTTATCGCTCCTCCTGGTGTTCCTACTCGAGTTCCTAAGGGTCCAATCAACAAAAAGACCCTAGCTCAAAGTTTTTCACATGCCTCAGTTCGAGATACAGAGGAGGGAGCAGAAGTTGGTGCTGGGTCATCTCGTCCTCCTCCGGCCACTATGGATGATCTTGCCAGGATGATACGAGAGATGCAGATGGATCTCATGACTCATGTTTCGTCATACGAGGAGTTTACTACAGACGTTCGTGGTAGACTTGGATCTCTCGATGCAGCAGTGCTGGGCGTACAGAGAGATGTTCGGGATTTTTGAGCTTACTATGAGTCCCAGCTCACTTCTGATGATGAGCAGGAGTGATAGTTAGATTGATGTACTAGGATAGAAACTCCTTCTGGTTCATGTGTATATTTTGGAGTTTATCTTAG
Source organism: Tetracentron sinense (assembly GCA_015143295.1). NCBI lineage: Eukaryota > Viridiplantae > Streptophyta > Magnoliopsida > Trochodendrales > Trochodendraceae > Tetracentron > Tetracentron sinense. The sequence goes on from CM026573.1 coordinate 22,611,169, forward strand.
TTCTAGTTTTTGTTTGACATTTCGATGTATTTTGTCTTGGTTGTACTTAGTACAAACCTATTTGGATGTTTTAACTTGTTATGGATTTCTGCATTTGGATGGTTTCTTATATCTCATCTTATTTGTGTTTATGCGTTAATTTTATTGTTAATAGTCCGCCTTTGGCATTTCGAGCCAAAAAGGGGGAGAGTGCATGATAACACATAACACATGGATATGATGATTTTGTGGACGTGGATGATAATTGTGTGGATGATGTTATTGAAACATACTTAACATGTCATGGATATTTCCCATATTTTATTTCCCATGCTTCACAGGTTTTTGATTTAGCATGTGCAGGCAAACAAGTTCTAAGTTTGGTGAATCATGACAAGCTAACATGTCAAAAGTCATGTAATTATTTTTGAGTCATGTAAAGGTCAATTTTCTATTTTTGAATCATTTGGGAAAATTTGAACCTAGTAAATGAGTTAGTCTTGTTTTGTCTCGGAATTGCCAAAGGGGGAGATTGTAAATCCCTAAATAGGTGTTGGCAAATTCCGTGATCATTAGATAGGTCATGTGAGTCGAGTCGTCGAGTCATGTTCAACTTGTCAGAAGAGAAGAGCTAAAGCTTAAAGAAGATTGAAGAAAGTGAAGAAAAAGCTCCTACTCTGGATCTAGAAAGGTAATGGACTTAGAGACCTCTACCCAGGTTGGATTTGGCTTAGATAACTCTAAACATACCTAGGAGGATAGTTTTAAACCTAACAAAGTTGTTTGATCTTAGTTGAATCAAATAAACATGAAAAGACATATGGTTTGAAAAAATTCTGTCTCAACCGATCGCTCGGTATTGAGACCGATCGATCGGTGGCCTACCGAGCGATCGGTGGCTATCGACTGGACAAAAATTTTGTATGAGGTATTTTTCCAGAGAGATGATTTTTAACGAAGCGATTGGTCATGAGAACCGAGCGATCCGTTTTGGACAGAGCGATCGGTAATGAGCACCGATCGATCGGTCCCCGTAAAAAGAATTTTTATTTTTCTGGATTCTTTTTTTAAACCCTATATAAACAACTTTTTGGAGACCTAATTCGTGTCTTTGATTTTTTTTGAAAGAGTAGAGGTCTGAGAAACTCCTCTAGGGTTTTTCCTATTGTTCTATTAGATCTTTGTTGATCCCTCCTCTTTCTTTGATCCTAGAGAATGCAAGTATAGATCTAAACCTTTGATCTTGCATTGTGTGATCTCAGATCTGTATGAGATCCCTCTAGGGTTTGAAACTTCCAAAATTGATTCACAACCCTACACCTTGTGTGTGTGTCCGGTGTTTGATCCGGAGCCTTCGTGGAAGGAGATCGATCGTGTGTGATCGTGGTTTTGAAGTAGCTTGAAAAGATTTGGTCGGTGTGGAACCGAAGCTGCTACGGCGGAGATCGAACCTGCTGGTTCGTGGAAATCAAGAGTAAGAGTCTATACCTAGGAACGTCGTTTCTATTTTGGTAAGGTCTTGTCTTGTACTTGATATCTTTTCATAGTGAAGTTTATTGTTGGACAAGGTCCCGTGGTTTTTTCCCGTTAGGGTTTTCCACGTAAAAATCTTCTGTGTTTGATTTGTGTGGATTGTCTGAGTGAATTGTTCATTGATTTCTAAACATATTAATTGAAAAATTAAAATTGGTTAGAAATTATTAGATAGACCTATTTACCCCCCCTCTAGGTCTTAGAGATCATTGATCTGGATAAATTTCACTGTGGTTACAATATAGGGGCCATCCCATCTAGAACGAAGCTTACCAAGGAAGAGGTGTAATCTAGAATTGAAAAGTCAAACCTTTTGATTTGGAAGAAAAGACTTTTGTAAGATTGTCTTATTGTGAAAAGCTTTGATTTTGACCTTGCAGATTTTAGCACTTTTATATGTGTCATTACGCATCTCTTCCAATTTGGAGAGTTAGAGTTTTCGATTTGATCCCGCTAGAGCCATATCGAAGTTGAACTTCTCAATAGCCCAAAGGACTTTGTGTTCCAACTCCATCAGAAGGTAGCAAGCTTTGCCGAAGACAAGGCGATAAGGATACATTCCAATTGGGGTCTTAAAAGCCGTACGATAAGCCCAAGAACATCATTAAGCCTTATAGACCAATTTTTTCGGTTAGTCCTCACTGTTTTCATGAGGATATTCTTGATCTCCCTATTCGATTCCTCGACTTAACCACTAGTTTGTGGGTGGTAAGGTGTAGCTACCTTATGAGTGATAAAGTATTTGAGGGTTAAAGCCTCAAAATATCGATTTAGGAAGTATTGCCAGAATATGGACCCTACAGGGGGGGTGAATAGGGTCAATGGCAATTTTAAAATCTGTTCCCTTTAAATGAGGAAAATAAAAACTAAGGGGAAAGCAGCCAAACATAAAGTAGATAAAACAATAAAATGCACAAGAAGAAGGAAAGAGAGTTAAGAGATGCAAACATAGATTTGTTTTCGAGGTTCGGCAAACCCAGCCTACTCCCCACCTCAAGCAACACCAGCTTGGAGGATTCCACTACAGTCCACGACTGCACAGACTTCTTAACCTGGTGAAGCCTAAACCCTTTTACAATCTCTCTTTCGGTCGAGATGGAACCTTCAACAACCCTTCTTTTGGTTAGGGCCAAACCGTCAACCAACAGAGGACAACCCTCTCTGTTTACCAAAGCAGCAGCTTCACTTGAAGAACACGCTTGTTCTTTGAATGGATACAATAAAAGATTTTGGATCTTAAATCCGAAAGAAAAACTCCTTTAAGAGTTGGATTTGAATGGAATAGCAAGCTCTAATAAATCTCTCAAGTGGAAGATTGGAATTTAGCTCAAGGAGAAAAATCGAGTATCGTTTTACAGATTTGGGATTATTTTCAATGTAACAGTGTAAGAGTTAATGTATTAGTTCTTAGATCATTCCAAGATCACTTATATTTATAGTGATCTGGAATTTATTACCGTTTGATGAGCATTAAATGCAAAATACCCGTTATAAATATAGCTGTTGGCATTAAAAACGGTTTTTCATAATTTTTCTAAACTATACAGTCGAAGTTGATTAGAGGAGCCTCCTGATCGGCTGGATGGTTGCCTGATCACTTGGATCAATTTCCTGATCGGCTGGATCATAAAAACACATTTTATGGAGTTTTGTTCTATCCAGTCGATTAGAGGAAGGAGTGATCGGCTGGATGGACCATCTAATCGACTGGATGGTCCTCCTGATCGGCTGGATATACTAAAAAAGTTTTCAGTTTTTGATTTTTCTGATTTTTAGTCCTTTTTCTTTGACTTTAATGATTTTCACGAATTTCAAAGTCTTTAATTATGTTAGTAAAACATGATTAACAACTCATAATGATCTTTTGAATGATCTAAGATGGATTAGCAAAGAGAACCAACCCAATCAGTATATGAAGACAAATTTTGAAAAAATTTGTTCTATCCAGTTGATCACAGGGCTTGCCTGATCGACTGGATGGTCTGCCTAATCGGTTGGATGGCCTATCTAATCGACTGAATAGGCTAATTTTATTTACAGAATCCATTTTCAAAACCTTTAAGATAGGATTTGATTATAAGGTTTTGTACTTAACCTTTATGAGTATGATGAACATGTTTTAGGGTCCTTAATCATATTTTAATATTTGTTCAAGGGACCTATAGTCAATCTAAGGTATTTTGAGCTTTTTCACCAAATCAACCACTTGAGGATTTTTACAAGAAATCCTAGACAGACCACACTTACTACCTAAACTAAGACCTTGATGAGGATGGTCCTTTGGCTTCAATGGTCTTCAGCAGCAGTGTCTTTAAGACAATCTTCCAAAATCCTTTTTGTTGATAGTTGAACATCTTCTTGAAGCTTTGATTTTGAATTTTCATCATGTCTTGACTTGGTCTTTTCATTGAAGGTTATTGAATATGCTTGAAATCCATTTTCTAATTCTTGAATTTTTTAGAATAAGTTGCTCATGAAAGACATCAGTATTTCAAGATTCATTTCATTATTTATGTTATTATTAAAACTAATTGAGGGTCATATGGTTGTAACCTTAAGATATTAGGAAGTGTTTGCCTCCATCACTTATAATTGCTCGCAGTGTGCCAAAACGACTAAAAATATTTTCTTGAAGGAACTTGACCACAATTTTGTGATCATTAGTCTTAGTGGCAACAGCTTCCACCCACTTGGAGACATAGTCCACCGCCACCAATATGTATTCAAATTCAAAAGATGGTGGGAATGGACCCATGAAATCAATACCCCATACATCGAAAAGTTCTACAATTAGGATAGGGGATAGAGGCATCATGTTTCTCCGAGACATTGCACCTAATTGTTGACACCTTAAACATGTCTGACAAAAGTCATGGGCATTTTTGAAGATTGAGGGTCAATAAAAACCACTTTGTAAGATCTTAGTTGCGGTCTTTTTCCCTCCAAAGTGACCTCCACATGCAAGAGAGTGGCAAAAGGTGAGAATACTTTGGAATTCACTCTCGGGCACACATCTTTGGATCACTCGGTTTGAGCAATACTTAAATAGTTCTGGATCTTCCCAGAAATAGTACTTGATTTGGGAAAAGAACCGGGATTTGTCTTGCTTAGACCATTGAGATTGAATCTTTCCAACTGCGAGGTAATTTACCATATCAGGAAACTATGGTGGTTGAACTTGATTTACCTCGAACAGTTGCTTGTCCAGAAAAGTGTCATGAACGGGACAAGGCTTTAAAGAATAGTCAATTAGGATTCTAGATAAATGGTTAGTGAACACATTGTCGGTACCTTTCTTGTCCCAGATCTCTAGATCGAACTCTTGAAGAAGAATGATCCATCTAATCAACCTAGGCTTAGTGTCCTTCTTGGCAAGGAGATACCGCAAAGCGGCATGATCAGTGTATACTAAGATCTTGGACTCTAGGATATAGGATTGAAATTTATCTAGGTCAAATACTACAACTAGTAATTCTTTCTCGGTAGTGGTGTAATGTAACTGAGCATCTGAGAGAGTCTTATTAGCATAATAGATATCATGTGGGGTTTCATTCACCTTTTGCCCTAACACAGCCCCAACTGCATAGTCTGAGGCATTACACATAAGGTCAAATGAGAGTGACCAATCTGGGGGTTGCATGATAAAGGCAATTGAAAGTAGAGTGTGAATCTTCTCAAAAGCTTCATGAAAAGCTTCATCAAATGAGAAAGGAACATCCTTGCACAGTAAATTGCTCAAGGGTGTTGAAATTTTGCTAAAGTCATAATACATGCAAAGCACGTGCACATTTACTAGTAACTAATAAAATTACAAGGAGTATACCAAACTTTATATGGACGTAAATACCCTTTAATTAAAAATACTAAATTATTAACTTATGGTATATATTAAAAATATTAATAGAAGTTTAGTTTGTTTATAATTCATATGTTGAAGAGGATTACAATTATAAGTGATTGTAAATGTGGATTATATTATAATAAAATAAAGCCCACTATTACAATGTATAGATTAGAGTATGTTAAGACTTGTTTTCCTTTAGGATTCCATATTAGATTAGGATTCTTATTGTTATATCTACGTGAAGTCATCTTAAATAAAATAAGGGTGGTGCTTCACACACACTAGTAATTACTGATATACACCAAATTAAAAAAAATCACATTTATTAAATTACACACCAAAAAAGAAGAAGCAAAAGACAAATTTGCCATCTTCTTCTTCTTCCCCTCGCCTTCTACTGTTGATATTGACGAACATGCATTTTTGCTTTTCGGAGCATCTAGAGATTGGGGATACGGGATTTCGGGGCCATTTTAATTAAAATATGTGAACTCCAAATTTCTATCTAGTGCTTGAGAATCTATTAAGAGATGAAAACAACAATTGTTACCTGTTGCTAGCGGATTCCTCCCCACTTTACCAGTACCACAAAACAAGGTTTAAATTGAGAAAAGAAAAATCGAAAAAAATTAGAACCAAATATCTCTACAACACAATAAATCTCTACTCAGATATCTCTCCAACCCATATAAATCTCTTATATCTTCAATTTTCTTTCTCATATAAATATCTTGGATGGAGAAGAACAAGGGGAAGATGATATTGATAAGACCGCAACAACAGCATCATCTCGGATTGAGGAGCACAAACGACAAAGAGTTGAGAGGCTCCGCTTAGAAGTCAAAGAGTTGGGAGAAGGTAATATCAATTTTGATGAACTCCTTCTATTTACGACTTCCACATCAACAAGTTTCAGGTTTTTCTCACTATTCCTTTTCAAAATTTCAATTTCACATTAATGCTTTGGAAATTTAAAATATAGTATCGACAAATGTGAATGAGATATCAGTTTTCCTTTTCAAGCTATTTTTTTCTGTCGTAATTGTTATGTATTTTTGTGTAGAGATTGGCTATACAAGCATTACTGAGGGGGTTGTTGTTTCTACACCTACAAGCAGCGAAAAGATTTTGATAGCAGAAGCTGCAGCGGTTGGCACAGTAGCTAGGGGAAGGCGCCTCTTCCACATGACCTCGTTGAAGGCGTTATCCAATCAAAAGTATCATGAATTCTGGTATGTAAGAGATCTCTCTCTATATATTTATTGGGGAAGGGAGAACCATGGGAATCTGAGAATGGAAATGGTTTGTCTAGAGCTTTCTTCTCTCATTAATAAGGAAATGAAAAAAGGAAGAGGATAAGGGCATCATTGTCCCTTTCTCTCCTTTTTTGGTGTGTAAAACAGTAAAAATTTTAGTTTTTTTAAGTTTGGTGTATGCTAGTAAAGTTGTTGTGTGCCTCGCACCACTCTAACATAATCATCTAATATGTTCTAGGCTTTGTTCTTTTGGTGGAACTTTTAAAGTTTAGAACTTTCATTGTTTCATGCCTAATTTTACTTGATGTCTGGAACTATATTATTTCATAGAGTGCAAAAATTCTATAAATATCGAGCTTTCAAGTTCCACCAAAAAATTTGGATTTTTTAAGTTCCATAGATGTGGAACTTTCAATTAAAATGAACTCGAGATACCATCGAGTAAAAGGGTTAGAAACCCTCTCCCCTCTCTTCCCAGACTCTTGCCTCTTGTTCCAAAACATTAGTGTTACGGACTTTTAGAAGTTTCATCGAAAGAACGGAGCCTTAGGATTCTTATTTCAATCCATTAGGATTCTTATTCCAAAGCACACGTATGGAATCTCTACTGCCCATCTCTCTCTCTCTCACACACACACACATTGAAGGACTTCAGCAGCCATCTCTCTCCATCTTCAACAACATCCAACAGAAGAGCTTCTCTCTCTATATTCATGAATGCCCACCAGAAGAGAGCCATTATTCTTCATAGATCAAGCACTAAGCACCTTAAGTTTCTCATCTACCCACCTCACTTCAAGCTGACAATACCCTTCTGTTCTTACCTCCATCACGTCTATCTGTTATGTTGTGGCTTTTACTTCCTTTTTTTATTTGGTTAAAAAATAGTTAGTTTCTTTTTTTGGATACATATTGGAGGAATGATTGCCATTCTTGATATAGTTTTTTTTTGGATTTCTAAGAACCCATAAATTTTAGGTTATTACGGATCCCCATTAGATGCAATTTTGTCATGTAAATTGTCAAAGAATAATTATTCAAAAAACTCAAGAATATTTTTACCATGACAACCAATCTTCCACCCATTGTAAATATATATTTATTCACAATAGTGTTTACAATCGATCAGGATAAAAAAACTAATGTGAAGAATCATGTGGTTGGATATGATGTCATGACCCAAAATACCCCTAGGAATTAGGGATACTTTAGCTCGTGACCGCCATATCATACATCCCATATGATACATAAGGCACACGCCACAACTTGTCAGAGTACACAGAGGTACTTAGCGGAAACGATTTACAACACATAGCGGAAGCAAAATATGTAATTTCTCCACCAATTAGTTCAAGTTTGAACCAACAAAATATACACATGTGTATGAGTCCAAAATGTGGAGTGGACAAGTCCCACTCTCACTTAGCAAAATATCATATCCTTCTAACTAACAGAGTCAACAGAAATCAAAGTCATGATGCCTATCTAGTGGGCCATCATCCTGGTAGTGGTCCATAGAAGGCTCCTGGTTGTAGTACTCTTCCTCCACCCAAGGCTCTGTACCACACAAATCGAAAGGAACCCGAGCACCTGCCGATGATAACAAATATTGGCTGAGCGTGGAATACTCAGTGTATACACACTACTAACAATAAGCAATAATATCACAGAGCATGCAAATCATGGAGATTGAAACCCTTAAAACATATCGAAGCATAGAAACCGTGAAATAGTACGTATGATGAAATCCAAAAATCGAAACCGTGTGAGTCATGCGATAATCATAGCCTTGTGAGTTCTTTGAGTTAAATCCATAGAGCTTATTAGAGTCATTTATGATCCATAGAGACGTAGAGTAATACCGTAGAGCATAACCATAGAGATCTTAGAGCAATTACAATTGTGATCCTTAGAGCTTGTGAACCGATCTTAGACATTATCATAGAGTTCTTGTGAGTTTAACATGATCCTTGGAGCTTGTGAACCGATCTTAGACAATATCATGGAGTTTCTTTAAATTCATCGTGTGAGTCCTTTACTAAAAACCTTTTTCTAGAACTTTGAGAAATCCATGGAAAAACCCTGGTTCATGCGAGACATGCGAACATATGAGAGTAATAACATATTTAAACATCAAAAACTCTTAGAGGCATTAAACCAAACACATAGAGTGCATAATAGTGGTAGTTTGCATCCAAGTATAAAAACAACATCTCACACCATATAAAATCAAGATTTATAGTATAGAATAAGAAGAACATCATGTAGTAACTAGTGTTATCACAAGATTGGTAGTAGAACGTATCTACCTTGGTGAAATCGATAAAGTTGACTCCAAAAGCTTGGAGAAGTGAAAACCTCGAGTTTGTAGCTGAAAAACACCAAAGAAGGGAAGGAACTTGATCTTTCCTTCAAGCTTGAGCAAACCTTAGCCTCTCTACTTCTTCTCTTCTCAAATCTCTCTCAAAATAAGCCTCAAGGGTTTCTGAAACCCTAAGGCACGAACTGAGCCTTTAAAGGCAAATGGGTGATGGCTAAAGACTTAAAAACCCTTAATGAAGAAAAATCTGCGTGTAACCAATCGATCGGTGGTCAGGTCCGAGCGATCGGTGGCTTACCTAGCGATCGGTGGTTTCGATTGAGAGATCAGTTGAAAACACTCTCTCTGGAAGTTTTCTCCATACAAAATAGTTAACCAGTCAACAGCTACCAAGCGATCGGTAGATGACCGATCGATCGGTGTTTACACTGAGCGATCGGTGCTCCCCTGTTTGCTACAAAACCCTTTTTCCTCTATTTGGACCTTCTCCAATCCAATTCCAATACCTTATGCACTCAAAACACACTCCTTTAGGCTATGTATACTCATCAACACGTGTACACTATATATCCAAACACTTTCATTAGCATAAACCCATTAATGTACAAGACTACCTTGAACACTATTCACTACTTAGTGGAATGAAGATTCCGAGTTCTACATCCTCCCCCCCTTACAAAAATTTCGTCATCAAAATTGGAACGACCCCAAAAGAATAAAAGAAACAACTTACATAACAAAACATCAAGAAAACAAATGAGGGTACTTATCCCTCACTTCAGCTTCACACTCCCACGTAGCATCTTTTGCAGAATGGTGTTGCCACCTCACAAGGACTAACGGGATAGTCTTGGTACGCAAAACTTGATTTCGACAATCCAAGATCTGAGACGGTTGCTCAACCAAAGTGAGATCTTCTCGAATCTCCATAGGATCAAGAGCAATGACATGAGACGGATCTGGAATGTATTTCCTGAGCATGGAAACGTGAAACACATTATGTACCGCTACCATGTGAGGCGGTAGGACTACCCTATAAGGACCCTCACCAACCCTAGTGATGATCTCAAATGGCCCCACATACCTAGGGCTGATCTTTCCTTTCTTCCAGAACCTCATGATTCCCCAACTCGGCGAAATCTTCACAAAGATCCGATCCCCAACTTGGAATTCTAAATCTTTGCGGCGAGTGTCCGCGTAGCTTTTCTGCTTATCCTGAGCAGTTTTTAATCACTCCCTAATGATTTTGACCCTTTTTGCGGTCCGCTCAATCAATTCAGGACCCAGTACCTTCCTCTCACCAACTTCATCCCAATATAGAGATCTACAACTTCGACCATAGAGAGCTTCAAAAGGTGCCATTTGGATGCTTGCTTGGTAACTATTGTTGTAGGTGAACTCAACCAACGGCAAGTGTTCCTCCCAATTGCCCTGAATGTCCAACATACAAGCTCGGAGTATATCCTCTACAACCTGGTTTACCTGTTCAGTCTGCCCATCGGTTTGAGGATGAAAGCCAATGCTGAAATCTAATCGAGAACCCATAGCATTCTGAAAAGTTTTCCGAAACCTGGAAGTATACCTAGGGTCTCGATCAGACACAATGGAAACTGGTGATGCCCAAATAATAGACCCCAGAGGGGAGGGGTGAATAGGGTTTATGGCAAATTAAAAATTTTACTTTAAGTGATATTTGCGGAATTTAAAACTTATCACAACAACTACCAACTAAATTCAGAGATAATAAATGAAAGAGAAGGATAGAGATAACAGACACCAGATATGTTATCGGGGTTCAGCAACTTGCCTACGTCCCTACCTTTAAGCTATCTCGCTTCAAGGATTTTCACACGATTCACTAATCGTACTCTTCCTTACCGGCAGAGAACAAGCCTTACAATCCTTTTCCAGGCTCAGGAAGAACCTTTAATAATCCTTTTACAGGCTAAGGAGTAACCTCTTCAAGAGAGACTTTCTCTTAGATACAAGAAGACTCTCTTCTTAACAGGATGCAAGAATCCCTGATTCTTGACTTTTAATAAATACAGAGATTTGTGGATTTTTAATCTGAATTGAAAGCTCCTAAATTGAGCTAAATAAGAATTGAATACAAGGTTTACAATCTCTCAAGATAGATTGGAATTGAATGCTCAATGAGTGAGGGATTAGGTTTCAAGATATTCAATGCAAAAACAGAGTACTGATTGCTAAAAGTTGGTGAGTGATGAATGATCAATAGAACAATGATTGGAATCCTTAGAGTTGTGTGTTTTTATAATAAATCAACTCTATTTATAATTAGGCAATCAATATGGCCGTTGGGAGAAGCATTGAATGCGAACTAGCTGTTGAAAAATAGCCGTTATAGGTTTTTCCCGCAGGCACTCACATACGAGTAGGAAAGAATCAGGCTTGAGTTATCGACGAGTGGAGATAGAAGCAATCGCTTCATTTCCTGTCACCCACTCATTGATGAGTCCCTTGCACTCGTCGATGAGTTCACTGAAATTTTTCAATAAACTCATCTTAATGAGACCAAAAAGATTGGAAATTTGCTAGGACCCTTAAGCAATTGATTTAATATTATTTTAATCATTTTTAGGGCCTTAGAATGATGTCCATGTTATACTAGGTCTCCTAGGGTCTATCTAGGTAGTCTTTGAGCAATTCTTTTCCAAGGTCTTGAGGACTTTTTACAAGGTCCTAGACACTATAACTTTAGACACTAATCTTCATTTGAGAGATGATCTTCCAACTTAATTTGAGAAGCTCTACTCTTAGTGGATCTTCAAGAATTGTCTTGAGTTTTTGGGGCTTCTAGTACTTGAATGTTGACCTTGATGTCTTTAAGCTCTTCAGATATCTTGAATTTTGATTTTAATAGACTGCTTCTCTGAAATTTCACATACTCAATGAAAATATTAGTGCAACAAGAGTCATTCCATTATTGTGTCATCATTGAAACTGGTAAGGGTACGTAGAGTTATAACCTTGAGGCTAACAACCGTATCAAGTTCTGAATGCCGTCTTCGGAATGTCCTCTTTCTTGATTTTCAACTGATGATAACCAGATCGAAGGTCAATCTTTGAGAAGAACTTCGCACCCTTCAACTGGTCAAACAAGTCGTCTATTCGAGGCAATGGAGAACGATTCTTGATAGTGACTTTGTTTAGCTGCCTATAGTCAATGGACATCCGCATTGACCCATCTTTCTTCTTCACGAATAGCACCGGAGCTCCCCATGAGGAGACACTTGGCCGGATGAAGCCAAAGCCTTGCAATTCTTCCAACTACTCCCTTAACTCTTTAAGCTCGATAGGGGCCATCCTATACGGAGCCCTCGAAATTGGAGCCATGCCTGGAGCTAGCTCGATCACAAATTCATTTGTCTGATCAGGAGGTAATCCCGGTAAGGTCTCCAGAAAAACATTCATATACTCACATACAACCGGAATGGATGTGGAGTCTCGTACTTCTACATTCGCAAGACTGAGAGTTGCAAAACGAGCAATGTCTCTCTTCTGAACTCCCCTGAAGTGAAACGGCTTCAACCCAGTGGGTTTAAAGTTCACCACTTTCTCGAAACACACCATGTGTCTATGGTGAGTTGAGAGCCAATCCATACCTAGGATAACATCGAAATCCCAATCTTGAAATCCCTGAATGATCAGGTCGATTGGCAACTCATGCTGCATGACTTGCACAATGCTGCCCAGATACACTTTATCTGCCTCAACAGACTTACCCAATGGAGTCGAAATGGACAACTCCTGAGGTAGCGTACTTGGCTCGGATGTAAAGCCTTTGGCAAAACTAGGCGAGACGAATGAATAAGTGGATCCCGTGTCGATCAACACCCTTGCTAAAAACTCATTTACTAGCAACGATCCTATGAATTATCACTACTTAAGTTATAATTTGCTACATGCATAATACATATTGACACACGCATAGCAATAAACATCATCAGATGCTTGTGCGTCTTGGTCAGTCATGGCAAATACCCTCCCCTGATTAGCCTGACGAGGCTACTGGGTGAGCGGCAAGGATCTGGAGGCCTAAGATAAAGACCCCCGAAATGAAGTCTGCTTGCCTGGAGGTCGGACTCCCTGTGGCCTAGTTTGTGGTTGCTTACGCGGGCAATCCTGAATCACATGACCAACCTCACCACAGTGGAAGCATCCACCTGATAATCCACGGCAATTCCCAGCCTTGTGCCGACGACCACATACGGGGCATTCCTTGAATACCTGTGATGCGGAGGAAGCCGGAGGCGTAACCCTCGAAGTCTGTGACGTTGCAGGGTGCAGTGCTTGAGGCACAAAAGGAGGCCTCTGAGCCGACATCGGCTGAGAGAACTGATATGGTGTAGTCCTGGTCCTCTTCTCGTACTGCGACAAACCACTAGATTAACCCAGGGACATGCTCCTCCCGAAGCCACTATCCCTTCTCCTGATAAACTCCTCTGCATTCTTCTCGGTGATCTTCGCCTTTCCCATTATCTCTCCCCAGGATTCTACTTGGAGGATGGACACCCTATCACCGATGAACGCCTTCAACCCCATCTCAAATTTTCTAACTCGCAGATCTTCAGTCGCAATCAGATGTGGAGCAAATCTTGACAATTCGGTGAACTTAGCCTTATACTCGGCTACGTTCATCGCCCCCTATTCTAAGAGCATAAATTCCCTCACCTTCTGTTCCTGGATGAATCTAGGAAGATACTGCTTGTGGAAGGTGTCCAAGAACTCCGCCCATGTCCAGGGTTCCCCTGCCTTCGCAACATCCCTCTACCTTTGGGCAGCTCTCCACCAATGTTTGGCTTCACCTTCCATCACGAAGGAAGCTCATTCAACCCGTTGTTCCTCAGTACATCGGAGAGCCCGAAAGGTCTTCTCCAACTCCATGATCCATGCCTCTGCCACCATTGGGTCCAGAGTACCATAGAATGTAGGAGGTCGTAGTCTCCGGAAAGCTTCAAGTCCAGTGGTGTGATGCACCGGCGGAGGCACAGGAGTAGTCGGTGGGGTAGGAGTAGCCACAACAGGTCTAGCTGCCAGTAAAGCCAAAGTCTCTGCTATGGAATCCATAGCATTTGCGAAGTAGAGTGGCTCCTCCTCTCTCGGAACCTCGCCCTCGGATCTCCGAGTATGGTAACCATGACCCCGATTGCCGCATCTTATGATGTAAAATCCTGAGATCAATTGGTAAAACATGAGTCTAACTTGGATACCAACCCTCACAACACATATAGCAATTCAATAATCATGAAATGCTAATACTCGCATATAGTATACATCAAAGTATACATATAATAATACAATTATACTTAGAGTTTTCTAGCGTAGCTAAGACCCTTGTGTTAAACATCTACCCTTTCTGGGATGAGACTAAGGAAAGATCTTAGACTGACCTAAGGATTCGCTTGATACCGGTTATGTCATGGTAGCAAACTTAGGACAACACTTCCATCTGGGTTCTAAGTTCAACTCAGAGGACTCACTTCCGCTTAGCACAAGGGAAACCGATCCCTAGAGCTCTGATACCAAGTCTGTCGCAACCCAAAATGCCCCCTAGGAGTTAGGGATAATTTAGCTCGTGACCGCCGTATCATACATCCCATATGATACATAAGGCACACGCCATAACCTGTGAGAGTACACAAAGATACATAGCGGAAATGATTTACAACACATAGCGGAAGCAAAATATGTAATTTCTCCATCGATTAGTTTAAGTTTGAACCAACAAAAATATACACATGTGTATGAGTCCAAAATGCGGAGTGGACAAGTCCCACTCTCACTTAGCAAAATATCATATCCTTCTAACTAACGGAGTCAACAGAAATCAAAGTCATGATGCCTAGCTAGTGGGCCATCATCCTGGTAGTGGTCCATAGAAGGCTCCGGGTCGTAGTACTCTTCCTCTACCCAAGGCTCCGTACCACACAAATTGAAAGGAACCCGAGCATCTGCCGATGATAACAAATATCGGCTGAGCGTGGAAGACTCAGTGTATACACACTACTAACAATAAGCAATAATATCATGGAGCATGCAAATCATGGAGACTGAAACCCTTAAAACACATCGAAGCGTAGAAACCGTGAAATAGTACGTATGATGAAATCCAAAAACCGAAATCGTGTGAGTCATGCGATAATCATAGCCTTGTGAGTTCTTTGAGTTAAATCCATAGAGTTTCTTAGAGTCATTTATGATCCATAGAGACGTAGAGTAATACCGTAGAGCATAACCATAGAGATCTTAGAGCAATTACAATTGTGATCCTTAGAGCTTGTGAACCGATCTTAGACATTATCATAGAGTTCTTGTGAGTTTAACATGATCCTTGGAGCTTATGAACCGATCTTAGACAATATCATGGAGTTTCTTTAAATTCATCGTGTGAGTCCTTTACTAAAAACCTTTTCTAGAACTTTGGGAAATCCATGGAAAAACCCCGGTTCATGCGAGACATGCGAACATATGAGAGTAATAACATATTTAAACATCAAAAACCCTTAGAAGCATTAAACCAAATACATAGAGTGCATAATAGTGGTAGTTTGCATCCAAGTATAAAAACAACATCTCACACCATATAAAATCAAGATTTATAGTATAGAATAAGAAGAACATCATGTAGTAACTAGTGTTATCACAAGATTGGTAGTAGAACGTATCTACCTTGGTGAAATCGATAAAGTTGACTCCAAAAGCTTGGAGAAGTGAAAACTTCGAGTTTGTAGCTGAAAAACACCAAAAAAGGGAAGGAACTTGATCTTTCCTTCAAGCTTGAGCAAACCCTAGCCTCTCTCCTTCTTCTTCTCTCAAATCTCTCTCAAAATAAGCCTCAACGGTTTCTGAAACCCTAAGGCACGAACTGAGCCTTTTAGAGGCAAATGGGTGATGACTAAAGACTTAAAAACCCTTAATGAAGAAAAATCTGCGTGTAATGGATCGATCGGTGGTCAGAACCGAGCAATCGGTGATTTCGACCGAGAGATCGGTTGAAAACACCCTCTCTGGAAGTTTTACCCATACAAAATAGTTAACCAGTCGAAAGCTACTAAGCGATCGGTAGATGACCGGTCAATCGGTGTTTATCACCGAGCGATCTATGCTCCCCTGTTTGCTGCAAAACCCTTTTTCATCTACTTGGACCTTCTCCAATCCAATTCCAATACCTTATGCACTCAAAACACACTCCCTTAGGCTATGTATACCCATCAACACATGTACACTTTATATCCAAACACTTTCATTAGCATAAACCCATTAATGTACAAGACTACCTTGAACACTATTCACACACTATTCACTACTTAGTGAAATGAAGATTCGGGGTTCTACATATGATAACATGAATTTCAATAGGAGTGGTTGCATATGGTGACATGAATTTCAATAGGAGATAATCAGGTATGAGATATGTAAGGAATCCTTGTCTTGAGGTTGTGAATTGATGTAGCATTTTTACATTGGTGAGCCAATCACCCAATGGATTGGTTGATGATCCAACCACTAGAGAATTAGTATTTGGTATGCTATTAAATTGTTTAGTGGTTGCTGCATTGTATTTTTGTGGGTCTTACTTGAGACATGATTGAGAGCAAAAAAATCACACGGATTGCTTCAATAAGGTGTTCTCTCTTTGGTTTTTACCGTCTATTCTTAAAGTAGTCTCAATTAGTTTCTCAAATAATGGATGCCTTCTGAATTGAATGGCGTTTGGATCGTCCAAATGATAAAAGAAAAACATGAATACAAGAACTATAACTGGTTTGGGTCCATTTGGGAATGCATAAGTCAACATGTGGGCCCATTCAATCACTTTGTTGATGGTAGGATAAGGTACTGCCATGATAGGATGTTATGGTCCATTGTATGACAGTTATAATTTTTAGAGACTTGTACATAAAAATGTCTATTGGGTGTTTTAGGCATGATTTTCAACTTAGTTAAGCTTGTTGTCATCTTAAGCAAACACATTAGGTTTACCACATTATATATGAGATCAAATGATTGGATTAGGACTTTGGATGGCTAATGTTTGGTTTGGATATTGATGAACTTTTGTTTTTTTGAAAATGGTCCAAGTTTATAAAATAACTTAATCCAAACCACATAAAATGCATCTAAATGCATATCTTAGTTTGACGTTATATATGTCAACAAAGAAGACATCCTATGCACCATATTTAGTCAAAAAGGCATCTTTTCGGGACACAATATTAATCTTTAGTATTCATAACCCAGAATCTCAAGCAAGAATTTCACTGCAATGGTACTGTTGTGCAGGTCAAAGAATTTGACAAATAATAATGCTAGGCTACTATCACCTCCATAAATTAATACTTATTTATTCTAATATTTTAATAATTATGAAAAATATGTACATAAAATAAATATTTAAAAAAAAATTAATTTTATGAATTAAATAGAACCCTAAATAATTGTACTAATTCTAATTGAGTTTTTTTTAAATAATTTTATTAATTATCTAAAGTATTTTTTTAAAAATTATTTAAAAAAAATTAATTAAATATTTGATAAATAAATTATTACGTGCAACACACGTGCACTTTTACTAGTGTATATATATATATATATAATGTTCTTAAGGAGTAGTGAAATGAGATTGAGGAGTATAATGGATTGTAGCACACGACATGATGAGTGTTTAGTGTAGCAAGGTTTATTCGAAGTTTATTTCTTTAAAATAGAAATAGGATAGTTCTAATCAATAATCAATTAAAATTCTTAATTCTATAAAGGGGGGTGATTTTTTAGGATTAATCAAACTATAATATTTGGAATCATAGTGTTATTGGTTTAAAGTGGATCCAACTATTGAGTTGACCTAATTAATAATAGTTAATACCTGTAATTAAGGAACTTTGAGCAATACAAGCAGGCCCCTCAAAAGCCCACAAAATCGATGATTTTTTTCATCAATAAAGCCCACAGACTTAGGTTAACCTAATAACACTAGGCCTATTGGCATGAGGGTAGGGCTTGGGCAACACCCCCTAAAGCCTGGCCCAGCCCTCATTATCTGTATATATATATAAGATATTAACGATCTTTCTTTTTACATGTTCTTAGAATTTTTTTCCCATGTTCACCATTGCTTGTAGAACGACCTTCCTTGCATCAAATACAACAAAAGAACACAAATGATCATAATAGTTATTGAACCATTGCATCCTAAATTTAACACACAAAAAGGTTGGTTTCCTCCTCATGGCTATGGATTGGTGGTACACACACAAGAGAGTAGGGGTGTCAACGAGCCGAGCCAGCTCGTGAGCCGGTTTGGCTCGACTCTAAATGAATCAAGCTTGAGCCTATGTTTTGGGCTCATTGAGTTGAGCCAAGCCTCAAAAGTAAGCTCAAAAAATTAACGAGCTGAACATGAATAGTAGGGGGCTCGGGTTGACTCGGCTTGCTTAATTTTCTTATAATACTTTTTAAAATAGTTAAAACTACATTATATTTAACTATTTAAGTATAATACATATCTTTAATAATTTTCTCAAGATTTAAGAAGATTTTTTTTTTCTTTTTGTTATTTCCTTTATTGTGACATCCCATCCCATATTCCCATCTAATACTTTTTAGAAAGAGACAAAACATAAAACCCTAGAGGCCTATTTGTCTTCAATTTTTTTATCTCTTAGGTTTCCTCTCCGTCTCCATTGCCAATTTGTTGTTCAAGCTTCAAGACAAAACACCAAATGTCATTGTTACCACAATCTCACCACAGTGACCAAACCACAGTTGTGTTACACCCATTAGCTGTCCCACTCCCCCATCTCATTGTCGTTGATCAGTGTTCATCACCGACCTTGCTGCTTACCTTCTTCTCACTGCAATCCATGCCCACTGCAGTTCATTGCGGTCCCCACCAGGGCAACCACTCTTCCAAGGTTCAACTTCCAACAGGTTAGCAAAACATTATTTTATTTCCCTTTTTAAATTTTTTTTTTTTTTATAATAGGAGACTTGTAACCAGGTTTCCTTTTGATTTCTTTTTAATGATATGGTTTCTCCTTTCTGTTTTACATTTAGATTGTCTAGCAAATTTTTTAAACTAAATTTAGAGCTTACCGAGCCGAGCTTGAGCTCAATGGATTGTGGATGAGCCGAGCTCAAGCTGACCTTTCTGAGCTCGAGTCGAGCCCAAGAAACATTAAAATTCTAATGAGCCGAACCCAAGCAGTGCCCAGCTTGGCTTGTTGACACCCGTACAAGAGAGTGTTTGTTGTAGCAAAACTGTATGAAGTTTACTTAATTAAAATTGAAATATAAAGTGAAGATTAAAAGGAGGGTATACTTACTGTTGCGACCCAAAACCCACCCTAGGAGTTAGAGTGAATCTTGGACGACTTATCATGACTTACATGACCTGCTTGACAAACCATCCGGCAAAACAAACAGAATATATACAATAGAGGACACAATAGCGGAAACATAAACTAATCATGGCACAGTGGAAGTCTAACCAAAACCTCTATGTATAAACTTGTGATCCAAGTTTTGTACAAAAAGGAAAAAACAAAAGAAGGTGCGGACATGCCCGCCAAAATACATTAGTATAAATCTCTCAAGCTCATCCACAATCACTCAGAATCTACCACCTAATATTAGTCCTCCACATGAGGCTCCTCAGTAGGGACCTCCTCGACGTACTCCTCTTCCTCCCATGGACCGGGAGCACAAATGTCAAAAGGAGCGGGCGTTCCACTAACACCTGCCGACATTAAAGTACGGCTGAGCATAAATACTTAGCGGGTACTAAATACTAACCAACAGTCATAACATAATAATAACAGAGTAAAACAGGAAGCAGTTCATATAATTAACTGGAAAGGTAAATAGTTATAGTTTATGCTTACATCATATCGAAGTCGGAAAAACTCTTGAAATCATCTTGTACTTGACTTAACTTGAAATACTCATTTCATGCGTGAAAACTTGTCATGTCTGTCATGCGTGTCTAGTCATGCAGGCTTGCTAGGAATTTAATCATGCTCATGCAACTTGTAAGATAAATTTGGGAGGGAGGGGAGACCCCTCTTTAAATGATAGACACTTGCGAGGGAAGGGAGACCCCTCTTTCAATGATATGCACTTGCGAGGGAGGGGAGACCACTCTTTAAATGATATGCACTTGTGAGGGAGGGGAGACCCCTCTTTCAATGATATGCATTGCGAGGGAGGGGAGACCCTCATTAAATGAAATACAACTTGTGAGGGAGGGGAGACCCCTCCTTAAATGAAATACACTTATTCTTGTCAAAAGCGAGACAAAACATATCGTAAGATATGTCCTACCTCTAAAATCCTTATTCTTGAAAAACACCGGTAAACCATGTCATGCATGCCGTGCTCGTGAAATTGTGTACATACTTTAACTTGGAATTAAATATGACAATTGGGATTCAACAATATATAATATAATATTAATTTCAACAAGTAATTATTCATGCCGTTAGAGAAAACAATTAATCACACTATCATAAACCCTAGCAATCCCATATACGTTAAATCATGCCTTTCTTGGTTTAGAATTCATTTTCTTCACCTTGGCATTTCATCAAACATGTGGTGTGTACGTTATTGGTTAAAGCCTATACCATGCTTTTTTAGATGGGTTTATGTTCACAACATACACTTGTGTTCATTTTTGGTACCATACCCTTTCTATTTCATTCATCACAACAAATACAGACAACATCCCTCGCCAAACATCCATTTCCACACCACAATCCATCTTCTGTTTCGTTCATACTTAAGGAAAACAAGAAGGAAGGGAAGAAAAGAGAGGATATGAACTAGGAGGGTAGCATATGGTACCAACCTTAAAAATGGGAGGAAAACCCTTGCAAATGTTGAGGATGAACGCTGCCCTAGCTTGGAGAACGTGTCCCTCATGAGCTTGAGCCATGGAGTGAAGAATTCAAGCCCTTTAAAACGATCTAGGGTCCTTAAACCCTTGATTCCTTCTCAAGTTGAAGACCTAGGTTAGAAATCCCCTTTCTCCTCTCTCACTATTTCTAAAATGCTGCTAAGTATAATGTGTGGGAACCCTAGACTCGAGCAAGCCTTTATAGGCAATGGGTGTAACACCCAAAAGACTAGAAAGCCCTTAATGAAATTCTACAAAAACGCGAAAGACCGAGTGACCAGTGGTCAGGACCGAGCGATCGGTTGAAAACACCCTCTCTGGAAAAATTCTCCATACAAAAAAGTTAACCAGTTGACCGATACGGATCGATCGGTTGTGGACCGATCGATCGCTACAATGGACTGAGCGATCAGTGGACTGCAAATTTGGATACTGAGTCCATTTTCCACCCAATCCACTACTTGGACTTATACCTCTTCTATTCTAACCTTTTCTAAACATGACTAGGGCCCTTCTAAGGCTATGGCATATTAATAATTATTTTATTTGATTAAGTTATAGCATTCTTGCAACTTCACGAAGGTTTCCAAATTTTCATTTCATGAAAAATGGAGATTACAAAGGTATCATGCCTTGACACACATTCCAAGAAATATACAAAAATTTCGGGGGTTCTACACTTACTAATCAATTAGAACTTTTAATTATAAGAATCTAACTCCGTCAAGATATTTTCAAGTGGAGGCCTCATATTTAAACTCTTAATTTAATGACACATGATTACCCAACATAGTCAGGGACTAGTGGGATCCTTATTAATTTCCACATGAGCTGCCACGAGGAACAAAGGAGGAAAAAGAACTCCTGAGAATTTAAACCAGTTAATTTTTTAGGTGGAATAAAAAAGACTGCAAATCAAAGTGATCTTTTTTTTCTTCCTTCTTGTCATCCCATGACTCATTTCTCTCATACTAGCGGAAATGAATGTGATTTTGCACGTATTAATTTTGATAAATTAAAATCTAATATAAATAAGACATTTACTCATAAAGTATCCTAAAATTACTATAAATTTTATACAAAATAGATATATTTAGGAAAATGAAGAACTGACCGCAAAGTCAACTTGCTAGTCGACTACCAAATCGGAATGTCGCATGTGACAATGAGAAAATTGAATACCCATGCAGTCAATTACCTTTTTTAACCCATGACATTGCAAACCATAGAGGTTGAAAAGTATCTCACTACCACATGCGACATTTTGATTGGATGGTCGACTACCAAGCTGACTTTGCGATCTACTAACTTTGCTCATATAATGATCATATAAAATGCATTGTAGAGTCATTTTTGTTGCTCTATGTATGAAATGATAATTAACTTCAATATATTTTTTCATGAAATACAAGCACAAAAAATATGAACCCCCATGTAATGGATCTACTTTGTAAAATTGCTATGGCTAGAATCATCTAATATTTTCTCTCTTGTTTTTTTGCTAGAACCATCTTATTTATTACATCCTTTTTGGATGGTTACAATAACTTGTGGAAGCTCCAAAAAGTAAATATATGAGACGGTTATGTTCATCCTAGTATAATTTTTAATTTATGTTGCTCATCTCTATCCTCTATATATATGCATTGCACCATATGCCATTGTGATTATAAACTATAATCAAACGACATTATTAATTTACGACCAATCACTCATATCGATCCTCACAAGGGATTTTCTTTTCTCATACAAATATATAAACCATCAAATTCTAAATATTGATGCAAGAGCACCATAGTTGCCCGAATCCCTTAACTCATGTTTGGTTGTCGAGAAAACAAAAGAAAATTTTGGTTTTCTTAATACAATTAGTAATGCATGTTTTCAGACATGTACTAATCTAATGTTGATGTATTGTGCACACTGTGAGCACGGCTTTTTCAGACTCACTAGGATATCCTCGCGGGTGTGAAATGTTTAGAGTCGCTACCTATTCATTCAGAAGGGATAAGTCCCCGGGAACTGGAGAAGGTCTTGGTATGCGATTTGAGATTAGGGTAAGAGGTTCGGTTAAGTTCAGAGAAGGTGTTAGGCACCCCGAGGCTTCCGTTTTACAACGGTTCCTTACTTCCTAGGTTTTAGCCAATTAAAGTCAATGTTTGTTAAAATGTCTGATTGTTTAAGTTAACACTAATTTAAGAAAAATAAAGTTAAGTAGGGTTGAACCTGGGTTGGGTTGCCTACGTACTCACAAGGGTGAGATCAGACCGAGCGAAGTTTTAGCACGTGAGCCTGTGCCGAGGCAAGGGTTGTGTGTGTGTGCACCAAGGGTGGCTAATTAGGCTAATCCGGTAGACTAGGGTTTGGTTGACCGAGGTTGGTTAAGTGCATGGTTCAATCCCAGTAGGCTTAGAGATAGTCCGGTAGACTAGGGTTTGGGCCCGGTAGGCCTAAGGAGAAGCCTGGTAAGCTAAGCTGAAGTTTGACCAGGGTTAGGATTGTTAACCAGAGTTAAGTCAAACTAATCATGGTTAGGGTTGCTAACCACAGTTAAAGGGAGTAAAACCAAGCTCGGTAGACTAAGATGGAGCCTGGTAGGCCGAGGGTAAGTCTGGTAGACTGGATTTTAGGCCCGGTAGGCCAAATCGAAAGTAACCATAGTTAGGGTTACTAACCGGGGTTAAGGAAGGTCTAACCATGGTTAGGATTGCTAACCAGGGTTGAAAAGGGTCAAGGTCAGATTTATGGTTCAATTGAGAATTTTTCAGATTTTTACCAAGGTTAAAAGGGGCTAAACTATGGTTAAGGAAGGTGTTAACCATGGTTAAGCTGATTTACGCGCGGTTAAGGAAGGTGTTAACCATGGTTAAGCTGATTTACCCGTGATTAAGAATGCAATTAAGTCCAGTTTACTCATTTTCTGCATTTTCAGATTATTTTGGATTTTTTAGAGAATTTTCAGGATTTTTTCCTCATGGTTGGGTCAGTTAACCATAGTTAAAATCTAATCAGGATTGGGTTAACCCCAGTTAAGGCTAAGGATAGTTTGAAAAGGGCCCGGGGGGCTAGGCAGGGCCTAGAGTGGCCTCCTACCAGGCCTGGGCCCTTACAAAAAGCCTAAAGTTTAAATACTCAATAATGGCGGTAATCGAATTACCGCCATTAAAACAGTATTTTAACCATGGTTTGCATGTATTTAACTTGGGTTAGGGGCTAACCTAGAAGGTTCTGAACCCATGGGGTTGAAGATGAGACTCTAGGGAAGAGAATGGGCCTGATGTGGGCTCAGGGGTGGCCTGGAGTGGGCCCCACAGTGAGCCAAAACAGCTGCGCACAAAATGATAAAATGGATGTAGATGATCTACTGCCATTCTTGACAGTTTTGCATTTTAATCATGGTTAAGCTTAACCCATGAACTTGGAAAGGCCAGGTTAGACTTAGAGGGGTCTGGGGAGTCTAGTCCAGACCTTGGAATGGACCAGGGCCCCAATTAAATGGGTTTAAACAGGCTGTAATATAAACTGGCAGGAATAGCGGTACTAAGTTTACCGCCATTCCTGGGTTTGGTTAAAACCAGGGTTGTACCCATAGGGGCTGTGCTCCAGTGCTACCAGGGGTCCGCTCATGAACTGAGAGACCCCCAGAGGGTCTTGTGAGGGCCTAAGAGACTCAGGGGGTTTTACCCGTAGGGGTTCCCCACACCTATGAAGAAGGTGGGGGAGTCCCCTGTCTTGGGTTTGAGCTGTAACCAATAGAAAGATGCAATAAAAGTCACTGAAAATGACCAGGGATTCACAATGGAAGCAAAAGAAATAAAAAAAGAAGGGTAGGGGATGCCCTACTCTTCTGGTCTGTTTCTTGTCGCATGATGGTGCTGTGACAATGGTGGTGCACACCGTGGTGGTGCTGCTTGGTTGAATAGGGGGAGCTAGGAGTCCCTTGGTGTTCAGGAGAGTGCCTACAAGGGTTTTTGGAAGAGGGCAGGGCCTTGGTGATGTGGCAGGGGTTCCACTGAAGGTTTTGCAGATGGATTATACAGTTGTGGAGGGGTGGTTTTTATAGAAGAGCTCTTGGGGACCTAATGGGGATTGAATAGAAGGTCTCTAAGCTGGTTGGACCTGGTGGAGGTCGAGTGAGGGAGGTAAGGTGATGGTGGAGTGTAGAGGGAGGTGCGCAGAGTCTGCCAACCGAAACTCAGATAATGGCGGTAGATGATCTACCGCCATTGCCAAACCAGGCTATATTTTAATGGCGGTAGATCATCTACCGCCCAAATTGAGTTTGTTTAAATTGGGCATGACCCATGCACACCTAGGTCTGGGGGTTTGGCTTTAGGGTTCTTAGGCCCCATGTGCCCAGACTATAGGTTCAGGCCCTAGGGGCCATGGTCTTAGGGTTTAAGCCCTAAGGGTTATAGGGCTAGGTTAGAGCTACGGTTTAGGGTTACCTAGGGTTAGGGTTTGGTACTAGGGTTGTCCTAGGGTTTGATTTAGGGTTTCACTAGGGTTAGGTCCTAGGGTTTAATTAGGGAGGTCGAGTGAGGGAGGTAAGGTGATGGTGGAGTGTGCAGGGAGGTGCGTAGAGTCTGCGAACCGAAACTCGGACAATGGCGATAGATGATCTACCGCCAAGCCATATTTAAATGGCGGTAGATCATCTACTGCCCAAATTGAGTTTGTTTAAATTGGGCATGGCCCATGCACACCTAGGTCTGGGGATTTGACTTTAGGGTTCTTGGGCCCATGGGCCCAGGCTACAGGTTTAGGCCCTAGGGGCCATGGTCTTAGGGTTTAGCCCTAAGGGCTCTAGGGCTAGGCTAGGGTTACCTAGGGTTAGGGTTTGGTATTAGAATTGTCCTAGGGTTAGGTCTTAGGGTTTACCTAGGGTTAGAGAGTGAAATTTATTCAGATCAATGATCTCTAAGACCTAGAGGGGGGGTGAATAGGTCTATCTAATAATTTCTAACCAATTTTAATTTTTCAATTAATATGTTTAGAAATCAATGAACAATTCACTCAGACAATCCACACAAATCAAACACAGAAGATTTTTACGTGGAAAACCCTAACGGGAAAAAACCACGGGACCTCGTCTAGCAATAAACTTCACTATAAAAAGATTTCAAGTACAAGACAAGACTTTACCAAAACAGAAACGACGTTCCTAGGTATAGACTCTTACTCTTGATTTCCACGAACCAACAAGTTCGATCTCCGCCATAGCAGCTTCGGTTCCACACCGACCAAATCTTCTCAAGCTACTTCAAAACCACGATCACACATGATCGATCTCCTTCCACGAAGGCTCCGGATCAAACACCGGACACACACACAAGGTGTAGGGTTGTGAATCAATTTTGAAAGTTTCAAACCCTAGAGGGATCTCATATAGATCTGAGATCACACAATGCAAGATCAAAGGTTTAGATCTATATTTGCATTCTCTAGGATCAAAGAAAGAGGAGGGATCAACAAAGATCTAATAAGAACAATAGGAAAAACCCTAGAGGAGTTTCTCAGACCTCTACTCTTTCAAAAATAAACAAATATACGAATTAGGTCTCCAAAAAGTTGTTTATATAGGGTTTAAAAAAAGAATCCAGAAAAATAAAAATTCTTTTTATGGGGACCGATCGATCGGTGCACATTACCGATCGCTCGGTCCAAAACGGATCGATCGGTGCTCATAACCGATCGAGCGGTTGAAAATCATCTCTCTGGAAAAATACCCCATACAAATTTTTTGTCCAGTCGATAGCCACCGATCGCTCGGTAGGCCACCGATCGATCGGTCTCAACACCGAGCGATCGGTTGAGACATAATTTTTTCAAACCATACTTCATTTCATGTTTATTTGATTCAACTAAGATCAAACAACTTTATTAGGTTTAAAACTATCCTCCTAGGTATGTTTAGAGTTATCTAAGTCAAATCCAACCTAGGTAGGGGTCTCTAAGTCCATTACCTTTCTAGATCCAGAGTAGGAGCTTTTTCTTCAGTTTCTTCAATCTTCTTTATGCTTTAGCTCTTCTCTTCTGACAAGTTGAACCCGACTCGACTCACATGACCTATCTAATGATCACGGAATTTGCCAACACCTACTTAGGGATTTACAGAGAGTTACCTAGGGTTTTTCTAGGGTTGAGTCCTAGAGTTTAGCTAGGGTTTCACTAGGGTTTAAGGGGACTTGACTGGGGGTAACAATGGTTAGACAGGGGTGTAAAAATTGGGTGCTTACACACATCTTTATTTCTTCTCCCAATTCAACACCTTACCAATTCCTTTTGATGTGTACGTGACGACATGTTTGCAACCCTAACCTCCTATAGAACTCAAACTTCCACATAGTTATAGTGGGTATAGAAGATTAGTCAAGGGTCTCACTAATAATAAGAGTTTTGAGATCTAATAATTAAATGAAAGAATTTTCTTTAAAAAATGCTTGTATTTTTAATAGTAGAATGATACATTCAAAATAAAGGGAATGGTATTATAATTTGAAATGACATTGTAGTCGATAGTGCAATGGTGAGCATTCCCTTAATAACGAGAGTAAGCGATTCACTCTATTATTAAGTAGAAGATATGTCTCTAAAGTGAAACATTTATATTCAATAACTATAGCAAGTTTACTTGGCTCTTTACCCCCATGTGCTAAATGACATTTATTTTCATGTATGATATTTTGATCATTTTAATAAATTTAGTGCAAAAGAATCTCTATTATAAGTCCTTAATTCCATCAACCTTTAGAATTTTCATTAAATATCCTACAATACTAACTTTGTCATTTAATTGACAGAACAAAAAAGTTGGTTGACTTTACCATGTCATGATTGATATTAAGTACGGGTGTGTACTAGAAGTTATTACTTTTCTCATTTTAAAGAAATTGCATCTTCAATTAAAAAAAAAATATGCCTTAATAAACCTTAGGCAGAAAAGAAAACCTAGGATTATTTTAATTCTATTTAAATTATAAAATAGACATGAATTCATTGTTAGTATGAATAGAAAATTTGTGTCAAACTGGATAAAATCAATTAAGGAGGAGACTAATATGATAATACTATCCTAATATTGCAAACATAAGTAAATTATTGTATTAGAAAATAACTAGGTAACTAAAATTGAACGAAAATCATTGTCAGGTAGCTATTGAGATACACTCATCCCTTTAGCTCAGATGGTTAGTTATGTCACTCTTATGAGAGTTTTCTTGCGATCAAGTCCTAGGAAAGGAGTCTTCTCCCAGTGATGTGACAAGTAGGAGCTTCACTTGCCACTTACCATCCGGTTAACCATAACTACTAATGCTAGATATATAATGCCTTGTACCAAAAAAGATAGTTATAGAAATATCGACTAACTAGATCGGTTTCATGAAAACCAACTAATTGTGTACATTTGGATGCCACTCAGTAAAATAATTTTTTTTAAAAAATTCTACATTATTAATTTATGCAAAATAAAAAATAATAACATGAATAAAGGGGCTACACAGTACACACCCAGTTTGATGCATCAGAAATTTGAGAATTTGTACGTTCTTTAGGGTTCATATTCTTTTGTTGAGACTTATAGAGCTTGACCCTTTGCAAGGTTGAGACTTTAAGTCTTGGGTTTTGAAAGTCTCTTCATTTGGCAATATTTTATTCTTTTGACTTGAGTACAAGATCTGGATATAACACAAATTCCTACCATCATGAGCCTTCACGTCCCTCCATGTTTTGTGTTGAACCCCCTCAATTGGCGGCTTTAATTTGAAATCTCATAGGAAAGACAATCAGCAAAAGAACAACATAAAACTTGGCAATTCACATGAATTACAAGCCTAGATCCTCGGATCTTTTCAAAAACTAATTTGACCAATTTAGACGATAAAAATGAAGGGGGATCTGGATAAAAATTTATGCAGAAAACAGGATCCCCTAGATCTTAACACCATACAAAACAACAAATATTCATCTAAAAGTTTTAGTCATATCACCTCGGTGAATGATGTTTATCGGTGAAGCTCAAATCCACTCGAACCGTCAGAACTCTTTGTAGAGATTTCTAAAAGAAATACTCGAAGCTCGATCCTTGTTCTTCGCTATCCCCACGAAGGTTTAGAATCTCTCTTTGGAATTGTTTAAAGCAAGATGAAGAAGATGGAGTAATGGCGTAGACTTTCTATCACTAACAACCTTAAGGTTCAAAAACCCTAAAGTAGCAAAACCCAACTTGGACCACCCTTTGAAGCTCACGAAAATCATAGGGAATATCCCTAGGGGCTCATGGTTTAGAGAGGATGAGAGGAAGAGAAGAAAAAAATTCTGGAGAATTATGAATTCCTCCCACACATTTTTGGTCTTGGGGTATTTATAGAATGGATCTAATCCATATCCCACGCCAACTATAACTTATCCCTTTAGAAGATATTTATTAATAATAAACCTTATTATTAATAAACTCCTAATTTGACTATAACTACTTTAGTTATAGAAATCCTACAAATCAAAGAGTCCTTCTTGAAAGAGGATTCCTTGATCAAAAGGGATTAGTCAACAACCAACAAGAGAGATATCCTAGTCAAACTAGGAAACCATAACCAAAGGGGGGGGGGGGGGGGGGCTTGAAATTCAAGGGGCATGAGATTTGGGGAGTTCTTGGACTCCCAGTTGTAATCCAATTACAACTACTTCATCCTAAACTTTCCAACCATTGGATTTAAATTCCATAATAAATAGAATTATTATTCAATAATTATTCAAGTAACCATGTCCTAATCCAATTAGGACTTCCAAAGTGGGCACCCCACCCTAGGGTTTGAACCCATGGACTTGGGCCCACATTAAAGGTCCATATTAAATGGGTTTATGGATATGGGTCAAACCCATTTCCCCTTTAATTAGGTTGATAAAATAATTATTAAAATAATCCCTAGATTTAAATTAACAATTAATTTAAACCATAGATTAACTTTTAATCTATTGAATCAATGATTAACATTTAATCATTTAAATAATTTGATTAACATTTAATCAATTATTGAGCTTGTATTTCTTATGTGAGCATCTCCACAAATTGCTCTGGGACATTCTTACCCTGGCTTACCCAATGTTATCCTAGTGACCCTAAATAGGAATTACATCGGAATTGCAAGTGACGTGAGATATCCATGTTGCAATTGAAACTCAGTGTATGAACATTAACCATTACGGATCCCGCCATATGAACTTTTAAATTCGATTTATCTTTCCAAATACATTATCCCTAATGGGCCTTCGAGATTGACATACTATCTAACTCATAGCCCATTGCACATCATCTGAGTTTCCAAGACTTATGATTAAGCCATGAGAAACAATTTCTCATGAAAAATATTTTGAGAAAATCTTTTGATAAGTATAATATCTTTTAATAAAAGTATATTTCAAAACTTATTTTGATTTCAAAATCACCTACGTAGAATTTGAACTTAATCAACTGTCTTACCAGGAACTTGGATAATCTCTCAAATTAATGAGCATGGATTTCTTGTTTGAAATTCATCATGATTCGAATAGCTTTCTGACTATCCAACTGTCACTGTATTGTATTCCATAAGATAAAAAATACGTTGGTGGAATCAAAACAGTCAGATCACTGCTCAGTCATAGATGAACACATCAAATCTAAGGATCATCGAAACTATTCAATGTGAATGAGAGACCAACTATTTGATAGTATGTTTATGCAAGAGGTCTCTCATTGAATGCGATCAGTCAGTGTACATTTAAGCACCCATATGCTAATGTGTAGTCTCTCCACTACAATAGTTTGAAATAGAACTACATCTCAACTATTGAGAACATCTTAGCATTCTCGCAGCCATATAAGTGAAGTGCCCAGCTTCACCCATAGCTGTGATTATATAAGGTATAAGGAACTGGAAAGTTATATCTGCATATGATAATCCAATTATATAACTTTCCTACAATATATCCTAAGGACCTTTATCGATATCTCATATCGCATAAATCATCTCTTGATCATGGTCAATTACCCATAATGAATACACAATTGATTAAGAAGGAGTCTTCATTAATCAAATTAATAAGAATCTAACAATCTAAATGACTTTTCTGGGCATCATGTCTAACAATCTCTCACTTGCCCTAAAAGTCACTGTGTCATAGATTTCAATCCCATACTATCTAAGTATTTTATAAATACTTTATCTGATAAAGCCTTAGTCATTAGGTCAGCAACATTAAGTTGAGACTTAATCTTTGAAACAATAATATCTTGCCTCTATCTCTCAATAATCTCATTAATGAGCAGATACTTCCTCTAAGTAAAAAGTAAGCACATAATCCCTAGTCCTTTTCAGGTACTTCATGATGTGCTTCACAGCAGTCAAATTATCTCATACTTGGATTGCTTAGAAACCTACTAACAACTCCCACTGCATGACAGATATCCGGTCTAGTACATAACATGACATACATGAGGCTCCCTACTGCCAAGGCATAAGGGTACCTTTTCATCTGCTCGATCTCATCAGCAGATGTAGGGGCCATCTTTTTAGACAAAGTGACACCATGTCTAAAAGGAATGAGTGTTGTCTTATAATCACTCATATTGTACCTAGACAATATCTTGTCTATGTAGGAAGTTTGGCTCAATCCTAACATTCGGCATTTTCTATCTCTCAGAATCTTTATTCCGAGAATATAGGATGCCTCTCCCAAGTCTTTTATTGAGAAATGCTGAGAAAATCATATCTTAACTGATGATAACATCCCTATCTCATAGTCATGGTGTACAGCTATAGCTAGCAATATCCTAATGGATTTGAGCATAGATACAGGTGAAAAAGTATCCTCATAATCAACTCCTTGAATTTGAGTATAACCTTTTGCAATAAGTCTTGCTTTATAGGTCTCCACGTTACCATCGACATCCTTCTTCCTTTTGTAAATCCATTTGAATCCAATTGGCCTTATACCATCTGGTGGATCTACTAAAGTCCAAACGCCATTGTCATACATGGAATCTATTTAAGCATTCATGGCTTTATTCCATTGAGATGCATCTGCATCTAATGTAACTTCCTGATAAGTATTAAGATCCGTATCTTCATCATCAGGGGTAACTAGATAAACCTCATTATTGTAATACTAAAGTCTATCTGGTGGTCTAGAAACTCTTTCAGGCATTCTCAGTGGAATAGAATTAGGAGAATTATTAATAGAAGGATTAGGTTTAGTTTGGATACTGGCTGTGTTGTCTTTCATCTCATGAAATTCAACCTTCTTAAGGAGATCCATTTCTTCCTCCAAGAAAGTGGCATGAAGCCTAACAATTATTGTTTGGTCTGCCTTGGAGTAGAAATAGAAACTCTTAGTTTTTTTTGAATACCCTACAAAATTTCATGTCTCTGTCCTAGATTCCAACTTAGTGGGGTCGAGTTTGAGAACATGAGCAGGACAACCTCATACCCTTAGATGTTGTAAACTAGGTTTTCGCCCAGTCCACAATTCATAGGGTGTAACTGGAATAGACTTAGATGGAACCCGGTTCAGAATATAAATGATAGTTTGTAAAGCATATCACCAAAGATATGAAGGGAAATGGCATGGCTCATCATAGAGCGAACCATATCAAATATGGTCCGGTTTCTTCTTTTAGAAACTCCATTTGTTGAGGAGAGGCAGGACTTGTCCATTGCAAGATAATCTCATTATCCCTTAAGTAATCCATAAACTCGTTGGTGAAGTATTCACCACCTCGATCTGATCGAAGTGTCTTTATGGATTTGTCAGTTTGATTTTCAACTTTTAATCTAAAATCTTTGAACTTTTCAAAGGTGTCAGATTTGTGTTGCATCAAATAGACATATCCATATCTGGAATAGTCATTGGTAAATGTGACAAAATACTGGTATTGCCCTCATACAACAATGTTAAATGGACCACATACATTTTTTTTTAAAAAAAAAAAACACTCGGAAAGAGTGGGGGGCTTGGCGGACCCCTACCAGTTTATTAATAATAAAATTCAATATGGGGGGGGGGGGGGGGCATAAAACCTTACCCCTACAAGGAAAAGGGGGGGACATAAAACCTTATCCCTAAAAAGACTCAAAAAATAGGGGGGGACATAAAACCTTACCCCGACAAAGACTCACCAATACAAAAGAAAGAGGGGGATATAAACCTTACCCCAAAACAAAAAACAAATCAAGTATTATTACCTTTATTTACCATTCTGACATTACCACATCCTGCTTTATCAAGAGATATAAGAGCTTTAAGTCTAGAAGGAATATCAAAATTAGGGAATAATTCTCCTGTAGATTGAGAAATACAACCTTTATTAGCAAGAAAATCAGCTACCATGTTAGCTTCTCTGTAGATGTGAGTAAAAGAAGACCAAATATTACGCAATTGATGAATCTTCTTATTCCAATACCACACATTCCAAGGATAGCTTAAAGAGCCCTTCCAAGCTTCAATAAGATTTTTTGCATCAGATTCAACCTCCACTTGACTAAGACCAAGTTTTTGACAAAGACTTAATCCATCCAAAAGAGCTCTAGTTTCTGTTGTATAGTTAGAACAATTACCATAAAAAGCATAGAAACAGGCAATCATTGTTCCAGAGAAATCACGAATAATTCCTCCTCCACTTGCTAAACCCGGATTACCATTGTATGCTCCATCTATATTCAATTTAACTCTTCCCAGAGTAGGTCTAATCCATTTGACAACAGAGATAATGGATCGTTGTTGCACAGTAGTATGAGGCCAATTTATAATAGAGAGATCCAAAGGTTTTTTATATGGTAAAGAACCCAGCTCCATCATCCATTTATGAATTTTTGCAATAATCACATCTACAGGCTTACTCACATCCTTGTATCTACGGGAGCATCTTTCTTTCCAAATCTCCCAAATAATAATAAGGGGAAGGACGATGAGAACCGCATTATGTTGTCTATCTGAAGCTCTAAACCATCGCGAAAGGAAGCACTGAATATTGTCCACAAAGAACGATCGAACATGGCAAAGAGTGCCCAAAAATCTCCATATCTCACTTGCAATATCACTATACAATAAAAGATGAGATAATGTTTTAATATGTCCTTGGGAACAACAAGAACAACAGCTAGCTAGAGGAATTCCAATAGATTGAACCAGAGAATCAATAGAAGTCACACCATACATAACTTTCCAACCAAATATCTGAATTTTCTTGGGAACAATATTAAACCAAACATACCTGGGCCAGTCTTTCTGATTGGAAGAATATCTAATAAAATCCCAGGCTGATTTCACAGAGAAAATACCTTTAGGACCTAACTTCCAAATGAAAGAATCCTTAGAGTTAGAAGTAAAGTATCCTGCATTTCTAATGTTAGTCCTAATAAACTCAGGTAAATGATCTTGAACGAGGTTAAAATCCTATCTACCATTATTGTCAAGCATATCAAATATATGAGGAAAATTATGAGGGATAGAAGTAGAGAGCTCTATAAGGGGATTCTCTCCAAACCAACAATCCAACCAAAAATTGATTTTAGTTCCATTACCAATTAACACAATCGAGTTATAAACTACATCTTTACAATATTTAGTAATTTGAATCCACGTTTTAGAAGAATCAGGTCTAGATGTAGCATACCAAATATGATTAATTTGAAATTTAGATTTAAAAAACTTTGACCACAAATTATCAAAAGTATAAAGCTTCCACACTTGCTTAATTCTAAATGCAGTAGAAAATTCCTACATTTTCCTAATGCCAAAACCACCTTCTAAAAGGGGAAGAGCACAACAATTCCAATTTATCCAATGAAGCTTTTTAGAATCACTTCTATTGTTCCAAAAGAATTTAGCCAAATGTCTATCAATAAGATCAGAAGTAGCTTTCGGAACATGGATACTAGCAAGAAGATGAATAGGAATAGATGACAAAACATGCTTAATGAGAATTAGTCTCCCACCAGAAGATAAGAATTTATCCTTCCAACACCCCCAATTTTATGAAGAATTTTATCAATTAAAGAATTAAAATAAACGTTCTTCAGTCTTCCTTTATAAATGGGAACACCTAGATAAGTGAATGGAAAATTTTTACTAGGAATCTAAATCCAATTGGAGATAGCATTCTTTCTGGCCCTAGACAGTTTAGAAGAACAGTAAAAGGCACTTTTAGCTTTATTAAGAAGTTGGCCGGAAGAAATCTCATAAGCATGAATAAAATCAAATTTTTTTTTAATGTTTTGTTTCTTGCCATTACAGAAAATTAAGGCATCGTCTGTAAAAAGAAGATGAGAAATTGGAAAACCATACCTGCCCAGTTTATAATTTAAAGATAGACTTTCAGAAATAGCTTTCAATCCCCTGCTAAGAACTTCTTCAGCCATAATAAAAAGAGCAGGAGAGAGAGGGTCACCTTGATGAAGACCTCACGTGCTCTGAAAAAAACCTTGAAGACTACCATTAATAATGATAGAAAAGATTGATTATAGAGACAAGCATAAATCAATCTAGTAACTGCATAATTAAAACCCATTTTTTGCAGAATTACTATAATGAAATTCCATTCCATGCGATCATAGGCTTTGGACATATCTAGTTTAAAAGTGATATTACCTCCCAGAGAATTTCTATCTATGTCCTGAACCATTTCTTGGGCTAAATTAATATTATCTATAATACTTCTGCCCTTAACAAATCCACTTTGTTCTTCAGAGATAATAGAAGGTAATAAAAGACCTATTCTGTTGGATAATAATCTTGATATAATTTTGTAAAGAAAATTACAAAGACTAATAGGTCTAAAATCTGAAAAAGATCTAGGAGAACTGCATTTAGGAATTAAAGCAATAGTAGTTGCATTAATGGCTTTTGGAATATCAGCATATACAAAGAACGAAGTAATAGCATTAAAAAGATCATCTTTGATAATATCCCAACAAGAATGATAAAAATGACCTGAAAATCCATCTGGACCAGGGGCACTATCTGCAGACATGCTAAAAACCACTTTTTTAATTTCTTCCAATGTAGGAGAGATAGAAATCGCATTATTATCCTCTTCCGAAATAAGACAAGGAACATGATTAATAAGATTTTGATCAATAGTGTAATTGGAAGAGGATAAAAGCTCCTTAAAATGCGAAACAGCAGCATTACCAATTTTCTCTCTCGATTCCAACCAATTTCCTTAAGAATCTTGAATACGAGAGATACAATTCTTACCTCTCCTAGAATTAGAAACCGTATGAAAGAATTTGGTATTATTATCACCTTCTTGAAGCCATTTAATATGAGATTTTTGGCACCAGAAAATCTCTTCCTGTAAAAGGATAGTTTGCATCTCATCCTTAAGACTATTAAGTTGGGCGGCATTATCAATATCCCAACCATTTTGAAGATCTTCTTCAAGGCTATGAATTCGCAATTCAAAATCTTTGATTTTTTGAAAAATATTTCCAAAAACATTTTTATTCCAACTTTTAAGAGAAATCTTAAGTCTTTTAAGTTTGAGAAAAAAGGACATAAGATGATTTGAAGAGCTATGCAAATTCCAAGATTTAGAAACAACTCTTAAAAAGTCAGGATGATGAAGCCACATTTATTGAAATTTGAAAGAAGAAGGAATCCTAGAGTTGTCCTTTCCAAAAGTAAAAAGGAGGGGAGAATGGTCAGAAGCTAATCTGGATAGGTGGGAGACCGAAGAAAAAGCAAAATTAAGATTCCAGTCAGAACTCAAAAGGACTCTATCCAAACGTGCATAGATTCGATTCAAATTATCTTGATTATTGCACCACGTAAATTTATTACCAATAAATCCTGCATCCAATAGACCCAAATCATTAATCATGTCATTAAAATCAGAGAGGGATTCAATATTAACATCCCTTCCTCCCAGCTTTTCTTCAGAATTAGAGATGGCATTAAAATCACCTCCAATATAATAAGGACCTGAGAAAGAAGAGAAGGAAGTGTGAAGATCGATCCAAAGGGCCAAACGTTCTCTACTAGTACATTTGGCATAAATAAAAGCACATCTGATAAGAGAAAAACTAGTAGAAGAGACATCTATTATAATCATTTGGTCAGTAGAAGAAACATAAGAAACTTGAACTTGACTCTTCCAAAATAACCAAATCTTAGGATGGGAAGAGGAAGAATCTAAGTGATTATCCATTCCAATAAAAGAGCAAATATCCTGAAGAGAGTCAAATTTTTTTTTTGGTTCCATAATAGCAGTCAGCAAAATTTTATTAGATGATATTAATTGCTTAAGTCTAGTTTTAGAAGCAAGATTACCAATACCTCTAATATTCCAGAGAAGAATATTATTCATCAATACCTTGATTCAAATCAGTATTCAAGAGAGGAACCAAGGTTCTAGATCTAGTAATTCTATCAGAAACAAACACATTCTTCTTATTTTTTGTTTTGTATTTTTTCTTTGGAGCTATCGATTGAGAATTGGAAAATAATTCAGATTTAAGCAATCTTTGAGAAAATTTTTTGCCTTCTTCCTTAAATAAATCAATATCCTTTAACAAAAAATTGGGAAACTCAGCATGATATTCATATGATTGAGAGGTTTCCCTAAGAATATTATCTAATTTGAAATTAGCATTAAAATTATAATATCCTTCCAGCCGTCTAGATAATTTTTTCCACATGGAATAATGTGGAGAATGATCAAAATTAAATCTAGATGTTAAATTATCATTTAATTTATGTCCTTTTAATTCAGGAAGGATTTCAGATCTAATATTTTCCAGCCAATAATTATCTGATGATTGCTTATAATTTAGATCAAGCACTCCGTTTAATTGAGGGGAATTATACCTATCTTCATCCGAATCCGACTCTGACTCAGATTGGTTCTTAAAGTTTTCAACAACAGTCTTAACATTATCTTCATTGTTTATAGTAATATCAAAGATATTGATCAGTTGTTCTAATGAACCAAGACTCGAGATCATACCTGTGGAAGGGAGGTGAATAATTTCTGAAGTAAGGTGTGATAAATTAGCATTACCAATCTTAGCAACAGCTACTGGAATAGGAATTGTTGCATCATGCGTTCTTGCATATTGGTTTAGTGCACCATCATCCCTATCTTCCACATCAACCGAGCTATGAGATGAGTCTTTATTGGTGATAATACCATGCCCTTGAAGCTGCTGTGAGCCTTGAATCTGATCTGCGACACTACTAAATTTCAAATTGATTCCAAACTTGAAAGGCTCATCCAAAGATTGGTTAGTAGAATTAGAAAGATTTTTTAAACCTTTAATAGAAGGGCAAAGACTATCTTCAATCAAAACCAAATCTGACTTACTAACCACATAATTTTTTGTTTTAGAAATAATATGATCTTCTTTAGAATAAGTATTCAATGGTAATAAAGTTACCTCACAGGACTCCCTTAGCCGAGTTTTACCTGTCTCCGTAGAAGCGACTGCTACTTCTCCATCATAATATGAAATAGGAACAAGATCTTGTTTACCCGCAGACTCTGTCGTATCAGCAACATATAGGGGATTGTGTTCAATATCTTGAGCATCTGCATACACATTCTGAAGGGAGCTATTAGGATTTTCTGATCTGAAATTCAGATCTGGATTATTTTCCTTCGAACTATCATTGTTATTTATCTGAACCAGTCCTTCCACCTCATTAGATCCTTCATTATCAGGCTTTGGGGCATTCTGCTTCACGATCCAATGCTTGGTTTGATTCTTTACTGCTCCCACTTCATTTTCCTTGATCTTCAGACCCTCTTCCATCTCTTTAGATGTATATCTATGATTGTTTCTACCTTTGGATCCCGCTGCATAGAAGCTTTCTTCATAACCCAGTTTCTTACAGTGGAGGCAATACAAAAATTTCTTTTCATATTCCACCGATTGCCAACGACCATGATTCCCTAACCCCAGCCAAAATCTGTCTGGATTTTTCTTAAGGAGATCGATCTCAATGCACATCCTAGCAACACTGGGTCTAGATAGATTTTTTGTGGCTCCATCTATCTTCAAAACTTTTCCGAGTATGCTACCAATGGAGATTAAAGCCGAGTCATTGAATAAGTGCAATGGAAGATTGGGAAAACAAACCCAACTCGAAACTATGGATGATTCCGTCCCGGAAACAAAAGAGGGTGACCATTTGAAAAATCGAAACAAGAATCCCTTGATATAAACGACTTCCTTAATCCATATCATAAGAAAATCAGATTCGGAACTAAATCTAAAGAGGAGATGTCTAGAATCTAAAATACCAACAGTAAAACCCAGTCGAATACTCTCGGATTTCTTCATGTGTATCTTGATATCATCAAGCGAGGGACGACCATAAGAGCACTTTGCCACCAAAGCTAGGGCATGAGGTTCAGCTAACAAAGAATTTTCTTCCTCGGTGAAAAAGATAGCTGGTTCACCTTTGTAAGTTGATGGATTCTTAAGAGGTATAGATGAAGAAGAAGATCTGGAGGGAGGCTTAGCAACAATATCCGCAAATGATAGGGGAAGGGTGGCCGGCCGGAAAGAGGAACCTCCCTCCTCACCGCCGGGTGCCCTAGGGTTTTCCATGAAACCCTAACAAAGAGAGATCACAAAGTCTTGCTAACATGCACCTAAAAATTTTTAATGCTAACTTGCACCTGCAGAGCTAAAAAATTTTTCCAACTAATCAACCAACCTTAAGTCGAGGACCGCATACATCACTATGTATTAGTCTTAACTTTTCTTCAACTCTTCCTACCTTTTTAGGGTAAGGCTTCTTGGTCATCTTCCATTTGAGAAAAGACTCGCAAGTAGGAAGTAGTTCTACCTTAAGAAATTCAAGGGGACTATCTTTTACCAATCTCTTAATCCTATCAAGATTAATATAACCAAGTCTCTTATGCCAAAGATAAGTAGACTCAGTGCAATATCTCTTCATTCCAGACATTCTAGATGATGAGACATTGTCACTTTGTAGACATTCATTATTTACCAAAGAGAATATTAAATAAAGACCAATAATGAGATTACCAGTTATTAAGACCATTCCATCTTTCTTAATTTCAACAATTGAATTAAAATTGATAGAGAATCCACAAAATAAAAGTCTAGATACTGAAATCAAATTATGATGTGCACTAGGCACATTAAAACAGTCTTCTAAAATTTATGTATTTCCTTAAGGTAAATAAAGAGTAAAACCCGCTTATTGACTTGACTGCAACTTTTGCATCCGAGCCAACTTTAAACATCTGCTCCTGTCTTATTGATTTTCTGGTTTCCTTGAATCCCTGCAACCAATTGCAAACATGTACAATGGATTCAGAATTCATGCACCATGAATTAGGAAAACCATTCAGAAAGTTTGACTCAATAGTAAATAGTACTTCAAAGCATCTCATACCTTGAGTACTGGCGCGACCCTTCTTAAGAGTTGTGAGGTAAGTCCTACAGTTCCTCTTCTAGTGGCCTATTTTACCACAGTGGAAACACTTTCCCTTGCCATTCTTATCCTTGCCAACATCTCCTGATGAACCTTTGGCAACTATTGACTTATCCCAGTTGTCTTTCAGCTTTCTTTTACCATTGTTTCTCTTCCTTTTCCTTTCAAACACCATCATAGGTATAGGTCTTTCAATAAACATGATTTCACCATCAATATCTTTTCTGATCTCATCTTCCACAGCCAACAGTGAATCTAATAACCCATTTAGAGTCATTTCTAACTTGTTTATACTGTAATTCACTACAAACAAGTTGAATGACCGAGAGAGTGACTGTAGAATAGTATTGATTTTGGTGATATGATCCATCTCTCTACCGTACATCTCCAGTTCTTTAATAAAACCCATCATGTTCATAACGTGTTCTCTAACTGAAGTTTCCTCTTTCATCTCAGTGGTAAGAAGAGACTTTAACGCTGCTTGTTTGACAGACTTATTCTCTTCACCAAACATCTTACATAGGTGATGCAATATGTCTAAAGTATTATCCATATGATTATAATGGTTATACAAATATAGTGGATAATGATACTAACACGCAATCTCTTGTTGTCTGATTAGAACAATTCCATAAATCAGCTTCAGTTAACAAATCTGGTGTTGAATCCAGGAGAACCACAGGTTTAGGAGTTGTAAGACACAGGGTAAGCCTTTCAGAAGAGCGTACCAGGTATATCCTAAATTCCCAGTCCACATAGTTAGTTCCGACTAATTTTTCATCATGAAGAATTTCAGTCATTGGGTGTAGGCCTGTCATGATCTAATCAAATGACAAAATAGATAGTATTAGAGATCTATTGTATTCATTAATACCTATTAGATTATGGGTCTGCTTCTAATGGTATTGCCAATTTGGGAAGAATCAATTGGCATCGAAAACCTAGACACTGGCTTAATGTGATCCTGCCTTTGGGCACAATATCACATCGCCTTGAATAGGCAGATATAAACTATCTTCTCCAATTTCACAGATCTCATCTTGTGAATCCTGGAGCATTTGATCTACTGTCTGATCTATAAGGGATATTATACTCACGCTTTGACGTTATTGTATAATATCTCTTATTCATGTGCCCACCTACCATGAACCTAATAAACACCTAGCGAAAACTCACGCTTTGGCGTTATTGCTCCCACTATTTGGTTATATAGTTTTCACCATGTTCACACATAGGTGAGATGGATTGGGCCCGGCTTTGGCCTGTCAGCTTACTCATACTCCCTACTATAGGATCACATAGTGTATGGTAGAAGATCATAATACTTAGGGACTTGTCCCCAGTCTTATATACACATGATATATTAGGGCAATTATTTCAATAGAATAATTAATCAACAGATATCATCTCATGATAAATAAAAATAAGTATCATCTCATGATAATAATAATAACAATAATAAACATCATATAAGATTAATAGTTATGGGTCAATGAAATTAAAATGTATGGATGCAAGAGAATGGGATAAGAACAAATGCAGCTCACAAACTCCTTCGCGATTCCATCCTTTATCATCTTATCCAGATCAATATCGCAACATCCTCCTTCACAGCATCTCCACCAATGCATGATAAAATAATGGCATTAGGGAAACCAGTATTCCATTCGCCCTTTCAGGGAAACCGAATGAATCTGCCCTTTACAAAATTGTCAAAAAATCCTATTAAATATTATCCTCTAATATGAATGCGTGATAAACAATTTATCATAGAATGAAATTGACCCATAATTATAATCTCATATAATAAGATGCAACATGGTGATGGAGTAATTTTTCAGATATTTTAAAAGATAAAAAAAAATTGATAACAATTATCAATATGCTCAATAAAATTTTATATCTCATATAGATCAAATCTGGAGAAAATAAAATTATTATATTTTCCCATAATATATTTTAATAAAACTATTTTATTAAAAATCCGAATAGGATATACTTAAAACTATTTTAAGTAATAATTAATATATATATTAGGACTTTCCTGATATTATAAAAACATATAGTAAAACTTAAATATGATCACATCATGAAATAGGGTTTTAGAATTTTCAAATAAAATCTATTTATTGGATAAATCATTATTAATTATTTTAAACAATTAATAAATGTATATTGAATGATC
Source organism: Tetracentron sinense (assembly GCA_015143295.1). Lineage (NCBI taxonomy): Eukaryota > Viridiplantae > Streptophyta > Magnoliopsida > Trochodendrales > Trochodendraceae > Tetracentron > Tetracentron sinense. The sequence goes on from CM026573.1 coordinate 22,653,655, forward strand.
AAATCATTTAATATAGATTTTTCAAAATAAACAATTTATTTCGAAAATTATATCACATATATTATACTAGTTTTTTAAAATATTTAATTATCATTATCAAATCTCATTCGATAATATAATAAAATTAATTATTTATTAATTTATCTCATGAAAAAATAAAATAATAAAAACTATGAGTATAAATAAATAAATTAAATTAAATTCATCTCATGAATTAAATTATCTATTTATTCATCCTTTAAAATAAATAAAAAATACTCCTAACCATGAGCTCTGAAACCACTTGAAGGGGGATCTGGATAAAAATTTATGTGGAAAACAGGATCCCCTAGATCTTAACACTATAGAAAATATCAAATATTTATCTAAAAGTTTTAGTCATCTCACCTCAGTGAATGATATTCACCGGTGAAGCTTAAATCCAATCGAACCGTCAAAACTCTTTGTAGAGATTTCTCGAAGAAATACTCGAAGCTCGATCTTTGTTCTTCGCTATCCCCACGAAGCTTTAAAATCTCTCTTTGAAATTGTTGAAACAAGAGGAAGAAGATGGAGGTAATGGTGTAGACCTTCTATCACCAACAACCTTAAGGTTTAAAAACCCTAAAGTAGCAAAACCCAACTTGGACCATCCTTTGAAGCACACGAAAATCTTAGGGAATATCCCTAGGGGCTCATGGTTTGGAGAGGATGAGAGGGAGAGAAGAAAAAAATTCTGGAGAATTATGAATTCCTCCCACACGTTTTTGGTCTGGGGGTATTTATAGAATGGATCTAATCCATATCCTACTCCAACTATAACTTATCCCTTTAGGAGATATTTATTAATAATAACTCTTATTATTAATAAACTCCTAATTTGACTATAACTACTTTAGTTATAGAAATCCTACAAATCAAAGAGTCATTGAAAGAGGATTCCTTGATCAAAAGGGATTAGTCAACAACCAACATAAGAGAGATATCCTAGTCAAACTAGGAAACCATAACCAGATAGAGGGGGGGGGGGGGGGTGAGCTTCGGGGGGCGTGAGATTTGGGGAGTTCTTAGACTCCTAGTTGTAATCCAATTACAACTACTTCACCCTACTTGCTTTCTAACTATTGGATTTAAATTCCATAATAAGTAGAATTACTATTAAATAATTATTCAAGTAACCAAGTCCTAATCTAATTAGGACTTCCAAAGTGGGCGCCCCACCCTAGGGTTTAAACCCATGGGCTTGGGCCCACATTAAAGGTCCATATTAAATGGGTTTATGAATATGGGTTAAACCCATTTTCCCTTTAATTAGGTTAATTAAATAATTATTAAAATAATCTCTAGATTTAAATTAACAATTAATTTAAACCATAGATTAACTTTTAATCTATTTAATCAATGATAACATTTAATCATTTAAATAATTTGATTAATATTTAATCAATTATTGAGCTTGTATTTCTTATGTGAGCATCTCCACAGATTGCTCTGGGACATTCTTACCCTTACCCTGGCTTACTCAATGTTATCTCATTGACCCTAAACAGGAATTACATCGGAATTGCAAGTGACGTGAGATATCCATGTTGCAATTGAATCTCAGTGTATGAACATTAACTATTGCGGATCCCGCTACATGAACTTTTAAATTCGATTTATCCTTCCAAATACATTATCCCTAATGGGCCTTCGAGATTGACATACTATCTAACTCATAGCACATTGCACATCATCTGGGTTTCCAAGACTTATTATTAAGTCATGAGAAACAGTTTCTCATGAAAAACATTTTGATAAGTATAATATCTTTTAATAAAAGCATATTTCAAAACTTATTTTGATTTCAAAATCACCTGCGCAGGATTTGAACTTAATCAACTGTCTTACCCGGAACTTAGATAATCTCTCAAATTAATGAGCATGGATTTCTTGTTTGAAATTCATCATGATTCGAATAGCTTTCTGACTATCCAACTGTCACTGTATTGTATTCCATAAGATAAAAAATACGTTGGTGGAATCAAAACAGTCAGATCACTGCTCAGTCATAGATGAACACATCAAATCTAAGGATCATCGAAACTATTCAATGTGAATGAGAGACCAACTATTTGATAGTATGTTTATGCAAGAGGTCTCTCATTGAATGCGATCAGTCAGTGTACATTTAAGCACCCATATGCTAATGTGTAGTCTCTCCACTACAATAGTTTGAGATAGAACTACATCTCAACTATTGAGAACATCTTAGCATTCTGGCAGCCATGTAGTGAAGTGCCTAGCTTCACCCATAGCTGTGACTATATAAGGTATAAGGAACTAGAAAGTTATATCTGCCTGTTATAATCTAATCACATAACTTTCCTACAATATATCCTAAGGACCTTTATCGATATCTTATATTGTATAGATCATCTCATGATCATGGTCAATTACCCATAAGGAATACACAATAGATTAAGAAGAAGTCTTTATTTATCAAATTAATAAGAATCTAACAATCTAAATGACTTTTCTGGGCATTATGTCTAACAAAAAAATCGTGAATCATCCAAATCATGGGTATAGAGTTATTTGCTTGTATATAAATTTAGATAGATTGAAATAGCATGTGGAAAAATTTTAAATTTATTGACCATTAAAGTTGCACCTGAAGCAATGTAGGCTCTTGCAAGTAGGTTCACTACAAAATAAAAGCCTTAGCGGCTGAAATTTGGCAGCGGTTAGCTAAAACCGCCTCTGAAACATATATATGGAGACGGTTATATAAAATCGCCGCTGAATACAACTCCCAAAACCAGATTAGCGATAGTTGGGAATGTAGGTGGACATTTAGGTTTAGGCTACGCTATTTTTGTGAAGGAAGGAAATTGGGCTCCTTGGTGCCCAAGCGAGCAAAAAGGCTTTGAAGACCTCGAAACCACTTCCTACACTTAGGTTATATTGAAATACATCTGTTAGAAGAAACCACATCAACAACTGGGTCCCGGTTGAGATTTTAAGCACACATTTAGGTTTAGGCTTCATTGTTTTTGCAAAAGGAAAGAAATTAGGCTCCTCAGTGTCTAAAATCGCATCAAAAACCAATATTTTTTACAATAAATTATTATAAATTTGTGTGACTGAAAATAGTTTATCATTTTCATATTCTAATACTAAATTGTATTTTCTTGTTTTTGTAGGAGGGAACTGACAACACACACTTGTCAGGCATTGGACCAGTAGGAGGGAGGCAGCCTTAGGATTTTTATTGAAAATTTTTTTATGGACATGTATATATATTGTTCATTTTTATGATCAGATGGACTCATTACGTTTTATTGACATCTCAAAATTATTATATATTGCTTGCAGGTACAAAATTGTCTGAATAAGTTTACATAATTTTATATTGCTGACAGGTACAAAAAAATTATCAAAAAAAAAATTCCTTTTTTTAATTCATGACTATCAGTGGTGGTTTTCGAACCATCGTTAAATAATATTTATTACTAACAAATCAAATAATTATAATATATACGACGACGGTTTTGACCGCTACAATTAATGAAATTTATATTATTATTTAGGGGAACATACATTTGCACCCCCTGAGGTTTGACGAAAATACACATAGACCCCTCAGTTTTCATAAAATACAGTAGGTACCCTAATGTTTCAAACTAATGACACTTACATCACTTCCATTAGTTGACCGCTAGTCAACATGCTGAAAAGTCAAAAATACCCCTCCACTCTTACCAGGTAGTTGCTGGAGAAGAGTTATCGCCGCCGGAGCCAAAGAGTAATCGGTTGTTGCAAACAATTCTAGGGTTTCACTTTCGTTTATTTGAGGAAAATGGTAAGTTTCATATATAAGGTCTTAGCCTATAGGTTTCAACCTAAGGTAACATCATTAATTTTGATGATAACACAATGATGTAATGACCATTGTGTTACTAATGCTTCTATTGTGTTTAAGTGTAATTCAGTTTATGAAGAGCATTAGCAAAGTCATTCAATAAAAAAGCATGAAAATGACCCAATCCATAAAGAGAATTCAACATCAAGGCAAGCAAGCTATTGAAGCAAATTGAAGATCAATCGAAGTCATGGAAACGAAGTCTATCTTGGTCAAAGAAGCTTAAAGATGAAATTAAGACTCAAGATCAAGTTAAAAATAAATACTCTCTTAGAAGGTTTAAATGTTTTACATTTTAGTATGAGAGTATTTAGGACTTATGTAAAAAGTCCTCAAAGTTTGGTTGAATGAAAAACTCAAAACCTAAATTGACTTTAGGAGCTTAAGACCAAAATTGAATAACTTTCTATGGCCCTAAAACATCATTTGGAAAGACTAAAATCATGATAAAGATGAGCCAAAAGACTAAGGAATTCACTCCCATCATCTAGATAAATTAAGATGAGACTTCTAGAAGAAAACAGAAATCTCGTCGACGAAATTGTGGAGGTCCACAGATCTCGTTGACAAATTTAGCCGCAGAGTTACTGTTTTTATTTTTGGCTCCATCTCGTCGACTAATTCTCATAGCAAACCCAATCTCGTCGATGAATTCGTGCGAGACTCAGAAAAAGTCCGTAATGGCTATTTTTCAACGGTCATATCTTTCCCAATCCTCTCCAAGGGCTATAATTTTGCGAAAATTATAAAATGGAATGATATATGAACTAAAATGAGATGATATACAACTCCACTCATTCTCCAAAGCTTAGATTTCAAATCTATTGAGTTATACCCTAGAATCTCCAAATCTGTTTTAAAGAACTATTCAACTCCGATCTTTGGGAGATTTTCAATGAGCTATCAAGTGATCATTCAGCTCATTTTATGAGCAAAATCTGATTGTAAACATCACTTCTCAACAAGTGTATGTAAAATCAAGAATCGGTGGATTCTTGTCCTTGAAGTGGGGAGCTTTGTATAAGCTTGATATTCGCCAGTAAGAAGATTGTAAATATCTGATCTTCATCTGTAAGGGGGATTGTAAATGTTTGACCTTCACTTAGAAGAAGATCGACGATTAGTGAAAATCGTGGGGAATCCTCTAGCTGGTATAACTTGAGACGGGGACGTCAGAGGGATTTCCGAATCCTTGGGCAACATAAGGAACAAGAATATGTTACTGTGTTTAGCATGTGTACCATATTAAGGTGTAAACTTGATTTTTTTGGTCTTTTTAGCATGTTGACTGATGGTCAATTGGCGGAAGGGGTGTAAGTGTCATTAGTTTGAAACATAAGGATACTTGCTGTATTTTCTAAAAACTTAGGGGGGCCTATGTGTATTTTCGTCAAACCTAAGGGGGTGTAAATGTGTTTTTCCCTATTATTTAATTAGTAACAATGTCAACGGCGGTTGTAAACAGTCATAGTAGTATGTTAATTTATGAAATTGCCCTTAATTAACCACTGTTAAAAGGTCCCCTAAACTGCCGCTAAAAGAGGACATCTTCAACGGTGGTTTTGATGAATCGATGTGGGCACCGTTGCCAAAAGATTCTCCGACAAGGGATTCAACGTCGGGAAGAGAAATCACCGTTGTTACTATTACGGCGGTTTTGAGCTGCCGCTAAAGGTGTTTAATTTTGTAGTGATTGCATGTGATCATTCAACAACTAAGTCTAAGTCGGAAGCACATTTGGAGTTATTTTGGAATGAACAAACTTAAAAAATGATTTTTACAAGCACAAAATGGAGCCGCTATAATGAATAGTAGCAATGGGCTGGTTCCAACGCATCAGGCTGTAGTCTGGCCTATTTCTGGTCTTAAAATTTAAATGACATAACTTGGTTTACCAAACTTTAAATTGAGTGATGTTTTATTTTCTTGTGTTTAGAATTTAAGGAGCATCTGAATGTGAAATTACAATATTCTAACACATATGTGGGGCCTATTTAAGGTTTTAGGTTGAATCGTAAATAATTACTTACTTCTTATCTGTGCTGTTGTGCCCTCTTCCCCCTGCTTCATTATCCGTCACCTCCTTATCCACTCATCTTCGTTCGCCTCCTTGTACTCCTCTACCCCTCCCTCCACAGGCTGGAAAGGAGCCATTCAGCTAGAAGCCACCATGGCAAGGGCATTCTTCATAACTTAATGCTCCTTCTCTAGCTTTGTCAACACCAGCTCCTCTTTCAATTGAAGCTACAAACAAATCAAATAAGATTTTAATGGACTACTAATAATACTAAAATATAAAATATATACTCTTTTCTCGAACACCTTTTCTGCTAGGGTCTTATATCTCAAAGGTGTATAATTCTCCCACTTTAGAATGTGCGGGAAGATTTACTCATCTTCACTATTACAACAGAGTGAATCTAATAATGAGATGCGTTCAAATATTCATATATGTTACATGAAAAAAGAGGTTTAATTTAGTGCTTAACAAAAAGTGATATGATATCGATTGATCGATATCCTAGAACAATTGATCAATATAACATAACAATTGATCGATAATAGAATATAATATCAATCGATCGATCACATTTTCAAATGTAAGTGATGATACATGCTTTTACAGAATATGGGATACATCGTCCTCAAGTCCCATAATCTTAATCTTACTTTTACATAGAAAATCACATGGGTAACGATGAACGACAATAGCATGAAGATCTCATTTTTTTCTTTTAGATTTTTTTAAAAAAAAATGTTTTATATTGATTTCAAAACCAAGAATGTGAGACCATATGGCAATGGTTTGATAAAAAAAAATTTAAGGGAAGAAAACTTTTTTAAAAAATGTATTTTTTATTTGAATTACTGGAGAGTTTTCGTTTTGAACTCCTTAAGAATGCAAACCCGTTAAAGAGGCTATTGTGTGCACAGGGCGGAGCCAGGATTCTCTTGCGAGGGGCTAATAGTGGGGGTTCGGGGGCGTAGGCCCTGAAAATTTTTTTGAGGGTCAAGTTCATGGGCCATCACGTCAATTGGTATTCGTTTTGAAAAAATATATTTATTTCTAAGAAGTTTAGGGGGGCTAGAGCACCTTGTCCGACCCGGCTCCGGCCATCTCCCAGGCTATGTCCCTGCTTGGACAATAGAAAAAAAATAATTCCCAAAATTTCAGGGGGGGCTGAAGCCCTCCTGGGCCCCTTGTGGCTCTGCCCCTGTGTGTGCGAGTGCACGAATGCGAGTAGGAGAGAGAGGGAAGCAGAGAGATGAGAACTAGGGTGAATGTGTGAGAGAGAAAGGGGCATTTTGGTCAATCCATGCCTCAGTCTCGCACGTGTGCAACTCTCACACGTGTCTAAGCCTAAAAAAATATTTTAATAAGTCAGAGCCTATTTAGATAAAATGCTAAAACTAGGGGCCTATTTTGGAACCAAATTTTAATAAACTGAAATAGTTGATCTAACTGAGAAAAGTACGGAAATAGGCTTCGGTTTTTGAATAATTACGGAAACCAGCTCCCTTTTCAGGGAGTTATTTTTTCCAGCCTCCACGCGTGTGTAGAGCTGAAGCGTGCGGGAGGGCTTGTGAGAATGTCCAAAATGCCCCCGTAAAAACTTTAACAGTTTATGTCTAACTCCCCATTCCATCGAATACCTTACCTACCCATTTCGAACGTAGAGGAAGAAGAAGGAAGAAGAAGAAGGAGGAAGAAGGAGGGAGGAAGAAGGAAGAAGAAGAATGAAGAAAAAGCCTCCTCACACACGCTTCAGCCATCAGATTAAGAGGTATGTTGAAAATTTCGAATTCGAAATAGTCTTGTTCATTTTTTTGCATTTCGAACTCATAATGGATTGAAACCCCAAAACCTAAGGAAGATAAACCCTAAACCCCTGTAAGAAAAATCCAAAAAATCCTTAAACAGCCTGAATAAGATTTACAGTCTTGAATTCGAGATAACTGTCTCGAATTCGATATGGTTATCTCGAATCCGAGATGGTTATCCCGAATTCGAGATGGTTATCTCGAATTCAAGACAACTATCTCGAATTCAGGACTGTTATCTCGAATTCATGACAACCATCTTGAATTCAGAATGGTTATCTCTAATTCAGGATGGTTGTCTCGAATTCAGCAAAACCATCTTGAATTAAGGATGGTTATCTCGAATTCAGGACAACCATCTTGAATTCAGGATGGTGATCTCGAATTCAGGACAACCATCTTGAATTCAAGATGGTTATCTCGAATTCAGGACAACCATCTTGAATTCAGGATGGTTATCTCGAATTCAGAACAATCATCTTGAATTCAGCATGGTTTTCTCGAATTCAGGACTGTTATCTCGATATTGCATAACACATTTAGTGAATTCGATACACATTTTATCCGATATTCGAACTATTTTTAATATTGTAAGTCTTTATTGGAAAGCATTGACATTGTTGAGTTTTTGCATTGTTTTTTCTTGATGTTGCAGATAATGAATGTATCAGTGATTTGTTGTTATGATGGAGAATGGAAGATTCTCCCTGACAGGTCCCATGTATATGAGGGTGGAAAATAGAAATTGATACAGTTGTTTAGTGGAATGACACATGAGTAACTTTTAAGCAGAGTTTATAGATTGACTAAATCCCGGCGGGAAGAAACTGAGATGAGAGTGAGGTCTATGTTCCCTACACACCCGACAATTCCTCCTACTGATATTGAAGATGATGAAGACTTGTTGGTATTTATTTCAGAATGTGAGCGAGCACGAACTCATAATGTACTTTTGCCAATATATGTAACCGAAGTTACAAAGGGAGTACAACAGTGTGCTCCACCCTGTTTGAGTTATGAAGGTTTTCCTGATAACGAGACTGTCGTTCCCCATGGGAACGAAGGTGATACTTGTCATGTCCTTTAGCCTTCTACGGTCTATGTTCCCGACCCTGTCCTACTAACCGTACCTTGGCCCTTTGAAGACTTGACAACAAGACCAAGTCAATATACTTGTTTTGTGCCTAACACATATGCAGATTATAGTGATACCAGCAGGGGCGACAACTACCATAGTGAAGAATGTGGTGTTCAGGATAATGAATGTGCTAATATTGGTGAATGTGCTGATGCTGAAGATGAAGATGAAGATGATGATGATGATGATTATGATTATTCAGTGGAGGTAGATGAAGATGTTGCCAGAGACGATGTTGATGAGGGTCCTATCCGCTTAAATATCCCAACGGTTGATATCCGTAGCTCCTCTAGGTCTGCTTTTCGGCAAGTCAGTGAAGGCCCTTCAACAAATGTGATTGAGAATGATGACTATGTGAATTTCGATCCTTCAAGCTTTGTAGCTACACTCGAGAATGCGGATGATATTTCACTTGGGCAATTGTTTAAAGATAAGAGGTGCCTACAGAATGTGTTGGCAAAGTATGCAATGACAAAAAACTTCCAATACAGGGTTGTGGATTCAAATAAATCAAAGTTTGTAATTAAGTGCCTTGGGGGTAATTGTACTTGGAGGCTGCGTGCATCAAAGGTGAATGAGTCAGGTGTTTTCAAGATAAAGACTTATAATTCACATCATTCATGTGGGTTTCCCTTAACTGGACCCGATCATCGATAAGCATCTAGTTTGGTTGTTAGTGACATGGTCGTTGGACGAATCGAGGGTCGTGTGGCATCTAGGCCCAAAGAGATTATCCATGATGTTTGGAAACAATATGGAGTGCAAATGAGTTATCGGAAAGCGTGGAGATCTAGAGAGATTGCAATAGAAAATGTTAGAGGATCATACGACCAGTCGTACGCTGACCTCCCTGCTTATTTGTACGAGCTACGCAGGACCAACTCGGGAACAGTAACTATAGTATTGATTGATCCAGATACTGGTGCATTTGAAAGGTGTTTTGTGGCCCTTGGACCTTGTATCAGAATTTTTCAACTCAGTTTACGAAGAGTATTAGCCGTTGACGGGACGCATCTAAAGGGTAAGTACAAGGGGATCTTAATCATAGCAACATCACTTGATGGTGATAACCACATATGTCCGGTTGCTTATGGAATAGCTGAATCAGAGAACAATGACAGTTACAAGTGGTTTTTAAAACAATTAGCTGACTCACTTGGGTACATGGAAGGGTTAGTCATTATAACTGATCGACACGCTAGTTTGATAAGCCAAGTCTCCATTGCATTCCCACATGCAGTTCATAGTTACTGTTCATATCACATTAGCCAGAATATGCATGCAACATTCAAGGATGAGGGACTGAAACCGTTATTTTGGTTGGCTGTAAAGACATGCATGTTCAGCAAGTTCCAAGAGTTTATGTCACGTCTTGCAAGCGTAAACCCCGAGGCACATGAATGGTTATCTGCAATTCCAAAAGAAAAATGGGCATACGCATACTTTCCTGGGCTGAGGTATAACATTGTAACTACTAATATAGTTGAATCGATCAACAGTTTGCTTAAGGAAGCGAGAGAATATCCAGTCACAGTGCTTTTAGAGGATGTGCGCCTTAAGATCCAACGAATGTTCTTTAACTGACGTAACAAAGCGATGGAAATGAATGGAAGCCTAACAACATGGGCTGAAGGTAAATTGCAAAGGAGACTTGCTAAAGCACGTTATTTGGAATGTGACGGAATCGTTCGGTATGAGTATTATGTGAGGGGAGAATTTAATGCTGCAGTTAAGCTTCTTGAACGTACCTGCACCTGTAGGAAATTTGATGTTCAGGGGTTGCCTTGTGTACATGTTTTGGCTGCCTGTAATAAGTATCGACATGATCTGTATGCATACTTTTCTCCCTACTATACATCTGATATGTATCGAGCCACCTATGAAGAGTCAATATATCCGGTACATGACAAAAAACATTGGGATCTCCCAGATGAAGTAATAGCCGAGACCAAGCGAATGAAACCTCCTGTACAGAAAAGAAGCACGGGAAGACCGAAGAAGAACAAAATTCTTTCACGGGGCAAAGAAAGGTCGACTGTAAGATGTGGTAGATGCAAACAAAGTGGTCATAATGGACAAACATGTACTAATGTAATCCCACAAGTATGATCATTTCATAATGAGAATTCAAAGAGTTTTTGTATGTTCGAATATTGTAGTACGTCAAAAGTCGGTAAAAACCATAAACCACGGTTCCTGACCGTGGTTTTTTCCGTCATGATTTTTCTAGTGGTTTTAGTAAACAACGGATAAGGATAGTGGTAAAAGATAGGACAAAACAACGGTCGTTAGCCGTGGTTTATGTATAAATAAACCACGATTGGTATCCGTTGTTTATTTATCATAAACAACAGTCCTAAACTGTTGTTTTAACTAATTATGGAAGTAAAAATTTTAAACAAAAACAACGGTCTTTGTCCGTGGTTTTTCTAAATAATTTAGAAAAAAAAATATTTATTTTTTCAGCCAAACAGCACCTGCACCTGTAATACTTTTCAATAAATTTAACATCCACCCACCACAGTAGATAAGAAACACTAAATCATCACTTCAAATACATTATAAACACACACTACACTTCAAAAACTTAATAATTACTTCAAACATCCAACCATCATAATAAACTTCAAGTTCAAACTTATTAGTTATCTACATCTGAAAATGTTGAGAAATAAATTACCAAGTAATGAATTAAAAAAGTAAATTACATATGAGAAAAATCAAAGAAGTCGTGTAAAAGGTTTGGGCCAAGTAATGATATCTCCAGCTATAATATCTCCAAGTGTCCCTTCTCCTTCATACAAATCTGAATAGATATCATAAACTTCATCTACGATAATGCTATAGGAATCGGCAGATGGTGTTGCATCTCTATTGATGCGTCCGAGTGCAACAGTCTTCCTCTTGAAATTCACCAATAAACAACGTGTGGATCTTAGGTCAACAGGAGACTTGGGGAGAACTGAAGGTTGCCTTACCTACAAACATTAAAAATATATTATGTAACACTTTACAAAATGTTAATAATTTAAATACAATTCAGTCTAAATTAATGTTTATTTCATATAACTAGCGCGTGCAATGCACGTGAATATACAATCCTAATGATTATAAAATATTAGAGAATAGAGAAAAATGACAAATTAATTGGTATATGAACTCGCGAGGAAAAAAAGAATTGAAATCTAGTCTAGTACATAATGACATACGAAACATAAACATCAATGGCACCAATAGGTAAAAATAAGATAATAAATTTGAAGATTATGAACATATTTTTATGTGATATGGAAGAGAGAGAAGAACATTAGCACAGTTAATTGTCCATCAATGCAAATCCTTGTGAACAGTTCAATGAAATCTCTGAAAATATACATTTGCAAGTTAATCATCATAATATGTGCAGGTATATTTAGTTAGATAAATACTAGCAAAGATCCCGTGTGATGCACAGGTGTGAGATAAATAAAGAAAAGAAAATAATAGATTGCACAAAAATTATTAGGAAACTTGAACTTAAATTTTTTTTTTTTTTGAAATGAAACATTTTTAATAAATTATTTAAGTTATATGTCTATAATATATGTATTCATACACAAGAAATTTGGATACCCAATAAGTAGGATGATATATTTGTACGTAGTCTCATCAAATAGTAATGAAAATCTAGAACGTTGTCACAATACAATCACTGTATGATGGAAGGAGAAGAAACCTTGGTCTTATGTGGTTAACCCCCTAGGGGTAACCAATCTAACCAAGGTTTTGAGGGAAAAAAAAATTAATTTTATTAAGCTTAAACATGGCTAAAAAGTGTTAAAAGGGACAGGGACACTGCGATCAGCTTAGAAGAGGACCCTGCGGTCCTCTTCCTAAGACTCTTTTGGATACTAGCCAGCATAAATGGACTGCGGGTTGATATTCTAAATGGAACATAACATTTGTTTGGAACATAACATTTGTTTTCAGGCCTGTCAAAAAAAAAAATCAATATCAAAGATTCTCACGTAGAGGCTCAAGAACCTCAATTGTATATTATCTAGCCTTCTGTATTTCACTAAGTTAGATCAATTATTTTCCTATTGGTGGGTTTTTTCTAATAGCATGTACCTCTCTGCCGCATCTTAACGCTAAATTTAATTTATGGTGTATGGACTTTATGGGCTGCAAACACATAGGAAGATGTGTTTATTTTCCTATTGGTGGGTGAATCATAACCACGGTTAAGGGATTTCAAAAGGGACACATGGCCACCTCAAGAGGTGATAACCGGATTTGGTAAATCCGGTTATCATCGTATAGAGGATTTGACTCCAAAAAACAAAAGGATGGGTTCACTTTAGTGGTAATTTTCTGACCCAGCCCGTCAACGCTCACTAGTTTTCACAGTTAAAATTTAGGTTTTAGACCCGTCTGTTAGGTTAGCTTTCCCAAACCATTCACCATTCATGATTGGGTCGGGTTTGGATGGAGCTCCCTAGTCCTGAAACTGACATGTCAAAATACCTAATCAATTTATCAAATAAAGTATATAATAAATATATTTATTAAACATTAATTTTGTAATTAAAAATATAATTTTTTTATTTAATATTATTCCCTAATTCAACACATTAGGTATCTTCCTAACTATTGAAGCACTAGTAGCTAACTAACTCAGTAACTCTAGTTCCCTATATTTCTATCACACAATTTCATTTTATTCTCGTTTTTCTTGTATATCGTGTTTTTGGACAAGAAAAAAAAAAATCTCAAATGTTAAAAGATTTTGTATCAGCATTAAACCTCACCCTAGACTCGGTTTATCAAATATACCTAGCATGTTTTTCATCATGGAACATATATCTAGTCACAAATCAACACGTGCACAAAAGGCTATTATTATAAAGCCCATAAATATAAATATAAATAAATAAATAATGCACATTAAGATAACAAATCAAACTTAAGTAGATAATTTGTACCTGAGAAGTATTACAAAACTCCGAGGAATCCAGCATATGTCCCCCTTGAGTAGAAGATTGGCTTGATAATGCAGCCAATTTTTGATCTATGTCATCAAGTCTCAATTCAAGACTTTTATGTGCTCTCTTCTCCAGTTGAGCTATCTCCTTGTAAGGAGCTGAAGCATGAAGAGTAGTCTTAGAGACACCACTACCCATTCCCCTTACACGGCCCTTTCCATCACGACCACAAACCTGAGTACATAAGAAATTACTTTAAATGAGAATTTTAATGAGAACGAACACAATACAAGTAGAGTTCAAGGTATCACATACCAGTGCAACAGGGTCATGGTCCAAATCTGCCTGTCCCAATGACGGATCCATGCTAATAATTTTTCTAATTTCATCCTGCAAAATAAAATAATTATTAAAGACATAATAGAAAAACTTTTATTACTTGCTTATTGACATAAATGAATAACATTGAGATTTTGTTCTCACTATTTGTTGGCTCGAAGTGGAAGAAGGACAAGTCCCATCCTTATTGGTGTGGGTGGCAATGTATAATTCTGTCCTGTTTATTGTACTACTAGGACTCTCATTTTTCTGTAAAAGAATAAGCAAATACATAAGTAGACGTTAATATATTAATGAGTTAAATAAATAGGAATTTTAGATAGATATTACCAACTTTTTCGCAGTCCTAGCTGCTCCTCGTCTACCAGACGTATGCGGGCTCTTCATATTTTTCCTAGAAGATTTTCCCTTTTCTCGGCGAGCCTGGTCATCTACTGTTGAGCATAGGTCAACAAAACCCTCCCAGTCTTCTCTCCTCACACGATCTGGTATATTTCTCTTTCGCTCGACGTCCGTTTGAAATTCATCATAATGCAATCGAAGTTCATGTTTCCATTGTTTCCACATTAGATTGGCTTTCACTAACAGTGAGCTTTTGTAAGTAGCTGGAACGACATATTCATCCTGTGACAAACATTAGAAATAAATTAATGAATAAATGAACTAACCAATAAATAAGTTTATGAATAAATGAATAAACAAACCACATGAACTCACCTGGACAAGGCTCCATATAAGATCCTTGATAGGAACTGGCACATAACGCCAATCAGTGTATGTAGGCGGACAATGTGTCCTCGTTATCCGTCCTACAAGTGTGGAGAACTGTGCTGATTCATCTCCAATTGGTTGTCTCTCCTCATTGAATTCTATATGTCTACGCCTATCTAAACAAATAATATATTATTAGCAAACCATTAATAACAATTATTAAACTAATGAATGTAAAAAACTCACCTCTCGGTTGAGACCCACTCGGTCGAGACCCATTAGGCTCAGACCCACTCGGCTGATGTCCACTCATGGAATCGAATAACTGATACATGCCAGAATTTTGTAACCAAATAAAACAAATTTAGCAATATGAATAGCAATTCTCTAATTTAAAAGAATAACATATGACTAAACAACCCATTTGTGTGCTATCCGAAAAACAAATATAATTAACCCACAACTACCTTACTCTATTAGAAAATTACCCTAGTTTGATCCTTGTAATAGAAGACTTGCAATCTAACAACATATATCAAAATAAGAAATTCTCTTAAAGTTTTAAGAATTGAAGCATCAATTAAAACAAAATTTAATAATCATATTCAATTAATCATTTCAGTCAATGATGGTTACATTCAAAATAATATAATATTTAGGCTTATAATCTGTCCTACATTAATCTTCATCGTCTTCTGCTACATCATCAACTAAAGTTGATGTTAAAGCATCCGTTTTCATTCTTGCTTCAAAGACCAAGGGATCTTCATAAGCATCCGCATCTCGATTCAATTTCTTTGGAGCATCTAAGACAACATACCAATTATCCCTAGTTTGATCCTTGCAATAGAAGACTTGCATGGCTTGAGCTGCAAGACAAAATGGCTCATCGTCTTCAAATGAATTGCTTTTGAATTTTCCCAAATTAACAAATACCAAATTCGTTTCTGGATCAACATAACATCCATTTGTTTTATCTTCTATACGCACCCAATCACAAAAGAATACCATTTCTTTGAAGTCATAGTAATCCAATTCAAGTATTTGTTTAACAATGCCATAATAGGTGACTTCTTCTTCGACAAGATTCTTATCCTTGACACTTGCCCTGAAACTAGTTATAGCCTTCATAAAGACCCCACTATTCTGTGTCGTCATGCTCATTTCTGAATCCAGTGTACAAAAAACATATCCATTTACTGCATACGCACTATATGACATGGCGTCAAAATTTGGACCATCAGCAAGCCTCTTCAGGATAGACTTATCTTCTTTTTCTAGCTGTTGTCTTAACCAAGGAATGTAATTCATCGCCTTTTTTACTGGTTGATTTTCCCTTCGATTTTTATCACCAGTTTTATGGCCTTGAAGATATGTCAGATACTTTCTGCGAAAGAAACGAGATACGCCTTTAGATAAGTATAAACATAAATGGAATCAAAATAATAATTTATAATATTTGAATATCAATTTTGCTTACTTCTCCCACTCAGCATTTTCAGGAGATTGTTGTAGAACCCATCTACGCGCTTGTTGGAACAACAAATTTTGAAGACGATAGATCTTCCCCTTTTTATCGATAGGGTAGGCACATTCAAGATCATCATCCATAAATGTACTTTGTCCTCGCTTATGGCTTCCTTCTCTACCCTCGGGTATGTACTCCATGCAATACCTCATTGATTCTTCCATGAGGTATTGCTCTGTAATACACCCTTCTGGAAAAGTCTGATTAACAACATATCGTTTGTATGTTTTCATCATCCTGTACATATATCATCAATCAGATATCGATGCTAAACATATTAATTAAAAAAAATTAATTAATTCAAACATTTCAATTACCTCTCAAATGGATACATCCATCGATATCTAACAGGTCCGCATATCTGCGCCTCCTCCGCCAAGTGAACAACAAGGTGTGTCATAGAAACAAAAAATGAAGGCGGGAAGTACTTTTCGAACACACATAGTGTTTCCACAATGTGTTTTCTCATGTTCGAAAGCTCTATACGGTTAATAACCTTAGAAAACAAGATATTGAAGAATATTGATAACTGTCGGATAGCAGCACGCAATGGCTTATGTTTTTTGAATGCATGCATCAGCAACACTGGTAGTAGTTGTTGTATGAGGATGTGATAATCATGTGACTTCAGGCCCTTGAGTTGAAAATCTTGAAAACTCACATTATGCTTCCAATTTGCACTATATCCAATTGGAACCTTTAACTCATGCAAGGTTTTACAAATTATTTCCTTTTCCAATATGGTCAAGGAAAAAGGAGCTATGGGACAAGATAACTTGCCGTTCTTTTCAACCAGCCATAAATTTTTCTTTATCTTCATTGCCTTAAGGTCCTGACGGGCTTCAATACCATCCTTAGTCTTACCCTTTGTATCCATAATCGTTGCAATTAAGTTTTCCGTAATATTTTTTTCCACGTGCATCACATCTAAATTATGACGAATAGGCAAATCCTGTACAAATTTACGATATATGTTAGTATACAAGCGATGTATAGCACATCACATTAATATCATAAAATATCTTATAAATCACCTTCCAATACGCCAAGTCAAATAGTATCGATCTCTTTGACCATGCAATGCTCTCCTCACCCTTGGATCTCTTTCTCTTCTTTTCTGCTACCTTTCCGAACTTGGTCTCAATAGTTTCCATTTTGCATAATACGTCGGACCCACTCAAACGGCGGGGATGCTTCCTATGTTCTTCCGTCCCATTAAATTGTGTTTTTTGTCTTCTGAAAGGATGACTTGCATCTGCTAAGAATCTTCTGTGGCCCATATAAGCAAACTTTTTTCCATGTGCTAGCCACGCTGAGTCTATCCCTTCACTACAAACAGGACAACCATACTTTCCTACTGTCCTACAACCCGAAAGATGGCCATACGCTGGAAAATCATGTATAGCCCACAACAAAATTGCTTTCATAATGAACCTACTCTTAGTATAGGAGTCATATGTTAACGTTCCAGTAGACCACAATTCAGTCAACTCTGCGATCAATGGCTGCAAATAGACATCAATGTCATGCCCTGGACCAGTTGGGCCGGGAATCAACAGTGTTAACATTGTAAATTCCTTACGCATGCATAAAGATGGAGGAAGGTTGTACGGAACAATCATAACAGGCCAACAACTATAAGAGTTGCTTTTGTTCCCAAAAGGATTGAATCCATCCGTTGCAAGTCCTAACCGAACATTACGTGACTCGGCAGCAAAGTCACTCCACCTAATATTTATTGATTTCCAGCAAGAAGAATCTACCGGATGACGCATGTGGCTATTATTTTCAACTGAGTTTGCATGCCATGTCATATTCTTTGCAATCCACGGGACACTATACATTCTTTGTAACCTCTGTGATAATGGAAAGTATCTTAACTTTTTCCACGGTAAACGTTTTGCTCTTGGCTTTGATTCGTTCACCGGTTTCCATCTGCTATCACCACACGTAGGACAACTATCCTTAGTTGCATGCTCTCTCCAATATAGAATGCAATCGTTACGACATACATGGATAATTTCGTACTCCATACGCAGAGACTTAATCAACTTCTTGGAAGTGTAGGTGCTATCTGGCAAAGTGTTCTCATCTGGTAGAATCTTTTTGATCATTTTCAACAACTCTGTGAAACTCTTATTAGACCACTGATGTCTAGCCTTCATGCTCAACAACTGAACTGTGACCGATAATTTTGTATGCTCACCTTGACACAAGGGATATAGGGGTTGTATCGCATCCTCCATCAACGTCTTGTACTGAATATCCTCTTGTGAATCACCTGAAGCTTGACCGTCATTTTCATTATGCGCTTCATCCAAGCATACATCTAGGTTATTAGGACTAACATGTCCAAATGTGTCATTCAACATATCTGTCATTCTTGGAAACATATCTTCATCATGATTACTAGCTGACGTACTAGTAGCCCCAACATTGACATCACTTCTGGAAAATGGTTCTCCACGGTGGATGAAAAATGGTTCTCCATGGTGGATCCATCTCGTGTACGACTCATCTATACCATCACAAATTAAATGCTCTGAAATAACTTCTAGGGTTTTCTTCCCTTGTAGATTATGGCATTTGACACAAGGACAACAATGCGAATCAACACCCCTACAATTTTGTTTCGCAAACGAAAGGAATGATGCAACACCTTTGAGGTATTCAGCAGACGCCCTCGGTGCTATCATCCACTCCTTGCTTAGGGGTGTCGATGACATCTTCTAGTTGGCTGAAAATGGCAATTAAATGGATAATTATATAAGAAATTCTAAGACAAAGAAACAAAGATCACTCCCATTTTGCACTGATTGAAATTTTATGTATATTACATAACAAGGTCATAAAATCTGTATTGCAATCTAATAATGGTAATGAATTCTTAAGACTCTACCCATAGTTGAGAGTTGAATATGATACTTAGTTCTTCTAAATAAGAAATAGTATGCAGTGAGTCCCTTGCTGGAATATAGTTCCTCTGTCAACCATAACTCACGCTTAGTTGTTCTAATTACTACAAATCAAATCAAACTTCCAAATTACAAACCATCCCCTAAAAAACCTAATACGACCCTATTTTTAAATTAGTCTTATTAGGTAAGGGAAGTACCACCTCGAACTTGCACCCAAGCAAACTTTCCTATTTTTTTTTGGAAAAGACAACGGCCTTGTGGTGGTCTCACATCACATGTCCTTTGTCCTTTTCCCTTATAAAGGACGAATTTTCTTGGAGGGGAGTTTTGCTAGTACTCCCCTATTAAGTAAAGTAAAAAATTGTGAATGCTTATAACTATATGAATATAATTTGTACTTCCTACCCTTAGAGAATATATAAGATTACACAGATATGTCCAAATAATTATATAATTATTCCATAAATTATATGTGAAATACAATTGATGCCTGAAGAAACATTGAAGCATAATGTAAAAAAAGCTTCTTCTCATGTACAACAAACGACAACCGTGGTCATTACCGAATTTTTATACCACGGCTATGGGTCATCCTACATTTAACCATGGTTAAAATCCATTGTTTATTGCGACTCTTTTATGTTGTTTTTAACCCATTTTCACGTAAGTACTGGATCCCAATCAGATTTGGCTTTATAACTTGCAACTATAGGAAAAAACCAACCAAGAAAGGAAAAAACCATTTTGATTCATACCTCCAAACAAGAACTCAATTCATAATAACTCAAAAGATGCAAAACCAAATACCCATCAGTCATAGAAAACTGAATAATTGAAATAAGAAAATGAAACGATCACTGATTTCCATAACCGATCATCACTTAAGAAGACAAAAGGGAAAAGCATCAATGGTCAACCTTCTTATCAAAACTTCCTTAATCTGAGTATTGGTATTCTTTCTCTAGGGAGTGTTTGTGGTGGCTTATAGAGCTCTAGAAAGTACCTAGTATTGGTAGAAATACGGTGGGTGGTTATGAGATAGCTACTAATGTCTACCTTTATATTGTCCTCATTCATGATTTGATAGTTTTTCTCATATGTTTTGGGATGACTCTATCTTGTACATATGCATTTGTTCGTAACTGCTAACTCAATATATAAGGATGGGGTGGCAACTAACAATTCGGGCTTCTAGACACTAGTCTCAGGACTAGATTGAAACTGACTGAGACATATTGGTTATAAAGATAATGCTAGGTTCATATTACTATGCAAAATCAATTATCTCATGCTATTCTTTAAAACGTTTATTAGTTCTTGAAAAATATAAACAAAGTATTTAACAAATGGTAACCATTTGGTAGAAATTTGAAACATGATTGGTCCAAACCACCATGGAATAGGCAATCAACTCACCCACCAAGAAAATCAAATAAGGAAGAGGGAATCTTCCACTGTTTGTAAATTCCAGCGTTCCATATTGATAGGAAAACCAAAAGATAAAAAGAGGAAACATATTTTCTAGCGTTCCATATTGATAGAGAAACCAAAAAAAAAAAAAAAACAGATTTAAAGAATTAGATGATCTGTGAAGTTCAAAGAAAAGTTGATTTAAAGAGATGATTCAAATTCCAAAGATAAATTCAACTTTACAGCCTTTCAAATTACAATAAAAAAATGCTCTAAAGAGAACCAGATTGATATATAGCAGAAACCAAAAAGAATGCCCTAAGCAGAACCAGATTTTTTTTTATTACTAGAGAGCAAACATCGACGATTTAAATTTAAACAAAATAATGACGAGAAACCCCAATCAGATCTGGGAATTAATGCTATCATGAGCACAACAAACAAACAATTTGATTAGTATGAAACTAGATAAAATCTTTTCCATAGATACAAGTTCGCAACCTGATCTTTGATAAACTCATGGACGAACCTATACAGGCCAGGGATGGACATACATCTGCCCCTAAGAGCTTTAGTCCAAAGTCAACGTGCGGCTTCTCCATGAGAGAGACGAAAATTTTCGCAAAACATGGAAAGCTTGGAACCAACGGCTTCAGGGTAATACATGGTTCAGCAAAGACTTGCAAATCAACCACCTGAACGGTTGCTTTCAACCCAAATGCTTTAACAACAACAATGACATTAGGATTTCCTGCCCATTTCAAGGATGGTTCCATAATCAGCTCCTTCTCATCAGTAACATAGACTTTCATACCTTGAAAAGTTGGTGGTAGGGACCCTAACGTCAGTGCTTCAAATTCAACAGACTCAATTTTATATTTTGGTGTGTGTGTGTGTGTTTGCGTGGGTGGTGTGAGTATTCCCTTGTCTTTGCCGTCAGTCATTGCCTTGTGGTATGATTGATTTTACCAAAAAAACCAGAACAGTGTTTAGTCCCACATCGGGTACCTACCCGAGCATGTTGTCCCATATAAGTTCCTTGGCGCCTCAAATGGTTGGTACCCGTTTTGAGGAGCTCTAGGGTGAAGCTTACATGGGCTGCATGTGTGTGGTGTGTGTGTGAGTTTGCATGTGGTGTGCGTGTGTGTGTTTGCTTGGGTGGTGTGAGTATTCCCTTGTCTTTGCCTTCAGTCATTGCCTTGTGGTGTGATTGAGTTTACCAAAAAAAAAAATTATATTTTGGAATTTGCTCAGCAACAATGGGCTTTGCAATATTCTTTACGGTCTTGCAGATTGCCTTGTCCAGATAAGGCCACATTGAAACACATATTTTCAATGAACTTGTTTAGCCAGTCAACACAATCATAATCTGGATTTTTCACCCAAAAGGGTATCTCAGGAAGCAACCGCTGCAAAGTTTGTGAGTCTTGCTCAACTAATGGAATTACAGGATCATTAACATCACTGGGTTGGAAGTAGATAAAGAGATAATACCCAATCACGAGCCCAATAGAAATCCCCACTCCAAACCCGCAAAACCCCATTATAGTACTCACGATACCCATCTCAGATCTCCTTCAAATAACCCAAATCTTCACTTCTCTCTCTCCCCAAAACACACTTTCCTTGCTCTGTATCACCCAAACTCCACTACCAAAACCAAAATTCCGAAAATTCAAAAAACCCCATCACCAATCTCCTCAAATACTCCCCAAATCACCGATCTATTGGAATCAGAAACACTCGAAAAAAAAAAACGTACCCAATTATCCTTTCTAGATCTATCTTGTCAACCCCATAAAGGAGCATTTATGCAGCCAATCTTCTCCTTCAACGCCCCCATTGGCCATTGGATCCCACACAACGGCTGTAAAAAGGAATTCAAACGCGGGGTTTGTCGGTAACGCCTCTATGGTGGGGTTGGATTCGTTAAAATCGCTCCAACTAGATTGAATCTCATTCAAATTACGAAAACAAATATGCCCTAAACTGGAAAATTATCATCTTACTCTTAAACATTAATTATCTCATGGCTATTCTCCAGAATTTTTTTTTGAACTAAACATGCAATTCGATCAAATCGAGATAA
The DNA here is from genome assembly GCA_015143295.1 of Tetracentron sinense. Classification (NCBI taxonomy): domain Eukaryota; kingdom Viridiplantae; phylum Streptophyta; class Magnoliopsida; order Trochodendrales; family Trochodendraceae; genus Tetracentron; species Tetracentron sinense. The sequence goes on from CM026573.1 coordinate 22,676,457, forward strand.
ACAAAAAACAATATAAATAAACCAATTCTATCACAGTTAAAAAAAAAGGAGATCAAATGAGTAATCGAACATACCTTGGAGCTTTCTTCCTTCACAGTACAAACGGTAAAGAAACGACCTAGAAGAGGGATTTGGGAACTTGGAATGCAGAGAACTGAAGAAGACTTATCCGAGAGCTAGTTTAGTTTTGCTAAACTACCTAGAAGAGGGATTTGGGAAACACGATAGAGGTGGAATGAGATTTGTGCGGGAGCACTAAATCTCATTAAACTCTCTTCTTTAAAGTGAACCATCTGATGCTCATTGAACGATCGTGATTAAAATTGCTGACCACATCCTTTAACAAGTTTAACAGAATGGAGTAGATAAACTATGAATAAGGAACGTGGTTATTTCCGAAAATTATATACCATGGTTAGTAGCCGTCGTTCATTTAACCATGGATAAAATCCATTGTTTTTTGTGTCTAGTTTGTGTTGTTTTTAACTCCTTTTCACGTAGTGACTACTGAATCAATGCATGATTTTCCTCTTCGGTGGGTCAGAGCTTCACTTGTAGTCTACAAGTTATAAAATTTCATATGACTACTTAAATTAACATGTGAAAAATCAGCCCTTGGACCATGTACTTGAGTTGTATATAAAGGGGGACAAATGACAAAGAAGTCTCAAGACACGACCTGTAATTTAAAACTTGAGATTTAATGTAAGCAACAATCTCGAATTCGATATTGGTTAGGTTGAATTCGAGATAACCATCTCGAATTCGAGATTGGTTAGGATGAATTCGAGATGGTTATCTCGAATTCGAGATAATTTGGATGATTTGGGGATAACAATCTCGAATTCAGGCTTAGACCCTATTGTACTTGAGCTTTTATAATGCAAGCAACAATCTCGAATTAGAGCTTGGTTAGGCTGAATTCGAGATGGTTATCTCGAATGCGAGATTGGTTAGGCTGAATTCGAGATGGTTATCTCGAATTCGAGATTGGTTTGCCTGAATTACAGATTGGTTAGCTTGAATTCGAGACAGGAACTGTAAATGAGCTATATTGATCAAAAAAATTAAATCCATTATAAATCCAGTACATACATCCAATGTCGGGTGAGAAGGTTGAAACATACATCTATAAGAAAAGATGAATTTACATATGGGTGCCCCATGATATTCTTTTGATCCCCCTCATAATCCAAGTTGTAGCATTCTGGTTTGTCTACATATACTTCTGTTCTAAACTTATCAGGGTCTTGCAATACATAAGATGAATTTACATATAGAATTTGCCTAAAGAAACATGAATGGTGAAGATTGCTGTCCGGGAAATAACCACTTCTCATTTGCGCACTAGGTGCTTCTCAAGAGCCGGATGTTCTCCCTCCCCAAATAACCACCTCCCACTTGAGCCTGCAATTAAAATTTTAAAAAATTAATAGATAAATGTGATTGAATATGGTATTGAGACTATGTAGTCCTACATTTTTTATTTATTCTCTTAAGTGGTATAAAATATAAAAAAGAATGGATATTGGAAGAATTTAGTTTTACCTGGTAATGTATATTTCTTTCTGTATATACGAACCACCAATTTCCACTCATATTGATCTCCATTGTAAACAGAAGTATTGGTGAAGGCTTCACCGAATAATTGTGGAGACACCTGATATATCCAACAATGAAGTTCAAATTTCTATTAGGAACAACTGATAGTTAGTAAGAGCATTAGAACTTACAGTCTTTATCCTGATTGGGCATTAGAACAACTGATAGTTAGTAAGGCTTGGCAATCCCATCCATCATCTCGTAAGCTATCCACTTTCGGAACTTGTTAACATCAATCTACAAATTAAAAATACGTTGAGCGTAATAGTGAGCCAGATAAATTAAAAATACTGTGAGCATGAATAATGAATCAGAGGAAAAGGTGTAATACCTACTTAAAATTAATCTCTAAATCGGAACACAGGAAATCCACATATTTCATCATGAATATTCCACAATCGTGCCTGATACACATAAACAACACATTTCATCAGTACATTCTAGGTAAAAAAAGTGAGGTACATTACAAGTAAATTGCTTATTTTCATATAGACGTACGGATTATTCTGTTTCGGTAACTCAATGACCTCCAGCAACCACCCACTCATGTCCTAGAGCCTCCACGTCGCCGCACATATGGAAAAGGGCAGGGATGCACTCTGTCAGTCCACGTAGTTCTACTTCATATCTTGTTGAGACATTGTCGAAGTATGAGTCCAGAATTAGGACCTCCCTTCTTGGAGGTTCCAACACCGCCAAGACCCAATGGTGGCTACTAAGAAACGGGATGTACACCCTTTCAATCGACCACATGGCCGGTCGCCCATCCACCCCCTCAACAATGGGGGTAATGTTAGTGTTTAATTGATTCCTTAACAAGTCACGAATCGCAGAGTCATTTGCATTGATATATGATCGTAAAGTGTCTGCTTCTATAAGTAGGAATTCCTGTGAAGACACTAAATAATTAGAATACCGTTAAGAATGAATGTAGATAATAAATTAATAAATACCGGCCTTACCATAAACCACGTAGGTACAAAGACACAGGACTGGGCGTAAAGATCAGGATGTCTCGCATGTCGTTGCGCTAGTAGTTCCATCCATATGTCAATATGCTATGTATGTACATTGTATTAGTGTTAGATTTTTAGAATTACAATTTAGATAGACAACATTAAATTAAAGTCGGAAATAGTCAGATACCGATGAATCGATCTCACGTTTACTTTCTGACACAATACTAAGCATCTCCGGAGTGATCTGAATGCTATAGATCGACATTCACAATTAGAATAAGTAAAGTAAGGAAATTTGATCATCATTAATTCCTCATTTATGCATGTACTTTTCAATTCACAATTAGAAACATTACCTTATATTATTTGGATCAGCCTCCGTATTCAAAAATTCTCGCAGGGCCTTTTTTTCAACTGTTGTAGCTGCCCTCATTGGATTTATAGCAATCACGCCCTTGGCCATTTGTTTCCTCACTCTAGTATTCAAGTAAGGGGAGCGGAGATGCTGAGAAATCATTGTAAGTCTTTGTGGCCTTCCCTCAACTCTTGTAACGGTTCCATCATCATCATCTTGAAAAACCGTTATTGAGGCATTACCCACCTCTCCCCCAGAGAAGGCCGTTCTAACTTCATCACCCACCTCCCCCCCTGAAATGGCCATTCTTACTTCATCCCCAACCTCCCTCCCTGAGAAGGTCATTCTGACTTCATCACCCACCTGCCCCCCTGAAAAGCCAATTCTTTCTTCATCACCAACATCCATATACTTTTTGTCTTCTCTTTCTTTTTCTCTTTCTCTATCTTCTCTTCTTCTTTCTCTTTCTTTTCTTCTTCTTTTTCTTTCTCTTTCTCTATCTCTTTTTCTCATAGCGACCATTTCTGATACATAATTATCAAACCTCTCAGTCAGGCGATCCATTTTCATGTCTAAGGCATCAAACCATCTGGCAAAATAACGTTTGACTCGCTTGTATAAAGATGGGTGTGATTTCGTTTGTACATCGTGTACCTGAAATAATGGTAGACATTAGAACATAATAAAATTTGAATATATTGAATAAATGAGTCAGAATTCGAGATTACAGTCCTATATGTGCTTAGCAGCCTCATCAACATGACTTATTGTGAATTTTGGCTACTTACATGTTTTGACCTTTGCTCATGTACCGGGGAGAGACTATCCTCCTCCTCGTTATCATCCAACTTATCCTGCTCTACTTCCTCCTCCTCATCACCATCCTCCTCGGGACTATCCTTCTGACCGTCCTCATCATCACCTTCATCATCATCATCATCATCCTCATCATCATCATCCTCAGATCCAATTATTGCAAGGACACCCCTTACTACTTCTTGCCCCTTCTCAAGAGCAGTGACTTTTAACTTAAGAACATCAAGCTGTGAACATAAAATTAAGTTAGGACTAAGCAAAAAAATACATATATTGTACTAACTTTCGTACCTCTTCAAAATTAAATATCTTCTCTTCTAATGTCTTGTAGGTTTTATAAGTAGTATCTTTCCAACGTAGAACACGAGGGAACATATCAGTAGTAGGAGGAGATTCACGGGAACATAACTTTCCAAGTGCGGGAATGCACTCAAACATCCAAACCTGTCATCATTAGAATTTGAAATGAAAATAAAAACAGGATTGTAATTACAAATTAAACATACATCAATGATATAATATACCTGAAAAGTAATACAACATCCATTAATGTTGTATTGTGGAGTATCTATATGCGCCATTTCAATACTTTTCTTAAATATCGAGTACCCTATAGTGCCCCAAGGGTATCTGTTGAAGGTATAGAGGTCCTCTACAAGATCCAAGTACTCAATCTCAATGTTTGAGTGTGTCTCTTTTGCAATAATCAATAACTCCACATATAGGACCAATGCAATCTTGATTGCGTCCATATCATTGTCACACGCCTCTAACACCCTAATCAGGTCCAATTTTTTTATAAGTTGTACTTCACCAAACTTGCGAACCTTTAGGGAGGTTGGAGAACTGACAGGTACTATGGCAGGAGGGACACCTATACTAGCATTTAAACCCATTATCAAGGTGAAGTCTAACAACCTAAACCGCATTACACTACCAGCCACATCAAAAGTAAGTGCATCCCTACGCCTTTGAAGTAGGTGGTGCAATGCCTGACCACATTGGAGATTTTTGGGCAAATCATAAAGATGCCCAAAGCAAGTCTGCATCCACAAAGACTTCCTCTCAGGATAGGCCTCCAAGTGCGGCTTAATTTTTTCAAACCATTCTTTCATGGTACATTTCACAGAGGGTTGGGCCTTTTCTATCTCTTTCCCTTTACCTCTACCTTCCCCTTTTTCTTTGTTTTTTGGCATCTTGAATCTGCAAATATTAATAAAATTGCTTAGTAATACATAGAAAAACTGAATTCCAAAATAAATAGTCATAAATTCGAGATTATAGTCCTGAATTCGAGATGGTTATCTCGAATTCGTGATTGTTTTCTCGAATTCAGGATGTTGAAAGAAACATTGGGTTTTTCTATCAGGGTTTAGGGTTTATCTTCGTTAGGGTTTTAGTTCCTTAGGGTTTATGTTCCTTAAGGTTTATGTTCCTTAGATTTTAGGGTTTCAATTTTGTTAATTTTAAGGTTCCATAATGAATATACCTTCCCTTACAGGGTAATACATGGGAAGAATCAGTTCCTTCTTCACACTAATAAATATTAAGGCTTAATTCTGAATTCGAGATTGTAAGGTTGAATTCGAGATAATCATATAGAATTCGAGATAACCATCTCGAATTCTAGACTGTTATCTCGAATTCTATATGGTTATCTCGAATTCAACCTAACAAATTCGAGACTTATTATCTCGAATTTAAACTGTGTAAAGGAAGTTTGATTTCGATATTTTACACATACCTCTTAATCTGAAGGTTGTAGGGAACGAGTGACGAAGAATCAGTTCCTTCTTCTTCTTCTTTTTCCTCTTATTCTTCTTCCTTTACTTCCACTTCTTCTTCTTTAATTAAACTATGATGTAGGATTAATCTACTTTGTAGGGAACCGGAATCTCTGATGCAATGGTATTCTCTGTTCGAAATGGTGAAAGGGTTATCTCTGTTCTTCGTTCGAAATAGGAAGGGTAATCTAAATTGTATTCGAGATAGTGAGAAAGAACAGTGAAACATAAACTGTTAAGTTTTTACGGGGGCATTTTGGACATTCTCACAAGTCCTCCCGCACGCTTCAGTTCTACACACGCGTGGAGGCCGGAAAAAATAACTCCCTGAAAAGGGAGCTGGTTTCCGTAATTATTCAAAAACCGAAGCCTATTTCCGTACTTTTCCTGATCTAACTTCCTACAAAATCTCTCACTAATCTCTACAGTTTTCAACTTTTCTCTCACTCTCTTTAGACTTTTAAAAATTATCAAGCAGAAAAGCAAAGAAGAGTTGGAGAATTCTTTCTAAATAGGTATTTCTTATATGGGTTTCTGGTTATGATTTATTGAAGCTCTGTTATTTTCCAAGGCATGAAATTCTTTGGGGGGATGTTGTTGTTTGGTTTCTGAATCTCCTGTAATGAGATTTTAGGTTGAAAGTTTGGTTTCATGTGGTGGATATTAGTATGTGGAAGTATGTTTACTGTAAGGATTGTTTTGTTAAAATTGATTAATTCTTTTACAGTATTCTCGCATGTTGGATTCGTTTGCTTTTCCGTTTCATTTTTCGAATTTTAGTTGTTAGAATTGAACTTTTTTTAAATTCTTTTTCTCGAATAGTTGCAAATTGAATTTTTCTTCTTCTGGGTATGCTATTTCTTTCCGCATGGATCATAAAAGTGTGAAAATTGGAAGCTTTCCTTATTTTAGATCGTTATTTGACACTTGGGAATTGGGATTGTGTACTGAGGGAGATTATTATTCAGAATTCTTGCTTCAATGATGTTACATTTTATATATCTTTTTCTGGGAATTTGCGGTGGCTGATTACACCAGTTGTTTTCAGAACCGGACCGGGCCTGGAACTGGTAGAGTTGCCCGTTCCCGGTTCCACTGGTTCGACCATGCCCTTTATTGTAAAATAATAATTTTCCCATTTTTCCCTTTTCTCAGTCGGTTTTTAACCCCGGTTTCCTGGTTGAACCGATTGGATCTGGCAGGTTTTGTTGGTTCTACTGGTTTTTAATCCATTCCGGTTTTAGGAGTTTTCAGAACTGGCGACCTGGCCGGTTCCCCTTTTACTAGTTCAACTGGCCAGTTCGGTCCGGTTTTAATAATACTGGATTATACATATATTACTTCATTGATTTTTTTTCTCTTCTGATCCATAATCGCATGTTTCCCTAAAAAGATGTACTTGTTCATGATTCTTTTGTCTTCATTTCAATGCTTATTTCTATCTTCTTACCCCTTATACCTTATCATGTGCAATTGGCTAGCTTCCCGGGTTTGCTTCATGTGGTTGTGTGTCCAACTCCCACTCCTTGACTTACCTTGGTGTCCGTAGGCAAAATTCTGAGTATGTTGGTGCGGAAAGCCGAACGGACTAGTCCTTGCCCCAAAGGGTTTGGGATACCCTCCGTTACCAAAAACAAATGTAGCTAAATAGATGCGTAATTTGCTATTGTCTCAATCTGTTTATGTTGGGTTGAAGGGTCAAACATTTAGTTTAGGTCTTTGATTGAGAGTTTGTATATGCTTGGTCGTTATAAGTTAGCAGGTTCCCCTCATTTATTTTTCATCTATGAGATGATTGGTCAGCAAATAGAATCAACACACGCCAGTCAATAAAGGGTGTAGCAATTCACTTCTTTTTTTTGTTCTGAGTATGTTTTTGCTATGCTAACAACTCATTTGTAGTTCGTGGAAGAAGATTATTTGAACTTGCACATTTGTTAACATTATCAGTCTTTAGTAGGGTGGCTTTCATGACAATGTTATGTATTAGTGAATTTTTTTTTGATCGGTAAATAAGATCAAATATATTTAAAAAAGAATAGAAAGAAGTCAAAGAACACAAAATGTTCACCTATGAGTGAACTAACTCTTACAGCAAAAGGAAAAAAATAATCTGTCCACCGTAATAAAAAAGAAGTGAAATCAAGATAATTAAAATCACTCTTGATCGCACACCAAGAAAGCAGATAGTCAGTAATCCCCTTCCTGATGAACTCAAAAGACGCTGAAATGTTGTCAAAAACCCTTTTGGTTCTCTCCTCCCACACACCCCCAACAAATAGCACCTAGAAGATACCCCAAATCACTTTTCAAATTTCATCAAAATCCTCAGGAACTAGCTGGAGATTAGGTCTTTAAAAGTGAAAGGGAAAATTAAGACACCCCTAACCTAGAAAGGAAGTGACCCTACATCCTTCTAACCGAAGGAAAATGAAGAACCAAGTGGTCGACAGATTCCTCCTTGGCCATACACATGATGCACATAAGAGCAAGTCTCCAACTCCTACTCTTTAAGTAGTTTAAGGTGAGAATTTTGTTCAGATGAAGAATGCTACTTTAGATGGAATACCAAGGTTCCACACTTTTCTAAAAGTAAAGGAAGCCAAAGAATTATTTCCTTTTGACTAATAAAACGATCTCACCATGAAAAGTCCCTTACTGTCCCTACACCACACCCACCCACCTATCTCTAATTTCAAGGTTTGGATTCACTAGCGATAAGAGTTTAAGCAAACAAAGATAGTCATTTAACTCCAAAATCGTTCAAGTCCTCCTCAACCTAGGCAACAACACTATTACACTGTTGGACCCTTAATACAATTGGCCACTGTAATATTAGTGATCTTCTATTTGTTTACAATTTAGACATGTGTATTTCCATATATTTGTTTCCTTTATTATGCCTTTACTTGTTTACATTTGTGTCAAATGGGGTAATATTCCTAAATATTTGTGTATTGCCTACAAATGAATGTTATTTTAGTGGATTTTTTATAAAAATTTTTGTCTCAAGTTATGTTGTATTTATGCATATACGCGTAGGGTATCTACAATTGTAGGAGGTGATGCATTGTGGTAACTCATATAAATAGTTCAAATGGTAGCTATAGGAATCTAGCTATCATATTTTGAGGTTGTCTTTACATTAAAATAAGTTTGACTTTAAGTTCCCATGAATTTCCAACATTGTTTGAGATTTTTACAACGTTTCTATTTGTTTCCTCGATACGTTTCCTATTTTGGACTTATTGATATGTACCTCAATATTGATATGTTGAACCATGCTCACCACGGACCAAAGAGGAATCAATTGATTATTTGCTAATTCATATCTTTTTGTTAGATCATAGATAGATTTGGGGCCAGTCCTATCCCGGATGAGTTGCAAGTAGGGGTGGCAATTGGGTTGGGTTGGGGTTAGCCCAAGCTCAGCCCGAAGTTCGAAACCTTAGCCCAAGCCCAATCTTAGTCGGAGCACCCCCAGCCCAAGCTTGATTCACAAATAACATTGGGCTTTGAGCCAAGTTTGTGCTGGCCCAATTTAAGCAGATTGTGGGTCGATATGGGCTCATCCTTTCCCTTCTCTAGGTTATAGATTTTGCTTTTGGTACAATTGGTAACAGTTTTACAGAATGAGAAATTAAGAATGTGTGGGGTTAGGGTCTATTAAGGACTGTTGGATGTAATCCAAGGGTCAATTTTATTTGATAGGGTAAGGATTACTATTATTTATATGTTCATATAGTTTAGGCTAGGCTGCATTCGGGTTGAGCTATGGGCAACCCAATCTCAGCCAAAATTTTATTTTGGGCCGAAATTCCAGCCTAGGCTTGGCTCAACCCAGCCCAAAGTAAGGAAGGCTCAGCCCACCCAAACTTTGCCCGAACAATCGGGCTTCGGGCCATCCCATCCTGATTGCCACCCCTAGTTGCAAGTCATTTTTCCTTTTAGATTTAAGGACTTTATCTCCATTTGGTCCTTGCATGGTGTGAGTGACTCTTTGAGTGTATAGAGGATTCTTTTGGGTAGGGGTGGTAATCAGGTCTTCCAATGAGGGTACTCGTCCCGGCCATCTTAAGTGCAAATTTTGAGGGTTTTTTTTCCCCCAAGGCCCGCAGGAATAGGGCTGAATTTTCGAAAGGATTATAACTTGAGCGCGGGGCCATTTTATACATATATTAGTTATATATACTTTACATAGTAACACTTTAATACTATGCCTTATGTTAGTATGGCGTCAAATGCCTTTATGTTAGTATTGAGCTAATTTTAGATATATACTAGAACTATGCCTTATGTTAGTACTGTATCAAAATTAGATACATGCTAATACTATGCCTTGTGAATCAAAATTAGATACATGTTAATACTATGCCTTGTGTCAACATTGTTTCAAAATGCCTTATGTCATCACTGTCAAAATTAGTACCATGGCTTATGTTAACACTTTAATAAGATCTATGCTATACATTTTAATGATATTATATATGTATATCTATGCTATACATGTAAGATCTATATATCACGTTAGTACTGTGCCAAAATTTAATATATGGAAAGAAAAAGCATATCGCTAAAATACATAAGAAAATATAGAGTATATCTCTACTATTATAATGAGAGAGGTATGGGTAAAAAAAGCTCATTGAATCTTTTTTTAATGACCATAAAAATATATTGTTATGATATCCTATTTCTATACAAGAGGTAGTTAAGAAAGGGTGTTAATGTAATTTTGAACCATAACTAACTACAAACCCTTTTAAAGGCACAATTCCGCCAAATATCTATTCCCCTCCTCTTTCACGCTCACTCTCTCTGAGTTTGGATTGGTTACATTTTTTCATAAAGACGTTCCTCCATTGTCTTCTACTGCCTTTTGCCGCTTGCTACCGCCACTTACTATCGCTGCCTGTGTCACGTGCCTTTAATAAGTAAAATGATCTTCCGCACCTCATCAGGTCGGTCCTTTGAGGAGTATTGGTCAAGGCACTTATCATTGGTATCAGAGCTAAACACCACGTCACGAGTTCGAGTCACAGAAAGAGCTACCTGGGGAGGGCTATGGAAAAAAGGCCGGAGAAGTGCCCCGCCCCAGAGTAAAAGCCGCCGTAGAAAGGGATACCTAGGGAGGGCTATGGAAAAAAAAATCCGGAAGATCAATTTACTTATTAAAGGCGCGTAACATACCACCATGCTTCCGCAGTCGATGTCCTCAGCGAGTCTCACTTTAGGGTAGGGCACTTCTCCGGATTTTTTTTTTCCATAGCCCTCCCTAGGTAGCCCTTTCTGCATCGGCTTTCACTCTAGGGCGGGGCACTTCTCCCGCCTTTTTTCCATAGCCCTCCCTAGGTAGCCCTTTCTGTGACTCAAACACGTGACATGGTGTCTGGCTTTGATACCATTGATAAGTTCCTTGACCAATACTCCTCAAAAGACCGGCCTGATGAGGTGCGGAAGATCAATTTACTTATTAAAGGCACGTAACAGCCTGCTTCTCCTGCCGCCGCCACTTACTATGGCCGCCTACTTCTCCTACTGCCAGTAAGTTTCTTTCGTATTCTTTTTAATCTTCTTCATCCTTCATATCCTCTGGCTACAACCCTAAAATCTATTGGATTTTTATATGGATTTGTGTTTTCAAGTGAATCACTGGAAGTATTCCGCTTTTTCACTATTTCACGCATCCAATGAAAAATTCGGGTAAGTTCTTTCTATCATTCTTTGATCACGGATGGCTTTTTTTTTCCTAGCGAATCCATATTGGTACATCTCCATTCCTATATATTTTTTAAAAAATTCTCTCTATAGCACGTCTCTCACAGATTTAACATGGTACGTCTCTCACAGATTTAGCAAAGAACTTCAAGCAAATGTAATCTCCATTCATAATATGTGTTCTTTAAATATTTGATTTGGTTTATAAACATATCTGCCGCTAGGATCCAATGCTTGGAAAGGGTTGTAACAAATTATTTTAAAAAAATCAATAGCATTTGTTTTTGATAATTAATGGATCATTCAATGACCACTGGAAAGTAGCATTCTTAAATTTGGAAAAAGTTGTCTACATTCAGCGAAATTGCACACGATAGTTTTTCTGTTTTCCGGTGATTATCCCATCAATGGTTACTGGAATGAAAATGAAACGGTATATATAGTGTTGTCGTCGTTGTGTCTACTACAACGAGCATTTTGGTCTCTTAAATGCCGGTGCAACATCCCCTTCCCGAATGGTTTCTGTAACCTTAAAATGCAGGAAAAAAGGGAAAAGAAAAATATAGAAATAGAGAGAGGAAGACGATGAACAATGTCGGGTTTCGAGTCAGGCTAACAGAACCAAACCCATACCACATGTTTCTCTCCCATCCCACTCACGCCTCTATCTGTCTCCCCCCTTCCACTCATCTCTCTCTCTTTCTCTCCATGTATCTCCTATTGAATTGAGAGAATCGAGATATTCCTCCCAAGTAATACACGAGCCCTTAAACGGGTGAACCAACATTAAATAATATCTTGGTTCTTCAATCTGTTGAAGGCTTTATCTTCATCAAGTAATCTTAGGACAACCTGAGTTGCAACCGGAGTTGCAAATACGGGAAAAAACTTACCGTGGCACTTCTTGCTAGGCTACAATGTTCATCAGTCGGTGTTGCTTCTCTTCAGTGGATGGAGATGCAGGTTATTGGGAGGAAAAAAACATATGAAATATTCAGAGAGAGAATGAAAGGTGTTTTGGTACTTCCTTTGCGCGTCCCTACAGCCTACCATGTGTCCATTTTTTAATATTCATTAACTGTGGTTAAGATTCACCCATTCCTAGGGTTCACTCACTAATCCTTGGTTTTTAGAAAAAATTTTTTTTTTTTAAAGCCCTAGTTAAAATTCACTAATTCCTAGGGTTAATGTTTTTTTAAAACCAAGGATAAGTGGGTGAACTCTAGAGGTGAGTGAATCTTAATCACAGTTAAGAGTGTTAAAAAGGAAACATGGAAACCTAAGTGGTGTAACCAGACTTCTCCTTTCTTGGCAAAGCGCTCTAAAAGAACGTTTCGCCAAGGCCCCACCTGCCTCCTTTCTTTGCTATACCCTAAATGCCCCTAAAGTTTTTTGGTTCTCAAGATGTCTCTCCGTCATAATTCTATAACCAACATGTCCCTCACAATTATTTTTTATCTAAATTGTCCCTCAAGTTTCTATACCTAAAATATTCTGTACTTTTGTTTTCAAAATACCCTCACTAGGATCCCCTTCCCCTCTCTCTCACGTGCATCGCACGTGCCGCCCACTAGTTATATATAATATCATTATAAAAGAATAGTAAAAAAATAATAATTTATCATATATTATATTATTTTTAACTTAAGAAAAATTCTACTCTACCACCGAGTAAAAAAATAAAAAATAATAACTTTGTTGTGTACTTGTGTTACCTTTTGTGTTGCATCCCCCATTCCAAGACTGGATGAAGGAGGAGGGTTGATTTTAGGTTGATATCTGGTGGTGGTATATGGAAAAAATTAGTCTTCTTTTAGGCCTTGGTCCTGGCTCTGCCTGACCCGGCTCTGGCCCTTGAGGGTAGGGCGAAATATAGAAAAAAAAATTTCTCTTCTTTTAGGCCTTGACCTCGCCTTGACCCGGCCCTAGCCCTTGAGGGTAGGGCTTGGGCCTAGCTAGTTCAGGCCCTCTGAGGGCTAGGGCCAGACCCTTGTAGTTGAGGGTCGAGCCTGGTAAGACCTAGGCTGTGACCTGGCCCTTCCCTTTGACAACTCTACTTCCGGGTGCTATATGTTTTACTATTTGGGAGATAGGAATAGATGAGTCTCTAATGAAGCTTCGTGGTTGAAAGAGAAATTTGGTTACACATTATGAACTTTTTGTTGTCATGGTGTCCGATCAGGAAGGATTTTAATCATTTGGGTTTGGTCTCCTTTGATATTGGGTAAGGTTATTTTCTCTGTGTGGGCTGGTAGGCATTAGGTTGGTCATTGTAATTTTTGTTTGTTCACCAATCGCTAAACTTGTCATTGTACCCTGCTCATTTCATTTATGCATTCATACTTCATCAAAAAAAATAAAGGGAAGCAACATTAGATGTTTTATCTAGAGATAGAAGAAGGAGATGCTGTTAGTTGGAGGTCGTTGAAGAAGGAATTCATCATTAAGTAAAAAATTGGAAATTACTTGAGAAATGTTGAGGCATTGCCGACCCTAAGTCTTTGGGATAAGGCATCCATCATGATGATGATGGAAGGAAGATATACTACGCTCAAGGAGGGATTTGTAGCCCAGAGAAGCAGATGGATGTAAAGCAGGTTATTGAATGAAACATGGTTTGTATAATTCTATTTCAGGAATCGAAATTAGAGGAGGTTGACAAAGCCTTATTTGATCCTTATTGAAACATAGATAGGTGGGAAGTGTTGAAGTCTAGAGGTACATTTGGAGGGATAAATGGTGAGATACTTGGGCAATAGAGAAAGAGATTCAAGAGTCAGGAATTTTCAGTCTTCAAAGATATTGTGGTCGAGGATGCATTTTCATGGATTCTTTAATAGTTTACTAATTGAATGGCATTATGGAAACACATGGCTTTTGGCCAAATTTGATGGTGTAAGAAGAAAAAAGGGTGATCTGATTTGCAGTTGGATGACTTTAATGTCATGAAATATCCTTTTGCGAAAAAGCGCGAGAAGGTCAACAATATTTTTGCTGAAATTGAATGAAAGGTGAAAGGGAAAAAATAGGACTTATGAAATCAAGAATTTGTGGTTTTATATTTTCTTATAAAGATAGCAAGAATGAAAGGTAAAAGGAAATTGGAAAGTGATTAAAATCTTTCGATAGTAGGTACTATCGGGAGCTGGACTGTTGGATTCAAAATCCAATGGCACCATGGCCGCACATGCTTTAAACGATGGGCCCCAGTCCCACTTTATGCTTGACAGCATTGGATTTTCAATCCAATGTTCCAGCTCTTGATAGTAGATACTATGGAGAGTTTCTAATCACTTCCTCTCATATCATTACAGCATCCATCACTTTGAAGTAGAAAGGTTTGAATGAACTTCCCTTGGGAATGTATTGAAAGTTGAAAAAAACTTCCATTTAGTAGCTTGGGAAATAATTTTTCCATGTAAGGAAATGGTGGCCTTGTTTTAGGCCCTTTTTAAGGCAGTAAATAAGGTTCTTTTTGATAAATTATATGGGAAATTTGCGGAGGAAACTATTAGCCTGTGGAGGCGAGTGGTGGAAAAAGAGTTTAGAAGTTAAAACGAGGGTAGGAATGTAATGCTGTTTTTAACTTTTAGGGTCCGTTCTTTTACTGAGTCTTATAAATTCTGGCACTTTGCAAGATTTTTCATTTGACAATATGCATTTTCTTTTGAGAACTAGATGTATCATGCTTTTCATCTCTTGGGTTGCAATTCCCAAGGCTTCAAATGCAGCAAAATGAATGATTTCAATTCTCATAAAAAATGGATGAATTTGAAATCTCGTGATGGCAAGAAATAATTTTGTTAGAAACCTTGACAAAGTGACTCAAATTTCTTTACTACCATGACAAAGTGCAAAGTGCCAAGCTTTATAAGTCTCAGCAAAAGAACAGACCGTTAGGGTAGAGTGTGGAAAGGATACTGTAAAACTTGAAGAATTTTGTGATGGTATTCCGTTACAGGGCTGGGCATGGTTATAGGAAGATTAATGTTGTTGGGAATGACACAATTCTGGAGAATAAATTGATAAACAGATAAATAAGTTCATAAATCATGAAATCATTCTTTATTTTATTCAAAACATTTCATTACCAGTAAGGATGGAAATCTAAGGCATGAAGCTTACAGTCCAAGCAAAAGATTTCTAATCCTAGTTTAATCTTAGCATTTAAACAAGTCTAAATCTATTAAGTTCTCAGTTTGATCCTTCTTTTACTGTATGAATCAGCTGCAGTATCCTCATTTTGATTTTTCTTTTACTGTATGAATCAGCTGCTGTCTTGATTATTAAATTCTGACTTGCTGTTTCAGAATATAGGGGCATGGGAGAAGGGGCCTCACTTGGTAGGGAGGTCATGGGTTTGATCCCTACTATTATCAGCTACATACTTCTCTAACTTACCTAAAAAAAAAACAGCTTGCTATTTCTGGTGATAACTCTTGAGTTGGCACTTGGCATTACTTTAGAAATTCATTGAAAGTTCAACAAATAATTCTTCTTCCCAAATTATTTAGAACACAAATATTTATAAGAGTATAATCTGAATTAACATGATGTGGATACTTGAGACAATGGGAAAGTTATTTTAGCTTCTTATGTGCTCCTTGTATCATGTTTTCACACCTTCTCTCATGGTAATAAAAATTGCTAAAGCCAATGCGTACTGCCCACTACGTATTGGTTTCGATAGTGACCCGTACAATATCAATACTGAGATGTCAAAAATAGTGGTTGAATATGACTCGTCCGAAACCAATATGTATTGGGTAGGACTTAGCTGATTCGTATCGATTTCGATAGGACTCGTTCCATGCCTCTTATAAAAAAAATATGATTTATAGATATTGTCTGATGCATATTGGTAGGACTAGACCGATACGCATTGGTATCACCCAATACATTTAATTTGATTATTAGAAAAACTGATTTATATGTATCGTCCGATATGTATCAATATTGGCAATATGTAACGGTTTCTGTTGAAACCGTTACTTACCCCAAAACCCGTATTTTAATCCTTGCCTTATTCATCCCTGCTCCTGGCTGAGAAAGCAATACCAGTGATTCAGAAGAAGAAAAAACAATGGAGAAAGCAATGTTGGTAGAGGATTTGTTTTTCTGCAGAGAGCTTATGTGATGTCTATGTACCTACCATTTTTATCTTGAATTGTTGTTTTTTAGTTAAACACCGAGCACAATCACAGTTAAGAATGTACATGGTAAGGTCATGCATCAACTTTGAATCATGAGGAATTGAGAGACTGGTACTCCGACCATGACGCCAAAGTCATCTTCAACACAGGTCTGCATGAGTACACAGTTCCTTATCTGTCCAAAAAGTTATTCTTTTGAAGTTTCACAGAGGAATGAGGATGAGTTAGAAGAAGTTCAGAAAACAACAATGGAATATGGCATTTGTGTGGAAGAAAATTTGGAAGAATCTCATTTAAAACAATAGGCGAAAGAGAGTCAGGGATGAAGGACTTTGCACCTTATTGCAAGTTGTGAAAAAAAGTTCAATGTGAGGTGTCTTTGTAAGCTGTTGAGAAAATCCAATTATCTTGAGAAAAGGAAGAGTACTGAGACGAAGAATGTGCAACAGAATGTTCAGGGAGGTCATGCTTCTAAAGGTATGTCCACATTAACCGTCTCGTTGAACACCCAATACAAAAATAATAATGGTGAGTCAAATCAGGTATGGAAAGCCGTTAAGAGGGATTGGGGGCCTTACTTTTGCTTTTTATTTATCATGAATGATGAATCATTCAAATATAGTATGCCCAGCCCGAATCTATTACTTTTTTTTACCCTCCATAACTCTTCCTCAGCCAGGCTTGGGTAGAATAGTAGAGCAAGTACAAGTATTAGTAGCTTTATGAAGAAGTAAATTTGCACCAATTTGCAAATACATTATGTTGCTTGCTGATTGCTAATTAAGTTTGCGTTGTTCAATGTATATAAAGCAGCTGGGAATCGCCTTAGAAATTCATTTTTTGTTGTTTAGTTTGAACTTCAAAGATATCACTTCTACTTATATATATATATATATGAGTCAGTCTAGGGGTACTCCCTCTGTCTACACCCAATCTCAACCATCATTCGAAAAATATCTATGGTTTCAAACTGCATAGGTGGCATTCTTTAAAATTAAACTTTTATTCCAAAACTGCCCTTTCACTTAAAAAGAAACCCTAAACACCCGTTCTCACAACATCTTCTCTCTTTCTCACATCCTCGTTTCTCATCCTCCAAAATCTAAATCCTTCTACTACACCACCAAGACCATCAGAAAGAGTTTTATGATCAAGATTCAAACTTTCGGCCGAAGCTCAAAAACCAAGATCTATATATACAACTTATTTTGAATAATTGATTGGAAATTGATTTTAGCTTTTTATTATAATCTGAATTTCTAAATCTTTCGATTGAGGGTTTGGGATGTGAAACCCTCAATTGAGTTATATCTTGGATAATCAAATTGACATTGCATCATTAAGAGGAGGAAACTTGATGCCTTGACATTTTCTCTCACTGATATTTTCCCCAAATTAATTGAACTTTCTCTACCGAAAATTCTACAAACTATCTTCACTGCTCTTTGTGGATCGAGACCCCTTTACTATACTTCAAAGTATCGCATATCTTTGAGCGATATCAACACAATAGTGCTTACTTCTGGAGAACGAAGAGCAACAGATTTGTATTCAGAGTCTACCAATTCTACATCTCCTCCTAACCCTAGCAAGGAATGCCCTATTTTTACAAATGGTCGAGGATGAGGAATCTCCCTCACCAGTTATTGAATAACTAAACACATCCAACATACTGCAGGAACCAAATTCTGAAGGACTTACCAGCCGAAAGAACATGGAAGGTGTTGAGCAGGAAGAGAACATGGACAAAACACGAAGGATAAAAAGGAAAGACCCGAATGAACAAAATGAGTATGTCATACCCTACCCTTATATGCAAACTGAGAAAGACTTTAAAGACCAAAAACCCCTCACATCGAGCCGTAAACATTAGATCGAATGGGGGCAAGGTCGTCAATGAAAAGAAACCGTCGAAACATCAGCAGTCGCATCCTGTCAAGATCAATGATGAAGCCAGACTTAGCACATTAAATGCGCACAATACATGAAGTCCCCAAACATGAAGAAAGGCATGCCACATGCACCGCCAGCTGGAAAACACCCCGAAAAGACGACATGGCTTCTCAGAACCTCAGGTAAACCCAAGGCCTTGAGAAAGGAGGCATTTGTAAGGGTAAAAATTGGTAATGGAACACACAAAGACAGCTGGTAACGTCAATGGTTTTGATCGAACCAAAAAATCTGTCCTGATCAATCCATCCCACCTAGGGCTGCACAAAGCCCGATCGACCTGTTGGTGCGGCTTGGCCCGAGATTGGCCCAAATTTTTAGGCTCGAACAAGCCAAGCCAAGCCTAAAAAAAAGCCTGAAAAGTCAATCAAGCCAAGCTCGGGCCAACCCCTGTGCAGCTCGGCCCGACTCGATTAAGGTTCGGTTTGGCCCGAACTCGGCTCAGCTCGAATATTATTAAAAACATAAAAAATAAATAAAAATATTATTTATATATATCATTATTATATATACAAATAATATAAAATATTATTATTTTTTTTTAAAATGATTCAAGCCGAGCTCGAG
Source organism: Tetracentron sinense (assembly GCA_015143295.1). Lineage (NCBI taxonomy): Eukaryota > Viridiplantae > Streptophyta > Magnoliopsida > Trochodendrales > Trochodendraceae > Tetracentron > Tetracentron sinense. Next base: position 22,695,361 of record CM026573.1, read on the forward strand.
CCAAGCTAAGCTCGACTTGAGCTTGAATCAATTCGGGCCGAGCCAAGCTTTTGAATTTGGGCCGAGTTTTAGGTTGATTTTTCGAGCCTGATTTCGGGCCGAGCCAGGCTTCAAGCCTAGAAAATTTTCTTTCAAGCCAAGCCAAGCCGAGCTTGGCCAAGCTCGGCCCGAATATAGCCCTAATCCCACCCCAACTCTCACATCGGATTTGAGGCAAAGCTCAAGTCGGAGTGCACAATCCCGACTCGACCCCCCAGCTCGGAGACTCTGAAGTAAAGGACACCTAAACCATCAGACCATCTAAATGACAGCTTGATTCAATCCAACTTCGAAGTTACCGTATTGGATCAAGGCAGTCTCCTTCACAAAGACGAAACTCACATAATTCTACGTGAATGCAAAGAATTTTATTCCATTAAGAGATGGAAATAGAAAGGAAACTCGCCTACTTCCTATAAATATAGAGGTAGGGAGCAGAGAAAAGGATCGAATTCTCCCAAACTCAAGCACACATTGAGTCTCTATCCTTTTGAAGCCCCTAATTCTTTGTTTTCTCTTCAATCCCCCCTCGTCACTCTGTTAGTGGTTTGATCGTCAGAGTGAATTCACAGGCCATCCTGCCCAATCATTCCAGAGGATCTGAGATGAAGCTATTGTTCGAAGGCATACACGTGGTATCCAAATCAGCAAGGCAGGTATTTTCCCCCACAAGCCCTATACGAAAAAGAAAAGAAGCCAGCAATGTCTAGGAGGAATTTGAGATGAAAGTTGTTAGCGCAATTCCTCTCTACCTAGCGGATGAGGTAATGTATAGTATTTTAAATGAAGAATTTTTTCATAAGTTATGAAAAAGTTAGAAAGTCTGTATATGTCAAAGTCATTAGTTAAAAAACTATTTCTAAAAACAAATTTATCATTGTATGGGTTGCATATGGAGGAACGTGAAAACCTCGTAGATCACCTCAATACATTCAACATAATCATAACTCAGTATTGCGTGTTGAGATAAAGATAGAAGAAGACAAATAGTTTCTTCTTCGTACCTCACTTCCACCTTGACATGACCCTCTTCTTACTACACTTTTATTTGGGAAAGAGACCCTTAAAACATATGATGTTACTGTGACTCTCTTGGACAATGAAACACGCAAGAATGCTTGTATAGAGAACTCTCAAGCAGAAGGATTATTGACAACAGAAAAAAAATAGGCAGAAGCATTATAGAGGAAAAGAGAAAGGATCAAAGGGAATGTTGTGTTCTAAATCAAGGGAAAAAAGTGGTAGCAAGTTCGAGTTCTACTATTGACAGAATGAATGATACATGAAGAAGGATTGCAAATATGTCATACGAATATAGATGATAAAAAGAAAAAAAATCTTTAGATAAGGTTAGTGTTGCAGAAGATGGTTAGTGGAGATGTTCTATCAGAGCCTACTGGTATGAATTATCTTGGTAAAATATTGATTATGGACTCTAGATGTTCTTATCACATGTGTCCTCATAGGGATGGTTTGACACTTATAAACCATCTAATGGTGGAACTGCACTAATGGGTAATGATGTATCTTTCAAAACTGTTAGCATGGTTATGATTAAACCTAAAATGAATGATGGTTTGGTAATGACTCTCTGTGATGTTAGTCATGTCCCTGAACTTAATAAAAATCTAATTTCTTTGGGTGCTTTAGACTCAAATGGGTGCAGCTTTGTGGTAACATGTGAAGCTCATAAGGTTAGAAAAGGAGCATTGGTTGTCATGAAAGGTAAAAAGGGGATCTTGTATAGACTTATATATAGGAGCCACTGTTACAAGTGGAGCAACTATGACACAACTCCCAATTATTCAGGTATGAATAGTAGTACTCTATGGCACATGCAACTAAGGCCATAAGAGGAGAAGGGTTAGCTAAAATTCCATAATCTTGGCTTGCTTAATTGAATAATGACTAGCAATGTGAATTTCTGTAGGTTTTGTTTGTATGGAAAACAATGCATGGTCAAATTCCAGACAACACAACTTATAAGCAAGAACATTATGTACATTTTGATGTGTGGGAGCATGCACCAATACTTTATAAAGGTGGAAATCTTTAGTTTATTATTTTTATTGATGACTACTCAAGGAATATGTGTCTATTTTTTTTTTTATGTAACTTTCTTGAAATTTAAGTAGTGGAAAGCAAATAGGGAAATAAGCTATCTATCTTAGGATAGACAATTGCATAGAATACAAGAACATTGATTTTATTAAATTATGTTAGATGAAGGAATTAACAAGGCATTACACTACATCATGGGAACATATATAGCAGAATGGAGCAGTACATCATGGGAACATATATAGCAGAATGGAGCAGTAGAAAGGAAGAACATGATTCTTGTTGAAAGAGGAAGAAGTATGAGGCTACATGCAAATTTACCAAAAAGTTTTTGGACAGAGTCACTGACTGTGGCATGTCATCTGGTAAATAAGTCACCATCAACAGTCATTATTTCAAGACCCGAACCAATGACCTGATCTGAAGATCCGACCCCAGGACCTAAAATGAATAGTTTACTTTAGATATCTTTTATTATTGATATAGGGTGGTGTTAGGTGCACTCTAATATTTGATAACTATACCCCATTTTTTAAAAATTGATGACTGCACACCGTTAGTTTCTTAAAATTTTAAATGCACACCAAAATCCAAAATATGACTTACAAAATTTATAGTTACACATCAAACTTCAAATTATTTAATTATAAGAATAGAGGGTAATATTAGCTTCACTTTCATTTAAGAGTCACTTTACTTGAGAATAAATAATGCAATCACCCCTTGATTAATTAAAGAGTTAGAATTTTCTCATTTAATATTTATGGGTAATAAATTATTTAAGTACACTGTGGTGGTGTACAAAAATTTTAATACTATTAATCTATTTTTTTCTCCATTTTTTTTTATCCATTTCTCTCATTTAAATGGAAGAAATTTTAAATAATAAAAAATTATCAAACAAATAATTGAATTTTCAATAGCTATCGAATTAAACAAAGAAAATCAAATGTATATGAGAAATCATATAATTAATTTTTAATAAAATATTAAATAAATAAAATTGTCAAAGTAAAAACTGAGAACATGAAATTTTTTTTACTTAATGGAGAAACGATGACGGATTGACACCGTAGAGAGATGATGGCGAATAGAAAAGAAATCAGTTGAAAAATAAAAGAATCATGAATGAGGTGCACGTATAAAAAAAAATATAGAGAATTACAAAATATAATACAATTTTTAAATGGGGTGTAGTCCTCAAATATTTGTGTGCACATAAAAACACCACCCTTGATATATTTTCTCAATTGGAATATTTGAATTAAGTTATGCAAGATGAAAATTGCTGTTATTGCTGTAATTCTTCTTTGAGAATATAGCGAAATAATTTTTTTGTGTTTTTGTTGGCTTTTTTACTTTAATATTCAATAATTTTGGATCTTGACCAAGACGTGTATTGGTTTATTTTATCTTGCAATTTCCATTCTTATTGTCTCTAAAATCTCGCTTCAGCTATTCTTCTTCTTTTACTCTCTGCGCGGTTCTTTCTCACTTTTTAAAATTTCCTATGCTTTGGGAAAGAACTTTGTGATTGGTGGTTGGTTTGTATCAGTATTGCAAGCCAAGTCTCTGGTCGATGACTTTCGAATCTTAGTCCTCTAGTTGAAGCAGTTTTATAGCTAGTGTGGGCATGTATAGATATTTGGTGATTTGCTTCAATGGTTTGTCATTCCTGTGCTTTTAACTTGGGTCCAACTATTACTTGGTCATTGCCTTTTTATCACTCATTCTTACGTTTGGTACTTCCTACTTTCAATTATTTGAGTGCATTTTTGTTAATCACCTTGAAGGGAAGCTAATTGCTAATCTTACTTGATGGCATTTATTTCTTTACTTGGCTTTTATCCATTTTGTTGAATCTTGTAAAGTGATTCCTTGGTTGCTCCAGTGGTACGAAATGCATCCCCATAGAAGGTGGACTTGATTTCGAAATTGAATTGTGATGGTTGAAAAACTTATCATTATACTAAACTCAACTAGCTTTAATACAGAATGTCATGTACTAAAAAAAAGATTTTGAGTCAGAGTTGTGGTGGTTGAAAGGCTCCAACTTGTACTAACCTACTAATTTTAGATAAATGATGGCACGTACCAAAAAAAAATAAATTTCAAGGGGAAGTTATGGCAGGTGAAAAGCCCATCACTGTACCAACCTACTAGCATTAGATAAATAACCATTCAACTTAGGTTGATTTAGGCAGAAGGCAGACCTACGTCGGCATGTACTCGAAAAAAGAAATAAGAGATTGATCGTCTTATAATCTTTCAAATCCCTCTCGAGTACAATCATTCCTTAACATAAAGAAACAAAAGTAGTTTAAGTGGATAAGTTGGTCCACTTGGAAGGTGGGAAAACAACAAACCCTACTTGCATGGAAACACTCACTAAAGCTATAGAAGTAGACATCTTAGAACAAAGTAGATATAGCCACCAACAACATGTGTACAATTAAAAACCCATATATTATATTATATATATAAAGGTTACAAGCTCAAAACAAATCAATGTTCCTTTCTTTATTCCATATATATATAATATTATTATTACAATATATATATTATATATACAATTATACATTAAAGAGGCTTTGCTGGGTGGAGAATCAGTGCTCAATCCAAGCAAGCTATCATTATCTTCACTACTAACTCCTTTTTTCCTTTTTAATCCTCTTTTTTAAAAAAATTATATGTAAATCTGCTACTATTACTACCATCCTAGGGTGGCGTGGTAGAGGTAGGGTGCATCCATATAAGTGAATCGGATTCGGATAGGATCTCAATGAGAGCGCGAGTTTGATCCGGTTAGACACATAAGACAATTGAATTAACAAGCTCCATTGTATCTAAAAAGAATATTAGGATCTGAACTATAGTACCATTAATATCATTAATATCTTATCCCAGATATTTGCGCATTTGAAACAAATATATGACAATAGTGTTATGAAGCTAAAGAGTCATGCTAGCGCTTCTTTCAAACATTCCTTACTCTTAATCAAAAATCAATACATGTCATTTCTTCAGTAAAAAATTAACACATATTCTTACTTTAACAAGTGTTTGTTTTTATTGTAGGGAGTAGTAGGGCTAACCGGGAGTAGAGAATGCCTGAGAGTAGGGCTAGGACCGGGACCGGGACGCCTCGAAACTAAATTAGGTCTTAAATTTGGTTGAGTCAAGATGGGATTCGGATCATAGTCCGATCCATTGACAGCCGGGGACCACTAAGTGAGGTCCTTCTGTGATGTGGTACGTGTGGGAAAGCACGCGGGCCCAAAAGGCGTCTCGGGCCCCGTTCGAGCGGCGCAAGCGTGAAACTGTCGGTAATAACGGGGACGACCATGGGAGTGTTTTGTGTGTCAGGTGGGTCACGTGCATGTGATGGGTTATAGAGACGACAAACCCGATAAACCGTATGGAAGTGGAGATGTAAGAGACAGAAAGAGAGAGGAATCTAGAAAACCGGACTCTTTTTGTTTTTCTTCCAGCTCTCTCTCTCTCTAAGTAACGTTATATTTTAATATTTTAACTCTAACCCCATAAACCGAACTGAAAATGGATCTCACCCGGTCCATTTTGTCCGGGTTGAAAGAATTCCACAACTTTGGCTGGATCAAACAAACTTCTCATGCCATTAACAATTTGATCTTTGATTTTGAGTTGCCATGATTTGCATAATTTCTTGACGAGGCTTACTGGGCAAGGCATTTAAATTCTCCACCAAGGATACTTAGTGCGTTCGTTTTTTCAAGAAAATGAGTGAAAGAAAAGAAAAGAAAAGAAACTTAAATTTTTCTCAAAATAACCATCAAAAGATTAATGAAGTTTTTGAAAGAAAGTTTACCACTATTGAAGAAGTACAAGAAAATGAAAGTATATCTTACATACCAAACACAATAAAAAAAAAATGCAAGAAAATTCACTTTTTTTTACCATCCCTCACTTTCTCGTGTCAAACGTACACACCCTTAAGGCATCACTAATCAAGGAGAAAACTTGCCAATTTATTGGCTACAATGATCACCCGTCTTTATTTTCATAGCCCGGGAAACAATTTGAGTCCAGATCCAGTCTAATTGCGATTGAGCGTTGGAGAGTTCAATTGAGTACTGAAAAAGCCCTTTTAACTTAGGTTAAAAAGTTCTTACCAAAAAAAAAAAAAAAGAAAAAAAAAACAAACTTTGGTTAAAATGTTTTAACCCTCATGCTTTGTTTGGAAGGAAGGAAAACCTTGTGGAAAAAAATTCTGAGAAATATTTTTTTATTTTTTAGAAATTTGTAATAAAAGCTTATTTTGAAGTATGCCAAACATAAAATTTAGCTTTATCCAAAAAAGTAACTCAATGGACTTATTTTATCTCCAAACAAACGCAGTCTTAGGGTTAATATTTTGTTTCTAAAAACCAAGGTTAGAATGTTTAACCCTAATCAGTTTTAACCATGGTTAACGGGGTTCAAAGGAAGACCTGTTGACCTGTAGGTCCGATGAACTCTCGCAAGTTCAATCGTGATTGAATATGACCACAAGTCATGCAGTTCTAGCTGTAAAAAAAAGAGGAACGGCTACATGAAGAAATGGATCCGCATTTTCAAGAATGGGATTTGGTTTGGCCCTCGTCTGACCAAAATTGTCTTATCGTCATCCCACATGTTGATGTCCCTTTTAACATTCATTATTTGTGATTAAGATTCATTAATCCTTAAGGTTTAACCATGTAACCTTGGTTTTTAGAAAAAATTAATTGTAAGAGCTAAAATTTCTCAACCAAAGTTAAAAGGACAGTTAAAGGAGCTTTGTGAGTGGGCTAGACAGTTTTTGTCTGATGAGCGCCAGACCAAATCCAATCCCGCATTTTCATTAATTACTCTTTATTTTTATTTTTTTGTACATTTTAATTATTTATTCCTTTTTTCTAGGATGTATCCTAAAAATTGACCGACCTACCTGATTTCTAATTACTTTTTAAGTGGGCTAGTGAGTGTACATCTAGCTTTTCACAATACTAAGGTAAAGCTTCCCTCCCAAAGACTTGATATCAAGAATAATGTTGTGACACCTTTCTAAATGACCTAGAGGGGCATGATAATTTTATAAATGGTCTTAGGAAAGTAGTCTATGTGTAGTCCATCGTTATCGTTATCATTATCATCATCATCTTGATCAAGGATGCCTTATACCAAACATTTTAGAGTGAGGAATATTGGTTCTAACCTATTATAGCCATATTTTCCATCAAGTCCTTAACGTTATTCATATAATCTTCTAGTCTCAACTTGTACCAAGTCGCGGGGGGGGGGGGGGGGGTGTCTTCACTAAATGTGTCTAATATATTTCAATCCACTTTTCCTTACTTATTATCTATTAAATTAATTCTTCTATCTCATTCTGACTTTTCCCTAATTTTATCACCAATTGGATTTCCTGTGCACAATTTTGAATCTCAAATGCATTCAATTCTGATCACACCTTGTACCAATATAGGCAATAATGTGATTAAAGGAGTAATCACATGGCTTATTGCATTCACATTAGAATCTAGTTATATAGTGAAATACTCTTATCTTAGCATTTTGATAAGATAATGAATATCTCTCTGATATGAATCTCCAACAATCTTAACCACCAAATTGATAGGACTTCACTAGGAAAATCATAGGGTGCGTCGAGGGCTAACATATATTAAAAGGACCATATAATTGACGGTCTCCCGATCACATGATGAATCTGATCTTTGGGTTACAAGCCCTGATTGATGTATATTTTAAGTTACCACAGAACTAAGCTCTGTAGTGGTCAACCATCATATACTTACCAAACTGAAACTGTGAAAGTAGATAAGTTGTTAAGAAGTAAAAAAAGTAATAAAACAGCAAATGATAAGAGCATGGGCGAGCACGTGAAGTATCAGTTCTATAATTCTAAACTCAGCACTCCCTTTAAAGGTAAAACATTGGAAATCAGTAAAGAGAGTGGCAAATTTAATGGGAGAAAAGAGAGCAGTAAATGAGTCTTTTTTGTGTTTGCAACTTGGTACACAGATCTTGTGTGTGTCCCCGTGTGACCAGGGTGCCACCTATACAAATTGTGGGTATATTGGTGAAAACACCGGAAATAAATTTTTATTTACAAATTATACTTGGTAATTAGTGGGGGCACAAAAGATCGGTGTTGAGTTGCACATACAAAACCGACTCCGAGTAAATCCAATGAGAAATGCTAGCCCGAGATGCAAATCTTCGAAACTCAAAATGTGGTTGCAACATGTGTCACTTTTTCCTGGTACCTTTAAAACCGGTTAAGACTATACCTTCTTCTTTTGAAAGAAATTGTTTTGTTAATCTGTTAAAAAGATAGCAACGCGACAAGTGATACACCAAGGGGTGTACATAAGCCGGGTAAGCTCGATTGCTCGGCTCGGTTCGCCTCGATAAGCCAAGCTCAAGCTCAAATAAGTGGATCAATCGGGCCGAGCCGATCGAGTTTTCGAGTGTGAAATGTATTCAAACCGAGCTCAGGCCAAGGCTTTCTTTGATTCGGCTCGGCTTGACTTAGCTCGAGTGTGGCTCGGTTTGAAAATAATGTAAAAAAATAATTAAAAAATATTATGCATATATCATTATTATATATATAAAATATTATTATTTTTATTTAAAAATAATTTTTTGAATAAATCAAGCCAAGCTGAGCTCGAGCTTGAGCCAATTTGAGCTCGAGCCAAGCTTTTGAACTCGAGCCGAGCTTTGACACGATTTTTTGAGCACCATTCCAATCCGAGTCGAGCTCGAGCCTAGAGTAAACTCCTTTCAAGCTGAGCCGAGCAGGGCCAAGCTCGACTCAACCCCTAGATATACCTGAGTTTGAAAAAAAAAAAATTGAAATCTGTGCCTAGGTTAATTAACACTCCTCAAATCCAATGGGAAAATGATCTCTTTCTCATACCAAGATAGAAGTAAAACCAACCCCACCAATGCATTGAAAAACATCACCCTATGTCTCAGTACAGTCTTTTTCGAGCCTCTCATAAAAGAAGAAGAGTCTCTTTCTCAGCTACATGGATAACTCATATTCATACGAATATAGCTTGCAGTCCTAGGATTGAGCCCGCCCATCTTTTAAAACAAGTTACCGTAGCGAAAAAAAGTCTGGCGTCATGAAATAGCAAGTAATGGGCTGAGGCGTGGTCCCTATGATGTGGTCCTAGTAGCCAAGCTCTGTCCTGTCCCAAACAACTTGTATAGTATAAACAATTTTTAGTAGAAGGGAAATGGAAAAGGGACTACCTATCTCAATATTGGTCCGCACTCTCCTTTTTAACATTTATTAACTGTGGTTAAGATTCACTCATCACCTTTAGGATTCATCCATCCAACCTTTGTTTTTAGAGAATAAATATTATTCATCATTTAGTTATGCTTAACTATAATTAAAAATGTGTTAAAAGAGACATGAGACACTACGGTCAGCTAGGAAGGGAACCTCGCAGTCCTCTTCTTAGTAGAATATCCCCAAAAATCAAGTTTTGGAAGAAAATTTTGAATATATATATATATATTTAATGGATTCACACACCCATGAATACATGAATACATGGGTGGATACACCTCCTTGATTTACTCTAGTGGTAGTATGTATCTCTTTTGGGGACAAAGGATTCGAATTGATGGTTTTGTAGTTGATAGGTCCATCATTTGTACTAATCTACCATATCTCTTGACTAACTTAAGATAAATGAATAAATGATGCCTAAAAAAGGGTTAACTAATCTCTGATTAAGCATTCAACTGAGAAACACAAAAAACCTTGGGAAGGGGAATTATGGAAACCTTTTAGTGTATCAAAATAGAGTAGTGATTAGTGGACCCATGGGTCCGTTTCATATCTTACTCACATGTCCTTGTGTCCATTTTAACATCCCTTTAACCCTTAGAAACAGAAAATAAAAATAGAAAAGGAAGTGTATCCTAACAGCCCCTAAAATTTTGGTTTTTTTTTTTTTGAAAAACCATGGTTAGATTGCTTAACCCTAGAGATGAGTGAATCTTAACTAGAGTAGGTAAGTATTTAAAATTGGGGAGTTGACCAATGTGGACCGGCCATTCCGTTACAAAATGGGAACCATGGGTACGTTAACTAATTTCTATTAAAATGTCATTCTTTGTGTTCCTAATTACCAAACTACCACTTAAGACATTTTTTTTGGGTTGCTCCGGTTGCCGGTTGAACCGGACCGAGTTCATTTCATAGTTAAGCTTTAAAAAAAAGGTGCATGAATGGAAGCATGAGTGGTTGGGAAGTGGACTTTGCAGGAGGTGTATAAGGGGTCATCAACCCTAATTTAAGGGCATTGGATTCTCTCTGGCATATGCCAGTAAAGTGATCTCGGGCTACCACAATTTGTGCGACATGTGACATAAAAAAGGGGAGAAATCATTTCATTTTCTCTCATGATTTTGACTTCTCCCCACTTGATATCTCTCCCCATTTTTCTTATTACTTTATCACCATATATCCCATAATGTGCGGAGAAATCAAAATCATGGGGACAATGAAATGACTTCTTCAGCCACATGTCTCACACATTGTGGTAGCCCGATACCACTTTTCTGACATATGTCAGAAAGAATCCGAGGCCTCCTTCAAGACATGTCCTTTTGAAGTGGTTGCTTGGACTTACCCTTATGGTAGCTTGTGTGTTAGTTACATGATATCATTTCAACCCCGAGAAAGAAAAAAAAATTGAAAGCATGAGTGCATGACATGCATGAGAGGTGATGGAGTATGGGCGACATGCAGTAAAGGTGATGGGTGAATCTGAAATAAAACTGACCCCCATGCACTAGGGAGTAGGGAATTGTCACCTTTTAAAGTGGAGAGAGAAGTCCTCTATTTTTGTTTCGTTTTTTTTTGGGTAAAAATTGGTGGGACCATTAGAGTAGTAAAGCTACTGTTTTGCTTGCTTGGTTTTGGTTCTCTCCCTTTTCAAGTTTCTATCTCATTTGCAGACTACTGTAGCAGTTGTTGAAAGCCCAAAATTCAACAACCAGTGTTCAGTGGTGACTGGTGAGTATGTTATCTCTCCTTTTCTTAATTTATCCCAACATTTGCCTTTTTCTCTGACTCTTCTGACTTCCCACCATCTCCCCCTTCTCCAACCTTTGCTTTCCCATAATTATACATCACTACCCACCTTCTCTCTCTCCTCTCTCTCTCTCTCTCTTCTTTTCTTTCCTTTTTATCTTCCCTCACATCTCCTTTTGTTGCAAAGCAGGGATACCCACAAGCCTGTTTTGTCTTCTGATGATAAACCACTCCCAAATAGCTAGCACCACCATCAAAGTAGATGCCTGCAACTTCAAAACAGTATGTATGAAAATCCCACAATCTTTCTGTCCTAGACTTGGTTTTGTTTATGGGCTAGATGCTTTTCATTGCTTATATTTGTATCCTTTTCTCGTTTGTTTGTGATGGTGGATGAAGTATTTGTGATTAATGAGCATTTATTGATGTTTCTTAACTGATTCTTTACTTGGGTTTGGTTGTTGTGGCTTTTGGGTTTCTCTGATATTGGGTTTGTGAATGAAGAAATGGTCTGTTGTTAATGGATTCTGAGTTTTTCTTTTCTACCGGGTTTCTTATTTGTTCTCATGGATTTTGCTGTTTTAAATCTTTTTTTTTTCTTTTCTTCTAGTGACATTTCTAGTTTCTTCTATTTTTCTTTTGAAAACTTTCTGGATATCTTGTATTTGTGTTAAGGGTAATCTATTTCAATTGCTATTTTTGTTAAAGACTGAGGTTGCTCCTCATCTTGGTAAAAATGGGGAGTCAATCCTTCAGAGAAGCATGAACAAAAGAGATAAGGGAAGGAGGAAATGCTGGTCTAAAATTTTATTGATAGAGGATGATGATCAAAAGATGAATTGTTACATACTGTTGTTCTTGATGAGCTCTGGTTTTCTAGTTTTTTCGAATATTACGACTGAATGAGGGAAATTTCCCTATTCAAGTTGTCTAATTTCTGCTTATTTATCTATCAGCCATCCAGAGAATTTTTATTTATTTATAGATTTTGTGAGAAAATTCAGTGTGTGTAAACACAGGTAAGATTTTTTGAATGGCTTCTTGAAACGGTTTGCCCTCTTAAATATCAATCCGGTGTTCTCATGGATATTTTTTTCCCTTAATGGCATCTCCAGGATACTGAGAGGGTAAAGGTTGTTTGAAGTTCTGATTCTTTTACTTTACTCACATCCAGTCATCTTGTTTGAAATTTTTTTTTTGGAAAATTTGCTTGGTTCTAGAGCTTCATAGTTTCTTTTAGAGAAGTGTGATGTGATTAGATAGAATGAGATTTTTCAAATGGGATGACCCAAAACTTGTTAGTCTGAATGGTCCACATTTGTGGTTCACGACAGAGTAGTCGGCTTGAAGGTATTTGTTAGAGAATAGCTGTGTAATTTTTTTTTTTTAATGACCTGCTACAATATTCAGTTCAGGGGATTTTGGCATTTGAATATTAAATGATGATTTTCTTAGGAGTTTTCTTTGGCGTGGCCTGGTTTCCATCATTTTGTCTTCCTCCATCGACAGTTTACGAAATGACCTAATAATATTTTTGATTTCCAAGTGCATGGAATGTATAATATGCACTAATTGATGGGATTTCACAACCGTAGAAAGAGTCTGTTTCTAGATTTTTGGGTCAACATTTGAACTCTAATTTTACTTAGAATTTTGAATGGTTAGCTGATTCTATTCATTTCATAGGAAATTTACAATTTTACCAAGCATCCTGCCTTGGTTCAATTGAGAAGAGGATTACATACTAATTTTCCTTATTATTTTAGAATTTTTTGTCATTGAACCAAGTGGGGAGCTTCTTCTTCTTTGAAAAAAACTTAAAGACCGAATTTCTATAGCTAGAATCTCATTTTACATGGCAGAGTATTCTTGTTCTGCTTTATCCCATTTCCTCCATGAGACTGGGTGACTTCCTCTGACTGTTCCTTGTTTATATAGGCTCACCATGTGTCTGAACAATCATATTTGATGATTCAAAACCAAGTCATCTTTATGCATTTTCTAGCCTTCATGATGTTGTGGGTTTCCTCTCCATTCCTTTTCCACTCTCTCTCCCATAACCTGATACAGAGAATATTTACAACAAATTCACAGGTGACAAAGGCATGATGCTTCATGCTACTTGGTGAAATAAATTGCAAGGAGACAAAGCATCAATTTTTGAAAATATTCTTTAAACAGAATCTAGTAGAGAATTTACTTCTATGGGACATTCTAGAGTACTTTATGTACACTTTGACCAGAAAAACCCGTGCTCGATAATATAAGGGGCATGAAAAAAAAAGTATAAGGGGCATGGTCTGCTATAGAAGCTGAGTCAGGCTTAATCTTTTCTATAGATGCAAAAATGTAGTTCGTAAACTCTGATCTGTTTGTGAGTCTTGTAACTCCAACTTTTTTTCTCTCAAGTTGTCACATAATAGTTTGAGCTGTTCTGTAGATAGGAAAATTCTCATGATAGTGTTCCATCTTCTGCTGACTTTACTTTTTTTTAATGCTAAATGCCTATTGTGGTAGCAAATGAAACAACCTGGAGTTCAACCATAGTCTTTGATTTTTGTTGGACCTTATCACTTATTGTACCTATAGTTTCTTTATAAATATTGAGGCAATATACTTTTAATTAAAAATTAAAAATCACTATATCTATAGAATTCCATCTTAAATCCTATGTTCCTTATTGTTTTTCAAAGGCCACTCAGCATGGTCGTGAGTAGGTTAATCTGCTGACTAGTAGGTACTGACTACTAGGGTCTCTAACAGGCAGGAAGTTGGAAGTTGGAACTTTAGAATAGAGTTATAGCATTCTAAACTCTAGTAACAATGTACGCATATTGTATTTGTGTTGTTTTTGTGTATATTCATCTACTAATCATATTTCATTTTTGTTTCCACGTTGTTACTTTTCTTTCCCCTTTTTTCTTTGTTTATTAAGAACAACATGTAGCATGGATATTCCTGAATCACACCAGACTAGGAAAGTTCACTGGCTAGAGCGGTTTCAAGTTTTTTCACATTTTATCCACAGATTTTCCTTCAATATCATTTATGACCATTCATCTGTTCTCCTATTCTGTATGGCATCCTATACCTCCCTATTCTCCTTCTTATTCTTTCTGGCATTTTTGTTTTCCTCATACTTCTTTGTCTACTTCTAATGTCTTTTTTTATCAGTCCACGATCATTTAGTACATACTCCTGTTGACACATCTAGCAACTTATGCGGCTTAAAAACTGAATGATACAAAACTATCTAAGATGTCTAACTTGATTGAATCATCACTTGCAGAAAATTTATGGAACTGCATTGACTGTTCTGCTGCTACTCCTAATTCAGAATAGAACAATTTCCTTCAAGCAGAAATAGACTGGTGAGCTATGAAACCCATGATCTTGTCTTGGTTATTTTTTGTCCCAATTAGTAATCAACTGCTTGGACTATATCTCAATTGGAGCTTCACTAAAGAATATGTCTATGGCTGGGACTTTATCCGGCTAGTATTGTTATCGGAAAGGGCTTTTATTTAATACCATTTTTGTACATGTCCACGCATGTGTGGTCTCAAATGAGCATCTTTATTTTCGACAATTCCAATTTCAGGAATGTTGGTTATGCTCTTTCTAGCTTTTTGAAGATTAGACAGCCAAAAAAAATTCAATTCTGATACTTGCTCATTGGAAACTGTTCGGTTTGGCAAGTGCTAAGGTAAATCTTACACAATTCTTTTAAAGCAGCATTAATTAACTAATAGTCTGCATCTGACATCGTTTCAGGCTTCTTCGAGTTTTCCTCCAATCACAGATAAAGTTCCTTTTGAAAAATGTAATCTTCAATCAGTATCTTCTAAAATCCAAAATTGAATCATTGAAATTTTCAATCCGTACATTATCTTCTTCGGCCATTGTTTCCACTCTATCCAAGATTGTTCTCCAATCAATATCCAAAAGCTTTGATACCAGTTTTTTGGGGATCTAGTAATAAAACTTGTGGAATAATCAATCAAATAACCAAATAAAAATAAAAATCAAGAACTTAGACGCGGATTTACGTTGTTCACCCGGTGTGGGCTACGTCCACAGAGAGATTCGGCCTTCATTTGATAATCAAGAAGAAAAGAAACAATGTGAACATCCTCCCTATTATTTTACACACTCCCTGCCAAAAGCCTTGTAAGCAAACACTTTCCTTTTTCTTCTCACAAGAAAAATATCTGCTTTCGCACACTTATTATTCTAAAATAAAAATAGAGCTATTTATATCCCCAAACCCTGTGATAAAGAGTCTCATATGTTTTATAATTATTCTACACCCCAAGAAATTAAAACCCCAAAAAGAGAGTATGTTTAATTTGTCTCCACACGTCCCTGATAATTAGATTTCAGAATCCAAAATCAAGTATAATAGTTACTCTATGGGAACTCGGGAAGGACAACATCAATCTTAAAGATGTTGCCACAACTGTACTTTCTATGAATTGGATAAACAAGCGTTTGGTAATGAAGCCACAACTGAAGGCTTAGTGCCTAGAGGAAGGACGGGGGAAAATGGGTTTGGAAAATGCTATGTTTGGTTGTGGAGAAAATAAGCAAAAACATAGAAAAGAAAAGAAAATTTTGGATTTCTAATACACTTTTTAATTGTGTTTTGTCCAATTTTCCTTTCTTTTCCATGTTTTTATTTATTTTCTCAGCAACCGAACATAGGGTAAGGGTCTGGTTTATGGTTTAGCACCTACAACGCTATTAATTGTGGTAAAGTTTGGATGAGTAACAATATATCATGCAAAACTATAGGGATAGGAATGATTGGATTGAAGATGTTTTAAAGGGATGGTAAGGACGCTAATATACGTTCGACATGTACTTGAGCTAAAGAAGAACTTGATCTTCTTGGGGTCTTTGGACTCTTGCGGTTGAAAATTCTGCTGAAGGTGGAGTCATGAAGGTGTTGAAGGGTACCTTTGTCCTAATGAAGGGGAAGAAGATCGGAAACCTATACTTCTGTTCGGGAGCATACTAATGGGCAAAGTAGTTGTGTACGAGGTAGGGGGTTTCAAATCAGGCTCAACTCGTCTTTGGCATATTTTCGTGGGCCACATGAGCTAGAGGTGGTTAATATTATTTTGGAAGCGTGGTCTACTTGTCGGAGAGAAGATGATGTATGACTATGCAATGACTTAGGATCTAATGTGCTGAGATCAAGATTGAATTAGCAATAATAAATAAAATTATAAAATTGCAATCCTATCACAAATAATTATTCAAATAAAGCAATTTTAGAAAGATTTGAGGCCATGTCACAAACCTAGAATATGGGCTCTTAGTTATATCTCCGAGGGTTTATGGAGCGAGTCTCAAGACATGGTGTGTGCCTTGTGTGGGACTCACACTTTGAGGCCATGAGGCGTGAGCCTCAATCCTCGTGGGATTTAAGCCTCATGGTTAGCCCAAGGCATTTTCTTTGATCCATGATTTAAGGAGTAAGCCTCGCACGCCTTTAGAACATTGAATCTATCACACAGTCACTTGTCTTCTTTGCAACACAAAATGTTTGTGGACTCTCATATCTTCCCCGCCAAGCTACTTTTCTTTGAATTGATTTTGAGGCTGGCTACTACCGCTCTAACTGTTATGACTTGTGCACGATCTTTAGAGCTTTAATGGAGTAAACTCAAGAAAGAAACAAGGTAGAAATCACCCACACTAGAAATAGAAGAGGTTTGAACATGGTTTCTCAAACGCGACTGCATCCAAAGGTGTGAAGACAATAAAACAAAACTTGTCTTTATATGGAGATTCAAACTCGACTGTATCCACGGGTGAAAAGACCCAATAAAATTTTGACTTTGTTTGGAGATTAAAGATTTCAAGGACAATCCCAGTGAACTGTCTCACAAACCGTCTCCTTCTGCTGTGAAAGAACAAGATTTCCCTTGTGCCTAGGCTGGCTAATGTGTTAGAGGACTCTCTTGCAAAGGGAGGATTTAACAGGGATGTTTTGTATCGTGAGGTGGATCTTCCTTTATAACTGTCGTCTTTGATCGTGTAGTTTTTTTTTTCCTTCCTATCACTTGTATCCTTGTTTCCCATTCTTTCAAATAATTGCCTCATGTTATTGATAAATCAAATATAGAACTAGAGTGCTCTTGGATGAGAAGAAACCTTTCTAATGCTAATTCCATGGTCCAAATCTTCTTGGGATGTTACCATCAAACTTACAGAAGTTGCAAATGGTAAAGACTTTTTCTTCTCTGTTTTTTATTTGTGTCTTTTTTATTTATATAACTGACTATAGTTCAATATTTAGCGAAGAGATACACATTAAATGACAGAATGATGAATTTGGCCACTTCTTATTCAGTTTGTTCATTCTTTTCGCGGCATGCTTTTATCTACTAGGCCAATTTTGGAGGAAAATTTTCTAAAGATAGGATTCACCTTGAAGATAATGAGATATTTGAAAAGAACTCAATGAAAGGATAGGTTACCTCTTTAGTGTATGTATCAATGGCAGAGTATGATAGGATTCACCTTGTAGGGATTGCTTTACCTGCCCAGGATATTGATCTCTTAAGCAAAAGGTAGACATTGTAATGTCTTTCTTTCTGGATCATATATCATCCTTTTATGAACTGTCCACAATAATGTGATAGATTATCGGTTAGGATTAACTGATCAAGTCATTGGCTGAGATCTCCTGGCGAGACCTTTAAGATTTTGGGTCCAACTTCTTCAAATGTTCTTATGCTCTATGAAGTGAGTACCTTAAATTTCTTGCTTACTAACATGAGAACACTTTCCATAAGCCTAACAGTAACAGATCCATGAAACAGGTACTGTTGGATTGCTTATGAGAGCAGATTTGTGCTTGCATGAATGTCCCTACTATGTCAGAGAACTCACTTGAGTTTATTTTGTTCTGGTTCTTGACTTGGAAGATTCTAGAAATTTTCCTCTTTTAATTTTTTTTATATAAAGAAAATCCAATTTAATGCATTGATTTATTAATTGTCTCCCATAAATGCAGGTGAAGAAGAGCTAACAACCACTGACTGAGTTGGACTGATCCGTTCCGGTCACTGCTCATCCAGATAGGAAACAAGTTCTCAATTAACCTTGGTGCTCTACCCAAACATTTTTTTCACTGCACTAATACAAACATGAAAACGCCAAACTCCGACTTTGAAGTGGAGGCCTCATCGGAAGATGAATCGGATGTCAGCAGCCAAGTTGCTTCCAACATATCCATCCAAGAATTATCCCCGGATCCGTCCAAGGAAAGCACCAACATCTCTTCTTGCCTCACAAATTTCATAAATCTTCAACCGGGTCCAGATCCAGTTTCCCTTGACTTGACCCTTAGCTTCAACACCAGTGAAGGCGAGTTGGGGGTAAGGAAGGAGTCATTAGGTTTCTCACTATCGAGCACAAGTGAGAGTAGCAGTGAAGCTGTAGCCAATATTCCAGCAGTGGCCGTCCCAAGAATTTTCTCCTGCAACTACTGTCAGCGTAAGTTCTTGAGCTCACAAGCATTGGGTGGCCACCAGAATGCACATAAGAGGGAGAGGACACTAGCAAAGCGGGCCATGCGGGTAGGCATATTCTCCGAGAGGTATGCAAGCCTGGCATCTCTGCCCCTGCATGGGTCTTCGTATCATTCCCTTGGGATCAAAGCTCACTCCTCGGTGCACCACAGCATTTCACCACCTGAGATTAGAGGCGGTGCAAGGTTTGAACAAGGCTATCTCGGGCTGCCGGTTTTCATGGAAGATGACGAGGCGGAGCTGTATTGGCCTGGGAGTTTTCGGCAGGTGGACGAAGGAGTTGGTGGTCATGCAGGTTTTGAATTGGGGGGAAACTCAAATGTGAACTTCACAATGGTGGCTCCACTGCCAGAGACAGATTCATCTTCACCGGATCTTACGCTGAGACTTTAAGAGGTTTCTTGCTTAGTTTATTTCCTTTGAACTCGCCTGTTGTTACATTGTTATCTCTGTACAGTGAGATATGCATGAGCAGTGGCTGCGAGCTTTTCAGGTGCTGTATAAGAGTTGTGAGGATGATTTTTCAGTGCCAGTGCTTGTTATGATATTGATATGCTCTGCTTGTACTTTGATTTCTCAGTTACCATTGCATGTTTGCTCTTTGCTTTATTTCTCAGTTACCATGCTATGTTTGCTCTTATAGAGCATGAAGATAGACACCTCTTTGGCTCTTTGCCATCAGTTTGCACTTCAGAATAGTGAGCCCAGCTGGGTGAGAAAATGGTTTGGAAGATTGGCCTAGTCATTTATTTCTGAAGGTATTCCACTCAAATATTATAAGAATTTTTCCAAATCGGCCCCTATTTTGGGTAGCAAAAATGGCTCTAGACTTTTCAACTTTATTGGTGACCTTAGGTGCCTCGAATTCTCTCTGGCAGATGTCAGAAAAGTGGTCTTGGGCTACCACAATGTGTGCAACATGTGGAGAAGTCATTTCATTGTCTCCCATGATTTTGACTTCTCCACACATTATGTGGCATGTGGTGATAAAGTAGTGAGAAAAAAGGGGAGAGATATAGAGCCTTTCTTAATTTGCAACCATATTGAGGATTTTCAAATCCGTTGGGCTGCTCCATATAAATTTCTCAATCTCTCACCATGAAGAAATGCATTCTTCAAATCCATTTACCATAACCTCCAATCCTTGCTAGCAGCGATAACAATCAGAATCCGTACTGTTATCTTAGCCATAGGACTGAAAGTCTTGTCATAGTCTATTTCATACTTTTGTGAAAAATCTCGGGCTACTAGTCGAGCGTTGAATAGCTCCACTGAACCATTTCCTCGGGTCTTGATCTTATATACCTAGTTGCAAGAAATAGGCCTTACATCATCCAGTTTTAACATTAGATTCCAAATCTCATTTTGCTTTAAGGCTTGAATCTCATCTGCCATAGCTTCCTCCCATTCAGGAATCCCATTAGCTTCTTCGAATGACTTTGGCTCTTCAATCACCCGGTCTTTGCCAAAAACTTTAGTTGTTAAATTTTTTTTACCGAGGGCTATTACCCTCCCCCTCTTTTATCAAGGGCTATTACCCCCTCCCCCTCCACCTAACCCTATCCCCCTAGAACATTGCAGGCCCACCTAAACTCTCTCTACAAAATCCACCAAAAAATACTACTAATTCCAATCAACCATGGCTGGCCCCCCTCTAGAAAATTCTGGCTCGGCCTGGCCTTGACCAAATTGAATCGGCATAAAGCTAATACCCTGAGGGAAGACCATACGGATTTGTTGTTTTGCCAAGAATGGGCCAATCGGCCCTCTACTATTAAGGCTAGCAAAATGGTACCTCAAATCACAACACGGTTCCATTATGAGATCAAATCCTCTACGGCAAATCTTATCACCCCTAAGGTCGTCACGTGTCCCTTTTGACACCCCTTAATTGTGTTTAAGATTCACCCACTTCTAGGGTTCACCCACCCATCCTTTGTTTTTAGAAAAAAAAATATTAGTTCTTTTTTAATATATATTTTTTTTTCTAAAAACAAAGGATGAGTGGGTGAACCCTAAGGGTAGGTGAATCTTAACCATAGTTAAGGGGTGTCAAAAGGGACATGTGGTGACCTCTAGGGTGATAACCAGATTTGCCAACTCCGGTTATGACTTAGAGGATTTGGTTTCTTCCCTTATTTGATACTAGCTGGTGGCACGTGCGATGCACGTGAGAGCGAGGGGAAGGAGTTAACCACAATTAATAGGAGTTAAAAGAGACACGTGTTAACCCGTAGGTGCGAATGAACTCTCCCCAAGTTCAATCGCGATTGGCTGTGATTCTATTCTTTAAATAGATAGATGAACAAGGGGTAATTTAGGAATTAAAATAAAACATGAAATCAAAGCTTTGTTTTATATGAGGGTAGTTTAGAAATTTCAGAAAAATCAGGCCATGCCTGCCTCTCCTCTCGCATTATAATAGTAAAGATAAAGATTAGAGGACATAAACGAAACACCTTGGCTAGATCATTCTTAGATGGTTTCGTCACCAAAGACCAATTGCCATATTTTGTTTTTGATAAGAGGTAAATTCATTAGAGCATTTCCAACCGTCCTCTATAACTCTAAATATAGATGATCACGGTTGGAAAAGAACACTCCAATCATCCTCTATATTTAGAGTTAGGCATCTGTATACAGTGACCTTCTATATTTAGAGGGTGAGAGAGAAAATAGAGAGGGCCTCTATAACACTATTCATCTCTTACAATGCTATTTATATCCTTTTTTTTGTCTCTCAATCTTTTTCAAAATACCAATTGTATCCTTATAATTTATTGTAATAATTATGATTTTATATTGAAATTATTTTTATATTTTTTCAATAATTGTTTAATTTTTAAATTTAACCATCAATAAAAGATTTAAAAAAAAAAAAAAACCAAATCCTCTACGGTATCACCCCTTGAGGTCGCCACGTGTCCCTTTTTACACCCCTTAACCGTGGTTAAGATTCATCCACCCATCCTTGGTTTTTTTTTTAAATATTAATTCTTTTTTTAAAATTAAAAAACTATTTTTGATATTAAAAAAACTCTAATAACAAACTTAATAAATAAAAACTCATTAGTGGTAATTTTGTGGGCCAATTATTTAGTATTGAAGGCAAAAGTGGTGAATTATTGAGTTTGAGAGGAAAAATAGGGAAGAAAACATATGAAAACTATTTTTTAAAATAATAAATGAATAGTGTTATAGAGTAGAAATAGTGATTTAGAGTTCAACACCATTGGAACAAATAACTTTAAAGTGGGGTCCATCTCCTCTAAATATAGAGGAGATGCCGAAATAAAGGAGATGCTCTTAGAGCATCTCCAACCGTCCTCTATAACTCTAAATATAGAGTATTGGCTGGAAAATGGCACTCCAACCGTACTCTATATTTAGAGTTGATACTCTATAATGTTACAGTTACCCTCTAAATTTAGAGGATGAGAGAGAAAATAGAGAATGAACTCTAAAACACTATTCATCCCCTTATAATACCATTTGTCTCTTTTTTTTCTCGGAATCTTTTCTAAAATATCAATTATATCCTTTTAATTTATTTTAATAATTATCATTTTATATTGAAATTATTTTTATGTTTTTTTAATAAGTGTTAAAATTTTAATTAATTCATCAATAAAAGATGCAAAAAAAAAAAAAGAAGCTAAATCCTCTACGGTATCATCCCTTGAGGTCGTCATGTGTCCCCATCCTTGGTTTTTTTTTTAAAAATATTAATTATTTTTTAAAAATTAAAAACTATTTTAATGTTAAAAAAACTCTAAAGTAGTAAATTATTGATTTTGAGAGAAAAAATGGGGAAGAAAACATATGAATTGTTTTTTTTTAAATAATAAATGAATAGTGTTTTGGAGTATGAATAGTAATTTGGAATTATCTCCCATTGGAGCAAAAAAAACTTTAATGTGGGGCCATCTCCTCTAGATTTAGAAGAGATGCCAAAATGGAGGAGAATTTAGAGTATTGCGTTGGAGATGCTCTTAAAGACTAAACTACATTGGTAAAGGTAGTCCTCTCGGAGAGCCCTCTGGGAAGGCCATAGAAATGAGGCTACATGACTGGAAGTGCCAACATTATAGGCTTGTTGGGCCAAGGAGTGGGCCATTGAATTGGCTTCCCGTCCGATGCCCTGTGTATCAACATCATTGCATATTGTCACAAGAACTTGAATATCGTTAAGAAGAGTGATGACTTCCCAGTGCCTATGGGTGGAGACCCTATTACAAAAATCAGCCAATTCTTTGGAATCTGATTCAACAATGATCCTTGTGCTTGGAGTGTTAGTGTTTTCCAGTCAAGGTCTTGCCAAAAACTAAATACAGAGTATTGAGTAACTTTTTTCCTCAAACGTGTAGGTTTAGAATCGTTAATGGGTCAGAATTTTAAAAGGGCCATATATATGTAGTTAGTCCTAATTCTTCCTGCTAACTTGTGTATATATAAGAGGCAAGAAAGAGCGCTTAATAAGTTAAGAGGAAGATGAAAGAATTATTACCATTCCAAAAGAGAATAGTATGAATTTTTATTCCCGTTTTCTGTTTTTCCTGCTTAAGTGTAATATCTAAGACAAATTATGCAGTGGTTATTATGTTTATTGTCGTTTGGTTATGTTTTATGCTTTGGTTTATCAATAAATTACTAGTTATATTCATGTACAAAATAATATGCAGGAGATAGGGAGGACTATGCTATAATCACAATTTTTATTTTTATTTTTGCAAGGGGGTTCTTTTTTCTTTTTGTTGGGGAGGGGGGGTTGAACAAATTTTCTTGGGGAAGAGGGGATTGGTTAATTTTAATTTTGAGGGGAAAGGGGGCTTTTTCTCTTCTTCTTTTTTTGTGGGGGGAGGTGAAAATCGAGAATTAGAACAAAATAATTATTCATGGTCATAACATTTGAGAATTATATGTAGTTACGATAAGTTGTCATGTGTGTCATCAATCCTAAATCCTAATTGAATTAGTATTAATTTTTGGAGTTCAAGCAGACCCAATTAAAATTTTAGTAAAAATTTAGTTAGTATTAACTCGTTGGATTCATGCTAACCTAACTAAAATTTTAGTAAAGGCTGACAATAGAATAATACAAGGCAACACCCATTATAAATAACTATTATAATGAGAGAAGCGGGTTAAAAAGTTGGTTGATTTTTTTTCTAATATTCTTAATAATTTTATGGTATCTTATAGTTAGTAAAGATGAATTTTTTATATTGTTCCTATTTTATCTATACAACTAACATTAATCCCTCAATATCTCCATGATTCCCTCAAATCTTATTCTTATCTTCTCTCATGCTTCCTCCTTGATCTCTCAAATAAGAGGCACACCCTATCTACATTGTAACTACTTTTCAAGAGAAAAAATAAGGACATGTGTTATGAGATAGTTTCAACCCACTATTCCATCTTTTTAAGTTAAAATTTAAAAAATTCTTTCACTAGAGTCTCTCTTCCTAGTCTCTCTCCCATTCTCCTCTCTCTCACGTGCATTGCATGTGCCGCCCACTAGTTATAGATAATGAGTGATAAGGCTAATCACGATAGAAATGACTTCATCTATGCCAAACTCATTTTTGGAAGGTAAAATTTGTTGGTATTTTTATTAGGTAAGTCCATTTTTTTTTTTCCACAGGTTTGGTAACCTAATTACCAAGTCTTACACTCATCCATGCATTGGAGATCAACCTCAATACATGTAATGTAGTCCTTCAGGGAAAATTGGTGATGACGGGACTTGAACCTAGACATAAAGTATGAATACCTCTAAGTTTTACCACTTGATCAAGTTGACACCTTCAAACTAATCAACTCCGTCATGTATCTTCAAGTATGTACCTCGCGTGCTTAATGGGGAGGCCCACCACCTGGCTAAGGTGGCTCTTAGCCTTTCACCCAAAAACAAAAATCTACTTTTCTTAATTGCTTCCTGGCTGTACACTAATCCATTAACGAGGAGAAAACGAAATCGGAACTTTACATTATTTTTCTTTATTTAGACTTTAACGTCTCTATCTTTTTCTCTAAAAAAATATTAATTATTTGAAAGCCAAGAGAGGAAGCTGTCCAATGTGAGACTGCAGGAGCGGCACCCAACATAATAAGTTAGGGCACTAAGACAAAAAGTCGTGTTAGTGGTTCCAAGTCCAACCACAACTAAACATCCATTACACCGGCTGAAGTCGTCCTATATATGTTGCATAATTTTTTAGCTGATATAATTTAAAGGAAAAAAAAATGTTACTGAAACAGGAGCTAGTGCCTAATACAGTTGAAACTTGAACATGTGCCTTAGAAGAAGCCACGTTTTTTCAAAGAAAAGTTATTAAAAAGAAAAAACCTCTCGATTGTACCTACTATCGGGAGCTTGACCATTGGATTAAAAATCTAATGATGCTATGTATATACATGCTTTAAAGGATGGGTCCACTTAGTGCTTGACACCCTTAGATTAAAAATCCAAAGGTTCAGCTCTTACTATTTACTATCGAGAGTTTTAAATCACTTCTCTTTTTCAAATAGTGAACTCGGACTTTTAACACAATTTAATACTTTAGGCTTCAGGAGACTATTGAACATATCCTTGCATTGCATGCTCAAAAAAATCTACTAGTCTCATAGGGCAGTGTGTTGGCCTAACCGTGTGTGAGTGAGTTTAAATAATTAGAGTTTAACCAAAAAAACAAAAACCAACAAAATTCTAGATTGAATGACTCATGGACCAGATGTCTCAACTAAATCCGACATAAAAAAAAATGCTAGTTTCATTGAATTATGAGTGGGCCAATGGGACAGGCCAGCCCACGGCCAGAATAGGAACGTGATCCAAGCTAATCGGATTTTGATCTTGATCCGATCCACCGACAGTCCTCTAGGCTTTAAGAGGACAT
Source organism: Tetracentron sinense (assembly GCA_015143295.1). Taxonomy (NCBI): domain Eukaryota; kingdom Viridiplantae; phylum Streptophyta; class Magnoliopsida; order Trochodendrales; family Trochodendraceae; genus Tetracentron; species Tetracentron sinense. Next base: position 22,720,989 of record CM026573.1, read on the forward strand.
ATTGATGGTTAATAGATGGGAAAGTCCAAGAATGAATGGAGTGCATTAGGGTCGGTTATGAGTTACTCGCTATTAGGGTCAATAGGTGGCCTAATCTGGAAAAGGTTGCTTATTACCTATATTTTAGGCCCTAAGACTTGTGCTGAGCTTAATTTCTTGGGCTCATATTTGATGTGAGACAGGCTAAGGCTTTGTTCCTGGAAGCCCGAGCCCAGCCCAGCCCAGCCCGGCCCAGCCCGGCCCAGCCCAGCCCAACCTGACTAAAAATAGGCATAAGCTTGGCCTGGCCCATTGACAGCGCTACTCGTTTTTTAAAATTTTCGAGCGCTCTCTTTGTGGAAAAGGTCTGGTGAGTTTCCTTGTAGGACCCAGCTGAATTTTTTGCCTTCGAAGAGGACGAATCGTTGTACCACTCCCTTTTGAATATGAAAATGCTTACGTACAGCACGCTCCACCGTAATAAAATGTTGGTCCTCATTCATCCACACCCCACTTTTTAATACTCATTAATAGTAATTTAAATTTACTCACCCTCGCATTAGGATTAAGTAATCAAACTTTGGTATGTAGATAGCAAAATTAAAAGACTATCTTCACTTTGATTTATTTAAGAGTTAGTGATTAGCAGACCACGTGGACACCATGACACAGACTAGATACATAACTGTCCGCGTGGTCTGCTAATCACTACTCTTTAAAATAACACGGCTTCTTCTACGACTTGGCCTTCGCTGACACCCGAAGCAAGACTTCAAATTCTCTTAGTTGTAACCGGACTCTAAGGAGTCCGGTTATGCCCCTGAGATTGCCACGTGTCCCTATTGATACCCCTTCATGTGGTTAAGATTCACCCACCTATCTTTTGTTATTTTAAAAATAACAAAATTTATTTGAACTCTAGTTAAAATTCACTAACTCTTTAAGATAAAAACAATTTCAATATTTTTTTCCTAAAATCAAGGATAGGAGGGTGATCCCTAAGGATGGATGAATCTTAACCACAGTTAAATAGTATCAATAAGGACACGTGACGACCTTAGGGGTATAACCGGACTCCGAAGAGTCCAGTTACAACTTGAGAGAACTTCGAGTGGCGAAGCAAAGCTCCACTTTCCCTATGATTAGGTAATATGCTTTGACGCCGCACTAAAGGAAGAAAATCCGCGAATAATTTCGGCTTTCACGCGTTCTCACTTCTCACTTGTGGTTGTGGGTGACGTTGATTCCTTTGATCCTATCTTGTCAGATTTGTTTTGTTGGATTAATTCCCCCACTTTATTCTCAAATGACATTAAGTACCTGTTTTCAAACAATTTCCCTTAACAGACCTCCCTTTCAAAATAGTGGACAAATTGAGACATGCCGTCTAACGGGAGTTTCTATTCTCTCATAAATGACGAAAACACCCCCACTCATATGCCTTTCATTAAATGATAAAATTACCCTTAGTACCACTCACAATATAATGCCACTATATCTTCATTAAATTACAAAAAATGTAAGACAGGGCCAGCCGAAGCTATTTAGAGGCCCAAAGCGAAAATTTTAAATGAGGTTTTTTCAATATTATTTAAAAAAATTAACTATAAATGGGGTCTTTTTAATATTTTAAATGGGTCTTTTATTGTTTTTAATATTCTAAATGGGGCCTTTTTAATATTATTTTTTTATTTTTTTTAATGGGGCCTAAAGCAAAGGCTTTGATGGCCTACTGGATGGGCCGGCCCTGATGTAAGAGCATGCAATCTTCTCAATTTTCACCAACCCTTGTTTGTCTCCTCAAAACAAAAAATATATATATATATAGAAAGCAAAAGAAAATTTTGGTTTCCTTAGGTTTTTTTTTTTTTTCTGCCAACCAAACAAGGGGCAAATCTGTTAAACAACACCATTTTGAAATGATGTTCATCACAAAACCATAACCCTTTGTTATCCGTTTTATAATTAGGAGTAATGTAAGATATGTTCATCAGCCCCCAAAAAAACCTGAATTTTATTGATCCCCCCACCCAATAATTCGGAACCGGCCAAAGTAGGGATCTAAGAGGATACAGTGATAGATTGTGAGTGTGAGTACCAGAATTTTAACCTCTAGTCTCGATCAGGATAGTTCCCGATGAAAAATAAGCAATAAATTGCAATTGAAAAGAGAATCACCACCTATCTAATTCTGAGATAAATAAGTCCCTGAAAAGGTTGGATAAGGCATGGTCTGGAAGTCAGAGGTCAGGGTAAGAGATTCAGTTGAACTAGGAAAATGTGTTAGGCACTCCTAAACTCTCATCCGAAAATGGTTACCTACTCCCTAAGTCTGAATCAAAATGAAGAAACCATAAGAGAAACTTGAAATTTCATTTATATGCTAAGCAGATATAATATTAACAGTAATGAATGTAATGAGATAAATAGGGTAGAAATGGAATAGAGATTCTATCCTATGAGGAACTGAACCCGATCAAGGTTGCCTACGTATCCACTGTCGATGGAATCAAGCCGCACATAATTCCGGAGTGATTGATGGTTTGATTTGATTTGTTTGAATGGTGAATGATTGAAAGATTCGATAGTTTTCGCTGATTTGTTAGCAAAATGACCTTTTAAGCTCGTGCTAAGGAGCGATGAGGCGATTTAAGCTCGTGCCGGGGAGCAATAGGGGTGTGGTATTTGAACAGGGTTTTGAACCGAGGTCGGACAAGGGTTCGATTAGGGCAGGCTAGATTTAAATCGGAGTTCGGGCAGAGGTTTGACTAGGGCAGACTAGGTTTGAATCGGAATTCGGGCAAAGAACTGGAGTTCAGGCAGAGGTTCGACTAGGGCAGGCTGGGTTTGAATCGGAGTTCGGGCAGAGGTTCGACTAGGGCCGGCTAGGTTTGAATTGGAGTTCTGGCAGAGGTTCGACTAGGGTAGGCTAGATTTGAACCAGAGTTCAGGCAGAGGTTCGAATAGGGCAAGCAGTCTAAGTATTTAAAAAAAATAATAAAAGATTAAAAAAAAACAGAGTTTGGCGAGATTTTACCTTCTGGAAAACCCAAAAGGGTCTCTGAAAGAGGTCCTGAGAATCGATCCATCACAATCGATTTTCCCGGGAATCCCAAATCGCTAAGAAAATAAAGAACAGAGGTTTTTCTAAAGAGAAGAGGGAGAGAAATGGATTAGAAGTGAGTGAGAATGAATGAGAAGGGTGGGGGTATTTATAGGGTGCAAAAAACAGGGAGCACTACTTGATATAGCACCCCTATGCAGATATTTTCGACACAGGAGGTCGGTTGGAACAGTAGGGCGGCAAAACAAGGGCAAAAGTGTAATTAGTGTGGGGCGTTGTTTGAAGTAGCGCCTCTATTTAGAATATTTTTAAAAACCATGTCGACGACAACCCTTGACTAGTCAAAGGGAGGGAACATTTTGTAAATATGGGGACGTTGTTTGAAGTAGTGCCCCTATTTAGGGGTTAAAAAAATTGTTTTTGGGTGCCACGTGGCGTTTTCTGATTTGCTGAAACGTTATTTTTCAGTTTTGAACCCGTTTTGATCCTGAAAATAGTCAAAATTGAACTGAAAAAATCAAGAATGATATTTTAGATAAAACATAAATTTTTCAGTACTTTGTAGGGGCATTTTGGTCATTTTGCACTCCAAGGTTATTTTGGTCATTTTCTACCGTTTTAGACCCGATTTGATCCAAAAAACAGCCAAAATTAAACTGATAAAATCCAGAAAAATATTTTAGATAAAATTTGAAATTTTCAGAACTTTTCAAGGGTATTTTGGTCATTTTGAACTTTAGGGGCATTTTGATCATTTTTTACCTCAGAAGCGTTTCTGAAAATCGAAGCACAGGGAAAAAGGGTTTTAAAAAGAGGTTAAGGGTGTAAAAAAATACTAAAGGGGTACAAATTGGGGTGCTTACAGCTGCCCCTCTTTGTCGGAGGGTGCGGGCACGTGAACGACAAAGGTTATAAGGCCACAATTTTGCAAGTGCAGTGAACAAAACTTGTGAAACTTAAGACAAAAGAGTCAAAAAAAGTTAAATTCTACGTAGACTATTTGTCACAAATGAGATCCTAGAGGACGGGGTTAATGGGAGAACTTGCTCAGTTGCTGGGGATAGAGAGGATAAATGGACGGTTTAAACTTAGATGAAACATCCGAGATTAGGGAAAGATAATTTTTCGCCTCATTTCGGAGGAAAAGATTGAAAACATGTGACTTTAGCCTCATCACAGGAAGGAGTGATTGAAATTTTTGAGCGTGGTACCCCAAGGTAGCTATCTCAAAAGAGGATTTTTGAGCGTTGTACCTGGCTCAAAAGAAGATTTTTGAGCGTTGTACCCGGAGGTGGCTATCTCAAAAGAGGATTTTTGAGTGTTGTACTCGGAGGTAGCTAACTCAAAAGAGGATTTTTGAACGTTGTACCCAAAGGTGGCTATCTCAAAAGAAGATTTTTGAGCATTGTACCCGGAGGTGGTTATCTCAAAAGAGGATTTTTGAGGGTTATACCCGGAGGTGGCTATCTCAAAAGAGGAGTTTTGAGCATTGTACCCGAAGGTGGCTATCTCAAAAGAGGATTTTTGAGCATTGTACCTAGAGGTGGCTATCTCAAAAGAGGATCTTTGAGCATTGTACCCGGAGGTGGCTATCTCAAAAGAGGATTTTTGACAACATTTTACGATGTCAGACGAATTAAATGCTTTTACTAGAGACCTCTTAGCCCTGCCTAGTTTAGCATGGTTGCAGCTTGTGTGTGCTTGTGATAAGTGCAATTTAAGCAACTAAATTACCGATGTGTGTGCAATATGTGTATGACAACCTAACTTAGGTGAGTATGGGTGCAATAGGTGTGCAATTGGCTAGTAGATGTGTGTGTAGTTTACTACGTGTGATATGAATGCATAGTGCAATTACATGGATGTGCTTGCATAGAGTGCAACTTATTTTGTGAGTGTATGCGGTGTAGATGTGTGTGAATAGTACAACTAATATTTGTGATTATGTGTGTGGAGCGTGGTTGATCATGTGGAATGTGCGTGTAGAGAACAGCTAATATTGTGAATGTTGTGCGGCTAGCTATGTGAATGTGTATACAAAGTGTTAGTAACATTATGAATGCACGTGCATAGTGAGCATCAACTGTGTGTGCGTATTGCGAACATGTACGTGTGATATAGTTATGCAGTGTACAGCTAAGTGGAAGTGAGCATGATACAACTAATTTATGTAGATATATGTGCAAAGTGCGACTTAATGTGCATGCGCAGTGAGCTAACATGGCGAATATGTGTGTGTAGTGCGACAAAATATGTGAAAGTATGTGTGTAGTGTAGATAACATTGCGAATGTATGTGCACAGTGAATGTGTCAAATAAGACATATCAAGGGGTGCACCAAATGAGGTGGCTAACACAGAGCGATGCATCAGATGCGATGCAATAGGAGGTGCACTAAATAGGGTGGCATAACAAAAAGCGATGTATCAAACATGATGCATCTGAGGTGTACCGAATGAGGGTGGCTAACAAAGAACGACGCATCAAACATGATGCATCTAGGGTGCACCTAATGAGGGTGGCTAACAAAGAGCGATGCATCAAACATGATGCATATGATGGTGCACCGAATGAGGGTGACTAACAAAGAGCGACGCATCAAACCTGATACATCTAGAGGTGCACCGAATGAGGGTGGCTAACAAAGAGCGACGCATCAAACATGATGCATCTGATGGTGCACTGAATGAAGGTGGCTAACAAAAAGTGACGCATCAAACCTGATACATCTAGAGGTGCACCAAATGAGGTGGCTTACAGAGATAATGGAAATGGATGAAAATGTGTATGTGTTGGTGTGTGATTAATGAAGCCTGTACAATGCGCGATGTAGCTAACATATGCGTATGCATGACATGCGATGAATATGAAAAAACATGACTTACTCTATAATCCAATTTTGCTCTCGCTTTTTGATGACTTGAGATCCTAGGCTTTGCCTACTTTTGTTGGAGAGCTCGCTATAGTGAGATTGATTTCAACCAAGTCACAAACCATATTAGAGCCAGACTACGGAAAACAAATAACTTTTGAGTTTTTCAAAATAAGTGATTTCTTTGCTTGTTGGTTTGTGAGGGGGTTTGTCCTTACTGGATATTGAATGCTTCGCCCCCATAGGGCAGGATATAGTAATGAGCAATGTTGATCTTCCGTGCTCAGCAAAGGAAGATAGTTACTCAATTCTGACTTTATTGCATGTTGAATCTTGTCTTGCTTGGACCCAAGGGCTTCAGATTGCAAACGACGTTGAGTTCTTCAGTTTGAGTTGCTTGCAGATATGTTGTCGAGGATCTGGGATAACCGTTATCAAGATCCTGTTACTAGAGTTCAACTTTTCTCTTTTTTAACTTTGGAATGACCAAGTCTAGGGATCGCATAATTTTTGCACAATGAGGCCGTTTCCGGTTTTCACTTATGTCTGCGAAGTTGATTTATTTGTTCCCTTTTTGCCCTTGATAACAACATCAGGGCTGGGCTCGCATAATATTTGTGCCATAGTGTCCTTTCTGGTTTTCACTGGGCTTGTTATTTTCTGAGTCGAACTATCCTCTCATGTCATTGTTTGGCAGATTTAACACTGTTGTTGGATACTTGTCTGTCAACTTGCCAGTACTCTTAATCTCTGAAGGATCTAGGAGGACTTGAGATAGGACGAAACATAGGTTAGGGGGTCGAAATCTTGGGACACCCTTTCCGCTTTTGATCTTTCTTGAGCAATTTTGTAGAGCTTTGACCTTTTTTTTGGCTTTCAAATTTTGCCTTTGGCTTTTGATTGATTTTTCTTTTGAGACACTTTAGTTTTCTCAAGAAAGTTGATTGATTTGACTGTACCTATTTTTCAGGCTGCTTATGTACCCTTATCAGGATCAGGCTATGACGTAGTTCAGGCTCATAAAAATACTTTTGTACAGGGTGTCCCGGTATAGAAGTGTAGTGAAATAAAGGCTATTAGGCTCAAAGGGCTCATTAGCGGTCTTCATTGATGTGAATTTGATGGGTTACAAATAAGGAGAAATGGTGTGCCAAACATGGCATTCTTTCATTTCCTAAAGTGACTAAAAGTACAGGCAGTTTCTTGGCAAGATCTTGAGCATGATGCTTTTCTGTTCTGATCTATGCTGACAGGCTCTGGGAGGTCTTCATCATCCATGCGGCTGAGTCGAAGAGTATTCAGAGAATCTTTGACCAACTGTATGGGTCTTCAAAGTTGGACATATTTTTCTCTTGGTATTGAATGAGCTAATGATTCTTGTGTGACTATGAGACCATTTTTCTTTAAGCTCTGGCTTGTGGCCCTGCCTGATGTGTTAGCTCAATTGTCTAAGATGCACTGGAATCTACTCTGCTTCTTCTGACTTTGTTCATACAAGTACCTCTCTTTTACTGGGGTCTAATTTCTGATGAATAACATGACCTCTCATTTGGTACAGTATTGTTTTACTATAGGAGTGATCAGGCTTATATGATGGCATTGCCTCTGTTTTAGATTGCAAGATGTCTATCCCGATGATGCCCCAATCTGCTTAGTGAATGCTATGCTTGTATTGACGATCGGAAGCTTGAAATTGGTGGAGCGAATTGAGTGCTTTAGGAGATTTTGCAAGCATGCTGCAAGTAGTGTCCTTGCGACCTCAACACTTGGCTTAGCAAGGTTCTAATCTTTGTATGCTTAGGGTCATTATTGATCTTTCTCTTACTTGGCTTGGCTCAGCGAGGTCGAGGATCTCTTTTCGGGAGGTCCCTCTTTTGTTCATTGACATATGTTGTCCCTGGGTACTTTGAAATTGAATGTCTTGGTCAAAGTTTGGGCAATCCCTCATTAGACCAACAAGCTTAGTTAGCAAGAGAAACTTTTATTTTTAGTTGGCTTCAGATCACTAACTCTTTGGGAGAAGATTTAGGTCATACCATCATGAGCCTTTTTTGGCATTTTGTAAAAAGGTTGAGTCATGCTTAGAAAAAATATCATTTTATAGAAAAGGATTATATAAGACTTGACTCAAAAAGGGTAAATTTTATAGACTTCCCTTGACCACTAGGGCCAACAAAAAAACGAAAAGAAATTTGAACAGATGAAATTTGAAACATAGTCTGATCAATCTCGCAGTAGCAAGCTTGCTGGTGATGCTTCAATCATCTCTTCTATTTTAGGAGCTTAGACGGTACAGAGGCAACTCATTGGGTAGGATGGATGGGCCTGTTTTGGTGGAAAGGGTACCCAATTTCGAGGATGATATTTTTGGTCCAATTATAATGTTGCCCTGGTCGATTAAATCATAGACTACATGCTTCAAAAGCATACATCGCTCAGTGTCATATCCAACTACTTGATGGAATGAACAATACTGTTTCATGTGAAAACCGGGTGATGGACGGGTTTGTGGTGGTATAGGATCTCGAGGCTTAACCATGTTTTTTTCTATGAGCAAGGGCAAAAGTTGGTTGAGCTTACACGGTAGTGGGGTAAAGTTTCTGGGTAACATCTGCACTTGTCGTGGTATGAGAACCTGGATTTGGTTGACTTGTTCGATGATCTGTGGGTGGTTTTGGTTTTGCCCCTGTACTTCTTAGAATCTATTCAAAATATAGGCGACGTCGCTTAGAAGGGCTCTAAGCTCTTCCCTGCGGAAGGTTTCTATGATTCCCTCGTGATCATTTGATGCTTCGCCACGATCCATTTCTTCAGATGATCGCCTCTAGATCTGCCACTCATGGAAGGATAAGAGCTGAGAACATAGAGCGAGTTGATGCTAGGCATGAGACTCAAAAGATGAAATGACGATGTAAGTGATAACATGATAATACTTGAGTTTGATGTAAACTTAGATAAAGAATGGCAATGAAATGAATTGAAATGGATTAACCGAAATGAGTTTTGATTAAAAAAACTCAAGTTAGATGGAAACTCGGATGAAAAATAGGGGTGATGTAGACAAGTGGATGAGATAGTAATCAAAATTAATTTTGACTAAAAAAACTTGAGTTAGATGTAACTCAGAAGATGGATGGTGATGGTATGGAATAATCAAAATAAATTTTGACTAAAAAACCTGAGTTTAGATGTAAACTCAGAAGATGGATGATGCTGATAGGAATTGAGATTTGAAATGAAATTGAAAGAATTAACATATTTTAAGGGTGAGCTAACTCAACACGTGTAACCCGTTGGGGTGAGTGAATAGGAATCTATTTCATTTATCTGGGTTGTAGGAAATCAAAGCCCAAATGGGTTAAGATAAAACTGACAAAAGGAGAGTCCATACAAATCATTTTAATGTGAGTTAGTTGGTTGCCCCTTGACCAGTTTGATCTAGGGTATTAGCCTCACATGTGTTGAGTTAGCCAAGAATGAATTAAGGTACACCTATCTAACATAAAATAGGCCTCATACAAGCTCCAAAATAAGTTAGGTATAGGGATAGGGGTATCCCTATATCTAAACAAAAATGAGGGACCGACTTAAATCGAGAGCAGAATAGGGATAAAGTTGTCCCTCCTGGCGGGTAGCTCTTGATTTATGCCAAAACAAAGATTTATAATCTACATGCTTATGCTAGTGTATGTAGGGTTTTGATTATAAGGTTGAGGATTACTTGACCGTATATGCGACTCTCCTGGTATAGAACATATCTGAAAATGGACGATTGGTACAAGTGAAAAAGACCAGTCGCGTTTAGCAGAGATAACCATCCCTCGGTCTACAACCAGTACTTTCCACAGATCTTTGGGCTCTAGCATCGAGGATAACCATCCCTCGATTGTAAGCTTACCGGATCCAACTAGATAGGTGAATGCGTTTTTATTCTATCATGCAATGAATATGAATATGAATGCATCACTCAAAATTAAGCAATGAATAATAGAAAAAATGGAATCCTAGGTATGTTGCTAAGTTGGCGAATAAATGTCCGAGATTAAAAAAATGAATGAAATAGCATATAGATGAAATTGAAAAATTCTTATGTGGTTTCCGATATTTGATTCAAACTTAGGTTTTGGTTTGAATACTGTCCCCAGTAGAGTCGCCAGCTATGAGTACCGGAATTTTAACCCCCATTCTCGATCAAGATAGATCCTGATGAAGAATAAGCGATAAATTGCAATTGAAAAGAGAGTCGCCACCTATCTAATTCAGAGGGAAATAAGACCCTGAAAAGGTTGGATAAGACATGGGCTGGAAGTCAGAGGTCAGAGTAAGAGATTCAGTTGAGTTAGGGGAAGATGTTAGGCACCCCTAAACTCCCATCCAAAGATGGTTACCTAGTCCCTAAGTCTGAATCAAAATGCAAAAACCATAAGAGAAACTTGAAATTTCATTTATATGCTAAGGAGAAATAATATTAACAGTAATGAATGTAATGAGATAAATAGGGTAGAAATGGAATAAAGATTCTATCATAAGAGGAGTTGAACCCGATCAGGGTTGCCTATGTATCCATTGTCGGTGGAATCAAGCCGCACGTAGTTCCGAAACGATTGATGATCTGATTTGATTTGTTTGGATGGTGGATGATTGAAAGATTCGATGGTTTTGGCTGATTTGGGAGCGAAATGACATTTTAAGCTCATGCTGAGGAGCGATGGAGCAGTTTAAGATCGTGCCGGAGAGCAAAGGGGGTGAGGTCTTTGAACAGGGTTTTGAACCGAGGTCGAACAAGGGTTTGATTAGGGCAGGCTAGGTTTGAACCAGAGTTTAGGTAGAGGTTTGACTAGGGCGGGCTAGGTTTGAACCAAAATTCGACCAGAGGTTCGACTAGGGCAGGCTAGGTTTGAATCGGAGTTCGGGCAGAGGTTCGACTAGGACCGGCTAGGTTTGAACCGGCTAGGTTTGAACCGGAGTTCGAAATTCGACCAGAGGTTCGACTAGGGCAGGCTAGGTTTGAATCGGAGTTCGGGCAGAGGTTCGACTAGGACTGGCTAGGTTTGAACCGGAGTTCGGGTAGAGGTTCGACTAGGGTAGGCTAGGTTTGAACCGAAGTTCGGGCAGAGGTTCGACTAGGGCAAGCAGTCTAAGTATTTAAAAAAACTAATAAAAGATAAAAAAAAACAAAGTTTGGTGAGATTTTACCTTTTGGGAAACCCAAAAGGGTCTCTAAAAGAGGTCCCGAGAATCGACCCTTCGCAATCGATTTTCCTGGGAATCCCAAATCCCTAAGAAAATAAAGAATAAGAGTTTTTCTAAAGAGAGAGAAATGGATTGGAAGTGAGTGAGAATGAAAGAGAAGGGTGGGGGTATTTATAGGATGCAAAAAACAGGGGGGCTCTACTTGAAGTAGCGCCCCTATGCGGATATTTCTAACACAGGAGGTCGGTTGAAACAGTAGGGTGGCAAAACAAGGGCAAAAGTCTAATTAATGTGGGGCGTTGTTTGACATAGCGCCCCTATTTAGGATATTTTTAAAAACCATGCCGACAACCCTTGACCAGTCAAAGGGAAGGGTAATTTTGTAAATATGGGGCACTGTTTGAAGTGGCGCCCCTATTTAGGGGTTAAAAATTTGATTTTTGGGTGCCACATGGCGCTTTTTGATTTGCTGAAAAACTGTTTTTTTGTTTTGAGCCCCTTCTGACCTTGAAAATAGTCAAAATTGAACTGATAAAATCCAAAATAATTTTTTAGATAAAACTTGAATTTTTTAGTACTTTTTAGGGGCTTTTTGGTCATTTTACATTCTAGGGGTATTTTGGTCATTTTCTACCGTTTGAAACCCGATTTGATCTAAAAAACAATCGAAATTGAACTGATAAAATCCAGAAAAATATTTTTGATAAAATGTGAGTTTTTTTAGAATTTTTCAGAGGTATTTTGGTCATTTTGAATGTCAGGGACATTTTGATCATTTTTTACCTCAGGGGCGTTTCCGAAAATCGAAGCATAGGGAAAGAGAGTTTTTAAAAGAGGTTAAGGGTGTGAAAATATACTAAAGGGGTGTAAAATTGGGGTGCTTATAGTGAGCACAACAGTGGGACTAGCAAATTCTGCCAACCACTGGAAAAATCCACCGATGATGGTGTTCTGTGGAGAAATGGAAAATTACTTTATTTACGAATGAAGCTTAGTTTTTTCCTCTCCCTCATTTGTCAAAGAAGCTTAGAAATCAACTAAGAAGAAAAGAACTTGTCAAAGTCCACAGTCTGGTTAGTTGAAACTGGCATGGTTTATTCCGTTGGAGAGTTTCTACCGGTGAGTTGCAAGTGTCTTCGACGCTACAGCTGCAACTACAGCAAGTGCAAGGAGAGTTGTAAGGGACATATTGCGGGTTAGGGTTTAGTTGAGGTTACGAGTCAGAAAGGGATTGTATTTCAGGGGTATTTGTGTCATTTCAAATGAAAAAACAAACTATAGGATAACGTCAATCCTGATTTCTCCAATATTTTAAAAGGTAGGTTTATTAAATGAAATTGTTTGAAAACAGACACTTTTATGTCATTTTAGGATAAAGTGAGTCTATTTTTTTCTTATTAGCATATCTCTGGTGTTCATCCAAATCACCCAATTGCCACTATTAATGTGAACAAAGGCCATCCAAACAAAAAAAAAAAAAAAGGTGAGCAAAGACCTTACTGTAATTATGGCTGCTTGACTTTTTCTGACAATCCTGAAAAATGAAACGACTTTCCATCCATCCACTCCCGCGTAGGAAAATACCATGCAACGATTTAAACCAAACCATCACGTGTGAAGAAAACCAACAAAGACTATTGACTACTGGGTACGTTAAAAGGACCGTTGGATTTTATACCTTGCGCCTGTGGTAGGGTGTGTGGCCTCTATTGAGGGAGGTCTGGGATCCAACCTTCCCACGGGATGAATTCGCAAGAGTTCCGATCCCCAAACTAACCCATCACCGTACTAACGTAGGTAAATGACTAGTAGAGACCCGTGTGAATAAATTTTTTTAAAAATAATTATAAAATTATAATGTGTTAGAAATAATATGCGAAATAATTAAGAGAGGGTATTTATGAGCCCCACTTAAGTGGAGTTAGGACTTGGGGAGAGAGTCTGAGATTAGAGGTCTTTGTTGAGTAGAAGAATTCTGTTAGGGCATGAGAAATAGTTAATAATAGAGAGAAAATGGGAAGTTAAGAGAGAGATTTATGGCTACCACTATGTGATGATGTGGCATCACAAATCTTAAAATAGAGATCAAAGAGGATGTCACCTAGACATCTTATTTTTATAGTATATATATCCGAAGAAAAAAAAAATTTCATGTCCGGTTATAAAAATGTCAAAAAGAATAAAATTTTATTTTAAAATAAATTAATATTTTATTGGCATCCATGTTAAAAATAACAACATAATGTCTTAAAATTATATAAAAGTACATGCGAGTTGATTCTTTCCTATCGGAACCCGCTTACTTCCACAGCCCATCATGTGTCCCTTTTTAACACTCACTAATTGTGATTAAGATTAACTCACCCCTGTTGCCCAAGGAATCACCCTAGGGGGGGGGGTGATTAGGGTCTATAGCAAATTAAAAATTAATTTCTTCAATTCCCTAAACAGAATTTCAGCTATTGCAAGTTAAAGGGAATTAAAAGCTATGCAATTCTAAACATACATTCAAACAAGAATTAAAAAGAGATAGAGTTAGGGGGATGCAAACACATAGACACTAAGAGTTTGTTCACGAGGTTCGACAATTACCGCCTACGTCCCCGCCTTAAGCATTCCGGCTTGAAGGATTCACCAAGATTTTTTCCAAATCGATTAGACTACTTGCAGGCGAGTCCTAACCTTGCTAAGGAACAATCCTCTTTAGACTTAGCCCTATTTCCAGGTAGAAGCCAGACATTTACACTCCCTTGTAGGCTGGGATACCGCCTATTACAAAGCTTCCGGCTTTACAGACAAGAGTTCCTCATACCTCTTGATTTGAACACACTTTTGACAAGTGATTTTACAGACTTAGAAGGCTCCTTACACGAATTGATTAGTTTCTCTTAGCTCACTTGAAATCTCCCAAAGATTGGAGTTGAAAAGCTCAAGATATTGGATTTGGGAATTCTAGGTTCAATTTTGATAGATTTAGAGATCTAAGCTTGGAATGAATGATTCTAAAGATTGGAAGTATTGGAGTTCTTAATTTCATTCATAAATCATTCCTATTTATAGCTCTTGCAATAATATAGCCGTTGGAAGCTTCATCCAAAACAAAAGAGCTGTTAAAAACTAGTCGTTGTAGCATTTTTTCAATTCTAGACTTGGATTCGTCGACGAAGTGGAGTTCCCACTTGAGTTCGTCGTTGAATACAGATGACAGTAACCAATTTTGATATTACTGTTATGACTTCGTCGCTAAATTCCACTTACTCTGTGAATTCGTCGACGAATTTAGAGTGATTTTTCTGTATTCAATCTGGGATCAGATCAAAAAGATGGGAATGAAATCTTTGGTCATTTCCTTTATCTTTATCATGATTCTTATCATGTTTAGGTCCTTAGATGATATTCAAATGTGGTCTTAAGGTATCTATGGTCAACCTAAGTAATTGAGTATTTCAACCGACCAATTTTGAGGACTTCTTACAAAAGTCACTCTAGACTCTAAAAATAAATACTAAACCTTCTTGAGTCTTGATCTTCATCTTGGATCCGATTTAGCTTTAGCTTCATGATCCTTCAAGAGTTCTTCATGAGAACTTCATCTTCATGACTTGGATCTTCAAGATCTTCAATTTGACTTCAAAGTGATCCAATGACTTGACTTTGACTTGTTTAATGAATCTTCTTCATAGATGGTCTTTTCATGCTTTTTTCATTGAATGACTTGCTAATGCTCTTGGTTAACTGAAATTCACTTAAACTCATAGAGACATTAGTAACACAAATATCATTTCATTATTATGTTATCATCAAAATCAAGATGAAGGCTTTATGTAGAAACCTAAAAGCTAACAACCCCTAGGATTCATCCATCTAACATTGGTTTTTTTTTTAAATATTAACCTTAGGTTGATTAAGCATAACCATAGTTAAAAGAGGCTCTACAAGCCGCCCCAAGTCCCTTTTAACACCCACTATTGTGATTAAGATTCACTCACCCTTAGGGTTCTTCCATCTAACCTTGGTTTTAAGAAAAAAATATTTAACCTTAGGTTGATTATCCTTAACCACAGTTAAAGGAGGCTCTAAAGGCCGCCACGTGTTCCTTTCAACACCCACTAATTGTGGTTAGGATTCACTCACCCCTAGGTAGGGGCGGAGCCAGAAAATTTTCATTAGGGGGCTGAAATACATGTATAAAATAATTAATGGATGTGAGCGTATGAAGCTAGGGGTTCAAGAGCGTAGCCCCGAGAATTTTTTTTTTTGGGTACTGATTATTATTTTTTAATGAAATTTTGTTCCCCGGTTATGCCCTTGAGGTTTGCCACGTGTCTGTATTGATAGCCCTTAACTATGGTTAAGATTCACCAACCAATCCTTGGTTTAAAAAAAAATCAAAACAAAAAAATTTCAATATTTTTTTCTACAAACCAAGAATAAGTTGGTGAACCCTAAGAGTGAGTGAATTTTAACCATAGTTTAGGGGTGTCAACAAGGACATGTGATGACCTCAAGGGCATAATTGGACTCCATGGAGTCTGGTCAACTTGCCGAATAAACTTAGTTAGGCACTAAAGATGCAAAACAATGTTAGACATATAAGCCCACAAAAGTCATTCCGGAATTGTATAAGTCTACTTTATTAATAAAAGTATATTTACATTCACACATTGTCTTCTACATTGAGTAACATGTTAAAAGTATCTCATATGATGAGACTACTTTGTACCTTATGTAACATTGTAGGAAAACCGTCCAATTGGTTTTGAACCAATTGCTAAAGAGATATGGTTTTCTGGTTCCTTATAGACCTAAAATTATTCAAAGTTGTTTGGGATACATCTGGACAATATATTTCTACTAACTTACACATTGTTAGTTCCATATGATGGAGTGATGAATCTTAATCATTGAGAGAAGAGTCTTTTGACTAAGATGTGGATATAAGTAAGAAGTACTTATATTGTGATATGGTCGCTTAGTGGATACCCTTAGAAATATACTATCATATATATTTAGGGTAGTCCATTTGACAGAATATCCTTAACCTGAGAGGTCAACATCTTCTCTGGTATTTGCCTATATAGCTTTGATATAGTCAATCGTCAATGTCCAACACACCGGACTAAATATGGGCTCATTGGGTTATGTATACTATACTAGAAGAAGTGTGTGTACACTCAAAAATGACTCCACCACTCTTTATTTAGAGTAAATTATATTGAGTTGATACTTGTCAAACCGGACTTGGAAAACCAGTGCTGATATTTATCGATGAAATGGTTTTATCAAAAATGTTATTTTCTATATAAAAGGAAAGTAATAATTATTATTATTTCTTTTAAAGAATTTCAAATAGTTTTGAAAGTCCAAGTTTTACTAAAAGTATCAAAGAGAAAAAAAATTTCATTATAAGGTAGGGATTAAAGATAGTATAAGATATTGTCCCGTAAGCTTATAACAATATTTGATGGTTGAAGGACGTGTCTGTAAGCAAATCTTGTAATAGATAATAGCTGCAAGTAATTCTCTAATTTCTGGGGTTAGTCACATTGTGTTAATAGACATTATTGTGATTAGTGGAAGTCTAGAGACATAAATAATATTTTATGATCCTAATGGTATTATAGGAAAATGTTTCTTAGCAACAAGGCTTCAACCATAAGGTGAAACACTTGGTCCCACAACCGGAAATAGGAGATCCCTTTACATCACACACACTAGGACCTTCTTAAATCTTTTAATTTAATTATGAATTAAATTAATTAATTTCTCTATGTAAATCATTATATGGTATAGTGAAGCTCTAATAGGTGAAATCACATGAGATGTGATTAACCAAATGGGTGATAAAGATCAAAACTTAACCAACAAGAGTTTGAAACTCTATAAGGGGCATGAGAATGTGGGGCCCACTTAGGGTGTGGCGCCCACTTCATGCTAATCTATCCTATTAATTGGTTACTAATTAATTATCTCCTATTATGTAGGGATTATATTACTTGGTTGCTAATTAATAATTTCCTATTAAGTAAGGAATGAATTAGTTTGTTACTAATGATTTCTTATTAAGTAGGGATTGAATTAGTAAGTTACTAATTATTTTTCCTATTAAATAGGGAATGGATAATATTAGTTTCTAATTTTGATAAATCCTAATTGAATTAGGAATCATCATTAAGGAATCAACAAGAGAGAATTCTAATTAGATTAGAATTGAGATAGAAGTCTTGTATTGCAAGTATGCAATCTAGGATAAGGTAGTTAGCCTCTATAAAGGGTGGGACTGTAGAACCTCGAAATTCAATCAACTAGTTGGTGAATAGTGGCTATGAATAGTCTCAATGAATAGTGATTTTTAGTCAAAATGGATTTTCTATGTGTTATGGTGTATGTGCTATGAATAAAAGGAGTAGAACTAAAAATATAATAGTATGTGGGTGTTAAAGCCAAGGTAAAAAGAGTGGAAGTACTCTAGGTGAATTAAGAGAAGAGTGGAATCACTCTAAGTATGAAAATGGGAAAAACAAGTGGATTCACCAAGTTCTGGTGAATCCTGGTCGACTGCCCCTCAAGGCCGGTTGACCAGCTGTCAAGAAAAAGGGCCAAAATGGCCAATAGAGTGCTTCGGGTTTAAGGCCGGTCGACTACCCCTCAAGGCTGGACGATCGACTATGGGGATTTTGGCCAAAATGGGTTAACAATAGGGTTTTTTCCAAGGCCGGTAGACCGCCCCTCCTAGCCGGTCATCCGGGAACCCGTAATTTTGCTCAGTTTGATCTCTTGGACTATTTCATTAAAGGTAGGATGGTCTTTTGACCTCCCCTTAATCTATAAATGCCCCAAATTCGTGGGTTAGAGTTTATAAACCCTCAATGCATCAATTTTGGGGAAATTGAGAGAGTTAGAGAGGAAGAAAGGGGAAGAAGCTAGGGTTTTCTATTTGGGGATTAAGGTGGAGCTTGGATTCCTTCTTTAAGCTTAGATTCTTCCTTGAAGCTTGGATCACATCTTCTCAAGCTTTTCAAGCTTGTTCTCCAATCCTAAAGGTAAGTATCTACTATTACCTAACTTTGTTATGATACAAATAGTAAAAAGATGATTGAATGTATAATGTTGAATAGGATTTGTAAATGCACTCTACTAGAGGATTTTATTATGATTCAATGAGTAAATAAGGGTTCTAAATTTGAGATTTTCTCAAAAGTCAATGATAAATCTATTTTAGGGTTATTATATCCAAAAGAAATGTAATGTGGGTATGATGTTGATGGAATAGCCTTAGAAGCCAAGATTATTGTGATGTAATGCCATTAATGGAAATGTTCATTGTTCTTAAAATTTGTTCAAGTATACTATGATACTAATATGTCTTGTATGAACTAGTATGCAATGTTTAAAACTTTCATATGTATTATGATGCTCACAAGGATTCCACGCACTTTATGTTTTACATCAACGAAGTTTTCTCATAAGCGTGGTATTTCATGAATCATAAGAAAAGTTTTTCAAAGGAAATTCATAAGAAGAAGTATAAGTTCATAAGCATTGACAAAACCAAACTTTGGGTTGGTATTTCTAAGATCGGTTACCTCAAGCTCATAAGGATCAAGTCTAAGATCTTGCATAAACTCTAAGGATCATAAGTCTCGCAAGGCTTCTAAGAATTCATAAAAAATGAAGTCTAAGATCGGTTATAAGGCTCACAAGGTTACAAGGCTCATAAGTGCTCACAAGCTCTACGGATCATGTCTAAGATCTTGCATGAGTCTCTAAGAACTCGTAAACTCACAAGGAACTCATAAGAACTCGTAAGCTTACAAGGAACTCATAAGAACTCACATGACTCATAAGCATTCATAAGAACTCATAAGGCATGTACAAGGTGTTTTGTTTTCCACGAAAGATAAGATTTTATGAACAGTTTTCTATGACGAGTTTTAAGCTTAAATTTTATGAATGGTATTCATTTTAGTACTTGCAAGTGATATTATTGTCATTAGAGAATTATTAGCTAGTAGTTTGTACTCGCTGAGTATTCCATGCTCAGCCGTACATTTTATGTCGACAGGTCAGTACGACATCTGTGATCCCAGTCCATGGGTTGAGGAGGACTACGGAGAGAAGGAGCCAGCAGAGGCTCAGCTAGAAGATGATAGGAACCTTGACAGGTGGCCTTATCCTAGATACTATTGAGAGTGAAAGAGACAACTTTTGTATTTTGACTGAGTGGGCATGTCCACTCTTATTTTGGTTTATATATTTTACAAACTTGGAATATCGATCATGTATAGAAAAGAAATTTTAAGTTTACGCATCCGCACTATTTTATATTTCCGCTATATTATGTCTTGGATAATTCACAGGATGGTTTGTTATCGGATATTGTACATTACGAGCCAAAGTATCCCTAACTCGTAGGGGGTATTTTGGGTCGCGATAGGGTCGCCCATTACTTTGGCAAACTCATCCCACACGTTTTTCTCTTCTCTCTCCCTCTAGTTGCTCACGCCCATTACTCTCATCTTTTTCTCTTGATTTTTTTTTTTGATCTTAGATAATATCATAACTAATCTTGAAAATAAAGATTTTCTTTATTGTTCAAGAAAGGATCTTGCATTCAAGAAAACAATAAAAGATCATAGATCTTGAATTAGAAGGGCCATTAGCTTCCATTGGAGAAAAACTTTAAAGAATTAAAGAATATTCGTGTGAATCGCGAATGAGACTTTTCACTTGCGAAGTTTTGCGGGTATCGTTTTATCCTTCAAATCGTGGAAAAGACTTTTCTATTTCAAAGTCGCGAAGATGGTTTTATCCTTCATTGAATAAAATCAATTAGAATGATAGTTAGATCTTGGGATTCGATGTATGCCCCCCAAGAACTATTTTTCTGAAATTAAAAAGAGACATACTTTCAAACAATTTGAGCCCACTATATATATGACAAAAAAATTAGGGATAAGACAAAAAGTTTGGGGGGCCAACTATACTACCTAAATTTAAAAAAAATTGTGGGGCCCACTGTTGACTATTACATTACCAAAGAATTCCAAAAAAATTGGGGGGACATGCCCCCCCCCCCCTCTCGCCCCTTGGCTCCGCCCCTGCCCCTAGGGTTCATCCATTTAAGTTTTTTGTTTTTAAATATTATTGTTAGATTGATTAAATTTAACTATAGTTAAAGGGAGACGAATGGGACACACGACAACCTGTAAAAGAAAAAATTGTCAAATGTAAACTGAACGAATAGGGTTAAGGAGGATATCTATATGGATTGATTAAGATCATTTGACCAATTCAATTGGTTTAGTTGGGACAAAGCACTAACAAAAGAATAATAATTTGGAAGAATGATAAGCATACTTTCACATTTTTAGACAATTAAATTAAGGAAAATAATCCCATCACGGTAGGGGTAAGGTGTCGTGGCCTCCCTTTTCTCGCCATGTGTCCTCCTTTTAACTCTTTTTAATTGTGGTTAAGATTCATAAATCCTTAGGATACATTTTTTTAACCTTGTTTTTTTCTGTTAAAAAATCATGATTAAAAATATTAACCACAGTTAAAGAATGCTAACCACATTTAAAAAAATATACATGACAGAATCGAGGGCAGATATGCCGTTCATTGTGGCATTATGTGACAAGCCAACTACTGCTAATAAAACAAATGCCTTTTTGTAGGGGTCACAAGTGGGCTGCCACAATTCATTTATTATATTATTTAAAAGTAGGGTGCTAGTCCTAGTCGAACTTTCAGCTCACTGTTGTGATCTGTGTCGCTATTTTTATCCTTAGAACCTGTTGAGGCATTACTTTCACTTAAATTTTTTTTTACTAACCTATTAAACGGGTAGCAACGACAAGCCTGATATTTTGGAAAATTTTCAAAACCAACCATTGGGCTTAGGGGTTTATTCGAGCTGAACTAGGTCAAGCTCGAGTTTGGCTCGAGCTCGACTCGATTGCAATAGCTTGGTTTGAGCTTGCCGCATCCCAAAATCTCCCCTAGGAGTTAGGTGAGACTTTAGGCGTGACTAACCTCTCTTATTGACCCATCCTGCAATATACAAGGCATATATATTTATAATGGAAACATAAAACACAGTGCGGAAACGTGAACTCAAAATTTTTATTCTATACATGAACAGTATTCTAAGTTTTTATACATCAACATGACTAAATGTAAGAGTGGACATACCCACCCATCAAAATACAAAATATAAAATTCTCTATCTTTTTCAGTAGTCATACTAATAGAGCCAACTATCTAAGTCTCTTGCCTCCACCTGAGGCACTACTACAGGCTCTACATATGGCTCCTGCTCACCATAGTCTTCCTTAATCCAAGGACCCGGAACACAAATATCAAATGGTACACTTGCCGACATCAAAATGTACGGCTGAGTATTGAAACACTCAGCAAGTACAAGTTACTAGCTAACAGTGATATAGTAAATTCATAGCATACTAGAATTTAAACAATGCATTCATGAGCATGCATGAAACCTAAGTAAAAAACCTAATATAAATCATGTGTGCATAATTCATAGCTTGTACTTGAAATTATCTTTTCATATTTTCAAAACTTGCTTATCTTGTTTTAAATTCTTATTCTTGTCTTGTTCTTGTCTTGTTTGAATCATGTTTGTCTTGTTCTTGTTTAGAATCATACTTGTCATATCTTGATTGTCTTGTGAGCCAGATGTTAGTGCCCTTGAAGCAACTTGTGAGTTAGGTATGTAAATACCCTTCATCGAAATTCTTGAAAACAACTTGTAAGTCGAGTATGTAAATACCCTTCAACGAAATAAAAAAAGGCGTAGCAACATCCTTAATTTCTTGAAGTCAGATATGACATATCCTTGGATATGCCCTATCCTTGACCGACCCAAAGTTCAGCTTTATCATTTGTTCTATAAATCACTTGTCTTGTCTTGATTTGTATTCATATACTTATACTTAGAAAACCCGATTCATGCATGCATGCTTGTGCATAATGATTTGTGAACATCATAATGTCATAGTGATACTTAAAGAAATAACATGTGGGCATTTGAATATTCTTATAGACATGAGAGAACTTGAAGGAAACATATATAAGTATTCTGCCAATTAGACATTCATAGGAAAACCTTAAAATCATCTTAATATATATGAACAAGCTCAACACATGAAATCATAGCAATATGGATCATACGTTTGACATACATGGCATAAATCATGGTTATTTAGCTTATTTCATCTATTACGTACTTTATAGTTCATACACTTATATAAATCATGGTAGATTTAGAAATTGAAAATACATGTAAACAATCTAAACATTTCAAGCTTGGAAATCTAAGTTTAGGGTCTAGGTTATTCACAATCATGCTTTAATCATCTATTCATTATTTTTATCATATCAAAGCTAGATAGTAGGATGACTTACAATTTCTATTCAAATTCATACATTCAATCCTCTATTTACATCTTTGTATCATAACAAGGTTAGGTAATAATAGGTAGTTACTTCCTGGATTGGAGAAAAGCTTGAGGAGGCTTGAAAAGATGAGATCAAAGCTTGAAGAAGGAACCAAGCTCCACCTTGATCCTAGCCAAATCTTTTGGCCAAAATCCTAGCTTTCCCTTTCTCACTTTCTAATTCTCTCAATTTCCCCCAATTTCTGTCTTGAGGGTATGAAACTCTCACCCACGAAATTTGGGAATTTATAGACAAAGGGGAGGTCAAAAGACCACCCTACCCTTAATGAAACAATGCAAAAGGCCCAATTAGGCAAAACCCCGATCGACCAGCAAGGAAGGGCGGTTGACTGGCCAGGCCAAACACCCCATTGTAAAGCCCAATTTGGGTATTTTTCCCATAGTCGGTCGATCGGCCAGGGGGACTATCGATTGGCCTTGAACCCGAAGCACTCTGTTGGTCATTTTTGGCCATTTTTCAGGATAGCCGATCGACTGGGATTCACTAGAACTTGGTGAATCCTCTTGTTTTTCCCCTTTTTTCCACTCAGAGTGTTTCCATTCTTCCCTTAACTTTCCTAAAATGCTTCCACCTTTTACATTGGCTTTAATACCCATGTATAATTATATTTTTGGTTCCAACTCCTTTTATTTATAATTCATACACCATAACACATAGTAGGTCATTTTTGACCAAAAATCACTATTCACCAATAGGAAAATGAGTTCTGGGGTTCTACAGAGCTCGAGTCGAGCTTGAGTCAATTCGAGTTCAGCTTCACTTATTAAGAACCTATTTTTAAATAAAAATAATAATATTTGTTATATTAATAATATTATATATATATATATATATATATAGGGATGTGCTAGAAGTCACGCAATGCGTGAAATCCATATCCTTCACGCAAACAAAAACTGCAAAGGATAAAATGGCATTCTTGTAATTAATGACAACTCTATGGCATTTTAATAAAATCAATTAATGATCATTTTTTCAAGATTGCCCTTTATTATTGTTATCATATACCATCAATGGCATTGATTTAAGCCTACGTGAACTTTCTTAAAGTTCATGCATTGCGTGACTTCTATCAATCTCCATTTATATATATATATATATCGAACTCAAGCCGAATCAAATCTCAATCGAGCTGAGCCAAATCAAATAGGTCTTGGCTAATATTTCAAGCTGAAAAAAAAAAACAGCCCGACTCAGCTTGATCGAGCCGAAACTTCAAGCTTGAACTCGGCTCGATCGAGCCGAGTCTTCGAGTTGGCTCGACTTGGATACACCCCTAACCAGGCTAGCACTCGTCTATTTTTTTGGTAAAAGATATATATTAAAGAGCAAAAAGAAAACCAATTACATCAAGGAAGTTGATTCCTCCGATCAGACAACAACAACAACCTTCTACAGCCGCTCGGGTCTAAAAAAAATTATTGAAAAGAACCCCAACTGCTAAGAGAAATGCCGTGGGTAGCCAAACAGTGAGCAAAGGAATTAGCATCCCTAGGGGTTTGTGACAGGCGGAAATTTAACAAACTAGCAAGGTCTTACTTGATATCATTTAAAACAACCTGGACTTCCCAATGGTGATTACCGGATCTGTCGCGAACTACGTTTGTTAAAGATTTGGAGTCCGATGAGAATTCCACAGCCTGCCATGCCTTAGTCTTTGCAAGAGAAGTAGCGCAACGCAAAGCCACCGCCTCGGCAACAAGTAGAGAACCCCCATGAATGAAATGGACAAATCCTTCCAAAAGACACCCATTGTGATCTCGGACAATGCCCCCAACACTAGCAAATCATCCCTCATTTGCCGAGGCCCCATCTACATTAAACTTCAGCCAACCAATAGAGGGGGGAGACCACTGCCCCAGGCGAGACTCAGCTTGAGGAGCAGGTTGATCACACCCAAGCAAAGGGGAATAGCAGCCTTCTGACTCTGAGACCAAGAGACTTGCTTGTTCAATGGACCTCCTCGGATCAATGGGCTCCCCATTATAAAGCTTATGGTTACGAGTCTTCCAAATGCTCCACGTAGTTGACGCAAGGGTATTCAAGACTTTTGGTAAGAGAAGGAGACCTAAAACGACCACCAAGCACTGAAAGACTCAGTGTTAGTCACCAACGAACGGACCCCCAAATGTGAACCCCACCACGTACATCTTGCATGCTCACAATTGAATAACATGTGCATGCTTGTCTCTTGATCACCATCACATATAGGGCAGTTGACACATCCAACCACTTTCTTCTTCTGTAACTTCCTAAAGACTGCAATCGCACTGTACATACACCTCCATATAAACCAAGAAACTTTCGGGGGGAGTTGAAAAGATCAAATCGCCTTCCAACTAATAGCTGAAACACTTGTAGAAGAGGACGGGTGAGAAGCAATTCCTGTAGGGACAAGAGCTTTCAGGCAATGATACCCAGGTCGAACGGAATAGGTCCCATTCTTTTGATAATGCCAAACCCATCGATCGGACTCTCCTGATCGATTGCATTGGATTCGACTAATGTTGTCCACCTCAGCCATAGAGAAGACTTGAGCCAGGCGAGCAATGTCCCAATTCTTGGCCGGTTCCAAGATAAAGTCTGCCACCTTGTTCCATGGACAGTTAGATGGTTTAGGGAAAACTGTTCTAAACCCCAAGGTCGAGGGTATCCATGCCTCTTGCCACGGATCAATGGTCCTATAGAATATTAAAAGAAAGAGAGAAGAGATAAGGAGAATGCAAACTCAAAATTTATTCACGAGGTTCAGCAAACCAGCCTACTCCCCGCCTCAGCTTCCAGCTAGAGGATTCACCACGATTCCTTAATCGCACTGGCTCCTTCACAGGTGGAGTCCAAACCCTTACAATCTCTCTTACAGGTCGAGATATTACCTTACAAGCTCTCCTTTAGGCCGAGCTGAAACCTCTTAAGAGTACAATTCTCTCTTGATATAACTGAAGCAACAGCTTCAGTGCAAGAATCCTGGATTCTTGACTAATCTCAATAAATGAGTTTTGGATTGAAAATCTGAATTGAAAGCTCCTTAAATGAGCTGGATAAGAGTGAAATACAAACTCTAATAAAGTCTCTCAAAGGAAATGAAAATTGAATGAGCTCAAGAGAGATTTTTGGGGATTTTCTAAGTGTGAGAGTGAGTGAGAATCAATAGCAATAAATGAGGGATCAATAGGAATTATTGCTGTGATCAAGTGTAGTTATTTGTTCATAAATGAACTCCTTTTATAGCATTTTATCCAATAGTGCCGTTGGGGAAGCATTAAATGCTTTTAGGTCCGTTGCAAACTAACCGTTACAATGATTTTTCTGTTTCAGACATGATTTCATCGACGAAGTGGAGTTCCCGCTTGAATTCGTCATCGAATTCAAAAGACCGAATTGAATTCTTAAAAAATCCTGTAATGACTTCGTCGCTGAAATTAACCCAACCAAAGATTTGGTCGCCGAAACCAAGAACCAGAACTGAATTTGGAAAATTCTGTCATGACTTCGTCACCAAATTCAATCTACCCAGAGAATTCATCGACGAATTCAGAGTAAAAATCCTGAATTCAGTCTTGGATTAGACCAAAGGGATGTGATTGATTTCCTAGGTCAATTAGCTATACTCTTATCATGATATTATGATTAATTAGAGCTTTAGAATGATTTTCAAAATGTATCCTATGCTCCTATGGTCAATCTATGATTCTTGAGCTTTTTCAACTCACCTTTCTTTTGAGGACTTTTTACATAATTCATATACATTCTCAAAAATAAAAAAATAAATACATTTAAAATGTTGAGAGTTGAACTTGGCGTGACTTGAGTCTTATGATTTAGCCTTTTATCTTCAATGGACCTGACTTGGACTATGGTCTTATCTTGAGTCTTCATCTTGTACACAGTGAGTTGAACTTCCTCTTGGGTAATTTCCATCATTTTTTATGATTAGAGTGCTATTAATTTGTATATTCTGAAATGTTTAAGCACTTAACAAGATTATTAGTACCAAATATTTTCATTTCATTATTATGTTATTATCAAAATTATTAGGGGTACTCATGGTTGTAACCCTAAGGCTAACTGATGACTCTACGACGTGCAAGAAGACTCCTCCACGCCCAAGAGGGCCGGTGACCAACCTTGGCCTTCAAAAATCATATCTTGAGGAATAGATGCTCTTGACTAATTTGCTCCATAGAGAACTAGGATTGTTTAGGATCAACCACTCTTGTTTAGCTAGTAATGCAAGATTAAAAGTAGAGAGGTCCCGGAAACCCCCGCCTCCTACATCGTTGATGTTGCACATGGTATCCCACCCAATGTAACTTTTTCTGAGTGTCCTCCTGGCCCCACCAAAAATTAGCCATACTTGAGCCTATGTCTTTACAAACATAGTTCGGCAATTTAAAACACCCCTTTGCATAAGTTGGGATGGCCTGGATAACCGCTTTGAGTAAAACCTCACACCCAGGTTTTGTTCAAATACTTTCCTTTCCAAGATTGAAGCTTTGCTTTAACACGATCTTGAATGGAGGTAAATAAATGTCTCTTGGATCGCCCAAAATCGGTCGGCATGCCTAGATAGACTCTTGCATGGTCCAAAACACGCACTCGTCTATTTAAAATGGTGGATTGTGAGAGTATGTTGTGTGTGCATTTCTTAAGAATTTTTATAAGGGACCTTTCTAAGTGGGACCCAACGAATCATAGGCCCTAATCCCATGCATCTACACTACCTAGTAAGGAGGATGGCATTCCATTCTCTAGTGTTGTACCAAGATAAATCTTCAGAGTTTGGTGCGAGGCTGTATTGGTAAATGCTAAAGAGACCAAATCTTCTACGGTGATCCGGTTATCACCCCTGAGGTCGCCACATGTCCCTTTCGACACCTTGTAACTGTGGTTAAGATTCATCCACCCATCATTGGTTTTTAGAAAAAAAAAATATTAATTCTTTTTTTATATTAAAAAACTATTTTAATATTAAAATCTATTACCTTACCTTATTATATTATGAGGAGCACCGTCCCTAATCGCATTTACTCCAAAAGTTTCCACAGACGCAAGATTAGCCATATCTCGTGGACATGTTTCATGTTTTAACACATTAAATAATAAAAAACAGAAAAAGTTTGACATTTATGGCCACCAAGTTGCGTATGTGGAAGACTTGCAACTGGTGCTTGCAAAATCCTTATATTATTTATGATAAAAGAGAAAGAAGTTGGTGTCAACCAACACTTTCTTTTCCCATAATACCCTTTAAGTTTATTTATATTCTAGTTATATCCCAAGTCCATATTTATCTTCTAATACTACTCTTTTCTTCTATATTTTCTTCTCCCTAATACCATTACTTTCATCGTCACAAAAAAAAAAAACCCTTGCTTTCATAATACCCTTTATTTTTACTCATATACCAGTTGTATCCCAAGCTCATATTTCTCTTCCAATGCTACATTTTTCATCTATATTTTTTTCTCCCTAATACTCTTTGTTTTTTACTTATATACCAATTGTATCCTAAAATTATTTTCTAATAATACCCTTTTAATTCAATTTATATACCAATTGTATCCCCAAGACCATAATTATCTTTTTTCTTTTTCTATGACACTATTTTCATTCATAATTACTTTCTATAATACACTATGTTTCTACTTATATATTGATTGTATCCAAAAACTTACATTTTTCTATGCCAGCGCTAAGAGAGGGAGAAGTTGGTGTCAACCAACAATATTATTTCTTATAATACTCTTCTACTTATATATCAGTATTCGAAAACTCATATTTTTTTTTTCTCATAATACCCTTTAATGTTCTAAAAAAATTGTCATGAAATCACTTTCTTCTCAATAATACCATTTGCTTCCAAATATTTCTTTCCCATAATATTCTTTATTTATACTTATACACCATTTGTATCCCAAACTCACATTATTTCTTTCCATAATATCCTTTGTTTCTACATATTTTTTTGATAAGACCTGGATCTTCTGTGGACTACACACTTACAATAGTACATCATCCGACCTTTCAATAGGTGGACCATGTTATTTTTGATAATAGAAGAACTTATATGTTATGAGTTTTAATTATCTATTACATGAATTCATTATATTATGTAATATAAATATTATTTTTAACAGAGCGCGTTCCTTGCACGTGCACTTCAACTAGCATTAAAAAAAAAAGATAAATACTTTTTTTGCGTCAAATGGATAAACTCCGAAGTCTTCTTCTCTCTAAATGTCTTAGGAAAATACTTGGAGAAAAACTTCCGTTTCAACTCCCCCCACCCCATCTCACTAACATCCTTTGTCATGGCCACCAAATCCCACCAATGGTACATATCACCCTAAATAATGAATAAGGAAAACTGCCAACTTCCCTTGTTGTACCTCACTGCAGTCCATCACCTCAAAGATCTTCTCTAACTCCAAAATTCATTTATTTACCTCCATTGGGCTAGCTATACCATAAAGGTTGGAAGGACTCAACCCCTTGAAATTCTTCAACAAATTCGCCATCCTGACATTCATCGATGGTCAGCTAGATCTTTTGGATCTCGGATTGTTCTGACGGATGGTCTCCTCGTACTATCCCCAAAGATTTGATAGATGTTATCCAATTCCAGATGAGGACTCCAGCTCTATCACCCGCTCCACTTTGACCTCTACCTCTTCTCGACATATCATTTATTTCCAATAAATAAGGAAACAGTCAGATTGGAAGTAATGAGGTACACACATAACAACAGAAAGTCTACGATTGTTCTTCTACTCTAAATGACCCTAAGTGCTATCTTAGGTGTCACCCTTTTTACACCAGGGTTTCTAAACCTAGTGCTTTGATATCAATCCATCACGTCCCAGAATCCTTATACACAATATTCCTTATATTTGTATAGGTTTCTGAAGTGTGAACCTGAGACAAACCCTAATAGTGAATGCATTTCATTACATATAAAACAAATCCAGATATATAATATAACGAGCATACGTAACTATAATGTTTAAAACAGAACATAAGTGCGACTATGTTCAAGATATAATTCCTCTATACAATCACTCACTCTCGGAAAGTGACAAAAATAATGTTCTTTAAATTTCTTAGCTCCTTAAGAGCTCATACAGACCTTTAGGTATCTCCTGAAAAAGTCAACATAGTAAGAGTAAGCACTAAGCCCAGCAAGATAAATACATAAACACATGCAATTACAAGTCATAATTACATTTTATTAAATATGCAATTTAATGATAACACAAGTGAACTCATTTTCTCCATTTTGAATTACTTGGTTCACATCTGGCTGTCATCGGCAATGCCTCTGAAATCACACCTTATTCCTCTATGACAGCCCCTAGCAACGCCTTACGACATGATTTAAGATCTCACACATGTTCCTTTATTGGTGGTCCTCAGCAACAGTACCTCACGGACACCGATGAAATCACACACCTATTCATCTTTTGGTGGCCCCCGGCAACACCTCATGGAAGCCGATGGAATCGTATGCTATTCACCCAAGATTGAGTCACTTATTAATTAACAATTATAATAGTTTAGATAATAATAAATATGTCATATCTTCTCCATTATGGCATCTCATACCACACATAGTAGGATCGATCTAACTCAAGTTATTAACCAAGATAAGTTAGCTAAACTGTGTACGGTCTAAACATCTTAAGCAATTCACACAAGCATGCACGATAGTTAAACATCATGAAAAATGAACAAAACATGAGATGACATCAATATGAATATAATAAAGTTTGAAACATGAGTATCAATCTAATAAAATAGGGAAAAATAGATTTTGCTAGAAGGGATCCTAAACATGTATGATTTCTAAGTTTTAGTTCAAAAAAGTTATTGTTCAATTCTACTCCTTGCAATTGATCAGTGATACCCTCCGGTCGATCTAAGCTCACAGAACCTTAAGATTGATCTGTGGGAATATCTGATCGATCGATTGAATGACATAATTCAACTACAATTCCTGTAACTCCTCTGGTCGATAGGTGAAACCCTCCGATCGATCGAAGATTGCAAATATAGGAAAAAGTCCTAAATTCTGACCCAAACCCTCCAAATTCCATTCCCCTTTCTCCATAGTTGATTTCTCTATATTCACACACATGCTATCAATACTAAAACATTTTTACAATATAAATCTAAGGATTTATGATGTGTATCTCTTATCTCGATCCTAGAGATTTAGGGTTTTAAGAAGATGATGAATCCCAAAATCTCTCAAACTATTCTAACTCAACCTAGATCATTCATGAGGATTTATTACAATAAGTACAACTCTACAATGAATTTAATGATCAATGGGGTGTTCACTTGCCTCAACCCTTGAGATTTAGGGTTTCAAGAAGATAGAGAACCTCCAAATGGGTTTGCTTCACGATTTTGATCTCCCTTTGGTGAGAAATCCGAATCTTGATCCTTAAATCTTACCCTTTAAGCATTATTACCAAACTTCCAACTCTAATCTCTTCTTCTTCCTTCTTCTCAAAGCTTTCTATCTTAGATTAGATTTTCAAAAGTGAGAGATTAGGTCTATCTCTATTTATTTATAATAAAACTTTCTTTTGTGTTTTAACTGAAATACTCTAACTAATTGTGTTGTTTACAAGCCCAATTTAAACCCGTAAGTGTTTTATGCGATTATTTAATTATTCCATCTAAGGTAATCAAATTCTCATGACCAAACAACACACATAAATATTATTAAAATATTCATAGACTTAAGAAATACTAAAATATCCTTAAATATTTAAATCTGAAATTCTGAATCGCTACAACATATCATCGAATTAATCAACTACACCATCTTTAAGTATGTACCTCATGTGCTTAACGGGGGAATCCCACCACCAAGCTAAGGTGGCTCTTCGCATGACGGTAGGTAATGTAACTTTTGTTTGATCAATGATATTTAGCCTTTCACTTCTAAAAAAAATTAATCAATTTTACTTTTCCGTTTGATCAATACAAAATATATATATATATCAATTTTACATTTCCCAACTGCTTCTTGACTTGACTTAACCCAAAAGGAGTGGACCAGTGGTTCTTAGACCTTTCCCAAGTGGGAGGTTCTGGGTTCCATTTCTCACTCCCCTTTTGGGGCCAGTCCCACACAGGTTTACCGGGACTTACCCAATGTGATAGGTTGCAGGCACACATCACACCCTCGAGGATAAGTCCTGACGGAAAGGGTTGGGGACACCCCAAATTCACAAAAAAAAAAAAAAAACTGATTCTTGACTCGTACAACTAGGCGTCTTATGATCTATCTTGTTCCGTTGATTGTTGTGGCCATTGATAAATTCTTTTTTCCTTTTAATTTTATTTCCACTAATCAATTAATCAGGAGAAAACGAAATGCATCCCGATCCGTCTAGGCGAACATGGACACGTTTATATGTTCTTAACTTTACATTATTTTTCTTTATCTATACTTTAACGTCTCTATCTTTTGTCTTAAAAAAATTTTAATTATTTGAAAACCAAGAGAGGAGCTGTCGAATGTGAGAGCGCACCCAATATAATTGGTTTGGTGGCACTAAGATAAAAAGTCATTTTTGTGGTCCAAACACCATTACACTGGCTTTCAGTCGCTCTATGTTACATAATTTCTTAGTTGATATAATTTCAAGAAAAATAAATGTTACTGAAACCGGATCTAGTGCCTAATACGGTTGAAACTTGAACGTAGGTCGTAATTGAAGCCGCGTTTTTTTTTTAAACAATGAGCAGCTCTAGTATGTAAGGTCCTGTTTGGTATCACTCCCAAAGAACAATTATCTATTTCCTGGGAGTAGAAATTCAAAAGAAGGCCCGGGACATTTGCAGTTTGCATTTTTTTTTTCTTGGGATTTTGTTAGGAAATATCCAGGACTTTGAATTCTACTGCTCTGTTGACATGGAACAATGATCCGGAGTTTGACAGGGAATATTAAGGACTTTGAATTCAACTGCTCTTTTGACATGGAACAATGATCCTGGGAACATATCCTTGCATTGCATGTTCAAAAAGTAATCTAGTACACCTAACACCAAACTTGAAAAAGAAGCGAACACAATTCTAGATTGAATGACTCATGGACAAAGATGTCTCAACTAAATCTGGCCATAAAAACAAGCTAGTCTCTTTGAATTATGAGTAAAGGGGCCAATGGATCAGGCCAGACCACGGCCCAAAAAAAAAAATGCTCATTACCCATATTTTAAGCCCAAGGGCTATGGCCGAGCTCAATTTTTAGTCCCATATTAATGTGGCCCGGGCTAAGGCTTAGCTAGTTAAAGCTCGGGCCCGGCCCGTTATATATATATATATATATATATGACTTATCATTACTAACTTATATAATGTATAATATCTTATGTATATATATAGCATACATTATATTGTATAATACGAAAACATCTAATACTTATAAACTGTTATAACAAATTAATATTATATTTAAAAATATCTCAACTTATTTCGTCAATTATAATAATAAACATTTTAAATTATATTAAATATTAAAAAAAAACCCATTATATACAACATGTGTACACTATAATGCACAAGAGTCCTCGGAAGGGAACCATGAGGTCTCATCCTAGTTGACCTTCTGTCCATGTGTCCCTTTTAACACTACTTTAACTATTATCTTTACTATTATAATGGGAGAGGTAGAGGTAGAGGCAGAAGCTTAGCCTGAATTTTTCAAAATTCTGAAACTACCCTCATATAATAGAAAACTTTGTCTTTTATTTTAATTCTCAAACTATGCTCATCTATCTATTTAAATAATAGAATCACAACCAATCACGATTAAACTCGAGGAGAGTTCAATTCAATCGCACCCGCAGGTTAACACATGTCCCTTTTAACTCTTATTAACTATGGTTAACTCCTTCCTATCGCTCTCACGTGCATCGCACGTGCCACCCACTAATGAAACAACTTAGAGTGAGCGATCATTCGTGGGTGGGTATTAAAAAGAGGGCGTTGACCAATGAGATTGCATGGTCAGCTAGAAAGTTGATGCGCGGTGTGCATTGTTATACATATAACAATGCATACAACCAGGGGCCGGCCACAAAATTTTTGTAAATCCATACAGGTGTAGTATGAATAGTGGCCCCTCAATTAATTTTTTTTTTTTTAGTATACTTGCCCCCCCACCCCCAATTCTTTTTGTCCTATATAATATAGTGGCCCTGTAGAGCCCCGGAACCCAAGTTCACTGTGCTAGGAATAGTGTCAGTGAATAGTGCCTTGTGTGTGTGAAAAAGCTTAAGGTCTTCCATTTTGCTCTTGGTAGTGTGTTGAGCTAAGTGAAGATTTTAAGTGAGTGTATTGAGTCTCAAAAGAGAATATAAAGATACTCTAAGTGGGTGAAAGAAAATGGTATAAAATACCTTAAGTGGTTAATGGGTTGTAAGTGAAGAGTGCTAGTACACAAGGCATAAAGAGGCTAGGGCCTCTCATGCTTATGGGTGTGAATTCAATGATCACCTAGGTGAGATGAAAACCTATGAGAAACGATTCATGAGGTGTGAGTGGGATTTTGGACCTAAGAAAGAAGAGTGTGAAGCACTCGAATATTCTAAGTGTCAACAAGGGTTATGCCTTAGCATTACCCTTAACTTTAAGAAGCCTTAGTTCAATCACCATTAATTGAAATCAAGTGATTCTTTAAGTTTTGGAAAGGTATTGAAACCTTTTTCGAGTTTCATATTTATCATTTTTCACGATTGAGTCGGGATTAGGTTAAAAGTGGAATTTCCAAAATCGGATCAGCTGCAAATCTAGGCTGTCGCAACTCATTGTAGACCAGTCAGCTTTAGGGGCATTTTGATCCACGAATAAAGAAGAATTAAAATTTTTGCAAAACATAAAAGTTGTTCCTCTTTGAAAGGCGAATCTAACACAAGTTGAATCGTTAAAATCCGACAAGCGAGTCAAAAGTTATGGCCGAAATACCGAAACGCGTTTTTGCAGAGCACCGGTCACTACTGATCGCTCGGTCCACTACCGGTAGATCAGTCATAAGCACTGATCGATCGGTCCACTACCAGTAGATCAATCATCTATCTGTTCTTCGCATTTTTCAGAAATTTTATTAAGGATTTTTTGGTCTTTTGGCCACTCCACCCTAACTTTTAAGGATTGGCTCGAGCCAAGGGTGTTCATAAACACCCTTAGCAATATTTTGAGAGAGAGGAAGAGAAACCTAGGGTTCCCGAATGAGATTTTCCATTCGAGAAGAGTTTGAGCGATTGTGAGCCAAAATCCATTCCAAAGGTTTGGATTCACCCAAATCCAAGTCACGAATCTCAGAGATTGCTTCCACCAAGCTTGTGCAAGCTGTAGATGAGTGGATCTTCGACCTTGGAGTTTGGGAAAGCTTCCACAAGCTTGGATCTCACTCCCACGGCCTCCTAAGGCATTTTCCCTCAATCCTTCAAGGTAGAACAAACTATTAACTCTTTGTTAGGATTCTATTAAGGTTTCCTTGATTCTTTTCCTCAAAACTTGTCATGATATGAGATGAAATATTGTGTATGGAGGTTGGTTGGGCGATGGATGCCAATGGATGGTGTGTGGTGTGATGAACAAATGGGGAGGGGCATTGTTGCATAATGTACACATTTAGTGTTTGATGAAATGTCTCAAAAAAAAATGAATGCATGAAATGACACGAAGAAGGGGGTTTTTATGTGAAAGTGTAATGACACTCCAATTTGCAAAATGAATATTCATGAACATTTACTAAGAATTGAGGGTAAGGGTTGATGAAAAGAGTATGTGATACTCTAAGGAATTAAATGATGTGACTTATTTATAAACTATAGCATGTTCAAGTTAAAATATTAAAGAAATGAATAGGAAATATGGTAGTGGTGTGAATATGAAATAACATGTAAATGAATGGAATGAAGGGACTTGTTAGGAATCATCATTTATTTTAAAAATGCATGTAATTTGAATAAGTGTGAATTTCCAGGACTTGTTATGCTGTGTTATTAGACGGTATAAGATGCATGAATTATTGAATGAATGAAACGAATTGCCCTAAATCACTCGTTGTGTATTATTTACAAATGTCATGAATGTTTACATTTCAAATACGCATGTGCATTGGTAAAACCATCACAAGTAGCACGCTAGGAAAATGCATGCATATGACAAGTTAGTGAAATACAAGTAAATGAACATTAACAAGGAAAAACCACAAGGTAATAAGAAAGCATGAAAAGTAAGCTAATGTGTGCCGTCCAGTACATAGTTCGGGTATTAGTGAAAACAAGAACATAAATGCTAATGTGTGCTGTCCAGTACATAGTTTGGGCATTAGCAAAAAATAAGACAAACGAGATGCTAATGTGTGCCGTCCAGTATATAGTTTGGGTATTAGTGATCTCCAAGCAAGCAAGCAAGATAACAAGATGCTAATGTGTGTCGTCTAGTGCATAGTTCGGGCATTAGTTAAACAAGTGATAATACGCTAATGTGTGCCGTCCAGTGCATAGTTCGGGCATTAGTTAAACAAGCAAGTCAAGAAACAAGATAACAAGTCAAGTGAACAAGTGTGTGTGAAATGCATGTGTGAGGTGCGTGTGAACTAAACAAGTTAAGCAAACAAGACCAGTGAACAAGTGTATGTGAAACGCATGTGTGATGTGTGTGGGGACTAACTGAACAAGCAAGACAAGAAACAAGACATGAACATAGATTGAATTGATATTGTTTGTCTTATTATGATTGATGTGTTTTTGTTTTATCCCCGTCTTGCACTGTTTAAATTATACTATACAAGAAGGTATTGTTATATTAATGTTTCATAACATTGCTAGTTAGTAGTTTGTACATGCTGAGTATTCCATGCTCAACTGAACTGTTATTTCGGCAGGTACACTTGTAGACACGCACCTGCAGGGACCAGTTACAGAGGAGTTATACGTTGAAAGGTTGATGGTTGACCATCATGGAGTCGACAGAGACCTAGATAGGGGTTTTTGTTGATAAGTTGTCAAGGAGGAGAGACTTGTATTTTGGGTTTCCATTTTGAGGGTTTTATATGTGTACATGAGTTAGTAACACAATGATGAAATGATGTAAAGAATTTTGATTGTCAATTTAATCTTTTTG
The DNA here is from genome assembly GCA_015143295.1 of Tetracentron sinense. NCBI lineage: Eukaryota > Viridiplantae > Streptophyta > Magnoliopsida > Trochodendrales > Trochodendraceae > Tetracentron > Tetracentron sinense. The sequence continues at coordinate 22,757,736 of CM026573.1, forward strand.
TAATCTTGGAATACCACCTATGTATAGAAATGAAATTTTTGGGTTCACGCTTCCGCTATGTCATGTCATGTGTGTTTTGCAGGATGGATTGTCAAGTCATGTCAAGTCTCACCCCAAGATTCACTCTAACTCCTATGGTAAGTTTTGGAGTGCGACAGGCCCCCCCCCCCCCTCCCAATTTTTTTTTGTCATATATATAGTGGGCCCCTAATGGAGTCCCCTTATGCCCTTGAGGTTGTCATATGTTCCTATTGGCACCACTTAACTATGGTTAAAATTCACCCAATCTCAGGGTTCACCTACTTATCTCTACTTTTTAGAAAAAAAAAATAATTTTAACCTTAGGAGTTAGTGAATTTTAAACTAGGGTTCAAAAAGAGATTTGATATATTTTTTTTAAACCAATGATAGGTGGGTGAATCTTAACCACAATTAAGGGATATTAATAGGGACACGTGATGACCTCAAAGGCATTACCGGCAAAAAAAATTCTCAAAATAAAAAAACTACCCGAAAAAAATTTTCTTAGGGCTACGCCCTGAACCCCGAAATTTCATACCCTTAAATCAAATTTTTTTTATACATGCATATTGGCCCCCCCCCAATGAAAAATTCCTGGCTCCACCCCTGCATACAACTGTTTGAGTTGGTGAGACTCATTTGTAGAAAGTCCCTGTGATCCTCACCACAATTACTTGTCTATTTGCCTCCTCTGTGGTGATAACCGGATTTGGCAAATCTGGTTATCACCTCTAGAGGTCGTCTCGTGTCTCCTTTGACACCCCTTAACCGTGGGTAAGATTCACCCACCCCTAGGGTTCACCCACCAATCCTTGGTTTTGTTTTTAAATATTATTTCTTTTTTCTTTAAATTAAAAAAAAAAACTGCCTTTAGAGTTTTTTTAATATTAAAAACAGTTTTTTAATTTTAAAAAAAAATTAATATTTTTTTAAAAAAACCAAGGATGGTGGATGAACCCTAGGAGTGGGTGAACCTTACCCATGGTTAAGGGGTGTCAAAGGAGACACGTGGCGACCTCTAGGGCACCGTAAATGATTTGGCTCCAATCTTAAAATATGGGAGGGAGCGTGGATTAGCAACAACCCCGCCCGTTTTGGGTTAGAACATGCATGCTATTGACACTGTTATGCATAACAGTGTGAGCACTGTACACTTTTATGCCATACATTGGGTTTTTGTTTATTTATTTATTTATTGGACGGTAAGCGAGTAGTAGGTCCGCCTCTGCCCGGTCTATGGTAACTAATGCTTGCAGGATATGGATTAGCAACTTCCCTTTTAAATATCTTTTCGGATTTATAATGATCAAATGAAGATTGCTTATATCGTCTATGCTACTGAAAAAATAGGAGGAAATTAAAAGGATGAAAAGGTAAATTGTTATGGGAAACTCATTTTGTTAACGCATGTGCTTTCGTCCATGCTTATAAATACATTGATGGGATCTAATATATATATTTTTAATTATTATATTCTATTATATTTTTAATTATAATAATGTTGGCAGCAAGCCATGTACAAGGACTTAAGGTTCAGTCGTTTCTATGCCCCTTTGTCCAGAGGGAGGGAGGGACCGACCGACCTAACACGAAGCGTGTACTAAACTCCGACAAAGACTCGAATCAGGTCCGAGTCAGGGAAGTAGATTGACTTCTTTGGGGATTCCTTACTTGACGCGCCAATCATAGGACAGATCGAGGGAGAGATAGCTAACATGAGGGATCGGACGTATATATGAGTAAGCAACATTATGGCTACCAAAGGCATCCCAACGTAGAGGGAGAGAATGGAAGAGAGAAGGAAAAACAGCAAATGATTTAAAAGTCTAATGGGAGAAGAATTGCTGACATGTTGACAGCCTTCAAGACTATCAAATATAACCCAAGCGGAGCTCCAATTCATGGATTTAAGTATTGCTCATAGCTCCCGTAGCGGATCTCGGGAGTTCGATCAGAACCAGTTATGGTTTCTTGGAAGGTGGCACAAAAAGAAAAAGTCATTTTTCTTGAAATCAGACTTGTTTCACTATCAACATTAAGCCCCTGCGCCACAACACAAGCTGTGGTATAATCAAATCTATCTATACCTGATACCGCTCAGATTGTGGGGCCAATCTTCCTAACCGCGTGTTGGCATACGACGAGTCTAACTTTTTGCTATGAGCTTTAACGGTAAAGATTTGGGAACCTATTGTGTTGGCATACTCCATTATGGGTGTAACTTCCAGAAGAGGGATTGGTAGTCAAAGTTCTCCCAAAAGATTAGGAAACAAAATAACTCCCGTTGAAGTTGAAGTCTTAGGATGCTAGAGTCCTCTCTTATTGCCTTATTTGAACCGGCGTAAGGAGGTTCAGTCAAGTATAGTATATTATAGTACGGCTTATGGTTCTAGTAGCACAAAATAGAGAGGAAAAAGTCTTTCCAAGGGACGGAGAGGAGGCTTTCGAGAAGAATCATGAGAGAATTGTTATAGAACGGCATAGTCAAAGGAAGGGCAGTCCTCTATCTCGTACTCTTTGGTTCATAATCTATTTTTTCAATTTTCTGTATTCCCACCTCCAGCTCGGTCATTGCTTTCATTTCCTTTTTTATATGCCACTCCCCGGTCAACGCATATAGATTCTTTGCTTGTTGTCCCGACTGTTAGAAAGATGTGATCTCCTTGGGGTCCGGTAAATTCGTTTACCAAATCAATATCTCCACTACAGTACACTAATCCATTTGATGTAGCATCTATTCCCCTTGCTTGGTATTCCATTGTTGGGATTCAAACTAAGGTTTGTTTGTTTAAATCAACCATCAACCCGTTTTTGTTAAGAACATCTTGGCCGATGTGAATTGGAGCCTTTGCGAAGGAGATCGATCCGAGAAGGATCGTGGTTGTTGTGGAGATCTAAGAGAAGTACGAGCGGCTGCGGTTGATCACGGGACTTGTGAGTACGTGATAACTTTTCGAGGCATGGAGGACAAAGAACTGAAGGATCGTAGTGTCGAGTCCGAAGGAGTCAGGTTCGAGTCTTGTAAGTTCTTGTTGACTTTGTCTTAGTGATATCTCTTTGTTGGAGTAGGTCCCGTGGTTTTTCCCGGAAGGGTTTCCACATAAAAAATCTTGTGTTGTGGTTTGCTTGTTTTCTTTTTACGCACTTGATTATCATCTTCCCTTAGTTAATAATTTAATTATTAAATCTTTAAAAGGGTAGAAAGAATTATAGGGAGAGCTAGCCATCCCCCTACGGGTTTGTGAGTTCTCAACTCGAATATTTTATTTGAGGTTTACCGAGTGTTTTTCAATTGGTATCAGAGCAGGTTTACTAATTTATTAGTGTGATCTCATTCTATATTCGGTGAATATGAATCTCCAAAGAGACGGAGGATCCATCTCTTGTCCCCCATTTTTTGATGGAAACAATTATGCCTATTGGAAAGCTCGTAGGAGAGCCTTTCTAAAATCCTTGGATGAGAGAGTATAGATCTCTGTTGAATAAGGTTGTGTTAGACATGATGCCCAGAAAGTCATTTAGATTCTTAGACTCTTATTAATTTGATTAATAAAGACTTCTTCTTATTCTATTGTGTATTCATTATGAGTAATTGACCATAATCATAAGATGATCTATACGATATGAGATATCGAAAAAGGTCCATAGGATATATTGTAAGAAAGTTATGTGATAGGATTATCACAGGCCGATGTAACTTTCCGGTTTCTTATACCTTATATAGTCACAGCTATGGATGAAGCTGGACACTTCACTTATATGGCTGCCACTACGCTAAGATGTTCTCAATAGTTGAAATGTAGTTCTATCTCGAACTATTGTAGTGGAGATTATAAATCAGCATATGGGTGCTTAAATATACACTGATTGATTGCATTCAATGAGAGGCGTCTTGCATAAGCATACTATCAGATAGTTGGTCTCTCATTCATATTGAACAGTTTCGATGATCCTTAGATCTGATGTGTTTATCTATGACTGAGCAATGATCTGACTGTTTTGATTCCATCAACGTATTTTCTACCTTAGGGAATACAATACAGTGACAGTTGGATAGTCAGAAAGTTGTTCGAGTCATGATGAATTTCAAACAAGAAATTCATGCTCATTATTTGAGAGATTATCCAAGTTCCGGGTAAGACAGTTGTTAAGTTCAAATCCTGCGCAGGTGATTTTGAAATCAAAATATGTTTTGAAATATACTTTTATTAAAAGATATTATACTTATTAAAGGATTTTCTCAAAATGTTTTTCATGAGAAATTGTTTCTCATGGCTTAATCATAAGTCTTGGAAACCCGGATGATGTACAATGGGTTATGAGTTAGATAGTATGTCAATCTCGAAGGCCTATTAGAGATAATGTATTTGAAATGATAAATTGAATTAAAAAGTTCATGTGGGGGGATCCGTATTGATTAATGTTCAGACACTGGGATTCAATTGCAACATGGATATCTCACGTCACTTGCAATTCCAGTGTAATTCCTATTTAGGGTCAATGAGATAACATTTGGTATGCCAGGGTAAGAATGTCACAGAGCAATCTGTGGAGATGCTCACATAAGAAATACAAGCTCAATAATTGATTAATGTTAGTAAATTATTTAAGTGATTAAAAGTTAATCATTAATTAAATAGATTAAAAGTTAATCTATGGTTTAAATTAATTGTTAATTTAAATCTAGGAATTATTTTAGTAATTATTTAATTAACATAATTAAAGGGGAAATGGGTTTGACCCATATCCATAAACCCATTTAATATGGACCTTTAATATGGGCCCAAACCCATGGATTAAAACCCTAGGGTTGGGCGCCCCTTGGAGTATTCCTAATTGGATTAGGATTAGGTTAATTGAATAATTGTTAAAATATAATTCCTTTTATTATGGAATTAAAATCTAATAGTTGGATTACAAGTAGGATTAAGATGAGAAGAAGTTAGATTGCAAAAAGGAGTCTTAACACTCCTCAAAGCTCATGCCCCCCGTGTGCTCACACCCACCACTTTGGTACTGGAATCCTAGTTTGACTAGGATTCCTCCCTTTGTTGGTTGTTGACTTATACCGATTAATTAAAGAATCCTCATTTAATAAGGACTCTTTAATTAGTAGGATTACTATAACTAAAGTAGTTATAGTTAAATTAGGATTTTATTTAAATTAATAATAAGACTTATTATTAATAAATAACTTCTTAAGGGATAAGTTATAGTTGGAGTAGGATATGGATTAGATCCATTCTATAAATACCCCAAGACCAAAAACGTATGGGTAAGAGAATTCAAAATTCTCTAGAATTTTTTCTCTCTCCCTCTCCTCTCTCTCCAAACCGTGATCCCCTAGGGTCTACCCTAGGGAATTTTGTGAGCTATTAAGGGTGGTCCAAGTTGGGTTTTGCTACTTTAGGGTTTTAAACCTTAAGATTGTGGGTGATAGAAGGTCTACACCATTACTCCATCTTCTTCCTCTTGCTTCTACAATTCCAAAAGGAGATTCTAAAGCTTCGTGGAGATAGCAAAGAATAAGGATCGAGCTTTGAGTATTTCTTGGAGAAATCTCTACAAAGAGTTCTGACGGTTCAAGTGGATCAAGCTTCACCGGTGAACATCATTCACTGAGGTGATATGACAAACTTTTATATAGAATTTGATGCTTTCTATGGTGTTAAGATCTAGGAAATCCTGTTTTCTGCATAAATTTTTATCCGGATCCCCCGTCAAGTGGTATCAAAGCATGGTTAGGGAGTATTTTTTGTTTATTTTAATAAGGTTATTAAATGGATAATTTAATTCATGAGATGAATTTAATTTAGATCTATTTTTAATATTGCTCGTAGTTTTTATTATTTTATTTGTTCATGAGATGAATAAATAAATATTTATTTTATTATATTATTGAATGAGATTTGATAATGATAATTTAATAATTTAAAAACTAGCAATATATGTGCTATAATTAAATTCGAAATAAAGAGTTTATTTTGTAATTTCTTTTTTAAATGATTTGATCATTTAATATATATTTATTAATTGTTTAAAATAATTAATAAGTGAGTTTTCCCATAAATAGATTTTATTCAAAAAATTATAAAACCCTAATTTATGATGAGATCATATTTAGAATTTTCGATTCATTTAATTTTTATTTTAATCTTAGATAATAGTAGAACCAATCTATATAAAAGGATCTTGCATTCGAGAAGGAAATAAAATATTGTAGAGATTTTAAGAAAATTCTATCTTATATTTTAAAAATAATTTTATGAAAATTGTTTGAAGGAAAATATAATAGTTTATTTTCCGGATTTGATCTATATGAGATATAGAATTTTATTGAGCATATTGATAAGTATTATCAATTTTAAATCCTTTTAAAATAAAAAAAATTACTCCATCACCATATAACATCTTTTTTATATGAGATTATAGTTATGGGTCATATTTTATGATAAATTATTTATCATTCATACATTCATATTAGAGGATAATATGTAGTAGGTTTTGGCAATCTGTAAAAGACAGATTTATTCGGTTTTCCTGAAAAGGATGAATGAAATACTGGTTTCCCTAATGCCATTATTTTATCATGCATTGGTAGAGATGCTGCGAAGGAGGATGCTGCGATGTGATCTGGATAAGATGATAAAGGATGGGATCGCGAAAGAGTTTGCGAGCTGCTTTTATTCTTATCTCATTCTCTTGCATTCATGCATTTTAATTTATTGACCCATAGCGATTAATCTCGTATATTACTGTTATTATTATAATGAGATGATGCTTGTTTAATTATCATGAGATGATACTTGTTGTTTATTTATCATAAGATGATATCTGTTTAATTATTCTGTTGAAATAATTACCGTTGATATATCATATGTATATAAGACTGAGGATAAGTCCCTAAGTATTATGATCTTCTACTATATACTATGTGATCCTATAGTGGGGAGTGTGAGTAAGCTGACAAACCAAAGATGGGCCCAATCCCTCTCACCTATGTATGAATATGGTGAAAACTATATAAGCAAATGGTGGGAGCAATAATGCCAAAGCATGAGCTTTCGCTAGGTGTTTATTAAGTTCATGGTAGGTGGGCACATGAATAAGAGATATTATACAATAATGCCAAAGTACGAGTATAATATCCTTTATAAATCAGACAGTAGATCGAATGCTCCAGAATTCACAAGATGAGATCTGTGAAATTGGAGAAGATAGTTTCTATCTGCCTATTCAAGGCGATGTGATGATGTGCCCAAAGGCAGGATCATATTCAGCCAGTGTCTAGGTTTTCGATGCCAATTGATTCTTCCCAAATTGGCAATACCATTAGAAACAAACCCATAATCTAATAGGTATTAATGAATACAATAGATCCCTAATACTATTTTTTTTGTCATTTGATTAGATCATGACAGGCCTACACCCATTGACTGAAATTCTTCGTAATGAAAAGTTAGTAGGAACTATGTAGACTAGAAAAGAAAAATTAGAATAGTATTTGCTGCTGATAACCTTGACCTATATCTTAAGACACCTAAACCCGAAATTCCTCCAGATGCTTAACCGGCCCAAAAGGCTAAGTTAGAGCAATGAGAGAGGTCCAATTAGATGACCAAATGTTACATTCTGGCTTTGATGTCTAACATCTTGCAAAGCCAACATGAACAAATGGATAAGGCTTCTGACATTTTGCAAAACCTACATGAGATGTTTGGTGAGTAAAATAGATCAGCTCGACAAGTTAAATTGAAATCCCCTGTTAACACCAAGATGGCTGAGGGAACTCCAGTCAGGGAGCACATCATAAAGATGATGGGCTTATTGAATGAACTAGAAATTCTTGGTGGAGAGATGGATGCCATCATTCAGGTTGACACTGTTCTGCAGTCACTTCATTCGTCATTCAATTCGTTCGTATTAAATTATAACATGAACAAGAGTGAAATGTCACTAAGTGAGCTTATGAACTCACTTGTGTCTGTAGAAGATTTGATCAAAAAGTCAACAAAGGGTGAAATTTTAACTATCGATAAACTTGATACCTCCAATCGATCTAAAAAGTTTAGAAAGAAGAATAAGGATAAAGGTAAGTTTAAAGACAATAAAGGTAAGGCAAAAGTTGCCAAAGGTTCATCAAATGACACTGGCAAGGATAAGAAGGGCAATGGAAAGTGTTTCCACTGTAGTAAAATAGGCCACTGGAAGAGGAATTGTAGGACTTACTTTGCAACTCTTAAGAATAGTGGCGGAAGTACTCAAGGTATGAGATGCTTTGAAGTACTTATTACTGTTGAGTCTAACTTTCTGGATGGTCCTCCTAACTCATGGTGCGTGGATTCTGGATCCACTGTACACGTTTGCAATTGTTTGCAGGGTTCAAGGAAACCAGAAAGCCGACCAAACAAGAGTAGCAGCTTAAAGTTGGCTCTGGTGGAAATGTTGTAGTCAAGTCGATTGGCTTGTTTACTCTTTATTTACCTAATGGAAAGACATTAATTTTAGAAGACTGCTTTTATGTGCCTTCTGCACATCGTAATTTGATTTTAGTATCTAGACTCTTACATTATGAATTCTTTATCAATTTTAATTCGATTGTTGAAATTAAGAAAGATGGAATGGTCTTGATTACTGGCCATCTCATTAATGGTCTTTATTTCCTTTGGTAGACAATGAATGCCTGCAAAGTGACAATGCCTCATCATCTAGAATGTCTGGAATGAAGAAACATTGCACTGAGTCTACTTATCTTTGGCATAAGAGACTTGGTCATATTAATCTTGATAGGATTAAGAGGTTAGTAAAAGATGGTCCCCTTGACTTTCTCAAGGTAGAACCACTCCATACTTGCGAGTCTTGTCTCGAAGGGAAGATGACCAAGAAGTCTTACCCTAAAAGGTAGGAAGAGCTGAAGAAAAGTTAAGACTAATACATAGTGATGTATGTGGTCCGTTTAACATTGTTGCACTAGGTCAATACCGGTATTTTGTCACATTTACCGATGACTATTCCAGATATGGATATGTCTATTTGATGCAACACAAATCTTCTATTGATTGGACCACTGTAGAACTTGAAAGTTGTAGATGGAACAATAAGGGTCTAAATGTAATCTTCACTGCTATCACACCTGAAGAATTTCGACATATTTCTAAATGTGACACTTCGAAGGAGGTATGAGATATTCTTAAACTTTCCCATAAAGGGACTACAACAGTCAAGATCTCCAAACTTCAAATGCTTACTTCTAAATTCGAAAATCTGTGAATGAATGATAATGAAACTTTTGATGATTTTTATGCTGATCTGATTGACATTGTTAATTTTTGTTTCAACCTAGGAGAAAGTATATCTGAGTCCAAAATTGTTAGGAAGATCTTGAGATCTCTGCCTGAGAGATTTAGATTGAAGGTTACTGCCATCGAAGAGAGCAAAAATATTGGTGTTCTCAAAATTGAAGAGTTGGTTGGTTCTCTTCAGACTTATGAGTTAAATTTGCACCCATCTAAGAAACCAAAATCAATTTCCTTGAAATCTGTCAAGGAATCTATAGATGGTTCAGATAGTGACTTTGAGAATGAAGAAGAAGATATGACTTTATTTTCAATGAAATTCAGAAATTTTCTAAAATTCTATAAAAGATTTAATCTGAAAGGACAAAGATCTTTTGAAAAGCCTAAGTCCAAACACTATGAATATAAGAAACATCTTAAAAGTGTGGAAAGTAAATTCCAAGGTGTTCAGTGTTTTGAATGCCAAGGCTTCGGCCATATTGCTGTTGATTGCTCAAATGAGAAGAAATCTAAGAGCAAGGCAAAGGATGATAGTGAATCCGAATCTGAAGAATCGGATAGTTCTTTTTGTGAGAAGACTAGGAACTACATGGCCGTCACTACTTCCTTAAATGGGATTAAAGAATCTTCTTCAAATTTAAATATGCATGACCAACACCATAGTGATGATGAGGATGGTGAAGAGAGCCAAAATGACTCAAATTCTGAGGGAGACCTCGAGAAAGCCTATGATGAGTTGTTTCAAGAATGCCTAAAGCTGAAAAAGGGTCAAATCTCCTTGATCAAAAAGGTTAAATTTATTGAAAAGGAAAGAGATTTCTAGGACCAAGCAGCTTCTGGGTTGAAAGCTCTTGTGTCGTAGCTTGAGGAAGAGAAGACTTCCCTCCTTGTCAAGACTCAACTTCTTGAATCTGACTTAAATGTTTGTCTTGATCAAAAGACAAGTCTGGAAATTAAGCTAGCTGATCTTGAGCAAGATCAGACGTGTTGAAATGAGAAGAAAACTTCATCCACCTCGAACACTGAGCCTGTGATAAAAAGCACCCTCCTGAGAATAGGAAAGACCCTTCTACTTAGAAATTCATTCCTACATGTCATAAATGTGGAGTAAAGGGTCATATTAGGCCTCAATGTCCTAATCTTCGAAGAATGCCCAATCATGGTTCTAGGAACCAAACCAATTTTAATGGGAATCTTCAAATGGGAGTTGATATCCTAGTGGAGATGTCTAGAAAGTTAAATAATGGTATATTGAATATCCATAATAACTCTAGACAGTGGCATAGTCATGACACTCCTTATGCTAGAATTAAAGGAGGTAACAGGAAGAACCATAATGCCCGCCATAATTCTAGGACTCAATCTTGGAATAGGAGGAATATGAGGAAGAGGCAAAAGGTTATACCTACCTCAACTGAAATGGTTAGAAACCAAATGGTCAATCAAATGGATATATCACTTTCATAGTCTCTTGGTTAGGCTGAAAATTAGACTAGTTTTATCTTGCATAGTTAGAGACTTTTTCATGTGTAGATGCTTTGCAATTTCACATGCACTCTGACTAATTTTGTTGAGATATCTATTTCTTAATCTGTAACGGTATGACTTATCCATAAAGTGTGACCTAGGATGACCTATCTAGATTGATCATATAGTTAGTCATCCCCATTTTGTGTATCCTCCATGAGCAAAAATTGATATAATGAAAATGGACTACCTATTAGGATAATGTGAAGCTACTATTGGGTGCAAACAGTTAGTAATGGCTACCTATGCAGACAGTAGATATCTATCTGGGTTGCTAGAGTGAAAACCCCTCCTGCTAGTAGAGAAGAGCTACCTACTTAGATAGTGTGAAAGCCATCATTGCATGAAAAGATATGTTCAGAAAAAAAACATCAAAATAGTAAGGAGGTATTTGACTAAAAGTAAAAGAAAATATTGGGTCAAATTAAAATAGATAAAGGTGCACTAAAATGTAAGAAATTAGCTTAACTGGATCTAACTAGGTTTGACTTCTTAGATTTGAGTCTCCAAGAGTCCACTTAGTGGCTAATGTCATATCCTTAGAAAGGGAAAGAAACCTTGATTTGATATCTAGTCAGACCACCACTACACACAAAGCTTCACTTTTGAACTATTAACTAATTGTGACTAAGTGAATTGGTTATGCTTTAGCATTCCTTGAGATTTAGTTAGATGTTTATCCTCAGTCGGACTAACTAATCATGTTCTTCATTGGATTTGTAATTTTAAATTACTATTATTTAGGATGCTTATGATGTATGTTTGTGTGACACATGATATTTTTTAGTTTATTATTATGTGTTTTTATTTTTTGTTGGCATGGGCCTTTCTATCATGAGTTACCCCGTCCTTAGGTGGTGTCCTTGATCTTAGGGGGAGAAGATCAAGTTGTGGTGTTGAGGGAGAGTTTTTGCTTTATATTGCTATATCTTGTTCCTCGCTCTATAGTCCCCTTATTGTCTATAGTTCCTCATTTGTATTGTGGTTGCTTTGATATTATATATGCGATTAATTAGTATATCTTTTGTGATATTGGCTTCCTGCCTACCTTTGGCTTCCATGCCAAAAAGGGGGAGAATGTTAGAGTTCAGTACATTTCATGCAATACCTGTGTTTATTTATTTATATACCATACATGCTTCATGGGGTGTTTATTAGCATGTGTAGGTGTAGGTTTGTAGCAGATAGATCTTACATGACAAGAGCTTCAGTGTCTATAATTTTTATTGTATTTGAAATGGTGTCATGTAACTTGTATGGAGTCATGTAATGACCTAATTCATTGTTTGATGTGTTTGGGTGAGTTTGTGTCAAGTCATGTACTTCAGTTGAGTTTTGTCACGGAATTGCCAAAGGGGGAGATTATAAGTCCATACCTTTGGTATTGGCATATTCCGGTGTCAAAACAAAGTGTCTAGTAGTGTCTTGTGTCATTGTCTAGGAGCATCCATGTCTGTGAAGATGAAGACCTAAATACCTTATAACCTAGGTGAAATTGACTTAGATAATGTTCTATAAACCATAAGTGGCTAGATACAAGCCTTAAGTGGCATAAGAGGTGTTAGTGGGATGCAAAATGACCCCTTGTTCGGTGTTTGGGGCATAGCTCTTTGATCATTGCTCCGATTTGGGTCGATAATATATCAAAACTTCTGTGTTGAAAAGAGCTACAACTTTCATTAAGGAAGTATTAGCAAATTCCAAAGTTGACTAGTCGACCAAAAGTATGTTCGGTCGACTGATGGTGCAAAATTTTGAATAGCAGAATTTTCCACCTAGCTGTTTTTTGACTGGTTGACCGAACCTTGTTACCGGTCGACCAGTCCTCGTGAATTGAGTTTCCTACCTTAAAACTTTATTTTTGACCCTATATATGTTGGGTTTGATCCTCATTCAAATCCAAGGAGTTGTGAGAGTTCAGAGAAATTTAGGGTTTTCCAAACCCATTCTCTTCTCCTCTTCCACCCCAATCTACGCAAGACATTGTTTGATCATTCTTACTTGGTATTCCATTGTTGGGTTCAAACTAGGGTTTGTTTCTTTAAATCAACCATCAACCCGTTCTTGTTAAGAACATCTTGGCCAGTGTGAACTGGAGCCTTTGCTAAGGAGATCGATTCAAGAAGGATCGTAGTTATTATGGAGATCTAAGAGAAGTACGAGCGGCTGCGGTTGATCACGGGACTTGTGAGTACGTGATGAATTTTTGAGGCATGGAGGACTAAGAACTGAAGGATCGTAGTGTCGAGTCCGAAGGATTTAGGTTCAAGTCTTGTAAGTTCTTGTTGACTTTGTCTTAGTGATATCTTTTTGCTGGACTAGGCCCGTGGTTTTTCCCAGAAGGGTTTCCACGTAAAAAATCTTGTGTTGTGGTTTTCTTGTTTTCTTTTTCCACACTTGAATCTTTCCTTAGTTAATAATTTTATTATTAAATCTTTAAAAGGGTAGAAAGAATTATAGGGAAAGCTAGCCATCCCCCTTTGGGTTTGTGAGTTCTCAACTCGAATATTTTATTTGGGGTTCACCGAGTGTTTTTCAGTTGTGAACCCATGGGGTTGAAGAGAGGACTTCAAGGAAGAGAATGAGCCTGGGGTGGGTCTCAGGGGTGACCTGGATTAGGCCTCACAGTGGGCCAAAGATGAGCTGTTCACCATCACATAAGATGATCTACTGCCATTTTGACAGAGTTTGGTTTCTTGGTTTTTAACCATGGTTAACCGTAACCCATAAACCTGGAAGGACCAGATTAGATTCAAGGGAGGCAGACCTGGACAGGGACCAGGACCCACCTAAATAGGCTAGCCATGATTGCAATTGGAAATGCCCGGAATGGCGGTACTGAGTTTACCGCCATTCCTGGGTTTGGTTAAAACCAGGATTAGCCTCATGGGGGTTGTGCTCAGGTGTAACCAGGGGTTCCCTCATGAACTAAGGGACCCCCAAAAATGTATGAGGTGATCTTAAAGCTTCTGCAATGATTGCTATACCCATAGGGGTTGCCCACACCTATGATCAAGGTAGGGGGGATACTCCTGTGTTGGATTTGAACAAAAAAACCAAGCAGGAACTAAAGGAAAAAGTCCCCTAGAATTGACCAGGGGCTCACAGTGCTTGCCAACAAAAAATAAGAGAAGGGACAAGGCCCTACCCAAGTGCTCTGTTCTTGCCAAAAAGGTGGGGATGATGACAGTGGTGGCGGCTCACGGTCGAGGCACTACACAGTTGAGGGGGAATTTGGGGTGATCCCTGACAGTGGTATTAGTACCAGGGTAGACGGAGATGCAGAGGAGGAGAGGGATTTCCAGGGAGCGTGCCTGACCACTGGGAATGGTGGTTGTGCTGCTGAAACACAGAACCGGGTAATGGCGGTAATATGTTCACCAACATTACCAAAACAGGCTAAAACAGAATGGCGGTAGATCATCTACCACAAATTCTGGACAATACCCAAACATGGCCTGACCCTCAATAGTGCACGCGGTACGAGGGAGAGTTTTTATTTCTTGGGTCCACTGGGCCCAAACCGAGGGTTTAGGCCCTAGGGGCCTTGGATTTGGGGGTTTAAGCCCTAAAGGCTTAGGGTAAGACTTTTGCTAGGGTTTACCTAGGTTTTGACTAGGGTTAGTTCCTAGGGTTAGGCTAGTTAGGGTTTACCTTGGTTTTGACTAGGGTTAAGCCAGGGTTACACCTAGGTTTAGCTAGGGTATAACTAGGGTAGGGTCCTAGGGTTTAGCTAGGGCTTGTTCTAGGGTTTAGGGTATGACTAGGATTAGGACCTAGAGTTGGACTTGGGTTATGTCTAGGGCTTGTCCAAAGTTTACCTAAGGTTAACTGGGGTTAAAGGGACTTGGTTAGGGATAACCATGATTAAAATTCATTAACCATGGTTAGGATAGGGGTGTAAAAATTGGGTACTTACAGCTGCCCCTCTTTGTTGGAGAGTGCCGAGATTGGCCATTGAACGACAAAGACTGGAATCATCCGATTTTTACACAAAGATTGGATTAGGAATGCAGTATGTCCATGCTGTGCAAATGGTGGGTGTGATGAAGAGATCAGGGCTACTGCAAGGGAAAAGCGAGTAGCTGTGGAAGAAGATGGATGCAGAGATGACGTAGCCCAGAGGTGCTTGCTGGAAGAAGGTGTCTTCAAAAGTGGTAGGAGGTTTTTTATTGAAACGGTGTTTCCCGAGGGATATTAACTGAATCGATCGGAGGACACACAAGGTGCTGAGAACACACAGGGTGTTGGACATGCAAGGTGCCGAAAAAGTGATATGTTGGCGCTCACCTGGGATGTCGAGGACACACAGGGTCTCAAAAGGGGACACGTGAGGTGCCGACAAAGTGTATTATGTTGGTGCTCACCTGGGATGTCTCGGACCCACGAGGGTGTCACAAAAGAGGACATGCAGGAGGTAATGATGCAGTGAGACGAGGTTGTCACGGAGCACACAGGATGTTCGGCATGCAAGGTGTCGATAAAGTGTATTATGTCAATGCTCACTTGGGATGCTGAGGACACACGGGGGTGTCATAGAGAAGATATACAGGAGGTGTACACTGTAAAGTTACACACGGGATGTCGAGGGCACACGAGGGTGTCACAGAGGAGACATGCAGGTGGTGTACATTGTAAAGGTACACACGGGATGCCGAGGACACACGGGGGTGTCACAGAGGGGACATATGGGTGGTGTACATTATAAAGGTACACACTGGATGCCGAAGTGGCTTGAGGCATGATGTCGGGTTTGATTTTGATATGGTCAAGAGGTACTAAATTCTGATCATGTTTGAAGGATGCTAAAGAGTTTAATCACGTAGGGTGTAATGCTATGCAAGGATATCATGTAGGGGATACAAGGCGAGGATGCTTTCTCATGATTTTGTTGATTGCGACTTCTAGGGATGATGTCAGTTTCTTCTGCTTATCTTGCCGGGGCTGCTAGATGCAGGCTGACACGACCAGATCTGGAAACCGGAAGCTCAATTTTGAAAAAAGTTTTTAAAAAAGTGTTGGCATTTTGTAAAAGTTTTTTATTCTAGTTGAAAGAATGCTTAGCTAGCTTTTAGATTTGCCAGGAAATTACTTTTGTCAGGGCTTAGGGGACTTTGTAGTCTGTCTTTTACTCTCTGATAGTAGAGTATGACCCAGAAGAGGTTTCGTCACTGCTGGGGATGCATGGGGGTAGACTTGCTCGTCTTGCCGTTGCTGGAGATTAGACTCAGGCTGGGGAGAAGCTTGCTAGGAAATAATTGAAACTTTTAGACTCTTGCTAGGGAGAGTGTTTGTAGAGGCTTCTACTAGGACTCTGATTGGGGAATGCTGCACTTTTGTAGGCCACTGTTGGGGATCTGTTGTGGAGTAGTACTCTACTAGAGATTGTCAATTGTCTGCTGGGGAGTCAGACTCTGCTGGAGACTAACTGCCGGGAAATTTGTTTTTCCACACCGTCTGCTGGCGACTTGTGGGGGTTGTCGGGAGTTCGGCGAGACTGGTTGCTGCTAGATTCTCTTTCCAAACTGATCTTCAGCTTTTCTCTATTTTTTACCCTTGGAATGACAAAGTTGATGGGATTCTCATGATTTTTGCACGATGAGGCCGTCGCCGGTTTTCCTCATGTCTACGAAGCTGATTGATTTTTATCTTTTTTTTGCCTCTAGTTGCAAAACTAGATCTGGGGTCACATAATTTTTGCGCAATGAGGTCGTTGCCGGTTTTCACTCATGCCCGCGATTTGTTGGAAAAAGTTGATCTTCTCCCGTCATTGCCCTGAATAGTGCTCCTCTGGGCATTATAAGGACTATGTTCTTGCTGAAGATGTAGGTGTGATACTACGCTTGCGCTCGTACTTTCTAGAGGATCTAGAAGGACTTAGAGTAGGATGAAACATAGGCTAGGGGATCGAAGTTTGGGACACCCTAGAGTTGTAGTTGATTTGCACTCCCTTTGAGGTATTTTGTTTTTTAGTTCCACTGGGGAATTACCCTTTTTGGTAGGGGCTAACTCCTAGGGAATCTTCCCTATTTGAGGGAGAGGTTGACTCTTCTAGGGAGAGTTTGATTCCACAGGGGAGAGATTACTTCCAATGGGGAAATGATTTGGGGAGAAGCGAATTCTACTGGGGATAAAACCTGGAGAGATTGTTCTGCTCGGGGAATCCCTGACTTTTGAGAATGTTTCGACTTCTATTTTGGGATTTCCCTTTATGGAAATTTTGTATACTTTGGTATCGATTCCGCCGAGGAGATTGGGAGAGTCGGTCTCTGCTTGGGGAGGAGCTCGACTATGCGGGGAAACCTTTTTAGAGATTTTGACTCTACTGGGGAATAATTGAATTTGCGTGAAAATTCGGGAGAGGTGTGATCCTCTTTTAGCGACTGCAGCTGATTTTTCAGGTTGCCTACGTACCCTTTGCAGGATCAGGTCATGACGTAGTTTAAACAAATGCCGCAGGGGGCAAGGGAGGGTGTCCTTGAAAAGGTTGTATGAAAGAAGGGTTGTTAGGCTCAAGAGGCTAACTAGCGGATTTCATTGATTTGTAAACGGGTTACAATAAAAGAGATAGGGAGTGTGCCAACCCACCTGGAATTCGACGATTCTATACCAAACCCTGAGTACACCAACTCAGACAATTACACCAACACTAAGTATACCGACTCAGACAACTTCGTATCCAAAGCTTACATACACAACCTGGGCATTCATCCAATGAGGACATACTTCTCCATTCAACTGACTAACAACATCTACTGTGTAATCGCCATCATCGCCCTGGGTATCAGTCAAGAAGGAACCACGACCAACTTGCTTACCATCATCTTCTAGCTAGTCTATGAAGGAACCCTGACATCCTTACCGATATTGTCATCTCCTGACGTTCCACCAAGAAGGGACCCCAATAGACACAGGGCCGACATCTTCTGACCCACACAAAAAAAAAAAATCCTGAACTATACACTATCTGATGTTCAGCCACTTTAAACTCCCTAGGACTCCGACATCTCCTGACTATCAGTCACGAAGGAACCATGGGCCTTACAGGATACCGCCACTCCTGACCTATTCCTAGAGGAACCACAGACGATCTAGACAAACAAACCGACATCTCCTAACTATCAGTCATAGAGGAACCCAGGACCTTACTGGACATCGTCTCTCCTAACCTAGTCAAAGAGGAACCACAAACTATACTTTTAACCCTGGTTAGATTTTCTAACCATAGGTTAATCCCAGTTAACCCAAGCCTCACTTGATTAACTGAAATACTTGGGCCTCGTGCCTGTGAATCAAATCCGGTAATAGACCGTCTTGTTAGAGAATATTTTTAGCCTAATGGAAGTATCCATCACCTTACACAACCTACAAAACAACTTTTCGTCACCCTAGAGTGGCGATACAATTTACCCAGGACCCGATCTGGGTTCCCTGAAGGTCTACATAAAATCACAACATCGTCATAACCCAAACAGGGTTTTCTGGGCAGTGGCGATCGATTTCCAGTGTTGGGCGATCGATTGCCCCCATAGGGGGATCGATCGCCATTGTCTAGTGAGCTAAATCCGGGGTGTTTTACACCATAGACCGAGGCTACATCCCTCTATTCACTTTTTCATGCTCTAACATTTTTCCATACACCATACATGGGGTCTCCGACCCTTTTTCATCCACGCCAAAAGACATGCATCCATTCCACATAAAAGAATATAAGAAAATATAAGGAAAAGAGAAAAAAGGAAATGAATTTTACCTCTACCAAAACGGACACCGCCAACACATTCGGGAGGGAGATCAACCTCAAGGGCCCTTCCCTTTTTCCTTCCCTCTTTTTTCTCTCTTCTTTCTCTCTCTACCACATTCTCTCTCCAGATTTTCTCTCTCTAGAAAAATCTAGAGAGAGCTCTCACCTTGCTGTGAAAACCGTAAGAATATAGGCCTTTGTCCCGACTCACAAGTTGCTTTCAAGAATTCGCTTAAGGGTATTTACATACCCGGCTCACAAGTCGTTACAAGAGCACTAACATCTGGCTCACTAGATAAGCATGACAAGGCAAGGCAAGACAAGCATGAAAAGACAAGTGTGATTCTAAACATGACAAACAAGATAAGACACGTATGATTCTCACGAAACAAAAACAAGCCAAGAATGAGTTTTAAACACGACAAGCAAGTTTTGAAAACATGAAAAAATATTTTCAAAAATAAGTTACGAATTATGAATACGTGTTTTATTCGGAGTTTTCGCATGTAGTCTCACACATGTCATGGTCATCATATTTAATTAAGTTGAAATTGTTCTTTTCTTTATGTTATTACTATTGTTAGCTAGTAGCTTGTACTCGCTGAGTATTCCACACTCAACCATACATATTGATGTCGGAAGGTACACAGTTTGACATTTGTGCTCTGATCCCTTGGATCAAGGAAGACTAAGGTGAGGAGGAGCCTCACATAGAGCCGATGGTAGAACCTCAGGTGGAGGCCAGAGACCTAGATAGTTGGCCTTACCTAGAGTACTATTGAGAGAGAGAGAGACTTTGTATGATGTTGATATTTTGTTAGGTGGGCATGTCCACCTTCACTTGTTATGTTTTGTATTTGAACTTGGAATACATACTACGTACAGAAAAGAAAAAAGTTAGTTTATGCTTCCTCATGGATTTAGTTTCCGCACTCTGTATCATGTCTTCATTTTACTATGTTTATGCCTTGTTCAGTGCAGGTGATTTGTCAGGTTATGTATAGTCACACCTAAAGTCTCACCTAACTCTTAGAGGGGATTTTGGGGCACGACATTCTTAGCATATTTCATAGTCAAATTCACAAATATCAAATTTTAAAACTCATTCTTTATCACATTGGCCCATCCTCCATTTCTCAACAATCTACAAGTCATACAAATGATAAAATCCATCCAAATATATTTTCATCCTCCATTTCTCATCAATCCACGACCATACAAATCCATAAAATTCATCCATATACATTCCTATCATCCATTTCATCCTTCCATGACTTGAACATCATATAACATTTCACATTTTCTCCAATTCATACTCACAAACCCATATACATCCATAATACACATAATCCGTACTCCATTACCCACAATATCACCATAATCATGCCAATAATCTAGCATTTCTTACTTATTCAATCTTAAACATGAATATATTTATAATAAAGTTGAGTTGGATAGTATATCGACCTTTGGTATTGTTCCCTTCGATCCAAAATGCTCCCAAAAAGGCTTGATGATGATTTTTAAGTTTTTCTTGTAATCTCCAAACAACTTCTTCCTTCACAAGCAAGCCAACACTTAGAAACCCTAGGTTTCTCCTCTACTTTGCCAAATTAGGATTTAAGAGACTTAGGGATCTCAAAACCCCAAAATATAAAGCTATTTATAGACTTAGGGTGATGAAAAATCTAAAATACCTTTAAAATCTCGCAAAATGGGTTTTAAACCCAAGTTCTGCGATGGGCGGTCGACCAGCCAGGATGGGCGGTCGACTTGCTGAGGTCGAAAACCCACTGTTTCCCAAAATTTTTTTCCAAATTTTCATATAGTTGGTCGACCAGGAGTGGAGGTCGGTCGACCGGCTAGCTCCAAAACCCTATTATTCCCCTTTTTAATACAGTCGGTCGATTAGCTAGGTTCGACGATCGACCGATTGTGCTATTTTGCACTTTTTCTCTTCTTTTTATTTTCCTTTTCTTCCACTCTTAAATTGATTTAATTGTTTTAAACTCTTAAGAAAACTATAACATTTATGAACACACGAACATACACATTAAGAAGTCTAAGTGACTGGAATGCCCTTGAAGAGTGGGGTAATTACATGGAATGAAATCCGGGTCTCTACATCCTCCGCCCTCCCCCTCCCTTATTAGAATTTTGTCCTCGAAATTTATGTACCTTAGGTGAACAAGTGTGGGTACTTGGCTCGGATTTCTTCCTCACGCTCCCAAGTAGCTTCCTCCTTAGAGTGATGTGTAGCCTTTAGGTTTCAACCTAAGGTAACATCATTAATTTTGATGATAATACAATAATGTAATGTCATTTGTGTTACTTATGTCTCTATTGAGTTTAAGTGTAATTCAATTTATTAAGAGCATTAGAAAAATCATTCAAGGAAGAAACATAGAAATGACACCAAGCATGAAAGGACTCCTTCATCAAGCCAATTGAAGATCCAAAGCCATCCAGCAAATTGAAGATCCAAAGTTAAAGTCCAAGTCATGAAGATGAAGCTTAAAGATGAAATCCAAGAAGATGACCCAAGATCAAGATAGAACAATCTCTAGAAGGTTTAAATGTTTTATATTTTAGTAAGAGTATTTTACGACTTATGTAAAAGTCCTCAAAGGTTTGTTGATTGAAAGCTCAAAGCCTATATTGACCTTAGGAGCCTAAGACCAAAATTGAATATTATTCTAAGGCCCTAAGACATCATTTGGAATGACCAAAATCATGATAAAGATGAGCCAAAAGACCAACGAATTCATTCCCATCATATAGGTCAAATTAAGATGAGATTTCCAAAGAAATCAGAAATCTCGTCGATGAAATTGTGGAAGTCCATAGATCTCGTCGATGAAATTAGTCGCAGTGCTACTATTTTCTTTTCTGGCTCCATCTCGTCGACGAATTTCGAGAGCCACCTCAATCTCGTTGGCGAAATCATGCGGAACCCAGAAAAAGCCTGTAACGACTATTTTTTCAACGGTCATATCTTTCCCAATACCTCTCCAAGGGCTATAATTTTGGGAAGGCTATAAAATGGAACAATTTATTAACTAGAATGAGATGATCTACAACTCTAATCATTCACTACAAAGCTTAGATTTCAAATCTATTCAATTATACCAAAGAATTCCTAAATCTATTTTAAAGAGCAATTCAACTCCAATCTTTAAGAGATTTTCAGTGAGCTTTAGAGATATCATTCATCTCGTTTAGGACTATTTTCTAATTGTAAACACTTCTCAACAAGTGGATTGAAATCAAGAATCGTGGATTCTTGTCCTTGAAGCGGGGAGCTTTGTAAAGTCAAGAGAGGATTGTTCTCTTGCAAATAGGCTTGATCTTCGCCCTTAAGAAGATTATAAAGATTTGATCCTCACCTGTAAGGAGATTGTAAAGGTTTGATTTTCACCTGGAAGAAGATCGACAATTAATGAAAATTGTGGTTAATCCTTTAGCGAGATTGCCAAACCTCGTGAACAATATCTTATGTTTGGATTCTCTAACTCTTCTCTTTACTGGTATATGATTAGAACTCACCTCTGGGAATACGAAGAATAGATTGGAGAACATCTCTTTTGAATGAGATGTCTGGACCACAAACAAAGGAAGTTATTTCATGGGTGGCATGATTGTATTTAAAGTGGGTGTAAAAGATTTTAACGAGCTCCAGATACATGGAGTCATTGGTTGAAGGAAAGACTTCCATTTCAAAGCATTAAAAAGATGAGAAATCCTAGCTAATTGCCAATTTTCAATGAATTGGAAATCAAGAACCTTACCGTACACTACGGATGTCTTCGAATATTTACTTGAGCCTTTTCTCTAATTCGAGAGTTTTGCACTTAGAGGAACATTTCTTGGATGGAGTAGGAGTTGAGGAGGAGGCAGGGTCCTTTCCTTTATCAGTTCGAGCTTTATTAGGGTTCGGACCTTGGCTAGGATTCTTCATTCTAGGCATCTTAGAAGATTGAGATTTAGAAGAAATAGGTTTGGAAGGTTTAGAATGGATTAGAAATGAGTTGGAAGGTGTAGAGGGTGAGAATTAGTCGTATGGGGCAAAGG
Organism: Tetracentron sinense; assembly: GCA_015143295.1. Classification (NCBI taxonomy): domain Eukaryota; kingdom Viridiplantae; phylum Streptophyta; class Magnoliopsida; order Trochodendrales; family Trochodendraceae; genus Tetracentron; species Tetracentron sinense. The sequence continues at coordinate 22,780,395 of CM026573.1, forward strand.
AGGGGACTAGATTGCAAAGGGGTGATTTCTGAAATTTTTTAATGGGGGTTTATATATATACCCTCAACAAAATCAGTCGATTGGTTTTGGTTATGCCCAAGAATTAGTCAAATGGTTTATAAAAATCAACATTGTTTTCAGTTTTCATAAAACTAGTCAACTGGTTTTGAAAGCCCTTAAAATCCAGTTAACTGGTTTAGTGAAAATTCTAAACCAGAATTTTATTTCACTTTTAAATCAATCTTCTCTTAATTAGATGTTTAATTAAGTATTCTAATACATTTTTAAACATCATTAAACATAGCCAATCATCCAAATTCATAATCACTTAATCATTCATAATTTTTGATATCCATTAAGCATTATTGAGTATGATTTCACAAGATATGATCATTTAAAAACATTAATCACTCAATTCATTTTCAATGATCATTAAGCTTCATTAGGCAACATTAAGCTTCATATCATTCAAATCACATAAACATTATGCATTATGAATCAATTAAGATCATTCAATCTACTCATCCCTAGTTCTCTTCTCAAGGTGCTAAACCTTTCATGTTGAAGGGGTTTTGAAAATATGTCGGCAAGTTGGTTATTTTATCAACAAATTCCAACATAACATCCTCATTTTGTACATAATCCCTTATAAAATGATATCTGATTTCTATATGTTTAGTTCTTAAGTTTTAAATGAGATTCTTAGTCATACAAATAGTAGTAGAATTATCACATTTAATTAAAATATGGTCATATTTGAATTTAAAATCTTCCAATTGTTGTTTCATGTATAAAGTTTGAGCACAACAACTCTTGGCCGCTACATATTCAGTCTCAGCTGTAGATAAGGTTACAGAGTTTTGTTTCTTGCTAAACCATGAAACAAGGGAATGTCCTTGTAGAACCCCGAATCTTGATAGCTTGATATGGTGAATAGTGTCTAAGGCTTAAAGCCTATTGTAATGCCCTGAATGGTTATCAATGATAATGAGAACTTTGCGTTGGTATAATTGGGTGTATGATGAATGATGACATGTAATAAAGCTTTAAAGATACTTTTTTTTAAGTATATGGGTGTTTGGGATGAAGGAAGTAAGAGTATGGAATACTCTTAAGTGTCAATAAGGGTTATGCCTTAACATACCCTTAACTTTAAGTAGCTCTACTTTTCTCACCGTTGATCGGAATCTCGTCGACGAATGGAACCCACTCATCGACGACAGGAACCTTCTCGTCGACGAGTACATTCGTAGGAATTGCGAGAAAGGGATTTTTTAAATGGTATATGCGTGATTTTTCAAGTACTCTAATCCTATAAATACCCAATTTTTGTGGGATTAAAGGTTTTAACCCTTTGAGAAACATCTTTTGAGAGGAAAAATGAGAGATCTAGGGTTTCCAAAAAGAGTTTTCATTTGAGATCAAAAGGAGCACGATTCTTGCATCCTAAAACCTTGGATCTTCTTCCTCAAGCACGATTTCACTTCTTCAAGCTTCTCAACCATCTCAAAGCTTGGAAAGCAAAGGGGTTTCGACTCTTCCAAAGTAAGTGATTCTACTATCTAGCTTTGTTATTATACAAAGATTAAAAAGATGATTAAATGGGTGATTTTGAATAGCATTATAAGCAAATAGTAAATGTGGGAATTTGAGTAAACTATTTTGTGATCAAATGAGTAAATAGAGGTTTAAGATTTGATTGTTTTTCAATAAGAGGGTGAATATAATTATACTTGTAAGCGAATGTTATTATCTCTAAATGAATAATGATTCTAAGTATAATGTGATGAAATAGGCTTAAAACTCTTGATCTTGATGATGTGATGCAATGAATGAAATTGTTCTACATTCCTAGAATTTGTTTAAGTATACTACAATGCTTATATATCTTGTATGATCTTATATGAGTTGTTTAAGGCTTTCAATATATATACATGATGATGCTCACAAGCACTCCATGCACGATAAGTTTTATATGACCGAGGTTTTCCCATAAGCATGTATTTCAAGAATTATAAGAAAAGTTTTCAAAGGCAATTCATAAGAAAGAAGCATAAGTGTATAAGCATTGACAAAGCCAAACTTTGGGTTGGTATTTCTAAGATCGGTTACTTCATGCTCACAAGGATCAAGTCTAAGATCTTGCATAAACTCCAAGGATCTTAAGTCTCGCAAGGCTTTCAAAAACTCATAAGAAATCCATAAGTCTAAGATCTTACATAAGTCTCCAAGGATCATAAGCTCACAAGAACTCGAAAACTCACAAGAAGCTCATAAGAACTTGAAGCTCACAAGAAAGCTCATAAGAACTCGAAGCTCACAAGAAAACTCATAAGAACTTGAAAGCTCATAAGAAACTCATAAGAACTCACGAGGTTCATAAGCATTCATAAGAACTCATAAGCATGAACAAGGAGGTTCGTTTTACATGAAAAATAAGTTTTGATGAAAAGTTTTCCATTGACGGGTTTTAAACACGAATTTTGTGATTAGTATTCTTTTAAATGCTTGTATGTAGTATTCTTGTTATTATAGCATTGTTAGCTAGTAGTTTGTGCTCCTTGAGTATTCAATGCTTAGCCGTACATTTATGTCAGCAAGTCAGTTTGACATCCCCAACCCAGAGCCATGGGTTGAAGAAGAGTACGAGGAAGAAAGGGATTCGCCTATCTTGATGCAGCCATAGGAGGATAGGAATTTGGATGTGTGGCCCTATCTAGACTACTGCTGAGTGGAGTGATAGTGAGATTCATTTTGTATTTTGATAGGTGGGCATGTCCACCTTTACTTTTGTTATGCATGTACAAAATTGGAATACAGATTATATATAGAAAAGATATTTTAAGTTCACGCTTCCGTATTACTTTATGTTTCCATTATGTGTTGTCTTTGATGCTTTACAGGATGGAATTGGTATCAGATATTTTCACATCACGAGCCAAAGTATCCTTAACTCCCAGGGGGTATTTTGGGTCACGACAGAGGTGGTATCAGAGCCAAGACATTAGGTTCTTTAGGGTCACTTAGAGTCTGATATCATGATGGAAACCAGGCATTAAGATGAGAGATGAGTCGTATTCCAAGTATAGACTAATCATTTAGTCTTAGTCCATAACTGATTGAAATCCAACCAAACTTAGTAGCCTACGCTAGAACCACAAATTGTATGTTTATCTATGGCAATGTATACCATGATGTATTACAGCTACGTATTATATGAATATGGAATGAGCTTGAAGTTATGATTGAAATGAAATTGGTTTCCTAGTTAGACTCATGTTCTGCTACTGTTCTCAGGACTAAGTCATGAGACGTGGTGGTCAGGGTCACGGTTATTAGACTAGGGGCACCGGTAATGGAGGAGAACCTCTCTCGGGTGATGAACAACCTGGCATTTCACAGTTGCTAAATACTATGGTTGAAATCATCACCATGCTAACAGCCCGATAGCCTTCTACTACTACTACACTGGTGCATCCACCTCCTACACATCACACTTCAGGACTCGAGCCATTCTGAAGGCTCCATCCACCTACTTTCTATGGGACTACAGACCCCATGGTTGCAGAGGCATGGATTATACAACTAGAAAATATTTTTTATGCTCTTTGTTGTACCGATGAGTAGAGAGTAGACTGGGCTGCCTTCATGATGGAAGGGGAAGCTGATCATTGGTGGAGAGCGGCACTGAGGTAAAGAGAGACTGTCAGGGTAGGAGAGCCATGGTCTTAGGGAGAGTTTCTTGATGCCTTCTATGGGCAGTATTTCCCTAAGATTGTTAGACAACAAAATGAGATGGAGTTCATGTCCTTAGTGCAAGGAGATATGAGTGTGACCGAGTACGAGGCCAAGTTTGTTGAGTTGTCACGATTCGCACTACACTTGATCACGACGGAGGAGATGCGAGTCAGGAAATTTAAGAATGGACTCAAAGCCTTAAGGATCGAGTCTCTATTCTCTAGGTGGAATCTTGGAGGGAGATTGTGGGAAAGGAGAGGATCGCTGAGAGGAACTCAGAGGTGTTTCTTAAGAGCAGAGAAAGCAGCTTTGGGAGAGCCATGCATAGGGGTCAATCCAGTGGCTTAGCACTACTGGAGAAGAGAGCTAGGATTTCTCCTTATCCAGCTGTTACAACTTAATTTAATCCAAATTAATGGACATAAAATCAAGAGTAAAACTAATATACTTGCAAGTGCACAAGTGACACAGTTGATGTATCTGGTGAGCACAGGGTCGAATCCACAGGGATTGACTATTGTGCAACAAGAATTAAGGAAACGAAATCTAAAGAAAAGAGAGATTTAAAATCGGTTTTCCACTCAATGAGAATGGAGCAAAAGTCACTGATAACTGTAAAGCAATGAAAAAGAGGTCTAAGGCTTCAGGAAAATCCACCTATCCCACCTTATGCTTAGATTTGGATGAAAACACATCTAGAATTAAATAAAGATTTAATCTAGATGGAAAATTATACGATAAAACCACTGACTATTAAATTCAATTGAATAATTAGAGAAATATAAAAATCACTTTGTATCCAACTCACAGGAGATCCAAGCATTCCATATATCAATATATCATATGCAATCAAAGAGCATATAGAGAGGAACAATTAACCAAACTAAGAAAATTATTCAATTAAAATAAATAATCAAATCATCCACATCGTCCACATAATTTGGAAAAATGTTTCAAATCCCTAACCTTAAAAGGGTGTTTAGCCAACCATGTTTGGAGTTGTCATCCTCCTTAATGGTTTTCCAAACACTACAATAAAATAACTCCAAAAAAAACTAAAAGAAGAAGAGAGAAAAGAGAATGAGAAAAGATCAGAGAGCCCCAAAATTCTCTCACTTTAGGTTTATATAGACTAAAGGGAAGAAGAGAAGGGAAAGAGAAACTTCTAATTCCAAAATTCCAACCAAAATTGCACTTCCCTCCTCTTGATGACATGTTTTTAACCCTTAAACGTCCGAATTAGGAGATCTTCATGAAATATAATTTTGTTCTCCTTTAAGTCTTCTTTCCAAAACATCAAACCTTGCCTTAATCCGAATTTTGAGTCAAAAGTTATGTCCACATTAGTAAGTACTGTCCAGATTAGGCGGGAATCCGGGAAATCCTCATTCTTTGTTTGGGATTGGTTGCTAAATAATAGTACTCCTCTAACCATCCACGAAATTTCTTGCTTTTCTTGTAGATTTAGTTGACCTCCATTAAGCTCCTTGCTTGAATTCTAAAATCCACCCAAAATAAAGAGTTCTTGTGACCAAAATAGGCTTTCTCCTTTTTTCTGAAATAGAAACATCAATATAGCACACTTCTTCTTTCTAATTCAAGAGAGTTCCACCATTTTTATGCTAAAATCATATTAATCTATATCTTCCTAAGATTCTCCAGCCATGTTGTAGAATCTTTCTATACTTGGTCTTGGGCTTTGCTCTTGGGCTTTGCTCTTTGGGCTCTAGCTCCTTTAGATCTTTGAGTTGAACATGGGCTATTTGAAACTTTGGACTTCTTGAATCCCGAGAGTAGTCTGGGGTTAGGATTCCTACAAAAAATAAATACACGTAATAAGTCTCTCTTAAAAATATTTTGCATACGGCCTTCCAAGACATTTATGAATACATGCAAATGTATAATGAAAATTAAGAGAAAAAGGACAACGCAATGGTGAGAAGAGAATACACCATTTTAAGTGTAAAAATGAAGATATAAACCAAAGACCTATGATAATGCTTATTTAAATGAGGATAATTAAGCAAAATTAAGCACTTATCAACACCCCCCAACCAGCATTTTGCTAGTCCTCGAACAAAAAAAATGTGAAGAAGCAATATCAAAATATCATCATTTCAATTCCATGAGACAATCAGAAAACTTTCATTATGCATGACAACCAAGAAATTTTGAAAGAATCTCAGTTCATCTCTCAGTAGCATCACCCATCTGTGACAATGATTTCAACTCAGATTTAAGAGGCAGAATATAGTCAATCAATTAATCAGGATAATAACTATAAAGCATGACTGACAATCCTCCTTTTTCAAAACAGATTTATCTTTTCAAAACAATTGAAGAAGAACAAAAATTACTCATAATAAATTTCTTCATGTTGCACATTCTAATCAAGGCATCAAATTTAGAATTATTAGGGCACTGGTTTTCATTATATTTCAGCCATATATTCCAGCATTCTAAATAAAGTCCAAATCACTAAGTCACCATTTAGAAAATTTTGAGTGCATGTGCAATCTGACAAATATCCAAAGTATCGATTTCCTTAAGTAGAGCCAACTTTTTAATCACCACAGAATGGTCGGGTTAGCCTAAGGATCTGATTCAAAACTAAGCTAATCTGTCCAGGATCACGAAAGTTGTGGATATTCACCTTAATACCTCATGGGCTTTATCTGTGATATTCCAGTTTATTCGCTTTTTTACAATGACGGCTTTCACCCAACTTGTTTTAACAAGGTCATAGCAAAACAAACTGATATTTCAACATTGAGAGCACATTTTCAAATGTCCATATCCTTTTTCTTTCTTTCTTTCTCTTCCTTTTTTTTTTTTTTTTTTTTTTCAAAGACCTGACAAGAGGTAGCCCTTTTCAAAGTACCTGGTCAAATTCATTGGTTTCTTTCCATGACTTCATCATAACCTAGTTCTGTTTTTCTTCTTACTAGCAAACCAAGTGAACAAGATAGTCATAGTTCATTAGACTTGGTTTCTCCCTACATTCCAGACAATTATCAAGTCGACAACTACCAAATTCAACCTAGCTCCAGATATTGAGTCAGATGTGTAGTGAAAGTTCAAAAATTCAGCAATTTATAATTTTCACTAACTGAGAATTAGTAACAAAGACTTTTCATTTTAAACAGTTGGAATTGAGCTTCTTAAAGATTTTCACCATGTGCCTTTACAATCCAAAATTCAATAGCTCAATAGATAAAAGGCAAGGAAGAAATAGACAGTAGCCAGGACAAAAACACAATTTTTTTTTTATTTTTTTTTTTTAAAATTTTTTTTTGTAAAGGAGGAATGTGATGGTCTATTATTAGCAGAGATTATCCCAACAATAAAGCACAGATCTACACCCCCCCAACCTAAATCGAACATTGTCCTCAATGTTTCAAATAGAGATTTATATGAAATATAACATTGAGAGATCAAAAAGAGATAGAGGGTATGAAACATCATAGGGATATGAACTAATCAATCAAAGCAAGTAAAAAAACAAAAAATGCATAGTATACACAGAAGTTCTCCTCAAGTGAGAGAAATGATCAATCAGGATAAATGGGATCTTCCAGAGTTGTGGACTCAACATCTGGGGTAAAATTCTCTAAAAACGGTTTCAAGCGTTGACCATTGACTTTAAAAGCATTACCGTTCTCAGGATTCTCAATCTCGACAGTTCCATAAGGGTAAACAGTTTTCACAATGAAAGGACCGGTCCAACGAGATCGAAGCTTACCAAGAAATAGATGCAAACGAGAATTATAAAAAAGAACTTTTTGAGAAGGCTCAAAAGATTTTCGAAGAATATGCTTAGCATGAAAAACTTTCATTCTTTCCTTGTAAATTTTGGCACTCTCGTAAGCATCATTTCGAATTTCGTCCAACTCATCCAGTTGGAGTTTGCGAAGCGAGCCTGCTTTCTCTAAATCAAAATTGAGTGTCTTTATCACCCAGTAAGCCTTGTGTTCCAATTCAACAGGCAAGTGACAAGCTCTTCCAAAGACAATTCGATATAGAGACATTCCAATCGGGGTTTTGAAAGCTGTACGGTAAGCCCATAGCTCATCGGTTAGTCGTAATGACCAATCCTTACGGTCTGGATTTACAGTTTTTTGTAAAATATGTTTAATCTCCCGATTGGATATCTCCACTTGTCCACTTGTTTGTGGGTGATAAGGGGTAGAAACTTTATGTGTTATCCCATATTTTTTCATCAAGGCCTCAAAAGGTCGATTACAGAAGTGCGTACCCCCATCACTGATAATAGCTCAAGGTGTTCCAAACCTTGATAAAACATTTTCTTTTAAAAATCACAAGACCGTTTTGTGGTCATTGGTTTTGCTTGGAACAGCCTCGATCCATTTTGACACATAATCAACGGCTACTAAGATATAAAGATACCCAAAAGAAGGAGGGAATGGTCCCATGAAATCGATGCCCCAACAGTCAAAGACTTCAATAATCAAAATTGGGTTGAGAGGCATCATATTCCGATGGGAGATTCCTCCTAATTTTTGGCAACGCTCGCATGCTTTGCAAAACTCATGAGTGTCCTTAAAAAGAGTGGGCCAATAAAAACCGCATTGCAGAATTTTTGCAATAGTCTTTTTGGCTGAAAAATGACCACCACATGCTTCAGAGTGACAAAAGGAGATGACATTCAGGTCTTCAGAATCAGGCACACATCTCCTAATAATTTGATCAGAACAATATTTAAACAGATAAGGATCATCCCAGAAAAATCTACGTACCTCGGTCAAAAATTTCTTTTTATCTTGTTGTTTCCAATGAATAGGAAGGTTACCTGTAACAAGATAATTCGCAATATCCGCAAACCAAGGTAATTGGGAGACAGCAAAAAGTTGCTCATCGGGAAACGTGTCTTTGATCGGCATTGTCTCCAAGGAATCAGAGAGCACAAGACGGGATAAATGATCAGCCACTACATTTTCTACTCCTTTTTTGTCTTTAATTTCTAAGTCAAATTCCTGGAGTAGAAGGATCCACCTAAGGAGTCTTGGTTTAGCATCCTTCTTAGAAAGAAGGTACTTTAAAGCTGCATGGTCAGTGAATATAATAATTCGAGATCCAATCAAGTAAGATCGGAACTTGTCAAGTGCAAAGACTACGGCTAGGAGTTCTTTTTCGGTAGTAGAATAGTTCATCTGAGCACTGTTCAAGGTCCTACTTGCATAGTAAATGACACAAGGCTTCTTATCCTTGCGTTGCCCTAGCACGGCCCCAACCGCATAATCACTAGCATCACACATGATTTCAAATGGTAAACTCCAATTAGGTGGTTGCATTATAGGAGCAGAAGTCAACATGCCTTTCAGCTTTGCAAAAGCTTTCTGGCATGCTTTAGTCCACTCGAAGGAGTTTTCCTGTGATAGAAGGTTACACAATGGTCTAGATATTGCACTAAAGTCTTTAATCAACCTTCTGTAAAATCCTGCATGACCTAGAAAAGATCTAATGTCCTTAATGGTCTTTGGGGTGGGCAAATTGGCTATCAAATCAATTTTAGCTTTATCCACTTCGATTCCTTGGGAGGAGACAATGTGGCCAAGCACGATCCCTTTAGAGACCATAAAACGACACTTCTCCCAATTCAGAATGAGGTTTTTCTCCTCACATCTAACCAAAACATTCTTTAAATGAAACAGACAATCATCAAAAGAATCACCAAACACAGAAAAATCATCCATAAACACTTCAAGAAAACACTCTACCATATCGCTAAATATACTCAACATGCATCTTTGGAATGTGGCAGGAGCATTACACAACCCAAATGGCATCCTTCGATAAGCAAAAGTGCCGAATGGACATGTAAAAGTCGTCTTTTCTTGATCCTCAGGTGCAATTTCTATCTGATTATAACCGGAGTACCCATCTAGGAAACAATAAAATTTATGACCAGCTACTCTTTCTAAAATTTGGTCCATGAAGGGCAACGGGAAATGGTCTTTCCTAGTCACTGAGTTCAACTTCCTATAGTCAATGCACACTCGCCAACCAGTTGTGACTCTAGTTGGGATTAATTCATCATTAGCATTCTTGACTACAGTTATACCGGATTTCTTAGGTACCACTTGGGTAGGACTTACCCACTGACTATCAGAAATAGGGTATATGATCCCTACATCCAAAAGTTTTAGGACCTCTGCTCTAACCACATCTTTCATGTTGGGATTCAGCCTGCGCTGCATCTCTCTAGAGGGTTTAGCATTATCCTCCAAATATATCCTATGGGTACAAATTAAGGGGCTGATTCCCTTAATATCAGCTATGGTCCACCCTATTGCACCTTCGTGTTCTCTAAGAACATCAATTAATTTTTCTTCCTGAATCTCATTCAATTGTGAGGAGATGACCACTGGGAATGTCTCTGCTTGTCCCAAAAATGCATATTTGAGATCAGCTAGCAAAGGTTTCAACTCAAGCTTTGGTGTTTGGATACTTGACGGGAGGGGTAGGGTATCGCGAGGTGGCAATTCCTCAAAACGTGATCTCCACTTGTTAGTATCCAACACCGGAACAGATTCCAACAAAGAGTTTACAGAATTAATTAAAATGTCCTCATTAAAATCATTAAAATGTGCCAAACAAGCTTCTAGAGGATCAGAAAAAGAAGATTGAAGAAATTGGTCTTTCACAAGAGTTTCAATCAAGTTTACTCCATGCACATCATCATCATCATCCCCAGGTTGTTTGCAGATATTAAAAATATTTAATTCCAAAGTCATGTTGCCAAATGAGAGTTTCATGACACCATTCCTGCAATTGATCAAAGCATTGGAGGTTGCAAGGAATGGGCGGCCTAAAATAACAGGAATTTGAGTGCATGCATTCAACACAGGTTGTGTGTCCAAGACAATAAAATCAACAGGAAAGTAAAATTTGTCTACTTGGACTAACACATCCTCAACTACCCCTCTCGGTATTTTCACTGAACGGTCAGCAAGTTGGAGTGTTACCTTAGTGGGCTTTAGCTCACCAAGACCCAACTGCTCATACACTGAGTAAGGTAAGAGGTTAACACTAGCCCCAAGGTCAAGCAAAGCTTGCTCTATCCTGAAGTTCCCAATAATACAAGAAATTGTTAGGCATCCTGGATCTTTGTATTTGGGTGGGGTATTATGTTGAATGATTGCACTCACTTGTTCTGTTAAGAAAGCTTTCTTTTGTACATTAAGCCTACGCTTTACTGTACATAAATCTTTTAAGAATTTGGCATATGATGGAATTTGTTTAATAGCGTCTAACAAGGAGATGTTGATCTTTACCTGTTTGAAGATTTCTAATATATCAGCATTATGGACTAACTTTTGAGGAGGTTGTAACCTTTGAGGAAAATGAGCAGGTATCGGACATTGCAAAACCATATCAGATTTGGACTTAACAAGTTCATCATCACTCTTTGATTTTAAAGATTCCTCAGGTTTGTGAACCTTCTTTGGAATATCTTTATCAATTATTTTTCCATTTCGTAGAGTGATAATGGACTTGATATGTTCCTCTTGGGAATCTGAAGAATTTGAATTACTTACCTCAAATTGACCTATAGGATTTGGTTGAGGTTGAGCAGGAAATTTGCCCTTTTCTTGAAAGCTCAACGAAGAGGTCAACTCTTTGACAGAATTCTTCAGATCATTGATAGCTTGCATTGTCTGATTATTAATGTTTGTTTGACCTTGCATGAATTGTTGCAACGTCTCCTCAAGGGTCTTCTTATGTGGAGGCACATAAGGAGTATGAGTGGAAGGCCCCTGAGGAGGGTTGTTTGCAGTAGGACCATTTTTTCAACTAAAGTTGGGATGGTTCCTCCAACCAGGATTGTAAGTTTCCGAGTAGGGAGAAGAAAAAGGCCTTTTATAGGTGTTCATGACATTTGCTTGATCATGTAACACTTCTTGAAAAGCTGGGATTGTTGGACAATCCTGAGTTCGGTGTACATTAGTCTCGCATATGCCACAAACATCTTCCACTTTTTCAGTGGCCTTAATTGAGTTTACTTTCATAAGTTCCATGGCTTCTACTTTTCTGGTCAAACTAGCTATTTTGGCATTCACATCATTATTCTCTTCTTTCAGGAGGTACATACCTCCCTTAGTCATGGCATTAGGCTTGGTCTTATCTGACCTATCAGATCTATCAGTGTTATCCCAAGATTGGGCATTTTCAGCTAATTGGTCAAAATAATCCCAAGCCTCTTCGGGATCTTTATTTAGAAACTCACCATTACACATCATCTCTACAAACTGGCGCATTTGAGCGGTTTAAACCTTCATAGAAGAAACTAACGGTGCGCCATGTCTCGTAGCCATGATGGGGGCAAGTCAACAATAATTCTTTGAAACGTTCCCAACATTGGAAAAAAGTTCTATTCTCCTTTTGGGAGAAATTCATGATGTTCCTCCTAAGAGTATTAGTCTTATGGGTAGGGAAGAATTTTTTTAGAAACTCCCTGGTCAGTTCTTGCCATGTGCCAATGGATCTTGGCTTTAGAGAATTTAGCCAATTTTTGGCCTTCTCTTTTAAAGAGAAAGGGAACAATTTTAACCTAACCACATCATCACTAACATTTTGATTGCGCAAGGTTGCACAAACCTCATCAAATTCTTTCAAATGTAGGTAAGGACTTTCTGAGTCTAAGCCATGGACCTTAAGAAGTAATTGAATCACTCCCGGTTTTAAGTCAAAAGTATTTGCATTAGTGGGAAAAACCATACAAGACGGAGAACTCGTCCTTGTTGGTTGCAAATATTCACGCAAGGTCAGCATTGGTGGATTATTATGAACTCCATTATCCCCCTGATCACTTTCATTGTCAGTCATAGTGTCTGATGAATAAGAATAATCAGAATCTTCAAACAAGTTATTAGACAAGTCTTCAATCTCAAAGTCTGTTCTCCTCAAGCGGCTTGTGTGATCTCGATTCCACGTGATCATACAAATGAGAGAACTCAAAGGGAAAGTCAGGTATTCAAACAAGAATTCATGCACCTCCTATAAGTCTTCTATACGAACAAGCTAGCTAAAGGGGCGACAGACGAGGCACGTATACAGAGTATACGCCGAGCTTCCCCACTAGGTTGTAAGTTGACAGTAGATGTAAGATAAGTAGGAGAATAACGAGAGTGAAGGAGTGAGTTTACCAGAAGTGAAGAAATTCCTGAACTTAGGCAAAGCAATGTCTGTTTCCAAGTAGGCAAGCAGTAGATGTACCTGTTTTACACGAGCAATATCAATCCGCTTAATTACCTACCGTGTGAGGGTGCACAGAATTCCAACCTTCCACCTATGTTATATATTCCCTTCAAGCAAGTTAATTGACTTCCAACCGTGGGAGGGTGCACGGAATTCCAACCTTCCACTAAAATAAAAATAAAAATTCAGACTTTTTTTTTTTTTTTTCAATCCAGTTAAAAAGCAAAAAAAATAGAAGCAAGAAAGTAAAAGTTAGAAGTTAAGAGTTAGAAGTTAGAAGCAAGAAAGTAAAAGTTAGCAGTTAGAAGTTAGAAGTTAGAAGCAAGAAAGTAAAAGTTAACAGTTAGAAGTTAGGAGCAAGAAAGTAAAAGTTAGATGTCAGGTGCAGAAAGTAAAAGTTAGGAGTTAGAATTAGAGGGAATGAGGAATGGGAGAATTTCGTAACCCGTGTTCTCGTCACACGTTGCAATCCCCGGCAACGGCGCCAAAAACTTGTTACAACTCAATTTAATCCAAATTAATGGACATAAAATCAAGAGTAAAAATAATATACTTGCAAGTGCACAAGTGACACAGTTGATGTATCTGGTGAGCATAGGGTCGAATCCACAGGGATTGACTATTGTGCAACAAGAATTAAGGAAACGAAATCTAAAGAGAAGAGAGAATTAAAATCAGTTTTCCACTTAATGAGAATGGAGCAAAAATCACTGATAACTGTAAAGCAATGAAAAAGAGGTCTAAGGCTTCAGGAAAATCCACCTATCCCTCCTTATACTTAGATTTGGATGAAAACACATCTAGAATTAAATAAAGATTTAATCTAGATGGAAAATTATACGATAAACCACTGACTATTAAATTCAATTGAATAATTAGAGAAATATAAAAATCACTTTGTATCCAACTCACAGGGGATCCAAGCATTCCATATATCAATAGATCATATGCAATCAAAGAGCATATAGAGAGGAACAATTAACCAAACTAAGAAAATTATTCAATTAAAATAAATAATCAAATCATCCACATCGTCCACATAAATTGGAAAAAGGTTTCAAATCCCTAACCTTAGAAGGGTGTTTAGCCAACCATGTTTGGAGTTGTCATCCTCCTTAATGGTTTTCCAATACTACAATAAAATAACTCCAAAAAAAACTAAAAGAAGAAGAGAGAAAAGAGAATGAGAAAAGATCAGAGAGCCTCAAAAGTCTCTCACTTAGGTTTATATAGACTAAAGGGAAGAAGAGAAGGGAAAGAAAAACAAAAAGAAACTTCTAATTCCAAAATTCCAACCAAAATTGCACTTCTCTCCTCTTGATGACATGTTTTGACCCCTTAAACGTCCGAATTAGGAGATCTTCATGAAATACAATTTTGTTCTCCTTTAAGTCTTCTTTCCAAAACATCAAACATTGCCTTAATCCGAATTTTGAGTCAAAAGTTATGTCCAAATTAGTAAGTACTGTCCAGATTAGGCGGGAATCCGGGAAATCCTCATTCTTTGTTTGGGATTGGTTGCTAAATAATAGCACTCCTCTAGCCATCCACGAAATTTCTTGCTTTTCTTGTAGATTTAGTTGACCTCCATTAAGCTCCTTGCTTGAATTCTAAAATCCACCCAAAATAAAGAGTTCTTGTGACCAAAATAGGCTTTCTCCTTTTTTCTGAAATAGAAACATCAATATAGCACACTTCTTCTTTCTAATTCAAGAGAGTTCCACCATTTTTATGCTAAAATCATATTAATCCATATCTTCCTAAGATTCTCCAGCCATGTTGTAGAATCTTTCTATACTTGGTCTTGGGCTTTGCTCTTTTGGGCTCTAGGCTCCTTTAGATCTTTGAGTTGAACATGGGCTATTTGAAACTTTGGACTTCTTGAATCCTGAGAGTAGTCTGGGTTAGGATTCCTACAAAAAATAAATACACGTAATAAGTCTCTCTTAAAATATTTTGCATACGGCCTTCCAAGACATGTATGAATACATGCAAATGTATCATGAAAATTAAGAGAAAAAGGACAACGCAATGGTGAGAAGAGAATACACCACTTTACGTGTAAAAATGAAGATATAAACCAAAGACCTATGATAATGCTTATTTAAATGAGGATAATTAAGCAAAATTAAGCACTTATCACCAGCTCCTAAGCCTACACCAACACAGAGGCCCTCTTTTTCACAGCTAGCACCTCGCTCCGCTTTTTCTCAAGGCACCAGATATGTGCCGCCTACACCCTCATCGTCTTTTAAGGAGTGCGATTATTTTGGCCGGAGACACTCGGTTAGAGAGTGTCGGAGAGTATCGAGTAGGTGTTTCCATTGTGGCGAGCAGGGCCATATGATTAAAGATTACCCACGCTGACAGTCGCGGGTTCAACCTCAGGGGAGCAGGCCCCTAGTTCGGCAGACTTCTCAGCAGGGGTCTTCACAAGCTTCTGCATCTAGACTCGCATGACCCACACAGACCACACAGCAGCCTCGCAAGGCAAACCAGGGTTGGGTCTTTGCCTTGACTGAGAAAGATGTACATGCATCTGATGATGTTGTGTAAGGTACGTGAATATTGTAAAATTTTCAAGTATGAATTGATGTTGTACATTGTATTTTTATGCTTATATGTATATCATTCTACCTATACTCTATGTATGTTTTGCTTGAAACTTATTAATGTAGCTAATTATAATGCACAGGCGTTTTACTAGTGAACGAGTGTTTAGTTCGCGTGTTGATCGACACGGGATCGACACATTCCTTTGTGTCACCTGGCTTCGCCAAAGGTTTCGCATCTGAGCCAAATAGTCTATGTCACGAGTTAACTATTTCGACTCCACTTGACAAGTCAGTTGATACAGACCGAGGATACCGGAATTGTATAGTTCAAGTCGGGCAGTATGAATTGCCGATTGATCTGATCATCATAGAGTTCCAAGACTTGGACTTCGATGTTATTCTTGGGATGGATTGGCTAGCTACACTCCCCGGCCACGTGGCTTGTTTTGAAAAGATAGTGAAGTTTAAGCTAGAGGGCGTCAAGCCATTCTACTTTCGTGGACTTTAAATGAGAGATATAGCCCATCTAGCGGCTCTAAGTCTTTCAAATCCAGAGGTACACACCTCCTCAGCCATACTGGTTGTGAGTGAGTATTTGGATGTATTTCTCGGAGACTTGTCGGGGTTTGCCTCCAGATAGGGAGATAGAGTTTGCAATAGAGTTTGCTCCAAGAACGAATCCAATCTACTAAGGTTTCCATACAGAATGGCCCCAATTGAACTTAAAGAATTGAAGGAGCAAATTGAAGAGTTGCAACAACTTGGTTTCATCCGACCAAGTGTATCACTATGGGGAGCACCAGTACCCGTCGTGAAGAAAAAGGATGGGTCCATGAGGATGTGCATCAACTATAGACAGTTGAACAAGGTTACCATCAAGAATCATTATCCATTGCCACAGATGACGATTTATTCGACCAATTGAAGGGAGCAAAGTTCTTCTCCAAGATTGATATCCGATCAAGCTATCATCAGTTGAAGATTAAGGCTGAAGATGTTCCAAAGACTACCTTTAGAACTCGGTATGGATACCACGAGTTCTTAGTCATGCCTTTTGGTCTAACGAATGCACCAGCGGCATTCATAGATTTGATGAACAGGGTGTTTAGACCTTTCCTCGATCGGTTGTGTCATTATTTTTCCCTCGACGACATCTTAGTATATTCCCCGACATGGGAGGATCATGATCAAGACCTTCGCTGTAGAACCCAAACTTTTTCGTACTAAATGAATAGCACTTCGTAGCCAATTGGCTTTTAACGTAGTATAATTAATAAATAAAGGAGAAATTGAAAATTTTTAAATGTCAGAAATGTTTCTTTTCGAAAGACGAACCCCAACGCAAGTTGAATTGTCAAAATCCGAAGAACGAGTCAAAAGATATACCAAAAAAGTAAAATGGGTCAAACAAATCTGCAGAGCACCGATCACTAGGGATCGATCGGTTCACAACCGATCGCTCAGTCACATTAGCGATCGATCGGTTCACAACTGGTCGATCGGTATCTATTGACTGGTTAACTTTTTTGTATGGAAAAATTTTCCAGATAGCATGTTTTTGATCGAGAGCTCTCAAGAACACTCACTGATCCGCTCTGTAGGCGACCGATCGCTCTTTATTACCCACCCGTTGATCGGTATATCGCGTTTTGCAGAATTTCAGTAGGGCTTTTCATCCTTTAGCTTAACCCTTGCCTCTTAAGCTTGCCTGAGCCCTTTAGAGTTTCATTCACCATACGTTAGAGGTTTGAGAGATTGCAGAGAAGAGAGGGGATCCAACCTATGGTTTTCCATTGGGAAGAAATCAAAGGGTTTGAACCCCTATCTCACCTCAAGCTTAGATTTTCCTTCAAGGTACTTGGCTCAAGCCTCGTGAAGACACGTTCTCCAAGCTGGGCATAGACTCCCGCCGTGTTGGAGGGGTTTCCTTGCTTTCTTCAAGGTTGTACCATTTTTGCACCCGCCCTAATTCATACCCTCTTCTTCCTTTTCTTATCTTGCCTAATGTATGAACCGAATGTAAGAAACTGTATGTGGTGTGACAATGGAGTTGTGTGATGGATGCCATAATGACTGGATGTGGATAATGAAATGGAAGGGCATTGTATTAATACTAAACACCATTTGTACCAGATCTTTAACCCATCTAGAAAGTAGATTTAGGTAATGACACTACCGTACACACTACATGTTTGATGAAATACCAAGGTGAAGGAACTGAGTTGGAAACTTAACGGATGCATGCTTATAAGCTTATACTTGTTAGGATTTATGATGTGTGGATTACTTGCTTTCCCTAAATGCATGAATCACGATTTTGCTAAATTATTGAGGTTATGCTATGTATTGTGAAATCCGCAATGTCCATATTGTAATTTCAAATGAAGTAGGCACAGATCCCCCACGAGCACGGCATGCAATGCATGTTTACCATGATTTTCAAGAGGCGGATGTTATAGTGGGACATAAATCCTAACGATATGTTTTACCTCGATTTGACAAGGAGGACAAAACAAGCATGGCATAGAGAGGTTTACACTTCCTTCCATGAGGAGTCTCTCCCCCCCCTCACACCACATATCATGAAGAAGGTCTCCTTCCCTCCCAAGTACATGCATTGAAATAAGGGTCTCCCGTCCCTCACACGCATCTGCACAAGTTCCTCTCACAATACGCATCCTCACAATTTACATGAACATGTTCAGATTCCAAGCAACACGGCATGACATGCATGACATGACATGGCATGCACTCTCGACAAGATCAAGCAAGACAGACATGACAGTTTTCCCGAAATGGTATTTTAATAGTCACGTCCATTGCCGATGATTTCAGAAGTTTCGCTTTTTATGTGATTGCACGCATGAAATCTAAGACTTCTTTACTTCCTTGATTATTCTATGAATTATTTTTCTTCTGCGTCAATAGATTAGTTTCTACTTAATATATTGCTATTGTTATCTATGGCTTTTGGTTAGGATGTGGTACCACGCTGAGTATTCCATGCTCAGCCTACCTTTTATGTCGCAGGTGATGCTTAGTCCTTATGGGTAGGGAATAATTTTTTTAGAAACTCCCTGGTCAGTTTCTTGCCATTGCCAATGGAATCTTGGCTTTAGAAATTTAGCCAATTTTTGCCTTCGCTTTTAAAGAAAAGGGAACAATTTTAACCTACCACATCATCCCTAACATTTTGATTGCGCAAGGTGCACAAACCTCATCAAATTCTTTCCAATGTAGGTAGGACTTTTCTGAGTTCTAAGCCATGGACCTAAAAGTAATTGAAATCACTCCCGTTTTTAGTCAAATATTTGCATTAGTGGGAAAAACCATACAAGACGAGAAACTCGTCCTTGTTGGTTGCAAATATTCCACGCAAGTCAGCATTGTGGATTATTAGAACTCCATTATCCCCCTGATCACTTTCATTGTCAGTCATAGTGTCTGATGAATAAGAATAATCAGAATCTTCAAACAAGTTATTAGACAAGTCTTCAATCTCAAAGTCTGTTCTCCTCAAGCGGCTTGTGTGATCTCGATTCCACGTGATCATACAAATGAGAGAACTCAAAGGGAAAGTCAGGTATTCAAACAAGAATTCATGCACCTCCTATAAGTCTTCTATACGAACAAGCTAGCTAAAGGGGCGACAGACGAGGCACGTATACAGAGTATACGCCGAGCTTCCCCACTAGGTTGTAAGTTGACAGTAGATGTAAGATAAGTAGGAGAATAACGAGAGTGAAGGAGTGAGTTTACCAGAAGTGAAGAAATTCCTGAACTTAGGCAAAGCAATGTCTGTTTCCAAGTAGGCAAGCAGTAGATGTACCTGTTTTACACAAGCAATATCAATCCGCTTAATTACCTACCGTGGGAGGGTGCACAGAATTCCAACCTTCCACCTATGTTATATAATCCCTTCAAGCAAGTTAATTGACTTCCTACCGTGGGAGGGTGCACGGAATTCCAACCTTCCACTAAAAATAAAAATAAAAATTCAGACTTTTTTTTTTTTTTTTCAATCCAGTTAAAAAGCAAAAAAAATAGAAGTTAGAAGTTAAGAGTTAGAAGTTAGAAGCAAGAAAGTAAAAGTTAGCAGTTAGAAGTTAAAAGTTAGAAGCAAGAAAGTAAAAGTTAACAGTTAGAAGTTAGGAGCAAGAAAGTAAAAGTTAGATGTCAGGTGCAGAAAGTAAAAGTTAGGAGTTAGAATTAGAGGGAATGAGGAATGGGAGAATTTCGTAACCCGTGTTCTCGTCACACGTTGCAATCCCCGGCAACGGCGCCAAAAACTTGTTACAACTCAATTTAATCCAAATTAATGGACATAAAATCAAGAGTAAAAATAATATACTTGCAAGTGCACAAGTGACACAGTTGATGTATCTGGTGAGCATAGGGTCGAATCCACAGGGATTGACTATTGTGCAACAAGAATTAAGGAAACGAAATCTAAAGAGAAGAGAGAATTAAAATCAGTTTTCCACTTAATGAGAATGGAGCAAAAATCACTGATAACTGTAAAGCAATGAAAAAGAGGTCTAAGGCTTCAGGAAAATCCACCTATCCCTCCTTATACTTAGATTTGGATGAAAACACATCTAGAATTAAATAAAGATTTAATCTAGATGGAAAATTATACGATAAAACCACTGACTATTAAATTCAATTGAATAATTAGAGAAATATAAAAATCACTTTGTATCCAACTCACAGGGGATCCAAGCATTCCATATATCAATAGATCATATGCAATCAAAGAGCATATAGAGAGGAACAATTAACCAAACTAAGAAAATTATTCAATTAAAATAAATAATCAAATCATCCACATCGTCCACATAAATTGGAAAAAGGTTTCAAATCCCTAACCTTAGAAGGGTGTTTAGCCAACCATGTTTGGAGTTGTCATCCTCCTTAATGGTTTTCCAAATACTACAATAAAATAACTCCAAAAAAAACTAAAAGAAGAAGAGAGAAAAGAGAATGAGAAAAGATCAGAGAGCCTCAAAAGTCTCTCACTTTAGGTTTATATAGACTAAAGGGAAGAAGAGAAGGGAAAGAAAAACAAAAAAGAAACTTCTAATTCCAAAATTCCAACCAAAATTGCACTTCTCTCCTCTTGATGACATGTTTTGACCCCTTAAACATCCGAATTAGGAGATCTTCATGAAATACAATTTTGTTCTCCTTTAAGTCTTCTTTCCAAAACATCAAACATTGCCTTAATCCGAATTTTGAGTCAAAAGTTATGTCCACATTAGTAAGTACTGTCCAGATTAGGCGGGAATCCGGGAAATCCTCATTCTTTGTTTGAGATTGGTTGCTAAATAATAGCACTCCTCTAACCATCCACGAAATTTCTTGCTTTTCTTGTAGATTTAGTTGACCTTCATTAAGCTCCTTGCTTGAATTCTAAAATCCACCCAAAATAAAGAGTTCTTGTGACCAAAATAGGCTTTCTCCTTTTTTCTGAAATAGAAACATCAATATAGCACACTTCTTCTTTCTAATTCAAGAGAGTTCCACCATTTTTATGCTAAAATCATATTAATCTATATCTTCCTAAGATTCTCCAGCCATGTTGTAGAATCTTTCTATACTTGGTCTTGGGCTTTGCTCTTTGGGCTCTAGCTCCTTTAGATCTTTGAGTTGAACATGGGCTATTTGAAACTTTGGACTTCTTGAATCCTGAGAGTAGTCTGGGGTTAGGATTCCTACAAAAAATAAATACACGTAATAAGTCTCTCTTAAAAATATTTTGCATACGGCCTTCCAAGACATTTATGAATACATGCAAATGTATAATGAAAATTAAGAGAAAAAGGACAACGCAATGGTGAGAAGAGAATACACCATTTTACGTGTAAAAATGAAGATATAAACCAAAGACCTATGATAATGCTTATTTAAATGAGGATAATTAAGCAAAATTAAGCACTTATCACCAGCTCCTAAGCCTACACCAACACAGAGGCCCTCTTTTTCACAGCTAGCACCTCGCTCCGCTTTTTCTCAAGGCACCAGATATGTGCCGCCTACACCCTCATCGTCTTTTAAGGAGTGCGATTATTTTGGCCGGAGACACTCGGTTGGAGAGTGTCGGAGAGTATCGAGTGGGTGTTTCCATTGTGGCGAGCAGGGCCATATGATTAAAGATTACCCACGCTGACAGTCGCGGGTTCAACCTCAGGGGAGCAAGCCCCTAGTTCGGCAGACTTCTCAGCAGGGGTCTTCACAAGCTTCTGCATCTAGACCCGCATGACCCACATAGACCACACAGACCACACAGCAGCCTCGCAAGGCAAACCAGGGTTGGGTCTTTGCCTTGACTGAGAGAGATGTACATGCATCTGATGATGTTGTGTAAGGTACGTGAATATTGTAAAATTTTCAAGTATGAATTGATGTTGTACATTGTATTTTTATGCTTATATGTATATCATTCTACCTATACTCTATGTATGTTTTGCTTGAAACTTATTAATGTAACTAATTATAATGCACAGGCGTTTTACTAGTGAACGAGTGTTTAGTTCGCGTGTTGATCGACACGGGATCGACACATTCCTTTGTGTCACCTGGCTTCGCCAAAGGTTTCGCATCTGAGCCAAATAGTCTACGTCACGAGTTAACTATTTCGACTCCACTTGACAAGTCAGTTGATACAGACCGAGGATACCGGAATTGTATAGTTCAAGTCGGGCAGTATGAATTGCCGATTGATCTGATCATCATAGAGTTCCAAGACTTGGACTTCGATGTTATTCTTGGGATGGATTGGCTAGCTACACTCCCCGGCCACGTGGCTTGTTTTGAAAAGATAGTGAAGTTTAAGCTAGAGGGCGTCAAGCCATTCTACTTTCGTGGACTTTAAATGAGAGATATAGCCCATCTAGCGGCTCTAAGTCTTTCAAATCCAGAGGTACACACCTCCTTAGCCATCCTGGTTGTGAGTGAGTATTTGGATGTATTTCTCGAGGACTTGTCGGGGTTGCCTCCAGATAGGGAGATAGAGTTTGCAATAGAGTTTGCTCCAAGAACGAATCCAATCTCTAAGGTTCCATACAGAATGGCCCCAATTGAACTTAAAGAATTGAAGGAGCAAATCTAAGAGTTGCAACAACTTGGTTTCATCCGACCAAGTGTATCACTATGGGGAGCACCAGTACCCGTCGTGAAGAAAAAGGATGGGTCCATGAGGATGTGCATCAACTATAGACAGTTGAACAAGGTTACCATCAAGAATCATTATCCATTGCCACAGATGACGATTTATTCGACCAATTGAAGGGAGCAAAGTTCTTCTCCAAGATTGATATCCGATCAAGCTATCATCAGTTGAAGATTAAGGCTGAAGATGTTCCAAAGACTACCTTTAGAACTCGGTATGGATACCACGAGTTCTTAGTCATGCCTTTTGGTCTAACGAATGCACCAGCGGCATTCATAGATTTGATGAACAGGGTGTTTAGACCTTTCCTCGATCGGTGTGTCATTATTTTCCTCGACGACATCTTAGTATATTCCCCGACATGGGAGGATCATGATCAAGACCTTCGCTGTAGAACCCCAAACTTTTTCGTACTAAATGAATAGCACTTTCGTAGCCAATTGGCTTTTAACGTAGTATAATTAATAAATAAAGGAGAAATTGAAAATTTTTAAATGTCAGAAATGTTTCTTTTCGAAAGACGAACCCAACGCAAGTTGAATTGTCAAAATCCGAAGAACGAGTCAAAAGATATGACCAAAACAGTAAAATGGGTCAAAAAAATCTGCAGAGCACCGATCACTAGGGATCGATCGGTTCACAACCGATCGCTCAGTCCACATTAGCGATCGATCGGTTCACAACTGGTCGATCGGTATCTATTGACTGGTTAACTTTTTTGTATGGAAAAATTTTCCAGATAGCATGTTTTTGATCGAGAGCTCAGTCAAGAACACTGATCGCTCTGTAGGCGACCGATCGCTCGGTATTACCCACCGATTGATCGGTATATCGCGTTTTGCAGAATTTCAGTAAGGGCTTTTTCATCTTTTAGGCATTAAACCCTTGCCTCTTAAGGCTTGCCTGAGCCTTTAGAGTTTCATTCACCATACTTAGAGTGTTTGAGAGATTGAGAGAGAAGAGAAGGGGATCCTAACCTAGGGTTTTCCATTTGGGAAGAAATCAAAGGGTTTGAAGACCCTATATCACCTCAAGCTTAGATTTCTTCAAGTACTTGGCTCAAGCTCGTGAAGAGCACGTTCTCCAAGCTAGGGCAGCGACTCCACGCACGTGTTGGAGGGTTTTCCTTGCTTCTTCAAGGTTGGTACCTTTTGCTACCCTCCTAATTCATACCCTCTTCTTTCCTTATTCTTTATCTTGCCTAATGTATGAACCTAATGGAAGATAAATGTATGTGGTGTGAAAATGGATGTTGGGTGATGGATGCCATATGAATGTGATGTGATGAATGAAATGGGAAGGGCATTGTATTAATAATAAACACACATGTGTACCATGAGCTTAACCCATCTAGAAATGTAAGATTTAGGTAATGACAATAACGTACACACTACATGTTTGATGAAATACCAAGGTGAAGGAAATGAGTTGGAACTTAAGGAATGCATGCTTATAAGCTTATGAACTTGTTAGGATTTATGATAGTGTGATTACTTGCTTTCCTTAAATGGCATGAATAACTATTTGCTAAAATTATTGAGATGCTATGTATTGTTGAAATCCGCAAATGTCATATTTAATTTCAAATGAAAGTATGCACACGATCCCACGAGCACGGCATGCATGACATGGTTTACCAATGATTTTCAAGAGGAAGGATGTTAGAGGTGGGACATATCCTACGATATGTTTTACCTCGCTTTTGACAAGAGGACAAAAACAAGCATGGCATAGGAGAGAGTTTACACTTCCCTTCCATGAGGAGTCTCCCCTCCCTCACAACAACATATCATGAAGAAGGGTCTCCCTTCCCTCCCAAGTACATGGCATTGAAAGAAGGGTCTCCCTTCCCTCACAACTGCATCTCACAAGTGCATCTCACAAACGCATCTCACAAGTTACATGAACATGTTCAGATTCCAAGCAAGCACGCATGACATGCATGACATGACATGGCATGCACTCTCGACAAGATCAAGCAAGACAGACATGACAAGTTTTCCACGAAAATGGTATTTTAAGTCAAGTCAAGTGCCGATGATTTCAAGAGATTTATCGGCTTTTATGTGATGCAAGCATGAATATAAACTGCTTTACTTCCTTGATTATTATATGAATTATTTTCTGCGTTACAATATGAATTATTTTCTACTTTATATATTGCTATTGTTATGCTATGGCTGTTGGTTAGTATTTGGTACCCGCTGAGTATTCCATGCTCAGCCGTACCTTTTATGTCGGCAGGTGATAGCGGAGCGGCTGCTCCTTTTGATATCTGTGCTCCGAGCCCTTGGGTAGAAGAAGAGTATGTTGAGGAACCTATGGAGGAACCTCCGGTAGAGGGCTACTAATAGGTGGTAGATTCTGAGTGAGTGATCTGTGGGTGTGAGCTTGAGAGATTATATGTATGTATTTCGGCAGGTATGTCCACACCTTCTTTTGGTTTCTTTTTGTACAAAACTTGGATCATATATATGTACTTAGAGGTTTTTGGTTAGACTTCCGTTGTGCTTTGTAGTTTATGTTTCTGCTATTATTGTCTTCTATTGTATATGCTTTAGGTATTTTACAGGTTGGTTGTCAAGCAAGTCATGTACGTCATGACAAGTCATCCAAGATTCACTCTAACTCGTAGGGTGGGTTTTGTGTCGCGACATTCGCCTTACACTTGAGACTCTTCTAGAGCATAGATTGTATGCCAAGTTGAGTAAGTGCGAATTTTGATTGGAGAAAGTGGCGTTCCTTGGCCACGTGGTATCTGTCGAGGGTACTTCAGTAGACCCAGCAAAGATAGAAGCAATGATTAAATGGGAGAGACCCAGGAGTGTTACCGAGATATGCAGTTTCCTCAGTTTGGCAGGGTACTACAGGAGATTCGTAGAGGGATTCTTCATCTTAGCAGCACCACTCACGTATTTGACACGGAAGAATGCCAAGTTCGCTTGGAGCGACAAGTGTAAAGCAAGCTTTATAGAGTTGAAGGAGAGGCTTACTACAGCCCCTGTTCTCATAGAGTCATCTGGGAATGGAGGTTTCGTGGTTTATAGTGATGCCTCGAATATTGGGCTAAGATGTATTCTTATGCAGCGTGGGAATATCATTGTCTATGCTTCCCGACAGTTGAAGGACCATGAAAAGAACTATCCTACTCATGACTTGGAGTTGGTCGCGGTGGTATTTGCATTAAAAATTTGGTGGCATTACCTTTATGGGGAACAGTTCAATGTTTTCACGGATCATAAAAGCTTAAAATACCTATTTTCTCAAAAAGAATTAAATATGCGACAATGTCAATAGATGAAATTCTTGAAGGACTATGAGTGTTCTATCGAGTATCATCCGGATAAGGCTAACGTGGTGGTAGACACATTGAGCAGGAAACCTAGTGGACTTGTAGCTCACATGATGATTCACAAGTGGAAGATGTTGTAGGTCATGGCAAACCTCAATACCAGTTTCAGTATTCCTACCTTTGGGCCAGTCATGGCTAATCTTACAGTCAGGCCTTATATCCAAGCTCATCTGAGAGTTGCAAGATTGAGATGCGGAGCTACTTACTTACAGAGATAAGGCGGTTAGCAAGGGGAGTGATGAGTTCTCTTGGAATAGAAATGGAGTGATCACATTTAAAGGAAGGCTATGTGTTCCTGCGGATGCGGAGTTGAAGAGCGAGATCTTAGATGAAGCTCATCGGTCCAAGTACACGGTGCATCCTGGTGGTACGAAGATGTACCAGAACTTGCAAATGCACTATTGGTAGCAGAACATGAAGAGGGAAGTCGCTGAGTAAGTGTCAAGATGCTTGGTATGCCAACATATGAAGGCTGAGCATATGAGGCTAGCAGGGCTTTTGCAATCTCTTCCTATTCCCGAGTGGAAATGGGACAACATCTCCATGGATTTAGTTGTTGGGTTGCCATGGGTAATGTTTGATCGTTTGACAAAGTCCGCCCATTTCTTGCCTTATCGGTTACGTTCAACGCAAACCAGCTGATTGCATTATACATCAAAGAAGTGGTTCAGTTGCATGGGGTGCCAGTGAGTATTGTTTCTGACAGGGATCCAAGATTCACTTCTAAGTTCTGGAAGAGCTTTCAGAGCACTATGGGTTTCTGTTTAGACTTTAGCATCGCCTTTCATCCTCAAACAGATGGGCAGATCGAGAGGGTGCACCAGATTATAGAGGACATGCTCTGAGGTTGTATGTGGACTTCAAGGGTAGTTGGGAGGATCACTTACCATTGGTTGAGTTCGCCTATAATAATAGTTATCAGGCGAGCATCCAAATGGCATCTTTCGAGGCCTTATATGGTCGATGTTGTAGATCTCCTCTATATAGAGATGAAGTTGGAGAAAGAAAGATATTGGGTCCCGAATAAATCGAACAGACTATGGATATGGTCAAGATCATCAGGGAAAGATTAAATATGACTCAAGATAGGCAGAAGAGATATGCCGACACCTGGAGACGAAATCTTGAATTCCCTGTTGGCGATATGGTATTGTTAAGGTTTCGCCAACAAAGGGTGTTATGAAATTTGGCAAAAGAGGAAAGTTCAGTCCGAGGTATGTGGGTCTGTTTGAGATCATCACCAGAGTTGGTGAAGTTTCTTACCGAGTTGCTCTACCCATTCACATGGCGGTGGTTCATAACGTATTTCATGTATCCATGCTTCGGAAATACATTCCAGATCTTTCTCATGTGATTGGCCTAGATCCGTTGGAAGTATGAGAAGATCTCACCTTGGTGGGAGAGTCGGTTCAAATTTTGGACCGTAGAGATCAAGTTTTTCACAATAAGGTTATTTCCTTGGTTCTCGTTCTATGGCAACATCAAGCTAGAGAAGAGGCCACATGGGAGCGCGAAGCAGAAGTGAGGGAAAAGTACCTTCATTTGTTTGTATAAGTGATGTTTTCATGTAAATTTTGTTCCTTATTATCCCTATGTATCGTTCTAATTTTGAGAATGAAATTTATGTAAGGGGAGAGGATGTAGAACCCCGAATTTTGATAGCTTGGTATGGTGAATAATGTCTAAGGCTTAAAGCCTATTGTAATGCCCTGAATAGTTATCAATGATAATGAGAAGTTTGCATTGGTATATTTGGGAGTATGATGAATGATGACATGTAATAAAGCTTTAAGGATACTTTTTTTAAGTATATGGGTGTTTGGGATGAAGGAAGTAAGAGTATGGAATACTCTTAAGTGTCAACAAAGGTTATGCCTTAACATACCATCAACTTTAAGTAGCTTTAGTTTTCTCACCGCTGATCGTAATCGAGTGATTCTTGAATTTTTGGAAAGGTATTGAAACCCTATTTGAGGTTCATGTTGATCACTTTCCAATTTTGAGTTAGGGTTGAGTCAAAAGTTGGAATTCTGGAGTCTGGTCGGTCGAAAACTTGGGCTGCTGAAATCCATTTCCAGACCAGTCAGCTTTAGAGCCCATTTAAGTAATTAAAAACTTAGAATTAGGATTTTTCTATTAGACTCAAAATTTTTACCCTTTGAAATACGAGTTCAACGTAAGTTGAATCATCAAAATCCA
This sequence comes from Tetracentron sinense, assembly GCA_015143295.1. Classification (NCBI taxonomy): domain Eukaryota; kingdom Viridiplantae; phylum Streptophyta; class Magnoliopsida; order Trochodendrales; family Trochodendraceae; genus Tetracentron; species Tetracentron sinense. The sequence goes on from CM026573.1 coordinate 22,808,629, forward strand.
AAAAACGAGTCAAAATTTATGATCAAAATACCAAAGAGGGAAAAACTCAACCCAGTCAGAACATCCACTTGTCGCCGAGTGCCCTGAACTCGTCGACGAGTGAGGTAAACAGAATGCGAAAAAACCCCACTCGTTGATGACTGTAACCCCTTCGTCAATGAATGGAACCCACTCATCGACGACTAGAACCTTCGCGTCGACGAGTACATCCCTAGGAATCGTGAGAAATGGATTTTTTAAAGGGTATTTTTCAACTCTAATCCTATAAATACCCAATTTTTGTGGGATTAAAGGTTTTAATACTTTGAGAAACATCTTTTGAGAGGGAAAGGGAGAGATCTTGGGTTTCCAAAAGGGGTTTTCACTTGAGATCAAGAGGAGCACGATTCTTGCATCTTAAAAGCTTGGATCTTCTTCCTAAAAGTTTGGATCTTCTTCCTCAAGCACGATTTCACTTCTCCAAGCTTCTCAACCATCTCAAAGCTTGGAAAGCAAAGGGGTTTCGACTCTTCCAAAGTAAGTGATTCTACCATCTAGTTTTGTTATTATTCAAAGATTGAAAAGATGATTAAATGAGTGATTTTGAATAGCATTATAAGCAAATAGTAAATGTGGGAATTTCGGTAAACTATCTTGTGATCAAATGAGTAAATAGGGGTTTTTCAATAAGAAGATGAATATAGCTATACTTGTAAGTGAATGTGATTATCTCTAAATGAATAATGATTCTAAGTATATTGTGATGAAATAGGCTTAAAAGTCATGATCTTGATGATATGATGCAATGAATGAATTTGTTCTTCATTCTTAGAATTTGTTTAAGTATACTACAATGCTAATATGTCTTGTATGAACTCATATGAATTGTTTAAGGCTTTCAATATATATACATGATGATGCTCACAAGCACTCCACGCACAATAAGTTTCATATGACTGAGGTTTTCCCATAAGCATGTATTTCAAGAATCATAAGAAAGGTTTTCAAAGGCAAATCTTAATAAAGAAGCATAAGCATTGAAAAAGCCAAACTTTGGGTTGGTATTTCTAAGATCGGTTACTTCATGCTCACAAGGATCAAGTCTAAGATCTTGCATAAACTCCAATGATCATAAGTCTTGCAAGGCTTTCAAGAACTCATAAGAAATGCGTAAGTCTAAGATCTTGCATAAGTCTCCATGGATCATAAGCTTACAAGAAGAAGCTCACAAGAACTCAAAAACTCACAAGAAGCTCATAAGAACTCGAAATCTCATAAGAAACTCATAAGAACTCACGAGGCTCATAAGCATTCATAAGAACTCATAAACATGAACAAGGAAGTTTGTTTTACATGAAAAATAAGTTTTGATGAAAATTTTTCCATGACAGGTTTTAAGCATGAATTTTGTGATTAGTATTCTTTTAAATGCTTGTATGTGGTATTCTTGTTATTATAGCACTGTTAGCTAGTAGTTTGTTTCGCTAAGTATTCCATGTTCAGCCGTACATTTTATGTCGGCAGGTCAGTTCGACATCCCCAACCCGGAGCCATGGGTTGAAGAAGAGTACGAGAAAGAAAGAGATCCACCTATTCCGATGCAGCCATAGGAGGATAGGGATTTGAATGTGTGGCCCTATCTAGACTATTGCTGAATTGAGTGATAGTGAAATTCATTTTATATTTTGGTAGGTGGGCATGTCCACCTTTATTTTTGTTATGTATGTACAAACTTGGAATACAGATTATATATAGAAAAGAAATTTTAAGTTCACGCTTCCGCACTTGATTTAAGCTTCTGCATTGCTTTATGTTTCCAATATGTGTTGCCTTGGATATTTTACAGGATGGAATTGGTATCGGATATTTTCACATCACGAGCCAAAGTATCCCTAACTCCCAAGGGGTATTTTGGGTCGTGACAGTCCTAAAAAGTGATAAGTGTCACTTGTGCTTTTATGATCAACTTTGCACCCGGCAAAGTCCACATTAGAATAGTTAACTAGTTCAAGTGATGTATTTTTTAGGATACCATAGACCTAAGTCAATTGTACCTAACAAATATCTAAAAATTCTTTTTAAAGCTATCATGTGAGATTCTTTAGGACATGATTGAAATCTGGCACATATACATACATTGAACATAATATCAAGTCTACTAACAGTTAAATACAATAAACTACTAATCATACCTCGATATTTCTTTCATCCACATTTTTGTCTTTTTCATCTTTGTCAAACTTGGTTGAGGGACTCATAGGAGTGTCTATTTCTTTGACATTGTCCATCCCAAACTTCTTCAAAAGCTCTCTCGTGTACTTGGCTTGATTGATGAATGTCTCTTCCTTGATTTGAAGTCCAAGAAAGAAGTTCAACTCTCTCATCATGCTCATTTCAAATTCATCTTGCATGGTCTTAGCAAACTCTTGACATAAAGATTCATTAATAGAACCAAAATAATATCTACATATATTTGCACAATAAGCATATCATTATTGATTTCACAAACAAAGTAGTATCAATTTTTCCTCTAATGTAACATTGTCAAGTAGAAAACCACTCAATCTATCATATCAAGCTGTAGGATCTTGTTTTAAACCATATAAGGCTTTAGTGAGTTTAAATACATGGTTTGAAAATTTATGATTTTTAAAACAAGGATGTTGTTCAACATATACTTCATCTGAAATAAAACCATTTAGAAAAGTACTTTTCACATCCATTTGAAATAATTTAAAATATTTATTGCTAGCGAAAACAAGTAGCATTCTTATGAAGGTTTAATGACTTGTGTATAATATGGTTGAAATCGTCAATGCATATTGAGGTGATCGATTCTCATTATATAGAATGTATGTACAGTTGGAAGATCCTATATAATAGGAAACAAATAAATGTAATTGATACAATTGAGAATATCCTATAAACTAGGAAAGGAAAGATATATACATGATAACAAATCATCTTAAGATCAAGGAAAGAATCGGAAGAGGATTCTTCCTTATCACACCCCTTCAAGCTGAGCGTGGCAGAATGAATCACGTGAAGCTTGTTACGGAAAACTAGGAACTGAGGCTTGGTGACTCCCTTGGTAAAAGAATCGGCAAGCTGGAGATGTGAGGGAACAAAGGCGACCTTTAAGGAACCATTTGCAATCAGTTCACGAAAAAAATGGTAGTCAATCGCAATATGCTTAGATCAAGGCCGAGTGACAAGATTGACCGCCATAAAAATAGCACTTTTGTTGTCGCATAATATTTTCGGAGGGGAAGGCAATGTAAGACATAGATCATGGAGTAGCTGAACAATCCAAACAACTCTAGCAGTAGCAACGGCTAAGGATCTATACTCAGCTTCGGCACTGGAGCGAGAAACAGTGGATTGTTTCTTGGAGCTCCAAGAGACAAGATTAGTACCCAAGAATATAACATTGCCGGTGGTAGACCGACGTGTATCAAGACAACCTGCCCAATCAGCATCAGAATAAGCAAGCAACTCACGGGAGAGGGTGCGGTGAAGTTGAAAACCATGATGGACCGTGCCTTTAACATATCGCAATATGCGTTTGAGTGTTCGAAAATGATCGTCAGTTGGAGCATGCATGTACAGGCAAATGGAATTGAGACTAAATGAGAGATCAGGCCGAGTAATGGTCAAATATTGTAGAGCTCCGACAATAGACCGAAAAAGGGTGGGATCCGAAAATAGCTTCCCTTCAGTGGAGAGATGTTGACCAACTACAAAAGGAGTGGTAATGGGTTTGGCCTCAACCATGTCAGCACGTTGTAGTAGATCAAGAGCATACTTGGTTTGGCTAAGAAATAAGCCTTGAGAGTGAGGTTGGACTTCGACACCAAGGAAATAGTGTAGAGAACCCAAATCTTTCATAGCAAATTCTTTGGACAGTCGTGTGATGAGAGTCTTTATCAATGCGAGATTGTTGCCAGTAAGCACCATATCATCGACAAATAGCAAGAGATAAACCGTGCCTACCGTGTTATGATGGACAAATAGAGAGGAATCAGCCGGACTAAGAAGAAAACCAAGTTTCATTAAAAAAAAAGAGTTGAGGCATTGGAACCAAGCACGAGGGGCTTGTTTGAGTCCATAAAAAGCACACTTCAAACGATACACATGTTGAGGAAACTATGGATCAGTGTAGCCAGGTGGTTGATCCATGTACACTTCTTCAGAAATATGACCATGGAGAAAGGCATTCTTTACATCTAATTGATGTAAGGGCCATCCAGAAGTGACTGCAATGGATTGGATAATTCGAACAGTAGCAGGACGCACCACAGAGCTGAACGTATCTTCAAAATCAAGGCCACGAATCTGAGAGAAGCCCTTGGCCACAAGGTGAGCCTTCTGACGCTCAACATAACCATCAACATGGAGTTTGGTCTTAAAGATCCAACGACAACCAACCACATTATGATTTAGAGGGCAAGGTACAAGATCCCAAGTATCATTCTTCTTCAAAGCTTGTATTTGATCATCCATAGCCGAGAGCCATTCAGGGTGTTTGGCAGCGAACTTGAAACCCCGAGGCTCTTGTAGGGCAAGAAGGACCTGAAAAAACTGAGAAGAAGGTGAAATTGTCAACGCATGATAGGCCCTTAGATTTAAATATACCAGCTTTCCCTCTAGTAACCATTAGGTGAGTGTTGATAGAAGTCATTGGTATGGAAACAGATGGTGGGGGCGGACTGGGAGAAGGGACAGTAGACACAGCAGGAGATGTCCGAGGGAAGGATTCACCAAGACCATCACTGCATGGCAAACAAATAGGATTCAAAACAGGAGAAGATAGCAACAAATCCGGAGAGGCGGGAGACACATTATTATTAGACTCCAAAAAATCAAAGAAAGTAATATAAGGTGTTGAGCTGTGAAGTTGTTGTATATCATCACCTGCATAAGGGAAGATAGTTTCATAAAATTGGACATGTCGAGAGACATAAAGACGTTGTGTCTTGCGGTCAAAACAGCGAAATCCCTTGTGAAGGGGGCTATAACCTAAAAAGACACAAGGAGAGGATTTGGGAGATAATTTGTTAGGAGCATAATCTCGCAAATAAGGAAAGCATAAACATCCAAAGGTGCGAAGCATAGAGTAGTCGGGTTGTTTACCAAACAGGAGCTCGTAGGGAGGTTTGCCATCAATAGTTTGTGAGGGGATTCGGTTGATGAGATAAACAACTGTTGAGAAGGCCTCAACCCAAAGAGGCAACGGAACACAGGCATGAAACAAAATGGTGAGACCCGTGTTAGTCGGTGTTTACGTTCAGCAATCCCATTTTGACTTGGTGTATAAGGGTAAGCAATGCGCAGCACAATACCACAAGATGTGAGGTGAGAACGATATTTATTATTTGTAAATTCAGTTCCACCATCACATTGAAAAGACTTAATTTTGGAAGAAAATTGAGTCTCAATATAACGCTGAAAATTGGCAAAGGTATCAAAAAAATCAGATTTGTGTTTTAATGGGAAAAACCAAATGAATCTGGTACAATCATCAATTAACACTGCATAATACCGAAATCCAGTAGTGGAACAGACAAGTGAAGGGCCCCATAAATCACAGTGTAAGTGATCAAAGGGTAAAACACAATGATCATTATTAAGTGAAAATGGTAAACGATGGCTCTTGCCAAGATTACATCCAACACATAAACTTGAATCTAAATCCATCAATTTATCACTACAAAAAATAAAACCAGACTTGGAAAGAGAGTCAACAGTACGAAAACTAGGATGGCCTAGACGAGCATGGCACAAATGAACAGAGGCACGCGGCTTATTTGAAGAGACGACGGAAGCAAGGGCATGGTGATTCTGATCGAGCACGTATAGACCATTCTCACATCTGCCAACCCCCAGCACTACTCTTGTGACCCGATCCTATATGGTAAAACCAAAAGGAGAAAAATTGACAAAACAATTATTATCTTTTGTAAGTTGACTGATGGAAATAAGGTTTTTCTTAATGCCAGGAACAACTAAAACATTGGATAAAATGAGTGAGCTTTTGGGAACAAGAGTAGAAATGGAACTAGTGTAAGAAATAGGTAGTGACTGACCATTACCAACCATCACCCTTTCATTAACAGAGTAGACAGCAGGAACATCCACACCCTCGGGATCATTTGTCATGTGGGAGTTGCACTAGAGTCCGGATACCAGTTAGAGTTGTTGGAGTCTAGAATCGAACAAGCAGTGAAAGCCTCAGCAAGGTTGGCGGACTGCTTTTTCTTGAGATTAAGAAATGTCCAGCAGCGTTTAACCAAGTGTCCCTCCTTGTCCAAGAGTTGACAATAAACTGGAGAAGAAGTGGATGATTTCGAGGCAGAGTCAGAGGAAGGTTATGGCCTCCCTCTCTTGGTGCTTTTCGATCTGGTGGAGGAATTCCGCTGAGCGTAGAACACTGAGTTGGTAGATTGTTGATACACCAATCTTTCAAAAATCTCATGGCTCAAAGATTTAGGAACGATAATTGCAAAAGAAGGTAACGGAAGCTGGGAGAGCATCATAGTTGAGAAGATCTTGTAATCGGGTCCCAAGGCTCTCAAGAACCAGTGGACTTTATCCAGGTCGTTAATGGGACGACCAATTGCCGCCAGTGATCACATAGGCCTTTGAAGAGTCGAGAAAATTCAACCATGGATTTTAAGCCTCGCTGCATCAGTTGAAGCTCGTCCTTGAGTTGGAGTTCTTGAGTCTTGGATTTGAGAGAGAAAGAGGCTTCAAGAGTAGTCCAGGCCTCATGTGCATGACTGAAACCTAGTACCTCACTCATAGACTCTTCCATGAGAGAAGAATAGAGAAGACTTAGGAGAGTCTGATCTGTATTCAGCCAGGAAGTGTAGGCTGGATTCACCTGGGTGGTGTCGTTAAAGTTAGTAACCTTTGGAGAAGGAGCTAGGACACTACCATCCAGAAATCCAAGAAGATCTTGGCTAGTCAACAGAGGGATAAACTAATTTCTCCATAACAAATAATTGATGGAGGTCAATTTGATGGTGAGCATATGCACCATCGTGTTCAGCGGAAGTAAAGATGATGAGGACGAGGCAGCCATAGAAAGGATCGAAGAAGAAACAAAGGTATTGCCTAAAAATGCTTTGATACCATATGAAGGTTTAATGACCTGTGCATAATATGGCTGTACCTCAATGAATATTGAGGTGATTGATTCTCCTTATATAGAATGTATGTACAGTTGGAAGATCCTATATAATAGGAAACAAATAAATGTAATTGATACAATTGAGAATATCCTATAAACTAGGAAAGGAAAGATATATGCATGATAACAAATCATCTAAGATCAAGGAAAGAATCAGAAGAGGATTCTTCCTTATCACTTCTAATCTAGCAACTGGAGTAAAGGTTTCTTCAGAATCAATTCCTTCTTCCTGGTTGTAACCTTGAACTACCAATTTTGCTTTATTTTTAACAATGTTTCTGGATTCATCTTTCTTATTTCTAAACACTAATTTTGTATCAATGATAGATTTATCTTTAGGTCTAGTTACTAAATCCTAAACATTGTTTCTTTCTAATTGATTTAATTTTTCTTGCATAGCAATTGCCCATGACTCATCTTCAATAGCTTCATTAACATTTTAGGTTCGATTTGATATAAGAAAGCTAAGTTATTACATATGTTTCTTCTTGTTCTTACCCATTTTTCCATATCACCAAGAATTAGTTCTTTGGGTGATCTTTTACTATTTTCCAAGCTTTAAGAAGTTGATATTCATTTTCAAGCTCATCCTCAATATCAATTTCAATTGATTTATCCTTATTAGAATCTTCCTTATCTTAATTATCCTTTTCTTCCTTATCAATTTCGAAGACTACATGTATTGATTCTTCAACAACCATTATCTTTTTGTTAAATACCCTATATGCTTTGCTATTAGTTGTATATCCTAGAAAGATTCCTTATTAGATTTATGATCAAATTTCTTTAAGTCTTATTTGACATTTAATATAAAACATTTGCATCCAAACACCTTAAAGTATCCTATATTAGGTGATCTTCGTTTCCAAATTTTATATGAAGTTTTATTTAACTCGTTTCTTATTACAATTCTATTAATTATATAGCTTGAAGTGTTTACGGCTTTGACCCAAAAGTAATTAGGTAAGTTATGTTCATTAAGCATAGTTCTAGCCATTTCTTGTATTGATCTATTTTTATATTCTATTAATTCATTTTATTGAGGGGTCCTAGGTGAGGAGAAATTATGATTAAATTCATTTTCATCACAAAATAATTCAAGTCCTTTGTTTTTAAATTCTCCTCTCGTATCACTTTTAATGTTATTAATAGAAAATCATTTTTTCATTTTGCACTCTTTTACAAAATTTAGCAAATAAAGTTTGTGTTTTACTTTTGTGTGATAAGAACAATACTCATGTGTATCTAAAATAATCATCAACAATCACAAAGGCATACAATTTTCCTCCTAGGCTAGCACATCATTTGAACCAAACAAATCTAAATAAAGAAGTTCTAATTGTCTAGAAGTTGAAATTTCTTTCTTCTTCTTAAAAAAGTGTTTTGATTTGCTTGCCTAGTTGACATGCATCACAAACTTTATCTTTTATAAACTTAGTTTTAGACAATCCTTTAACTAGTTCATTTCTTCATAGTTTAAAAAGTAAATTCATACTAATATGTCCTAGTCTTCTATGTCATAACCAACTAGCTCTATTTAAGGCGAAAAAACTATAATGTTTTGAGAAGTAATTTCATCAAATTCAATAGTATAAACATTTTCATTTCTATATGCAATAAACATGATATTAATATTATTACTATCTTTAATCATATACATATTTGATTTAAAAGATACATTAAGACCTTTATCACATAGTTAACTAATGCTAATCAAATTATGTTTTAAACCTTCTATTAGAAGCACATTTTCAATAAAAGTAGAATTATCCTTACCAACATTACCTATGCCGATGATCTTCTCCTTTGAGTTGTATCCAAAGATCACATGCCCTCCATATTTGGGATAGATAAATACAAATAACTTTTTGTTCCCCGTTATGTGCCTACAGCAACCGTTATCCAAGAACCATATAGTCTTGGAGGAACTTGACTTCATGGATACCTACAACACAATTTCAAGTAACTCTCTTTGGTACCCAAACCCTTTTGGGTCCTACTTGGTTAGTTTTGAGAGGGGTTGTTCTTTTAGGAGTCCAAACTTTCCTCACTCTCTTATTTCCAATATATTTATAAGAAGTACTAGAAGAGGTGTTTGAACTACTAAATGTGATAAAGAAATTTTGATAATTCTTTTGTTTGATTGATAAATTATATCCAATTTTGACTTTATCAAACACACATCTTTGTTGCCCTAGCAATCTATCCAAGTTTCTTTGACCATTAGTGAACTTGGTTAAATTGCTAGTCAAGTCTTCAACCTTAGTTTTAAAATCTTCATTTTCTTTGGTTGAGACTTGAGGCTTAAGAGTAACTTCTTCTTTTTCTTATTTTTTTAAAACTTCATTTTCTTTTTGTAAACTCTCTTTTTCTTTTTGTAAAATCTCACTTTTATTTAAAATAGAGGAATTTTGTTTTTTGAGTTTTGAATTCTTAAAAGCTAATTTTTGAAATTCACCATAGAGTTCATCGAATTCTTCTCTAAGTTCATTAAAAGAAAGAGATTCATTGAGTGAAGAGTTTACCTCGTCCTCATGTACCATGTGTTAGACATATATGCCCATGAAAGCCATTTCGGAATTGTATAAGTCTACTTAATCAATAAAAGCATATTTTACATTCACATATTGTCTTCTATATTGGGTAACATATTAAAAGTATTTTATTAGATGAGACTACTTTCTTCCTTAGGTAACATTATAGGAAAACCATCCAATTAGTTATTAACTAATTGCTAAGGAGATATGGTTTTCCGGTTCCTTGTAGACCTAGAATTGTTCTAAGTTATTTAGGATACATCTGGTAAATGTATTCCTACTAACTTACACATTGTTAGTTCTGTATGATGGAGTGATGAATCTCAATCACTGAGAGAATGGTCTCTTGACTAAGATGTGGATATAAGTAAGAAGTACTTAAATTGCAACTGGATCGCTCAATGGATACCCTTAGAAATATACTGTCTATATGCTTAGGGTAGTCCATTTGATAGATTATCCTTAACCTAAGAGTTTGACATCTTCTCTAGTATTTGTCTATATAGCTTTGATGTAACCAATCATCACTGTCCAACACATTGAACTGAATACGGGCTCGTTGGGTTATGTATGCTATACTAGGAGAAGTGTGTGTACGCTCAACAAGGATTCTATTACTCTTCTAGAGTAACTTATATTGAGTTGATACTTGTCAAAACCGGACTTGAAAAACCCAACGCTGATATTTATCGATGAAATGATTTTATCGAGAAGTTTATTTTCTATATAAAAGGAATATATAATTATTATTATTTCTTTTAAAGAATTTCTAAAATAGTTTTGAAAGTCTAAGTTTGACTAAAAGTATCAAAGAGAAAGGGTTCTTAATATAAGCTAGGGATTAAAAGACAGTATAAGATATTATCCCATAAGCTTATAACAATATTGGAAGTGGAGAGACGCATCTGTAAACAAATCTTGTAATAGAAATACCTGCAAATAAGTCTCTAATTTCTGGGGGTTAATCACATTGTGTTAATGGACATTATTGTGATTAGTGAAAGTCTAGGGACATAGATAAAATTCTATGATCCTAATGGAGTTATAGGAAAGTGTTTCTTAATAATAAGGTTTTAACCAAAAAGGTTAAACACTTGGTCTCACAACCAGAAATAGGAGATCTCTTTAGATCACACACACTAAGACCTTCTTAAAGCTTTTAATTTAATTATTAATTAAATTAATTAATTTCTCTAAGTAAAACACTAAATGGTATAGTGAAGCTCTAATAGGTGAAATCACATAGGATGTGATTAACAAATTGGTAGGACCCATTGAGAATTTTGATAAAGATCAAAAGATGACCTAAGGAGTTTGGAACTCTTTATAAGGGTGTATGGAAGTGGGGCCCACCTAGGGTGGGACACCCACTTCAATATGGAGCCTTATCTTTTAATTAGTTAGTTACTAATTAATGATTCCTTAATAGATAAGGATAAGATTAGTTAGTTACTAATTAAAGATTCCCTATTTAATAACGATTCCATTAGTTTGTTACTAATTAATGATTCCTTATTAGATAAGAAGAAGACTAGTTTGTTACTAATAGATAAAGTTAGTTTCTTTTAAGATAAATCTTAATTAAGGAATCTTTTGAGAGAATTCTAATTGGATTAGGATAAGGATGAGGAGTCTTTGATTGCAAGCATAGCAATCCAAGAAGTTTTCTATAAATAGGTGGACGTCCACCCCGATAACTCTTCTCCAACGTTTTCTCTCTCCATCTCCTCTAGCTCACGCCCCCCTCTCTCCTCTTGTTGAAGCGTACGGTCATCCATCCCTCTTCTCTCTTGGTTCTAGTTTTGATTTTGAGCAGAAGCAGAACTAATCTTGTTAATCAAGAAAGGATCTTGAGTTCAAGAAAAGAACAAAAGATCATAGAGCTTGAATTGGAAAGGTCATTAGCTTCTATTAGAGAAAGCTTTAAAGGAAAAAGAAGGTTCGTGCGAATTGCGAATGAGACTTTACAATTGCGAAGTTTTGCAGGTATTTTTCTATCGTGGATATGATTTATCAATATCAAAGTCACAAATGTGATTCTTGCTTTTATCCTTCATTGAATAAAATCAATTAGAATCTTAGTCAGATCTTGGGATTCGATGTATGCTCCCTCAAGAACTGTTTTTCTAAAATTAAAAAGAGGCATACTTTCACCATGAGGCATAGATTAGCTACTTCCTCATCACTTAAGTCATCATCCGATACACTTTCATTGAAATCATCCCAAGTCTTCATAGCTCTCTTCTTGAATGTATTGTTCTTCTTGAGTTGAGGGCACTCTACTTTGAAGTGCCCGGGCTAGTTGCACTCATAGCAAATAATCGGCTCTTTCTTGCTTGATTCGCTTTTGATAACTTCCTTGGCGAATTCCTTCTTGAATTGCCTCTTCTTGAAGTTCTTCTTATGCTTCAAAAACTTCTTGAATATTTTTACCATTAGAGCGATGTCCTCATCTTTATCACTCTCATTCTCTTTACTCTCTTGAGTGGACTTTAATGCAAGTCATTTCTTTGATCTTGGCTCCTCATCTTGGTCCTTAATTATGACTTCATGAGTTATAAGTGATCCTAGAAGCTCATCCATGGAAAGTTTGGTGAGGTCCTTAACTTCTTGGATCGCCGTTACTTTTGGAGTCCAAACCTTTGAAAGTGAACGAAAGATCTTCTTCACATTTTTTGTATTAGAATAAACTTTTCCAAGAGACTTCAAACCATTAATAATGTTAAGGAATCTAGTAAACATTTCTGTAATAGATTCATCTTTTTCCAAATTTAAGTAATTCATATTTGTGGACCAACATACTAATTTTCTCATCTTTAACTTGGTTAGTCCCTTCATAAGTAATTTGAATTTATCCCAAATTTCTTTGGCCGAATCACATCCGGAGACTCTATTAAACTCTTATGGACTCGATGCACAATATAGGTTGTTAATAGCTTTAGCATTGAGTTGTACTAGTTTAGTATCAGCCTCAGTCAATTATTTCTCCACCTGAGGAACTTGAACACCATCAATATTTTTTGCGGGAAGGTGAGGACCTTTGACTATGACATTCCAATATTCATAGACAAAGGCTTGAATGTAGTACATTATCCTAGTTTTACAATAGTTATAATTTTCCCCATTGAACAAGGGAGGTCTAGTGGTGGATTGGTCTTCTCCTAAGGTAGTTGCAAATATGTTTGTCATTTATCTTTTACTCTAAGATAGTTAAATCTAAAAGTAGAGTCCTAGGATTTTGATACAAATTGTTGCCCAAGTATTGAACCCTAGATGGGGAGTGAATAAGGTCTTGGAAAATTTAAATTTCTTCCTAATCCTTTTTTACGGGATTTAAATTAATCTAATTATAAAGGAATAGAATCTAGCAATTCTAAAATTAATGCAACAATAAAATAAAGATAAATGAGAGAGAGAAAGCAAACACAAGAAATATTTTAGAGGCTCGGCCCTTCCGCCTACGTCCTCGCCTCAAGCAACCCACTTGAAAATTCATTACGATTCACTAATCGCACGATCTTCTTCTGGGTGAAGATCAAACCTTTAACTTTGCAAGAGAACACCCTCTCTTGAATTTTTCCCGAAGCTTCTCGCTTTAACACAAGAATCCACCGATTCTTGATTTCCAATACACAGATGAATGGAGGTTTTACAATCTCGAAATTGATCCTTAGATGAGCTAAAAAGATCTATTTAATACTCTCTGAAAATCTCTCAAAGATTAGAGTTGAATAACTCAAGATATAGTTTTTGGGATTTCTCAATGAATGAATCAATGTAGGCTTGTGAGTAAATGATTGAAGTTAATACACAAATCAAAGGTTTATTTTCATTCATAAATGATCTCAATTTATAACCCATAGAATTTTATGGCATTGGAGGTGCATTCAATGCAAATATAGTCATTAAAAACTAGCCGTTATAAGCATTTATTGCTTGTTGCGAGCAAATCAGTAGACTGGTTTTGACAATCCAGTCGTTTGGTTTGTTCCAAACCATTTCTAGAAAGTTTACAACTAAATCAGTTGATTGGTTTTGTAACCCAGTAAGAACTGGTCGATTGGTATTGCAAATAGAGACTATTCATCATACAGAGCATGAGTCAAGTGACTAGATTTGAAAATCCAGAAGAACTAGTTGACTGGTTTTCGGTTTTTACAAAAAACTCCATTTTAACAATCCTAGATGATATGATAGGTCAACTAACTTGATTTTATCATGATATAGATCATTCCATATGAAGTCTAAGGACCTTATAAAGATATGCAATTATGTTCTTAAGACTCCTATGGTCAATCTAGGCTTTTGAGCTTTCAACCATCAAACTTTGAGGACTTTTTACATTTGTTCTAAGAACTCTCAAAACACGAAAAATAAACCTTGAATCTTCTTGTTGGAGAGTCTGTAATGTCCTTCAAATTTTGATATTGATTGGCTTCTTTGACTTCATTTTCATGACTAAGTGTGCTTCTTAGTGAATCTTCTTCTTCATGTCATGAATTTTACTCTTTTGCTTTGGATCTTAAACTTGATTGGTTGACTTGACTTGTGGATCCTTTTTAACCTTGGTGTTATTTTCATGCTTTATTTATTGGATATTGTGTCAATGCTCTAATACATTGATTTTCACAAAAACCTAATAGAGATATTAGTAGCACAATGATCATTTCATTACTATGTTATCATCAAAATTATTAAGGGTACCTAAGGTTGTAACATTTATGCTAACAGAGATGTATGAGAGAGAGAAAGGGGTCTGAGATAGGGTTGTAAATGAATTGGAATCAGATTGGATCTTGCTATATCTTAATCTGATCCGATTAAAAATCCAATCGATCCAAATTTCGTTGCATTCTGAATTTTCCAATTTGAATTCAATTATTTATTCAAGATTCTAATTCAATCCAATTATGTTAATTTCTTTAATTAAAAAATTAACAGATTTTTTAGATAATACTATAATGTATTTAAAAGTTATATATATTATATATATAATAATTGAATCATATTTTAATTGGAGCACTATAAATCCGAATTTGATAGGATTATAGTTGGATTTAAGATCTCATATCTGTACCTGATCCATTGGATCCATAATAGGAACATGATCCAATTTAATCGGATTTTAATCTTGGTCTGATCCATCGACAACCCTCTAGGCTTTGAGTGAGCATATTGGTGGGGAATAGGTGGGAAAAGTCCAAGAATAAATAGAGTGTATTAGGGTCAGTTATGAGTTACTCGTTATGATTAGGGTTGAGCTCAATTTATTAAGCTCATATTAATGTGAGTCAAGCTAAGGCTGGGTTCCTTGAAGCTCGAGCCCACTCAACCTAGATAAAAAACGGGTATGAGCGTGGCCTGGCCCATTGACAACGCTACTCATTATATAAAGTTGTTCTGCGCCCTCTTTGTGGAAAAAGCCTTGTGAGTTTTCTTGTAGGACCCACTAGATATGTTTTTTGCCTTAGAAATTGATGAATCATCCAACCACTCCCCTTTGGAATATGAAATGCTTAACTTATACCTGTATTCCACTATGTAAGAATGTTACGAAATATCGATCCTCATTGGTCCATAACCCCATTTTTAACACTCATCAATTATGTTAAGATTTACTCTCCCTTATCATGTTTGGATGTTGAGAAAATAGGTGTGAAAACATGGAAAGAAAAGAAAATTTTAAATTTGTATTACAATTCTTAGCAAACAAAGCTGGACTTTCAAATCCGTTTTGCACCCACGGATTTCACTTTCATATGATTAGATGATATGCTTTGACGCGGCGCAAAAAGAAGAAAATCCGCGAATGCTGTCGGCTTTAAGGCGTTCCCACTTTTAGTTGTGGGTGGAACGTAGATTCCTCTGATCCTATCTTCCCAATTTTTGTCTTTTTTTCTTTCCTTCATATCATATCTCTAGTCTTCATCTAAATCACCAAATTGCCACTACTCATGCGAACAGAGACCTTACGGTAGTTATGGCTGCTTGACTTTTTCTGACGATCAATAGTGGATTGAAACATCTTTCCATCCTACTCCCGCGTAGGAAATTATAATCACATGCAACAATTTAACCAAACGATCATATTGTGTAGAAAATCAACAGACCATGACTACCGGCTCATTCTTTGACTGCAGCTTTCAACTTGTGGTGTAGTTGCCTTAACAAAAAAAAAAAAAAGACTACAGGCTCATAGAGCGGCGGATCCAGGATTTTATGGCAGGGGCTAACCATATGGGCATGGGTTTGGGGGCGGAGTCCGAAAATATGTTTTTTGAAGGTTAAGTTTATTTTTAGCCGCTTTTGCTCTTTTAAATTAAATAATATAAGAATAAATTTAACTTTTTCCTTTTCCTCAAAAGTATGGGAGGCTTTAGCAGCTGCGCACCCGACTCCACCCCTACTCCAGGCTAATGCCCCCATTTAATACAATACAAATATATTTTTTTCAAAAGTTGAACGGGCAGGGGAATAAAAAAATGTTAAAAAAATACAATCTTTTATTAAAAACGAATTAATAGGTTATCGGCATCTATATTAAAAACAACATAATGTCTTAAATTATATAAAAGTACACAAAAATTTATTCTTTTCATGTGCGTTCCGCCTAACGCAACATGTATTCCTCTACAGCCTGTCACATGTCCATTTTTAACACTTACTAACTGTGGTTAAGATTCACCGACTCCTACGTGTTCATCCATCTAACCTTGGCTTTTAGAAAAAGAAATATTAATGTTAGGTTGATTAAGCTCAACCTTAGTTAAAGGGACGAATGAGACACGTGCAACTTGTAGAGGCATACGTGTTCCGCTGGACGGAACATGCGGAAAGAATCGAGACCCAAAGTACATATTAATCATAATATTTTACTTTATAAACTTATAATATTTTATGTTTATACATATAAAATAATTAGTCAAATATTTATGGAATCAAATATGACAAGATTTAAATTTGTATTGGAAAATAAATAGATAGTAAAATTATTATTTAAATTTGCTCCGTTGGATTTCTATTCAAATTATTATAATTAAACAAATTCGGATATAAATTGAGAAGGAAAATATTTGTATCCATTGACACCTCTAGTTTGGACAATTTGATTCAAGAAACACAGTCCACATTAGTACTCTTAAAGGAAACTTACAAAGTCTTCTCTCTTATAAGATCCAAGAAATTTCAGACCCGTTAAGACTTTGTAATGCTTTTTAGTCCCTTTAATTGAAATTATCATATATAACCCAAGTCCACTACTAGGATGATGCATGGGAATGATCGGGAGCGATGCCGTATAGAGACAACTTTAGTATTAGATTCTTCATTTCCCATTACAAAGTCTTTGGTATTAAAGAAGAGTAGTTTAATCTCACTAATTATTTTATATTTTTAAATAACACAAGCAGATGACACTTGGTATTTAAAACCTTAAGTCATATCTGAAGGGGAAAAATACCGTCACGAACACGCGTCAGCTACAGCTCCACACACGCTCTGGTTTACCAGTAGAAGGTTAGAGTGGAGGGTGTGATACCCTGACCTGTACTCCGATGGTAAAGTAAGTAGATGTAGAAGATGATGAATAGTAAACTCTGAAATAGGCACTGAAAGTTACGCAAGATTCTGGGAAGCACTGAACAAGTATACTCTGAAGTACTGCCAAAAACGTGATCTCAAGCACTAAAAATCACGGGGTATTTATAGGGTAAGGTTGGTATGGCCATCGATGACCATGGATGGCCATAGATGTCCATACCACGTGTCTTGCACTCATTGCCAAATATGTCAGACATATCTGTCACCTGTTGCATCACACGTGAGAGCCTCCTATGAGTTCAATCGATCGGGATCTGACGGTACGCAGAAGTGACCAGCATTAAATGCCAAGACAGTGCTTTCGGCACAAAACAGTGCTTTCGGTACACATGTCAGAATTATGGATCGCCTCCTGATCACTTCCTCCTACGAGTCGGTCTCGTTGTTGACTCGAGCTCGGTTACGGTGTAGATGTCTTAAAATACAGCCAGGACATCGTTGTCGGTGAGACAACGGACTCGTTGTTCATGTAACGACAAAAATGTTGTCAAGAGTACAACGGTTACGTTGTGCTTTAGACAACGAGCACGTTGTCAAGCCACAACGGAAGCGTTGTTCTACAAGAAAACAAAGACGTCGTAATGCGCACAATGTGAACGTTGTGCATCAGACAACGTGTGATCCCTCTATTTTAAGCACGTGACCCCAACTCGTGTCCACGTGTCACTTTCGTGAACAAAACAACAAAAACGAGCTCGTTCTCCAACGCTAAGTTGATTTTACGAATTTTATCCGTTACAATTTGCCCCTTTATGATGCTTGGAACGTATTTCGAAGTGTCATAAACGGACAAAAAGATCATACCTGGCACTGCTCCGGAAGATGTAACGTTGTGTGCTTTAAACGCTCGCTGAGAAGATTGACCGTTCACACCAGCTGGTTGCGCGTGCAAGCCGTCACGTCGCTTTAATGCGGACAGGCTGTCACCACTGCCGTTTCGATTTTCAAAATGCTTTAATAACTCTGACGGTTACTCTCTTTTGGTGAAAATACGATCTTGCCACTGCTCTTCTCCACTTTGACACAGGTGTACGGCTCTGATAAAAGGTAGTGGTGTAGTTTCACACATCTGTGATGCTTATAAATCTCCATCGAACGCACCTCCTCTTTCACCCTGTTCCTTCAAGTACTGTTACTTTGCCGAATTTTTTTTCTCAACCGAAAGTTCATCTTCCTCAAGCTCTCAACAGTCTCTCTCAGTCGCCTTCTGTTCGGTATGCTCTTCACCCTTCTCCTTAATATTTCTTACTGTTTCTCCCTCTCTTTTCTTCTCTGGTTCTTTGAGTGATTCTACTCTGGGTATTCTCTATGTTCTGTTCACTGTTCTTTGTTCCCTTTTCGCTGTTTCTTCCAACTACTATAGCTGTCAACATTCCCGTAGAACCCACTAAGTTAGAGGAAGTTAGAGGCCCTACTGAAGATGAGGCCAGTTGCACAGGTAACGCACCTCATGGTGCCTACATCGAACAATCCTCAGCTCTGCGCCAACATCAGTTGGCACATCTGAACCACTACAGGGAACGTTTCGACTTCCCTGCCCACGTCAATCTCCACTTCAAGCGAGATGACGCTCTCATTGATAAGCGTTCTGCTTGTACCGTCGTCTACCTCTCCCAGCTCGAGGCTGGCCTCCGCTTCCCTCTCCATCCCGTCCTGGATGACATTCTGTCCACCCTGCAACTCGCACCGGGACAAATGCATCCGAGCTTCTACAAATATATGTCCATGATGATCAAATTCATCAAGGACGGTTACCCAATAGAAGCTAGGCATCTATTCCACTTCTGCCATGCTGTCAGATGCCGAGGCACTGACGATGGTTTGTTCTGCTACTACTCATGGAACAAGAAACCTCTACATCCAGAGCTCGTCTCTGGCATTCTCGATAGAGAAAGAGGGTGGAAAGCCACTCCTTTCGTTGTGTCTGGCGGTTGGAAGGCAGAGAATTCCACGGTCCCCAATGTCTTCCGAGCGAAACCAGGTATACTACTACGGTCGTCCGTTGTCCGTTGTGCACCACTGTTCTGACTCTGTTTTCGTTGTACGTTGTATGCTTTCGTCCTGCTGACTCTCGTTGTACTCATTCTGCTTTTTTCTGTGTGCAGTTGACGGAAAGAAGATCCTATATAAGAAGTTGGCCCCAGAAGAAGAAGGCCTCCTTACCAACATCAAACGTGTTCGAGGTGGGGAATACGTCAGGTGGCAACCACTGGAGCCTGACAAGTGGGTCGCCTTCAGCACTCTTATTGCAACTGCTCAACGACGACAACAACAACCACAACAACAGCATCCAGGTGCTTCTACTTTTGCACCTTCACCAGCAATTAATTTAAACGAAGAAGAAGAAGAAGACATGGCTGGCATAGATCCACCTCCGCTGAGCAGGAAGCCAAGGTCTGCTCGCCCTGCAGTTCTGCTTCCACCACTGCCACCACCGTTGAAGAAGAGGAACCCTCCTTCTAAGGGTACAGCGACTGCTGACCCGAAAAGAAAGCTGCCGACCCAGGCCGAGTACGAGACCAGAAAGAAAGCGAAGGCGGACATACGCCTGGAGAAAGAGAACGCAGCCATTGCTGCTCCCCCCTCCACCTCTGCCGTTCCTGCAACAATTCCAGGAGCAGAAGTGACAACGGCGGTGCCCGAAGCCAGCTCGGCACCTACCCCCTCTCGAGCTGCAACTGCTCCAGCCAGTTCGAGTTCCGCTGTGGTTGCACTGGCCGCAACGGAAGGTGGCACAACGAGTCTTCCAGCTCGTATGCTACCGGCGAGCGCTCTGGACTGGTCGCCCGACTTCTCTCGGTACGGGAGACCGACTGTAAATGACTCGGTGCAAAGATCGGACAAGGCAGCCCGAGCTCTGACTCATGCTATGAGGTTGCCCCGAGACATTGCTGACGTCGGCAATCTCAATCTGGCCGAACTGTCCTACGCCGCCTGCCAGTCTGTGGCGTCAGTAAGTTTCTCACTTCCTCTTCTTCTTACTCTACTGCTGAAATTTTACTCCTCGTTGTGCTAATGCCCGGATACTTCCTTGCAAATGAACGTGCTCGTGCACGAACTCTGTGATCGTAGCCATTATAGCTACAATCACCTCCAAGACGGGATCAAGTACTGGTAAGACAGGACTGAGACGCTGGAGAAGACTCTCGCCGAAGAGAGACTCAAGGCAGACTTTGATCTGTCTCAAGCCAAAGCTGGCGCTGTTCGCGTCGAGGGGAAGTTCAAAGCTGCCACCAAGGCACAAGAAAAAGCTGAGGCTGAGACACGATCAGCAAAGGAGGCCGAGAAGAAGGCCAAACAGGAGGTAGAGAACGCTGTTCTACGCATCAACGAACTGGAGCTCGTCTCCCAAGCTTTGGGCAGACAGCTGGAGGAAACTGAGGCAGCCAGGACAGCACTCGCGGAGGAGCTCGAGGAGGCCAAGAAAGCTAAAGAGACCATCGAGAGGACCGTGACCCTGAGACTGCAACAACACTATTAGTCTCAGCTGGACACGCTCTTGGAGGAGGATCGGGCAGAGACCGAGAAAGAGATACTTGAATCGCTCCGTCAACAAGGCAGTCTGAAAGAAGACAATGAAGAGGACGCCATCACGTTCTCCGAGCTTCAGAGCAAAGACATGATCGAGCTAGACAACGAGGCCGAGGTCCAAGGCGTCGAGCAACCTCACTCTCTCGAAGATCCTGCACCTCTCCCAGCTGAGCCGTACTTCGAGCCAGCTGCTCCCGAAGCTCCTGCTACTGCCGATGAAGCTACTCCAGAAAAAACCCCGACTGCTGAAGCCTCTACTTCTGCCCCTGCTGCAACGACGACAGACGATGACCTTGAGCTCGCCTGATCTGCTGCTCCCCTTCATGTTTCTGTTTCTCTTTTGATGATGTAAACTCTTCTCTTTCCTTTGTTACTGTAATTACCCAGAAATGGGCCTTCTTCATGAATGGATCACTTACTTTCTTATGTACGTGTCTCTTTCCACCTCGTAACGTAGCACAACGTATGCACAAACAACACAACGCAAGTAGTTGAATTAATTTTCACGGTTCACAGCATTGATGTGAATATGGCACTTTACTATGTGAATGTATGTATGAGGGTGAAAATTATAACTGATGCACATACTTAAACAAATTATTTTGATCAAAGCACTACGATCAGAACACTACGAGTAGAGCACTACAAGCAAAGCACTACGAACAAGCACTACGAACAAGCACTACGATCAAAGCACTACGAACAAGTACTACTCCAGATACATCATTTGCGTAGTTCAATGTGAATGCAATCTGACAAATAAAATTCATATGATGAACACAATGTAACTCAGTTTCGAAGCACATGCTCAGAGGATGTCATTAGGATAAGCCACTGAATTTGCTCAGATGACACCCTTATATAAGCCACTCGTGTTCGTTATGAGTAGGTTGTTCAGTTAAAATTTTATTTGAATTACTTGCAAAACATTCACAATATTACACTGATGAACCAGACAGAGAATAGTGTAGACAACGAGCAGACGCATAATATTGCAAGTCATATGTTGAAATATGAGCACTATGATTATGTAAAATCACTGAAAACTTGTAAGCACAACGATGCATGTAGTAGCATAACATAGATTCTATTGAAAGAATTGCCTCAAATTCATAATGTTCCAGGATTTTGAGATGAGGTTACCTTGTAAGTCTTTCAAGTAACAGACTCCAGGACTTCCCAATCGTTCTACGATATAAGGCCCTTCCCAGTTAGGTCCCAACTTGCCACTGTTAAGCTCTCTCGTGTTCTGGAACACTCTTCGGAGAACGAGATCACCGACCTGCAGCACTCTCCGTTGTACTTTCTTGTTGTAGGCTTTCCTCAATCGTTGCTGATACCTCCTCATCTGAATGCTGGCATCTTCTCGCTTCTCTTCTAGCAGATCGAGATGAATAGCCATAAGCTCTGTGTTCTGATCTTTCTCTCCATCCTTCTTCTTGTTGTGCCGAGAACGCACTGTAGGCAAACTGATCTCAGTAGGAATGACAGCTTCCATACCATACGCTAGAGAGAAAGGAGTTTCATTGGTAGGACTCCTCGGAGTTGTTTTGTACCCCCACAAAACGTTGTGCAGCTCGGCGGTCCACTTCCCCTTCGAATCTTCCAGTCTTCTCTTCAAGGCATTGAGAATATTCTTATTGGCTGCCTCGGCCAATCCATTCCCCTGAGGATAATATGGGGAAGAGAAAACATGCCTGATCTTCAGCTCGCTGCAAAAGTCGGCAATCAAACGTCCTGAAAACTGCTTCCCGTTGTCAGTAATGATGGACTGCGGTATGCCAAATCTGCAGATGATATGTTCCCACAAGAACTTCTTCACCTCTTGCTCTCTGATACGAGCAAGAGGAACAGCTTCAATCCAACGAGAGAAGTAATCAGTTGCCACTAGAAGAAAGATCAGATTCCCTGGAGCCCTAGGGAAAGGTCCTACAATATCAAGTCCCCAACGCGCAAATGGCCAAGGCTGAGATACAGTGTTGAGCTCTTGAGCCGGAGCATGAATCAAACGAGCAAACCGCTGGCACTGGCTGCACTTCTTCACATACTTCTGAGCATCAGCCTGCATGTAAGGCCAGAAGTAACCTTGCCCCAGAGCTCGATGGGCAATGGTTCTCCAGCCTGAATGTATACCACATATACCTTCATGCAACTCAGCAAGTATTCTCTCCACATCTGCAGGATGAACACACTTCAACAAAGGCCCACCAAAAGATTTCCTGAACAACTCTCCTTGCACCAAGGCATAACGAGGTGCCTTGAACAGAATGCGCCTCGACTCCTTCACACTGATAGGAAGAATTCCATCCTTCAGATAAGCCACCAGCCCTGTCATCCAGCTCGGAACTGGATTGACAAAAAACACTTCTCGCTGTGCCTGAAGAGCTATTGAAGGATACTCTTGGAACTCCATCAGAATAGCCTTAGGCTCGTCAGCCTGCACCATGGAAGCTAGATATGCCAAAGCGTCAGCATGCCTGTTCTCATCTCTCCGGATGTGCCTGATCTCCACAACGGTGAATGCTTCACACTGCGAACGAATGAGAGTAGCATACTGCTTCATCCGGTCGTCCTTGCAGTCATAAACACCATTCACCTGATTCACCACGAGCTGTGAATCACAAAACACTCTCAACATGGAGATCTGCAGCTCTCGAGCACTCTGCAACCCAAGCAGTAAGGCTTCGTACTCAGCTTCATTGTTGGAGGCAGTGAACCCAAGACGCGACATCTTCTGCACTTTGATGTTCTCCGGACTTACAAGCACAACACCAAGTCCTGAACCACTAAAATTAGAAGATCCGTCCACGTATAATAACCAATCATTCCACTCTGATGACTCGGTTCCATCCACAACGACATCTCCGTTGTCAACTTCAATAGGAAGTTCCCGAAGATCAACAACCACCTCCTCTGCTTCCTCCTCTACAGGGAAATCAGAAAGAAAACCTGCCATTGCTTGCCCCTTTTCTGAACTCCTAGCCCGATACTGAATATCGAACTCACTCAGAGCCACAGCCCACTTCGACATCCTCCCCGCCAGCTCGGGTCGTCCCAGCACGACTTTCAAGGGATACGTTGTGATGACAACGATAGAATGAGCATGAAAGTAAGGACGAAGCTTTTCCGCAGAAAAGACAAGAGCTAGACATACCTTCTCGAGCTTGCTATAATTGCACTCCGCCTTGAGAAAGGTTTTGCTGATGAAATAAACAGGTTTCTCCACGCCATCACAACTCCTGACCAGGACGGAACCAAGGGCTTGCTCTGAAACAGATAGATAAAGATATAAGATTTCACCTGGCTCAGGTACCGAAAGGATAGGAGCTGAGCCTAAATATTCCTTCAAGGCAAGGAAAGCTCGAGAACACTCTGGAGTCCATGCAAAAATGGAGTCCTTTCTCAGCAACTCGAAAAGAGGTTTGCAACGATCGGATGACTTGGAGATAAACCGATTGAGTGCAGCAATCCGGCCTGTCAGCTTCTGGATCTCCTTCTTCGACTTAGGCTCTGGCATGTCCAGCAAAGCACGGATCTGAGCTGGATTAGCCTCAATCCCCCGCTGACTCACAAGATAACCCAAAAATTTTCCTGAGGTAACCCCGAAGGTGCATTTCTCTGGGTTGATCTTTAGATTGAAAGATCGCAGAACAGAGAAAGGCTCAGCAAGGTCCGTCACCAGAGTACCTCGTACTCGACTCTTCACAACGATATCATCGATGTAAACTTCAACCGTCTTGCCAAGAAGTGACCCAAACATGAGATTCATAAGACGCTGATAGGTGGCACCTGCATTCTTCAAGCCAAAAGGCATCACTCGATAACAGAACAAGCCCCGCTCCGTTATTAAGGTGGTTTTCTCTCGGTCTGCTTCCGCCAGGAGGATCTGGTTATAGCCTGAATAACCATCCATGAAGGATAACATCTCGTGGCCAGCAATGGCGTTGATGAGCCTGTCTATCCTTGGCATGGGAAAAAAGTCCTTGGGGCAGGCCTTATTGACACCAGTGAAGTCAATACAAACTCTCACCTTCCCGTTCTTCTTAGGCACAGCCACAACATTGGCTATCCAATCAGGGTACTGCACCTCCTGAATGAACCCAAACTGAATCAGCTTGTCAATCTCCTTGTTCACTACATCATGATAAGCTGGAGCAAGCCTCCGAAGTTTCTGCTTCACTGGAGGGATAGCAGGATCAACATTGAGGTGATGACAGATAACACTCGGATCGATGCCAGTCATGTCTTTGTGAGACCATGCAAAGACATCAAGGTTCTGCCTAAGGAAACTCAGCAACTCGAGCTCTTCCTCCGCTGTCAAGCTCGTCCCGACCTGCAACACCTTTGGCTCTTCTTCCGTTCCCAAATTGACAGCTCTCATGGGCTCAACGGAAGGTCTGCACAACGAGGTTTCCGAGCTCTCTTCCACAACGAGAACGACCTGTAACTGCTATGGAAGCACAACGGAAGCAGGAAAATCGCACTTCTGCGATGCCAACTGATCACCCTTGATCTCCTGAGGCCCGTCCTGCGTTGGATATTTCAACACCTGATAGTACGAGGACGGAACAGCCTTCATCTCATGGGTCCACCAACGACCCAAGATGGCATTGTAAGGCGATGGCGCATCCAGAACGGAGAACCTGGTCTGAAGGACAACGGGTCCAACCACAACGGGTAAGACAACGTCGCCTACAGGCTTCATCGAGCTGCCATCAAATCCGAACAGTGGAGTCTGAGCAGAGATGAGAACGGAAGGATCCAGCTTCATCTGGGTGAAAGCATGAAGATACAAGATGTCTGCTCCACTCCCGGAATCCACGAGCACTCTCTTGATGTCGAAATCTCCTATTCTTATGGTGAGAACAAGAGCATCATAGTGAGGTCGGATTACTGCTGCCAGATCACGATCAGTGAAAGTAAGTGCCTGCTCAACGCTTCTGGTAGGCACTTGCACCTGACACACTGCAGCATCGTGAGATAGCTTCCTGGCCTTCGCCCTGAAGTTCCTCTCCACATCTGCTTCCGGCGCTCGCGCGCGGCAAATGACATTGATCGTGCCCAAGGAAGCTCCTCCACTGGTACTTGGATTACTGGCAGGTTCTCCTCCATGAGACTGGGATACCAGCTCCCTGGCATGCTCCATGCCGCCGTTGCCAGAAGCAAGATACTCTCCCAAGTACCCTTCCTGAACCAGCCTCTCCAAGTACTCCCTCAGAATACGACATCGGTTGGTGAGATGACCACGGCACTTGTGATAATGACAATACTCATGAACCCGGGGTCCCGATGTAACATCCTGCACAGCCCTAGCCGGCCACTCGAAGTACGCCTGATCCTCCATTGACCTCATGATGGTCGCCGGGCTAACTGTGAAATTGATGGGCGGTGCTCGATCTGCAAAAGGTCGCCGCTCACTAGGCTGCACGCCTCTCTCTTGCTGTACTTGAGGCTGCACCTGGCGTGGCTGATACTGCTGCCTCGCCAGCTGCTGATCATTAGGACGTCTCTCCGTCCTACTCTGCTGCTGATTAAAGTTTCCTTCCAGCGGACGCCGAACCGGCTGATCCCGCTGAGTCACATAGACTACTCTCTCCTTCTGCTTCCTTGGTGGTGAGTCCTCAGATGATGAAGACTCGTACCTCTGCTTCTTCTCCTTCCTCTTCGAAGATCGGTGTGTCCTCTCTACGACATCCACCACTCTCGTCCTGGGCTTCGGCACAACGGATACGTCCTCCTCATACCTTCCGTACTTGGTGGCACGAACCATCATCTCGTCCATCTTGACAGGATAGTCAAGAGCCAAGGACTTATAGAGCTCGGAATGCCTAGGGATAGCATTCTTGAAAGCAGCGATACAGCTCCCTTCGTCGACTTTATCGATGTTGTGGACTTCATCAGTGAAACGCGAAATAAAGTCCGTCAAGGATTCAGCCGGCTTCATCCTCAAAGAGAAGAGAGTATCTGCACCTGCTTTCTTCTTTTTATTGATAATGAAACGATCAATAAAAGCTGACCTGAGCTCTGAGAAATTACTGATGGAACCAGGAGGCAAGTTCCGAAACCACTTCGACGCTGCCCCAGACAGGCTGTTGGGGAAAGCTTTGCAATACAGGTCATCATCTGGATTACGAACAGCTATCGCATGTTTGAAATCAAACAAATGCTCATCTGGATCAGTCCTTCCAGTGTACATGGGGAAGATCGGAGTTATAAACTTGGAAGAAGTATATGACTGATTGATGGCGTCTGTGAAAGGAGAGTTCTCAACGTTGTCCTTTGCTGACTGAGCAAAGTGGTCAGGAATCCCTCCCTTCATGCTCTTAACACGAGCACCGATCAAAGCCTCCACCTCCTTGGCAGTCACCCAAGTCTTCTGGGCGTCTGCACCTCCGGTACCCCCTCTCAAGTCTTCTCGCCATGCCCCTTCTCGCAAATCCACACGATCTGAAGGAATACTCTGCTCTGCCCGAACCTGAGGCTGCCTTACATCCCCTTCAGTAGGAAGAAGCACAGACCTGGTTTCACGGTTCTCCGGTGCAGAAGGAGAAGAAGAGAAGTCAAGCTGACGTCTCACGGAAGACCTCTGCAGTGGCACCTCATCCACCTCGAGCCTGCTATGCTCGAACGCCTCCAGCCTCTCCTGCATCAACTGCTGCTGCCTGGTGATCTGATCCAGAGCGGACTGCTGCCTTTGCAACATCGCCAAAATGCGATCAGAAACAGAAAGCTCAACAGGAGGAGGCACGGTCCTCTCTGGTTGCCCAGACGAAGGACTGACCCCCGGGATGTGCACGACAGAAGGTGCAAAAGGAGTGGCCTGAGGGGTTTGATCCTCACGCCCGAACACCAATGACTGATCAGCCATGATCACAAAGAGCAAAGGGGGGTTCGTTTACTTTTTCCCACAGACGGCGCCAATTTTGAAGGGGAAAAATACCGTCACGAACACGCGTCAGCTACAGCTCCACACACGCTCTGGTTTACCGGTAGAAGGTTGGAGTGGAGGGTGTGACTCCCTGACCTGTACTCCGATGGTAAAGTAAGTAGATGTAGAAGATGATGAACAGTAAACTCTGAAATAGGCACTGAAAGTTACGCAAGATTCTGGGAAGGACTGAACAAGTATACTCTGAAGTACTGCCAAAAACGTGATCTCAAGCACTAAAAATCACGGGGTATTTATAGGATAAGGTTGGTATGGCCATCGATGACCATGGATGGCCATAGATGTCCATACCACGTGTCTTGCACTCATTGCCAAATATGTCAGACATATCTGTCACCTGTTGCATCACACGTGAGAGCCTCCTATGAGTTCAATCGATCGGGATCTGATGGTACGCAGAAGTGACCAGCATTAAATGCCAAGACAGTGCTTTCGGCACAAAACAGTGCTTTCGGTACACATGTCAGAATTATGGATCGCCTCCTGATTACTTCCTCCTACGAGTCGGTCTCGTTGTTGACTCGAGCTCGGTTACTGTGTAGATGTCTTAAAATACAGCTAGGACATCGTTGTCGGTGAGACAACGGACTCGTTGTTCATGTAACGACAAAAACGTTGTCAAGAGTACAACGGTTACGTTGTGCTTCAGACAACGAGCACGTTGTCAAGCCACAACGGAAGCGTTGTTCTACAAGAAAACAAAGGCGTCGTAATGCGCACAACGTGAACGTTGTGCATCAGACAACGTGTGATCCCTCTATTTTAAGCACGTGACCCCAACTCGTGTCCACGTGTCACTTTCGTGAACAAAACAACAAAAACGAGCTCGTTCTCCAACGCTAAGTTGATTTTACGAATTTTATCCGTTACAATATCCGTAAAGGATTCAAATAACCAATAGCTTGTAGAATCCATTTGTAACATTAAGCTTGTTGGTGTGAATTAGATACTATAATTAGTGTGTAAATGAGTTTTTTTTTTTTGGGTGAGCGTAGGTATCATGGCCAGACTCAGACTAGTTCCATGTGATGTATAGGTAAACCCCCAACATATACATCCATAAAGGAGTTCAAGGACCACAATTTGATGAGTTTCATATATCAAGTCTTAAACCAAATATCAGTCCCAGTGATTGAAGAAAAGATTCATGACTTTTTTTTTTTTTTGAAAATTTGGATATTAAAATGGTTAAACGAGAGGCATTTGATATGCTGTTACCGATCGAAAACTTGCCACAAGGAAAGGATTCATTTTTTTTTTTTTTTGGAAGTTAAGCTGGAAGGAAAGGATTCATGGATGCTCTCAAGCGCGACTCAACAGTTTGCTTATTGCAACTATTATCAAATGCAAATATAACTACCACTCATCGTTGGATTGTATGAGTGCTCCCCCACAAATGACCATTTTAGTCTCTTAGGATCGCTGTCCTTGCAGCGGTCGTAGAAGAGTTGGTACTCTATCTTAAGCAGTAGAGCGGGAATGACTATAAACTGGATACGGGGTAATAAGATATATACCTGAAACCATGGGAAATCGGGTGTTCTATGTCGTCACCCCAATTGAGATCGACATGAGGAGGTGGAATGACGAATAGCCCTACTCTCAGCCATAAATTAATACTTGTTAAAGAATAAATGTTCTTGTGTTCATTACATAGCCTCGGCTAGCATCATGAAATTTCATAATCATTGCCAAGAGGATTGCTTAAGTCCAGGAAAATGTTTTTGACTCAAAGCAAGGACAAATGTTAATTTTTATTGAGAGTAGGGAATGCTTGAGAAGAGGGCTAAAAGGGCTCATTTAGAGATAGTCACATAAGTGATGTGACAGTGAACCACACGTCTTAATCACTAACACTAGTACTAAGAATTAAATGCAACATATTTGTAGATTTTTTTTTTATTTGCTGAATGAAATCCCTGAGAGAACAGCCTTCCAACCATCGAACTCTATCCAACCCCAGAGATGCGAGAGGCTAAAAGCCGCCTACAGTGCCAAGGCTGAAGAGCCATCTCCACAACCAAGCCCTAGCTACCAAGCGACGCTCCAAATGCTACTAATCGATGCACATACACATTTGAATCGCGAGGAGTATGCATGACAAGATAATCTGGTTCCTCCCTTAAATGACCCCGGATATCATCAACCATGACCCGCACCTCCCAGTGCACTGCAGCTCCTCTACCAGATAGAGAATCGACAACAACCTTAGCATCAGACATAACCATCACTTATTGCCATTTAGTAGACCGGGCCCAAATGATAGCGTTGCGAATAGCAACAACTTCGGCCACTAGCGGAGATCCACCCCACAAATTAGCTTGGCCAAACCCGCCCAAAATGCGACCTCGGTGGTCGTGCGCAATGCCTCGGACCCCGGCAATTCGCCCATTGTCAATTGATGACCCATCAACGTTGACTTTGATCCATGGGGAAGGGGGAGGGGACCAAGAACTAGGACCTGGACAAGAATGACTCAAAGAAGAACTTACCTCTAGCGAGGAATGGGCACTCCCCAAAAATTCAATCACTAGATCGTCTGCTTGATGGATAGAACGATAAATGAGGATCTAAGGGGACCCTCGAAAAAGGAGAGAGTTCCTTGTCTTCCATGTACTCCAAATTGATCTTCTTATCTTTGGCCAAAGAACAACCAACCCATGAAGATCACCAATCCCCAAATCGAGGTAAGGACCCAACACCTAACCGAATGCCCATCCTAGACCCCAATAAGGTACACCGGGCGTGCTCGCATTCTAGCACCATGTGCAAAAGCGTTTCCTCTCCTTGACCGCATAGAGGGCAGCCCCTATCCACCTTTAATCTCTGCCTATAAAGCTCATGAGTGACTTCATAAGAGAAGACCAAACCATTGAAGAAGAAGGCCTAGCCATACTACCCGATGGGTGCAACTCTTTAAACCGATGATAACCGGAGCGGACTGAGTATTCTCCACTCTTCTCAATATCTGGTTTTCGGCACTGGCCCGGCCGCACTGAATCCGACCAATGTGATCCACAATTTCTAGAGGGAAAACCCCGGGACAGCCGCTGAATATTCCACTCCATTGAATCACTACAAATGAAATCCTTTGCCTTATTCCATTGAGAGTTAGGCGGACAAGGCGAGTGAACGGAAAACCTCAACAAGGATGGAATCCAGGCATCTCGCCAAACCTCAATGGAATTGCCTCACCTGCCACCTAAGCCCAAACTTTAAAGTTGCTAGACTGTCTATTAAGCTCCGCCAAGCCCAAGATGGGTGTAAAAGTCGAGAGAATCCTCCATGAAGTCGCCGCGGGGAAAATAGATGCTCTTGACTACCTGCTCCACAGAGATTGAGGATGTTGCAATATTTTTCAACCCTGCTTGGCCAAGAGGGCCAAATTGAAGGTGCATAACTCTCTGAATCCGCCCCCTCCTGAGGCTTTACTGGTACAGAGGGTGTCCCAACTGACCCAGTGCATCTTCTTCTTCCCTCCATCGGCCTACCCTCACCAGAAATCAGCCATGAGCGATGAAATATCCCTGCACATGTACTGAGGAAGCTTAAAACAACCCATAGCGTAGAATGAACATGATATTAGTGGAAGAATATTTGTAGACTAAAAGATAAGTGCAGCATATGTTTAAGCATGTCTTTAGAGAGGATAATCAGGTTGATTTTTTTATTTAAAGAAGCTTGCAGGAACTTAAATACTAAAGTTTACAAGGATCAGAAAGAGTTACTGCTTACTGTTTAGGGCATGATCCCCATATATTGATCTTCTCTATGTAATATCAAGTGTTAATTTCTACTTTCTTTTGGTAATTAGGGGTAAGGCTTTTCAGTCCCCCTAGAATTGTAATATTTCTATTTTATTCAATAAATTGGTAAGGGTATGCCAAACCCGCACTCCCACTGGTTGATTTTCTTACAAAAGAAAAAAAAACTAAAAACTAAGGTGGAATTCCCTTATAAAAGAAAAAAAAAAAAACTAAAAACTAAGGTGGAATACCCTTATAATCAGCCATTAAGAAGAAAAGATTGTCAAATGTAAATTAAATTCATGGTTCCCATGAGCCAACTACTAGGAATAAGGAGAAGAAAACAAGGTAAAATGGTCAAAGAAGGATATCTTCATAGATTGGATTAAAATCATTTGACAATTCAATTGATTTAGTTGGGACAAAGCAGAGAATTCCAAAAGAAAGAGAATTTAGAATACTCTCTCATTTTTAGACAATAAAATAAGGAAAATAATCCCCTCCTCACATGGTGACATGAGAGGGAGTCTCAACCTGTAACGACCCCAAAACCTCACCTTGGTCATAGTGGGACTTTGGGTCCACCATATTACTTATCCTTACTTAATCTTCATAGCAATAAGACAAAATAAAGGATAATTCTTCCCAAAATAGCAACTATAAAATTCTTTCGATATATAGAATCCAAACCATCTGGAACAATTGAAGTAAGCCAAACATAACCCACCATGATCAGGTAGAATAAGGTCATCAAATAACAATGAACAGTGTAAACAACATCCTGAAAATAACATAAGTCTAAAACAAAACAACTCAGAAAGTAAACTACGATCTACTAGCATTGATAACTCTCAAAATTTCTAGCTTCCTCCTCTGGAAGCTCACCTACTTCTCATTCTTCAAAGTACTCATCTTCCACCCAAGAAGTTGTTGTCTGATCTTGTGTTATACCTGTACGACAATAACAGGTCGACTGAGCATTGAATACTCAGTGGATATCCAAACTAACCAACAATAGCACATACATATATCTAATATCCAAATCATGTAACAATTGTAAAGTCAGCAACAATTTAATATAAAATGAATTGAATCAGAGTGCGGAAACATGTGAACATCATGTCATGACTTAAGTCGTGTACTTGTGTGACTCTTGAACTTGTAACTCTTAAACTTGCACCATGAATGTCATGTGTGCTTGTTTTCCCATAAAATAGTTAACAAGGTCTTTGTATTTAGATATATGGAGGTGCATCGACAGAAGCGTAAGCCTCTAGAGCTCTTAGATCTTAAATGTCCATGATAATTATCCGAGACTTGAAATCTTTTCCATGGAGAACATCAACGAATACCGGAGCTACTTGAATTTCAAGGTCCTTGTAAAAAATCATGCAGTGTCCTTATCCTTGTACTTATATTTCAGTGTTCAGAGTCTTTGTACTTGTAATTCAGTGTTCAGAGTCCTTGTACCTGTAATTCAGTATTCAGAGTTCTTATACTTGTCTTTATAATCTAGTATCTAGTGTCTGCGCAATTCCCTGTCCATGCAATGTCCGTGTACCCGTGAGACTTATAAACTACTACACATGTGAACTTATGTTTACGTGTCGTGATTAACATCCGAATTCGATCATCACCTAGATTTCATCTTCCGTCAAGAAACTCTGCTAGGTTATATTTCCCTACT
Source organism: Tetracentron sinense (assembly GCA_015143295.1). NCBI lineage: Eukaryota > Viridiplantae > Streptophyta > Magnoliopsida > Trochodendrales > Trochodendraceae > Tetracentron > Tetracentron sinense. The sequence continues at coordinate 22,841,849 of CM026573.1, forward strand.
TAGAGAATTCCCAACATAGATAACTTCTCATAGGTTTTGGCCTATCCGAATATCAACCACCATGCAACATGAATAAATATAATTTATCATAACATAATTTATATCTTGTCATGTTCATGCTAACATTTCTAACATCAATATTAGACATAATTCATCATATCATATCTTATCGTACTCATATAAACCTTTCAATATCATCATTTCCATACTGAGTGTTTCCTAGACATTTCATCAAACACCTATCATGCGTTAGTTATGTATATAATGTCATTTCCCATTTTCACATTCCATAATCATAACATATTCATCTCTTTTCCATTTTAGCCGATCTACCATCATTTTCATTCATTCATAATCCATAAACATAATGCATAATTTAATTTAAGCTTCTAAAATACAAATTCATCTATATCCTTACTTATAATGACACTAATCCATCATTTATCATATCAAATCAATAATCATAATAATACAAGAGCAAGATTAGAAATGATATTGACCTAAATTCATATTTCCATTCTTTAATTCATACATTTCATGTAAATCTCTTGATAATCCATACATAATCTTATATAAGCATACAAAACATCTTAATAGGGTTGAGTTAGAAGAGATATCGACCTTAGGGATTCTTCCCTTGAATCCAACTCGCTAGATGAAACTTCCTCAAGTTTTGGGGTTGATTTCCAAGCTAATCTTTTTCTCCCTTGAGTAATTTCTTCCTCTCTAAGCCAAAACTCTTGAAACCCTAGGATTTTCTCTCCTCATTTGCCAAATTAGGTTGAGAATAGTTTAGAACCCTAAACCCTTGAAATAGAACTTCTATTTATAGCCCAAGAGTTAAAAACCCAAAATTCTGGAACTCTTACAAAAAATCTAATTTGCGAGTGGCAATCGATCGTCACCTCTTGGCGATCGATTGTCGAAGAAACAGAACCTTATCCAGATTTTTTGTTTCGGATGATCGATCGTTGCACAAAATAGAAGCTTCTCCAAATTTGAGGTTCTGGGCGACCGATCGTCGGCTCACCTGCGATCGATCGTCAGCTTTGATTTTCACCCTACTAACACTTAAGCCATTTAAACATAATTAAATCTGCATTAAAACATACTAAAAGACTATAATACCCATATTAATTGTATTAAAGGCATGAAAAAGATTCAAATCTCTACATAACCTCCCTTTTGCTCGCCATGTGTCCCACTTTTAATTCTTTTTTAAGATTCATTAATACTTAGCGTTCATATTTTTAAACTTATTTTTAGAAAAAAAATTTGTTTAAAAATATTAACCACAATTAAAGGGAACTAACTACATTTAGAAGAGATCGAGTCACAGCCAATCGCGATTGACCTCGAGGAGAGTTCAATCACACCCACATATCGATACGTGTTCCTATTAACCCCTGTTTACTATGATTAAGATTCACTAACCCTTAGGGTTTAACAATCTAATTTTTTTTTTTTAACCAAGATTTGATTATTGATCCCTAAGGCTAGTGATCTTAACCATAGTTAATAGGGGTTAACAGGGACACATGAAAACTTGTGGGTGCTATTGTATTCTCCCCGGCTTGATCTTCATTTAAAAAGGACACATTGCAAGAAAAGGAGGATGAGATGCCATTCATTTTGGCATTATGTGAGGAGAGAACAACTGCTTTTAAAAACAAATGGCTTTGTGTAGGGCTCACAAGTGGGCTGTCACAAATTCATTTATTTTATTATTTAAGAGTGGAGTGCTAGCCCAGTCGCAACTTTCTGGTTGTGACATGTATCACTACTTTTCTCTTTTACCTTTAGAACCAGTCGAGTTTATTACTTTCAGTCGAGTTTATTACTTTCACTTAATAAAATGTTTTTCTAACTTATCAAATGGTCGCATCTCACTGGTTGTAACATGTATCGTTACTTTTCTCTTTCATCTTTAGAAGAGTCGGGACTATTACTTTCACTTTAAAAAAAAAATGTTTTTCTAACCTATTAAATGGGTAGCTATGACAAGTCTATAGTGAGACTTTAGAAAAATTTCAAAATCAGCCACCAGGCAGTAGCACTCCTCTTAGCCAGTCGGTCGTGGATTGCCTCTGCTACTTATAGTCAAAGTTGTGCTTAATAACATCATCCCTCAATTGGTGCAAAAGGCATTCACATCCAATATCATTAAGGGTGAAAAAGGAACCCCTCAGCGCTAAACAATTATGGAGAACTCTTAACATCTTCGACTCTGTGGGCAGAGCCCGGTCAAGGTGACCTTATTAAAGAGAGCATTCGATACATCAAAGCCGATGATAATCTCGTCCTTAGTTGTCGAATCTAATGGAGGTTTGAATCTGACGGAATCAAAGGCCCTAATCCATGCATCCTCACCACTTAGTAAGGAAGATGGCATTCCATCCTCTAGTGCTTTACCAAATTAAATCTTGAGAGTTTGGTGTGAGGCTGTATGTTAAGGAAAATGCTTACCTTATATAATGAAATAACAAAATGCCAATCTTTATCGGTTCGCACCCACTTTTTAACACTCACCAATTATGTTTAAGATTCACTCACCCATAGGGTTAAGCAATCCAACCTTGGTTTTTCAAAAAAAAATTAACTTTATAATTAAGCTTAACCAAGGTTAAAGGGGTGTTAAAAGAGACACGACAGTTAGATACATAACAAACCATGCGGTCTAATTTCTACTCGTTTGTTAAATGCTAAATCTAGTTTTATTAAAACCGGACCAGACCAGCTTGTTGAACCGGTAAAACTGGGAACCGGCTAGGTCACTGGTGCTAAAAACTCCCAAAACCGGTAGAATCGGCTAGATCCGATTGATTCAACCGGGAAACAGAGTTAAAAATTGATGGAACCGACCAGGAAAAGAGGTAAAATGAAAAAATATGTATATACACACTAATAAAAGGACACGGTCGAACAGGCCACCCAGCCGGTTCGACGGCCGGTCCGCTTTTAAAAACATTACCTATATGAATCTAAATGCTTTGAACTGTAAAAAAAACTCCTATAAGGAATTTTCCATAACAGAGTATCATCGTCTTTCCAAATTTAAAAGGGGGCATTTTGGTCAACTAAAAAAGGAACTAAACGCTGCTAGACTGGTCGTCTCGTTGATAACGAAACGGGATACAGCTACACAGTAAGGCAAGGGTATTACTGTAATCGCACACAGTCAGAAAAACATTGCCGTTGTTATTCGTGTAAACGCCTGAAGATAACGCTGTGGCAGCGACGGAGGGTTGAAGGATCGAGGAAGAAAGAGAAGATCTGAAGAACAGATCATAAATCTCAAACTTCTTCCCCTCAAATCCTTCAACAAAATCGATTCTCTCATCTTTTCCTGGTACGTTTCGATCTTTCTCTCTCTTTGACCATGTTAACAGAGAAAGATCTCTCAAATGGTTTTGACCATGGAACCGAAAGCTCTCAAACGAAACCCAAACAACATGTCTCCAAACAGAATCTCGAAAACCCTGATGGGAAAATCGGTTTTTCTGAAAAGGGTAGCGATTTTCTGCGAGAATCAGAGATGGGTCATGATGGGTTTCTTTTAAAACCGTTGAAAATTGGGAATTTGGGTTCTCAAGAGCTGACTCTGAGCTATCTCTGTGATAATTCCAAAATGGGTTTTCAAGAGAAAGACCTTTCAGGGAAGAATCTATTCAATTCATTCGAGAAAGGGAGATATAAGGGGAAGGAAGTGATTTTGGAGAATTCGAACGAAGATGATAGATGGGTAGAGAGGGATTTTTTGCAGTTAAATGGGGTTAGAGGTGGAGGATCAAAGCGAGAGGTCGATGTAGAAATGGAAGGAGAGAAGAGAGAGAAGAAGCCAAAGCTAGAAACCCTTAATCTCTCTCTAGCTCTTCCTGATGTATCACTTTCTCTCACCCCTTCAAACCCTTTGCCTAATGCTGATCCTCCTGTTCTTCCGAAGCCGAGTAGGAGCATCCAGTCACTGGTACCATCCAAAAGTAATACCCAAATGACATGCTCTGATGACTTTACAAGGGCATCACACTCGTATTCATATTCCCACCAGTTTTCGCACAATCCCAGTTGCTCACTCACACGGAACTCGATGGAGAATTATGAGTACTCGTTTGGTAGCCATAGGAGAGACACTGACCAAATTTGGCATTGTGGGGAGGGGACTAATGGTTCGGTTCATAGTCGGTTCAAACCGGTGGGCGATGGTGTTAATTTGTCGAACCATGGTGGTTTTGGTTACCCATTGATGCAGGGTAGCCGCCCAATCGATAAGGATCCTTGTAATAGTCTTCATAGAACAACCAGCTCTGAAAATCATTCCTTCTTTCCGTCTGAACTGCCTGCGATGGAGAGGAAAGACACACAATCGGGTGACTCAAGAGGAAGAGCTTTGGAGCACCAGAGGGGTTTAGAGAATTCAGATGGAGGGAGAGCACGTAAGCTTAGCAGACCTGAGAGGATTATACGAGAAATTGTGTCCGAGTCTATCCCCGTCATGGCTCAAATAGTTCAGGAGCTTCCTGAGGAAACAATCGAATCCACAAAAGAATACTTGAAGAGTCTCATCGAGGTATCTGAGAAGAGAGAGGAATTAGTTGGCCTCCAGAAATGGCTTGAGAGAAGATCTGATCTCACCTTGGAGACACTGTCGAAGTCTCACAAGGTCCAACTTGAAATCTTGGTCGCGGTGAAGACGGGTCTCGTAAACTATTTATCCGGTAAGAAGCGTCTCCCCGCGGCTGAGCTGGTGGAGGTCTTCTTGCTCGCAAGGTGCCGGAATGTGGACTGCAACGGTTTATTGCCTGTTGATGATTGTGACTGCAAGATATGCTCGACGAAGAAGGGATTCTGTAGTGCATGCATGTGTTCAGTCTGTTTGAACTTTGACTGTGCCAACAACACTTGCAGTTGGGTTGGTTGTGATGTCTGTTCACACTGGTGCCATGCTGTTTGTGGCATTCAAAAGAATCTCATTAAGCCAGGCCCCAGCTTGAAGGGACCCGCAGGGACTTCTGAGATGCAATTCCACTGCCTTGGATGTGGTCATACTTCCGAGATGTTTGGGTTTGTTAAGGATGTGTTTATGTGCTGTGCAAAGGATTGGGGTCTAGAAACCCTGCTAAAGGAACTTGACTGTGTCAGGAAGATCTTCAGGGGAAGTGAAGATTTCAAGGGCAAGGAGCTGCAAAGTAAGGCAGAGGAGATGCTCTCCAAGCTCGAAAATAAGACGATTTCTCCTTCAGATGCCTGCAATTTGACCCTTCGCTTTTTCAAATGTAAGTCTCAGAACTATTATCCTACTGATTTTCCTTCTCTATCTAATAGCCATTCCTTCTTATCAGTTGAAAGGGTGGCATGTTCGGTTCATTCTAGTTAACTTGTTCTTCAGAAACCAAATTAGTCTGTTTTGCCTGTCCTTTCAAGGGGAGCATTACAGTATAACATGATTTTGTTCTTTATTGCTAGTTTCATTATTGATAATGGCTATGTTACATAAATATGAAATTTGTCTTTAGATACATGTGGAGATTTCTTTTAGGCAATGAGGGACTTCTTTGGATAGATTAAGAAGTCCTAGAAAGTGTCTTTTCGAAATATCTTTTTTCCGTAGTTTGTGTGTTGTGGATGTTCCCTTTAGGCAATGAGGAACCATATAGATAAACTATGTGCTGAATTTAGGAAACAAATTACATCCTGCTTCACATTTCGCTTGTTTTTAACTCAAAGATTAAGTCCCTGCCTTGATACTTGCACAACTTAGCTGAACCATTTTAATTTTTTTTTAAAAAATTTTCTTTGTAATTTTGCTTTTGAAGCCATTTTCCTTGGACTAACTGGTTGGTACAAATCAGGGTGAGTACAATCTTTCTAAGACATTTACCAGTTTGGCTATCCTGAGTCACATCATATCAGGACAACTCAGCTTAGTTTCACAAACTCAGCCAAAAAAATTAAATCATGGTTGAGCTTGAAGGACAACTTTGACTTTGCTCAAGTCTAATAAATACTCATAGTCTACCATATAATGGAGTATAGTTTAAGTGTTTAACCCATTTTCTCTATTTTAATCCCTGAAAAAGTAGTCATTGTGAATGTTAAAATCTAATGATATTTTTTAATTGATAAAGCTGGTCAATGCATATATGATAATGAAAAGATACAAAAATTAACTGATAGGAGAAAACACAAAACAAACTCAGAAACAAAAGAAAACTGGGGAACTAAAGGTAAGCAGTACTAAAGTACACCATACGCAACATATATCACACGAGGGATGATTTGTCAAGAAAGTCATAATCCCTACGGATGGAACAACATGTGTGCAGCGACTCTGAAGTTGTACGAAGTATGCAGCTCACAGTTAAAGAAGAATCGTCAAAGACTCTCCTATTCCTTTCCTTTTGAACCTTCCAACACATGGCCCCCGGAAGCAATCTCCACACATTAGCTCTAGTATCAGGCACATCTTTTAGGACCACCCAATTGGAGAGAATTTTACCAAAATCAGAAGGAGCCATCCAAGCCACCCCAATATGGGACAAAAAGTGCCGCCATAATATGCTAATCAGAGGATAGTGGAGTAGAAAGTGATTAATCGTCTCCTCATTGGCCATGCAAAGGAAACAGTGATTGGCTAGACTCCATCTCTTGCTCTTTAGATGGTCAAGGGTGAGGATTTTATCTTCATAGGTTGTCCAAAAGAAGAATCCAATCTTCGATGGAACTCCTAGGTTCCACACTACTCTATTGAAAAAATGAAACCTGACCCCCACCAAGGCCTTGTAATAGATCTCATGGTGAATTCCCAAGACTCTTTCTAGCCCACACTCGCTTATCCCTAAACCCTAAACAAAACCTGACCCCCACCACCATTCTTCGAAACGGTTGTAGATAAATTTCCAATCCAACAAATAATATCTCTTAGCGCCATCCCTATCATTCTATCATGGTTAAAAAACTCTGCAAAATCGTTATGTAATGCCCGTTACGTAACGGTTTCGGTGGCCTCCGATATCCGATACCGTACTTTTACCTGTTTATTCCGAAACAAATGCTTACGCCTGTTACGTATCGGTTTCGGGCGTAGGACTTGTCCGCGATTTGACTTTAAAAAAAAAAAAAAACCCAGAACAGTTAACCCGTGAAGAACAGGCTAGATCTCTCTACCACCAGCCTTACATTCAACAAAATAGAAATGATGATGATGAAGATGATGAGTCAGCCCGTAATTCTATGTAGCTTTAACACTTAGCAAGTGTGTATGTATCTGACTATTTGCCTATATGGAGTCTGAAGTTTGGACTGGATTATGTGTATGTTTCAACTTTCAACCCTCGACTCATCTAATTTCATTATTTCTACATTTTGAGCTTCATATTGGCTTTAGAAGTATCTTGTTAATCATTTATTGCATGTTTTTTTTTTTTTTTTTAATTTATTGGGATTTTTTAGATTTATTTTAAGCAAAAAAAGAAAAAAAAAATAGCCTAAACTGTTACGTAACGGCATTAGATAACGTTTTCGGCCGTGTTCGTTACGGTGTCCGATAAACCCTGCATTTCATAGAAAATTACTTTGTAATCTTTCTAGGATTTTGGCCACTGATGATGGGATGGTGAATAGAGAAACAAAGTGTATCGGTAATTGTTTAGACAACTTTTGAGGGGAGTCCTTCCATCAACTTTGGATAGGTAGAGAGATTTCCACCCCGACAGCTTATTCTAGAAGCATTCTATCACTAAGTCCCAAATCACCTTGTTTTCAAAACCCATCCCTAAGAGATAAACCAAGATAAAGAGGTAGGGAGTGATCCTTGCCTGAACCCCAAAATTGATGCTAGATGGGTTAAGTTCGGCACCTCACCTATCCCGAAAATCGTAGTTTTACCCAGGTTGACACATAACCCTGACACGGCCTCAAAACATCTAATAGACATCTAAGAGGTGCTAATTGGGGTCCCAATGCTTTATACAAAATTAACGCATCATCTACAAATTGAAGATTGGAGATAGAGAATCCCTCCCTCCTTAAGTCAAAGCCCTTTAGAGACATGCAGTCCAATCTTCTCATCATCCTACTAAGGATCTCAAAAACTAAGATGAATAGAAGGGGAGATAGAGGATCCCCTTGTCAAAGACCTCTATAACTCCTAAAATAACAAACAGGGCTACCATTAATTAAGATTAAGAATGAAGTAAAGGAAAAAAAAGTCTTCATCCATCCCCTTAATCTGACCCCAAAACCCGTCCTACCCATGATGTATTCCAAGGAAGCCCCTCCAAATCAATCTTGCATACCATACCAGGATTACCAGATTTGAACCTCTCATCTATACACTCATTAGCAATAAGGATTCCATCAAGGATCTGTCTTCCACTAACAAAGGTGCTCTGGGATTCTGGGAAGAGGAGATAATTTGAGGGTGGACCACTCTTAGTCTGGATACTAGGACTTTAGCCAAAATTTTATAAACACAACCCGCGAAACTGATTGACCTAAAATGCCTGATGTCTTGGGCATCTCCTTTCTTAGGAATCAACACTAAGAAAGTGTTGTTTAGAACCTTTTCAAAAGACCTAGAAGAGTGAAGCTCATTGAAGACTCAGATTAGATTGTGACTCACAATGTTCCAACAAGATTTGAAGAAAGCTAAGGAAAATCCATCCAAGCCTGGAGATTTGTCTCCATCTAGCTCCCTAACGGCCTTCCAAATCTCTTCACTTTCGAAAACCTTATCCAGCATATCCCTAAGATCTCTCAAAATCTAGCCCATCAACGAATGATCTATCTTTTCTTTTTCACTATACAAATTTGTGAAGAATTTTAATACAGCTTTTTCTGACTTCCTCTTCCGATTCTTTCCAATCCTCTTCAACCTTAAGTTGGGAAACAAAATTTATTTTCTTGTGATTATTTGCAATTCTATACAAGAAGTGAGTGTTTCTATCTCCTTCCTTAAGCCATTTGACCATCGATTTCTACCTCAAACTGATTTCTTCCGATCTTAAGAGGGATTAGAATTCAAGCTTAAGAGAATCTGTCAAATGCTTATCTGATGACAGAATCAACCACAATTCCTCTATTGCATCTATCACTTGAATTTAATCTAACACTCTCTTTTTATTCTTAGCAAAACACCCAAAAACCTCCTTGTTCCAAATTCTAAGCCTCTGTTTGAGGGTTTGCAATTTCAACTCAAATAGGTATTGGGAGACCCCCCAAAGAGAGATCCCTTCCACACCTCTTTCACTAATCACTACCACCTCAAAATCTGGGTGGGCTAACCACATGTTTTTGAACTTAAAAGGTTTGGGGCCTCCTTGAATTCTGAGTGGACCTAACAAGATTGGTATGTGGTTAGATGTGGTCTGAGGAAGACTGGACAAAATAACATTTGGAAAATGACCGAGTATAATTTTTCGAGAAGAAGGTGATGGGGATCTCCCATAGATCACAAAACAAGAATTTATCCAACTTTGTATGAAAGTTAGACAATGTAAATTGGGCTCCCTTTAAGGGACAATCTATCAGATGATGGGAAGAGATGAAAGTTTTGAATTTTGTCATGCGAGCTATAGACAACATCCCCCTAACTTGTCTCGAGGGCTACGAAGACAATTGAAATCTCCACCAAGATACCATGGTTTCTCCCATCTACAATTGACATCTTCTAACTCTTGCCAAAAACCATTAGCCTCTGGCTATTCGAAGGAACATAGATTCCAGAGAACATCCAAATGAAGGCATCACCTATAGACTGACACAATATGGATAAGGAAAAAAGCTCCCTCTTTTGAGTTGAAGACTTCTATTACTGATGGGTCCCATGTCATCAAAATCCAACCGAGGATCCAAGAGACAGGATCGCCTTCGAATCTGGGCGCTAACGGCCCCATCATTCCAATACTATCTTATCTGACATCTCTTGGATTTTGGTTTTTTGAATGCACAAGATTACTGGACGGTGCGATTTACTAACTCCTTGATTTCTTGTCTATTTTCTAAGCTGCCCAAGCCCATTATGTTCTAAGAAATAATTTTATAATTCATTTGGAAACTCAACATTGCCTGCACACTTCCTCATTCCGTCTCTCGTATCCCCTGAATTTTCCCTTCATAATTAACACTCTATTCCAGTCTCTTGAATTCATTCCTCACCCTCTTACTATTGCTAGGGTCTACTAGCTGATGATCCCTCTTCTTCTCTTCGTCTCTAAGGCATTCCAATCTATGGAAAAGGTGCTCTCACCTCTTCCTCATGGCCTGCATAAGGCAGGCCTAAGAACCCCCTTAAATCATCTATTTTTTCTTAAACCTATGAGGTCACATTACCTGACCTTTGGATTAACCAGACCTGTGGTTACTACCCTCCACCAGCCCACGACTAAGTATTGACACCTCTGACATTGAATTGGGTCCACAGACGAGAACAATGAGATATCCTACACTGGTGTTTTTTTTTTTGGAAGGTATCCTACACTGGTTTTACTTGGTTTGGCTAATGTGTAATCCTTCCCCACATCCGCCAGAGATATCCCTTTCTCCATCGGAAGCAGGTTTGAGATAAATACATCATCACATCCTGAATCAACTGGAAAAGTAGAGGGTAAAGGTGTACGTAAAATTGGAGAGATCAGCTTGGTCTGAATTGGTCCCTTCTGAAACTGATGGTTGCCTCATGGAACATTAAAGCTATCTTGCTGGGTATTCTGCGAGGTTTGACCCCCTGGACCCGCCTTTGCTTCTGCAAAATGAGTCGACCTCCTGCTAATCAGTGAAGAGATGCTCTGTCAACTCGCCTTCTGAAGAAAAACTCATTTTATCCTGCCCTTTGGACAAATACAACCTGACTGCTAAGGATTCAGTCTGGGTTGATTTAACAACTGCAACTAGTCTTGGACTCCTCTCCGAGCTCCCCTGGTCTGAAAATTCTTCGCATGATGTTTCATATCCGACTAATCTAGTTCTGTCGACTTGGATCTCTGTCAAATCCCTTTTGTACCTTCCTTCACCACTTTGATTATCTTTCCAATCCCTGATAACTCTTGCAAATCTCCCGATGATTTGCTTTGATTGCTAATATCAGAAACTGAAGTTGAGAACATGAGATTGAAGAAGATTGCCACCATTTGCAGCGATCTAATCTTGGCTCTGCAAGCTCAAAGCCACACACCTCGGCTTCCTCTATTTGGTCATTAGCAATGCCTCTTTCTAAATTTCTCTTTTGTCGCCCAAAATTTCCTTTGAAAAAAAGTTCGCTTGCGAACCAACTAATCATTCCGCCGATGATGGAGAATCCTTGTTTGCGCTCAACACCGATGATGGAACCAGTGGATTCGATGATGTCTTGAGCTTTAATGGGATTTCTTGATGCTTCTCTACTTTGTTGTCTGAAAATCCACACTGAAGATTTTGTGATCCCTTTTCTAACTGGAAATCAGAAAAGTTCTTAGGTTTACCCCTGATGGGAGGCCATACATTAAACGGGTCCTCATCGTCCATTTTGTGATCCCTTTTTTAGATGAATGAAGTCTTTATGGTTTGAAATAGTCACCAAGGCTTGGTTCGAGAGGTTTAGTCAGGCTGTCACATAGAAATAAAAATTGCCAAAACCGATACGTGAGCGATACATATAGATATTGGTAGACCCCTCTACGATATTTTTTATTTTGTTATGAAACAAGCGATACATATCATTTATTAGTTATTTATGTTTAAATTTATTGTGTAATTGTAATTGTATTTGCTACTTTGTCTTTGAGTTGCTTCCTATGACTTTATATTTGGTAAATTTGGTTCCTATAACTCATTTGATTTTTTTAAAAGAAAAAATTATATGTATCAGCTGAAAACGATACGTTTAGGTCTCAGTTGTGATTGATACATCCCCTAAAACCGTATTTTTAATCGTTGGATTGTGATGAGGATGAGATATTCACATAGTCATGCTATCCAATTCATTAAACTTCGGTTGCTAAGGAAGTTGACACGTTTCGAATAAGTAAAGGAAGTCCAAGGAAGTTATGGACAAATTAAAGAAGTGTAGGAAACTTTATGGAAACATTAGAAATCTAAGATAACTTTAGAAATTCAAACTTAAGCATAAATATGTATCTAGAATTCATTATATTACTAATGCAAGTATGTAGTACTCAAATGTGAGAATCATGTTAAGTGACATGCGGTGTCTGCTTATATGAGCTATAATTTTTCTTGGTATTTCTCTATATTGTCAAAATTTTAAACTATATTTTATTTTCTTTGTTAAGTGAAGGGGATATGTATTCTCTTTATTTTTCAATGATCATCCATGTTAATTGTTTTATAAACTTGAAAAACTTATGAATGCACATTAAAGTTGATAAATAATTGAAATTCAATTTAGTTTCTAAACCTATTTCAATCTGCAATTGATGAGCTCAATGTTTTTACAGGACTGAATCAATATGTGAAGAGGAGATGCGTAGTCAAATAATTTTTAATTTATAAAATACTTTTAGGAAATTATTTATTTTTTTAATATTACTAAAAAGCTCTTATGAACATAATATACTAATAACAAAATTATTAAAATAATAAAATTATAATTTATAATAAGGTTAATGCTAGCAACCCTCTCTTTCAAAGTTAATTATATTTAGAATAAGGTTAATTCTATGGACAAATGTTTTTCCTTATGAAGAAAGTAAGTTTAAAGTGAGTGTAACTAGCATTATCCTTTTAAGTTAAAACTTAAAAGCCCTTCAATTTACAGACTTTTTCTGTATACTTCGGTTAACTTCAACTAAAGTTTTGTATTTTCTCAACATTTTTTTTTTGTTTTGGTCGAAGTTTACCACGAAGTCTAGTATTTTTGAAATACTAGTGCATTTCGTTTCGGACACCACGAAAGTCGACTCAATTCGGTCAACTTCGGCGGGAATTGAGTAGATTTTGGACACCATGTGCTAATCACACTCTCTTTGTGAGACGTCATGGGGAGCTGATTACAACTTTAATTGTTTATGTTGATGACATTTTGGTGATAGATAATAATTCGTTAGAGCTTGAAAAGTTGAAAAAGTTTTTAGCACAAGAGTTTGAAATCAAGGATGGCCTAGGAAGTCTCAAGTATTTTCTGGGTATAGAAGTGGCTCGCTCCAAGAAGGGCATCATTATATCACAGAGGAAGTATACCTAATACTTAAGGATGTTAGAAAATTAGGTGTTTGACCTACTGATACTCTGATTGAGCCAAATCATAAGTTGAGCTTTAGTGATGAAAAATTACTGAAGATAAAAAGATGTATCAGAGATTAGTCGGTGTGGTTAGTGCACGAACCTCAAATCCCTCATTATGATTTATGAGAGGATATTGCAGTGTTTGAAGACCACTCCGAGAAAATGTAAAATACTTGCTAATTAGAGAAATCTTCGTCTAGAAGCTTACATTGATGTTGTTTGGGTTGAAAATGTTGATGATAGAAGGGGTTACTACAGGGTGCTGTACCTTTCTTAGAGGTAATCTTATAACTTGGAAGAGTAGAAAGCAGAGTGTGGTGGTTTAGTCTAGTGCAAACGCCGAGTATAGGGCAATGTCCCATGGGGTGGTTGAATTGTTGTGATTAAAAATCTTACTGCATGATTTGTGGATTTAAATAAATATTCCCCTGAAGTTGTTTTGTGACAAAACTGTCATTAGTATTGTTCAGGATCCTGTTCAGCATGATAGAGATTGAGATGCATTACATTAGGTAGCAGACCATTTCTAATAATTTGTGTTTACTATTTGTTACATTTGAAAATCAACTTGCTGATATTCTTACTAAAAGTTGTGTCATAAGTCATGACAACCTTAACATCGATTCTTAGCAAGCTGGGCATGATAAATTTCTACGCACAACTTGAGGCAGAGTATTGGGATATATTATTAGTATGAGTGTAGCTATACCATTTCATGTTAGTAAGGGCATTATTGTAATATTCTTTTATAAGTAGTATAAATAATAATAAAGAGGAATCAGCCCTTAATCTTTCTCTCATATTCTTTTCTTCTTCATCTTTTCATCTGGGGTTTATCTTTTTACTGGTACCAACTCAATGTTTAACTTAACATATTTAAATAATACATAAATTTCTAACTTTGTAATTATGCATACACATACACATATTTTGTGAGTAAAAAATAAAACCCTAAAGGAAAGAGGAAGAAAAGAGAAGAAGATACAGATTGGGGGGCTGATTCCCCTTTTTTTTGTTATTCATATCACACTTTATATTGTAAACTTATCGAACTGATAGACTCAAACAGACAAGGAAATACAAATTTTAAAGACGAAAAAGATAAATGGGATTTTTCCTTGATTGCCCCTCAAGTTTTTGCTTTTAGGATCGACCAGGTTAATACCTGCCGGTACCTGTCATCTGTTGATACACTTGGTTGATACACTAGGCAAGATTCGAAATTTGGATTTCGCATGTCATTTCGAGCCATGGAAAAAAGATATATCAAGGATATTTCACAAGATATATTGATATTGAGGGAACAATATCGCACGTGGAGAAAAATTTTGAAAAAAATAGTGAAAAACATGGAATTTTTCAATGAAACTTGAAGAAATGTTAAAATAGATGTTAATACTCATCTGAGAATCAAAAAAATTACAAAAACAATAATGTATATAAGAGATGCAATGAGAAGGGAGCCAAAGACGTGCGCTGATGCTGACGATAATGTATGATTCACTAATATTGATGTAACTTACATAAAAAGTTACATTCATTTCTCAATCAAGCATAACAATTAACTCAAATACAATCAAAATCAATACAAAGAATAGTTAAATCATTACTAAGAATAGTTAAAATTAAAAATATTGTATTAAGATTTTATTGAATTTTTTTTTGTGTGTATAATAAAAATCAATACTAAGAATAGTTAAATAATATTTAATTTATAAAATATAATTAGGTTAATACTTGCAACATAGGGGTAATATGGTCATTTATGCAATTTTTAAAATTTTTTTATTGTAATTAGTGTAATCTAAGGGAGGGTTTTGAAATATAGATAATAATAAAATTAATTTATAAAGAGGCATTTAAATTTATTTTATAACATAAGTTCTATTTTGTAAATGACCATTACAACTTAAGTATAAATAAGTAAACAACAGAAAATTAAAAAATTAAAAAAGCAGTAGAAAATATTTCAATCGAAATTTCGTCGAAATATATGAAATTTCGTCGAAATATACGAAATTTTGTAAAAACCGTGTGAGAAAATGTAAAAAAAAAACCAGTAGAAAATATTTCGACCGAAATATACGAAATTTCGTCGAAATATATGAAATTTCGATCGAAATTTATGAAATTTTGTAAAAACTAAAATATATGGTTCAGATATTTTGAAACCCGTCGAGATCGAGATATCTCGTGCGAGATCGAGATATCTCGTGCGAGATATCGAAATATCGTCGAAATTTCAAACCTCGACACCAGGTTGATACACCAAGTCGATACTTGTCAATACTATTGTCCATACATGCATCGACATATCATCTTCAACCTTGGAACACAACCAGTAATGACATGAAGTATCAACTTGAAAAGAAAACAGTTGTAACTGTAGGTAATGGCGTTCTATTACGATCATGGTTACTAGTTTATCGGAACAAAGCTTTCTTGTCAAAAAGCCCAATCACAACGGTAGGTAATGAAATGTTGGGGGACTCTTCTTGATCAATGAGTGGGGCTCCATTGTTGATAAGGAATAAAGGGGATAAAATGTCTTTTTCGACAAATAGATTGGGTAAAATGGTCCAAAAAGAAAAAAGTTTGCATGTGCGAACACCTTCGAAAGGTTTTAAAACTTGGGTATTTAGAGAACAACCCTAAACTTTAGGGGTAATCAGAGAAAAACAACAAGATAAATTATCAAGCCAGTTATGCCAAAGCAAAATCCAGTTTTTATTGAACACAAACTACTAGATTGGAGTGCACTATAAGGAGTTGGAGCCGAATGCAACAAGTAAAGTACATCAACTTCTTGACCACTCCTAATCTGCTGCTGTGTCTTCAGATCTTGAACTACATAGTATGAAGGAAAGAAGGTTACACTGCAATTTCATGATTTGGTTAAACTACTGATAGAAAGAAGATTAGCAGAAAACCTAGCACATGTAAAACAGAGGAGGAAAAAAAGTAAGAGAAACTCTAATGGTTCCTTTTCCTGAAATTGAGGACATGGATCCATCAGCAATTGACTTAGCACTATACGACAAGACTCATATGAAGAGACAATAGAGGACACACTAGACATATGATATAGAACCCCTGAATTGATAATCCACTTTAAGGGAAGTGAATGATGAAGAAGAATGATCTAGCTGAGCTAAGAGATGGGGAAGGCTCAAGTTTTTCCCACAAAACTGATAAAATCTTCCTTAGAGAGGCTGAGCAGGAATAAGTGGTCCATAAGATGTAACAGTAGATGAAGTACTATGAGCCGTAGATGTTCCAAGGCTAGTGAATTTAGCTGGTCTTCCAACCAAATTTCAACTGGTTTCCTTGGTGTGCCTCAGGTCTTGAACCTTCCACAGTGATTATACTTAAACTTATCCTTTTCCTGAACTCATACCACTCTTCTATTTGCGAGTACCTCCTTTTCCTCATCTCTAAGGCTAAGTAGTGGATGCTAATGGTGAACACTTTGAACTATTATCATGTAGATGTATTGCTATCTGTATACTCTTCTCACTCTATAAAAGTAGACATCTGACACAGAGATAGAACTCATCCTTACTCAGAATTTGAACACATGATAATTCGTCTAAGTTTATCTGGCTAAGAACTCGAAGATCCAGTTTTACTCCACATGTGATACTGCTCTCCATTAGCAACACACACAGGTTGATATGTCTGATAGTGATTCAACTCTTCCCACATACCACAAAGACGAGCAAAGTAAGCATCTAAGAGTTTATCTATCATCCTGCCTAAGTTGAGATATCTCCTGTCACAACTAATAAATCCTGGAAATGTTACGAACTAGAGAATAGGTTTGGGCTACTCCATCCCAAATACCCTTAGCAGTCCTAAAATAAAAAATTCCTCTCGAAATATGAGGCTGCATGGAATGTAGTAACCAAGACATGACAATGAGATATTTTGATTCCCACTTGTCAAATGAAGCATCTGATAGACTAGGATCTACTACTCTTCCATTAAAATATCCATGTTTATCTTGGGTACCAATAAACAATTTTTGCAGATTGAGATCATTTTAAGTAGTTTCTCTAATCCAACTTTATAGTTGTAATTTGCAAACTCTAGGATTATCTGGTGGAGCATTTCCATAAAATTGAATTCCAGGACCCCTAGCACTTGAGGAAGTATCCTTATATCACCACTTCCTAACATTCTATCACTTTCGGAGTAGTAAGACACTAAATAAGACAATTCAAGGTTTCCCAAACACCCAAACCAACACCTACTAGGATGAAATATGGCTGATTTATACAAATTCAACCCTCACTCATTGTTCCATATGGATCAATTAAACCTCAAACCATAGGACTTCGCATACAAAAAAAGGTAAAAATAGGGGGCGTTAACTATGCCCTAAATAAATGCTTATCCCAATATCAATTCTTCATAGAACTTCATGAAACTTGTTTCAAACATTCTAGAATTTTAAAATGGATCAAACAATTGCAATTTATCCTACCAAAAAACCCCCAACAGATCATACTAATCAGATTAATCAAATCTGATATATATTTTTTTTCTATCGAATCACTTCGAGTGGAAAAACATAATCAAATATTCTTTAAATTGTTTTTAAAAAAATAACCACAAATATCAATAAATGATTCCCTTCTACTAGGTGCCTTTAGATCCAAGAGGGGGAGGGGCATCTGTACGATTGCTGACATCAGCAGCTGCTGAAGCTGCTTTGGTTTTTTTTCTTTATATCCCTAGTACAATTTCCTCCAATGATCTTGAGTGAAAACATTCTCTGATACCAAGTGGAAATAATTGAAATCTTAGTTTCTTGTTAGGAGAAAAGAAAAAGAACAAAAAGTCTTATTTAGAGAAGGGAAAGGAGTATATTGGCATTGTGAGGACATAAATACCCTTATTAATGTGTAAAGAGTTACACCTTAATAAATAAAATAACATGCTATGGGCTTAGTGACTGAGGTCCATCACAACATTCCCCAATAACCCCACTTTGCCTGAAGATTGGGCAGACAATATCTTCTGGGACTCGATCCAAAGGGAGGTGGAGGACTTGGTGGGATTACCTTAATGCTGTTTCTAATTGAGTGAGACCTAATTTGAAAATTGCAAAGATTAAGGGGTCTAGACTTTTTGGCCTCCTTTTTGAGTTTATCCTCTTGTAAACTTCTTCTGTACATTCTCTTTTTCTGCTTTGATATATAATATGACCATCTGATTACCAGAAAAAAAAATGCAGAAACTGCAAGTGGATAAGTGATTATTAACACATTTGACATGTTTGACATCCAAGAAACATCCAATAGACATGCTGCTTATAAATTGAACAAAAGGTGAACGTCTCATTGAATGTGACAAGAGAGCAAATAATTCTTTTGATATGACACCACACTTTAGGTGCTTGCTTGAGCTCAAGAACTTTCCCAATATAACAATATTTTAGCTTTTCCAAAAATGGTTGGATACCTCAACCAGATGCTTCGACATGTAATGGATATAGAGGAAACCTTTTTCTACAACAATGGTGAAGTCTTATGATTTACGAATGTCATATTTGCAAATTGTATGAACATTTCTTCATAGTCAGTGCTAGGTTTTCTCGAGTTCTTAACTAGGTCTGGAATCTGATCCCATTTGTTTCAGGTTGTAAAAATGTGACCTGATCTGTTAATTGATCCAATGATGTGAGCCAAGTTGATTTTTGTACCCTCCTTGGAAATGTAGAAGACACTTATCCGCATAAAAAGTTATAGGGTGTTTCAAGTTGCATTTATTGAACATCTTGTACTCTTCAGGAGTTATATTTCTAGATTATCTTCTGTTAGAATAGTGTTGATTATTTACTTATTGTATGAACTGCATCACACGAGTATTATCTGTGCATCTCAAGGTGTTCTACACCTTTTATTGTCTTTCTGATTTTTTTTTTTCATCACTCCCTATCAAAAGATAATATATGATGGCTCACTTAGAGGAAGTATATGATGGACCTGGCCTTGTCTTTCTCAGACTGTTTATTGTGCGATCTGTACGACTATTGTAATAATAACTGTTGCTATCACTGAAGATTTTTGTGATATATCAAATACAGATGGCAGATCAGACTTTTCTGGTCCAGGTGGCTCTTCAAAAGACTCGGCGGCTCAAGTGAGCTTAAGGGGAAATGTGGTCTCTCTTCCACCGCCTACTTCTCTTCCTCCAAAATCTACCACGTACAACATGAGCTCTTCTAATTTAAGACGGGATATGCTGCCGAGCAATGGTCAGCAGAATGAGCTTAAAGCTACCCTCATGAATGATCGAACAGTCGAAGATGAGTTGTGGTCTGGGATGTTGTTGAAGGATGGGTTTGATAGCCTTGAAAGCATCATGCGAATCAAGGAAGCAGAGGCAAGGATGTTCCAGAAGAGAGCAGATGAAGCTCGGAGAGAGGCAGAGGGATATCAGCGGATGGTCCATGCAAAGAGTGAGAAGTTGGAGGAAGAGTACTCGAACAAACTTGCCAAACTGTGTTTGAAGGAGACGGAGGAGAGGCGGAGGAAGAAGCTGGAGGAACTCAAGGTATCGGAGAATTCACACTGTGATTACTACAAAATGAAGATGAGAATGCAAGCTGAGATCGAGGGCTTATTGGAGAGGATGGAGGCAACAAAGCAGCAATGGGTGTAAACATGTTGGATCTTGTGTATGATTGCCATGACCATGAGGGTGATGACGACGATGATGATTATGTGTAATTTGTGTATGCTGTTGTTGTTTCCATGCTTAATGGGGTGGGTGTATGTAGATTTTTGATGTTTCCTTGAATGCAAAAAAACTGGTTTATGTGGTCTCAAGCATCACAGTTTAATTCTCCTTCCTTAAGTTTATGTTGGGACATAGGTTTGTTTGAGTGGCTAATGCCGATTTCAAATGGATCATCATTCTCGTATTCCGATTTTTGTTAATTTTTTCCATTAAATTTCTGGAAAGGGCAAGCATAGTTCATGACTGGCCTAGTATATGTTGTTTGTTCTGTTTGCTGATTTTTGTTAATTTTTTCCATTAAATTTCTGGATAGGGCAAGCATAGTTCATGACTGGCCTAGTATATGTTGTTTGTTCTGTTTGCACCCCTGCTTTTGTATACGGCATATAATTTTTTTTTAGTTATTAATTAATTTATTTTAATTTTCATAAACTGTTAACTTGAATTTGTGTTTTGGTTGTTTTAGGACTGATTCATTCAAACATGAAACTGGGTTATATGATTTGAAGAAATCAGCCAAGTTCTTGCTGAGAAAAAATTGGATAACATAAAAGAGAGAACACAAAGTTAGTGGTATACGTGTATTTTAGAATTCAATTAAAAGTTAGAACTTTTTTATGTAACTGTAGGTTTCTTAGATTGACTTTAATGTATACCACTTCTGTTTTCGTCTTTTAGGTACCTTTGTAATAGAATCATTGAAAAACAGTTTAGATTCTCTTCATGGGAGTTGATCTTGAACTACGTCCACGAGAACATGATATTGAAGATGTTGGACCAAATGTGAAGGCGGATGGTGAAGATGAAATGGATGTAACAGACACCACATAGATGTTATTAAATTAAAGTCATCTTAGATTCTTAATTAGCTACCAATTTTGAAATTTGCAGGTTTACTGTGCAAAAGATAGCTGAATTCTGTCATGGCAAGCAAGAGGAACTCCTATGGTGGCAAAGAGAAGCTAAAACAGGCTCATAATCAGCTGGTTAAAAATTCCGAATTGATTTTGGTAGCTCAGATTTCTGCTTCTTATTACACTTGATATGGTTTCGATGAATGATCCCAGCTATTTTAGTTGTTATAAGTTGTTAATTTTAGGTAATGTGGTTACTTTCATGCAGTCTAGATGTAATAGCTTCAACAAAATCCATGATTCCATATATAGTGGAGGTAATCACTGTTCTATGGGTCTCACTTTTGAGATTTAACCTACAAAAATTGAGACAGTCGGATGATCATAAGCATCAATATATGTACAGGATAATGTGATCAGTCGGGACGATTCCGATAATCTTATTAGATAATATATTGTTTTAGGGATCCATATTGGTGAATATAGATCTTATATACATATGCATCAATCAAGTGTGTGTGAACATAAACATTCACAAAATAGTGAATTTGGTCATTTTACTAATCTTTTTATCCTTTGAATATATAATTATTCCTTAAAAAAGTAGTGGTTTTCAATCATTTGGGATTGGAGATAAGACCACAAGTACAGTTACTGATTTACTTATCTGCTAACATACTTTTTTTTTTCTACAGTTTCTCCCCTTTTCCTCCCAAATAACCCAAAGGCCCTTGCTTTATGAGACCTAATAAATATTCAAATTAAAGGGCCAAACAGTCAAATGAAGATAGCTAAATTCACTAGCTTCATCAAGATTAACAGTTCCATGTATGGGGAATGCTAGCCCGCATCATTCAGAACAAACTCACTTGTAGAAAATTATTTTTCAACTGTTATTTCTACCTGTTATTTGTGCAACCGAGAAAAGCAACGTGATGGGTTCTTTGAAAGGTGGTGATTCATTTATCCAATTGCACAAGTAACTTGTAAAAGCAACACTTTCGTGTCGTTTTCTACTTGAGAATTTGTTTTAAGGGATGATGGCTAGCATTCCTCTCCCACATACACAACAGAGATGGCTTAAATTTTTTGAAGGGACTATGAAATAGTGTGCATCAGATGTTATAAATTCTGATTTATAAGGTTAACACCATGGAAAGAAACAGGCTGTATTCACTGGACATAAGACATATATAAACCTGCGTTTGTGGATAAACCCCAAGTTACCAGATGATACAGACAATTGTGATAACTCTGACTATATATATTACCAAAAGATATTATAGTTTTATAACATCAATTGGTTATTAATCCTTTTCCTTCAACTATTCTACTAAAGTTTACAGGTGATCGTCACGCTTGAGCTATAAATTTGATGTATTTTAAGCTTCCCCTTTTTTTTTTTTGGTCGAATTAGATTGTATATTGAAACAATGATTAAAAAAAAAAAAAAAAATCTCAACAGAGGACGGGTAAGATCAGGATCTTAATTCTTAAGCTTTATTAATAACCTCGCGGAAGGGTAACACTAAGGCTGACGGTGATCCTGAAGAGTAACAGGACTATCACTCCGGTGAAGTTTACTGTAAGAGCTTCTTGGACCTTCCTTAGACCAAAAAAGTGTGAATTTCTCTACCAAACTTGTCAAAGCAATGCAGATTGCCATGAGGAAGATGACCATGCCAAAAAAATAGTGTCACCGTATAAGCCTTTTTTGGCATTGCCGCACAGCAGGGAACAAGAAGGAGAAGAAAGCAATCACCTACTGAAGTACAAGAAGTGCATTTAGTTTTAAACATTTAATACTAATCCTAGGGTATTATTTCTCATTGTTTATGAGGGCAGCTTCCCGTTGTCCCATGGCTATGCCCAGGTAAATAATTAATAACATAGTAAATTTTTTGTTTTTTTTTTAAAGTTCGGTGGGAGGTAAACTAAACACACACATGATCTGACCTAAGGTAACCGCTAGGGTGCCATAAGGGTAAACCCACACAACCACTCCAAAAGGGCCTAACTAATGGAGGGCTTGTGGTCCCTTGTACACTCCTGCGAAGTATTAATCCCAACCGATGTGAGACTAAACTGGGGATAGTATCACCCAGCCACTGAGCGGAATTTTTTTTTTTTTTTGGTAAAGTGGTAAACTAAATAAACACACGATCAGACCTAAGGTAACTGGTATCATTGAATATGAGATATTCTAGAAAAGAAGAATCTCCCTATCGATTCACATGATCCTTCTTCATGCTTTAAGGTTTGTCCAATGGAGGTTAATGGTCTTCTTTTGCTTGATAATAGTTGCTCTTCTTTTCATTTTCTTTCTAAAATTTTTAACAGTTGAAATCCTCAACGCAAATCCTCAAGTACACTAGAGTTGAACAATCTAAGCTAGGAGAAGAGGGAGCGTTCTAACTTGAAGGAAGAAGGGAACATTTCAATGCGAGGCAAGAGGGGGAGTTCCAACATGAGGGGATGAGAACATCCAAATGTAGGAGATGGAAGACAGAGGAGCGAGCATTCCACTCTAGTAATTAGGGTTAGTGTATTCTCAATTAAGAAACTCACTAATACAATATGCCAAGGGTGGGACGTCCCACAGTAGGGAGCTGGTTCAAAAACCCAAAACTAAACTCGACTCGACTCTACTCAACTCGATGGGTCGAGTAACTTGAAAAACTAAAAAACACTTGTCTCGGTCCAACTTGGCATATATATATATGTAATAACTTGAAAAACTTTGGTTAAAAGAACTCAAAGTACGCTGGTTTTATAGCCTCAAACTTATAAACTAGGTTTAACAGAACCCGTAGTAGGTAGTCTTTGTAGACCCAAAAAATTACGATTCAAAAATAGTATGACATTAGAGTTTATATTTAAGAAAATAATAAAAATATCATTCTATGAATCGACCTAGTTCGACGAGTCGAAACTCGGCTCGACCCGACTGAGTCACTCGAGTAACTTGGCAAATAGTGCTTTCTTCAAGTTTGAGTTGACTCGACTCGAAATTCAGTCGAGTCGTGTAACTTGGTTGAGTTATTCGGGTGACTCACTGAGTTTTCGAACTATGCTAGGGAGGAGGGTTTGTGTAACGACCCCAAAATCGTACAAGGCTAAAATAGGACTTTGGAATCGTCACATTACATAAACCTGCTTAAAATCCATATATACAAGGCATACTACACGAGTCTCCAAAAAATGAGGATAATAAAATTTCGATCATGAAAAGTCAAACCATCCTGTACAATAATAGTCCACACACCATAGCTCCTCATAACGAAATAGACTAAAACATCCACCTGGTAAATAACTAAGGCAACATCAACTAGAAGTCAAAAGTCTAATACAAACTTCTCTTCCAAAAAGAAATGCTAAAACTACTCAATAGGGATAATTGTTAAAATCCCTAGCCTCCTCCTCAGGAAGCTCACTTTCTCCCTCTTCTTTGGCGTACACTTCCTCGGTCCACGGCTCTCCTCCTAAACCTAAAGATAATGACAGGTCGACTGAGCATGGAATACTAACTGGATAAACAAACTACCAACAACATAAAATAGCATGAGCAATAACAATATCATAACTCGGTTTATTTAAGCTTAATCATAATAACTTCACGTAAAATAGGCATAATCAGAGTGCGTAGTATATAACATATCATAACATCATCTTGACTCGTGTACTTGTGCAATTCTTATCAATGAACTTATCTTAACATATGCCTAGACATATACATGCATGATTCATAGTGTATTTGTCCTGTCAACGCATAATTCATAGTATTTTGTCCCGGCAACGCATAATTAATAGTGTTCGACAACGCGTAGAGTGGATGTTCGTAATGGGGGATCATTCTTTCATAGCATGACATGAATGCGACAACACGTAGAGCGGATGTTCATAGTGGGGGATCATTCTGTCATGGCATAATTCGTAACATATTCGTATCCAATGCATGTATGCTTGTGAGACAATTGGACTCATGAGACTTGAATACTTACCATGCGAGTGCACGTGTGCTTGAGTGTCATGATTGGAATTCAAATATGTCATTTGATTCCAATCTTCCGTTAGGAAACTCTGCTAGGTTACATCTCCCTAGTTAGAGAATTCCCAACTTCGAAGATTTTCCTCTAAGGTTTGGCCTACCCGAATACCGATCACCATACAAGTAAATAGAGCATAATTTATCATAACAACACAATATTCATTTAACTTAATTTCTTCATAATCAAAAGCATCATACTAATATTTAGCATTCTTAGACATTTCAACAAACATGTAGAGTGCGTTAATTATGGATACTTTGCCATTTCTTATTGTTAACATTCCATCACACAATAATCCATCCACACAACCCAAACATACTCCATATCCATACATTCATCCCAATCCTCCATAATATTTCCCTTCCTCCGTTCAATCCATCCATAGTATAAATCCATTTTCATCTCTAGTAAGCTTAATCCATACATAATTAGGGAAAACAAATCAAATTATCATTTCTATCATTCATATTAAACTAATATTCATCAAACTTCATTAATAGAGTTGAGTTAGGGAGTTTATCGACCTTAGGAATCCTTCCGTTGGATTCAAAACGCTCCCGAGGTGATTTGGGGAAGCTTTGAGGACGATCTCTAAGCTTTCCTCTCAATCTTCTAGCAATCTCCTTCTTCTCCAAGCAACCCCCTTTCAAAACCCTAGGTTTTCTTCTCCTTTTTGCCAAATTAGGTTAGAAATAGGTAGAGTATTTTAATATCTCGAGTAGGACCCCTTATTTATTGCCCCAAGGGTTGAGAACGAAAAGACCTAAAAGTCCTTACTAAAATTCTGTCTAAAACACGAAAGACCGATCGATCTGTAGTTATGACCGAGCGATCGGTTGCCTACCGATCGATTGGTGTTTATGACCGGGTGATTGGTCAAAAACACACTCTCTAGAAAATTTTCCCATACAAAATTTTGGACCAGTTGATAGCTACCGATCGATCGGTTTTGGACCGATCGATCGCTACTTCTGACCGAGCGATCGGTGTTCTGCAGATTTTTGACCTACTCTACTATTTTGGCTATAACTTTTGACTCGTTCGTCGGATTTCGATGATTCAACTTGCGTTGGATTCGTCTTTCGAAAATGAACATTTTTGGTATGTTAGAATTTCCAAATTCCCCTTTATTTATGGACCAAAGACTCCCCAAAGTTCACTGATCTGCAATTCCATCAGACAAAACCTCAGAAAACTCATTTTTGACTTAGCTTAGATTAAAAATAAGGAAAAACATAAACCTCGAAGAGGTTTCCAATACCTTTCTAATGGTTTAAGAATCACTCAGTTCCAATAAACGGTGCCAAAACTAGAGCTTCCTAAAGTTTAGAGTGTGATATGACATTTCTGAACTAGAAGTTTGATTAAACCTTAATCACACTACACCCATTAGATATACAATACAATAAACATAAAAACATCACAAGGACTATAATACCCCTAATGCAATGCAATAAAAATATGAAAAAAAGATTCGGGTCTCTACATCCTCCCCCCTTAAAAGAATTTCGTCCTCGAAATTTACGTACCTTAGGTGAACAAGTGTGGGTACTTTTTACGGACTTCGGCTTCTCTCTCCCAAGTAGCCTCTTATCTAGAGTGATGCTCCCATTGCAAGAGTACAAGAGGAATGACCTTAGAATGCAAAACTTGCTCCTTCCAGTCCAAGATTCGAGCCGGTTGCTCCACTAGAGTCAAATCTTCCCGAATTTCTAACGGTTCCAAATGAATGACATGTGAAGGATCAGCAATGTACTTCCTCAACATAGAGATGTGAAAGACATTATGCACACCTTCCATGTGAGGTGGCAAGGTGACCCAATAAGCAACTTCCCCGACTCGGGTGATGATCTCAAAAGGACCCACATATCTCGGACTAAGCTTGCCCTGCTTGCCGAACCTCATCACCCCCTTCGGAGGTGAGATCTTTATAAACACAAAATCTCCAACTTGGAACTCAAGATCTCTCCTGCGAGTATCGGCATAGCTCTTCTGCCTACTCTGAGCTGCTTTCAACCTCTCCCTAATCAACTGAACTCTATCCACAGTCTGACCAACGAGCTCGGGACCCAAAAGCTTCCTCTTGCCAACTTCGTCTCAACACAAAGGTGAACGACAACTCCTCCCATAAAGTGTCTCAAACGGTGCCATCTGAATGCTAGCTTGATAGCTATTGTTGTAGGTAAACTCAACCAATGGCAAGTGATAAACCCAACTACCCTGAAAGTCTAACATGCAAGCTCGTAGCATGTCCTCTATGATCTGGTTCACTCTCTCAGTTTGCCCATCTATTTGCGGATGAAATGCCGTACTAAAATCCAAATGGGAACCCATGGCCTGCTAAAAACTCTTCCAGAATCTGGATGTAAATCTCGGATCTCGATTAGAAACAATGCTAACTGGCACTCCATGCAAATGGACTATCTCCTTGATATAGAGGTTAGCCAATTGATTGGAGTTGAAAGTGGTCCGATATGGAAG
The DNA here is from genome assembly GCA_015143295.1 of Tetracentron sinense. NCBI lineage: Eukaryota > Viridiplantae > Streptophyta > Magnoliopsida > Trochodendrales > Trochodendraceae > Tetracentron > Tetracentron sinense. The sequence goes on from CM026573.1 coordinate 22,869,198, forward strand.
AAAGTGAGCTGATTTAGTCAATCGGTCAACCACAATCCAAATGGCATCAAAGTTCTCGGTCGTCTTTGGTAAACCAACAACGAAGTCCATGGAGATATTTTCCCACTTCCACTCAGGAATAGGAAGAGACTGAAGAAGTTCTGTCGGCCTCCTGTGTTCGGCCTTCACCTGCTGACACACCAAACACTTGGATACAAAGGTAGCCACATCTTTCTTCATACCTTTCCACCAGAAATACTTCTTAAGGTTCTGGTACATCTTAGTACCTCCCGGATGTACCGTGTACTTGGACTTGTGTGCTTCATCCAGAATCTCTCTTCTTAAATCTTCATCATCCGGAACACAAAGTCTACTCTTGAAACAAACTCCACCATCTTTCCAAGAGAAGTCCTCAAACCCGCTGCTAAGCGACTCATTCATGGCAGCGTGCAGTTCTCCATCATTCCACTGCAGGTCTTTAATCCTGTCCAGTAAGGTTGGCCTGACCATAATGTTAGCCAACAAGGCTCCAGACGCTCCCACACTGAAATCCGCATCAAGGCTAGACACCTCTTCAAGTAACTTCTATTCTTGGACCATCAAGTGTGCCAAGAGCCCAGTAGGTCTCCTACTTAGCGCATCTGCCACTACATTCACTTTCCCCGGGTGGTACTGAATAGAGCAATCATAATCCTTGAGGAATTCCACCCAACGACGTTGCCTCAAATTCAACTCTTTCAGCGAGAACAAATACTTTAGACTTTTGTGGTTAGTGAAAACTTCAAACTGCACACCGTACAAGTAGTATCTCTAGATCTTAAGAGCAAAAACCAAGGCTGCTAACTCCAAATCATGGGTAGGATAGTTCTTCTCGTAGTTTTTCAACTACCGAGAAGCATAGGCAATCAATTTTCCGTGTTGCATAAGAACACAACCTAACCCAACGAGTGAGGCGTCACTATACACCACAAAACCTTCACTACCCGATGGAACAGTTAAGATCGGAGCGGTGGTGAGATGCTTCTTCAACTCAAGACAACTCTTCTCACATTTCTCATTCCACTTGAATCTAGCGTTCTTTCGAGTTAGGTGAGTAAGTGGAGCTGCCAAACTAGAGAAACCTTCCACAAATCTTCTGTAATAACCAGCTAAGCCCAAAAAGCTTCGAACCTATGTAACACTCTTTGGCCTTCCCCATCCTTCCACTGCTTCTATCTTGGAAGGGTCAACTGAAATCCCCTCTTCTGACACCACATGGCCTAGAAATGCTACTTTTTCTAGCCAAAATTCGTACTTGCTAAGCTTAGCATATAACTTATGCTCACGAAGTGTCTTCAGTGTGATCCGGAGATGTATCTCATGCTCCTTCTGTGTCCTGGAGTACACTAGAATGTCATCCACAAACACGATCACAAAGCGGTCCAGAGTCGGCTTGAAGATCCTGTTCATGAGATCCATGAATGCTGTCGGAGCATTTGTCAAACCGAACGACATGACTAGGAATTCAAAATGCCCATATCTGGTCCTGAATGCAGACTTAGGCACATCTTCCGCCTTTATCTTCAGTTGATGATAGCCTGACCTTAAGTCGATCTTGGAGAAATACTTAGCTCATTGCAACTGATCAAACAAGTCATCGATCCTAGGCAAAGGATATTTGTTATTGATGGTGACCTTGTTCAGTTACAAATAGTCGATGCACATCTTCATCGAACCATCCTTCTTCTTCACAAACAAAACAGGAGCTCCCCAAGGTGATACACTTGGGTGGATAAACCCAAGACCAAGCAATTCATCGATCTGCTCCTTAAGCTCTTTCACCTCTGCTGGAGCCATCCTATACGGAGCTTTAGAGATAGGTGCCGTACCCGGAGCTAATTCAATTGCGAACTCTATCTCCCTATCCGGTGGTAAGCCCGGCAAATCTTCAGGGAAAACATCTAGGAATTCATTCACCACTGGAATGTTTGAAGAGTTCGGTGCTTCCGGTGCAGAAAGGCTCAAGGCTGCAAATCTAGCTACATCCCTCTTGTTCAAACCCCGAAAACGAAAGGGAAGCCCACTGATTGGCTTGAAGTTAACCACTTTCCCGAAACAGTCCACATGGCCATGGTAGGTGGAAAGCCAATCCATGCCTAAGATGATGTCAAAATCTTGAAAATCTGGGACAATCAGATCGGCTGGCAATTCTCTGGGACCTACCCGAATATCACAAGCACGATAGACCTTATCAGTGATGACTGAACTACCCACTGGAGTGGCGATAGCTAGCTTGTGGTCTAACATACTTGGCTCTGAAGGAAAAGCTTGAGCAAAACTAGGAGTGACAAAAGAGTGAGTCGATCCGGTGTCAATCAACACATGAGCTAAACAGTCATTTACCAACAAGGTGCCTGAATTGGATACATAGCTAAGTGTGCCAAAACATGTGCACAAACCAAAATTATATACATAGTATGCTTCTCCACATTAACAACATCATAGTCATATAAACAGAATAACATCATACATAATTTAATCTATGATTTAAACATACCTTGCACAACGTCATCGGACGCCTGTGCATCTTGCTCGAAAATGGCGAACACTCTATCCTGAACTGGCTGGCGAGGCTGCTAGGGCCTCTGATCCTGAGATGGCCTCTGCTGTACTGGCTGCCTAACTGGGGGTCTAGTTCCCTGAGACTGACTCTGTGGTGGCATCTACATACTCTGAACTGGGCAATCACGAATCTGATGCTCAATACTACCACAATGAAAACATCCCCCTGTGACTGCTCGACACTCACCCGGCACATGCCTCTTACTACAATAACGGCATACCTCATAAGTAGTCACCCATGGAGCAGGTGGGGCGGCTCGTGGTGCCTGAGGAGTAGCACGGCGAACAGTGGGTGCAACTACTGGCCTCTGATACGGGGTTGGCCTAGCCACTGGAGCTGGACCTGCCATCCTTGGCCTCTTATCCTGCGGGCCATACTTGCCTTCCTGCAGTCCCTTCTTCCTCAAAAATTCAGCCAACCTCCTCTCGGCAATCAAAGCTCGCTCGGTTACCTCTCGACATGATCCAAGACGTAGGATCTCTACCTTGTCTCAGATGTGATCCCTCAAGCCTCCTTCAAATCTCCTCGCCTTCATGCTCTCCGTCGTGATTAGATGGGGTGCAAATCGGGATAACTCTAGAAACTTGGCCTCATACTCGGCCACTGACATGCTTCCCTATCGAAGAGTAGAGAACTCGATCTCTTTCTGCTCCCTCACAGATGTCGGAAAATACTGCTCATAGAAGACATCGAGGAACTCTCTCCATGTCCACTCTTGTCCAAACCGTACCTCATTTCTCTTCCTGGATGCCGCCCTCCACCAATGTTCTGCCTCTCTTTCCATCATAAATGAGGCCCACCTCACTCTTTGTTCATCAGTAGCCTCGAGCACAGAGAAAATTTTCTCCAATTGCATAATCCATAACTTTGCCACCGATGGATCCGTACTCCCATACAAGGCTGGAGGACCCCTTCTCCTGAAAGCTTCCACTCCACTATGTCGGGGTGGGTGAACATCAACCGGCCTCTCTTGCCTAGCTTGACCAGTTGCTAGCAATGCCGTCTGTTGGGCCATAATTTCAGCCTGTCTCTCTATAGCAGTAGCAATAGCTTCCATAGCCCGACCCACATTAGCCTGAGGAGTACCATCTGGAGTAACCCCATCAGTCACACTGCCACCTCCATTCCTATGATTTCTTCTGTCTCTCCTCATATCTATAATCCTGAGATGAAGAAGACAATCCATTTAGAAACACACTCACAAAAATGCTTAAGTCTACGCTTAACAAAATTCAGTCCTCTACCATTTCAAAGCCCTAAGTTTGATGTTGCTTCCCTAAGGTTAACATCTTCTATATCCTATACTTAATACCTTAGCCCTAAGGACTCTAACGCCTTGAGCTCTGATACCACCTCTATAACGACCCCAAAATTCTATAAGGCTAAAATAGGACTTTGGAATCGTCACATTACATAAACCTGCTTAAAATCCATATATACAAGGCATACTACACGAGTCTCCAAAAAATGAGGATAATAAAATTTCGATCATGAAAAGTCAAACCATCCTGTACAATAATAGTCCACACACCACAACTCCTCATAACGAAATAGTCTAAAACATCCACCTGGTAAATAACTAAGGCAACATCAACTAGAAGTCAAAAGTCTAATACAAATTTCTCTTCCAAAAAGAAATGCTAAAACTACTCAATAGGGATAACTGTCAAAATCCCTAGCCTCCTCCTCAGGAAACTCACTTTCTCCCTCTTCTTTGACGTACACCTCCTCGGTCCACGGCTCTCCTCCTAAACCTGAAGACAATGATAGGTCGACTGAGCATGGAATACTCCGTGGATAAACAAACTAACAACAACATAAAATAGCATGAGCAATAACAATATCATAACTCGGTTTATCTAAGCTTAATCATAATAACTACATGTAAAATAGGCATAATCAGAGTGCGTAGTATATAACATGTCATAACATCATCTTGACTTGTGTACTTGTGCAATTCTTATCCATAAACTTATCTTAACATATGCCTAGACTTATACATGCATGATTTATAGTGTATTTGTCCCGTCAACGCATAATTTATAGTATTTTGTCCCGACAACGCATAATTCATAGTGTTCGACAACGCGTAGAGTGGATGTTCGTAATGGGGGATCATTTTTTCATAGCATGACATGAGTGCGACAACGCGTAGAGTGGATGTTCATAGTGGGGATCATTCTTTCATAGGCATAATTCATAACATATTCGTATCCAATGCATGAATGCTTGTGAGACAAGTGGACTCATAAGACTTGAATACTTACCATGCGAGTGCACGTGTGCTTGAGTGTCATGATTGGAATTCAAATATGTCATCCCTTAGATTCCAATCTTCCGTTAGGAAACTCCGCTAGGTTACATCTCCCTAGTTAGAGAATTCCCAACGTGGAGGATTTTCCTCTAAGGTATGGCCTACCCGAATACCGATCACCATACAAGTAAATAGAGCATAATTTATCATAACAACACAATATTTATTTAACTTAATTTCTTCATAATCAAAAGCACCATACTAATATTTAGCATTCTTAGACATTTCAACAAACATGTAGAGTGCATTAATTATGGATACTTTGCCCTTTCTCATTCTTAACATTCCATCACACAATAATCCATCCACACAACCCAAACATACTCCATATCCATACATTCATCCCAATCCTCCATAGTATTTCCCTTCCTCCGCTCAATCCATCCATAGTATAAATCCATTTTCATCTCTAGTAAGCTTAATCCATACATAATTAGGGAAAAAAAAAAATCAAATTATCATTTCTATCATTCATATTAAACTAATATTCATCAAACTTCGTTAATAGAGTTGAGTTAGGGAGTTTATCGACCTTAGGAATCCTTCCCTTGGATTTAAAACGCTCCCGAGGTGATTTGGGGAAGCTTTGAGGACGATCTCTAAGCTTTCCTCTCAATCTTCTAGCAATCTCCTTCTTCTCCAAGCAACCCCCCTTTCAAAACCCTAGGTTTTCTCCCCCCTTTTTCCAAATTAGGTTAGAAATAGGTAGAATATTTTAATATCTCGAGTAGGACCCCCTATTTATTGCCCCAAGGGTTGAGAACGAAAAGACCTAAAAGTCCTTACTAAAATTCTGTCTAAAACACGAATGACCGATCGATCGGTGGTTATGACCGAGCGATCGGTCGCCTACCGATCGATCGGTTTTTATGACCGGGCGATCGGTCAAAAACACACTCTCTGAAAAATTTCCCCATACAAAATTTTGGACCAGTCGATAGCTACCGATCGATCGCTACTTTTGGACCGATCGATCGCTACTTTTGACCGAGCGATCGGTGTTCTGCAGATTTTTGACCTACTCTATTATTTTGGCCATAACTTTTGACTCGTTCGTCGGATTTCGATGATTCAACTTGCGTTGGATTCGTCTTTCGAAAATGAACATTTTTGGCATGTTAGAATTTCCAAATTTTCCTTTACTTATGGACCAAAAACTCCCCAAAGTTGACTGATCTGCAATTCCATCAGACAAAACCTCGGAAAACTCATTTTTGACTTAGTTTAGATTAAAAATAAGGAAAAACATTAAACATGAACCTCGAAGAGGGTTCCAATACCTTTTTAATGGTTTAAGAATCACTCAGTTCCAATAAACGGTGCCAAAACTAGAGCTTCCTAAAGTTTAGAGTGTGATATGACATTCCTGAACTAGTAGTTTGATTAAACCTTAATCACACTACACCCATTAGATATACAACACAATAAACATTAAAACATCACAAGGACTATAATACCCCTAATGCAATGCAATAAAAACCTGAAAATAGATTCAGGTCTCTACAGTTTGCTTCTTGTGTTCAAACTCCATCTAATCTATATAGATGTGTTTGGCAACCATATTAAAGAGACTTTCCTAATTAGATTAGGATCTTTTTCTAATCTAACTGATAATTAGAGAGAGAGAGAATGGGTCACATTTTATTATCTATTAAATATAATTCTAATCTAATTAGAATTTATTAAATAGAAGGCCTATGGTAGGTTTGACTATTATACACCCTAATCCCCTAGATTATTACGTCATATATGATAAATAGAGCTTTGCTATATTATATAGCAATTATCATTTCTTTCAGAAAAACTAAATTAATTTAATTTTTAATAAAAGTAAATACTTGAAAAGAAGATAGGAAACTCATATTCTAGTGTGTGGGATCTCCTATTCCTGATTGTAGGACCAAGTGCTTAATTTACTTTTCAGTGTTGCAATAGAATTAGGAAACTTGTTCCGAAACAAATTCCATTAGGCATTTAGAATTTTATCTAAATTGTTGGTCGCCCACTAATATACTAATGTCCATTAACACAATATAATTTAACCCCCCAAAATTAGATAATTACATGTAAGTAATTTTTCTAATTATAAATTACAAATCGGTCCTTCCATCAACATATATTGCTCATAAGCATACGACAATTTTTCTAGCACTGTTGTCGCGTCCCAAAATCTACCCTAGGAGATAGGCGGGCCTTTGTGCGTGACTAAACATATCATGATGAACCAACCTGCGAAATATACAAAATAATAACGTAGCGGAAGTGTAACAAAATTTTTATTTTATATATATATCCATTGTATTCCAAGATCCAATGTACAAAACTAATGACTTAAGACATATACAAGTAACCCCCAAAAAGAATTCCCAAAATACATTTCACTCTCTCTCTCATTTTTCAATAATACCCCAGATAGGGCCAAATGTCAAGTTCCCTATCTCCCTCAGGACAACCGCCTATCGGCTCTTCAACATACTCCTCCTCGACCCATGGTTCAGGAACACATAAATCAAAGGTACCTATTGAAGATAATAGTTCGGTTGAGTATGGAATACTCAGCGTATACAAACACTAAAGTAGCAAGTAGTAAACATTAATAATAACATGCTTTACAAGTCAAGAAAAAATGAGAAATTCAATGAAACAAACATACTTGAATATTTAAATAAGGAAACTATGACACTTTTCAAAATATGGCATGTGCAAACTTTTCAAAATCTTACTTTCAACAATACTATACAAGCTCTACTTTGAGACATTCATTTCAAAACAAAGTGTTTCCCTTCTCGAATCACCTTATGAGACGAGTTCTTACAAGACAAAGTGTTTTCCTTCTCGAAACACCTTATGAGACGAGTTCACTTTACAAAATTTTACAAGCCAGGCTTAAAGCCCTTAATTTCTTTGAGTATCTTATGACAAAGTGTTCATGTTTGGAACACCTTTGAGACGAATTCCTCTTTACAAAATTTTACAAGCAAGGCCTCAAGCCATTGATTACAAAAATTTACAAGCAAGGCATCAAGCCCTTTAGTTCATTCAAAACTAAATTATTACTTTGAGAAAATCTTCACTTTGAGACAAAACTCCTTTTCATACCAAAATCATTCTTTAGGACAAAACTCATGTTGATTCAAAACGAAAATCTTAACATAGAAGTGCACTTGATCATTTGTGAGCAATAACAAGCAAAATCCCTTATCGTTTAATAATATAGTCATAGTTTACAAAAATCAAGGTCATAGACCTTGATTTGCCAAGAATCAAACAAACCTAATATTTATTAATGAAATATAACAAGCTAGGTTTAGTAGAGTATATCTACCTTGGAAAGGTTGAAACCCCTTTGATCTTAAAGCTTGAGATGGTTGAGAAGCTTGGAGGAGTGAAATCGTGCTCAAGGAAGTAGATCCAAGCCTTGGGATGCAAGAATCGTGCTCCTTTTAATCTCAAATGAAAACCCCTTTTTGAAAACCTAGATCTCTCCCTTTTCCTCTCAAAATGTGTTTCCCAAAGTGTTAAAACCCTTAATCCTACGAAAATTGGGTATTTATAGGGTTAGGGTTGTTAAAATCACGCATATACCCTTTAAAAATCCAATTTTTTCGCGTTCCCGCATGCAAACGTTGATGTTTGGGCCAGACGTCGACGTTTGGGTCACAGACGTCAATGTTTGGGTGATTTGAGCAGTCTTTTCTTGTCAAAACATCGATGTTTTGGATATAGACATCGACGTCTGGGTGCTCTGACTGTCTTGAGTTTTTTCCACTTTGGTATTTTGATCATAACTTTTGACTCGATTATTGGATTTTGACGATTAAACTTGCGTTGGACTCATCATTCAAAGGGAAATAATTTTGTGTCTAATGAAAAAATCTTAATTCTGAGTTATTAATTGTTTAAATGAGCTCTAAAGTTGACTGGTCTGGGATAGATTATAGTAGACCAGAATTTCAGCAAACCCGACTTCGGAAATCTAACATTTGACTTAACTTCAACTCAAAATCTGGAAAAATGATAAACATGAACATCGAAGAGGGTTTCAATATATTTTTAATGGATTAAGAATCATTCGATTCCGATAAGCGGTGACAAAACTAGAGTTCCTTAAGGTTGAGGGTATGTTAAGACAACCCTTTCTGACACTTAGAGTATTTTATACTCTTACTCCTTTATCCCAAACACCCATAAACTTAAGAAAATATTCTTAACGATTTAGTACATGACATAACACATCATCCACCCGAAATATATCAAAATAAGGTTCTCATTATCATTGATAACCATTCAAGGCATTACAATAGGCTTTAAGCCTTCGACACTATTCACTATGTCATGCCATCAAGATCCGGGGTTCTACAAATGTCGAGTCCTTAGATTATGTAGAGAATCATTTCACTAGATACTTTTCGTCAAACTAAACTTAAATTTTTTTTAAAAATTCATTAGAGGAATATAATTGTCGCGACCCAAAACCCACCCTAGGAGTTAGAGTGAATCTTGGACGACTCATTATAGCTTGCATGACTTGCTTGACTAAAATAACCTGCAAAAGACTTGGAGCATATACCATAGAGGACATGATAGCGGAAACATAACTACAAAGCACAGCGGAAGTCTAACAAATCTCTATGTATATACATGTGACCCAAGTTTGATACAAAAAGGAAATCAAAACAAAGAAAGCGCGGACATGCCCGCCAAAATACATGGATATAACTCTCTAGCTCACCCACAGCTATCCACTCAGAATCTACCACAACCTAATAGTAGCCCTCGCCCTGAGGATTCTCCATAGGCTCCTCAACGTATTCCTCCTCCACCCATGGGCCAGGAGCACAGACGTCAAATGGTGCAGCAGCTCCCTCAGAACCTGCCGACATAAACGTACGGCTGAATATGGAATACTCAGCGTGTACCAAATGCTAACCAACAGTAATAGTACAACAAATATAAGCAGGAAGTAGTTAATCTCATAACAAGAAAGTAAAGCAGTTCATAATATGTTTGCATTTTCGTAAAAGCCGATAAAACCCTTGAAAACATCGTGCACTTGACTTGACTTAAACCATCCTTTTTCGTGCTTAAAAACTTGTTTTGTCTGATCATGTCATTTCATACGTGCCATGCCATGTCATGCTTGCTTGAAAAATAAACTACTTGTGAGGAAAGGGAGACCCTTCTTCCTAAATGTTCATGCTCGCCATGCCATGTATCTTGCTTGCTTGGAAAGTAAACTACTTGTGAGGGAAGGGAGACCCTTCTTCCTAAATGCTCATGCTTGCCATTCTATGTATCTTGCTTGCTTGGAAAGTAAACTACTTGTGAGGGCAGGGAGACCCTTCTTCCTAAATGCTCATGCTTGCCATCCCATGTATCTTGCTTGCTTGGAAAGTAAACTACTTGTGAGGGAAGGGAGACCCTTCTTTATGAATGCTTGTCTTGTTCTTGCCAAAAGCGAGGTAAAACATATCTTAGGATATGTCCCACCTTTAATTATCATTCTTGAAAAACCTCGGTAAATAATGTCATGCATGCCGTGCTCGTGGAATCGTGTAAATACTTGCATTTGACTTTAAATATGACAATTGGGTAATTCACAATACATATAACATCAATAATTTGAACAAGTCAACATTCACTCAATTTAGGGAATATAATAAAGCACACTATCATAGGCCCTAGCAATTTCCATAATTAATTAAGCATGCATTTATTAATTTATAACTCATTTTATTCAACTTGGCATTTCATCAAACATGGGGTGTGTTCATTATGTATTAACCCTACATCATGCTTTTCTAGGTGGATTGATGTTTACATCACACATGTATATTCATTATGGATACAATGCCCTCCCCATTTCATTCATCACAACCATACACACGGCATCTAATCGCCAACATCCACCTCCATTCACACCATTCACACATCCCAACTCATAGCACATTTATAGATAAAGGAAAACAAAGAAGAGGGAAAGAAAAGAGAACACTATAACTAAGAGGGTAGCACAAGGTACCAACCTTGACAAATGAGGAAGAAACCCCTTGCCGAAAACGTGCGTGAGTTGCTGCCCTAGCTTGGGGAAAGTGCTCCTCACAAGCTTGAACCTTGAACTTGGAGGAAAACAAGCTTGAGGACGATTGTGGGTCTTGAAACCTCTTTGATTTCTCCCCAATCCAAAAGACTCGGGCAAGCCTTAATAGGCAAGAGTGAAACGTCCAAAAGACGAAAACACCCTTATTGAAATTTTTGCAAAACGCGGGGGACCGAGCGATCGGTGGTTATGACCGAGCGATCGGTTGTCAATCGAGCGACCGGTGATATGACCAAGCTCTCAATCAAAAACAAGCTCTCTGGAAAATTTCCCCACACAAAATTTTCAAGCAATCGATAGCCTCTGATCGATTGGTTGTGGACCGATCGATTGCTAAATGGACCGAGCGATTGGTGGTCTGCAGGTTTTGACACTGAGTCCATTTTTCACCCATTCCTACTATTTGGACTTGTCCTACTTCTATTCTAAACTCTTCTAAACTTGCCTAGGACACTGGTAAGGCTATAGTTTATTATTAGATAATTTATTTAATTAATCATAGTATCCTTGAGACAATTCTCTAAGTTTTCAGATTATCATTTCATGAAATTGGGCATTACAAGGTATCATGCATTGGCACACATTCCAAGACATGAGCAAAAGTTCCGGGGCTCTACAATAATAATATTTACTATTCTATATTTAGAAAATAACCATTCTGATAAAACCATTAAATCGTTACACTGGTTGGATTTGACTCCTTAGACACTATTCACCATTACTATACCCACATGCTAGTCAAAAGTTCATTCTCTTTGTGATTGAGATTCTCTACACCATCTTCTAGAACTAACCTTGTGTAAGTCAGAGAGAGATATAATATCCAGATGTATCCATATTACTTAAAATAATTTCATGTATACAAGGAACTAAAAAACTATATCTCCTTCTCATTTGGTTCTCAACCAATTGAATGGTTTCATACAGTGTTACATAAGGGACAAAATGACCTCATCTTAGGAGATACTTTACAATATGGTACCCAATATAGAAGACAATGTATGAAACTAATATATTTATTATTTATATTTTAAGAAATCCACTCAGAAGGAGTGGGGGGTTTGGCAGACCCCTACTAGTTTATTAATAACAAAAGAGATAGGGGAGGGGGACATAAAACCTTACCCCTATAGGACAACCAAAAAGAAAATAAAAAGACAAGACACAACAAAAATTACTTTTGGACCACTCTAACATTGCCTAATCCTACCTTATCTAGGAATATAAGAGAGTTAGTTAGAGAATCTTGATTCAAGTAGAAAAATCTAGAACTGAGCATATCACATCCATAGATAGCAAGGGAATCTTCAACTGTATTAGTTTCTCGATAAATATGGCAAATAGAGGAATAAAGATTCTTAAGATCGCTAATTTGCTTGTTCCAATACCAGACTTTCCAAGAGTGGGAGCATTTCGTATTCCACTTGTTAACGAGAGATTTTGAATCTGATTCCACATCCACTACAAGACCACCAAGACCTTTGTAAAGCCTAAGGCCATCAATGAGATCACAAGATTTTGAATCTGATTCCACATCCAATACAAGACCACCAAGACCTTTACAAAGCCTAAGGCCATCAATGAGATCATAAGATTTTGTAGTATAATTGAAGCAAACTCTATAAGAAGAGAAAAATCTAGCAATCATATTACCTCTGTGATCACAGATGATACCACAACCACCAACATTCCCCGGGTACCCTCTAGATGCACCATCCACATTTAGCTTGAGTCTTCCATGGTAGTGAAGTTTCCAATCTCAAAAAGCCATCTTTTGAATTTGTCAATGAAATCATATATAGACTTTTTCACATTAACAAATCTGCGAGAGAATCTTTCTTTACAGATTTTCCAAATGATGATAATCAAAATCACCACCAAAAGATCATTATTGGATCTTTCCGAGGCACAGAACCATAGCAACAGAAAGCATTAAATACTATAACTGGGAAGAGTGCTGAAAAATGATCTCCTCCCAAAAATTCTCCAAAGGGAAAAACTAATATATTTATTGAAATAGGAGATAACTGCAAGTCTAGAAAGACTTTTGTAGGCATACATGTCTAACATTCTGACTAGAGATTATGGAGTTCAAGAAATTCATAGAGAAGGTAATTTTTCTTGATGTTTTCCCTTTCTCAATTTCAAGAAGTGGGTTTGGGGAACTCACAAATTGATAGAAGCTCAATTCTATTTAAAGGTATTTTTGAGGCTATGTCTATAATTTTTTTTTGGAGAGAATGAAAATAGAATTTGTCTATATTTTCTCTATATCCTAAAGCTAGGTCAAATCGACTTGAGAAGAACCGCTGTATATTTCTATTATTGCTTAGTGAATTTTTTGGTAGTGCCTTGTGGTTTCCCATTCTTTGAAGGGTTTTCCAATTAAATCTTGGTGTGGTGATTATTCTTAATTTTCTTGCGATTTTTTGTGTGGCTTGGCAATCTAAAATTATTTGATTCACATATAAATAGGAAGGTGTTGCTTCCCATCAATGACCAGATAAATAATAATTGATGGACAATGAATACTAAGATAAAGATAATATGTATGCATAAAATATAGTGAACTATTCTGAGCAAGACCACATAATAAAAATCAAAATTCATTAGTCAGACTCTTTTGGAGTGGTTGCTTGGACTCACCGTTATAGCACCTTAGCGGTCACCTTAGACCTGGTTGCGTGTGTGTGTTAGGTGTTATATTACTTCTTACCAAAAAAAACAAGCGAAATGAAAGCTTATCCAATTGAAAGGTATTCTAATTGATTTCTCCTAAAACACATGTTATTCTTAATCTTGACAATTTAATTTTATCTTGACCACCCCGGTTGGGTACTAGGCTTTGCAAGGGTGTATATAAGGGACCACAAACCCTCCTTAAGTCTGGCCCTTTTGGAGAGGTTGTGTGCATTTACTCTTATGGCACCCTAGTGGGTACCTTAGGTCTGATGTGTGTGTTTAGATTACCTCTCTAACCCCCCAAAAAAAAAAAAACTATTCATCTACCTATTGACTATATTTGAAAGGACTTTGCTACTGAGACCGTCTTAGGGCCGAGACCACTAAGACCGTGCTACCAAGCATGAGATTTCCGGTGGGGCCTATTTTCACATGGTGGGCCCCTCCTGAAATCCCGTGCTCGATAGCACGATCTTGGTATTGCTGTCAAAGGGCAGGGCTGGGGTCAGTCCTAGCCCTACCCTTCCCTATAAGAGTAGGGTCCTAGCCCAGCCCTATCCCTAGCCCTTTAAGGGCTAGGATTGATTGGGCCCTAGCCTTGCCCTCAAGGGCCAGGGCAGGGCGAAAGGTCCAGAAGGGCCGAAAGAAAGCGGGAATTTTTTTGTAATTTGAGATGACGAGATTTTTTTTCTACACCGACTATCAACCTGACATGGAAATGAATTCTATCATTGCGAAAGCAGATTTTAAATCGGTGAGGCTAGCTTAGAAATTCGAATATTGATCGGCTAAAAATAACCTAACATCTATCAAGGAGTCATTACAAAAACTAAGCAAGATGTCTACAGATTTGTACAAACTAAAGCATGTTAGAGACTCAAAGGCTAACTACTAATTTAACTATTTACAGATTATAAAATGTTAACTGAGTTATTCACTAAACCACTTGCAGATTTCTAAAACTAATCTAACTGACTAGATTATAGAATACCAACTAAACTATTGCAAAGATTATAGAAACTAACTAAGCTATTTGCTGATAAAGAAGCAAAGAATGGAAGAGGAAGGTTTACCTATGGCTATCAGTGCTTTGTGAGCAAGGTATTGGCTAATGAATGTCGCTGCTTGGAGGAGTTGGGGCTGCTACAGCTGCCTGGAGCTACTACTGATGTGGTTTGAGGCATGAACATATTACAGGGACTTTTACCGGAGGTGTTTTCAGGTTGTCTTTGGGACTATTTAGAGGGTTTTAGACACAAACAAATTAAGAAATTAGGTTTGTAGTGATCCCAGGAACCAATAAAAATATATTCCAAAACTACAAAACATCTACCTATTTATTTTTTATAAATGCAGAAAAATCCATGCTCCAATAATAAACAACATTCTCTGCTCAATTTTATCGATTATGAAATTAAATAAAATTTAGTCCATATGAATATGTAAAAATAACTCTTTTTGCATTGATATCATGAATTAATAAAACTTCACTCAAAACAATTGCTTGAACAGTATTAAGATATAAAAGCCAGATAAAAATAAATACAAAGAACTTAACAGGTCATCAAACTCATTCAAATCCTAGGATAGTAAGCAAGACTAGCTGAAGCGATTTTTACTCAAGAACAAAAAAAAAATCGAGGATGATGGAACTTTATGTACCTTTCGAAGAAGCATTCAGCATTCGCTCGATGGATTGAATCTGGTTCTTGAGAGAGACTGATTTAGGTTTCTTCTCGACTGCTACTCCCTTCGATCAACAACTAACTGTTTTCCGTTCGGCGACCCTGCGCTTGCCATAGCCACCATGCGCCATTATTCTTCACCTTTTTTTTTTTTAGGGTTTCAGCTCTTAAGCAGAAGAGGCTTCGAGAAATTGAAGAGACTTCGGCGCTGCGCTTGCCATAGCCACCATGCTTTGAGCCTTTGAGAGATCTGAGACTGAGAGAGAAGACACTTCAAGAGAGCAACCAAAATGCTCTAATCAGGAGGAGGCGAGGTGAGGCGAGGAGGTGATTTCGCATACGAGATTAGGGCTAGGGTTTGTAACGAGTGTCGAAGGGTTTTATAACGATGGTCATGTAAAATTACTCATTTAACCCTACTATTAAACCATTTGAAAGGGTTAAATAAGTAAGTTCATAAATATATATATATATATATATATTATATTTGTATGGTTTGTAGTCTACAGGCCTTAGCTAATGTGTAGCAACTAAGGATAAGGGTTGGGCCGTGGTGAGCCCTGACCTAACCCAACAGAAGCAAGGCTTCCAGATTTTGAACCCTGCCCGACCCAAGAGCTGGGAAGGGTAGGGCCAGATACCCTTCTACGTGGGCTTTTGTGACAGTCCTAGATCTTGGTGATCTCGGCCCTAAGACGGTCTCAAAAGAATTATCCTTTTTGGAAAGGAGCTTCCCACTAATCACTGTATAGTTTGTCGATGTCATCATAGACTAATACAGAACACGCATTAAACATGTTTTTCCTTTAGAATCACATGATCAAGGACATTCATGGATTCACACATGAAAAATATTAATTAGGGTATGAAAACCATTATCATATCTTATTCATTAGGAAAATGCTTAGCTTATCCGCGGTTTCCATTGTGTAACGAAATGGCCGGTCCTCATTGGTCCATGCCCCAATTTTAAACATTCACCAACTGTGATTAAGATTCACTCACCCCAATTTTAAACATTCACCAACTGATCACTTCTCTATTCAATATTCTCATATATTTCACTCTTTCTCCACCAAAGAGGAGCGGAATGATTTTGATTTAATTTTTGGAAAGTGATTAAAATATCTCTACGTACCAATTCTAGAGAGCTGTACCGTTGGATTAAGCATCCAATGGTACCATGCATGTCTACGTACACATGCGTTAAATGATGGGCTCCACTAAATGCTTGACACCATCAGATCTTCAATCTAACGTCCCGGCTCTTGAGAGTACGTACTATCAGAATTTTAAATAACTTCCCTTAATTTTTTTTCCCTTCACATTGCATTTGGATACTAATTATGTTTGGTTGTAGAGAAAATTGGTGGAAACATGAAAAAGAAAAGAAAATTCTAGATTTTTAATACAATTTTTAGTTATGTTTTATCTAATTTTATTTTCTTTTCCATGTTTTTACTTATTTTCTTGACAACCAAACATATAAGAGTATGAAGAAAGGAAAAGAAAAGAACATTTTTTTTTTTTTTTGGTATTTGCTTGGCACGAGAAAATCGAAGATAAATTTTCAAAGTTTCATCTTGCGATAATGGGGCTATAGCTAGTTACTTATTACTGTTGACCAAAAAAAAAAAACCTAGATATTTATTACTTGACATGATGGTCAACCTAGATTAGTTCTTGTCGAGAATACCCACTTTCATAGGTGAAAAAAAATAATAATCTAACATTCTTTATTTGTTGAACGTAAATATATAAGGTTTACCAAAAAAAATTAAAAACTTAAATATAAAAAGAAAGGAAAAATGAAATGGATATATATATATATATATATATATATATATACATATTTTTGGAGACCGGGGGTTCCCCAACCCTTTGGGTCAGGACTAGTCCCCGGGGGTGTGACAAGCGCCTGCAACCCGCCACATTGGAAAAGTCCGGAAAACCGTGCAGCTGCCACCAAAGGGGGAGTGAAGAATAGAACCCAAGACCTCCCGCATGGCGAGATGACCCAGGAACCATTGGTCCACCCCTTCGGTGGTGCAATAGAGAGATCTACTGCAATGCCGAAGAGGAGAATGGCTAATGTCACGCCCCGAAATTTATACACAATAATACTAATATTTGTATAAATATCAAGGCGTGAACCGGAAACAGAATTCCAATATTAATGAAAAGTAAAATAATTTAATACTTCATTAAACAGATTTAAATAACCAGCATCACTAAAAGACTCAATAACATGAGTTCTCTCAAAAACTAAATCATCCAAAGCTTTCATATAGTTTACCTCACTACAGTTCTCTCACACTCTAACAGAGAAGAAAACTTTAAGTTTGGTCTCACTTGCTCAAACGAGAGTAATTCCTATTCTTTTTAATCACCACCTGAAAAAGAAGAATCAACAAGGGTGAACTCACAGCTCAACAAAAGAATACACTATAATTTAAATGTATTAACAATTTATATGATAAGATGACTAACAAATTATGCATATTATTCAATTAAGTCTTTACTTATGGTTCAGTTCGGTCAATAGGGGTCTTACACAACTTACCCTATTGATCAAGGGAATCCTTGGGATCTCACACAGCTTAACAAATCCCTTGGGTCTCACACAGTTCACCCATCTGAGAATTGAGTGTCTTACATAACTCAACTCAATCCTCTGTTTTTTGGTAGGTACTCAACACCACCCTGAAATAATCATTGGGTGGTACACAACATCACCCTATGATCAATTTAAGGAAGTTTTACACAATTTACTCATTGAATAACCCTTAACCAATGTTAAAACAATGTCTATTGAATCACTATTATTTTAGAAAATGAATACCAACTATTATGAAAATATAGCAAAACATTAAATGACAGTTATAATAGTCAACATCATAATTAAAATTTACAATTAATATCTAGGCAGGCATAACATACCTTATTTCAAAAGGGGTTTCAATTGTGTTTCTGTAACTGAAACTTTAGTTATAAATATCACATACTTATAACCCTACAAATTTTCAATTTCCTATGATAATGGAGTTCAGGGTTTCACAAACCCCCAAAGGCTTGGAAAAACCTTTTTTTTTAATGCTAGTGAGTTTAGTAAAACCCTTATACTGGAATAAAAGAGTTCAGTTACTAACCAATTGGTTAGTAACTAATTAGTTAAGTTTGTTAGGGGTATCTTTCAACCACTCAACAAATTAACTAAAAAAATATAAGTCACGTTACTAACAAATTATTTAGTAACTAATTATTTAAATTTGTTAGAGGTATCTTTCAATGATCTAACAAACTAACTAATTAGTTATAAAGGAATCTCAACAAAACAATATTCCCATACTCAAATAATATATACATTTAATTAAAATATTTTAGTAAAATTAATGTGAAAAATATCCATTTTTCCAGTTTTTGATTTTCAACTAAGATTTTGGCCCACAAAAATACTGATTTTTGGAAAACTTTCTTTACGAAAGTTGTAGATCTTTTCGAGCTCTTCGAAACGATGTACTATCGGACCAAAATCGGACTTAATGCCATAAAATTATGACCCAAATACCGAAACTGGATAAATCTCATTTAAATTAACTCAATTCCGAAAATCACTAATTTTAATCTCCTAGATCTCTTATACTTTCTTCCCTAAAATATAATATATTATTATATCATTTATTAAAATCACTTATAACATATTTAATGAATCAAAATAATACTTGTATAAAATATTTATCCGATCTAGCATATTTTCATACACACAATTATTAACACAAGAAGAAAAACACATTAAAATTATTGTGTGATCACAACACACCCTACATCTAAATTATAGAAAGATTAACTTCCTCTAGATCTGATTTCGAGAAGAAGACAAGAGATTGATTGCTTATGAGAGATTTACTGCTATCCCGGATGATCCAAAACTTCGAGATCCGGTTCTCTATGAGCATTCACCGATCTTCAAACCCTATGACCGTTCTCCCTCTCCTCTAAAAGTACGTATCTCAGCTTCCTAAATCAGGTTTAACAAAAATATCACTATTAGGTTAAACAATTTTATTTATATTAAACTCTATTTAGAGAATTACTAAGGCCTGCTTGTTTAGGCCTGCTTGTTTATAACCTAGATTTAATTAATTTAACTTATTAAATTAAATCATTGGGTTAGCCCTACCCCACCAAGGGTAGCCATATGATCAAACACAAAAATCAATTACTAAATTACCCTCAGGGTATCATTTACCAATTTACCCCTGTATGTATTTAATTTAAATTAGGGTTTATACAGCTAATCCAGTGAAGTTCATTAAGCGAGATTCACTGCCATGTATAAGAGTGCCCTACCCCAGTACACATGCCATGCCAGCAACATCGTCCTCGTTGACAGTGTTGCCTTTGGAAACCAGAAGTAACCGAACCCGAACACCCACTACAAAATTAAACGAGGAGGAAAACAAGCTTTTCATTACCATTTGATACTAGTAGTTGTGTGCTGTTTTGTCAATGGGTTGGACATTGATCGCATATCAAACTAGCAGTGGCTCAACCTAAACTCATATAATTATATTTTAGACTTATACTACCTAGTGGGCAGCACGTGCATGCACGTGAGAGAGGGAAGGGAGAGAGAGTGGAAAGAGGGACCCTAGCAAGACCCAATTTTTTCTTTCTTCATAATAAAAGAAGTCAATCAATGACACCTATCCCTCCTCTTATTTCCTTATCTCATTATAATAATAGTAGAGATTTATACAATAAATTAAGAAGAATCAAACATGAAAAAAATTATAATATATACATCAGTTGTATGTGCATTATTCGAATAGTATATATATAGGGAAATGCTATTGAGAAGGCAAAGGGCCGAGACCATGCATGAGATGAGTAGATCTCAAAAAAATAAAACCAGATTTATGAAAATTTTGAGATCCGCTCATCACATAAGCGGTCTTGGCCCTTTGCGGTCTCAGTAGCAAAGTCCATATATATATATATATAGAGAGAGAGAGAGAGAGAGAGAGAGAGAGAGAAGTTTGGGTTAAGCCCAAAGTGAGTTCAGGCTTGCCAAGTTCTACCCAACTCGGAGCCAAGCCAAGCTCATAAAAGTTTGACTGGGCTGATTTGCTAGGCAGAGTTTGGGCTTGGGTTGAGTTTGGAGCTGGCTGGGTTCAAGCCCTGTGAAGATGGACCGAAACTAGCCTCAGATCTCATGTATTCTATAGTATACACATAATTTTATACCATAAATTGAACATTTTGGCTGAGCCGGAAGTGGGCTAGGCATGCCAAGTTTTAGCCAACTTGGGCTTTGGGTTGTCAGGCCAAGTTACTGGGCAGAGTTTGGGCTTTGGGTTTTTGGACCCAGGCAGGGTTCAGACCTTGTGAAGATAGACCGAGCTGGGCCAAACTGACCTCAAATCTTATACTTTACCCATCCGGCCGGATGTGTAGCCCTAGTCAGTATCAGTACATCGGGATGGGCCAATACCCGAATACAGGGTTGTGTCACTTGTTTGTATGTGCGTGAGAGAGAGAGAGAGAGAGGCTAATTGAATCCTAACTACCTTGTTATTCTCGTAACTGTTTTTTGTGACCTTAGATACTATGAAACTTTTGGCCATAGGCCCATAGTTATAGGCTTTTTAGATTTTAGTTGTAAGTTATTCTTTTTTTTTGGTAAACTCAATCATACCACAAGGCAATGACTGAAGGCAAATACAAGGAACTCACACCACCCAAGCAAACACACACACACCACACACCACATGCAAACTCCACACACACACATGCAGCCTATGTAAGATTCACCCTAGAGCTCCTCAAAACGGGTACCAACTGTTTGAGGCGCCAAGGAACTTATATGGGACAAAGAAAAAGAAATCTATGCATACTTATTAGTATGGTAGTCTTACTAGATCTGGACTGGGCATATTGGCTAGAAGGGTCAGTTTCTTTTAAACTCATTTTTTTCCAAGAAAAAACATGTGTTATTATCTTTCATTAAGAGAAAGACACGTGTTTTGAACCAAAATTTTGTCTAATAAAAAAGATAGCGAGCCTTGGAAAAAATAAGTCCATGAAATGAGATATTAAATTTTTTTTTATTACTACATTTATATGATGATTATGATTAATTGTTTTTGATTTTTAGACCTCTCTATCCATTCTTTGATAAATCTTTCAGTACTTCTGGTTTGTTACCTGCAAGCCAAACAAGCAGAAGGTTCCCATCCCTATCCATGAATGTAAGCTATACATATCTGGAAGGCTTTGCCTCTTATGAAACTTGAAGACGGCATAGATCCCCACAATCCCCAGAATGAAAGCAGTAAGGTGTATGAGCAAGTGAATAAACTTCTGCACTTTCTTCACCGTCGCCACTGTCTTGTAAGCCATCATCACTGCTCACGCCCCGACCACCAACACCAAACTTAAACTTATATATTACTACCAAAACTAGTAAGTACACAATTATTCTAAGTTCATACATTCTCCGGCGAGGAAAATAAAACCGAAAAACATAAGAAATGGATGCACCTGTCAAAAAATAATTTAAATTATATACAAGATTATAGCATGAAATAGCATTTTCTTTTTGTTATATATATATAGCATTTTAATGAGTCATGCTCATTAAAGCTTTTAATTAGCGTCCCTAATAACATGATACATGGCAGGTTGCTCTAAAATCCAACCGTTGGATGTCAAGACGGGTCTACCAAGAAATACTTCGTAAAAAATCAGCTCGATTAGACATTTATAGGAGTTCAATTGAAGATGGAAAAATTAGCTATTTCTATGACCTAGATAGGGTCTAGTAAACCCTAAGGGGTTAATTATGATAAACTAGGGTCCAATCAGATTGATTTTTTGACATGCATCTCTTAATGGACCCACCTCAACATCCAACCGTTTGAGTAAAAAAAATATTTCCACATTTCATCTTTCTAGAGGGACGGCTCATTAAAAGCTTTAATGAATATAGCTCATTAGTATATATATATATATATATATTATTATTGAAAATCAAATAAAAAGAATTAATATATATATATATATATATATATCATTATTGAAAATCAAATAAAAAGAATTACTAACATTGAAAGCATGATAATTGTCGTCGTAATGAAGATGGACACCCCCACGATAATGCAACAACCAGACGAGCATGAGAATGATAGCTGTTACGCCTAACAAGTGCACGACTATTGTTGCACGTTTGGCCATCTGGTAACTGATGATCCTCTCCATGTTGTCCATGGCTTGGTGGCCTGGAGAGGGACTGGGGTGTATGGAAGGAAAGATGTATATGAGTGAAAATTTGGTGCTTTTGATTCAGATTGTATTTATTCAATGTGTACTTATATATCTCTCTAAAAGCAAAAAAGAGAAAATACCAAGTACTTGTGATTGCTTTCTCTGTTAGGTTTGGTATTTGGAAAAGGAGATGTTGAACTCAAGTAAAGAATCAAAGTGGAGACTAAGCCACTTCTGTTGTACTAAGGGATTATTATCAATATTAATGGCTGCAATTATGGTAAGACATGCTTAATTTGGACAGTCTTTTGATCTGTATGAGATCTACATTTGAATTAATCATATGCCCACGAGAATTGCAAGAAAACAATGGCGACCTTTTCGAATCAAAGCAAAAGTGAGAGAGATATAAAGATGAGAGTAAAAGTATAAATTGAATAGTCCAATGGAAGATACCCTGTTAACGGGAAATACCCCCATAGATCTGTTGCTCATCATCATCAATGGAGTAATGGATTGCCCAGCTCTGTAGAATCTAAACCTTTTGATGCAAATTCTAATATGGGACAAATTGTTGACTTTGTGGCTCAAAAGGAAGGGGGCATTTGAACGCCCCCCTTAGGTCATTCGAATGCCCGTAGCGGGAATCGCGCACTAAGTGCATATTTGGCAAGTTACGTGATTTGGAAACCCCTAATTTGATTGGGGACATTCTAATTATCTAGGACTCCGGGTTTAGGCTTATAAATAGGTTTTTATAAGTCTTGGGTTTTATGGACTCATGAGATGGTGAATATTGGGGCTAATAGGGAGAACGGGTTTGCTCTCGGAGAAAGCCATAGTTGTTGTAGTGGGAGTAAGAGATAGTAGAAATGGTTTAAGCATATTAGGGCCTGAGAAATTTTGAAGGGATGATAGATAGTGATTGTTATTGATGTTAATTGAGAAGGTGACTTAAGTGGGTTGTACAAGGGGCTTTGGGCTTGAGTTGGGATTAATCTGAGGGGAGAGTAATATTGTACTCGATTTTTTCTCCGAATAAAGAAGAAGGTTTCTCTGAATAAAAAAGAAGCAATTAGATCTTGACCCGTGGATGTAGATAAGTTATTGTCGAATCATGTAAATCTTTTGTGTTTTTCCTTTTGGCTTTATTCTTTTCCGTCAGTATTATTATGTTATTTCCCCAACACAAAGGAAATCTAATAATCAGTTTAATTCATGAGCTATGCCCCATCTTGGAGGTGAACCCTTATGGTGCACCTATTGTACAAGACCCGCAATCAAAAGAAAATGGATTTGTCAATCTCTCCGGTCAAGAGGTTGGATCAAGATCTTGTATAAGTACAACCACAACCAGGAGTGGAGCTAGGATATTCTTAGGGGAGGGATAATCATGGTTAACAATAAAACCATAAAACAAATGTGAGATAAACGATCATAGTTTCCATAGTAACATTAATTTTTGAATCAAAACAATCATTATTTATACAAAAAACCATGATCTATAATAGTTAAAAAAACTATTTTCAAAGGGAATAATCTTGGTATTTAAGATATTCAATCACTGATAAATAACAGTGATCATGAATATTTAAAATAATAAAGTTTAGGTTAAAAAACCGTAATACCTAATTACATATGATCATGCGTTGAAAGACCACGGTTTGGTCTCACTACAAAAATGAAGGTTTGTAGTGGCGGACTTTTGAAGGCGGTCCTTAAAATCCGCCGCCATATAATGTATACCACGGCGGTATTATTATACTGCCGTTCTTGGATGTTTTCAGAACAAAATTAACGGCGGTTATTAACTCACCGCCGTGATATATTATATATTGGGCGGGTTTAGCCATAACCATCGTGGAAGGCTTTCCCTTTACGACTTTTGGTTTCCCGCCTTCTACATATAGCACGGCGGGTTTACAAATAACCGTCGTAAATATGTTAGTAGGGGCGGCAAATAAACTATAACCGCAGTCATATACTGATATATTATGGCGGTTATGTTGTAACCGCCGTGACATTAAATTAATAAGGCCCCGATGATTTCTTCTTTCTTCCTCCCCTTCTCTTCTACTCTCTGCTCTCTGCTCTCCTGCTCTCTACTCTCCTTTACTCTCCTGCTATCAACTTCTCCGGCCACTCCACGACCGCCGACCAGCTTATCTCCGGCCACTCCACCATCTTCGATGAGCTCCGACCAGCACCGGCGACCTGCTACATCACCTGCTGCTACCTCGGCGGCCACCTCCTACACCATCCGAAAGCTCCAGCCACCTTATCTCCCCTCTCCACGCTCAGGTAATCCCTCAAAACGTGCATGCAATCCTTTTTTTTTGTTTTTGGCTTTCTCTCTCTCTTAACTCTCTCTCTCCCACCTCTGGCAACTCCACGGTTGCTCCACTCCTCCACGGAAGGTCCACGACCCCCCACCTCCGGCCACCTTTCAGCTCGCAGCACCCTCCACGCTCAGGTAATTTCATTCTTTCCTTTTCTCCACTATTTTTTGTTGATGTTTATATCTTTTGACACTTGAATGTTCTAATCTCTTGGATTTGGGTGCACAAGTTCTGTTAATTCAATTAATTAGTATCATTTTATAATTTTACATATTTTTTTTTTGAAAAAATTGTGTTTTGCTCATTTGAGCTTGTGTGGTTCCGGGTTCCATCCTGTCAGGGTGCGAGTCTTCCACCTGTCCCACTAAATTGAGCACCCTCTAACTGGGGTTGGGCCAAACCGTATTACCATTACCAAAAAAAAAAAAGTTATGTTTTTTTCCTTGCTTTGTTGCTTTGTCATGGTTGGAAGGAAAACAGAGAGATTAAATAATTTTTTAAAGATTATTCTTTGAATTTAGGGATTAAAAAAATATAGATCTGTTATAGAGGTTTGTTAATGCATATTTTGCTTCTGTTGATTCTACATAATTCTAAAAAGAAAATATTGAATTATATAAATTTTAGCTTCCTTGATTTTTGTAATTAGATTGTGCTTCAATATGTACTATAATTGTCTATTAATTTTAACTAGAGGGTGGCACGTGCGATGCACGTGAGAGCGAGGGGAAGGAGTTAATGACACTCGATTGAACTCGCTAGTGGTACGTGCAATGCATGTGAGAGCGAGGGGAAAAGTTAATCATAGTTAATAGGAATTAAAAGGGGCACGTGTTAAAATACATGTGTGATTGAACTCTCCCCGAGGTCAATCGCGATTGGCTGTGATTCTAAATAGATAGATGGCAAGGGGTGGTTTAGGAATTAAAGTAATAGGAATTAAAAGGGGCACGTGTTAACCCACGGGTGTGATTGAACTCTCCCCGAGGTCAATCGTGATTGGCTGTGATTCTAAATAGATAGATGGCACGAGGTAGTTTAGAAATTAAAGTAAAACATTAAATCAAAGGCAATGAAATGAGTAGTTTAGAAATTAAAGTAAAACATTAAATCAAAGGCAAGGATAGTTTGGAAATTAAAGTAACACATTAAATCAATGTTTTGTTTTTATACAAGGGTATTTTGAAATAAAAATTTAGGAATATTTTAAGTATAGAAACTTGAGGGACATTTTAGATATAAAAAATTGTGAAAGACACCTTAGTTATAGAAATATGACATAGGAACGTTTTGAGAACCAACAAACTTGAGGGGCATTTTGGATATAACAAAGAAAGGGCATGTCAGGGCCTTGGCAAAACATTAAAATTATTAATTTAATTTAACTTAATCATAGTTAAACATGGGTTAAAAGGGACACGGGATACTTGGGTTCACTTAGAAGTGGATGACTCATAAGATAATAGAAGGAAGTAGTATTGGAATTTAGTAAAATATCAATCAATGTTTTATCTTATCATTAGTAATAAAAGGGGTGAGTGAATCTTAACCATAGTTAGTGGGTATTAAAAGTGATATATGGCGATTTATAGAGATCCTTTAATTGTGATTAAGGATAATTAACCAAATGTGGATATGTTTAATTTTTCTTTAAAAGCAGCATTAGATGGATTAAACCTAGGGGTGAGTGAATCTTAAGCACAATTAACCGGGTGTTAAAGGGGACATGTGGTGGCTTGTAGAGCCCTCTTTAATTGTGGTTAAGCATAATCAACCTAAGGTTTTGTTTTTCTTCTAAAAATCAAGGATAAATGGATGAATCCTAGGGGTGACTGAATTTTAACCACAGTTAGTGGGCGTTAAAGGGGACACGTGGTGGCTTATAGAGCTCCCTTTAATTGTGGTTAAGCATAAGCAACCTAAGGTTTTTTTTTCTAAAAACCAAGGTTTGATGGATGAACCCTAGGGGTGAGTGAGTTTTAACCATAGTTAGTGGGTGTTAAAAGGGACACATGGTTGCTTATAGAGATCCTTTAATTTAATTGGTGTTAAACATAATTAACCTAATTTTCTCATTTATTATTATATTTTCTTATAACCAATGTTAGATTATTTAATCCTGGGGATACGTGAATCTTAACCACAATTAGTGGGTGTTAAAAGGGACACATGACGGCTTGTAGAGCCCTCTTTAATTCCCCTTTAAGGATTGAGGTCTTTTGTCAAAGCAACCACATATCCCCTTTAATTTTCAGATTTTTTTTAAAAATAAATCGTAGGGTTAAGAGTGACTCAACACTAGGATTTATCTATCTAACCTTACCCAAGTAATGAGATTTCTTAATCTGATGTTTTATCTATGATATATATGCCCAGTAAGATTTGTAGTTCAATTGTATGTATCTTGTGTTTACTTAATTGTTAACATCCTTGTTCCCGTTCTGGTACACTTTGTATAGTGCATGCATGATTGAACCTCGTGATCTATGTTAACTGTTTGGGTGGTTATATGATATTTCATTCTGATCTCTATGTTATATGTCAATGTTGGAGCAAATAATGTACATATTACCCTATGAAGGACATTATCAGTGACTCAATGGAAATTTAAGTTCATAGGTTAATACTCATCCATGCATTGAAGCTTTAGATTTCCTGTTCAACAATCATTGCGTGACAAGTGCATTTCTTGTATCACCTATTTGGACGGATTAGTTGTAAACTATGTCATTTAGTTCTCTTGTGAGGTTAAATGCAGGTTAACAATATTTCGATTTTGTCTATGATACAGTGTATTTGTCTGTATATGATTCTTGAATTGTCTGGTTGGACAGTTTGGGAATGCATACTCTAGTTTATTCAGTTGCTCATTGTTTGTTCAGATTGAGGAAAATTTTGATAGTTGTTTCTTTTGTTCTCTGGGTACATATTTAGATTATGTGGCATGCTTGCCCCTACTAACATATTTACGCCCCACTTTGCGTGCAGTAATTGTCATCAATGGCTTACGGTGAACCATTTCTTATAGTACATGTTTTAAACTTGACAATTTAATTTCGTCTTGGTTAACTATTTTCTTTTTGGTAAGCCAAAACATTCCTCTACCTAATGAATACTTTTGAAAGGAGCTTCCTATGCATTAATTACTGTACTGTATAGTTTGTGGATGTTATCATGACTAAAAGAGAACACGCATTAAACGTGTTTTACCTTTAAAATCACAAGATCAAGGACATTCATGGATTCACACATAAAAATATTATTCAGGGTATGAAAAATCATTATCAAATCTTATTGATTATCCTCGTATATTTCACTCTTTCTCCACCAAAGAGGGGCGGAAGGATTCTGATCACTTAACTTTTATTTCTTCACGTTGCATTTGGACACTAACCCTATGTTTGGTTGTCGAGAAAATAAGTAAAAATATGAAAAATAAAATAAATTTTGACAAAACACAACTAAAATTTGTATTAAAATCCAAACTTTTATTTTATTTTTCCATGTTTTTACTTATTTTCTTGACAACCAAACATAGCATAAAAGAGTCCGAACGAAAGAAAAAGAAAAGAAAATCAATTTTCTCTGTGTTGTTTGCTTGACACGAGAAAATCGAAGATAAATTTTCTAAATTTCATCTAGAGATTATGGGGCTAACTAGGCAATTATTACTTGACATGATGGTAAACCTAGACTAGTCGCACGTCGAGAATACCCACTTTCATAGGTTAAAAAAATAATAATTTAACATTCTTCATTTGTTCAACTTACATATTGAAGGTTTACCAAAAAAAAAAAAACTTATATAAGGAAAAGAAAAATGAAATGGATATTTATCATACTAAAAGAGAAGTCACACATGACGACCAAAGGCAATAGAGAGATCTACTGCAATGCCGAAGAGGAGAATGGCTAATCCAGTGAAGTTCATTAAGCGGGATTCAGTGCCATGCTTCAATTCCATGAATGTGGCTTTCTCCATCAATCCAGTCTCGGCCGTGCAGATTGCCATGTATAAGAGTGCCCTACCCCAGTATACATGCCATGGCAGCACCCTCGTCCTTATTGTCATGGTTGCCGTTGGAAACCAGAAGTAACCGAATCCGAAAATCCACTACCAAATCAAAAGAGCAGGAAAACAAGCTTTTCATTACAAATTTTTACACTAAGTAGTTTTGTGCTGTTTTGTCAATGGATTATATACACTACAAAATTCAATGTTTTTAGCAGCAATTTTGCCGTAAATGCCAAAACTGCCGGTACACACAAATAACGGCGGTTCAACAAACCATCGTTATATATCTTGCCACAAAGGTCTCTTATGGCGGTTTTATAACGACGGTTTTAATAACCGCTTCTGTAGACAAATTTCAAATTACGGTTATTTATCCCTTTAACGGTGGTTAAATAAAGGCAATTCCGTCATTTCTAAGTCTACATGTAATAGCGGTTTTAAACCACCGTTATATATTTATTATATAACGGCGGGTTGAAACTGACATTATATATTTATTATATAACGGCGGTTTGAGACCGCCGTAATATATTTATTATGTAATGGTGGTTAAAAACTGTCATTGGTAATCTATATATAGTTATTTTATTATTACCTTTAGCGGCGGTTTTGAACCGCTGCTGTTAATTAAAAATTAAAAGAATAATTTATTTTTATTAAACGAGGAAAACTATTGGGGACTTAATTAAAGATATGTAAAAACCACTGCTAATATATAGTTAACAAGGGCGGTTCTTATAGAACCGCCTCAACTATTGCCATAATCAACGGCGGTTATTATAAGAACCGCCACTGAAATGTTAAAGAGATTTGTAATCAGAATTTATTATGGATGATGTTATGTTTAAATTTTAGAGATTGAGATCACGATGAATGATCCGGATTATGGTTATTTCAGTTTTGATTATGAAATTGAATTCGATTGATATATTAATTGAAGAAATTTTCAAGTTCATATGTTTAGTGTGCCTTATATGCTCCTAACAGGATGATAAGATAAGTAAGTCACATGCTAAGGTCTCATTCTAGTTTGAATGGGATTTTGGGGCGCAACACTAGCCCTTAAGGTTTAACCATCTAACTTTGATTTTTGGAAATTCTTTTCAAAAAAACTTAACCCTAGGGTTAAAATTTCTTAACCCTAAAGTTAAATTTATTGTAAATATTTTTTTCTAAAACCAAGGTTAGATTGTTGAATCCTAACGGTTAGGGAATCTTAAACACGGTTAATATGGGTTTAAAAGGGCACGTTTCGACCTATGGGTGCTATTGAACTCTCCCTAGGATCAATCGCGATTTGTTGTGATTCGAACTCCATAATAGTGGGTCTCATGGGTCCCACATACATTATATATTTTTTTATAAATGGTGAAGGGTAATTATGTCCACATAAAGTTTTTCATACTCCTTATACTTTTATTAGTAGAAAGATATATATATATATATATATATATATATATATATATAGAGAGAGAGAGAGAGAGAGAGAGAGAGAGAGAGAGAGAGAGCAGTTTGGATTAAGCCCGAAGTGATTCAGTCTTGCTAGGGCAGAGTTTGGGATTGGGTTGAGTTTGGAGCTGGCTGGGTTCAAGCCCGGTAAAGATGGACCGCGCTGGACTGAAACTAGCCTCAGATCTCATGTATTCTATAGTATACACATAATTTTATACCATAAATTTAACATTTTGGCTGAGCCGGAAGTGGGCTAGGCTTGCCAAGTTTTAGCCAACTTGGGCTTTGGGTTGTCAGGCCAAGTTACTGGGCAGAGTTTGGGCTTTGGGTTGTCAGGCCAAGTTACTGGGCAGAGTTTGGGCTTTGGGTTTTTGGACCCAGGCTGGGTTCAGACCCTGTGAAGATAGACCGAGCTGCACCAAACTGACCTCAAATCTTATACTTACCCATCCGGACGGATGTGTAGCCCTAGTCAGTATCAGTACATTAGGATGGGGGAGAGAGGCCACTATTGAAACAGTCTACTGCAATCCTAACTACCTTGTTGCTCTCGTAACTGTTTTTTATGACCCTAGATAGTAGACACTATGGAATTTATATGTACATAATAGGCTTTTTAGTTTAGTTGTAAGTTTTCTCAGTAGTAGTACTCTAAATTTCAGGAAAAAGAAAAAGAAATCTAATACATACTTATTAGTATATTAGTATTACTAGTTGTGGACTTCTGGGGGCATATTGGCTCCACTTTTTTTAAAACTCACTTTCTTTTAGGGAAAGA
Source organism: Tetracentron sinense (assembly GCA_015143295.1). Classification (NCBI taxonomy): domain Eukaryota; kingdom Viridiplantae; phylum Streptophyta; class Magnoliopsida; order Trochodendrales; family Trochodendraceae; genus Tetracentron; species Tetracentron sinense. Next base: position 22,900,410 of record CM026573.1, read on the forward strand.
CCGGTTATTTTCTTCCTTCAATTAAATATTCTGTCCAATAAAAAAAAAAGTGAGTCTTAAAAAAAAAAAGTTCCATGAAATGAGATATTAAGCTTTTTTTTTTTTTTACTACATTTATATGATGATTAAGATTAATTGTTTTTGATTTTTAGAGCTCTTTGACCCATTCATTGATAAATCTTTCAGTACTTCTGGTTTGTTACCTGCAAGCCAAACAAGCAGAAGGTTCCCATCCCTATCCATGAATGTAGGCTATACATATCTGGAATGCCGAGCCTCTTATGAAACTTGAAGACGGCATAGATCCCCACAATCCCCAGAATGAAAGCAGTAAAGTGTATCAGCGAGTGAACAAACTTTTGCACTTTCTTCACCGCGGTGACCGTCTTGTAAGCCATCATCGCTGCTCACGCCCCGACCGCCAACACCAAGGTTAAACTTATATATTACTACCAAAACTATTAAGGACACAATTAATCTAAGTTCATACATACCTTCTCCAGCGAGGAAAATAAACCCGAAAAACATAAGAAATGGATGCACCTGTCAGAATAAAATTTAAATTATATGCAAGAATATTATAGCATGAAATAGCATTTTATTTTCGTTACATAGTTACATATATAGGGGTTTCCCCTAAAATAGGCGTCAAGTAAGGTCATTTTCCCTATATAGGCTTTGAAATTTAATCTTAACAATTTTAGGCTTTAACTGGTTAAAGAATCGATCAATATGGGAAATCGATTGATCGATATGGCATATCGATTGATCGATGTGATATAGCAAAATCGATTAGCATACTGATTGATCGATATGCCATATCGATCAATCGATGTAGCATATCGATCATTGATGTGGCATATATATTTGGACTAGTAAAAGCCTAAAAAGGTTATTGTGAAAATTTCAAAGCCTATTACGAAAATATCCTCAAATTTGAGGCCTATTTTAGGATGATTGTCGTCTAAATGATGATCAAACTTGAGGCCTATAGGAAATCAAGTAAAAATAATTACTAACATTGAAAACACGATCATTGTTGTCCGAATGTAGATCGATACCCCCACGATAATGCAACAACCAGCCGAGCATGAGAATGATAGCGGTTACGCCTAACAAGTGCGCGACTATTGTTGCACGTTTGGCCGTCGGGTAAATGATGATCCTCTCCATGTTGTCCATGGCTTGGTGGCCCGGAGAGGGACTGTGGTGGATGGAAGGGAAGATGTTTATGAGTGAAAATTTGTTGCTTTTGATTCAGGTTGTATGTAGTCTATGGGTACTTTATATATCTCTCTAAAAGCTAAAAAGAGAAAATACCAAGTTCTTCTGGTTGCTTTCTCTGTTGGGTTTGGTATTTGGAATGGAGATGTTGAACTCAAGTAAAGAATCAAAGGCGAAACTAAGGCACTTCTGTTGTACGACGGGATTGTTATTAATATACAGGTAGGAGTCCACCTAAACCCTACCCCACTGGGTGAATTTCTTTTTTAAAAGAAAAAGGATTAATTCTTGAGTATAACTTACACAAAACGCACGCATTGATCAGGATTATCGATCTCAATTCTTTGATGGGCCATACCTCGACGATACACAAAGTATGCAAGTCCTTGTATGGGTATGGCCGTTGGATTCGATGTCCGGGTTAGATCAATAGTAATGGCTGCAATTATGGTAAGACATGCTTAATTTAGAGTGTCTTTTGATTCGTACGTATGAGATCTACATTTGAATTAATCAATTGCCTACGAGAATTGCAAGAAAACAATGGTGACCTTTTTGAATCAAAGCGAAAGTGAGAGAGATATAAAGATGAGAGTAAAAGTATAACTTGAATAGCCCAATGGAAGATATTCTGTTAACGGGAAATACCCCCATAGACCTGTGGCTCATCATCATCAATGGAGTAATGGATAGCCCAGAACTTTAGGATCTAAACTTTCTGATGCAAATTCTAATATGGGAGAAATGAAATCTACTAATCAGTCTAATTCATGAACTATGGTCCATCTTGGATGAAGGTGAACCCTTATAGTGCACCTGTTGTACAAGACCCGTAAACAGAGACTTTCAAAAGAAAATGGATTTGTCAATTTCTTCAGCCAAGAGACAGGATCAAGATCTTGCACAACCACAACCAGAGAGGAGCTAGGATATATATATATATATATATATATATTGTGGTGGGTGGGGGGCAACCATATTCGATTGATTATGTTTCAATTAACATTGTTTCCGCTGAAAAGTCATTTCTTAATTACAATAGAGAATTTTGTTTACAAGTGTACTCGACATTGTCTTTCACGATGTATATTACCAAGCAATAATTAATCATTGCATTTCTCATTCGATTGCACCGTTGGTTCTTTACTATATTCATTACAGAAAATTCCCCCTCAGCAGTTGTAGTGAAAATTGGTAGTGTCAACGCCCATTTTTAATTTTTACTGTCTTTTCTTGGAGAATGCCTTGCCTCTTCACACCATAAGAATAATAATAATTACTTAAATTTGTTGAAGTCCTTTTTGAAAATCAAATTAGATTTTTTTAAAATAATATTTTTTTTCATAATTTTGAAAAATCCCAAAATGCCCTATCCTTTTAAAATTACCAAAATATCCCTAATCCTTTAAAATAATTAATTTTTTTTTTAATTTACTTAACTTTACCTTGCCTTTTAATTTTAGCATTCGGACGTGTCTGTAAACCTGCAAGTAATTCTCTATTTGCTGGGAGTTAATCACATCGTGTTAATGGACATTATTGTAATTAGTGAAAGTTCAGGGACTTAGATGAAATTCTAATTAGATCCTAATAGAATTGTAGGAAAGTGTTTCCTAGCAACAAGGTTCAACTAATCAGGTAAAGCTCTTGATCTCACAACTGGAAATAGGAGATCCCTTTAGATCCTACACACTAGGACCTTCTTAAAGCTTTTAATTAATGAAGAATTAAATTAATTAATTTCTCCATGTATTTCAATATGGTATAGTGAAGTTCTTATAGGTGAAATCGCATAAGATGTGATTAACTAAATGGGTTAGAACCAAATGAGATTTTGATAAAGATCGAAATGACCATAATGAGGTGTAACAATAAAAAGTGGCGTGGAATGGGTGGGACGCCCGACATTCATAATAATTCTCTATTATCTTTAATTGTTTACTAATGGTTAGTTACTAATTAAAGATTTGTTTCTTAATTAGATTAGGAATACATAATGAGAATTAAATGAGACTTCTAATTAGATTAGAAGAGTTTCTATTTTGGTTTAATTAGAATTTCAATTTGATTTGATTTATAGATTTTCGGATTTGTATTTGATTATGAGAATTGATACAATTTCGATATTCGGACCATAACTCTATGACCGTAACTCTGATTTTAGTCCGTAAGTACATTATTTCGAAGCCGTCAAAAATATCTACAACTTTCGTTAAGAAAGTTTTTCTAGAATCAATCTTTTTGAAGGTTAAAACATTAGTCGAAAATCCAAAATGGGATAATCATAATTAGAAAGAGAATTCTAATTGGATTAGAATTAGAAAAATGAGTTTTACTTGAACTACAAGTTAGCAATAAAGGAGTTTATAAAAATGGACCCCTTTGTGTGGAACGTCCAACACAATTGAGATTCCTAAAATCTCTCTTTCTCTCTCTCTCTAAATAGAGCACTCCCCTCTCTTCCTTCTTTGGGTTGTACGGTCACCCCTCTTGCATCTTCTTCCTTTAATTGGTTTTTGTTCTTGAAGAACATGAACAATTCTTTGAAGATCAAGAATAGTTCTTTGAAAACCAAAATTGATTCTTTTTACATCAAGATTGAATCTTTATTAATCAAGAAGGGTTATTGCATTCAAGAAAAGAGACATGTGTTGACCTGTGGATGCAATTGTACTTTCCCAAGTTCAATCATGTCCCCGTAACCATGGCAATGCCTAAAACAAGGGAAAACAAATTTTTTTTTTCAAAAGTTGAGTGGGGGCACGTGCCCCCACAGGCCCCCACCTAGCTCCGCCCCTACCTAAGGCTACCTAGCAGATTCCTCTTGTTGCTCCGAAATCTGACAGATGAGTGTTGTCGACTCCCTCCTACAAAATCAAGAAAATACAATTTATTATTAGAATACCGAAATGATAAAATTTAAAGATTTCATTACTAATATGCAAATCCAAAAACTAAACTCAGACTTTTCATAGTTGTTGAATTTAATATGTAAAAGTCTAGTTCATTGGCCCAAACCTACAACCTCGCACCAAATCCTCTCCCACCTTCCTTTCCTCAAGCAATATATTTTTTGAATGAGATATATGTTCACATAATGAAATCTGAACTTAACTTGTTTGTAGTTGAAAATACACTCATACATACAAAATGATTGCCATCGTGAAAAACAACCAAACCTCCCGAACTGTAAGTATACTTAAAACTTGAATATATGAACCAAAACAGCTAGCATTGATACACTATAATAGATCTAAATCAACACTTATACCATAAGCCCCTCGTGCTCGCACACAAAAAAAGGTTCATTATCAAACTTCTATGCAAGCTAGCTTACTCTAGGATAGTAGTGTTTGTTTCTGGCGTGCCCAAACTCTCACAAATCAAGGGAATCATATTCAATAACCCCTTCTATGCAAGCTAACACTACCACTACCACCTACAACCCATCCACCACCACTACTACTACCACTCCCACCACCACTACCACTACCCACCACTGCTACCACTACCCACCGACCACCACTACCCACCATCACCACTACCATACACCACCACCACCACCACCATAATATATAAAGTATTTAAAATTATAACTAAAATCTTTTAAAATTAACATTTACATTCGTGGTCGCATGTGGTGCTGTAGAAGGCTGACCTGCACCCTGTTGTGAAAATTATGGGTAAATAAATGAATGAATATCTAAATATTAAAGACTAATAATTAATACTTCTTATATTATAGACCTGTCTCGACATGATATCCTACACGAAACGCTCCAAGGTCACCAGACGAGATACAGTGTCCTATAACTGATCTACTATGCCGCCAGCGTGACATCTCTCTCTGCCACGGTGTCCTCAAGAGCTCTGATCCTCTCGGTAGTCTAAGGATCAACCAAAGAGGCACCGACATGACTCATAGATCGTGACCCCATAACTGGGTGGTGGTCGGGCCTAATCCAACTCCATGGACACGCCTAGGACGCTCAGGCCCCATGACCTAAGAGAAGATATCATCTCAGCTTGTGGTATCCTGCGAGCCCTCCGGTGCCTACGTCATGAGCTCCCGCATCCTGCACTACAAACAGTTGGAAATAGTTAATATTTTGTAGGTAAAAGGGGAAATTCTAAAATATTCAAATAATTAAAGTTACTGACCATGTTCTCAGCTGCCTCATCGTTCACTGGCATTCCATTCTTGTGCGTGAGGATGTAGACCTCTACATGACTAGGGGGCATCTGAGAGGGGCTCGCAGCTCGCTATGACAGTCACAATAGTAAAATATAAACTCAGTCAATACAATATAAATAAATTACAAAATAATTTTTTAAAAATCAAATTGAACATACCGCCTCATTCCTCACTCTAGCGAAGCTCTTCATGCAACCCGTATGGCAGATCTTCTGTTTCCCCCAACTTGTCTTGTATGTTGCACTCTCTTCTGTAACAATTTAAATTATGGTTAGAGCGACATATTTTATTTCTATTACCTATTAGAATGATGAAAAAGAAATAAAATATATCTGACCCTCCTAGGAGAACCAAAAATCTACCAATGTAGGCCACTGGGCTGCCACCACATCAGCGGGGCACACAACATAGAGCTGCGCTGGCGATGCCTCTAGTGTCATGTGCTCTCGGTGTAGCTTTGACTTCTAGTCTCGATATTTATGCGAGAGGGAATCAAGGATAAATTTCTTTGTGGCAGGTTCGCTAGTAAATTTTTCTTGAAACACGATTTCAAATGATTAATATGTCAAATAATAAACAAAAGGATACTTAATTAAAAACTAATAATTAAACCCATTTCAAATTTTTTTCATTCTTACTTGCACAAGTTGTAATGCGTTTGTTTCACCTCCCTAGGGATGTAAATCCAACTAGGGACATCAAGACAAAACAAATGACCATCCTGGGCAAGAGTACCTAAATAATAAGCCAACGTCTTTCCAATCTCCTCTACGGGCTGCGCTCTATCATCAGAGACTACCTTTTTTTTCTTCCCTATAGGTAGTCTATGTAGGCTCAGGCACCTGGTCTTGCCTCGGCCCCTCCTGATAGGTCATGGAGCTGGAGGGGCCGTGTAGAGGTGTTAGCACCAGATGTGCTGGGGGCGAAGATACCCGCACCTATTGTGGGCTGTGTAGGCTCCATCTGCAAAATAAACAACCCAGAGCATATTTTTCATACTTAGAGAGTTTAAACACATTAAAATCTATGGATTTCGTCACTAACATGCAAATAAACAACCTAGAGCAGATTTTTCATACTTAGAGAGTTTAAACACATAAAAGTCTATGGATTTCATCACTAACATACAAATAAAAGATTAAAGGCCGAATTCTCATTCATTTATGTGTTTCAAATATTACATGGTAGCAACTAATTATATCATCCAATAACGAGCAATTACATAATCTGAGAGTAAACTGGCACTTATTAGTCGTTTGTATTCGTTTCATCGTTATAGTTTGAATTCCCAACTTCATCATCACTAGATTTGGTAGAAGGAGTTTGTTGTTGTAGCACTTGAGGGGGTGCATCAACAGTTGCTCCGGTAATCCCGAATCTCACCAATTGACACCTCCATCATCATCATGTTCAGTGTCATCTAACTGTTTGTCGTTGAATGGCTCGTTCTTCCTAAATGCATAATCGTCCTCAAAATATTTCTCATTCATGTCAAAGAAGTCTCTTGGTTTAGTCTTGATGATAACATGCCAATCTTCTTTCATTGGATCTTGGACGTAAAATACCTGGTCTGCCTGACATGCCATAACATAGGGTTCGCTTGACACAGAGTGTGCCGAGAGCAAGCGTGTCAAGTTCACAAACATAAACCCAAACGCATCGGTCTGTATTCCTCTACCCTGTGACATCACATCAACCTAGTCGCACTAAAACAATACAAATTTTAGGCTTTCAGAATAGGCCTGTTAAGCGGCCGTAGTAGGTTATATCTCCTGAAATGGGGGTCTTATCCCTAGAAGATGCATAGCTTGTAGTCGTTGCTGTGACCACAACACCATTGTTTTGACTTTTGCGTCTGTGCTCTCTATGTGTTGTACAAATCCTTTACCCATTTATGATGTAGCCCTTATACTTTTTTGTGACTTTTTTGTGGACTATTCAATCTCGATTCCACATTATTTAGGTACCTTGAGCAAAATGTCAAACATTATTCCGTAAAGCACTCTTCTGCAATGCAACCATTTGGTTGAGCTCGATTGTGCACATAAGATTTCAGTGTATATAAGTACCAATGTGAATTAAATTTAGGTAAGACTACGAGACAATTATAACAAGAAGTTTAAACATTTGATAAATTATAATTGAAAGCATACCTTCCAATGGGATACATTCACCAGTATTGTTCAGGTCCACCTAGTCTTGCCTCTGTAGCCAGGTGAATAGGCAAGTGCACCATAACATCAAAGAATACCGGTGGGAAAATTCTCTCTAAATAACAAAGCGTAAGCACAATTTTCTCCTCCAACCGTGTAGAGACCTGAATCGTTTTCATGTTTTTATTTCATTGTGTTAAGGGTATTTTAGTCCTTGTGATGTTTGATGTTTATTGTTTTTTTTATGCCTAATTATTGTGGTGTAAACTAGGCTTAATCAACTTGGAACGGATGGATGCAATAACACACCCTAAACTTTAGGAAGCTCTAGTTTTAGCACCGTTTACTAGAATTGTGTGATTCTTGAACCATTAGAAAGGTGTTGGAACCCTCTTCGAGGTTCATGTTTAGTGTTTTTCCTCATTTTGAGTTTAAGTCAAGTCAACAGTGAGTTTTGTCTAATGGAATTACAGATCAGTCAACTTTGGGGACAATTTAGTCTATTAATTAAGTGGAATTTAGAAATTCTAAAATGCTAGAAATGTTCATTTTCGAGAGATGAATCCAACCCAAGTTGAATCGTCAAAATCCGACGAACGAGTCAAAAGTTATGGCCAAAACAGTAAAGGGAGTCAAAACCTGCAGGAACCGATCGCTCGGTCAGAAGTAGCGATCGATCGGTCCAAAACCGATCGATCGGTATCTATCGACTGGTCCAAAATTTTGTATGGGGAAATTTTCCAGAGAGTGCTTTTTTGACCGATCGCCCGGTCAAGAGCACCGATCGCTCGGTTGAGAACCGATCGATCGGTCATAACCACCGATCGCTCGGTCCTTCGAGCATTTTTTGCTGATTTTTAGTAAGGGCTTTTTTGGTCTTTTTGTTCTCAGACCTTGAGGCTATAAATAGGGGGCCCTACTCGAAATATTAAAATACTCCACCTAGTTCTAACCTAATTTGGCAAAAAGGGGGAGAAACCTTAGGGTTTTGAGAGAGGGTTGCTTGGAGAGGAAGGAGATTGGTAGAAGATTGAGAGGAAAGCTTTGAGATCGTCCTCAAAGCTTCTCCAAATCGTCTCGGGAGCGTTTTGAATCCAAGGGAAGGATTCCTAAGGTCGATATACTATCCTAATCAACTTTATTTTAAGGTTTTGTGAATGTTAAGATGCTAGGAATTGTAGAAATAGATGTTTGATGCATTTTCCCTAATTTTCTATGAAGTAAGCTAATTATTGATGGAAATGTGGATGGAAATGTGGATTGGATGTGGATGGAAAATATATGGAGATGAGAAATGTATGGAGGATGGGATTAATATGTGGATGTGGATAGTGAATTGATTGTATGGATGAATTATGGTTTGATGAATGCTTGAAAATATAGAGGGGAAATGGATTCATATTATGCGTACACAAGGTGTTTGTGAAAATGCTTGAAAGGATAAATGCTATTATACTCTTATGAAATGGTGGTAAATTGATTATGAATTGCGATATGAATTATGATAAGATATGTATATGTGAATTGTTGGTTAAGTATGTCTAATTATTTGTATGGAAATTGATAGCCGGGAAGATAAGAACTTAGAGGAACATCTCTCAAACCGGGAATTCTCTAACTATTTGGTATGGGACAGTATAGTGGAGTTTCTATGGTGGGAGATCGGAATCTATGTAATTACCAACTCGAAAGTTAATTTCGACACTTAAGCACATATGCACGTGTATGTTAAGATAAGAGCCTCACAAGTCACACATGTGGACCACAAGCATGAGCATGGCATACGTATGACATTCTGAATAAGCATAAGCATGGCATGGTCCGTATCCGCCAAGAACGGCATGTCAATTACATTTGATTCATAGGCATGGTCCGTATCCGCCAAGAACGGCATGTCACATCATTGTATGATCTTAATAAGTGCATAAGCATAAGCATCTCACAAGCACGTGGTCTCATAAGCATAAGCAACTCATAAGTGTATTGTCTTCCAAGTCTAAGATTCTCACAAGTACACGAGTCAAGGTGATGATATGATGTATATGCGCACACGTTCTTCCGCACTCTGATTATGTTATTATGCTATTGGATATGTTTCTAACTAAGTGCAGGTATATTATTATTGTTGGTTGGATTTTATATACACTGAGTACCTTTGTACTCAGCCGGACTTTGTCTTGGCAGGTATAGAGCAGGAGTACACGGCGGAGCCGTGGGTTGAGGAGACTTACCTCGAGGAAGGAGGTGAATGTGAGCCTTCTGAGGAGGGGACCGGAGACTTGGGCGGCTACACCTCTTAGTTTACATTTCTTTTCATTGAGAGAGTTTTGTAATTGACTTTTAGAGGATGTTGCTCAGTAGACTTTTATGGTTGTGTATCAGACTCTTTGGTTTTAGAGTGAGTTGTATATGTTTACCGTAGACTTTTGCCATTTGATTATAGTTTATATATCGGAAATTTTATTACTCTCATTTTTGAAGACTCGTGTAGTAGCCTTGTATGCATGGTTTTAAGCAGGTTTAACTAATGTGGCGATTCCAAAGTCCTATTTTAGCCTTGTGGGATTTTGGGGTCGTTACAGAGGTGGTATCAGAGCTCAAGGCATTAGGTTCCCTTGGGCTAAGTTTTCCTCTCAGTAGGAGTCGTGTTATGTCACTCCGGGTCTGATACCAGAGGATATCAATCAAAGCACGAGGCATTAGAGCCCTTAAGGCTAAGGTATTAAGTATAGGGTATAGGAAGATGTCAACCTTGGGAAAGCAACATCAAGTCCAGGACTTTAAAATTGTTGAGGATTGAGTTTTGATTAAGCATAGACTTAGGAATTTATGTGAGTGTGTTCTAAATAGATTGTTTTCTTCTTCTCAGGATTGTAAGCATGAGAAGGGGTGGAAGAAATAATAGGAATGGAGGAGGCAGTGTGACCGATGGGGATTCCCCAGATGGTGCCTCCCAAGCCAATGTGAGTCGGGCTATAGAAGCTATTGCAGCAGCCATGGAGAGGCAGGCTGAAATTATGGCTCAGCAAACTGCATTACTAGCGGCTGGTCAAGCTAGGCAGGAGAGGCAGGTTGATGTCCACCCACCTCGTCATAACGGAGTGGAAGCTTTTAGGAGAATGAATCCTCCAGCCTTCTACGGTAGTACGGATCCCTCAGTTGCTGAGTTGTGGATCATGCAACTAGAGAAGATTTTCACCGTGCTTTGATAGCTGAGAAGAATTCAGAAGAATTGTTGAAGAAGAGGGAGAAGTTGCAAGCAGGTAGGTTTGGTCCTCAAGACAAGAGGCCAAGGGTGTCGGGTCCTATGCCGATTGCTAGGTCTACCCCTTATCAGAGGCCGACTCAGGTAGCCCCACGAGCAGCTCAGGTGGCTCCGCCTACTACTGGCATTCAGCTGTTTGATGTATGCCACCAGTGCGGAAAGAGGCATAGAGTGGGAGAGTGTAGGGCAATTACTGGAGGTTGTTTCCATTGTGGAGAGGTCTCACACCGGATCCGAGATTGCCCACTCCGTATTCAACAGGGGCTTCAGTCGACTCAGCCACAGGGAGTCAGACCCCCAGGTAGGCAGTCCACACAGCAGAGGCCACCACAGGGTCCTAGACCTCAGCAGCCTCGCCAGCCAGCTCAGGGTCGAGTGTTTGCTACCTCGGAGCGGGATGCACAGGCGTCCGACGACGTTGTGCAGGGTATATTTAATTGTGTTTTAGTTAATTAAAATATTGTTCTGATGCTATGTGTGTGATATTAAATGTTATGTGGTATGATGTAAGATGCATGTATGTATTCATGATTTGACAAATTAGCTTTGTGTATTAATCCAGGCTCATTGTTGATAAATGATTTTCTCGCTCATGTTTTGATCGATACTGGTTCCACTCACTCCTTCGTCACACCTAGTTTTGCACGAGAATTTCCGATTGAGCCAAGTCTGTTAGATCGTGAATTGTCGATCACTACTCCTGTCGGTAGTTCAGTCATCACTGATAAGGTCTATCGAGATTGCGACATTCAAGTAGGTCAGAGAGAGATGCCAGCTGATCTGATTGTCCTTGAGTTCCAAGACTTTGACGTCATTTTAGGCATGGATTGGCTTTCCAAATACCATGGGCATGTTGACTATTTTGGGAAGGTAGTCAACTTTAGACCAATCAGTGAGCCCTCTTTTCGTTTCCAAGGGTTGAAGAAGAAGGACTTAGCTCGTTTCGCGGCATTGAGTCTTACTACCTCGGAAGCACCCGATTCCTCGAGTATTCCAGTTGTAGAGGAATTTATGGATGTCTTTCCCAATGACTTACCGGGTTTGCCACCAGATAGAGAAGTAGAGTTTGCAATTGAGTTAGCTCCGGGTACGGCACCCATCTCTAAAGCGCCATATAGGATGGCTCCAGCAGAGTTGATAGAGCTTAAGGAGCAGATTGACGAATTGCTTGGTCTTGGATTTATCCGCCCAAGTGTATCACCTTGGGGAGCTCCAGTATTGTTTGTAAAGAAGAAGGATGGTTCGATGAGGATGTGCATCGACTATCGGCAACTGAACAAGGTCACTATCAAGAACAAATATCCTTTACCTAGGATCGATGACTTGTTTGATCAGTTGCAAGGAGCTAAGTATTTCTCTAAGATTGATTTGAGGTCGGGCTACCATCAGCTGAAGATAAAGGCGGAAGATGTGCCTAAGTCTGCTTTCAGGACCAGATATGGGCATTTTGAATTCTTAGTCATGCCGTTCGGTTTGACAAATGCTCCGGCAGCATTCATGGATCTCATGAACAGGATCTTCAAGCCGACTCTGGACCGCTTTGTGATCGTGTTTGTGGATGACATTTTAGTGTACTCCAGGACACAAAAGGAGCATGAGATGCATCTCCGGATCATCCTGAAGACACTCCGTGAGCATAAGCTATATGCTAAGCTTAGCAAGTGCGAGTTTTGGCTAGAAAAAGTAGCATTTCTAGGCCATGTGGTGTCAGAAGAGGGGATTTCAGTTGACCTTGCTAAGATAGAAGCAGTGGAAGGATGGGGAAGGCCAAAGAGTGTTACAGAGGTTCGAAGTTTCTTGGGCCTAGCTGGATATTATCGAAGATTTGTAGAAGGATTTTCCAATTTGGCAGCTCCGCTTACTCATCTAACTCGAAAGAACGCTAGATTCGAGTGGAATGAGAAATGTGAGAAGAGTTTTCTTGAGTTGAAGAAGCGTCTCACCACCACTCCGATCTTGACTGTTCCATCGGGTAATGAAGATTTTGTGGTGTATAGTGATGCATCACTCGTTGGGTTAGGTTGTGTTCTTATGCAACACGGGAAGGTGATTGCCTATGCTTCTCGGCAGTTGAAAGACCACGAGAAAAACTATCCTACCCATGATTTGGAGTTAGCAGCCTTGGTTTTTGCTCTTAAGATCCGGAGACACTACTTGTACGGTGCGCAGTTTGAAGTTTTCACCGACCACAAAAGTCTAAAGTATTTATTCTCGCAGAAAGAGCTGAATTTGAGGCAGCGTCGTTGGGTGGCATTCCTCAAGGATTATGATTGTTCTATCCAGTACCACCCGGGAAAAGCGAATGTAGTGGCAGATGCGCTAAGTAGGAGACCTACTGGGTTCTTGGCACACTTGATGGTCCAAGAATGGAAGTTACTAGAAGAGGTGTCTAGCCTCGATGCGGGTTTCAGTGTGGGAGCATCTGGAGCCTTGTTGGCTAACATTATGGTCAGGCCAACCTTATTGGACAGGATTAAAGACCTGCAGTGGAATGATGGAGAACTGCACGCTGCTATGAATAAGTCACTGAGCAGCGGGTTTGAGGATTTCTCTTGGAGGGATGGTGGAGTTTGTTTCAAGGGTAGACTTTGTGTTCCGGATGATGAGGATTTAAGAAGGGAGATTCTGGATGAAGCACACAAGTCCAAGTACACCGTGCATCCGGGAGGTACTAAGATGTACCAGAACCTTAAGAAGTATTTCTGGTGGAAAGGTATGAAGAAAGATGTGGCTACCTTTGTATCCATGTGTTTGGTGTGTCAGTAGGTGAAGGCCAAACACAGAAGACCGGCAGGACTTCTTCAGTCTCTTCCTATTCCCGAGTGGAAGTGGGAAAATATCTCCATGGACTTCGTTGTTGGTTTGCCAAAGACGGCCAAGAACTTTGATGCCATTTGGGTTGTGGTTGACCGATTGACTAAATCAGCTCATTTTCTTCCATATCGGACCACTTTCAACTCCAATCAATTGGCTAACCTCTATATCAAGGAGATAGTTCGTTTGCATGGAGTGCCAGTTAGCATTGTTTCTGATCGAGATCCGAGATTTACATCCAGATTCTGGAAGAGTTTTCAGCATGCTATGGGTTCCCATTTGGATTTTAGTACGGCTTTTCATCCGCAGACAGATGGGCAAACTGAAAGAGTGAACCAGATCATAGAGGACATGCTACGAGCTTGCATGTTAGACTTCCAGGGTAGTTGGGATGATCACCTACCGTTGGTTGAATTTGCCTACAACAATAGCTATCAAGCTAGCGTTCAGATGGCTCCGTTTGAGGCACTTTATGGGAGGAGTTGTCGTTCACCTTTGTGTTGGGACGAAGTTGGTGAGAGGAAGCTTTTGGGTCCCGAGCTCGTTGGTCAGACTGTGGATAGAGTTCAGTTGATCAGGGAGAGGTTGAAAGCAGCTCAGAGTAGACAGAAGAGCTATGCCGATACTCGGAGGAGAGATCTTGAGTTCCAAGTCAGAGATTTTGTATTTGTAAAGATCTCACCTACGAAGGGGGTGATGAGATTCGGCAAGCGAGGCAAGCTCAGTCCGAGATATGTAGGTCCTTTTGAGATCATCACCCGAGTCGGGGAAGTTGCTTATCGGGTCGCCTTACCACCTCACATGGAAGGTGTGCATAATGTTTTTCATATCTCTATGTTGAGAAAGTATATTTCCGATCCTTTGCATGTCATACATTTGGAACCGTTGGAAATTCGGGAAGATTTGACTTTAGTGGAGCAACCGGCTCGAATTTTGGACCGGAAAGAGCAAGTTTTGCGTTCTAAGGTCATTCCTCTGGTACTCTTGCAATGGGAGCATCACTCTAGAGAAGAGGCTACTTGGGAGAGAGAAGCCGAAGTCCGCGAAAAGTATCCGCATTTATTCACCTAAGGTACGTAATTTCGAGGACGAAATTCTTTTAAGGGGGGGAGGATGTAGAGACCCGAATCGTTTTCATGTTTTTATTTCATTGTGTTAAGGGTATTTTAGTCCTTGTGATGTTTGATGTTTATTGTTTTTTTTATGCCTAATTATTGTGGTGTAAACTAGGCTTAATCAACTTGGAACGGATGGATGCAATAACACACCCTAAACTTTAGGAAGCTCTCGTTTTAGCACCGTTTACTAGAATTGTGTGATTCTTGAACCATTAGAAAGGTGTTGGAACCCTCTTCGAGGTTCATGTTTAGTGTTTTTCCTCATTTTGAGTTTAAGTCAAGTCAACAGTGAGTTTTGTCTAATGGAATTACAGATCAGTCAACTTTGGGGACAATTTAGTCTATTAATTAAGTGGAATTTAGAAATTCTAAAATGCCAGAAATGTTCATTTTCGAGAGATGAATCCAACCCAAGTTGAATCGTCAAAATCTGACGAACGAGTCAAAAGTTATGGCCAAAACATTAAAGGGAGTCAAAACCTGCAGGAACCGATCGCTCGGTCAGAAGTAGCGATCGATCGGTCCAAAACCGATCGATCGGTATCTATCGACTGGTCCAAAATTTTGTATGGGGAAATTTTCCAGAGAGTGCTTTTTTGACCGATCGCCCGGTCAAGAGCACCGATCGCTCGGTTGAGAACCGATCGATCGGTCATAACCACTGATCGCTCGGTCCTTCGAGCATTTTTTGCTGATTTTTAGTAAGGGCTTTTTGGTCTTTTTGTTCTCAGACCTTGAGGCTATAAATAGGGGGCCCTACTCGAAATATTAAAATACTCCACCTAGTTCTAACCTAATTTGGCAAAAAGGGGGAGAAACCCTAGGGTTTTGAGAGAGGGTTGCTTGGAGAGGAAGGAGATTGGAAGAAGATTGAGAGGAAAGCTTGGAGATCGTCCTCAAAGCTTCTCCAAATCGTCTCGGGAGCGTTTTGAATCCAAGGGAAGGATTCCTAAGGTCGATATACTATCCTAATCAACTTTATTTTAAGGTTTTGTGAATGTTAAGATGCTAGGAATGGTAGAAATAGATGTTTGATGCATTTTCCCTAATTTTCTATGAAGTAAGCTAATTATTGATGGAAATGTGGATGGAAATGTGGATTGGATGTGGATGGGAAATATATGGAGGATGGGAAATGTATGGAAGATGGGATTAATATGTGGATGTGGATAGTGAATTGATTGTATGGATGAATTATGGTTTGATGAATGCTTGAAAATATAGAGGGGAAATGGATTCATATTATGCGTACACAAGGTGTTTGTGAAAATGCTTGAAAGGATAAATGCTATTATACTCTTATGAAATGGTGGTAAATTGATTATGAATTGCGATATGAATTATGATAAGATATGTATATGTGAATTGTTGGTTAAGTATGTCTAATTATTTGTATGGAAATTGATAGCCGGGAAGATAAGAACTTAGAGGAACATCTCTCAAACCGGGAATTCTCTAACTATTTGGTATGGGACAGTATAGTGGAGTTTCTATGGTGGGAGATCGGAATCTAAGCAATTACCAACTCGAAAGTTAATTTCGACACTTAAGCACATATGCACGTGTATGTTAAGATAAGAGCCTCACAAGTCACACATGTGGACCACAAGCATGAGCATGGCATACGTATGACATTCTGAATAAGCATAAGCATGGCATGGTCCGTATCCGCCAAGAACGGCATGTCAATTACATTTGATTCATAGGCATGGTCCGTATCCGCCAAGAACGGCATGTCACATCATTGTATGATCTGAATAAGTGCATAAGCATAAGCATCTCACAAGCACGTGGTCTCATAAGCATAAGCAACTCATAAGTGTATTGTCTTCCAAGTCTAAGATTCTCACAAGTACACGAGTCAAGGTGATGATATGATGTATATGCGCACACGTTCTTCCGTACTCTGATTATGTTATTATGCTATTGGATATGTTTCTGACTAAGTGCAGGTATATTATTATTGTTGGTTGGATTTTATATACACTGAGTACCTTTGTACTCAGCCGGACTTTGTCTTGGCAGGTATAGAGCAGGAGTACACGGCGGAGCTGTGGGTTGAGGAGACTTACCTCGAGGAAGGAGGTGAAGGTGAGCCTTCTGAGGAGGGGGCCGGAGACTTGGGCGGCTACACCTCTTGGTTTACATTTCTTTTCATTGAGAGAGTTTTGTAATTGACTTTTAGAGGATGTTGCTCAGTAGACTTTTATGGTTGTGTATCAGACTCTTTGGTTTTAGAGTGAGTTGTATATGTTTACCGTAGACTTTTGCCATTTGATTATAGTTTATATATCGGAAATTTTATTACTCTCATTTTTGAAGACTCGTGTAGTAGCCTTGTATGCATGGTTTTAAGCAGGTTTAAGTAATGTGGCGATTCCAAAGTCCTATTTTAGCCTTGTGGGATTTTGGGATCGTTACAAACCGTCTCAAATCCGCAACCTAACAGACGTTGGAAGATAATGTCAGAAAGAAGTTGCTCAATTCAATTAGGACTAAAGTTACATTCTTCAACAATGCCTTCCTCACAGCCAGTTGTAGGAATTGTTGCATTATAGCATGAGAGTTGTAGCTCTTCAGTCCATAAATTTTACGTTTTTTGATATTGACATGTCTTACAATATTTGACAAATAACCATCTGGAACCTTCACACCTTTCAAAACTTTGCAAAACAATTTTTTCTCATTATTGTCCATCGAAAAGCATGCAGGGGCAAATAAACTTTTCTTGTGTTAGGCTGCAACTGAGGGTGAAGTGCACGTCTTATGCCTATATCAACCAAGTCGAGTCGAGCTTTTAAGTCATCCTTAGATTTTCCTTCAAAACCCAACAAAGTCCCAATCACATTGTTGCATATATTTTTCTCGATATGCATTACATCAAGGTTGTGCCTCAACAAATTGTGCTCCCAATATGGCAACTCGAAGAATGTACTCCTCTTCTTCTAATTATACGGCATATCCTCATGGCCCGTCTACCTTGGTCGGTTTTGCACAGTTTGCTTCCCAAGGGAGAAAGTAATACCCTCTAACTGACGCAACACATCAGACCCAGACATTGTAGTAGGAGCACATCTCGACTCAACAGTGCCATCGAAAGAGTTTTTATTTTTCCGAAGCCTGTGATCCACCTTTAAGAAATGATGGTGCCCCATGTAACATTGTTTTTTTCTCTTAGACAAGTGTAAGTGGCAAGTGTCCTTGTGGCATGAAGGGCACGCCAACTTTCCTTTCGTGCTCCAACCTAACAACATGGTATACCCTGGGAAGTCGCTAATGGTCCAGAGCAATGCCACACGCATTACAAATGTCTTTTTTTTTGACGCATCATAAGTTGAAAACTCATTCTCCCACAAGTCCTTCAACTCTTCGACTAGAGGCCTCATGTAGAAATCAATGGAATTTCCTGGTCTAGAGGGATCGGAAATAAGCAAGGACAGAATGAAGTTCAACTGCTTTATGTACATCCACGGTGGTAAGTTGTAGGGAATAAGAACCACAGGCCATGTACTGTGGGCAATACTCATCGTCCTAAATAGGTTGAAGTCATCACTTGCCAACCCATGCTTGGCATTGCGAGCATCTGAAGCAAAAAATTATACTTTTTATCCAAATTTTCCCAAGCCAATGAGTTTGCAGGATGCCTTAATCTCCCATCCCTAGTTCAACCCTCATCATGTCATCTCATTTCAGAAGCAGTGTTGGACGACATGAATAACCTTTGTTACTTGGGTCTCAACGAGAAGTGCCACAAATCTTTGCCAGAGTTTTCTTCTTGCCTTTCACTTAATCATCTCCTATCTTCCATCTTGATTCACCACAGATGTCACCTACTTGCTTTTTTGCAGACTTTTTCTAGTAAAGCATGCAATCATTAGGACACGGATTGATTTTATCATAGTTAAGCCCCAAGTCTGACACCACCTTTTTTGTCTGAAAGTAAGTATCTAGTAGTGTTGACCCCTCAAGGAGCACCTCCCTCAACAACTCAAGCAACATGGTGAATGACTTATTGCTCCATCCACTAAAACACTTAATGTGATATAATCTTACAATGAATGACAACTTTGTCTGATTCTTACATGCTGGTTACAAAGCCTATCCCGCATCCCTTATCAATTGAAAAAATCTATCAAACTCGAGATTGGGATTCCGACTACTGGTACCCTCTTCTTAGTTTAGGACCCCAAACACATCGTGCACCATATCTTCCATCTCATTCTGTCTGTTATGCAAATCAGGATTTTGAGACATTTGGGCAACTGGTCTGTGCTGTAATATGTCCTCCCAATGATGAAAATTGATTTTATAATTCAAGTCAAATCCATGACAGATCATATGCTCATACATTGTAACCTTATCTTGATAAAGGACATTGTTGCATTTGGAACACAAACACTTTATACCGCCGGTGTTATTGGTTGCTCCACGAGCTATCTCAAACTCCTTCACCCCTTTTATATATTCATTTGACACCCTATTTAATACAAAAAATACACTTACAATTGCTTAGATACTAACATTTTATCATTCGGTGCTTCTTGAAAAATTCTGGACATAAAGTACCTTGACATTTCAATCCAACTCCAATCCAAGACGGATGAGATTAGATTTCTAAGTCCTTCTTCATTAACTATTCTGAGAAATAGCAAAAGTTCGAGATCACCAGTCAATTATAATATGTATGCATGCATGCATGCTTTCTATCGTCATCAACTCCTCTTCTAAAGGGTGAGGTGTTCCTATCCTATTCGGGAATGCATAATCCCTATAAGTCAATAGCTCAAGTGTTTCGTTCCATTTCAAGGAAATTTCGGCAGCATTTCCCTATGGTTCTCCAAATACATGACTTAGACTAGGGGCAAGCATGCCACATTGTCTGTATATGTACCCAGAGAATAAGAAAAATGACTGACAAAATTTTCCTCATTCTAGACAAATCATGAGCAACTGACTATACTGGAGATTATGCATTCCCAAACTGTCCAACCGGACAATTCAAGAATCATATACAAATAAATACAATTTATTACAAATAAGACTGAAAAGTTGTTAACCTGCATATAGCCCCACAAGAGAATTAAATGACATAGTTTATAACTAATCCTTCCAAATAGGTGATACAAGAAATGCACTTGTCATATAATGATTCTTCAAATGGGAGATCTAAGGTTCAATGCATGCATGAGTGTGTAGCCTATGAACATCATATAACCACCCAAACCAACATATAGATATCCCTTCCGCCCACATGATAATGTAATGTATACATTATCATGCTCCAACATATACATTTAAAGAAGCCAACACAGGCATAACATAGTAAATAAGCAGGCCTAATTAGTAGTTTAAACAGTTAACATAGATCATGGGGTTCTGTTATGCACTATACAAAGTATAGCAGGGCTGTTAACAATTACATAATGCAATTAATATAAGATTATGGAAAAGATAAAGAACCAACATGTAAACTAGAAGATAAAAGAATAACATAAAATATACAATCACAGGGAGTAAAAAAGGGACACATTAAACTTTTAATAATTTTTTTAAACACCAAGGTTAGATGCTTTAACCCTAAGGATTAGTGAATTTTACCACAATTGATCTCGCGACCCAAAATCCCACCTTAACCAATATGGGACTTTGAATCGTAACATTTCTTAAAACCTGCTCAAATCCATAGGATGCAAGGCAAAACTAACACAATTCTACGAAATGACAATTATAAAATTTCGATATAAGAACCTAAACCATCCTACACAAGTATATGATCAATGTAGCAATAACCGCCATAGACATAAAAATTCGACAAGTTACAACTCTAAGCAACATCCAACAACCAACTGGAAAATATGCCAAAGGGTCTATTATAATTTTCCTAAAACAAATCAACTATCTAGTAATATTGGAAATGATCTACCTCTCTCGCCTCCCCGGAAAAAAGGATCACCTTCTTCCTCAACTCCGTAAGCCTCCTCTATCCAAGGCTCTGCAACACTCTCCAGCTCTAAACCTGCTAAGACAACAGTCTGGCTGAGCACAAAAGCACTCAGTATATATACAATCCAACTACCATTGTAGTATTCCTGCATTTAGTTAGTACCATAATCAATAGCATAATCACATAATTACATAATCAGAGTGTGTAAAAACATGTGGCATAATACTTCATATCATCATCTTGACTCATGTACTTGTGAGATTCTTAACCTTCTTTAGATACCAGTGCTTATGAGATTATACACGTATGAGCATACATATGCTTTTTGAGCAGCTTTACCTGTTTATGCAAGTGGGATCAGGAGATCACACACTTATAAGTATGCATATGCTTTTTGAGCAGCTTTACCAGTTTATGCAAATGGAATCATGAGATCATACACTTGTAAGCATACATATGCTTTTGAGTAGCTTAACAATATATATGCAGTCCTACCCAAGCATATGAATGATAGTCTTTACCAGCTTAACAATACTTTCCCATCTTAGTTCATGTCTTTATCGGTGTGTGCCCTTGTGAGACTCCTTACTTAACACACAGGTGAACTTGTGTAGTAGTTTCGTAATTAACATTCTAATCATTCATTCTTTAGATTCAAATCCTCCGCAAATGATGTAGCACCCCGGACTTTTTCATACTTAATGAATAGCACTTTCGTAGCCAATTGGCCTTTCATGTAGTCTAATTAATTAATAAGGGAGAAATTAAAAATTCTGAAATGCCAGAAATGTTCATTTTCGAAAGTCGAATCCAATGCAAGTTGAATAGTCAAAATCCGACGAACCGGTAAAAAGTTATGGCCGGAACAGTAAAAGGGGTCAAGAATCTGCAGAACACCGATCGCTAGGGATCAATCGGTTCACAACCGATCGCTTGGTCATTATTAGAGATCGATTGGTCCACAACCGATCAATCGGTAGCTATCGACTGGTTATTTTTTTTATATGGGGAATTTTCCAGAGGGTGTGTTTTTGACCGATCGCCCGGTCAAAACACTGGTCGCTCGGTAGGCGACCGATCGCTCGGTCTTAACCACCGATCAATCGGTATATCGCGTTTTGTAGAAATTTCATTAAGGGTTTAATGGTCTTTTAGCCAACACCCCTTGGCTCTATAAGCCTTGCTCGGGCATTTGGTCCCCACACACCATCCTTAGAGAATTTTAGAGAGAAAAGGAGAGAGGAGAAGAGGATTTTCCTACGGCATCATTGTGAGAGAAGAAATCAAGGGTTTTAAGACCCACAATCATCCCTTCAGCTTGGAATTCCTCAAGCCAAGCCTCAAGCTCGTGGGGGAGTCTTTCTCAAGCTAGAGCAGCATTCTCCAAGGTACTCCTTAAGGATTTTCTTTCCCAAATCAAGCATCTTTCAAGCAAGGGTTCTCCTCTTCCAAGTTGGAGCTTCAATCAAGGTTTCCACCCAAGATCAAGCCTTGACTCAAGGTTAGTATACCCTACTAACTCCCATTAGCAATAACATAGGTATTTCCATTTTAGTTGATGATTCTTGATCCCATGTTTTCCTTCCTTTTGAAATGTGCTATTTCTATAAAATGTAAACAAGATAATAAGGAATGTTGTGATGTGTGGATGGATGAGAGGTCGAGGCGATTGGATGACGTATGGATGTTGTGTTATGTATGAAATGGAAAATGGGGGAAGGGCACTCTACAAATAAGGAACTTACCTTGATGATTTGATGGAAAATATGCACTAAAAAGAGTAAGATGAACTACTAAGGAAATGTTGCATGCTATGTGTTTGACAAAATGCCTAAACTAGGAGTAAATGAATTAAATGAAGAAAATGGAAATAGGAATTGTGTAAATCTTCTTATGAATGATCAATTGCTCAAATGCGCTATATGTTACCTAAATTTTCATACGATTATGCTAGAAATCCAAATGCTATATTCATGTGATCCTCCCTTTCAAACATGTCATCATGGTTGCCACTATTGACAAGCACGCATGCATGCATGAACCGGGTTTTCCACGAGTAGCTTTATATGATAAATCAAACATGAAAACAAGAACATGTCAAGGAGGTTGGTAGCCCGGGTGAAGGGTGCTAGCCTCTGGCTCACAAGAAAATGAAACATGACAAGAAGGTTGGTAGCCCAAGTGAAGGGTGCTAGCCTCTGGCTCACAAGTGAAAGGAAACAAGTACATGACAAGGAAGTTGGTAGCCCAAGTGAAGGGTGCTAGCCTCTGGCTCACAAGTAAATGAAATAAGACAAGGAGGTTGGTAGCCTAGGGATGCGCGGGTGCTAGCCTCTGGCTCACAAGTATACAAGTCAAGAACAAGTCAAGATATGAAATACAAGACAAGACAGACACGCATGCACGATTTTCACAAGCAAGACCGAGACATGAAAATGGTTTCCCAACATGAGTTTTACCGAGGTTTTTGCATTCATGCACGCATGTCAAGATATTGATATTGCTTCATGTTCAATACTATTTATCGTATACTGCTAGTATTGCTTTAATTGATATTTTGTATCGTGGTCATTGTTGTTATGCTCTCGTTATTGCTATGGTTAGCTAGTAGCTTGTACTCGTTGAGTATTCCATGGTCAACCTTTCTTTTATGTCGGCAGGTTCCGTGGATGTCCTCGACCCTGAGCCTTAGGTCGAGGAAGAGTACATAGAGGAGAGGGAGCCACCTATCCCGCTGCAGTCTCAGGAAGATAGGGATTTGGACGTGTGGCCATACCTCGACTACTGTTGAGAGGAGAGTCCAAGAGAGTTCTTTTGTATATTTTGATATTTTGATAGGTAGGCATGTCCACCTCTAACTTGATATGTTTTTTTTATATGTTAACTTGGAATACTATTTAGAGTTATAGAAGAAAAGAAAAAGCTTGTTCATGCTTCCGCACTCATGATTAGCTTCCGCACTCTGCTTATTGGAATTATTGTATCATGTTTACCTTGTTTATTACAGGATGGTTTGATAGGTACGAATAGTCACCTCTAAGGTATCCCTTAACTCCTAGGGGATATTTTGGGATGCGACAGAAGTGGTATCAGAGCTGTAGGCGTTAGAATCCCTAGGGTCACTTAGTACTCGATACCATAATTGAATAAGGCATTAGGTTTTACGGAAGAGTTGTATTCCAAGTATAGACTAACAAGTTAGTCTTGGTCAAAACTGGTTGAACTTCAACTAAACTTAAAGTCCTACGCTAAGAACACGGATTGGATGTTATGCTATTGTGTTGTATACCATGTGTACATTATTCTGTGTTTAGTAAAATATGCTTTGAATGAATGGTGAAATTGTTACTAAATGCGTATCCAAGTTAGACTCATGTTATATTGTCGTTCTCAGGAGAAATCATGAGACACAATACCCGGGGTCGCGGATACAACACAAGGGGCAATGGAAGTGATGCTCCATCGGGTGATGATCAACCCAACTTTGCCCAAACCTTTGCTTCAATAGCCGAGACTTTGGCTATGCTAGCGGCGAGGCAATCGGCTACTCCGCCTAATGCCGTACTTATACCGGCTCCTCCTAATCGAGCCCAAGCCGAAATAGAGGCTTTTCGGAGGATAAGGCCTCCAACATTTTGTGGGAGTATTGATCCACTTGTTGCCGAAGGATGGATCCGGCAACTTGAGAAGTTATTCTTAGTATTGACACCTACTGAGGTAGAAAGGGTTACTTGGGCCGCCTTCATGCTTGATGGTGAAGCCGATCATTGGTGGAGGTCCACGCTTAGGACTCGAGATTTGACCCGACAGGGTCAAGTGTGGACATGGGGTGAGTTTTTGGACGTCTTTTACAAGAAGTACTTTCCGGTCGGGATGAAGGAAAAGAAAGAAGTTGAATTTATTACCTTAGAGCAAGGTAATATGTCTGCAGCGGCTTATGAAGCCAAGTTCTCGGAGCTATCTCGATTTGCTCCACATATGATAGTGACCGAGGCTATGAAAGCCCAGAAATTTGAGAGAGGATTGAAGGCGTACCTCAAAGATCAAGTTTTAATGTTCCGGCACGAGACTTATTCCGAGGTGGTAGACAAAGCGCTAATAGCAGAGACTAACTCTGAAGAGTTCTTCAAGAGAAGAGGGATAGCGAAAGGCAAGTCTAGTAGTTTAGGGGAGAAGAGAGCTAGGACTATGTCATACCAATCCATGGGGCCGGCTCAGTCACAGAGGATGTCTTCCGCACCACAGGCTCCCCGCCCTTTTGCTCCACCTGCTTTTCGCCCAGCTACCCTATATGCTCCTCGCCCTGCATTACCTCATACTACAGGTTATGCTCCTCCCACCTATTCACATGACGTCTGCACCCTTTGTGGAAGGCATCCAACAGGAGAATGCCGGAAGGCTACCAGAGGCTGTTTTCATTGTGGCGACCAAGGCCACATGATTCGGGATTTCCCCCGACATCATCTACCAGCTCAGTCTCAGGGGAGTAGGCCCCCTATTAGGTAGAGTTCTTAGTAGGACTCTTCCTATGCTTCGAGGGCCTCACCGTCTACACGGCCTCCTCGCCAAGCCACCCAGGACCGAGTTTTCACCCTATCCGAAAGAGACGCACGTGCATTCGACGATGTCGTGCAAAGTACGCAAGAATTCTAGATTTTTAAGTTGTGTATAATTTCCATTATATGATGAGTTGTTATTTATACTAGGGGTTACCTATGTATGATGTATGTCTTGTTTGAAATCTACTGATGTTAGTGTTTGATTACACAGGTGCCTTATTAGTGAACGAGTGTCTCGCCGGAGTGTTGATCGACACAGGATCCACTTACTCTTTTGTCTCACCCAGTTTTGTAGAGGGCTTTTTGACTGAAGCTACTCCGTTAGAGCGGGAGTTGACTATTGTAACTCCACTTGGAAAGTCGGTTGATACGGACAAAATATTTAGAGATTATGTAGTTCAAGTAGGGGAGAATGAACTATTAGCCGACCTCATCATCCTAGATTTCCATGACTTGGATTTCGATGTCATCCTAGGAATGAATTGGTTGTCAAACCATCACAGTCATGTTGCCTGCTTTTAGAAGATGGTGAATTTCAAGCCGAAAGGAGTAAAACCATTTCACTTTCGAGGATTGAGAGAAAGAGATATTGCTCGCCTTGCAGCTTTGAGCTTAGCAAACCCAGAAGCACAAAAATCCTCGGCTATTCCAGTTGTGAGCGAGTTCTTGGATGTGTTTCCAGAGGAACTTCTCGGGTTGCCTCCTTATAAAGAGATCGAGTTCGCTATAGAGCTTGCTCCGGGCACCGCTCCGATTTCAAGGGCACCATATAGAATGGCCCCGATAGAGCTTGAAGAACTGAAAAAGTAGATTGAGGAGTTACAACAACTTGGTTTCATCCAACCAAGTGTGTCACCATGGGGAGCTCCGGTCCTCTTTGTAAAGAAGAAGGACGGGTCGATGAGAATGTGCATAGACTACTGTCAGTTGAACAAGGTCACTATCAAGAATCGTTATCCCTTGCTATGGATAGACGACCTATTTGACCAACTGAAGGGAGCGAAATTCTTCTCCAAGATTGATCTTAGATCGGGATATCATTAATTAAAGATCAAGGCGGGAGATGTTTCGAAGACGGCCTTTAGGACTCGATATGGGCACTATGAGTTCCTTGTCATACCTTTTGGGCTGACGAATGCACTGGCAGCGTTCATGGATCTGATAAACCGAGTGTTCCGATCATACTTAGATCGATGTGTGATTGTGTTCATCGCTGACATTTTGGTGTATTACCAGACACGGGAAGATCACGAACGAGATCTCCGCCTTGCTCTAGAGATGTTGAGAGAGCATTGGCTATATGCCAAATTGAGTAAGTGCGAATTCTGGTTAGAGAAGGTAGCATTTCTCGGACATGTAGTGTCAGCTGAGGGCATTTCTGTTGACCCAGCAAAGATTGAGGCAGTTACGAGTTGGGAGAGACCCAAGAGTGTCACCAAAATCCGTAGTTTCCTTGGATTGGCAGGCTACTACTGGAGGTTTGTGGAGGGATTCTCCAGTTTAGCCGCACCTCTCACTTGACGAAGAAAAATGCCAAGTTCAGTTGGAGTGACAAATGCGAAGTGAGCTTCCAGGAATTGAAGAAACGCCTCACCACGGCCCCCGTCCTTACTGTGCGATCCGGACGTGGTGGTTATGAGGTGTATAGCGATGCTTCGCACATCGGAGCTTGGGTGTGTCGTCATGCAGCACAAAAAAGTCATTGCCTATGCATCAAGGCAATTGAAGGAGCATGAAAAGAATTACCCCACTCATGACTTGGAGCTTGTTGCGGCCATGTTTGCACTCAAGATTTGGCGCTATTAGCTTTACGGGTTAGAATTCTATATATTCACAGATCACAAGAGCCTCAAGTACCTCTTTTCCCAGAAGGAGCTAAATTTATGGCAATGGCGTTGGATGAAATTTTTGAAAAACTACGAGTGCACCATCTAGTACCACCCGGGCAAAGCAAATGCGATGGTGGACGCTTTGAGTAGGAAACCTCTGGGGTTGTTGGCTCATATGTTAGTGCGGGAATGGATATTATTGGAAGATTTGGCTAATCTGGATAGTGGTGTGAATGATTCAGTCCGCAGTCCTGTTTTGGCCAATGTCACGGTTCGGCCGTACATTATAGACTTGATCCAAGAGTCTCAAGCCACGGATGCCGACTTGTTGGTTTTCTGAGATAAGGAAGTTGCCAAGGGTAGTGAGGACTTTTCTCTCACTAGCGGAGGTACTATTACATTCAAGGGAAGATTGTGTGTTCCGGCTAATGCGGATCTTCGGAGAGAAATTATGGACGAAGCCCACTGTTCGAAGTACACAGTGCATCCTGGGGGTACGAAGATGTACCGAAACCTCAAGGGACACTTTTGGTGGCGGAACATGAAAAGGAATGTTGCAGAGTACGTGGCACGGTGTTTGGTGTGCCAAGAGGTGAAGGCAGAACACTTAAGACCGGCTGGACTTTTACAGTCTCTCCCTATTCCCGAGTGGAAATGGGAACATATCTCTATGGACTTCATTGTGGGGTTGCCAAAGACGGCTAGAAATTTCGATGCTATATGGGTTGTGGTCGATAGACTGACGAAGTTCGCCCATTTCTTGCCATACCGGACTACATTCAACTCAAATCAGTTAGCGGTTCTATACATTAAGGAAATAGTTCTGTTACACGAGGTACCAGTGAGCATTATGTCGGATAGAGATCCTTGATGTACTTCTAGGTTCTGGAAGAGCTTTTCAGAGTGTCATGGGTTCCCGGTTGGACTTTAGCACGGCTTTCCATCCACAGACGGATGGGCAAACCGAGCAAGTGAATCAAGTTATTGAAGATATGCTCAGAGCTTGTATGCTAGACTTCAAGGGAAGTTGGGAAGATCACCTACCTTTGGTGGAATTCGCTTACAATAATAGTTATCAAGTGAGCATTCAAATGATACCTTTTGAGGCTTTGTATGGGAGAAGTTGTAGATCCCCGCTGTATTGGGACGAAGTTGGGGAAGAGAAGGTGTTGGGCCCCGAATTAATTGAACAAACTACGGATAGGGTCAAGCTTATCCGGGAGAGGTTGAAGACCGCACAACATAGACAGAAAAGCTATGCCGACAACCAAAGGAGAGACCTTGAATTCTGAGTTGGCGACTTTGTTTTTGTCAAGATTTCACCAACCAAGGGCATCACGAGGTTCAGGAAGTGAGGAAAGCTCAGTTCAAGATATGTGGGTCCATTCAAGATCATTACTAGAGTCGGTGAGGTGGCTTACCGGGTTGCTTTACCCGCTCATATGGCGGCGGTCCATAATGTGTTTCACATCTTCATGCTTCGGAAATACATCCCGGACCCTTCTCATGTCATCGAACTTGATCCGGTAGAAATTCGGGAGGATCTCACACTAGTGGAGCAACCAGTGCAGATCTTGGACAGACGAGGTCAAGTCTTGCGAAACAAGACCATTCCCTTGGTCTTGGTAAGATGGCAACACCATTCAATGGAGGAAGCTACATGGGAACAAGAGGCCGAAGTGTGAGAAAAGTACCCTCAGTTATTTGTTTAGGACCTTGACCTTCCCTTGTATTTTTTTGATTTTGTGCATGTATTTATCGTCCAAATTTTGAGGGCGAAATTTTTGTAAGGGGGGAGAATGTAGCACCCCAGACTTTTCCATACTTAATGAATATCACTTTCGTAGCCAATTGGCCTTTCATGTAGTCTAATTAATTAATAAAGGAGAAATTAAAAGTTCTGAAATACCAGAAATGTTCATTTTCGAAAGACGAATCCAACACAAATTGAATCGTCAAAATCCGACGAACGGGTCAAAAGTTATGGCCGGAACAGTAAAAGGGGTCAAAAATCTGCAGAACACCGATCGTTGGGTTATTATTAGCGATCGATCGGTCCACAACTGATCGATCGGTAGCTATCGATCGGTCCACAACCGATCGATCGATAGCTATCGAATGGTTATCTTTTTTATATGGGAAATTTTCCAAGAGAAGGTGTTTTTGACAGATTGCCCGATCAAAACACCGGTCGCTCGGTAGGCGACCGATCTCTCGGTCTTAACCACCAATCAATCGGTATATCGCGTTTTGTAGAAATTTCATTAAGGGTTTAATGGTCTTTTAGCCAACACCCCTTGGCTCTATAAGCCTTGCTCGGGCATTTGGTCCCCACACACCATCCTTAGAGAATTTTAGAGAGAAAAGGAGAGAGGAGAAGAGGTTTTCCTAGGGCATCATTGTGAGAGAAGAAATCAAGGGTTTCAAGACCCACAATCATCCCTTTAGCTTGGAATTCCTCAAGCCAAGCCTCAAGCTCGTGGGGGAGTCTTTCTTAAGCTAGGGCAGCGTTCTCCAAGGTACTCCTCAAGGATTTTCTTTCCCAAATCAAGCATCTTTCAAGCAAGGGTTCTTCTCTTCCAAGTTGGAGCTTCAATCAAGGTTTCCACCCAAGATCAAGCCTTGACTCAAGGTTAGTATACCCTACTAACTCCCGTTAGCAATAACATAGGTATTTCCATTTTAGTTGATGATTCTTGATCCCATGTTTTCCTTCCTTTTGAAATGTGCTATTTCTATAAAGTGTAAACAAGATAATAAGGAATGTTGTGATGTGTAGATGGATGAGGGGTCGAGGTGAGTGGATGCCGTAGGGATGTTGTGTGATGTATGAAATAGAAAATGGGGGAAGGGCACTCTACAAATAAGGAACTTACCTTGATGATTTGATGGAAAATATGCACTAAAAAGAGTAAGATGAACTACTAAGGAAATGTTGCATGCTATGTGTTTGACAAAATGCCTAAACTAGGAGTAAATGAATTAAATGAAGAAAATGGAAATAGGAATTGTGTAAATCTTCTTATGAATGATCAATTGCTCAAATGTGCTATATGTTACCAAAATTGTCATACGATTATGCTAGAAATCCAAATGCTATATTCATGTGATCCTCCCTTTCAAACATGTCATCATGGTTGCCACTATTGAAATGCACACAAGCACGCATGCATGCATGAACCGGGTTTTTCATGAGTAGCTTTATATGATAAATCAAACATGAAAACAAGAACATGTCAAGGAGGTTGGTAGCCTGGGTGAAGGGTGCTAGCCTCTGGCTTACAAGAAAATGAAACATGACAAGGAGGTTGGTAGCCCAAGTGAAGGGTGCTAGCCTCTGGCTCACAAGTGAAAGGAAACAAGTATATGAAAAGGAAGTTGGTAGCCCAAGTGAAGGGTGCTAGGCTCTGACTCACAAGTAAATGAAATAAGACAAGGAGGTTGGTAGCCTAGGGATGTGCGGGTGCTAGCCTCTGGCTCACAAGTATACAAGTCAAGAACAAGTCAAGATATGAAATACAAGACAAGACAGACACGCATGCACGATTTTCACAAGCAAGACCGAGACATGAAAATGGTTTCCAAACATGAGTTTTACCGAGATTTTTGCATTCATGCACGCATGTCAAGATATTGATATTGCTTTATGTTCAATACTATTTATCGTATGCTGCTAGTATTGCTTTAATTGATATTTTGTATTGTGGTCATTGTTGTTATGCTCTTCGTTATTGTTATGGTTAGCTAGTAGCTTGTACTCGCTGAGTATTCCATGGTCAACCTTTCTTTTATGTCGGCAGGTTTCGTGGATGTCCTCGACCTTGAGCCTTGGGTCGAGGAAGAGTACGTAGAGGAGAGGGTGCCACCTATCCCGCTGCAGTCTCAGGAAGATAGGGATTTGGACGTGTGGCCATACCTCGACTACTGTTGAGAGGAGAGTCTGAGAGAGTTCTTTTGTATATTTTTATATTTTGATAGGTGGGCATGTCCACCTCTAACTTGATATATTTTGTATATGTTAATTTGGAATACTATTTTATAGTTATAGAAGAAAAGAAAAGGTTAGTTCACGCTTCCACTCTCATGATTAGCTTCCGTACTCTGCTTATTGGAATTATTGTATCATGTTTACCTTGTTTATTACAGGATGGTTTGACAGGGATGAATAGTCACCTCTAAAGTATCCCTTAACTCCTAGGGGGTATTTTGGGGCGCGACAAAGGAACTCCACAAGGTTCATTACTTTTTGATTAGAGAATCGTCGATCTGAAAGTCTTTCCTCTATACTTTCACCTTTTCGAATATCGATTACCACACAACATAATTAGGGAATAATTTAACATAACAATCATGTATATTACTTTATCATAATTTGTATCATTTTCATAGTCATTCCATAGCATTAACCTCTAAAACAGTCTTTATCTATCATATAAACTCAATCCCTATTTGCACATAATCCATAATTCACACATACCAATGAATCCAACTACATTTAAATTCTGATCCTTCATTTCTTTCCTTCATAAGATTAAACATCACACAACACTTCATAAAAACCTCGATTCATACTCACAATTCCATCCACTTACATAATAAACCTACACCTTACTTTATAGCCTACCATATCATCACAAAAATGCTAATAACCCATCATTCCTAGCTCACACAATCTTAAATATATATAAATTTATAATAGAGTTGAGTTGGATATTATATCGACATCTCAAGACTGAAATCCAGCAGTCTATAGCTTGAGTAAGGTCTGAGAAGGCTATAAATTGAATCTCCAAGCTTGAGGAGGAGGATCCAAGCTCCTCCTTGCTTCTCCAAGAGCTTTCCTTAGAAAACCAAGGGTTTTCTCTTCCTTTTTTCCAAATTAGGTAAAATGACCTTAGGATAAGTTTAAACCCTCGAATTAAGTGGTCTATTTATAGTCCTAGAGTTAAAAATCTCAAAAACCCGCACTTAGCCAAAAGGCCCCCTTTCGAACATCACCGAACAGATTTATTTCTGTTCGAATAAAAGTCCTCGTTTTAAGCAGAAAGGCCCCCTTTCGAACGGAAATGGTTACTGTCATTTGGCAACTAATTGAATTTCGGGCTTCGTTCAAACGAATGGGACATTTGTTTGAATGAAGATCCCAAATTCTAATTTCTTCCTTTTTCATCCAACTTGGCTCCACTAACCCTTGCTTACACGCCTTCCAACCATCCCAAGACAATTTTCAGGATTGGAAACTCATCGAGGTGTTTCATAGATGTTGGTCATACATGTCAATTGACCATAATGCCCTTGGTTGCTACTTAGGCCAGTTTTTCCTCAAAATTTAGGATGTTTGCTCTCGGTTCTACCCTAGCATTATCGAACAACCCCGAAACATACACACATACACAAACATTCATTGTTAACATCCTAATAAGCCTAAAACTCCGCACACATCCTATGTACAATAGATTCCCGTCTGTCTGTGGAAGTCAAGCAAATAAGCCCGCAACATATCCTCTATGATCTGATTCACCCTCTCGGTCTGCCCATCTGTCTGTGGATGTAATGTCGTGCTGAAGTCCAAATGGCAACCCATAGCCTGCTGAAAACTCTTCCAGAATCTGGAAGCAAACCTCGGGTCTCTGATAAGGAAGAAAATGAGCTGACTTGATCAACCTGTCAACTATGATCCAGACGGCATCAAAATTCTTCGATGTTCTTGGCAGACCAACAATGAAATCCATGAAGATATTTTTCCACTTTCACTCGGGAATAGGAAGTGACTGAAGGAGTCCAGCCGGTCTCCAGTGCTTGGCTTTGACTTACTGGAAAACAAAACACTTGGACACATAGTTAGCCACATCCCTTTTCATGCCCTTCCACCAGAAATACTTCTTGAGGTTTTGGTTCATCTTGGTACCTCCCAGATGGACAGTGTACTTAGACTGGCGTGCTTCATCTAGAATCTCCCTTCTCAATTCCTCATTAGTTGGAACACAAAGTCTATCCTTGAAGGATATCCCACCATTTCTCCAGGAGAAATCTTCAAATCCGTTGTTAATCAATTTTTTCATAGTAGCGTGCAATTCTTCATCATCCCACTGCAGGTCTTTAATCCTGTCCAAAATGGTCAGCCTAACCACAATGTTGGCCACCAAGGCTCCAGATGCCCCAACGCCAAAACCCATCTCAAGATTAGACCCATCCTCAAGTAGTTTCCATTCTTGGACCATTAGATGACCCAAGAATTCTATAGGTTTTCGGCTTAGCGCGTCTGTCACCACATTAATTTCCTCGGGTGGTATTGGATAGAGCTATCATAGTCCTTGAGGGATTCCATCCAGCGGCGTTGTCTCAAATTCAACTCCTTCTACAAGAACAAATACTTTAGACTTTTATGGTCGGTGAACACTTCAAACTGCACACCGTACATGTAGTGCCTCCAGATCTTTAGAGTAAAAACAACCACTGCTAATTCCAAGTCATGGGTAGGGTAGTTCTTCTCGTGGTCTTTCAACTGTCGGGAAGCATAAGCTATAACTTTCCCGTGTTGCATAAAAACGCAACCCAACCCAATGAGTGAGGCATCACTATATACCACATAACCTTTGTTGTCCGAGGGTACTGTCAAGATGGGAGCAGTTGTGAGGCGCTTCTTTAATTAAAGGAAGCTCTTCTCACATTTTTCATTCCACTCGAATTTGGCATTCATTCAAGTTAGAAGAGTAAGTAGAGCTGCCAAACTAAAAAATCCTTTTACGAATCTTCGATAATATCTAGCTAGGACCAAAAAGCTTCTGATCTCCATGACACTCTTCAATGTACCCCAATTTTCAACTACCTCTATCTTAGCCGGATCCATAGAAATGACCTTTGTAGCACCCCATAACTTTTGTGGTTAATGAATAATGTATCTGATGCCAATTGGCTCTCCTCGTATTGGGATTTGGTGTTTTATGAGAAATTTGATATTAACAACCTATGTGCAGCGTGTAAGAGGGGGTTTAGGACCCTAA
This sequence comes from Tetracentron sinense, assembly GCA_015143295.1. NCBI lineage: Eukaryota > Viridiplantae > Streptophyta > Magnoliopsida > Trochodendrales > Trochodendraceae > Tetracentron > Tetracentron sinense. Next base: position 22,934,515 of record CM026573.1, read on the forward strand.
GGATGGTGAAAATGAGGTTGGAAACACCCCTATGGGTCTGCAGGAGGAAGAAACCAAAATCTAGGGAGTGCGATAGATCGTAGGTTAGGTGCGATCGATCGCATGTAGGCGAAATTGGTCCCAAACATTCTGGACCAAGTGCGATAGATGGGTCTCCAGGTGCGATAGATCATAGGGACCTGCGATTAATCGCAAGAGTGTGTGATCGATCGCATATAGGGAAAAATCAGACCAAAACTTGTGGGTTCATGTGTGATAGATCGCCCTCAGGTGCGATCGATCGAGCTGGATCTGCGATCGATCGCAGTTACTATGCAATTGATCGCATGCGTGTGCTGAGTCCGAAATTGAGGGTTTTAAACCCTTGGCTTCTAAAGTGAAACACATTTGGGGATTTTCTTAGACTTAAGGGAGAGGAAAGGAGAGAGGAGATTTTGGAGAATTCAAGGTAGGGCTTGTGGATTTAAGAGATTGAAGATCAAGAGAAGTAAGATCAAGGTTGGATCTCTCCCCATTTCAAGCTTGGACCATCTTCTTCAAGTGGGATCATCCTCTATCAAGTTGAGGGTTTTCAAACAAGGGTTTTTCTCCAAGATCAAATATTGATCACCAAGGTTAGTACACCCTACTAACTAACTTAGTATTAACCTAGATTTCTCTTGAAATGGATTATGATATAATAATGTATACCGCTATTCTCCTTTAAAACCAATGATTCCTAAAATTTATGCAAGATAACCTAAAGATGGAAGGGTGGATGGAATGTATGGGTGATGTTGGGTGTTGAGGTGATTGGATGCCAAGTGTTGTGATGTAAAATGGTGGAAGGGCATTATACTCATAATGAACACACCTCATGTGTTTGATAAAATGTGTGGATGAAAAATATGAAATAAATGGCTACAAGAATGTGAACCCCATATGTTTAACAAAATGCATGAATGACTTTGAACACCAAGACAAAGGAAACATGAATAAAGGTTTAAGAGATATTGCATGCAAGGTGTTTGATGTAATGTAAGTGTGAAATTTGGAATAAAAGCTATGAAATATGAACTAGGGATCCTTCCCCAGAAATTAGTAAATATGATAATATGCTTTATGAGTTTCCTAAATTTTTCATGCACCTATAATTGTGAAAATGCTATATGTTTTCCTTAATCTTTTCATGTCATCACTATGTTCACAAATTGTCACACATGACATGCATGCATTCATGAACCGGGGTTTTCACGTATATGTACATAAGAAACAACAACAAGAAATATGATCCACGAAACGAATGATAAAGCTGGATATCGGGCCGGTCAAGGGTAAGGCATATCCCCTGGATATGTCATACCTGGCTCACAAGAAAACAACATCAGGCCGGTCAAGGTTAGGGCATATCGCAAGATATGTCATACCTGGCTCACAAGAAAACAAGTTGATAATGTCGGACAGAGGACCAGTCAAGGGTAGGGCATATTGCAAGATATGTCATACCTGACTCATAAGAAAACAAGTTGATAATGCCGAACAGAGGGCCGGTCAAGGATGTTGGTGTACCTTTTCTATATATATATATTCGTTGAAGAGAATTTACATTCCTAGCTCACAAGTCGATACAAGGGTACTAACATCTGGCTCACAAGTTAAACAAGTCAAGTCAAGACATGGCAAGCATGACAAGACAAGTGATTCCAAGTAAGACAAGACAAAGACACATGTGTGATTCCTATAAGACAAAGAACAAGTTTCAACACGACAAGCAAGTTTTGGAAAATCACGAAAGCTTATTTTTCAAGAACAAGCCACGAATTTCAAAGTATGAGTTTTATCGGAGTTTTTGCATCATTCCATGCACGTCATGACCATAGTATTGATTTAATTATTGCTCTTATATTGTCTTAAATATTGATATTGTATTTCTTCAATTATTGCTGTTATGAATTGTAGTTAGTTGGTACTATTGTTAGTTAGTAGCTTGTACTCGCTATGTATTCCATACTCAGCCGCACTTTCATGTCGACAGGCCCGGAGGATACCTTCGACCCCGAGCCTTGGGTTGAAGAGGAATATGTGGAGGAGAGAGAGCTTCCTATACCGATGTAGACGTAAGTGGATAGAGATCTAGATGTGTGACCGTATCTAGATTACTGTTGAGCTGAGTGACTGTGAGAATTTCTTTTTGTATTTTGATAGGTGGGCATGAAAGTATGCCTCTTTTAAGTTTTAGAAACACAGTTCTTGGGGGGCATACATCGAATCAAAAGATCTGACTAAGATTGTAGAGCCCCGGACCTTTTCACACTTAATGCATGGCACTTTCGTTGCCATTTTGCCTTTAAAGAGGTATAATTAATAAATAAGGAGGAAATTGGAAATTTTGAAACGTTAGAAATGTTCCTTTTTGAAGTACGAGCCCAACGCAAGTTGAATCGTCAAATTCTGATGAACGAGTCAAAAGATATGGCCAAAACAGTCTGGACCTGTAGGAAATTGTAGCTCGGAAGGCACTAAGGACGTAGCTCGGTTATGCGCTAAAGACGTAGCTCGGAAGGCGCTAAGGGCGTACTCTGATAACGTATTCATTGTGCATCCGTCACGCAGCAGACAACGTATACGTTGTGCATCCGTTGTGCAACAACAACAGGTACATTGTGCAACAACAACGGGTACGTTGTGCAACAACAACGGGCACGTTGTGCAACAACATCGGGCACGTTGTACAGCAACGACGGGTACGTGGTACAGCTCACATCGGGCATGTTGTACATAAGACAACGGAAAACGAGCTCATCACTATTCACAGCACAACGAGTTGGCACTATTCACAGCACAACGAGTTGGCACTGTTCACAGCACTACATGTTCGGCACTCACGTTCTGCAGAAATTTCAGTAAGGGTATTATGGTCTTTTGGTCGGTTCACTCTTACCTTAAGAGTTTAACCCGAGCCTTTAGGGCTTCATTTCGACACTTAGAGAGATTGGGAGATAAGAAGAGAAGAAAGGGTGATTCTAAACCTAGGGTTTCCATTTTGGAGAGAAATCAAAGGGGTTTTGAGACCCTAGATCACTTCCAGTCCGGGTTTTCTCCAAGATCTCGGCTCAGGCACTCGTGGAGAGCGTTCTCCAAGCTAGGGCAGCAGCTACACAGTCGTCTTGGAAAGGGGATTTCTTCCTCACTTGATCAAGGTCGGTACTTCTTGCTACCCTCCTAGTTATAGTTCCTCTTTCCCCTTTATTTCTCCTTATTTTTCCTTTATTCACGCATGTGCTATGAGATAGATGGTTGTGAATGGTGAATGGAGATGGAATGGGCGACTGGATGCCAATGGTTGTGTGTGATGAACAAATGGGGAAGGGCATTGTTCCAATAATGAACATACATGTATGATTTGAGTAAAACCCATCTAGAAAAGCATGTTGTAGGGTAAATCCATAATGAACACACCATGTTTGATGAAATGCCAAGGTGAATACAGTGAGCTGTAAATTAGGAAATGCATGCCTAATAAATTATGAATATTGCTAGGGCCTATGATAGTGTGGTTTCTTGCTTTCCCTAAATGATGTGAATATTACATTGCTCAATCATTGATGTTATATGTGTTGTGAAATTTCCCACATGTCATATTTAAATTTAAATGCAAGTATGTACACGGTTCCCACGAGCACGGCATGCATGACATGATTTATCGAGGTTTTCAAGAACATGGTTAGAGGTGAGACATATCCTACGATATGTTTTACCTCGCTTTTCACAAGAAGACAAGAACCAACATTCCAAGAGGGGTCTCCCCTCACTCACAAGTGCATATCATGAAGAAGGGCCTCCCTTCCCTCGCAAGTACATACATATCATGAAGAAGGGTCTCCCTTCCCTCTAAAGTGCATCGCATAAAGAAGGGTCTCCCTTCCCTCTCAAGCGCATCTCACAAGGACATCGCACAAGTTACATGATCACAAGCAAGCACGCATGACATGCATGACATGCATGACATGACACGACATACAAGATTCAAGCAAGATAGACACGACAAGCTTTCAAGTACGAAAAGATATTTTAAGTCAAGTCAAGCGCACGGTGTTTTCAAGGGTTTATCGGCTTTTATGAATGCAACATGATGAATTATATTGCTTTACTTCCTTGTATGATATGAATTGTTTCCTGCTTTATGTATGCTATCCGTATGCTATGACTGTTGGTTAGTGCTTAGTACCCGCTGAGTATTCCATGCTCAGTCGTACTTCTTATGTCGGCAGGTTCTGAGGGAGCTGCTGCTCCATTTGATGTTTGTGCTCCTGGTCCATGGTTGGAAGAGGAGTACGTCGAGGAGCCTTTGGAGGAACCTCCAGTAGAGGGTTACCATTAGGTGGTTGTAGATTCTGAGTGGATTAGCTGTGGGTGAGATGAGAGATATACATTCATGTATTTTAGCGGGTCTGTCCGCACTTTCTTTTGGTTACTTTTTGTATAAACTTGGATTTCCATGTGTATATACTTAGAGGTTTGTTAGACTTCCGCTGTGCTTTATGGTTATGTTTCCGCTATATTGTCCTCTATTGTATATGCTCTGTGGGTTTTTGCAGGTTGGTTTGTCAAGCAAGTCATGTAAGCCATGATTAGTCTTCCAAAGTTCACTCTAACTCCTAGGGTGGGTTTTGGGTCGCGACAGAAGTGGTATCAGAACTTAGGCTTTAGGTCTCTAGGGTCACTTAGAATCTTATACCACGGCTTGACAAGAGCATATTTCAGGAAACAAGTTAGGAAGAAAGTAAGTCGGAAGAGAGTCTTGATCCAAGTGTAAGACTAAAACTTTAGTCTTAGTCTAAAATGGTTGCTTTAACCAAGTACGGGTCCTAGGTACGCTAGAACACTAAAGTATAAGTATAATGTGATGAATACTCTGATGACTTGATGTGATGCATATTAGTATTATACAACTAATACAAATTGAATTATTGTGAAATGGCATTGAAATAAGTTGTGGTTTCAAGTGAGACTCATGTGGTGCTATTGTTCTCAGGACCTTAGTCATGAGGCGGGGCACACGGGGTCGTGGACCACACACCAGAGCTTCATCTTCTTCCAGAGATGAGGATGAGCAGCCGGACCTCTCCCAGGTCTTAGGCTCTATTGCTGAGACACTCGCCATACTGGCGGCTCGGCAAGCTATACCATCATCGGCGGCACCTACTCTACCGCCCGCAGCTCCAGTACATCGTACAGCTGGAGTTGAGGCATTCAGGAGATTGAGGCCTCCACCATTCCATGGGAGTGTGGACCCTCTTGCTGCGGAGGCATGGATCCTCCAGATGGAGAAGATCTTTGCGGTCCTCTCGCCTACAGAGGAGGATAGAGTAGCATGGGCAGTTTTCATGCTAGAGGGTGAAGCCCACCATTGGTGGTTGTCCGCATTGAGGACACGGGACTTGACCATGCAGGGTCAACCTTGGACTTGGGAGGAGTTCAAGGACACTTTTTATAATAAGTACTTTCCGATCGGAGCACGGGAAAAGAAAGAGAGAGAATTCATCAACCTTGAGCAAGGTTCGATGTCTGTGGCCGCTTATGAGGCCAAGTTCTCGGAGCTCTCTAGATTTGCGCCTCACATGGTGGCTACCGAGGCAATGAAGGCGAGAAGGTTTGAGGAAGGGCTCAAAGATGTTATCATGGAGAAGGTTTCGGTTTTCAGACATGCTACCTACCCTGAGGTAGTAGACAAGGCCTTATTGGTCGAGGCCAATTCAGAGACAGTGTCCAAGAAGAGGGAGTTGGCAAGAGGCCAAGCTAGTAGTTCAGCACCTCCAGAGAGGCGGACTCATACCGGCCCTTATCAGTATGCGTGGCCAGCACCACCGATGAGGCCGTCTTATGCGCCTCCAGCTCCCCGGCAGTATATGCCTCAGGCACCGCGACCTCAGGCTCTTCCAGCTCCACGGCCAGTTACACCTCAAACGGTGAGGTATGCTCCACCTTCGGCCCCTCCGACTTATACACACGAGGTCTGCACTTCATGCGGCCGACGGCACCCGGCAGGAGATTGCCGAAGGGCATCGGGTGGATGCTTTCATTGTGGTCGCCAGGGCCATATGATCAGGGATTGCCCCAGTCGGCATTTACCAGGCCAGTCTCAGGGGATTAGGCCACCAGCACACCCAGCAGGATCATATCAGGCGTCATCTTAGACTACCCGGTCTACACCTCAGTCTCGCCAGGCGAACCAGGGGCGAGTTTTTGCCTTGACAGAGGGTGATGCACTTGTATCTGACGATGTGGTGCAAGGTACGCGTTTGGAGTTATTGTCTTTATTCGTGATTGTTATGTTATGTTTTATTCCTTGTTTACGTACTTGGTATGCTATATATATATATATACCTATGTGTATACACTGTTGATGCTTGAATTGACGTAACTAGCTAAAATTTCAGGAACCCTACTAGTCAATGAGTGTTTGGCTCGAGTGTTGATTGATACCGGGTCTACTCATTCGTTTGTCTCGCCGAGTTTTTCAGAAGGCTTTTCTGTGGAGCCTACTCAGCTAGAACCGGAGTTAACCATTTCGACTCCTCTCGACAAAACAGTATTGGCAGATAAAGGGTATGGAAATAGCGTGGTCCAAGTTGGAAGCCACGAGTTGGCGGTTGATCTCATCGTCTTTGGATTCCAAGACTTTGATGTTATATTGGGAATGGATTGGTTAGCGGCACATCATGTGCATGTAGCTTGCTTTGAGAAAATGGTACTCTTCAAGCCAGTAGAAGGGAAACCATTCCACTTTCGTGGGTTGAAAAGTAGAGATATTGCTCGTTTTGCGGCGTTGAGCTTAGCTAACCCCGAGGCAAAGGACTCATCGACTATTCCGGTTGTGATTGAATTCCTGGATGTGTTTCCAGAGGAGTTGCCAGGATTACCTCCAAACAGGGAGATTGAGTTTGTGATCGAGCTTGCACCAGGCACAACTCCTATATTCAGGGCTCCGTATAGAATGGCCCCGATTGAACTTAAGGAGTTGAAGACTCAGTTGGAAGAATTGCAAGGCCTTGGTTTCATACGACCAAGTGTCTCACCGTGGGGTGCCCCGGTGTTGTTTGTTAAAAAGAAAGATGGCTCGATGCGGATGTGCGTCGATTATAGGCAATTGAACAAAATCACTATAAAGAATAGGTATCCTTTACCTAGGATTGATGACTTGTTCGATCAGTTGAAGGGAGCGAGATTTTTCTCGAAGATAGACCTTCGATCGGGTTATCACCAGTTGAAGATTAAAGTGGAAGACGTTCCCAAAACGGCTTTCAGGACTCGGTATGGACACTACGAGTTCTTAGTGATGCCTTTTGGACTCACGAACACGCCAGCAGCCTTTATGGATTTGATGAACCGGGTGTTCCGGCCATATCTTGATAGGTGTGTGATTGTATTTGTTGATGACATTTTGGTCTATTCCCAGACACGGGAAGATCACACACGCGACCTATGCCTTGCTTTGGAAATGCTAAGAGAGCACAAGCTATACGCCAAACTTAGCAAGTGTGAGTTTTGGTTGGAAGAGGTGGCATTCCTAGGCCACGTTGTTTCTGCAGAAGGTATCTCGGTAGATCCAAAGAAGATAGATGCAGTCTTGAGTTGGGCGAGGCCCAAGAGTGTCACAGAGATCCGTAGTTTCCTTGGATTGGCAGGCTACTACAGGAGATTTGTAGAGGGTTTCTCTAGCCTTGCGGCACCGCTCACTTACTTGACAAGGAAGAACGCCAAGTTTGTATGGAGTGATAAGTGCGAGATCAGTTTCACGGAACTGAAGAAGAGGCTTACTACAGCCCCTGTCCTTACTGTGCCATCCGGACCTTATGGGTATGAGGTGTATAGTGATGCCTCACACGTTGGACTTGGGTGTGTACTCATGCAGCACAAGAAAGTCATTGCCTATGCATCAAGGCAGTTGAAGGAGCATGAGAAGAATTATCCCACGCATGACTTGGAGCTTGCGGCGGTCGTGTTTGCACTTAAGATTTGGCGTCATTACCTTTATGGGGTGGAGTTCTATGTGTTCACTGATCACAAGAGTCTCAAGTATCTCTTTTCCTAAAAGGAGCCGAATCTAAGGCAACGGCGTTGGATGGAATTTTTGAAAGACTATGATTGTACCATTCAATACTACCCGGGTAAAGCAAATGTAGAGGCTGATGCTTTGAGTAGAAGACCTCAAGGGTTGTTAGCACACATGTTGGTTCAAGAATGGAAGCTACTAGAAGATTTGGAAAATCTGGACATTAGTGTGAATGACTCTGTCCGTAGTCCTATCTTGGCAAATGTCACGGTTCGGCCATACATTGTAGATTTGATCCAAGAATACCAAGCCACGGATGCTGAATTGTTGGATTATCGGGACAAGGAAGTTGCTAAGGGTAGTGAGGACTTCTCTCTCACTAGCCGAGGTGCTATCACATTCAAGGGAAGGCTGTGTGTTCCAGCCAATGCAGATCTTCGAAGAGAGATCATGGATGAAGCACATCGTTCGAAGTACACTGTGCATCCAGGAGGTACAAAGATGTACCGGAACCTCAAGAGTCACTTTTGGTGGCGGAATATGAAGAGGGATGTTGCGGAGTATGTAGCACGGTGCTTGGTGTGCCAACAGGTGAAAGCAGAACACATGCGACCCGTCGGTCTATTGCAGTCTCTTCCTATTCCCGATTGGAAATGGGAGAACATATCCATGGATTTCATAGAGCCCCGGACCTTTTCACACTTAATGCATGGCACTTTCGTTGCCATTTTGCCTTTAAAGAGGTATAATTAATAAATAAGGAGGAAACTGGAAATTTTGAAATGTCAAAAATGTTCCTTTTTGAAGTATGAGCCCAACGCAAGTTGAATCGTCAAATTCGGATAAACGAGTCAAAAGATATGGCCAAAACAGTCTGGACCTGTAGGAAATTGTAGCTCGGAAGGCACTAAGGACGTAGCTCGGTTATGCGCTAAAGACGTAGCTCGGAAGGCGCCAAGGACGTACTCTGATAATGTATTCGTTGTGCATCCATCGCGCAGCAGACAACGTATACGTTGTGCATCCGTTGTGCAACAACAACGGGTACGTTGTGCAACAACAACGGGCACGTTGTGCAACAACATCGGGTACGTTGTATAGTAACGACGGGTACGTGGTACAGCTCACATCGGGCACGTTGTACATAAGACAACAGACAACGAGCTCATCACTATTCACAGCACAACGAGTTGGCACTATTCACAGCACAACGAGTTGGCACTATTCACAGCACTACGTGTTCGGCACTCACGTTTTGTAGAAATTTCAGTAAGGGTATTATGGTCTTTTGGTCGGTTCACTCTTACCTTAAGAGTTTAACCCGAGCCTTTAGGGCTTCATTTCGACACTTAGAGAGATTGGGAGATAAGAAGAGAAGAAATGGTGATTCCTAAACCTAGGGTTTCCATTTTGGAGAGAAATCAAAGAGGTTTTGAGACCCTAGATCACTTCCAGTCCGGGTTTTCTCCAAGATCTCGGCTCAGGCACTCGTGGAGAGCGTTCTCCAAGCTAGGGCAGCAGCTACACAGTCGTCTTGGAAAGGGGATTTCTTCCTCACTTGATCAAGGTCGGTACTTCTTGCTACCCTCCTAGTTATAGTTCCTCTTTCCCCTTTATTTCTCCTTATTTTTCCTTTATTCATGCATGTGCTATGAGATGGATGGTTGTGAATGGTGAATGGAGATGGAATGGGCGACTGGATGCCAATGGTTGTGTGTGATGAACAAATGGGGAAGGGCATTGTTCCAATAATGAACGTACATGTATGATTTGAGTAAAACCCATCTAGAAAAGCATGTTGTAGGGTAAATCCATAATGAACACACCATGTTTGATGAAATGCCAAGGTGAATACAGTGAGCTGTAAATTAGGAAATGCATGCCTAATAAATTATGAATATTGCTAGGGCTTATGATAGTGTGGTTTCTTGCTTTCCCTAAATGATGTGAATATTACATTGCTCAATCATTGATGTTATATGTGTTGTGAAATTTCCCACATGTCATATTTAAATTTAAATGCAAGTATGTACACGGTTCCCACGAGCACGGCATGCATGACATGATTTATCGAGGTTTTCAAGAACATGGTTAGAGGTGGGACATATCCTACGATATGTTTTACCTCGCTTTTCACAAGAAGACAAGAACCAACATTCCACGAGGGGTCTCCCCTCACTCACAAGTGCATATCATGAAGAAGGGCCTCCCTTCCCTCGCAAGTACATACATATCATGAAGAAGGGTCTCCCTTCCCTCTCAAATGCATCGCATAAAGAAGGGTCTCCATTCCCTCTCAAGCGCATCTCACAAGGACATCTCACAAGTTACATGATCACAAGCAAGCACGCATGACATGCATGACATGACACGACATACAAGAATCAAGCAAGATAAACACGACAAGCTTTCAAGTACGAAAAGATATTTTAAGTCAAGTCAAGCGCACGGTGTTTTCAAGGGTTTATCGGCTTTTATGAATGCAACATGATGAATTATATTGCTTTACTTCCTTGTATGATATGAATTGTTTCCTGCTTTATGTATGCTATCCGTATGCTATGACTGTTGGTTAGTGCTTAGTACCCGCTGAGTATTCCATGCTCAGCCGTACTTCTTATGTCGGCAGGTTCTGAGGGAGCTGCTGCTCCATTTGATGTTTGTGCTCCTGGTCCATGGTTGGAAGAGGAGTACGTCGAGGAGCCTTTGGAGGAACCTCCAGTGGAGGGTGACCATTAGGTGGTTGTAGATTCTGAGTGGATTAGCTGTGGGTGAGATGAGAGATATACATTCATGTATTTTAGCGGGTCTGTCCGCACTTTCTTTTGGTTACTTTTTGTATAAACTTGGATTTCCATGTGTATATACTTAGAGGTTTGTTAGACTTTCGCTGTGCTTTATGGTTATGTTTCCGCTATATTGTCCTCTATTGTATATGCTCTGTGGGTTTTTGCAGGTTGGTTTGTCAAGCAAGTCATGTAAGCCATGATTAGTCGTCCAAAGTTCACTCTAACTCCTAGGGTGGGTTTTGGGTCGCGACAAAGATTCTAATTGATTTTATTTAATGAAGGTAGCAATAACATTCACCTTTGCGACTTTGAAATTGTTATGTCAAATCCACGTTAGAATAGTACTTGCAACACTTCACAAGTGTCAAATCTCCTATCGATTCACACGAACCTTCTTTTTCCTTTAAAGCTTTCTCTAATGGAAGCTAATGACCCTTTTAATTTTCCGGCTCTACGATCTTGAAATAAAGATCCAATCTTTATTATCAAGAACCTTTCTTGATGTTCAAGATCCTTGATTTTCTTTTTCTTGATTATTCAAAAATTAGAACACATAAGAGAAGAAAGGGGAGAGGGGTGACCATACACCTCAAAGAGAGAGGAGTGGGAGGGCGTGAGATTGAGGAGAGGAGAAAATAAAATTCTGAAAATTTTATTGTGTCCCAAGCCTTGGACGTCCACCTCTTTATATATGAGAGCTTGGGTTGCTTGCAACTCAAGAGTCCACTTTCTAATCCAATTAGAATTCCTCAATTTGTTTCTAATTCTTGATTTCTCCTAATCCAATTAGGAATAATCATTAATAGAAACTAACCTTATCCATTAGTGTCCAACTAATCTTATCCTTATCCTAATCCAATTAGGATTCCTTGATTAGTAAGAAACTAATAGAATCCTTGTCCAACAAGGAATCTTTAATTAGTAACTAACTCTAACTAACTAACTAACCTTATCTAATAAGGAGATTAGTTATTAGATACTAATTAAATAATAATAACAATTATTATTATTTAACACCTCCATGAAGTGGGTGTCCCACCCTAGGTGGGTCCCACTCCACACGCCCCTAAGGGTTCTAAACCCCTATTGGTCACTTGAATTATTCTTTTATAGTAATTCTCAATGAGGCTTACCCATTTGGCTTTTCACATCTAATGTGATTCCACCTTTTAGAGCTTCACTATACCATATAGTGATTACTTAGAGAAATTAATTAAATTAATCATAAATTAAATTAAATACTTTAAGAAGGTCCTTGTGTGTGGGATCTAAAGGGATCTTCTATTTCCGGTTGTGGGACCAAGTACTCAACCTTTTGGTTGAAGCATTGTTACTAGGAAACACCTTTCCTAAAACTCCATTAGGATCATAGAATGTTATCTAAGTCCCTGGACTTCCACCAATCACAATTAATGTCCATTAACACAATGTGATTAACCTCCAGAAATTATAGAATTGCTTGTAAGTACCATCTCACAATATATTTACAAATAAATCCTTCCACATTCCGATATCACTTGTAAGCTTCCGGGATTGGAATAATTCCACTGTCTTAGTACCTAGCTTATGAATAGAACCCTTTCTCATGATTACTTTTTCATTGAACTGAACCTCCAAAACACTTTTGAAGAAACATTAGAAAAAAACTGACATATATATTTATATATACTTTTCCATATTAAAAATATCAACTTCGATAAAAACCATTTTACTGAAAAGCACTAGTACTGGATTTAACAGTTCAGTTCAACAAGTATCACCTTGATATCATTATCTCCAATTAAAGAGTTGTGGATTCCTTATTGAGTGTTTACACACTTTTCCAAACATTGTGTACATGACCCAACGTACCCGGAGTTAGTCCTGTGTATTGGACATTGCAGATTGGCACATCAAAGCCATATAGACAGATGTCTGAGAAGATGTTAACCTCTAAGGTCTGAGGACAATTTGTCAGATGAATAACCTTAATACAATCTGACAGTGTATTCCATAGGGTATCCAATAGTGACCCCATTCAGTATTATGTACTTACTACATATACTCACATGTTAGTCAAGAGTCACCACTCTCTGTGAATGAGATTCATCACACTATCTCATTGAACTACACATGTGCAAGCCATGATGAAGTACGGCGCCCAACCAGTATTCTAGAGGCTTCGAACAATATTAGGTTTACAAAGAACCAGAAAATCATATCTCCTCGCAACCTTTGCATGATTTTCCTACAATGTTACCTATGGAACTTTATGTCATCATCAAATGAGACAGTAATTAATATAAATACCCTTTATAATTGGTTGTGTGAATATGATGTTTGTCTAATCAACATAGAAAAGTCTCTTATTGGCTTTCGAGGGCATATATGTCCAACAATCTCCCACTTGCACTCTAAGCCAATTAGATGTAATGCTCATCTTCTCAGTGATCTCTCTCAAACACCAGCTGAAGCATAACTTAATATACATGGGTCTGTCATGTCTGCTTTACCACAACTATTGTAGTGATGCAATAACACTTGCAACTCTTGCAAATTTATTATTAATAACTACAGTCTGAAAAGACTAAACAAAAATGATACTGTCCAACAGTCATATTCAGAAGTTAACATGCTTGTGCTTTACCATTGTACAATGCTTTGGACTAATCTGACCAATATCTTATCACATCAACATGTGATGAATATTCAATCTAGTACAAGTATATTGTTTCATGATACCATATATCTAAGAGAAACATATTCCATTACATAAAGGTAGAAACTCTTTTCTTGGAATCTTACTTGCACAAAAACATTATTGTTATCGGGAGAATAACAATATCATTTTTCTTTTTTCTCTAAACTATTAAGGACTAAGAAAACATGATGTCAATGTTTTTGTCCTTCATTGCAAAATTACTAGATCAAATCTAAGAGAAAAATAATATTCATACTTCATTCACAATGAAAAGAATATTATCTTTGGATAGAGCCAGGAAAGTAATTATACTCCCACTAACCAATTTGCACACAAATGATACTTTCATTCTTAGATAAAAATCAAATAGTTTGATTATTTCATCAGAATAAAAGTTAGTCCAACTATAGATTCTGGGACCTGTGGGTTCTAGTGTCCTATTTAGGTATAGTGAGAGTAGAGAGTTGATCTCTATCAATTCTCATAGTTATCGATCTATTGGGCTTCCGCTTCTAGAACAATTCTAGATTCAGTTTCTCTTCTAGGAAACTTACATTCTTGTTTGCAAATATCTTTTGTTATCCAGGAATAGAGACTAAGTATCTCTAATGCGAATCCCAAGCTCATCTTCCATCAAATCATATCCAATATAATTCGATTTAACAACACCATCATGCTATGGTTTGTTGTAGGAATTATCTGAGACAAGATGTAATGAGAGTAAATTATAAAATTTCTATTAAGAGGTTCTCTTCTCAATCATGGAAGACTTACCTAACTGTTTCTTTATTTCAATTCGAAATTCCTTGAACTTTTCAAAGAAGGTGAAATAAGGTTAGCTATCTCTTAATGGAATATTCATATGTTTACGATCATCCAACTTTTGTCCGATTCCCAAGTAGAAGTTTTATCTACTCGGATTTCTCATTCTTCTTAACAAACATACAACTATTGCACTTATGCAAGATTATACCAAGCATTAGGAGCTGGAGGTTCCAACAATTAATTGGACTTGATGAGCATATAAGCTGGACAATCCTTCCAAAGTTTTGTCCTGAATCTAATGACCAATTGCTTCACTATGAAGCACAGTCCTATACTTTCCTTTCTTCTTTGAAGAGCCCTTATCCATACTACCAGAATACATTTCCAATGAAAAATCTTGGATTTCTTTCCTTTTCATAAATGCTCGGGATTTCGAAAATCCAACTCTTTTGAACATTTTTGCAAGTAGCATTGAACTCTTCAAAGGTTCTTAGCCATATGCAACATGTTGGATTTCAGACAATCTAATTTCTTATTTGTTCAACATAACCATATTAAAGGACTCCGGGAGTTTGTTGAGAATCATATCCTCTGATCCCATAAATTTATCTCAATTTATCTCAGCACCAAGAATTAGGATTTATGAATCCAATGATCTCTATCATATTCTTTGTGACTGGGTTTCCCTAGTCAACTTGGTGTCCACTTGTCCTTTTATATAGTAAGCTACCTAGCAGCCCTATAGTATTCAGTAAACATCTCAAATGAGATTTAACATTAATAGTGAGAACTTGGGCAATTCTTTAGATGGTAAGCACAAACTTGAGATTCCTTTTCCATTCCAAACACTTTGAATTGGTCAAGAGATTCTCATTAAAGTCTTGGTAAGGTGGTTATAGAATGACATGACAATAAAACATACATCATAATATTTCACACATAATAATATCATTAGATCAGGGCTTTCAATCTTTGATGATATTGCTCATCATTCAGTCAAATTTCATAGATCCCTCAATCTATAAAATTAGGAAATACCCTACTTCATATTTCTGATGAGCATTGGGTGCTTTATAATACACATACAATCTTCCATGCTAGGATAGTACCACACATGCACTACAAGGTGGATAGTAACTATCCATCACTGAACATCTCATGCATAACTCCTTATGTAAATCAGTGATTCTCAATTTTCTTGTGACCTCCAAGGACAACATAACTGTCACTGTGTCAGCCGTCATGTTTCTTGGTTAAGTGAAACCCATTATTCTCGGTTGTCATATGATCAAGTAGGAATATGCCCCCATGCTAGTTGACACTCCCTATCAAGCCATACACATTCCTATCTACTATAGAAATAAAGCAATAGGAGTTTAATTTAGACTGAATTATGTCTGATTCCTGCCAGAGAGACAAGACTTAGGCTAATTAATTCCTAGTCTTATTGATAATGGAAGGTCATAGGGCAACATTATCCCGTAGGATAGATTAGCCCATTTAATTCACTTAATATTTTTCTTGAGGGAAAACAGAATATCATGAACAAATTATACATCTAATGCTATATCAAAAGCATTCACAATATTTATCATTGTATCACATGGATAAAACAATATACAAAATCATTATATGATAATAAATCAAATTTTGTTTAATTAGATCAAACTAATTCCAATGAACTCCCACTAGTCCCAGAAATCTTAATGGATCTAATCCAAGGGTACAAAGGTTATTTTTAACATCAGTGGGCTTTAGAGAGTTCATTCATCCTTATGATGAACCATTGGTCATACTAAACGCCATGGGCCCAAAATAACAATTATAAATTGTCTATGTGCATTACTAAAGCCCATAAGTCAAAATGGACTATATTACCATTTAATTCTCTACGAATTATTTTTAGCACATTAGGGTTCACCAACCTTAAGCCTAAAAGAAATTATGGGAGTCTCTAAACCACTCTCTAAGACCTCTACTAGGGTCTATAAGTGTCACTCAAGCACTTCCCATAATCATGAATATTGTTAGCTTACATCTATGCCAATTAAGGCACAATTATTTCATAATCATGCAAGTAATATATTCCACGTAAAAATTTCAATATGGACTACATGCATCACGTCCAAATGGGCTATAATAATGTGTTTTATTTAAACATAAAATTTTTATGTCTCAGCAAAAAACATTGTGGGGTTTGATCCAATTATCCCAAAATTTGCACAAAAATGATAATCATATTATCACAAGGGTTATGGAATTTTCTAAGCAACTAAAAGGTATAACAAATCATCACATGAAATACATAATATAGCCGCATAATGGGTCCACATGATCATGCTATCTTAGAAATCCTACAACTACTGTAGAGCCTCGGACCTTTTCACACTTAATGCATGACACTTTCGTTGCCATTTTTCCTTTAAAGAGGTATAATTAATAAATAAGGAGGAAATTAGAAATTCTGAAATGTCAGAAATGTTCCTTTTCGAAGTACGAACCCAACGCAAGTTGAATCGTCAAAATCGGACAAACGAGTCAAAAGATATGGCCAAAACAGTCTGGACCTGTAGGCAAACGAGCTCTGGAGAGGCGCTAAGGACGTAGCTTAGAAGGCGCTAAGGACGTAGCTCGGTTATGCGCTAAGGACGTAGCTCGGAAGGCGCTAAGGACGTAGCTCGGTTATGCGCTAAGGACGTAGCTCGGTTATGCACTAAGGACGTAGCTCGGAAGGGGCTAAGGACGTGCTCGGTTATGCGCTAAGGACGTAGCTCGGAAGGCGCTAAGGTCGTGCTCTGATAAGGCATAGAGAACGTACTCTGACAACGTATACGTTGTGCATCCGTTGTGCAACAACGGGTACGTTGTACAACAACAACGGTTACGTTGTGCAGCACATCGGGCACGTTGTACATAAGACAACGGACAACGAGCTCATCACGATGCACAACAAAATGGACAACGTGTTCAGCACTGTTCACAGCACAACGTGTCTGGCATTGTTCACAGCACAACGTGTCTGACACTGTTCACAGCACAACGTGTTCGGCATTGTTCACAGCACAACATGTTCGGCACTGTCCACAGCACAACGTGTTTGGCACTGTTCACAGCACAACGTGTGTGGCACTGTTCACAGCACAACGTGTTCAGCACTGTCCACAGCACAACGAGTTGGCACTATTCACAGCACAACGAGTTGGCACTGTTCACAGCACAACGTGTTCAGCACTGTTCATAGCTCAATGTGTTCAGCACTCGTGTTTTTACAGAAATTTCAGTAAGGGTATTAGGGTCTTTTGGTCGGTCCACTCTTACCTTAAGAGTTTAACCCGAGCCTTTAGGGCATCATTCAACACTTAGAGAGTTTGAGAGAATAGGAGAAAAGGGAGAAGGCGATTCCAACCTAGGGTTTCCATTTTGGAGACCCTAGGTTGGTACTTCTTGCTACCCTCCTAGTTATAGTTCCTCTTTCCCCTTTATTTCTCCTTATTTTTCCTTTATTCACGCATGTGCTATGAGATGGATGGTTGTGAATGGTGAATGGAGATGGAATGGGCGACTGGATGCCAATGGTTGTGTGTGATGAACAAATGAGGAAGGGCATTGTTCCAATAATGAACATACATGTATGATTTGAGTAAAACCCATCTAGAAAAGCATGTTGTAGGGTAAATCCATAATGAACACACCATGTTTGATGAAATGCCAAGGTGAATACAGTGAGCTGTAAATTAGGAAATGCATGCCTAATACATTATGAATATTGCTAGGGCCTACGATAGTGTGGTTTCTTGCTTTCCCTAAACGATGTGAATATTACATTGCTCAATCATTGATGTTATATGTGTTGTGAAATTTCCCACATGTCATATTTAAATTTAAATGCAAGTATGTACACGGTTCCCACGAGCACGGCATGCATGACATGATTTATCGAGGTTTTCAAGAACATGGTTAGAGGTGGGACATATCCTACGATATGTTTTACCTCGCTTTTCACAAGAAGACAAGAACCAACATTCCACGAGGGGTCTCCCCTCACTCACAAGTGCATATCATGAAGAAGGGCCTCCCTTCCCTCGCAAGTACATACATATCATGAAGAAGGGTCTCCCTTCCCTCTCAAGTGCATCGCATAAAGAAGGGTCTCCCTTCCCTCTCGAGCGCATCTCACAAGGACATCTCACAAGTTACATGATCACAAGCAAGCACGCATGACATGCATTACATGACACGACATACAAGATTCAAGCAAGATAGACACGACAAGCTTTCAAGTACGAAAAGATATTTTAAGTCAAGTCAAGCGCACGGTGTTTTCTAGGGTTTATCGGCTTTTATGAATGCAACATGATGAATTATATTGCTTTACTTCCTTGTATGATATGAATTGTTTCCTGCTTTATGTATGCTATCCGTATGCTATGACTGTTGGTTAGTGCTTAGTACCCACTGAGTATTCCATGCTCAGCCGTACTTCTTATGTCAGCAGGTTCTGAGGGAGCTACTGCTCCATTTGATGTTTGTGCTCCTGGTCCATGGGTGGAAGAGGAGTATGTCGAGGAACCTCTGGAGGAACCTCCTGTAGAGGGTTACCATTAGGTGGTTGTAGATTCTGAGTGGATTAGCTGTGGGTGAGATGAGAGTTCATATCCATGTATTTTGGCGGGTCTGTCCGCACTTTCTTTTGGTTGCTTTTTGTATAAAACTTGGATTGCGTACGTATATACATGGAGGTTTGATAGTCTTCCGCTGTCCTTTATGGTTATGTTTCCGCTATGATGTCCTCTATTGTATATGCTCTGTGGGTTTTTGCAGGTTGGTTTGTCAAGCAAGTCATGTAAGCCATGATTAGTCGTCCAAAGTTCACTCTAACTCCTAGGGTGGGTTTTGGGTCGCGACAGAAGTGCTATCAGAGCTTAGGCTTTAGGTCTCTAGGGTCACTTAGAATCTTATGCCACAGCTTGACAAGAGCATATGTCAGGAAACAAGTTAGGAAGAAAGTAAGTCGGAAGAGAGTCTTGATCCAAGTGTAAGACTAAAACTTTAGTCTTAGTCTAAAATGGTTGCTTTAACCAAGTACGGGTCCTAGGTACGCTAGAACACTAAAGTATAAGTATAATGTGATGAATACTCTGATGACTGGATGTGATGTATATTAGTATTATACAAATAATACAAATTGAATTATTATGAAATGGCATTGAAATAAGTTGTGGTTTCAAGTGAGACTCATGTGGTGCTATTGTTCTCAGGACTTTAGTCATGAGGCGGGGCACACGGGGTCATGGACCACATACCAGAGCTTCCTCTTCTTCACGGGATGAGGATGAGCAGCCGGACCTCTCTCAGGTCTTAGGCTCTATTGTTGAGACACTCGCCATATTGGCGGCTCGGCAAGCTATACCATCGTCGGCGGCACCTACTCCACCGCCCGCAGCTCCAGTACATCGTATAGCTGGAGTTGAAGCATTCAGGAGATTGAGGCCTCCACCATTCCATGGGAGTGTGGACCCTCTTGCTGCGGAGGCATGGATCCTCCAGATGGAGAAGATCTTTGCGGTCCTCTCGCCTACAGAGGAGGATAGAGTAGCATGGGCAGTTTTCATGCTAGAGGGTGAAGCCCACCATTGGTGGTTGTCCGCATTGAGGACGCGAGATTTGGCCATGTAGGGTCAACCTTGGACTTGGGAAGAGTTCAAAGATACTTTTTACAAGAAGTATTTTCCTATCGGTGCACGGGAAAAGAAAGAGAGAGAATTCATCAACCTTAAGCAAGGTTCGATGTCAGTAGCACAATATGAAGCTAAGTTCTCGGAGCTCTCTAGATTCGCGACTCACATGGTTGCCGCCGAGGCAATGAAGGCAAGAAGGTTTGAGCAAGGGCTCAAAGATGTTATCATGGAAAAGGTTTCAGTTTTCAGACATGCTACCTACCCTGAGGTAGTAGACAAGGCCTTATTGGTCGAGGCCAATTCAGAGACAGTGTCCAAGAAGAGGGAGTTGGCAAGAGGCCAAGCCAGTAGTTCAGCACCTCCAGAGAGGCGGGCTCGTACCGGCCCTTATCAGTATGCGTGGCCTGCACCACCGATGAGGCCATCTTATGCGCCTCCAGCTCCACGGCAGTATGTGCCTCAAGCACCACGACCTCAGGCTCTTCCAGCTCCACGGCCAGTTACACCTCAGACGGTGAGGTATGCTCCACCTCCAGCCCCTCCGACTTATACACACGAGGTCTGCACTTCATGCGGCCGAAGGCACCCGGCAGGAGATTGCCGAAGAGCATTGGGTGGATGTTTTCATTGTGGTCGCCAGGGCCATATGATCAGGGATTGCCCCAGTCGGCATTTACCAGGCCAGTCTCAGGGGATTAGGCCCCCAGCACACCCAGCAGGATCAGATTAGGCGTCATCCCAGACTACCCGGTCTACACCTCCGCCTCGCCAGGCGAACCAGGGGTGAGTTTTTGCCTTGACAGAGGGTGATGCACTTGCATCTGACGATGTGGTGCAAGGTATGCGTTTGGAGTTATCTTCTTATTCGTGATTGTTATGTTATGTTTATTCCTTGTGTACGTACTTGATATGCTATATATATATATACCTATGTGTATACACTGTTGTTGCTTGAATTGACGTAACTAGCTAAAATTTTCAGGAACCCTACTAGTCAATGAGTGTTTGGCTCGAGTGTTGATTGATACCGGGTCTACTCATTCGTTTGTCTCGCCGAGTTTTTCAGAAGGGTTTTCTGTGGAGCCTACTCAGCTAGAACCGGAGTTAGCCATTTCGACTCCTCTCGGCAAAACAGTATTGGCAGATAAAGTGTATAGAAATAGTGTGGTCCAAGTTGGAAGCCACGAGTTGGCGGTTGATCTCATCGTCCTTGGATTCCAAGACTTTGATGTTATATTGGGAATGGATTGGTTAGCGGCACATCACGGGCATGTAGCTTGCTTTGAGAAAATGGTACTCTTCAAGCCAGTAGAAGGAAAACCATTCCACTTTCGTGGGTTGAAAAGTAGAGACATTGCCTACTTTGCGACATTGAGCTTAGTGAACCTCAAGGCAAAGGACTCATCGACTATTCCGGTTGTGAGTGAGTTCCTGGATGTATTTCCAGAGGAGTTGCCAGAATTGCCTCCAGACAGGGAGATTGAGTTTATGATCGAGCTTGCACCAGGCACAGCTCCTGTTTTCAGAGCTCCATATAGAATGGCCCCTATTGAACTCAAGGAGTTGAAGACTCAGTTGGAGGAATTGCAAGGCCTTGGTTTCATTCGACCAAGTGTCTCACCGTGGGGTGCCTCGGTGTTGTTTGTTAAGAAGAAAGATGGCTCGATGCGGATGTGTGTCGATTACCGGCAATTGAACAAAGTCACTATAAAGAATAGGTATCCCTTGCCTAGGATTGATGACTTGTTCGATTAGTTGAAGGGAGCGAGATTTTTCTCGAAGATAGACCTTCGATCGGGTTATCACCAGCTGAAGATTAAGGTGGAAGATGTTCCCAAAACTGCTTTCAGGACTCGGTATGGACACTACGAGTTCTTTGTGATGCCTTTTGGACTCACGAACGCGCCGGCAGCCTTTATGGATTTGATGAACTGGGTGTTCCGGCCATATCTTGATAGGTGCATGATTGTATTTGTTGACGACATTTTGGTCTATTCCCAGACACGGGAAGATCACACACGCGACCTATGCCTTACTTTGGAAATGCTAAGAGAGCACAAGCTATACGCCAAACTTAGCAAGTGTGAGTTTTGGTTGGAAGAGGTGGCGTTCCTAGGCCACGTTGTATCAGCGGAAGGCATTTCGGTGGATCCAAAGAAGATAGAGGCAGTTATGAGTTAGGCGATGCCCAAAAGTGTCACTGAGATACGCAGCTTTCTTGGGTTGGCAGGCTACTACAGGAGATTCGTTGAGGGTTTCTCTAGCCTTGCAGCACCGCTCACTTACCTGACAAGGAAGAACGCCAAGTTTGTATGGAGTGATAAGTGCGAGATCAGTTTCACGGAACTGAAGAAGAGGCTTACTACAGCCCCTGTCCTTACTGTACCATCTGGACCTTATGGGTATGAGGTGTATAGTGATGCCTCACACATTGGACTTGGGTGTGTACTCATGCAGCACAAGAAAGTCATTGCCTATGCATCAAGGTAGTTGAAGGAGCATGAGAAGAATTATCCCATGCACGACTTGGAGCTTGCGGCAGTCGTGTTTGCACTTAAGATTTGGCGTCATTACCTTTATGGGGTGGAGTTCTATGTGTTCACTGATCACAAGAGTCTCAAGTATCTCTTTTCCCAAAAGGAGCTGAATCTAAGGCAACGGCGTTGGATGGAATTTTTGAAAGACTATGATTGTACCATTCAATACCACCCGGGTAAAGCAAATGTTATGGCTAATGCTTTGAGTAGAAGACCTCCGGGGTTATTAGCATGCATGTTAGTGCAAGAATGGAAGCTACTTGAAGACTTGGCAAATCTGGACATTAGTGTGAATGACTCTGTCCGTAGTCCTATCTTGGCAAATGTCACGGTTCGGCCATACATTATAGATTTGATCCAAGAATACCAAGCCACGGATGCTGAATTGTTGGCTTATCGGGACAAGGAAGTTGCTAAGGGTAGTGAGGACTTCTCTCTCACTAGTCGGGGTGCTATCACATTCAAGGGAAGGCTGTGCGTCCCAGCCAATGTAGATCTTCGAAGAGAGATTTTGGATGAAGCACACCGTTCGAAGTACACAGTGCATCCAGGGGGTACAAAGATGTACCGGAACCTCAAGAGTCACTTTTGGTGGCGGAATATGAAGAGGGATGTTGCAGAATATGTGGCACGGTGCTTAGTGTGCCAACAGGTGAAAGCAGAACACATGCGACCCGCCGGTCTATTGCATTCTCTTCCTATTCCCGAGTGGAAATGGGAGAACATATCCATGGATTTCATAGTTGGCTTGCCAAAAACGGCAAGGGGCTCAGATGCGATATGGGTAGTAGTGGATCGTTTGACGAAGTCCGCTCACTTCTTACCTTACCGAACTACTTTCAACTCTAGTCAGTTAGCCGCTTTGTACATCAAGGAAGTGGTGAGGTTGCACGGAGTGCCCGTTAGTATTGTGTCAGATCGGGATCCAAGATTCACATCACGATTCTGGAAAAGCTTTCAGGAGGCTATGGGTTCCCGACTTGATTTCAGCACCACTTTTCATCCACAGACGGATGGACAAACCGAGAGAGTGAACCAAGTCATTGAAGACATGCTTCGGGCTTGTATGTTGGATTTCAGAGGCAGTTGGGAAGAGCACTTGCCTTTGGTTGAATTTGCCTATAATAACAGCTATCAGGCAAGTATCCAAATGGCACCATTTGAGGCCTTGTATGGGCGAAGTTGTAGGTCTCCTCTCTATTGGGATGAGGTAGGAGAAAGGAAAGTACTTGGTCCGGAGTTGATTGAGCAAACTGCAGGCACAGTTAAGATCATTCGGGATCGATTGAAAGCCGCTCAAGATCGCCAGAAAAGTTATGCGGACACGCGCCGTAGGGACTTGGAATTTCAAGTAGGGGATCAAGTTTTTGTGAAAGTATCTCCTAGCAAAGGGATCATGAGATTTGGAAAGCGAGGCAAGCTCAGTCCTCGGTATGTTGGGCCTTTTGAGATTATCACACGAGTTGGTGAGGTTGCTTACAGGGTAGCTCTCCCACCTCACATGGCCGCAGTTCACAACGTCTTCCATGTGTCTATGCTTCGGAAGTACATTGCGGATCCTTCGCATGTCATAGACTTGGAACCGTTGGAGATTCGAGAGGACCTCATCTTGATTGAAAAGCCGGTTCAGATTTTGGATCGAAGAGATCAGGTGCTCTGTAACAAGACAATCCCTTTGGTTCTTGTGCAATGGCAACACCATGCTCGGGAAGAAGCTACATGGGAGCGTGAAGTCGAAGTCAAAGCAAAGTACCCAGAATTAATTGAATGAGTTTTGGTATAAGTCTGTATATGACTTGTAATTTTCTTTTTGGTTTGTAATGCAAGTAGTGTCTAAATTTCGAGGATGAAATTTTTGTAAGGGGGGGAGGATGTAGAGCCTCGGACCTTTTCACACTTAATGCATGGCACTTTCGTTGCCATTTTGCCTTTAAAGAGGTATAATTAATAAATAAGGAGGAAATTAGAAATTCTGAAATGTCAGAAATGTTCCTTTTCGAAGTACGAACCCAACGCAAGTTGAATCGTCAAAATCGGACGAACGAGTCAAAAGATATGGCCAAAACAGTCTGGACCTGTAGGCAAATGAGCTCTGGAGAGGCGCTAAGGACGTAGCTTGGAAGGCGCTAAGGACGTAGCTCGGTTATGCGCTAAGGACGTAGCTCAGTTATGCGCTAAGGATGTAGCTCGGTTATGCGCTAAGGACGTAGCTCGGAAGGTGCTAAGGTCGTGCTCTGATAAGGCACAGACAACGTACTCTGACAACGTATACGTTGTGCAACAATGGGTACATTGTACAACAACAACAGTTACGTTGTACAGCACATCGGGCACGTTGTACATAAGACAACAGACAACGAGCTCATCACGATGCACAACACAACGGACAACGTGTTCAGCACTGTTCACAGCACAACGTGTCTGGCACTGTTCACAGCACAACGTGTTTGTCACTGTTCTCAGCACAACGTGTTCGGCACTGTTCACAGCACAACGTGTTCGGCACTGTCCACAGCACAACGTGTTTGGCACTGTTCACAGCACAACGTGTGTGGCACTGTTCACAGCACAACGTGTTTAGCACTGTCCACAGCACAACGAGTTGGCACTATTCACAGCACAACGAGTTGGCACTATTCACAGCACAACGAGTTGGCACTGTTCACAGCACAACGTGTTCAGCACTGTTCACAGCTCAACGTGTTCAGCACTCGTATTTTTACAAAAATTTCAGTAAGGGTATTAGGGTCTTTTGGTCGGTCCACTCTTACCTTAAGAGTTTAACCCGAGCCTTTAGGGCATCATTCAACACTTAGAGAGTTTGAGAGAATAGGAGAAAAGGGAGAAGGCGATTGCAACCTAGGGTTTCCATTTTGGAGAGAAATCAAAGGGTTTTGAAACCCTAGATCAACCTCAAGCCCGTTTTCTTCAAGATTTCGGTTCAAGCATTCGTGGAGCTCGCGATCCAAGCTAGGGCAGCACCTCACGGTCGTTTTTGGAAGGGGTTTCTCCTTCATTTCTTCAAGGTCGGTACTTCTTGCTACCCTCCTAGTTATAGTTCCTCTTTCCCCTTTATTTCTCCTTATTTTTCCTTTATTCACGCATGTGCTATGAGATGGATGGTTGTGAATGGTGAATGGAGATGGAATGGGTGACTGGATGCCAATGGTTGTGTGTGATGAACAAATGGGGAAGGGCATTGTTCCAATAATGAACATACATGTATGATTTGAGTAAAACCCATCTAGAAAAGCATGTTGTAGGGTAAATCCATAATGAACACACCATGTTTGATGAAATGCCAAGGTGAATACAGTGAGCTGTAAATTAGGAAATGCATGCCTAATAAATTATGAATATTGCTAGGGCCTAGGATAGTGTGGTTTCTTGCTTTCCCTAAATGATGTGAATATTACATTGCTCAATCATTGATGTTATATGTGTTGTGAAATTTCCCACATGTCATATTTAAATTTAAATGCAAGTATGTACACGGTTCCCACGAGCACGGCATGCATGACATGATTTATCGAGGTTTTCAAGAACATGGTTAGAGGTGGGACATATCCTACGATATGTTTTACCTCGCTTTTCACAAGAAGACAAGAACCAACATTCCATGAGGGGTCTCCCCTCACTCACAAGTGCATATCATGAAGAAGGGCCTCCCTTCCCTCGCAAGTATATACATATCATGAAGAAGGGTCTCCCTTCCCTCTCAAGTGCATCGCATAAAGAAGGGTCTCCCTTTCCTCTCAAGCGCATTTCACAAGGACATCTCGCAAGTTACATGATCACAAGCAAGCACGCATGACATGCATGACATGACACGACATACAAGAATCAACCAAGATAGACACGACAAGCTTTCAAGTACGAAAAGATATTTTAAGTCAAGTCAAGCGCACGGTGTTTTCAAGGGTTTATCGGTTTTTATGAATGCAACATGATGAATTATATTGCTTTACTTCCTTGTATGATATGAATTGTTTTCTGCTTTATGTATGCTATCCGTATGCTATGACTGTTGGTTAGTGCTTAGTACCCGCTGAGTATTCCATGCTCAGCCGTAATTCTTATGTCGGCAGGTTCTGAGAGAGCTGCTGCTCCATTTGATGTTTGTGCTCCTGGTCCATGGGTGGAAGAGGAGTACGTCGAGGAACCTCTGGAGGAACCTCCTGTAGAGGGTTACCATTAGGTGGTTGTAGATTCTGAGTGGATTAGCTGTGGCTGAGATGAGAGTTCATATCCATGTATTTTGGCGGGTCTGTCCGCACTTTCTTTTGGTTGCTTTTTGTATAAAACTTGGATTGCGTACGTATATACATAGAGGTTTGATAGACTTCCGCTGTGCTTTATGGTTATGTTTCCGCTATGATGTCCTCTATTGTATATGCTCTGTTGGTTTTTGCAGGTTGGTTTGTCAAGCAAGTCATGTAAGCCATGATTAGTCGTCCAAAGTTCACTCTAACTCCTAGGGTGGGTTTTGGGTCGCGACAACTACTCTTGTAGAACGCTTTCCAAGATTTATTCTTCATGCGATCACCATCATCTTCTATCATCATTATGATTTCTCCATAGAGAAAAACTAGCAACTCCTAACACTAAGATTACATCATATTCAAAATAAGAAACCTTGAGAAACCACCCAAAATAGGATACTCAAGGGGAGCACAACCCATAAGAAGAAAGAGAAGAGAATAAAGAGAGAAGAAGAAGGCATGATCATGGAACCCATCCACCATTCAACAAAAATATATATTAACAATTCATCAACTATGAATAATAATATGACTTGACAAATTACTTAGAAAGTCCATAACCTCAACAAAGTTTTGCTAACTTTAGGGAAACTCTTTTCCATATGGTTAAGGCCTATATTAACATTTAATAGAAAAACCTTCGAGCAAAGAAAGCAAGCATGTTAAGAATGAATTCTTAGGGCTTTTAGATCATTATTAAAAGAAAACAATTTTTCTTTAATGTTCGGGAAATCATTAAGAGAAACAATTTCTCTAAGATTTAATCTAACCCTAAAATTCATCCTCACATTCCTCAATTGATAAACAAATAGAAAACATCATATTAAATTCAGCTAGTCTAGGGATCTAATCCCTTCCATATTATTTTGATCTAATAACTATTAAAAGACCAAAATAAAAAATCAGAAAATTGCTAATTTTTAATATCACTTTATATTGATTCCAAAAATAAATTCAAAATCAATAATAGGTGAATTCAAAATTTTCCACAAGGGTCAACTGCTTTATTTGATTTAACAATTAAATAAAATAATACCCCAAACAATAATATTAAATGTCCATAAAATAATTGATCTCTATCAATTAAAATTCACTTGAGATAAAACTTTGTATCTCAACCAATGACATTTATGTAATTACTTGATTAACTATTAATCAAATAAAAACTTATAAGTACTATGTAGCCGGTAATTCTGAGCACATGTAATTGATCCAAATCAACTACAATAATTATGGTATTATTCCCATAAATATCCCTTAAAGGATATCATAATTAACATTTAATTAAATGATTGCCGTGGACTCGAAGCAGATAATTAAATAATTTAATTAAATCTTAGCCCGTGCTCTTGAATCAAATAATTAAACTATTTAATTAATTGACAACCCATTAAACGATTTAATAGCATCCCATGCTCCCAAATCAAATAATGGAAATAAGGAAAAATTTGAAAGCCTCTTGGAAAATTAATTTAGAAAACTTCTTTTCCTGCTTTAGATTTTTGACTCAAGTTTTGACCCTCAAAACAATTGATTCTGGAAAAAATTTCTTCTCGAAAGTTGTAGATCTTTTCGACGACTTCGAAACGATGTACTGAAAGACCTGAATCGGACTTACAGTCACAAAGTTATGGCCAAAATACCGAAAATGTATCGATTCTTCTAATCAAATACAAATCCGAAAATCCATGAATCAATTTTAATCAAAATAAGCTTTAATCTCCAAGAATGATTAAGCAAGGGTGTCAAACACCATGAGATTTATTAATTAACATTTAATAAATAAAATCTCATCTAGATATGCTAGCCAAAATATCAATGGGTATCTAAGTGGTCTAAATCAAAGGGAAAACTTGCCTGGGGCTTACAAGAATAAATTAAACAATTTAATTTAATATTCTAAAAAGGATCTCTAAATCCTTAAAGGCTATAATCAAGATTTAGATATCTCTAAATACCTATCCCTTATAAAAAGATGTTTTGAAAAAATCCAAAACCAAAATTAGTATCACACTAATTTATAAGGGTTTGATCTCTCCCTCAATAACTAGAGGGATCCCTTAGCCCTAATAAATGATTTTCCCATAATCAAGAATCTAGAAGATTGATTCATTAGGGTAACCAAAATTCATAGGGGAGGCATTCTTAATATAATTAAAATTTGATTATACCCTGAAATCAAAGAGAAGCATAGCCAAGGCTCTAATACCACTAAAAGTATGCCACTTTTTAGTTTTAGAAACACAGTTCTTGAGGGGCGTACATCGAATCCCAAGATCTGACTAAGATTCTAATTGATTTTATTCAATGAAGGTAGGAATAACATTCACCTTTGCGACTTTGAAATTGTTAAGTCAAATCCATGTTAGCATAGTACTTGCAAAACTTCACAACTGTCAAGTCTCTTGTCGATTCACACGAATCTTCTTTTTCCTTTAAAGCTTTCTCTAATGGAAGCTAATGGCCCTTCCAAATTTTCAGCTCTACGATCTTGAAATAAAGATCTAATCTTTATTATCAAGAACCTTTCTTGATGATCAAGATCCTTGATCTTCTTCTTCTTGATTATTCAAAAATTAGAACACATAAGAGAAGAAAGGGCAGAGGGGTGACCGTACACCTCAAAGAGAGAGGAGTGGGAGGACGTGAGATTGAGGAGAGGAGAAAATAAAATTCTGGAAATTTTATTGTGTCCCAAACCTTAGACGTTCACCTCTTTATATATGAGAGCTTGGGTTGCTTGCAACTCAAGAGTCCACTTTCTAATCCAATTAGAATTCCTCAATTTGTTCTAATTCTTGATTTCTCCTAATCTAATTAGCAATAATCATTAATAGAAACTAACCTTATCCATTAGTGTCCAACTAATCTTATCTTTTTCCTAATCCAATTAGGATTCCTTGATTAGTAAGAAACTAATAGAACCTTTGTCCAACAAGGAATCTTTGATTAGTAACTAACTCTAACTAACTAACTAACCTTATCCAATAAGGAGATTAGTTATTAGATACTAATTAAATAATAATAACAATTATTATTATTTAACACCTCCTTGAAGTGGGCGTCCCACCCTAGGTGGGTCCCACTCCACACGCCCCTAAGGGTTCTAAACCCCTATTGGTCACTTGAATTATTCTTTTATAATAATTCCCAATGAGTCCTACCCATTTGGTTTTTCACATCTAATATGATTCCACATTTTAGAGCTTCACAATACCATATAGTGATTACTTAGAGAAATTAATTAATTTAATTATAAATTAAATTAAATACTTTAAGAAGGTCCTTGTGTGTGGGATCTAAAGAGATCTCCTATTTTCGGTTGTGGGACCAAGTATTCAACCTTTTGGTTAAAGCATTGTTACTAGGAAACACCTTTCCTAAAACTCCATTAGGATCATAGAATGTTATCTAACTCCCTGGACTTCCACCAATCACAATTAATGTCCATTAACACAATGTGATTAACCTCCAGAAATTAGAGAATTGCTTGTAAGTACCATCTCACAATATATTTACAAATAAATCCTTCCACATTCCGATATCACTTGTAAGCATCCGGGATTGGAACAATTCCACTGTCTTAGTCCCTAGCTTATGAATAGAACCCTTTCTCATGATTACTTTTTCATTGAACTGAACCTCCAAAACACTTTTGAAGAAACATTAGAAAAGAACTGACATATATATTTATATATACTTTTCCATATTAAAAATATCAACTTCGATAAAAACCATTTTACCGAAAAGCACCAGTACTGGATTTAACATTTCAGTTCAACAAGTATCACATTGATATCATTATCTCCAATTAAGGAGTTGTGGATTCCTTATTGAGTGTTTACACACTTTTCCAAACATTGTGTACATGACCCAACATACCCGGAGTTAGTCATGTGTATTGGACATTGCCGATTGGCACATCAAAGCCATATAGACAAATATCTGAGAAGATGTTAACCTCTCAGGTCTAAGGACAATTTTTCAAATGGATAACCCTAATACAATCTGACAGTGTATTCCATAGGGTATCCACTAGTGACCCCGTTCAGTATTATGTACTTGCTACATATACTCTCATGTTAGTCAAGAGTCACCACTCTCTATGAATGAGATTCATCACACTATCTCATAGAACTACACATGTGCAAACCATGATGAAGTACGGCACCCAACCAGTACTCTAGAGGCTTCAAACAATATTAGGTTTACAAGGAACCGGAAAATCATATCTCCTCGCAACCTTTGCATGATTTTCCTAAAATGTTACCTATGGAACTTTATGTCACCATCAAATGAGACAGTATTTAATATAAATACCCTTTATAGTTGGTTGTGTGAATATGATGCTTGTCTAATCAACATAGAAAAGTCTCTTATTGGCTTTCGAGGGCATATATGTCAAACAGGGCATGTCCACCTTTACTGTTTATGTGGTGTATCTAACTTGGAATGCTAATATGGTTTATAGAAGAAAGAAAAGAAAATTTTGGTTTACGCTTCCACATTATATTTAAGCTTCCGTACTCTGTATCATGTTTAATTAGTAGATTATTACTTTGTTCATTTCAGGATGGTTTGGCAGGTAGGTATAGTCACACCTAAAGTATCCCTTAACTCCTAGAGGGTATTTTGGGGAGCGACACCCTCTCCTGATACTACGTGGCCTAGGAACATCACATTCTCAAGCCAAAACTCACACTTGCTCAATTTAGCATACAACTGATTCTCCCTTAGTATCTTCATGGTAGCTCGGAGATGTCTTTCATGACCCTCTCGTGTCTAGGAGTATATCAAGATATCATCCACAAATACTATCACATAGCAATCGAGAGCTGTCTTGAATATTCTATGCATGAGATCCATAAAGACTGCCGTTGCATTGGTCAAACCAAAAGGCATGACTAGAAATTCATAATGCCCATATTTGGTTCTGAAAGCAAACTTGGGAATATCTTCTGTCTTTATCTTCAGTTGATGGTAGCCCGATCTTAGGTCAATCTTGGAGAAATATTTAGCCCCTTGCAATTGATCGAACAAGTCATCGATCCTTGGCAAATGATATTTGTTTATGATGGTGACCTTGTTTAATTGTCGATAATCGATGCATATTCTCATCGAACCATCATTCTTCTTCACGGACAAGACCGAAGCTCCCCAAGGTGATACACTTGGGTAGATAAATCCAAGATTGAGCAACTCTTCAATCTTTTCCTTTAGCTCTCTCAACTCAGCTGTAGCCATCCTATACGGTGCCTTGGAGATGGGTGTTGTACCCAGAGCTAACTCAATCGCAAAATCGATCTCCCTATTCGGTGGCAAGCCTGGTAAATCCTTGGGAAAAATATCCAAGAACTCACTCGCAATAGGGATAGTAGGAGAATTTGGCATCTCCGAGGTAATAAGACTCAGTGCTGTGAAACGAGCTAGATCTTTCTTTTTATTCCTTGGAATCGAAAAGGAGACTCACCAATCGGCTTGAATTTGATGACTTTCCTGAAACAGTCAACATGCCCATGGTAGGTGAAAATCCAGTCCATGCCCAAGATAACATCAAAGTCTTGGAATTCAAGGAAAATTAAATTTGCTGGCATTGCTGGCATTTCTCGCTGGCCAATCCGGATCACATAGGCATGGTAGATCGTATATGTGATGATTGAACTGCCCATCGGAGTAGCAATAGATAGTTCTCAATCTAACAGACTCGGTTCTGTAGGGAACTCTCGTGCGAAACTGGGTGTGATGAAGGAGTGTGTAGACCTAGTATTAATCAACACGTGAGCAAGGAAATCATTTATTAATAGGGTGCCCTGCACAACATCGTCGGACACCTGTGCATCCTACTCCGATGTAGCAAATACCCGACCCTGAGCTAGCCTTTGGTAAGGTGTGGGTTTGGCAACTAGCGCTGAGCCTACCATCCTCGACCTCTTGTTCTGTTGGCCATACCTGTCCACTTGCATCTTTTCCCTCTTCTTCAGAAATTCAGCCGACCTCCTCTCGGCAATAATAGCTCACTCATGAACATACCAGACAGTTCCAAGATGTAGGATCTCGATCCTATCTCGGATGTAGTCTCTCAAACCCCTCTCGAATCTCCTTACCTTCAAGCTATTTGTAGTGATGAGGTGAAGCGAAAATCTAGAAAACTCTATAAATTTGGCCTCATACTCGGCCCCTAACATACTCCTTTGCTGTAGTGTAGAAAAATCACTCTCTTTCTGTTCCCTCACTGATGTAGGAAAGTACCGCTCGTAGAAAACATCGAGGAACTCTCCCCATGTACAAGCCTGTCGGGATCGTACTTCGTTCCTCTACTTGGCAACGACTCTCAACCAATGCTCGACCTCTCCATCAATCACAAAGACGGCCCATATCACCCTCTACTCGTCGGTGGCTTCAAGCATAGAGAATATCTTCTCCAACTGCATGATCCACAACTTTGTTACTGCTGGATCAGTGCTCCTATAGATTTGGAGACCCATCCTTCTGAAAGCCTCCAGTCCATGTTGTCGGGGTGGGTGGACATCGGTCTTCCTCTCCTGCCTGGCCTTCCCTGCTGCTATAAGGTCAGTCTGATGAGTGATGGCAACAACATTCGTCTCCAGTACATGAGTCAAATTGGGTTGGCGAATACCCTCTAGGGTATCCCCGTTAGTCACACTTCCTCTTCCATCTCTATTGTTCCTCGTACCTCTCCTCATAACTCGTAAATTCTTGAGAGACTAAACAATTCATCTTAGAAGTAAACTCAACAAGACCCTTAAGCCTATGTCTAAACTTAAACCTTAGTCCTTTTGTCTCGATGTTGCTCCCCTAGGGTCGACACTTTCCTAACCCTAAGGACTCTAATGTCTTGTGCTCTGATACCACCTCTGTCACAACCCAAAACACCACTTTAACCAATATGGGACTTTGGATCGTAACATTTCTTATGGGACTTTGGATCGTAACATTTCTTAAAACCTGCTCAAACTCAAAGCATGCAAGGCAAAACTAACACAATACTCCAAAATGACAATTATAAAACTTCAATATAAGAAACTAAACCATCCAACACAAGTATATAATAAATGTAGCAATAACCACCATAGACATAAAAGTCTAACAAGGTACAACTCTAAACAACATCCACAAACCAACTGGAAAATATGTCAAAGGGTCTATTACAATTTTCCCAAACCAAAACAACTATCTAGTAATATGGGAAATGATCTAACTATCTCGCCTCCCCGGAAAAAGGATCACTTTCTTCCTCAACTCCATAAGCCTCCTCTATCTAAGGATCTAACACTCTCTGGCTCTAAACCTGCCAAGACAACAGTCTGGCTGAGTACGAAAGCACTCAGTATATATACAATCCAACTAACATCATAGTATTCCTGCATTTAGTTAGTACCATAATCAATAGCATAATCACATAATTACATAATCAGAGTGTGTAAAAACATGTGGCACAATACTTCATATCATCATCTTAACTCGTGTACTTGTGAGATTCTTAACCTTTTTAGATACCAGTGCTTATGAGATCATACACATATGAGCATACATATGCTTTTTGAGTAGCATTACCAGATTATGCAATTGGGATTATGAGATCACTGTTAGACATGATGCCCAGAAAAGTCATTTAGATTGCTAGATTTTTATTAATTTGATTAATAAAGACTTCTTCTTAATCTATTGTGTATTCATTATGGGTAATTGACCATGATCATGAGATGATCTATACGATATGAGATATCGATAAAGGTCCATATGATATATTGTAGGAAAGTTATGTGATTGGATTATCACAGGCAGATATAACTTTCCGGTTCTTTATATCTTATATGGTCACAGCTCTGGGTGAAGCTGGGCGCTTCACTTATATGGCTGCCAGAATGCTAAGATGTTCTCAATAGTTGAGATGTAGTTCTATCTCGAACTATTGTAGTGGAGGCTACACATCAGCATATGGGTGCTTAAATGTACACTGACTGATTGCATTCAATGAGAGACCTCTTGCATAAACATACTATCAGATAGTTGGTCTCTCATTCACATTGAACAGTTTCAATGATCCTTAGATCTGATGTGTTCATCTATGACTGAGCAGTGATCTGACTGTTTTGATTCCACCAACGTATTTTTTAACTTTGGGAATATAATACAGTGACAGTTGGATAGTCAGAAAGCTGTTTGAGTCATGATGAATTTCAAACAAGAAATTCATGCTCATTTATTTGAGAGATTATCCAAGTTCTGGGTAAGATAGTTG
The DNA here is from genome assembly GCA_015143295.1 of Tetracentron sinense. NCBI lineage: Eukaryota > Viridiplantae > Streptophyta > Magnoliopsida > Trochodendrales > Trochodendraceae > Tetracentron > Tetracentron sinense. The sequence continues at coordinate 22,969,524 of CM026573.1, forward strand.
ATTAAGTTCAAATCCTGCGCAGGTGATTTTGAAAAAAAATAAGTTTTGAAATATACTTTTATTAAAAGGTATTATTCTTAAAAAAGGATTTTCTAAAAATTTTTTTCATGAGAAATTGTTTCTCATGGCTTAATCATAAGTCATGGAAACCCGGATGATTTGCAATGGGCTATGGGTTAGATAGTATGTCAATCTCGAAGGCCCATTAGGGATAATGTATTTGAAATGATAAATCGAATTTAAAAGTTCATGTGGTGGGATCCATAATGGTTAATGTTCATACACTGAGATTCAATTACAACATGGACATCTCACGTCACTTGCAATTCCAATGTAATACCTATTTAGGGTCAATAGGATAACATTCCAAGGTAAGAATGTCTCAAAGTAATCTGTGGAGATGCTCACATAAGAAATACAAGCTCAATAATTGATTAAAATTTAATCAATTATTTAAGTGATTAAAATTTAATCATTTAATTAAATAGATTAAAAGTTAATCTATGATTTAAATTAATTGTTAATTTAAATCTAGAGATTATTTTGATAATTATTTAATTAACATAATTAAAGGGAAATGGGTTTGACCCATATCCATAAACCCATTTAATATGGACCCAAGCCCATGGGTTTAAACCCAAGGGTGGAGCACCCACTCGAGGAATCCTAATTAGATTAGGATTATGTTAATTGAATAATTGCTGAATAATATCTCTTTTATTTAAGGAATTAAAATCCAATGGTTGAATTACAATTAGGATTAAGATGACATGGAGTTGGATTGCAACAAGGAGTGTTAAACTCCTCAAAGTCCACGCCCCCTTTGTCGCGACCCAAAACCCACCCTAGGAGTTAGAGTGAACTTTGGACGACTAATCATGGATTACATGACTTACTTGACAAATCAACCTGCAAAAACCCACAGAGCATATACAATAGAGGACATTATCAGCGGAAACATACTCTAACATGGCACAGCGGAAGTCTACCAAACCTCTATGTATATACATACGCAAATCCAAGTTTATACAAAAGTAACCAAAAGAAAGTGCGGACATGCCCGCCAAAATACATAAATCTGACTCTCATCTCACCCACAGCTAATCCACTCAGAATCTAATCACCACCTACTGATAACCCTCTACGGGAGGTTCCTCCAAAGGCTCCTCGACGTACTCCTCTTCCACCCATGGACCAGGAGCACAAACATCAAATGGAGCAGCAGCTCCCTCAGAACCTGCCGACATAAGAAGTACGGCTGAGCATGGAATACTCAGCGGGTACTAAATACTAACCAACAATTATAGCATAAAAATGGCAATACATAATCAGGAGCAATTTATATATGTCAAATGGAAACAATTCATATCACACAAGTAAGTAAAGCAGTTTATGATCATGCTTGTAATTCGTAGAAAGCCGATAAATTCTCTTGAAAACATCGTGCACTTGACTTGACTTGAAATATCTTTTCGTACTTGAAAGCTTGTCATGTCTATCTTGCTTGATTCTTGTATGTCGTGTCATGTCATGCATGTCATGCGTGCTTGCTTGTGATCATGTAACTTGTGAGATATCCTTGTGAGATGTCCTTGTGAGATGCCTTGAGAGATGCCTTGAGAGGGAAGGGAGACCCTTCTTTATGCAATGCACTTGCAAGGGAAGGGAGACCTTTCTTTATGATATGTATGTACTTGCGAGGGAAGGGAGACCCTTCTTCATGATATGCACTTGTGAGTGAGGGGAGACCCCTCGTGGAATGTTGGTTCTTGTCTTCTTGTGAAAAGCAAGGTAAAACATATCTTGGGATATGTCCCACCTCTAACCATGTTCTTGAAAACCTTGATAAATCATGCCATGCATGCCGTGCTCGTGGGAACCGTGTACATACTTGCATTCCAATTTAAAGATGACATTTGGGTAATTTCACAACACATATAGCATCAAAGATTGAGCAATTCAATATTCATAGCATTTAGGGAAAGCAGGAAACACACTATCATAGGCCCTAGCAATATTCAGAATTTATTAGGCATGCATTTCCTAATTTACAGCTAGTGACCTTGGCATTTCATCAAACATAGTGTGTTCATTATGGATTTACCCTACAACATGCTTTTCTAGATGATTTTACTCAATCATACATGTATGTTCATTATTGGAACAATGCCCTTCCCCGTTTTAATCATCACCACACAACCACTGGCATCCAATCGCCCATTCCATCTCCATTCACCATTCACCATTCACCATTCACCATTCACCATTCACCATTTACCATTCATCCATCTCATAGCACATGTGTAAATGAAAGGAAATCAAAAGAAAAGAAGAGGAAAGAGGAACTATAACTAGGAGGGTAGTAAAAAGTACCGACCTTGAAGAAATGAGGGAGAAACCCTCTTCCCAAATGACTGTGAGTTGCTGCCCTAGCTTGGATCGTGAGCTCCACAATGCCTGAACCGAAATCTTGAAGAAAACGGGCTTGAGGTTGATCTAGGGTTTCAAAACCCTTTGATTTCTCTCCAAACTGGAAACCCTAGATTGGAATCGCCTTCTCCTCTTTCTTCTATTCTCTCAAACTCTCTAAGTGTCGAATGATGCCCTAAAGGCTCGGGTTAAACTCTTAAGGTAAGAGTGAACTGACCAAAAGACCGTAATACCCTTACTAGGATTTCTGCAATGACGCGAGGACTGTGAATAGTGCTGAACACATTGTGTCGTGAATAGTGCCCACTCCTGGTGCGGTGAACAGTGCCAACTCGTGGTGCTGTGAATAGTGCCAACTCGTGGTGTTGTGAATAGTGCCAACTCGTGGCGCTGTGAATAGTGCCAACTCGTGGTGTTGTGAACAGAGCCAACTCGTGGCGCTGTGAATAGTGCCAACTCGTGGTGTTGTGAACAGAGCCAACTCGTGGTGCTGTGAATAGTGCCAACTCGTGGTGCTGTGAACAGTGCCAACTCGTGGTGCTGTGAATAGTGCCAACTCGTGGTGTTGTGAATAGTGCTGAGCCCGTAGTCCGTCGTCTTATGTACAGCGTGCCCGTGGTGAGTTGTACAACGGATGCACAAAGTATACGTTATCAGAGTACATTGTCTGTGCTACGTTATCAGAGTACGACGTCAGAGCACGTCCTTAGTGCCTTCCGAGCTACGTCCTCAGTGCATAACCGAGCTACATTTTCGTACAGGTTCAGACTGTTTTGGCCATATCTTTTGACTCGTTCATCTGATTTTGACGATTCAACTTGCGTTGTGTTCGTACTTCGAAGAGGAACATTTCTGACATTTCAAAATTTCCAATTTCTACCTTATTTATTAATTATACTTCTTAAAAAGGGAAAATGACAACGAAAGTGTCATGTATTAAGCATGAAAAGGTCTGGGGCTCTACACCCTTGATGCTCACGCCCCCCCCCCCCTTGGTTGTTTAGGTTTCCTAGTTTGACTAGGATTCCTCCATGTGTTGGTTGTTGACTTATCCCTATTAATTAAGGAATCCTCATTTAATAAGGACACTTTAATTAGTAGGATTACTATAACTAAAGAGTTATAGTTAAACTAGAATTTTATTTAATTAATAATAAGACGTATTATTAATAAATAACTTCTTAAGGGATAAGATCAAGTTGGAGTAGGATTAGGATTGGATCCTAGTGTATAAATACACCAAGACCAAAACGTGGGGAGAGGATAATCACAATTCTCCAGAATTTTTTCTCTCCCTCTCCTCTCTCTCCAAACCGTGGGCACCTAGGGAGTCTCCCTAGGATTTTCGTGAGCTACAAGGGTGGTCCAAGTTGGGTTTTGCTTTTCTAGGGTTTTGAACCTTAGTAATTTTGGTGATAGAAGGTCTATACCATTGATGCATCTTCTTCCTCTTGCTTCAATAATTCCAAAGGAGATTCTAAAGCTTCATGGGGATAGCGAAGAACAAGGATCGAGCTTCTAGTATTTTTTGGAGAAATCTCTACAAAGAGTTCTGACGGTTCGTGTGGATTAAGCTGCACCAGTGAACATCATTCACCAAGGTGATATGACTAAAACTCTTAGATAATTTTTTATGCTTTCTATGGTGTTAAGATCTAGGGGATCCAGTTTCCACATAATTTTTTATCCGGATCCCCCTTCAAGTGGTATCAGAGCTCATGGTTAGGAATATTTTTTGTTTATTTTAATAAGTTTAATTATTAAATGGATGATTTAAATCATGAGAAGAATTAAATTTAGATATATTTAATATTGTTCATAGTTTTTATTATTTTATTTGTTCATGAGATGAATAAATAAATATTTATTTTATTATATTATTGAATGAGATTTGATAATGATAATTTAACAAATTTAAAAACTAGCATTATATGTGATATAATTAAATTCGAAATAAAGAGTTTATTTTGAAATTCCTTTTTAAATGATTTGATCATTTAATATATATATTTATTAATTGTTTAAAATAATTAATAAATGACTTTTCCCATAAATAGATTTTATTCGAAAAATTATAAAACCCTAATTTATGATGAAATCATATTTAGGATTTTTGAGTCTCTTAATTTTTATTTTAATCTTGGATAATAGTAGAACCAATCTATATGAAAGGATCTTGCATTCATGAAAGAAATAAAATATTGTAGAGATTTTAAGAAAATTCTAACTTATATTTTAAAAATAATTTTGTGAAAATAGTTTTATGGAAAATTTAATTGTTTTATTTTTTTCCGGGGTTTGATCTATATAAGATATAGATTTTATAGAGCGAATTGATAATTCTTATCAAATTTTAAATGCTTTTAAAATAAGAAAAATTACTCCATCACCATGTAGTATCTTTTTTATATGAGATTATAGTTATGGGTCATATTTTATGATAAATTATTTATCATTCATGCATTCATATTAGAGGTTAATATGTAGTAAGTTTTGGCAATCTGTAAAGGCATATTCATTCGGTTTTCCTGAAAATGACGAATGGAATACTGGTTTTTCTAATGCCATTTAAATTCTGTTTATTGCATTGGTGGTGATGCTGCAAAGGAGGATGCTGAGATGATGATCTCGATAAGATGATAAAGGAAGGGATCACGATGGAGTTTGCAAGCTGCCTACACTCTTATCTTATTCTCTTGCATCCGTGCATTTTAATTTACAGACCCATGCGATTAATTTCGTATATTATTGTTATTATTATCACGAGATGATATCTGTTTATATGTTTAATTATTCTGTTGAAATAATTACCCTTGATAAATCATGTGTATATAAGACTGGGGACAAGTCCCTAAGTATTATGATCTTCTACCATACACTATGTTTTCCTATAGTGGGGAGTGTGAGTAAGCTAACAGGCCAAAGCCGAGCCCGATCCCTCTCACCTATGTGTGAACATGGTGAAAACTAAATAAGCAAATAACGCCATAACGCCAAAGCGTGAGCTTTCGCTAGGTGTTTATTAGGTTCATGGTAGGTGGGCACATGAATAAGAGATATTATACAATAACACCAAAGCGTGAGTATAACATCACTTATAGATCAGACAGTAGATTGAATGCTCCAGGATTCACAAGATGAGATCTGTGAAATTGGAGAAGATAGTTTCTATCTGCCTATTCAAGGCGATGTGGTGATGTGCTTAAAGGCAGGATCATATTAAGCTAGTGTCTAGGTTTTCGATGCCAATTGATTCTTCCCGAATTGGAAATACCATTAGCAACAGACCCACAATCTAATAGGTATTAATGAATACAATAGATCCCTAATACTATCTTTTTTTTCATTTGATTAGATCATGATAGGCCTACACCCATTGACTGAAATTCTTCGTGATGAAAAGTTTGTAGAAACAAACTATGTAGTTTGGAAAAGAAAAATTAGAATAGTATTTGAAGCTGATAACCTTGACCTATGTCTTAAGACACCTAAGCCCGAAATTCCTCCAGATGCTTCACCGGCCCAAAAGGCTGAGTTAGAGCAATAGGAGAGGTCTAATCAGATGACCAAGTGTTATATACTGGCTTCGATGTCTAACATTTTACAAAGCCAGCATGAACACATGGATAAGACTTCTAACATTTTGCAAAACCTTCATGAGATGTTTGGTGCGCAAAATAGGTCAGCTCGACAAGTAAAGTTGAAATCCCTTGTTAACACCAAGATGGTTGAGGGACTCCAGTCAGGGAGCACATCATAAAGATAATGGGTGTGGACAAGGATTTCGATCCCCGCACACAGGGGGTATGGGTAATGCCCTGGCGATGGTCGGTTGATTTTAAGTTTAGAGTCGCCACCTATTGATTCGGTAGGGATAAGTCCCAGTCAATGGATAAGGTCTTGGTCTGGTCAGAGTTCTAGGTAAGAGGTTTGGTTAAGCCCGGGGAAGGTGTTAGGCACCCCGGCACTTCCGTCATTCGACGGTTCCTTATTTCCTAGGTTTAAGCCATTTAAGATCAAATTATTAATCAAATACCATTGATGTAGTTTATACTAACCCAAGAAGGGGAGAGCTAAACTAGGGTCGGGCCCGAGTCGGGCTGCCTACGTACTCACATTGGGGTGAGATCAGACCGAGCGTAGTTCTGGCACATGAGCCCGTGCCGAGGCTAAGAGGAGTGTTGTGTGTGCACCAAGGGTGGCTTAGGGTCTAGCCGGGAGGCTAGGGGTGATTGACCGGGTTGGTCAAGTGCTATGATGTTGGGCCTTGTAGGCCCGGGTGGAGCCCGGTAGGCTTAGGCCCGGTAGGCCGAGAAGGAGTCCGGTGGACTAGGGTTCGGCCTGGTAGGCCTGGATTCGGCCCGGTAGGCCTAGGGTGAAGCCCGGTAGGCTTAGATTGGGCCCGGTAGGCCAAGGTAGAAGCCCGGTAGGCTAAGGGTTAAGCCCGGTAGGCTTGGGTTCGGCCCGGTAGGCCTAGGGTTAAGCCTCGTAGGTTTGGATCGGCCCGGTAGGCCTGGGGTTAAGGTCCAAACTCAGTATTATGGTCCTTAAAAGTTAATTTGTTTATTTCAGGAGTTTTTCCCAGTGGTTAAGGATGCTTAACCGCGGTTAAGGGGAGAGGTCACCATGGTTAAGGGGGCTTAACCAGGGTTAAATGGCCAAGTGAGACCATTTTTGGGTTTCTCAAATTATTTTGGAATTTTGGATCATTTTTCCGGATTTTCTATGATTAAGGGTCGCTTAACCATGGTTAAAAATCAACCCGGATGGGGTTTTTGACCGTGGTTAAGGGTCCTAACCACAATGAAAAAAATTACAAAAAATATTTTTGGAATCCAGAGAATATTTTTGATTTTTTCATAATTTTTCCAGAATTTTATGAGGTCATGGGCTGCTTAACCATGGTTAAATGTTAACTATGAGTGAGTTTACCCATGGTTAAGGGTCCGGCTGAGGTGAAAATGGGCCCAGGGTCCATGGCAGGGCCTAGACTGGCCTCCCACCCGGTCTGGGCCCTCACAAAGTCTAAAAAGTGCAAAAACACCTCATATTTTATCCAAATTATAACCATGATTAACGCGAGTTCAACCATGGTTAAAGGGTGAATCCCGGAAATCCGAGAGTACCAGGGGGTAGCCTGAAGAGTAATGAACAATTTGGGCCTTTGTGGGGCCCAAGGGGAGTTCAGGTGTGGGCCCCACATAGTCCCAAAGTCGCCCAAAAATCACCACATAAAATGATAGATTTCCCAAAAAAAACAGATTTTTCAACTACTGCTCGTCAGCGATTTAACCATGGTTAGAGTGCGAGTTAAGAGGTGAAATTGCACAGAGGGATAGCCCGGGGTGTTGTGAGTCTAACCATGGCCCTGGTTTCGACCAGGGCCCACTCTAACCATGGTTAGAGTGAGGTTACAGGCAACAACCCGAATCTGGAATTCAAAAAAATAGATTTCCGACCTCTGGTCGTCAGCGATTTAACCATGGTTAGAGTGCGAGTTAAGAGGTGAAATGGCACAGGGGGATAGCCCGGAGTGTGATGAGTCTAACCATGGCCCTGGTTTTGACCAGGGCCCACTCTAACCATGGTTAGAGTGAGGTTACAGGCAGCAATGCGAAACTGTTTTTTTTTTTCCAGATTTTTGAAAAACTTGCTTGGGGGCTGTTTGGCTTGAGGATGAGAGTCTAGGGGGGTTCCTTATGGATTGAGGACCCCCCAGACCCTCAGGGAGGCCTGCTATGCTATGGGGGTGGCTGTACTCGAAGCCACACCTCCAGTAAACACCCCAAAGCCTACTGTTTTTTTTTTTAAAACTAAAGTTAAAAAAAAGAAAACAAAATGGCACCCCTGGAAAGGGACCAGGGGTCCCTTACAATGGGAAAATCAAGCTAAGCAGCAAAGGGGGTGGCCGTATACCCTCTGAAAGACCGGTGGCAGCAGCTGCGCAAGGTGGTGAGCTCAGTGGAGTGGCGAGGTTATGGTGGCGCTACGACGTCGTGGTGGGCAAAGGAAGGGGTATGAAGGCTAGGATGAGGGGACTGAACTTGGGCAAGGGTTCAGATGTGGAGGTGAGGATTCGGATCCCCTTTGACAGTGAGGGGAGTTCCCTATTTATAGGGGAGATTGAAGGGGACACACAAGGCAATAGTACCGAGGTTGGTGGAGGGATCCAGAGGTGGAGTGGGCGTCTGCAGCAGGGGAGGGGTGTTGGATGCATGCCTGAAACCGCAGGGGGGTGGCGTGCTACAGGTCTGTTCACTCGTCCTCTTGTCAGGGACGGTGAGCAGTAAGATGTTTTAAAAAAAAAATTTGTTTCTTAACTTGTTTGGGTTTGGGCTTTAGTTCTATATGGGTATGGGCCAACTCAAACACCTTTTTTTTTTTTTTTTTTTTTTTTTTTTTTTTTTTTTTTTTTAAAGAAGAAAAAAAATAAAAAACCTTCTTCAGGTGGGTCCCACCCTAAAAGGCCATGGGTCTTGATTTTTTTCTTTTTTTGTGTTTCTTGGGACTTTGAAATGGGCCTTGAGCCCACGAGGTTTTAGCCTAGGGTTAGACTAGGGCTAAGCTAGGGTTAGGCCTAGGGTTTAGCTAGGGTTCACCTAGGGCTAAGGGACATAGGCTGGGTATTAACTATGGTTAAAGGATTTAACCCTAGTTAACAAGGGGTGTAAAAATTGGGTGCTTACAATGGGCTTATTGAAAGAACTAGAAATTCTTGGTGGAGAGATGGATACCATCACTCAAGTTGACACTGTTCTAAAGTCACTTCCTTCAACCTTCAATTCGTTCGTGTTAAATTTTAACATGAACAAGAGTAAAATGTCACTTAGTGAGCTTATCAACTCACTTGTGGCTGCAGAAGATTTGATCAAAAAGTCAACTAAAGGTGAAACTTTAATCGTCGATAAACCTGATACCTCCAAGAAATCTAAAAAGTTTAGAAAAGGGAATAACGGCAAAAGAAAGTTTAAAGACAATAAGGGTAAGGCAAGTGTTGCCAAAGGTTCTTCAAGAAAAATTGGCAAGGAAAACAAAGGAAATGGAAAGTGTTTCCACTGTGGTAAAATGGGCCTCTGGATGAGGAATTGCAGGACTTACCTCACAACTCTTAAGAAGGGTGGCAGAAGTACTCAAGTTATGAGATGCTTTGAAGTACTTATTATAATTGAGTCTAACTTTCTGGATGGTCCTCTTAACTCATGGTGCGTGGATTCTGGATCCACTGTACACGTTTGCAATTGTTTGCAGGGGTTTAAGGAAACTAGAAAGTCGACCACGCATGAGCAGAAGCTTAAAGTTGGCTCCGGTGCAAATGTTGCAGTGAAATCAATTAGCTTGTTTACTCTTTATTTACCTAATGGAAAGACATTAATTTTAGAAGACTACTTTTATGTGCTTTCAGCACATCGTAATTTGATTTCAGTATCTAGACTCTTACATTATGGATTCTCTATCAATTTTAATTCAATTATTGAAATTAAGAAAGATGGAATGGTCTTGATTACTGGTAATATCATTAATGGTCGTTATTTATTATTTCCTTTGGTAAATAATGAATGTCTGTAAAGTGACAATGTCTCATCATCTAGAATGTTTGGAATAAAGAGACATTGCACTGAGTCTACTTATCTTTAGCATAAGAAACTTGGTCACATTAATCTTGATAGGATCAAGAGGTTAGTAAAAGATGGTCCCCTTGATTTCCTCATGGTAGAACCAATCCCTACTTGCGAGTTTTGTCTCAAAGGAAAGATGACCAAGAAGCCTTACCCTAAAAAGGTAGGAAGAACTGAAGAAAAGCTAAGGCTAATACATAGTGATGTACGTGGTCTATTTAACATTGTTGCACGATGTCAATACCGGTATTTTGTCACATTTACTGACGACTATTCTTGATATGGATGTCTATTTGATGCAACACAAATCTGACACCTTTGAAAAGTTTAAAGAATTCAGATTAGAAGTTAAGAATCAAACTGACAAATCCATAAAGACACTTTGATCAGATCGAGGTGGTGAATACCTCACCAACGAGTTTATGGATTACTTAAGGGATAATGGGATTAACTCGCAATGGACAAGTCCTGCCTCTCCTCAACAAAATGGAGTTTCTGAAAGAAGAAACCGGACCTTATTAGATATGGTTCGCTCTATGATGAGCCATGCCGATGTTCCTTCATATCTTTGGGGATATACTATACAAACTGTCATTTATATTTTGAACGGGGTTCCATCTAAGTCTATTCAGGTTACACCCTATGCATTGTGGACTGGGAGAAAACCTAGTTTAGAACATCTAAGGGTATGGGGTTGTCCTGCTCATGTTCGGAAACTCGAACCCACTAAGTTGGAATTTAGGACAGAGAAATAGAATTTTGTAGGGTATCCAAAAGAAACTAAGGGTTTTTATTTCTACTCCAAGGCAGATCAAACAATAGTTGTTAGGCTTCATGCCACTTTCTTGGAGGAAGAAATGGATCTCCTTAAAAAGGTTGAATTTCATGAGATGAAAGACAACACAGCCAGTGTCGAAACTGAACCTAATCCTTCTATTAATAATTCTCCTAATTCTATTCCACTGAGAAGGTCTGAAAGAGTTTCAAGACCACCAGATAGACTTTAGTATTATAATAATGAAGTTTATCTAGTTACCCCTGATGAAGAGGATACGGATCATAATACTTATCAAGAAGCTACATTAGATGTAGATGCATCTCAATGGAATAAAGCTATGCTTGCTAAAATAGATTCCATGTATGACAACGGTGTCTGGACTTTAGTAGATCCACCAGATGGTATAAGGCTAATTAGATGCAAATGGATTTACAAAAGGAAGAAGGGTGCCGATGGTAACGTGGAGACCTATAAAGCTAGACTTGTTGCAAAAGGTTATACTCAAATTCAAGGAGTTGATTATGAGGATACCTTTTCACCTGTAGCTATGCTTAAATCCGTCAGGATATTGTTGGCTTTAGCTACACACCAGGACTATGAGATATGGAAAATGGATGTCAAAACAGTTTTCCTTAACGGAATGTTAGATGAAGACATTTATATGAAGCAACCAGAGGGCTTCATTGCTCCTAACCAGGAGAATATGGTATGCAAGCTCAACAAGTCGATATATGGTTTGAAACAAGCATCAAGAAGCTGGAACCAAAGATTTGATCTTTCTATCATAGAATTTGGATTTGAAAAGAATTTGGAAGAATCTTGTATTTACAAGAAGGACTGTGGGGGAGCAGTAGTATACCTAATTCTTTATGTAGATGACATTCTACTTATTGGGAATGATGTAGGAATGTTATCATCTGTCAAGATATAGCTTTCTCAGAATTTCTCAATAAAAGATTTGGGAGAGGCATCCTATATTCTCAGAATAAAGATTCTGAGAGATAGAAAATGCCGAATGTTGGGATTAAGCCAAACTTCCCACATAGACAAGACATTGTCTAGGTACAGTTTGAGTGAGTGTAAGACAACACTCATTCCTTTTAGACATGGTGTCACTTTATCTAAAAGATGGCCTCTACATCAGCTGATGAGATAGAGCAGATGAAGAGGTGCCCTTATGCTTCGGTAGTTGGAAGCCTCATGTATGCCATGTTATGTACAGACCGGATATCTGTCATGTAGTGGGAGTTGTTAGTTAGTTCCAAAGCAATCCAAGTATGAGATAATTGGACTGCTGTGAAGCATATCATGAAGTACCTGAAAAGGACTAAGGATTATGTGCTTACTTTTCACTTAGAGGAAGTACCTTCTTATTAATGAGATTATTGAGAGATAAGGTAGGATGTAGTTGTTACAAAGATTAGGTCTCAACTTAATGTTGTTGACCCGATGACCAAGGCTTTATCAGATAAAGTATTTGTAACACACTTAGATAGTACGAGATTGAAATCTATGGCACAATGAATTTTAGGGCAAGTGAGAGATTGTTAAATATGATGACCAAAAAATTCGTTTAGATTGTTAGATTCTTATTAATTTGATTAATAAAGACTTCTTCTTAATCTATTGTGTATTCATTATGGGTAATTGACCATGATCATGAGATGATCTATACGATATGAGATATCCATAAAGGTCCATATGATATATTGTAGGAAAGTTATGTGATTGGAATATCATAGGCAGATATAACTTTCTGGTTCCTTATAACTTATATAGTCACAGCTGTGGGTGAAGCTGGGCATTTCACTTATATGGCTGCCAGAATGCTAAGATGTTCTCAATAGTTGAGATGTAGTTCTATCTCGAACTATTGTAGTGGAGACTACACATCAGCATATGGGTGCTTAAATGTACACTGACTGATTGCATTCAATGAGAGACCTCTTGCATAAACGTACTATCAGAAAGTTGGTCTCTCATTCACATTGAACAGTTTCGATGATCCTTAGATCTGATGTGTTCATCTATGACTGAGCAGTGATCTGACTCTTTTTGTAAAGTCAAAGTTTTGTTGGCAAAATTATGAGCCCAAATTGTTGTATATAGGTCATAGTTGGTCTATAGCCAGTTTGAAGACAAAGTGAAGAAGAAGCCGTGAAGAATCTTGAAACTACATCACTCACATTGGCTCAAAAAGTAAGGATTGAAAGAGAGACCTAGATGACCTTAGGTTACCTCATGGAAATGAACCATTCATCAAGAAAAATAATCCAAAAGGAATAGGGTATAGGGGATTGCATCTAAGGCTAAAAGAATAAAAATATGAAAAAAAATGCACTCCAGGGTCGACCCTGACCATTGGGGGGGTCAACCCTGAATTGCCCAAGTTTTGTATGGTGTTTTTTGGCAGATAAGTGAAAAACTGGAGGTCGACCCTGAAGGATGGTTGGGTAGACCGAAGTGTATACTTTGGTCGACCGAACCATCCCCCAGGGTCGACCCTGATATGGGATTTTGGTTTTTTGCTTTGATTGCTACAGTGGGTCGACCCCGGGATCCTCCAGGGTTTACCCTGATATGGAAAAACCTTTCAAAATTGTTTTTTAGCAACTTTTAAACATTTGAACCTTTCCTATATATAGGGGACCTCTCCCAATCCGTGAGGGATATTGATTTGAGACTTTTTAGAGCACTTTGTGGCTATCTTGAGTTTATAAAAACTCTTGGATTCATTCATCTTCATCTCCATTAGTTGGCTTCTAGGTTGTGCAAAGTTTACATGCATATTTTCTCAAACTTGCATTAGATGATCCTTAATCATTAAGAGATCACCCTAGGGTTTCCACAAACCCTAAAACTCACTGTATGCTCTACTGTGATCGTTGGTTAGCTTGAGCTAAAGCCGTCAAGGGCGGAAATCGGCCTTGGGAGACCGTGGTTGATCACTTTGAGTAAGATTGGCCGGTGAGGAACCGAAGCTGCTGTTGCGGAGATCGAACATGCTGTGTTCGTGGTTTGCAAGCTGAGGAATCGATACCGAGGAATGTTGGGTCGTGTCTGGTTGGGTAAGATTCGAGTCTTGTGTTTTTCAACTCTTCTCATAGTGAATTTTGTGCTGAACTAGGTCCCGTAGTTTTTGCCGGAAGGGTTTTCCACGTAAAAATCTTGTGTGTTCAAGGGAGATTGATTGTGTGTGATTGACTAAAATTAAAATTGGTAGAGAAAATTGAAGTGAACCTATTCACCCCCCTCTAGGTTTTAGAGTGCATTGAAATAAAAGATTTCAATTGGTATCAGAGCTGGTACACTCATAAGGTTAAATCCCTTAAGTGTGATTTTGTGTCTATCCTTAAGTCAATGACTACTTGAAGAGATGGTGGATCCTTCTCTCAACCCCCATTGTTTGATGGGAACAATTATACGTATTGGAAAGGTCGAATGAGAGCATTTCTCAAATCCATAGATGAGAGAATCTAGATGTCCATTTAGGATGGATGGACTCCACTAGTGAATATTCTAGGTGATGTAATTCTCACTAAAAGCACCAAGGATTGGAGCAAAGAAGAGCTCGAGACAAGTGATTGGAACACGAAAGGTCTCAATGCAATCTTTACAACAGTCACTGTTGAAGAATTCAGGCGAATCTCTTCATGTGAAACAGCAAAGGAGGCATGGGATATTCTGGAAATGACTCATGAAGGTACAACCACTGTCAAGATCTCTAAGCTTCAAATTCTCACCATAAAATTTGAAAATCTGAAAATGGAGGACAATGACACATTTGATGTATTCTATGCTAAACTAAGTGACATTGTCAACTCCAGTTTCAACCTGGGTAAGAAAATTAGTGAGTCCAAAATTGTCAAAAAAATCCTTAGATCTCTACCAGAAAGGTTTCAATCTAAGGTCACTGCCATCGAGGAGAGCAAGAATGTTGATGCTCTCAAGATTGAGGAATTGGTCGGATCACTCTAAACCTGTGAACTCAATCTTCAACCATCCAAGAAAAATAAATTTGTATCCTTGAAAACTGTCAAGGAGACCTTGGATGAGGATGACAGTGATGTTGAGTTGGGAGAGAAGGAATTGGCTCTATTTGTTAAAAAATTTCAAAAATATCTTAAAACAAATAGAAGGTTCAAGCCTAAACCAAGAGGAAAACCTCTTGAAAAGCCAAAGTCAAAACCTTGGGATAACAAGATAGTCCCCAAAGGAACTGACAAGAAATCCCGTGGCATTCAATGCTATGAATGAAAAGGCTACGACCACATTTCACCTGATTGCCCTAACAAGAAGAAGACTAAGGGAAATGTGATGAATGCCACATAGGATGACAGTGATTCTGATGAAGAACAATCTGAAAGCTCCACCTCAAGTGAGGAATCTGAAAATCACATGGCTTTCACTGTCACCCTATCAGAGATAGACCATCCTCCTACTACTCATGAAGAGAAGAGTGATGAAGATCAAGTGAGTGAGTCCAGTGAAGATCATGATCAGAGTCACACTGTCTCTGAGTCTGATGAAGATATGGATAAAGCCTATAAAAGGTTGTTTTCTGAAAGCCTTAAGCTGAAGAAAGCTAAGATCTCTTTGAACAAGCAACTTAAATTTACCTAACAAGAAAAAGTCTCTTGCAAACTAGAAGCAGAAGAGAAGAATGCTCTAGTATCTCAGCTTGAAAGTGAAAAGGCTGAACTGGTGTCCAAACTAGAAAACCTTGAGGAAGAAAATGCCACTTTATCCAAATAGATCAAGGTTCTAGAATCTGAGGAAGATAACTCCATGAGTGTATCTGAAGAGTCAAAGACTCGAATTTCAGAATTGGAATCTGAAAGAAATAACCTTATTGAAAAAGTTAGATTTCTAGAAAAGGAATTTCTTGATATTCTGAAAGTTAAGGATGAGTTAGCTAAGAAAGTAACTGAACTCGAAAAAGAAGTTAGACTCCTTAGCAACACTCAAATCTTGGATAAACTGGCCAGTATGCAGCGCTCAACAGTAAACATGTCCGGCATAGGACATTTAGACAGACCATCCGGTCCCTTGAATATCGGAACAATGTCTACTACAACATTTGAGCCAATACATGAAAATCCAAGATTTATGAGTTCTAACTCCTCAGGATCAACATCCAGGATGCCAAACTCTCAGTTGTACCAAACTTTTGTCACTTCTGGACAAGGTAAAAATTCAACTGAAACTGAGAGAACAAAAGTTCAGTCCCAGGCTAACAGATCTCCTCCTTCCAGGTTCATTCCCACTTGTCACCATTGTGGAGTGAAGGGTCACATCCGACCTAACTGCAATGCCTTTAGGAGAAATCCCCAAAATGGTTCTTGAAATCAAACACAACATCAAGGGAATCTCCAAAGGCAAATTCAAGCCTTAGCATAAAAGTCTAGGAGTTTGAGTGAAGAAGTGATGAAAATTGCTCAACTCTCTAGTACACAATATGGTTGTGACACCTAGAAAAGAAGGAAGAACAGGAGATCTAACAAAAAGAAGGTCATGCTTACAAATGAAGTGAACAAAGACAATAGGGTTCCCCAAAAGTCTAAGTTCATTTATGTGAGAAAGGATGATCTAAAATGCCTTTTCATCCACACTACTTTGAAAGCCCAAAATTCTGACATGTGGTATTTCGATAGTGGATGCTCCAGACACATGACAGGTAACAAGTCCCTATTTACTTACCTTGAGGAATGCTTAGACGGAACTGTTACATTTGGTGATGGAAGCAAATCCTTTGTGAAAGGAAAATGGGTCATCTAAGCACTAGGCATTCCTAAACTGAAGGATGTCTTGTTTGTAGAAGGACTGAAAGCTAATCTAATTAGCATAAGTCAATTGTACGATGATCACCATGCTGTCCACTTTACCAACAACAAGTGCTCTACTATGGATGACAAAGGTGTGTGTGTTTTGGAAGGGTCAAGAACCACTGACAATTGTTATGGTTTAATTCCAAGTGATGGTTCTTCTCAAATTTGCAACAGGGCTAAAGTTGAAGAAGTTGAATTGTGGCACAGGAGGCTAAGTCACATGAATTTCAAAGACCTAAGCAAACTCTCAAAACACAAGTGTGTGAGAGGTGTGCCTAGCCTAAACTTGGGAAGCCCTCTACTGCTGTGTGTGGGCCATGTCAAATTGAAAAAAAAATTAAAAGCTCACACAAGAAGGCTTCAAATATCGCTACCTCACACCCACTAGAACTAATACACATGGATCTCATGGGTCCAACTCGAACTAAAAGTCTAGGAGGTAAGCGATATATCCTAGTGATGGTTGATGATTTCTCACGGATGTCATGGGTTGTATTCAATAGAGAAAAGTTGGATGCCTTTGAGAATTTCAAGAACATCTGCTTGAGAGTGCAAAATAAAAAAGGATGCCCTATCACTCGAATTTGAAGTGATCATGGAAAGGAGTTTAAAAACTCCAAGTACAATGAGTTTTGTGATGAAGCGAGCATCAAACATGAATTTTCAGCACCAATAACACCTCAGCAAAATGGTGTGGTGGAAAGAAAGAATAGGGTGCTTCAAGAGATGACTAGGGTGATGCTTCACATCAACAACCTAGCTACTCATTTCTGGGCTGAAGTAGTTAGCACTGCATGCTATACTGTTAACAGAGTCTACACTATGCTCGGAACTAGGAAGACACCCTATGAGCTGTGGTACAACAAGAAACTCAATGTCAAGTACTTTCGAGTATTCGGAAGTAAGTGTTATATCCTTAGGGATAGAAAGCAATTGGGTAAGTTTGATTCCCGGAGTGATGAAGAGATTTTTATTGGATATTCCACAAATAGTAGGGCTTATCGAGTGTACAACTTGAGAACCTCTACTATTATAGAGTCCATAAATGTGGTGGTTGATGACTCAGGATCTGAGTCCTTGCAACTAGAGGATGACAATGCTGATGAAGGTGTGAAAATTCCAATATCTAAATCAGAAGATGAATCACCTTCAAAGTCACCTCCTAAAAAACCTACACATCTTAGGGTTATGAGACCTCACTCCTCAACTGAAATTAGTGGAAACCTTGAAAGTGGAGCGAGAACTCGAAAACAAGTTGAAAATGAAGTTAGTCACTTTTGCTACACTTCTACATTTGAACCCAAAAATGTAACGGAAGCTCTCATTGTTGAAAACTGGATAAATGCCATGCAAGAAGAGCTCAATCAGTTTATAAGGAATGATGTATGGTTTTTAGTTCCTAGGCCTAAAAATACAAATGTTATTGGTACTAAATAGATTTTCAAGAACAAATCTGATGAACATGGTACCATTGTAAGAAACAAGGCTAGGTTAGTTGCACAGGGATACACTCAGATTGAGGGCATTGATTTCTATGAAACATTTGCTCCTGTTGCCCAACTAGAGTCTATCAGGATCTTGCTTGTTGTTGCATGTCATCTCAAATTCAAACTTTTTCAGATGGATGTCAAGAGTGTCTTTCTGAATTGCATTCTTCAGGAGGAAGTTTATGTGGAACAACCAAAATGGTTTGAGGACCCTAATCATCCTGATCAGGTTTACAGATTAAAAAGGGCTCTCTATGGTTTGAAACAAGCTCCCAGAGCTTGGTATGAGAGACTAACTACATACCTCTTAGAAAAGGAATTTTCGAGAGGGGGAGTAGACAGGACCCTATTCATTAAAAACATCAAAGATGGTATGTTATTGCTTAGATATATGTTGATGATATTGTCTTTGGTTCCACATCAGACTCACATGCACACTCTTTTGCTGAACAAATGAAGAATGAATTTGAGATGAGCATGGTTGGTGAGCTGAATTTCTTTCTTGGTCTGTAGGTAAAACAAATGAGTAATGGGATTTCTGTGTCCCAAACTAAATATGCTAAAGATCTTGTAAATAAATTTGTCATGAGCTCAGCTAAACATGCTCACACTCCTATGAGCACCACCACCAAACTTAGCAAAGATGCTTCAGACAAAAGTGTCGACCAAACCACATACCGAAGTATGATTGGTAGTCTTCTTTACCTCACTGCCAATCGTCCTGACATTGCCTTTAGTGTCGGAGCTTGTGCTCACTATCAAGCAAGCCCCAAAGAGTCACACTTACTTGCTGTCAAATGAATTATTCGATATGTAAGTGGAACTCTCTCTTTTGGCATCTGGTATCCATTTGATACTAATGTCGTGGTTGTTGGATATTCCGATGCCGACTGAGCCGAAAATACTGATGATAGGAAAAGCACCTCCGGAGGATGCTTCTATGTTGGAAACTGTTTGGTTGCTTGGCTTAGCAAAAAATAGAATTCCACCTCTTTGTCTACTGTCGAGGCTGAGTACATTGCAGCCGGCAGTTGTTGCACTCAACTTCTGTGGATGAAACAGATGTAGTAGGACTACAGGATAAAACAGGGCACCATGACTGTGTATTGTGATAACACAAGTGTCATCAACATCTCCAAAGATCTCGTGCAACACTCTCGCACTAAACACATAGACATTAGACACCACTTCATTCGAGAGCTTGTTGAGCAAAGTGTCATCACATTGGAATATGTGCAAATTGATACTCAACTTGCAGATCTCCTAACCAAACATCTAGACTCCCTTAGGTTTGAGTTTCTTAGGAAATCCATCGATGTGTGCGGTATTGAGTGATTGACTGCTCTTTGATAGACTAGGTAATCTCATATTCATATCTCTTCCTAACTCTATTCCTCCGGTGTATATTATCAGTTTTTGCATATTGTTGTTTTTGTTTGTTTATCTTATTTCAAAAATCCAAAAACATTAAAAAATTCAGAAAAACTCCAAAAAGATTTTTGTTTTCTTTTAGTTAGGCATATTTTTAAAAAAAGGGTTTTTGTTGGATTTGGTTGTTATCCTTTGGTGTGCATTGCTGAATTTTTCTTGTACTCATAATGCTTGTCCAAGATACATATTTGATCGTATTGAGTTCATGAGGATATCATACCTGCCAAAATGTCTTTGGGGAAGTGCACATAGACTATCTTGCTAAATACAGTTAGAAATATGGCACATACTGTTGCACTATCAACTACACTTGCACTCTATCTATCTCCTGCAAATGGTACATATCCCTATGAACAAGTAATGATATTAGTCATGATGGTTCTTCGAGGTGATAAAATATGATTTGATCATGAAGGTACCATCCCTCAAAATGTGCCCCAGTTTAAAAGTCTTATGCAATGGAAAGGGCTACCTCTGGGATAGTGTGAAAGTCACTATTGGATGCAAACAGTATGAAATGGCTACCTAGGTGGATAGTAGGTATCTATCTGGGTCTCTAGAGTGAAAGCCCCTGCTGCCAATAGCTAGGGCTACCTACCCAGTAAGTATGAAAGCCACCATTGCATCCCAAAATTCAAAAGAAAAAAATTAATCAAGAATAGCTTCACCAAACAAAAATTCCACAAACACTGTGAGAGCAACATATGAAAAAGAGTAAAAATAGAACATAAAATGCTTCATCTTTTTGGCTTACCCTAAATGCATCTCATAGTATTTTTTTAAGTTTGGTGTTCCTGAAATGCACTAATGTCCTTATTTGTCTAAGGGTGCCTACCTCTAAAGGTGTTCGGTCAGAATTTCACCTCACACACTTCATATTGATGGTAAAGCCTATTACTAACTGCACATTAGCCTATGTGCTTGTGTCTTGCCATCCCTTATGCATAGTGTCGATGGAAATATCCTCGTATAGTCATCATTTTATGCTACACATTCTTGGACACTGTATTATTTGCTTCCTGCAAAATTTGCACATACTGGATTTGCTTATTGGAGCTATCATGCTGAAATTTTTTTGCAAAATGGAAGATCTTTGAAAACTTTTTCTAGCAAAATGCATACTTTTGGTTGATTTTGAGTTTTTTTAGGAATGATCTTACCTTGCCATTCTACAGATCTCTAATTGTGCATTTTTTAATCCCCAAAATTGATTCACTTGAAGCTCTATACGGTTTGTTCGTTTGTCCTTTTCAAATGTTGAAATCCTCGGGTCACTAGAATGCCATGTTATTTTGGAGGGTATTGACATTTGTTTTTCAGATTTCTCAGAGATCGTCTTTAGAGATTCTTCTCCAAAAGCTGCCCCATAACATGCCAAAGATAATCCAAATAGGGTCACACTCATCTCTTACACAAGTTCAAAATTTTTGCAAAGAGGGTCGACCTTGAGTGGTCGTTCGGTTGACCAAACACATAGAAATGGGGTTTTCGAAACCCTCTTTGATGGTATTCGGATATTCCTTCCAATTTGGGGTTTTCTCTCTACAAAAATCCAGCTGGGGTTATTTTTAGCCCTCACATGCGTGTTATCAAGCTTCCATCTTGGTTTCAAGTTCCACGGTTTTGCTGGGTTTGTGTTTCAAAATTACAGCCCTTCTCTCTTCACGAGTGATTCAAAGCCTCAGTACTGCATGGATATTTCGCTCATTCATGCTCCAAGGTTTTCTCTCCCGTACTCGGCTCATCCATGCTCCAAGTGTGTTGTTCACTCAACTAGGAATTCCCTGTTGCCCAGTCATATTCCTTCTTCCACAGTGACTCAAGGTCTTCCACAACTATTCGGTTGGTTCTAGAGACTGTTCTCAGCAATCTCAGCCCTCTCTCATCTCCTCCAAGTCCTCATCAAGGTAAAACCCTACCTTTTCTTTAGTTCTTGCAAATTTGGGTCTATGGCTCTTGAGTACCTTCTTCTTATTGCCTCCTTTCTCATGGCAGGTCGCCCTAAGCGCCGCCTCATCATCTCTCGGGATGAAGATGATGTCCCCCAGTCTGAGGATGCATCATATGTTGCTAGCCATGGCATCCATGTGGGCCGTGGGGTCCATTCTAGGGTTCCTCCACCCTCAGCTTCCCATAAGAAAGCCATGGGTGCTTCCAATTCAAAGTCCTTAGCCAAATCCAAGGGCAAATCTCATGTCCCCACTCCTAATGAGCCTGAAATTGTGCGATTTCGCACCACAAGGAATGAACAGCTTTATAATACTTGGCTTAAAAATAGGACTGTTACGATTGAAAGGGCCACTGTCATTTCGGATTTCACCCATCCTGGTTTCGAGGAAATCATTGACTCTCACCAATGGTCTGGTCTTTTAAAATTGACCGGTTATGCTAGTCTAGACCTTGTTCGAGAATTTTATGCGAACATTTATTCTGTCAACCCTCGTAATTTTTCCTTCAAAACTTAAGTTAGGGGTAAGAAAATTCTCATTAATCTGGACGTCATTGCCTTTTTCATTAGTGCTCCTCGGGTTCCGGGAGCCTATTACCCTTATCTCTATCCCACCAATGAGGACAAGCATGATCTGGACAAGGTGGCCAGCAATCTCTGTGATGATTCCTCACAAAAATGGTCTCATCCTCATTTACTTCACTCCAGTCTTTCATACTTAGGCCATCTGTTTCATCTTATTATGTGTTCCAACATTCATCCCAAGGTGCATTCTACTACTCTGAGTGTTGATCGGGCTCGGTTCCTGTATAGTGTCATGACTGGAGACACTATCGATATCGATGCCCACATTATAGACCTAATCCTTTAGGCTATCATTGTGCACCAAAAGCGCTCCACTCTTCCTTTTGGTATCCTCATCACCAATCTCCTGTTTGCTGAGGGTATTAAGACTCGTTCCTCTAAGGCTACGAAGCCTTCTTTAGGACCCATCTGTGCTCGCACCTTGACTAGTAGTATGTCCCATGCTGTGATACCGGAGCATGAGGAGGACATTGATGATGATATAGCTCATTCGGTCCCAGGTGCCGGTCCCTCTCCCAGCCATGTTAGAGCCCCTCCGGGTCCCTTGTCCTTCAAGATAATGGCTGCCATGCTTGCTGATATGTTGGCTGCTCAATTCCACTTCGCTACTGATCTTTCTGCCCGCCTAGATTCTCACGCAGCAGCTACTCAGGACAGTTTTTCGGTGATTAATCGTCGAATTGATGCACTTTTAGATATGGTGCAGGTGTCTCGCCAGGAGCTTTGCGAATTTCGTTCTCTATATTAGGATGATGTTGCTCGTCACTTTCCTCTGCACCGGGATGATTAGAGTTTCTTGCGCTGATGGTTCCAGCCTTGTTTTGTTCTTCGTTTTTGCTGGATTTAGCTAGTCCGTTTTGTTTGTTATGAGTCTGTGGTTGGTCTTTGTGTTGTGAACCCTTGGTTACTGTATATGGGATGCTACTTCTTTGTTTCTGCTTCTTAGTTGATGCTTCTGCTTCGTTGTGTTTCCCTATGCTGTTGATCTTTGATGCTAATTCTACTTCATGCTAGGTTGCTATTTCTGTAGGATTGTTTTCCCCTTGGCAATTCAAGCCAAAAAGGGGGAGAAGTTAGCTAGATAGATCACCATATGTGCACCCTATATACATTGTGTTCTCATCATCATATGTGCAATTGTGTGATATCTTAAGTGCTCATTTATTTCATATTATCACATGTTGCATCTTATTTTCACATTGCTTCACTCATGGATTCACATGCTCATGCTTCTGAAACTTTTGTCAGATGGGATCTCAGATTGAGGGGGAGATCTCAAACTATCTGGCCTGATGCTCATTATTTCAACTATTTTATATTTTATGAAATTCCCCCATGCTTCACAAAGGTACTAGTTGTTTCAGTTTTTCAGGGTTGATCGATGCCTCAACGATCTCGAAAAGCATATTACTCCATGGAAGAAGCCCAACTGTCCAGTGTCATGTACTTTTCATTCTCTTCGTTTCTTGTGGGTTTAAGAGAGTCTGTAAAGTCATGTCCATCAGTTATATTGTTTGTTTTATCTCAGAATTGCCAAAGGGGGAGATTGTAAAGTCAAAGTTTTGTTGGCAAAATTATGAGCCCAAAATGTTGTATATAGGTCATAGTTGGTCTACATCTGGTTTGAAGACAAAGTGAAGAAGAAGAAGCCGAGAAGAATCTTGAAGCTACATCACTCACATTGGCTCAAAAAGTAAGGATTGAAAGAGAGACCTAGATGACCTTAGGTTACCTCATGGAAATGACCCATTCATCAAGAAAAATAAGTCCAAAAGGAATAGTGGTATAGGGGATTGCATCTAAGGCTAAAAGAATAAAAATATGAAAGAAATGCACCCCAGGGTCGACCCTGACCATTGGGGGTCGACCCTGAATTGCACAAGTTTTGTATGGTGTATTTTGGCAGAGAAGTGAAAAACTGGAGGTCGGCCCTGAAGGATGGTTGGGTCGACCGAAGTGTACACTTTGGTCGACTGAACCATCCCCCAGGATCGACCCTGATATGGGATTTTGGTTTTTTGCTTTAATTGCTACAGTGGGTCAACCCAGGGATCCTCCAGGGTCGACCCTGATATGGAAAAACTTTTCTAAATTGTTTTTTAGCAACTTCTAAACCTTTGAACTTTTCCTATATATAGGGGACCTCTCCCAATCCATAAGGGATATTGATTTGAGACTTTTTAGAGCACTTTGTGTCTATCTTGAGTTTATGAAAACTCTTCGATTCATTCATCTTCATCTCCATTAGTTGGCTTCTAGGTTGTGCAAAGTTTACATGCATATTTTCTCAAACTTACATTAGATGATCCTTAATCATTAAGAGATCACCCTAGGGCTTCTACAAACCTTAAAACTCACTGTATGCTCTACTGTGAGCGTTGGTTAGCTTAAGCTAAAGCCGTCAAGGATGGAGATCAGTCTTCAGAGACTGTGGTTGATCACTTTGAGTAAGATTGGCCGGTGAGGAACTGGAGCTGCTGTTGCGGAGATCGAACGTGCTGTGTTCGTGGTTTGCAAGCTGTGGAATCGATACCGAGCAATGTTGGGTCGTGTCTGGTTGGGTAAGATTCGAGTCTTGTATTGTTCAACTCTTCTCATAGTAAATTTTGTGCTGGACTAGGTCCCGTGGTTTTTCTCGGAAGGGTTTTCCACGTAAAAATCTTGTGTGTTCAAGTGAGATTGATTGTGTGTGATTGACTAAAATTAAAATTGGTAGAGAAAATTGAAGTAAACCTATTCAGCCCCCCTCTAGGTCTAAGAGTGCATTGAAATAATGGATTTCAGGTTTGATTCCACCAACGTATTTTCTAACTTTGGGAATATAATACAGTGACAGTTGGATAGTCAAAAAGCTGTTCGAGTCCAGATGAATTTCAAACAAGAAATCCATGCTCATTTATTTGAGAGATTATCCAAGTTCTAGGTAAGACAGTTGATTAAGTTCAAATCCTGTGCAGGTGATTTTGAAAACCAAATAAGTTTTGAAATATACTTTTATTAAAAGGTATTATACTTATAAAAGGATTTTCTCAAAAAAAATTCATGAGAAATTGTTTCTAATGGCTTAATCATAAGTCTTGGAAACCCGGATGATTTGCAAAGGGCTATGGGTTAGATAGTATTTTAATCTCGAAGGCCCATTAGGGATAATGTATTTGGAAGGATAAATCGAATTTAAAAGTTCGAGTGGCGGGATCCGTAATGGTTAATGTTCATACACTGGGATTCAGTTGCAACATAGATATCTCACGTCACTTACAATTCCAATGTAATTCCTATTTAGGGTCAATGGGATAACATTAGGTAAGTCAGGGCAAGAATGTCCCAGAGCAATCTGTGGAGGTGCTCACATAAGAAATACAAGCTCAATAATTGATTAAAATTTAATCAATTATTTAAGTGATTACAAGTTAATCATTTAATTAAATAAATTAAAAGTTAATCTATGGTTTAAATTAATTGTTAATTGAAATCTAGGAATTATTTTGATAATTATTTAATTAACATAATTAAAGGGGAAATGAGTTTGACCCATATCCATAAACCCATTTAATATGGACCCAAGCCCATGGGTTTAAACCCTAGGGTGGGGCGCCCACTTGAGGAATCCTAATTGGATTAGGATTATGTTAATTGAATAATTGTTGAATAATATCTCTTTTATTTATGGAATTAAAATCTAATGGTTGGATTGCAATTAGGATTAAGATGACATGGAGTTGGATTGCAACAAGGAGTGTTAAACTCCTCAAAGTCCATGCCCCCTTGATGCTCACCCCCCCCCCCCCCCCTCCCCCTTGGTTGTTTAGATTTCCTAGTTTGACTAGGATTCCTCCATGTGTTGGTTGTTGACTTATCCCTATTAATTAAGGAATCCTCATTTAATAAGGACTCTTTAATTAGTAGGATTACTATAACTAAAGTAGTTATAGTTAAACTAGAATTTTATTTAATTAATAATAAGACTTATTATTAATAAATAACTTCTTAAGGGATAAGATCAAGTTGGAGTAGGATTAGGATTGGATCCTAGTGTATAAATACACCAAGACCAAAACGTGGGGAGAGGATAATCACAATTCTCCAGAATTTTTTCTCTCTCCCTCTCCTCTCTCTCCAAACCGTGGGCACCTAGGGAGTCTCCCTAGGATTTTCGTGAGCTACAAGGGTGGTCCAAGTTGGGTTTTGCTTTTCTAGGGTTTTGAACCTCAGTAATTTTGGTGATAGAAGGTCTACACCATTGATCCATCTTCTTACTCTTGCTTCAGTAATTCCAAAGGAGATTCTAAAGCTTCGTGGCAGTAGCGAAGAACAAGGATCGAGCTTCTAGTAATTTTTGGAGAAAACTCTACAAAGAGTTCTGACGGTTCGAGTGGATTAAGCTTCACCGGTGAACATCATTCACCGAGGTGACATGACTAAAACTCGTAGATAATTTTTGATGCTTTCTATGATGTTAAGATCTAGGGGATCCAGTTTCCACATAATTTTTTATCCGGATCCCCCTTTAAGTGGTATCTGAGCTCACGGTTAGGAGTATTTTTTGTTTATTTTAATAAGGTTAATTATTAAATCGATGATTTAATTCATGAGATGAATTAAATTTAGATCTATTTAATATTGCTCGTAGTTTTTATTATTTTATTTGTTCATGAGATAAATAAATAAATATTTATTTTATTATATTATTGAATGAGTTTTGATAATGATAATTTAATAAATTTAAAAACTAGCATTATATGTGATATAATTAAATTTGAAATAAAGAGTTTATTTTGAAATTCCTTTTTAAATGATTTGGTCATTTAATATATATTTATTAATTGTTTAAAATATTCTATCTGATATTTTAAAAATAATTTTATGAAAATTGTTTTATGGAAAATATAATTGTTTTATTTTTTCCGAAGTTTGATCTATATAAGATATAGATTTTATAGAGCGAATTGATAATTTTTATCAAATTTTAAATCCTTTTAAATTAAGAAAATTACTCTATCACCATGTAGTATCTTTTTTATATGAGATTATAGTTATGGGTCATATTTTATGATAAATTGTTTATCATTCATGCATTCATATTAAAGGTTAATATATAGTAGGTTTTGGCAATCTGTAAAGGCAATTGAATCAGTTTTCCTGAAAAGGGCGAATGGAATACTGGTTTCCCTAATGCCATTTAAATTCTTTTTAATGCATTGGTGGTGATGCTGCGAAGGAGGATGCTGAGATGATGATCTCGATAAGATGATAAAGGAAGGGATCAAAAAGGAGTTTGCAAGCTGTCATTACTCTTATCTCATTCTCTTGCATCCATGCATTTTAATTTATTGACCCATGACGATTAATCTCGTATATTATTGTTATTATTATCATAAGATGATATTTGTTTATTTTATCATGAGATGATATCTGTTTATATGTTTAATTATTCTGTAGAAATAATTGCCCTTGATATATCATGTGTATATAAGACTGGGGACAAGTCCCTAAGTATTATGATCTTCTACCATGCACTATGTATTCCTATAATGGGGAGTGTGAGTAAGCTGACAGGCCAAAGCCGGGCCCAATACCCCTTACCTATGTGTGAACATGTTGAAAACTTAATAAGCAAATAGTGGGAGCAATAATGTCAAAGTGTGAGCTTTCAATAGGTATTTATTAGGTTCATGGTAGGTGGGCACATGAATAAGAGATATTATACAATAACGCCAAAGCGTGAGTATAACATCACTTATAGATCAGACAGTAGATTGAATGCTCCAGGATTCACAAGATGAGATCTGTGAAATTGGGGAAGATAGTTACTATCTGCCTATTCAAGGTGATGTGATGATGTGCCCAAAGGTAGGATCACATTAAGCTAGTGTTTAGGTTTTCGATGCCAATTAATTCTTCTCAAATTAGCAATACCATTAGAAAAAGACCCATAATCTAATAGGTATTAATGAATACAATAGATCCCTCATACTATCTTTTTTATCATTTCATTAGATCATGACAAGCCTACACCCATTGACTAAAATTCATCGTAATGAAAAGTTAGCAGGAACTAACTATGTAGCCCAGAAAAGAAAAAGTAGAATAGTATTTGATGCTGATAACCTTGACCTACGTCTTAAGACACCTAAGCCCAGAAATTCCTCCAGATGCTTCACCGGCCCAAAAGGCTGAGTTAGAGCAATGGGAAAGGTCCAATAAGATGACCAAGTGATACATACTGGCTTCGATGTCTAACATTTTGCAAAGCCAGCATGAACACATGGATAATACTTCTGACGTTTTGCAAAACCTTCATGAGATGTTTGCTGAGCAAAATAGGTCAGCTCGACAAGTAAAGTTGAAATCCCTTGTTAACACCAAGATGGCTAAGGGACTCCAGTCAGGGAGCACATCATAAAGATGATGGGCTTATTGAATGAACTGGAAATTCTTAGTGGAGAGATGGATACCATCACTCAAGTTGACACTGTTCTGAAGTCACTCCCTTCGTCCTTCAATTCGTTTGTGTTAAATTATAACATGAACAAGAGTGAAATGTCACTTAGTGAGCTTATCAACTCACTTATAGCTGTAGAATATTTGATCAAAAAGTCAACTAAAGGTGAAACTTTAATCGTCAATAAACCTGATACCTTCAAGAAATCTAAAAAGTTTAGAAAAGTGAATAAAGGCAAAGGAAAGTTTAAAGACAATAACGGTAAGGCAAGTGTTGCCAAAGGTTCTTCAAGAAAAACTGACAAGGAAAATAAAGGCAATGGAAAGTGTTTCCACTGTGGTAAAATAGGCCACTAGAAGAGGAATTGCAGGACTTACCTCGCAACTCTTAAGAAGGGTGGCGGAAGTACTCAAGGTATGAGATGCTTTGAAGTACTAATTACTGTTGAGTCTAACTTTCTGGATGGTCCTCTTAACTCATAGTGCGTGGATTCTGGATCCACTGTACACGTTTACAGTTGTTTGCAGGGGTTCAAGGAAACCAGAAAGCTGACCAAACATGAGCAGAAGCTTAAAGTTGGCTCCGGTGCAAATGTTGCAGTGAAGTTAATCGGCTTGTTACTCTTTATTTACCTAATGGAAAGACATTAATTTTAGAAGACTACTTTTATGTGCTTTCACCACATCGTAATTTGATTTCAGTATCTAGACTCTTACATTATGGATTCTCTATCAATTTTAATTCAATTGTTGAAATTAAGAAAGATGGAATGGTCTTGATTACTGGTAAACTCATTAAAGGTCTTTATTTAATATTTCCTTTGGTAATTAATGAATGTCTGCAAAGTGACAATGTCTCATCATCTAGAATGTCTGGAATAAAGAGACATTCCACTAAGTCTACTTATCTTTAGCATAAGAAACTTGGTCACATTAATCTTGATAGGATAAAGGGGTTAGTAAAAGATGGTCCCCTTGATTTCCTCAAGGTAGAACCAATCCCTACTTGCGAGTCTTGTCTCGAAGGGAAGATGACCAAGAAGCCTTACCCTAAAAAGATAGGAAGAGCTGAAGAAAAGCTAAGACTAATACATAGTGATGTACGTGTTCTATTTAACATTGTTGCACGAGGTCAATACCAGTATTTTGTCACATTTACCGATGACTAATCCAGATATGGATATATCTATTTGATACAACACAAATCTAACACCTTTGAAAAGTTCAAAGAATTCTGATTAGAAGTTGAGAATCAAATTGACAAATCCATAAAGACACTACGATCAGATCGAGGTGGTGAATACCTCACCAACGAGTTTATGGATTACTTAAGGGATAATGGAATTATCTCGCAATGGACAAGTCCTGCCTCTCCTCAACAAAATGGAGTTTCTGAAAGAAGAAACCAGACCTTATTAAATATGGTTCACTCTATAATGAGCCATGCCGATGTTCCTTCATATCTTTGGGGATATACTATACAAACTGCCATTTATATTCTGAACAGGTTCCATCTAAGTCTATTATGGTTACACCCTATGAATTGTGGACTGGGCGAAAGCCTAGTTTACAACATCTAAGGGTATGGGGTTGTCCTGCGCATGTTCGCAAACTCGAACCCACTAAGTTGGAATCTAGGACAGAGAAATAGAATTTTGTAGGGTATCCAAAAGAAACTAAGGGTTTTTATTTCTACTCCAAGGCAGATCAAACAATAGTTGTTAGGCTTCATGCCACTTTCTTGGAGGAAGAAATGGATCTCCTTAAAAAGGTTGAATTTCATGAGATGAAAGACAACACAGCCAGTGTCGAAACTGAACCTAATCCTTCTATTAATAATTCTCCTAATTCTATTCCACTGAGAAAGTCTAAAAGAGTTTCAAGACCACCAGATAGACTTTAGTATTATAATAATGAAGTTTATCTAGTTACCCCTGATGATGAGGATACAGATCCTATACTTATCAAGAAGTTACATTAGATGTAGATGCATCTCAATGGAATAAAGTCATAAATGCTAAAATAGATTCCATGTATGATAACAGTGTCTGGACTTTAGTAGATCCACCAGATGGTATAAGGCCAATTGGATGCAAATGGATTTACAAAAGGAAGAAGGGTGCCGATGGTAACGTAGATCCACCAGATGGTATAGCTGCACACCAGGACTATGAGATATGACAAATGGATGTCAAAACTGTTTTCCTTAACGGAATGTTAGATGAAGACATTTATATGAAGCAACCAGAAGGCTTCATTGCTCCTAACCAGGAGAACATGGTATGCAAGCTCAACAAGTCGATATATGGTTTGAAACAAGCTTCAAGAAGCTAGAACTAAAGATTTGATCCTTTCATCAAAGAATTTGGATTCCAAAAAAATTAGAAGAATCTTGTATTTACAAGAAGGACAATGGGGGAGCAGTAGTATACCTAATTCTTTATGTAGATGACATTCTACTCATTGGGAATGATGTAGGATTGTTATCATCAGTCAAGATATGGCTTTCTCAGCATTTCTCAATAAAAGATTTGGGAGAGGCATCCTATATTCTCAGAATAAAGATTCTGAGAGATAGAAAATGCCGAATGTTGGGATTAAGTCAAACTTCCTACATAGACAAGACATTGTCTAGGTACAGTATGAGTGATTGTAAGACAACACTCATTCCTTTTAGACATGGTGTCACTTTGTCTAAAAGATGACCCCTACATCAGCTGATGAGATAGAATAGATGAAGAGGTGCCCTTATGCTTCGACAGTTGGAAGCCTCATATATGTCATGTTATGTACTAGACCGGATATTTGTCATGTGGTGAGAGTTGTTAGTCGGTTCCCAAGCAATCCAAGTATGAGATAATTGGACTGCTGTGAAGCATATCATGAAGTACCTGAAAAGGATTAGGGATTATATGCTTACTTTTCACTTAGAGGAAGTACCTCCTCATTAATGAGATTATTGAGAGATAAGGTAGGATGTAGTTGTTACAAAGATTAGGTCTCAACTTAATATTGTTGACCTGATGACCAAGGCTTTATCAGATAAATTATTTGTAACACACTTAGATAGTACAGGATTGAAATCTATGGCACAATGACTTTTAGGGCAAGTGGGAGATTGTTAGCCATGATGCCCAAAAAATTCATTTAGATTGTTAGATTCTTATTAATTTGATTAATAAGGACTTCTTCTTAATCTATTGTGTATTCATTATGGGTAATTGACCATGATCATGAGATGATCTATACGATATGAGATATCGATAAAGGTCCATATGATATATTGTAGGAAAGTTATGTGATTGGATTATCATAGGCAGATATAACTTTCTGGTTCCTTATACCTTATATAGTCACAGCTGTGGGTGAAGCTGGGCACTTCACTTATATGGCTGCCAGAATGCTCAGATGTTCTCAATAGTTGAGATGTAGTTCTATCTCGAACTATTGTAGTGGAGACTACACATCAGCATATGGGTGCTTAAATGTACATTGACTGATTGCATTCAACGAGAGACCTCTTGCATAAACATACTATCAGATAGTTGGTCTCTCATTCACATTGAACAGTTACGATGATCCTTAGATCTGATGTGTTCATCTATGACTAAGCTGTGATCTGATTGTTTTGATTCCACCAATGTATTTTCTAACTTTGGGAATACAATACAGTGACAGATGGATAGTAAGAAAGCTGTTCGAGTCATGATGAATTTCAAACAAGAAATCCATGCTCATTTATTGAGAGATTATCCAAGTTCTGGGTTAGACAGTTGATTAAGTTCAAATCCTGCATAGGTGATTTTGAAAACAAAATAAGTTTTGAAATATACTTTTATTAAACGGTATTATACTTATAAAAGGATTTTCTCAAAAAATTTTTCATGAGAAATTGTTTCTTATGGCTTAATCATAAGTCTTGGAAACCCGGATGATTTGCAATGGGCTATGGGTTAGATAGTATGTCAATCTCGAAGGCCCATTAGGGATAATGTATTTGGAAGGATAAATCGAATTTAAAAGTTCATGTGGCGGGATCCGTAATGGTTAATGTTCATACACTGGGATTCAATTGCAACATGGATATCTCACGTCATTTGCAATTCCAATGTAATTCCTGTTTATGGTCAATGGGATAACATTGGGTAAGCCAGGGTAAGAATGTCCCAGAGCAATTTGTGGAGGTGCTCACATAAGAAATACAAGCTCAATAATTGATTAAAAGTTAATCAATTATTTAAGTGATTAAAATTTAATCATTTAATTAAATAGATAGAAGTTAATATATTGTTTAAATTAATTGTTAATTTAAATTTATGGATTATTTTGATAATTATTTATAACATAATTAAAGGGGAAATGAGTTTGACCTATATCCATAAACCCATTTAATATGGGCCCAAGCCCATGGGTTTAAACCCTAGTGTGGGGCACCCACTCGAAGAATCCTAATTGGATTAGGATTATGTTAATTGAATAATTGTTGAATAATATCTCTTTAATTTATGGAATTAAAATCCAATGGTTGGATTGCAATTAGGATTAAGATGACTTGGAGTTGGATTGCAACAAGGAGTGTTAAACTCCTCAAAGTCCACACCTCGATGCTCACGCCCCCCCCCCCCCCCCCCCCCCGCCCCTTGGTTGTTTAGGTTTCCTAGTTTGACTAGGATTCCTCCATGTGTTGGTTGTTGACTTATCCCTATTAATTAAGGAATCCTCATTTAATAAGGACTCTTTAATTAGTAGGATTACTATAACTAAAGTAGTTATAGTTAAATTAGGATTTTATTTAATTAATAATAAGACTTATTATTAATAAATAACTTTTTAAGGGATAAGATCAAGTTGGAGTAGGATTAGGATTGGATCCTAGTGTATAAATACACCAAGACCAAAACGTAGGGCGAGGATAATCACAATTCTCCAAAAAAAATTCTCTCTCCCTCTCCTCTCTCTCCAAACCGTGGGCACCTAGGGAGTCTCCCTAGGATTTTCGTGAGCTACAAGGGTGGTCCAAGTTGGGTTTTGCTTTTCTATGGTTTTGAACCTCAGTAATTTTGATGATAGAAGGTCTACACCATTGATCCATCTTCTTTCTCTTGCTTCAATAATTCCAAAAGAGATTCTAAAGCTTCATGGGGATAGCGAAGAACAAGGATAGAGCTTCTAGTATTTTTTGGAGAAATCTTTACAAAGAGTTCTGACGATTCGAGTGGATTAAGATTCACCAGTGAATATCATTCACCGAGGTGATATGACTAAAACTCTTAGATAGTTTTTGATGCTTTCTATGGTGTTAAGATCTAAGGGATCCAGTTTCCGCATAATTTTTTATCCGAATCCCCCTTCAATCACACACTTATGCGCATACATATGGTTTTTGAGCAACTTTACCAGTTTATGCAATTGAAATCATGAGATCATACACTTATGAACATACATATGCTTTTGAGCAGCTTAACAATATATATGCAGTCCTACCCAACCATATGAATGATAGTCTTTACTAGCTTAATAATACTTTCCCAATACTGTCTCAGCTTAACAATACTTTCTTAGCTTAGTTCATGTCTTTACCAGTGTGTGCCCTTGTGAGACTCCTTACTTAACACACAGGTAAACTTGTGTAGTAGTGTCGTAATTAACATTCGAATCGGTCATCCCTTATATTCAAATCAACCGTCAAGGAACTCCACAAGATTCATTACTTCTTGATTAGAGAATCCTCAACCTAGAAGTCTTTCCTCTACGCTGTGATATTTCTGAATATCAATTACCATACAACATAATTAGGGCATAATTTAACATAACAACCAAATTTATTATTTTATCATAATTCGTATCAGTTTCATTGTAATTCCATAGCATTAACATCTTAACACTCTTCATCTATCATATAAAATCAATCTCCATTTGCACATAATCCATAATTCACACATACCGATGAATCCAACCACATTTCTATTCACATCCTTCATTTCTTTCCTTCATAAGATTAAACATCACACAACACTTCATAAAAACTCCAATTCATACTCACAATTCCATCCACGTGCATAATAAACCCTACTCCTTACTCCATAGCCTACTATATCATCACAAACATGCTAATAACCCATCATTCCTAGCTCACACAATCTTAAACATACATAAATTCATAATAGAGTTGAGTTGGATAGTATATCGACCTTTCAACACTAAAATCCAGTAGTCTATAATTTGAGTAAGGGCTGAGAAGGCTGGAAATTGAATCTCTAAGCTTGAGGAGGAGGATCCAAGCTTCTCCTTGCTTCTCCAAGAGCTTTCCTTAGAAAACCTAGGGTTTTCTCTTCCCTTGTGCCAAAGTCGATAAAATGACCTTAGGATAGTCTAAACCCTCAAATTAGGTGGTCTATTTATAGTCCAAGGTTAAAAACCCCAAAAACCCACACTTAGCCAAAAATGAAAAAAAAAATAGATTTGGGAATATTCGTTCGAACGGATTTATTTACGTTCGAACGAAAGTCTTTGTTTTAAGTAGAAAGACTCCCTTTCAAATGGAAATGGTTACTGTCATTTGGCAACCAATTGAAGTTCTGGCTTCGTTCGAACGAATGGGACATTCGTTCAAATGAAGATCCCAAATTCTGATTTCTTCCTTTTTCATCCATCTTGGCTCCACTAACCCCGACTTACATGCCTTCCAACCATCCCAAGACAAGTTTCAAGATTGGAAACTCATCGAGGTGTTTCATAGATGTTGGTCATACATGTCAATTGACCATAATGCCCTTGGTTGCTACTTAGGTTAGTTTTCCCTTAAAACTTACGATGTTTGCTCTCGATTCTAACCTGACATTATTGAAAAACTGTGAGACATACACACATACACAAACATTCATTTTTAACATCCTAATAAGCCTAAAACTCTGCACACATCCTATATACAACAGATTCCTGGTTTTCACCCAAACCTAAGCACTACACTGGATTTCTGGGGCTCTACAATTGACGTTTATGGACACTAGTTGCTTGAGGAAATGCATGTCTTCGTCAATTCCTGAAATGCTTCACAATCATTAATAGCTATTAATACAAGCTTGATAGTTACAACATGGTTTATGTTTAATCCATTATCATCTGGCCCTATCTAGGTTTTCCTTTGTTATTGGGTTTGTATGCTATATTCACGCTTTCGGCTTTAGAAGGATCACACCTTCTTTCAATGCATTTAGAATTCAGATGTATCAAAATGCCATTTAGACTCTCAAGAATAGCATTCAGATACTTTTCTAGGAGAGTCCGTCATCCAAAATGTATTATTATTACTGTCGTGGTTTTAGATTATTTAAATAGTAGGATACATACCATGCCCAAGCATGTTTTTTTGGTTTCCAGTTTTATCCTAAGGAATCATTATCTTGTCTTTATAGTTTCGAGCATATACTAATAGGCGTAAGGTCTAGTGAAAAACTAGTAACTCATATAATTCTTCTAGTAACTGCCCAACTACTTGCTTTTTCCTTTGATTGATACCGAGGCTGCATTTGTTAACATTTCTCAACACATTTTTGGGGATTTAAAACATTTTTCTGTCATTAAAACAGGCTAAAACTTGTTTGTTTGCAAAAGGACAAATTTTTTTTATAAAAAACACTTGTTTTTTTTTTGTTTTTTTTCTAAAACAAGTCTCTTGTTTTCGCTTTTGTGTTTTTGAAAACATTCTTTACTAATACTTAGGGTTAAAGCATCTAACCTTGGTTTTAACTAATTGCTTGAATCAATGATGGTTAATAGAACTATTTAGGAAAATACTTAACTTATTGCCGCAGTAGACTACCTATTCTAATGTACAGTCCTCATTGGTTAATGCCCCTTTTTACCACACATCAACTGTAGTTAAAGATTCACTCACCCCTATAGTTAGGCAATCTAAGCTTGATTTTTAAAAATCAAAAAAACCAAAATATTTACTTTAATTTTCTTTTTAGCTTAAAAAGCTCTAGTTCAAGTAAAAAATAGGAATTCAGCCTAAGTATACTTAAATTATTGTTTACATTTAAGTATTGTTTACATCTAAGTATTCTCTAATTCATCATCCAAATTCTTCTCTAATTCATATTTTTTACATATAAGTATTGTTTCAATACTTATTAAGAAAAATGGAATCCTAAAAGAACATTATAAGTATAAAAAAGAGAACAATTTAATAACAAAGAGAGGGAGAGACAACTTATCTCTAATTTAGAATTAATTTGATTAACAACAACAAAACAAAAAAAAATTAGAGTTGTACTAACCTAAGTTCTAATCTAATTTGGGATTTAAAACTAACTTAGTTCTAGAATTCAACTAAATTACTTTTAAAGCAATCTAACTAATCGAATATTAGAGTTAGCCTATCTTAAATTTAAAACCAACCTAAACGAACTTAATTATATTACAAGATAACCTAAAACTAACAAAGGAGTAGAACTAACACAAATTCTAAATAAAATTTAACCTTGAACAGATTTATTTTAACAAAAACTAATCTAAATTATACCTAAAAACATATTTTAAACTAGCTAAAGGAACCTAAAAAAAAAGAATCTAACCCTAAACTATCAAATATTGTCTAATTAGAATACATCCAAAATAATCTAGAACTAGTCTAATTTGAACTAGAACCCAGAATTTTTATCAAAATTAATCTAAAAACTAAAACCACTCTTAAACTTAGAATGAATTTTATATAATTAAAACAACCATAGAACAAATTCAAAGCTAATCGTAACTAATTTCAAATTATGTATAAAAAATAGAAGAAATGATTTCACCTGTCACCGTGAAGGAAATGTGGAGAAGAGGACTGCCGTGGGGGATTGTTGTGCTGGCTGGACTGATCGTGCTGGCCGGACTGATTCTACCTTGCCGGAGAAGAGGATGATGGCGCACAAGTGAGCTACCGGAGAGGGCTGAGTTGGCCAGAGACCTGCAAACAATGAAAGAGAGAGTTAGAGCAGAGCGAGAGAACTTACCGAAGGTGGTGGCTATCAAAGAGGGAGAGAGCAGACGCAAAGGGGAGACACCGTGTAGGTGTTGTCGGAGGTGGTGGCTACCGGAGGTGGGGTTGCTGGACAGGGTACTGCCGGAGAGGGGAGTGCATGGAAGGAGATTGGGAGAGAAAATCGCGTGAAGGAAGGTAAAATGAGGGAAAAGCATCGGGCCCTAATTAAGGATATTTAGCGGCAATTTTTAAAAACCACCTGTACTATACAGTTAACAACGACGGTTATTAGAAAACCATCACTACTATTGATGTAATCAAGGCGGTTATTACAAAACCGCCGTTGAAATGAAAGCGGAATTGGCCAAGATGGGAAGCCTAAAGGGTGGAGGGAACTGTTTTCAACAGTGGTTCTCTAACAAACTGTCGTTAAAAATTACATATCAAAGACGGTTCTTTATTAACTGCTGTTAAAAAGACGCTGAATTAGTAATCGACGGCAGTTACATAAAACCACTGTCCAAAAACGATTGTCAGCGGTAGTTCTAGGAAACCGCCGCTATAGGCCTGCAATTTTGTAATGAGAAATATCAAGTGGGGAGAAGTCAAAAACATGAGGAAAAAATAAAATCTCTTCCCCCCTTTTATTGTCACATGTCGGATAGTGTGTGATGCCGAAGCGCGCACCTCAGGCGTCCACCAAGAGGTAATCATGTCAGATGGTGTGTGGATGCCGAGGTGCTTCCGTCAAGAGGTAATTCAATGCCTTCTAGGGAAATAATGAAATTACTTCTTCCCTTTTATCGTCACATGGGAAGGTGTGTGGAAGCCCAACGCCTACCTCGGGCGTTCCTTGTAGTAGCGTATAAAAGTCTGCATGTGTTCCAAGTGTCAGTAATATCTGGCCGAAACTTCTCCATAGATTCTAGAAGTCAACATAAGAGGCCGGGTGAGACACGTGAACCTTTAACTTCTGTGGTTGGCTTACAAGTAGCCGAAGCTCTCAACTAGGCTACGATTTACCTCACAAGGTAGGACCCACCTTCTAACTAGAGACCTTGTGAAGATAAGCCATCGTATTTGTCTCTTCCTCTGATCTTTTATGACCCATGTCTAATTACAAAGCTGACCACGGATTAGAAATTCAGAAATGATCCGATCTGACCCAACCCGACCCGCTTTCATACACGGATGAGGTCTTGGAATATTGGTCTTCTCAACCGTTTTATAATAGGATCAGGCTTCTCTGGCGAAGCCAAAAAAGGTTTGTCTCGGGTTCTATAGGGGACATGTGGTGGAGAAGTCAAAATCATGGGTCCCATGATTTTGACTTCTCGACACATATTAAGACATGTGGCAAAAAGTGTATGAGAATAAAGGGGAGAGATATCAAATGGAGGAGAAGTCAAAATCATGGAGAGAAAAAAGAGAGAAAAAAGAATGACTTTTCCCCATTTTAATGCCAATTGTCGCACAATGTATGGAACTCTGCGAGCCCTTTCTGGCTTCACTAGAGACAATCCGAGGCCGCTTGAAATAGGCTCCTCAGACCCAATAATGGGTCATTTCATTTACACCGGATAAAAAAAAAACTAGGTACGAGACATCATTTATCCACTTCAACGAAATGTGCCAGCGCTAGTTTTTAAAGGAATGAATCTACAGCCACATCACTTGGGGGAAAACTGCTACCAATTTATTAAAAAAAATTCACTTTCTCAAGTTTATTTATTTAGTAGTTAAATAAATTATTGAATTAATAAATATAAGTTTAAATATTATGTATTTATTTTAAGGAACTGGGTAGCAAGAATGCAACCCTAACTTGCACACGATCTGTGCATGCCACATCAACATTTGGCTAGAAAATGGGTGAAAAAAAAGAAAAGAAAAACTTAAATTTTCTCTCAGAATAAACTTGAAATAATGGAGGAAGTTTTTAGAGAAAGTTTGTCACGATTGAAAAAGTACAAGAAAATAAATATGTGTTTCTTGTACAAATGTAAGAAAAAGTAAAAGAAAACTCACTTTTCTTTTACTTTCCCTCACTTTCACGTCAAATGAACACACCTAAGAGAATGCATTAAACTCTTAAAGTTAATGCTTACATGTTGTATGAGGAATACATAAGGGTTAGGGTTCTGCCCAACATTTTTCTTATGTGGACTGTCATAAACTCATTTTTTTTCTACACTATATTATACTAGTTGGTTTTGCACGTGTAAGGCATGTGCAAGCTTATTGAATAATGGGGTATGTTCGGTATCAAATTATTGTTACGAGACATGTTGAGAATAAAAAAAATTATGATAGTATTTTGGTATCAAATAAAATCAGGAGTATTTTGGTATATCAAAATTTTGTTATGGAACTTGTTGGGAATAAAAACAAACCATGAGGGGTATTTTGGATATCAAATTCTTAGGAATAAAAAAAATCATGAGGGTGTTTTGGATACCAAATTCTTGTTACAGGACATGTTGGGACTAAAAAAACTCATGCGGTGTATTTTCGGTATCAAGTTCTTGTTAAGGACATGTTGGGGATAAAAAAATCATGAGAGATATTTTTGGTATCAAAATCTTGTTAGGGGACGTGTTTTGAATAAAAATAATCATGAGGAATCATGAGAGGTATTTTTAGTATCAAAAATCTTGTTAGGGGAAGTGTTTGAAATAAAATAATCATGAGGGATATTTTCGATATCCAACTCTTTGTGATTAAGATGAAAAACTAAGTTTTACTATATAGTAAATGAGTAAAATTCACAGAAAGACAAAATCCTTCACCCAACTATTTTTCCATACTACTTTTTCTAAAATCATAATACCCCGTTAATTTTTTTCCATGATAGCCTTTTTTTATACTTATAATACCCGGTGAGATATATTTTTCTATAGTACTCTTGGTTACAAGTTTTTATTTCTTAAAATACCCATATTATTATTGTTGATAAAATTTTTTTTTTCTTGTTATCCCGGTTATTCAAATTTTATTTTCCATTTATACAAGTTTCACTTAATTTTGAACTACCCCTATTATTACTATTAATTAGAATTTTTTTTTCCATGTTATCCCTATTAAACAATTTTAAATTTTCATAATACCCGTAATTAAATTTTCTAGAGTTTCTATATTAAGCTTGCATGTGCAACACACAACTAGTATTATCTAAAAAGGGTGAGAATGAATTGTGAGAGTATGTTTAGCATTGATTTATCTCTCCTAATTTTAAACCCAAGATTTAGGGTTGAAGGGTACCTTATTAAGTTGAAATTTTTTTTTTTGCTGTGGATATCATTTTCGTACGGTTAATAGAATTGGGATAGTGGAAGTCTTGTTTAGTTATCACTGGTGGTAATGGATCCCTATATAGGGTTGTACAATGGGTGGGTTGGGGTGCGATTGAAGCCAGTTTGGGTTCGCCTATCTTATTTATCCTCATGTCTAACCCAGCTCAAACCCAAACTCATTGTAATACATGAAGCCCAAACCCAACCTATATATACGATATTGTAAGTTTGGGCTAGGTTCGGGTTAGCCCATACTCAACTCAATATTCAAATCTATATTTGTAATGCAATGGTATACCTTAAAACATATAATGAAATTTAAATTTAAATTTGGCATATGTAAGCATGAAGAGTTAAGGTTTTGTTTGATAATCTCTAACTCAATAACTCTATCAATCCCTTTATTTATACACGTAGAAACTAAAGAGGTAGACAAAAATAAAGAATATATCTAATTGTAGAACCAAGTGAGGAGAGTTAATCTAACAATAGAAATCAAAGAGGTAGAGCAAGACTGAAAGTAGAAATGAAACTCAACCCTTGAGTTTTGGATGCAAGACTAATTAACTAATGATTTCATTATGTAGAGAATATTGGGTACAAGAAAGATGTTAAATTTTGGACCGGACTGGATTAACTGAGGCTTTATTAAGTTTTACCAAAACTCAGCCCAAACCCAAACACTTAATGAAAAATAAAATCCATATCCAACCCAAATCCATGGAACTTTAGCCCACCCCACCCTAGTTCAGGCTGGGTCGTGTGGGCCTCAGGCAACCCAGCCCAATGTACAACCCTGTCCCTATACTTCTCCCATAAGAGAGGTCACACTATTAAGTTAGATTTGAGTTTTCCTTTTCGATCATTTATAAACAGATCTCAAGAACCTCTGAGGGTGTAGCCTAGTGGCCGAAGGACTAAACTCGGAGGTCTCGACGTTGATTCATAGGCTCCCCTCAATATCGGTTGTATGGGGTGAGAATATTCCCCATTCAGCACGTGGGACTAGTCTTAGTTTTTAAGGCTCAGGATAAACACGTTTACCAAAAAAAAAAATTTAAATTAAATTAAACTAAACAGATCTCAAGGCGTTCTCAGTTCTCATTTTCTCAAATAATGGATGTTTACCCGACCCGCTTCCCCCTTTGCCTGCAAGACAACTGAAGCTCAAAATTTGGTGGGCAATTCTGTCTACTCTCACCCACACCAAATCTATCACCATAAATCGGATTCCCCTACGAGGACTATCTACAACTTCAACGTTCTTCAAACTCGTAACAAAGAAACCCTAAGGTATGGAAGAAACTCGATCAGATATTCTAGGGTTAGGGTTTCTGATTTTAATGTTTTTTATTTTTGCTTTAATGGATGATTTGTTTTTGCAGTCTTTTAGATGGAAGCAGTGGCTGTTCTTCGCTCTTCTTCTGTTATCTCTAGACCTTCCAAATTCGTGGGTGAATTGGGTATTTTGACCACAAATAGGCCTGATTTCGTGTGCTTTGGTTCCAAATTTCGTTCCCCGAATGGATTGATTCAGGTACGAGAACTCTTTTTTCTGGAAATTGTTCGTGCATGGTGTTGTATATTCGAAATCTAGATCTAGGGTTCACATGGATTTTGCTGATTTTTTCGTTGTTCTGAGATGTTCGATCTCTTTGGGTTTTATGTTTTCGTAATTTTCTGAATAAGTTGGGGAATTGGATTGCTAATTATTATTTTTCCATTAATCAACTGATATAGATTGATTTTCTCTGGTGTAGCACTGTAATTCTCTAATTTAGTCATAAAAGTTGGATTTTAGGAAGAGAGGTTGAGGATTTCAGTATGTGACCAAGAATTTTCGATTTTGTGTGTTTGTTATGCTATAAGATTTTGGAACCAGCAAGGTTTATGGTTTTGCAGTAGTGGATTTGGAACTTTTTTGTAAAGTAGTTTTTGATATATTTTTGTTTCCATTTAATTAATGGATGGCAGCATTACCCCTCGGTTTCTCTCCCCCCTAAACACGCGAATAGGAGATCGGTTTTTAGAAGTAGGAATAGCACCGTAGTTAGAGCATCATCTTCTCCCGACTCGGCAGGATCGGAAGCTCCAATTGCTCCACTTCAATTGGAGTCTCCGGTTGGACAGTTTTTGTCTGAGATCTTGCGAAGCCACCCCCATCTCCTCCCTGCGGCAGTTGACCAACAGCTCGAACAGCTTCAAACTCATCGTGAT
The DNA here is from genome assembly GCA_015143295.1 of Tetracentron sinense. NCBI lineage: Eukaryota > Viridiplantae > Streptophyta > Magnoliopsida > Trochodendrales > Trochodendraceae > Tetracentron > Tetracentron sinense. The sequence goes on from CM026573.1 coordinate 23,012,549, forward strand.
TCCGAGGAAAAAAAGGAAGAGCCTTCTACTCCTGGCACTGAGCTCATCTTGTACAGGTAGTTACAAATCTTACTCTATGCTAAGATTAATCACTTCTTAGTTTGAAACAAAAAAGAAATTTGATCTTTTGACTGGTTTTTGAATTGATAGGAGAATTGCGGAAGTTAAGGCTAATGAGAGGAGAAAGGTTCTAGAAGAGATCTTGTATGCATTAGTTGTGCAGAAATTCATGGATGCCAATGTTTCTTTGATACCCTCCATAACCCCTTCATCACCGGACCCTTCTGGCCGAGTAGACACATGGCCAAATCAGGAGGAAATGCTCGAGCAGCTCCACTCCCCGGAAGCCTATGAGATGATACAAAATCACCTAGCTCTGATACTGGGGAACCGGCTAGGGGACTCAAACTCGGTTGCCCAGATAAGCAAACTCAGGGTTGGGCAAGTCTATGCTGCATCGGTGATGTATGGGTACTTTCTCAAGCGGGTCGACCAGAGGTTCCAGCTTGAGAAAACGATGAAGATGCTTCCGCATGGACTGGATAATGAAGAGACTGATATTGAGCAAGCCATGGCAGAGGAAATGAGACCCAATGGTGGTGAGGCCTCTCTCCGTACAGAACAAACCCACCCCGAAGTCTCATCCTGGTCTGCTGGTGGCAGCAGCCCTGGAGGATTTGGACATGGGATCAAGTCATCTCGACTGCGAACCTACGTGATGTCGTTCGACGCAGAGACACTGCAGAAGTATGCTACAATACGTTCCAAAGAAGCTGTAAGCATCATTGAGAAGCACACGGAGGCATTGTTCGGGAGGCCAGAGATTGTGTTCACACCTCAGGGGACCATTGATTCTTCCAAAGATGAACTCATCAAGATTAGCTTTGGGGGGTTGAAGAGGCTTGTTTTGGAGGCTGTTACTTTTGGTTCTTTCCTTTGGGATGTTGAGAGCTATGTGGATTCGAGGTACCATTTGGTGTTGAATTAATTTGTAATGTTGATATCCCGTATCCATACATGATAAAAGAAATCCTAAAGAAGCTCTACCTATTAGAGGCAAAAGCTGATCAGTCTAATGGAATCATAGCCACTATCAAAAGTGCGGATCGTTGGGGTGCTAATTGATCTGCCATTTATTATCAGGTCATTCTAATATGCTGATATGAATTTGGGAACACTTTGAATTTGAGATTTGTATACTTTTAGTGTGTAAAATAAAGTGTTCTTTCTTGCAATTGCTGGTGACCATATATGTTTGAGGATTTGCTTGTGAAACTTAAATGAAATAATGCATCTTAGAGTAAGTATTTTTCATTTTACCTTTTTTATAAGTCTTAACTGATCTGAGGTTTTAGTCAGATAGGACTGCTACTCTTGGGTGAATTTGCATGTTGCTTAAATGAAATAATGCATCTTAAGAGTAAGTATTTTTCATTTACCTTTTTTCTACGTCTTAATTTTAATTGTGAAGCCAAAATGGACTACAATCAACTACATTTGAATTTTATACAGAGATTTAAGTCACTGACAGGTGATACTGTTGTAATTCTTTGATAATGAGAAGATAATTGCAAAAAAAGAAGTAAGATTCTATCTTTCTTTACTATTATAATGGGAGAGGCAGGCGTAGCCTAAATTTTCCAAAATTCTTAAACTACCCTTATATACAACAAAACTTTAATTTAATGTTTTACTTTAATTCCCAAACTACCCTCATCTATCTATTTAAAGAATAGAATCAGTCAATCCCGATTGAACTCGGGGAGAGTTCAATCACACCCACAGGTTAACACGTGTCCCTTTTAACTCCTATTAAATGTGGTTTAACTCCTTCCCCTCGCTCTCACATGCATCGCACGTGCCACCCGCTAATATATATATATATAGAGAGAGAGAGAGAGAGAGAGGTGGTTTAAACATTATTTTCCTCTTCCGACAACTAAGCCCAAAAATGAAATTTTCATTATTATTCTCCTCTTAAGTTCCCCTAGTTAGATTGTATATTTTCCAATTTTTTTGTGGTTACATCCCGTTGTGTTTTTGACCTTCCTATTATTTTCTTTTTTCGAGCCTTCATTTATGCTGTTTGTTCAGCTTCATCCGAGAAGCTTCCGACTAACAGAATATATAAGATACGGTGTTCCAAGAAACTTTTTTGCATCTACATATTTAGGAGTTCCATGTTATTCTGGGCGTTTAAAAAGGGAGTCATTCATGCCTATAATTGACAAGATATCTCGAAGAGTAGCTGGATGGAAGTCAAACCATTATAGGCATTGGCAGTGGGTTTGTAGTTCTTTTTTCTGTCCTTTTTATCTTTCTTATAAACAATTTACCACCACTTGGGCTAATGTTGAGTCCTCCCTCCCCCTCGCTTTGTTCACTTCATTCACTAAGCTCGGGCCCACAAAAGGCTCTCTTTAGCTAGTAGTTTAGTATTAGACTAACGGAAAAGAGCTTTCAAGAGCCTAAGGCCAGGGCTCTTTAGAGTGGAGACTCCATAACGTACACAAAGAGTAACTGATCTAAGAGTACCTGATCTATGAATAGAATCTTAATTCAGGTATTGTTCTGCACTTAAATGGATAACTCATTGAGGAGCATTAAGGCACCTGAGTATAGTGTTCCGGGTGTAGCAGGGAAATAAGTTGTACGTGAAATGGTGCTCAGACCGAAGTGCTATTTCTTGGCCATTGGATCAGCAAGGGTGTGATTCAGATGGATCAAGAGAAGATCAGGCCCTATCAAGTAAGTTCGGGGACTGGAAAGTGCCGAAGAAGGAGAGAGCAGGCAGCACTGGTGAAGCCGGATGCCCGAAGCCATTTAGATGCGACAAGACAGCTACCCTAGTTAGATTGTATATTTTCCATTTCTTTTGTTATACGTCTTGTTGTCTTTTTGATCTTCCTATTATTTTCTTTTTCAAGCCTTCATTAGTGCTGTTTGTTCGATATATAAACCGTCTAAATCAACTATAATTTATCACTAGTTAGGACTGCTCTTATTAGCTCATTTCAGGTATTTCTTTTATTGATTTACTCATTCATCCCAACATCTTGGTGATTACCTTCATTCAACAGTCACATCTTGATTGCACATTTGTAACTGAAGCACATAATTGGAACAAGAGACTTTAAAATGAGGTCGGGAGTAGGAATCAGAGGATAAGAAATTTAATTCTGATCTTTCGTTGCCCTCAATTCCAAGGAATTCTCCACGGGAGTTGGATATTGTAATTCATGTGTACATGAGATTTTTTTTTGATGGGTAACGTGTGCATGAAAATCGACATAAATCTTATACAACTATTTCTCTTTCTCGACATTCCAATTTTATTTTTTTTTTTTGTATTTGAATTTCTTTAATAGGAATTTGATGTCAACCCTCATCCTTTATCTGGACTTGGGACCAACAATGTAATGCAAAGAGTAGCATGACAAAATTTGAACACTTTTTTTACGTGTTGGTGTCCAAATAAATTTTGTTTTTGAAGTAAGAAGTAAAATAATATTTTTTTTAGTTGGTGTTAAGAGCAGAACATTTCTTTAGCAAGAAGTAAAATAATGTAACATTTATTATTTTATAATGATATTGCATACAATATATTTTAAATTTATTATGTATTTAATTATTTATACCTTCTTTTAATATACTTTAGTATTTCTAATGAATCACTATCCTGAACAAATCAAATCTTGACAACAAACTAAGGCTTATACAATCTTGAGTTTTTAACAACTTTTAAATTAGTCAAGTATTCTTCTTTCAGTTCTAAATGTATACTCAGAAGTAACAAACAAAATTAATAGATAAGTTTTTCTTGGGTTGATCTCTCTCAATAGGATCACACCATCCTCGTTTGAGCTTTGAGATGAGTCATTGCATATGAAATGCGTAAAAAACTTCATTTTACAACATTTATTGTATTATTGGGATGTCTTTAATATATCAACTCTCGTTTTAATAAAATATAACCTTTTGACATCATAAAAAAAATTACAATGTAAGAGTGCCAGTTAGGTAGCTTTGAATCATGCTTCCAACTTTTTGAAAACAAGGTTTGGAAAATGATCAACTCTAAACCATCAAATTGAAGTTTCAGAGTGGGGGTAACAATAATTTAAGGTAGTTGGGGCATTAAAGTTCATATTATATTAGCTAGCAATAGCAATTTACGGTATTTGGGGCATTAAAGTTCATATTATATTGACTTTCAACCTTTATACTCGAGGGAGATCCATTGGTTGGTGGTTTCACATCATCTAGTGTATATTTATAGTTGGAGGGGACATTTAAATCTTCAAAGATTATGATGACAGTGTTAATATATTTTTGATGGGTTTTTGAAAAAAATAAATAAATTGGTTTATTGATTAGAAATGTAAATGAGCATATTAAGGAGGAGAATTTCTAATTACAAGTATAGTTTTAAGTAAATAATTATTTCAGAACTGAAATATGTATGATGAAAATGTGATTTCCTTAGGTAGAGGTTATAACTTTCAGGCCTATGTACATCTTTCATTTAGATGAATAAATTGTTAGCATTTTATAGAAAACTTTAAAAAGTAAACAAGTAAAATATGTGAATAAATAGTAACAAACATATCCTATTTGCCTACCCCCTATTAGCCTAAAGGTTACAACCTTAGATATCCTTATTAATTTTGATGATAACTTAAATAATGAAATGACTTTTGTACTACTAATGTCTACTTTCAAGTGTTTATGAAAAACAATGTACAAGAATATTAGCCTACCATTCAACTCAAAAGTCACAAAATTATCATCCAAGTCAAATTAAAGAAGCACAAAGCAATCAAAGTCTAAAGAAACTTCAAATCATCTTAGAAGATCAAATTGAAGTTCATCCCAAAATCCATAGAAAGGATGAAGAACAAGTCTTGGAAGTTCTCAAGATTGGAACTATCCTTGAAGATCCAAGAATTAAGTTTGAAAACTCTCAAGAAGGTTTAAGAAGTTTACTTTTTAATTTTTGAGATTTCTTAGGACTTATGTAGCACCCCGGACTTTTCTATACTTAATGAATACCGTTGTTGTAGCTAATTGGCCTTTCTCGTAGTCTAATTAATAAATAAGGGAGAAATTGGAAATTCTGAAACGTCAGAAATGTTCATTTTCGAAAGACGAATCCAACGCAAGTTGAATCGTCGAAATCCGACGAGCGAGTCAAAAGATACAGTCAAAACAATCCAGACCTACAGAGCACCGATCGCTCGGTCCAGTCAACGATCGATCGGTCCAAAACCGATCGATCAGTAGCTATCGAACGGTCAAAAATTTTGTATGAGGAAATTTTCTAGGGAGTAGTTTTTTGACCGGTCGATCGGTCAGAACACCGATCGCTCGGTAGGCAACCGATCGATCGGTTATAACCATCGATCGCTCGGTCCCCGTGTTTTGCAGAAATTTTTGTAAGGGCATTTTCGTCTTTTGGGCGTTAAACCCTTACCCATAAAGGCTTGCTCGACCATTTGAACCCTCATTCACTACACTTAGAACACTTAGAGAGAAAGGAAGGAGAAGAAGAGGGTTTTCACCTAGGGTTTTCATTGGAGAGGGAATTCAAAGGGTTTGACAACCCTAGATCATCCTCAAACTTGGATTGCTTTAAGTTAGAGGCTCAAGCTCGTGGGGGATCTCATTCTCAAGCTAGGGCAGCATTCTCCAAGGTATTTCAAGAGAGTTTTCTTCCCCAAACAAAGTCTCCCTTAAGGAAAGGTTCCTCCTTTCAAGTAGGAGCTCAAATCAAGGTTCCTACCAAGATCAAGCCTTGATCTAAGGTTAGTTCACCCTACTAACTTACCCTAGCAATAATCTAGGTTTCTATATGGAATGTGATCCTTGTTATTAGGTTTCTTCTTTATGAAATGTATTAGCTCTAATGAACATCTCTAATGAACATAAACAAGATAAGGAAGAATGGTATGGATGTTTGGATGGGTATGGATTGAGGCGATTGGATGCCGAAGGAATGATGTATGATGTGTGGGGTGTGAATTGAAAAATGGGGGATGGGCATTGTACAAATAATAAACTTACCCTTGTGTGATTGAATGGAAAATATGCATAAAAAGGAAGAAGATGAACTACTAAGGAACAATGTATGTTATGTGTTTGACAAAATGCCGAATCTATAAAATCATGACTCAAGGGAAGAAAATGCTTTAAATACTCAAATGCCATGTTAATCACTCAAATGCTCACATGAATATATTATGAATGGAATTGTGATGCCATATCTTTCTTGTTATCCTCATTCCACTATTGTCATGATGGACACGTACACGAGCATGCATGATAGCATGAACCGAGATTTCAAGAGCATGTGCATATAATAACCAACATGAAAATATTGCATGTTAAGGAGGTTGGTAGCCCAGAGAGATACGGGTACTAGCCTCTGGCTCACAAGAAAACCCCTAAAACACATATCGTCAAGGAGGTTGGTAGCTCAGGGACATTTGGGTACTAGCCTCTGGCTCACAAGAAAACTAAACAAGTAATAAAAATCACATATTGTCTAGGAGGTTGGTAGCCCAGGGACATTCGGGTACTAGTCTCTGGCTCACAAGAAAATCATATATCAAGGAGGTTGGCAGCCCAGGGAGATTCGGGTGCTAACCTCTGGCTCACAAGTTACAAGATGCAAGTTTACAAGATGATGACAAGGCATTCATGCATGCACGCATACATGATTTTCACAAGGCATACCGAGATATGGAAACGGGTTTTCATGCATGAGTTTTATCGGCGTTTTTGCATTCATGCACGTACATCAAGATGATAATATTGCTCCATGGTTAATATTGTTTAATTCTATGGTTTTACTATTGCCTTAAAGTGATGATTGGTATTGTATTACTCTTTGCGTGTTTATTATTGTTATGGTTAGCTAGTAGCTTGTACTTGCTGAGTATTCCATGCTCAGCCGTACTTTCATGTCGGTAGGTACTGAGGGAGCCCTCGACTCGGAGCCTTGGGTCGAGGAAGAGTACATAGAGGAGAGAGAGCCGTCTTTTCCACTACAATCTCAGGCGGATCGAGACCTCGACGTGTGGCCGTACCTCGACTACTGTTGAGGGGTGAATACGAGAGGGTGCTTATGTATTTTGACATTTTGATAGGTGGGCCTGTCCACCTTAGACTTAGACATGTTTTGTATATATGTTAACTTGGAATACTATTTTAGAAATCTTAGAAGAAAAGAAAAAGTTAGTTTACGCTTCCGTATTTATGTTTAGCTTCCGCGCTCTGATTTTCATTGTTTTAGTTCTGTAATTATCTTGTTCATTACAGGATGATTTGGCAGGTACGTATAGTCACCCCTAAAGTATCCCTAAACTCCTAGGGGGTATTTTGGGGCGCGACAGAGGTGGTATCAGAGCTCTAGGCATTAGAGTCCCTCTGGTTACGAGTACTAGATACCATAATTGAACAAGGCATTAGGTGTTAGGAAAAAAAAAAGTTGTATTCCAAGTATGGACTAACAAGTTAATCCTAGTTAAAATGGTTTGAATCTCAACCAGACTTAGAGTCCTACGCTAGGAACATGGATTGTATGTATGATATTGTGTTGTATACCATGTGTGCATTAATTGTGTTGTGCATATTAAATATGCTTGATGAATATGTATTGAATGAATTGCGAAATTTGTACTAAATGCGTATCCATGTTAGACTCATGTTGTATTGTCGTTCTTAGGAGAAATTATGAGACGCAATACCCGGGGTCGCGGGTACAACACGAGGGGCAATGGAGGTGATGCTCCATCGGGTGATGATCAACCCGACTTTGCCCAAGCATTCGCATCCATAGCCGAGACTTTGGCTATGTTGGCGGCAAGGCAACCGGCCACTCCGCCTAATGTCGACTTATACCGGCTCCTCCTAACCGAGCTCAAGCCGGGATAGAAGCTTTCCGAAGGATGAGGCCTCCAACATTTTGTGGGAATATCGACCCGCTTGTTGCCGAAGGATGGGTTCGGCAATTAGAAAAGATATTCTCTGTATTGGCGCCTACGGAGGCAGAAAGGGTTACTTGGGCCGCCTTTATGCTTGAAGGTGAGGCCGATCATTGGTGGAAGTCTGCACTTCGGACCCGAGACTTGACCCGACAAGGTCAAGACTGGACTTGGGAAGAATTCTTGGATGTTTTCAACAAGAAGTACTTCCCGGTCGGGATGAAAGAGAAGATGGAAGTTGAGTTTATTACCTTGGAGCAAGGTAATATGTCAGGAGCTGCTTATGAGGCTAAGTTTTCGGAGCTATCTCGGTTTGCTCCACATATGATAGCGACCGAGGCTATGAAAGCTCGAAAATTTGAAAGGGGGTTGAAGGCCTACCTCAAGGACCGAGTCTCAATGTTCAGACATGAGACATATTCAGAAGTAGTGGACAAGACACTGTTGGCCGAGTCGAACTCCGAGGAGTTCTTCAAGAGAAGAGGAATGGAGAAGGGACAGTCGAGTAGTTCAGGGGAGAAAAGAGTAAGGACTAGCTTGTATCAGTCCGCAGGGCCGGCTCAGTCCCAGAGGATGTATTCAGCACCACAGGCTCCCCGCCCTTTCTCTCAACCGGCTTTTCACCTGGCTTTTGCCCAGACTTCTCTCCCCGCAGTGACACAAGCTACGGGATATGCTCCTCCCACCTATTTGCACGATATATGCACCCTTTGTGGAAGGAAGCATCTAGCGGGAGAATGCCAGAGGGTTACTGGAAGTTGCTTCCATTGTGGTGACCATAGCCACATGGTTAGAGATTGTCTCCGATGTCAAGTGCCAGCTCAGTCTTCACGGAGCAAACCCCCGATAAGGCAGACATCTCAGCCTAGCTCTTCTCAGGCTTCGAGGGCCTCACAGTCTACATGGCCTCCTCGCCCAACCACCCAGGGTCGAGTTTTTGCTTTATCAGAGAGAGACGGACGTGCATCCGATGATGTCGTGCAAGGTACGCGAGAATTTTGAGTTTAAGTTGTATAAAATTTCTGTGGTTTGTTATGTGATTATTTATACTAGGGATTACATATGTATGATGCTTGTTATGGTTTGAAATCTACTGATATTAGTTACTTAATCGCACAGGCGCTTTATTAGTGAACGAGTGTCTCGCTCGAGTGTTGATAGACACAGGATCTACTCACTCTTTTGTCTCACCAAGTTTTACAAAGGGCTTTTTGACTGAGGCTACTCTGTTGGAGCGGGAGTTGATCATTGCAACTCCACTCGGCAAGTCAGTTGACACGGACAAGATATTCAGGGATAGTGTGGTTCAAGTGGGGGAGAATGAACTGTTAGCCGATCTCATCGTCCTAGACTTCTAAGACTTGGATTTCGATGTCATCCTAGGGATGGATTGGTTGGCAAACCATCACGGGCATGTTGCGTGTTTTGAAAAGATGGTGAACTTCAAGCCGGAAGGGGTTAAGCCTTTTCACTTCCGAGGATTAAGAGAGAGGGACATTGCTCGCCTCGCAGCTTTGAGCATAGTAAACCTAGAGGCACCGAACTCTTTGGCCATTCCGGTTGTGAGCGAGTTCTTAGATGTGTTTCCGGAAGAACTTCCCGGATTGCCTCCTGAATAAGAGATCGAGTTCGCTATAGAGCTTACTCCGGGGACCGCTCCGATTTCAAGGGCACCGTATAGAATGGCCCCTATAGAGCTTGAAGAATTGAATAAACAGATTGAGGAGTTACAACAACTTGGTTTCATCCAACCAAGTGTCTCACCGTGGGGAGCTCCGGTTCTCTTATTGAAGAAGAAAGACGTGTCAATGAGAATGTGTATAGACTATCGTCAGTTGAATAAGGTAACTATCAAGAATCGTTATCCCTTGCCAAGGATAGACGACTTGTTCGACCAATTGAAGGGAGCGGGATTTTTCTCTAAGATTGATCTTAGATCGGGGTATCATCAGCTAAAGATCAAGTCGGAGGATGTTCCGAAGACGGCTTTCAGGACTCGGTATGGGCATTACGAGTTCTTGGTCATGCCTTTTAGGCTGATGAATGCACCAGCGGCATTCATGGATTTGATGAACCGGGTGTTCCGATCATACTTGGATCGATGCGTGATTGTGTTCATCGACGACATTTTGGTGTATTCCCAGACACGGGAAGATCACGCACGAGACCTCCGCCTTGCTCTAGAGATGTTGAGAGAGCATAGGCTATATGCCAAATTGAGCAAGTGTGAATTCTGGTTAGAGAAAGTGACGTTCCTAGGCCACGTAGTGTCGGCCGAGGGTATTTCTATAGACCCGGCAAAGATAGAGGCAGTTATGAGCTGGGAGAGATCCAAGAGCGTCACTGAGATACGTAGTTTCCTCGGGTTGACAGGCTATTACCGGAGATTTGTGGAGGGATTCTCTAGTTTAGCTGCACCTCTCACTTACTTGACGAGAAAAAATGCCAAGTTTAGTTGGAGTGACAAATGTGAAGTGAGCTTCCAAGAGTTGAAGAAACGCCCGTCCTTACTGTGCCATCCGGACATGGTGGTTATGAAGTGTATAGTGATGCTTCGCACATCGAACTTGGGTGTGTCCTTATGCAGCACAAGAAAGTCATTGCCTATGCATCAAGGCAATTGAAGGAACATGAAAAGAATTACCCCACTCACGACTTGGAGCTTGCTGCGGTAGTGTTTGCACTCAAGATTTGGCGACATTATCTTTATGGAGAACAATTTGAGGTATTCACAGATCATAAAAGCCTTAAGTATTTGTTTTCCCAGAAGGAGCTGAACCTGAGGCAAAGAAGATGGGTAGAATTTTTGAAAGACTACGAGTGCTCCATTCAATACCACTCGGGCAAAGCGAATGTGGTAGCCGATGCTCTTAGCCGGAAGCCTACTGGACTTTTGGCGCATATGATGCTGAAGGAGTGGAGGTTGTTAGAGGATGCGTCCGACCTCGACATCAGTTTTAGTCTCCCTACCTTTGGGCCGGTAATGGCCAACATCACAGTTAGGCCTTTTATGCTGAGCATGATCAAGGTGTTGCAGGGAATGGATGCCGAACTACTTTCTTGCTGAGACAAGTCAGTTAAGAGTGGCAGCAAGGATTTTACGGCAAGGGAAGATGGAATTATCATTTTCAAGGGAAGAGTATGTGTCCCAGCCGATGAGAAGCTTAAACGAGAAATCTTATACGAGGCTCACTGGTCTAAGTACACCGTTCACCCTGGAGGTACCAAAATGTATAGGGACTTGAAAAAGCACTTTTGGTGGCGGAACATGAAGCAAGAAATAACGGAGTATGTGTCTAAATGCTTGGTGTGTCAACAAGTCAAAGCCGAACACAGGAGACCAGCCGGACTTTTACAGTCTCTCCCTATTCCCGAGTGGAAATGAGAGCACATATCTATGGACTTCATTGTGGGGTTGCCGAAGACGGTTAGAAACTTCGATGCTATATGGGTTGTGGTCGATAGACTGACGAGGTCCGCCCATATCTTGCCATACCGGACTACCTTCAATTCCAATCAGTTGGTTGCATTATATATCAAAGAAATAGTTCGGTTGCACGGGGTGCCAGTGAGCATTGTCTTGGATTGGGACCCTAGATTTACCTCCAGGTTTTGGAAAAGCTTTCAGAGTGCCATGGGTTCCCGGTTGGACTTTAGCACGGCTTTCCATCCATAGACGGATGGGAAAACTGAGCGAGTGAATCAGGTTATTGAAGATATGCTCCGAGCTTGTATGCTGGATTTTAAAGGAAGTTGGGAAGATCACCTACCTTTGGTGGAATTCGCCTACAATAATAGCTATCAGGCAAGCATACAGATGACGCCTTTTGAGGCTTTGTACGGAATAAGTTGTAGATCCCCGTTGTATTGGGATGAAGTGGGAGAAAGAAAAATTTTGGGCCCCGAGTTGATTGAACAAACGGCGGATAGAGTCAAGCTCATCCGGGAGAGGTTGAAGACCGCACAAGACCGACAGAAGAGCTACGCCGATAACTAGGACTGTTAATGGATCGGATTCGGACCGGATCTGCCTAGATCTGAATCCGATCTGATTAAGAATCCGACTGATCCGAATCCAATCCGAGATCCGTCGGATCATGAAGTAACCGATCCAAATCTGATCCGATTATATATCGTCCAATCCGAATCCGATCCGATCCGATCCGATCCGATCCGATCCGATCCGAGTAAGGTTATTTAAAAAAAAAAAATATATTTTAATAATAAAAAATCTAATAATACCTTAATTAATACTAATTAATGTTAATTTTTTTAAAAATTAATATTTTATACATAGAAAATCTAAATAATATATTTAAAATAATAAAAAATTATTATTATTATCGGATCGGATTTTAATCGGATCGGATCACCCTATGTCCAGATCCGATCCGATTATAATCGGATTCCACCGATCCGATCCGAATCCGATCCGACGGATCACATATAGGGTCCAAAGTCCGGCTAATCGGATCGGATTCGGATCGGATCCGGATCATGATCCGGTCCATTGACAGCCCTACCGATAACCGAATGAGAGATCTTGAGTTTTGAGTTGGTGATTTTGTATTTGTTCGGGTTTCACCAACCAAGGGTGTTATGAGATTCGGAAAGAGAGGCAAACTCAGTCCGAGATATGTGGGCCCATTCGAGATCATTACTAGAGTCGGTGAGGTGGCTTACCGTGTTGCTTTACCCGCTCTTATAGCGGTGGTCCATAATGTATTCCATGTCTCTATGCTTCGAAAGTACATCCCGGACCCTTCCTATGTCATAGAGCTTGACCCAGTGGAAATCCGAGAGGCTCTTACACTAGTTGAGCAACCGGTGCAGATCTTGGATAGGCGAGATCAAGTCTTGCGCAACAAGACCATTCCCTTGGTCTTGGTAAGATGGCAACACCATTCAAGGGAGGAAGCTACATGGGAACGAGAAGCCGAAGTGCGGGAAAAGTATCCTCAGTTATTTCTTTAGGGCCTTGACATTCCCTTGTAATTGTTATGGTCTTGTGCATGTATGTATCGTCCAAATTTCGGGGACGAAATTTTTGTAAGGGGGGGAGAATGTAGCACCCCGGACTTTTCTATACTTAATGAATACCGTTTTCATAGCTAATTGGCCTTTCTCGTAATCTAATTAATAAATAAGGGAGAAATTGGAAATTCTGAAACTTCAGAAATGTTCATTTTCAAAAGATTAATCCAACGCAAGTTGAATCGTCAAAATCCGACGAGCGAGTCAAAAGATACGGTCAAAACAGTCCAGACCTGCAGAGCACCGATCGCTCGGTCCAATCAGCGATTGATCGGTCCAAAACCGATCGATTGGTAGCTATCGAACGGTCAAAAATGTTTTATAAGGAAATTTTCCAGAGAGTAGTTTTTTGACCGGTCGATCAGTTAGAACACCGATCGCTCGGTAGGCAACCGATCGATTGGTCATAACCACCGATCGCTTGGTCCCCGTGTTTTGCAGAAATTTTTGTAAGGGCATTTTTATCTTTTGGGCGTTAAACCCTTACCCATAAAGGCTTGCTCGACCATTTGAACCCTCATTCACTACACTTAGAACACTTAGAGAGAAAGGGAGGAGAAGAAGAGGGTTTTCACCTAGGGTTTTCATTGGAGAGGGAAATCAAAGGGTTTGACAACCCTAAATCATCCTCAAACTTGGATTGCTTCAAGTTCAAGGCGCAAGCTCGTGGGGGATCTCGTTCTCAAGCTAGGGCAGCATTCTCCAAGGTATTTCAAGAGGGTTTTCTTCTCCAAACCAAGTCTCCCTCAAGGAAAGGTTCCTCCTTTCAAGTTGGAGCTCAAATCAAGGTTCCTACCAAGATCAAGCCTTGATCTAAGGTTAGTACACCGTACAAACTTACCTTAGCAATAATCTAGATTTCTATATGGAATGTGATCCTTGTTATTAGGTTTCTTCTTTATGAAATGTATTAGCTCTAATGAACCTCTCTAATGAACATAAACAAGATAAGGAAGAATGGTATGGATGTTTGGATGGGTATGGATTGAGGCGATTGGATGCTGAAGGAATGATGTATGATGTGTGGGGTGTGAATTAGAAAATGGAGGATGGACATTGTACAAATAATAAACTTACCCTTGTGTGATTGAATGGAAAATATGCATAAAAAGGAAGAAGATGAACTACTAAGGAACAATGTATGTTATGTGTTTGACAAAATGCCGAATCTATAAAATCATGACTTAAGGGAAGAAAATGCTTTAAATACTCAAATGTCATGTTAATCACTCAAATGCTCACATGAATATATTATGAATGGAATTGTGATGCCATATCTTTTTTTGTTATCCTCATTCCACTATTGTCACGATGGACACGTACACGAGCACGCATGATAGCATGAACCGAGATTTCAAGAGCATGTGCATATAATAACCAACAAGAAAATATTGCATGTCAAGGAGGTTGGTAGCCCAGGGAGATACGGGTACTAGCCTCTGGCTCACAAGAAAACCCCTAAAACACATATCGTCAAGGAGGTTGGTAGCCCAGGGACATTCGGGTACTAGCCTCTGGCTCACAAGAAAACTAAACAAGTAATAAATATCACATATTGTCAAGGAGGTTGGTAGCCCAGGGACATTCGGGTACTAGCCTCTGGCTCATAAGAAAACCATATATCAAGGAGGTTGGCAGCCCAGGGAGATTCGGGTGCTAGCCTCTGGCTCACAAGTTACAAGATGCAAGTTTACAAGATGATGACAAGGCATTCATGCATGCACGCATACATGATTTCCACAAAGCATACCGAGATATGGAAACAGGTTTTGAAGCATGAGTTTTATCGGCGTTTTGCATTCATGCACGTACATCAAGATGATAATATTGCTCCATGGTTAATATTGTTTAATTCTATGATTTTACGATCGCCTTAAAGTGATGATTGGTATTGTATTACTCTTTGCGTGTTTATTATTGTTATGGTTAGCTAGTAGCTTGTACTCGTTGAGTATTCCATGCTCAGCCGTACTTTCATGTTAGCATGTACTGAGGGAGCCCTCGACCCGGAGCCTTGGGTCGAGGAAGAGTACTTAGAGGAGAGAGAGCCGTCTATTCCACTACAATCTCAGGCGGATCGAGACCTCGACGTGTGGCCGTACTTCGACTATCGTTGAGGGGTGAATACGAGAGGGTGCTTATGTATTTTGACATTTTGATAGGTGGGCCTGTCCACCTTAGACTTAGACATGTTTTGTATATATGTTAACTTGGAATACTATTTTGGAAATCTTAGAAGAAAAGAAAAAGTTAGTTTACGCTTCCGCATTTATGTTTAGCTTCCACGCTCTGATTTTCATTGGTTTAGTACTGTAATTATCTTGTTCATTACAGGATGGTTTGGCAGGTACGTATAGTCACGCCTAAAGTATCCCTAAACTCCTAGGGGGTATTTTGGGGCGCGACAACTTATGTAAAAAGTCCTTCATAGTTGGTTGTTGGAAAAACTCAAAAACCTAGATTAACCATAGGTTCCTTGAGACCGAATTGAAAATCAGTTTAAGGATCTAAAAAGAAGTTAATTATCTTCATAAAGATAAGGTACAAAACAGTGGAATTCAATCCTATCATTCAGGTAATGAAAAAAGGAATTTAGACAAAATTTACACAATCTAGTCAACTAGATTGAGCCATCCAGTCGACTAGATGAAGGCTAAAATTGAATCTAGCCTCTGTATCTTATGATCAAATTGAAGATCATTTGAAAATCATTTTATATCATTTTAAAGATCATAAAAAGATCTTAATTATCTTAATAAAAATGAGGTAGAAGACTTTGGAATTCATTCCTATCTTTAAAGTCTTGAAAAATTGATTATGTGTAAAAATTGCACCATCTAGTCAACTAGATGGAGTCATCCAGTTAACTAGATGAAGGCTAAAAATGCAACCTGATCGACCACTGTGATCATCTAGACGACTAGATGACCCGAGAAACGCAATAAATGTTCCTCAACGACTATTTTCAAACGGGAAGTTTGCATTAAATGATTCTCCAATGGTCATAAGATTTTATGGGCTGTAAAATAAGATCTTGTATGAATGAAAAACAACTAATGATCAATCCATAAACACTTATCATGCACTACAAGCTGACTTTCTCACATTCTTAGTGAAAAACTTAAAATCCCCAATTCTCTATTCTTGAGCAATTCAACTCCAACTGTTGAGAGATTTTATTAGAGCTTCAAAGAGATCTTAATCAGCTTATCTAAAGAGCATATTTGAAGATTGTAACCATCTCATACTTGTTGTATTGAGAAAGTCAAGAATCGGTGTATTCTTGCATTGAAGTGAAAACTTCGGAAAAGACAAGGGAGGATTGTGTTGGGGAAATAATGGAACCCGACGGAAAAGAATAAACTAAAAAACACACCCACAAGAGAACACAAAAGATATACGTGGTTTGGTAACAACCTGCTTACGTCTACGGGTCAAGATCCGATCACTTCTTTATTCACAGAAACCTTAAGGAACCAATACAAAAGCACTCAACTCACCTTCTCTATGAAAACCCAAGGAAGAATCCCTATTTATCCTCTCTTAAACCTTTCCCAAGCCCTAGTATACTTTAATCATTTCTATTATCTCTCATTTTCAATGTTATTGCATTCCCTTGATCTTTAAGATCATTAGGTTACAAACCCTAGACCCATTCTAAATGCTATTGCACACCCTGGCCGATCGATCGGCCCTCCAAGCTAAAACTCCATCGCGCCACCGATCGATCGGCCCTCCTTGATGAGTTAAAAATCGAGCCAATTTCTACAAATCTCCACCTTAGTGAGAATTCCGCAATACCACCATAAACAATCCTTTTGATCTTTTTTTTTTAAAAATTTTTTTAATTTTTTTTAATTAAAACCACTCAGAAGGAGTGGGGTTTGGCAGACCCCTATCGGTTTATTGATTAATAAAAAATGGGGAGGGGGGGGGGGGGGACATAAACCTTATCCCTACAAAGACTAAGGGGAGGACATAAACTTTACCCCTACAAAAGACCAAACAAAAATAAAAAATACAAATGAGGGGGACATAAACCTTACCCCTACACACGACCAGACAAAAATAAAAATTAAAAAGGGGGGGACATAAAACCTTACCCCTACAGACTCAAAAGGAAAAAAAAATTTAGATTCTAACCTGTCTAAGACTCTCGACCCCAATTTGATCTAACTAGATCAGAGCTTTAATTTTTTCGGAAAGATTATCATGCATATGTAAAATACCCGAATTCATTCTATCACAACCCATATTGGCCAACTCATCAGCCACTGAATTTGTTTCCTAATAGATGTGATTGAGAGAGAAATTATCCGTCATAAGAGTCTTGATCTGCTTATTCCAATACCAAGTTTGCCAAGAACCTGCAGCTTTGCCATTCCACTCTTCAACCAGGCTCTTAGAATCTGATTCAATAATCACATTAAACAAGTGAAGGCTATTACAAAGATTTAATCCATCTAAAAGTACTCAAGTTTCCGAAATATAATTAGAGCAATTACCATAGTGAGAGAAAAAACAAGCAACAAAATTACCATTGTGATCTCTAATGATACCCCCTCCTCCTACATTACCAGGATTACCTTTGAACGCACCATCAACATTCAACTTGTATTTGGATCGAGGAGGGTATATCCATTTAATAAGGACCACCCTGAATTTACTGAGTGAAGGAGCTCTAGTAGGAAATAAGGGAGATAAGTCAAACTTATTATTCTCATAAAAGGAATGAATAGCACATACCTTTTTAGTAATAAAGGAAATGATGGATCTAGCATTACGCGATTTAGAATTATATTCCCTCTTGCATCTCTGTATCCAAATCTCTCAAGTAATCAAGGTTGGAATGAGAATAAAGAGATCATTTTTTCGAGAATAAGCCGCTCTAAACCACCTTGTTAAGGAGCATGAATGGAATCAAGATTGTTGTAATAAATGCAACACCATGAGGAGAAATATTTCCATACTAGAGAAGCAAGCTCACTTTTATTCAAAAGATGGTTAGTACTCTCAACACAAGGAGAAGTGCAGCAGTAACATTTAGTAACCGTCGGAATGCCAATCTTTTGAATTGTCAAGTCAGTTGGAATGACTTGATTCATAATTTTCTAGCAGAAGACATGAATTTTAGCAGGAACAATCGAATTCCATACATATTTCATCCACTCAAGCTCATGCCCTTTATCTCTCATAATATCCCAAGCATTCCGAACAGAGAATTCTCCAGTAGATGTGGAATTCCAAACATAATTATCTTCTTCATCAGAAATGGAAAAATTACCAGCTTTAATATCCTCAATAATTGGAGACATAAGTAAGTGACTTATCTGAGAAAAGTTCTAGTCCCTTTCGTTGAGTAGAGAAGCAATATTAGGATTGCTTTGAAGATTTCCATTAGCCAGAGAGATGAGAGGGTCCTCCGTGCACCAACGATCAAACTAGAAATATACTTTTTGTAGCACCCCGGACTTTTTCATTATTAATGAATAGCACCTTCGTAGCTAATTGGCCGTTTTTGTAGTCTAATTAATAAATAAGGGAGAAATCGGAAATTCCGAAACGTCAAAAATGTTCGTTTTCGAAAGACGGATCCAACGCAAGTTGAATCGTCGAAATCCGACAAGCGAGTCAAAAGATATGGTCAAAACAGTCCAGACATACAGAAGACCGATCGCTCGGTCCAGTCAGCGATCGATCGGTCCATAACCGATCGATCGGTAGCTATCGCACGGTCAGAAATTTTGTATGGGGAAATTTTCCAGAGAGTGAGTTTTTGACCGATCGATCGGTCATAAACACCGATCGCTCGGTAGGCAACCGATCGATCGGTCATGAACACCGATCGCTCGGTCTTCGCGTTTTTGCAGAGATTTCAGTAAGGGCTTTTTCGTCTTTTGGGCATTAAACCCTTACCCATAAGGGTTTGCTCGACCCTTTGAGCCCTCATTCACAACCCTTAGACATTTTGAGAGCTAGAGAGTGAGAAGAAGAAAGCTCTAACCTAGGATTTGGTTTTGAGAAGGGAATCAAAGGGGGTTTAAGAACCATAGCTCACCCCAACTCGAGTTGCTTCAAAATCGAGGCTCAAGCTCGTGTGTGAACCATTCTCCAAGTTAGGGCAGTAACCCAAGCACGTGTTTGAAAGGGGTTTCTTCCCTAACTTGAATCTCCTTCAAGCAAAGATGTTCTTCTTCCAAATAGAGCTTCTATTTCAAGGTTTCTTCAAGATCAAGTCTTGATCTAAGGTTAGTACACCCTACTAACTTACCCTAGCAATAAATCTAGGTTTTTCCTTATGAAATATGATTCTTGTTAGTATGTTTTATTCCTTGCAAAATGTGTCATCTATAATGAATATAAAAAAGATAAAGAAAGGGTAAGGATGCTTGGATGGAGGTTGGACACGGTGATTGGATGCCGAATGTGTGATGTATGATGTGTGGGTTGTGGATTGGAAAATGGAGGATGGGCATAGTACAAATAACAAACTTACCATTGTGTGATTGAATGGAAAATATGCATTTAAAAGAAGGAGATAAACTATGAAAGAATAATGTATGAAAGTGTTTGACAAAATACCTAAACTATGAATAAATGATCTCAATGAAGAATATAGAAATGGGTTTTATGCATGCGTTCTTATAAATGATAAATTGATCAAATGTTATGCAAACTACTTATGTTACCTATGTTCATATCATGATTGTCACTATGGACACGTACACGAGCACGCATGATAGCATGAACCGTGATTTCAAGAGCATGTGCATATAATAAACAACGAGAAAATATTGCATGTCAAGGAGGTTGGTAGCCCAGGGACATTCGGGTGCTAGCCTCTGGCTCACAAGTGCATTGCATAACAAGGAGGTTGGTAGCCCAGGGAGATTCGGGTGCTAGCCTCTGGCTCACAAGTGCATTGCATAACAAGGAGGTTGGTAGCCCAGGGACATTCGGGTGCTAGCCTCTGGCTCACAAGTGCATTGCATATCAAGGAGGTTGGCAGCCCAGGGAGATTCGGGTGCTAGCCTCTGGCTCGCAAGTTACAAGATGGAGGTTTACAAGATGATGATCATGCATTCATGCATGCACGCATACATGATTTATATGAGGCATATCGGGACATGACAGGGGTTTTCAAGCATGAGTTTTATCGGTG
The DNA here is from genome assembly GCA_015143295.1 of Tetracentron sinense. NCBI lineage: Eukaryota > Viridiplantae > Streptophyta > Magnoliopsida > Trochodendrales > Trochodendraceae > Tetracentron > Tetracentron sinense. Next base: position 23,032,730 of record CM026573.1, read on the forward strand.
TTTTCGCATTCATGTACGCACGTCAGGAGGCTTGTATTGTGTTATGCCCTATACTATTTCTTTGTGATGTTTTCTATTACTGCTTGTATGATATTACTATTGTGTGTTTTATTATTGTTATGGTCTGCTAGTAGCTTGTACTCGCTGAGTATTCCATGCTCAGCCGTACTTTCATGTCGGCAGGTACTGAGGGAGCCCTCGACCCGGAGCCTTGGGTCGAGGAAGAGTATATAGAGGAGAGAGAGCCGGCTATTCCATTACAGTCTCAGGCGGACCGAGACCTCGATGCGTGGCCATACCTCGACTACTGTTGAGGGGAGAGTATGAGCGGGTCTTATGTATTTTGATATTTTGATAGGTGGGCCTGTCCACCTTAGACTTAGACTTGTCTTGTAATTATGTTAACTTGGAATACTACATGTTGGATCATTATAAAGAAAAAGAAAAATTTGTTTACGCTTCCGCATATATGATAGCTTCCGCGCTCTGATTATCGTTGTTAGTATTGTATTTTATCTTGTGCATTACAGAATGTTTTGATAGGTACGCAGTGTGACACCTAAAATATCCCTAAACTCCTAGGGGGTATTTCGGGGCGTTACACTTTTATCCCATTACCTATAAGAATTGAAGTGTTGGATAACATCAGATGAAAAACATCACAAATATCTTTCCAAAGCTTAGAAGAGCCTCTATTGGGCAAAGCGTTCCAAACATGAGCAATGCAGAATTTTTCTTTGAAAATCTCGCCCAAAGACGATCCGAAGAGTAAATTCTCCAAGCTTATCTACAAAAACCTTTTGACCTTCCCTGCCTCTGCACCATCTGCGAAAAAGACCCACCAGCTACATATACCCTCAAATCCAACCCCAGAAAGCACTCAATTGGATTCGATAAAACATGGTCAAAACACATGTGTAGCTTGAAGATCCATTCTCCAATGTAGAAGAATCCCGGACTTGGACTTAGACTAGTCCCCTCCGTCAAAGGCACATCATTACCATCTCCATCTTTACAAAAACCTACCGGAATACCCATCTCTACACCGATTGCAAAAGAGACTTTAGGTGAGCTTTCTGTCCTCTGCACAACATCAGGTTTTCGTTTTCTTGCAGACTTTGTAGTAGCTCCACCTACCACCATATTCCCCTCCAAGAGATATTATCCACCACACTTCTTCCCCTTCATCAAAACCAAGTATCCCTGCTTTCCTCATTTTATTTTGATAACTCCACTTGCAACTGTATAGCAACAACCCTTGGAGTCTAATTGCCCGAGGGGTATTAAATTCCTTCGCAACTTAGGGATATAAGCTACCCCTCTCAAAGTCCGAATAACTCCATCAAACATTTTTATCATTACATTACCAAATCCTGTGATTTCACATTCAGATCCATAACATAGGAACACTTTTCCGGTCCCCTTTTGGAATGTATCAAAAAATTTCATATTTGAGCAAATATGACATGAAGCCCCCGAATCTAAAATCCACTCACCAGAAGAATTGTCCATACCTTTGGATACTGTGAAAGCATCTCTAATGTATTCCTCATTATTCGTTGCTATTACCGCCGAAGAATCTTCTTCGAAAGAATTCCCCTTCCCATCAGTATGCCTCAGACACTCCCTTTTGAAGTTCCTTAATTATTTGTAATGATAGCACTGGACCCTGCCTTTTCCCTTGGATTTGGATCTGCCCCTGCCTTTTACAGATCCTCTCTCCAAGTCCCTTCCTCCTCCCCGAGCAACCATAGCATGATTATTTCCATCATGCGATGGCTTCCGCCTAATCTTGTAAGAGAGTAGCGCTGCCATGACCTCCTCCATTAGCAATGTCTCATTGTCATACATGAGGGTTGTCACCAAGTGATCATATGAGTCAGGAAGTGATGTAAGAAGCCCAACGGCCTGGTCTTCTTCATCCACCTTGACATCAACTTTCTGCAATTGATTCAAGATCTGGTTGAACACATTAATGTGCTCTATGAGATCTGCACCCTCGACCATCTTTAAGGTATTGAACTCCTTTTTCAAGTATAACTGTTGGTAAGGCTATTTCCGATATAGAGCGTTTCTAACTTCTTCCAAAGATCCGTGCCGATTCCTCATCCATAACGCTATGCATCACGTTATCTGCAAGACAGAGGCGTATTGTGCTGATTGCCCTCACCTCAATGTCCTCCCAATTTGCATCGGGCATCTTTGCCAGTTTACTAAAATCCCCCTTCAATGCCCTTGCGAGACCCTGTTGAATTAAGATATCATTTACCCTCCTTTGCCACAGATTGAAACTCCCTTTTCCGTCAAACTTCTCCAGGGAAAATTGCCCAGAATTTTTCATAGCAACTGGAAAATAATTTAACCCGAAGCTCTGATACTAATTGTTGAGGAAATAATGGATCCTGACAGAAAAGAATAAACTGAAAAACAGACACCCACAAGAGAACACAAGAGATATTCGTGGTTCGGCAACAACATGCCTACGTCCACGGGTCAAGATCCGATCACTTGTTTATTCACAGAAACCTTAAGTAACCAGTACAAAAGCACTCAACTCACATTCTTTATGAAAACCTAAAGAAGTATCCCTATCTATCCTCCCTTAAACCTTTCCCAAGCCCTAGTATGCTTTAACCCTTTCTATTATCTCCCACTCCCAATGTTATTGCATTCCCTTGATCTTCAAGATCATTAGGTTACAAAGCCTAGACCCATAATCCCCTATTTATAGGGCTAAATTTGGAGTCCTAGACAATTAGAAAGCCCCCAATCGGAATAGGAGTTTTCAAAAACATAAAATAGCTAAAAACTAATTTCTCCCGAAATTCTCTGCTTTGGCCAATTGATCGGCCCACCTCGGCCGATCGATCGGTACTCCAAGCTAAAACCTCGTCACGCCATCGATTGATCGGCCTTCCTTAATGAGTTCGGAAATGAGCCAATTTCTACAGACCGTTCCCTTGCAAGTAAAGGTGTGATCCTCACCAGGAAAATGATTATAAAAGGTTTAGGCTTCACTTGGGAAGAAGTCTATATGATAATCAAATCGTGGTGAATCCTCTTGCGAGTAGCTTGAGTCGGGATTACCCAATCCCATGAACAAATTCTCTGTGTTTGCACTCTCTAACTCTTTCCTCTATATCTCTAAATTGCTTTATTTAGAATTGTTAGTTGTATTCCCTTATTAATTTAAATTCCATAGAAATGGTCGAAGTTAGATTTTAAATTTGCCCAGACCATATTCACCCCCCCTCTAGGGTCAATACTTGGGCAACAATTGGTATCATAGCCTAAGACTCTAAATTTAGATCTAACAAATCTTAGAGTAAAAGATATTCAATGACAAACATTTTTGCAACCAGCCTAGGAGAGGGTCAACCAACAACTAGACTTTCATTGTTCAATGGAGAAAATTATAATTATTGAAAGACTCGAATGATGTACTACATTCAAGCCCATGACTATGAATGCTGGAAAGTCATAGTCAAAGGACCACATCTTCCTACAAAAACTCTTAATGGGGTACAAATACCCAAACTAGTGGAAGAGTGAAATGAGGTAGACATTAAACTTATCCAAATAAATGCTGAAAAAATTTGGTGAATCCCAAATCTATGTTTGAGTCAAGAACTTACAAATCCAAGAGGAGATGGTTAAGTCTCCCTACAAGTCTATCTACCCTTTTTGATATTTTAACAATAAAGTTATTAATTAAGGGATGATGTACTTTAAAGTGCGGAATATGGAAAACAATCAAACCAAAACACAAGGATTTTTAGGGAAAAACCAAGAGACCTAATCCAACCAAGAGATATCACTAAGACAAAGTTAACAAGAACTTACAAGACTCGAACTTGACTCCTTCTAACTTGACACTACGATCCTTCAGTTCTTAGTCCTCCACGCCTCGAAAGGTCATCACGTACTCATAAGTCCCGTGATCAACCCCAGCCACTCGTACTTCTCTTTGTATCTCGAAAATAACCACAATCTTTTGATCAATCTCCGTCAATGTCGGCTTCAGATTCCACTGACCAAATCACACATCCACGATCCTTCTCGGATCGATCTCCTTCACAAAGGCTCCAGAACGCTCCGACCAAGTTGTTTTATCCAGAACGGGTTGATGGTTTGATTAAAATCAAATCCTAGATGGACTCCATCAATGAGAAAGTCCAAGCAAGCTATAATGGAGCTTTTGGCTTGCAAACTCTAGGATGGAAGAAACTAATAAAGGGAAGGATAACAAATAGTTTCCAGAGTTTTTTTATAAACTCCAGATGTAGTTAAAAACACTCTCTATAGTCTCCTAAAGTTGCAATTTTTGGACTAGAAGGGTTCACTATAAATAGGGAGTTCAAAACCCATGTTTAGAAGTTGCTAAAAACCCAAAACAACATAAAAAAAGAAATTGGAATGATTTCCCATATCAGGGTCGACCCTAGGAGACACTTGGGTCAACCCAATAGGGGAGCTCAGTCGACCCAAGTGTCTCTTTGGATCGACCTTGGGTTTTGCCTCTCTCTGCCCATTTGCACCATACATTTATTTTGATACTCAGGGTCATCCCAAAGTGTCCAGGGTCAACCTTGAGATGCAGACCTGATTTTAAAACTTCATTTTAAGCTCTTGCACCCTTCATGAAAGATGTAGATCTTTTCAACATGGTCAATTTGATATATTATGGAGTAAAATTTGAGCTACGGTTTGGGAGATTTTCCACCTACAAGCAACCTTGGTTTTTAAAGAATTTTCAGAATTTTAAACTTGTTTTGCACTACATATCTCATCACCTAGGGTCCATATGATTAGTCTAAGATCATTTCCACCTAAGGTATCATATTAAGTTTATTCTAAGTCAATTCATACCTAAGGTAATATGGTATCTAAGTCACTTACCATCCTATGAGTGAAACAAAGGAAATGATCAACCAAGTCTTCAACCAATCTTCTTTGGTCACTTGTCTTGGACGCTTGAAGGCAATGACACAAGATACACTAGACTCACTTGTTTTGAGACCAGAATAAGTCAACACTAAAACATGGACTTTACAATCTCCTCATTTGGTAATTCCGTGGCAAAACCAAACTAAAGTACATGACTTGACACAAATTCACCCAAACACATCAAAACGGTGAATTAGGGTATTACATGACACTATCTCTATTACATGACACCAATTGACAAATCATCTAAAATGAATACATTGAAGCTCTTGTTAAGTAAAATCTGTCTGCTGTAACCCTGCACCTACACATACTCATAAACAAAATATCCAGTTAAGCATGTATGGAATATGAAAATACATAAACACAGGTATTGCAAGGAATGTACTGAACTAGGGAAATAGTACCCAACATTCTCCCCCTTTTTGGCACAATTGCCAAAGGTAGTTATGAAACCAATATCACAAAGAATATATCAATTTAACACATGTGTAATATCAAGGCAATCACAATACAACCAAGTAGATGCAGACAATGCGGGGACTAATGAGTGGGAAACAAAATAGAAATATGAAGCACAAACTCCCTCTCAACAACTCAACTTGATCTTCTCTCCCTAAGATCAAGGACACCACCAAAATCAAGGCACCTAAGCTAGAAAGACCCATGCCAACTAATAAGAAAACACAAAAATATCATGTGTCACACAAACATGCATCGAAAGCATTCCAAGCAGTAGTAATTTAAAATTACAAATTCAATGAAGAACATGATTAGTTAGTTCGACTGAGGATACATATCTAACTAAATCTCATGGAATGCTAAAACATAGCCAATTCACTTAGTCACATTTAATGAACAGTTCAAAAGTGAAGCAATATGTGTGTAGAGGTAGTCTGACTAGATACTAGATCAAGGTTTCTTTCCCTTTTCAAGGATATGACATTAACCACTACGGGATTCTAAGAGACACAATTCTTAGAAGTTAAACCTAACTAGATTTAGATATACTGATTTTTTACATTTTGGTGCTCCTTTATCCATGTTGTTTGACTCAATATTTTTCTTTTACTTTTGGTCAAATACCTCTAAACATTGTAAGATTTCTTTTGATGTTCTTTATCTGAACATATCTTTACATGCAATGATGGCTTTCACATTATCCAGGTAGGTAGTCCTGGCTATTGGCAGCAGGGGCTTTCATTCTAGCAACCTAGATAGATAACTACTGTCCGCATAGGTAGCCATTACATACTGTTTACATCCAAAAGTGACTTTCACACTAGCCCAGTAGGTAGCCATTTTCATTACAACAATTTTTACTTATGGAGGATACACAAAATGGGGATAACTAACAATATGGTCATTATAGATTGGTCATCCAATGTCACACTTTTGGGATAAAATATACACCTACAGATTGGAAAATATACCTCTCAACAGAATCAGTTAGAGTGCATGTGAAATTGTAAAGCATACACACATGAATAAGTCTTTAACTATGCAAAGATAAAACCACTCTAATTTTCAGCCTAACCAAGAGACTACGAAGGTGATATATCCTCAATCAGTAACAAACTAATGTTCAACCCTAGACAAGTATAGAAATAAAGATCACACAAGGAATGCAGATCATGCGAGTCAAGTAAGGGCAACATGACAAAAATCTTTTTGGATTTTAATTTTTCAATGTTTTTGAATTTTTCAAATAAAGAAAACATAAAAAAAATAAACTAAAACAAATAAAAATTAGAAAAAAAATAAAATCTATTAGTATATACAAGTAGCATAGCAGTAGGATAAGATATAACAATACTAGCACACCGTAGGCTATGACAGGCAAGGGCTAAGTGAAGCCTTTCAGGTCTTCTTTTCTCACCCAAACGGTTTTAGCAGTTTGATTGACCCTTTGGTCTCTAACCATTTCAGTTGAGGTTGGTATAACCTTTTGCCTCTTCCTCCTATTCCTCTTTCTCCAGGATTGAGTCATAGAATTATGGCGAGCATTATGGTTCTCCCCGTTACCTCCTTTATATCTAGCATAAGGAGTGTCATGACCATGCCACTATCTAGAGTTGTGAGCAATTTTCATCACATCTTCACACAAACTCCTAGAATTCTCCACTAGGACCTCAACTCTCCTTTGAAGATTCCCATTAAAATTATGTTGGTTCCTTGAACCATGATTGGGCATTCTTTGAAGTTTAGGACATCGAGGCTTAATATAATCATTCACTCCACATTTATGACGTGTAGGAATGAATTTCTGAGTTGAAGGGTCCTTCCTATTTTCAAGAGGGTGTCTTTTATCACCAGGTTTTAGTGTACGAGGTAGGTGGAGTTTCATTCACATCTCCATACCTCTGATTTTGCTCAAGATCAGCTAACTTGATTTCTAGACTTCTCTTTTCATCAAGACAAAAATGTAAATCAGATTCAAGAAGTTGAGTCTTGACAATGAAGGAAGCCTTCTCTTCCTCAAGCTATGACACAAGAGCTCTCAACCCTGAAGCCACTTGGTCTAAGGCATCTTTTTCCATTTCAATAGATTTGATCTTTTTGGACATGGAAAACTGAATATTTTTCAGCTTTAGGCATTCTTGAAATAGCTCATCATGGGCTGCCTCGTGGTCTCCCTCATAATCTGAGTCATTCTGACTCTCATCATCCTCACCATCACTATGGTCTTGGTCACTCACAACATTTGAAGAAGATTCTTCAATTCCAGTTAAAGATGCAGTGAAAGCCACATAACCCCTAGTCTCCTCACAAGAAGAACTATCTGATCATTAGATTCAGATTCATTGTCATCCTTTGCCTTGTCCTTAAATCTTTTATTATTAGAGAACTCAATTACAATATGGTCGTAGCTTTGGCATTCATAGCATTGAACACCTTGAGATTTCTTGTCAACACTTTTAAGATGTTTCTTGTTTTCAAAGTACTTGAACTTTGGCTTCTCAAAAGATTTTTGTCATTTCAGATTAAATCTCTTATTAAATTTCAGAAATTTTTTGAATTTCTTTACAAATTAAGCCAACTCTTCTTCATCATCCTTAGAGTCATTATTTGAAGTTTGGAGATCTTGACAGTTGTAGTCCTTTATGGGTAATTTGAAGAATGTCCCATGCCTCCTTCGAAGTGTCACATTTAGAAATACGCCGAAATCCTTCGAGTGTGACAGCAGCGAAGATTGCATTAAGACTCTTACTGTTACATCTCCAACTTTCAAGTTCTACATTGGTCCATTCAGAAGAAGGTTTAGGGATAGTTTGATCATCTATGGTCTTTGTTGGATGGGTCCAACCTTGTTTAATGGAGATCCATACTCTCACATCTAATGATTTTAGAAATGCTCTCATTTGAGATTTTCAATAGGCATACTTATTCCCATCAAATAATGGGGGACAAGAGATAGATCCTCCCTCTCTTTGGAGATTCATATTCACCGAAAACATGAAACAAGATCACACTAATAAATTAGTGAACCCACTCTGATACCAATTGAAAACATTCGGTGAATCTCAAATCTATGTTTGAGTCAAGAACTCACAAATCCAAGAGGGGATGGTTAAGTCTCCCTAGAAGTCTATCTACCATTTTTGATACTTGAAAAGTTATTAATTAAGGGATGATGTACTTTAAAGTGCGGAATAGGAAAAACAATTAAAACAAAACATAACGATTTTTATGTGGAAACCTTTCCAGGAAAAACCACGGGACCTAGTCCTGCCACGAGATATCATTAAGATAAAGTCAACAAGAACTTACAAGACTCAAACTTGACACATTCGGATATAATGAAGGGTCAACAAGATGATGAGCCAAAAGCCAAGAAAGGCCTAACCTTAAAATCCTCTCAAATAGATGAGAGTGAAGAGGAAGAAAGTGAAGTTGATGAAGACATAGCCCTTATGGCCAGAAAATTCAAGAAATTCCTCAAACATAAGAAAAACTTTAAAAAGAGGTCTTACAAGAAAGAATTCTCCAAGGAAGTGTCTAAAGGAGAAACAATCAAGAAGGAACCTCTCATTTGCTACGAGTGCAAAAATTTGAGACATATAAGAACGGAGTGTCCTCAACTCAAAAAGAGCAACAAATTCAAGAAAAGACCTATGAAGGCCACATGGGATGATTCCGAGGAAAGTAGGTTGGAAAAATCAAGTGATGAAGAAGTTGCAAATTTGTGCCTCATGGCTAATGAGGATGAGGTAAACTCTTCTCCTAATGAATCTCTCTCTTATAATGAAATTAGAGATGCATTTGATGACTTGTATTGTGAATTTAGAAGAATTTCTCTAATGAATAAATCCTTCAAAAAGGAAATCCTTGCTCTTTCGAACATATGTGAAAATTTACAAAAAGAGAAGGATAGCCTACAAGATAAGAATGAAATATTGAATATAAAAATAAAGGAAATTCAATCCCTACCTCATGACGAATCAAGTGAATGTGATTTTGTGTTTCAGGGGTCTATGTAATTTTGTGTTTTTTGTCAGAGGTGGAAATGCCATCTTTGAGTGTGGTTTGTCTTGGGAGGGGTTAGGTTTTGACCCCCCTCTCAGTTGGTTGTTTGTTCGGGGTAAGGTTTATGTCCCCCCCTTCTTCATTTTTATAATAAAACTGGTAGGGGTCTGCCAAACCCCCCACTCCTTCTGAGTGGCTTTTCTAAAAAAAAAAAAAAAAAAAAAAGATTACAAAAAGCTTTTTATCTCGTTCACTCCTAAGGATGGAGGACATATGACCTTCGGGGACAACACAAAGGGGAAGATCATCGGTATACGTAATATTGGTAAGAACAACTCTACATTTATTGAAAATGTTTTACTTATTGATGGTCTTAACCATAACCTTATTAGTAGTAGTCAATTATGTGATAAGAGATTGAATGTGTCTTTTAAATCAAACATTTGCATGATTAAAGATAAAGATAACATTAATACTTTGTTCATTGCTCATAGAAATGAAAATATTTATACTCTAGAATTTGATGAACTACTATCTCAAAATATGATATGCTTTTAAGCTTTAAATAAAGTTAGTTGACTTTGGTATAGAAAACTACATACTAGCATGGATCTTCTATCAAAATTATCTAAGAATAATTTAGTAAAAGGACTACCTAGAACGAAATTCACCAAAGATAAAATTTGTGATGCTTACCAACTAGGAAAACAAATAAAATCATCATTTAAGAAAAAGAAAGAAATTTCAACTACTAGGCATCTACAACTTCTACATATGGACTTGTTTGGGCCAAATGATGTAGCTAGCATAGGTGGTAATATATATGCCTTTGTCATTGTAGATGACTATTCAAGATTTACTTAGGTATTATTTTTGTCGCACAAAAGTGAAGCACCTACTTTATTTAAAAATTTTTATAAAAGAGTGCAAAATAAAAATGGATGCTATCAATAATGTAAGAAGTGAAAGAGGACGAGAGTTTAAAAATAAAGAAATTGAACTATTTTGTGAGGAAAATGGATTCAACCATAACTTCACTGCACCAAGAACTCCTCAACAAAATGGAGTAGTTGGAAGGAAAAATAGATCTCTTCAAGAAATGACTAAGACTATGTTAAATGAACATAAATTACCAAACTACTTTTGGGCTGAATCCATTAATACCTCATGTTATGTAATTAATAGAGTAGTAATAAGAAATAAATTAAACAAGACCCCCTATGATCTTTGGAAAGAAAGATCTTCCAACATAGAATGTTTCGAGGTGTTTGGTTACAAATGCTTTATTCAAAATGACAAACATCATCTAAGAAAATTTGAGCCCAAGTCTAATGAGGGAATCTTCATGGGATATTCAATGAATAACAAAGCCTATAGGGTATTTAATAAAACTTCATTAGTAGTAGAAGAGTCTATTTATGTAGTTTTTGATGAATCAAACTCTTTTGAAAAGACTAAAATTGATGAAGATGAGATTAGTGATAAAGTTAAAAATCTTTCAAAAGAAATCACAAATATAGAAATTGATATAGAAAAGAATAATGAACAGAAAAACTCCAACAACAATGATAAATCCATTGAAGTTGAAAATGAGGAAGAAAATGATAATGAAAATGAGTATCAACTTCCTAAAGCATGCAGATTAGTAAAAGATCACGGTAAAGATCTTATTCTTTGTGATATAGGACAGGGGTTAGGACTAGAAGAAATATTTGTAACAACTTTGCGTTCCTATCTCAAATTGAACCTAAGAATGCCTTAGAAGCTATTGAAGATGAATCTTGGGAGATTGTAATGCAAGAGACATTAAATCAACTTGAAAGGAACCAAGCATGATATTTAGTACTTAGGTCAAATGATAAATCTATTATTAGTACTAAATGAGTCTTTAGGAATAAAAAGTATGAATCTAGAAATATAATAAAAAAAACAAGGCAAGATTGGTAGCTCAAGGTTACAATCAAGAATAGGATATAGATTATGAAGAAACTTTTGCCCTAGTTGCTAGACTTGAAGTCATTAGAATGCTACTTGCCTTTGCAAGTTATAAAGAATTCAAACTCTTTTAAATGGATGTAAAGAGTGTCTTCTTAAAGGATATATTTAAAAAGAAATTTATGTTGAACAACCCCCTTGCTTTGAAGATTATAAATTTTCTAATCATGTCTTCAAACTAACCAAAGCCTTATATGGACTAAAACAAGCTCCTAGAGCTTGATATGATAGGTTAAGTTGTTTCTTGCTTGATGATGAATTCATTATAGGAAAGATGGATACAATTTTATTTGTAAAGACCAAAAATGATGATATGTTAATTATTCAAATATATGTGGATGATATTATTTTTGGATCAACTTCTGAATTACTTTATCAAGAGTTTACTAAATACATGCAAGATGAATTTGAAATGAGCATGATGAGAGAATTGACCTTCTTCCTTGGACTTCAAATTAATCAAACTACTCAAGAAACTTCAATTAATCAAGTCAAGTATACTAGAGAGTTACTTTAGAAGTTTGGTATAGAAAATACAAAAGGAATGGATACTCCCATGAGTCAATCAACCGAACTTAATAGAGATGAAAAATGCAAAAATATTGATGAGAAAAAGTATAGAGGCATGATAGGAAGTTTGCTATATTTGACAGCAAGTAGGCCAAACATAATGTTTAGTGTTTGCATATGTGCTAGATTCCAATCTTGTCTAAAAGAATCACATATGGTGGCTATCAAAAGGATCTTTAGATACTTGCTAGGAACAATGGATTTTGGGTTATGTTATCTAAAGAACACATCACTTGAATTAGTTAGTTATTCGGATGCTAACTTTATCGGGTGTAAATTTGATAGGAAAAACACAAGTGACACTTGTCACTTCTTATGACACTCACTTATCTCATGGTTTAGAAAGAAATAAAATTTAGTTGCTCTATCTACAGTTGAGGCTGAGTATGTAGCAGCTGGGAGTTGTTGTGCTCAAACTATGTATATGAAAAACAATTGAAAGATTTTAAACATTACTACAAAAAGATTCCAATTAAATGTGATAACACTAGTTCTATTTGCATGACCAAAAATCTCAATCAACACTCAAGAACTAGAAACATTGAGGTAAGGTATCACTTTATAAGGGATCATGTCCAAAATGGGGAGGTTGTGTTGGAATTTGTTGATACAAATAACCAATTGGCCGATATATTTACAAAACCCCTTCAATATGATAGATTTAGTACTTTGAGAAGTTCTAGGGATAGGCAAACCCATTGATCATTTATGACATCCAATGATGCCTAGTGATGTTAATTGTTGATTAAAAATGAGCTTAGTGCTTAAAACTTTTAATGGATAATATTAATTAAATTATGATAAAAATTATTAAAATATTGATTTGAGTGATTAATCATGATTAATGGTGCTTAAAAGATGATTGGAATGGTTAATTCATGAAAAATGCATTGGTGATTGGATTTAGAAGAAAATAGAAACTTTTCTGATTTTTTCTTCTATCCAATCAACTAGATGAAGTCAACCAGTCAACTAGATAAGAGGAAAATCAGACAAAGTTGGATTTAGGACAAAACAGGAAATTTGTTTTGGACATATATGCCCTTAAAAGCCAATATAAGACTTTTCTGTGTTGATTAGACAAGCATCACAATCACACAACCAACTATAAATGGTATTTATAATAATTACTGTCTCATTTGATGATGATATAAAATTCCATAGGTAACATTGTAGGAAAATTATGCAAAGGTTGCGATGGAGATATGATTTTCTAGTTCCTTGTAAACCTAATATTTGTTCGAAGCCTCTAGAGTACTGGTTGGGCACCGTACTTCATCATGACTTGCACATGTGTAGTTCTATAAGATAGTGTGAGGAATCTCATTCACAAAGATTGTTGACTCTTGACTAACATGTGAGTATATGTAGCAAGTACATAATTCTGAACGGGGTCACTAGTGGATATCCTATGGAATACACCATCAGATTGTATTAGGGTTATCCATTCGAAAAATTATCCTTAGACCTAAGAGGTTAACATCTTCCCAAATATCTGTCTATCTGACTTTGATGTGCCAATCGGCAATGTCCAATTCACAGGACTAACTCCGGGTATGTTGGGTCATATACACAAAGTTTGGAGAAGTATTAAACACTCAATAAGGAATCCACTACTCCTTAATTGGAGATAATGATATCAAGGTGATACTTGTTGAACTGAACTGTTAAATCTAGTACTAGTGTTTTTCGGTAAAATGGTCTTTATCGAAGTTGATATTTTTCAATATGGAAAAGTATATATAAATATATATATATGTTAGTTCTTTTCTAATGTTTCTTCAAAAGTGTTTTGGAAGTTCAGTTCAATGAAAAAGTATTCATAAGAAAGAGTTCTATTCATAAGCTAGGGACTAGACAGTGGACTTGTTCCAATCCCGAAAGCTTATATATGATATTGGATTATGGAAGGATTTATTTGTAAATATATTGTGACATAGTACTTACAAGCAAATCTCTAATTTCTGGAGATTTGTCACATTGTGTTAATGGACATTATTGTGATTGGTTGAAGTCCAGAGACATAGAAAAAATTCTATTATCCTAATGGAGTTATGGGAAAGTATTTCCTAGTAACAAGGCTTAACCAAAAAGGTTAAGCACTTGGTCCTACAACCAAAAAGAGGAGATCCCTTTAGATCCCACACACTAGGACCTTCTCAAGGATTTTAATTTATAATTAAATTAATTAATTTCTCTATATAATTCACTATATGGTATAGTGAAGCTCTTGTAAGTGAAATCGCATAAGATGTGATTAACCAAATGGGTAGGACCTATATGGGATTTTGATAAAGATCAAAAGGTGACAATACATGAGTTTGGAACTCAATAGGGGGCGTGAGATAGTGGGGCCCACCTAGGGTGGGACGCCCACTTCAAAGGTTGACCTTAACTAATTAGTTAGTTGACCTTATCTTATTAATTAGTTGACCTTATCTAATTAGTTGGTTAGTAATGTTTATCTCCTAATAGTTAGGGATAAGATTACTTGGTTGCTAATTAAATTTTTTCTTATAAGATAAGGATAAGATTAGTTTGTTACTAACTAATTATCCTAATAGATAAGGATAAGATTAGTTTCTTACTAATGGATAAGGTTAGTTTCTAGTTATGATAAATCCTAATTGGATTAGGATGTATCTTTAAGGAATCAATTAAGTGAATTCTAATTGGATTAGAATTAAAAGGAGGTTATTGACTTGGGCTATAAGATAGCTAAAGAAGAGTCTATGAGCACAGGATTTCACTCCCTGAATAATCTCACGGGTATTTAATGTTTAGAGTCGCCACCTATTCATTTAGAAGAGATATGTTCCCAGGTAGTGGATAAGGTCTTCGTCTATAAGAGAGATCTAAGTAAGAGGTTTGGTTAAGTCCGGGGAAAGTGTTAGGCACTCAGAGACTTCCATCTTTCAATGTCCCTACTTTCTAGGTTTAAGCCAAATTAAGGTTAATATTGTTCAAATGCTTAAGTGTTTAAGATAATACTAATCCAAGAAAGAAATACTAACTAGGGTCGAACCCAGGTTGGGTTGCCTATGTACTCACAAGGTGAGATCAGGGTTTGGCTGACCGAGGTTGGTCAAGTACAAGGTTTAAACTCGGGATGAGGCCCGGTAGGCCAAGGGATAGGTTCGGTAGACTTGATTTAAGCCCGAGAGGATAAAATCAGACTTAACCAAGGTTAGAGTTGCTAACCGAGGTTAAAGGTCAAACTAACCATGGTTAGGATTGTTAACCACAATTTAGGGTAACATGGTCAAGCTCGGTAGGTTGAGGTTGGGCTCGGTAGCCCAAGGGTGACCCCGGTAGGCTAAGAGATTAGCCCGGTAGGCCAAAATCGGATTTAACCGAGGTTAGGATTGCTAACTGGTAAAGAAACCATGGTGAAGAGGCTAAAGCAGTAACATTTTTGACACATGCAAAATTTTCAGAATTTTTGGTATTTTTCCAGATTTTTACGAAGGATTAAGGATACTTAACCATAGTTAAAAGTTAACCGGGGTTAGGTTAACCCCAGTTAAATGGTCCAGGCAGGTCAGGGTGGGCCCAGAGAGTATGGCAGGCCTAAAATGGCCTCCTACTAGGTCTGGACTCTATGCAAAGCCCAAAATTACAGAGATAAGTAATGACGGTAATCTGTTTATCGCCATTCAAAAACTTTAATGTTTTGAAATGACGGTAGACAGTCTGCCGCCATTAATAGTATTTCTGTTAATGGTTTTGAAGGGGTTAGTGTAACACCCCAGAAATTTTTGGCATGTATTAAAGCCTTAAGGTCATTTTCTTGAGTTAAAAGTTGGATTTCTAAAGTCAGATCTATTCAAAATCCGGGTTGCTGAACTCCATTTGCAGATCAGTCAACTTTGGGGATAATTTGGTCCATAAAAGAGAATTGGAAGATTCTAAAATACTAAAATTGTTCCTCTTAAAATGATGAATCCAACGCAAGTTGAATCGTCAAAATCCAACGAACGGGTCAAAAGTTTTGGCCGAAATACCAAAATGGAAAAATCTGGAAATTTACTGTCAGATTTACAAACGATCATACAGACCCTACGAACGATCACAGGGTGAGCTACGATCGATCATAGAAAATCTACGATCGATCGTATAATTCCAAAAATGGCCAAACCCTCTGTAACGTTTACGATCGATCGTAGGAAACTAAGAGTGATCGTAGCAGATTTACGACCGATTGTAGATATGTTACAATCGATCATAGGTTGCGAACCCAGAAATTTTTTACTAGATTTCAGGGTTTCTACCATTTGCTTATAAATAAGGGGTTACTTTTTGAGGGTTTTGGTTTACCCTAAACCTAAAGAAAGTCTTTAGGAGATTGAGAAAAGAAGAAGAGGGATTTCAAGAGAGGGTTCTCATTCTTGAGAGAGATCATCCCAAAATCATTGGATTCTTCAAATCCAAGGCAAAGCACGCAAGGAGCACCTCCTCCAAGCTCGGTAGCAACTCCACACACATTTTTGGAGGGTTTCCCTCGTCCATTTGAAAGTCGGTACCTCTATTCCCCAATTTATCATGTTTTCTTTCCTTTATTACTTGTGTGCTCTAATTTTCTTATTTTTCCCTAAATGTTTGCATGATATGAGATGAATCCCATGAATAGATGATGCACTTGGATGATGGATGCTATGGATGGTTGAAATGTGATGAGAAAATAAAAAGGGCATTTTATTCATAATAAACACACTTGATATGTTGAATGAAATAAACTTTACTCGCTTTGTAAAATTGCATGATTGTAGATTTACTCGCTTTCTAGAATCACATAATGGTAGATTTACTTGCTTTTAATTAATTGTTGCCTTGAAATGCTATATTCAATTATTCAATGTTTTGAATTGTACACGATCTACGAGCACGACATGTAGATCTTGAATTAGGGGTTTTCAAGCATGGACACCGAGTTTTGATTTCACAAAAGACAAGAATTAAAGTATCTCGATTCACGAACACCATGACAAGGCCAAACGTATGAGTTGGTAAAAAGGTAGGACATATCCTTGGGTATATCTTACCTCGTTTTTCATAAGGACAAGCAAGATGTTAGTGCGCCTTTCAAGCATGCATGTTTCCATGAAGGGTGCTTGCACCTGACTTCAAGTTGCTTCTATTGCATTTCGCTGAAGGGAGTTTATACTCCCGACTTTAAGTAGTTTGACATGTTTCTCTGAAGGGAGTTTATACTCCCAATTTCAAGTTGTTCAAGGGCACTAACATCCCAAGCATGCATGACAAGCAAGCACGTTTAATTTCAAGTAAGCAAACAAACATATGCATACTCATGTCACGACAAACATACATGCATTGGCATCCGCATTCAAGCAAGTTTTACAAGTACAAGACAAGAAACACGACATGACAGGATAAGTGACAAGACAAATTTTCACAAGTACGAAAACATGATTTAAAATTTAATTAACAAGGCAAGACAAGTACATGATGGTTTATCAATGTTTTAGCGATCATGATTTCAAGCATGCATGAATATACACTACTTACTGCTTTTTACTGTTGCTTATTATTTGTTATTCTATTTCTTGTAATTATTATGCGCTGCTCCTATGACTTGTTGGTTAGTAGTAGCTACCCGTTGAGTGTTTTAATACTCAGTCGTACATTTGATGTCGGTAGGTACTAGTAGAGCAACTGCTCCTTTTGATATATGTGCTTCCGATCCATGGGAGGAAGAGGAGTACATCGAAGAGGTACCTCAGGAGGATCCTCAGCCTGGTGATGGGGACTATTGGCTTTAGTTAGGTTTTGTTTAGTAAGCATCGAGTGTGGGCGAGAGGGTTTTACTTGTATATTTTGCGGTGGGTATGTCCACCTTGTCTTTTGGATATTGTATATAACTTGGGATAATTGTTTATATATAGACGAGATAGATATTTTGCTTCCACTGTGTCATGTGTTCGCTTCCGCTATGTGTGCTTTAACTCTGTTTTGCTGGATGTTTTGTTAAGTCATGTCAAGTCTCGTCCAAGATTCACTCTAACTCCTGGGGTGGGTTTTGGGGTGCGATAGGTTTTGGTATCAAAGCCTAGGCTTTAGATCATTAGGGTCACTTAGAAAATGATACCATGACTTGACCAAAGCATTATGGTCAGGAAGAGAGTCGTATCCCAAGTATAGACTAACCCTTAGTCTTGGTCCAAAATGGTTGAGCCCAACCAAGTATGTGTCTATAAACGCTAGAACACTAAGTGTATTATAAATACTTTGATGGCTTGATGTGATGTATATGAATTACTATACCATACAAACTTGAACTATTGTGAAGTGTTGAATCTTATAAATTGTGGTTCCAAGTTAGACTCATGTGTGCTATTATTCTCAGGACACTAGTCATGAGATGTGGCTCGCGGGGTCGCAAATACCACACTCATGGATCTTCTCCATCTCCATCTTAGGATGAGTAGCCTGACCTCACACAGGTCTTAGGCTCTATTGCAGAGACACTGGCCATGCTGGCGGCCAGGCAGGCTACTTCACCGCCTGCAACACATACACCTCATCCTGTTATTCCACTTGTGCCTACTCTGGCACCTCACTCAGCAGGAGTGGAGGCATTTAGGAGGATGAGGCCTCCTGCATTTCATTAGAGTGTTGATCTACTGACAGCTGAGTCATGGATTCGACAATTAGAGAAGATCTTTTCAGTGTTATCTCCTACTGAGGAGGAGAGGGTAACATGGGATGCTTTCATGTTAGAAGGAGAAGCAGATCATTGGTGGAGATCTTCGGTGAGGACTAGGAATCTGACCAAATAGGGTCAGTCATAGACTTGGGAAGAGTTCATGGATGTATTCTACAGAAATATTTCCTGGTGGGAGCCTGGGAGAAGAAGGAAAGGGAATTCATCACCCTTGAGTAGGGATTGATGTCAGTGGCCGAGTATGAGGCCAAGTTTGCAGAGCTTTCACGCTTTGCGCCTCATATGATTGCCACAGAGGCAATGAAGGCAAGGAGGTTTGAGCAAGGCCTCAGGGACTTCATCATGGATAGGGTCTCCGTATTCAGGCACGCTACCTATGCAAAGGTGGTGGAAAAGGCCTTGTCGGTTGAGACCAACTCAGAGGCGTTTGTGAGGAAGATAGATTTGGTGAGAGGCCAATCCAACAGTTCGGCACCGCCGGAGAAGAGGGCCAGGACTGCCTCATATCAGTATTTGTTGTCATTCCGGTGGTGAGTGAATTTCTGGATGTATTTTTAGAGGAGTTACCGGGGTTGCCTCCAGCTAGAGAGATCAAATTCATGATAAAGCTTGCACCTGACACTGCTTCGATCTCTAGGGCTCTTTAAAGAATGACCCCGATTGAACTCAAGGAGTTGAAGGTGCAGTTGGAAGAACTACAAAGCCTGGGATTCATTAGGCTGATTGTCTCACCATAGGGTGCCCTAGTGCTATTTGTGAAGAAGAAAGATGGCTCAATACAAATGTGCATTGATTACAGACAGTTGAACAAGGTCACTATTAAGAACCGTTATCCGTTGCCCAGGATTGATGACTTGTTCGACCAGTTAAAAAAAGCAAGGTATTTCTTTAAGATTGACCTTCGATCCGGCTACCACCAGTTGAGGATCAAGAGGGAAGATGTTCCCAAAATTGCATTCAGGACTCGATATGGGCATTACGAGTTCCTAGTGATGCCGTTCGGTCTCACAAACGCACCGGTAGCCTTCATGGATTTGATGAACCGGGTGTTTGACCGTACTTGGATCGATGTGTGATTGTGTTTGTTGACGACATCTTGGTGTATTCCCAGACATGGGAAGATCATACGCGAGACATCCACCTTGCTCTAGAGACATTGAGAGAGCATAAGCTATATGCTAAATTGAGCAAGTTTGAATTCTAGCTGGAGAAAGTGACATTCCTTGGCCATGTTGTATCTACGGAGGGTATCTCAGTTGACCCAATGAAGATTGAGGCAGTCATGAGTTAGTCGAGGCCCAAGAGTGTCACCGAGATCCACAGCTTCCTAGGGTTGGCAGGTTATTACTAGAGATTCATCGAAGGATTCTCCAGTCTAGCGGCATCACTCACATATTTGACAAGGAAGAATGCCAAGTTTGTGTGGAGCGATAAGTGTAAATCAAGCTTCACGAAATTGAAGAAGCGGCTCACTACAGCCCCTGTCCTTATAGTGCCATTAGGGCGTGATGGGTTTGTAGTGTACACTGATGCCTCCCACGTGGGGTTGGGATGTGTGCTCACGCAGTATGGTAAAGTCATCACCTATGTCTCAAGGCAATTAAAGGAGCATAAGAAGAATTATCCCACTCATGATTTGGAACTCACCACGGTTGTTTTTGCTTTGAAGATTTGGCGGCACCATCTCTATGGGGAGCAGTTTGAAGTATTCATGGATTACAAAAGTCTGAAGTATCTGTTTTCCCAGGAAGAGCTAAATCTGAGGCAAAGAAGATGGATAGAATTTTTGAAATATTATGAGTGCTCCATCCAATACCACCTGAGTAAGGCAAACGTGGTGGCGGATGCATTGAGTAGGAAGTCACAAGGGTTTGTTGCATATATGATGGTTCGAGAGTGGAAGTTGTTGGAGGATGCCTCCAATCTCGACATTAGTTTCAGTCCTCCTACTCATGGGCCATTGATGGCAAATATCATGGTAAAGTCGTGCATTTTAGATCGGATCCGAGAGTCGTAAGTAGTAGATGTCGAGTTGGTTGCTTTCTGTGATAAGGCGGTTAGCAAAGGAAGTGATGAATTCACCACGAACAGTGAGGGGTCAATCACGTTCAAGGGTAGAATTTGTGTCCCGACCGACGTAGATCTCCATAGAGAGATTCTGGATGAAGCTGACCGTTCCAAGTATACGGTGCATCCTGGGGGTACGAAGATGTACTGGAACCTCAAGGGGTATTTCTGGTGGTGGAACATCAAGAGGGATGTTACAGAGTATGTATCTTGATGCTTGGTGTGTTAGCAAGTGAAGGCAGAGCACATGAGACTGGTGGGTCTATTACAATCTCTCCATATTCCCGAGTGGAAATGAGAGCACATCTCCATGGACTTTATTGTTGGCTTGCAACGGACGGCAAATAACTCAAATGCAATATGGGTTGTAGTAGACCGTTTGACGAAGTCTATGCATTTCTTACCCTATCGAGCTACGTTTAACTCATGTCAGTCAGCATTGTATCAGATCGGGATCCAAAATTCACATCCAGATTCCAGAAGAGCTTTTAGAGAGCCATGGGTTCCCAACTAGAATTTAGCACCGCCTTTCATCCACAGACGGATAGGCAAACTGAGAGGGTGAACCAAATCATCGAGGACATGCTTCAGGTGTGTATGTTAGATTTCAAGGGAAGCTGGGATGAGCAATTACCTTGGTGGAGTTTGCCTACAATAATAGCTACCAGCCGAGCATCTAGATGGCACCATTTGAGGCTTTGTATGAGCGAAGTTGCAAGTCTCCTCTCTACTGGGATGAAGTGGGAGAGAGAAAAGTGCTGGGTCTTGAGTTGATTGAGCAGACCGCGGATAAGGTCAAGATCATCCGGGATCGGTTGAAACCTACCCAAGATCGTTAGAAGAGCTATGCGAACACATGCCATAGGGACTTGGAATTCCGAGTAGGGGATAAAGTCTTTGTGAAGATATCTCATAGCAAGGGGATCATGAGGTTCGGCCAGTGAGGCAAGCTTAGTCCTTGGTATGTTGGGCCGTTTGATATTATCACTAGAGTTGGTGAAGTTGCATATTGGTAGCTCTCCCAACTCATATGGCTGCGGTTCACAATATGTTCCATGTGTTGATGCTCCAGAAATACATCTCCGATCCTTCGCACGTGATTGACTATGAGTCATTGGAAATCTGAGAGGACCTCACACTAGTAGAGAAGCCGATTCAAGTCTTGGATCGGAGAGATCAAGTGTGGAGCAACAAAACAATTCCATTGGTCCTCGTTCAATGGGTACATCATACTAGAAAAGAGGCCACATGGGAGCACGAGGCCGAAGTCAAAGAAAAATACCTAGAGTTGTTTGCATAGGGTATTATGTTTTTACATGTATATTTTGTTGTTATTTTGTACATGTATGTATCATTCTAATTTTGAGGATGGAATTTATATAGGGGGGAGGAAGGATGTAACACCCCGAAAATTTTTGGCATGTATTAAAGCCTTAAAGTCATTTTCTTGAGTTAAAAGTTGGATTTCTAAAGTCAGATCCGTTAAAAATTCGGATTGCTGAATGCCATTTGTAGATCAGTCAACTTTAGGGACAATATAGTCCATGAATAAAGAATAATTGAAAGATTCTAAAATGCCAGAATTGTTCCTCTTCGAATGACGAATCTAATGCAAGTTGAATCATCAAAATCTGACGAACGAGTCAAAAGTTATGGCCAAAATACCAAAATGGGAAAATCTGGAAATCTACTGTCAGATTTACGAACGATCGTACAGACCCTACGAATGATCGTAAGTGACCTACAATTGATCATAGAAAATCTACGATTGATAGTAGAATTCCAAAAATAGCCAAATCCTCTGTAACGTTTACGATCGATCGTTGGAAACTATGAGCGATCATAGCAGATTTATGATCGATCGTATGTCGCGAATCCAGAAATTTTTTATGGGATTTTAGGGTTTCTACCATTTGCCTATAAATAAGGGGTTACTTTTGGGGGGGTTTTGGTTTACCCTAAACCTAAATAAAGTCCTTAGGAGATTGAGAAAAGAAGAAGGGGGATTTCAAGAGAGGGTTCTCATTCTTGAGAGAGATCATCCCAAAATCATTGGATTCTTCAAATCCAAGGCAAAGCACGCAAGAAGCACCTCCTCCAAGCTTGGTAGCAACTCCACACACGTTTTTGGAGGGTTTCCCTCATCCATTTTAAAGTCGGTATGTAACGCCCCAAAATACCCCCTAGGATTTAGGATACTTTGGCGATGTGACTTAACCTTAAATCAACCTGCAAGAGTATACAAGACATGTAAAATAGAGAACTAAAATTTCTTTAATAACTTAACTATATTCCAAGTGCAAATGATTACAATAATTGAATAGGATTTACAACATGAACATGAACCCTTCAACTTGAGTCCCAACTCAAGTGAGACAACATCCCTAAACACAAGAACCCAAATACATGTCTCTCTCTCACTCATCCCAACCATTGGCCATATGCGAAACCTCCTAATATCTAGGTAAGCATCTGAATAACCTCATGCTCACCTTGAACTGCCTCGATCCAAGGGACAAAAGTCCACATATCGTGTAATGTACCTGCCGACATAAAAGTACGGCTGAGCATGGAATACTCAGCGAGTACAAGCTACTAACTAACAATAGTAATAACAATAAAATAACATACATCGTACAGTTCATCATTATATTTCAAAAATCAGAGTGCGGAAGCAATAACAAATACAATCTTGTGCATCAAATCTCAACTCATACTTAGGGTTCATGCTTTGACTAAAACCTTTTTCACCTTCCTTGTGATTCTTGTAATTTAAACTTTACATTTTATGCTTCTTGTGGGTTCCTTACATGTCTTATGAGGTTCTTCTCGTTGGCTAGTACCCGAACTATGAAATGGACGGACATACTAGGTTCTTATCTGGTTCTTGTCTCGTGAGTATCATGCGTTTTTTCTTATCGACTTGCTTGTGAATTTCCTTGTTTGCCTGGGAACAGATGATAATGC
Organism: Tetracentron sinense; assembly: GCA_015143295.1. NCBI lineage: Eukaryota > Viridiplantae > Streptophyta > Magnoliopsida > Trochodendrales > Trochodendraceae > Tetracentron > Tetracentron sinense. Next base: position 23,056,425 of record CM026573.1, read on the forward strand.
CCGTACCTGGTCTTAGTACATTATCACCCTTCCATTATTTCTTGATTCTGACTTGGAGACAGATACTAGTACCTGTACACGGTCTTAGTATACTAGTATCCTCTCATACTTGTTGGAAATAGATGTTAATGCCCGTACCTGGTCTTAGTACATTAACACCCTTTCATACTTGTCTTGGAAACATATACTAGTGTCCGTGCCTAGTCTTAGTACACTAGCATACTTTCATGCTTGTCATGTTACTTGGAGACAGATGCTAGTACCCGTGCCTGGTCTTAGTATACTAGCATCCTCTCATACTTGTTTAGGAACAGATGTTAGTGCTTGTACCTGGTCTTAGTACACTAACATCCTTCCATACTTCGTGATTCTTGCTTTTCATGTTTTCTTGTGAGCCAGGTATGACATATCCTAGGGATATGCCCTACCCTTGACATTCATATCTGTTTAACTTGTGAGCCAGAGGCTAGCACCCGAACATCCCTGGGCTACCAACCTCCTTGGAGTTTCCTTTTCTCATTCTGGTTGTTTCATCTACTTATATAGGGAAAACCTCGGTTTATGCGTACATGCTTGGTGTGTGTGCCATTCGTGACGATCATACTATCATGAATAAATCAAGGGATACACATTGCATTTTAATTCTCTTTTTAATAATCAGGTTAACATGAAACAATAAAGCATAATGTGACATTTCTTGCAATTGCATAGGCATGAGGAATTTAATGATAACATATAGAGCATTTGTTTTGAAATCACCATTTACGGAAAGCTACACATGTATATTCCCAAATCCTCAATTTATTCTTGACATTCTTATTCATGCACTTTTTTCAAGCACCTAATGTGCAACACATTCATAGCCACATTATTCCAAGTTCTTTAAGTTTATAGGTTTCATCATACACATGGTGTGCGTTTATTATGAATACAATGCCCATCCACCATTTTCCATCACCCACATCACACAATACGGCGTCCAATCGCCTCCACATCCAACATTCCACACTTCATTCACACTTAATTATCTTGTATAATTTAGGGCATTATTATTTTTAAATGTAGAACCTTGGGTTTACACAAAACTCAAACCATTCTCAATTCAAGAAAACTAGGTTATTTCTAGGGGTAGGGTGTACTAACCTTGAAGAAGAGGAGAAAGCCCTTGAAAAATGCCGTGGCGAATGCTGCCCTAGCTTGGGATGGGACTCCACACGTGCTTGAGGGTGGATTTGAGAAGTCCAAGCTTTTGGGATGACCTTGGGTTCTAAAACCCTTGATTTCTCTCAAGATGCAACCCTAGGAGAAAACCCCTCTTCCTCTCCTCTACTCTCTCTCAAAATGCTGCCCTAAGGGTTTATGAAACCCTTAGGCTCGAGCAAGCCTTTATAGGCAAGGGTGAAACACCCAAATGATGAAAAAACCCTTAATGAAATTTCTGCAAAAACACGATAGACCGAGCAATCGGTGGTTATAACTGATCGATCGGTTGCCTGCTGAGCGATCAATGTTCTTGATCGAGCGACAAAAACATGCTCTCTGAAAAAATTCCCCATACAAAAAAGTTAACCAGTCGATAGCTACCGATCGATCGCTAAAAATGACCGAGCGATCAGTTGTGAACCGATCAATCGCTACATTGGACAGAGCGATCGGTGCTTTGCAGGTCCCTACTGTTTTGGCCATATCTTTTGACTCGTTCGACGGATTTTGATGATTCAACTTGCATTGGATTCGTCTCCCACAAAGGAACATTTCTGATGTTTCAGAATTCTCAATTTCTTCCTTATTTGTTAATTAGACTACGTGTAAGGTTAATTGGCTACGAAAATGCTATTCATTAAGTATAGAAAAGGCCGGGGTGCTACACGGTACCTCTATTCCCCAATTTGTCATGTTTTCTTTCCTTTATTACTTGTGTGCTCTAATTTTCTTATTTTTCCCTAAATGTTTGCATGAAGTGAGATGAATCTCATGAATAGATGATGAACTTGGATGATGGATGATATGGATGGTTGAAATGTGATAAGAAAATAAAAAGGGCATTTTATTCATAATAAACACACTTGATATGTTGAATGAAATAAACTTTACTCGCTTTCTAGAATTGCATGATTGTAGATTTACTCGCTTTCTAGAATCGGATAATGGTAGATTTACTTGCTTTTAATTAATTGTTACCTTCAAATGCTATATTCAATTATTCCATGTTTTGAATTGTACACGGTCAACGAGCACGACATGTAGATCTTGAATTAGGGTTTTTCAAGCATGGACAGTAAGTTTTGATTTCATGAAAGACAAGAATTAAAATATCTCGATTCACGAACACCATGACTAGGCCAAACGTAAGGGTTGGTAAAAAGGTATGGCATATCCTCAGGTATGTCTTACCTCATTTTTCACAAGGACAGCAAGATGTTAGTGCGCCTTTCAAGCATGCATGTTTCCATGAAGGGTGCTTGCACCTGACTTCAAGTTGCTTCTATTGCATTTCGCTGAAGGGATTTTACACTCCCGACTTTAAAATAGTTTGACATGTTTCTCTGAAGGGATTTTATACTCCCGACTTCAAGTTGTTCAAGGGCACTAACATCCCAGGCATGCATGACAAGCAAGCACATTTAATTTCAAGCAAGCAAGCAAGTAAATGCATACTCATGTCACGACAAGCATACATGCATTGGCATCCACATTCAAGAAAGTTTTACAAGAAACAAGACAAGAAACAATACATGACAGGACAAGTGACAAGACAACAAGTACGAAAACATGATTTAAAATTTAATTAACAAGGCAAGACAAGTATACAATGATTTACCGATGTTTTAGCGATCATGATTTCAAGCATGCATGAATATACACTACTTACTGCTTATTACTTTTGCTTATTATTTGTTGTTATTATTATGCGCTGCTCCTATGACTTGTTGGTTAGTAGTAGGTACCCGTTGAGTGTTTCAATACTCAACGGTACATTTGATGTCGGTAGGTACTAGTGGAGCAACTGCTCCTTTTGATATATGTGCTCCAGGTTCATGGGAGGAAGAGGAGTACGTCGAAGAGGTACCTTGGGAGGATCCTCAGCCTAGTGATGGGGACTATTGGCCTTAGTTGGGTTTTGTTTAGTAGACATCGAGCATGGGCGAGAGGGTTATACTTGTATATTTTGCGGTGGACATGTCCACCTTGTCTTTTGAATATTGTATATAACTTGGGATAATTGTTTATATATAGATGAGATAGATATTTTACTTCTGTTGTGTCATGTGTTCGCTTCCGCTATGTGCGCTCTGACTCTATTTTGCAGGATGGTTTGTCAAGGCATGTCAAGTCTTGTCCAAGATTCACTCTAACTCCTAGGGTGGGTTTTGGGGCACGACAGTTAGGGTCAGGTTAAAGGTTAACCCAAGGGTTAGAGACCCATCAGGGTTGGTCAGGGGACTCCCCACAATACCCTAGGCTTTTGGTGGGCCTTGAACCTAGTTTGAGATGGGCCTGGTGCAGGCCCAAAATCATTGTAAAAATGATATTGAAATGGCGGTAGACAGACTACCGCCAATCTGGATAGGGTATGGTTTAGGTCATATTAACCATACTTAGGTGCATAGGATGACCCTGGAATGACTAGGGTAGATAGAGGAACATCAGGGGGACCCAACCATGACCCTGGAATGGACTAGGGTCCACCAAAAATGGGTGGAACGAAGCTATAAAGCAGAAGGCTAGGAATTATGGTAATTATTCTGCCGCCATTCTTGGAAATTTTCAGAAACAAATTTTTCCCCCTAGGGGCCTACACCAATGCATTCCAAGGGTACCTCATGGCTTGAGGGACCCCCAGAAGCCTAAGGGGAGTGCTGAGACGATGTGGGGTCTTATACCTGTGGTTGAAACCTCAAGGGGTTCCCCCAGACCTAGAGGAATAGATTTCATATCTCCTCTCGGCCTTCACCCCACTGTCATGTTTCAAAGGTATAAGATTTTATTAATGTGAGTACTAATTCATGGAATTCTAACTTGGTTTAAGGATTGTTGTGTAATTTGGAGGTGCAGGCTGTTTTATCCATCCCATTGAGCTGCTTCAACATTCCAGACAAGTGGGTTTGGCATTACCAACCTCATGGGACTTACACTGTTAGATCTGGTCGAACCAAGCTTTCTTCTCTCTCTCTTGCTTCCCCACCTGTAATTGAAGCTTCCACATGAGCTTTACTTTCCTATCTGTGTAGACCGAAAGTTCCACTTTTTGGGAGTGACATGAAAAAGGTAGCTTGCTCCCTGGAACCTTGGTCGATCAGTCATTCAATCCTTTCCTCTTGATCAAATGCATTTCTAAAAGATTCTCACAATACAATCGACTCCCCTACTGCATTGAGATGGACCCAGACCCCCTACTGGAAGGTGGGGGGCTCCTATCCTTGATTTAGAAATAAGAAAGCAGAAAATAAACAAGAAGTGAATGACCACTGGAGTAGGACTAGGGGTCTTACAGTATTCTAACTAAAGAAAAGAAAGAGGGCGTAGGGATACTACCCTACTGTTGGGCTGCAACAGTGGCGGAGGGGGGCTGTGCATGGTGACAGCTGGGTGGTGGTGCTGGAGCGGCTCCTGGGGAGTTCTGGGAACCCTTATGAAATGAAGACAGAGGCTGGTAAGGGAGGAGGTAGGGCTGGCCAAACTCCAATAGGGGTTTGGTATGGATGTTTTGGAATCAGTTTAAACCATGAAGGAGACCAAGAACTATTCTTGGGATACCAGGGGAGTTGAGAACCCTAGGGGGGCGGAGCTATAGGGGTCAGGAGGGGTGCCAACTGCGGATTTATAGAAATCCAACAATGGCGGTAATATCATTACCGCCATTACTAAGTCAGGCTAAAATGGTAATGGCGGTAATAGTATTACCGCCATTAATGGATTTTTGCCCAAATGGGCCCAACCTGTTTGCACTTGGTCTGATTCACTGTACCAAGGCCTAAAAAAGAAAATGGCAGTAATGTTATTACTTCCATTCTTGGATTTTTTGAAATTGGGGTGGTGGGTCCCCACACCAACGGCCCCTAAGGGCATGTGGACCAATGCTTAGGCCCATAGAGGGCTCTGGGCTTGATGTTTGGGCATTACGGTTGAATTTAGGATTTACCTAGGGTTAGACTAAGGTTTATATAGGGTTAGGCCTAGGATTCAATCAGGGATTGCCTAGAGTTTAGGGCTTGACTAGGGTTAGGCCTAGGGTTCGACCAGGGTTTACCTGAGGTTAGTCTAGGGTTTTACATGGGATTAGGGTATGATTGGTACTCAGCTAGGGATAACCATGGTTAAAGGTTTTAACCATGGTTAAGGCAAGGTGTAAAAATTGGGTGCTTACGGCTGCCTCTCTTCGTCGGAGAGTGCCAAATTGACAATTGAACGGTAAAGATTGGAATCATCCTATTTTTACACCAAGATTGGGTTCTAGGGGATGATGATATGCATGCTGTGTAAGTGGTGCAATGATATGCCTGCTTATACTTGCTAAGGATATGGGCGAGTTGGGGATAGTGAAAGCAGTTAGGTCCACTCTCTAGGGAAAGAAGACTAGTCTGCTACTCATGCTGGGGATTGATAGATATTATGAAAGATGGCATGTCACAGAGGCGCTAGCTAGAATTATTTACTATAGCATTACCCGGATGTGTTTAGCCAAAACAAATTAAGGACACGCAGAGTGTCGGAAGGAGGACATGCAAGGTGACGACAAGGTGTGTTATGTCGATGCTCACCTATGATGCCAGAGACACATGGGGTGTTGAATGGGAGACATGCGAAGTGCCGAAAAAGTGCGTTATATTGATGCTCACCTGGAATATCAAGGACACACGGGGTGTCGAAAGAGGACATGCAAGGTGCCGACAAAGTGTGTTATGTCGATATCACCTGGGATGTCGAGACACACGAGGGTATTGAAAGAGGACATGTAGGAGGTATCGCAGTATAGCGAAATTACCGAGGGATACACAAAATGTCAAGAGACATGCAGGAGATCATACCGCAGTATGAAGAGATTGTCAAAGGGGCACACAGGATGTCAGGGACACACAAGGGTGTTGAAAGGGGACATGCAGGAGGTATCGCAGTATAGTGAAATTACCGAGGGATACACAAAATGTCAGGAGACATGCAGGAGATCATACCGCAGTATGACGAGATTGTCAAAGGGGCACACAGGATGTCGGGGGCACACAGGATGTCGGGGACACACAGGGGTGTTGAAAGTGGACATGCAAGAGGTATCATGGTATGATGAGATTACCAACGGATACGCAGGATGTCAGGGGACATGCAGGAGATAATACTGCAGTATGACGAGATTGTCAAGGGACACACAGGATGTCAGGGACACACGGGGGTGTCAAAAGGGGACATGCAAGAGGTATCATGATATGACGAGATTGCCAAGGGATACGTAGGATGTCAGGGGACATGCAGGAGATAATGTCACGGTATGACGAGATTGTCAAGGGGCACACAAGATGTCAAGGACACGCGGGGGTGTCGAAAAGAGATTGCGGTATGTCCAAGAGGCGCTAGCAGGATTGATTTTGAAATGGCCCAGAGGCACTAGATTTTGATGATGTCATGCAGGGTGTAAAGACGAAGATGCCTTCCTATGACTCTGTTAATTACGACTTACAGGGATGTGTGGTGTCAGTTTCTTTTGTTTGTCTTTGTTGGGGCTGCCTGATACAGGTTAGTACGATCAAGTTTCAGTATCAGAAGCTCTGTTTTAAAAAAGATTTTTAGAAAAGTGTTGGACTGTTGCAAAAGTTTTGATTTTTAACAGAAAGTATGTTTAGCTAGCTTTTAGGTTTACCAGGAAAGTGCCTTTGCCAGGGCTTAGTGGATTTTGTAGTTTGTCTTTTACTCCCGGGGAGTAAGTATGACCCAGAAGAGGTTTCGTCACCGCTGGGGAAGCTTGGTGATAGACCTGCTTGTCTTGCTGTCGCTGGAGATTGGGCTTCGACAAAGGAGAAGCTTGTAGGGAGCAATTGGAAACTTCTAGACTCTTGCTGAGGAGAGTATTTTAGAGAGCATTTAGAGGCCTCTACTAGGGATCCACTAGGGAAATTGACACTGTTGTAGACTGCTAATGGGGATATATTGTGGTAGACCGCCACCGGGGATCTACTGGGGAGTGGCACTCTACTGGAGATCGTCAACCGTCTGCTGGGGAGTTGTGACATCTGTTGGAGACTACTGCCGGAGAAATCTGTTTCTTAGTAGGACCTGTAAGTAATCATTGGGATTTCAGCAAGACTAATTGCTGCTTGATTTTGTTGTCAAACTACTCTTTATCTTTTCTCTCTTTTTTACCCTTGGAATGACCAAGTCATGGGGTTCATATAATTTTTGCGATACGAGGTCGTTGCCGATTTTCCTCATGCCTACGAAGCTGTTTGATTTTTGTCCATTTTTTACCCCTAGTCGTAAGACTATGTCTGGGGTCACATAATCTTTACGCAATGAGGCCATTACTTGTTTTCACTCATTCCTGCGATTTGTTGGGGAGAATGGGTCCTCCCTTCATAACCCTGAATGACGCTCTGCTGACGATTTGTATTCCGCTGAAGATGTAGATGTGATACGGCACTTGCACTCATTATTTCTAGGGGATCTAGGAGGATTTAGAGTGGAACCGATTGTAGGCTAGGGGGGCGAAGTTTAGGACACCCTGAGAATTCTCCTATTTGCAGTTGATCTTGACTCTTGGGGGATTCCTCCCATTGTACTCTCCTGGAGATTTGTACTTCGAGATTTCCGGTGGAGTTTTTTTTTGTTCCACTGGTGAAGTTGAGAGAGGTCTCTATTGGGGAGAGTTTCGAGAGAGGTTGTCTCTGCTTGGGGATTGTTTTTCGGGAGAGATTGTCCCTGAAAGGTTCCTACTGAGGAAAGAGTCTAGAGAGGTTGTCTTTGTGGGAAGTCTTTGACTTTGAGAATGTTTCAACTTCTATTTTGGGCTTTCCTTTTATGGAAATTTTTGTACCATTGAGAGTTGACTCGGTTGGGGAAGTCGAGAGGATTATTGCTCTGTTTGGACTCTGTGGGGAGCCATTTTTAGAGAGGCTTTGACCTCATTGGGGATGTCTGGACTCTACTTAGAAGAGGATTTTGGAAATATCCCTTTAGTGACCGCACCTAATTTGTTAGGTTGCCTACGTACCCTTTGTAGGATCAGGTCATGACGTAGTTCAGGTAAATGCCACAGATTGGCAAGGGAGGGTGTCCCTGAAAAGGTTTCATGAAAGAAGGACTGTTAGGCTCAAGGGGCTAACTAGCGGATCTCATTGATAAAAAGGGTTTACATTGTTGGGGATAAGGAGTGTATCGAAGATGGCTTCCTGTCATTTCCCGGAGAACCAATGAGTGCACAGCGCATATCAGATCTAGACCCTAAGCGTAGTATCGTTTGACTTTATCAATGTTGATAGGCTCTGAAATGTCTTCATCATCCATACATCCGAGTCAAAGGGCGCCACCTGAGAATTTGTCTCAGACGATGTATGGGCCTTCATAGTTGGACGTGAACTTGCCCCTTGGGTCAGGACGGTTTGGCAATATTTTTCAGAGAACCAGGTCACCGACTTCAATGCTTTGGGGCTTGACTTTCTTGTTGAATGCCCTAGCCATGCACCTCTGATAGGCCTGAGAGTGGTTGATGGATTTCAGTCGCCGCTCTTCGATCAGATTCAACTGTTCATACCGGGTCTGTGCCCATCCTGCCTCTGAGATTTCTGCTTCCATTAACACTCAGAGTAATGGAATTGGCACTTCAATAGGGAGGACTGCTTCCATACCATAGGCCAAAGAAAATGGTGTTGCCTCAGTTGAAGTTCGGATGGACGTTCTGTAGGCCATGAGTGTGTATGGGAGAATCTCATGCTTGGTAGAGTAATTAGTTACCATATTTTCTATGATTTTCTTCATGTTCTTATTGGCAGCTTCAACTGCACCATTGGTCTGTGGCCTGTACGGTGTGGAGTTATGATGATGTATCTTAAATTTCTGGCAGAGATCTGTCATCCCCTTGTTGCAGAAGTTGAGAGCATTGTCTGTTACAATCTCGAACGGGACCCCATATCGACAGATGATGTCCCTTTTCAGAAAATGCTGAAACACAGAGACTGTGACGTTGGTATAAGAGGCTGTCTTGACCTATTTTATAAAATAATCGATTGCTAGCAGAATGAATCGATGCTCGTTTGATGCTTTCGACGCTATAGGTCTGATGACGTCGATGCCCTAAGCTGAGAATGGCCTTAGAGTGGTAAGATTGTACAGCCTAGTTGGCGGTGCATTGATTCTATCGGCATAGATTTTGCACTGGTGGCACTTCTGTACATGCTGGCAACAGTTAGATTCTATTATGGACTAGTAGTAGCCCAGTCTGAGTATTTTCTTGGAGAGCATTAACCCGTTCATGCTTGGCCATAAGTTCCTCCATGAACTTCTTTAACTACTTATGCTAATTCACGAGTGTCGAGGCATCTGAGCCAGATTAGGTTTGATGATCTCTTATACAAGACTCCCCCTAAGAGGACAAATTGAATGACCAGCCTTCTAATTACTCGATGGTCTGTTTTGGTAGCGTCGAGTGGGAAGGTCCCATCTTCGAGATACTGCTTGATGTTTATATACCAAGGCTTGTTGTCTAATAATTCTTCAATCTGAAGGCAGTAGCAGGGTGATCCTATTGTTGAATTTCAATTGGCCGGAGTATGATGCCCCTAGGGATCTGTACCATGGAGGCGAGAGTAGCCATTACATCGGCAAATCTGTTGTGGTTCATGGACCTGTGACTGAAGTTGATTCTTCTGAACTGAGTGATTAGCATCTTGAGGTAGGCCAGGTACGGGACTAGCCTTGCTTCTAGCATAGCCCAGGATTCATTTACTTGACAGATTATCAAAGTCGAGTCGCCGTAGACGTCTATCTCTTCGATTCTGATGCCCAGGGCTTCTTTTAGTCCGGCTATGCACGCCTTATACTCAGCTTCGTTGTTTGAACATCTGAATCTTAATTGGACTGAGATGGAGAGGTGTGCTCCCTTGGTGAGATCAGGACTGCTCCTGCCCCATGTCCATGACTAATAGCTACTCTTTCAAAGTATTGCTCCCAACCGAGGTATTCTTGTTCTTCTGCTTCTCTATACAGGATGACTTCATCTGGAAACTGATCATCTACTAAAATATAGTCTTGTGCAAGACTGTAGGCCAGGTGATCTGCAATCGCCTGCCCCTTGATTGACTTTTGAGTCATGTACGTGATGTCGAATTTAAAGAACATCATAAGCCATCGGGTTGTCCTCCCTGTAGTGGCTGGCTTTTCCAGTAAGTACTTGAGTGGGTCCATCCGAGAGATCAGGATTACCGGGTAGGAGAGCAGATAGTGTCGTAGACGCTAAGTAGCCCAGACCAATGTCAAACAAGTTTTCTCGAGTGGGCTGTACCTCTCTTCATACTCTAGTAGGTGCTTACTGATGTAGTAGATGGCTTGCTCTATTCTGCCTGTCTTGTCATGTTATGCCAAGACACACCCCGTGGAGGTTTCTTGCACTGAGATGTATAGTAGCAGTGGCCGTCTCGGTGTGGGAGGCACAAGTACTGGGGGATGGAGAAGATATTGCTTTATTCTGTCAAAGGCTTCTTGACACTCCATTGTCCAGACTATAGGTACGTTATTTCGGAGAAACTTGAAGATTGGCTCGTATATCGGAGTGAGCAGAGAGATGCATCGACTGATGTACTAAATTCTACCTAGAAATCCATGGATTTTCTTTTTCAGTTTGGGGAGTTGGCATTTCGATGATAGCTCTAGCTTTAGCTGGATCAATCTCGATGCCTCTTTTACTGACTATGAAGCCGAGGAGCTTTCCCGATGAGGCTCCAAAGACGCATTTGGCCTGATTCAGTCTTAGGCCGAACTCTCTAAGTTTGTCACAGAGTCTTTTCAGGTCTTCGGGGTGCTACCTGGTAGTAGGCGATTTGACGATCATGTCATCCATATAAAATTCTGTCGACTTATGGATCATGTCATAGAACAGTGCTGTTATGGCCCTCTGGTAGGTTGCCCCTGCATTCTTGAGCTTAAAGGGCTTTACCTTATAGCAGAATGTGCCCCAAGGTGTGATGAAGGAGATTTTCTCAATGTCTTCTTCTACCATTCTGATATGGTTGTATCCGGAGAAACCATCCATAAATGAAAGTGTCTTGTGCCTTGCAGTATTGTCGACTAGGATATCGATGTGCGGGAGAGGTAAGTTGTCTTTAGGGTTTGCCTTGTTCAAATTGCGGTAGTCGATACACATTCGGACTTTGCTATCCTTCTTGGGTACCGGTACAATGTTGGCTAACCATTCAGGATAGGTTGCTACTGTCAGGAAGCCTGTACTGATCTGTTTCTATACCTCTTCCTTGACCTTCTACGACCATTCGGGCCTCATCTGTCTCAGTTTCTACTTAACTGGTCTGACTTCTGGTTTAAGGGTAATTTGTGCACCACCAATGCTGGGTCTAGACCAGGCATGTCTGTAATGACCAGGCAAAGGCGTCACTGTAGCTCTTCAGGAAGCTGATCATGTCTGTTCTCTACTCTGGGCTCATGGTTGTGCCAATCTTGATGAGTTGAGGATTGTCTTCAGATCCGAGGTTTATGGTCTCAGTGTCCTCGATATTAGACTCCAGGATCCTTTCTCTATGTTCTAGGAGGTCCAAAAGCTCTTGAGGCTGTTCCTCTTCCTGTTCTGAGTCATACTCAACTTCTGAAAGTTCAAGGGTGGTTTCAAGGATAGCCTTATCAGAGGTGATTTCCTGGCAAATCATTAAACTTAATTTAGCATACTTTTTGTTATTTTTGTTAGCTTCAAGACACTAGACCTTCTAGGGAAAGAGTCTGTGTGATTTCATCATCAGCTAGATGAAATGTTTTATGCAAAATAGGTTTTTGAGTCAAAACATCAAATTTTTATAGATAAAACAGGACTATTGTTTACAAAATTGCCGACTCAATAAAAGGAGGCCAATAGTGGCCTGACATTTGGATTTTGCAATGAGAGCAAAAGAGAAGATAGGAGGGAGAAGAAAGGTGCTTCGGTCACTGTTTGATCGAACCAACCTGCCCTGCAACTTGCTTACCCCGGTCCTGAGTAGCCTCGATGGTTAGAGCCTCGGTCCACCAACGGATTAGTGGTCGGTGACTGGATGATGCCTCGGTACTGTTGAACAGGGTGCAGACCTATTCTCCCACTGGATCTTCTGTTTCTGTAGCGTCTTCGACAATCAGCTCATCGAACATCTATGCCATGTTGAATATTTTCGGGTCTGGAATCCCTGAAGGCTCAACACTGGTTTGGGGGTTTGAGATACTGGCAACTAGTGCACAAGGTGTATCTGGGTAGGGCTTGAAGGTTTCCACCAAAAAGGCTACAGAGATATGGGGTCGGGGTTCTGGTTTCACCGACTGGTTGATCTTCTTTGTAAGCTTAGAGAGATAGTCCTCGAACATCGGCTTATATCCCAATCCGAAGGGTGGTGTGTAGTGAGGAGGTATGTATCTCTTTTTCATCCCCTGATTTATAACTCCTAGGCCGAACTCTCGTTGATAGTTCATTCTGGCCATCATCTTGACAAATGGTGGCACTGCCTGCTCTGCTCTTCTACCATGGCGATAGAACTGACTTGCTCGAACTAGTATGTCATGAAGACGGTACATTGCCCCCAACTCCTGGATGTCCCTAAAAGAACTTGCCATCTCCTCGGAAGGGATCATGACCAAGTGGTCGTCCTAAATGAATTTGATTCTCTGATGGAGAGAGGAGAGAATGGCTTTGGCCGCGTGGATCCACGGCCCCCAAGGAGCAAGGTGAATGAGGCTGTCATATTCACGACTTGAAAGTTTGTTGTAAACTAAGCTGGTCCAACCCTGACGGCCAAATCAATGTCACCCAGGTTCTGCCTTATTAAGTTGTCGAAAACCCTGATTGTCATGAGTCTCTTCTTCACCTGATTGCGATCTAGCCCCAGGCTTTGCAGTGTTGACAAGGTGCAGATGTTCAGGCAAGAGCCGTTGTCAATTAGCACCGATGATAATGTCTTGTCCATGCATTGAACTGCAATGTAGAGAGCCAGGTAGTAATCTCTGTTGCTGTCCGGTATTTCTTTTTCTGTGAAGGAGATAATTCTGAATTCAAGTACCTACCCCACCATATACCCCAGTTTCTCGAGCGTGATGTATGGGGTTACATAGGCATTATTAAATACTCAGAGCAGCTGCTTCTGGTGATGCTCGAAAGTTAGAAGATGACCCAAGTTAGAAATCTGTGCTGGAACTTTGCTCAACTGCTGAGTAATGTTGAACTCCTCCGCTTTTTCCAAGATTTTCAGCAAGACTGTCGAGTCCGCCGCTTCTTTCTCTGGGTCTGACACCCCTACTTTTTCTTTCTCTATTCCCTTTTCCTTTGTCGACTCTACTACTGGAGGTTGGCACACCTGATCAGATCTGATAAGGTAGGCTATCCTCTCGCTCTCAAAAATGAGAGAGGGAGGAACGGGTACTCGGTTGAGGTCAGAAGGTGGGGATGGGATGTAAGGAATCCGAATAGGGCTTGTAGAGGTGGAGGCTTGAGCTGGGGCCCTGGGCTAGTTTGCAGTGCAAGGTATGGTGTGGACGATCCGTTCGGAGACAAGGTTCTGGACCGGAGACTGGATGGTCTGTATTTTTGATTGGAGGAATGAGATTATAACCGGAGACTGGTAAGAAGGTCTGATAATGCTATCATCAACTGCGGGTGCGCTGGGTCTCGGCCACCCAGCCCTGAGCTCTTCCCACTCAATAAAGTTCACCTGATTATTGTGTGGGGGCAGTGGCGCTTGATTGATACTAGTATTGCCAGGGGCCAGTTCAACCTTACCCTTATCTAGGAGATCCTGGATGGCGCACTTTAGGCCAATACAGTAGTTTGTTGCATGACCCAGGCCTCTATGAAAGATACAGTGATGATCGGCTTGGTAATTTTTGTTTTGTTTGTCCGGAGGTAAGAGAGGGGTAGGGTCTGTCAAAGTGAGAAGACCCTCCTTGGTCAAGAAGTCTAGCAACTGGCTGAGAGAATAGGGAAGAGGGATGAAGTTTCTAAGGGGACAATTTTACCCCCGATTTTATTTATCTGGCTTGGTGTTTCTGGGTATTGACTGAGACTGAGTTGCTGGAGCTGGTAATCTGATAGTACAAAAATCCACAACTAGTAATGTCGACATCAGAGTGGAGTAAGGCTACTTCAGAGTGCCCATGAATATGTTTGCCAACTTCTCATTGGGGATCGGAGTAGATATTTTAGCTGTCATTTCCCTCCAGCAGGTGGCGTACTCCCGGAAGGAATCGTTGTTGTGTTGACTCATCTGCTCCAACTGGCTTCTCTGAGGCCGAAGTTCTTGGTTGAAGGAGTACTGCTCCACAAAACTGTCCATGACATCCTGCCACGTCTTGATTCACTGTTTGTCAACCGACATCCACCACGTAATGGCTGCCCCCTTTAGAATTTTCTAGAAGTACTGGATGAGCAGAAGCTGGTTCTTATTCTGCTGGAGCATGTCCCCCAGATATAGCTGTAAGTGTTTCTTAGGGCAGCCTGTGCCGTCGTATTTGTCAAAGTCTGGCACCTTGAAACCTGGGGGTACTGCATCCCCGGATGAGAAAGTTAGGTCTTCTAATGATAGAAAAGGGCTGGCAGATGCCCCCTTTATCCGTCTCATCTCCACTTTCATCTATTTGATTTCCTCGTGCTAGTCCCTAAGGGATAGAGTAGGATCTAAGGATGACGGCCGGTCTTGATTGACGTGGGAGGCTTTGGAATGTTTGTCGTACGGATCATACTCTTCACCTCCGCCTATTGTGGGTCCAGGGTTTGGAATGATGATAGGGATAGGCTGATGTGGCTCTGGATGAGGCTGTTTAGGAGTTTCTCCGGTAGGGATTTGGATGGAGGGTTCTTCGGTTCGGGCACTAACGAGAATCTTCAGGGATTTCAGAACACTATCTAACTTTGCTTGTATGACTGCAATCTCTCTCTCATGAGACCGTAGGATCGCACTGGTTTGTTGATGCTGATCAAATGGTTCTCCATCGATTCCGATTGACTATCAGTAAAGGCTGCACTGTATGCTTCTTCTGTAACCGGCACTTCTGTTAGGATTGCATCTGTGGAAGATACTTCTACAAGAATTACATTCATAGATCGAGTTATGGGTCGACTCATGCAAACTGAAAATGATGTAATGACTAAACATGAATATGCATGATACCACGAAGAAGATGTTAGAAAATGATTTTTCATTGATGCGTGCAACGTGAGTAGAGGACTATGCGACTCAAAAAAAGAAAAAGACTCGATCCTAGACAGGTCCATCAGGGATCGCGAAGTCAAGTGGTTGGGGCACACCGTTAATGTCCATGATTTGTTGTTGGAGGGATGTGACCTCAACCTCCATGTTTTTAATTGCCTCAGTAGCATTAAACATTCGGGATCCGAATTGTCAGATCCGATCGATCATCTCGACCTTTACACTATCAAGCTGCTCCTGGTAGAAGTACAGCTGGGCCCTGATGACGGCGGTTTCTCTAGCGTCACCTCTGTGTCTCTTCTGGAGAGCTTGGACTGCATGCTCGAGCTGCTCAACTTGCCCCTACGTGGCTTGAAGTTCACGATTCCACTCGGCTTCTTGTTGCCTGAATGTTTACTGGGCCTTTCGTAGCCTTTACTCCTTTTGCTAGATCTGGAGCTACCTGTCCAAGAAGATGTCTCTCTAGGGAACCACCATTTCAGTTTGGGGTATGGCTCCATGAGATAGAGCTGAGATTGGTGTGGGTAGCTCCCTTGGTGCCGGCATACCGGATGGAATATCAGGATCTTCTATCCACAGTCGATATGCTGAATCGGTTAGTGGTCCTGATGTAACTACAAAGTTCGGTCACTGATCTTGTCCGGAGTTTCGCCAATCTGACTGGAAGTAGGGAGTGAGGCTGTCAGAGTGCACTGAGAAGGTGATCCAATCACTTCCTTGCCGGTCTTTCACCGGGATGCACTGAGGGAGTCCAAACTAGCGAAGGACTCGGAGTGGTGTATAAACTGCGACCGGTTAGGCCGGCTAAGATCATGCATTGTCTTCCGATTATGACGACACGAGATAGTTTTTTCAGGACAAGCCACTCGCATTGTCAGGTGATCTCCTCCTCTGACAGTCTTCAGAGATACTGGTAGAGCATTCTGACGTCTATAGTCACTATCTTTCCCTGATTCTGAGAAATCTTGTTTGGTAGACTGTATGCTTCACAGAGGTCGACTGGTACCAGGATGATCATAGGTAGGTGTCCTACCAACCATAGATGTAAGAGTGGTGTACTGGCATGGAAGATGCCCTTTCTGCGGTCGACTGTCTGGTTGAGAGCCCTGAGAAGCTCTACTAGAATGACGGGTACAACTATTCTGGAGCTGTGCATGTCTTCAATGATGCCTACCAGAATTGATTCGGTGAGGGTGCGGCACTTCGGGAACACCAACTTAGACATAGCTATCAGTGCAAGGGCCTTGAGACCGGAAAGTTCAGCTGTAATGGAGTCAGGATTCCACTTGCGCTTGTACTGATCAAAAGAACCGTTAGGATCGTGCTGCAAACAGGCAGACTTGATATGCAACAACTTTGATAGGTCTGCCTTTTATGTTGTCTTGTAGTGAGGTACTATAACTTCGCCGTCCATGTTTAAACCCAGAATGTATTGAATCTCTTTCAGTATTGGACATAGTTCATTCTTACCAAAATGGAACACCATGTGTGATGGGTTCCAACACTGGATAGCAGCATTAATGAGGCGCGGGTCTGGTTTAACCATGGATAGGTCTAAGATGGTCCCGATTTTGTAGTACTGAGAGTGAAGATTAATTCTAGAGGTTGTCGTCACATGCTGCCTAAAATGTTAAATGCACGGGCCGTGACGGTTGACCAAAGATAGACTCAATTATCCATGAAGGACCTGCCATCTACATTGGACAAAAGATAGACTCGATGTGAGTGTACTGTGTACGCAGATAAAAAATACAAAAATGATGATGATTATTTTTTTATTTTTCTTGATTTTAATTGGGTTTGACAAGACACATGTGATCCGATAGGGTAGATAAACGGAGGTCTGAAGTGCTTTACCCGGGTTGTTGGGAACCAGGGAACCTATCAGATCAAGGTTAGGGATAAATCTGGTGAAGACCTACTTGCCTGGGATTTGAACCCCATATGCTTTGTCGGGATATAGGGTAGGATGAATTTTATTACAAGTACAAGTTTGGCTCATTACATGCCCCTGGGTAGGTGTTTATCAAGATAGAATATGTCCGGATAGTCAACCATGATTTAGGACAAATATAGGGTGCAAGCAGGTTAAGGTTCAGAGTAACCCTCCCTGGGTGGACTACTTGTAGACTATATCCTATCCTAGGCTATATGTATGAATACTGGTTTGATGCAAGTGTGTTCCTAGTAGGACGAGGGGATCACTTAACACCGTATATTCGACTCCCCAGTATAGAACATACCTGAAAATGGATGATTGGTATAAGCAGGAGCATTCAGTGTCGCGACCCAAAACCCACCCTAGGAGTTAGAGTGAATCTTGGACGACTTAATCATGACTTACAGGACTTGCTTGACGAACCAACCTACAAAACCCACAGAACATATACAATAGAGGGTAACAGCGGAAGCATGACTATAAACCACAGCAGAAGTCTAACAAACCTCTAAGTATATATACACATGGTCCAAGTTTAATACAACAGAAAACAAAACAAAGAAAATGCGGACATGTCGGCCAAAATACATAGATATAATCACTCATGCTCACCCACAGTTAATCCACTCAGAATCTAACACCACCTACTGATAACCCTCTACGGGAGGTTCCTCCAAAGGCTCCTCGACGTACTCCTCCTCCACCCATGGACCAGGAGCACAAACATCAAATGGAGCAGCAGCTCCCTCAGAACCTGCCGACATAAGAAGTACGGCTGAGCATGGAATACTCAGCGGGTACTAAATACTAACCAATAGTCATAGTATACAGATAGCATACATAAAGTAGGAAACAAATTGCATATATAGAACAGGAACAATTTATATCATGCAAGGAAGTAAAGCAATTTATATTCATGCTTGCATTCAGAAAGACTGATAAAACCCTTGAAAACATCGTGCACTTGACTTGACTTGAAATACCCTTTACGTGATTGGGAACTTGTTAACCGTGTCATGCTTGCATTTTCATAATTTAAACATGTTCACATGCCTAGTTGCCGTTCATAGTCCGTCGCAACTAGTACCCTATATGAAGATGGGTATGCCTAGTTGCCGTTCATAGCCCGTCGCAACTAGCATCCATGCGGAATGTGAATGCCTAGTTGCCGTTCATAGCCCGTCGCAACTAGCATCCATGCATGTAATGTGAATGCCTAGTTGCCGTTCATAGCCCGTCGCAACTAGCATCCATGCGGAATGTGAATGCCTAGTTGCCGTTCATAGCCCGTCGCAACTAGCATCCATGCATGTAATGCCATGCAGAGTTATGCGTGTCATGTGATGCTATGCTATGCGTGTCATGCGATGCTATGCATGTCATGCGAGGGGATGGGAGACCTTTCCCTATGAGATGCATGATTGTCTTGCCCTTGTCAAAAACGAAGTGAAACATATCTTAGGATATGCCCCACCTCTACGCCCCCTACTTAAAACATCGGTAAATCACGTCATTTCATGCGTGCTCGTGAGATCGTATACATACTTGCATTTAGAATTAAATATGGCAATTTGGGGTAATTCACAAAGCATAGCATATAACAATTTAAGTGAGTAATAATCTACGCATTTTAAGAAATGTAAGAAACACACTATCATGAACCCTAACAATTTTCAAGAGCAGTTAAGCATGGGTTCCCTTAATTTATCATTTATTTTGTTCACCTTGGCATTTCATCAAACATGGGGTGTGTTCATTATTCACTTAAACCTATATCATGCTTTTCTAGGTGGGTTATGCTCACATCACACTTGTATGTTCATTATTGGTACAATGCCCTTTCCCATTCGTTCATCACATCATCCACACGGCATCCATTCGCCAACATCCATCTCCATTCACCATTCATGCCACCAATCTCATAACACATATATAAGTGAAGGAAAACAAGGAGAAACAAAGGAAAAAGGGAAGCTATAACTAGGAGGGTAGTAAGAAGTACCGACCCGAATAGGGAAGAAAACCTTTGCAAAAACGTGCGTGAGATGCTACCGAGCTTGGAGAACGTGGTCCTCCCGAGCTTGACCGAAGCTTGGGGTGATCTAGGGTATCAAACCCTTGATTTCTCCTTCAAGAACAAACCCTAGGTTAGGATCCCCTTCTCCTTTCTCTCTAACTCTCAAAAATACTCTAGGTGTGTGAATGAGAGCCCTAAAGGCTCGGGCAACCTTTATAGGTAGTGAAGAAACCATAAAAATCCGATTAAAATTTCTGGATTCGCGATCTACGATCGATCGTAACCTATCTACGATCGATCGTAAGTTGTACTACGATCCATCGCAAATTATCCACGATCGATCGTATATCGACCCGAAACTTTTGTCAATTCCTGAGATTCTACGATCGATCGTAACCTCTACGATCGATCGTAACTCACCTACGATCGTTCGTAGGGTGTGTACGATCGGTCGTAACTTGCAGCAAAATTCCATATTTTTCCTCCTTGTTTCGGCCATAACTTTTGACTCGCTCGTCGGATTTTGACGATTCAACTTGCGTTGGGTTCGTACTTCGAAAAGGAACATTTTTGACGTTTCGGAATTTCCAATTTCTTCCTTATTTATTAATTGCACTACTTTAAAGGAAAAATGGCTACGAAAGTGTCATGCATAAATGTCAAAAGTTCGGGGCTCTACATTCAGAATCCTTTCCTAAAGGTAAACACCCACCAGACGTAATTCTGCGATCTTCAAAACTTTTAAGCCTCTGACACTGAGGATGATCATCCACCAGTCGTAAGCGTAATAAGCCTATCTATTAGGTTTAATAGGTCATTACACTACTATGACACGTATGATATGCACAGTACATAATTAAATCAAATAGATGAAATGATTAGTATTAGGTTAAATATTTAGGCATTTGAAGAAGTTTGATGTTGATTGGCTTTGAATAACTCACCAGCAAAGTCGTCAGAACTGTGAGCACGAGATTTCACTCTGAATAATCTCACGGGTGTTTAATGTTTAGAGTTGCCACCTATTCATTCAGAAGGGATAAGTCCCCGAGTAGTGGATATGGTCTTGGTCTATGAGAGAGATATAGGTAAGAGGTTCTGTTAAGTTCGGGGAAGGTGTTAAGCATTCTGAGACTCCATCTTTCAATGGTTCCCTACTTTCTAGGTTTAAGCCAAATTAAAGTCAATATTATTCAAATGCCTAAGTGTTTAAGATAATACTAATCTAAGAAAGAAAAGCTAACTTGGGTCGAATCCGGGTTGGGTTACCTACCTACTCATAAGGTGAGTTCAGACCGAGCGTAGTTCTGACACATGAGTCCGTGCCAAGGCTAGGGTGTGTGTGTGTGTACACTAAAGGTGGCTAATGGGCTAGTCCGGTAGACTAGGGTTTGGTTGACCAAGGTTGATCAAGTGCAAGGTTTAAGCCCGGTAGGATTAGAGTTAATCCGGTAGATTAGGGATGAGACCTGGTGGGCCAAGGGGTAGGTTCGATAGACTTGATTTATGCTTGGTAGGCCAAAATTGAACTTAACTAAGGTTAGGGTTGCTAACCGAGGTTAAATGTCAAACTAACCATGGTAGGGTTGCTAACCACAGTTGAGGGAACATTGTCAAGCCCGGTAAGCTGAGGTTGGGCCCAATAGGCAAAGGGTGAGCCCGGTAGGCTAAAAGATTAGGTCTGGTAGGTCAAAATCGGATTTAACCGATGCTAGGATTGTTAACCGGAGTTAATTGGGTAAAGAAACCATGGCTAGGGATGCTAACCATAGTGAAGAGGCCAAAGAAGTAACATTTTGGACATATGCAATATTTTCATAATTTTTGGTATTTTTTCAGATTTTTACCAAGGGTTAAGGATGCTTAACCATGGTTAAAAGTTAATCGGGGTTAGGTTAACCCCAGTTAAATGGTCCAGGTAGGTCAGGGTGGGCCTAGAGAGTATGGTAGGGCTTAGAATGACTTCCTCTCAGGTCTAGGCTCTGTGCAAAGTCCAAAATTATAGAGATAAGGAATGGCGGTACTCTGTTTACCGCCATTCTAAAACTTTACTGTTTTGGAATGACGGTAGACAGTCTACTGCCATTAACAATATTTCTATTAATGGTTTTACAGGGGTTAGGGTCAGGTTACGGTATCAGGGTTGGTCAGTGGACTCCCCATAGTGTCCTAAGCTTTTGGTGGGCCCTGAACCTGATTGGCTTGGTGCAGGCCAAAAGTCACTGTAAAACTGATACTAAAATGGTAGTAGACAGACTACCGCCATTCTGGATAGGGCATGGTTTATACCATATTAACCATGGTTAGGTGCATGGGATGACCCTGGAATAACCAGGGTAGATAGAGGAACATCAGGGGGACCCAACCATGGCCCTGGAATGGACCAGGGCCAGAAAAAAATGGGTGAATTGAAGCTGTAAAGTAGAAGGCCATGAATGGCGGAAATTATTCTACTACCATTCCTGAAAATTTCTAGAAACAAATTTTTCCCCCTAGGGGGCTGCACCAGTGCATTCTAGGAGATCCCTCATGGCTTGAGGAACCCCTAGAAGCCTAAGGGGAGTGCTAAGACGATGTGGGGTCTTGTACCCATGGTTGAAACCTCAAGGGGTTCTAACACACCTATGAGGAAGGTGGGGGGCCCTGTCCTTAGTTTGGAAACAAGAAAGCAGAAAATAAACAATAAGTGAATGACCCCTGGAGTAGGACCAGGGGTCTTACAACATTCTAACTAAAGAAAAGAACGAGGGGGTAGGGATGCTACCCTACTGTTGGGCTGCAACAGTGGCGGAGGGGGGACTGTGCAAGGTGGTAGTTAGGTGGTGGTGCTGAAGCAGCTCCTGGGGAGGTCTGGGAACCCTCCTGAAATGAAGATAGAGGCTGGTTAGGGAGGAGGTAGGGCTGGCCGAACTCCAACAGGGGTTTGGTATAGATGTTTTGGAATCAGTTTAAACCATGAAGGAGGAGGTTTATTTATGGACTTGGATGGACCCAGGGGTATTCTGGGCATACCAGGGGAGTTGAGAACCCTAGCAGGGTGGAGCTACAGGGGCCAGGAGGGGTGCCAACTGTGGATTTGCAGAAATCCAACAATGGCGGTAATATCATTACCGCCATTACTGAGTCAGGCTAAAATGGTAATGGCGGTAATAGTATTACCCCCATTAATGGATTTTTGCCCAAATGGGCTTAACCTGTTTGCACTTAGCCTGATTCACTGTAGCAAGGCCTAAAAAAGGAAATGACGGTAATGTTATTACCGCCATTATTGGATTTTTTGAAATTGGGGTGGTGGGCCCCCACACTAACGGTCCCTAAGGGCCTGTGGGCTCATGCTTAGGCTCATAGTGGGCTCTAGGCTTGATTTTTGGGCCTTACGGTTGGATTTAGGTTTTACCTAAGGTTAGATTAGGGTTTACCTAGGGTTAGGCCTAGGGTTTGAGTTTGAACTAGGGTTAGGCCTAGGGTTCAATCAGGGTTTGCCTAGAGTTTAGGGCTTGACTTGGGTTAAGCATAGGGTTTGACTAGGGTTTACCTAGGATTAGTCTAGGGTTTTACCTGGGATTAGGGTATGATTGGTACTCAACTAGGGATAACCATGGTTAAAGGTTTTAACCACTGTAAGGCAGGGTGTGAAAATTAGGTGCTTACAGAGTTTATAAAAGGACCCCCCCATAGTGGAACGTCCACACAACAAGGGATCCTCTCTCTCCCACATTTTTCTCACCTCCCCTTTATGGTGTACGACCACCTCTTCCATGGTTCTTCTTTGCTTGATTTTTGATCTTGATGAAGATCAAGAACAAATCCTTGATGATCAAGAATTGTTCAAACTACCTTTTTCCGTTTTCTTCATTCTCTTGATTTTTGTTTTGATCTTGGATAATATTAGAACCAATCTTGAATAATATTAGAACCAATCTTTATGAAAGGATCTTACATTCAAGAAAAGAATAAAAGATCATAGAGTTTGAATGGAAGGGATTGATCAAGAAAGGTTCTTGGATCAAAGAAAAGAAGAAAATATTAAAGAGTATTGATCTAAAGGGCCATTAGCTTCCATTGGAGTAAAACTTTGGAGATTTGAAGAAGGTTCGTGTGAATCGACAGGAGACTTTATGCTTGAGAAGTTTTGCAAGTATGTTTCCTCACATCATGATTTAATATGATCATAAGATGACGCTTGAGAAGATTTTGATTAGATCAAATTCAAGTTTGAATTTAAAATAGTGCTTCGAAAATTTTTATATTCATGTCTTTCAATTTTTGTTTTTTTTTCTTCTATCCAGTCGACTAGATGGTGCATCCAGTTGACTAGATAGTTGAAATTAAAGAATTTTTTTAAGTTTTGTCCATCCAGTCGACTAAATGTCTCATCCAGTCGACTAAATGGACTGGGATATAAATATAACCCCTGAAATTCCCAACTTACCCAATCATTTCAAACATTTCCAAGTCCAAAACTGTGAGCTCTTCTTCCCTCCAAATCTCTCCCAATCATCCCTAACCTTTCCAAACCTCCATTAATCCTTCAAAACTCTTTCCATTTCATTCAATCAAATCCGAAATGGCTAGAACCAAGAATCCTAGTGAAAACCAAACCCTAAAAGGCAAAAATTAGCAAAAGGAAATGTCGTAGACTCTTCCTCTTCCACAGAGAAAGCTTGGAGCTTCAAGATAGAAAAATCTGAGAAGAAATTCAAGGAGATCTTCAGTAAAAGAACCGTAGTCTATGGTAAGTTCCTTGACCCAATCACTCTAAATCTTTGGGGTTTAGGGAAAACCACAAAGTTCTTCAAAGCTCTGAAATGGGACTCCTTTCTTTATTCCACTGAGCCCATGTATCCAAAGCTTGTCAAGATCTTCTATACTTATTTTAAATACAACCCTACCTCCCACGAAATCTCTTCTTACCTCTGTGGCTATGAAGTTTCTTTTTCTTTTGGTGAATTCATTGCCTTCTTGGACTTCCAGTACGAAATTTCGAATCCTACACAGTCAAATAATGGACTGTCCATACAGGTTTCAATCCTGTGGATACCCTAAAACTCATTTGCATAAACAAAGACATCACTGAACCCTTCCAACCTACAACCAAAGATCTCACACTTGAGGCTATGACCATCCATCACATCAGCTCATACAATTTGATTCCTAGATCAGGAAGTAGGAATTATTTATCCTACTATGATGTTTTCCTAATGTGGTGCATTCTCACCACCTAGCACATAGATCTCACCTATCTTATTCTTCATACCATGGTAAACAGTGAGAAGAAGAAAATTGCTTGTCTCCCATATGGCCAAACTCTCACCCATGTCTTCAAGTATCTTGACCTTCCCTTGGACTCCTTTTCTGACAAGGTAGTCTCCTCTGACCATGACTTATATGATCCCTCCACCATCATGAGGATGGGCTACCAATGGCACAATGTCATGAAAGAATGGGTACCCAAATCCTCTACTTCACGGTCATCCATACTCACTCCTGTTAGCCATCCACTTCCAACACCTCCTGCTCCTGAGACAACTCCTAGTAGTGAGCCCATCAACTCTAGTCCAGCAATTCCAGACTCCTACTGCTCTAGAGACTACATATGCTCCTGGTCCATCATCTCCAGCTATTCTATTTGAGACCCTGGTAGAAGCAGCAGCAGAGCATCTTTCTCCTAAGCATTTAGTGCACTCCCCAGCTCAATCTCCAGTACCATCTTCACCACCCAGAGTACGTCCACACCATCTTGAGACAAGAGGACCCTCTACTCCGCATGAGTCTCCCTTGAGACCATCTTATGATAGTGATCTCCTCAGTCTTATGATGGGGAAGATTGAGTCTTTGAGTACAAGCATGGTCAACTTCCAGTTTGAGGTTAGGGATCAAGAGACTAGCCTCACTAGAGACCCATGCAGCAGGATTCCAGTCTGAGGTTAGAGACATACAAATTAGTCTCACTTGAGACCTATGTAGTAGGGCTTTAGTCAGATAGCAGAGACAGATCCGAGGCTACCATTGCTAGACTTGAGGATTTGAGTGTAGAGATAAGGATAGTCAAAGAAAGAGTGGATGTAACCACTTCAATTATTTAGAGGAGAGTAGTGGACACTATAGAGCAGCTAGTCAAGATAGATGATGCTATAGGTATCATCAAGGGGAGAGTTGAGTCCTCAGATCAGCATCTTAGAGCATAGGGCCCTATGGGTCAGAAGATGGCATCCATGATTAGAGCTCAAGTACCTATTATACTCCAGATGGCCACACAGGTGACTCAGCTTGCTCTTGAGGTTACAAATATGAAGACTCAAACCTTTAAAGTGGTAAAACCGAAGGCAGCCACATCACTCACCCTCTTCATCCAAAGAACCAGAGGCATCTAAGACACTCATAGTCACGTCTAGTGACTCCAATGACTCTAGTGACTCCAGCTCATCTAGTGAGGATGGTCTCTTTGTAAAGCCAAAGGAAGAGAAGAAGAAGGGAGAAAAGAAAAATGAAAAGAAGTAGAATTTTTTGCAATCCCTTCTAAATCCCGAGTGGAAATGGGAGAATATCTCCATGGATTTCATTGTTGGATTGCTAAGGATAATGAAGAAATCCAATGCAATTTGGGTGGTAGTTGACCGTTTGACAAAGTTCGTCCATTTCTTGCCTTATCGGACTACGTTCAACTTGAACTAGCTTGCAGCACTGTACATCAAAGAAGTGGTTCAGTTACATGGGTGCCAGTAAGTATTGTGTTAGATAGGGATCCGAGATTCACTTCTAGGTTCTAGAAAAGCTTTCAGAGTGCTATGGGTTCCCGTTTAGACTTTAGCACCGCCTTTCATCCTCAGACTGATGGGCAAAATGAGAGGGTGAACCTGATTATAGAGGACATGCTCCGAGTTTGCATGTTGGACTTCAAGGATAGTTGGGAGGATCATTTGCCATTGAGTTCGCATATAATAACAGTTATCAGGTGAGCATCCAAATGGCGCCTTTCGAAGCCTTGTATGAGAGAAGTTACAGATCTCCTCTATATTGGGATGAAGTTGGAAAGAGAAAAATATTGGGTCCTGAGTTGATCAAGCAGACTGCAGATATGGTCAAGATCATTAGGGAAATGTTGAAGATTGCTCAGGGTAGGCAGAAGAGTTATGACGACACCCGTAGACGAGATCTTGAGTTTAGTGTTGTAGATATAGTGTTTGTGAAGGTTTTGCTGACAAAGGTTGTTATGAGATTTGGCAAGAGAGGAAAGCTCAGCCCAAGGTATGTGGGTCCGTTTGAGATCATCGCCCGAGTTGTGAAGTTGCTTATTGGGTTGCTCTACCCATTCACATGGCGGCGGTTCACAACGTATTCCATGTGTTCATGCTTTGGAAATACATTCCGGAGCCTTCGCATGTAATCAATGTAGATCCATTGGGAATCCGAGAAGATCTCACCTTGGTGGAACAACTGTTTTAGATTTTGGATCATAGAGATCAAGTTTTGAGCAATAAGACGATTCCCTTGGTTCTTGTTCGATGACAACATCACGCTAGAGAAGTAGCCACGTGCGAGCGCGAAGCCAGAGTGAAAGAAAAGTACCCTCACTTGTTTGTTTAGTTATATCATGTATTTTGTGGTTCGTTCTAATTTCGAGGACAAAATTTCTATAAGGGGAGAGGATGTAGAACCCCGAAACTCAATCACCTAGTTGGTGAATAGTGATTTTGATCAAAATGGGTCTTCTATGTGTTATGGTGTATGCATTATAAATAAAATATATTGGAACTAAAAATATATTTGTATATGGATGTTAAAGCCAAAGAAAAAGAGTAGAAGTACTCTTATTAAGATAAGGGAGGAGTGGAATCACTCCAAGTATGAAAAATGGGAAAAACAAGTAGATTCACCAAGTTTTGGTGAGTCTCGGTCGACCACCTCTCAAGGCCGGTCGACCGGCTGTCTCAAAAAAGCCCAAAAAGGGCTAACTGTGAGTGGTTAAGCAGGACCGGTCAACACCCCTCATGGCTGGTCGACCGATTGTGGTGATTTTGCCCAAAATGGACTAACAGTAAAGAAATTCACAGGGCCGGTCACCAAATTAAATCACCGATTAGTTTGTTTTTATGCCATGCTAATTCACATATGAGAGAAAGAGGGAGAGAGGTTATGCTAATCAAATCACCGATTAGTTCCTAATTTTGTACTCTTATAACAGTTCTTGGTTGGGGCTCTCTCTTTTTCAGAACACTGATAAGTAGTTCAAAAATGGTTCATGTTGCTTACTAAAAGTCTAAAGCACTTGGATGGAACTGCAAATCTCTTGCTAGTTCTGTGATATCCAACATCAAAGTGCCACAAATCGGTGACCTATGCCCTTAGAGAACTACTCACTAGCACATAGAGATCCTACAAAACAAAACAGCCGATAAATATCAATTAAATATCAATATGTATTGTTTATATGTTATAGACAGACAATTACATATCTAATGTTATTTCCAAACATGCTTGAGAATTGAAGAGAGATTTTCATGTCAATAAAACAACACTCTCTTATAATAATTACACTTCTTTGAAGCCTGTGTCATTGATTTCAAGCACAGATTGTTCAAATGGAAATGTGTTCTAGATAATATGGGTTCGGCCTATGTGTTGTGTATCTCGGACCATTAATCAACTGTCCCGCAAATGCAGTGCTCATGACATTGCTTGGAGGGAATCCCGGGAAAGTAAGTGGCTTTCCAGTGATAAGAAAGCCTTGTTTGGTTAAACTTCTCCAAGAAGAGAAGAACTTCTTAGGAATTACTTGGGCGAAAGCAACTCCTAAAGAAGTCTGTAAAAGACATTCTGAAAATAAATTGTGTTTGGTTTGCATATGTGAAAAATTACTCTTGCAAATTAAAAAATCAAAAAAATAGTTTGGTTTGCACTTTTGAAAAGTTACTCCTACACGCTTAATTTACTTAAGTTTAACCATAGTTAAAAGAGGGTAAAAGAGACATGTGGATATGACGGTCCCCTCCATAGGGAAATGTGCAATCCTTTAATCACTACTCCTTTGGTATAAAGGACAAAGATCTCATCCTAACCAATTTTTATTGAACTGTGAGAGAGTTCAATCGCACCCATAGGCCAACACGTGTCTCTTTTAACCTCAATTAATTGTAGTTACGATTCACTAACCACTGGGAGGGATTCAACGATATAATCTTGGTTTTTAGAATAAAATATTTAACTCTAATTATGAATTTTTAACCCTTAAGGTTAATTTTTATCATATTTTTTTTCTAAAAACCAGTCATATTATTAAACCCTAAAGATTAGTGAATCTTAATCATAATTAATAGAGATTAAAAGGGACACATGTTGGTCTAAGGTATTAAAAGGGACACATGTTGGTCTAAGGTGCAATTGAACTCTCCCCAAGTTCAATTGCAATTGGCTGTGATGAGATGTTGACAAGGGTGATGAGATCTTAAAGGACAAGGGTCATGGTTTGGAAAGCAACCTATCGTACTTTTATAAGGTGTTACTCAGACATTACACGCTTTTATAAGGTGTCATTTCGTGTTAGGCGCAAGAGAAAATTTATAAAGCAAATTGCCGTAAACAACCATCCTTCCGTCAACTTCCCGTAGAAGTGAAAAACACCTTCTCGTGAAAGCAACCCACACTTGCTTTTTGGGGAAGTGAGATTTTCCACCTTCATTAACTTTGAACTTCCACCGGAAGTCATTGATGAGTGGCTAACCAAACATGATTTTTAACTTCTTGAAACGAAAAGTCAATAAAAGTCAGTTGAAAAGTCTAACCAAACGCTACTGAAAGGTTTTTGAAGCTGATTGTGGTGGTCTTGAAGATAATTTGGGTGGTTTTGTTGATAAGAGAGGTTTGACCAGGGGTGAGCTTAATGGCGAGGATGGTCTCACCAGCTGGAAACTACTAATATATCATTGATTGGAAGTTCAATCAGAGTGGCTCAATCAAAGTTGGGGTATGGCTTCAAATAACCAAAACCCCCCTACTATTTTTATTAGTTTCCACCATTGTAATACATTTTTTAATGCATTAATCTTTTTTAGGTTGGCTTAAAGGCGAGAGATTCTCGTAATATGAAATATAAACCTGCACGTGCAAGGCTCATTAGTATTCATAAAAATGAATAGAGAGAAATATTCGTAAAAAGTTTGGAGAAGGATCAACTCTCAAACCAACAAATTGAGAGCAACATCAACGTAGGATATCTGGGGCATTAAAGTTCAAATTATCTTGGTTTTAACCTTTGATACTCTAAGGGAGATCCATTGGTTGGTGGGTTTACATCATCTAGTGTATAATTATAGTTTGAGGAGATATCTAGATCTTCAAAAATTAGAAGGGAATATTGTCAAAATAATTTTGATGAGTTTTAAAAAAATCTTTGGCTTATTAGGTATAAATGTAAATGCACATATTTATGAAGAGAATTTTTAATTACAACTATAGGTTAAGTAAATGAGTAAATTAAATATGTCAATAAAATAGTAACAACATATGCTATTTGCCTACCCAAAAAGAAATCCCTATTTATTTCCCAAACATCCAACCCATTTAATTTGTCTCTGGAATTCACATCAAATATTTTAACATGTAGCATGTTTGGCATGGTCACAAATTGTTTTTTATTCTTTTGAGATTAGGATAGTCACATTAATTTTATATAATCTTATTTCATTTCTTTCCATTTGAGATATTTTTTTGACCTTTTCTTATAGGCCATTAATACGGTCTATAACTGTTAAGGGCTTTTACTGTATATAGTCTTCATAATTGTTACACATATGGGAGTATAAGAGTATGATTAATAGTGGCAAATGTATAAATTTATACAACTGTGTTGACAGAAATATTCATCATTCCTAAATATTTATTAAAATACCGTTGATACAAGGCATGTTTTTAGAGTTTCCTCAAGTTTCTCCTTAGAAATATTCTTTGGCAAATGGTACTTTACTCTGACTAGACGAGCTCTTCCATATTGAAAATCACAGGAGATGTATAAACTCCTAAATATTTATTTTTTTATTGGTAGGTGACATAATTTATCCAGGTTAGTTCAAAGGTAGTTCTGTCAATCGTCAACTGTTACACGGACAGACTTGACTGAGTCCTTTCCCAAAAGGAGAAGTACGTACGTCTTACCACTGGAGCATACACTCATACGTATTAAAGTTGAAAATTTTTTGTCTTTTCTTTATAAAACCTTTTATTTTAATTTTTCTATTTTAATATAAGATAAAACAACATTATCTAGTAGAAACAACCATGTGAAAACGAGAAGATGAAGTCCGAGAAAAATAAAGGTAGCTGAATATAGGTGTGGGTGAATGTTAAACACAATTAAAGGATGTCAAAAGGCACATGTGGCAACCTCAGCCTCATAACCGGACTCCACAAGTTTGGTTATAAACATAGATGATTTGGTTTAGATAGGTAGCATTGAAAGTGCCACCAAAGGAGTGGACCAGTGGGAGGTCTTGGGTTCCATTTCTTACTCCCTCTCTGTGGCCAGTCCCACACGAGTTTACCTGGACTTTTCTGGTGTGGCGTGTTGCGGGCTCACATCGCACCCTTGGGGATTAGTCTTGACCCAAAGGGTTGGAAGGGTTGGGACACCTTGAGTTCCCCAAAAAACAAAAAAAAAAAAGTTTACATCTACGCAGCTATACCAATACCTAAAGTGAGTGGAACACGTATTACCATAATACGAGATACACTATGGCCACAAGTCCCACAACGGTCCATCAATATTTGTTAAGTATTCGGGGCAGATGTACTATCACCCAAAAGGAGAAACACTATTGCCTCATGTCTCACAACACTGCACCAATATTTGTAAGGGCCAAGATTTTTCAGGACTTATTTTGTCTTCCTCAATGCCACTTCAGCTTTAAAGATTTAATAATTGAGTTAAATTGTTAGGATATGGGAGTATATTTGGAAGTACACCATGAAGAACCCGGGGAATAATTCATATACAATAGCTTAAGAATTTTTTTTCTTTTTTTGCTGACTGATACACTGTTAGGCCAACCCTAAGTTAGTATCTGTTCTACGGACAGATGGAGATTACAACACACTCACATCCCTCTTGGGAATGAAACCCGACCAAATGAATGGTAACTAATACACTATCAATGGGGGCAAGCTTGCTTCCTTAATAGCATGATCACATCTACATCTATGATCTATTACTAAAGAAATAGAGTGCTAAGGTGACATACACTTTCTATTTCTTTCCTCCTCTGTTCCACGTCGTCTTTCTTCTTCTCTCTCAATCGTTTTTTTTCCCACCAAAAATTGATTCCTCTCACTCTCTCTCAATTACCGGATTTCAAAGACCATCTCCTATACTCTCTTCTCCAAATTAAATACTCTCTCTCTTCCTAATAAAACTCCTCTCCTCTTTTCTTTTAGCTGAGACTCTTGGAATCTTCCCAAAATGACTCCTCCATCTTTAATATTAGAATATTAGCTGAGAGCATCTTCCCAAAATGACAACTTTTCCTCTTTCCATAGGTAATCTCCCTGCTTAATACAACCCAACCCTTCAATCCAGATACTCCAAACAAGAGGAGAAGGAAAGAAGCAACAATGAAACATCTCCACAAAAATCCAAAAGCCCCGACTTCTTCAAACCACCCAGTGTCGATCTCATTCACAAAGATTTCAAGTAATAATAAAACTCAAAATGAACATTAAGTGGGTAGTTGGATCAAATCCACCTTCAAATCCAATTTTATTAAGTGGGGAGGTGAGTTTGATCCATCAACCCATTTAACTAAAATTTCTTCAAACCATCCAGTGTCGATCTCATTCACAAAGATTCCAAGTAATAATAAAACTCAAAATGAACATTAAGTGGGTAGTTGGATCAAATCCACCTTCAAATCCAATTTTATTAAGTGGGAAGGTGAGTTTGATCCATCAACCCATTTAACTAAAATTTCTTCAAACCATCCGGTGTGGATCTCATTCACAAAGATTCCAAGTAATAATAAAACTCAAAATGAACATTAAGTGGGTAGTTGGATCAAATCCACCTTCAAATC
Source organism: Tetracentron sinense (assembly GCA_015143295.1). Taxonomy (NCBI): domain Eukaryota; kingdom Viridiplantae; phylum Streptophyta; class Magnoliopsida; order Trochodendrales; family Trochodendraceae; genus Tetracentron; species Tetracentron sinense. The sequence continues at coordinate 23,088,813 of CM026573.1, forward strand.
CAATTTTATTAAGTGGGAAGGTGAGTTTGATCCATCAACCCATTTAACTAAAATTTCTTCAAACCATCCAGTGTCGATCTCATTCACAGAGATTCCAAGTAATAATAAAACTCAAAATGAACATTAAGTGGGTAGTTGGATCAAATCCACCTTTAAATCCAATTTTATTAAGTGGGAAGGTGAGTTTGATCCATCAACCCATTTAACTAAAATTTGGGATCTGATTTGGTCTTGCTCTCGCAAGACCAAAACTGTCTTGTTCTCTGTGGGCTTTCGACATGTGGCGATAAAAAGAAGAGAAGATATCAAATGGAGAGAAGTCAAAAAAACAGGGGAGAAAATGAAACAACTTCTCCCCTTTTATCGCCACATGTTTGATACTGAAATTAGGCAAGACGGTTTTGGTCTTGTGATAGCATGACCAAATCCGATCCCCTAAAATTTGGAATTACGTGAATGGGTTAATGGTTATGGGTGGACCAAACCTTTCAAATTAAATGGAAAAATTAAGACAGAAGAACCAAATCCCTTCAGTTGGGGTTTATCAAAATGCTATTTATAAACGAGGAAGCTTGATTACCTCTTCAGAATAGAATACTTAGCAGAGAGAGACCCATAGTTTCAAAAATGGATGCTTTTGCACCCAAAACGAAAGAAGAACAGGAAAAAGAAGAGAGAACTTACCAACCATATACTGAGATCATGTCAACCCTTCCCAAAGTGAGAGGATTTGCGCCCCAACATCTCTATAATCACCAAGGATTCTGGTACACTGAAAGCAACTTGCCTAGAGTGATGGCAGTCCAAAACCACTTTATTGCTCATTCAAGTGACCTACTCCTGGCAACCAATCCCAAATGCGGCACAACCTGGCTAAAATCGCTCATCTTTGCCATTTGCAACCGCAAATTGCATCCCTCGACTCAACATCCCTTGCTCACCGTTAATTCACACCAACTCGTGCCCTTCTTGGAACTACTTTATACAAACAACCAAAATCCTGATCTTGATATCCTTCCCTCGCCTAGGCTCTTGGCAACACACATTCCTTACTCTTCACTACCACAATCCGTCTTAGATTCAGGTTGCCCTTTAGTATATATGTGTCGGAACCCAAAAGATGCTTTTGTTTCTTGGTGGCATTTCCTGAACAAGATAAGCAACAAGGAACTAACGCCTTCAACATTAGAAGAGGCATTTGAGATGTTCTGCAATGGAGCTTCCATTGTCGGGCCTTTTTGGGATCATGTATTAGACTATTGGAGGGCGAGCTTAGATAGGCCTCAATGTGTGATGTTCCTCAAGTATGAGGAGATGCAAGCCGAAACAATTGTTCATGTAAAAAGGTTAGCCAAGTTTGTTCGATGCCCTTTCTCGTTGGAGGAAGAGAAGGAAGGGGTGGTTGATGAAATCATTAGGCTCTGCAGTTATGAGAATTTGAGTAGATTGGATGTGAATAAGACTGGTGAAGCAATGTTTGGGGAAAACGAGATCAAATTTCATACATTTTTTAGGAAAGGTAAGGTTGGAGATTCGTCAAATTATTTGACGCCCGAGATGACTGAGCGACTAGACCGGATCTCAGAACAAAAATTTCATGGTTATGGTTTGACACTCAATTAAGCATCTTGAAATTCCGCATGGTGATATAACCTGATTCCAAAGACTGCATCTCCCTAGGTAGCCATTAATGTATGTTTTCTTTCCATAAGGTGCTTCAATTCCATATTAGATTTGGCTGGTATTTCTACTGAAATATGTATAAGGAGAAACTGTTGGCTTGCTTTATTCATTTTATTTTTATCAAAGTTACAAAATTGAAGTAGATTTGTTTATTAATCTAGTTCTCTCTTATAGTAATTACTAGTAAACACCCGTGCCATGCATGAGAACGAAATTAAGATCAGACATAAGATATTGGAATAATAAGAATGTTAGAGATCTACAACAATAAGTAATCAAGAGTTATAGAGTAAAACCACATAATTCTGATTTGAGGACATGTCAGAGAAATTAAAATTTCAATAAAAATTTACTAATACCCAATATCAACTTACTTGAAAATAATGTGTAGAGGCTGACTTTGAGAGATTCATAATAACAATACCCAAGAGTTCCTATCGCAAAGACAGTAATTAGTGGGGTTTAAGAGCCTAGAAGACAATAGCATTAAATGATATGAGAAAGGATACTGAGAGTAAAGTTAAATTCTGATACCGATAGCTGACTACATTCTTCAATACTTTTCCAAATTTTTTTTAAAAAAGACGTGAATGTGAGGATTGATTCTTTACAATAAAAAACATTTCGTTATCTAAAAATATCCTATAAAAAAATTAATTTAAATCTCCCTCAGAAAATCTTTCATCAGGGTCTACATATTCGACCATTGTAATTAATAAAAATGTAATTTAAGAGACTAACAGAGATTATCAAAGAGAAGAACATATGAGACTATGGTTTCTATTGGGTCTATCTTTTCCTCTTTCTTAGGGCCCTAGCGAGTAACCACTGCACGGGTGTTTAAAGAGAATACAAAAAATATTGTGCGAAGAACGGTGTTTAAAAAAGAATAATTTAAAAAAATAATGATAATTATTGATGATAAACATAAAAGAATGAAGGAAAAAAAAAATAGTATAACTAAGATTTTATTAGCATATAAATATTAAAATTATAGGTTTAACAATTTGAGAATATTTAAAATTCAATTGTCAGTATTTTTATTTATATATAAAATAATATAGGCAGGTGAACCCTAGGGGTGGGTGAATCTTAACCACGGTTAAGTGGTGTCAAAAGGACACATGGCAACCGTAGGAGTGTAACCATAGGGTGGGCGAATCATAGCCACATGACCCATGTAACTCTTGATCAAAGGGTTGATAAGTAGTCTCTTTACGGAAAATGTTGGAGGGACGATCATAAAGGCTCCACCCTTCTAAATACCAAACTCCACTTTACAGTGGTAGTCTGGTAGGGAAAATTATCTATGTTTGCCATTTTTTTTTTTTGGTTAATTTCAAGGAAGAAGAAATACAGAATAGCCGTTTAGTAAAATGACTAAAGAAGCAAAAGGCCATATACTACTACAACATTTTTTTATCAGCGTGTAAACTATTTAATAGTAAACAAAATCCAAAGAGTTCCTTTGAAAATTTAAAAATTCAATAATATCTAATAACAAGGAGCACAAAATTCTTAAGATTTGGCATGTGCCCTACTATTTAATGTAATCTTTGTTGTACAGCAAGAAGAAAAAAAGAAAAAAGTAAGAATAAATTTTGAAAGGCCAAGATTGATGGTAATACACCAAGAAGCAATACTCCAACGACCAGCTAGGGCACTTGCTTCCTTGAAGACACAATGAAGATCAAAATCATTTAACACGTGAATCTGATCAATGTCAGTTACGTTTCTTTCTTTAGATGGTGTGGCCTAGATTGCCACATCACCACTTATTGTTAACTTCATAATACCCTTAGAGTTAGTTATCAAGTGACAATCTTTCAAGAATAACTACCCTATAACCAATCTTTGATGGAAAGATAGTATAAAATGAGTTTATGAGAGAGGGTCTCTAATCTAACAAGAAAGCTTTCAAGTTCTCTGTGTATCCATCTATCAAAGCATTGGGTCTTGTTTAGATTAGAAGATCTCTCTCTAATTAATTAGTATTCTGCATTCAAGATAAGAGGGTGATCCAAAAGAATAAAGGTGTCATAAAATTTAATCACCATGACCGGATGTAAGATCCTTTTACATTAAGGGCTTGTTTGGTTCGGATTATTGCAATCTGATGTTAGTAAGCACTAATGCTGATAAGTGCTGATAACTGTAATCCTGTTTGGTTAGACACTGTCAATAAGCGATTATGTTGATAATAACTGATAATGTATAAAATAATCACGTTTGGTTCACCCCAATGCAAAAACGGAATATTTCAACAATTTTTTTTTAACATTTCATTATAATTGTTTTAAACAATACCTACTCTAGGATAATAATTACAAATATAAAAATAACATAATTTAAATAAAGACAAGTCAATTTTCTAATGTATTTAACTATTGATATGATCATTCCACATGGTTTCACATGGTTTCTGTTAAGTGATTCCTAAATGCTCACATCTCTTGGTGTGGCAGTGTCTGTCCAGTGACATTGACATCACTTCCACTGTGTGCTACTGCGTTGTTGGGGATGAGCAAATCTTCTACTTCGTACTCTCGAAATAATTCATCTCTTTGTGTCTCCCATCTTACGAAATTGTGGACCACACAAGCAACCACAACGATATCTCTTTGAGTAAGAAAATGATACGGAGCCATTCGCTTCAAGATAGGAAAGCGTGCCTTTAACACCCCAAAGCAATGCTCAATTACATTCCGTCCTAAGGAATGTGCATGATTAAATAGCTCTATTGAGTTTGTTGGACCTCTACCGTCCTTGTAGTCTTGTAAATGATAATGCGATCCACAATAGGGTGCATAAAATTAAAACCTGTCATGTTTGGATATCCAGCATCCACAACATAATACTTCCCTGCAAAAAATTAAAGTTCTAATTTCGAATCAATTCATATGAACAATCATAATTTTAAATTCTTGATAAAATAAAATTTACCTGAAGAGGCATGAGGAAATTTTATTTATGGGGTGTTGATTGCATGCAACAAAATTCTAGAATCGTGTGCATTTCTCATCCTGTGTAGATGTATGTGAATTGCATACTAAAATAACACACCGCCATCACATTTGTGTAAGAGTTCCCTTCCTTCCACGATAAAGGATTTGCTTGTCAACTGGGATTATTGTATCAATGTGTGTCCCATCAATTGCACCAATACAATCCTACATTTTTTGAAAACATGTTACTTCACATTAATAAAAAAAGCATATAATAAAAGTTACAAAAAATTGTGATATATTACCTTGAACTACGGATTATATTTTTTGTTTGTACAACTTTCTTTCGGAGTAGAAGAATGTGAATAAGGAGCTATGATTTCCTTTGAAAATTTTATCACGGCCTTCAAATATTAGGAAAATGTCAGCTAATCGTCTCCCTGGATTGTTGAAATCTTTCTTACATCAACCTATTTCTTTCGTTGTGCCCAATGGTTAATAAAAAAAATTACAAGTTGTTCCTCAATGGACATATGTCTCGTATTCTTCAACAAACTCATTTCCTTAAGTGCAGAACATAATCTCCTTTCTTTAAATCATCCAACAAAAAACAAACATAACATCTAAATAGTCAAATCCCAACTGAAGCAAACATTTAAATCATCCAATTTAAAAATAAATCATATTATATCATCCATAAAATCTCAAAATTAGATGATCAACAATCTACGGAAATTCTAAGCTCTCCACCCATCTAAGACGCTGGTCAGGTAGCATTTTTATAAATGCTATCCTCCACTGACATGACAACGAAAAAACAGAAAAAGAGAAAATACGTGTAAATATACGGACAGTCATGGCTTCTTCTTGTCCTGTAGAGAAACAAACCGCCATGGCTTCTTCTTCTCCTTCATTTTCTTGCTCCTCCTTCAAGCCTTCTTCACCACCTCCTCACTCACCCCTTTTCACTCCTGTGAGTTCTCACCCATTCAAAATCAAAAATAAAATATATAATTTCTTCCCTTTTCATCTCTAATTACATGATATTTATATTCATTAGAGATACAGGAGAACGAAAGAGAAGAAGAGCAAGACCAAGAGCTTCACCACATTAGAAGAACCCCAATTGACCATACGGATGCAAACCTACCTTCTAAATACCACCCAACATCTCTCCTTCCCTCCAACAATGGCAAACCGTCCTGCCAGAAACGACTCGAATCTGACGAAACCAACGCCGGCGATCGTACGGTCTCTTGGCTGATCCTCCTCATCAATCGCTAGCCCTAACGGAATCTTCAAATTGATACTGTCTTCTTTAACGAGGAAGAGTCTGAAGTCGTCGGATTCGTCAACGGGGAGAGAGGATCAGTGGAAGGTCGTCGTCGCTGAACTCTCTCACAAACTCATTCAAACGACTCGAAAGAGAGACGAAGCTGTTCTAGAAGCTTCTCGGCTGAAATACTCCAGGGCTGAATTAGAGAAGAAGCTCAACAAACTGGAGATCTACTGTCATGATTTGAAGTCCGGCCTCCAGGAATGCAGCAGCAATTCACATAACCCCGCGACAAATTTCACATGTTCAGTGGTTATTGAGCCCCCGTAAGCACCCCTCAAGTTGATTACGAAATCACCGCTTATTTAGACAAGTGGTTATTAAATAAGCACTTATCACTAGCCCAACCCAATGTAATTATCTAACCATAATCCCTTCATAAGTGTTTAACCCCTATATAAGCGCTTATTTTAATCCGAACCAAACGGGTTAATGCTTACATATGGTATCAGAGCACCCTTCGGATCGTGGTTTTTCATTTGCTTTTGTTATTTACAAAATTTATCGATTGCATCAATATCCTAAATTTTCTTTCGTCCATGACTCCAGTGTGAACTAGAAACCGGAGGTCTCTGTCTTCTTAATTTACTAAATGATAAATGATGCAACTAGTTGGAGAGGGGTTCTCTCGATGGATACAAATTTCTGGGTATAATTTAATTGAAACCAACTTTATCTACCCTTTGTAATGATGGTGAAGATGTACCATATAGTTGGTAATACAACATCACCAACCATGGCTTTACATGATTGCAATAAATAGGCGGATATTTGTAATTAAAAAATAAATCTTAGCCTATTGGGAAGACCCTATTTGGAATGTATTCCCAACTTATTTATATAAGTTTTACTGTAAAGAAAGGGTATTTGCACATTAATAGATAAACTTAATGATATTAAATGCTTCATCCAAGTAACTGGACTTAGGGTCTATGTGATAAACTAGTGGGACTTAGTTAATTTGACTGCAAAATTTGTTACAAATTTCTTTGGATAACAAATTATTAATTTAGTATATATTTAGAATCCTTGATATTGTACATGAATTTTAGGATTAATTCATATGTTATTATATTAATTTAGCATATATATTTGGAATTCTTCATAGTACATGAATTTTAGGATTAATTCATATGCTGATTTTGATGCTATTATATGGATAATAAATTTATGACTTATAGAGTATCCACAACATCTTTAAGTCATATAATTTATTGTGATTTAAATTATTTATTGGATGTATTTGATCTCATCAGTGCAGTGACATACGAAATATTGCGATTAACTCATGAAAGATGATATCTAGGCCCCATAGGAAAGATTCATACTTCATGAATTAATTAGAATTAGGGAATAGATTAGATATCAATCTACATATATTTTTCAAATGCCCACAGGTAATGGTATATCTCCACATTGATGAATACATTTTCAGCCTCATTATAAAGTTATTGAGCAAATCAATAGCGTATTGCAACCTTTGCTCACAAGATGGTTACAATGATGCACTGTTTTGTCATCAGAATTAAGAGCATGGTTTTATATTCTGAATTATAGATATTCCTTCATAACATTTAGTAAATATGTTTGTTTAAATTTTGCATCTATTCCATCTGCTCTTATGTCTAGTGAATCATCTCACGTCCTAATGTTGACTGGTGAAAATTTCTTGGATTGGAAGGAGAAAATTCTCCTTACAATAGGCTGCATGGATTTACATATGATACTCCGTATGAATGAATCACCCATGCCTACAAAATCAAGTACACCTGCTGAAAGGGGATCATATGAGCAGTGGGAGCGATCTAATCGCTTAAGTTTAATGCTCATTAAGTCTCATGCTAGAAAAGGTATTCGGGGTCTATCCCAGAATGCACTAAGGCAAAAGAATTCATTAATGTTGCTGAACAATAGTATGTGACTTCTGAAAAGGCATTAGCCAACACCCTATTGAACTAATTATCATCCATGAAGCTTATCAATAACAAAAGTGTGCGTGAACACATTACGGAATATGGATCATTTAAGATTTCCTATAACACACATAAGATAAAATAGTCAAATAATGAACTACAGACCATGTGTGTTCAAGAAGAAGGGATATTGAAGCCGGAGAAACTAGAAAGTGGTTATCTAACAACTCATGAAAATGGACATGCAAGAAAGGGAAAACGTGCTAATTTTAAGAAGAAAAATAAGAAGTCAACTGGTCAAGTCAACAATAAGGACAAATGCTTCTTCTGCAAGAAGAAATGACACATCAAGAAAGAATGCCCAAAATATAAAGCTTGGCTCGAGAAGAAAGGTAATCTCATCTCCTTAGTGTGTTAAGAATCTAATATGGTTGATGTTTCTCATAACGATTGGTGGATTGACTTTGGCTCTACAATTCATATTACCAATACCATGAAGGGTTTGCTCAATGATCGATGAAGATCGTTACCTCATAACTACACTAATTCCAGACAATAGTGACAAGTGTAAGAACCAAATTTTTACACTCCATCTTAACCATGGTTAACCTACCCTTAGCCCTAGTTCCAGCCCTAGACTCTACCCTCACCTTAGGTCTAACACTAGGCTCCACCTTAGGCCTAACCCTAGTTCAAACCCTAACTTTAGGCCTAATCCTAGTTCAAACTCTAACCTTAGGCCTAACCCTAGTTCAAACCCTAACCCTAGGTCAAACCTTAGTCCACACCTAGCCCTAGTCCTAGCCTAGACCATAACCTAGCCCTAGCCTAGACCTAGCTTAGCCCTAGCCTAAACCATGACCTATCCCTGACCTATACTTAGCCCTATGACCTAACCCTAATACTTAACTCAGCTTAAACCAAGCCCTAAGTCAATCTCTAGGCTCAAACCTAGCAAGCCCTAGGTCCAGCCCTAGGCTCAACCCTAGCCTAGCGTACCCCTAGACTTAGCCAAACCCTAGCTTGACCCATGGGCTCAAGGCCCAATAATAAGCCCAGAGGACAAAAGCCTAAACTAGACCACCCTGTGGGCCTAAGCATGGGCCTACAAACCTTAGCTGACCGTTGGTGGGGACGCCAAGTTCAAATGTTTGAAAATTCAGGTAATGTCGGTAATAACATGTTATTATCGACATTACTGAATTTGGCAAAAGCTATAGTGACCCAGACCAAAAGCAAGTGGTCTGGGTCTGCTTGAGCAAAAAATCCGAAATTGAGGTAATTCCTTTTCCACCATTATCATTTTCTTATTCTAGGAGTATAGCGGTACTGGAATTACCACCATTCCTGGAGAATGCACAGAACTGGTCTGGCACCTCCCCTGGACCACCTGTTGCGCCTCCCTTGTGTCCTCCACCTTATTCCGAATACCTAAACTACCCTAGGTCTCCCCTAAGCCTATAAATACAGACCCCTATCCACCTCTCTGCTTCAATCCGAAAAACTCCAGTTGATGCCAAAAATCCTAGAAATAAAACCCTGCAAAACCCAACGCAAACCCGAAACCCTCATTCCTTACCCTTAGGAATCGCAGAGTTGTGGTGGTATCGAGCCTAAAGGAGGACCTAGGTCCCCTTTCACTTGAAAGGCCTCCCCACCCATAGCATACACTTCCCCCATTTTTTGAGCTTCGAAAAAGGGTAGGACACCTCCCCCTTCTGTTTTGATAATTCTTGTACACCCCTAGTCCATTCTAGGGTCTGGGTTGAGCTACAGCTAAGTAATGAGGGTCCCCTTTGTCTTCTCTTATAGACAAAAGGGGACCCCCTATGAAATATACACATGTCATGTACTATGCATTATCCCTCTTCTTCCATTTCTTGCTCGAATAGATAAAATTCAATCTCCCAAAGCCCCATAGGTTACCTGGGACTCCCCTAAGCTTTGGGGATGCTCCTGGGCAAGTCACGGCCTCAAGCCATGGGCACATTTCAATTCCAGAAGAACTCCGAAATGGAGGTATTTCCATTACCACCATTCTGGGCGTTTTCCTGAACTAAGGTTCCAAACTCGCCCTCGCGGTGCTCTGGTCCATTCCAGACCCCTAAGATGATCCTTAGTTGTTGCGACCCAAAACCCACCCTAGGAGTTAGAGTGAATCTTGGACGACTTATCATGACTTGCTTGACCAAAAATAACCTGCAACAGACCTGGAGCATACACAATAGAGGATAGCAGAAACATACTCTAACATGGCACAACGGAAGACTTAACAAAACCTCTATGTATATATATATATGAGATCCAAGTTTATACAAAAAAATACACAAAAGAAAGTGCGGACAGGCTCGCCAAAATACATGAACATATATCTCTCAACTCACCCACAGCTATTCACTCAGAATCTACCACCTCTAATAATAACCCTCTACCGGAGGTTCCTCTATATGTTTCTCGACATACTCTTCTTCTACCCAAGGGCCCGGAGCACAGATATCAAAAGGAGCAGCCGCTCCGCTATCACCTGCCGACATAAGAAGTACGGCTGAGCATGGAATACTCAGCGTGTACCAAATACTAACCAACAGTCATAGCATAACCATAGCAATATATAAAGCAAAGAACAATTCATATTATAACGCAGGAAATAATTCATATAATAACAAGGGAATAAAGCAATTTATTTTCATGCTTGCATCACAGAAAAGCTGATAAAAACCTCTTGAAATAGTCGTGCACTTGACTTGACTTAAAATACTCGTTACGTGCTTGAAATCTTGTCATGTTTATCTTACTTGGTCTCGTAGAGCGTGTCATGCGTGCTCGCTTGGACTTGTGAGAAGCACTTGTGAGATGCACTTGAGAGGGAAGGGAGACCCTTCTTTATGATATGCTTGTCTTGTTCTTGTCAAAAGTGAGGTAAAACATATCGTAGGATATGTCCCACCTCTAATTCTCGTTCTTGAAAAACCTTGGTAAATCATGTCATGCATGCTGTGCTCGTGGAATCGTGTGCATACTTGCATTTGAATTTAAATATGACAATTGGGTAATTCACAATACATATAACATCAATAATTTGAGCAAGTCAATATTTATGCAATTTAGGGAAGACAAGAAGCACACTATCATAGGCCCTAGCAAGTTCCATAATTAATTTAGCATGCATTTCTTAATTTATAACTCATTTTATTCACCTTGGCAATTCATCAAACATGGGGTGTGTTCATTATTTATTAAACCTACATCATGCTTTTCTAGGTGGGTTGATGCTCACATCACACAAGTATATTTATTATGGATACAATGCCTTCCTCGTTTCATTCATCACAACCATACACACGGCATCCAATCGCCATTCACATCCAACAACCATTCATTCATCCCATTTGGTTCATACATTAAGGTAACTATAAAGGAGAAGGGAAGAAAAGAGGTATGAACTAGGAGGGTAGTAAAAAGTACCGAGCTTGTATAGAGGAAGAAATCCCTTGCAAAAACATGCGTGAGTCACTGCCCTAGCTTGGGGAAAGAGCTCCCCACGAGCTTGAGCCGAGAACTTGAAGAAGAATGAGCTTGTGATGATCTGGGTTCTTAAAACCCTTTGATTTCTCCCCAAATGCAAACCCTAAGTTAGAAATCTCCTCCTTTCTCTCTATCTCTCAAGGTCTCTACTTAGGGTTTATGACCCCTCAAATGCTCGGGCAAAGCCTTTAAGGCATGAGGGAAACGCCCAAAAGACGAAAACACCCTTATTGAAATTTCTGCAAAACGCGGGGGACCGAGCAATCGGTGGTTATGACCGATCGATCGGTTGCCTACCGAGCGATCGGTGTTCTTGACCGAGCGATCGGTTAAAAACATACTCTCTGGAAAATTTCCCCATACAAAAAAGTTAACCACTCGATAGCTACCGATCGATCGGTTGTGGACCGATCGATCGTTGTTGTGGACCGAGCGATCAGTGCTCAGCAGGTCTAAACTGTTTTGGCCATATCTTTTGACTCGTTCGTCGGAATTTGAAGATTCAACTTGCGTTGGGTTTGTACTTCGAAAAGGAACATTTCTAATGTTTTAGAATTTTCAATTTCTCCCTTATTTATTAATTGTACTACGTTAAAGGAAAATTAGCTACGAAAGTGCAAAGCATTAAGCATGAAAAAGTCCGAGGTTCTACACTGGTACCTAGCTCAAGTCCCCTGACCCTCCCTAGGCTTCAAGGCTCCCTATCTTGGTCCAGATATACAAGAAACTGAGAAAATCTCAGAATGTCAGTGCTGGAATTACCAACATTCTAAGACTTATTTTATTTTGGTACTGCCGCCTGATCGGTGCTAATTGTTAAACATTTATGCACCTTAAACTTCATTTGTTAATCCCTTTGAGCCCATTTATCCACTATGATACTTCACTTGGGTGTTTTTATTGTTTTCAGGTTCATGTGAGGAAAAGAAGATAAAAATGATCATTTACAAGCTTTAAAGTCTCTTGTGAATCGCTACCGAGCAAAGATCCGAGCTAAAAAGAAGTAGAAATGCAAAATCGACCCTTCTTCGATGTTCGGGGCATAACTTCTTAACCATAGCTCCGATTTAGGCCCATATTATATCAAATTGATGAGCTCAAAAAGCTCTACAACTTCCATCAAGGAAGTTTAGACAAATTCTGAACCCATTGATCGATCGGTGACCTTTTGGCCAATCGTTCGGCGGACGCCGTTTTGGGTGTAAGCACCCAATTTTTACACCCTATCCAAACCCTGTCAATACCCTGTAGAACCCTAGGTATCCCCTAAAAACCCTAGGTATACCCTAGTAAACCCTAGAACCCTAAAAACCTAGGACATGGACCATGGACTCAAAGCCCATTCCCCTAAACCCTATGCTAAACCCTAGTATGACCTTAGCTAAACCCTAGGTAAACCCTAGACATGCCCTAGTGTAGCCCTAAGCCTAGCCCTAGTCCTAAACCCTAGACAAACCCCTAAGCTAGAGGCATTCGGGCTCGAGGCCCATTTCAACTAAAAGATCCTAAACCCTAGTCTAACCCTAGGCTAACCCTAGCTAAACCCTAGGACTAACCCTAGGTAAACCCTAGACCAAACCCTAGGTCTAACCCTAGCCTAGCCCTAGTCTAAACCCTAGGCTAAGCACCACGGGCTCAAGGCCCTTTTCAAAGCCCTAAACCCCCAAAACCTTGGATAATTCATCTTTGGGGCCCAAACATGGGCCCACAAGGCCCAACCCAAGTGGGACCCACTCACTTTTTCAAATTTTGAATTTGGGTGCAAAGCTCTCATAGGAAAGAGGGGGGAAATGACTTTGGGCCATATGTGAGGGCTTAGGCCCGTAATGGCAAAAGAATCAAATTCAAAAAATTGTCACTGTTTATCTTCCCCATTTGAGCATGTGTACAGTAGCTGGCTGCTTCTCCAGCTGCCCCTGGTCCCCTGCTACTCCAGCCCTCTCCAGGCTTGTTCCCCACGCTTGTATAATGACCGAAATACCCCTGGCATCGTCCACCACTCCTCTATAAAAGCCCAACCATCCCCACAACACCTGGAGTCAACTTTTTTGCTGAAAAGAATCTCTGCTCAAACCTTTTCACACCCAAGCTCCGTCCAGACCTCAAAGGACCTCTCCAATAGCCCCCAGCAGCCCTCCTTGCTCACCCTAGCCGTGGTCTTCCAGTCACCACCAATTGCCACCATCTTGCCCAACTGCTATCCAAGAAAAACCAGGGTATATACACCCCTTCTTTGCTGTCTTTTTTTATTTTTAGCATTGTAAGAGACCCCTGGTCCCCCTCCAGGGGTCCCATGTTACTCACTTTCTTGCTATTCTTGCATTGTAGTCGAGGACAGGGTCCCCTCCCTTCATCTTCTTCATAGATGGGAGGGGTTTCCCCTTGAGGCGTGGCCACGGGTTCCCCCCCAATATTTTTTTCCGGTGCTCCCTAGAGGTCTGGGGGGTCCTCAATCCATGAGGAACCCCCTGGATTCTCCCTTGGTTAAGCACCATGGCAAACAAAGTTTTTTTGTTGTTCAAAAAATTCTGCAAAAAAAACAGTTTCGGGTCACACCTGTAACCCCTATTTAACCATGGTTAGAGTAGGCCCTGGTCGAAACCAGAGCCATGGTTAGACTCTCCATATATAGGGCTACCCCCCTGTAATTTCTCAGCCCTTAACTCTGCCTCTAACCATGGTTAAATCGACCCCAAAGTGGGGTCGACAGTGTGCATCCGTGGTGAAGTAGGCCACTTTACTGGCAAATCTAAAAGCTAACAAAGCATACTTTTGTCAAAATAAAAAAATCTTTTACAAAGGTCTTCTATACTTTTTCAGAAAAGATTTTCAAAAAAACAAACATCTCTTGGTTTCAAAATCCGTTGAACCAACCTGCACTGAGCAGCAACCTGACGAGACAAAAAAAGAAGAAGTAGCTTCCGCATCTCCCCAGCAAGCAACAATCAGCAGAGTCATGGGAAAGCATCCCTCCTTTATCCCTACATGACCACTTACATAGCATCATACTTGCATGACCAGCACTTTAACATCATCCAACATGATCAATTTCAGCGCCTCTCAGCCATACCAAAGTCAACATGACGACACCTTGCCTGTTGTGACATCATAGAGTCTCCATTGACACCGAGTCAACCTACAGAAACTTACCGCATGTCCCCTTAGAGACGTCCCTGTACGTTCTCGACATCTCAGGTCTCCATTGACGCCGAGTCAAAAATGCCGACACCTTGCATGTCCTTTACATACGAGTCTCCGAAACTCACTGCATGTACTCCTAGAGATGCCCTCGTGCGATCTCGACATACGAGTCTCCATCACTCACTGCATGTCTTTTGCATACGAGTCTTCGAAACTCATTGCATGTCCCCTCAGAGACGTCCCCGTACGTTCTCGACATCCCAGGTCTCCATTGACGTCGAGTCAATATGCCGACACCTCGCATGTCCAACACCTCATGTGTTCCCAACACCCCGTGTGTTCTCCACACTCCATGTGTTTTCGACACCCGTGTGTCCTTCGATCGACTCGGTTAATATCCTCTGGAAAACACCGTCTCGATCAATCCCCTCGCCGCTTCCGAGCGACACCTTACTTCGGCCAGCACCTCCGGGTCATACCATCTCTACATCCATCTCTCATCCCCCGCTATTCGCTATCCCCTAGCAGTAGTCTTCATCATTTCACCGCACTCATCATGGTCAGAACAGCATGCATCTCATCATACATTTCAATCCATCTCGGTGTAAAAATAGGATGATTCCAGTCTTTGCCGTTCAACTGCCATCCTGTCACTCTTCGACAAAGAGGGGCAGCTGTAAGCACCCAATTTTTACACCCTATCCAAACCCTGTCAATACCCTGTAGAACCTAGGTATCCCCTAAAAAACCTAGGTATACCCTAGTAAACCCTAGAACCCTAAAAACCTAGGACATGGACCATGGACTCAAAGCTCATTCCCCTAAACCCTATGCTAAACCTAGTATGACCTTAGCTAAACCTAGGTAAACCTAGACATGGCCTAGTGTAGCCTAAGCCTAGCCCTAGTCCTAAACCCTAGACAAACCCCTAAGCTAGAGGCATTCGGGCTCGAGGCCCATTTCAACTAAAAGAGCCTAACCCTAGTCTAACCCTAGGCTAACCCTAGCTAAACCCTAGGACTAACCCTAGGTAAACCTAGACCCAACCCTAGGTCTAACCCTAGCCTAGCCCTAGTCTAAACCCTAGGCTAAGCATCACGGGCTCAAGGCCCTTTTCAAAGCCCTAAACCCCAAAACCTGGATAATTCATCTTTGGGGCCCAAACATGGGCCCACAAGGCCCAACCCAAGTGGGACCCACTCACTTTTCAAATTTTGAATTTGGGTGCAAAGCTCTCATAGGAAAGAGGGGGGAAATGACTTTGGGCCATATGTGAGGGCTTAGGCCCGAAATGGCAAAAGAATCAAATTCAAAAAAATTGTCACTGTTTATCTTCCCCATTTGAGCATGTGTACAGTAGCTGGCTGCTTCCCCAGCTGCCCTGCCCCCTGCTACTCCAGCCCTCTCCAGGCTGTTCCCCACGCTTGCATAATGACCGAAATACCCCTGGCATCGTCCACACCTCTATAAAAGCCCAACCATACCCACACACCATGGAGTCAACTTTTTTGCTAAAAAGAATCTCTGCTCAAACCTTTCCACACCCAAGCTCCGTCCAGACCTCAAAGGACCTCTCAATAGCCCCCAGCAGCCCTCCTTGCTCACCCTAGCCGAGGTCTTCCAGTCACCACCAATTGCCACCATCTTGCCCAACTGCTATCAAGAAAAACCAGGGTATATAACCCCTTCTTTGCTGTATTTTTTTATTTTTAGCATTGTAAGAGACCCCTGGTCCCCCTCCAGGGGTCCCATGTTACTCACTTTCTTGCTATTCTTGCAATGTAGTCGAGGACAGGGTCCCTCCATCTCTTTCACAGATGGGAGGGGTTTCCCTTGAGGCGTGGCCACGGGTTCCCCCACCATATTTTTTTCGGTGCTCCCTAGAAGTCTGGGGGGTCCTCAATCCATGAGGAACCCCTGGATTCTCCTTGGTTAAGCACCATGGCAAACAAAGTTTTTTTGTTGTTCAAAAAATTCTGCAAAAAAAACAGTTTCGGGTCACACCTGTACCCCTATTTAACCATGGTTAGACTAGGCCCTGGTCGAAACCAGAGCCATGGTTAGACTCTCCATATATAGGGCTACCCCCCTGTAATTTTTCAGCCCTTAACTCTGCCTCTAACCATGGTTAAATCGACCCCAAAGTGGGGTCGACAGTGTGCATCCGTGGTGAAGTAGGCCACTTTGGGCCTCTGTGGGGCCCACACCCGTCCTCCCCTTGGGCCCACAAAGGCCCAAAATGTTCCTTGCACTTCAGGCTACTTAACCATGGTCTCGTTTTACCTGGGTCAGCCCCTAACCATGGTTAAATTTTGACGAACAGTAGTTGGAAGTCTGTTTTTCTGTTTTTTTTTAAATCTGTTATTTTATGTATGTTCATCATGGCCACTTTGGGCCTCTGTGGGGCCCACACCCGATCTCTTCTTAGGCCCCACAAGGGCCCAAATTGTTCCTGGCATGTCAGGCTACCCATTGGTAGCTTCGGATCCCCGCGGTTCCTCCGTTAACCATGGTTAAAATCATGCTAACCATGGTTAAAAGTGTAATGTTTTTTGGACTTTTTTGCAATTTCAGACCCTTGTAAGGGCCCAGACGGGTAGGAGGCTAGTCTAGGCCCTGCCATGGACCCTGGGCCCACTCTTGAGCAACCTGACTCTAAGCAGGGTTAAATTCGCCCATGGTTAACCCTTACCCATGGTTAAGCAGCCCATGACCCAAAAAAATTCTGAAAAAATATGAAAAAAATCAAAAATATTTCATAGATTCCTAAAATATTTTTGTGATTTTTTTCATTGTGGTTAGGACCCTTAACCACTGTCAAAAACCCCATCCGGGTTGATTTTTAACCATGGTTAAGCGCCCTTAACTAGAGAAAATCTGGAAAAATGATCAAAAACTCAAAAATATCCTAGAAGCCAAAATGGTCTCACTTGGCCATTTTACCCTAATTAAAACCCTTAACCATGTTGACCTTCCCCCTTAACCGCGGTTAAGCATCTTGGCTTTTGGGAAAAATCTGTAAAATTCTCAAAAAAATCAGAAAAATGCAAAAGACCAAAAAATGTCAATCTTGGACTTTTTAACCATGGTTAGCACCCCTAACCATGGTTAACACCCTCTTAACCCCGGTTAGCAAACCTAACCCCCGGTTAACACCCCTCTTAGCCTCCGGGCTTTATCCTAGGCCTACCGGGCCTCAACCCTAGCCTCCGGGCTCACCCTTGGCCTCCGGGCTCAACCCCTTTGCACATTGACCAACCTCGGTCAAGCAAAACCCTAATCTCCGGATTAGGCCCCTAAGCCGCCCTTGGTGCACACACACACACCCCCTCGCCTTAGCACGGGCTCATGTGCTAGAACTACGCTCGGTCTGATCTCACCCCTAAATGTGAGTACGTAGGCAGCCCAACACGGGCCCGACCCTAGTTAGCTTTTACTTTCTTCCGGTTAGTATAAGTTAAACACTTTGGCATTTGATTAATCTCGATCTTAACTTTGGCTTAAACCTAGCAAGTAGGGAACCACTTTATGTGGAAGTGTCGGGGTGCCTAACCCCTTCCCCGAACTTAACCGAACCTCTTACCCCGATCTCTGATCGCGGACCAAGCCTTATCCCAAAATTATCGGGGACTTATCCTTCTGAATTAATAAGTAGCGACTCTTAACAAATCTTGTGAGATTTTTTAGGGAGTGAAAACGTGCTCACATTGGGTATTTGTAAACTTGTGAAAATTAGATTTTTGAGCTCGTTTGGATGTTTTTAAAGCTATTATTCATTGAGACTCTCTCTCTATAAAAAGGAAAGCATCATACCATGCAAAAGGTCTGAATTTTGAGATTTAAAAGAGAGAAGGCTCTGGAGATCTGTGGAGGTGGAAGATGGATTGTTCGCGTTCTTCATCGAAAGCGGTATTCCTTGGTCTCGCTATGAACTAATTTTTTCCTAGGGTTAGATAAAACCCTAGCCAAGTAACTGTATCTCTTTGTACTTTATTTAGTTCATTCAATTGTAAACAATGATTACATAATAAGAGGGTTATTCATAACCAGAGTTTATTGATCATATTCAATTTCAGTGTGATTCTATCATTGTCTTAGGTTTTATTATATTGAGATTGAAATCATCCATCCTAATTTTCTTTGATTATTAATGTGGATTGTATGCAATGGTATTACTGTCAATGAATAAATCATAGGATATTATGCTAAGGGAAGACGAGTGATTTCACAACTGTAATTTAGTGTGTATCACTGTGCTAATCGAAGATAGGATATGCTTAGGATCTAATTCCTGAATCATCTTGATGGATGAGTGGAGTATTTGTATTCACTTTCATTCTTATGTTTACATTGTGATGGACTTGAACAATTGTATTAGGGGCCAATTATGAAGCTAGTGATGGATTTGAACACCCTAGATCTTCTCTCACCTTTATATCATAAAAAATTCTTAGTTTAATTTGTTAAAATAGAATCTACTAGTTTAATTTCTGTTTTAGAATCATATCAATCAATCTTGTTATCCATTGACTTAGATATAATCTTGAGAAAAAAGCAATGAAACCAGCGCAGTCCTCTGTGGTTCGACACCCCATACTAGTTACTATTCTACGGAATTGTAGCTACTACGAGGTTTATTTAATTGACTATCAATTTTTGACGTTGTTACCGGGGATTGCTGGAACGGTTTAGTTGCTTAAGTCAAAGATTAAGACTGAGTCATTTTTATTCAAAAATAAAAAAATAATTTTTACTGATCTCTAATTTTGTGTTGCAGGTACCAATTGCTTGAATTGAAAATAGTGCTTAGCTAAAATTTAAACAGGAAAGCTGCTGTTCCGCAAAAAAAAAAACTATTCAACTGTCACTTGCCGAAAGCACTGTAAGTATTCTCTCATTTGGAGTGAATTATTTTGCAAATTGGTGTCTATCGAACATATAATTTGCCTATAGGGTGTATGCACGGTAGACGGTCTTGTAAACCAGAGTTAATTCCTATCAATTCAGAGTTAGAGTGTACCACTAGGCTTCTCAAGACTTCGGCCCGATTTTACTCAATCCTAGAAAAACTACTCCTTTCTCTAAAATGGCTGAAAATCAAGACCTAACCAAGTCTTTGAAGGAATACTTTGTTCCGTCATCATACTCTTCTCCTTCATGCATCTGGTTGCCAGACACTACGACAGCCCACTATGAGATTAAGTCCAACACATTCAGATGCTCCCATCCTACCATAGACTTAGTAATGAAGACCTCTCTAAGCATTTGGATGATTTAATGAAATTTGCATTACCTTTAAGCTGCAGAATTTTACAGATGATGCTCTCCGGTTGCACCTCTTCCCATTCTTCCTGAAGGACAAAGCCAAACATTGGCTTAACTCTCTTGAGGCCGACACTATCCACACATAGACACAGTTCTATCAGGAATTCTTAAAGAAATTTTTTCCCATTGGCAAAACCAATCAAATAAGGCGAACCATCATGAGTTTTTCTCAAATTAATGGTGAACTTTTTCATGAGTCATGAGAGAGATTCAAGGATCTCCTCAGAAAATGTCCCACCATCAGATTCCTAAATACAACTTGTCCAGACATTCTATGATGGTCTATCTCAATTCAATCGACAGATGGTTGATTTTCATGGGGGGGACATTTATGACAAAGAGCGAGGTACAAGCATGGGAATTGTTCGAAAATTTGAGTGAAAAACCTTACACCATGCCTCCTCCAATCGTTCTGAGAGATAAAATTTCACTCCAAATCAAAAGCAAGACATCTATGAAGTGTGCACTTAATGATGTCCTTCTAAAGTGGATGAGCTATTTCGAAAATTAGACCAACTAATAGCGTAGAGAAATCTTCCTACACACCTCTCAACCAACTCCCACTTAGAACAGGTGTGCCTATCTGTTCTAGCCCTGCACATTATGTGCATGAGTGTCCTGTGCAAATCAATTTCCAGAATTTGTTCAAGATCATGCTAATGCTGCCTACGCTCGTCTGGGTAATGATTCTACTCTAACACGTATAACCCGAGGTGGAGAAATCATCCTAATTTCTCATGGCAGCCCCTAGCTCAGGGAACACTTTTCCCAAGCTCAAGGACACTCCTCCTAACCTCAAGGGTTGAATGTTCGACCTTTTCAAAATCAGTCCAACTACCATCCTCCCAACCAATAACAATTCAACACTCTACTCCTCCCCAAAGGAACTATCTTTCGAGGAGAAAGGTTGAATGCTCTAAAAGGGTTGGAGGCCAACATCCAACTGTTGCAACTTATTCTCAATCTATTTAGAGACTTGAGTCCCAAGTGGGACAATTAGCTAATGTATATACAAGAGAGAGAAGAAAAGCTTTCTAATCAACCAGTGAGCAACCCTAGGGGTGTAAACATGGTTGATGTTCAACACAATGAAACTCATCGTGAGTATGTTCTTGCCATTACCACCCTAAGGAGTGGGAAGGTAGTTGATAACGAGGTTAGGGAGAAGAACGGCGAAGAAGAAGAGGTCATGGTGGAGCCAACAAAATCCAAAGGAGAGGGGGTGAGTGTCTTTGAGAAGGGCCAAGGTTTTTCCCAGCTTATCCATTCCTACTCCCTTGACATCTTATAGGCCTAAAGCTCCATACCTCAGTGCTTAAAAGATTCATCTCTTTTTGATAAAAAGGATCCAAAGAGGACGATATGATGGAGGTTTTTGAACAAGTCAAAATCAAACCTCCCACTTATAAATGTCATTAAGCAAGTCCGGCTTATGCCAAGTTTCTTTAGGACCTGCACTCAAAAGCGTAAATCTCGGACTCATGTGTCCAAGAAGGCCCTTCTCACCGAGCAAGTGAGCTTCATTATCCAACACAACACTTCTCCTAAATTCAAGGATCCTAGTGCTTTGACCATTTCATGTATTATTGGAGATCACTCCATTAATTGAGCCATCCAGTTTTAGGAGCAAGTGTTAATCTGTTACCCTTCTCGGTGATAAGCAAACTAGGCTTAGGAGACCTTCAACCTACACATCAAGTGCAATGACGGATAGATCTATGAAAAAGCCTTGGGGGATGAGTGTGATGAAGATTGTACTTATCAAAGTTGACAAATTTTACTTTCCAGTCGAATTTCGTCCTTGACATGGAAACACCCGGCATAATTCAAAAAAACCAAATTCCAGTCATCCTTGGTCTGTGTGTTTAAATGTAGGAATGGGGTAATGGATGTGTCATTTGGTAAAATGAAAGTTTAGTTGAACATTTCACCACACCCGAACAACAACAGAAGGGAGGAGAGGAGTGTTTATGGTGAATGTGAGTGATGAAATAATTAAGGAGACCCCTCCTTATGCATTAAAGAGAATGCCTTAGAGGCATCCCTCGTCATCTCAAGCCCGGACCCCAATGAAGAAAAGCCTAAAGATGATAACAATTATTTGCTACCTTTCATCCATCTCAAGGGCTTTCAGTTATAGAAAGCATAAAGTAAGAATTACATGCCCATATTGTCAACCTTTTTTGTCTATAAGCGTAGGTCATGCAAGTTATATTATATATCTGCAACCTTTCAAAGGTCTATGGTCTCTAAATTTTCGACAGGTATAAACTTATACTCAAAGCCAAAGCCAACTTCACCAACCCATATTGAGAGCATAAGAATGGGATGATGATCGAATTCATTGAGTAGTTGGACCCTATTTTAGGTACACGGTTGAGAGTTGTACTGCATCCGGCTGAAGACAATAAACTTAGCGTTGTTGGGAGGTAATCTAATGTTTGTAGACTTACTGAGCCTAAGTTTTGGGGTGGTTCTCCACCCCCACAATTTTTTTAGTTTAAAAAATAAAAAAAAGGGCCTTCCGATCGATCGGCATCCAACGCCAATCGATTGACAAATTTTTGGTTCTAGTCTCGCCTTCCGATCAATCGACCATACTGGGCGATCGATTGCCAAAAATTCGGAAAATCATACCCTCGCCTTCTGATCTATCGGCCACCACTGGGCCGATCGATCAACCAAAAAAAAAAAGATAATGTTCGGATGTGCTTTCTGCTAGGTTGAGTCATGTGTTGCCTATCTTAGCTCTTTGGATTTTTGATGTTTCTAGATGTCTTCGCTTCATGATATTTATATCTTGACATCTTGATTTCTCAATGTGTGCGATTTCTTTCTCACTAACCCTAACAAGGTATAGTTTCAATGAAGTTTGCGGTGATCTCTACATGTAACTCTTTTTCTTCTTCCTCATTTTCATCTTTCATTCATGGATTACCCTCACCTATAGGTATATTGTTCCCCTTTACTTGGTTTAATTCTTTTTACATTGACATCCATTCCAGTCTTGGGTTTGATCCTCCTAGAACAGCTGCAGCTTCTACAAGCAGAAATAGTGGTCCCCGTGATCAGAAAAGGAAAGAGAACATCAACTTGGTGGCTTCCGCAACACCCATCAGACTACCGGCTCCGGCCGCTCAGCAACAGCCAGCACCAGGGAACACCCGACCGGCGAGACAAGACCAGGGGCAACCTCGTCCCATCAGAAAATTTACTCATCTCCCTTATACCCTCAGTCAACTTCTTGACTTTCTAACCAAACAGGGTATTCTCGAATTGAGAGGCCTTACCCCTCTCCTTCCCCCAGACAAACAAGGCAAGAACTATGATGCTAATCAAAACTGCGCCTTTCACAGAGGCCCAGGCCATGCGATAGACTATTGCATCGACTTTAAGTGCGCAATCCAGGACCTTTTGGATTCTGGCAAGGTTGAACTGGCTCCTGACAACACCAGCATCAATCAGGTGCCACTGCCCCCACATAACAACCAAATCAATTTCATCGAGTGGGAAGAGCTCGGGGCAGGGTATCCGAAACCTTGTGCACCCGCAATCAGTGATGGCATCATCAGGCCCTCATACCGATCACTGATCATTATCCCTCTCCCTCAAGAAAACATTCAAGCTATCCAAGGCCCAATACAGTCACCCGCTCGTGAAACTGACAAAGAGCAAATTGTATTCACCATTCCCTGTCCCGCCAATTGGCCCACAGTCCCTACTCAAGCCTCGACATCTTCTGTCTCATTCAAGATCCTCTACATCCCATCTGAGTCTTTCAGCCTTAACAAAGTACTTGCCCCTCACTCTCTTATCCTAGAGAGCGAATACATAGCCAATCTTACTCGATCCGGTCGGGTGTACCAACCTCCAGCAGTTGAGCCGGTGAAAGAGAAGGTAAAAGATAAGGCAGGGGTGACAGACCCAGAAAAAGAGACAGCAGATTCAGCTCTCTTATTGAAGATCATTGAGAAGGCAGAGGAGTTCAACATCACCCAACAGTTGGGTAAAACTCAGGCATATATCTCTATACTGGGTCTCCTCTTGACATCGGAACATCACAGAAAGCAGCTTCTGAGGGTATTTAACAATGCCCATGTCACACCGGACATCTCGCCTAAAAAACTAGGGCAGATGGTGGCGCAGGTGCTCGAATCAAGAATCATCGCTTTCACTGAAGAAGAGATACCCGAAGGAGACAGGGATCACACCCGGACCCTATACATTGCAGTTCAGTGCATGGACAGAACTCTTTCCTCAGTGCTCATTGATAACGGCTCTGGCCTAAATGTCTGCACTCTATCTACTCTGCAAAGCCTGGATTTAGACCTCAGCCAAGTGAAGAAGCGCCCGATGACCATCCGAGCCTTTGACAATACCACCAGGCAGAACCTGGGAGACATCAACTTAACCATCGGGGTCAGACCTGCACAGTTCACAACCAACTTTCAGGTAGTGAATGTGCCTGCCTTATTCACCTTGCTCTTAGGGAGGCCGTGGATCCACACGGCTGGAGCCATTCCCTCCTCCTTGCATCAGAGGATCAAATTCATCCAGGATGACCACCTAGTCATCATTCCTTCGGAGGAATTGGCAAGTTCCTTTGGGGATATCCAAGAGCTGGGGCAGGGTTCAGCCTTCATGTCCTTCCAGTTCGAACAAGTTAGCTCGATCTCCCAGGCGGAAGAACTCAGCAAGCAGTCAGTGCCACCATTTGTCAAGATGATGGCCCGCATGAAATACCAGCCAGGACAGGGCCTTGGAGCCAGAAACCAGGGCATGAAAAAGAGATACGTGCCACCTCACTACACTTCACCATTCGGGCTGGGATACAAGCCTAGGTACGAGGACTATCTCTCAAAGTTAACCCGGAAAAGCAAACAGTCGACGAAACCTGAGCCCCGACCCCACATTTCTGTTACATTCCCAGTCGGAATCTTTGAAACTAAACCAGAAATCTCCTTTGCACCTGTTGCCAACATATCCTACCCTCAACCCGGCACCGAATCTTCAGGGATTCCCGAACTGGAAGTCTTCAGCGTCGCCCAAATGTTTGAAGAGCTAGCTGTCCGAGATGCAGATTCAAACACAGAATACTCAGCGGGAGAACAAGTTTGCACCCTCTCCAACAGCGCAGAAGCATCTTGCAACCACCGACCACTGATCCGTTGGTGGACCGAGGCTCTTACCGTCGAGGCTGCTCAAGGCCGGGGGAAGCATGGTGCAGGGAAGGTTGGTTCCGACGAGCAGTAATCCCAACACCATTATCCATTTTCTTCTCAATCTATCTCTTTTTTACTCCCATTACAAAATCCAAACTGTTAGCCGTCTGTAGGCCTCTTTTTGTTGAGTCATTTTGTAATCAGTCCGCTTTTTATCAATATAAATTTGAAATTTTGACTCAAAAACATGTTTTCAAAAAAAAAAAAAACATTTGCATCGGCTAATGACGAAATCACACGGACTCTTCCCCTGGAAGGCCTAGTGTCCTGAAGCCAACAAAATCATAAAAACATAAGCATGCTAAACTAAGCTTAATTATTTGCCAGGAAATCGCCTCCGACAAGGCTACCCCTGAAACCCTCCTTGAACTGTCAGAAGTTGAGTATGACTCAGAGCAAGAAGCAGAGCAGGATGAGGAACCGCCTCAGGAGATACTGGACCTCCTCGAACTCAGTGAAGGGCTTTTACAGTCCAACATTGAGGACACCGAGACAGTGGACCTGGGATCCGCAGACAATCCGCAGTTGGTCAAGATCGGTACAACTATGAGTCCGAAACAAAGGACGGACATGATCAGCTTTCTGAAGAGCTACAGCGACGTCTTTACCTGGTCATATGCAGACATGCCCGGCCTGGACCCAACATTGGTGGTGCACAGACTACCCCTAAACCCTGATGTCAGACCAGTTAAGCAGAAACTGAGATGAATGAGGCCCGAATGGTCGTAAAAGGTCAAGGAAGAAGTTGAAAAGCAGATCAATGCAGGCTTCCTGACAGTGGCAAGCTATCCCAAGTGGTTGGCCAATATTGTTCCGGTACCCAAGAAGGACGGCAAGGTCCGGATGTGCATCGATTATCGGAACCTAAACAGGGCTAGCCCTAAAGACAATTTTCCTCTCCCGCACATTGACATCCTGGTTGACAATACTGCAGGGCACGAGACTCTATCGTTCATGGATGGTTTCTCCGGATACAACCAGATCAAGATGGCGGAAGAGGACATGGAGAAAACTTCCTTCATTACACCTTGGGGCACATTCTGCTACAAGGTCATGCTGTTCGGACTCAAGAATGCAGGGGCAACCTATCAGAGGGCCATGACGGCACTATTCCATGACATGATGCACAAGTCAACAGAGATCTATGTGGATGATATGATTGTCAAATCTCCGACTGCTGAACTACACCCAGAAGATCTAAAAAGACTCTGTGACAGACTCAGAGAGTTCGACCTGAGATTGAATCCGGCCAAGTGTGTCTTTGGAGCCTCATCAGGAAAACTCCTTGACTTCATCGTCAGCAAAAGAGGCATTGAGATTGATCCAGCTAAAGCGAGAGCTATAATCGAAATGCCAGCACCCCAAACTGAAAAGGAGATCCGTGGTTTCCTGGGCAGAATTCAGTATATTAGTCGGTTCATCTCTCAACTAACCCCGATCTGCGAGCCGATCTTCAAGCTTCTTCGGAAGAACACACCGACAGTCTGGACAGCGGAATGTCAAGAGGCCTTTGACAGGATAAAGCAGTATCTTCTCAACCCTCCAGTATTGGTGCCTCCGACACCAGGACGACCCCTACTACTCTACATCTCTGTACAAGAAACCTCCATGGGGTGCGTCTTGGCACAACATGACGAGACAGGCCGAACAGAGCAAGCCATCTACTACATCAGTAAGCATCTGCTAGAGTACGAAGAGCGGTACAGCCATCTGGAGAAGACATGTCTGGCACTGGTCTGGGCAACTCAGCGTCTTCGGCACTATCTGCTATCCTACCCGGTAATCCTGATCTCCCGGATGGACCCGCTGAAATATCTACTAGAAAAGCCAGTCACCACCGGACGGACTGCCCGATGGCTTATGATGTTGTCTGAATTCGACATCACGTACATGACACAGAAGTCAATCAAGGGGCAAGCGATAGCAGATCACCTGGCTCACAGTCCGACCCAGGATTACGTGTCTGTACATGATCAGTTTCCAGACGAAGCTATCTTGTACGCAGAAGCAGATGAACAAGAATACTCCGGCTAGGAGTTGTACTTTGACGGAGCTGCCAATAGTCATGGGCACGGGGCAGGAGCAGTCCTGATCTCACCTAAGGGAGCGCACCTCCCTATCTCAGTCAAGTTGCGGTTCAGATGCTCTAACAACAAAGCAGAGTATGAGGCATGCATAGCTGGTCTGAAAGAATCCCTAGGCATCAGAATCGAGGAGATAGACGTCTACGGTGACTCATCTTTGGTAATCTGTCAGGGAAACGAGTCTTGGGCCATCCGAGAAGCAAGGTTGGTTCCGTACCTAGCCTATCTCAACTTGCTGATTACTCAATTCAGGAGAATCACCTTCAGTCACAGATCCCGGAACCAAAACAGATTTGCCGATGCACTGGCCCACTCTTGCGTCCATGGTTCAAATCCCTAGGGGCATCTTACTCTGGATTGAAATTCAGCAACAGGATCAACCTGCCTACTGCCTCGAGCTAGACGCAGTCACGGACAACAAGCCTTGGTATACGGACATCAAGCAATACCTCGAGGACGGGACCTTCCCTCTCGATGCTACCAAAACAGATTGTCGGGCAATCCGAAGACTGGCTATTCAGTTCGTCCTGTCAGGGGGAGTCTTATACAAAAGATCACCGAACATGATTTGGCTCAGATGCCTAGACACTAGTGAAGCAGCACGGGTAGTCGAAGAGGTTCACGAAGGAACCTGCGGCCCACACATGAACGGATTGATGCTATCAAAGAAAATTCTCAGGCTGGGCTATTATTGGTCCACTATGGAAGCTGACTGCTGCAGGCATGTACAGAAGTGCCACCAATGTTAGATCTATGCTGACAGAATTAATGCACCGCCGATAAGGCTACACAATCTGACTGCTCCTTGGCCATTCTCTACCTGGGGCATCGACGTCATCGGACCCATAGCTCCGAAAGCATCTAATGGTCATCGATTCATCCTTGTTGGTATCGATTACTTTACAAAATGGGTCGAGGCAGCCTCTTACGCCAATGTCACAGCCTCCGTGATTCAGCGTTTTCTAAAAAGGGACATCATCTGCCGGTACGGTGTTCCATTCGAGATTGTAACAGACAATGCTCTTAACTTCTACAACAAGGGGATGACTGATCTCTATCAGAAATTCAAGATACAACATCACAATTCCACTCCATACAGGCCTCAGACTAATGGTGCAGTTGAAGCAGCCAACAAAAACCTGAAGAAGATCATTGAGAAGATGGCAACCAACTACTCTGCCTGGCATGAGATGCTCCCATACGCACTCATGGCCTACAGAACGTCCATCAGAACTTCAACAGGGGCAACGCCCTCCTCTCTGGCCTATGGTATGGAAGCAGTCCTCCCCATCGAAGTAGAGATCCCATCACTCCGTGTATTAATGGAAGTAGAAGTCTCAGAAGCAGAATGGGTACAGACCCGGTTTGAGCAGTTGAATCTGATTGAAGAGCGGCGACTGAAAGCCATCAATCATTCACAAGCCTATCAGAGGCGCATGGCTAAGGCATTCAACAAGAGAGTCAAGCCTCGTAACATCGAAGTCGGTGACCTGGTCCTCCAGAAAGTGTTGCCAAATCGCCCTAATCCCAGGGGCAAGTTCACTCCAAATTATGAAGGCCCATACATCGTCCGAGAAAAATTTTCAGGCGGCGCCCTTCGCCTCGGACGTATGGATGACGAAGACCTTCCTGAGCCCGTCAACATGGACAAAGTCAAATGATACTACGCTTAGGGTCTAGATCTGATAGACGCTTTGCACTCGTAGAATCTCTGGGAAATGACAGGAAGCCATCCTTGGCACACTCATAATCCCTTTTTCATGTAACCCGTTTACACATCAATGAAAACCGCTAGTTAGCCCCTTGAGCCTGACAGCCTTTCTTTGAAACAAACCTTTCAGGGACACCCTCCCTCGTCATCCGTGGCATTTGCCTGAACTAGGTCATGACCTGATCCTGTAAAGGGTACGTAGGCAACCTGACAAACCAGGTGCGGTCATAAGAGAGGTAATCATTCCCCGACTCTCCTAAGCAGAATCCAACTCTCCCCACAGAGGCACTCCCCAAGTAGAGACAAACTCTCCCAACTTCTCCGGCGGAGTCGACACAAAGTTTACGAATATTCCATCAAAGGAAAATCCAAAATAGAAGTTGAAACATTCATCAAGTCAGGGATTCCCCGAGCAAAAATAGCCTCTCTGGGCTTTCCCCCCCAATGGAATCAACTTCTCCAAAAACACCTCCCTAGTGGAAACAATTATCCCCAGTGGAATCAATCCTTCCCCAGTGGAAATAAACTCTTCCTAGAAGAATCCCTCAAATAGGGAAAATCCCCAAAGTCAACCTCTACCAGAGAGGACAATCCCCAGTGAAGTCAAAAAAAAAAAAAAAAAAAAAAAAAGAGAGAAAAAAATTCATCTCCACCGGAAATGCCAAAGGTACAAATCTCAAGCAGAAGATCTCCATGCAAGTCATTTGCAACAAAAGGAAACAATTTCAGGGTATCCCAAACTTCGGTCCCCCCAGCCTACGTTTCGTCCCACTCTAAGTCCTCCTAGATCCCTTAGAAACTACGAGTGTAAGCGCAATATCAAATCTATATCCTTAGCGGAGTACAATCCCCACAAGGAATACGGTCCAGGGTGATGAAGGGAGTATAGTTATTTCCCCAGCAAATCACAGGCTTCTCTAACCAGTCACGGGCATGAGCGAAAACTGGCAACAGCCTCATTGCGCAAAAAAAAATTACGCGACACCCAGACCTAGTCTTGCGGCTAGGGGCAAAAAAGGGACAAAAATCAATCAGCTTCGCAGGCATGAGGAAAACCGGCAACGGCCTCATCGCGCAAAAATTATGCGAACCCCATGACTTGGTCGTTCCAAGGGTAAAAAAGGAGAGAAAAAGCTGAAAATCAGTTTGGCAACACAATCCGACAGCAATCAGGCTCATCGGACTCCCCAGTCACCCTCAACAGTCAGCATCTCGGTAGGTCAGCATCTTCAGCAGAGATTCCAACAGGGAATATCCCCAACAAACATGTTACTTTACAACATGTCCCCCACAGAGATTCCAACGGGGAATACCCTCAGTGGATGTGTTACTCCAGAACATACCCCCAGTATACAGGCAAACATCAGGAAATCCCCAGTAAACTGGTAATCCTGAGTCCTCCGGCAGTAGTCTACAGCAGAGATTTACTCCCCGGGCAGTGGTCTACAACAGAGACTTACTCCCAGACAGACTTCCCGGCAACAGACCATAACAATCATCAATCCTCAGTGGACCCTTTAGCAGAAGCCTCCAACAGCTCTCAAACGTTACTCTTCCCAAGCAAGAGTTCAGTTAGCTTCCGAAGCCCAGCGGAAAACTCTTTCCTCGACATGAGTCTAGAAGCTTGCAACAACATTTAGACAAATTTGTCTATCCTCCAGCAGCATTCTGCTCTGAATCATACTCAACTCTCCAAGAGTAAAAGGGAATCCGAAATCCCCCTAAGCCCTGACCTAAGACAATTTACTGGCAAATCTAAAAGCTAACAAAGCATACTTTTGTCAAAATAAAAAAAATCTTTTACAAAGGTCTTCTATACTTTTTCAGAAAAGATTTTCAAAAAAACAAACATCTCTTGGTTTCAAAATCCGTTGAACCAACCTGCACTGAGCAACCCTGACGAGACAAAAACAGAAGAAGTAGCTTCCGCATCTCCCCAGCAAGCAACAATCAGCAGAGTCATGGGAAAGCATCCCCTCCTTTATCCCTTACATGACATCACTTACATAGCATCATACCTTGCATGACCAGCACTTTAACATCATCCAACATGATCAATTTCAGCGCCTCTCAGCCATACCAAAGTCAACATGACGACACCTTGCCTGTTGTGACATCATAGAGTCTTCATTGACACCGAGTCAACCTACAGAAACTTACCGCATGTCCCCTTAGAGACGTCCCTGTACGTTCTCGACATCTCAGGTCTCCATTGACGCCGAGTCAAAAATGCCGACACCTTGCATGTCCTTTACATACGAGTCTCCGAAACTCACTGCATGTACTCCTAGAGATGCCCTCGTGCGATCTCGACATACGAGTCTCCATCACTCACTGCATGTCTTTTGCATACGAGTCTTCGAAACTCATTGCATGTCCCCTCAGAGACGTCCCCGTACGTTCTCGACATCCCAGGTCTCCATTGACGTCGAGTCAATATGCCGACACCTCGCATGTCCAACACCTCATGTGTTCCCAACACCCCGTGTGTTCTCCACACTCCATGTGTTTTCGACACCCCGTGTGTCCTTCGATCGACTCGGTTAATATCCTCTGGGAAACACCGTCTCGATCAATCCCCTCGCCGCTTCCGAGCGACACCTTACTTCCGGCCAGCACCTCCGGGTCATACCATCTCTACATCCATCTCTCATCCCCCGCTATTCGCTATCCCCTAGCAGTAGTCTTCATCATTTCACCGCACTCATCATGGTCAGAACATGCATGCATCTCATCATACATTTCAATCCATCTCGGTGTAAAAATAGGATGATTCCAGTCTTTGCCGTTCAACTGCCATCCTGTCACTCTTCGACAAAGAGGGGCAGCTGTAAGCACCCAATTTTTACACCCTATCCAAACCCTGTCAATACCCTGTAGAACCCTAGGTATCCCCTAAAAACCCTAGGTATACCCTAGTAAACCCTAGAACCCTAAAAACCTAGGACATGGACCATGGACTCAAAGCTCATTCCCCTAAACCCTATGCTAAACCCTAGTATGACCTTAGCTAAACCCTAGGTAAACCCTAGACATGCCCTAGTGTAGCCCTAAGCCTAGCCCTAGTCCTAAACCCTAGACAAACCCCTAAGCTAGAGGCATTCGGGCTCGAGGCCCATTTCAACTAAAAGAGCCTAAACCCTAGTCTAACCCTAGGCTAACCCTAGCTAAACCCTAGGACTAACCC
Organism: Tetracentron sinense; assembly: GCA_015143295.1. Taxonomy (NCBI): domain Eukaryota; kingdom Viridiplantae; phylum Streptophyta; class Magnoliopsida; order Trochodendrales; family Trochodendraceae; genus Tetracentron; species Tetracentron sinense. Next base: position 23,120,885 of record CM026573.1, read on the forward strand.
TAGGTAAACCCTAGACCCAACCCTAGGTCTAACCCTAGCCTAGCCCTAGTCTAAACCCTAGGCTAAGCATCACGGGCTCAAGGCCCTTTTCAAAGCCCTAAACCCCCAAAACCTTGGATAATTCATCTTTGGGGCCCAAACATGGGCCCACAAGGCCCAACCCAAGTGGGACCCACTCACTTTTTCAAATTTTGAATTTGGGTGCAAAGCTCTCATAGGAAAGAGGGGGGAAATGACTTTGGGCCATATGTGAGGGCTTAGGCCCGAAATGGCAAAAGAATCAAATTCAAAAAATTGTCACTGTTTATCTTCCCCATTTGAGCATGTGTACAGTAGCTGGCTGCTTCCCCAGCTGCCCCTGCCCCCTGCTACTCCAGCCCTCTCCAGGCTTGTTCCCCACGCTTGCATAATGACCGAAATACCCCTGGCATCGTCCACCACTCCTCTATAAAAGCCCAACCATACCCACAACACCTGGAGTCAACTTTTTTGCTAAAAAGAATCTCTGCTCAAACCTTTTCACACCCAAGCTCCGTCCAGACCTCAAAGGACCTCTCCAATAGCCCCCAGCAGCCCTCCTTGCTCACCCTAGCCGAGGTCTTCCAGTCACCACCAATTGCCACCATCTTGCCCAACTGCTATCCAAGAAAAACCAGGGTATATACACCCCTTCTTTGCTGTATTTTTTTATTTTTAGCATTGTAAGAGACCCCTGGTCCCCCTCCAGGGGTCCCATGTTACTCACTTTCTTGCTATTCTTACAATGTAGTCGAGGACAGGGTCCCCTCCATCTTCTTCACAGATGGGAGGGGTTTCCCCTTGAGGCGTGGCCACGGGTTCCCCCACCATATTTTTTTCCGGTGCTCCCTAGAAGTCTGGGGGGTCCTCAATCCATGAGGAACCCCCTGGATTCTCCCTTGGTTAAGCACCATGGCAAACAAAGTTTTTTTGTTGTTCAAAAAATTCTGCAAAAAAAACAGTTTCGGGTCACACCTGTAACCCCTATTTAACCATGGTTAGACTAGGCCCTGGTCGAAACCAGAGCCATGGTTAGACTCTCCATATATAGGGCTACCCCCCTGTAATTTTTCAGCCCTTAACTCTGCCTCTAACCATGGTTAAATCGACCCCAAAGTGGGGTCGACAGTGTGCATCCGTGGTGAAGTAGGCCACTTTGGGCCTCTGTGGGGCCCACACCCGTCCTCCCCTTGGGCCCCACAAAGGCCCAAAATGTTCCTTGCACTTCAGGCTACTTAACCATGGTCTCGTTTTACCCTGGGTCAGCCCCTAACCATGGTTAAATTTCTGACGAACAGTAGTTGGAAGTCTGTTTTTTCTGTTTTTTTTTTAAATCTGTTATTTTATGTATGTTCATCATGGCCACTTTGGGCCTCTGTGGGGCCCACACCCGATCTCTTCTTAGGCCCCACAAGGGCCCAAATTGTTCCTGGCATGTCAGGCTACCCATTGGTAGCTTCGGATCCCCGCGGTTCCTCCGTTAACCATGGTTAAAATCATGCTAACCATGGTTAAAAGTGTAATGTTTTTTTGGACTTTTTTGCAATTTCAGACCCTTGTAAGGGCCCAGACCGGGTAGGAGGCTAGTCTAGGCCCTGCCATGGACCCTGGGCCCACTCTTGAGCCAACCTGACTCTTAAGCATGGTTAAATTCGCCCATGGTTAACCCTTACCCATGGTTAAGCAGCCCATGACCCAAAAAAATTCTGAAAAAATATGAAAAAAATCAAAAATATTTCATAGATTCCTAAAATATTTTTTGTGATTTTTTTCATTGTGGTTAGGACCCTTAACCACTGTCAAAAACCCCATCCGGGTTGATTTTTAACCATGGTTAAGCGCCCCTTAACTAGAGAAAATCTGGAAAAATGATCAAAAACTCAAAAATATTCCTAGAAGCCCAAAATGGTCTCACTTGGCCATTTTACCCTAGTTAAAACCCTTAACCATGGTGACCTTCCCCCCTTAACCGCGGTTAAGCATCCTTGGCTTTTGGGAAAAATCTGTAAAATTCTTTTAAAAAAATCAGAAAAATGCAAAAGACCAAAAAATGTCAATCTTGGACTTTTTAACCATGGTTAGTACCCCTAACCATGGTTAACACCCTCTTAACCCCGGTTAGCAAACCTAACCCCCGGTTAATACCCCTCTTAGCCTCCGGGCTTTATCCTAGGCCTACCGGGCCTCAACCCTAGCCTCCGGGCTCACCCTTGGCCTCCGGGCTTAACCCCTTTGCACATTGTCCAACCTCGGTCAAGCAAAACCCTAATCTCCGGATTAGGCCCCTAAGCCGCCCTTGGTGCACACACACACACCCCCTCACCTTAGCACGGGCTCATGTGCTAGAACTACGCTCGGTCTGATCTCACCCCTAAATGTGAGTACGTAGGCAGCCCAACACGGGCCCGACCCTAGTTAGCTTTTACTTTCTTCCGGTTAGTATAAGTTAAACACTTTGGCATTTGATTAATCTCGATCTTAACTTTGGCTTAAACCTAGCAAGTAGGGAACCACTTTATGTGGAAGTGTCGGGGTGCCTAACCCCTTCCCCGAACTTAACCGAACCTCTTACCCCGATCTCTGATCGCGGACCAAGCCTTATCCAAAATTATCGGGGACTTATCCCTTCTGAATTAATAAGTAGCGACTCTTAACAAATCTTGTGAGATTTTTTAGGGAGTGAAATCCCGTGCTCACATTGGGTATTTGTAAACTTGTGAAAATTAGATTTTTGAGCTCGTTTTGGATGTTTTTAAAGCTATACTTCATTGAGACTCTCTCTCTATAAAAAGGAAAGCCTCATACCATGCAAAAGGTTCTGAATTTTGAGATTTAAAAGAGAGAAGGCTCTGGAGATCTGTGGAGGTTGGAAGATGGATTGTTCGCGTTCTTCATCGAAAGCGGTATTCCTTGGTCTCGCTATGAACTAATTCTTTTTCCTAGGGTTTAGATAAAACCCTAGCCAAGTAACTGTATCTCTTTGTACTTTATTTTAGTTCATTCAATTGTAAACAATGATTGCATAATAAGAGGGTTATTTATAACTAGAGTTTATTGATCATATTCGATTTCAGTGTGATTCTATCCTTGTTTTAGGTTTTATTATATTGAGATTGAAATCATTAATCTTAATTTTCTTTGATTATTAATGTGGATTGTATGCAATGGTATTACTGTCAATGAATTAAATCATAGGATATTTTATGCTAAGGGAAGACGAGTGATTTCACAACTGTAATTTAGTGTGTATCACTCGTGCTAATCGAAGATAGGATATGCTTAGGATCTAATTCCTTGAATCATTCTTGATGGATGAGTGGAGTCTTGTATTCACTTTCATTCTTATTGTTTACATTGTGATGGACTTGAACAATTGTATTAGGGGCCAATTATGAAGCTAGTGATGGATTTGAACACCCTAGATCTTCTCTCACCTTTATATCATAAAAAATTCTTAGTTTAATTTGTTAAAATAGAATCTACTAGTTTAATTTCTGTTTTTAGAATCATATCAATCAATCTTGTTATCCATTGACTTAGATATAATCTTGAGAAAAAAGCAACGAAACCAGCACAGTCCTCTGTGGTTCGACACCCCATACTAGTTACTATTCTACGGAATTGTAGCTACTACGAGGTTTATTTAATTGACTATCAATTTTTGACGTTGTTACCGGGGATTGCTGGAACGGTTTAGTTGCTTAAGTCAAAAGATTAAGACTGAGTCATTTTTATTCAAAAATAAAAAAAATATATTTTTACTGATCTCTAAAATTTTGTGTTGCAGGTACCAATTGCTTGAATTGAAAATAGTGCTCAGCTAAAATTTTAACAGGAAAGCTGGTGTTCTGCAAAAACAAAAGCTACCCAACTGTTTACTTACTGAAAGCATTGTAAGTATTCTCTCATCTGGAGTGAATTATTTTGCAAATTGGTGTCTGTCGAACATAAAGTTTGCCTCTAGGGTGTATGTACGGTAGATGGTCTTGTAAACCAGAGTTAATCCCTATCAATTCAGAGTTAGAGTGTACCACTAGGCTTCTCAAGGCTTCGACCCAATTTTACTCAAACCTAGAAACTACTCCTTTCTCTAAAATGGCTGAAAATCAAGACCTAACCAAGTCTTTGAAGGAATACTTTGTTCCGTCATCATACTCTTCTCCTTCATGCATCTGGTTGCCAGACACTACGACAGCCCACTATGAGATTAAGTCCAACACATTCAGATGCTCCCATCCTACCATAGACTTAGTAATGAAGACCTCTCTAAGCATTTGGATGATTTTAATGAAATTTGCATTACCTTTAAGCTGCAGAATTTTACAGATGATGCTCTCCGGTTGCACCTCTTCCCATTCTTCCTGAAGGACAAAGCCAAACATTGGCTTAACTCTCTTGAGGCCGACACTATCCACACATAGACACAGTTCTATCAGGAATTCTTAAAGAATTTTTTTCCCATTGGCAAAACCAATCAAATAAGGCGAACCATCATGAGTTTTTCTCAAATTAATGGTGAACTTTTTCATGAGTCATGAGAGAGATTCAAGGATCTCCTCAGAAAATGTCCCCACCATCAGATTCCTAAATACAACTTGTCCAGACATTCTATGATGGTCTATCTCAATTCAATCGACAGATGGTTGATTTCTCATGTGGGGGGGACATTTATGACAAAGAGCGAGGTACAAGCATGGGAATTGTTCGAAAATTTGAGTGAAAACACCTTACACCATGCCTCCTCCAATCGTTCTGAGAGATAAAATTTCACTCCAAATCAAAAGCAAGACATCTATGAAGTGTGCACTTCTAATGATGTCTCTTCTAAAGTGGATGAGCTATTTCGAAAATTAGACCAACTAATAGCTGTAGAGAAATCTTCCTACACACCCTCTCAACCAACTCCCACTTAGAGACAGGTGTGCCCTATCTGTTCTAGCCCTGCACATTATGTGCATGAGTGTCCTGTTGCAAATCAATTTCCAGAATTTGTTCAAGATCATGCTAATGCTGCCTACGCTCGTCTGGGTAATGATTCCTACTCTAACACGTATAACCCGAGGTGGAGAAATCATCCTAATTTCTCATGGCAGCCCCTAGCTCAAGGGAACACTTTTTCCCAAGCTCAAGGACACTCCTCCTAACCTCAAGGGTTGAATGTTCGACCTTTTCAAAATCAGTCCAACTACCATCCTCCCCAACAATAACAATTCCAACACTCTACTCCTCCCCCCAAAGGAACTCATCTTTCGAGGAGAAAGTGTTGAATGCTCTAAAAGGGTTGGAGGCCAACATCCAACTGTTGCACTCTTATTCTCAATCTATTTAGAGACTTGAGTCCCAAGTGGGACAATTAGCTAATGCTATATACAAGAGAGAGGAAGAAAAGCTTTCTAATCAACCAGTGAGCAACCCTAGGGGTGTAAACATGGTTGATGATGTTCAACACAATGAAACTCATCGTGAGTATGTTCTTGCCATTACCACCCTAAGGAGTGGGAAGGTAGTTGATAACGAGGTTAGGGAGAAGAACGGCGAAGAAGAAGAGGTCATGGTGGAGCCAACAAAATCCAAAGGAGAGGGGGTGAGTGTCTTTGAGAAGGGCCAAGGTTTTTCCCCAGCTTTATCCATTCCTACTCCCTTGACATCTTATAGGCCTAAAGCTCCATACCCTCAGTGCTTAAAAGATTCATCTCTTTTTGATAAAAAGGATCCAAAGAGGACGATATGATGGAGGTTTTTGAACAAGTCAAAATCAACCTCCCACTTATAAATGTCATTAAGCAAGTCCCGGCTTATGCCAAGTTTCTTAAGGACCTATGCACTCAAAAGCGTAAATCTCGGACTCATGTGTCCAAGAAGGCCCTTCTCACCGAGCAAGTGAGCTTCATTATCCAACACAACACTTCTCCTAAATTCAAGGATCCTAGTGCTTTGACCATTTCATGTATTATTGGAGATCACTCCATTAATTGAGCACTCCAGTATTTAGGAGCAAGTGTTAATCTGTTACCCTTCTCGGTGTATAAGCAACTAGGCTTAGGAGACCTTCAACCTACATCCATCAAGTTGCAATTGACGGATAGATCTATGAAAAAGCCTTGCGGGGTGATTGAAGATGTTCTTATCAAAGTTGACAAATTTTACTTTCCAGTCGACTTTCTTGTCCTTGACATGGAACACCCGTGCATAATTCAAAAAACCAAATTCCAGTCATCCTTGGTCTGTGTGTTTAAATTGTAGGAATGGGGTAATGGATGTGTCATTTGGTAACATGAAAGTTTAGTTGAACATTTTCACCACACCCGAACAACAACAGAAGGGAGAGGAGTGTTTTATGGTGAATGTGAGTGATGAAATAATTAAGGAGACCCCTCCTTATGCATTAACTGAGAATGCCTTAGAGGCATCCCTCGCTCATCTCAAGCCCCCGGACCCCAATGAAGAAAAGCCTAAAGATGATAACAATTATTTGCTACCTTTCATCCATCTCAAGGGCTTTCAGTTATAGAAGCATAAAGTAAGAATTACATGCCCATATTTGTTCAACCTTTTTTGTCTATAAGCGTAGGTCATGCAAGTTATATTATATATCTGCAACCTTTCAAAGGTCTATGGTCTCTAAATTTTTCGACAGGTATAAACTTATACTCAAAGCCAAAGCCCAACTTCACCAACCCTATATTGAGAGCATTAAGAATGGGATGATGATCGAATTCATTGAGTAGTTGGACCCTATTTAGGTACACGGTTGAGAGTTGTACTGCATCCGGCTGAAGACAATAAACTTAGCGCTTGTTGGGAGGTAATCTAATGTTTTGTAGACTTACTTGAGCCTAAGTTTGGGGTGGTTCTCCACCCCCCACAATTTTTTTAGTTTAAAAAAATAAAAAAAAAGGGCCTTCCGATCGATCGGCATCCAACGCCAATCGATTGACAATTTTCTGGTTCATAGTCTCGCCTTCCGATCAATCGACCATTACTGGGCCGATCGATTGCCCAAAAATTCGGAAAATCATACCCTCGCCTTCTGATCTATCGGCCACCACTGGGCCGATCGATCACCAAAAAAAAAAAGATAATGTTCGGATGTGCTTTCTGCTAGGTTGAGTCATGTGTTGCCTATCTTAGGCTCTTTGGATTTTTGATGTTTCTAGATGTCTTCGCTTCATGATATTTATATCTTGACATCTTTGATTTCTCAATGTGTGCGATTTCTTTCTCACTAACCCTACAAGGTATAGTTTCAATGAAGTTTGCGGTGATCTCTACATGGTAACTCTTTTATCTTCTTCCTCATTCTTCATCTTTCATTCATGGATTACCCTCACCTATCAGGTATTATTGTTCCCCTTTACTTGTGTTTTAATTCTTTTTACATTGAGGACAATGTAATTTTAAAGTTTGGGGTTGGGAAATAACTGTCATTATTTACTGACTAGGCATCCATGTAAGAGGGTAGGGCATGCAAACAAATAAAATTGAAACAATTGATCTATTTCTGAATCTGAATCAAATTGTGATACATATATTATAATCTACTCATTATTGATTAACTTAATTTTAGAACACATGATCCCAAATAGATACAAATCTTGCTCTTGACTGAACGATGCATACTAAAAATTTATAAAGTCATGAGTCACTTTGAGAAATCGCACTAGCACTCTAACATATTGTCTTGTAGGGTTTGACACTGAATTAATCAACTGATATTTTTGATACCTCTGAAGAAGTTAGGTGACCTGAAAATTGAACACCACCCTTGGCTAAATTGAAAATTTTTTAATGACACAAATGATTACCTGGCCAGGTTTGCACTTAGTAACTGGGAGGGCATCCTTCCTCACTAAGCAGAGAGTGTTCGCGTCAAACCGTGTGAACTTTGGAAGGGATAAAGAATCACAAGGAAATTGGAATCTTCACAAGTTATTATTTATTCTTTGAACTGAACTCCTACCTAGTAACCGGGCCTCCTGCCTCACTAAGCAGAGAGTGTTCACGTCAAACAGTGGAGGTTTGGAACAAACATCTATCATCGAGTGACTATTCTGAGTTCGTAGTCCATTTGACTCAAGTTAATAAGCCCTAGGGGTGTCTTAACACTTGATGCCCTAAGACCTTCTGGTTTGGGAGTCATTGGCCTAAAACTTGCTACACGGGTTATCTAGAAAGCTTAATGAACTTAGACTCTGCACAGTCCACTCATTCAATAAAAAGAAAAAAAATGTGTTAAGAAAAAACCTTGGGTCGGTAATTAAATTGATGAGAAATCTGATAATAGAAGGGGTGATAGAACATTTGTTGAAAGAAAAGGTTGAGATCACATATTCAATTGATTTTCATACTACACATCAAATGAAACAAATGACAAATCTTTAATAAGTATAAATGTTCAGAATTGTGAAAGGTTGTGTGAAATTGAGAATGTGGAGAGTCAAGAATAAGGTCGGTTAATAATGAGAGAATTATGCTGTGTGTATCATAATTTTTAATGATTTAAGAAATGTGTATCAGATAATCTTTTAATCAGTGCATGTCATACTTGAGCATAGGTGCAGAGTTGTAGGGAAATACTGATGTTTGTGGGTATCGTCACAGGTAAACCCTCACGAGATTTCATTCGTCCACTACGGTCACCTAGAGGTTTAAAAGACTTATTGCATATGTCAAATGCAACCGGGGATCCCACGAAAGGGGATGTAACTTAGCTTAGTTTTATTTTTATTGCTCGAGGACTATCTATATGTAAGTTTGGGGTTGTGATCGGTGCTAATTGTTACACATTTATGCACTTTAAACTTCATTCGCTAATCACTTTGAGCCCATTTATCCACTATGATACTTCACTTAGGTGTATTTATTGTTCTTAGGTTTATGCGAGGAAAAGAAGATAAAAATGATTATTTACAAGCTTTCAAGTCTCTTGTGAATCGCTACCGAGCAAAGATCCGAGCTAAAGAGAAGTAGAAATGCAAAATCAACCCTTGTTCGATGTTCAGGGTATAACTTCTTAACCATAGCTCTGATTTAGGCCCATAATATAACAAATCGACCGGCTCGAAAAGCTCTACAGCTTCTGTCAAGGAAGTTTGGACAAATTCTGAACCCACCGATCTATCGGTGGCCTTTTGGCTGATCGATTGACGGACGCCGTTTTGGGTATTAGTAAACTTATAAAAATTAGATTTTTGAGCTCGTTTTGGATGTTTCTAAAGCTATACTTCATAGAGACTCTCTCTCTATAAAAAGAAAAGCCTCCTACCATACAAAAGATTCTGAATTTTGAGATTTAAAAGAGAGAAGGCTTTGGAGATCTGTGGAGGTTGGAGGATGGATTGCTCGCGTTCTTCGTGTTCTTCATCGAAAGTGGTGTTCCTTGCTCTCGCTATGAACTAATTCTTTTTTCTAGGGTTTAGATGAAACCCTACCCAAGTAACTGTGTCTCTTTATATTTTGTTTTAGTTCATTGAATTGTAAACAATGATTGTATAATAAGAGGGTTATTCATAACCAGAATTTATTGATCATATTCGATTTCGGTGTGATTCTATCATTGTCTTAGGTTTTATTATATTGAGATTGAAATCATCCATCCTAATTTTCTATGATTATTAATGTGGATTTTATGCAATGGTATTACTGTCGAGGAATTAAATCATAGGATATTTTATGCTAAGGGAAGACGAGTGATTTTCAACCGTAGTTTAGTGTGTATCAATCGTGCTAACCGAATATTATATATGCCTAGGGTCTAATCCCTTGAATCATTCTTGATGGATAAGTGGAGTCTTGTAGTCCCCTCTCATTCCTATTATTTACATTGTGATGGACTTGAATAAATCCATTAGGGACCAATTATGAAGCTAGTGGTGGATTCAAACACCCTAATTCTTCTCTCACCTTTATATCATCAAATATTCTTAGTTTAATTAGTTAAAATAGAATCTACTAGTTGAAGTTCTGTTTTTATCTTAAAATCAATCAAATCAATCAATCTTGTTACCCATTGACTTAGAAATAATTTTGAGAAAAAGGCAACGAAACTAGCGCAGTCCTCTGTGGTTCGACCTAGACTAGGCCCAGGGCCCAAGATAGGGCTCCTAAATGTTTCTAAGGGTTCCTGGACCCTCTAGGCATCCCCCCTAAGCTTCCCTAGTCTGCAAAGCCATTTCCAGGGATAGTCTGGGAATGGTGGTAGAGAGTCTACCGCTAATTCCAAACTTCTAGAATTTGGGCCTTGCATTGGGCCCAGACCTAGCAGGAGGCTATTCTAGGCCCTGTCATGCTATCTGGGCCCACCTCTTGCCTGACTAGACACTTAACTAGGGTTCAATTTAACCCCGATTAGTTTTTAACCCAAGTTAGACAATTCTAACTTGGAAAAATCTTAAAAATACAAAAAGACAAAAAATCTTACTTTAGCCATCTTAACCATGGTTAGCAGCCCTAACCATGGTTAAACGCCCTTCTAACTATGGTAAACCGATTATAATCATTGTTAAACTCTTTTTTGTTGCCCAAAGGTTGGACCCTAAAGGGGGGCGGGGTGAATAGGGTCTATGACAATTTAAAAATCTTTCTACATCCCTAAGCGGAATTTCAACTTAAAAAAGTTAAAGGTAAATAGAAATTTAACAATTTTATAAATAATGCAAAATAATGAAATAAAGAGAAGAGTTAGAGAGACTACAAATAAGTTAACACCCAAGATAATGATCCTCTCTTTTAAAATCTCATGGGATGCCACATGACACCCCATAATAATGATAGGATTAGGACTATGTTCTATATCATAGGAAATGATGTGATTAAACATCCTCATTTTCGAAAGGTACTAGGATTCCCCCCCCCCCCAAAAGGGGAAACCTGGTACAAGAGTTCTTGAAAAAAGAGGTTTCTCTTGAGCTTGAGGACTCTCCCAGATAAGGGAGATCCGTGAGCTGGCAACCTCTAAGAGGAGAGCCCATTATGACTTCCCTGAAAGAAAGGAGTCAAAGAGAGAGACCAAAAGAGGACTCTCTCAAACCCATAAAAGAAGGGTTTCTGATAAGAAACTAGAGGGAGACACAAAAAAGAGGACGAAAGAAGAAAAGCTCTCTCATCCCCTTCAAACAACAGCCAGCAAAAAGCAAGCAGCAGTCGAAGAAGAAGACTCTTCGACATGGATAATTCAGGTGAAACCCATAAAATTGCCACCACCATGCTCTTTTCTTTTTCTGCAAATATAAAGACCTCAATGAGGCGACTGTAACACTTACATGGGATCTGAGTAACCCTATTGAATAAATAAAATATTTTATTCAATCCTGTTCTTCTTTAATTCTTCTTCTTAATCAGAGGTTTTTTCCCAAAATAAGGAAGTAATTTAACAATTTGAGTTTACTTAGATTGGAAGGATAGTCCCCCATACAAAATAATAAACTTCATACAACAATGGTGGAAATTTGATAAGACAAATTTTGCGCTTACAAATTAATGGCACGCCTGGTGGGACTGTCTTCTCCTCTTATCTTTGATGAAGAATGAAAAAAATTAAAGAAGAACAAAAAAATAGCAAAGTGAGTAATCCTTTCCTTTATTTCTCTTCGGTTTTGGTGCAGGATAATCGAAACCATGTACTTCCAGCAAGCTTACATGCTCACCATCAAGAGGAGGGTCTATGTCCCTCCGATGCCGATCCCAACAACTCACCCCCTCACTTGGGCTGAGGTGGCAGTGGCCCTAACTATGAGGTCTTAGTCTACTGGCCAAACTCTCAATGGGGTTTTGCTGACCCTCCACGGAGAAGTGACCCTGCCAGGTCCATGGACAGGGTGCAAACCCAAGGATGCCAAACAGAGTAGGTGTATCCCCAAGGATACATCCCGGACAGGGTGCACCCCCAAAGGTGCACCACAGAGCAGGTGCATCCCCCAGGATACACCACGGAGCAGTTGCATCCCCAAGGATGCACTGTGGACATGGGGCATCCCCCAGGATATCCCACAGAGAAACTACACCCAAGAGGATGCACCACGGAGCAGACACATCCCCCAGGACGCGCCACAGATTGGGTACATCTAATTAGATGCCCCACGAACAACATGCATCTCATATGATACATCCTGGACATAGCGCACCTCAATCAGAGTGCACCATGGAGAGTGTACCCAATCGGGTACACACATTGTAGGGTGGTTCAACCACTCTGCGACAGGTCAGCCCAAAAAGCAGACTTATGTCAGACACTGTGCTAGGCCTAACAAGCCATCCCAAATCCTAACAGTCCGTAGTGGAAACGCAGCAATCGCTGGGACCGACCATAGGACATGTTAGATATGAGCCCTCTTAGTCCAAGTTGACTGTTGGAACTCTCCCTTTGAAAAATTCTTCAAGAGGAGGAGATGCTGCCTAAATTTCACCATGGTAAAAGGACAAGGCCAAGGGCCTAAAGGACTTAACGAACAATCCCTCAAATAACTTAAAAAAAATAAAAGTAATTGAGGAAGATACCTTAGGGCACTCATCCGTGAACAAGAAACGCCCACGGATAGATTCCAAGGACCAAGGTTCAAAATATCCCATGGAGGGAAACAGAAGACTGTCAATGGGAAAAAACATTAGATTGTCCATTAATAGAAGGTCAAGACCGTCCACGGACAGAAGTTCACGGCCATCTACGGACAAAAAATCAAGACTGTCCATGGATGGGCAATCAAGACCATCCACTAACAGATCATCAAGACCTTCCACAAACAGAAGGTTATGATTGTCCCCGGACAGAAGAGCAGCTCTGTCCACGGACATAATTCTAGCACTGTCCACGGATAGAAATTCAAGACCGTTCACGGACGGACCATCAGCTCTGTCCAAGGACATAATATCAGTACTGTCCACGGACAGAAATTCAAGGCCGTCCATGGACGGAAGATCAAGATCATCCTTGGATAGGACCAAGCTTGGTCCACGGACCGAATTCTCAACCACCCAAAATAGAGGCTCAAGCCAATCCAAGGGTCAGAAGTATATTCCCTCCACAAGTACAGGTCCAAGCCAATCCGTGGATATGATCCACGGACAGAAGTCCCTCACAAGAGAGGGAGATCCCCGAATAGGACTCTGCCATTCGAGGATAGTTCCCTTTCCAAGAAAGAGAAGAATTGGTAATATATAGTCAACAAGAGAAGGGTATTCTCAGGATCAGATTCATTATTTGACGATGACACAAGGGGCATTAACAGCCGCGATCAAAATCACGCAACTGTTAATGCAAGAAACACTTCAAATCCAGAATAGGCATATAGGAACTTGCTTTATAGACTGGGTCCGAATGCTTTCTGGGGCACTAACCTTGTAACTTTCTCATCAATGATGACCTCTGTTCATCATCAACATCAACGGCCTTCATCCAGAGATGTAAGCCTATTCTGGGGCAGGGCAAGCGCTGAACCAGAAAGAAGAACAGTAGCACCATATGGCCCTAGGATTAAGGTGCTAAATAGAAGCACTTTCGCTTTTGAGATGCTCAGGAAGAAAACTCCTGAGAAAATCCTTCAACTCGGAAACTGGAAGTACCCTTCGGCTCCACCAATGAGGGTGTATAACTATCGATCAAGGCCAAGAAGCTCTAGAGATCAGAAATCAAGAAGGTCGATTGGTGCCTCACACAAGATCCATTTTGTTCACCAAAAACGGAAGACAGATCCTTCTGCTTCTGTTCATCCTATTCGGGAGAGACCGAACACCGGAGCATCATATGTTAGTTATGAAAGAGTATCCGTGAATGTGATCGGCACTAGACTCAATCCAGCTCCGGAGAAGTTTATAACTTCAGTGTTCCAAGGAACTGGGGTAATGCTTGAGCAGAACAGATCAGTAAGGTAGGATTCTCAGAGTTCAGCCGCCGCTATTTTAGCCGCTTTGGACGAGATAGAATCCTCGAGAGTAGTTGGAATAGTTTCTCCTGATCTAGTAATTTCGAGAAGAAAAATGAGCTACAAAAATCAGACCAGAGGCAAAGAAAAAGCCCAAGACCTAGTTCAATCGGCTCTAGAGCCTGATGTCAGTGGGTATCAAGAGATGTCGGAGTAAGAAGCGACCTCGATAACCTCTCCGAGACAGTTGGAAGGAATCCTGCTAATCAAGGATTATGGTTCTGATGAACCGGTTCTTCTATCAATCAGGTCAGAAGTTGTGCAAGAATTGCCTCGATAGGTTTTCAGTGCACCAAACCCTTTATATATAATGCCCAGTGCCTATTTTACAGAAGAAGAATTTCCAAATCTGTTTCAGCTACAGGGACCAACATCAAAAGGACTGGTAGCGATCATGATGACAAATTTGGACGGGAATGCAGGTCAATGGAATAACCCTTCAACTTCGGTACCTCCGCCATCAAATGATCAAACAGCAGCTTTACAGACTCAACTTCGGTACAAGGATGATCAGATCACAACCATAATGTCTCAAATGTAAGAGCTGGCTACCTAATTATCAACTCTCAAATCTGCATCAGCACCTGGACCCCGCTTCCTGTACCAAGGAGACAATAGTAATCAAGGTACAGCTCCTACACCTCCAAATCACCCAAGGGTGCCAGGGACAGGTTCTATTCCAAACCAGGCCGCCCTCATAGGAGGGGTGTCACCGTCTCTTCTGACTGTAATTGAAGAGACTGTCCGCAATCAAATGCAACAAGCCAAGAAAAGGAAGAGGACGTTCGGATGATTGTGAAGCCCTATCCAGCTATTATGGATGCGGTTTCATTCCAGCCAGGCTTCATGTTCGATGGAACTGGAGATCTGAGACAACATTTGTCTCCTTTCCTCTCAAGATGCGGATTGGTGTCCAAGACCGGAGCTCTTTGTCTCCAACTCTTCGGGCAATCCTTAGAGGGTATTATTTTCACATGGTATGCCAACCTCCCCGAGGCTTTGATCCCTGATTGGAGCACGATGGTGATTGAATTCAACAAACAATTCAACAACACCCAAAGAAAAGTAGGTGTTCTGGAATTAATTGAAACCAGGCAGAGGGACAATGAGACCATAACAGAGTTCATTGCCTGATGGAGAGCATTAACCTTCTCCTGCCCTCAAAAGTTCACCTAGTTGGAACTCATCCAGATGTGCCTTAACAACTTTAGGCACGATCTTTCAACTTCACTTATGGCTCAAACATTTACTGGTTTTGAAGACTTGTGTACAAAAGCACATAACATGGAGAGCCACATAGGAAAGAGAAGAAGAGGCAGAGGCACAGATTGCTTTGAATCCTCAACAACCGTAGTAGTTGAAGCCAAAATGACTGCGTAAACAGCACCAAGTACTGGTAGATCAACTGGCCAAATAAACAACAGCAAATGACCAATTAAGGTTGATACTAAACCAGCCTAGGGTGGAGCTAGAAGGCCACAATGGCAAAATAAAAAGGAACCACCAAAGAAGATCACCATTGTAGAAATGATGAATAAAATATATTCATTTTTAGAAGATATTGTTGAAGATCTATTTGAAGACCTTTTTGCCAATAAACTCATCACTCTCTCAGAAACCCGAAAACCTCAAGAGATCGGGATGAAGAATGATCCCAAATATTATCCTTATCATCGTATAATCAGTCACAAGATAGGTGACTGCTTTGTACTGAAGGACATCATCCAACAGCTCTTAGACAATAAAGAAATTGTTATTGGTGATCTCGAATAGGAAGTTACGTCCGATACGGTGGTGGCTTCAGGGCCAGTTGATTAAAATGAAGCATCTTAAAGTAGTAAATTTCCTGACGACAAACCGTCAAATAAAGAAAATTGGACCCTCTTTGAAAGCAAATGGGCCAAGAAGAAAAAGCAGTTGGTTCAAAATGTCAATGCTAAAAAGCAAGCCCAGGTTACAAGGTGGTCCCAAATCCAAAGAAAGAAAGGAAGTGCATAGCCAAGGCTGAAAAGTAGAAGAAGAAAGAAAGAGCGAGGAAAACCAAGAAAAATGGCCCTACCCAAATTGCTCTTGTGGAACAAAAGCCTTCGATGGTAATCACCTTGATGGATTTCATCCCGCCAGGTTTTTGCTCCGACTGTGACTATGATAGCCTCCAGTCAACAGACCCAGGAGACGAATCCAACATCTTTTCCTGCTATGTCATTGATGCGGTCCCAAATGAAGACCCTTCATGGTTGGATGTGCCAAGACCAATGATAGCCTGCAGTCCAAAAAGACACCGAGCATTTCAAGATTGGCTAGATATTGAACTTCCAAAGAGAAGACCATCTATACCAGGATGAATTCCTATAGGGCTTTCAGATCTCTCTGAAGGATTCTCATCCGGAGGAGAAAGAGAGGTAGATGATGAGCACGTACAATCTGATTCCCCTCAAGAAAGGTTAAGTACGCTTGAGGTGCCAAATCCAAACCATTGTTAGATACGACGATTGGTATAAATCCCAAGCCTTCCAGAGAATCAAGGATAGTTTGCTGTGGTCAGTTGAACAAGGACCCTTCAACAAGAGAAGCAATCCTAAATTCAGGGTTGACTGACAACTCGCAAGTATCTAAACAAATCTCCGCTCAGTCTGGAAGTCCAATAGGGCAATCTGAAAGAAGAACTCAGTCATCTTTCCAAAGCAAAAAAAGAAAGCTGGACTTCAGTTATGTGAATATGGTCCAACTTTTGAAAGGAGAGTCGTCTGGACCGATAGATTAGAAAATTGCCAAAGTCTGTCAACTCAAACTCCAGTCAGGAAGAAAGCTACAACTGAGGTTTATGCCAGTCCAACATGAAAATCAAACCAGAGTCCAACAGGCCCAAGCCCAAGTAGCTCGCGGTAATGAGAGGGTTAAGTCTGATATCTTGGCCCATCTGAAGAAAATATCTTCCCTGTTGAGCGTCTATGATGCTCTCAAGATGTCTCCGGAATTAAGATCTCCCATTTATACTCTCTCCAATCCGGAAGACTTCTCTGAAGAAGTTACAAGTCAACCGCCGTAGCGTCCTCAAACTGGGACTTCATGCCTCTTCACGATCACCTTTGATGATGAAGATATGCAAGCTGAGACTCTACAGTACAATCGGCCACTATTCATCTTGGGTCTGGTCAATAAAAGTAGCATCTCTAGAGTGAATATACTCCCAAGAATGATGTTGTCCAAGCTCGGCATATAAATAGGTCGGCTACATAAAAGCAACCTGATCATTCAAGGCTTCAACCAAAATGAACAAAAGTCCATAGGCATGGTCAACCACAAAACCAGATTCAGGGATATTGCTGAAACTACGACGTTTCTAGTAATCGATGTGGATACATCGTACAACGCCTTGTTGGGGCGTCAATGGATGCACAATCATCTAGTTGTGCCATCCACCTATCATCAATGCCTTAAATACCCTTAGGAGAACAGGCAAGCAAAGATCGATGCTGATGATGATCTATTCAATGATGTAGAGGCATATTATGCAGATGCGTATTTTTATGCCAAAAGTGCCCAGCGAAACCTTCAACAAAAGCTTAAAGGGAAAAAAGTTGAGAGTGGTCCAAAAGGGAATCATGGACCTGCCCAAACAGTAGTTTCGAAAAGGGTGTTGAAATACACCCCAAAGTCTCAAAGAAAAGAAGGAGAATCAACCCTGTCTTTGGTCGGATCTTCCCAGAATCTCGACAAAGGCAAGTCGGTCGATCTCTCCTAGACTTGTGAGATTAAAGAAGTTGACCCCCTTCAGGTTCTGAAAGATGATTATCTAGTCTCTTTAAGGAATATGGATTGCACAATGGTAGAAACTACCTCCAGTCTTATTGTCCCGATCAAGAAAAGAAGACAGAAGCCGACGCTCTTCAACTCCCTAGGTATATATGACAGGATTAACTCCTTATATGCCAATGAAAAGAGCAGGATCGCCAATCCCTACGGGAAGAAAATAAACTTTGGCAGGTCAATTGCCCAGTTCCTCAAAGGTCAAGGGTTCAATCCTAAAGAAGAAGAGCAGGTCAAGGGAACTCTCCTACTGGCTTATGAAGCTTTGCTCAAGATGGAGCAACATAAAGTCCTAGACACCGGTGAGTACACTGATACAGATACGCCAGGGCTAGGATACGAGCCCTGGGTCTTCGTGTTTGGAGAAAATCACTATCAGTCTGCAAATACAGTCATGACTAGAGACAAAGAAGACATCGTAAGGTTGCCCTCAGAGGAAGAAGTAGAGCCTCCACAAGAGCCCTTACGGGATGAAGTGGTTCATCGGGAAATGACTGGTAACTCGACAAGAATCAGTCCCAATATGTGGCGAGGATGGTCAGCGAAGGGAGATAGTTCTACCTTTATCGTTCCCCCAAGAAAGGAAGGGGAAAAATCCATTGTCTTTGGTCTTGCAAGGCAATCAATCGAGGCCACTACTTCTCATGCTTCCAATCAGAACAGGGAAATAAACCGGTATAAAAAAAGATTGTATATCAAATGGTAATCAAAAGACTACTCAAGGGAATAGGGTTTAATCTCGAAGAAGATGAGAAGGTCGAAGGCGAACCAATGCCCGCTTATGAGTCAGCATGCACTTCTAAACAGAGGAAGGCTTTGGCAACCGATAAACAAATCCGGCATAACAATCGTGGACCGGGGTTCCCCGACTCTGATTCCTCATCTGATCCTATTGACTTGTCAGATGAAAATAAATTCTACATTGTTCATATGGTCACACGTAAAGAAGATCAAGAGTCTGAAGAAGTTTCCATGGAGTGTCTCCCAGAAGAAGCATAATCCCGACAAGCATCCGCATAGGTTGAGGCAGCGCATCAAGATATGATTGATGGTCTGGCTAAGGTTAGTCTCAGTGCATAGCAAAAATGGCCAACAACGGAAGTGTCATTATGCCATCTAGAAAAATAGGAGAAAAGCCCATTGTTTTTTATTCCACAGGACAAGCAGGGAAAGCCACTCCCCGAAGCAACAAAAGGGATAGACGAATGAATCCTTATCAAGAGAAGCATGTGTTTAATCCGGAAATCAAGAAGATGCTTAAGAAGCATGGATTTAATACCGAGAGGGAAGAATAGGTTGAGCATGAAATTTTGCCAGCAACTAGGACTTTAGCAACCTATAAGCAGCTTGGCTTTTGCTTGGGAAAATCTGAATCAGGAAAGTCTGATCCCTCACCGAATAAAGATCTAATCTAGACAGTAAATACTATTACGGTAGATGAAGACTCTTCTTCAGGAGAAGAAATGATCATGGAAGAACCATCAGAAGAAACGAAAGTTCGTCCGGACCCTCCAGAATTCGAAGCAGGAGGTCAAGCAACAGTTGACGATCTTCTCAAAGTTAAGCTCGGCTCAGAACAAGACCCAAGGCCAACATTCATCAGTGCTTCCCTTTCTGAAACAGAAAAAGAAGAATATCTTTGTCTCCTAAAATAATACAAAGATATCTTTGCCAGGAACTATACAGAAATGCTTGGACTGGATCGAAAATTTGTTGTTCATCACCTCACAACTCGAGAAGATTTCAGACCAATCATGCAGACACAAAGACGAGCTCACTCAAATTGAAGCTAAGGTAGATAAATTCCTCAAAGTCGAGTTTATAAGAGAGGTTCAATACCCTTCTTGGCTTGCCAACGTGGTTCCTGTAAAGAAGAACAATGGACAGATCCGGGTTTGTATAGACTTCCGGGATTTGAATGAAGCCTGCCCTAAGGATAAATTCTCTTTGCCCATTATAGAAATGATGGTTGATGCCACAACCGGCTTCGAACTTTATCCTCCATGGATGGATATTCCGGCTACAACCAGATCAAGATGTCCCCGAAAGATGAAGAGCTCACAGCCTTCGCACCCCTAAGGAAGTGTTCTGCTACAGAGTCATGCCATTAGGCCTCAAAAATGCCGGAGTAACCTATCAAAGGGCCATGACCATCATATTTGGGGATATTCTCCATGAAAAAGTCGAGTGCTATGTTGATGACCTGGTTGTCAAAATAAGGCAATGAAGCAATCATCTGGATGATCTTTAGGAAATCTTCGACATACTGCGACAGCACCAGCTCAAGATGAACCCGCTAAAATGCGCTTTCGGAGTTACATCAGGGAAATTCGTAGGTTTTGTGGTATGTCCTAGAGGAATTGAGATTGACCCTATTAAAATAAAGGCAATTTGTGAAATGCCTCCTCCAAGAAATCTGCGCGAGTTAAAAGGACTTCAGGGTCGACTCGCTTACATCCGGAGATTCATCTCCAATTTAGCTGAAAGGTGCCAACCGTTTTCCAGGCTGATGAAGAAGGGAATACCGTTTCAATGGGATGAAGCTTGCCAAAATGCTCTGGACAGCATCAAAAATTATCTCCCAAATCCACCAGTCATTATGGGTCCCATTAGAGGAAGCAACTTATCCTCTATATCACAGCACTCAAAGGGAATCTCGGAGCTCTCCTTGCTTAGCATAATGACCATAGAAAAGAAAATGCGCTGTATTATCTAAGTAGGACTCTGGTTGGAGCAGAATGCAGATACACGCTGATAAAAAAAGTCTGTCTGGCCCTTATCTTTGCTCTGAAGAAATTAAGGCATTATATGCTCGAGCATTCAGTGAAACTGATATCCAGAGCCGATCCCCTCAAATACATAATGTCCCATCCCACTCTTTCAAGCAGAATGACAAAATGGGCAGTACTCCTGTCTGAATTCGAAATCAAATTCATGCCCTAAAAGGAAATAAAAAGGCAAGCCCTAGCTGACTTCCTCGCAGCACATCCGGTTCCTGCGGGTTCACCTTTGGTCACTAACCTCCCCAACGAAGAAGTTATGTAAGTACAAGTTAAACCTGTCTGAAAGATGTATTTTGATGGAGCTTCAAGAAGCCCTGATGGGATCAAACGTATCAACCCGATGGAAAACAAGTCAGGTGCATGTATTGTCTTTGTCACACCAGCCAACGCAATCCTACCATACTCCTTAACCCTAACAGAAGGATGCTCAAACAATGAAGCTGAGTATGAAACCCTAATAGCAGGTCTTGAATTGGTTCTCGAAATTTCGGTAGATGAATTGACCATCTATGGGGATTCAGAACTTTTCTTTAAACAAGTTCGAGGGGAATATAACATGCAAAGAGTCAGCCTCCTTCCCTATAAAAAAAAGTGGAACAACTACTTGCTCAAATTCCAAGAAGCAACCTCTTCCATGTTCGTAAACAAGTCAACAATCAAGTTGATACTCTGGCCGGTCTTGCAGCATCTCTAACTCTGCCGACAGACAGGATGCTGAGGATCACAGTAGGGGAAAGAAGAACTCTCAAACCCCTTCCAGAGATAGACTTCCTAGAAATAGTCTGTTCAGTGACTATTAGAGGAAAAGATGAAGACTGGCAACAACCCTTTATTGATTATCTCCAACATGGTCAACTATCCGGGTACCGCGTTAAACACGTTGAAGTCCGTTGATGCGTTACAAGGTTTGTAATGCTGAAAGATACACTGTATAAATGATCCCTAGATGGTATCTTAATGAGGTGCATCTCAGGAAGTGAAATCGAGCAGGCCATGGAAGAAACTCATGCCAGAATCTGCGGTGCCCACCAAGCTGGGCCTAAGCTACAAATGTAGCTAAAAAGACTAGGCTACTACTGGCCTACGATGATCGCTGATTGTCTCAACTATGCAAAGAAATGCAAGGTTTGTCAGCTTCATGCTGATTTCATACATCGGGCTCCCGAGCCTCTTCATATGACAATGTATTCATCGCCGTTCGCGGCATAGGGAATGGATGTCATAGGACCATTCACTCCGCCATCATCTACTGGGCATCAATTTATCCTAGTTGCAACGGACTACTTCTCAAAATGTGCTGAAGTCGTTGCTCTCAAAGAGGTCAAACACCACTCAGTGGCAGACTTCATCCGAACTAACATCATATACCGGTTCGGGATTCCAGAAAGCATCATCACGGATAATGGGCAACCTTTTCGAAGCACCCCTATACACAAGTTATATGCCAAATTTGGTATCCAATGGACTACTCTACCAGGTACTACCCAGCCGCGAATGGTCTCGTCGAAGCCTTCAACAAGACTTTGTGCTAAATCCTCAAGAAAGTTATAGATAAAAGCAAACAGGACTGGCATGAATGCCTACCTAAAGCCCTCTGGGCATACAGAACTACTCATCAGACTCCGATAAAGGCCACACTGTATTCCTTGGTTTTCGGCAGTGAAGCAGTTCTCCCTCTTGAAATTCAAATCCCCTCCCTACGGGTGACAATTCAACAGTCTATCACAGAAGAAGACTAAGCTAAGGTTCATCTTGCAGAGCTTGAAACTCTTGATGAATATCGTCTCCAAACCCAACAGAGTTTAGAGATGTATAGACAGAGGCTAACTAGTGCCTTCAACAAAACAGTAAGACTAAGGTCTTTCAAAGGAGGAGATTTGGTCATAATGGTGAGGACTCCAATCATCGTCACTTGGTGAACCAAGGGAAAGCTTGAACCAAAGTGGGAAGGGCCTTACGTCATCGAGAAGGTATACTCTAGCGAAGCATACCTGCTGACTTCAATGGATGGAGAGTGAATTATCCCTCCAACCAATGCAAGATTCCTCAAACAATACTACTCCTAGGAATTGAAATGCTCGCTAGACCAAAACGTTAAAAGATGGTCTAGGAAAAATTCAGAGCACAAAATGACTCTCTAAGTTGAAAACCCCGAGGGGTGGCTTAGGCAAAAATTAGAGTCAAAATCATGCTCGCTAAGTCGAAAACCCTAAATGGTGGTTTAGGCAAAAATTAGAGCGACAATGACTCACAAAGTTGAAAACCCTAAAGGGCGGTTTAGACAAAAAATTGAGTCAAAATAAAATGCCCGCTAGACCAAAACTTCAAGAAGAAGTTTTAGGCAAACATTAGGGCAACAAATAGCTCGCTAGACTAACACTCCAAGAGTTAGACTAGGCAAAAATTAGAGTAATTTGACAGACTCCTGAATATGAGCTAAAAAGGTTCACGGCGCTTCGAAAGTCTCCAGAATACAAGACTGAAGTCGAAACCCTCCCGGGCATGAACAGAAACTGTCTATTAGCCATCAAATTACGAATCAAAGCTTTAGAAGCCCTCAAATACTAGGCCAAAGTCAAAACCTTCCTAGGTTCGAACAGAAACTACTTATTCACTCTCAAAATGCAAATGCCCCTTCTGAGCTACGTTTGACTTGATCCTGTCATGGGTACGTAGGCAGCCTGAGAAAATTAACTTGGATTCAGTCAGTTCTTTCAAAAGAACACCATCCCCCTAGGATACAAAATCATCATTATTGTCCCTAAATACGGATGAAATGGAGAAAGCCGCTACCTAGTGCACGAAGAAGAAACCACAATTCTAAGTAAGCAAATCTACTGATTACAATGGACGGACAACAGAGCATCTCCCCCGACCAATGTAAGATTTTCAAGGTGATACCATCTATGAGGATCAAACAAAAGTCCGCTAGACCAAAATCTCAAAAGATGATCTAGGCAAAAATTAGGGCAACAAAATACCCGCTAAGCCGAAAATCCAAAAAGGGATGGTTTAGGCAAAAGTTAGGGTAACATGGCTCACTAAGTTGAAAATGGACGACTTAGGCAAAAATTGAGTCTAAACAAAATGCCCGCTAGACTGACACTCCAAGAGTCAATCTAGGCAAAAATTAGGGCAACAAAAAGCTCGCTAGACTAACACTCCAAGAGTCGGTCTAAGCAAAAATTAGGGCAATCTGACAAGCTCCTGAGTACGAGCTAAAAAGATTCATCATTTTCGAAGACTTGCCCCAAATTACGGGTCTAAACCTTCCTAGATACGAATGGAAACTATCTACTCCTAAACTAAAAGTCTAAAATCGCCTCTCTTGAACTACGTTTGGCTTGATTCTATCATGGGTACGTAGGCAGCCTGAAAAAGTTAAATTGGGTTCAGCCAGTTCTTTTAAAAGAACACTATTCCCCTATTAAAAAAGGGAAAGAGGAATTTATATCATGAAAATGAAAATGAAAATGGCATAGACTGAATAATAAAATGAAAAATTTTCATTCATTTGCGAGATTTACATCAGGAAGATCTTCTTTGACAGGATGTATGTCAAGAGGATTTTCTTCAATTAGAGGGGTGATATCTAAAAAAGATAAATTTTCTATTACAGTATGCCATTGTTTATGGCGACGTGCAGCTTACTGGCAAGTGTCTGCCAAACCCTCTTTTAATCTGATTATCTTCCCTAAAGTCTTCTAACCTCGAAGCTTCACAGATCGACCCTCTGATAAGTCAGAACTGATGGTTGTAAGCTCTGTTTCCATTGATTAACGAGCACCTTTTATTTTGGAAGCTCTAATTATGGCTTCTTGCAGCTGTTGATGAAGACTCACTACTTCGACTTCTGCAGCTCGTAGATATTCTGTAGTCCGATAAACTCTATTATGTTGATCGTTAGTAGATTCAGTCAACTTTGATATTTTGGAAGATACGTTGCTAACACACCCCCTGGCTTCTACTTCAAGACCACTGATCAGGTCTATGTTATTCAGTCGGTAAAATTTTTCAGCAGAACTGATCCAAGCCTCGGCTTCCTGCTGCATGATGGGATCTCTGATGCCCAGACTATCAAGGATGTTGAAAGCTGAACGCAGTCTGCTTTCATCTAATCAAAATCCTTGAAGTTTCTGCTGAGTAGAGAAGTCTTTAAACCTTCAAGCACATGCTTAGCACTCTCTGCATAAGCATCGGCCAATAACTTGGAAGGAGGAGGAACTGGACCTGGGTACTCTAAAAGTAAATGGTGGAGCATCAATGATTCCTCTGATAAGGCCTACAAAATTTTTTTAGGAGTTAGCAGATATGAAAATCATTTGATTAAAAGAAGAGGAGAAGTCAAAGCTACATACCGGGGAGTCCAGAAATTCTCCTAAGAAGGGAATCGTAATCATTCCTGTCTGCCAACCATCTATCAGATGGGATGCCACCAAATCCCTGAGGCCCTTCATCAGATTATTCTGGTGGAGGAGTAGAGGGAGTATATTTAGGTGAAGGGGGTCTGTCAGGAGATGCCAAGGGTTGATCAGTGGGAGGAGTAGATGGTCTATACTCGGGTGATGGAGTCACGATCAGAAAGGGTAAATCTTCAGAGGTTGACCCTTCACCAGTGAACGGTGTAGAATAGGGAATTACTTCCATTCCTATCATGTTGGCTGCTTGGTCTTCTTCTTGAATGTAGAGTTCAGGGGTGTTCAACTCAGGCTTTTGAGCAGCCTCAACAGTGACTCTGGTTTCAGGCTCGGCCCCTACACCTGGCTCATCACCAAGTTCAATGCTAGCCTCAACTTCAGGTTCTATATTAAAGTCAATATCTATTTCAGCCTCTGGTCTTGCTTCGGCAAGTATTTCATCCTCCGGCTCTGTTTCAGCCTGTAGTCCCGAGCTCATCTCTGTCTTAGTCCTTGCTTCGGTAATGCTAGTCGGCTCTTATGTCACTTCAGATATGACTGGCCTTTCACATTCAGCTAAGACTGCTTGATCTACATTAGGCACTTCATCGACAGGGTTAACACTAGCTATATTCACTGTTACCACTGCCACAATTCTTGCAAGGCCAGAATTAGTCTCAATTGGCGTAGCCTCAGAAATAACTCCTATAGTTTGGATAAATTCTCCATCAGCCTTTGAACCAGACAATTAAAAAGCCTTAAGGGCATGCCTTTTGGCTTTCCTGATAGCTCGCTGGGTTTGGATAGAGAGTAAAGCGGCTTCGACTGTTTGGGCTTCAGAAAGTAGAAACACTTCTATCTCTTTACATCTACGAGCCTCCTCTAGTGCAACCGCTAAACAATCATCATGAAGATTCGGGCTCACAAAAGCATCCACATCGTTAGCAACTTCATCCAAAAATCGATCGGGAGTAGATTGGTAATCGTTATATATAGGCGAGTCGGCTCCACCATCGGCATTATCAGTTGGGCCGGCTACAACAGTCTCACCCAATCCCTCCAAAATACGGGGTCGAAGAGCTACCTCGACAGTGGTCACAACAGAAGGGTCTTCCGGACGAGCAATAGACTTTACAGCACCTCAAGGTCCTTCATACGTTTCTTCAAAATTGTCTGTGTCATCATAAATTGGTATGTCAAGCTCAACCGCGAGGGAAGCTATCTTGGCCATCTAAATTTGTTCCTCAGTCAACTCAATGTGGGAGATGGGCTTCTCTGAGCATGCTTGCCTTTCCCTATGAGAGCTGGTCTAGTCCTTGGATGCTTATAGGTAGCGACAACTGTCTTTTGTCTTTTGGCAGATGCTTTAGCTCTTGATGGTTCTTTCCTCTTTCTAGCACCAGGTGCTTGAGTAGGAGCAGGTCCACCTGCCTCAGCAGTAACCGCGGTAATCCTTGCCAAATGTTCTTTCACGACCACGACCGGAATATCACGGCCACCATACTTCAAATAGGCAGAGGTACAATTTAACCACCATGTGGAAAATCTTAGTGAAGGTCGACCTTCCTGTGCTTGAGAGGTAACGAAGAGTCTTGATCGAGTATCAACGCGCATCAAGTGATTCCACTCTTGTTTGATCTGATGAAAATCGATCAAAGTGCGATCAATAACCTCCAAAGCTGGAGGTTTCGCTTGGTCATACCTGAATTTTTGGCCAAATCTGCTTGGGTAGTAAGGTTCTTCGAAGCATTCCTTACTAAGACGCCATAGCAGCTTGGCAAAACAATGACTCATCATCATCAAAAATTCTCTGCCAGAATAGCCCGAACTCATGTCGTCTACCAAGTAGTCGTTAACAAAACCCAGA
This sequence comes from Tetracentron sinense, assembly GCA_015143295.1. Classification (NCBI taxonomy): domain Eukaryota; kingdom Viridiplantae; phylum Streptophyta; class Magnoliopsida; order Trochodendrales; family Trochodendraceae; genus Tetracentron; species Tetracentron sinense. The sequence continues at coordinate 23,147,676 of CM026573.1, forward strand.
AGCTCCCTTGAAAGGGCGAGCTTTGTATAGACCAGGAATGGCGAACATGTGTTTAATTGTCTCCCAGGAGCGGTACTTGGCTGACATTTGACCCACTATGTATACCAAATATGGCAGATCTATCTCAGCTTCTGTGGTTATCCACTTGGATAAGCAGAAGGAAAATACTGACCAATCCAGCCAAACAAGTACTGGAAGGAACCTTGGGATAATTTGTGAACTGGGTACTAGCTCTGGGCGATGACTCTCATCTCTCTGTATAATGATGCCATCATTGGGATAAGTAGGGAATGCCTCACATCGGTCGCCATTCGTCCAGCTATCAAAAATGTTTCGGGGTGGATTACTTCCCCTCTGCACGAAGGCAGGACAAAACTGCATAGCCAGCAGGATAAGAAAGCAGCCAGATAGCCCTTTCTACTGACTCCGTCGCTAGTCTTGATCTTCGAATTTTTGATCTCTTCATTTGATAGAGTAATATAAGTCATCTTGGAATATTCATATGGTTCTCCTTTGAAAAAATATTCTAGTCATTGCCTAAGGGTGACTTTGCTTACTTTGCGTGCCTTCGTACCGTTGCTTGGCACTGCTTCTTCAGCTTCTTCTTCAATGGCAGGAGTCTTGCCCTTATCAGTAGGAGGTGATGCTTTGTCCGCATTTTCTTTCAGAAGGGCATTATAAACCTTGTACAGTTCTCTGGTATAAGCAGGAACATTCTCTGAATATAGAACGTTGTTGAAGGGGTTAAACTCGTCATAGAAGGCCCCATTGATCAGCAGCCCCGAAATACAGTTCATTGCATGAATAGAAAGTCTGATCTCCCCCCAAGACATGTGAAAGGTACTGGTCTCGGAACACCATCGGTTGAGAAGGCTGTAAAATAGAAAAGGATCTCGCTTATATTCGTATCTAGCGAGTCCGACTACTCCTCGGATGCTAAGAATTGTCAACTCATCATGAAAACGTACATATACGTCGTGGACCCATGACGGCCATAAAATTATGCCGTCGACTGTGGAGCAACTCCTAACGACCATAGAGATATCCTAGTAAACATCATTAGTCCAGGTCATCAAGACGGGGAAGACTTCCTTTAGTACCCTCTCTGGGTCTTCGCCTATTAGGTCTACTGTAGCTCGAGAAGGTATTATATAACTTCCATCAAGGATCAATCTATTGCCAATCAAACCTTTCTCAGCATCATAAATGCAGATAGGTATTCTTCCGCGCACTACCCACTCTCTTGGATCTGTAACCGAAAGAGGCTCAACGTCCCCTACCCCGAACTCTCCCATGATCTCTAGTTGGTGATTCAAACTCGCAACATTTTTTTCATCTTCATCAGTGTCAACAAGACGAAGGTTCTCAATCCTGTGAAAGTATCTCGGTGCTTCAGCCATTCTGCAAAAGAAAGAAGACATGACATGCAAAATGAATTAGTTCAAGGAAGTTAAACCAAATTATGAATTTCAGAATAAATGGTGAAAAATGGGCCTTTAGATGGAGGTATACGCCCGTCCTGATAATTTGAAATGATTAATATGCAATTAAAAGATTAATCAATTCTAGATTTAGGTTTGAAACCCGAGTCTGTGAAATTTGAATGTCTTGCTTAAAGCATGCATCTAAGGATAAATTGCTTAAAAAAACAATCACCCTAAGGTTTTTTGCTAAGGCAAATGCCCATGGGTATTTATCATGACAAATGTCTAAGGACAAATGCTAAGGATAAGATCTGTGGACAAGTCCATGGATAAAGTCTTCTGATTCAAGGACTAAGGTCCAGTGAATAGCCCATCCGTTGAAAATATCCATGGATACTCAACATTTCTAAGGACAAAGTCCAAGAAAGTAAATTGTATCCATGGATAAGTCCATGGATGGACAGTTTCTAATTCAAAGATTTTATGTCCTGTGAATAGCCCATCCATGGGAAATATCCATGGGTACTCAAAATTCCCAAGGGAAAAAGTCCATAAAAGTTAGGTGTATCCGTAGACAAGTCCACGGATGAACAGTTTGTTGAGTGAAGGCTACATAACCTATGGATAGCCCATCCTTGAAGAATATCCCACGAATACTCAAAATTTTCATGGACAAGATTCTGTGAAAATTAAGTGGATCCGTGGATAAATTTTAGGCTCATGGACAAAAGTCCTATGGGCAATATGTCCATGGAAAAGATCCACGGATACTCAAAATATTCACGGATAAATATCCATGAATATTAAAAGCATCCTTTGATAAAATCCACATACAATTTTTTGAGCTCACAGACAAAAGGCCTGTGGGCAGTATGTCCGTGGAAAATATCCACGGATACTCAAAATATTCATGGACAAAAGTCCATGAAAATTAAAAGCATCCGTGGATAAAATCCACGGATCATGTTTGAGCTCACAGACAGAAGTCCTGTGGGCAAGTTGTCCGTGGCCATAGGCCACGGGCAGTGAGTCACCAGTCTGATTGCCCATAACCGGAGAGCTCAAAGGTTCTGACAGTGGAATCGGAATTCCTGCTAAAAATTACAGAAAGCCCAAAAGGGCATCCCAGGCTCTCCCTGACTTGGGAAAACCCAAGAAATGCAAAACAATGCATTTCAAAGGATCCTAGGACCAAAAAGATCCAAAGGATGCCCCAATGGGCATCCAATCCATTAGAATGAGGTTTGAAACCCTCATTCTCATCTTTGATAAATTTAGAAGAAGAAAATAAAAAAAATTAGGGAAGAATACTGATTCTTCCCTCCCATTAACCCTGATTAGAGTCAAAACTCACCTCGAAATGAAGAGGGAAAGGGAAGAAATGAAGGAAGGTTTCTTTCTTGGAGAAGAGAGTTTTTGAACACAGAGATTTCTGGGTTCAAAAGGTTGGGGAAGACAAAGTGTCTTCCCTAAGCCTAAGGCATCCTTATAAAGGTTGCCCTATGCTAATCCTGACCATTCATTTCGAAATGGACGATCCGGATAACAGGGATATTCCCTGCCGTTCTGCCTTAATGACAGAGGTAACTCATCATTAGGGCGCCTCGATTAGGGAAACCCATCGTGGCTATCCCACTAACACCCTAAGTGGAGGGTAGTTACGTCTCTCCACTGTCACTGCCAGGTGTCAGGGTCCAGATGGATGGATCATTTCCAGTCATCCAGATCCTGAGGGGCATTTGTGGGCAGTGAAATCTGACCGTCCATTGCCCAGGTGTATGTGCAATGGCACACACCTAATCACTATCTCTCGGAGAGACGGTTTGATTCATGCGTGCCTGTGGCACACGCAGTCCTTTAGGTTGTCAACATTAAATGCTGATGGCTAGCATCATGCCACCCAACAAAGTAAGGTGGGGTTTGATCCGTGAGGAGAAACCTCACGGATCAAACCCTAGGTGATATTCTACAAGAGGCTGACACTTGTTCAATCCATGAGGACCAAAACCTCACGAATCCAACCTAAGTGTCAGCCTCCGAGAAGCTAACACGTCCCTCATCCATGAGGATTTAAACCCCACAGACCAAATTTGAGTGCCAACCTCGAGAGGTTGACACGTATCTATTTTGTAAGGATAAACCTTCACGGACCCATATTTGGTGCCAGCCTCTGAGAGGCTGACACATGTCCAATCCGTGAGGAGTCAAAGAGAACGACCAAAAGTGGACTCTCTCAAACCTATAAAAGAAGGGTTTTTGATAAGAAACCAGAGGGAGACATGAAGGAAGACACAAAAAAGAGGACGAAAGAAGAAAAGCTCTTTCATCCCCTTCAAACAACAGCCAAAAAAAAGCAAACAGCAGCCGAAGAAAAAAACTCTTCGACATGGAGAATATCAGGTGAGCCCTATAAAAATGGCCACCACCATGCTCTTTTCTTTTTCTGCAAATATAAAGACCTTAATGAGGCAACTGTAATGCCTACATAGGATCTGGGCAGCCCCATTGAATAAATAAAATATTTTATTCAATCTTGTTCTTCTTTAATTTTTCTTCTTCATCAGAGATTCTTCTTAAAAATAGGAAAGGTAATTTAACAATCTGGATTTATTCAGATTGGAAGGATAGTCCCCCACACAAAACAATAAACTCCATACAACAATAGAGGAAATTTGATAAGACAAATTTTGAGCTTATAGTTGCTTTGTAATAGCCAGTGTGGATACCAAAGACTTACGACACTACTCAGTTAAACATTGTGCAGTGAAATCATAACATTTCACATACAAAACATATAAGCATCTCATTCATAGAAACATATCATCAATCATTTTATCAATTCATTCATTTCATAGCATAGACTTATAACAATTATTCATATATCAAAATTCAAGCATTTCATCAAAACATTCATGTATCCAAAACATGTTTCAAAAAATCATATCATATTATAAATCATATTATCAAACATTCATTCATCAAATATTCAAGGCATATGATCAATCAATCAAATTCAAATCTAAGAAAATTAAGCATTCATTATGCATGATCAAACAATCATTAATCAAGTTCTTTTACAAACTCTCAATTTAAAGAAACTTGACTTAGGCATCCTACTCCACAAGTCTAGGTAGCACTTTTTGGCCCCCAAATCATTTTGGGTCCAACAACATTAACCTTGGTAGAGGTAGTTCCTTTAGGAATCCAAACTTGTATAACCTCTTATTACCAATAATTTTATAGATAGATCTTGAAGAGCAAGGTTTAAATAAATTTGGATATTTTTGTTTATCTTTTAGATTATAGCCTAATCCGGCTTTTCCAAATACACACCTTTGATTTCTTAGCATTGTGTCGAGGATCTTTTTACCATTAATGAATTTGGTTACGATTGCATTCAATATTTCACATTCATTGCATTCAATAGTTAAGACTTTAGGTATTAAATTTTCATTTTCCTTTTATTTTTCATTTTATTCTTTTAAAATTTCATTTCATTTTTCAAAAATTCATTTTGATTTGAAATTGATGAATTTTCCTTTTTAAGCTTTTTATTTTTAAAAGCTAATTTTTCAAATTCACAATATAGTTCATCAGATGCTTCTCTTAAAACATTAAAGGAAAGAGATTCATCATTGGAAGAATTTACCTCATCCTCATCTTTATGAACCATTAGGCAAAGATTGGCTTGCTCCTCATCACTTGAGCTTGAATTTGACTCGCTATACTCAGAGTCATCCCATGTAGGCTTCGTTGCTCTTTTCTTGTAGGTTTGGCTTTTCTTGAGTAGGGGGCACTCCAGTTTTATATGACTGGGCTTTTTGCATTTGTATCAAATAATGTCTTCTTCTTTGTTTGATAAGATAATGCAATTGCTAAAGGCTTCTCCTTTAGTGTTATGGGAATGTTCTCGTGGGAATAAGTGTAGGATAAGTATCCCCACTAATGGTACCGTAGTCCTAATTTTGAGGACGAAATTCCTATAAGGGGGGAGGATGTAGCACCCTAGATATTTTTGATATGCATTAAAGCCTCAATGTCAATTTCTTGAATTAAAATTTGGATTTTCGAAGTCGGATCCATTGAAAATCTGGGTTGCTAAACTCCATTTGCAGATCAGTCAACTTTGGGGGTAATTTGGTCCCTCAATAAAGTAAAATTAGAAGATTCTAAAATGCAAGAAATGTTCCTTTTCGAATAACAAATCCAACGCAAGTTGAATTGTCAAAATCCGAGGAACGAGTCAAAAGTTATGGCCGAAATACGAAAACGGGAAATCTGAAAAATTTCTGCAAGAGTTACGAACGATCGTACAGACCCTACGAACGATCGTAGGTGAAGTTACGATCAATCGTACAAAATCTATGATCTATTGTAGAATCTTAGAAATAGAAAAAAATCTCGGTAATGTTTACGATCGATCGTAGGAAACTACGAGCGATCATAGCAGATTACGAACGATTGTAGATATGTTTCGAGCGATTGTAGGTCGCGAACCCAGATTTTTTATACGGGATTTTTAGGGTTTCTACCCTTTGCCTATAATTAGGGGGTTACCCTTGGGGTTTTATTTTGGCTTACCCAAAACCTAAAGTGAGTAAAAGAAGTTGAGAGAGAAGGGATTGGAGAGGAGAAGGAAGGGACGATTTGGGGATTTCCAAGAGGGGCTTTGTGGAGATCAAGGGGAGTCCAAATCAAGCTTGGATGATCCTCTTAAGCAAGGATCTTCATCCTCAAGTGGTGGTGTCTTCTTCTTCAAGTGCGATTCCAAACAAAGGGTTTTCTTCAAGTTGAGGGTTCATCCTCAAGGTTAGTACACCCTACTAATTAACTTAGTAATAACCAAGTTCCTCTTTCAAAAATGATGTTCTTGAGTTTGGTTACCACTTTCTTTGAAATGCAACTACTATCCCTAATTGAATATGATAAATAGAAATGATATAAATGTGTGGGAGAAAACATGAAATAAATAAATATAAGAATGTTACATACCACTTGTTTGATAAAATGCATGAATGACTTTGGAAACTAAGACTAAGGAAATGAACGGCTACGAAATGCTTGCACACCAAATGTTTGATGAAATGCATAAATGAGAATTAAATGAGTTTGATGAAAATTATGAAAGCATGAATCACGTACTTCTTCTTATAATACAATTGTTGATGTACATTTTTCCTATTGCTTATTTATCACATGATTTTAAGAAGGATTCAAATGTAATATGTTTTCACTTGAACTTCTTATGCTAGAAAATCTCCATGAATTAATACACACCAAGCATGCATGCATGAACCAAACTTTTAAACATGAGTATACATACAAGAAACATAAGAACAAGGAATGTGATTTTTGAAACAAGCACGAATGTCAAGGGTAGGGCATATCCCTAGGATATGTCATACCTGGATCACAAGAGAACATGACAAGCAAGAATCAAGAAATATGGAAGGATGTTAGTGTACTAAGACCAGGTATGGGTACTAACATTTGTTCCCCAACAAGTATGACAGGATGTTGGTATACTAAGGCCAGGTTCGGGTACTAGCATCTGTCTCCAAGTAAAATGACAAGCATGAAAGGGTGTTAATGTAGTAAGACCAGGTACGGGCATTAACATCTGTTTCCAACAAGTATGAGAGGATACTAGTATACTAAGACCAGGTACGGGTACTAGTATCTATCTCCAAACAAGGATAAAGAAATATGGGTGGGTGATAATGTACTAAGACCAGGCACGGGCATTATCATCTGTACCTATTCAAGCAAGTAACAAGCAGACATGCATGATTCTCACTAGACAAGAATAATCTCATATGATGTATAAGGTAACCACAAGATACACAAAACACATAAAAAACTCACAAGGTAATTGAAACAAGATTGGTTAAAGTATGAACATAAGGCATGAATTACTACATGATATTCAAGAGCTTACATTCGTTGTTACTTGTTCTTGCTTCCGCACTCTAATTTTAGAAATGTGATGATGAACTGTATTATGTATGTTATGTTATTGATATTACAATTGTTAGCTAGTAGCTTGTACTCGCTGAGTATTCCATACTCAACCGTACTTTTATGTCGTGAGGTACACTATGCGATATATGGACTCTGGTCCCTTGGATCGAGGTAGCTCAGGGAGAGCTGGAGGTTATTCAGATGGTGAGCCAGATGTTAGGGGCTGGCCTATGGTCATAGAGTTGGAATAAGAGAGAGAGAGAGAGACATGTATTTTGGGATTTTCTTTTCAGGATTTTTCATGTTTGCTTGAGTGGGTAACTCAAGCAATTGTACCCCTTGTGATCATTGTATTTTATTCAGTCGTTGTTTATGTTGACACTTTGAATTACATTTATTTTAAAGAAATTTTTTTCGGATCACTATTTGGCATGCCTTGTATACTCTTTGTAGGGTTGATTTAAAGTCAAGTCACGTCGCCAAAATATCCTAACTCCTAGGGCATATTTTGGGGTATGATAGAAGTGGTATCAGAGCTTAGGCATTAGGTCTCTAAGGTCGTTTTGAGTTCGATACCACGATAAATACAAGGCATTAGGTCTAAGAGAAGAGTCATATTCCCAGTGTAGACTAATCACGTAGTCTTTGTGCAGAAGAGGTTGAGTTCAACCAAAGTTAGTGTCTAGTTTCGCTAGAAAATCAAAAATTTTATATGCTTATACTATTATGTGTTGAATTGTCATGTGGTATTGTATCCTATGTGTTGTGTGCATGCTATATGTTACATGCTTAGTGAAAACCTATAATATATGAAAGTGTTTCCCAGTTAGACCATGAGTGATGTGATACTCAGGCTAGATTCTAGCCTAGGTGTTGTTTGACAAGGGAGGGGTAGGTCCTTGTCATGCATTGTATCATTAGGTTTTTGTAGGGATATGTGTCCCAAGAGAGACTACAAGATGTTCTTAGGTCTTGCAAGTCTAGTATATTTAGAGTCGTTGCAAATATAGGGACTTAGGTTTTGGTGTATATATACTATTATGCGTATAGGGTATAATTTGAAGTGTTCAACTATACTAATGTGTCTTACATCACAATTAAGCATAAGTCACACATCATAGTATGACGATAAGCCCATGTGAGGTCATGTAAACCCGCGACTAGTAGGAACATATATAGATATCAATATATTTTTAACCAACCTTAGGATGTTTAAGGCACGCCTCTAGGTACAGATGCGCATTTTTTACAGCACGTACTAGACCCAGTACCCAGTCCCAACTAATAAATATATCGTAAACTTCAAGAATAGACAAAATTTTGGACAAGCACACAGATGTCTGATGCACGTTTCTAGATACAGATGCGCGTTAACTCTGCAGCATGTTCTAGACTCAGTGCTCGGTCCAAAAGTCTAGATACTGATACGCCTTAATTCTGTAGCACGTTCTAAACCCTGTGCCTAGTCCAAAATGATAAATAAATTATAAACTCTAAGGACAGCATGCATTTCATACATAGCATAATCATCATGCATCTCATAAAACATTATACATAGCATGCACATTCATACATAACATAAGCATCACACATGGCATAAGCATCATGCATGGAATAAGCATCATGCATTGCATAAGCATCATATAGGGCATGCACTTCATACACATCATAAGCCACACACACATCTTGCATGTGACATGTAGACCTTAGAAGCATCATACATGTCATCAAAATTAAGAGAATTTCACTTAAATAACTCAAATAAATGAATTAGTCATTAGCCCTAATCTTAAGCTGAGTAATGTCTTACGTATGTAATCGGTTAAGTGAAACTTAGCGTCACTAAGGATTATGCTATTATGGGTGTACTTGGACACATACGATGCGCTAGTGTAGGTTAGGGGCTTGAGTTCAAATTATGCTCAGGAGAAGTTATTGCCCTCGAGTATCGACTAACAAGTTAGTCTTAGACCATAACCGGTTACAACTCGACCAACCTTGTGTCTTGGCTTCGCTAGGAGCATTAGAGTGTATTATTATGCTATGGTGTGTATATCTTGATGTATGTTCTATACTTTGATAAATACCTACGGTTATGAAAATGCAATGCTTGAATAATGATGGGATCCGAGTTAGACTCATGCTTTGCTATTGTTCTCAGAATTCAATCATGAGACGTGGCAATCGGGGTCGCAGTTACCCTACTAGAAGAAACGAAGGTGACGCTCCAGTAGGGGATGAGTAGCTTGATCTTACCAAGGTCTTGGGATCCATAGCAGAGACACTAGCAATGCTTGTAGCTAGATAGTCTTCTACCCCTACTCCTACTATGGCACTTATGCCTACTCCTGCACATCATGCCACGGGAATTGACCCTTTTCGAAGAATGAGGCCTCCGGCATTCTATGGTGGCACAAACCCATTGGTTGCAGAAGCATGGGTCAGGCAGTTGGAGTAGTTGTTCTCCGTCTTGATGCCTACCGAGGCAGAGAAAGTTGCATGGGCTGCCTTTATGATGGAAGGTGAGGCCGATCATTGGTGGAGATCCACCATCAAAACGAGAGACTTGACTCGAGCGGGTCAAAAATGGACTTGGGAAGAGTTCCTAGATGTTTTCTACAAGAAATACTTCCAGGTGGTAGTTAGAGAAAAGAAAGAACTGGAGTTCATTGCCTTGGAGCAGGGGAACATGACAGTGGCAGAATATGAAGCCAAGTTCTCCGAACTATCGAGGTTCGCCCCATATCTGATAGCCATAGAGGCAATGAAGGCCAAGAAATTCGAGAGGGGATTGCAGGCCTACATCAAAGATAGGGTCTCCATGTTCAGGCATGAGACCTACGCCGAAGTTGTGGATAATGCCCAGTTGGCAGAAATGAATGTTGAGGAGTTCTATAAGAGGAGAGATTTATTGAGAGGCCAGTCCAGTGGCTCAACGAAGCCGGAGAGGAGGGCCAGAATAACTCCATACCAGTTCTCTAGACCTACGCAGGTGCAGAGCCATTCTCTTGCACCCCAGGCCCCTCGCCCTACTACTATGCAAGTTACTCGACAGGTGCAACCAGCATCTTCTACATCTACATTCGAGTTTTGCAGTCACTGTAAGAGGAAGCACTTGGCTGGGGATTGTTGATCTCGCATGGGAGCATGTTACCATTGCGGTGATACGGGACACCGGTTTAGAGACTGTCCAAGCCGTCGGCCAAGCGCTCAAACCCAGGGGACTAGACTCCCAAATCGACTGCCTATGCAACAGGAGTCCTTTCAAGCTTCGAGGCCCCAGTAGCCCATATAGCCTCCATGTCAGGCTAATGAGGACCAATTTTTTGCTATCTTAGGCAAGGTGCTAAGGCACCTATTGATGTTGCATAAATGCCGAGAGATAGAAATTTTGGTTTGTATAAGATGATGAAATGTTGTATCTCGGTAGGCTGCCTAGGCGTATAAACAAGTTGGTTACGTTTTATGATATTTTGTGCACTTGAAGGAATTTGATTTGTGTGAATGTTTAAGCATCTCGACATTAAGCTAATGAAATTGCTAAAGGCTTCTCCTTTAGTGTTCTGGGAATGTTCTCACGAGAATAAGTGTAGGATAGTATCCCCACTAATGGTACCATAGTCCTAATTTCGAGGACTAAATTCCTATAAGGGGGAGGATGTAGCACCCAGGATATTTTTGATATGTATTAAAGCCTCAATGTCAATTTCTTTCCAAAGTCGGATCCATTGAAAATCTGGGTTGCTAAACTCCATTTACAGATCAGTCAACTTTGGGGGTAATTTGGTCCATCAATAAATTAAAATTAGAAGATTCTAAAATACAAAAAATGTTCCTTTTCGAAAAACGAATCCAACGTAAGTTGAATCGTCAAAATCTGACGAACAAGTCAAAAGTTATGGCCGAAATACAAAAACGGGAAATCTGAAAAATTTCTGCAAAAGTTACGAACGATCGTATGAGAATTTATGATCGATTGTAGAATCTCAGAAATGGGCAAAAATCTCGGTAATGTTTACGATCGATTGTAGGAAACTACGAGCGATCGTAGCAGATTACGATCGATCGTAGGTCGCGAACCCAGATTTTTTATACCGGATTTTTAGGGTTTCTACCCTTTGTCTATAAATAGGGGGTTACCCTTGGGGTTTTTTTTTGGCTTACCCAAAACCTAAAGAGAGTAAGAGTAATTGAGAGAGAAGGGATTGGAGAGGAGAAGGAAGGGAAGATTTGGGGATTTCCAAGAGGGGCTTTGTGGAGATCAAGGGGAGTCCAAATCAAGCTTGGATGATCCTCTTAAGCAAGGATCTTCATCCTCAAGTGGTGGTATCTTCTTCTTCAAGTGGGATTCCAAATAAAGGGTTTTCTTCAAGTTGAGGGTTCATCCTCAAGGTTAGTACACCCTACTAATTAACTTAGTAATAACCTAGTTCCTCTTTCAAAAATGATGTTCTTGAGTTTGGTTACCAATTTTTTTAAAATGCAACTACTATCCCTAATTGAATATGATAAATCGAAATGATATGAATGTGTGGGAGAAAACATGAAATAAATAAATATAAGAATGTTACATACCACATGTTTGATAAAATGCATGAATAACTTTGGAAACCAAGACTAAGGAAATGAACGACTACGAAATGCTTGCACACCAAATGTTTGATGAAATGCATAAATGAGAATTAAATGAGTTTGATGAAAATTATGAAAGCACGAATCACTTAATTCTTCTTATAATACAATTATTGATGTACGTTTTTCCTAATGCTTATTTATCACATGATTTTAAGAAAGATTAAGATGTAATATGTTTTCACTTGAACTTCTTATGCTAGAAAATCTCCATGAATTAATACAGACCAAGCATGCATGCATAACATGAGTATACATACAAGAAACATAAGAACAAGAAATGTGATTTGTGAAACAAGCACGAATGTAAAGGGTAGGGCATATCCCTAGGATATGTCATACCTAGCTCACAAGAGAACATGACAAGCAAGAATCAAAAAACATGGAAGGATGTTAGTATACTAAGGCCAGGTACGGGGACTAACATCTGTTCCCCAACAAGTATGAGAGGAGTTGGTATACTAAGACTAGGTATGGGTACTAGCATCTCTCTCCAAGTAAAATGACAAGCATGAAAGGGTGTTAAAGTACTAAGACCAGGTACGGGCATTAACATATGTTTTTAACAAGTATGAGAGGATACTAGTATACTAAGACCAGGTAGGACTACTAGTATCTATCTCCAAGAAAGAATAAAGAAATATGGAAGGGTGATAATGTACTAAGACCAGGTATGGGCATTATCATCTGTTCTCATTCAAGCAAGTAACAAGCAGACATGCATGATTCTCACAAGACAAGAATAATCTCATAAGATGTGTAAGGTAACCACAAGATACACAAAACGCATAAGGACCTCACAAGGTAATCGAAACAAGATTGGTTAAAGCATGAACATAAGGCTTGAATTACTACATAATATTCAAGAGTTTACAGTCGTTGTTACTTGTTCTTGCTTCCGCACTCTGATTTTAGAAATGTGATGATGAACTGTATTATGTATGTTATGTTATCGTTATTACAATTGTTAGCTAGAGGTTGTACTCGCTGAGTATTCCATACTCAGCCGTACTTTTATATCGATAGGTACACTATGCGATATATGGACTCTGGTCCCTTGGATCGAGGTAGCTCAGGGAGAGTAGGAGGTTATTTGAATGGTTAGCCAGATGTTAGGGGCTGGCCTATGGCCATAGGGTTAGAATGAGAGAGAGAGAGAGAGAGAGATGTATTTTGGAATTTTCTTTTGAGAATTTCATGTGAGCTTGAGTGGGTAACTCAAGCAATTGTACCCCTTGTGATCATTGTATTTTATTCAGTCGTTGTTTATGTTGACACTTGGAATTACATTTATTTTAAAGAAATTTTTTTCGGATCACTATTTGGCACGCCTTGTATACTCTTTGTAGGGTTGATTTAAGGTCAAGTCACGTCGCCAAAGTATCCTAGCTCCTAGGGGGTATTTTGGGGTGTGACATAAAATAAACAAATTTGGAAAATGTCAAGAATGGCGATAAATAGTTTACCGACATTCTGGAATTTCTGCCTCAGTAAAAAGATGGCCACCATGGGCTCAAACCAGACTAGGCCCAAGATTTGCGACAAGTCCCCTGAACATCCATATGGGTCGAAGATCCCTTGGGCATCATCCCAACCTTCCCTTTTGGCTACAAAGCCACTATTGTAAAAATAGTAGTAGTGGTGGTAGTTATTCTATCGCCTGTCGCGCCCCAAAACCCACCCTAGGAGTTAGAGTGAACTTTGGACGACTAATCATGACTTGCTTGACAACTAACCTGCAAAACCCACAGAGCATATATGATAGAGGACAAAACAGCGGAAACATGCTCTAACATGGCATAGCGGAAGTCTACCAAACCTCTATGTATATACATAATCAATCCAAGTTTATACAAAAAGAATCCAAAAGAAAGTGCGGACATGCCCGCCAAAATACATAAATCTGACTCTCGTCTCACCCACAGCTAATCTACTCAGAATCTACAACCACCTATTGGTAACCCTCTACTGGAGGTTCCTCCAAAGGCTCCTCGACATACTCCTCCTCCACCCATGGACCAGGAGCACAAACATCAAATGGAGTAGCAGCTCCCTCAGAACCTGCCGACATAAGAAGTACGGCTGAGCATGGAATACTCAGCGGGTACTGAATACTAACCAACAATTATAGCATAAACATGGCAATACATAATCAGGAGAAATTCATATTTGTCACACGGAAACAATTTATATCATACAAGGAAGTAAAGCAGTTTATAATCATGCTTGAAACTCGTAGAAAACCGATAAATCCTCTTGAAAACATCGTGCACCTGACTTGACTTGAAATATCTTTTCGTACGTGAAAGCTTGTCTTGTCTATCTTGCTTGATTCTTGTATGTCATGTCATGTCATGCATGCTTGCTTGTGATCATGTAACTTGTGAGATGCACTTGTAAGATGCCTTGAGAGGGAAGGGAGACCCTTCTTTATGCAATGCACTTGCGAGGGAAGGGAGACCCTTCTTCATGATATGCACTTGTGAGTGAGGGGAGACCCCTCGTGGAATGTTGGTTCTTGTCTTCTTGTGAAAAGCGAGGTAAAACATATCGTAGGATATGTCCCACCTCTAACCATGTTCTTGAAAACCTCGATAAATCATGCCATGCATGCCGTGCTCGTGGGAACCGTGTACATACTTGCATTCAAATTTAAAGATGACATTTGGGTAATTTCACAACACATATAGCATCAAAGATTGAGTAATGTAATATTCATAGTATTATGGGAAAGCAGGAAACACACTATCATAGTCCCTAGCAATATTCATAATTTATTAGGCATGCATTTCCAGATTTTCAGCTCACTGTGTTCACCTTGGCATTTCATCAAACATGGTATGTTCATTATGGATTTATCCTACAACATGCTTTTCTAGATGGGTTTTACTCAAATCATACATGTACGTTCATTATTGGAACAATGTCCTTCCCCATTTGTTCATCACACACAACCATTGGCATCCAATCGCCCATCCCATCTCCATTCACCATTCACCATTCACCATTCACCATTCACCATTTACCATTTACTATTTACCATTCATCCATCTCATAGCACATGTGTAAATGAAAGAAAATGAAGAGGAAAGAAGGGGAAAGAGGAACTATAACTAGGAGGGTAGTAAAAAGTACCGACCTTGAAGAAATGAGGAAGAAACCCCTTTCCAAAACGACTGTGTAGCTGCTGCCCTAGTTTGAGGAGATGCTCCTCACGAGTTTGTGCCTTGATCTTGAAGAAAAACGGGCTGGAGGTTGATCTAGGGTTTCAAACCCTTTGATTTCTCTCCCAAATGGAAACCCTAGGTTGGAATCGCCTTCTCCTCTTTCTTCTATTCTCTCAAACTCTCTAAGTGTCGAATGATGCCCTAAAGGCTCAGATTAAACTCTTAAGGTAAGAGTGAACTGACCAAAAGACCGAAATACCCTTATTGGGATTTCTGTGAATAGTGCTGTGAATAGTGCCAACTCGTGGTGCTGTGAATAGTGTCAACTCGTGGTCGGTGAATAGTGCCACTCGTGGTGCTTGTGAATAGTGCCACTCGTGGTGCTTGTGAATAGTGCAAACTCGTGGTGCTTGTGAATAGTGCCACTCGTGATGCTTGTGAATAGTGCCACTCGTGGTCCGTGAATAGTGCCACTCGTGGTGCTTGTGAATAGTGCTACTCGTGGTGCTTGTGAATAGTGCAAACTCGTAGTGCTTGTGAATAGTGCCACTCGTGGTGCTTGTGAATAGTGCCACTCGTGGTCCGTGAATAGTGCCACTCGTGGTGCTTGTGAATAGTGCCACTCGTGGTGGCGTGAATAGTGCAACTCGTGGTGCTTGTGAATAGTGCCACTCGTGATGCTTGTGAATAGTGCCACTCATGGTCCGTGAATAGTGCCAACTCGTGGTGCCATGAATAGTGCAAACTCGTGGTGGCGTGAATAGTGCCAACTCGTGGTGGCGTGAATAGTGCCACTCGTGATGCTTGTGAATAGTGCCACTCGTGGTGCTTGTGAATAGTGCCACTCGTGATGCTTGTGAATAGTGCCACTCGTGGTCCGTGAATAGTGCCACTCGTGGTGCTTGTGAATAGTGCCACTCGTGGTGGCGTGAATAGTGCAATTCGTGGTGCCATGAATAGTGCAAACTCGTGGTGGCGTGAATAGTGCCAACTCGTGGTGGCGTGAATAGTGCCACTCGTGATGCTTGTGAATAGTGCCACTCGTGGTCCGTGAATAGTGCCACTCGTGGTGCTTGTGAATAGTGCCACTCGTGGTCCGTGAATAGTGCCACTCGTGGTGCTTGTGAATAGTGCCACTCGTGGTCCGTGAATAGTGCAACTCGTGGTGCCATGAATAGTGCAAACTCGTGGTGGCGTGAATAGTGCCAACTCGTGGTGGCGTTGTCAAGGGTGACGAACCCGTTGTCACGTCGTCTCATGTACAGCGTGCCCGTGGTGAGTTGTACAACGTGCCCGTGGTGAGTTGTACAACGTACCCGTGGTGAGCTGTACAACGGATGCACACAGTATACGTTTTCCTACGGGTACAGACTGTTTTGGCCATATCTTTTGACTCGTTCGTCCGATTTTGACGATTCAACTTGCGTTGTGTTCGTACTTCGAAGAGGAACAATTCTGGCATTTCGAAATTTCCAAATTCTTCCTCATTTATTAATCATACCTCTTAAAAAGGCAAGATGACAACGAAAGTATCATGTATTAAGCATGAAAAAGTCTGGGGCTCTACAGCCAATCTCATTTTTGCAAAGAAATGGGATTCGCGGTAATTATTCTACCATCAATCCTATTGTTCATATAACAGGGACCTTGCACATGGCCCAGACCAGGTAGGAGGTCATTCTAGGCCCTGCTATACTACTTGGGCCCATCCCTGACCGGACTAGAACCTTAACTGGGGTTAAACTTAACCCTGGTTAGCTTTTAACCATGGTTAAGATCATTTAACCTTGCTAAAAGTCTCAAAAACATCTAAAAATGCAAAAATAACGAAAGTATGCAAGGACCATCTCTTGCCCTCTGGGCCCAAATCCTTAGCCTCTGAGCTTACCCTTCGCCTTCGGGCCCATTCCTTAGCCTTCGGGCTTAACTCTTGGCCTCCAGGCCTAATCCTTGGCCTTTGGGTCCAACTATTAACCTCCAGGCTCAACCCTTAGCCTTCGGGCTCAACTCTTGGCCTCCGGGCCCAATGCCTTAGCCTCCGAGCCCAAATCCTAGGCCTTCCGGCCCAATCCTTGGCCTTCGGGCCCAAACCCTCTAGACCATGAACTTGACTAACTCGATCAATCAAACCTTAGTCCCCGGACTAAGCCCTACCCACCCCGTTGCACACACACACTCCCTTAGCCTTGGCACAGGCTCATGTGCTAGAACTACGCTCGATCGGATCTCAACCCATGTGAGTATGTAAGAAACCCAACCTGGGTTCAACTCTAGTTAGAATTTTTCCTTTCTTGAATTAGTATAACCTAAAACTTTAAAATTTGAATAAAATTTGACATTAGTTTGGCTTATACCTAGGGAGTAGGTAACCATTGTAAAATGGGGGTAACAGGGTGCCTAACACCTTCCCTAGGGACTTAATCAAACCTCTTACCTAGACTCTCATGTAGATCATAAGACCTTATTTATACTCCGGGACTTATCCCTTAGAATTAATAAGTGACGATTCTTAATCTCAACCTAAAATGTGGGTAACAAAATCCGTGCTCACAATATCCATTCCATTCGCATGCAATATCTTATTCATTCCATTCACATTCAATAATCTATCAATGTAAAGTAAATTAACACTAGTCTTGAATAACTTTTGTGAGGATATATGTCTAACAAAACCAATTAGTGACGCAAGAAAGCTGCCGGTGTCTGGTTCCAATTTATTTTCATGTATTTTTTTTGCTGCAATTCGGCTTCTTCCTCGTCTCCCTTCTACGGCCGTACAGTTCGTGTGAAAATGTAAATCCCTATTTGTTGGTGTGAATCTGAAAATGAAATCCTTTTTTTTTAATGTTAGATTTCTTCCAACATTAAGCAAATCTGAAAGCTTGGAGCCCTAAGAAATTGAATCATGATTCTTTTTTTAAAAAAATATTTGGAAGAGATTCAAAATTGTCCCAAAATGAAACCAGATTTGTTCGGTGTCAAATTTGTAAACGAAACCCTATTTGCATGATGTAAGATTTCTTCTAATATTAAGCAAATCTGAAAACTCGAAGTTCCTCTTCCACTAAACCTCCCACTCAGCATAGTAGAAGATCGTTCTCTGTAAAACATTAAGTTTAGATTTTGAAACTTCTTTCTATGTCCCATAATCAATTCTAGATTTGGAAGAAAGATTTTCAATTACATTTGATGGTTTTATTGCCGGAGAACAACAAAAATGCATACATATTTCAACTGGAATTTCGTTGAATGAATCAAGAATTTGTCAAAATCAATTTCCTTACAATGATCGAAGTGTGAAAGAATGAATTTATGAAAAGAATGATTCCAGTGTGAAAGAATGAATCTATGAAAAGACCAAATATTAGAACTATGAACTTACCCGGAATTTCATTGAATCAAGAGAAATTGTGGCAAAATCATGGACCTTCTAGTGAGGGTTTAGTTTTCAGTTGCAGGTGCAGTTCTCAATATTGTGAATTAGAATGTTGTGTGAGAGACGCGAGAGAAATATGTGATAATCTTAAAATTTGTCGGGGATCCATGAGAAAGATGTGAGGGGAATTTTCCTTTTTTGAAGGGATAGAATGTTATTTGAAACTACTCGGAAAATGTGAGAGATAAGTGAGGGTGAGTTGCCTTTTTTTGGAGGGAGCTAACACTGTGAAATAAGGTGTGTCGTTTGAGAGAGATAAAGAGACATGAGGGGGAGAGATAACTGCATTTTCCAGTTAAAATTACGACACAGATGTAATTGTTTGAATCTTATGGCCGGTAGGAGTAGTAACGGATTGGACGGGGTTGGATTGAGCACGATATAGTTGGACAGTTTATAAAGGGTTTGGAATGTGACCACATCCTATAAGGGGTTGAAATTAGTCAGGATTTTGCTAGCCCCAATCGCGAATCTTCCAAAGACGCAACTGGAGCACTCCAAATGATAAACTATCTCTGATTTCTGCTTTTTAAACTGATAAAATAATGAAACATCTCCATGTGTTAGCCCCATCTTGCATCTATAGAACAATTTAGAGTAAATGCGACTGAGGCTAGCACTCCTCAATTAGTTATTATTTGAGTTACTTTAATACCATCCTGTATCTACTTACTATTTGGCAATAAGATTACATGATATGGTGATATTTTTGTCGAATTTAAATTTACCAATCAATGCCACCTATCCCTCCTCCCATTATCATAGTAAAGATAAATATGAGATTTGAGAGTTGGATGAAGACCTAACTAGACCAAGAGGAAGATGAGGCGTTTATCAAGGCCTGCTCCTCTACGACTAAACTAGAATAGATCTCGGTTCAGACAAGATTGAATCAGACACCTCCTACATCTAATCCAAAACTAGAAGGAAGGATCATTTATCAAACTCGTTCCAATCCAATGAGAAACGATGGCTGACGAGCCATTTGGCCTAGTTGCCGGATTGAACTTACTAGTCTAAACATGAACCCCCGATTTAGACAAAGAAGAGGCTAGGTTTGAATCAGATTAGCAGAGAGACTGAAGATAGTCCACAAGGAAAAGTCAATTGACCAGTCCATCCAGACAAGTTAATAAATGTGCTTTAGATGGTTAGATCTTGTGTCTCTAATCTAATCAGGGACCCCTCCTATCTTCATATCTCGATTAGAGGTAGTTATGTACATTAGGAGTCATAGTGCGTCAATTTCAAATTGGAATAAGAACATAATCAATCTAGACTGGACGTAGTTATGTATATGAGTTGAAGGCAGTTTCTAAAACCCAAAATCTTAAATTTACTAGGAACTTTGCCGAGTAGAGTCAACTTGAAAATTCTTACAAAATTCGTCCAAGTAATGGCACCTATAACTCGAACATATATAATATTTTTCTAATACAATATATATGTTATAAATTCAAAATTAATGATAAATCATGCATAAAATGAGATATATAATTCAATATATACAAAACACCCCCCCTTCTGTTTACTAAGGGTGGATGGGGTGTATTAAAAAAACATAATTTGATTGCTCGGACTAGCACTCCATCAATATGGGCAACAGATTTCCTTCAGCACGTGGAAATGTATTTAACTTGGGAGATGATAGCATGTATGAGTCTGTTCCATTGGGCTGTACAAAGACACCTTCCCAATTCATCATGTGTCCTTTTTGACACTCATTAATTGTTGTTAAGATTCATTAATTCTTAAGGTTAAATAATTTAATCTTAGTTTTTTTAAAAAAATATTTAAAGAAATTAACCACAAGAGTGAGTAATCATAACCAATGTTAAATTTTTCAATATTTTTTTAAAATCCAAAATTAGTTTATTTAACCGAATCTTAACCACAATTAATGTGTCAAAGAAGACAGGTGACAAGGTGAGGAGATGTGTGCGTACCACCCAACAAAATCCGGGCATGCATGCTATCACCTCTTAAGTTAGGCCTTCGGATTCTCTCTAGCAAAGCCATAAAGGTGGTCTCGGGCAACCACAAAATAGGGGACATGTGGCGATAAAAATAGGAGAAGTCATTTCATTTTCTCCTCATGATTTTGACTTCTCCCCACTTGATATCTCTCCCCCTTTATCTCACCACTTTTCGCCATGTGTCAAATAAGGTGTGGAGAAGTCAAAATTATGGGGCCCATTAAATGACTTCTCTAGCCACATGTCACACACATTGTGGTAGCTCGAGACCCCAGGAAGGGTGATGTCCTCTTTAACACCTTAACCTTGATTAAGCTTAAATAAGCTAAAGCTAAGATAGTTCTTAATTTTGGAACCGGTGTACCGTGCGACTAAAGGCGTTGGCTGATGACCACTGGAGTGGCTTGCAATTAGGGATGTCAATGAGTCGAGGCAGCTCGGCTCGATTCGAAATAAACCGAGCTTGAGCTTTTACTTTGGGCTCGTTGAGCCAAGCCTTAAAAGTGAGCTTAAAAAATAAACAAGCCGAGCCTGAACAATAGGTGGCTTAGCTCGGCTCGGCTCAATTAATTTTATAATAATACCCTTTAAAAGTTAAATTTATATTATATATTTAGTTTACCAATTTTTTGATAAGATATATTTACTATACATTAACATAATTATTTCCGTTTAAGTTTTAACTCGAGCTTTACATGAGTCACATGTCATAGGTTCGTTGACACCCCTACTTCCAATCGGACATATAAATCTTGGAGAAGAAATCCCATGCATATTTAGCGTGAGATAAGAAGATATCATCTCATATGGAAATGCAAAAATAAAGTAGATAGCCTAGGTACTTGAACTTCATGGCATTAAAAATTTCTGCTTTCACGTGTTGCACATGAGGTTCTTCCACTTCCTAGCTGTCAAGTATTAAGTGGGTAGTTGGATCAAATCCACCCTTAAATCCAATTTTATTAAGCGGGAAGGTGAGATTGATCCATCAACCCATTTAACTAAAATTTGGGATCGGATTTGGTCTTGCGAGATAATTGGATCAACTCCACCCTTAAATCCAATTTTATTAACCGGGAAGGTGAGATTGATCCATCAACCCATTTAACTAAAATTTGGGATCGGATTTGGTCTTGCTCTGGCAAGACCAAAACCATCTTGTTCTCTGTGGGCTTTCGACATGTGGCGATAAAACAACTTCGTGTGAGTGAGGCTATGGCCATACATTTGGGGTAGGGTCCAAGATCATGAGGGCGAGCATATTGAATAAAGATGGACATGAGCTTTGAGTGTTAGATGAAGACATAACTAGATCATGGCCATAAGAGTTTTGATCAAGGTCACCTGATCCAAGCAAGACCAAGGTCCAATTCACACAAAGAAGATGAGGACTTCTTCAATGCCTGCTCCTCTTAAGACTAAACCGGAGGAGGTCTGGTTCAGATCAGAAGCCCAAGTGGAATCAGACACGTCTAGAAGTGCCATTTATCAGGCTCGTTCCAATCCTATGAGAAGGATGGCTAAGGAGGAGATCAAATCACAAGTCAACACATGTCGTTGTTAACACCTATTAAATGTGGTTAAAATTTATTAACCCTTAGGGTTCAACAATCTAATCTCAGTGTTTAGTAAAAAAATATTTAGCTCTAGTTAAGAATTTTTAACCCTTAGGATTTATATTTTTAGATATTTTTTTCTAAGAAATAAGCTTAGATTGTTGAACTTTAATGGTTAATGAATCTTTTTGTCTTTTTTTCTATAGAAAGTAGACGCACTGCCAAACAGTCTAAAACGTGAAAACGTATACCCATAATAAGCGTATAAACAAGTAGACCCGAAATTTAGACAGTCCAGATGACACCTAAGACCGTTAGGAGACACTAAGGGTTCGTTTGGTAAATCTTGTCTATTTTGGACAGGTCTAACCAAAATAGATATATGGTAAAAAGATCTATTAGAAATAGGATATGAGATCAGCTCTAAAAGGAGTAATGCCAAGGCTGTGCCAAATAGTTGGGAATTGGAACAATTTCTAAAAGAGAAATAGTAAACATACCTGGGGTTCCCATTTTATGACAGAATGGCGGTCTTCATTGGTCCACGCCCCAATTATAAATACTTACCTGCTGTAGTTTACAAAAAAAAAAAAAACCAAAATCTTAGTTTTAATTTAGTTAAACTTAATCAGGGTTAAAGGACTGTTAAAAGAGACACGGAGTAAAATATGAAACGGACCCAAGGGTCTGTTGAGCACTGCAACTTCTGTTAGGTGAGAAAGAGAGAGAAACCAATTAACAAAAGTAGATGAATCCGAGGTGAAACACATAAATGGAAATTTTGAAACGCGTGAAAGCAGAATGATTGAGGAAATTCCTCTGCATAATAATGCACTCTCCTATTATAGTCATATTTTTCTTACCAAGAAAGTTGTGTATAAAGGGAGGAAGCCCGACTACCTTATCAAAATACTCCCCAACTAGAGAGATAAAAGGCATCTAGCTTCACCCATAGCTTCGGAAATGGCAGATTTTGCCCCCAAAACCATAGAAGAGGTAAAAGATGAGAGAACTTACCAACGATATACTGAGATCATGGCAACCCTTCCTAGGGAGAGAGGATTCGCGCAAGATCTTCTCTACCAACACCAAGGCTTCTGGTACTGGGATAGGTACTTGCCTGGAGTGATGGCCGTCCAAAACCACTTTATTGCTCAACCAAGTGACGTGCTACTTGTCTCCACTCCAAAATGCGGTACAACTTGGCTAAAATCGCTCATTTCTGCCATTTGCAACCGAAAATTGCACCCTCTAACTCAAAGTCCCTTGCTCACTGTTAATCCTCACCAACTCGTCCCATTCTTGGAAGCTGATCTTTATGCAAACAACCAAATTCCTGATCTTGATATCCTTCCCTCCCCGAGGCTCTTGGCTACACACATGCCTTATTCATCACTACCACAATCCGTATTTGATTCTGGTTGCCCTGTTGTTTATATAAGCCGGAACCCGAAAGATACTTTTGTTTCTATGTGGCATTTCCTTAACAAGATAAGCACCAAGGAATCAATAATGCCTTCAACAGTAGAAGAGGCATTTGAGATGTTCTGTAATGGAGCTTCCCTCTATGGGCCCTTCTGGGATCATGTATTGGAGTATTGGAGGGCGAGCATAGAGAGGCCTCAATACGTGATGTTCCTAAAGTACGAGGAGATGCAAGCCGAAGCACTTGTTCATGTAAAAAGGTTAGCCGAGTTTATTCGATGCCCTTTCTCCTTGGAGGAAGAGAAGGAAGGGGTGGTTGATGAAATCATTAGGCTTTGCAGTTTTCAGAATTTGAGTAGATTGGATATCAATAAGACTGGCCAAGCATCATTTGGGGACACTCATATCAAGTTTAATACATTTTTTAGGAAAGGAAAGGTTGGAGATTGGTCAAATTACTTGACGCCGGAGATGATTGACCGACTAGACCAGATCTCAAAACAAAAATTCCATGGTTATGGTCTGACACTCTATTAAGCTTCTTGAAAATTCGCATGGAAATATAACCTAATTCCATAGTCTGCATCACATTAGAGATTTGTGCAGTTGGCAATGAGGTTATGTCTTATCTATATTTGAGGTGCATTATTATGTATTTTCTCCCTTGCTAGTCATTAATAATGTATGCTTTCC
Organism: Tetracentron sinense; assembly: GCA_015143295.1. NCBI lineage: Eukaryota > Viridiplantae > Streptophyta > Magnoliopsida > Trochodendrales > Trochodendraceae > Tetracentron > Tetracentron sinense. The sequence continues at coordinate 23,171,946 of CM026573.1, forward strand.
CCCCTAAAGTACTTCAATTTCATATTAGATCTAGATGTTACTAGTAATTCCATAATGTTAGCATGGTTCAAAATATCGGTATCGGTTGCCGTATCGGAAAGTCCAAAATAGGATACGTATCGGCATATCAGTACTGTATCAGTTCGATATAGGGAAAAAATTTAAGATACCCTAAAAAAAATTGGATACGCAAGGAAAAACTTGGATACCTTACATAAAACTTCTTTTAATGCAAATATAAGCTAAAAACAAACTAAATGAAGGCCTCCAACTACATTTATAATCATACATATGAGAGTTAACAAATTTATGAAGCTAAAAAGGCGTACGCGCTGATAAATATGTATGAAAATACAAACCATAGTTACTTAACCAAGTGATAGCAGCTCACTTGCATTCATAAACCAAAAATATGAAAATACATAGATCCTTGTATTCACAAATCAAATTACATATATGATAAAAGCTCAATACCATATTGAGCTTCGTGCTAGCTTATACTCTATCATTGTGGGATCAGGAATTGGGTAGAGTGATACATTATAAGTGATCCAGAGATGATGACACCACTGTGTCCAAGTCATCATCGTGCAGTACATTCCCAGGTATATTTGCACATATGTCTGCTACTGAGTCGTGATCTACCCATAACTGTCAGTCGATGATTGGGACTGGGCATCATAACTAGTGGCTCCTGATAATTAGGGTTGGGCTATGGCATCATAACCAGTGGTTCCTAATAATTAGGGCTAGGCTAGGGCATCATAACTAAGGAATAACCATATTTATATATTAATATCTAAAGTAAATGAAAGTAAAATCATTTACTTAATAATATATTATGTAAATAAGTTGTGTGTATCGGGTTAGTATTGTGGATCCTAGTATAAATGGAAGGAGAAAAAAAATTAACTAAAAAATCTCGTATCGAGTGTATCGGGCATGTATCGACTTTTAACAGTGGAGTTTTTTTTTTCCAGCGTACAGTGTATCGGGTAGCTCCAAATAAGATACGTATCGGCCTGTATCGGTCGATACGTATCAATATTTTAAACCATGAATGTTAGACATGTATGCCCACTAAAGTCATTCTAGATTTGTACTGATCTCCTATTATAATAAGTGTAGAGCCCCGGACCTTTTCACAGTTAATACATGACACTCTCGTTGTCATTTTTGAATTTTTAAGAGGTATAATTAATAAAGAAGGAAGAAATTGGAAATTTTGAAACGTCAGAAATGTTCCTTTTCGAAGTACGAACACAACGCAAGTTGAATCGTCAAAATCGGATGAACGAGTCAAAAGATATGGCCAAAACAGTCTGAACCTGTAGGAAATCGTAGCTCGGAAGGCACTAAGGACGTGCTCTGACGTCGTAATCTGATAACGTAGCACAGACAACGTACTCTGATAACGTATACTGTGTGCATCCGTTGTACAGCTCACAACGGGCACGTTGTACAACTCACCACGGGCACGCTGTACATAAGACAACGGACTACGGGCTCAACACCACGAGTTGGCACTATTCACAACACCACGAGTTAGCACTATTCACAGCACCACGAGTTGGCACTGTTCACAGCACCACGAGTTGGCACTGTTCACCGCACAACGAGTGGGCACTATTCACGACACAATGTGTTCAGCACTATTCACGGTCCTCGCGTCATTGCAGAAATCCCAGTAAGGGTATTACGGTCTTTTGGTCAGTTCACTCTTATCTTAAGAGTCTAACCCGAGCCTTTAGGGCATCATTCGACACTTAGAGAGTTTGAGAGAATAGAAGAAAGAGGAGAAGGCGATTCCAACCTAGGGTTTCCAGTTTGGAGAGAAATCAAAGGGTTTTTGAAACCCTAGATCAACCTCAAGCCCGTTTTCTTCAAGATTTCGGTTCAGGCATTGTGGAGCTCGCGATCCAAGCTAGGGCAGCAACTCACAGTCATTTGGAAAGAGGGTTTCTCCCTCATTTCTTCAAGGTCGGTACTTTTTACTACCCTCCTAGTTATAGATCCTCTTTTCCCCTCATTTCTCTTTATTTTCTTTCACTTACACATGTGCTATGAGATGGATGAATGGTAAATGGTGAATGGTGAATGGAGATGTAAGGGGCGATTGGATGCTAGTGGTTGTGTGGTGACGATTAAAACGGGGAAGGGCATTGTTCCAATAATAAACATACATGTATGATTGAGTAAAACCATCTAGAAAAGCATGTTGTAGGGTAAATCCATAATGAACACACCATGTTTGATGAAATGCCAAGGTGAATACAGTGAGCTGTAAATTAGGAAATACATGCCTAATAAATTCTGAATATTGCTAGGGCCTATGATAGTGTGTTTCCTGTTTTCCCTAAATGCTATGAATATTGAATTGCTTAATCTTTGACGCTATATGTGTTGTGAAATTACCCAATGGTCATGTTTAAATTTAAATGCAAGTATGTACACGGTTCCCACGAGCACGGCATGCATGGCATGATTTATCGAGGTTTACAAGAACATGGTTAGAGGTGGGACATATCCTACGATATGTTTTACCTCGCTTTTCACAAGAAGACAAGAACCAACATTCCACGAGGGGTCTCCCCTCACTCACAAGTACATATCATGAAGAAGGGTCTCCCTTCCCTCGCAAGTACATACATATCATAAAGAAGGGTCTCCCTTCCCTCGCAAGTGCATTGCATAAAGAAGGGTCTCCCTTCCCTCTCAAGGCATCTCACAAGTGCATCTCACAAGTGCATCTCACAAGTTACATGATCACAAGCAAGCATGCATGACATGACACGACATACAAGAATCAAGCAAGATAGACAAGACAAGCTTTCAAGTACGAAAAGATATTTCAAGTCAAGTCAAGCGCACGATGTTTTCAAGAGGATTTATCGGTTTTCTACGAATTACAAGCATGATTATAAACTGCTTTACTTCCTTGTATGATATGAATTGTTTCCGTTTGACATATATAAATTGCTCCTGATTATGTATTGCCATTTTTATGCTATAATTGTTGGTTAGTATTTAGTACCCGCTGAGTATTCCATGCTCAGCCGTACTTCTTATGTCGGCAGGTTCTGAGAGAGCTGCTGCTCCATTTGATGTTTGTGCTCCTGGTCCATGGGTGGAAGAGGAGTACGTCGAGGAGCCTTTGGAGGAACCTCCCGTAGAGGGTTACCAATAGGTGGTTGTAGATTCTGAGTGGATTAGCTGTGGGTGAAATGAGAGTTAGATTTATGTATTTTGGCGGGCATGTCCGCACTTTCTTATGGATTGCTTTTTGTATAAAACTTGAATTTAAGTATGTATATACATAGAGGGTTGTTAGTCTTCCGCTGTGCCATGATAGAGTATGTTTCCGCTGATAGTGTCCTCTATTGTATATGCTCTGTGGGTTTTTGCAGGATGGTTTGTCAAGCAAGTCATGTAAGCCATGATTAGTCGTCCAAAGTTCACTCTAACTCCTAGGGTGGGTTTTGGGTCGCGACAGAAGTGGTATCAGAGCCTAGGCTTTAGGTCTCTAGGGTCACTTAGAATCTTATACCACGGCTTGACAAGAGAATATGTGGGGAAACAAGTTAGGATGGAAGTAAGTCGGAAGTGAGTCTTGTTCTAAGTGTGAGACTAAACGTTAGTCTTAATCTAAAATGGTTGCTCCAACCAAGCACAGGTCTTAGAAACACTAGAACACAAAGATATAATATTACAACTACTCTGATGACTTGACGAGATGAATATAATGGTACTATACTTTGTATGTAGTATTGTTATATGGTGTTATATGTTATATGGTGTGCGTACAATGTACTTATACTATTATGTGTGGTATTGTTAGGGGGCATTAAATGTGGTGTGCATACTATATGTCACGTACTAAGTGACAACCAATGTGTTAGGAATTAATTTCCAGCTAGACTTATGAGTTGAGTAATACTCCGGCTGGAGTTCAGACTATGTGTGAGTTGGTAAATGGTGGTAGGTCCTTGCCATACCCTGCACTATGGGGTCTTCGTAAATAATAGCCTTCCGAGTGAGACAATAGAATTCTCCTTCGTCTTACAAAAAAAAAAAAATAATAAAAATTTAGAATTTACGAAAATAGGGACATAGGCTTGATAAGTAATATTATGAGCATTTGGTGTAGTTTTAAACTTGTTAAACTATACTAGATGCGTCTTACATCACAAAGAAATATAAGTCACACATCATGGTATGACAATAATTCCATGAAACCCCACGACTAGTAGAAACAGATATAGATAGTAATGCGTTTTAACTCAAGGAACAAATATAATTTTAACAACCCAGGGATGCTCGATGCACGCTTCTAAGTACAGTTGCGCATTTTCTGCAGCACGTCTTAGACCCAGTGCTCAGTCCCAATTAAACATAATTTTTGGATGAGCTCACGGATGTTTGATGCACGTTTCTAGATGCGCGCCTGTAGCACGCCCTAGACTCAGTGTTCGGTCCTAGTCTAGATACAGATGCGCGTTCATTCTGCAGCACGTTCTAGACACGATGCCAGTCCAAAATAATAAAGAAATTACTAACTCCATCGGGTAGCATGCACGTTCATACATATCGTGAGCAGCATACATAGCATAGGCATCATGCATCGCATAAGCATCATACATTTCATACATGGCATGAACATCAAAAAAAAAAAAATATATATATATATATATATATATATATCATATACACATCCCGCATGCATCATGTAGATCTTAGAAGCATTATACATGTCACCAGATTTAGAGGGCATCACCTAAACAACTCAATTAGATGAACTAGTCATTAGTATTAGTTTCAAACGGGCTAAGGTCTTAGGTTTGTGATCAGTTAATACCATAATCAAGTGTGAAGCTTATCATCAGTAAGAAAACTACTTGTATAATTGTACGATTATAATTGTACTTAGATACATACACGATGTGCTCGCATAGGTTGGGGGCTTGAGTCCAACTTCTGCTTAGGAGAAGTTGTTGCCCTTAAGAAGCAACTAAGGAGTTAGCCTTAGACCATAACCAGTTGTAACACAACCAACATCGCATCTTGGCTTCGCTAGGACCCTTAGAGTATATTATTATGCTATGGTATGTGTATCTTGATGTATGTTCTAGACTTTGATAAATAATTACTATTATGAAAATACAATATCGGATTTTGATGGGATTCAAGTGAGACTCATGCTTTGCCATCGTCCTCAGGAGTAAACCATGAGACGTAGCGATCAGAGTCGTGGATACCACACTAGGAGGGGTGGAGTATCTCCTCCTCCATTGAGGGATGAGCAGCCTGATCTCACTCAGGTCTTGGGATCCATAGCAGAAACACTAGCAATACTTGCCACTAGGCAGCCCACTACCCCCATTCCTACGGCGGTACTTGTACCTACCCCTACACATCATGCCACAGGAAGTGAGGCACTTTGGAGGATGAGGCCTCCGGTGTTCTATGGTGATATGGACCCATTGGTCGCAGAAGCATGGGTTATGTACCAGTCCTCTAGACATATGCTGGTACGGAGTCCTCCCACTGCACCACAGGCTTCTCTTTCGGTTGCTCCACCGGCATCGCACGCGGCTACCGTGCAGCCACCCCACCTCGCAGTATCTCAGGCAACAGGATATGCACCCTCCACCTACTCTTACGAGATATGTACCCGTTGTGGGAGGAGGCATGTGGCCAGAGAGTGTAGGAGAATCTCCGGTGGATGTTTCCACTGTGGTCGCCAGGGCCACCTGATCAAGGATTGTCCCAGCCGTCAGATGCCACCTTATTCTCGGGGAAGTAGGCCCACGGTTAGGCGGTCACCTCCGCTGGGCTCTACACAAGCATTAAGCCCCCAGCAGTCCACACAGCCCCCTTACTAGGCTAACCAGGGACAAGCCTTTGCCACTCCAGGATAGAATGCTCAGGCACCTAAGGATATGGCATGAGGATGTGAGAGGGAGAAGAAAATTTTTTTGTGTGCAGAAGGGAATGTATTTTGTGTTTTGTCATGGGCAGTCAGTTGCCACTTGTATGTAATTATGCTACCTTATGTTATGAAAGTTTTTCCTGCTATTTAGAATGATGTTGAGTTTTATGAGAAAACTAGGTGCCTCGCCGATAAGTGAGTGCCTAGGATATTGATTAATAGAGGATTATCATATCGTTCAGTAGGAAAGGTTAGGCATGGGGACGTATCCTCGATTGATTTAGTAACGCCCTAATTTCGAGGATGAAATTCCTATAAGGGGGGGAGGATGTAGAGCCCCGGACCTTTTCACAGTTAATACATGACACTCTCGTTGTCATTTTTGCCTTTTTAAGAGGTATAATTAATAAATAAGGAAGAAATTGGAAATTTTGAAACGTCAGAAATGTTCCTTTTCGAAGTACGAACACAATGCAAGTTGAATCGTCAAAATCGGATGAACGAGTCAAAAGATATGGCCAAAACAGTCTGAACCTGTAGGAAATCGTAGCTCGGAAGGCACTAAGGACATGCTCTGACGTCGTACTCTGATAACGTAGCACAGACAACGTACTCTGATAACGTATACTGTGTGCATCCGTTGTACAGCTCACAACGGGCACGTTGTACAACTCACCACGGGCACGCTGTACATAAGACAACGGACTACGGGCTCAACACCACGAGTTGGCACTATTCACAACACCACGAGTTGGCACTATTCACAACACCACGAGTTGGCACTATTCACAGCACCACGAGTTGGCACTATTCACAACACCACGAGTTGGCACTATTCACAGTACCACGAGTTGGCACTGTTCACAGCACCACGAGTTGGCACTGTTCACCGCACAACGAGTGGGCACTATTCACGACACAATGTGTTCAGCACTATTCACGGTCCTCGCGTCATTGCAGAAATCCCAGTAAGGGTATTACGGTCTTTTGGTCAGTTCACTCTTATCTTAAGAGTCTAACCCGAGCCTTTAGGGCATCATTCGACACTTAGAGAGTTTGAGAGAATAGAAGAAAGAGGAGAAGGAGATTCCAACCTAGGGTTTCCAGTTTGGAGAGAAATCAAAGGGTTTTTGAAACCCTAGATCAACCTCAAGCCCGTTTTCTTCAAGATTTCGTTTCAGGCATTGTGGAGCTCGCGATCCAAGCTAGGGCAGCAACTCACAGTCATTTGGAAAGAGGGTTTCTCCCTCATTTCTTCAAGGTCGGTACTTTTTACTATCCTCCTAGTTATAGATCCTCTTTTCCCCTCATTTCTCTTTACTTTCTTTCACTTACACATGTGCTATGAGATGGATGAATGGTAAATGGTGAATGGTGAATGGAGATGTAAGGGGCGATTGGATGCTAGTGGTTGTGTGGTGACGATTAAAACGGGAAAGGGCATTGTTCCAATAATAAACATACATGTATGATTGAGTAAAACCATCTAGAAAAGCATGTTGTAGGGTAAATCCATAATGAACACACCATGTTTGATGAAATGCCAAAGTGAATACAGTGAGCTGTAAATTAGGAAATACATGCCTAATAAATTCTGAATATTGCTAGGGCCTATGATAGTGTGTTTCCTGTTTTCCCTAAATGCTATGAATATTGAATTGCTTAATCTTTGACGCTATATGTGTTGTGAAATTACCCAATGGTCATGTTTAAATTTAAATGCAAGTATGTACACGGTTCCCACGAGCACGGCATGCATGGCATGATTTATCGAGGTTTACAAGAACATGGTTAGAGGTGGGACATATCCTACGATATGTTTTACCTCGCTTTTCACAAGAAGACAAGAACCAACATTCCACGAGGGGTCTCCCCTCACTCACAAGTACATATCATGAAGAAGGGTCTCCCTTCCCTCGCAAGTACATACATATCATAAAGAAGGGTCTCCCTTCCCTCGCAAGTGCATTGCATAAAGAAGGGTCTCCCTTCCCTCTCAAGGCATCTCACAAGTGCATCTCACAAGTGCATCTCACAAGTTACATGATCACAAGCAAGCATGCATGACATGACACGACATACAAGAATCAAGCAAGATAGACAAGACAAGCTTTCAAGTACGAAAAGATATTTCAAGTCAAGTCAAGCGCACGATGTTTTCAAGAGGATTTATCGGTTTTCTACGAATTACAAGCATGATTATAAACTGCTTTACTTCCTTGTATGATATGAATTGTTTCCGTTTGACATATATAAATTGCTCCTGATTATGTATTGCCATTTTTATGCTATAATTGTTGGTTAGTATTTAGTACCCGCTGAGTATTCCATGCTCAGCCGTACTTCTTATGTCGGCAGGTTCTGAGGGAGCTGCTGCTCCATTTGATGTTTGTGCTCCTGGTCCATGGGTGGAAGAGGAGTACGTCGAGGAGCCTTTGGAGGAACCTCCCGTAGAGGGTTACCAATAGGTGGTTGTAGATTCTGAGTGGATTAGCTGTGGGTGAAATGAGAGTTAGATTTATGTATTTTGGCGGGCATGTCCGCACTTTCTTATGGATTGCTTTTTGTATAAAACTTGAATTTAAGTATGTATATACATAGAGGGTTGTTAGTCTTCCGCTGTGCCATGATAGAGTATGTTTCCGCTGATAGTGTCCTCTATTGTATATGCTCTGTGGGTTTTTGCAGGATGGTTTGTCAAGCAAGTCATGTAAGCCATGATTAGTCGTCCAAAGTTCACTCTAACTCCTAGGGTGGGTTTTGGGTCGCGACAATAAGTCATATCTTTTTTACACATTGTCTTCTATATTGGCTATGACGTTGAAAAGTATCTCATCAGATTAGACAACTTATTCCCTTAAGAAACACTGTAGGAAATTATCCAATTGGTTGAGAACCAAATGTTAAGGAGCTAGATATGGTTTTCTAGTTCCTTGTAGACTTATAATTGTTTTAAGTCATCGGAGATATATTGGGACAATGTATCCCTTACTGACTTTCTTTTTTTTTTTAAAAATAAAGCCACTCAGAAGGAGTGGGGGGTTTGGCAAACCCCTACCTGTTTATTAAAAATTAAAAATCATGGGGCGGACATAAACCTTACCCCTACAACCGACCAACAAAGAGAAGGGGGAAACATAAAACCTTACCCCTACTTAACGACCAAACCAAAGAGGAGGACAAACCCTCCCTCAACAAACAAATACAAAGCATGGGGGGGACATAAACCAAAACCCCTGCCAAAACACCAAATTATAATATGATATTAAATAAAGATGTACTATCTGCACACATCATACCTTTGATAGGCATTGGACAATCACTGATTAAATTGAAAATTTTACTATCTTGATTTTTGCAAGCTTCTTAGGATAGATAATCAGCTATCTAGTTTTTTTCATGGTACGTGTGCTGAAAAACCTAGTTATATTTATACTTCAAACTAATTATTTTCTTCCACCAGTACCAAGTTTTCCATGGGGGATCTAAAATACCATTTACAACATCAATAATAATTTTGGAATCACTTTCCACAATGATGTTGTATAATCTCAACTTCTCACACAGAAAACAACCATCCCAAACTGCCTTGACTTCAGCAATAATGTTGGAATCCATCTCATAGAATTTGTAGAAGGCTATAATCATCTTCCCAGTTGAATCCTGAATAATTCCACCTCCTCCACTAACACTAGAATCACTGTTAGCTGCTCCATCTGTATTTAATTTGAACCAACCAGAGGACGGACTAATCCATTTAGTAAGAATGGGTCTTTTATTCTTAGGATTGATTGGGAGGATTTCAAAATAGGCACCTAATTCCGCCTCTGTTGTATTTACATCCTTTGTAAATTTCCACACTTTAGCAGCCCCTTTCACGCCTTCATTGATTCTTCTCAATATATCCTTGAAATCCCTTTTGAAGTTGTCATGTTTCGAAGCGTTCCGAAACAGCCAAATCTCCCAACAAATGAAAGCCGGCAAAACAGTGCAAAGAAAACCCATCACTGATCCATTCTTTCTACCTTGGAATATTCTCATCAATCTAGTTTGAATAGTATCCTCCTCAAAAATCTGAATATTCAAGGCATACCCCACTCTCCTCCAAATTTTCTTAGCGATCTCACCTTGGCAGAAAAGATGAGATAATGATTCTCTATTAGGGATATAACAACATTCGCACTTGCTTGAGAGAGAAAATCCTTTATCTTGGACTCTCAAGTCTACCGAAATGGTATTGTGAAATATTTTCCAGATAAGGATAGAGATTTTTGAAGGAATAGCCTCACTCCATATATATTTAGCCCATCTTACCTTTGGAAAAATTTCACGGAACACATTCCCAACTAGATTTAGAGGAAAATTTTCCTGAGCTTTCTTTAGTCCATATGATTTTGTCTGCATGGTAAGATAAAGAAATAGCGAAATTATTTACCTCCTACATCACTCTTGTGGGAAGTAGATTTAAGTCTTCAGCCTGACACCTACCTTTGTTCCAGCTATCTCTAATCATGGGGAATGTTGTTGGAAAATCTATAGCCAAATCAATTAAAGGAGCATCCTCATACCAAATATCGAACAGAAATTTGTATCTTCGCCATTTCCTATCAACCATTTGCAACTAAGCAATGTTCTTTTGATCCAACGGCCAATCTCTAACCAAGTTCTATTACCCTTTAGGAAGCTGTCTATCATCCAGGGATGATTATTCTTTAAATACTTACTTTGGAAATAGTTGCTCCAAAGTCCTTTTTCAGAAATGATTTTCCATGCCATCTTCATTCTGAAAGCATTCACCACTTCCCCAAGTTTCTGAATTCCCAGACCACCTTCATCAATCGGTTTAGTTATCTTGTTCCAACAAACCCAATGAGTTCTAATGCTACCCAAAGAGTCATTCCAGAAAAAAGAAGAAAAGATACTTTCCAGCCTATTAAGAACTCCCTTTGGAATATTGGACCCCATCAAGCTATTAATTGGCAAAGGAGCACAGACTTCATAAGAACAAGCTTCCCTCCATTAGACAAAAGTTTACCTTTCCAACCTTCGATTTTCCTTCTAACTTTGTTAATAATATAATCAAAGTAGCCGATTTGCATACGACCAATGAAGATGGGAATACCCAAATACCTGAATAGAAACATGCCGGTATCAATCCCACTAGTGTTAATCAGTCTTCTCTTATTCCTTTCTGATTTATTCTCCACTACATACATAGCACTCTTCTACTTATTTATTCTTTGCCCTGATGTTGATTCATACTCCGATAAGAATTTGAACAGATGGGTGATAGATCTCTTCTACCCATTACAAAATATGAGAGTGTCATCTGCAAAAAGTAAGTGAGAAATAGAAATAGCACTTCTCGATGTCCTGTAGTACCCCACCTTATTTTCAGCAAAAATAATTTTCATCCCTCTGGTAAGCACCTCTTCAGGCAGAATGAACAATGCTGGGAAAAGAGGGTCTCCTTGACGTAATCCACAAGAGGACTGAAAAAAACCATGCAATTTCCCATTAAGAATAATTGAGAAGGGGAAGTGATGCAATCTTTTATTAGCTTTAAGAAATTTTCACTAAATCCAAATTTCTTTAAAACTAATAGGAGAAAATCTCATTCCATTCTACCATATGCTTTAGCCATATCCAGCTTAAAGATCACATTTTCTCCTCTCACTTTCCTATTAATGTGCGAAGTCATGTCTTGAGTCATCGAAATATTATCCACAATGTTTCTCCCTTTGACAAATGCTGACTACTCTTCTGAAATTAATTTTGGCAATATACAACCCAATCGGGTAGCAATAACCTTCACTATTATTTTGTAGAAAATATTGCAGAGACTGATTGGTCGAAAATCACCAAAAGTAACTGGGTTCTCAATTTTTGCTATCGAACATAGCAATGTAGCATTTACAGCTCTCGGAATGAAACCATTATGAAAAAAATACTGAACCGCATCTACTAGATCTTCTTTTATAATATCCCAACAATGCTGAAAGAACATACCTGAAAATCCATCAGGTCTTGGAGCACCTGACTCCTGCATCTCGAACGCCACTTTCTGGATTTCTTCCATATCTGGAATATTACAAAGGTTGGCATTCTACTCTTCCAAAAAAATGGAAGGGATACACTCCACGATGCTATTAGCCCCTGAAACCCCTTTTGAAAGTAAAATTTTATAAAAAAAGTTCACTACTTCCCTGCCCTTATCTTCTTCTTGAGTCAACAAGTTCCCATTACTATCTTGGATAGAATGCACCATATTCCTTTTACGATTATTTTGATAAACTAAGTGGAAAAACTTTGTATTTTTGTCCCCTTCTTTAAGCCAATGCTCTCGAGATTTTTGTTTCCAAAAAATTTCTTCCATATCTAAAAATCTTTTAATTTTGATTTAGTGCTGCATAACTCCAAGTGACCCTCTTCGGTCCAGTTGATTTGCATATGGTTTTCTAGTTCTTCCACTTTACTTTCATGAGCTCTCAGATTAGTAAATATATTTCCAAATTTATTCTTGTTCCAAGAAGATAACTCTATTTTAAGAGATTTTAATTTCAAGAAAAAGGAAAGAATAGGGTTACCTGGTTTTTCAGTTTTCCAACTCGCTTTCACTATATTCATGAATCCTGCATCCTTTATCCACATATTTTGAAATTTGAATGAAGAAAGGGCTCCTCTCAGATTACGAGCAGCTTCAATAATCAGAGGAGCGTGATCTGAAGGGCTTCAAGGAAGGTGGGTAATAGTAGTCTGCCAAAACAGATCTATCCAAGTTGAATTGAATAGCACTCTATCCAGCCTTGCCCAAATACAGTCAGCCCTGATACGATCATTGCACCACATGAACCGATTCCCTAAAAAACCCCCATCAATCAAACCACATTGGGTAATCATATTATTAAACTCATCAATCACATTTAGAGCCGGATTTCTGCCTCCTTTTTTTTTCTTCAACATTACATATTACGTTAAAATCACCCCCTATAATCCCCGGATAATATTTATTGGAACTTAAAATTTGTAATTCCTCCCATAAATGCCTCCTTTCAAATATATCGCATGAAGCATAAATAAAGAACATTTAACCAGATTCGTACCTCTACGAAAGAACCATTGAGATACACTGGGGAGATTTTTGAATAGAAAACATTGTAATCTCATCCTTCCAGAACACCCATATTTTGCTACCATCTCCATTATTTTCTGTATGGTTTTTGAAACCCATATCTATACCATATTTATCTCGAAAATTTAAATTTTTCTTCGGGTCTAGAATCGCTACTAATGAAATTTTTTTCTCCGCTATCACTAATTTCAATCTCCTACGGGAATTTGGGTTGCCCGTTCCACGGATATTCCAAATGATTGTACTAAACATAATTATATAATTGAGAGGTATCCTGATATCCCGCTCTGGTCTTCGATCTAGTTATTCTCGTCTTCGCTTTTGGGCTGGTTTCCACTATCACATTGCTCGAATGAATATTGTGATAGCTCTTTAACCACATTGATCTAGCATTAATTTTCTTGGAGAACACCTTGCAACTATGTAGGAACTCCTCCTTATTCTGATCCAGTTTGCTTCTACCCTTTTTGATTCCAATCTATTCCCAACTTTACTTGTATTCTTTTTCATTGGCACCTCTTCTTCCTTGGAACGCTAGCCACTCATAGGTTGTTCAAATTGTAACGCATCCAACAGATCTAGAGTTTCTTGGTCATCAACATTACCCCCTCCAATCTCAGCCTCTAGCCCATGATCCACCATAACCATGTTATCATTCAATCCAGAACTTGTCATGCTTTCTTGAATCTGAACTAAAACATCAATCGCAGTCTCTTCATCTCCAACTGATTTATGCTCTTTACTTTGATTACCCTTCTCTTGCTCTTCATCTGAAATTTCAGTTCCTTCAGAAGCTTTATTTTTACCTTGGCCTTCTTTCTTGTTCTGATTCTCCTCTAATATTATAAGATCGCAGCTATGATTTAACGAAGAATCCCCATCTTTTTCTTCTTCCCTTTCCCGATCACCACTCAGAATCACTTCTAAAGGATTTATTGCTGGCCTCTGATTTTCTGTAGCAGTCTTTTTCCCGAATGCTTTTTCAACCCATTTCTTAGTATTTTTCTTAGGGAATGGAACAGCTTCCTTGTCTGATTTCTCAGTTTTTTTCTTCTCCCTTGCTACTCTTTTGTAAATTCTTTTCTCAACACTTCTGCACACTTCACTGCTATGCCCGATCTTCTGACATTTTTCGCAAATAATAGGTTCTTTTTCATACAAAATTTGTTGCCATCTACCTGAAGTATTCAATCCCAACTAGAACCTATCAATTTTTGGTTTAGAAACATCTATTTCCACGCAAATCCTGGCCATACTCGGTCTCGTGAGTGTTTTGGTTGGCCCGTCTACCTTCAGCACTTTCCCCACAATACTGCCAATGGCCTTCAGATCCTTCAAATTGAAAAAATTGATAGGTAACCCCAGCAATGTTATCCATATGGGAACCACCGTAGGTTCAGATCTAGCATGAAAGAAGGGGGTCCATTTCATAAACTGCACAAGCTGCCCTTCCATATAAACAAACTCTTTGATCCAAACTGATAGGTAATCTGCTTCTGCTTCAAATCTAATCAGCATATGCCTCCCGTCCAGAATCCCTACAGCAATTCCTAACTTAGTGTGGATCGATTCCCTTATGTATTCTATCAAAGCTTCAATAGAAGATCGCCCAAATGTGAATTTGGCAATCAAAACGTGTTGGAAAATTGCTACTGATGAGATTAGTTCTTCATTTGAATAAAAGAGCACTGGTTCTCCATGATATGATGAAGACTTCTTTACTTTAGTTATGGATTCAAAACTAAAGTCTTCCGGATGAGTGATTCCATTACCCGATTTGGAGAAATTACCGACTACAGAAGCATAAGATTTGCCTTGCTGATCCGGTGGCCTTGGTGGGGATCTACCTCTCATTGGGGCGGCTGCCATGAAACCCTAGAGAGTTTCATGAAAAACCTTGCTAACTTACACCAAAAAATAAAAAAACCCGCTAAAATGCACCTCCAGAGCTCACCCTACTGAAATTAGCTCTTTAAACGGTCTAAAACCTCTATCCCTTACTGACTTATACAGGGTTACTCCATATGATGATATGATGAATCTCAGTCACAAAGAGAAGAGTCTCGTAACTAACATGTGAGTATAAATAAAAGATACTTATATTGAACTGGATCAAATAGTGGATACCCTAGGAAGTATTACTATCAAGTTATATTACGGTAATCCATTTGACAAATTGGCCTTAACTTGAGAGGTCGACAACTTCTCATGTAGCTGTGTATGTAACTTTGATGTAACTAATCATCAATGTCTAATAGCGGACTAAACACGGGATTGTTGGGTTATGTATGCAATACTTAGAGGATTGTCTGTACACTCAACAAGGATTTCACCACTCTGAATGGAGTAAGATATTGTATTGATACTTGTCAAACCGGACTTGTAAAATCTAGTTGATGTTCATCAATAAAATAATTTTATCAGAATGATTATTTTCTAAATATAGAAAAGTAAGTTATTATTATTATAATAAATTTCAAATTATATTTGAAAGTTCTGTAATATCCTGACCCAAAAGCAAAAAAAAATATGGGCCTAAGAAAACGATGGGCCAAAAGCTCAGCTTATTATTTAAACAGTTTAATTTAAGATAAAGATGGATTTATTTAGATAAGGTTTTTTTAGATTAGGACTCTTTTTTAAGTTTTAAATCTATTTAAAAATTTAAAACACTAAACATGAAAGAGAGACATGAAGAGATAAATCGTAGAGACAAAAATCGTAGAGAAAGAAAGGAGAAAGAAGGAAGTGGTAAAATTTTAGGGTTTTTCTTATTCTTCTTCTAGGTTTGCCACATTTTGATTTCTCATCTCTTTCACTTATCTGATTTATTTATTCTCTTTCTATAGACTAATCTTTGAATAGTATTACTCTCCGTGTAGATCAAGCCTGGGAAAACGAGTGAAGAGGTCGGGTCGAAAGTCTCCAAAAGAAAAACGTTAATTGAGAAAATTAACAAAATACTTGGGTAGACTTTCCTTCTATTTTATCTTATTAGGTTTCCTTTGTAATGATTTGATTGTACAAAAGTTGAATAAATTATTTTAATGAATGATTATAAAAACATTGTACAGTTTAATAAACCTCGACAAAATTATCAAGAATGGTGGAAACTATAATAAAATCTAATTTTAGAGTATTGATAAATTAGCATCTCTCGTATGATTTTAGATTAAGTGAAAATTATGAAATTGTTTTAATTATTAATTCGGAATACTATCTATGAAAATTTAATGTTCTCATCTAATTGAAAATTATTTAGACATTGGGTTGGAATCTGAAAATTCGTGATGTTAAATCATTTTTTATGAATTTATATTTGATGCTTTGAAATGTTATTTGAGACCGGTTAGTATTGTAATCATGAGAATTTTGTCTCAAGATAACTTGTAGTTGAAATATGCTAAGTGTAACGCCCCCAAAACCCCACCTTGGTCTAATGGGACTTTGGGTCCGCCACATTACTTATCTCTGCTTAATCTTCATAGCAATAAGGCAAACTAAAAGATAATTCTCTCCAAAATAGTAACTATAAAATTTCTTTCAATATAAGAAGATCTATCAAAATGTCATCAACTGATATATCCAAAACCCATAACATAACTAAAGCAACATCTACTAATAAGTCTCAAGTGTATTACAAGTTCTCATCCAACAAAACTGAAACTGGAAATAAACTAGTAATATAGGGAATAAACTAGTAATACGGGGACCGGTCAACATCCTGGACTCCCTCAACTGGGAGATCACCTTCTTTCGCTTCCTCAAAATACTCATCTTCCATCCAAGGAGTTGCCGCCTAATCTTGTGCTATACCTGTACGAAAATAACAGGTCGACTGAGCATTGAATACTCAGTGGATATCCAAACTAACCAACAATAGCACATGCATATATCCAATATCTCAATCATGTAATAATTGTAAAGTCAATAGCAGTTTAATATAACATTAATATGATCAGAGTGCGAAAACATGTGAACATCATGACTTAACTTGACTAGTGTACTTGTGTGACTCTTGAACTTATGTCATGAATGCAATGCATGCTTATTTTCTCATAAAATAGTTATTGAGGTCTTTGAATTTAGATCCATGGAGGTGCATCAATAAAAGCGTAAGCCCCCAGAGCTCTTTGATCCCAAATGTCCATGATAATTATCCAGGACTTGAAATTTTATCCATGGAGAGCATCAACGAATACCGGAGCTACTTGAATTTCAGGGTCCTTATAAAACCATGCAGTGCCTTTATCCTTGTACTTGTAATTCAGTGTCCTTGTACTTGTCCTTGTATTTCAGTATCCATGCAATGTCTGTGTTCATGCAATGTCCGTGTCCATGTAGTGACCGTGTTTACACTTGTGTACCCGTGAGGCATGTAAACTACCACACATGTACACTTGTGCTTGAGTGTTGTGATTGGTATCCGAGTTCGATCATCACTTAGATTCCATCTTCCATCAAGAAACTCCGCTAGGTTACATCTCCCTAGTTAGAGAATTTCTGACATGGAGGACTTCCTCTAAGCATTGGCCTACCCGAATATCAATCACCATGCAACATGATTAAGCATAATTCATTTTAACATAATTCATCTATTATCATGCTCATTTCTAAGCATAATTCATTTTAACATAATTCATCTATTATCATGCTCATGCTAACATCTATAATATCATTTCTAAGCATAATTCATCATAGCATATCTTATTGTACTCATAAAACCTTTCAATATCTTCATTTTCATACTTAATGTTTCCTAGACATTTCATCAAACACCTATCATGCGTTAGTTACGTATACAATGCCCTTCCCATTTTCACATCCTATAACCTTAACGTACTCATCCATAAACCACATTCATCCATTCCAAACTCAACACAAATCCACACATTCACAATCCATCTTCCATTTTAGCCCACCCTCCGTCATTTCATTCATTCATAACCCAGAAACACAATCCCATAATTCTATTTAAGCTTCTAAAATATCAATCCATCCACATCCTTACTTAACATGTAAATCCAACATTATCCATCATTTATCATACTAAATCAATAATCATAAATAATACAAAAATTAGATTAGAGAGGATATTAACTGAAATTTATATTTCTATTCTTTAATCCATGCATATTCATGTAAATCTCTTGAGAATCCATAATCAATATTTTAACATATAAAAACATTACTAGGGTTGAGTTAGAGGGGATATCGACCTTAGGGATCCTTTCCTTGGATCCAAATCGCTCCCAAGAATCTTTGAGGAAGATCTCAAAGCTCTCCTTGCAATCTCCTTCTTCTCCAAGCAATTTCTTCCTCAAAAGCCTAGGTTTCCTCTTCCCCCTTGCCAAATTAGGCTAGAAATAGTTTAGAACCCTAAAAACCTCAAAATAGAACCCCTATTTATAGCCCCAAGGGTTAAGGAACCCAAAAAAATGCCTTTTTTTAAAAATCTGGGTCCGTGTGCGAAGGATCGCACCTTTAGTGCGATCTATCACACTTAAACCCAAAAGGTAATCATAAAAACTCATCTGAATGCGATCGGTCGTAGAAATTGGCGATAGATCGCACTATTTTGAGATCGATCGCACCTTATTTGCAATAAATCGCAGCTCACCTCTGATTCTGGCTGATTTTTATCTCGTTTTGGTATTTTGAGCATAACGTTTGACTCACTCATCGAATTTTGACAATTCAACTTGCCTTGGACTCGTCGTCTTTCGAAGGGGAACAACTTTCATGTTTTATGCAACTCCTAATTCTGAGTTTTAAATGGTCTGAATGGGCCCACAAGTGGACTGGTCTGCAATTTCAGCAAGTAAAACATCGGAAAATCCACTTTTGACTTAGCTTAGGTTCAAAATCTGGAAAAAAATTAAACATCAACTTCAAAGAGGGTTCAAATACCTTTCTAATGGTTCAAGAATCACTCAATTCCGATAAACGGTGACAAAACTAGAGCTTCCTAAATTTCAGGGTGAATTAAGGCATCCCTCCCTTTACAAGTTTGATTAAGCTTAGATCACACCATACTAATTAGATATAAATACACACACATTAAATTATGATAAAAGATTAAAATACCCTTAGTACTTGCATAAAAAGCATGAAAAGATTCGGGTCTCTACATCCTCCCCTAAAAAGGCGTTTTTTTGGGTTTTTTAACCCTTGGAGCTATAAATAGGGGTTCTAATTGTGACATAATAAATAGAGCATAATAATACTGAAAACATGAGGCATATATGATATGAATTGTGACATCATGCATTAATGACGGTTATATAATGTCATGAGTGAGACCTCTAAAATGACGAGCAAGTCAGGATCATGGGTCCTTGGTTGAAAGACCCTAAAGCCTCCGGAGAAGATCCCTTGCTTGGGATTTACAGTTGGACCGAACTAGGGATAAAATCGGTGATGATAGTAAATTGGGCTAGTGCGAAAACCGGACATCATTGCATATATCACTGCATTTGCATATCATTTCATTCTCATGACATCGCATCCATGTGTATTTGAGGTTATACATTAAATCATTAAATTTTCTTTTATTTTATTATTTCTTGAAATTATGTATTTCTTTCAAGTTGGAATCGAGAAATGAAAATTTACTCATTAAATAAACTGTTGTTATCACTTTAATTATAAATGAACTTAATAGGATAACATAGAAGTAAGATTCTACTGAGTGTTAAGCTCACCCCTATTTTTATATCAAAGGTTGTAGGTCTAAAGAATTGAGAGGCTAGACACTAGTTTGAAGATGAAGACTTTACATTTAAAGATTTAGTTTAGTTTTCTTTTATTGATATAGATGTATAAGAAGAATTTGAATAATTGTTTTTGCTTGACATTAATGATTAGAATGTGTGAATTTAATTTCTAGATATTGTAGTTTCATTTTATGAGAAGATTAGTTGAAGTATGGACTACATTAGAATCAAATTCAAAGTGAAAATATTCTAATTCAAATTTTCTTATCATAGTAGTATTCTGAAATTTCTGGGTCAATGAGAAGAGAATATTTATCAAATATTCCTCCGTGTTTGGACAATTATGAAATTTTGTGTGTAAATACTAGACTGATGGGGGAATCATCCTATAAAATTTGAGATAAAAAATGATAAAATTTACTATTTTAATAAATGTGTTTATGAACGTGATATTTCAGTAGACAGATTTAGTTTGGGAGATGAGTTGAATTATAAATTATTATTCACCTTAATCTGTAGATGATTTTAAAATTTTATTTTTCTTTTAAACAAGTATAATCAGTTATATTTCAAGAACAATTAGTTTCGAGACGTTTTTATTTTTATTTTATTTATGGTGAATTATTTGGTTTAAGGTTAATATTTTATGAGTGACGCTATTACTTTTTAATCATAATTTATTTTTATTTAAACTCGTGTTAAGCTAACTTTCTAGGAATATAAAATTTGTCATCATTGGAATTGTATCCCGTTAGAAATGAATTTTTGAATACCAAGTAATAATATCGGTGAAAAAATTTAAGCTTAAAATTCTATCGATAAAAAGGACAATTTGATATGCTTTATTGGTTTTACTATTCATTTTTTCGTTTCTTGTCTTTTCTTTTTCCTCATGTTCCAAAGGCTTAGAGTTCAAGACTGGCACGGATCATGGAGTAGGATCCGGATAATGGACTCCGGATTTCGGGGCCTGACAAGTTCAATTTGACAAAAAGTATCAAGTGTATGAATTCTCAATATATATGCTAGGGACTTAACAGTATAAGATATATATTGTCTTGTAAACTTATATGCAATATAGTTTGGTGGAAGGACTAATTTGTAAACAATTATAATTGTAATTACTTACATGTAATTTTTTAATTTCTGAAGGTTAAACAATAATGTGTTAATGGACATTATTATAATTAGTGGAAGTTCAGGGTTCTTGATGAAATTCTAAATACCTAATGGAATCAATAATTGGAAAGTATTTCCTAGTTCCGGTGCTATACTAAAACGTAATGCACTGGAACCTACACACTAGGTTTTTCTTAAGGTATTTAATTTAATTGACAATTAAATTAATTAATTTTCTACATAAATGATGACTAGTATATGGTATAGCAAAGGTTCTTTTCCATATACGATATGAGAAAGGTGGAAGAGATAACATGTATGAAAGCGGGACCCACCTAGGGTGGAACGTCCCACACTCTCTTTCTAGGAATGGAAATGGGGCGGGGCGGTTTTCTACCTCCCCGGCCCCGACAGCCGCCCGGCCCCACCTTGCCCCTGACCGGGGCTTATATATGCGGAAACCAACTCCACCCCGGCCCCTCCCCTCCCCACTCCACCCCTACTGCCTTCATATATATATATATATATATATATATATATATATATTATTAAAGTGGTTCCGAGGCGGGGCTGGGCTGGGCACCGGAGCGGGGTATACTAAAACCGCCCTAGCGCCGAAACTGAGTTAGGTCTTTATACCGTCCCCGCCCCGCCCCTGATTTATTTGAAAAAAAACTGCCCCTATAGGGGTGGGGCTCCTATGGGAGCGGGTCATATTGCCATCCCTATCTCTTTCCCTTATTAGATTAATTCAAATAAGTATTGGATTGGAAATTAAGTCAAAAAAGGGTGGGAACCACCTAGGGTGGGACGCCCCACTCTCCTCTCTACATAATAGATACTAATTAAAATTTATTTAAATTATTAAAAGATAATCCTGATCTAATTAGGAGTTGGGCAAAAGGAATATAAGGTTTTTAGAAAGTTTTAAAGTTCGACTTTGGCTTCGGTATTCTAATTTGATTAGGATACTAGAAGGGGAATAGTTCCAAAAGGAGGAGACATCCACTATTATATATATATAGGGTTTCTATTGTGAGAAACCCTGACAATTATTATTCTCCAAAAGAAGTGGATGCCCCCTCTCTCCACGTAGCACCCTGGATATTTTTGATATGTATTAAAACCTTAAGGTCATTTTCTTGAGCTAAAAATTAGATTTCCTAAGTCGAATGTGTTGAAAACCCGGGCTGCTAAAAAAACCCATTTGTAGACCAGTCGGCTTTAGGGAAAATTTGGTCCATGAACAAAGAAGAATTGGAAGATTCTAATATGCTAGAATTTTTCATCTTCGAATGACAAATCCAACGCAAGTTGAATCGTCAAAATCCGACGAACAAGTCAAAAGTTATGGCCGAAACACCAAGATAAGGAAAATCAGCAAAATAGGCAAAACACAGACCAACCGGTCGACCGCTCGCCTACCGATCGACCGCTCGATCCACCGGTCGACCGGTGTCACACTAAAACTTGTATGAGAGATTTTTCCAGAGGGGGGGTTTTGACCGATCGACCGCTCCTTGAGCATTTTGCCTATTTTGGTCTGTTTTGCAGAAATTTTAAGGGTAGGATGGTCATTTGACCACCCCTTTTTCTATATAAACCCAAATTCGTGGGTTTGGGTCCTCATAAACCCTCAAGCATAGGTTTTGGGAGATTGAGAGAGGAGGAAGAATTAGGGTTTTGCTCAAGTGGGCTTTAGATTGAAGGAGTGAAGCTCAAGTCAAGCTTGGATTCCACTTCAAGCAAAGATCTCCCTCCATCAAGTTAGGATCTCCAAATCAAGAAGGTTTTCTACAAGCTTGGGGAGTTAATCTTAAGTTTAGTACACCCTTACTAACTAGCTTAGTAATAACTAGGGTTTTTTCTTTAGAGAATGATGATTTGATCTTATGTTCTTCTATTCTTGAAATATACTACTTTTCCTAAACATAAATAAGATAAAATGTGAATGTTGTGGGATGTATGAATGGATGAGGGGTTAGGCGATTGGATGCCGTATGGTTTGATGAATGTGGGCAATGGAACAACGTTGGAAGGGCATTGTACTCATAATAAACACACCCCTTGTGTTTGTTGAAAAATATGAACTAAGAAACTTGAATTAAAGGGCTATGAATGTGATGCTTGTCAAGTGTTCGATAAATTGCCTAAATGAGAATAAAATGAGTTAGATGAAGTTGATGAAAGTATGAATCATGTAATTCTTCTTAGAACCCTAATTGTGATATAATGTGTTCACTATTGTTCACACCTCATATAATTTAAGTAGGATTAGGATGTGGTATTGTCGTGACCCAAAATACCCCCTATGAGTTAGGGATACTTTGACTCGTGACCGCCGTATCATACATCCATATGATACATAAGGCACATATAGAGACCTGTCAGAATACATATACATAAACAGCAGAAACGATTTACAATGCACAGCGGAAACAAAATATACTAACATAGCAGAAGCCAAAATACAACTAGATACTCCTAACTCTTGGTCCAAGTATAAACCAACAAAATATACATGTATGAAAATATCCAAAAGGGTTGAGTGGACATGTCCCACTCTCCCTTAACAAAATACCATGTATCCTTCTAACGACTACCAATCAACAAAAATCGAAGTCACGACACCTATCTAATGAACCATCGTCCTGGTAGTGACCCATAGAAGGCTCTGGGTCGAAGTACTCCTCCTCTACCCAAGGTTCCGTGCCACACAAATCAAAAGGAATCCGAGCACCTGCCGATGATAACAAATATCGGCTGAACGTGGAATACTCAGTGTATACAAACTACTAACAATAAGCAATAAGCATAGAGCATGCGAATCATGGAGAATGAAATCCTTAAATCATGTGAGAGCGTGGAAACCATGAAATAGCATGTGAGATGAGTTCTGAAATCCGAAACCAAAACCAAAAACCATAACCATGTGAGTCATGCGATAATCATAATCTTGTGAGTTCTTGTGAGTTTATAGAGTTCATGGAGTTTCTTAGAGTCATTTATGATCCGTAGAGACATAGAGCAATACCATAGAGATAAACCATAGAGCCAATAGCATGGAGATCTTAGAGCATTTCATTTGTGATCCTTAGAGCTTGTGAGACAATCTTAGAGCTTATCATAGAGTTCTTGTGAGTTTAGTATGATCCTTAGAGCTTTTAAACTGATCTTAGACAAATCATGGAGTTACTTAGAATCATCATTTAAGTCACTTACTCGAAAATACTTTTTATAATATTGAGGAAAATCCATGGAAACCATCGGTTCATGCAAGACATGCGAGCACACGACCATATGAGAGTAATATCATGTTGAAACACCCAAAAACTCTTAGAGGCATTAAATCAAACACTTAGAGTGCATCATAATGATAACTTACATCCAATTATAAAACAATCCTTCACAACATAACAAAGCAAGGTACATAAATAGTAGATAATAAGAAGAACAACCCAAGGTAACTAGTAGTATTACTAGATTGGTAGTAGAGTGTACCTACCTTGGTGAAATCAATGATTTTGATTCCAAAAGCTTGGAACACTTGAAGAACTTGAGTTCTATGTTGAGAAATGCCAAAAGAACGGAACGATCTTGATCTTCCTTCAAGCTTGAGCAATACCTAGCTCCCTCCTTCCTTTCCCTCTTCAAAAGCTCTCAAAATAGGGCACAAAGGGTTTCTGAAACCCTAAGGCACGAACCCAGCCCTTATATAGGCAAAGGGTAGTGGCTACAGTCTTAAACACCCTTAATAAAGAAAATCTGCGTATAACCGATCGATCGGTGGTACAGACCGAGCGATTGGTGGTTTCAACTGGTCAATCGATTGAAAACACCCTCTCTGGAATTTTTCCCCATACAAAAAAGTTAACTGTTCAATAGCTACCGAGCGATTGGTATAAGACCAGTTGATCGAAGGTTATCACCGAGCGATCGGTGGTCCCCTGTTTTCTGCAAAACCCTATTTTCACTACTTGAATCTTCTCCAAACCAATTCTAACACCCTCTTACGCTTCAAACCCACTTCTTCAGAATATGTGGACCTATTAAAACATGCACGCGATAAATCCAAACACATATTAACATAAGGCCCATTAGTGAACAAAACCACACTTGGGCACTATTCACTACTTAGTGAAATGCAGATTCGGGGTTCTACATCTCTCCCTCCTTACAAGAATTTCGTTCTCGAAATTAGAACGACACCAAAAGCATAACAAAGCAAAATACATACAATCCAACGAAGAAAACTACTCAAATAACTAAGGGTACTTTTCCTTCACTTCGGCTTCTCGCTCCCATGTAGCCTCTTCCTTGGAATGATGTTGCCATTTCACATGGACTAAAGGGATAATCTTGGTGTGCAATACTTGTTCTCGACGATCCAACATCTGCACTTGTTGCTCAACCAAGGTGAGATCCTCTCAAATTTCCATAGGATCAAGAGCAATGACGTGTGACGGATCTGGAATGTAATTCCTAAGTATAGAAACGTGAAATACATTATAGACCGCTGCCATGTGAGGCGGTAGTGCTACCCTATAAGCAACCTCACCAACCCGAGTGATGATCTCAAATGGCCCCACATATCTAGGGCTGAGCTTTCCTTTCTTCCCGAATCGCATGATTCCCTGACTTGGCGAAATCTTCACAAAGACTCGATCCCCAACTTGGAATTCCAAATCTCTGTGGCGAGTGTCCGCATAGTTCTTCTGCCTATCCTGAGCAGTTTTCAAACACTCCCTGATTACCTTGACTCTTTCTGCGGTCCACTCAATTAATTCAGGACCAAGGACCTTTCTCTCACCCACTTCATCCCAATATAGCGGTGATCTACAACTTCGACCATACAGAGCTTCAAAAGGCGCCATTTGGATGCTTGCCTGGTAACTGTTGTTATAGGCGAACTCAACCAATAGCAAGTGTTCCTCCCAACTGCCCTAAAAGTCTAGCATACAAGCTCGGAGCATATCCTCCACAACCTGATTCACCCGCTCAGTCTGCCCATCGTTTTGAAGATGAAAGGCGGTGCTGAACTCCAACCGAGAACCCATAGCACTCTGAAAATTTTTCCAGAATCTGGAAGTAAACCTAGGATCTCGATCAGACAGAATGGAAACTGGCACACTGTGTAGACGAACCACCTCCTTGATATACATGGCCACCAACTGATTCGAACTAAAAGTAGTCCGATACGGAATAAAGTGTGCAAACTTTGTCAATCTATCTACTATCACCTAGATAGGCTCGGAGCCCTTCACCGTCCGTGGTAAATCCACAATGAAATCCATCGAGATATTCTCCCACTTCCATTCCAGAATAAGAAGGGACTGTTAAAGACCTGCCGGCCTCTGATACTCGGCATTCACCTGTTGGCACACCAAACACCTAGAGACATACTCGGCGACTTCCCTCTTCATGTTTCGTCATCAGTAGTGCCTCTTGAGATTCTGATACATCTTGGTACCTCCCAGATGTACAGTGTACTTGGATTGGTGAGCCTCGTCCAAGATGTCACCCCTCAACACTGTGTCGGCGGGAACACACAACCTGCCCTTGAATGTGATAGCACCATCACCATTCAAAGCGAACTCCTGACTTCCACTACTAATCGACTTGTCTCGGTAAGCAAGTAATTCAGTATCCGAATTCTGCAACTCCTTGATTCGGTTCATGACATGCGGTCTAACCGTGATGTTGGACATCACCGGCCAGTAGGTAACATGCCTGAGAATAGTATCTAGATTACACATATCATGCAATAACTTCCACTGTTGTACTCTCAAGTGAGCCATAACACCATAAGGTTTTCTGCTAAGTGCATCGGCTATAACGTTCGCCTTATCCGGATGGTACTGAATAGAATAATCATAGTCCTTCATGAACTTCATCCAACGGCGCTGCCTTATATTCAGTTCTTTCTGCAAGAAGAGATACTTCAAGCTATTGTGGTCCGTGAATACCATAAACTCTTCCCCATAGAGGTAGTGACACCAAATTTTCAGCGCAAAGACGACTGTTGCAAGCTCTAAGTCGTGCGTGGGGTAGTTCTGCTCATGCTCTTTTAACTAACGGGAAGCATAGGCAACCACCTGCTTATGCTGTATAAGGACACATCCAAGTCCAACTAGTGAAGCATCACTATAGAGTTCGAAACCACCACTTCCAGACGGAATTGTGAGAACAAGAGCAGTAGTGAGCTTCTTTTTCAACTCCTGAAAACTTGCCTCACACTTTTCAGTCCAAGTGAACTTAGTGTTCTTCCATGTGAGATAGATAAGCAGAGATGCTAGGATTGAAAATCCCTCCACGAACCTCCTGTAGTAACCTGCCAGGCCTAAAAAACTATGAATCTCGGTAACACTCTTTGGCCTCTCCTAATTCATCACTGCTTCAATCTTCGCAGGATCGACTGAGATAACCTCGGTAGACGCCACATAACCAAGGAAAGATACCTTGTTTAGCTAGAACTCACACTTGCTCAACTTAGCATACAGACTATACTCTCGAAGAGTCTGCAAAACAAGGCAGAGATCTCTTGTGTAATCATCCTATGACTGTGAATACACAAGGATATCATCTACAAACACAATCACACACTGATCGAGAGACAATCTGAACACCCGGTTCATCAGATCCATAAATGCTGTCGGCGCGTTAGTCAGCCCAAAAGACATGACCAAAAACTCGTAATGGCCGTATCGAGTTCTGAATGTTGTCTTTGAAATGTCTTCTTTCTTGATCTTCTACTGATGATAACCAGATCGAAGGTCAATCTTCGAGAAGAACTTCGCACCCTTCAACTGGTCAAACAAGTCATCTATCCGAGGCAATAGATAACAATTCTTGATCGTGACTTTATTCAATTGCTTGTAGTCAATGCACATCCGCATCGACCCATCTTTCTTCTTCACGAATAGCACCGGAGCTCCCCAAGGTGAGACACTTGGCTGAATGAAACCAAGGCCTTACAATTCTGCAAACTGGTCCTTTAACTCTTTTAGCTCAATAAGGGCTATCCTATACGAAGGCCTAGAAATCGGCGCCATGCCTGGAGCAAGTTCGATTGCAAACTCAATTGCCCGATCAGGAGGTAATCCCAGTAAGGTCTCCGGAAAAACATCCATATACTCACACACAACGGGAATGGATGTGGAGTCTCGTACTTCCGCATTCTCGAGACTGAGAGCTGTAAAACGAGCAATGTCTCTCCTCTGAAGTCCCCTAAAATGAAACGGCTTTAACCCCGCGGGCTTAAAGTTCACCACCTTCTCGAAACACGCCATGTGTCCATGGTTAGTTGAGAGCCAATCCATACCTAGGATAACGTCGAAGTCCCAATCCTAAAATCCCAGAATGATCAGGTCAACTAGCAACTCGTGCTGCATGACTTGCACAACACTGCCCAGATACACTTATCTGTTTCAATGGACTTGCCCAATGATTCGAAATGGACAACTCCCGATGTAGCTTACAAAGCTCAGACGTAAAGCCTTTGGCAAAGCTAGGTGAGACGAATGAGTGAGTGGACCCCGTGTCGATCAACACCTTTGCCAAACATTCAATTACTAGCAACGAACCTGAGAATTTTGACTACCCAAGTTATAACTAATACATGTAGATACAAGCATAGCAAAACACCACATAGGATACATATACACATACTATAGCATGACAACTCTAGAACTTTAACAATATCAAACTTGTGCATACCTTGCATGACATTATCAGATACCTGTGCGTCTCTATCAGTCATGGCAAAGACCCTGCCCTGGTTTGCCTGACGAGGCTACGGGGTGGGCAGCAAGGATTTAGAGGCCTGAGATGAAGACCCCTGAAGTGAAGTCTGCCTGCTTGGAGGCCGAACTCCCTGTGTTCCAGTCTGTGACTGCTAGCGCGAACAATCCCGAATCACGTGGCCAACCTCACCACAATGAAAGCATTCACCTGACAATCTTCGGTAATCCCCAGTCTTGTGCCGACGATCATATACGGAGCACTCCTCAAAAACCTGCGATGCAAAGGAATCCGGAGGCATAACCCTCGTAGCTTGTGATGCCATAGGACACGGTGCCTGAGGCGTAAAAAAAGGCCTCTGAGCCGACATCGACTGGGAGAACTGGTACGGTGTTGTCTTAGTCCACTTCCCAAAGGCACTGTCTCTTCTCCTCATAAAGTCTTCCGCACTCTTCTCGGCGATCTTCGCCTTTCCTACTATCTCTCTCCAAGATTCCACTTGGAGAATTGACACCCGATCTCGGATGAAAGCCTTCAAACCAATCTCAAACTTTCTGACCCGCAGGTCTTCAGTCACAATCAAGTGTGGAGCAAACCTCGACAACTCGGTGAACTTAGCCTCATATTCAGCTACGCTCATCGTTCCTTGCTCCAAAAGCATAAACTCCCTCGCCTTCTGTTCCCGAATGAATCTGGGAAAGTACTACTCACGGAAGGTTTCTAGGAACTCCACCCATGTCCAGGGTTCCCCTGCCTTTGCAACATCTCTCTACCTTTGGGAACCTCTCCACCAGTGTTCGGCTTCACCTTCCATAATGAAGGAAGCCCATTCAAACTGTTGTTCCTTAATACATCGAAGAGCTCGAAAGGTCTTCTCCAGCTGTATAATCTAGGACTCTACCACCATTGGATCCAGGGTACCATAAAATGTCGGAGGCCGTAGTCTCTGGAAAGCTTCGAGCCCCGCGGTGTGGGCACAAGAGTAGTCGGTGGGCTAGGAGTAGGTCTGGCTGCCAACAAAGCCAAAGTCTCCGCTATAGAATCCATAGCATTCGTAAAGTAAAGCAGCTCTTCCTCTCTCGAAACCTCACTCTCGGATCTTCGATTATGGTAACTACAACCCCGAACGCCGCGTCTCATGATGGAATATCCTAAGATCAATTGGCAAAACATGAGTCTAACTTGGATACCAACCTCACACATCATATAGCAATTCAATAAACATGAAATGCTATAACCGCATATAGTATACATCGAAGTATACACATAATCATATAAATATAACTTAGAGTTTTTCTAGCGTAGCTAAGACACTTGCGTTGGGTATCTACCTCTTCCTTTGGGATAAGACCAAGGACATAGCCTAAACTGCCATCTAAACTAGGGTCCTAGACCGACCTAAGGATTAGCTTGTTACCGGTTACATTATGGTAACAAACTTAACATGACCAAGCCCATTTGAGTTCTAAGTTCAACTCAGAGAACTTAATTCCGCTTAGCCCAAGGGAAACCAATCCCTAGAGCTCGGATACCAAGTCTGTCGCGACCCAAAATACCCCCTAGGAGTCATACTTTGACTCGTGATCGCTATATCATACATCCATATGATACATAAGGCACACATAGAGACCTGTCATAATGCATATACATACAAAGCGGAAACGATTTACAATGCACAGCGGAAATAAATTATACTAACATAGCGGAAGCCAAAATACAACTGGATACTCCTAACTCTTGGTCCAAGTAAGAACCAACAAAATATACATGTATGAAAATATCCAAAATGGTGGAGTGGACAAGTCCCACTCTCACTTAACAAAATACCATGTATCCTTCTAACTACTACCGATCAACAGAAATTGAAGTCACGACACCTATCTAATGAACCATGCATGCATGCATGAACCGACGTTTTCAAAGTACAAGTATTTGAAAGACAACAACAAAAGTGATTCATGAAACGAATGATAAAGCCAGACATCAAGCTGGTCAAGGATAGGGCATATCCCCGGATATGTCATACCTGGCTGACAAGTAAACAAGCAGGTTGATAAAGTTGGACATCGGGCCAATCAAGGGTAGGGCATGTCACAAGATATGTCATACCTGGCTCACAAGAAAACAAGTTGATCAAGCTGGACATCGGGCCGATCAAGGATGTTAGTGTACCCTTTTCAATATCTATATATATATATATGTATTCTTACTTCATGGGCACTAACATCTGACTCACAAGAAAACAAGGCAAGTTAAGTCAAGTCATGGCAAGTCAAGTAAGACAAAAGACACGTGATTCCAAGCAAGACACGATACATGTGTGATTCTTACGAACAAGATCAAGACAACACTCCATTTTTAAAGTATGACAAGCAAGTTTTGAAACACATGAACACACACAAGAAACTATTTTCAAAGACAAGAGGAGACATGATTTCTAAAGTATGAGTTTTGTCGGAGTTTTTGCATTCACTCATGCATGTTGAATCCATTGCATTGCTTGACTTTTATGCGATGAATGTTCTATTGTGCACTTTATTGCTATTGTTAGCTAGTAGCTTGTACTCGGTGAGTATTCCATATTCAGCCATACTTTTATGTCGGCAGGTACCGAGGATGCCCTCAACCCTAAGCCTTGGGTTGAGAAAGAGTACGTAGAGGAGCGAGAGCCACCTATCCCAATGTAGTCGCAAGAGGATAGAGACCTTGACATGTGATCATACTTAGATTACTGTTGAGAGGAGAGAGAGAGAGAGTTCTCTTTTGTATTTTGACAGGGGACATGTCCACCTTTACCTTTATGATTATGTTTTGTATATGTGAACTTGGAATACCGACCACCTTATATTGAAAGGAAAATTTTGATTTACGCTTCCGCACTGTCATGAGCTTCCGCACTCTAATTAATGTCATTATTGTGTTATATTCACCTTGTTCATTACAGGATGGTTTGACATGTACGAATAGTCACCTCTAAAGTTTTCCATTAACTCCTATGGGGTATTTTGGGGCGCAACACTCCATTCCCTTGACCATACTATCTCCACTCTTCCCTTAGGGACCGTATGGCCTTCTCACTCCCTAGAGTTGGTTTATGATCTGGTGTTGATCGAAAAAGGAAAGAGAAAAAGAGAAGAAGAACAAAGTCATCTAAGCCGGAAGAGCCATTAACTTCCATTAAAGGAAAACGTTAAAACTTAAAGAAGGTTTGTTTGAATCGAAAATGAGGTTCTACACTTGAAGGAATATGTAAGTATGACCTTTATAATGATAAAATGAATTAAAACATAGTTTGATCTTGGAATCGTTATATGCTTGTCCAAAACTATCCCGTAAAATAAAAAGAGGCATACTTTCACATAGAAATACAGATACCGAAAAACTGTTGGCATCCTTTACTACTTAATTTTTAGCAAGGTTACTCACAAAATTGAATGATTGAGATTGAATCTAAAACCGAAATCAAACTTTTCAAGAGACAAGGAAACGAAAGAGATAAATACTTCAATTGATGTAAACATTCACAAGAGAAGACAAAAAAGAATTTTTCTTGGGTAAATTGTCCACAAGCCTCAATTGCCCTAAGATAAAATATAAGGATTTGAGATCTGTTATTAGGCAACAAGGCCTAGAAACTAGATCTTGGTCCATGGAGTCCCAAGAAGGCCTAGAAAGCAGATCTTTGGCCAAATACAATAGACATTAACAAAATATTTTGATGATATTCTCTTGGTATTCTTTTTATCACTAAGCACAAGACCCCTTTTGACAAAGTTAACTACTATTTTGCATAGAGCCCCCATGAATATTAGAGATCGAATCACAGCCAATTGCGATTGGATTCGGGGAGAGTTAAATTGCACCCTCAAGTTACCATGTGTCCCTGTTAAACGTGGTTAAGATTTACTAACCCTTAAGGTTTAATAATCAAACTTTGGTTTTTAGAAAGAATCTTTAAAAAAAACTTTTAACTCTAGTTAAGAATTTATAACCCTTAGGGTTTATATTTTTCAATATTATTTTCTAAAAACTAACATTGGATTGTTGAACCCTAAGGGTTAGTGAATCTTAACCATGGTTAACTAGAGTTAACAGGGACACGTGGTGAATTCTAGGTGCGATTGAACTCTCCCCGAATCCAATCACAATTGGCTGTGATTGGATATCTAAATATTAATGTAATCCTTTACAATGTAGCTTCATGACAAAGATGGTTTCAGTAAAAAGTCCTCTAGATGGGCCTGTAAATTGGAAATATATATTATATCCACAATAAAATTAGACCTTGTATATATCATATCCACCAAAACGGGTGGCTTCTATTTGATCCTCAAAGGAGCTAGTAGATGGCGGGGCATTTGCATGGCTAGATCAGAGTCCTTGTAAATGATGCACAGTGTCCTTGTACATGATTCAGTGTCCTTTTAAAAAGATGTACAATGTCCTTGTCTATGATTTAGTGTCCATGCAGAGTCCATGAGATGCTTGTGTACCTGTGAGACTTGTAAACTACCACACATGTGAACTTGTGCTTAAGTGTCGTGATTAATATTCGAACTTGGTCATCACTTAGATTTTGATTATCTACCAAGAAACTCTACCAAGGTACATCTACCAGGCTAGAGAGTTCCCGACCCGGAAGACTTCCTATAAGCATTGGCTTACCCGAATGTCAATCACCATACAGTATAAGTAAGCTTAATTTATGTTGGCAAACATCAATATCTCCTTAACTTATTTTCACATGTACTATAACATCATTTTAACATTTAGCATTTCTAAACATCCATATCAACACATTCAACCCATTATTCATGTACAAATTGTCTTTTCTCCATTTTTTTAATATCCATCATCCATTCATATTTATCCATAAACCATAACCATGCCATCAAAATCCATCCACCATCAATTTCATCCTGCAATTCAATATAGAGAACATCAATTAATACATTATCAATCTTCTTTATCATATTTAGCAAAACCCTCAAACACATGGAAAATCTCATTTCAAGATCAATAGTTAGGAATCCAATTTATAATCCATGCCCAAACCCCCATTTCATGCTCAATAGTGAATAACCTATACATAATCTTGTAAACACCCAATAATCCATAAAAAAATTTATTTAAACATGCAAAACATTTAATAGGAGTAGATCAAAAAGGATATTGACCTTAGGGATCGTTCCCTTCGATCTAACTCACTCGAGGAAGGCTTGAGGTTGATTTCCAAGCTTTCTCCTTTTCTTTTGAGCAATCTCCTCATTTATAAGCAAACAATCCCTTAGAAACCCTAGATTTCTCCTCTACTTTGCCAAATTAGGGTTTGAGAGACTAAGGGATCTCAAAACCCCTAAATGGAAGGCCTATTTATAGTCCTAAGGTTATAATAACCCCAAAATGCCCTTGAAATCTTGCAAAAAGGGTTTAAAACCCTAATTTCTTTACGGGCAATCCACCGACCATGATGGTCGGTCGACTGGATGGATATGGAGGGCCCCTATTTGTGAAAACAATCCACCATATGGTCGACCAAGGTGGTGGGCCATCTACCGGGGGTCTAAAACATCTTACTATTCCCCTTCTCCATACAGTCGGTTGACCGGTTGGTCTGGGCGGTCGACCGATGGACCATTTTTCCATCTTTCTTCTTTTCTTTATTCCTACCTTGGCTTAGTATTTTACTATTTTTAAACACACAAAATTATCATTCATATGAAACACATCACATATGAATAGTTGACTAATTTACCCTTGATATTTACAAAAATAAAAATTGAATTAGATTAGGGACTCTACATCCTCCCCCCTTTTGAGAATTTTGTCCTCGAAATTTATGTACCTTAGTTAAACAGGTGTGGGTACTTTTCGTGAACTTCATCTTCTCGTTCCCATGTGGCTTCTTCAACTGCATGGTGTTGCCATCGCAAGAGAACTAGGGGAATAACTTTTGTACACAAGAATTGCTCTTTATGGTCCAAAAATTGAGCTAGTTGCTCAATTAGAGACAAATCATCTAGGATCTCCAATGGTTCCAAGTCGATGACGTACGACAGATATGAGATGTACTTCTTTAGCATAGAAAAGTGGAAGCCATTGTGGACACCTGCCATGTGAGTCGACAAGGTAACCCGCTAAGCTACTTCTCCAACTCTGGCAGTGATCTCAAACGGACCCACGTATCTCAGACTAAGCTTGCTTCGCTTGCCGAATCTCATCACACCCTTCGTAGGCGAGATTTTGACAATTACTTGGCCTCTGACCTAAAATTCAAGATCCTTCCTACGAGCATCAGCATAGCTCTTTTGCCTACTTTGAGTAGCCTTCAACCTCTCCCTGATCAATTAAACTCTGTCCATGGTTTGACCAACAAGCTCAGGACCCAGAAGCTTCCTCTCACCCACTTCATCCCAACACAGTGGTAAACAACAGTTTCTCTCATAGAGTGCCTCAAACAGTATCATTTGAATGCTCAACTGCTAGCTGTTGTAGTAGGCAAATTCAACCAATGGAAAGCGGTCATCCCAACTGCGCTCAAAGTCTAACATGCAAGTCCGTAGCATGTTCTCTATAATTTGGTTCACCCTCTTCATTTGCTCATCTGTTTGCAGATGAAAAGCCGTATTGAAATCCAAGCGAGAATCCATAGCATGCTGAAAACTCTTCTAGAAGCTGGAAGTAAATCTCGGGTCTCGATCAAATATAATGCTAACTATCACTCCATGCAAACAAACTATCTTCTTGATGTACAGATTCACAAGCTGGTTGCAGTTAGTTGTAGTCTGATATAGGAGGAAATGAGTTGATCACTTAGTCAACCTGCTAACTAAGACCCAGATAACATCAAAGTTCTTCACTATCCTTGGCAAACCAATAATAAAATTCATAGAGATATTTTCCCACTTTCACTCGGGAATAGGAAGTGACTGAAGGAGTCCTACCAGTCTCTGGTGCTCGACTTTGACCTGTTGGCAAACCAAACACTTGGACATGTAGGTAGCCACATCCCTTTTCATATTCCTCCACCAAAAATGCTTCTTAAGATTCAGGTACATCTTGGTACCCCCAGGATGAACAGTGTACTTGGATCGTTGTGCCTCATCCAAAATCTTCTGCCTTAGTTCTTCATTGGCTAGAACACATAGTCGTCCCTTGAAGGTGAGAACAACCCTCCCATTCATATCAAGGTCCTGATCTTTATTTTTAAACGGCTTAGCTCAATAGGCTTGCAACTCCTTGTTTGAACCTTGATGTTCTTTGATCCTATCCAGAATGGTCGGTCTGACCACAATATTATCCACTAAGGCTACAGATGCTCCAACATTGAACCCATATCCAAGTTAGACACATCCTCAAGCAGCTTCCATTTCTAAACCATTAGATGAGCCAAGAATCCTGCAAGTCTTCATCTTAGTGCATTAGCCACCACATTTTCTTTCCTCAGGTGGTATTGAATAAAGCAAACATAGTCCTTGAGGAATTCTACCCAACGGCATTGCCAAATTCAGTTCTTTCTATGAGAACAGATACCTTAGACTCTTGTGGTCGGTAAACAAATAGTGTCTCCAAATCTTGAGAGCGAAGACCTACTGCAACTCTAATTCATGGGTAGGGTAGTTCTTCTCATAATCCTTCAACTACTGGGAAGCATTGTAGAGCCCCAGATCTCACCTTCACTGTTCATGTGAATAGCACTATGAATAGTACCATGCATTAGTCTTGTAAAAGGCCAAAGCCTTCATAAAATTGTGTTATTCATGTGATAATTAATGAAATGGAGTTTTGTTTAAGTTTAGTGTTATATGAGTAGAGAAAAGAGTATAATACTAAGTGTTCATGTTGAGTCATGGGCGTTCAAAACTTAGGAATACTCTAAGTGTCAAAGAAATGGGAAAGTTATATCATCGATGTGGTAATTCATGTGTGCGGCCCAAGATGGGTTGAAAGAGTGTGAACACACTCTACATATGTTAGAGTGTGTGCTCAGGGTCTTAAGGACTCTCTTGTACGATCATAGTATGATCAAAATGGTAAAGGAGCGAAGAGGTAGATCTCAAACATACCTTCAAACATACCCTCAGATACAAAATTTTCTGTCTTTGAATTTTGAGTCCAATGCAAGTTGAATCACCTAAATCCAATAAACAAGTCAAAAGTTATGGTAAAAACACCGAAGAGAGGATTTGCAGAAAAATCTCACTCGAGCAACCTGAAAGCCCGCTCAAGCGAACTGAGCGACATCAGCATTTTTGAGTTCTAGTGAGCAGCCCACTCAAGTGAGATCCAAGCCTGCTCAAGCGAGCTTCGCCCAGAACACCCCACTCGAGCGAAATGAAACACTACGCGCTCGAGCGAGATCGCGTAGTTTAGTTTTTTTTAAGGGTTTTACACAACCCAAACATTATATATACTCGATATTCGAGGGGTTAAGGGTTCTAACATTTTGAGGGGCATTATTTAAAAGGAAAAGAGACCTAGGTTTTCAAGAAGGGGGTTTCAATTGAGATCAAGGTGCGTGTAGAGCCCCGGAATTTAAGTTCACTGTTTATGTGAATAGTGCTGTGAATAGTGTGTGAATAGTGCCTTCAAGGCCTAAAGCCTTAATGAAATTGTGGGTTCATGTTTTATAATGAAAGGAGGTTTTGAATGAATCAAAATATGTATGAAAAGTGTTTTGGGGATTAGGGACAAGTGAAAAATGAGTGTATAACATACTCTAAGTGGCAAAGAAAGGGATGCCTAAACATACCCTCAACTTTAAATAGCTCTAGAATTCTCACCGTGGATTGGAATTGAGTGATTCTTGAATTTTTGGAAAGGTATTGAAACCTTTTTCAAGGTTCATGTTTATCACTTTTTCAGATTTTGAGTCAAGATTGGGTCAAACGTCAGATTTCCGGAAGCGAGTCTGCTGAAAATCTGGGCTGCTGAAATCCATTTTCGGATCAGTTAGTTTCAAGGGTAATTTGGTCTATGAAGATAGAAGAATTATAAAATTTATAAAACATGAAAGTTGTAGCCCTTTCAAAGATGAATCCAACTTAAGTTTAATTGTTAAAATCGAATAAGCGAGTCAAAAGTTATGACCAAAATACTAAAGTGGGAAAAAGACAAAAATGTTGCTGTCTTGACTTGTCGCCGAGTGCGTTGGACTCGTCGACGAGTCAACCAATCTGAAAGCGAAAATTTCCCACACGCCGATGATTTTTAACCCCTCGTCGATGACTGTGACCCACTCGTCAACAATTGGAGAACTCTCGTTGACAATTACATGCATAGAACGACCCAGAACTCTTCCACCGACCTTGGTACCGACCTTAGGAGATATTTTGAGATATTTTCAAGGACTTTTAGGGGTTTTGGCAACCCTAGAACTATAAATAAGATCTGAATTCATGGGATTGATCTACTCAAACCTTAAGCTTGGATTTTTGGGAGATTGAAGAAGAAGAAGAACACTTTGATTTCTCAAACCGTTCTCCTCATACCAAAGTGAAGCTAAATCCTTTCTTCTAAGGTTTGTACCTTACGAATTTTAGTGTTTTAAAGCTTGGGTTTTCTACCCAAGGTGATTATCAAATTCTAAAATCAAAAGAGGGGTTTTCGGTTTGTTTTTCCAATGAAGGTTCAGGCTTCTCAAAGCTTCAACCAAGCTTCCTCAAGCTTGGTTCTTGTTCCACAGAAGTGTAAAAAACTTCCATTTGAGGTAGATACACTCTACCATCTACCTTTGGCTATTCTTTCAATAAAATTATGAAAATTCTATGTTCTTGAATGAATTGGATGATGAATTCTAAGTGCTTATAAGCTATCACTATTATTGAATTTCAATGAATATGAATCCATGTTTTTAAGCTTTCTAAGTATAATATGATATTCACAAGCACTCTATGCACTCTATGGTTTTCCAAGTACTCTAAAGCTCATAAGTCTCGCATGTCTCCATGATTTCTCTTAAGTGTGGTTTATCGAAGCATTCATAAGAATCTCTAAGAACTCATAAGCTACCAAGCTCATAAGCATTGATAAAGCCAAACATCGGGTTGGTCAAGGGTAGGGTATATCCAAGGATATATCATGTCTGGCTCTAAGTAAACTCATAAGAAAACAAGGATCTTGGCAGCCCACTTTGATGTATTCAATGAATGGTATTTACATACCCGACTCTAAGTCTTTTTACGGGTGCTAAGGTCTGGCTCACAAGAAAATCTCATACGCCTCACAAGAATCAAGGAGGTTGGTAGCCCAGGGTTGTGCGGGTACTAACCTCTGGCTCACAAGAACTCATAAGAACCTAATAAGATCTCATAAGTCTCATAAGTGAACGCTCACAAGCTCATAAGTGCTCTAAGATTTCATGGCTCACAAGAACTCATAAGAACTTTAAGGATCTCATAAAAACTCATTCAAAGAACTCATAAGACTTGATTCTCATATGCTCATAAGACTCATATGGTTTTAGAGTTCATAAGAACTCATAAGGAAATGGTTTTTGAATTGGTACGGGTTTTGACGGATTTCTATGCTCCACGACTCTATGTCTTGCATGTTCCATGTTATTATTATCTCACTATTAACTATTAATTTGTATATCACTGAGTATTCCATGCTCAGCCGACTATTGACTTCGGCAGGTGCATATGTTCCTTTCGATGTCTGTGGCACGGAGCCTTGGATAAGAATACTACGAGCCGAAGCCTACCATGGATCATTACCAAGATGAGGGGGCATTAGATTGGTGACCCGACTTCGAATTTTGTTGATCGAACTAAGATGAGAGATTTTGTAGGTTGTGGGACTTGTCCACTCCATCCTTTTTGGCATGTTCTGTTGGTTCAAACTTGAACCAAATGATAGGAGTATTTTATTATAAACTATTTCCGCTTTGTTTTCGTTATGTGATATAACTTGTGTACTCTGATAAGTTGGTATATATGCCTTATGTATCATACGGGAGGTATGATATGGCAGTTACGAGCTAAAGTATCCCTAACTCCTAGGGGGTATTTTGGGTCATGACAATGGGAGCTCGAATCTTGCCTCCAAGGCTTGGATCTTCTTCCTCAAAGCTTGGAGCTTCATCCTCAAGCTTGGTTTAGGCTTCCTCAAGCATTCTCAAGACGTTTTCCCCAAATATTACAAGGTAGATACACTCTACTAAACCTAGCTTGTTGTATTTCATTAATAAAAATTAGGTTTGTTTGATTCTTGGCGAATCAAGGTCTATGACCTTGATTTTTGTAAACTATAACTATGTTATTAAATGATTTGGGATTTTGCTTGTTGTTGCTCACAAATGATCACGTGCACTTCTATGTTGAGATTTTTGTTTTGTATCAACATGAGTTTTGTCTTAAAGAATTATTTTGGCTTGAAAAGGAGTTTTGTCTCAAAGTGAAGATTTTTTCAAACTAGAATTTGGTTTTGAAAGAACTCAAGGGCTTGATACCTTGCTTGTAAAGTTTTGTACTAAAGGGCGTGATGCCTTGGTTGTTAAGTTTCGTAATCAAGGGCTTGATGCCTTGCTTGTAAAGTTTTGTAAAGAAGAATTCATCTCAAAGGTGTTCCAAACATGGGCACTTTGTTGTAAAATATTCAAAGAAATCAAATGCTTTAAGCCTTGCTTGTAAAGTTTTTGTAAAGTGAACTCATCTCATAAGGTGTTCTGAGAAGGGAAATACTCTGTTTTGTAAGAACTCGTCTCATAAGGTGTTCCGAGAAGGGAAACTCTTTGTCTTGTAATAACTCGTCTCATAAGGTGTTTC
Organism: Tetracentron sinense; assembly: GCA_015143295.1. Classification (NCBI taxonomy): domain Eukaryota; kingdom Viridiplantae; phylum Streptophyta; class Magnoliopsida; order Trochodendrales; family Trochodendraceae; genus Tetracentron; species Tetracentron sinense. The sequence goes on from CM026573.1 coordinate 23,212,350, forward strand.
GAGAAGGGAAACACTTTGTTTTGAAAGGAATGTCTCAAAGTAGAGCTTGTATATTATTGTTTAGAAGTAAGATTTTGAAAAGCTTGCACATGCTATATTTTGAAAAGTATCATAGTTTCCTTATTTGAATATTCAAGTATACTTGTTTTGCTTGTTTCATTGAATTGTTCATTTTGTCTTGACTTGTAAAGCATGTTATTATTAATGTCTACTACTTGCTACTTTGGTGTTTGTATACGTTGAGTATTCCATGCTCAGCCAAACTATTATCTTCGGCAGGTCCTTAGGATATATGTGCTCCAGGACCATGTGTCGAGGCGGAGTATGTTGAGGAGCCGATAAGCAGCTGTCTTGAGGGTGATAGGGATCTTGACATTTGGCCCTATCCAGGGTATTATTGAGAGATGAGAGAGGGAGTGAAATGTATTTTGGGATTTCTTTTTGGGGTTACTTGTATAAGTGTTAAATTATTAGATTTGTACATTGGAAACTTGGAATACAATTAGTATATATAAAAGGAAAAAATTTTGTTACACTTCTGCTACGATATTACCTTGTATATTTTGCAGTATGGTTTGTCAGGTTATGATAGTCATGTCTAAAGTCTCACCTAACTCCTAGGGGGGATTTTAGGGCGCGACAAGCATAGACAATAACTTTCTCATGTTGCATGCATTAGAAGACAACCTAACCCAATAAGTGAGGAGTTTCTATACACCACAAAACCTTCGCTGCCAGATAGTACTATGAATATTGGTGTGGTAGTGAGGCACTTCTTCAACTCCAAGAAGCTCTTTTCACATTTCTCATTCCACTCGATCTGACATTCTTTTGAGTTAGAAGAGTGAGTGGCACTGCCAAATTGGAGAATCCTTCTACAAATCATTCCACTCGATCCGTGACTCTCTTTGATCTTTCTCAACCTTCCACTGCTTCTATTTTGGCAGGATCAACTGAAACACCCTCTCCTGATACCACATGGCCTAGAAATGCTACTTTTTTTAACCAGAATCTGCACTTGCTAAGTTTAACATACAACTCATGCTCACGTAGTCTCTTTAGCGTGACTTAGAGATGCATCTCATGCTCCTTCTGTGTCATGAAGTACATTAGAATATCATCCACAAATAAGATCATGAAGCGATCAAGAGCTAACTTAAATATTATGTTCATGAGATCCATAAAGGTTGTTGGTGCATTAGTTTAACCGAATACATGACATGAAATTCATAATGCCCAAATCTGGTTCTAAATGCGGACTTGAGGACATCTTCCGCCTTTATCTTTAGCTGATGGTAACCTGAACTTAGGTCGATCTAGGAGAAATACTTAGCTCCTTGTAATTAATTAAACAATTCATCAATCCTTAGTAGAGAAAACTTGTTCTTGATGGTGACTTTGTTCTGTTGCCGATAGTCGATGCACATCCTCATCGAACCATCCTTCTTCTTCACAAATAAAATTGGAGCTCCCAAGGTGATACATTTGGGTAGATAAATTCAAGATTAAATAACTCTTGAATCTACTCTTTAAGCTCTCTTAACTCTGTTGGAGCCATCCTATACAACACTCGAAAGATGGGTGCCGCACCCGGAACTAAGTCAATTGCAAACATAATCTCTCTACTAGGCAGCAACCCGGGCAAGTCCTTGGGAAAGACAACCGTGAATTCCTTTTCAAAAGTAATACTTGAGGAAGTAGCAAGACTCAGTGCCACGAATCGAGCTAAATCTGTCGCGACCCAAAATCACCCTTATAAATATAAGACTTTGGCTCGTGACTTATCATATCAAACCATCCTATGAGAACACACAAGGCATACTAAAAGCTGAAGCTGAAAAGTTCTTATAACATAGACAGTATTCCAAGTTCCCAAAATATACAAAAACTGATAGGAAATTAAACTATGTACATGTGTGGTCCATCACTTAGGATAAATCACCAAGCAGATGTAAAAATCCCAAATACATCTCTCCCTCTCCTTCACTCATTAATAGGGCCACCAATCGAGGTCCCTATATTCCTCAGGATAGCTGCCTAAAGGTTCCCCCAACATACTCCTCTTTAGTCCATGGTTCAGGAGAGAAATATAAAATGGACCTGCCGAAAATAACAATTCGACTAAGCATTGAATAGCTCAGTGTATACAAACCACTAGCTAATAGTATTACAATATAAATCATAGCATGCTTACATTTGAAGTGTAGTGTTAGAGCCTTTTTTTTAGTAATCACTACAAAATTCAAGGTTTTTAGTGGCAATTACAAACCGTCATTGAAAGGTAACTAACCACTGTTAAATAAAATAACGGCAGTTAAACAAACCGTCGTTGTATAGCTTGTCACAGATGATATGTACGGTGGTTATTCAATTGCTGTTTAATTAACCGCCTTTATATATGAAATTAACGGCGGTAATTTACACTTTTAACGATGGTCCATAAAGGGCAATAACGTCAATAATTTCCTGGATATAACAGCGGTAATATAACCACCTTGGTATATTGATAAATGCACAGTGGTATAAACTACCAATGTAATGAATTAAATAACATTTTTTATTATCTGTAACGATGGTTCATAACCGCTGTAAAATACCAAAAAAAATCAACGGCAGACAATTATCGCCATGGATAATAATCAATTAAATATTATGATTAAATATCAACGGCGGTTCCAAACCGCCACTATTATCTTGAAATATCTAAAACAAATTTAATTTCTTAAAATGTGTTTTTTACCTGTATTATTTGTACCTATCAACAATATAAAATCCATTCATATTATCCAAAGAATTCCAATTAGGAAAAATATATATAATACATCAAAATTCATCCACATAATCCATCATAATCATAATATATAAAATCATAAAATATATACATGCCAATAAAATGTCTGAAAAGTAAAAGAAAAAATATATCCTAAAGCTGCCTAGCAGCTCCCTCCAGCTAGGTCCCTCCCGCTGCACTGAAACCCGACAGATGAGTGTTGCTGGCTCCCTCCTACAAAAATAAGAAAATATAATTCATTATTAGAATATCGAAATGATAAAATTTAAGGATTTCATCACTAATATGCAACTTAAAAAATAATCTCTGATTTTTCATACTTATTGAGATTAACACATACATGTTTAGTTCATTGGCCTAAACCTACAACCATCCACCAAATCCAAACCGGAGCTCGGATTGAGATGTCGTTTCTTCTAATGCGTGTATTTCAATATATCCTAAGTGTTGGAATTGGTTTCGAGGGAATCTGAGGTCATTTGCCCGATTTGGGCACCGATAGGCCCAAAATCCATATTTGGATAGTATACTTCAGCCTAAACATACAAACACCCACCAAATCCAAACTGGGGGTCGGATTTCGATATGGTTTCTTCTAACGCGTGTATTTTGACCCAACCTAAGTGTGGGAATTCGTTTCGCTGGAATCCGATCTCATTTGCCCGATATGGGCACCGAGAGGCTCGAAATCCATACTTGGATAGTATCCTTCGGCCTGAACATACAACCTTACACCAAATCGGGTCTCGGATTGAAATGGCATTTCTTCTAATGCGTGTATTTCGACCCAACCTAAGTGTGGGAATTCGTTTCGCTGGAATCCGAGGTCGTTTGCCCGATTTGGTCACCGAGAGGTCCAAAATCCATACTTGGATAGTATGCTTCAACCTAGACCTACAACCGCCCACCAAATCCAAACCGAAACCGAGGGTCAGATTTTGATGTCATTTCTTCTAATGTATGTATTTTGACCTAACCTAAGTGTGGGAATTTTTTTCGCAGGAATCCGAGATCGTTTGCCCGATTTGGACACCAAGAGGCCCGAAATCCATACTTGGATAGTATGCTTCGGCCTAAACCAACAAATGCCCACCAAATCCAAATCAGGGGTCCGATTTTGATGCCATTTATTCTAACGAGTGTATTTCGACCCAACCTGAGTGTAGGAATTCGTTTCGCTGGAATAAGAGGTCGTTTGACCAGTTTGGGCACCGAGAGGCCCAAAATCCATACTTGGATAGTATCCTTTGGCCTAAACCTACAACTTCCCACCAAATCCAAACCAGGATTCGGATTTTGATGTCGTTTCTTCTAACGCATGTATTTCGACCCAACCTAAGTGTGGGAATTCGTTTCACTTGAATCCGAGGTCGTTTGCTGGATTTGGGCATCGAGACTATACTTGGATAATATCTTTTGGCCTAAACCTACAACCTTCCACCAAATCCAAACTGGGGCTCGGATTGAGATGTCGTTTCTTCTAACGCGTGTATTTCGACGCAACCTAAGTGTTGAAATTCATTTCGTTGGAATCCGAGGTCGTTTGCCCGATTTGGGCACCGAGTGGCCCGAAATCCATACTTGGATAGTATACTTCGGCCTTAACTTACAAACGCCCACCAAATCCAAACCGGGGGTTGGATTTTGATGTCATTTCTTCTATCGCATGTATTTCGAGTGTGTAAATTCGTTTCACTGGAATACGAGGTCGTTTGCTCGATTTGGGCACCGAAAGGACTGAAATCCATCTTGGATAGTATGTTTTGTCCTAAACCTAAAAATGCCCACCAAATCCAAACAGGAGGGAGGATTTCGATGTCGTTTCTTTTAACACATGTATTTTAACCCAACCTAAGTGTGGGAATTTGTTTCGCTGGAATTCGTGGTCGTTTGCCCTGTTTGGGCACCGAGAGGCACAAAATCCATACTTGGATAGTATCCTTCGACCTAAACCTACAACCATCCACCAAATCCAAACCGGAGCTCAGATTGAGATGCAGTTTCTTCTAACGCGTGTATTTTAATATATCCTAAGTGTTGGATTTAGTTTCGAGAGAATCTTAGGCCATTTTCCCGATTTGGGCACCGAGAAGCCCGAATTCCAACGTTTTAAGAATACTATGGCCTAAACCTACAACCTTCCACCAAATCCAAACTGGGGCTCGAATTGAGATGTCATTTCTTCTAACGCGTGTATTTTAATATATCCTAAGTATTAGAATTGGTTTCGAGGGAATCCAAGATCATTTGCCAGATTTGGGCACCGAGAAGCCCGAATTCCAACTTTTTAAGAATACTTTAGCCTAAACCTACAACCTTCCACCAAATCCAAACCGAGGCTCGGATTGAGATGCCGTTTCTTCTAATGCATGTATTTCAATATATCCTAAGTGTTAGAATTGGTTTCAAGGGAATCCGAGGTCATTTGCCCGATTTGGGCACCGAGAAGCCCGAATTTTAACTTTTTAAGAATACTTTGGCCTAAACCTACAACCTTCCACCAAATCCAAACCGGGCCTCAGATTTCGATACCGTTTCTCCTAACACGTGCATTTAAATATATTTTAAGTGTTGGAGTTAGTTTCGAGGGAATTCGAGGCCGTTTGCCCGATTTAGGCACCGAGAAAGCAGAAATCCATGTTTCTCAAGCATACTTTGTGTCGCGATCCAAAATCCCACCTAGGAGTTATGAGACTCTGGCGTCATGAACTCACATACAAACCATCATATGAGAGAGAGCATACATGGCATAGAAAATAGTAAACCTGAAAATTTCTTTTATATATAACAATGTCCACTAAAACCCAAACTAAGCATGCACATAAATAGAAACTAACCCTATAAAGAAAATCCATCACTTGTGTTACCAACTCAAGTCCAATGCAAAACCCCCAAAATGAAACCCCAAATACATGTCACTCTCCCTCAACCATCACTTGAGTTACCAACTCTAGGCCCCTATCATCAATATGATGATCCCAAGCAAGCTCCTGCTCGACCCTCAGTTTCGGAGCACGATCATCCAACCTGGAACCTTCCGAAATAACAATTCGGCTGAGTATTGAATACTCAGCGTATACAAACTACTAATGGGCAATGTTATAAAATATTAACATGCCACACAAAGTACAGTTCATAAGAACATATGCATAATCAGAGTGCGGAAGTTTAGAACAATTGCATATTCTCAAAAAGCATACTTTGAGTTTGTACATTCACAAAACATATTTCAAATATCTTATGACTCTTATATGTCTTGTGAGTTCCTTATGAATCTCCTTATGAGTTCTTAAGAGCTTGTGCGTGGTTTATGAGGTTCTTAGCTTATTAGTACCTTATGAGTTCTTGAAAGTTCTTTATGAGTCTTAAGAGTTTCTTATGCATTGTTGATGAGATTCTTATGAGCTTATTAGCATCTTGTGACTTCATATGAGGTCATACTTTTCACTTATCTTGTACTTACTTTGAGACAGATGCTAGTACCCGTACCTGGTCATAGTATACTAACATCATCTCTTCCTTTCATGGAACAGATGATAGTGCTCATACCTAGTCATAGTACACTAAAACATCCTTCCTTAATTCTTAGAAACAGATACTAGTGCCCGAACCTGGTCATAGTACACTAGATCCTTTCATATTTTTTATTTTACTTGGAGACAGATACTAGTACCCGTACATGGTCATAGTATACCAGTATCCTCTCATACTTATTTGGAAACAAATGTTAGTGCCCGTACCTAGTCATAGTACACTAACATCCTTTCATATTCTTGTGAACTTTTGAGCTTTTTCTTGTGAATCTTATGAGCTTTTCTTTTCCTTTTCTTATGAACCTTTCTTGTGAGTCTTATAAGCTTTTACTTTCTTATTCTTATGAGAAACCTCGGTCATACATGTGCATAGAATGCTTGTGAGCATCATAGAGATCATGGAAAGCTTTTAAACATTGAGTCACATGCATAGAGTACCTATAAGCATCAGAGTAGAGAGTATTGAAAACATTGGAATAGATCATGTAATTTCATTCATGGAGTTATCATAGCATATACATGGGTTACTTAGCCCATTTTGTCAAATCATAATTCCAAGCTTACTTTTAGGTAAAACCATCCTTTTGATACTTATACTTAATACAAAAACCCATCATATAAGTGTGGTAATCATGTGCATAATTTATGATTTATAGGGTAAGCAAGGAAATCATCAAGTATAGTAAAATTCTCAATTTCATTTTATTCCTTCAATAGCATACGCATATAAGGCTATATGCCTTAGTTTTCTCAAAACATACATCAATACTCACTATTTCATTTCATTCATATTAATAGTATATACATACAAGGCTACAAGCCTTACTTTCCTCAAGGAACATGCAACAAAGCTTACTAATAAGGCTATACACCTCAATTTCTACCAAAAACCATGCTTTACTAATTACTAAGCATGAATGAATCATAACAAGGTAGTTAGTAGATTGTTCTACCTTACAAAGACTAAATCCCTTTAGTCTAGCGCTTTGGAATTCACCGAGAAGCAAGAAGGAACACCTTGTTTGGTTGAAAAACCCAACAAGGAACACCCAAGAACACCCAAGCTCTTCTGTCTCTTTTTCTCTCACACTTTCTCACAAAACTTCTTCTAAGGGTTATTGTAACCCTAGCCACAAAATGGCCTTTATATAGGCATGAAGGGTGAGGCCAAGGACCCTTACACCCTTAAAATATCTCAAAGGCTCGGCTACAAGGCAAAACAAGCACCACGGATCGATCAGTCAGGAGCACGGATCTATCCGTCGAAAAATCCCTCTCTGTGTAAAAATACCATACAAATTTTAGCTTGACGGATCGATCGGTCATGGGCACGGATCGATCGGTCATGGACAGGTCTATCAGTCATGAAACGGATCTATCGGATTGGTCATCCCTTCACCCATTTTTCCCGCTGCAATATTTTGACCTTAACTTTTGACTTGCTCATTGGATTTTGACGATTCAACTTGTATTGGACTCATCATTTAAAGAGGGACAACTTTGACGTTTTGCATAAATCCTAATTCTTCTGTATTCATGTTCCAAAATGGCCCTAAAGGTGACTGGTCCAAAGTGACTGCTGAATTGATGTCAGACCGCATTTCGGAAACCTCCCTTTTGTCATAACTTCTACTCAAAATCTGAAAAACCGTAAAGCATGAACCTCGAAGAGGGTTTCGATATCTTTCAAAAAATTCAAGAATCACTCAATTCTGATAAGCGGTGACGAAACTAGAGATCCCCAAAGTTGATGGTATGTTAAGACCTCTCCCTTCTTTAACACTTGAGAGTATTTTATACTCTCGATTTGGTTTCCAAACACACATACATCATACCTTATGTTTCACATACCAAATCAATAACATAACACTCATTTTAAATGAGATACCTCTTTCCTATTTAAACCAACACCAAGGTCAAATGGAAGACCTTGACCTTTACATACACTGTTCATAGACACTATTCACTGACCATGAAAATGAATTCCAGGGTTCTACACTTTGGCCTAAACCTACAAACTTCCATCAAATCCTAACCGGGGGTCGGATTTTGATGCCGTTTCTTTTAATGCATGTATTTCAATATATCCTAAATTTTAGAATTGGTTTTGAATGAATCCGAGGCCGTTTATCCGATTTGGGCACCGAGAATGCCGAATTCCAACTTCTTAAGTAAACTTTGGCCTAAACCTACAACCTTCCACCAAATCCAAACCAGGGGTCAGATTTAGATATAGTTTCTTCTAACGCGTGTATTTAAATATATCCTAAGTGCTGGAGTTGGTTTCGAGGGAATCCGAGGCCGTTTGCCCTATTTGGGCACCGAGAGGCTAGAAATCCATATTTGAATAGTATCATTCGGCCTATTGTGTGTATTTCTTCTACCAAATCCAACCTACAACCTTAGGTTGTGTGTAAACTTTGGCCTAGTATCATTCAGCCTATTTCTTCTCACACATGATATTTGAATAGTATCATTCGGCCTATTGTGTGTAAACTTTGGCCTAAACCTACAACCTTCCACCAAATCCAAAATGGGACTCGGATTTCGATGTCATTTCTTCTAACGTGTGTATTTTGACCCAACCTATGTGTGAGAATTCGTTTAATTAGAATCCGGGGTCATTTGCCTGATTTAGGAATCGAGAGGCTCAAAATCCATACTTGGATAGTATCATTCGGCCTAAACCTACAACCTTCCACCAAATCAAAATCGGGGTTGGTATTGAGATGTTGTTTCTTGTAACGCGTGTATTTTGACCAATCCTATGTGTGGGAATTCGTTTCACTGGAATCCGAGATCGTTTGCATGATTTGGGCACCAAGAGACCCGAAATCCATACTTGGATAGTATGCTTTTGCCTAAACCTACAAACACCCACCAAATCCAAACCAGGGGTCGGATTTTGGTGCTATTTTTTCTAACACGTGTATTTTGACCCAACCTAAGTGTGAGAATTCATTTCGCTGGAATCCGAGGTCGTTTGCCCGATTTGGGCACCGAGAGGCCCGAAATCCATACTTCTATAGTATGCTTCGGCCTAATCCTACAAACGCCCACCAAATCCAAATCGGGGGTCGGATTTCGATGCCGTTTCTTCTGACGTGTGTATTTCAATCCAACATAAGTTTGGGAATTCATTTCGCTGGAATCCAAGTTCATTTTCCCGGTTTGGGCACCAAGAGGCATGAAATCCATACTTGGATAGTTTCCTTCAGCCTAAACCTACAATTGTCCACCAAATTTAAACTAAGGCTCGGATTGAGATGTCATTTCTTCTAACGCATGTATTTCAATATATCCTAAGTATTGGAATTGATTTGAGGGAGTCCGAGGCCGTTTGCCCGATTTGGGCACTGAGAAGCCCGAATTCCAAATTTTTAAGAATACTATGGCCTAAGCCTACAACCTTCCACAAAATCCAAGCCGGGGCTCAGATTGAGATGCCGTTTCTTATAACGAGTGTATTTCAATATATTTTAAGTGTTAGAATTGGTTTCGAGGTAATCGGAGGCCGTTTGCCAGATTTGGACACCGAGAAGCCCGAATTCTAACTTTTAAGAATACTTTGGCCTAAACCTACAACCTTCCACCAAATCCAAACTGGGGCTCGGATTGAGATGTCGTTTCTTCTAACAGGTGTATTTCAATATGTGTTGAAATCAGTTTCGTGGGAATCCGAGACCATTTGCCCAATTTGGGCACCGAGAAGCCCGAATTCTAACTTTTTAAGAATTCTTCTACCTAAACCTACAAACGTCCACCAAATCCAAACCAGGGATCGGATTGAGATGCCGTTTCTTCTAATGCGTGTATTTTGACCCAACCTAAATGTGGGAACTCGTTACGCTGGAATCCGAGGTCGGTTCCTGCACTGAATATTACAATCGCATTTATGGAATAACATATTTTATAAAGTTTCTTACTAAATGACCCTTACGGGGGTCAAGAATTTCCTCATTCTTGAGCCGCTCATGCGGGCACTCTTTACAATAAAAGGTCCAGTGATGTTGAGGCTCATGATTCATAGATATACATTCTTTTAGAACCTCTTCCTTGACCAGGCCTTCACGTCAGCATGCACAAGGAATCGATGATGATAACATACAGTTACCAAAACAACGTGAACAACAATATTCAGCTTTGGTTATGTCGTTAACATCGTGAAGGTTCCGTGTTACTGAAAAACTACCCAGCTACGTGAATTTGAATAGGTTGAAAATTTTGATTCATTTCTCCTCTTATCCCTTTCATTAGTACCATTCGCGACAACTTTATTTCTGGGATGGAGGTCATCCAAACCATTCAGGGATAGAAGCCTTGAAATTTGAGGTACATTCACCGAAGAAGATTGAAAATTTGGCTATCCATTCGAAGAACTACCTAGAATGCAAAAATTGTCTATCTGAATGACTCTATCTTCCATTAATTTTATAACTGGATTTAGACTAGGTATGTGGAAGTCAGCCCGATTTGGACACCGAGATGTCATTTCTTCTATCTCTGAATGGTATAGATGACCTTCATCCCAAAAAAAAAGTTTTCGGGAATGGTAATGGTAAAAGGGATAAGAAGGGAAAGAAATGAAAACGTTCAGGTTATTCAAATTCACATAGTTTGGTGGATGTTCAGTAGCACGGAACCCTCCACAATGTTAACCACATAACCAAAAGTGAATATTGTTGTTCACGTTATTTTAGTCACTGTACGTCATCATCATTTATTCTGTGTGCATGTGTACGTGAAGGCCTGGTCAAGTAAGAGGTTTTAAAAGAATGTATATCTATAAAACACGAGCCTCAACATCATCGTACTTTTTATTGTAAAGAGTGCCCGCATGAGCAGTCCAAGAATGAGAACATTCCTGACCCCTGTAAGAGTTATTTAGTAAGAAAATTTATCAAGTATCTTCTTCCATAAATGCGGTTGTACTAAGCAGTGCAGGAACCAGGTGGTACATCGAGGCATAACATGCAACTTGCAGGTAAAACTTTATCCTTGTTTTAAAGTTAGTGTTAGCTAATGTTGGAGTTACATCATCACCTTTTGATGCCCGATTTGGGCACCGATAAAGCCAAATTCCCGATTTGGAAGCTAACCCTTAAGTTTTAACTTTAGGAAATCTCCAATTAATCTAAGTAAATCTCGGATTTAATGTAAAAAAATTGCATTTTAACCCCCGGCGATTCATAATTTTCCATTACATAAAGATTAAACACCTAATAGTCCCTTGGTCTCATTACTACCATGCTAACCAATCATTTTCATTTCAACGCATAAAGTTCTAACCCATAAACGTGAGGTTAGTCCATCACTACAATGCTAAGTATACTCTAATTTTAGATTTGTAGAGTATAGTGTTCCAACTCACGAAAGTGAGGTATCTTCATCACTAACATGCTAAGCAATCACATATATTTCAGATTTTGCAAGGTATAGAGTCCAACTCACAAAAGTGAGGTTCATCCTTCACTAACATACTAACTAAATAGGTCTAAGATTCAAATTTGCTGAGTAAAGTGTTCCAACTTATGAAAATGAGGTATTTCCATCACTAACATACTACCCAATCACTTAGATTTCAGATTTGTTCAAGGATTAGAGTTATAACTCATAAAAGTAAGTTATAACCATCACTAACATGCTAATTAACCCAATCTCATTTCATATTCTGCTCACTAACATGCTAACCAACCCAATCTCATTTCAGGTTTTTAAGAACATAGAGTTCTAACTCACGAAAGTGAGGTATAACCATCACTAACATGCAAACTAAAGGACATTTTTGCAGATTTAATTTTTTTTGCAAAGTATAAATCAGAACCCTAGCATTTGAAGAAATGTGAATAAGGTAGTCAAGGACTATTTCTCAGATCACCACACCACTACCATCACCACACCACCACCACCACTAACACTAATAGACCACCACCCATTGAAAACCACTAGCACCACCACTAACACACCACCACCCATTCACCACCACTTGCACCACCCATCCACCACTAACACTAACACACCACCACCCATCCACCACCACTAGCACCACTACATACACCACCACCACCATATTAACTAAGGTAATTAAATTTATGACTAAAATCTTATAACATTAATATTTACCTCCTCAGGCGCATATGGTGTTGTAGAAGGCTGAGGAGCTGCACCCTGCCATGAAAATTTTGAGTAAATAAATGAATGAATATTTAAATATTTTCAACTACCAAGTAATTTTTCTTATTCTATAGACTTGTCTCGATAAAATCTCCTGCATAACACGCTCCATGGTCGGTAGACGTACATCTTGGGCTGCCAGTCTAGCATCTTTCTCTGCATTCGACTCCTCGAGAGCTCTCAGCCTCTCGATGTAATATTGTTGCATTTGGGACACAAACACTTTATACCGCCGGTGTTATTGGTCGCCCCACGAGCTATCCCAAACTCTATGAACTCCTTCACCCATTTTATATATTCCTTTGACACCCTATTTAATACAAAAAATACACTCACAATTGCTTAGATACAAACACTTTATCATTTGGTGCTTCTTAAAAAAATTTGGCCAAAAAGTACCTTAACATTTCAATCCAACTCCTATCCATGACGGATGAGATTAGATTTCCAAGTCCTTTGTTAACTATTCTAAAAAATAGCAAAAGTTCAAGATCATCAATCAATTACAATATATATGCATGCATGCTTCCTATCGTCATCAACTCCTCTTCTAAAGGGTGGGATGTTCCTATCCCATTCAGGAATGCATAATCCCCATAATTCAATAGCTCAGGTGATTTGTTCCATTTCAAGAAAATTTCAGCAGTATTTCCCTATGATTCTCCAAGTACACGACTTAGAATAGGGGCAAACATGCCACATTGCCTAAATATGTACCCAAAGAACAAGAGATATGACTGACAAAATTTTCCTCAATTTGGACAAACCATGAGCAACTGACTATACCGGCGATTATGCATTCCTGAACTGTCCAACTGAACAATTCAAGAATCATATACAGATAAATAAACTTTATCACAAACAAGACCGAAAAGTTATTACCATGCATTTAGTCCCACAAGAGAACTAAACATCATAGTTTACAACTAATCTGTCCAAATAAGTGATACAAGAAATGCATTTGTCATACAATGATTCTTGAACAGGAGACCTAAGGTTCAATGCATGTATGTATATGAACTTAAAAACACAGTGAATAATGAAAGAAACATGGGTTTGAGAAATTCATGGTGGTCGCGTATATCCCTCGTGTGGAACTTTTAAAGTCTAGAACTTTCATTGTTTCATGCGTTCTACAACTATGGAACTTTCAAGTTCCAATACAAATTTCGGATTTTTTAAGTTCAATATATGCTACCTGGGGAGTACGTTCGCAAGAATGAAACTCAAAGGAATTGATGGGGCCCACACAAGCGGTAGAGCATGTGGTTTAATTCGATGCAAAGCGAAGAACCTTACCAGGGCTTGACATGCCGCGAATCCTCTTGAAAGAGAGGGGTGCCTTCGGGAACGCGGACACAGGTGGTGAACTTCTAATTAAATTGAACCCAATAAATCTGAGATACTATCATGTAAGAGGGTCAGAAACCCTCTTCCCTCTTGTCCCAAACTCTTTCCTTTTGTTCAAAAGTATTAATGTTCTGAACTTTTAAAAGTTCCAAAAGAACGGAGCCTAAATGTTAGGCTCTCTAATTGATGTCATTAACAGATTTCATAACCTCACAAAGTCCATTTTACCGCTCTTGAACCATGGTTAGTAAGTTTTACCCCTACCATTAATTTTTTTAATATTTTGTTTCTAAAAATCAAGGTTAGATACTTTCATCTTAAGGGTTATTGAATCTTAGCCATATTTAAAGTGAGTTAAAAGGGAACATGTTAAGTTCTTTTAAAAAATCTAAAAACCAAGGTTAGATGCGTTAGTGAATCTTAATCATAGTTAAAAAGAGTTAAAAGGGGACACATTAATTTTTATCTAAAAACCAAGGTTAGCTGCTTTAACCCTAAGGATTAGTGAATCTTAGCCACAATTAAAGGGAGTAAAAAGGGGACACGTTAATCCCTTAATAATTTTTCTAAAACCATGGTATGATGCTTTAACCATAAGCATTAGTGAATCTTAACCACAATTGAAGGGAGTTAAAAGGCTCAGATTAATTTTTTAATACTTTTTCTAAACACCATGGTTAGATGCTTTAACCCTAAGGATTAATGAATTTTAACAACAATTAAAGGGAGTTAAAAGGGGATACGCTAATTTTTAATCTTTTTTCTAAAAACCATGGTTATATGCTTTAATCCTAAGGTTAGTGAATCTTAACGACAATTAAAGGGAGTTGAAAGGGGACACACGTTATTTTTTTAATATTTTTTATAAAAACCATGGTTAGATGTTGTACCCAAATGTTAGTGATTCTTAAGGACATTTAAAGGAAGTTAAAAGGGGACACATTAATTTAAAAAAAAAAAACAAAGGTTAGATGCAGGTGAAGGGTAGGTCCAATCTTCTTCTAAACACCCTTTCCTCTAGCTGTTGTTCTAAGAAAACCCTTGAGATATTGAGAATGACATGGAGAAAAAGTGAGCGGTACCACTTGGGTTTGGTCTTTTCTCTCTTTTTCTAATGCCTTTTATTAGATGTACCTAATTCTCATGGTTTAGTTTTTGAAGTAGATTAGTGATGTAGAGAATCAAACCCCATGATGTAGAGAATCAAAACCAAAATATTTATTTTAATTTTCTTAAGCTAAACCATAGTTAAAGGAGTGTTAAAAGGGTCACATGGCCATTGCATTAGATTACCTATTCTAATGCTGCCCTTAATGGGAAATACATAACTTACAGCCAAAGTAGACTACCTATTCTAATGTACAATCTTCATTGGTCAATGCCCTTTTTTTCCATACATCAACTGTAGTTAAAGATTCACTCAGTCCTATAGTTAAGCAATCTAAGCTTGGTTTTTAAAAATTAAAAAAAAAACCGAAATATTTATTTTAATTTTCTTAAGATTAACCATAGTTAAAGGAGTGTTAAAAGGGACACATGGCCATTGCATCAGATTACCTATTCTAATGCAGGGTGTGCTAATCACTGCCCTTAATGGGAAATACATAACTTACAGCTCCAGTAGACTACCTATTCTAATGTACGGTCTTCATTGGTCAATGCCCCTTTTTTACCACACATCAACTGTAGTTAAAGATTCACTCACTCCTATAGTTAAGTAATCTAAGCTTGGTTTTTAAAAATTTTAAAAAAAAACCGAAATATTTATTTTAATTTTCTTAAGCTTAACCATAGTTAAAGGAGTGTTAAAAGGGACACATGGCCATTGCATTAGATTACCTATTCTAATGCGGGGTGTGGTAATCACTGCCCTTAATGGAAAATACATAACTTATAGCCCCAGTAGACTACTTATTCTAATGTACAGTCTTCATTGGTCAATACCCCTTTTTTACCACACATCAATTGTTATTAAAGATTCACTCACTCCTATAGTTAAGCAATCTAAGCTTGGTTTTTAAAAATCAAAAAAACCAAAATATTTATTTTAATTTTCTTTAGCTTAACCATAGTTAAAGGAGTGTTAAAAGAGACACATGGCCATTGCATTAGATTACCTATTCTAATGCGGGGTGTGTTAATCACTGCCCTAAATTAATTAATGTCCACTAACACATAATTCAAATAATTCATGCATGCATGGATGATTCAAATATCAAATTAATTAATTAATAACCCCAAATTACAGAGAGAAATAACAACACCCCCAAAAAGAAATTACAAAATAAAAAAAAACCCCGAAAAGAAATTATAGAGAAACCCTAAATTTGTAAAAAGACATAGAGAGATTACATGTATGCATGCATTACAGAGAGAGATTACCGTGAGGTGGAGCTACACAGAGGTGGCCAGAGGTGGTGGAGCAGCCATGGAGGTGATGGAGCTTCTGGAGGTGGAGCTGCTCAGAGGTGGCCAGAGGTGGTGGAGCTACATAGAAAGATCGAGGGAATGAGAGAGATTACATAGTCTATCGCGACCCAAAATACCCCTAGGAGTTAGGATACTTTGGCGTCGTGAACTCATTACCAAAACATTTTGTACAACATATAAGACAAATGATAGCGGAAGCATAATACAAAATCTTCTATACATTCTATATCCTAGTTTATAAATAAACCAAAATAAAGAGCGAACATGCTTGCTCATCAAAATTTATATACAAGACACTCCCTCTCATCACTCAAACACCGGGCCACCACCTATCAATTACCCTCTGATGCTCCTAAAGCTCCTCCTGAGTAGGCACCTCCTCAATATTCTCCTCCTCGACCCATGGCTCCTGAGCATGTGCATCAATAGGACCTGCCAACATAAATATGTACGACTAAGTATTAAATACTCCACGTATACAAACCACTATATAGTAATGTCATAAACAGTAATACAACATATGTTGCAGTTTAATCATTTCACATGCATTCCTAAAATTAGAGCGCAGAAAATGAAATAATAACATGTGCATATATCTCAGAAAAATCTCGTAAAACATCTTCTTATCATCTTTTATCTTTGCATATACGGGTATGTAAAATACCTTCATTCTCATATTTTATTATCTTCTCATGTACAGGTATTTAAAATACCTTGGTATTCATCTTTCGCTACCTCGGGAGTCGGACAACTAGTACCTGTAGCCACATAAGCTAGGTGGCCTAATATTATCCTCACCTTTAGCTACCTTCGGATTAGACGACCATTATCCATTTCTCTTCCGAGCAGCATGCTATCATCGGAGTCCGATGCCAGTATCCATTTCCCTTTCAGGCGGCCTGCTATCGTGCCTCCCCGTCAGCTTTCACCATATACTTCCTGTACTTCTTGTAACCTCTTTTGCCACTTATACTTTTCATATACTTCTTTTGCTTCTTGTACTTTCCTCTTCTTATTCTTGTATTATATCTTATATACTTATACTTCTTCTTTTAGATACCCATAATTTAGAAAAACTTGATCATGCATATGTGTCAGTGTAGCAATTGTGAATAACATGGTAGACATAAAGGAAACACTTTACATATAGCCATATAGCCAATACTCAACATAATTCATCTATCGCAATAGCCCATATACAATTAAATCACATCATTCCAATTACGTCGAAAATAAGGTTTTTCTTCTTTGTTTTTCTCAAAACTTATGTCTTTTAACATGCTTCTCATCTTTGGATACTAACATATAGAACATCTAACTATTTACCATATTTTATTCATTGGTTAAAGGCATAGCATCATCACAAATTAGCTCACATCATAATTCATAGGATTTTATCTTGACTTCGAAAAGGGTTTATGAAATCAAAAGCTAGGAGAGTGTATTGGCACATATACAAGGCTATATATATATACTTATCAAGAAATTCATACTTCTCATTAATGGTTTATGAAATTAAAATCTACTAGAGTGTATCTATATTAGGTGATAAAATCCCTTTGATCCAAGGTTTGAGAAAGCTTGAGGAAGCTTGTAGAAGAGAACCTCGAGCTTGAGGATGAAGATCCAAGCCCCAATGGTGCATGGGAGTGAGATCCAAGCTCGTGGACGCTTTGAGAAGGAGGATTCGAGCTCCTCCTTGGTCTCCAACAAAATCTCTCTTTGGAGTATTTTCTTATATTTCTCTCCCAAATCATTTCTTAAGTGTTGGTAACTTACAACCCACAATTTGGGTCCCTATTTATGGGCCAAGAAGGTTGAAACCCTAAAAATCCCGCTATTTTAAAGCTAATCCGCACGCCTACGATCGTTCGTAGGCTCCATACGATCGATCGTAGGTTTCATACGATCGATCGTAGGTTTTCCAATGAGTTTACCCAGTTTTCAGCGTAGCTCTCTTACGATCGTTCTTAGGGTGTTTACGAACGTTAGTACCTTCGACAACAACTTTTCAGATTTTTCCCATTTTGGTATTTCACACATAAAGTTTGACTCGCTTATTGGATTTTGACGATTAAATTTGCGTTAGACTCTTCATTCAAATGAGAACAATTTTGTATCTAATAGACAAATCCTAATTATGAGTTTAATTACCTAAATGGGATCTAAGGATGACTAGTCTGAAAATGGATTCCATCAATCCAGATTTTAAGCAGACCCGACTCTGGAAATCCAACCAAAATCTGAAAAAATGATAAACATGAAACTTTAAGAGGGTTCGAATACCTTTCGAAAAATTAAAGAATAATTCGTTTCTGAGCAACAGTGACTAAATTAGAGCTTCTTAAAGTTGAGGGTATGTTAAGACATACATCTTTAACACTCATAACATTTCGAGTGCTTTTACACTCTTTTCCCTTGGATCCAAAACCCTACTCACACCTCATGACTCGATCTCCATAGGTTTGTAACCGACCTAGGTGATCATTGAATTCACACCGATATGTATGAGTAGCCCCGGCCTCTTTATGTCTCGTGCACTATCACTATTCACCGCACTATTCACTTACAACCCATTAAATACTAAGGGTATTTTATACCCTTGCTTTTACCCACTTAGAGTATCTTTATACTCTTTTTTTGAAACTCAAAACATCTACCTAAACCCTCACTTGACTCACCATAGGAAGGCCTTAGGCCTTTACACACACCATATAAGGGCACTATTTACTAACACTGTTCATAGCACAGTGAACTCGGTTTTGAAACCGTCGTTAATTTAGTGCTGAAAACAGAAACCTACGGCGGTATTATAATACCGCTGTCCTAGATAATATTTAGCTGCGGTTTTCTCTAACTACCGCTAAAAAACTGCCGCTAAAGGGCTTTAGTTTTGTAGTGAATTAGATTACATTTGAAGTGTATATATATCTTTTATATCAAACTAAGCTTATGTCATTATAAATTTTACATGAAAGTTTTGACATATCTCAAAAGATTATAAAATCTTAAATTTTTTACATAGTATTATTAGGATCATTTTGTTAACTAATGCATTTTAATATACCAAAAAAAAAAACAAAAAAACAAATGCATTTTAGGATTTGGTACTTAACCGTGCATCACACCGGGTGCTTACTAGTCCTAATGAATCTTATACACCAATCAAAAGGGGGCCGCAGATATATCAGCATTATTTTGGGGCAGTGGGGAAAGGATTACCGGCATTCCCAATCATCAATCATCAATCATCAAGTGCGCTTCTATCCGCGTCTAAAATGCCTCCTCACACAAACTTGCTTGTTTAAGTCTTGGTTCGGCCAATACACATAATTTCTAGGCTATAAGGCTCTCTCCTTGAGACTCAACTTCGTATTTCCGAACACTATTAGTTGGAAAATTGATTATTTGATAATTAATTTCTACAATCCTAATAAAATCTGATCCAAACGCCCTGTTCGTATAATTGATCCAAACGACCTGTTGATTATAAAATTAGCTTTTTTAAACAAAACCGTGATACAAGGAGGGTTCTGTAAAAGAAGCCAAATCCTATACGGTGATAATTGTATTTGGCAAATCCGATTATCAGTCGTCACATGTCTCTTTTGACACCTCTTAACTGTGGTTAAGATCCACGCAACCCTAGGGTTCACTCACCATTCTTGGTTTTTTTTTAAGGATAAAGCTTCTGAAACCCCCTTATGGCCGAGACCACCGAGACCGTGCTCTAAGAGCATGGGATTTCAGTTGGGGCCTACCATGTGAAATGGGCCCACCTGAAATCCCGTGCTCTTTGAGCTAGGTCTCGGCCCTAAGGGGGTCTCAGTAGCAAAGTCCTTTTTTTAATTATTAATTTTTTAAAAATATTTTAATAATAAAAAAACCTTTTAAGAAAAAAAATTTTAAAAAAAGAATTAATATTTTTTTAAGAAAACCAAGGATGGGTGGGTGAACCCTAGGGGTGCGTGAATCTTAACCACAGTTAAGGGGTGTTAAAAGGGACACTTGGCGACCTCAAGGGGTTATAACCAGATTTGCTAAATTTTGTAGACTAAACTTTCATTAACTCTCGTTAATTTTTTTTAACTCTTATGCTTAATTTTTTTTATATTTTATTTTTCTAAAAACTAAGTATAGAGGGATGAACCCTAAGGGTGATTGAATATTAACCACAGTTAAATAAAATTAAAAGAGAAACACGTGGCATTAAAAAGGGACCCGTGACGCACCTCCTCCCGTCAACCGAGGAGGTGATTATTTTCCATAGTCAGAATTGAGATCAGATTAGATTGCGATCGAAAGATCGAGTAGGCCTTGTGTCCTTCATGTCACCATTCAGTTCCCAAATACAATGCTATTTAATTTTTTGGCTTTCTGCTATTGCGCATGGGGCCCTTCTCCATCTACCCTTTTTTTGGTAGTGCAATATTTCGCTCCACTGGCAGTGCTCTCACAAAGTAGACTAAACTTTCATTACCTCTAGTTAATTTTTTTTTAATTCATATGGTTAAATTTTTTTATTATTTATTTTTCTAAAAACTAAGGGTAGAGGGGTGAACCCTAAGGGTGATTGAATATAAACCACAGTTAAATGGAGTTAAAAGAGGAACACGTGACATTAAAAGGGCTTCGGATTGTCTCTGACGAAGCCAGAAAATGGTCTCGGGCAACCACTAGATAGGCAACATGTGGTGATAAAGAGGGGAGAAGTCATTTCATTTTCTCCCCATGATTTTGACTTCTCCACCACTTGTCCACTGATTTATGGTTGCCAAAGAGGAGGCCTTTCTGGCTTCGCCAGAGACAATCCAAGGCCCATTAAAAGGGACCCCAAGACGCCTGTCATCACGTCAACCGAGGAGCTAATTATTTTCCATAGTCAAAATTGAGATCAGATCAGATTAGATAGTCAAGCGAGGAGCTAATTATTTGGGGTTTTTCCCTGATTGCCCCTCTAGTATGGGCTTCTTCCCTAAATATCCACAATTTGAAAACCCTTCTCTAAATGCTCCCACACACATGTGCGTTCATTCGCACATGTGAATTTTTTTTTCTCTCCTTCATAACCTTCTTCTTTTTCTTTATGACATATATGTCCCCAACTCAAAAACAAGAGGGAAAGAAGCGACTGCTCATCATCTTCTTCCTTTGTCTGTTTCGAGTGCCCCATAGCCATTCCTCTGAACCGACGAAGCTGTTCGAGTACTCCACCTGACCGAAAACCGTATTGGAGGTACGTGGCGAATTTCATCTTCCCCCAAAACCTTCATGAAGCGATTCCACGAAGCTCCATTGGGTGTAAAAGGTATGTGTTTAATTCTAATTGAAGGAATTCCATTTGTAACAAGGAGAGTTAATACAGTAGCTTTTTTTTTTGAAGGATTTCGGTTTTGAAACTTTGGATTGTAAAATCCTATGAAAACCTTGAATTAGGGTTTCCCTCATATGAAACTAAATCAGTTTCCTCAAGAAACGACCTTTAAAAGTGATTTGCAGGCATATATGCGAAGGGTCGATGCGAATAGGTCGAAACATACGTTTCCGGAGGTTGAAGATGACGGTCAATACATATGCATCGACTTAGTGCAATGGATGTATCGACCCACATCGACCTCATAAGTTAGCTACTGCCCAGTTGAATGAGTATCAACCCTATCCTTTTGAGTGTATCGACCCTTCATTAATTGTATCGACCTGCATCGACCTCCTAAGTTCGGTACTGCTCATTTGAAAATGTATCGACCATTTCCCTTTTAGTGTATCGACCTACATCGACCTCGTTACTTAGCTACTGCGCTTGAAAACTTGTATCGACCCTGTCCCGTTTAATGTATCGACCCCTTTGTGCAAATGTATCGACCCTGTACAATAACTATTGACCCTGACTTGCTGTACTGGTTGATACTTGTATCGACCATAGAAGCTAAATGCATCGACGCCATGCATTTTTCTGCATCGACCTTGACTTATTGTATCGACCAGTTGTAACGACCAGTTGTATCGACCATACAATCTAAATGCATCGACCCTGACTTACTGTAACGACCATACAAGCTAAATGCATCGACCTTGAGTTACTGTATCGGCTAGTTGACAAAAATTTTGTTTTATTCCTGTTTCTTTTTTTCCTTTTGGTAGGATGGCGAAGAAAAGTTTAGTGAAGAAGGGTGTTGCAAATCCAAAGGTTCAGAAGAGCCCAAGCAAGGCAACAAAAATCCATGAAAATGTCAAGTATAAATCGTTAGTCCCTCTTATTAATAGGGAGGGTCAGCCTACTTCCAGATGCACTTAGACTTTTTGGTGGGAGATGAAACAGAATTTTGAGAATGTGTCAAATAGAATGACTTTATGAAAGGAGCAAGTTTTTGGGGTTCTGATGGAGCAACAAACATTCACTTTTTGTGGTATAGTGGCTCACTTCTTTCTCCAACACCATATAGGAGATATGGAGTTCGAGATTGGGGGGATCTTAATGAAATTTAGAGAGTTGGATTTTACCCTAGCCATGGGCCTTAGATCCACTCCTGCTACCCCCCGTGATATTGAAGTGGGGGAGCAGAAACTTAGGAAGAGGATGTTTCCCAAAAGAAAGCTCGGGAAAATCAATAAAAAAAAATTGTTGAAGAAGATCTAGGGGCTTGGAGAGAAGTATAATATGGAAGCCGTGCAGCTAGGCTTGGTACTTTTTGTTTAGAGTTTTTTGGATGCAAAGGTTTCCACCACCTGTGTAGATGAGAGATGGTGGGCTTTAGTGGAAGACCTTTCAGCCTTCAATAGTTATCTATGGGGAGTATTTGGATACAAAAAGTTGAAGGCATCTTTGGAGTCTGCACTCTCCATTGGCAGCTACATATACAACATTTACAGTTGCTCCTTTGCATTCCAGGTAATAGAATTATAGTTTATCATTACAGTTTTTATACTTAATTGTTTTTTCATAGTTTATGACTTAATTGCTTTATTGTAACAGGTTTGGGTACTGGAACGTATTCTCACATTCGCGAGATGGGGGCAGGGTATCAAGTCCCCTTCGGATCCCATTCCGGTGAGGCCCGATACATTTCCTCGATTCTTACACTGGAAGATCACCACCTACATCAAATATGAGGATGCTCGAAGGGTATTAATGACTTCAGATGATGTAAGTGTTTATTTCATTATTTACTACATTAAATATTAGTATTTCTTACATTACCGATGTAAGAAAGTTTTTTACTTATTCTTGTAGATTGAGGTTCTACCACCCCTCGTGCCCACTCAAAGGGAGATGGAAGAACTGGCAGTAGCTGACGTATTGACCCAACTTGGAGGGTTGGACTCGCCAGTCCACAAAGAGTGGGTCCTTCCTCCTAAAGAGAAGGGGGAGGAGAAAAAAGATAAGGAGAAGAAAGACAGTGATGAGGAGGAGGATGAGGATGAGGAAGAGGACGAGGACAAGGAGGAAGAGGAGGCAGAGGAAGAGGTAGATGTGACAGCTTCTGCTCTTACCAGGAAGAGGAAAAAGGCACGAAGGGATAGTACTTTTGATACTAGCCTGTTGGACCAGCTGAAGCTTCACATTGATGAGGCTATTTGTGCTAGCGAAGATCGCCTTCAGGCGATGGTAAACACTCTCCATAGGGAGGTTAGACAGTCGAGTGAGGAGGTTAGAGACTTGAAGGAGGAAGTATACAAGGTAAGTACTGGATTTTATTTTAAAATTTATAACTTTAAACTGTACTTTATTTTGAAAATGTTAAACTAATATCTGTATTTGCAGCCCAGGATCACGATCCCTCTAGGAAGCGCACTGGCCACGTCTATCAAAGAAAGACAAAGGTCGGTCAAACAAAGTCCACTATACCCCCCCCTGAGGAGACTACAGTCTCAACTTTTGATGTACAGTATAATGAGGTATGTGATTTGCACAATTGTTTTACACTAAATACATTATGTTTCTTACTGATTTGACTTATACAATTATGTTTGTAGAAAGTTTTTGATGCTAAACCAGTACATTTTGCTACACCAGTCAGTGTAGAGTTGCCCATGACTATGGAGTTGACAGCCCATGCGGCACTGCCTCAAAAGGCGAAGAGGGTCCGGTTTGACTCTCAGTGGATGCGGTCTCCCTGGTATAATGCGGGGAAGGAGAAAGCTGCTAAGGAAAAGGCATCCACGAAAGAGCCAATTTTGGATCTACTTAGACATATATTCGAAGTCGAATGTAGAGAGATGATGGAGTTTACCAAACTTCGTAATAAGAAGGATGGTGAACAGCCCAGATGCAATACTGTAGCACCCCGGACTTTTCTATACTTTATGAATACCGTTTTCGTAGCTAATTGGTCTTCCTCGTAGTCTAATTAATAAATAAGGGAGAAATCAGAAATTTTGAAATGTCAGAAATATTCATTTTCGAAAGACGAATCCAACGCAAGTTGAATCGTCGAAATCCGACGAGCGAGTCAAAAGATATGGTCAAAACAGTCCAGACCTGTAGAGCACCGATCGCTCGGTCCAGTCAGCGATCGATCGGTCCAAAACCGATCGATCGGTAGCTATCGCACGGTCAAAAATTTTGTATGGAAAATTTTTTAGAGAGTAGTTTTTTGACCGGTCGCTCGGGCAGAGTACCGATCGCTCGGTAGGCAACCGATCGATCGGTCATAACCACCAATCGCTCGGTCCCCGTGTTTTGCAGAAATTTTTGTAAGGGCATTTTCGTCTTTTGGGCATTAAACCCTTACCCATAAAAGCTTGCTCAACCAGTTGAACCCTCATTCACTACACTTAAAACATTTAGAGAGAAAGGGAGGAGAAGAAGAGGGTTTTCACCTAGGGTTTCCATTGGAGAGGGAAATCAAAGGGTTTGACAACCCTAGATCATCCCCAAACTTGGATTTGCTTCAAGTTCAAGGCTCAAGCTCGTGGGGGATCTCGTTCTCAAGCTAAGGCAGCATTCTCTAAGGTATTTCAAGAGGGTTTTCTTCCCCAAACCAAGTCTCCCTCAAGGAAAGGTTTCTCCTTTCAAGTTGGAGCTCAAATCAAGGTTCCTACCAAGATCAAACCTTGATCTAAGGTTAGTACACCCTACTAACTTTCCTTAGCAATAACCTAGGTTTTCTATTGTAAATGGTGATTCTTTATATTATGATTTCATTCCCTATGAATTGTATCATCTCAATAAATATAAACAAGATAAGGAAAAAGGATATGGATGTGTATGGAATGTTGATTGAGGCGACGGGATGCCAAATGTATGATGTGTGATATGTGTGGTGTGGAAAATGGAAAATGGAGGATGGGCATTTTACAAATAATAAACTTACCCTTATGTGATTGGATGGAAAATATGCATTAAAGAAGAAGAAGATGAACTATTAATGGACATCGTATGTTATGTGTTTGATAAATGCCTAACCTATGAAATGATGACTTAAAGGAATTGGATGTAAGCCTTATGTAATTGTTCTTGTAAATGATGACCTGACCAAATGTTATGTTGATCACCTAAATGTTTGCATGATATGCTACGAATTTAAATGAAATGCAATATCTCTTTTGTTATCCTCATTCCCTTGATTGTCACTATTGGCACGTACACGAGCACGCATGTTAGCATGAACCGAGATTTTAAGAGCATGTGCATATAATAACCAACAAGAAAATATTGCATGTCAAGGAGGTTGGTAGCCCAGGGAGATTCGGGTACTAGCCTCTGGCTCATAAGAAAACCCCTAAAACACCTATTGTCAAGGAGGTTGGTAGCCCAGGAAAAATTCGGGTACTAGCCTCTGGCTCACAAGAAAACTAAACAAGTAATAAAAATCACCTATTGTCAAGGAGGTTGGTAGCCCAGGGACATTCGGGTACTAGCCTCTGGCTCACAAGAAAACCATATATATCAAGGAGGTTGGTAGCCCAGGGAGATTTGGGTGCTAGCCTCTGGCTCACAAGTTACAAGATACAAGTTTACAAGATGATGACAAGGCATTCATGCATGCACGCATACTCCACAAGGCATACCGAGATATGGAAATGGGTTTTCAAGCATGAGTTTTATCGACGTTTTTGCATTCATACACATCAAGATGATAATATTGCTCCACGTTTAATATTTTTTGATTCTATGATTTTACCATTGCTTGGAATTGATGAGTGGTATTGTACTACTCCTCGCATGTTTATTATTGTTATGGATAGCTAATAGCTTGTACTCGCTAAGTATTCCATGCTCAGCCATACTTTCATGTCGGCAGGTACTGAGGGAGCCCTCGACCCAGAGCCTTGGGTCGAAGAAGAGTATATCGAGGAGAGAGAGCCATCTATCCCACTGCAGTCTCAGGCGGATCGAGACCTCGACGTGTGGCCGTACCTCGACTACTGTTGAGGGGTGAATATGAGAGGGTGCTTATGTATTTTGACATTTTGATGGGTGGGCCTGTCCACCTTAGACTTAGACATGTTTTGTATATATGTTAACTTGGAATACCATTTTGAGAACTATAGAAGAAATGAAAAAGTTAGTTTACGCTTCCACATTTATGTTTAGCTTCCGCGCTCTGATTATCATTGTTTTAGTACTGTAATTATCGTGTTTATGACAGGATGGTTTGGCTGGTACGTATAGTCAAGCCTAAAGTATCCCTAAACTCCTAGGGGGTATTTTGGGGCGCGACAAATACTGTTGGTAACTTGTTCATCACTCCGAAGGTTGTGCATAAAGTGTCATCCCCTACCTGCTGGTTCGGGAATTGGGTAATGGAGGGATTTCTTACGTATCTTTCATTTTAAAATTCGCATATTACACTATGCACTAACATACTTTAATGTTTCTAGGAAATGGACACCTACATGCTTTTACTATCCGAGAGACATGTGCGCTACCCCGACATATTCACCCAGAAATGGTTTTTTGCATCAGAGTTATTTACAGTAAGTTAACCATCAAAGTATAATGTGTTCTAAATTTGAGTTCAAACATATATAATGTGCTGACCTTGTTTTTCTTACGGCAGGTTTCACTTTTTCAAAATATGCAAATAGAGTCCCCTGATACATTAGGTATCAGTCTGCTAAGAAGATATGGAGCAAACCCCAATCCGGACAACGCCTCCTTGATCCCCATGGTACTCAAGTCACCATCTAATTCCATGTGGCGATCTGAACGTGTCTACCTTCCCGACTTAATAAGGGAGCAAGAAGGAGATTGGCCACAAGGAATCTACTGGATACTGTTTGTACTTGAGCCCCCAGAAAGACGGGTGTTTATATGGGATCCCTACTACAAAGATGATCTACTGGACAGGTATGATATTGAAGTAGCAACTTTGAAGGAGGAGATCCCACTACTATTCAGCGTTGCGGAGGATGAGCAGGCATTAGAAGGAAATGAATGGGAGTTTGAAGCGATGGATCCTGACATTATTCCTATGCAAGAAAATGCTCATGACTGCAAGATATTTGTTGTGAAATACATCGACTTCTTATGTGCTGATTTACATCCTACATTCCATTAGAGGGATATTCCAAAGTTCCGGTATCATATTGCGTATGATCTCATCAAAGGCAAGGCTTCTATGTAGGGGAGGGAGGGAGGGAGCTTGTATGTATGTTGTCCAAGTGAATTTATGTTGTGAGGGAGTGAACATGTTCCTTTTCGTGTAATGTGAACTGTTGAGATTCTTTGTATGAAGTGTCATGTAAAAACTGTTGAAATATTATGTTCTGTTGAATTTTTAACAATGAAATTATTGAGGTTCAATGGAGTTCACATATTGATATAATTTTTTGTATTTATGATGTGTTCAAAACAGGCTGAAAACAGGTTGACACACATCCATAAGTCCACTGTTATGTGCAACCTATAAAGAAATTCAGGGTCGATACACAATTACATAGGGTCGATAAAATTTTATACTGGGTCGATACACTTTAGGGAACCGGGTCAATACAGGTTCCAACTGGCAGTGGCTAACTTATACAGTCGATGCAGGTCGATGCAAATTATGCAGGGTCGATACACTTTAGGGAACAGGGTCGATATAGGTTCCAACTGGCAGTGGTTAACTTATGCAGTCGATGCAGATCGATGCAAATTATGTAGGGTCGATACACTTTAGGGAACAGGGTCGATACAGGTTCTAACTGACAGTGGCTAACTTATGTGGTCGATGCAGGTCGCTACATTCATCGCACTAGGTCGATACACTTTAGGGAATAGGGTCGATACAGGTTCCAACTAGTAGTGGCTAACGTATGCGGTCGATGCAGGTCGCTACATTCATTGCACTTGGTCGATACACTCAAAATGATAGAGTCGATACATAATTTTTTGTCCAAAATTTCATTTTTTTTCTGAAAATGATGGACTTTTTCTTCCAAAATTATAACTTTTTCTTTCAAAATTACATCTTTTTTGTCCAAATATACAACTTTTTTGTACAAAATGACAACTTTTTCCAGTCAAAATTACATCTTTTTTGTCCAAAATTGCAACTTCTTTGTCCAAATTTACAACTTTTTTGTCCAAATTTACAATTACTCTACTCTTGTTGCCCAATTGGTCGAGTACAACTCTGTCTGTGCCCTGTTTGTTTACATCTACCACATTTCACAGTTCGACGTTCTTCTCCTCGTGAAAGAAGTCTCTTCTTCTTAGGTCTTCCGCCACTCCGACCGTATCTTGGTGGATTCATCTTCTCACATACCAGAAGCAGTGCGTCCGGTGTCTCCCAATCGCACTTGTCCAGTACCGGGTAAATCGACCCCTCATAAGCCATTCGTGCACATTCCGTTGTGTAATATCGATCAACATATTCATATTTATCAATGTGATATTTTGAACATGCAGCAAGAGCATGCTCGCACGGTCACCCCGTCACGTTGAATTTACCACAAGTACACGACCTCTGAAGTAGATTGACCAACTCCATATGTTCTTCTCCATGGACTCTGAATTCATGATCATTGATACCGTCAACACGTCTACCTTGTCCTTTTTGAAAATCCTTCCCCATTTTATCTTTGACATTTTTAGTCAACCTTGAGGGCCACTCTAACCATTCCTTTCATCGAGTAAAATAAAACTTTTGAGTTATATCACATGTGGCCTCTACTAATGCTGTAACCGAGTATTCTCTTGCCTCTTTGAATAAGCAATTAATACTCTCCGCTATATTAGATGTCACAATCTCATATCTCTTGACCGGAGAGTAAGCATTTGCCCATTTTTGCCTCGGAATCCCATTTAAAAATTCATGTGCTTGTTGATTCATCTAAGAAATAATGGCCATGAACTCACGAAACTTAAACCGTCTAAAAGTCTTTGCTGCTAGCCAAAAGATAGTCTTAACACTCTCATCCTTACAAAGCTTATGCATGTTCATTGAAATGTGATACGCACAGTATGCATGAAATGCATTTGGGATTACTTGAGGAACTTTGCTTAACAAAGACGGGTGTCTATCAGAGATAATCACTAAATCCTCCAGTGGCCCCAGTGCTTGTTTGAGATGAATTAAAAACCATTCTCATGCCTCATGGCTTTCCTTCTCATCCAGTCCAAATACGACAGGTATGAGGTTATTGTTCCCGTCAAGAGCCACTACAACAAAGAGTATCCCCTTATGCTTTTCTTTCAAATGTGTGGCGTCGAGGGTTGACACTTTTCGGTAACAAGTTCAAAAAGTAGTAAGTAGCACATCGATCGCCCAAAAAGCAGAACTAAACACCTCAGTCACTGGATCTGAATGCACTGCAGTTACTGTACCCAGGTTGCGCTTCTCAAGCTCATGGAAATAAGCAGGGAGATCCGCATATGATGTGTCGAATGATCCTCTAAGTTTCTGTATTGCAATTTCTTGAGATTTCTACGCTTTCTTGTAACTAGGTTTTACCCCGAACTCGGGCCATATATCATTTACAATCTGCCTTAGCTTATACACATCATGCCCCTCAATATGTGATAGAACATACTCGCTCAACACCCAGCTTCTTGCTTGCACGTTATCTTCCCCAATCAGCGCCTGACAAGAGTGTATCGCAGTATAGCTCTTTATTTTGAATTGGCTAGAACCATTAACTCTTGATGCATGTAGTCGCCATTTGTAATTTTGATCATGACACTTCAATGTGTATCGTTGTATATCCGAATGTATTACCTTGAATTGAAAGTTCTTGCGCAGCGCACACTTATGAATACACCTTTGCAGTAACTTTTTGTCTTTAAAGCACTGACCAAGTTTGACTACTGTCTCATCTTGCAACATACATTCAACATCCAAGCATTCATTGTGCACCGGCATATCCTCATACTATGTCTTCTCAATAGGATTGTTTGTTGTGTCCTTATTATGCATCTCTGGGGTGAGGGGAGGACTATCATGGCTACAAAACAATATAGAAGTAGTCATATTAGAATCTAAAATTTGAAAAAGTTTTCTTAGTAGAGTTATAAAGACAATAATCTACCTGAAGCTAGGGAAGTCGTTTACGGTGACTTGTGCATCAAGATCTGCATATGTTGGGATCACGGTAAGTAGATGTTCATCATCACTTGAGAATGCATTATTCATAGCGTCATCTATAGAATTGATGTCAACTCTCGAAGGGCCCTTGTCTACAACATCATCATCACTTGAGAATGCATTACTCATAGCGTCATCTATAGAATTGATGTCATCTCTAGAAGCGCCCTCTTCTACACCATCATGAATGCCAACAAGATCTCTCATATGAAAATTGTCTTCTTTTATATTAGTCAACCTATCCGTATTGCACTCAAAATCAAAATCCAATCCTCCAACAACTTCAATGGAGACATCATTTTGCTTGAAGCAATCCTTTTGCTTGGATAAATGTTCTCTAGCAACTTCGTTAAGAACATACTCTTGATTGCACACATGTTCTTTGGAAACTTCGATAGGAACATACTCTTGGTTGCACACATGTTCTCTAGATACTTCGTTGGGAACATACTCTTCATTTGAAATAGGCTTCCTTCTTTCCTCCTTCGATATGTACAAGGGAAGGTAAATATCTTTTCGTTCCATAACCATGTACAGAAAGGTTGGCAAAGATTCATCATTGGCAATTTCGATTGGTGGAATTGGGTTTGACGAAGGAAAAAATGACCTTAAAGTGATATCGCATTCGCACGGTTTGGAATTGGTAAGTCGATAAACTTTACACAAGAGCTCCTCGTGTATAATACTGCTATCCACTAATACACACTGAGCCGTTCCACCTCGATAACAGATACCTTATGCTCCATTTTGTATTAGTCCACCACTTTTCACAACCCATTTTCCATCGTAGCAACAAATTACTGATACTTTTGGCACCATCGTCTGTAAGAAACATAGTGTTGATTAATTAGATAAGAGCCAAATGAATGAGTTGTGCAAATAAGTAAATGGTCAATTCTCATAGGTAAAGGGTTGTTGCAGTGTGATCCAAGAAATAACCTAAGGGTTGATGCAAATTACCAAAAGAACGATACAAAGTACCAAAGGGTCGATGCAAATATGCAAAGGGTCGATGTACATAGGTAAAGGATCGTTGCAGTGTTCATAGTCCAAGAAAAAACCTAAGGGTCGATGCCAACTACCAATAGGTCATTGCAAATCACCAAAGGGTCGATGCACATAGGTAAAGGGTCGTTGCAGTGTTCATGGTTCAAATAAAAACCTAAGGGTCGAAGCAAATTTGCAAAGGGTCATTGCAAATCACCAAAGAGTCGATGCATGGAAGTGACAAGGTCGATACAGTGTACATGAGCAAAGGGTCGTTGCAAAATACCAAATGGTCAATGCAAATTATCAAAGAGTTGATGAAATAGGTAAAAGGTCGTTGCAGTGTACATAACCCCAACAAATAACCAACGGGTCGATGCAAAGTACTAAAGGGTCGATGCAAATATGCAAAGGGTCGATGCACATAGGTAAAGGGTCGTTGCAGTGTACATGGTCCAACAAATAACCAAATGGTTGATGCAAGGTACCAAAGGATCGATGCAAGGTACCAAAGTGTCGATACAAATATGCAAAGGGTCGATGCACATAAGTAAAGGATCGTTGCAATGTTCATGGTCCAATAAAAAACCTAAGGGTTAATGCCAATTACCAAAGGGTCGTTGCAAATCACCAAAGGGTCGATGCACATAGGTATAGGGTCGTTACAGTGTTCATGGTCCAAGAAAAAACCTAAGGGTTGATGCTAATTACCAAAGGGTCATTACAAAATCACCAAATGGTCGATGCACATAGGTAAATGGTCGTTGCAGTGTACATGACCCCAAGAAATAACCAAAGAATCGATGCAAAGTACCAAAGGGTCGATGCAAATATGCAAAGGGTCGATGCACATAGGTAAAGGGTCGTTGCAGTATTCATGGTCCAAGAAAAAACCTAAGGGTCGATGCCAATTACCAATGGGTCGTTGCAAATCACCAAAGGGTCGATGCACATAGGTAAAGGGTCGTTGCAGTGTTCATGGTCCAAGAAAAAACCTAAGGGTCGATGCAAATTTGCAAAGGGTCGTTGCAAATCACCAAAGAGCCGATGCATGGAAGTGACAGAGTCGATACAGTGTACATGAGCATAGGGTCGTTGCAAAATACCGAAGGGTCGATGCAAATTACCAAAGCGTCGATGCTATATTGTATCAACTATATCAACATGGACCAAGACCCTTTGCTTCGACTTCTCAAGCAAAATGTATCGACCCTGAACCGATACCGACCGACTTGGTCCCTTCAATCCCCTTCGTTCCTAAAACTGTTTTACCAACAACATGGCCGAAGAAAAACTCCATTTAAAGGCTCCTTAGATTACTCAAGACCTCATATAATATTATGAAGAAGTTAATCAAGGTCTATAGATTAAGAAATCAAAACATACTTTTCTAGGTTTAGGTTAATGAATATCACACAAAACTAGTGGGTTTGGAGTTTGCCGGAACTGGATTCACGAAAAACGAATCACTTGGGATTGGAGTTCGCCGGAATATTTTTCGGGATAATGCACGTAGAAGGTTTTTCCCATGCACATACGTTAGAGAAAAGTTGTAGAGCACCGGACCTTTTCACATTTAATGCATGACACTTTCGTTGCCATTTTGCCTTTAAAGAGGTATAATTAATAAATAAGGAAAGAAATTGGAAATTCTGAAATGTCAGAAATGTTCCTTTTCGAAGTACGAACCCAACGCAAGTTGAATCGTTAAAATCGGAAGAACGAGTCAAAGATATGGCCAAAACAGTCTGGACCTGCAAGCAATCGTAGCTCGGAAGGCACTAAGGACGTAGCTCTGACAACGTGCTCTGATAAGGCACAGACAACGCATAGACAACGTAGCTCTAGCTCTGATAACGTATACGTTGTGCATCCGTTGTGCAACAGACAACGGGTGCGTCGTGCAGTAGACAACGTGTACGTTGTACAGCTCACGACGGGCACGTTGTACATAAGACAACGGACAACGTGTTGGCACTATTCACAGCACAACGTGTTTGGTACTATTCACAGCACAACGTGTTTGGTACTATTCACAGCACAACGTGTTGCCACTATTCACAGCACAACGTGTTGCCACTATTCACAGTACAACGTGTTTGGTACTATTCACAACACAACGTGTTTGGTACTATTCACAGCACAACGTGTTGGCACTATTCACAGCACAACGTGTTTGGTACTATTCACAGCACAACGTGTTTGGTACTATTCACAGCACAACGTGTTGGCACTATTCACAGCACAACGTGTTTGGTACTATTCACAGCACAACGTGTTTGGTACTCTTCACAGCACAATGTGTTTGGCACTATTCACAGCTCAACGTGTTCGGCACTCGTGTTTTTGCAGAAATTTTAGTAAGGGTATTATGGTCTTTTGGTCGGTTCACTCTTACCTTAAGAGTTTAACTCGAGCCTTTAGGGCTCATTCTCAACACTTAGAGGATTTGGGGGATTAGAAGAGAGGAGAAAGGGTTTCCTAAGCTAGGGTTTTGCTTTTGGAGAAGAATCAAAGGGGTTTTGAGACCCTAGATCACTTCAAGTCCGGTTTTTCTCCAAGATCACGGCTCAAGCACTCGTGGAGAGCGTTCCCCAAGCTAGGACAGCACCTCACGGTCGTTTTTGGAAGGGGTTTCTTCCTCATTTCTTCAAGGTCGGTACTTCTTACTACCCTCCTAGTTATAGTTCCTTTTTTCCCTTTATTTCTTTTGATTTTCTTTCATTTACACATGTGCTATGAGATGGATGGTTGTGAATGGTGAATGGAGATGGAATGGGCGATTGGATGCCAAGGGTTGTGTTGTGATGATTAAAATGGGGAGGGCATTGTATCCATAATAAACACACCTTTATGATGTGAGTAAACTCACCTAGAAAAGCATGATTTAGGTTTAAATGAATAATGAATAATGAACACACCATGTTTGATGAAATGCCAAGGTGAATAAAATGAGTTGTAAATTAGGAAATGCATGCCTAATAAATTATGAATATTGCTAGGGCCTATGATAGTGTGTTTCTTGCTTTCCCTAAATGATATGAATATTACATTGCTCAATCATTGATGTTATATGTGTTGTGAAATTACCCAAATGTCATATTTAAATTTAAATGCAAGTATGTACACGGTTTCCACGAGCACGGCATGCATGACATGAATTATCGAGGTTTTCAAGAACATGGTTAGAGGTGGGACATATCCTACGATATGTTTTACCCCGCTTTTCACAAGGAAACAAGAACCAACATTCCACGAGGGGTCTCCCCTCACTCACAAGTGCATATCATGAAGAAGGGCCTCCCTTCCCTCGCAAGTACATACATATCATGAAGAAGGGTCTCCCTTCCCTCGCAAATGCATTGCATAAAGAAGGGTCTCCCTTCCCTCTCAAGGCATCTCTCAAGCGCATCTCACAAGGATATCTCACAAGTGTATCTCACAAGTTACATGATCACAAGCAAGCACGTATGACATGCATGACATGACACGTACGACACGCTCGACAAGATCAAGTAAGACAAACACGACAAGCTTTCAAGTACGAAAAGATATTTCAAGCCAAGTCAAGTGCACGATGTTTTCAAGAGGTTTTATCGGCTTTCTACGAAATACAAGCATGATTATAAATTGCTTTACTTCCTTGTATGATATGAATTGTTTTTGTCTAACATATATGAATTGCTCCTGATTTATGTATTGCCATTTTTATGCTATGACTGTTGGTTAGTGCTTAGTAACCGCTGAGTATTCCATGCTCAGCCGTACTTCTTATGTCGGCAAGTTCTGAGGGAGCTGCTGCTCCATTTGATGTTTGTGCTCCTGGTCCATGGGTGGAGGAGGAGTACGTCGAGGAGCCTTTGGAGGAACCTCCCGTAGAGGGTTATCAGTAGGTGGTGTTAGATTCTGAGTGGATTAGCTGTGGGTGAGATGAGAGATATACATTCATGTATTTTGGCGGGTCTGTCCGCACTTTCTTTTGGATTCCTTTTGTGTAAACTTGGATTCGTATATACATAGAGGTTTGTTTAGACTTCCGCTATGCTATGTTAGAGTATGTTTCCGTTGTTTATGTCCTCTATTGTATATGCTCTGTGGGTTTTTGTAGGTTGGTTGTCAAGCAAGTCATGATTAGTCGTCCAAAGTTCACTCTAACTCCTAGGGTGGGTTTTGGGTCGCGACAGAAGTGGTATCAAAGCCTAGGCTTTAGGTCTTTAGCGACACTTAGAATCTTATACCACGGCTTGACAAGAGCATATGTTAGGAAACAAGTTAGGAAGGAAGTAAGTCGGGAGCGAGTCTGGTTCCAAGTGTAAGACTAAACTTTAGTCTTAGTCTAAAATGGTTGCTTTAACCAAGTACGGGTCCTAGGTATGCTAGAACACTAAAGTATAAGTATAATGTGATGAATACTCTGATGACTTGATGTGATGTATATTAGTATTATACTACTAATACAAATTGAATTATTGTGAAATGGCATTGAAATAAACTGTGGTTTCAAGTTAGACTCATGTGGTGTTATTATTCTCAGGACTTTAGTCATGAGACGGAACACACGGGGTCGTGGACCACATACCAGAGCTTCCTCTTCTTCACGGGATGAGGATGAGCAGCCGGACCTCTCTCAGGTCTTAGGCTCTATTGCTGAGACACTCGCCATACTGGCGGCTCGGCAGGCTATACCATCATCGGCGGCACCTACTCCACCGCCCGCAGCTCCAGTACATCGTACCGCT
Source organism: Tetracentron sinense (assembly GCA_015143295.1). NCBI lineage: Eukaryota > Viridiplantae > Streptophyta > Magnoliopsida > Trochodendrales > Trochodendraceae > Tetracentron > Tetracentron sinense. The sequence continues at coordinate 23,248,867 of CM026573.1, forward strand.
GGAGTTGAGGCATTCAGGAGATTGAGGCCTCCACCCTTCCATGGGAGTGTGGACCCTCTTGCTGCGGAGGCATGGATCCTCCAGATGGAGAAGATCTTTGCTGTCCTCTCGCCTACAGAGGAGGATAGAGTAGCATGGGCAGTTTTCATGCTAGAGAGCGAAGCCTACCATTGGTGGTTGTCCGCATTGAGGACGCGAGATTTGACCATGCAGGGTCAACCTTGGACTTGGGAGGAGTTCAAAGATACTTTTTACAAGAAGTATTTTCCGATTGGAGCACGTGAAAAGATAGAGAGAGAATTCATCAACCTTGAGCAAGGTTCGATGTCTGTGGCCGCTTATGAGGCCAAGTTCTCGGAGCTATCACGCTTCGCGACACATATGATTGCCACCGAGGCAATGAAGGCGAGGAGGTTTGAGCAAGGACTCAAGGATGTCATCATGGAGAAAGTATCGGTCTTTAGACACGCCACTTACGCTGAAGTGGTGGATAAAGCCTTGTTGGTTGAGACCAACTCTGAGGCGGTGTCTAAGAAGAGGGAATTGACGAGAGGCCAATCCAGTAGTTCAGCACCTCTAGAGAGGCGGGCTCATACCGGCCCTTATCAGTATGCGTGGCCAGCACCACCGATGAGGCCATCTTATGCGCCTCCAGCTCCACGGTAGTATGTGCCTCAGGCACCGCGACCTCAGGCTCTTCCGGCCCCACGGCCTATTGCACCTCAGACGATGAGGTATGCTCCACCTCCGGCCCCTCCGACTTATACACACGAGGTCTGCACTTCATGCGACCGAAGGCACCCAGCAGGAGATTGCCGAAGAGCATCAGGTGGATGTTTTCATTGTGGTCGCCAAGGCCATATGATCAGGGATTGCCCCAGTCGGCATTTACCAGGCCAGTCTCAGGGGATTAGGCCACCAGCACGCCCAGCAAGATCATATCAGGCGTCATCTCAGACTACCCGGTCTACACCTCAGTCTCGCCAGGCAAACCAGGGGCGAGTTTTTGCCTTAACAGAGGGTGATGCACTTGCATCTGACGATGTAGTGCAAGGTACGCAGTTGTAGCTTATTTAATTATCCGTAAATTAAACTGTTAAGTATTAATTGATTGTGTACGTACTTGGCATGTTATATATGTATATATACCTACATGTATACACTGTTGATGCATGGATTAACTCCGCTAGTTAAAATTTCAGGAACCCTACTAGTCAATGAGTATTTGGCACGAGTGTTGATTGATACCGGGTCTACTCATTCATTTGTCTCGCCGAGTTTTTCAGAAGGCTTTTCTGTAGAGCCAAGTCAGCTAGAACCGGAGTTAGCCACTTCGACTCCTCTCGGCAAAACAGTATTGGCAGATAAAGTGTATAGAAATAGTGTGGTCCAAGTTGGAAGCCACGAGTTGGCGGTTGATCTCATCGTCCTTGGATTCCAAGACTTTGATGTTATATTGGGAATGGATTGGTTAGCAGCACATCATGGGCATGTAGCTTGCTTTGAGAAAATGGTACTCTTCAAGCCAGTAGAAGGAAAACCATTCCACTTTCGCGGGTTGAAAGGTAGATATATTGCTCGTTTTGCGGCGTTGAGCTTAGCTAACCCCGAGGCAAAGGACTCATCGACTATTCCGGTTGTGAGTGAGTTCCTGGATGTATTTCCAGAGGAATTGCCAGGATTGCCTCCAGACAGGGAGATTGAGTTTGTGATCGAGCTTACACCAGGCACAGCTCCTGTTTTCAGGGCTCCGTATAGAATGGCCCCTATTGAACTCAAAGAGTTAAAGACCCAGTTGGAAGAATTACAAGGTCTTGGTTTCATTCGACCAAGTGTCTCACCGTGGGGTGCCCCGGTGTTGTTTGTTAAGAAGAAAGATAGCTCGATGCGGATGTGCGTCGATTACCGGTAATTGAACAAGGTCACTATAAAGAATAGGTATCCATTGCCTAGAATTGATGATTTGTTCGATCAGTTGAAGGGAGCAAGATTTTTCTCAAAGATAGACCTTCGATCGGGTTATCACCAGTTGAAGATTAAGGTGGAAGATGTTCCCAAAACTGCTTTCAGGACTCAGTATGGACACTACGAGTTCTTGGTGATGCCTTTTGGACTCACGAATGCGCCGGCAGCCTTTATGGATTTGATGAACCGGGTGTTCTGGCCATATCTTGATAGGTGCGTGATTGTATTTGTTGATGACATTTTGGTCTATTCCCAGACACGGGAAGATCACACACGCGACCTATGCCTTGCTTTGGAAATGCTAAGAGAGCACAAGCTATACGCCAAACTTAGCAAGTGTGAGTTTTGGTTGGAAGAGGTGGCATTCCTAGGCCACGTTGTTTCTGCAGAAGGTATCTCGGTAGATCCAAAGAAGATCGAAGCAATTATGAGTTGGGCGAGGCCCAAGAGTGTTACCGAGATACGCAGCTTTCTTGGGTTGGCAGGCTACTACAGGAGATTCGTAGAGGGTTTCTCTAGCCTTGCAGCACCGCTCACTTACCTGACAAGGAAGAACGCCAAGTTTGTCTGGAGCGATAAGTGCGAGATCAGTTTCACGGAACTGAAGAAGAGGCTTACTACAGCCCCTGTCCTTACTGTGCCATCTGGACCTTATGGGTATAAGGTGTATAGTGATGCCTCACACGTTGGACTTGGGTGTGTACTCATGCAGCACAAGAAAGTCATTGCCTACTTTCGAGGCAATTGAAGGAACATGAGAAGAATTACCCCACGCACGACTTAGAGCTTGCCGCAGTCGTGTTTGCACTCAAGATCTGGCGACATTACTTATACGGGGTGGAATTCTATGTGTATACGGACCACAAGAGCCTCAAGTACCTCTTTTCCCAAAAGGAGTTGAATCTAAGGCAACGGCGTTGGATGGAATTTTTGAAGGACTATGATTGTACCATTCAATACCACCCGGGTAAAGCAAATGTAGTGGCTGATCCTTTGAGTAGAAGACCTCAGGGGTTGTTAGCACGCATGTTGGTTCAAGAATGGAAGCTACTAGAAGATTTGGCAAATCTGGACATCAGTGTGAATAACTCTGTCTGTGGTCCTACCTTGGCAAATGTTACGGTTCGACCGTACATTATAGATTTGATCCAAGAATATCAAGCCATGGATGCGGAATTGTTGGCTTTCCGGGACAAAGAAGTTGCCAAGGGCAGTGAAGACTTTTCTCTCACTAGTCGGGGTGCTATCACATTCAAGGGAAGGCTGTGCGTCCTAGCCAATGCAGATCTTCGAAGAGAGATTTTGGATGAAGCACACCGTTCGAAGTACACAGTGCATCCAGGGGGTACAAAGATGTACCGGAACCTTAAGAGTCACTTTTGGTGGCGGAATATGAAGAGGGATGTTGCAGAATATGTGGCACGGTGCTTAGTGTGCCAACAGGTGAAAGCAGAACACATGCGACCCACCGGTCTATTGCATTCTCTTCCTATTCCCGAGTGGAAATGGGAGAACATATCCATGGATTTCATAGTTGGCTTGCCAAAAAGGGCAAAGGGCTCAGATGCAATTTGGGTTGTAGTAGACCGTCTGACGAAGTCTGCACACTTCCTACCCTACCAAACTACTTTCAACTCTAGCCAGTTGGCCGCTCTATACATCAAGGAAGTGGTGAGGTTGCATGGAGTGCCCGTTAGTATTGTGTCAGATCGGGATCCAAGATTCACATCACGATTCTGGAAAAGCTTCCAGGAGGCTATGGATTCCCGACTTGATTTCAGCACCGCTTTTCATCCACAGACGGATGGACAAACCGAGAGAGTGAACCAAGTTATTGAAGACATGCTTCGGGCTTGTATGTTGGATTTCAGAGGCAGTTGGGAAGAGTACTTGCCTTTGGTTGAATTCGCCTATAATAACAGCTATCAGGCAAGTATCCAAATGGCACCATTTGAGGCCTTGTATGGGCGAAGTTGTAGGTCTCCTCTCTATTGGGATGAGGTAGGAGAAAGGAAAGTACTTGACCCGGAGTTGATTGAGCAAACTGCAAACATAGTTAAGATCATTCGGGATCGATTGAAAGCCGCTCACGATCGCCAGAAAAGTTATGCGGACACGAGCCGTAGGGACTTGGAATTTCAAGTAGGGGATCAAGTTTTTGTGAAAGTATCTCCCAGCAAAGGGATCATGAGATTTGGAAAGCGAGGCAAGATCAGTCCTCAGTATGTTGGGCCTTTTGAGATTATCACACGAGTTGGTGAGGTTGCTTACAGGGTAGCTCTCCCACCTCACATGGCCGCAGTTCACAACGTCTTCCATGTGTCTATGCTTCAGAAGTACATTGCGGATCCTTCGCATGTCATAGACTTGGAACCGTTGGAGATTCGAGAGGACCTCACCTTGATTGAAAAGCCGGTTCAGATTTTGGATCGAAGAGATCAGGTGCTTCGCAACAAGACAATCCCTTTGGTTCTTGTGCAATGGCAACACCATGCTCGGGAAGAAGCTACATGGGAGCGTGAAGCCGAAGTCAAAGCAAAGTACCCAGAATTAATTGAATGAGTTTTTGTATAAGTTTGTATATGACTTGTAATTTTCTTTTTGGTTTGTAAGGCAAGTAGCGTCTAAATTTCGAAGACGAAATTTTTGTAAGGGGGGGAGAATGTAGAGCCCCGGACCTTTTCACATTTAATGCATGACACTTTCGTTGTCATTTTGCCTTTAAAGATGTATAATTAATAAATAAGGAAGAAATTGGAAATTCCGAAACATCAGAAATGTTCATTTTCGAAGTACAAACCCAACGCAAGTTGAATCGTCAAAATCGGACGAACGAGTCAAAAGATATGGCCAAAACAGTCTGGACCTGCAGGCAATCGTAGCTCGGAAGGCACTAAGGACGTAGCTCGGAAGGCACTAAGGACGTAGCTCTGACAACGTGCTCTGATAAGGCACAGACAACGCATAGACAACGTAGCTCTAGCTCTGATAACGTATACGTTGTGCATCCGTTGTGCAACAGACAACGGGTGCGTCGTGCAGCAGACAACGTGTACGTAGTACAGTTCACGACAGGCACGTTGTACATAAGACAACGGACAACGTGTTGGCACTACTCACAGCACAACGTGTTTGGTACTATTCACAGCACAACGTGTTTGGTACTATTCACAGCACAACGTGTTGGCACTATTCACAGCACAACGTGTTTGGTACTATTCACAGCACAACATGTTTGGTACTATTCACAGCACAACGTGTTTGGTACTATTCACAGCACAACGTGTTGGCACTATTCACAGCACAACGTGTTTGGTACTATTCACAGCACAACGTGTTTGGTACTATTCACAGCACAACGTGTTGGCACTATTCACAGCACAACGTGTTTGGTACTATTCACAGCACAACGTGTTTGGCACTATTCACAGCTCAACGTGTTTTAGGCACTCGTGTTTTTGCAGAAATTTTAGTAAAGGTATTATGATCTTTTGATCGGTTCACTCTTACCTTAAGAGTTTAACCCGAGCCTTTAGGGCTCATTCTCAACACTTAGAGGATTTGGGGGATTAGAAGAGAGGAGAAAGGGTTTCCTAAGCTAGGGTTTTGCTTTTGGAGAAGAATCAAAGGGGTTTTGAGACCCTAGATCACTTCAAGTCCGGTTTTTCTCCAAGATCACGGCTCAAGCACTCGTGGAGAGCGTTCCCCAAGCTAGGGCAGCACCTCACGGTCGTTTTTGGAAGGGGTTTCTTCCTCATTTCTTCAAGGTCGGTACTTCTTACTACCCTCCTAGTTATAGTTCCTCTTTTCCCTTTATTTCTTTTGATTTTCTTTCATTTACACATGTGCTATGAGATGGATGGTTGTGAATGGTAAATGGAGATGGAATGGGCGATTGGATGCCAAGGGTTGTGTTGTGATGATTAAAATGGGGAGGGCATTGTATCCATAATAAACACACCTTTATGATGTGAGTAAACTCACCTAGAAAAGCATGATTTAGGTTTAAATGAATAATGAACACACCATGTTTGATGAAATGCCAAGGTGAATAAAATGAGTTGTAAATTAGGAAATGCATGCCTAGTAAATTATGAATATTGCTAGGGCCTATGATAGTGTGTTTCTTGCTTTCCCTAAATGATATGAATATTACATTGCTCAATCATTGATGTTATATGTGTTGTGAAATTACCCAAATGTCATATTTAAATTTAAATGCAAGTATGTACACGGTTTCCACGAGCACGGCATGCATGACATGAATTATCGAGGTTTTCAAGAACATGGTTAGAGATTGGACATATCCTACGATATGTTTTACCTCGCTTTTCACAAGGAAACAAGAACCAACATTCAACGAGGGGTCTCCCCTCACTCACAAGTGCATATCATGAAGAAGGGCCTCCCTTCCCTCGCAAGTACATACATATCATGAAGAAGGGTCTCCCTTCCCTCGCAAGTGCATTGCATAAAGAAGGGTCTCCCTTCCCTCTCAAGGCATCTCTCAAGCGCATCTCACAAGGATATCTCACAAGTTACATGATCACAAGCAAGCACGCATGACATGCATGACATGACACGTACGACACGCTCGACAAGATCAAGTAAGACAAACACGACAAGCTTTCAAGTACGAAAAGATATTTCAAGCCAAGTCAAGTGCACGATGTTTTCAAGAAGTTTTATCGGCTTTCTACGAAATACAAGCATGATTATAAATTGCTTTACTTCCTTGTATGATATGAATTGTTTCTGTCTAACATATATGAATTGCTCCTGATTTATGTATTGCCATTTTTATGCTATGACTGTTGGTTAGTGCTTAGTACCCGCTGAGTATTCCATGCTCAGCCGTACTTCTTATGTCGGCAGGTTCTGAGGGAGCTGCTGCTCCATTTGATGTTTGTGCTCCTGGTCCATGGGTGGAGGAGGAGTACATCGAGGAGCCTTTGGAGGAACCTCCCGTAGAGGGTTATCAGTAGGTGGTGTTAGATTCTGAGTGGATTAGCTGTGGGTGAGATGAGAGATATACATTCATGTATTTTGGCGGGTCTGTCCGCACTTTCTTTTGGATTCCTTTTGTGTAAACTTGGATTCGTATATACATAGAGGTTTGTTTAGACTTCCGCTGTGCTATGTTAGAGTATGTTTCCGCTGTTTATATCCTCTATTGTATATGCTCTGTGGGTTTTTGTAGGTTGGTTGTCAAGCAAGTCATGATTAGTCGTCCAAAGTTCACTCTAACTCTTAGGGTGGGTTTTGGGTCGCGACAAAAGTTTATTGTTATGAAAAGTTGATGTCTTCATTGTTTAAGGCTTAAAGGTAGTGGAGGGATATATTGGACTTTACATAAATCCACAATAAGGGAAAATAATGCATAGGGGCATTTAGAGAAGGGGTTTCAAATTGTGGATATTTAGGGAAGAAGCCCATACTAGAGGGGCAGTTAGGGAAAAACCCCTAATTATTTTCCATAGTTAAAATTGAGATCGGATCAGATTAGATAGCAATTGAAATCTTGAGTAGGGCCTTGTGTCCTTCATGTCACACACAGTTCCCAGATAGAATGCTATTTAATTTTGGAAAATAATTAACGTACCATAAATTCCATTTCCAAACGTAAGGCCTCCATTTATTGGGGGCATCTACCAACAAGTGATGCCTTAGGTTTGGAAATAGAATTCATGAGTACGCCTATCACTACTCTTTAATTTTTGGGCTTTCCACTGTTGCGCATGGGGCTCTTCTACGTCATATCTGTCAGTTGTCATCATGGTAGTGCAATAATTCGCTCCACTAGCAGTGGTCTCACAAAGTAGACTAAACTTTCTTTACCTCTAGTTAATTTTTTTTTAGTCCTGTGGTTAAAATATATTTTTTTTCCAAAAATCAAGGGTAGATGGGTCAATCTTAGAGGTGAGTGAATCTTAACCACAATTAAATAAAGTTAAAAGAAAACACATGGCATTAAAAGGGACCCAAGGCGCACCTCCATGCGTCACCACCAATCGATAAGGTGATATAGAAATTTATCATAATAATCAAATAGAAATTAAGTGGGCCGAGTGATAAAATCCACCCATTATTAAATGGAGGGGAGGGAGGGGGGGGGGGGGGGTTGGATAAAACCAAAACCCACTTAACCGTATAAAAGGAGGAAGCTGGATTACCCCCTTCAAAATGGCCTTGGATTCTCTCTAGCAAAGCCAGAAAGGTGGTCTCAGGCAACCACAAATTAGGGGACATGTGATGATAAAATGGGGAGAAATCATTTCATTTTCTCCCCATGATTTTGACTTCTCCCACTTTCTCTCCCCCTTTATCTCATTACTCTATTGCCATGTGTCACATAATATGTGGAGAAGTCAAAATCAGGGAGACATCATGATGACTTTTCAACCACATGTCCCCTATTTTGTGGTTGCCCGAGATCACCCTTTCTGGCTTCGCTAGAGAGAATCCCAGGTCCTTCAAAATACTTCAGAGAGAGAGAGAGAGTCAACACCCCAGTTTCAATAATAGCCCCCGTCTACTTCTAGCACTCCCCGTAAGGAAATGATCTCTTGAATCAAATTGAAAAATGGGGATCGGATTTGGTCGTGCTCTCGCAAGACCAAAACTATCTTGTATAGCTTCAACATTCGGCATGTGGTGATAAAATGGGAAGAAGTCATGATTTTATTTTCTCCCCTGTTTTTTTGACTTCTCTCCATTTGATATCTTCTCCCTTTTAATCGTCACATGTTGAAAGCCCACCAAGACCAAGACGGTTTTGGTCTTGCGAGAGCAAGACCAAACCCGATCCCAAAATGTGGGATGTTTTAGTCTTCCCATTGATCCACCTAGACCAATTTAGTTTTGCATTAGTCAAAATCTTGTTAACGTTCAATTGTGTTTTGTGAGAACCTCTTAAGAAATAATTGTTGTGCCAAGTGTCCCATTAACACTAATTGGTTAGCATTAGCCTTAGAATTAACGCTAATTCAATTAGAACTGAAAATATACTAATACATTCAATATATTTCATCACCATATTATTTGTGGGGGAAAATGTTTAACTTACCGCCGCATTCCACTATGTTGTGGAATGTGGGGTCCTCATTGCTCCATGCCCCTTTTTAACACTCATCAACTCTCGTTAAAATTCACTCACCTCTAGGATTAACCCTAAAAAATTTAAGGTTTTTAGTGGCGGTTCAAAACCGCCACAGTAAATGCCAAAACTGCCGGTACACACAAACAACGGCGGTTCAACAAACCGTCGTTATATAGCTTGCCGCAAAGGTCTCTTACGACAATTTTATAATGGTGGTTTTAATAACCGCTTCTGTAGAAAAATTTATAACGGTAGTTATTTATCTCTCTAACGGCGGTTAAATAACGACAATTTCGTCATTCTAAGTCTGCATTTAACGACGGTTTTAAACCGCCGTTATATATTTATTACATAATGGCGGTTTGAAACCGTCATTATATATTTATTATGTAACAGCGGTTTAATACCGTCGTAATATATTTATTGTATAATGGCATTTGAAAACCGTTATTGGTAATCTATATAAAATTATTTTATTATTACCTCTAGCAGCGGTTAGGAACCGCCGCTGATAATTAGAAATTAAAAAGAAATATTTTTAATAAAATATTTTTTGACCTGTATTATTTGTACCTGTGAGCAATATAAAATAAATTCAAATTATTCACTCAATTTCTGAACACTGATATATAAATTCATCAATATATAAATCTATGCCCATAAAAATGTCACAATAAAAGCCTAAAATGTAATAATTACAAAACATACATGCCCATAAAAATGTCTCAAAAGTATAATAAAAAATATATCCTAAGGTTATTATTACGAAACTGGTAGGGGTCTGCCAAATCCCCCACTCCTTCTGAGTGGCTTTATAAATATATATATATATATATATATATATATATATATCCTAAGGTTGCCTAGCAGCTCCCTCCTGCTGTGTCGCTCCTGCTACTCCGAAAGCAAACAGAAGTGTGCTGCCGACTCCCTCCTACAAAAACAAGAAACTACAATTTATTATTAGAATATCAAAATGATAAAATTTATGGATTTCATCAGTAATATGCAAATAAAAAAATAATCTCAGATTTTTCGTACTTATTGAGTTTAACACATAAAAGTCTAGTTCACTGGCCTAAACCTAACTAAGCGCACTAAATCCTAACCAGGGCTCGGTTTTTTATGCGGTTACTTCTAACACGTATATTTCGAGACAACCTAAGTGTGCAAATTAGTTTCGAGGGACTCGGTGCTCATTTGCCGGATTCGGGCACCGAGTAACGCGAATCCGCTACTTTTTAAGAATACTTAGGCCTAAACCTAACTACACGCAGCAAATCGTAACCGAGACTCGATTTTTGATGCGGTTTCTTCTAATGCATGTATTTCAATATATCCTAAGTGTGAGAATTGGTTTCGAAGGAATCCAAACTCAATTGCCCAATTTGGGCACCGAGAAAGCCGAATTCCAACTTTTCAAGTCTACTTTGGCCTAAACCTAATCGAGAAGACCGAATTCCAACTTCTCAAGTCTACTTTGGCCTAAACCTACAACCTCGAATCAAATCATAACCGGGGCTCGGGTTTTTATACAGTTTCTTCTAACATGTATATTTCAAGATAACCTAAGTGTTTGAATTGGTTTTGGGGGTTTCTGAGGTTGTTTGCCAGATTTGGGCACCGAGTAGCTCGAATCCGCTACTTTTCAAGTCGACTTAAGCCTAAACCTAATTACGCACACCAAATCCTAACCGGGGCTTGGTTTTTGATGTGGTTTTTTCTAACGCATGTATTTTGAGAAAACCTAAGTGTGAGAATTGGTTTCGAGGGAATCCGAACTCATTTGCTAGATTTGGACAACGAGAAGGTCGAATTCCAACTTTTGAAGACTACTTTGGCCTAAACCTACAACCTTGCACCAAATCCTAATCAGGGCTCGATTGTTTATGCGGTTTCTTCTAACATGTGTATTTCAATATAACCTAAGTGTTGGAATTGGTTTCGAGGGTTTCCGAGGTCATTTGCCCAATTTGGGCACCGAGTAGCCCGAATCCGCTATTTCTCAAGTCTATTTTGGCCTAAACCTACAACCTCACACCAAATCCTAAATGCGATTTCTTCTAACGCGTGTAATTTAACTTAAGTGTTAGAATTGGTTTCGAGGGTTTTCAAGGTCATTTCCCCGATTTGGGCACCGAGTAGCCCAAATCCACTATTTCTCAAGTCTACTTTGGCCTAAACCTACAACCTCGCACCAAATCATAACCGGGGCTTGGTTTTTTATGCGATTTCTTCTAATGCGTGTATTTCAATATAACCTAAGTGTTGGAATTGGTTTCAAGGGAGGTCGTTTGCTCGATTTGGGCACCGTATAGCCCAAATCTGCTATTTCTCAAGTTTACTTTGGCCTAAACCAATAATCTCGAACCAAAACCTAATCGGGGCTCGATTTTGTATGAGGTTTCTTCTAACACATGTATTTCAATATAACCTAGGTTTTGGAATTGGTTTCGAGGGATTCTGAGGTCGTTTACCCGATTTGGGGAAAGAGTAGACCGAATCCACTATTTCTCAAGTCTACTTTGGCTTAAAGCAACAACCTTGCACCAAATCCTAATCGGGGCTCGCTTTTTTATGCAGTTTCTTCTAACGCGTGTAGTTTAATATAACCTAAGTGTTGGAATTGGTTTCGGGGGTTTCCGAGGTTGAAATTCCTTAGTTCAATGAACTCTTTGACCTAGAGGGGGGTGAATAGGTCTACTTAATGATTTCTACCAATTTTAACTTTATGCAATCACACACATTAAATCACGCAAAATTTTTTACGTGGAAAACCCTTCCGAGAAAAACCACAGGACCTAGTCCAGCACAAATTTCACTATGAGAAAATTTGAACAATACAAGACTTGAATCTTACCCAACCAAACACAACACACCGTTCCTCGGTATTGATTCCTCAGCTTGCAAACCACGAACTCAGCACGTTCGATCTCCACAATAGTAGTTCCGGTTCCTCACCGGTCAATTTTACTCAAAGCGATCTACCACGATCTCCGAAGATCGATCCCCGACCTTTACGGCTTTGGCTCAAGCCAACCATGCTCACAGCAGAGCACACTATGGGTTTTAGGGTTTATGGTAACTCTAGGGTGGTCTCATCAATGTTTGAGGATCACTCAATGCAAGTTCATAATAATATGAGTGAATAACTTGCAAACCCTAGAGAGAATAAATGGAGAGGAAGAGGGATAATTTCTATAGTTTAGATGAACTCTAGAGTGAGCCTAAGATGCCCAAACAACTCTCCAAAAGATAGGATTCACGGAATAGGGGAGTCCCATTAAATAAAGGAACACCCCAAGCAGTTTACAAGTTACTAAAATCTACAAAGGAAGGTTTTTTCCATATCAAGGTCGACCCTAGGGGTCACTTTGGTCGACCAAACAATAAACAATGGAATTTGCATATTAGGGTTTACCCTAAAGGATACTCTGGTCGACCCAACTTGGCACTTCAGTCGACTGAAGTATCCTCTAAGGTCGACCCTCAATATTTTGACTCTATGCCCACTTTTCCCATACAAAATTTGGGATACTCACGGTCAACCCTTGAGGAGCCAATTCCGGATTTTTTGATCCTTTTCCCTTAGAACATTTCTTCACTTCACCTAGGCTTTTTGGAACTAGTTTCCATGATTTTGGTCATTTCCAAGTGGGTGATTTTTGGTCTTCTAGGTCTCACTTACCATCCTAAAGCTTAAGCCTTTCTTGGGTGATGAATCTTCATGCTTTATCATGGCTTCTTCTTCACTTTTCATCGAATCGGATTTTGAGACCTAAGGCGTACTATACAACCTTTTGGACTCGGAATTTTGCCAACACAAAACTTTGACTTTACAATCTCCCCCTTTGGCAATTCCTAGACAAAACATACATCCTTCACTAAAGAACATGACATTACAGACTCTTTTAAACCCATGATAAACAAATAGTATAACAATTACATGACTTTAAACTTGTTGTACTTCTTCCATGATGTAATATGCCTTTCGAGACCAATGAGCATCAATCAACCCTGAAAAAAACTTAAAACACAATACCTTGTGAAGCATGGGGAATTTTCATAAAATATAAATCAATACATGCAATGATCATCCAAAAAATAAAGAGATACATCATGCTCTGTCATTTGAGATCTGTCCCCCTAAATGAGAGATCCCTTATGATAAACAATTGTCAGAAACATAAGCATGAACATGTGACTCAATCCATGTGAAGCCGTGTATTATGTGCATCAATCCATGTGAAGCAATGTATCATGTGCAACATGCAATGATGATAATGAAGCACAATATGCACAATTGCATAGAGATATACACATGTGATAATGAGAAAATTTTGCACAATGATCACACACAACTTTCTCCCCCTTTTTGGCTCGAATTGCAAGGGGAAATAACTACGCAGGAGTAACATCCCAACCTATAACCAGAGACAACACAAGGAGTAGGGAACTACCAACAAGCACATTCATTAGCAACAATCATAGGTAGAGGAACAACAATCCAAGTAAATCTCCATAGTGACAACAACATAAGAACCAAATGACTCCAAAGCAGTGACATATCACAGTAGTAAGTACTAGCTAGTATCCATCAGAAAACATGAGCAAAACAAGGCCGAGAACACAAGCGCAATGACAACCCTAATCATCCTGTCATGGAGGAAAGCGGCGAGCCGCATCATCCTCATATCGAGTATGGAAATCGTGAAACTCCATGCAAGAGGCCTGCACAACATCGGAAAGAGCATCAATTTGGCGATGGGTCGCCGAAAGGCTATCCTGAGTAGCTGCAGCATGGGTGTCAAGGCGAGCATATAGGTTGGTGGCAAACACGGACTGAGCAGCGGACATGTCAGCAAGCATGTTAGCCATGGACCTGAAAGAAAGTGGACCCGGAGGGAGTCTATCCTGGCGAGGAGAAGAACTAGCAACCGGAGCCGAAGGGGTGACATCATCATCAATATCATCCTCATGCTCAAGTATCGCAGCATGGGACATACTACTGGTCAAGGTGCAACCACAGATGGGGCGAAGAGAAGGCATGGAAGCCTCAGAGGAACTAGCCTTAATGCCCTCAGTGAACATGAGATTAGTGATGAGGACACCAAATGGAAGTGCAGAACGCTTGAGGTGCACAGCGTTAGCCTGAAGGATTAAGTCAATAATGTGGGCATCGGTATCAATTGTATCTCCAGTCATGACACTATATAGAAAATGAGCCCAATTAATACTAAGTGTAGTAGAGTGCACCTTGGGATGAATGTTAGAACATATAATGAGGTGAAACAGACGGGCCATGTAAAAAAGACTGGAGTGAAGCAAATGGGGATGTGGCCATTTTTGAGAAGGGTCATCACATAGAGTGCTGGCCACCATATCCAAGTCATGCTTATCCTCATCAGTGGGATATAGATAAGGATAATAGGCACCCGGAACCCGAGGAGCGTCAATGAAGAAGGCAATGATATCCAGGTTAATGACAATTTTCTTACCCCGAACCTGAGTTTTGAAAGAGAAGTTGCAAGGATTCGCAGAGTAAATGTTCACATAAAATTCTCTGACAATGTCTAAACTGGCATAGCCGGTCAATTTTAAAAGGCCAAACCATTTGCAAGAGTTAATGATTGCCACAAAACCAAGATGGGTGAAATCTGAAATAAGAGTGGCCCTCTCAACTGGGACTGCCCTATTTTTAAGAAAATTATTATACAAGAGTTCATTTCCGGGGCTTCGAAATCGCACAATTTCAGGCACACTAGACATGGGGATTTGATTTTTGCCCTTGGATTTGGCAGAGGGCTTCGAAGTGGAGGCACCCATCACTTTCTTTTGGGTGGCCAAGGGTTGAGAGACCCTAGTATGGACTAAACGGTCCACATGAATCCCATGGCCAGCATCATAGGATTCATCCTCAGAATTGGGGGCATCATCTTCATCATGAGAGATGATGAGGCGGTGCTTAGCCGCCATAAAGATGGAGATGATGAGAAGACGGTATTCAAGTGCCATAGACCCAAATTTGACATTAACCGAGGAAAATGCTAGGGTTTTACCTTGAATATGATTTGGAAGCACACAAACAACTTGGAATGGGTGTTGTGGGTTCGAATCTTGACTAAGGAGCAAGAACTATGCAAGAGGAACCCTCTGGTTCGACTGTGGAGAGTGTGGAAGATAGAACCCAACAAAAATTGTGGAGCTTGGATGCTTCAAAAATCGGGAAAAGCTTCACATATGACCGTAAGCTCGTTCACAATCTTGAAGCTTCAAATCAAACAATGTTATGATACCAATTGAAATTCCTTAGTTCAATGAACTCTTTGACCTAGAGGGGGTGAATAGGTCTACTTAATGATTTCTAACAATTTTAATTTTATGCAATCACACATGAATATGCAAAACTTTTTACGTGGAAAACCCTTTCAGGAAAAATCACGGGACCTAGTCCAGCACAAATTTCACTATAAGAGGACTTGAATAATACAAGACTTGAATCTTACCCAATCGGACACGACACACCGTTTCATGGTATTGATTCCTCGGCTTGCAAACCACGAACTCAGCACGTTCGATCTCCGCAATAGCAGATCCGGTTCCTCACTGGCTAATCTTACTTAAAGCGATCTACCATGATCTTTGAAGATCGATCCCCGTCCTTGACGGCTTTGGCTCAAGCCAACCAACGCTCACAGCAAAGCACACTATGGGTTTTAGGGTTTATGGAAACTCTAGGGTGATCTCATCAATGTTTGAGGATCATTCAATGCAAGTTCATAATAATATGAGTGAATAACTTACAAACCCTAGAGAGAATTAATGGAGAGGAAGAGGGATAATTTCCAGAGTTTAGATGAACTCTAGAGTGAGCCTAAGATGCTCAAACAACTCTCCAAAAGATGGGATTCATGGACTAGGGGAGTCCCATTAAATAAAGGAACACCCCAAGCAGTTTAGAAGTTACTAAAAACCAAAAATGAAGGTTTTTCCATATCAGGGTTAACCCTAGGGGTCACTTGGGTCGACCAAACAACAAACAAGGGAATTTGCATATCAGGGTCGACCCTAAGGGATACTTGGGTCGACCCAACTTGGCACTTCGGTCGACCGAAGTATCCTCGAGGGTCGACCCTCAATATTTTGACTCCCTGCCCATTTTTCCCACACAAAATTTGGGATACTCAGGGTTGACCCTAAGTGGTCAGGGTCGATCTTGAGGAGCCAATTCCAGATTTTTTTATCCTTTTTCCCTTAGAACATTTCTTCACTTCACCTAGGCTTTTTGGAACTAGTTTCCATGATTTTCGTCATTTCCAAGTGGGTGATTTTTTGTCTTCTAGGTCTCACTTACCAACCTAAAGCTTGAGCCTTTCTTGGGTGATGAATCTTCATGCTTTATCATGGCTTCTTCTTCACTTTTCATCGAACCGGATTTTGACACCTAAGGCATACTATACAAACCTTTTGGACTCGGAATTTTGCCAACACAAAACTTTGACTTTACAGAGGTCATTTGCCCGATTTGGGCACCGAGTAGCCCAAATCCACTATTTTTGATGTCTACTTTGTCCTAAACCTACAGCCTCACACCAAATCCTAATCAGGGCTCGATTTTTTATGCGGTTTCTTCTAATGCCTGTATTTTGACACAGCCTAAGTGTTGGAATTGGTTTCAAGGGTTTTTGAGGTTGTTTGCCTGATTTGGGTACCGAGTAACCCAAATCCGCTACTTTTCATCTCTACTTAACCTTAAACCTAATTACACCCACCAAATCCTAACCGGGGCTCAGTTTTTTATGTGGTTTCTTCTAACACGTGTATTCCGAGACAACCTAAGTGTGAGAATTGGTTTCAAGGGAATCCAATCTCATTTGACCGATTTGGGCACTGAGAAGACCGAATTCCAACTTTTCAAGTCTACTTTGGCCTAAACCTACAACCTCGCACAAAATCTTAATGGGGTCTCCTTTTTTTATGAAGTTTCTTCTAACACGTTTATTTTGAGACAACCTATGTGTTGGAATTAGTTTCGAGGGTTTCCTAGGGCGTTTGCCTGATTTGGGCACCGAGTGCCCAAATACGTTATTTCTCAAGTCTATTTTAGCATAAACCTACAACCTCACACAAAATTCTAACCAAGGCTCAATTTTTTATGTAGTTTATTCTAACACATGTATTTCGAGACAACCTAAGTGTTTCAATTGGTTTCAAGGGTTTCTGAGGTCATTTGTCCGATTTGGCCATCGAGTAGCCTAAATCTGCTATTTCTCAAGTCTACTTTGGCCAAAACCTACAACCTCACACCAAATCCTAACCGTGGCTCAATTTTTTTTATGGTTTCTTTTAACACGTGTATTTAGAGACAACCTAAGTGTTGGAATTCGAGGGTTTCTGAGGTCGTTTGCTCGATTTGGGCACCGAGTAGCCCGAATCCGCTATTTCTCATGTCTACTTTGGCTTAAACCTGCAACCTTGCACCAAATCCTAATCAGGGCTTGATTTTTTATGCGGTTTCTTCTAACGAGTGTGTATTAAGAGTTCGAGGGAATCCAAGGTCGTTTGCCCGATCTAGGCACCGAGTAGCCCGAATCCACTATTTCTCAAGTCTACTTTGGCCTAAACCTACAACCTCGTACCAGATCCTAACCCGGTTTATTTTCAAATAAATCAAGGATGGATCGAGAACCATGTGTAACATATTTTTATCCAAACACATTCAAGTTTTCCTTCAAAGGCAACTCAAGTATAGAATAAAGCCTAGGCATGCCAAAGTAACTCAAGTATGTTCTTGGTTTCTATTCATAATGACTTAAGTATAGGTCCATAACAAATCATGGCAGATTTTTATATAAGTGTATTCATGGGTTCCCTTCCAAATAACTCAAGTATAGACCAAAAACAAAATATGGCAGATTTTTACACAAGTAAGTCCATGGTTTCTTTTCAAACAACTCAAGCATGCATCAATACCTAGCATATATGATTTTAACGTAACAAATTTATGGTTTCTTTTCAAATAAACCAAGTATGGATTGGTACCGAGGCATGACATATTTTTTTCTTTCCAATTACATTCAAAGTTTCATTTCAAAGCAACTCAAGAATCGATCAATACTAAGGCATGGCAAATTTTTGTCCAATTACATTCAAAGTTTCCTTTCAAAGCAACTCAAGGATGCATCAAAACGACATATATTAAGTTAACCATGCAAAGAGTATGTATATATTAGCATAAAGAATGCTTAACATATTCTCAAAGTCCACCATGCAAAGAGTATGTATATATTAGCATAAAGAATGCTTAACATATTCTCAAAGTCCTTACTCACATATTCTCACAGTCAATAGGTCAAAGAACCAATTTTTTCAAAAGATGTCATATTGTTCAAGTAAAAGTAAAAGTGGTGACTGGTTTTGCTATAAGTGAGAATTTGGAAGAATGCGATGGGGGGTTAGCATTTGTCTTTATTTTACGGATTGCTGATTTTTTATAATCAGTTAATTTTCTCTGATTTTGTTCATAGGTTGATTGTTTAGTCCTCTTCAGAGTTTGATTTTGGATTAATGGTGTGTTTTTAATGATGCCTGCAATATGTTTGATTTAATTCAACATTGTATATCTTTTCTTACAAGAGTTTTGGTTGTTCTTTACATTCCATGTTCTGTTATATGAATTTAGTAAAAAAAGAAAATTCTTATTCCCGTTTTTTGAGTTTTGTATTCCATGTTCTGTTATAGAATGCATAAATGGATTTTTAAAGACCTATAAACAAAGCAAAAAATGTGAAGGTACGTGCTGTTATGTTTTGCAAAAGAAGGGAAAGAGTTTCTTAACACAAGTCTATAATCATTAAGAGATAATTCTCACTTGTCATGGTGGGTGATGACACCCACAGACATGAGTTTTCTCCGTCATGACCAAATGTTGGATGAAGTTTTGTTGGGCCTAACGTATGGATGATCATGGATGAACTCATGTTAACCGAATATTATAATCGTCAAAAATATACTTTATTTGGTTTCACATTACATATTCCTATAGTTTCATATTTAATAAAGAATTTGATGTAAAAAAAAAAAAAACTGGATGAAGAAATTTTATGTGGTTGGAATCATGGGAACTTTATTTTTCCTCAGAAAATTGTGTGAAATCTTTGTTAATTATTTTTTTTAGTGCTATTTTCTGTTCTTTACTTAATTGAATTGCCTGTTGATGGTGGTTCCATATAACTCAGAAACTGAATTTTCTTGGTCGTTAATGATCCTATGTCATGACCCAAAATCCCCCCAGGAGACTTTGGCTCGTGATTTTTCATGTCACATCAAACCATCCTGTACAATATACAAGGCATCCTACAGTAGAAGCTAAAAAAAATTCTTTTATCTATACATGTATTCCAAAATTTTATACAAAACAACAGAAGTAAAAACGAACATTCCGGCTTACAAAATTTATGTACAAGACACTCTCTCACAATCTCTCAAGAGTATGCCTCATAAGGCCACCTATCAAGATCCTTTCCCTCCTCGAGATGACCACCTACTGGCTCCTCAACATACTCCTCTTCGACCCATGGCTCCAGCGCGTAAATGTCAAAGGGAGTACCTGCTGACATAAAATGTACGACTAAGCATGGAATACTCAGCATGTACAAGCTACTAGCTAATAGTGATATAATGTACATAACATACTTGCCATTTAAAATAGTACAATTTGCATGCATGTATAAAACCAATGCAAAAACAATCTTAACTCACATGTGCATGCTTGCTAACCATACTTCAAAATCTTACTTTTTCGTGTTTTCAAAACATGTTTTCCGTTCTTAAAACATAGTTCTTGTCTTATTCTTGTTGTGTGAGAATCATGCTTGTCTTGTCCTGCCTCAATCATGTTTGTCTTGTAACACATGCTTAAAGCCAGATGTTAGTGCCCTTGAAACGACTTGAAGCCGGGTATGTAAATACCCTTCATTGAACATGCTTGAAAATTGGCACACTAACATCCTTGACCAACCCAAAGTTTGGCATTATCATTCTTGCTTGTCTTTTCTTGAAGCCACATATGACATAACTATAGGATATGCCCTATCCTTGACCAACCCTTACGTTTTGCTTTATCATGCGTACTAGTGTAAATCATAATGTGTCTCAATGGTTCATGTTGTAATTTTGGAAACTCATAGCTTGACTCATTTGAAAATCTTGGAACTTAAAACTTAAGAAAACTCCAATCATGCAATGCCTACATGTGCTTCATGCTTGTGAACATCATGATATACTTAAAAAGCTATTAAACATTCAAACATGCTTTTGGTAATTTCATTTCAATATTAATATAAGCATACTTAGGCTACGCATCCCCATTTCATCAATAACATGCTTTTTATTTTACTTTTTCATATTTAAAGCTTAATAATGTAAATTACTAGAAAATATACACTCATGCATGATCATACCCATTCATATCATCCAACTAAACCTTCAAACATACCATATTAACTAGTAGAGTGCATCTACCATTTCAATTCAAGAATCATACCTAAAACCCTATTTCTTCAATACTTGTATCATAACAAAGCTAGGTAGTAGAAGGTTCCTACTTTTCTAAGACCAAATCTCTTTGGTTGAGATCTTTTGGAACACAATGGAAATGAGATAAATCTTTTAGAAGGCTTGTGGAAGCAATTCAAAGCTCCACCCTTGATCTCCAAGAAAAACCTAGCTCTCATCTTCTTTCTATCTCAAAAACCCCCAAAATATGAGTTAGAGGATTTGTGAAACCCTAAGCCCATGAGTTTGGGCTTATATAGCTAATTGGGTGGTCAAAAGACCCATATACCCTTAATGAATAGCTTAAAAGGACCAAAATGGGCAAAACCTGCACAAGTCTGTCGACTGGATGCGAAGTTGGTCAACCGGATGGTACAAGTCGGTCGACTGGGTTGCCACATCCCGTCAACCGGCCAAAATTCCACTCTCTGGAATTTTTCCCCATACAAACCGTGTACCCAGTCGGTCGACCGGATTTGGGGTCGGTCAACCGACTGCCCCACTTTTGCTTATTTTGCTTCTTTTCTTCATTTTTGACACTTAGGGTACTTCAACCCTTGTTTCTAACACCTTATACACATATTTTTACACATTTAAACCCACACAAAACCCATTTTTCTAACCATACTTGTGCAATCATTACATGAGGCTTTTAGCCTTAAAACACTATTCATCGACACTATTCATTGACATAAAGTTCTGGGGATCTACATCCTATGCATTTTGTGGTTCCTTATCTAATCTTCCATCAGCAATAGCAAACTTTCAAAATGTTCTTAACTTGTGAATGAGATAGAAAAACATTGTGGAAACAAAGAAGATGAGTATAGCTTGCTAGCTCAAAGATTTGATTTAACTCGGAAGGTATTGAAGTTAATTCGATTCGAGTCACCCAAGTTAACTTAGGGAAATCTGTTCCTAAATTTATGGTGAATGTGTTCCTAAATTAAACAACTTATGTTGAATCATATAGATCAATCTTCCTTATCCATACAGTCAAGAACACCCTCATAGGCATCTAAAGCAAGTCTAGTAAAATTTATTTTAGTCTAGATTATCATCACTTCAACATTGGAGAAACCATAGCAATAAAAAATAAATAATAAAATTCATATTAGAGGTCACCCACCACCACTACCATTACCCACCACCCCCACTACCACCACTACTACTATACACCCCTCACCATCACTACCAAACACCCACCACCACCACTACCACCGCCACACCACGACCATCACCACCACTACCACTACGTACCCTCACCACCACCACTACTACCATCACCACACCACTACCATACACCCACCACCACCACTACCATCACCCACCCATCACCACTACCACTCTCATCCACCCACTACACTACCACTACCACCACCACTACCCACCCACCACCACCACCACCATAATATATAAAATATTTAAAATTATAACTAAATCTTTTAAAATTAACATTTACCTCTGTAGTTGCGTGTGGTACTGTAGAAGGCTGACCTGCACCCTATTGTGTAAATTTTGGGTAAATAAATGAATGAATATCTAAATATTAAAAAATAATAATTAAAACTTCTTATATTATAGACCAATCTCGACATGAAATCCTGCACGAAACGCTCCAAGGTCACCAAACGAGATACAGTGTCCTGCAACTGATCTTTGATGGTTGCCAACCTAGCATCTCTCTTTGCCACTATCTCCTCGAGATCTCTAATCCTCTTGGTAGTCTAAGGTTCAACTGAAGAGGCACCGGTATGACTCGTAGATCGTGACACCCATAACTGGGTGGAGGTCGGGCCTAAACCAACTCCACGGACACGTCTAGGATGCTCAGGCCCCATGACCTGAGAAAAGGTATCATCTTGGCCTGTGGTATCCTACGAGCCTTCCGGGGCCTGTGCCATCAACTCCCGCATTTAGCGCTACAAAGAATTGGAAACAATTATATTGCATAGGTAAAAGGGAAAATTCTAATCACTTCAAATAATTAAAGTTACCGACCATGTTGTCGGCCGCCTCATCGTTCACTGGCATGCCATCCTTGTGCTAGTGCATGAGGATGTAGACCTTTGCACGACCAGGGGGCATCTGAGAGGGGTTCGCAGCTCACTATGACAGTCACAATAGTAACATATAAACTCAGCTCGGTACAATATAAATAAATTACAAAATAATTTTTAAAAAATCAAACTAACCATACCACCTCATGCCTCACTCTAGCGAAGCTCTTTGTGCCACTCGTATGGGAGATCTTTTGTTTCCTCGGATTTGTCTTGTTTGTTGCACTCCACTTCTGCAAAAAAATTAAATTATGGTTAGAGCGACACATTTTATTTATGTTTCCTATTAGAATGATGAAAAAGAAATAAACTATACCTGTAGAACCCCGGATCTTTATGGCGTGTATTAAAACCTTAAGAAGGTTTTCCTAAATGTATGGATGTTTGGGATGAATGAGTAAGAGTATAGAATACTCTTAAGTGTCATCAAAGGTTATGCATTTGCATTACCCTCATCTTCAAATAGCTCTAGTTCTCTCACCACTAATCAGAATCGAGCGATTCTTGAATATTTGGAAAGGTATTGGAACCCTCTTCGAGGTTCAAGTTGATCACTTTTCCAGATTTTGGGTCGGGGTTGACTTGAAAGTTGGATTGCTAAAAAAACTGGGCTGCTGAAATCCACTTTCAGACCAGTCAGATTTATAGCCCATTTAGGTAATTACAAACGTAAAATTAGGTTTTGTTCATTAGACACAAAATTGTTTCCCTTTGAAAGAAGAATCCGACGCAAGTTGAATCATCAAAATCAGATTAGGGAGTAAAAAGTTATGGTCAAAATACCGAAGCAGGAAAAACTCCACCCAATCAGAGTATCCACTCGTGGCCGAGTGCCTTGGACTCGTCGACGAGTGAACCAAACAGAATGCGAAATTTTCCTGTTCATAGACAATTTTCAACCACTCGTCGATGAATGGAACCCACTCATCGATGACTCGAGTCCACTCGTCGACGAGTACATCCATAGAAATCGCGAGAAAGAGATTTTTAAAGGGTATATGCATGATTTTTCAACTTTAATCCTATAAATACCCTATTTTTGTGGGATTAAAGGTTTTAACACTTTGAGAAATATTTTTTGAGAGGAACAGGGAGTGAACTAAGGTTTCGAAAGGGGGTTTTCATTTGAGATCAAGAGGAGCATGATCCTTGCATCCAAAGGCTTGGATCTTCTTCCTCAAAGCTTGTATCTTCTTCCCCAAGCACGATTTCACTTCTTCCAAGCTTCTCGACCATCTCAAGCTCTTAGACCAAAGAGGTTTCGATTCTCCAAAGTAAGTAAAACTACTACCTAGCTTTACTATGATACAAATAGTAAGAACATTCTACTATCTAGCTTATTGTAACCTCATGAGCAAATACACCTATTTTCTAACCTTGCTATGACTCAACCTAGAATATAAGGGTGTCAAATTTTGGGATTTTCTCAAGGTCAATAGTAAATCTGCTTTTGGGATATTATCTTCAAATAAAACACGATGTGGGTATGATTTTGATTAAATAGGCCTAATGGCCAAGATTATTGTGATGTAATGCCTTGAATGATAATGTTCTATCTTTTTAGGATTTTTCCAAGTATACTATGATTTTAATATGTCTTGTATGACCATATTTAAAATGTTTCAAGCTTTCACATATATTAATGATGATCACAAGTACTCCACGCACTTCATGTCTTTCGTAACCAAGGTTTTCTCATAAGCATGTATTTTAAGAATCATAAGAAAGGTTTTCAAAGGAAATGCATAAGAAGAAGCATAAATGCATAAGCATTGACAAAGTCAAACTTTGAATTGGTATTTCTAAGATCGGTTACTTCATCCTCACAAGGATCAAGTCTAAGATCTTGCATTAACTTCAAGGATCATAAGTCTCGCAAGGCTTTTCAAGTACTCGTAAGAATTGCATATGTCTCCAAGGATCATAAGCTCACAAAAACAAGCTCACAAGGACTCGCAAGCTCACAAGAAGCTCTTAAGAACTCGTAAGATCACAAGAAATGCTATAAGAACTCGAAAGCTCACAAGAACTCATAAGAAAACACGACTCATAAGCATTCATAAGAATTCATAAGCATGCATAAGATGGTTTGTTTTCCATGAAAAGAACAAGTTTTATAAAAGATTTTCCATGACGGAGTTCTTAAGCATGAACTTGTGATTAGTACTTCCTTACGCACTTGTATGTAATATTATAATTATGATAGCACTGTTAGCTAGTGGTTTTGGCTCACTGAGTATTCCATGCTCAGTCGTACATTTTATGTTGGCAGGTTAATTCGACATTCCAAACCTGGAGCTATGGGTTAAAGAAGAGTACGAGGAAGAAAGGGATGCACCTATCCCAATGCAGACACAGGAGGATAGAGACCTAGGTTGGTGGCCCTATCTAGACTACTATTGAGTGGAGAGACTGTGAGGTTTCTTTTTTTATTTTGATAGGTGGGCATCTGTATGTACAAACTTGGAATACATAGTATTTATAGAAAAGAAAATTTTGGGTTACGCATCTGCACTTTGATTTAAGCTTCCGCACTATATGTGATTCTATTATGTCATGCCTTGGATATTATTACAGGATGGTTTGGTATCGAATATGGCACATCACGAGCCAAAGTATCCCTAACTCGCAGGAGGTATTTTGGGTCCCGACAGAGGTGGTATCAGAGCCAAGGCATTAGAGTCCTTACACTTAGAATTTGATAACATAATGAAAACAAGGCATTAGGATGAGTAATGAGTCGTATTCCAAGTATAGACTAATCATTTAGTCTTAGTCCATAACCAGTTGAAACCCAACCGAACTTTGTATCCTACGCTAGAACCACAAACTCTATGCTTATCTATTGCAATGTATACCTAGATGTATTACTATTATGTGCCTTATGAATATGGAATGAGCCTAAATTAAGGATTGAAAAAAATTGTTTTCCAAGTTAGACTCATGGTTGCTATTGTTCTCAGGACTAAGTCATGAGGCATAGCGGTCAAGGTCGAGGTTACCAAACTCAGAACAATGGTAATGGAGGAGACCCTCCATCGGGTGATGAACAACCCGACATATGTCAGTTACTAAATACTATGGTCGAGACCATAACCATGCTAGCAGGCCGACAACCTCCTACTACTACTGCATTAGCGCATCCACCTCCTCCACATCACACTTTGAGAATCAAGGCATTCCGAAGGCTACATCCACCTACCTTCTATGGGACTACAGACCCCATGGTTGCAGAGGCATGGATTATGCAACTGGAGAAGATCTTTCGCGCTCTTCGCTGCACAAATGAACAGAGAGTAGATTGGGCTGCCTTCATGATGGAAGGAGAAGCCAATCATTGGTGGAGAGCAGCATTGAGACAAAGAGACATTGCTAGGGCGGGAGAACCATGGACTTGGGATGAATTCCTTGATGCCTTCTATGGGCAGTACTTCTGTAGAGCCCCGGACCTTTTCACATTTAATACATGACACTTTCGTTGCCATTTTGCCTTGAAAAAGGTATAATTAAAAAATAAGAAAGAAATTGGAAATTCTGAAATGTCAAAAATGTTCCTTTTCGAAGTACGAACCCAACGCAAGTTGAATCGTCAAAATCGGACGAACGAGTCAAAAGATATGGCCAAAACAGTCTGGACCTACAGGAAATCGTAGCTCGGAAGGCACTAAGGACGTAGCTCGGAAGCACTAAGGACGTAGCTCGGAAGGCACTAAGGACATGCTCTGATAACGTATACATTGTGCATCCGTTTTGCAACAGACAACGAGGCACAAACAACGTGTTCTGATAACGTATACGTTGTGCATCCGTTGTGCAACAGACAACGAGGCACAAATAACGTACTCTGATAACGTATACGTTGTGCATCCGTTGTACAGCAAACAACGTGTACGTTGTACAGCTCACAACGGGCACGTTGTACATAAGACAATGGACAACGAGCTCAGCACTATACACAACACAACGTGACAACGGGTTCGGCACCCTTCACAACGGACAACGTGTTCGGCACCCTTCACAACGGACAACGTTTTCGGCACTATTCACAGCACAACATGTTCGACACTATTCACAGCACAACGTGTTTGGTACTATTCACAGCACAACGTGTTTGGTACTATTCACAGCACAACGTGTTTGGCACTATTCACAGCACAACGCGTTTGGCACTATTCACAGCTCAACGTGCTCGGTCCTCATGTTTTGCAGAAATTTCAGTAAGGGTATTATGGTCTTTTGGTCGGTTCACTCTTACCTTAAGAGTTTAACCCGAGCCTTTAGGGCATCATTCGACACTTAGAGAGTTTGAGAGAATTGGAGAAAGGAGAGAAGGCGATTCCAACCTAGGGCTTGTCTTTGGAAGAGAAATCAAAGGGTTTTGAGACCCTAGATCACTTCAAGTCCGGCTTTCTCCAAGATCACGGCTCAAGCACTCGTGAGGAGCATCTCCTCAAGCTAGGGCAGCAACTCACAGTCGTTTTTGGAAGGGGTTTCTTCCTCATTTCTTCAAGGTCGGTACTTCTTACTACCCTCCTAGTTATAGTTCCTCTTTTCCCTTTATTTCTTTTGATTTTCTTTCATTTACACATGTGCTATGAGATGGATGGTTGTGAATGGTGAAAGGAGATGGAATGGGCGATTGGATGCCAATGGTTGTGTGGTGATGATTAAAATGGGGAGGGCATTGTTCCAATAATGAACATACATGTATGATTAGAGTAAAACCCATCTAGAAAAGCATGTTGTAGGGTAAATCAATAATGAACACACCATGTTTGATGAAATGCCAAGGTGAATAAAGTGAGTTGTAAATTAGGAAATGCATGCCTAATAAATTATGGACATTGCTAGGGCCTATGATAGTGTGTTTTCTTGCTTTCCCTAAATGATGTGAATATTACATTGCTCAATCATTGATGTTATGTGTTATGAATTACTCAAACGTCATATTTAAATTTAAATGCAAGTATGTACACGGTTCCCACGAGCACGGCATGCATGACATGATTTATCAAGGTTTTCAAGAACATGGTTAGAGGTGGGACATATCCTACGATATGTTTTACCTCGCTTTTCACAAGAAAACAAGAACCAACATTCCACGAGGGGTCCCCCTCACTCACAAGTGCATATCATGAAGAAGGGCCTCCCTTCCCTCGCAAGTACATACATATCATGAAGAAGGGTCTCCCTTCCCTCGCAAGTGCATTGCATAAAGAAGGGTCTCCCTTCCCTCTCAAGGCATCTCACAAGCGCATCTCACAAGTACATCTCACAAGGATATCTCACAAGTTACATGATCACAAGCAAGCACGCATGACATGCATGACATGACACGACAAACAAGAATTAAGCAAGATAGACAAGACAAGCTTTCAAGTACGAAAAGATATTTCAAGCCAAGTCAAGTGCACGATGTTTTCAAGAGGTTTCATCGGCTTTTCATGAAATGCAAGCATGATTATAAATTGCCTTATTTCCTTGTATGATATGAATTGTTTCCATCTGACATATATGAATTGCTCCTGATTATGTATTGCCATTTTTATGCTATAATTGTTGGTTAGTATTTAGAACCCGCTGAGTATTCCATGCTCAGCCGTACTTCTTATGTCGGCAGGTTCTAAGGGAGCTGCTGCTCCATTTGATGTTTGTGCTCCTGGTCCATGGGTGGAAGAGGAGTACGTCGAGGAACCTTTGGAGGAACCTCCAGGAGAGGGTTACCATTAGGTGGTTGTAGATTCTGAGTGGATTAGCTGTGGGTGAGATGAGAGATATATCTTCATGTATTTTGGCGGGTCTGTCCGCACTTTCTTTTGGTTACTTTTTGTATAAACTTGGAATTGCGTATGTATATACATAGAGGTTTGGTAGACTTCCGCTGTGCTTTATTGTCATGTTTCCGCTATAATGTCCTCTATTGTATATGCTCTGTGGGTTTTTGCAGGTTGGTTTGTCAAGCAAGTCATGTAAGTCATGATTAGTCGTCCAAAGTTCACTCTAACTCCTAGGGTGGGTTTTGGGTCGCGACAACTTCCTCAAGATTGTCAAGAAACAGAAGGAGATGGAGTTCATGTCCCTAGTACAAGGGGATATGAGTGTGGCCGAGTATGAGGCTAAATTTGTTGAGATGTCTCGATTTGCACCCCACTTGATCGCAACAGAGGAAATGCGAATCAGGAAGTTTGAGAATGAGTTAAAGCCCTTCATCGAGGACCAAGTTTCTATTCTCCAGGTAGAATCTTGGAGGGATATTTTGGGAAAGGCGAGGATCGGCGAGAGGAACTCAGAGGAGTTTCTTAAGAGGAGAGAAAGCGGCTTTAGGAGAGCCATGCAGAAGGGTCAGTCCAGAGGATCAGCACCACCGGAGAAGAGAGCCAGGATTTCCTTATACCCAGCTTGTCGCGACCCAAAACCCACCCTAGGAGTTAGAGTGAACTTTGGACGACTAATCATGGCTTACATGACTTGCTTGACAACCAACCTGCAAAAACCCACAGAGCATATACAATAGAGGATATAAACAGCGGAAACATACTCTAACATAGCACAGCGGAAGTCTAAACAAACCTCTGTGTATATACGAATCCAAGTTTACACAAAAAGAATCCAAAAGAAAGTGCGGACAGACCCGCCAAAATACATAAATGTATATCTCTCATCTCACCCACAGCTAATCCACTCAGAATCTAACACCACCTACTGATAACCCTCTACGGGAGGTTCCTCCAAAGGCTCCTCGACGTACTCCTCCTCCACCCATGGACTAGGAGCACAAACATCAAATGGAGCAGCTGCTCCCTCAGAACCTGCCGACATAAGAAGTACGGCTGAGCATGGAATACTCAGCGGGTACTAAATACTAACCAACAATTATAGCATAAAAATGGCAATACATAATCAGGAGCAATTCATATATGTCAGACGGAAACAATTCATATCATACAAGGAAGTAAAGCAATTTATAATCATGCTTGCATTTCGTAAAAAGCCGATAAAACCTCTTGAAATCATTGTGCACTTAACTTGGCTTGAAACCTCATTTTCGTACTTAAAAGCTGGTCTTGTCTATCTTGCTTGATTCTTGTATGTCGTGTCATGTCATGCGTGCTTGCTTGTGATTATGTAACTTGTGAGATACACTTGTGAGATACACTTGAGAGATGCCTTGAGAGGGAAGGGAGACCCTTCTTTATGCAATGCACTTGCGAGGGAAGGGAGACCCTTCTTCATGATATGTATGTACTTGCGAGGGAAGGGAGGCCCTTCTTCATGATATGCACTTGTGAGTGAGGGGAGACCCCTCGTGGAATGTTGGTTCTTATTTTCTTGTGAAAAGCGAGGTAAAACCTATCGTAGGATATGTCCCACCTCTAACCATGTTCTTGAAAACCTCGATAAATCATGTCATGCATGTCGTGCTCGTGGAAACCGTGTACATACTTGCATTTAAATTTAAACATGACATTTGGGTAATTTCCAACACATATAACATCAATAATTCAGCAATGTAATATTCACATCATTTAGGGAAAGCAAGAAAACACACTATAATAGGCCCTAGCAATATCCATAATTTATTAGGCATGCATTTCCTAATTTACAACTCACTTTATTCACCTTGGCATTTCATCAAACATGGTGTGTTCATTATTCATTTAAACCTAAATCATGCTTTTCTAGGTGGGTTATGCTTACATCACACCTGTATGTTCATTATTAGTACAATGCCCTTTCCCATTCATTCATCACATCATCCACACGACATCCATTCGCCAACATCCATCTCCATTCACCATTCACAACCCATCTCATAATACATGTGTAAATGAAAGAAGACAGAGAAATAAGTAAAAGAAGGAACTATAACTAGGAGGGTAGCAAGAAGTACCGACCTTGAAGAAATGAGGAAGAAACCCCTTCCAAAAACGACCGTGAGGTGCTGCCCTAGCTTGAGGAGATGCTCCTCACGAGTGCTTGAGCCGTGATCTTGGAGAAAGCCGGAATTAAAGTGATCTAGGGTCTCAAAACCCCTTTGATTCCTCTCCAAGATGGAAACCCTAGGTTTAGGAATCGCCCTCTCCTCTGTTCTTATCTCCCAATCTCTCTGAATGTCGAAATGAAGCCCTAAAGGCTCGGGTTAAACTCTTAAGGTAAGAGTGAACCGACCAAATGACCCTAATACCCTTACTGAAATTTCTGTAAAACACTAGTGCTGTGAACAGTGCCGAACACGTTGTGTTGTGAACAGTGCCAAACACGTTGTGCTATGAACAGTGTCGAACACGTTGTGCTGTTAACAGTGCCAAACACGTTGTGCTGTGAACAGTGCCAAACATGTTGTGCTGTGAACAGTGCCAAACACGTTGTGCTGTGAACAGTGCCAAACACGTTGTGCTGTGAACAGTGCTGAACACGTTGTGCTGTGAACAGTGCCGAACACGTTGTGCTGTGAACAGTGCCGAACACGTTGTGCGTTGAATAGTGCCGAACACGTTGTGCTGTGAACAGTGTCGAACACGTTGTGCTGTGCATAGTGCTGAGCTCGTTGTCCGTTGTCTTATGTACAACGTGCCCGTCGTGCTGTACAACGTACACGTTGTCTGTTGCACAACGGATGCACAATGTATACGTTATCAAAGCTAGAGCTACGTCCTTAGCGCCTTCCACGCTACATCCTTAGCGCCTTCCGAGCTACGTTTGCCTTCAGGTCCAGACTGTTTTGGCCATATCTTTTGACTCGTTCATCCGATTTTGACGATTCAACTTGCGTTGGGTTCGTACTTCGAAAAGGAACATTTCTGACGTTTCAAAATTTCCAATTTCTTCTTTATTTATTAATTATACCTCTTTAAAGGCAAAATGGCAATGAAAGTGTCATACATTAAGCATGGAAAAGTTTGGGGCTCTACACAGTTCCTAGACCTACACTGACACAGAGGCCTCCTTTTACAACACTAGGGCCTCGTCCGACTACTTTGCAAGCACCTCGCCCTAGTTTTTCTTAGGGCACCAAATATGTTCCGCCTACATCCTCATCATCTTTTGAGGAGTGTGATTATTGTGGCTGGAGACACTCGATTGAAGAGTGTCGGAGAGCATCGGGTGGGTGTTTCCATTGTGGCAAGCAGGACCACATGATTAAAGATTGCCCACGGCAATAGTCGCGGGTTCAATCTCAGGGGAGCAGGCCCCTAGTTCGGTGAACTTCTTAGAAGGAGTCTTTACAAGCTTCTGCATCTAGACCCGCAAGACCCACATAGACCACACAGCAGCCTCATAGGGCAAACCAAGGTCGGGTCTTTACCTTAACTGAGAGAGACGCACAGGCATCTGATGATGTTGTGCAAGGTACGCGAATATAGTAAAATTTTCAAGTATGAATTGATGTTGTACATTATATTTGTATGCTTATGTGTATATCATCCTACCTATACTCTATGTATGTTTTGCTTGAAACTTGTTGATGTAGCTAATTATAATGCACAGGCATTTTGCTAGTGAACGAGTGTTTAGCTCACTTGTTGATCAACACGGGATCGACACATTCCTTTGTGTCACCTAGCTTCGCCAAAGGTTTTACGTCTGAGCCAAGTCAACTATGTCACAAGTTAACCATTTCGACTCCGCTTGGCAAGTTGGTTGATACAGACCGAGATACCGAAACTCTATAGTTCAAGTCAGGCAATATGAATTGCCAATTGATCTGATCATCCTTGAATTCCAAGACCTGGACTTCGATGTCATCCTTGGGATGGATTGGCTAGCTGCACACCAAGGACATGTGGCTTGTTTTGAAAAGATGGTGAAGTTTAAGCTAGAGGATGTCAAGCCATTCCACTTTCGTGGACTTCGAAGGAGAGATATAGCCCGTCTAGCGGCTCTAAGTCTTGCAAATCCGAAAGCACGAGACTCCTCAACCATCCCGGTTGTGAGTGAGTATTTAGACATATTTCCTGAGGACTTGCTGGGGTTGCCTCCAGATAGGGAGATAGAGTTTGCAATAAAGTTTGCTCCAAGAACGGCTCCAATTTCTATGGCTCCGTACAGAATGGCCCCAATTGAACTTAAAGAATTAAAGGAACAAATAGAAGAATTACAACGGCTTGGTTTCATTTGACCAAGTGTTTCACCATGGGGAGCACTAGTACTCTTCGTGAAGAAGAAGGATGGGTCGATGAAGATGTGCATTGACTAT
Organism: Tetracentron sinense; assembly: GCA_015143295.1. Taxonomy (NCBI): domain Eukaryota; kingdom Viridiplantae; phylum Streptophyta; class Magnoliopsida; order Trochodendrales; family Trochodendraceae; genus Tetracentron; species Tetracentron sinense. The sequence continues at coordinate 23,281,745 of CM026573.1, forward strand.
AGACAGTTAAACAAGTTTACAATCAAGAATCGTTATCCATTACCATGGATAGACGATTTGTTCGACCAATTAAAGGGAGCAAGGTTCTTCTCCAAGATTGATCTGTGATCAGGCTATCATCAATTGAAAATCAAGGCCGATGATGTTCTAAAAACTGCCTTTAGGACTCGGTACGAACACTACAAGTTCCTAGTCATGCCTTTTGGTCTGATAAATGCATCGGTGATGTTCATGGATTTGATGAATCGGGTGTTCAAGCCTTGTCTCGACAAATGTGTCATCGTCTTTGTTGACGATATCTTAGTGTATTCCCCAACACGGGAGAATCATGATCGAGACCTTCACCTTACACTTGAGACTCTTCGAGAGCATAGACTGTATGCCAAGTTGAGCAAGTGCAAATTTTGGTTGGCGAAAGTGGTGTTCCTTGGGCACATGGTATCTGCCGAGGGTATTTCAGTAGACCCAGCAAAGATAGAAGCAGTGATGAAATGGGAGAGACTCAGGAGTGTTACCGAGATACGTAGCATCCTCGATTTGGCAAGATACTACAGGAGATTTGTAGAGGGATTCTCTAGCTTAACGGCTCCACTCATGTATTTGACGCGAAAGAATGCCAAGTTTGCTTGGAGTGACAAATGCAAAGCAAGTTTTGTAGAGTTGAAGAAGAGGCTTACTATGGCCCCCATTCTCACAGTGCCATCTAGGAGTGGAGGTTTCGTGGTCTACAGTAATGCCTCGAACATTGGGTGAGGATGTGTTCTTATGCAGCGTGGGAATGTCATTGCCTACGCTTCCCGATAATTGAAGGAGCATGAAAAGTACTATCCTACTCATGACTTGGAATTGGCTACGGTGGTATTCGCGTTAAAGATTTGGTGGCATTACCTTCATGGGGAAGAGTTTGATGTTTTCACGGATTCACAAAAGCTTAAAATACCTATTCTTCAAAGAGTTGAATATGCGACAACGTCGATCGATGGACTTCGTGAAGGACTATAAGTGTTCTATCCAGTACCATCCGGGTAAGGCTAACATGGTGGCAGATGCTTTGAGCTGAAATCCTACTGGACTTGTAGCTCATATGATGGTTCATGAGTGGAAAATGTTAGAGGTCATGGCAAACCTTGATACCAATTTTAGTATTCCCACCTATGGGCCAGTCATGGCTAATCTTGCGGTCAGGCCTTATATTCTAGTTTGGATCCAAGAGTTGCAGGATTTGGATAAGGAGCTACTTGCTTAGAGAGATAAGGTGATTAGCAAAGGAAGTGATGAGTTCTCTGTGAATAGTAATGGAGCGATCACATTTAAAGGAAGGTTGTGTGTTCCTGTGGATGCGGAGTTGAAGAGCGAGATTCTAGATGAAGCTCACCGGTCCAAGTACACTGTCCATCTTGGTGCTACTAAGATGTACCAGAATCTAAAGAAGAACTTTTGCAATCCCTTCCTATTCTAGAGTGGAAATGGGAGAACATCTCCATGGATTTCATCATTGGGTTGACAAGGACGGCGAAGAACTCAGATGCAATATGGGTAGTGGTTGATCGTTTGACAAAGTCTGCCCATTTCTTGCCTTATCAGATTACGTTCAACACGAACCAGTTGATTGCATTGTACATCAAAGAAGTGGTTTGGTTGCATGGTGTGCCAGTAAGCATTGTCTCAGACAGAGATCCTCGATTCACTTCTAGGTTTTGGAAGAGCTTTCAAAGTGCTATGGGATCCCGTTTAGACTTTAGCACCGCCTTTCATCCTCAAATAGATGAGCAGACCGAGAGGGTGAACCAAGTTATAGAGGAATGCTCCGAGCTTGCATATTGAACTTCAAAGGCAGTTGGTAGGATCACTTGCCATTGGTTGAGTTCGCCTACAATAACATATCAGGCGAGTATCCAAATGACACCTTTTGAATCCTTGTATGGTCACAGTTGTAGATCTCCTCTATACTAGAATGAAGTTGGAGAGAGAAAGATATTGGGCCCCGAGTTGATCGAGCAGACCGTGAATAAGGTCAAGATCATCAGGGAAAGATTGAAGACGGCTCAGGATAGGCAGAAGAGCTATGCCAATACCCGTAGATGAGGTCTTGAGTTCCGTGTTGACAATATGGTATTTGTGAAGATTTCGCTGACAAAGGGTGTTATGAGGTTTGGCAAAAGACGAAAGCTCAGCCCGAAGTATATGGGTCCATTTGAAATCATCACCCGAGTTGGTGTAGTTGCATATCGAGTTGCTCTACCCACTCACATGGCGGCGGTTCACAACATCTTTCATGTGTCCATACTTCGAAAGTATATCCCGGATCCTTCACATGTTATAGATCTTGATCCGTTGGAAATCCGGGAGGATCTCACACTAGTGGAAGAGCCGGTTCAAATTTTGTACCGTAGAGATCAAGTTTTGCATAACAAGGTTATTCCCTTAGTTCTTGGTCGATGGCAACATCACTCTAAGGAAGAAGCTACATGGGAGCGCAAGGCCAAAGTGAGAGAAAAGTACCCTCATCTGTTTGTGTAATTGAAGCTTCATGTAAATTTTGTTCTTTATTATCCTTATATATAGTTCAAATTTCGAGGATGAAATTTCTGTAAGGGGGGAGGATATAGAACCCCGGATCTTTATGGCATGTATTAAAGCCTTAAGAAGGTTTTCTTAAATGTATGGATGTTTGGAATGAATGAGTAAGAGTATAGAATACTCTTAAGTGTCATTAAAGGTTATGCCTTTACATTACCCTCAACTTTAAGTAGCTCTAGTTCTCTCACCTTTGATCGGAATTTGAGCGATTCTTGAATTTTTGGAAAGATATTGGAACCCTCTTTGAGGTTCATGTTGATCACTTTTCCAGATTTTGGGTCGGGGTTGACTTAAAAGTTGTATTTCCAAAGTTGGATTGCTAAAAAAACTGGGCTGCTGAAATCCACTTTCAGACCAGTCAGATTTGTAGCCCATTTAGGTAATTAAAAACTCGAAATTAGGTTTTGTTCATTAGAGACAAAATTGTTCCATTTTGAAAGAAAAATCGAAGGTAAGTTAAATCATCAAAATATGATAAGGGAGTCAAAAGTTAGGGTCAAAATACCGAAGCGGGGAAAATTCCACCCAGTCAGAATATCCACTCGTCACCGAGTGCCTTGGACTCATTGATGAGTAAACCAAACAGAATGCAAAATTTTCCTGTTCGTCGATGATTTTCAACCAATCATCGACGAATGGAACCCACTCATCGACAACTGGAGTCCACTCGTCGATGAGTACATATGTAGAAATCGCGAGAAAGGGATTTTTAAAGGGTATATGCGTGATTTTTCAACTCTAATCCTATAAATACCCAATTTTTGTGGGATTAAAGGTTTTAAAACTTTGAGAAATATCTTTTGAGAAGAAAAGGGAGTGAACTAGGGTTTCCAAAGGGGGTTTTCATTTGAGATCAAGAGGAGCACAATCCTTGCATTCAAAGGCTTGGATCTTCTTCCTCAAAGCTTGGATCTTCTTCCCCAAGCACGATTTCAATTCTTCCAAGCTTCTCAACCATATCAAGCTCTTAGATCAAAGAGGTTTCGAATCTTCCAAATAAGTAAAACTACTACCTAGCTTTACTATGATACAAATAGTAAGAACATTCTACTATCTAGCTTATTGTAACCTCATGAGCAAATACACCTATTTTCTAACCTTGCTATGACTCAACCTAGAATATAAGGGTGTCAAATTTGGGAATTTTGTCCGGGTCAATAGTAAATCTGTTTTTGGGATATTATCTTTAAATAAAACACGATGTGGGTATGATTTTGATGAAATAGGCCTAATGGCCAAGATTATTTTGATGTAATGCCTTGAATGATAATGTTCTATGTTTTTAGGATTTTTCCAAGCATAATATGATGTTAATATGTCTTGTATGACCATGTATAAAATGTTTCAAACTTTCACATATATTATGATGATCACAAGTACTCCACAAACTTCATGTCTTTTATAACCGAGGTTTTCTCATAAACATGTATTTCAAGAATCATAAGAAAGGTTTTCAAAGGAAATGCATAAGAAGAAGCATAAATGCATAAGCATTGACAAAGCCAAACTTTGGGTTGGTCTTTCTAAGATCGGTTACTTCATCCTCACAAGGATCAAGTCTAAGATCTTGCATAAACTCCAAGGATCATAAGCCTCGCAAGGCTTTTCAAGAACTCGTAAGAATTGCATAAGTCTAAGATCTTGCATATGTCTCCAAGGATCATAAGCTCACAAGAAAAAGTTCACAAGGACTCACAAGCTCACAAGAAGCTAATAAGAACTCGTAAGCTCACAAGAAAGGCTATAAGAACTCCAAAGCTCACAAGAACTCATAAAAAAACACGAGACTCATAAGCATTCATAAGAATTCATAAGCATGCATGAGATGGTTTGTTTCCCATGAAAAGGACAACTTTTATAAAAGATTTTCCATGATGGAATTTTTAAGCAAGAACTTGTGATTAGTATTTCCTTATGCACTTGTATGTAATATTATAATTATGATAGCATTGTTAGCTAGTAGTTTTGGCTCACTGAGTATTCCATGCTCAGCCATACATTTTATGTTGGCAGGTAAATTTGACATCCCCAACCCGAAGCCATGGGTTGAAGAAGAGTACGAGGAAGAAAATGATCCACCTATCCCAATGCAGACACAGAGGATAAAGACTTAGATAGGTGTCCCTATCTAGACTACTGCTGAGTGGAGTGACTATGAGGTTTCTTTTTGTATTTTGATAGGTGGGCATGTCCACCTCTACTTTTGTTATGTATGTACAAACTTGGAATATAGAGTACTTATAGAAAAGAAATTTTTGGGTTACGCTTCCACACTTTGATTTAAGCTTCCGCACTATTTGTGATTCTATTATGCCATGCCTTGGATATTATTACACGATGGTTTGGTATCGAATATGGCACATCACTAGCCAAAGTATCCCTAACTCCCATGGGGTATCTTGGGTCACGACAATACCTAACCCTCCTCAGAGAACCAAAACTCAACCAATGTAGGCTACTAGGCCACCACCACATCATCGGGGGACACAGTATAGAGTTGCATCAGCAATGCCTCCGCGTAGCTTCGACTTCTACTCCCGGTATTTATGCCCGAGGGAAGCAAGAATGAATTTCTCTGTGGGAGGTTCAATACTAAATTTTTCCTGAAACACGATTTCAAATTATTAATATGTCGAATAATAAATAAAAAGATACGTAATTAAAAATTAATAATTAAAACCATTTCATATTTTTTTGGTTCTTAACTGCACCAACTGTAATGCGCGTTGTGTCTACTCCTAGGGATGTGAATCCAACTAAGGACATCGAGGCGGAATAAATGCCCATCCCAGGCAAGAGTACCTAAATAATCAGCCAACTCCTTCACAGCCTTCTCTATGGGTTGTGCTCTGTCATCAGAGACTACCTTTTTCTCTCCCCTAAAGGTAGTCTATATAGGCTTAGGCACCTGCTCTTGCCTTGGCCCCTCCTAATAGGTCTTGGAGCTGGAGGGGGTAGTACAGAGGTGTCAGCACCAAATGTGCTGGGGGCAGAGGTGCCCGGACCTACTGTGGGCTATGTAGGCTCTATCTGCAAAATAAACAATCCAGATCATATTTTTCATATTTAGAGAGTTTAAACACATAAAAGTCTATGTATTTCATCACTAACATGCAAATAAACAACCCAGAGCAGATTTTTCATACTTAGAGAGTTTAAACACATAAAAGTCTATGAATTTCATCACTAATATACAAATAAACAACCCAGAGCAGATTTTTCATAATTAAAGAGTTTAAACACATAAAAGTTTATGAATTTCATCACTAACATGCAAATAAGCAACCCAGAGTAGATTTTTAATAATTAAAAAGTTTAACCACATAAAAGTTTATGAATTTCATCACTAACATGCAAATAATAGATTTAAGGCCGAATTCTCATTCATTTATGTGTTTCAAATATTACATGGTAGAAACTAATTATATCATCCAATAGCGACCAATTACATAATCTGACAATAAGCTGGCTTATACTAGTCGGTTTGTATCTGTTTCATCGTTATAGTCTGAATTCTTAACTTCGTCATCACTTGATTTGGTAGAAGAAGCTTGTTGTTATAGTACTTGAGGGGACGAATCAATAGTTGCTCCAGTAATCCCTAATCTCACATAACTGGCACCTCCATCATCATTAGGTGAGGTGTCATTGTCACACCCCAAAATACCCCCTAAGAGTTAAGGGATACTTTAGGTGTGACTATACTTAACCTAGTAAACCATCCTGTAATGAGCAAGGCATAACATGCTCGAATAGAAATATAATACAGAGTACGAAAGCTACAATATGGCGGAAATACAAACCAACTTTTTTCTTTCAATTAACCTAACAAGTATTCCAAGTTTATACAAAATATGATAGGTAAAGGTGGACATGCCCACCTATCAAAATACAAAAGAATATAACTCTCTCTCTCTCAGTAGTCACCCCCATGGGGCCAATGATCTGAGTCTCTTGCTTTGGTAGGACGCTCAACTACCGAATCTTCATATGGTTCTTCCTCGCCGTAGTCCTCGTCAACCCAAGGACCCGGGGCACAAATGTCAAAAGGGACCCGTGTACCTACCGACATGAAAGTACGGCTGAGCATGGAATACTCAGCGAGTACAAGCTCCTAGCTAACAATAATAATAACAAACAAAACATCATATGCAAGTACTGGAAAGATACAGTTCATAATCATTTAAAACAACATCAGACATAGCCATTTATTAAATCACAACTCTAATGAAAACCAAACCATATCTATGAAACATATGAGTCCTTATGAGTTTTCACTTCCAAATTTCTTATGAGCCAGAGGTTAGTACCCGCAAAACACTGGACTACCAACCTCCTTGACAGTACAATACTTTAGAGTCTTTTCTTATGAGCCAAGGGTTAGCACCCTCACAATCCTAGGCTACCAACCCCCTTGACAATTCCAATACTTTTCTTATGAGCCAGAGGTTAATCAACCTCCTTGACAGTTCACATCCTTTTTATGAGCCAAAGGTTAGCAACCGCACATCCCTAGGCTACCAACCTCCTTGACAGTACAATACTTTTGAAACTTTCTTATGAGCCAGAGGTTAGCACCCACATATCCCTGGGCTACCAACCTCCTTGACAATACCATTCTCTTATGAGCAAGAGGCTAGCACCCTTAACCGGGCTACCAACCTCCTTGACATTCCTCCATATACATGTGTACTCGTGCATAGCTATTTGTAAAACATGATGACATATAAAGTTTGAGAAGTAACATATAGCATTTCAATTCTTATCACATTCATAGGAGAATTTAAATAAGCATATAGAAATATGGTCACAATCGCCATTTTAGGGAAACTACATGAATCATGTTTTTCGAATATCATTCAATTTAAAGTGTTTTCATTCATGCATCTTACCAAGCAAGTGGTGTCCTACATTTTCTTTAGTCCTTTAAACTCATAATTTATTTCTCAAGCATCACGTGTGCATTCATTATGTGTACGATACCCTTCCACCATTTCCATCATTCAACACATCACAACATGGCATCCTATCACCTCAATCCCTTCCTCCATCCATACATTCCACCATTCATTCATTTTATCTTGTTTATGTTTTAGGGATTTAGCATATTTCAACACAAGGGAGAAATGGGGAAGATACAACACACCATATTCACAAGAAAGTCTAGGTTATTACCAAGGTAGCTAGGAGGGTGAACTAACCTTGAAAATGATGGAGGAAAACCCTAGAGAATGTCGGGGAAGACACTACCCTAGCTTGGAGAACAAGCTCCTCTCGTGCTTCACCTTGGATTTGAAGAATCCAAACCTTTGGGGTGCTCTTGGGTTTTCAAAACCCTTGATTTGCTTCAATGATGCCCTAGGGTTTAAAACCCCTTTCTACTATCTCTCTTTCTCTCAAAAACTCTAAGTGTGATGAAAATGGGGACCCAAGGCTCGTGCAAGCCTTATAAGCAAGGGTTTAACGCCCAAAAGATGAAAAAGCCCTTGATGAAATTTCTGTAAAACGCGATATACCGATCGATCGGTGGTTAATACCGAGCGATCGGTCGCCTACCGAGCGAGCGGTGTTCTTGACCGAGCGATCAGTCAAAAACATGCTCTCTGAAATTTTTCCCCATACAAAAAAGTGCACTGGTTGATAGCTACCGATCGATCCGTTGTGGACCGATCGATCACTCTTGTTACCGAGCGATCGGTTCTCTGCAGGTTTTGACACTAAGTCCATTTTTCACCCGTTTTTACTATTTGGACTTATCCTTCTTTCCTTTTGACCTCTTCTTAACATGACTAGGACCTTTCTAAGGCTACGGCATATTAATAAATATTTTATTTAATTATTTTAAAGCATTCTTGCAAAATTCTCAAAAGTTTCCAAATTTTTATTTCATGGAATTGGAGATTACAAGGCATCATGCCTTGACACACCTTCCAAGTCATAACAAAAGTTTTGGGGTTCTACAGTCATCCAACTGTTGGTCGTTGAATGGCTCATTCTCCCTAAATGCATAATCGTCCACAAGAGATTCCTCATTTATGTCAAAGAAGTCTCTTGGTTTAGTTTTGATGACAACATATCAATCTTCTTTCGTTGGATCTTCGACGTAAAATACCTACTTTGCCTGATATGCCATAACTTAGGGTTCGCTCAACACCAAGTATGCCAGGAGTAAGCGTGTGAAGTTCACAAGCATAAACCCAAACACATCGGTCTTTATTCATCTACCCTGTGACTTCACATCAACCCATTTTCACTTAAACAATAAAAAATTTAGGCTTTTAGAATACGTCAATTGGACTACATCTGTTAAGCGACCGTAGTAGGCAATATCTATGACAATGGGGGTTCTGTCCTTAGAAGATGCATAGCTTGTAGTCGTTGTTGTGACCGTAACACCACTATTTTGAATTTTACGTCCACACTCTCTATGTGTTGTACAAAACCTGTATCCATTTATGACGTAGCCCTTAAACCTTTTTGTGGCTTTTTTTGGACCGTATAAGAGCCATATAATCTCATCAGGCACCGGGATGACTGAATCTCATAGTCTTTGAACCTATTTGAAGGCCAAAATATAATTAATTCATTTCTCAAAACATTATTAAAATAATGTGAAAAAACCAACAGTTAAGAACGGACTTCCATAGTCCCTAAACCATGAGCAAAATTATTTGTTGTGCTTTTTTTGGCATTCGTGAGGACCGATCTAATAAGTCTGGGATTTGTCATCCTCAGTACATTCATGTGTTGACTGCAAGGAACCTATCGATGTGCGTTACTCAAATCTCCGTTGTTTAAGTGAAAATTAAAAATAAATGAAAGATAATTAGCAAAAAGCATTGATAATATTTGTCTTACTCTCGATATATTGTGATTTTATCAGAGTTGAACAACACATAATGATGTGTCTATTTCCATTCTAATTCACTTAGAGTGAATGGTTGAGCACCCCCTATCACACTTTCATTGTCATTCCTCACCAGCCTATTCAATCTCGATTTTACATTATTTAGGTACCTTGAGCAGAATGTCAAGCATTCTTCCATCCAAGTACCCTTCTACAATACAACCCTCTGGTCGAACTCGATTGGGCACATAAGATTTCAGTGTATATAAGTACCTATGCGAATTAAATTTAGGTAAGACAATAAGACAATTATAATGAGAAGTTTAAACATTTGATAAATTACAATTGAAGGCTTACATTTTGATGGGATACATCCACCGGTATTGTACAAGTCCACCTAGCCTTGCCTCTACGGCCAGGTGTATAGGTAAGTGCACCATAACTTCAAGAATGCCGGCAGAAGATTCACTCTAAATGACAAAGTCTAATCATAATTTTCTCCTCTAACCATCTCCAATCCTCGACCTGATAGACTTTGGAACATAATGTCAGAAAGAAGTTACTCAATTCAATTAGGATTGAATTTACATTCTTCGGCAATGCCTTCCTCATAGCCAGTGGTAGGAATTGTTGTATTATAACATGAGAGTCGCGGCTCTTTAGTCCATAAAAGTTACACTCTTTGATATTGACATGTCTTGCAATATTTGGCGAGTAACTATCTGGAACCTTCACACTCTTCAAAACTTTGTAAAACAACTCTTTCTCAATCTTATCCATCGAAAAGCATGCAGGGGGTAGATAAACTTTGCTTGTGTCATGCTGCAACTGAGGGTGAAGTGCACGTCTCACACCCATATTAACCAAGTTGAGTTAAGCTTTTAAGCCATCCTTAGATTTTCCTTCCAAGCCCAACAAAGTCCCGAGCGCATTGCCACATACATTTTTCTCGATATGCATAGCATCAAGATTGTGCCTCAACAAATAGTGCTCCCAATATGGCAAATCAAAGAATATACTCATCTTCTTTCAATTATACGGCATATCCTCATGGCCCGTCTGCCTTGGTCGTTTTTGCCCAGTCTGCTTCCCAGGGGAGAATATATTATCCTCCAACTGACGCAACACATCGGACCCAGACTTGTAGTTAGAGCACATCTAGACTCAACAGTGCCATCGAAAAAGTTTCTATTTTGTCGGAACCTGTGATCCGCCTTTAAGAAACGATAGTGCCCCATTTAACATTGCTTCCTGCTTTTAGACAAATATAAGTGGCAAGTGTCCTTGTGACATGAAGGACATGCCAAATTTCCTTTCGTGCTCTAACCTAACAACATGGCATACCCTGGGAAATCGCTAATGGTCTAGAGCAATGCCGTACTTATTACAAATGTCTCCTTTTCCAACGCATCATAAGTTGGTAACCCATTCTCCCATAAGTCCTTCAACTCTTCGACTAGAGGCCTCATGTAGACATCAATAACATTTCATGGCCTGAAAGGATTGGGAATAAGCAAGGACAGAATGAAGTTCGGCTTCTTCAAGCACATCCATGGTGGTAAGTTGTAGGGAATAAGAACTACAGGCCATGTGCTGTGAGCAATACTCATCGTCCTAAATGGGTTGAAGTCATCACTCCCCAACCCAAGCCTGTCGCGCCCCAAAATACCCCCGAGGAGTTAAGGGATACTTTAGTCGTGACTATACTTAACCTGCCAAACCATCCTGTGATGAACAAGGTAAAACATCCTAAAATGGAAATATATAATAGAGTGCGGAAGCTCATAACAATGCGGAAACGTAAACCAACTTTTTTTTTCTATACATAACCGGTATTCCAAGTTTATACAAAACATATCAGGTACAAGTGGACATGCCCACCTATTAAAATACAAAATGGGTAAACCTTACAAACTCTCTCCACTAACAGTAATCCAGATATGGCCACAAGTCTAGGTCACGATCCTCCTATGACTGCATTGGGATGGGTGGCTCCCTTTCCTCCACGTATTCCTCTTTAACCCATGGCTCGGGGTTGAAGGTATCCCCTGAACCTGTTGACATGAAATGTATGGCTGAGTATGGAATACTCAGCGAGTACAAGCTACTAACTAACAATAGTAATATCAGACTACGATGGCAATAACTCATTTCAATGCACAACATCAACATTTGAAGTAATACTAAATCGATAACTAAAGCAATGCAAGATCAATCATTGAAAACATACTATGATCGTGACGTGCATGGAATGATGCAAAAGCTCTGACAAAACATTTCTTAAAAGTCCTAACTTGTTCTTGAAAATACTTTTTGTGCTTTTCAAAACTTGCTTGTTGTATTAAAACTTGTTCTTGTCTCATATGAATCACACGTGTCTTGTCTTGTCTGAAATCACTTGTCATGCTTGTCTTGTCATGTCTTGACTTGCCTTGCCATGTTTTACTTGTGAGTTAGATGTTAGTGCCCCTTGTAGCAACTTGTGAGCCGGATACGTAAGTATCCTTCAGCGAAACATGCATAGAAACAACTTGTGAGCTGGATACATAAGTATCCTTCAGCAAAATAGAAAATGGGATACACCAACATCCTTGGTCGGCCCTCTGTTCGGCTTAATCAACTTGTTTTCTTGTGAGCCAGATATGACATATCTTGTGATATGCCCTACCCATGACTGGCCTGATGTTCGGCTTTATCATTCATATCATAAATCACATTTCATGTTCTTGATTGTGTTCATATATACATATACTTTAGAAAACCTCGGTTAATACATGCATGCGTGTCGTGTGTGACAAATCGTGAATATCATGGTGATATGACAATTCAAGGAATAACATGTAGCATTTCAACATTTATAGGCACATGAAACATTGGGGAAACTCATAAGGTATGTTATTAAAATTACTAAATTTGGGGGAAAGATCCCTAGTTCATATCTCATAGCTTCGGTTTCACATTTCACACATGCATGACATCAAACACCTTACATGCACTATTTCTTTAACCCTTTATACATGTTTCCCTAACCTTAGGTTTCCAACCCATTCATGCATTCTATTAAACATGTGGTGTTCAACACTCTTATATCCATTTATTTCATATTTTATCATTCAAACATTTCATCAAACACATGGGTGTGTTCATTATGAGTAAAATGCCCTTCCACCATTTCCCATCACACACACCATGACAAGACATGGCATCCAATCGCCTCAACCATACCTCCCCACACATCCACACCATTTTTCCTTCATCTTATTCATTTTAGGGATATTAGCATAGATCAAGAAAATGGAAATCACAATATCAAAATCATCATTTTTGTAAGAGAAATCTAGGTTATTACTAAGCTAGTTAGGAGGGTGCACTAACCTTAGTGATCAACACTTGATCTTGGAGAAAACTCTTGTCTGACAAACCCCTAACTTGATAGAGGATGATCCCACTTGAAGAAGATGCTCCAAGCTTGAAATGGGGAGAGATTTAACCTTGATCTTGCTTCTCTTGATCTTCAATCTCTTAAATCCACAAACCCTACCTTGGATTCTCCAAAAATCTTCTCTCTCAAGTTCTCTTAGTCTCCTTAGGTTTAGGGTAAGCCAAAAACCCCCAATTAGCTCCCCTATTTGTAGACAAAGGGTTTAAAACCCTTAAATCCGTCTTCAGCACACGCGTTCGATCGATCGCATATCAGTTGCAATCGATCGCAGATCCAACACGATCAATTGCACCTGAGGACGATCTGTCGCACATGAACACGCATACTTTTGGTCTGATTTCTCCCTGCATGCAATCGATTGCACACCCTTGCGATTGATCGCAGATCCCTATGATCTATCACACATGGAGGCCCATCTATCACACTTGGTCCAGAATGTTTGAGACCTAAATCACCCGTATGCTATCGATCGCACTCCCTTGCGATCGATCGCAGATCCCCATATGATCTATCGCACATGGACCCGAAGGTTTTTGTTTAATTTCACCTGCTTGCGATCAATCGCACCTTACCTACAATCGATCGCACTCCCCAGTTTTTGGTTTCTTCTACCTGTAGACCACTAGGGGTGTTTCCAACCTCATTTTCACCAACCTTAGGGTCCCAAATCCCCTTTTTCATGCTACACATGGGTTCCTAACATCTAATTTCTCATAAAACACCAAATCGAAATACAGGGAGAGCCAATTGGCCTTAAGTACACTATTCATTAGCCATAAAAAGTTTTGGGATGCTACAAAGCCTAACATTGCGAGCATCTGAAGCGAAAAAATGATACTTTTTATCCAAATTTTCCCAAGTCGGTGAGTCTGCAGGATGCCTTAACTTCTCATCCCTAGTTTGACCCTCATCATGCCATCTCATTTCAGAAGCAGTATTTGAAGACAAGAATAACCTTTGTAACCTGGGTCTCAATCGGAAGTGACGCAAAATCTTTGCCGAATTTTTCTTCTTGCGTTCTGCTTGATCATCCCCTGTCTTCCATCTTGAATCACCACAGATGTCACATGTTTGCTTGTTTGCAGACTCTTTCCAATAAAGCATGCAATCATTGGGACATGCATCAATTTTATCATAATTAAGCCCCAAGTCTGACATCACCTCTTTTTTCTGGAAGTAAGTATCTGGTAGTGTGGACCCCTAATAACTATCTGGTAGTGTCGACCCCTCGGGGTGTACCTCCCTCAACAACTTAAGCAACATGGTGAATGACTTATTGCTCCATCCACTAATACACTTATGTGATATAATCTTACAATGAAAGATAACTTCATGTGATTCTTACATGCTAGATACAAAGCCTATCTCGCATCCCTTGTCAATTGAAAAAATCTATAGACTTATGATTGGGATCTTGACTACTCGTACCTTCATCTTGGTTTGGGACCTCGAACACATCGTGCTCCATATCATCCATTTCATTCTATCTGTCATGCACGTCAAGATTTTGAGACACTTGGGCAACTGGTCTATGCTGTAATATGTCCTCATGATGAAATCAGATTGTATAATTCAAGCCAAATCCATGACAGATCATATGCTCGTAAGCTGTAACCTTATCTTGATAAAGGACATTATTACATTTAGGACACGGACACTTTATACCGCCGGTGTTATTGGTCGTTCCATGAACTATCCAAACTCTATGAATTCCTTCACCCCTTTTATATATTCCTTTGACACCCTATTTAATACAAAAAATACACTCACAATTGCTTAGATACTAACACTTTTTATTCAGTGGTTAAAAAATTCTTGATAAAAAGTACCTTGACATTTCAATCCAACTCCTATCCATGACGAATGAGATTAGATTTCTAAGTCCTTCTTCGTTAAATATTCTAAGAAATAGCAAAAGTTTGAGATCATCATTCAATTACAATATATATGTATGCATGCTTCCTATCATCATCAGCTCCTCTTCTAAAGGGTGGGGTGTTCCTATCCCAATCAGGAATGTATACCCATAAATCAATAGCTTAGGTGCTTTGTTCCATTTCAAGAAAATTTCGGCAGCATTTCCCTATAGTTCTCCAAGTACACAACTTAGACTAGGGGCAAGCATGCCACATTGTCTAAATATATACCCAGAGAACAAGAGAAACGACTAATAAAATTTTCCTGAATCTGGACAAACCATGAGCAACTAACTATACTGGAGATTATGTATTCCTAAACTGTCCAACAAGACATTTCAAGAATCATATACAAACAAATACACTTTATCATAAATATGACTGAAAATTTTTTAACCTTCATTTAGCCCCACAAGAGAACTAAACGTCGTAGTTTACAACTAATCCATCCAAATAGGTGATACAAGAAATGCACTTGTCACACAATTATTCTTTAACGGGAGATCTAAGGTTCAATGCATGCATGTGTATGAAGTTAAACCAATACAAAATCCAACTATCATAAACACAAATTTTAAACACCCATAAGCAATTTAAATAGTTAACATAGATACTAATTTCCAATTACCATCTAAAAGATATTTCAAAGAGGAATCATAATTATTTACTACTATCAATCTCTATGGCCAGCTCAGTATTATGAACACAACTAACTACTATATTACGTGTCTCGTGTTTTTTATTTTTATTCACATAAAGATGAACTTTTATTTCATTATATCGTGCTATTAGTCAAATGTCTATAGCTTCGTAATACTTTTGCTAATTCCAGCTATGTAAATCTACGTATATTGTTATTATATATTGAGTTTAATCTTAATTTTGTCATTTTCTCCAGGTCTCAAGACTACCAGGACTTACATGTCTGAATCTCGGAGTACCAAGGATAGAGACCAAAGTGAAGCAAGTCTTTTTTCTGGGCTTTAAGTTTCTGAACACGATTTATCTGTAGCCGAAATATCCTTGCATCTGAGGCATATAAAGCAAATGAAATCCCATCGACTAGAGGGCTTCAATTTCTTGATAAGGAACCTGGTATCAAATAATCTAGGTGGTTGTATCCTGGCCCATGCTCCAGGATCTGGGAGGACATTTATGGTCATAAGTTTTGTTCAGAGTTTTCTAGACAAATTCCAATGCTAGACCATTGGTTGTGCTGCTAAAAGGAATCTTGTCTACATAAAGAAAAGAATTTGAGATGTGTCAAGTGGAGTATACCGTTGTATGACTTCTACTCTATGAAAGCAGAAAATCGTCCTCAATAATTTGATATCTTGAAGAAATCGGTCGAGCATAGGAGCATTCTGTTCTTAGGGTATAAGCAGTTTACAAATATTCTATGTGGCAGGGCAACTAACAAGATCACGACTGCATGTCAAGAAATTTTCCTGAAGGCCCCTAGCATTCTTATATTGGAAGAAGGCCACACTCCCAGAAATGAGAATACAGATGTTCTGAATTCCCTTGCAAAGTTCCAAACACCTCGCAACGTAGTGCTTTCAGGCACTCTGTACCAGAATCATGTCAAGGAGGTATTCCACATTTTGAATCCTATGCGTCTGAGGTTTTTAAAATTGGGTGGTTCGTGTGCTGTTGTCAGACGTATCTTGAGCTGAGTACAAATACGTGGTGGAAGAAAACAACTAAAGAATGGTGTTGATTCTGTATTTTTTGATATGGTGGAGCATACACTCCAAAAGGATGAAGACTTTAAAAGGACGATCATAGTCATCAAAGACCTTCGTGAGATAACAAACAAGGTTCTCCATTATTATAAAGGAGATTTCTAGGGGGAACTACCTTGGATGGTTGACTTCACTATGCTTCTCAATCTCAGCACCAAATAGAAACATACAATTGAACATCTAAAGAAGTTAGAAAAGTTCAAGAGAAATTCCATTGGGAGTGCATTGTATAAGCATCCACACTTGAAACATTTCCTCAGAGAACACTATATTGGGAGAGAAATGTACTAGTGGTAATGATGATAAGGTAGATGGATTGCTGGAAAAATTGATAGAGAAGATACGATGAAGACAAAAAAATTTCCTGAACATATTCAGTCTATATGAATCCTCGGGTGAGAAGCTACTGGCTTTCGAATACGTATCTTCTCCCGTTGAAATTCTTGGAGAGGTTTGTTGTTAGAAAAAATGGTTGGAGCATTGGGAAGAAGATTTTTGGGATCTCAGGCGACTCAAACACAGAGACTCGGGAGTGGTCCATGGACCACTTCAATGATTCCCCTGATACCAAGGTATTATTTGGATCTATTAAAGGAAAACCATATAACCTGCTTAAGAAAGGAATTAATTTTGAAGATGTGGTTTGAATGGAATGAATATTGTGGCCACAACTACTTTGAAATGGAATTGGTCGATGTAAAGGAGTGTGATGATTTTTTCTTAGAAAGCCCGCTATTAGGAGAAGATGTGACCTTGGTTTCTAGAAGAAAAAAATTAACTCTAAAGGTTAAAGTTGTTAACAGTTAAAAGATTTTTGTTGTAACCGGACTCTTAAGAGTTTGGTTATAACCGTAGAGGATTAGTCATGGGGCAGCTATCCCATGGTAGTTTTTTTTTTTTAATATCTTTTGAACTATTTTGTTTTATTATTTAATGAATTAGTCTAGGGATACTCCCAAAGTGTACTCCCATATATATAGTAGGTCATCTTATAATTAATATTCTATAATAAACTCTAATAATTAATAAATTTGTAAGGAACCAACTTGGTTCTATAGTGTATAATTAATAATCTCTTATACTTGCTATTTAATAATTTTTTAAGACAGTTCTTGTATATTATTAATTATAAGAGAGGTTTTTATATTATATTAATACATGATTATATGAATGTTATACACTTTATGATGGTTTAGGTATCAGGAAGAGAAATGTATAAAATTATTTTAGATATTTTAGCTAGGTATAATAAATGACCATATATAATATAAAGTTTTAGAAATTTTAGAAATTAAAAATTTTAAAAACCATTGTATGAGGACTTCAAAATAATTAACAAAAGTTCAATAGACTAGCATAAAATCTTTTGTTTTTTGTTTTCTTTAGTATGTTAACCTTATACATTTGTATCTATATGAAGCTTATATGGAAAATACAACACATTTAACAAAAATTATGAAAAGAAAATTTTTGATGGACCAATATAGTGATTCTTATATATAATATATAATTAATAAAATTTCTTTCCACCAAGGTTATTAATTACAATAGAGTCTACTGTACTCCCAAATCTTAACCGTTTATCTTAAGTATTAAATGGTTAGGATTAGAGCTGGCGTGGCATTAGAAAGGAAAAATTAAGCTAACTCAAATCTTGGCCCTTAGTGGTTTGTTATAAACGGTTAAAATTAGGGAGCATATTTGGGAGTACCCATAGACCGACCATTATTTAATAGGGCATAGTCATTGGCCAAGGGGCAATTGCTCCCTGAACTTTTCAAAAAAATTATATCATATTATTTTATAGGGCATAACCGTAGGGCAAGAGACAACTACTCTTGTAAACAAGGAGAAACAATACATGTAGGATATGTAAATGTATTGATGAGATGACCCACAAACCTAGTTGACAAGGAGAAACAATACCTGTAGAATATTTAAATCTATTGATGAGATGACCCACAAACCTAGTTGTCAAAATGTTCTTTCTTCTCTATTTTCTTTTACCTCTTAACATAACTTAAGAAATTATGCCATCCTTACCTAAGATAGCTAAACTCTACTAGTTTTCTCCTTTATTCACATATGAAGAAAGGTGTACATGAGATATATTATATCAGGTGGGTGCATATCTAGTACATGACCTATATTGTAAAATCCTAAAAAAATACTATTGCTTGCCTATACTCCAGTACAATATAGCTAGGCTAGCATTAGTTGAGAATAGATTCCATTACTTTCTATATTAGAACTCCTATAATCACTATACAAATCCAAATAAGGGTTATTGCAAATCAGCCCATTATCATAAAGAAGTACTGATTTCCATAACCTGGGTAAAAATGGAAGATAGTTTCTTACTATGACTGAAAGAAAGATGAAGAATCATAACCCAATATTTCTTCCAAATGCATAACCGAAACATTTAAACCAAACTTAAACAAATGACTTGGTTGTATATGAACAGGTATTTCTAGGAGAATAATGATGAATATCTATCTTTCAATGCAAACACATATATTATGGCAACCATCCCAAATGATATGTAAAGGAATATCTAAGAGGGACATAAGCGCAACCACCTTCAAACAAGAAAGAAGAAAGAAGAAAGAAAAAATAAAAAATAAGCAAGATCCTAGACAATTCACAAGCACTTGGGAAAATGGACACAAATAAAAAAAAATCAATTTTTTTCATTTTATAAGAAAATTTATGTGGTTTAATTACTAATTTAGCAATCCAAGAATTCCTACAGTATGCAATCCAAGAATTCCAACATATGATTCCGTTTAATGGTGATGGTTTTATCGTCAAACAAAAAAAACATGCATTCATTTTTTTTTTATTAATTCATTCATATCCTTTCCAGGCATTTGATCACAAAAGAAGGGGAAATTCTCAGGCTTATTCCTTTAAGAATTTATGGGGTTCTAAGCTTTCTAGAATCCAACAAAGGGTGAGAATCTACTAGGGTTTAAAACTTACAGCCAAAACACAAAGCAAACACAATAACACCATAAAAGAATCCCAAAATTCAATCTTTAATACCTCTCTTCCAGCTCCTAATTCAAAACCTCAATAGACACAAACCCAAAACCCCAAATCCCAAATCCATATCCAATTCCTTCCTTGACATCATCAAGAAACAGAAAACACAAACCACAAAAAAAATTAGCAAAATAAAAACTATCATTTCCATGAAATAGAAACATATACGATTTTCATGAAGCTTGTAAAGAAATTACATTAAAGAGTAGATACATAAAACCCTATGTAGAACCCCGGAACTCTATGATATGGCCGGTGAATAGTACTGTGAATAATGTGTGAATAGTGCTTTTGCACTAGGTATGTTTCAGCTAAGGTCGTTTATGTGACATTGGTATTTGAGTTATGGAGTGAGGATTTTTTTGGTAAGATCCGAAGTATGGGTTGTGACGCAAGTGTGTGGGTGATTAAATCAAAGGTATAAGGTACCTTAGTTGAGTTATGAAATTAAACAAATAGTATGAAAAATACTCTAAGTGTTGGAAATGGGAAAAACAGGAAAAAATACAAGGAACTGGTCGACCGAATTCTCTACCGGTCGACCAATAGTCCCTATCAGTCGACCGAACAAGCCAAATTGTGTTAGGGTTTTTCAGGCAGAGAGGGGTCTTTTGACCGATCGACCGAACCTCTCTACCGGTCGACCGGTGGTGTCTATTTTGCCTATGGCTGACTTCCAAGGATATTTTAAGGGTATTATGGGGTTTTGGCTCACCCCAAACCCCTATATAAACCCACATTTTGTGGGCTAGGGTTACAAGAACCCTAGAGAGACGTTTTTGGGAGAAAGTTGGAGAGAAAAAGAGAGAGAAGAGCTTGGGTGTTCTTGTTTGGGTTTTCAACAAAAGAAGAGTTTTCTCTCGCTTCTTTGAAGTATTCTAAAGTGAGTAACTGTAGGGGATCGGTTTTCTAAGGTAGATATCTTCTACTAGTTTCCTTTGTATTTTTTTTTTATGAGAAACATGATTTCAAAGTATGTTTCTTTATGAATTCTATGAAGGATGTTGATGGATTTATAAGCTACTATTATGATTGAAATTCCATGATGATGCCTTTATGATTTAAAGCTTTCTAAGTATATATCATGATGCTCACAAGTCTCACATGTACACAAAGCTCGCATGAATCGGATTTCTCATAAGTTGGATGTTTCAAAATTCATAAGAAATGTTTTAAGGAAAACTCACAAAAACTCATAATTCATTATGCCAAACTTTGGGTTGGTTTCTAAGATCGGTTACCCATGCTCATAAGGATCTCAATGTTTAATATCTCTCATAAGTCTCTAAGGATCTCACATGCTTTACGGATCTCTTAAGAACTCATAAGTGCTCTATGCTCATAAGAACTCATAAGACAAACTCAAAAGCTATTGATTCTCACAAGACCTCATAAGATTATGTTTTCATACGAACGCTTATAAGGTAAATGTTTTGAAAAGTATACACCTTTGATTTATTCTCTACGATTTCTATAAACTCTATGCATGATCTTGTTGATAACATTGTTGGCTAGTGGTTGGTATCTGCTGAGTGTTTCAATACTCAGCCGTACATTTTCATGTCGGTAGGTCCATTAGACATATGCAATCCAGTTCCGTGGGTTGAAGAGGAGTACGTTGAGGAGTCAGTTGGCGGTTAGTCCGAGGAAGGAAGTACTTAGACAAGTGGCCTTATGAGGCTTATTATTAGGCGATGAGAGTGAAGGGTATGTATATACTTTTTGATGAGTGGGCATGTCCACTCTTACTTTGGTTTGTTTTGTTATATAGTCCAAATTTTTGGAATATGATGATGTTATGAGATAGAAATTTTGGCTTCCGATGTAGCTTTGCCTTGTGTATTTTATGCAGGATGGTTGGTCTGATAAGTTAGTTACACACAAACTCTAACCTACCTCTTAGGGTGGATTTTGGGGCGCGACAAAGTTGGTATCAGAGCACAAGGCATTAGTAGAGACTACCAGTTAGTCTTTGTCTATAATCAGTTGGTAAATCAACTGAACCTAGTGTCTTAGCTTCGCTAGGAATATCAACTATACTCTGATGCTATTATGTGTAGGTATATATACCGTATCAAATAATGAAATGTTGATACCATCTGGTTTCAAAGTTAGACTTATGGATTACTATTGTTCTCAGGATACACCATGAGATGAGGTAACCAAGATCGAGGATACCAGACTCGGGGAAATGGAGGTGAAGCTCCAGTGGGTGATGAGCAACCCGACTTTGCTCAAACCTTTGCATCTATAGCCGAGACATTGGCTATGCTTGCAACCAGGTAGCCTGCTGCTATGCTCGTTGTACTAGTACCTCCTCCACATAGAGCACAAGCAGGAGTTGAGGCTTTTCAAAGGATGAGGCCTCCTGTCTTCTATGGTAGCATAGACCCAATGGTGGCAGAAGCTTGGGTTATACAGCTAGAAAAGTTGTTCTCTATTCTGATGCCTACGGAAGCAGAGAGGGTTTCGTGGGCCGCCTTTATGATGGAAGGTGAGGTAGACCACTGGTGGAGATCTGCTATCAAGACTCAAGACTTGTCTCAAGCGGGTCAAGAGTGGTCATGAAGAGAATTTCTGGATGTGTTTTACAAGAAATACTTTCCAGTCGGTGTACGTTAGAAGAAGGAGATGGAGTTCATTACCTTAGAGCAAGGTAATATGTCTGTGGCTGAGTATGAGGCCAAGTTCTTGGCATTGTCTCGCTTTGCTCCGCACATGATAGCCACAAAGGCTATGAAAGCCTAAAAGTTTGAAAGAGGCTTGAAGGGCTATTTGAGAGAGAGTATCGATGTTTCAACACGAGACATATGCAGAGGTGAACGAAAAGGCCCAGTTAGCTGAGGCTAACTCAGAGGATTTCTTCAAAAGGAGGGATATGGTTAGAGGTCAGTTGAATAGCTCAGCTCAGCCTGAGAATAGGGCTAGAACTGCCTTGTATTAGACTATCGGGCTAGCACAGTCGCAGAGGCCTCCTTTTTCACCTCAGGCTCACAGGCCACCTTTTCACCACAAGCTCCTCGTCCTATGGCTTCGTAATCTTTCCGCCTGACTACTACACAGGCTACTCAATATGGGCAGCCCACATCCTCTTCATCATCTTTTGAGGAGTGTACATTTTGTGGTCAGAGACACAAGGCCAGAGAGTGCCGGAGGGCATCTGGTGGATGCTTCCATTGTGGTGAGCAAGGGCATATATTACGAAATTGTCCACATCGTCAGCAGCCAGGCCAATCCCAGTCTCAGGGAAGCCGACCACCAGCTAGGCAGGCTTTGTAGCAGGGTTCCTCGCAAGCATCTAGGCCTTCACAGCCCACACAACCTCCTGGTCAGGCAAATCAAGGCCGGTTCTTCGCCATGACGGAACAAAACGCACGTGCATCTGACGATGTTGTGCAAGGTACGCTCAAGTCAAGTTGTCTAAGTCATAACGTGTTAATAATGTATTTAAGTATGTGTTATTGGATGTATGAACATGCTATGTATAATTATTCAAGATTGATGGCTATGGTTTGACACTTAGTTAATTCTAATACACAGGTGCTTTGCTAGTGAGCGAATGCTAAGCCCGTGTGTTGATCGACACTGGATCAACGTATTCTTTTGTCTCGCCTAGTTTTGCCAAGGGCTTTACTTCAGATCCGAGTCAACTACCTTAGGATTTATCCATTTCAACTCCGCTCGGCAAGTCTGTGGATGTGAACAAAGTGTATCGGGCTGCATTGTGCAAGTTGGGTAACATGATTTGCCAGTCGATTTGATCATCCTTGAGTTCCAAGACTTAGTCTTTGATGTCATTCTTGGGATGGATTGGCTCTCAACTCATCATGGGCATGTGGCGTGCTTCGAGAAGATGGTGAACTTCCAACCGATTGGCAAGAAGTCGTTTCACTTTCGAGGGCTATAGAAGCGAGACATCACCCCTCTTGCAGCTCTAAGTCTATCGAACCCGGAGGAGCAAGACTCCATAGCTATTCCGGTTGTGTGTGAGTATATGGATGTATTTCCCAACGTGTTGCAAAGTTTTCCTCCAGATCGGGTGATAGAGTTCGCCATCGAGCTTCCTCCAGGCACGGCTCCAATTTCTAAGCCTACGTACAGGATGTCTCCTATTGAGCTTAAGGAGTTGAAAGAGCAATTAGAGGAATTGCAGAAGCTTGGATTCATCTAACCGATTGTTTCACCATGGGGAGCTCCTATGCTCTTCATGAAAAAAAAGGATGGGTCGATGCGGATGTGCATTTACTACAGGTTGCTGAACAAAGTCATGATTAAGAATTGTTATCCCTTGCCTCAGATAGACGACTTGTTCGACCAGCTAAAGGGAGCCAGGTTTTTCTCGAAGATTGATCTTCGATTTTGGTATCATTAATTGAAGATCAAGGCTGAAGACATTTTCAAGACTGCTTTCAGGACTCGATATGGGCACTACGAGTTCCTGGTCATGCCTTTCGGTCTGATGAATGCATCAACTGCGTTCATGGATTTGATGAACCAAGTGTTCAGACCATCTATTGATCGATGTGTGATTGTCTTCGTCAATGACATCCTAGTGTACTCTAAGACATGGGATGATCATGATAGAGATCTTCGCCACACTCTACAGACTCTACGAGAGCATAACCTGTATGCTAAGTTGAGCAAGTGCGAGTTTTGATTGGAGAAGGTGGCATTCCTTGGCCATGTTGTATCTATTGAGGGGATCTCAGTTGACTCTGTAAAGATAAAGGCAATGATGAACTAGGAAAGGCCAAAGAGTATTACCGAGATTCACAGTTTTCTCAGCTTGGTAGGGTACTATAGGAGGTTTGTAGAGGGATTCTCCAGCTTAACGGCTCCACTTACTTATCTCACGCGGAAGAACGCTAAGTTCACTTGGAGTGATAGATGCAAGGAAAGCTTCACGAAGTTTAAGAAGAGGCTTACTATAGCCCCTGTTCTAACAGTCCCATCTGGGAGCGGTGGTTTTGTAGTTTACATTGATGCATCACTTATCGAGCTAGGATGTGTTCTGATGTAGTGTGGGAAGGTCAGAAGAACTATCCTACGCACGATCTAGAGCTTGTTGCAGTTGTATTTGCACTAAAAATTTGGCATCATTACCTTTATGGAGAGCAGTTCGATGTGTTAATGGATCACAAGAGCTTAAAGTATATGTTTTCCCATAAGGAGTTAACTCTGAGGCAGCATCGTTGGGTGGAGTTTATAAAGGATTACGAGTGCTCTATCCAGTACCACCCAGGTAAAGCCAACGTGGTGGCAGACACTCTAAGCAGGAAGTCTTCTAGGCACCTAGCTCACATGATGGTTCAAGAGTGGAAGTTATTAGAGGTCATGGCAAACCTCGGTACCAGCTTCAGCATTCCTACCTTTGGGCCAGTTATGGGTAATATTACAGTCAGGCCTTATATTCAGGTTCAGATTAAGGAGTTGCAAAGTTCAGATGCAGAGTTGCTTGCTTACCGAGACAAGTCAGTTAGTAGTGGTAGTTAGGAGTTTATGTTGAATGGTGATGGTGTCATCACATTCAAAGGCAGGTTGTGTGTTCCCACCGACGTAGAGTTGAGAAGTGAGATCTTGGATGAAGCCCACCGGTCCAAGTATACTGTACATCCTGATGGTACGAAGATGTACCAGAACCTTAAGGGGCACTATTGGTGGCGAAACATGAAGAGGGAAGTGGCAGAGTACGTGGCTTGTTGCTTGGTGTGCCGATAGGTAAAGGCCGAGCATTAGAGGCCTGCATGTCTTTTACAGCTCCTCCCTATTCCAGAATGAAAATGGGAGAACATTTCCATGGACTTCATAGTTAGCTTGCCAGGAACAACAAGGAACTCCAATGCTATTTGGGTTGTAATTGACAAGTTGACAAAGTCTAAGCATTTCCTACCCTATCAAACTACGTTCAACGCAAACCAACTTGTTGTATTATACATCAAAGAAGTGGTTCGGTTGCACAGGGTCCCAGTTAGTATTGTGTCAGACAGGGATCCGAGGATTACTTCAAGGTTCTGAAAGAGTTTTTAGAGCACTATGGGTTCCCGTTTGGAATTTAGCACCTCCTTCCTTCCTCAAAAGGATGGGCAGATCGAGAGGGTAACCAAGTTATAGAAGACATGGTCTGAGCTTGCATGTTAGACTTCCGAGGCAGTTGAGAGGATCACCTTCTGTTGGTTGAGTTCGCCTACAACAATAGTTACCAGGCAAGCATCCAAATGGCACCTTTCGAGGCCTTGTATGGGAGAAGTTGTCGTTCTCCTCTATACTAGGATGAAGTAGGGGAGCGGAAGATTTTTGAGTTGATGGAGCAGACTGTAGATAGGGTCAATGTCATCAGGGATCAATTGAAGGCTGCCAAGGATCAGTAGAAGAGCTATGCAGACACTCGCCGCAGAGACTTGGAATTCCAGGTTGGGGATCGAGTCTTTGTGAAGATTTCTCTGAGTCAGGGAATCATGAGGTTCGGAAAGAGGGGCAAGCTGAGCCCTAGGTATGTAGGGCCATTTGAGATAATTACTAGAGTTGGCGAGGTTGCTTACCGAGTAGCCCTACCTACTCATATAGCTGCAGTTCACAATGTGTTCCACATTTTCATACTTTGGAAATATGTGTCGAACCCTTCACATGTCATTGATCTAGATCTTGTGGAGATCCGTGAGGATCGTACACTAGTGGAGCAACCGGCTCAGATTTTGGATCGTAGAGATCAAGTCTTGCAGAACAAGACGATTCCACTAGTCCTCAGAAAGTCACAACACCATTTTACGGAGGAAGCTACCTGGGAGCGTGAGGTTGAAGTAAGGGGGAAATACCCTCACCTATTTGAGTAGTTTTTTGGGTTATGTATGTAATGTTCCTTGCTTTTATGTTTTTCCATGTATGTCATATCGTCCTAATTTCAGGGACGAAATTCTTGTAAGGGGGGAGGATGTAGAACTCCAGAACTCTATGATATGGCCGGTGAATAGTACTATGAATAGTGTGTGATACACTAGGTATGTTTCAGCTAAGGTCATTTATGTGACCTTGGTATTTGAGTTATGGAGTGAGAATTTTTTTGGTAAGATTCGAAGTATGGGTTGTGACGCGCGTGTGTAGGTGATTAGATCAAAGGTATAAGGTACCTTAGTTGAGTTATGAAGTTGAGCAAAGAGTATGAAAAATACTCTAAGTGTTGGAAATGGGAAAAATAGGCAAAAATATAGGGATTCGGTCAACCGAATTCTCTACTGGTCGACCAAACAGCTACTAGTCGACCGACCAAACAAGTCAAATTGTGTTAGGGTTTTTCAGGCAGAGAGGAGTCTTTTGACCGGTCGACCAAACCTCTCTACCGATCGACCAGTGGTGTTTGTTTTGTCTATGGCCAACTTCCAAGGATATTTTAAGGGTGTTATGGGGTTTTGGCTCACCTCAAACCCCTATATAAACCCACATTTCGTGGGCTAGGTTTACAAGAACCCTAGAGAGAAGTTTTTGGGAGAAAGTTGGAGAGAAAAAGAGAGAGAAGAGCTTGGGTGTTCTTGTTTGGGTTTTCAACAAAAGAAGAGTTTTCTCTCGCTTCTTCGGAGTATTCTAAAGCGAGTAACCGTAGGGAATCGGTTTTCTAAGGTAGATATCTTCTACTAGTTTCCTTTGTATTTTATTTTTTTTTACGAAAAACATGATTTCAGAGTATATTTCTTTATGAATTCTATGAAGGAAGTTGATGGATTTATAAGCTACTATTGTGATTGAAATTCCACCATGATGCATGTATGATTTAAAGCTTTCTAAGTATATATCATGATGCTCACATGTACACAAAGCTCGCATGAATCAAATTTCTCATAAGTTTGATGTTTCAAAATTCATAAGAAATGTTTTAAGGAAAACTCACAAGAACTCATAAGTGATTATGCCAAACTTTGGGTTGGTTTCTAAGATCGGTTACCTATGCTCATAAGGATCTCAATGTCTAAGATCGCTCATAAGTCTCTAAGGATCTCACATGCTCTACGGAACTCATAAGAACTCAGAAGTGCTCTATGCTCATAAGAACACATAAGACAAAATCATAAGCTATTGATTCTCACAAGACCTCATAAGATTATGTTTTCATACGAACGCTCATAAGGTAAATGTTTTAAAAAGTATCCACTTTTGATTTATTCTCTACGCTCTACGATTTCTATAAACTGTATGCTTGATCTTGTTTATAACATAGTTGGCTAGTGGTTGGTACCCACTGAGTGTACTCAGTCATACATTTTGATGTCAGCAGGTCCATTAGACATATGCAATCTAGTTCCGTGGGTTGAAGAGTACATTGAGGAATGTTATATCTGCTCAAACTTCAAATTGGTGGAAACTCCTCTGCTTTTTACCTATCATATTGGCATCATGACCTTGTACGGGAGAAGTTGAAGAAGAAAATTTAGTATCCAATAGGCATATTATCTATAATGGTAAATTACTTTCCCGTAGAAACCCTAGTCCAAGGATAAAACAGAAAGGATCCAGAAAGTGAATTTCTTTCTTAGGTTAGATAAAAAAAAGGCTAAAGCTTCTAAAAAACAGTGAGATCTCTCCCTTGCCCCTATCCGAATGAGATGGTTTAATCTACGGTTTCCAAATCTATTATAAAGAAGAAAATTACCTCTTCCGGCCTTTCATGGCTCACTAGATATCCTCCATGAAGGTCTACCATTCTAGCAGAATGCTGCAGCTTCTCTGCAAGTTTTTTTGCATAATATATTTGAGCGATGATGTCATGCCTATAAACATGGGGAACTTCCGATTAGTTTGAGCAGATATGATTCTCAAAAGGTAAAAACGCGAAGGAGTTTCCACCAATTTGAAGTTTGAGTTAAGTTCAAATTTTGGCTGCTGCCTTACCCAACAGTCACTGCATAAAGTAATCTCTCTCTCTCTCTCTCTCTCTCTCTCTCTCTCTCTTATTCTTAATCCTCCCCTTGGTACACGTTTAAGTTAAGTTAGGGCACACAAAAAAATTAGGGTTTTGATAATGCAATAAAAATTATATTATATATATATGTTGCAGAAAGATTTGCACTTCCCGGTCCTCCTTCCTAAATAGCCTTTCGATTGCCTCCGCTTTACAGGAGTAAGGGCTACGTCCTTAAACAGCGATTATATACAACCGCTGTTACAAACAACTTGGTACTGGGGTTCTTGGTAACCGCCGCTACAGACCTACAGTTTTGTAGTGTAAGCAATCTAATCTTAGTTTCACAAAAGAAAACAAAAATAAAAAATAAAAAACACTAACCCTAATTTTCTTAAGTTTAATCATAGTTAAAGGAGTGTTAAAATGGACACAGCATTGCACTACATAATCAAATGCGTGGTGACTAATAGTTACCCTATGGCACATGATGTTCTCTCAAGCATGTGCTTCAGAGATCCGGTCTCCACACATGATACAGCATGCAAGAAAGCATATGACAGGAACATGTACGGAATTAATAAAAATAATTGAGAAAGCTTTGATTACACTACCCTATTATATTTTCTTTTATAGTTTAAATATAAAGAGGAGCTCTGCATCACCACGTTGTGTGGAGCTTCCCTTTTTACACTATCGGGTGGCAAATGTGTAATTTTGGTGTGTTGCAAAAATATCCCAGCCTCCAGTAATTACAAACATGCCACACTTACAGTGTAAAAAGGGATCTCCGGCTCAAAATTATTCTCTCTTTTATTGATGAGGTAAGGATGTGTTCTACGGCAAAAGAGTAAGCCCATGCGGAATAGATGTGTTACAAAGTCAGACAGATGAGATCTATCTTTACAACCACTCATTATGAACCCGCGCATGGAAGGAAAGCTGTGTGTCCGTTTCCATCTAGTTGATAGAAGATAATAAGCCCATGTTGATAGATCTTATAACACCCCGCCTCTTGCGCCCGGGGTGGGGGTGTGCCTCTCTCTTGAGTAAGGTCCAGGTGATCCAATCTCTGGGGTGATGAGTCCGCAAGAGCTCAAATTCAAAAACTAACCACTAATGGTACTAATGTAGACATCTGAAGCGAAGAAAAAAGATGTCCTCTTGTCCCTTTAAACACCCATTTAACCCTGGTTAAGCTTAAATAAATTAAAATTAAGATTTTTCTTTTTAAAAAAAGACCAAAGTTGGATTGCTTAACCCTGGGGGTGAGTGAATCTTAACCATAGTTGATGAGTATTTCCTCATTGGTCTAGGCCCCTTTCCACAAAGATATGGCTGGTGACCATAGATGGTCTTGCCCAAAAGAAATAATTGCCTTATTGATTAATGAAAATAGAGTTTGTTGTTGTTAGATTATTCGTGGTGCAGGTTAATTTATTATATTATTTACAAGTTGGTGTGTGGATGAATGTTTTATTTTCTTCATTTATAAATTTAGAAGTGATTGTAAGGAGTTCCAGGTAGTAGGGGTTGCATGAATGATGATTTTAACTAAAAAACAAAATGAAGGAAGATCACGAAAAAGAAGGGATCAATGATCATGTTTTATTAAAACACCGTGAGGTTTTAATTTTAAACAATCACGGTTAATATTCTAACAGTGATTTTAAGATGAACTCAAAATGACCGTATTTTGAATCTATAATCTCACTTAATTTACGTATACAATCACCGATAAATAACCGTGATATTTGATATAACTTATGATCACACATCAAATGGTTATTATTCATTTTGCACGCTATAACCATGATCAATGACCTACGGTTATGGATAAAAATGTGGGCGATGAGTCAAATTCTTGTCGAAGAAGCAAAATTCATATCTAGCTCATATTTTTGGAGCTCGTCGACGAGATCCTAAGATTCAGGGGGAGTATCCCTAATGTCATGTTCGGTGCTTTATCATCCCCTCTTAGTCTAACTCTTTTTCTTTATTATTCAAATGTAAACCCCATCGAGGAAAAAGTAGATGTTACTTAGGTGGCGTTTGGTAACACTAGTCTAAAAAGAAGTGCTTAATTGAAAATTATGCTTAGTTGGATTACATATTGTTAAATTGACGGTTAATTGCATGTCTACATTTTAGAGATTTTAGAGGTAAAAACCTCTACTTTAAAAAGTAACTCCATAACTACTTTTTAAATTAGAGGTTTTTACCTCTAAAATCTCTAAAATGTAAACATGCAATTAACCTTCAAATTAACAATGTATAGTCCAACTAACCATAATTTTCAAATAAACACTTCTTTTTATACTAGTTTTACCAAACGCCACCTTAACTTATTATCAGGTCAGCAAAACCAAATTAATTTTTTTTAATTTTGTAATTATTCTAAATGTCAAGCTGTCTTAACTCGGTGATTGTTAAGAGTGTCTTTTATATAAATAAAGAGCAATAGTTCGCTCCACTGACGAGGAGCATACTAACTGTTAGACATAATACCCAGAAAAGTCATTTAGATTGTAAGATTCTTATTAATTTGATTAATAGAGACTTCTTCTTTATCTATTGTGTATTCATTATGGGTAATTGACCATGATCATGAGATAATCTATATGATATGAGATATCAACAAAGGTCCTTAGGATATATTGTAGGAAAGTTATGTGATTGGATTATCACAGGCAGATATAACTTTCCAGTTCCTTATACCTTATATAGTCACAACTATGGGTTAAGCTGGGCACTTCACTTATATGGCTACCACTATGCTAAGATGTTCTCAATAGTTGAGATGTAGTTCTATCTCGAACTATTGTAGTGGAGACTACACATCAACATATGGTGCTTAAATGTACACTGACTAATTGCATTCAATGAGAGACCTCTTGCATAAATATACTATCAGATAGTTGGTCTCTCATTCACATTGAACAGTTTCAATGATCCTTAGATCTGATGAGTTCATTTATAACTGAACAGTAATCTAACTGTTTTGATTCCACTATAGTAATCTCTATCTTAGGGATTACAATACGGTGACAGTTGGATAGTCAGAAAGTTGTTCGAGTCATAATGAATTTCAAAAAAAAAATTCATACTCATTAATTTGAGAAGTTATCCAAATTTCGGGTAAGACAGCCGATTAAGCTTAAACCCTTCGCAAGTGAATTTGAAACAAAATAAGTTTGAAATATATTTTTATTAAAATATATTATACTTATAAAAAGGTTTTCTCAAAATGTTTTATATGAGAAATTGTTTCTCATGGCTTAATCAGAAGTCTTGGAAACCTGGATGAAGTACAATGGGCTATGAGTTAAATAGTATATTAATCTCAAAGGCCCATTATGAATAATGTGATTTGAAGGATCAATTGAATTAAGAAGTTCATGTGGCGGGATCAGTAATGGTTAATGTTCTTACACTAGGATTCAATTGTAACATGGATATCTCACGTTACTTGCAATTCCGATGAAATTCCTATTTAGGGTCAATGGGATAACATTGGGTAAGCCAGGATTAGAATATCGCAGAGCAATCTATGGAGATGCTCACATAAGAAATACAAGCTCCTAAATTGATTAAAAGTTAATCAATTGTTTAAATGACTAAATGTTAATCATTGATTAAAATAGATTAAAAGTTAATCTATAGTTTAAATTAATTGTTAATTTAAATTAAAGGATTATATTAGTAATTATTTAATTAACTTAATTAAAGGGGAAATGGGTTTGACCCATATCCATAAACCCAAGAAGTATGGACCATTAATGTGGGCCCAAGCCCATGGATTTAAACCTTAGGGTGGGGCACCCATTTAAGCTCTCCTAATTGGATTAGGATTAGGTTACTTGAATAATTATTTAATAATAACTCCTTTTATTATGGAATTAAATTTCAATGCTTGGAATGCAAGGAACTAGGAAATAAGATGGAATTGGATCCAAACTAGGAGTGCAAGACTCCCCTAAGCTCACGCCCCCCCCCCCCCCTGGCCCTTGGAGGTTTCCTAATTGGAATAGGATTTCTCTTTTTTGAGGTGTTTGGTTAATCCTTTTAATTAAGGAATCCTCTTTTATGAAGGACTCCTAAATTAGTAGGTTTTCCATGAATAAAGTAGTTACAAATAAACTAGGTAGTTATTTAATTAATAATAAGAGTTATTATTATTAAATAATTCCTATTGGATAAGTTGTAATTGTATTAGGATTGGATATGATCCAAGTCCTATAAATATAACACAACCCCCCCCCCCCCCCCCCCCCAATTTGTCCAACACTCACTCTCTCTCAATTTTCTCTCTCCTCTCTAAAACCATGAGCTCCAAGGAATAACTCCCTTGGATTTTCGTGAGTTACAAAGGGTCTTCTATATTGGGTTTTCAACTCTAGGGTTTTGGGTGATAAAAAGTCTACACCAACATCCATCTCCATCTCTTTAATTCTTCATGTCCAAATAGAGATTCCAAAGCTTCGTGGGGATAGCGAAAAACTAGAATCGAGCTTCGAGTATTTCTTCAAGAAATCTCTACAAAAAGTTCTGACAGTTCGAGTTGGATTTAACTTTACCGCTGAACATCATTCATCGAGGTAATATGACTAAAACTCGTAGATAGTATTAGTTGCTTTCTATGGTGTAAAGATCCTTGGGATCCAGTTTTCCACATAAAATTTTTATCTGGATTCCATTCAAGTGGTATCAGAGCTCATGGTTAGGGAGTATTTTTTGTTTATTTTAATAAGATAATTAAATGGATAATTTAATTCATGGGATGAATTTAATTTAAATCTATTTAATATTACTCTAGTTTTATTTTATTTGTTCATGAGATGAATAAATAAATAATTATTCTATTATATTGTCGAATGAGATTTGATAATAACGATAATTAAATAATTTTTAAAACTAGTATTATATGTGATATAATCAAATTCGAAATAAAGAGTTTATTTTGAAATTTATTTTTAATTGATTTGATCATTTAAAATATATTTATTAATTGTTTAAAATAATTAATGAATGATTTTTCCAATAAATAGATTTTATTTGAAAATTTTAAAAACCCTATTTTATGATGAGATCATCTTTAGGATTTTCAATTCTCTTAATTTTTTTATTCTAATCTTGGATAGTAGTAGAACCAATCTTGGATAGTAGTTGAACCAATCTTTATGAAAGGATCTTGCATTCGAGAAAGGATCTTGCATTCAAGTTAAGAATAAAATATTGTAGAGATTTAAGAAAATTCTATCTTATATTTTAAAAATAATTTTATGAAAATTGTTTTATGGAAAATACAATGGTTTTATTCTCTGAGGGTTGATCTATATATGATATAGATTTTATCGAGCAAACTGATAATTGTTATCAAATTTTAAATCTTTTAAAAATAAGAAAAAGTACTCCATCACCATGTTGCATCTAAATTATATGAGATTATAGTTATGGGTCAAATTTATGATAAATTGTTTATCATTCATGCATTCATATTAGAGGATAATATGTAGTAGGTTTTTGGCAAATCTGTAAAGGGCAAATTCATTCAGTTTCCCTTAAAAGGGCGAATAGAATGCTGGTTTCCTTAATGTCATTTAATTTTGATATAATGAATTGGTGGAGATGTTGCGAAGGAGGATGTTGCGATGATGATCTCGATAAGATAATAAAGGAATTACGAAGGAGTTTGCAAGTTACCTTTATTCTCATTCTCTTGCATCCATGCCTTTTAATTTTAATCGACCCATAGCGATTAATCTCATATGATGTTTATTATTTTTTAATTATCATGAGATGATATTTGTTTAATTATCATGAGATGATATCTGTTTATTTATTGTTTAATTATTCTGTTGAAATAATTACCCATTATATATCATGTGTATGTAAGACTGTGCACAAGTCCCTAAGTATTATGATCTTCTACCATACACTATGTGATCTTATAGTGGGGAGTGTGAGTAAGCTGACAGGCCAAAGTCGGGCCCAATCCCTCTCACCTACGTGAAAACATGGTGAAAACTATATAAGCAAATAGTGAGAGCAACAACGCCAAAGCATAAGCTTTCGCTAGATGTTTATTAGGTTCATGGTAGGTGGGCACATGAATAAGAAATGTTGTACAATAACGTCAAAGCATGAATATAACATCCCTTAGACAGTAGATCGAATACTCCAAGATTCACAAGATGAGATCTATGAAAATGGAGAAAATAGTTTCTATCTACCTATTCAAGGCGATGTGATATTGTGCCCAAAGGCATGATTACATTAAGTCAATGTCTAGGAATTTGATGCCAATTGAAACTTCCTAAATTGGCCATACTATTAAAAACAGACCCATAGTCTAATAGTCATTAATGAATACAATAGATCCCTAATACTATCTTATTTGTCATTTGATTAGATCATGACAGGCCTACACCCATTGACTGAAATTCTTCGTGATGAAAAGTTAGTAGGAACTAACTATGTTCACTGAAAAAGAAAAATTATAATAGTATTTGCTACAAATAACCTTGACCTATGTCTTAAGACACCTAAACTCGAAATTCTCATCAATGCATCACCGGCCCAAAAGGCTGAGTTGGAGCGATGAGAGAGGTCCAATCAGATGACCAAGTGTTACATTCTGGCTTCGATGTCTAACATCTTGCAAAACTAGCCTGAACACATGGATAAGGCTTCTGACATTTTGCAAAACCTGCATGAGATGTTTGGTGAGCAAAATAGGTCAGCTCGACAAGTAAAGTTGAAAACCCTTGTTAACACCAAGATACCTGAAGGAACTCCAGTCAGGGATCACATTATAAAGATGGTGGGCTTATTAAATGAGCTGGAAATTCTTGGTGGAGAGATGGATACCATCACTCAAGTTGATAATGTTCTGCAGTCACTCCCTTCATCCTTCAATGCGTTCATGTTAAATTATAACATGAACAAGAGTGAAATGTCACTAAGTGAGCTTATGAACTGACTTGTGGCTGTGAAAGATTTGATCAAAAAGTCAACAAAGGGTGAAACTTTAATAGTCGATAAACCTGATACCTCCAATCGATCTAAAAAGTTTAGAAAGAAGAATAAGGGAAAAGGTAAGTTTAAAGACAACAGGGGTAAAGCAAGAGTTGCTAAAGGTTCTTCAAGAGAAACTGGCAAGGCAAAAAAAGGCAAGGGAAAGTGTTTTCACTATGGTAAAATAGGCCACTGGAAGAGGAATTGTAGGACTTACATCGCAACTCTTAAGAAGGGTAGCGCCAATACTCAAGATATGAGATGCTTTGAAGTATTAATTATTGTTGAGTCAAACTTTCTAGATGGTCCTCCTAACTCATAGTACGTGGATTCTGGATCCACTGTACATGTTTGCAATTTTTTACAGGGGTCCAAGGAAACCAGAAAGCCGACCAAACAGAAGCAAAAGCTTAAAGTTGGCTTGGGTCCAAATGTTGCAGTGAAGTCAATTGGCTTGTTTACTCTTTATTTACCTAATGGAAAGACATTAATTTTAGAAGACTGCTTTTATGTGCCTTCTGTACATCGTAATTTGATTTCAGTATCTAGACTTTTATATTGTGAATTCTCTATCAATTTTAATTCAATTGTTGAAATTAAGAAAGAATGATCTTGATTACTGGTAATCTCATTAATTATCTTTATTTAATATTTCCTTTGGTAAATAATGAATGTCTGCAAAGTGGCAATGCCTCATCATTTAGAATGTCTGGAATGAAGAGACATTGCACAGAGTCTACTTATCTTTGGCATAAGAGACTTGGTCATATTAATCTTGATAGGATCAAGAGGTTGGTAAAAGACGGTCCCTTTGAATTCCTCAAGGTAGAACCACTCCCTCCATGCGAGTCTTGTCTCGAAGGGAAGAAGACCAAGAAGCCTTACCGTAAAAAGGTAGGAAGAGCTGAAGTAAAGTTGAGACTCATACATAGTGATGTATGTGGTCCATTTAACATTGTTCTACAAGGGCAATACCAGTATTTTGTAACATTTACTGATGACTATTCCAGATATGCATATGTCTATTTGATGCAACACAAATCTATCACCTTTGAAAAGTTCAAAGAATTCAAACTAAAAGTTGATCAAACTTCAACGCCTTTTGGCCACATTACTCAACATCCGTGGGTACCTTTACAGTGTACACCACCCTTTCTGTTTGTACCTTTACAGTGTACATTCCCTGACATCCCGCGTATACCTTTACAGCGTATACCACTTGCATGTCCCCTCTTTAACACCCTTGTGTGTCATCGACATCCTACGTATACCTTCACAGCGTATACCACCATGTCTCACCTTTCGACACCCCCATGTGTCCTCGACATCCCGTGTATACCTTTACAGCGTATACCACCTGCATGTCTCATCCTCAACACCCTCGTGTGTCCTCAACATCCCGTGTATACCTTTACAGTGTATACAACCTACATGTCTCATCCTCGGCACCCCTGTGTGTCCTCGACATCCCGTGTATACCTTTACAGCGTATACCACTTGCATGTCCTCCCTTTCGACACCCCGTGTGTCCTCAACATCCCGTGTGTACCTTTACAATATACACCACCCGCATGTCAGCCCCTTCAACACCCTATGTGTTCTTGACACTCTGTGTGTCTCTTCGATCAAACTCGATCGAAGCCTTCCAGCCGATGCCTACAGGCTATGCCATCCCTGTATCCATCAATTCCCAGTGAGTAGTCTGAACTACTCGCCCTTCCCCAGCAGCGCCTTGCCACTACATTGCACTCACTATTTTTGCACTGCATGCATACACATCATCATTCTGCATCCTTGTTATCCGAGCTCGGCGTAAAAATAAGATGATTCCAATCTTTGCCGTTTGAATCGCCAACCCTGGCATTCTCCAGCAAAGAGGGGCAGCTGTAAGCACCCAATTTTTACACCCCATATAACTATAGTTAAAATCTCTTAACTATGGTTACCTCCCCTACCAAGTCCCTCACAACCCAGGTAAGCCTCTCCAGTCAAACCCAAAAAAACCTTAGTATATAACCCCCATAACCCGTATGTGCAGGCCCAGCCCATTTAAAAACAGATTTGCAGAATGTCGGTAGAAGGTCTACCGACATTAAAAATTAGCCTTGTTTCAAGCTGTCGGTAAACCTTCTACCAACATCTTCAAGTTCCGAGTTGTAGGCCTGCAACACCCTGCACACTCTACCTCCACCTCGGTTTCTCCCTTCCCAGTTCTTAGTCGACCTCCAGAGGGTCCAACCACCTCTTCCCCCTTTCCTTAAATCCCCTTTAGATCCTTAGGTCCCTCCTCTATAAAACCAACTCCCCTCCTCAGTTCATACGGTCTGCAAAATCCTAAGAGGAGAACCCCTGTTCCGAAATCCCCTCTCTCAGCCCTCTAATCCCTTGGTTCAGATCTAAGGACTACCTTGGACCTATCCCTAGCTACCCTGTAGCTGTAGACTATCGCCGGCGCACCACCACCGTACACAGGTAGCCTCTGTTTTGCAGAAAACATAGCACTGGGTAGGGACATCCCCTACCCATTTCCCTTTTGCTTTAAAAATCATGTAAGCCCCTGGTCATCTCCAGGTGACGTTTTTCAGTGTTTTTTGTTATTGCTTAGTAGGTATACAGACCCACACAGGGTGTTCACCCACCTAAACCATAGGTGAAGTGAACCCCATCGGGTATAGCATCTCCATCAAGGCTTGACAGCCATTACAGAACCTTCTGGGGGTCCCTCGTATCATGAGGGAACCCCTAGTGACCTCTGTGCACAGCCCCAGTGGCCACGAGTTTGGTTTTCAGAAAAACCCAGGATGGCGGTACTCTCAGTACTGCCATTCCTAAAGTGGTCTCTTTCCCTTTCTGTCGGTGATCCCTTTACCGACATTCTGTTTCTCACCTGTTTTGGTATAGTCGGCAATACCTCTACCAACAATATGCACTGTCAGGCACAGCACCTTTGCAGCTTTGTGGGGCCCACTCCAGGCATCTCCTAGCCCCCACACCAGACTCATAACTGAAAGTATGCCTCTTTTTAATTTAGAAACACAGTTCTTGGGGGGCATACATCGAATCCCAAGATCTGACTAAGATTCTAATTGATTTTATTCAATGAAGGTAGGAATAACATTCACCTTTACGACTTTGAAATTGTTAAGTCAAATCCACGTTAGAATAGTACTCGCAAAACTTCACAAGTGTCAAGTCTCCTGTCGATTCACACGAACCTTCTTTTTCATTTAAAGCTTTCTCTAATGGAAGCTAATGGCCCTTCCAAATTTCATGCTCTTTTATCTTTTCTTCTTTTCTTTGATCCAAGAACCTTTCTTGATCAAACAAGATCCAATCTTGATCTTCAAAGAACTTGTTCTTGATCCCGTTCACTATTATGTACTTGCTACATTCACATTGTGTTAATGGAATAACACAATGTCCATCCCGTTCACTATTATGTACTTGCTACATATACTCACATGTTAGTCAAGAGTCACCACTCTCTGTGAATGAGATTCATCACACTATCTCATAGAACTACACATGTGCAAGTCATGATGAAGTACGGCGCCCAACCAGTACTGTAGAGGCTTCGAACAATATTAGGTTTACAAATAACCGGAAAATCATATCTCCTCGCAACCTTTGCATGATTTTCCTACAATGTTACCTATGGAACTTTATGTCTTCATCATATGAAACAGTAATTAATATAAATACTCTTTATAGTTGGTTGTGTGAATATGATGCTTATCTAATCAACATAGAAAAGTCTCTTATTGACTTTCGAGGCCATATATGTCCAACAATAACATCCCCAGGAGTCCCCTCTACACTCCCCCACCCTCGGTTCAGCTCGGGTTACAGCTTAACCCTAGTTAACAGAGGCAAAACCACAGTCTTGAAACATTGTACATAATGTAGGTAATTACATTACCGACATTAAACTTTGTTTACTTTCTGGGCTTTTGCAGGGGCCCAGGCCTGGTAGGAGGCCACTTTAGACCCTGCCTAGCCCCCTGGGCCCACCTTGGACTATATCTGACCCTTAACCACGGTTAAATCCAACTCTGGTTAACATTTAACCGCGGTTAAGCACCCCTTAACCCTACAAACCTTGAAAAATTTAACGGACATTCCTAAAACTGAGATTGGACCTTAATCCTGACTTTGGCCTTCCCCCTAACCCTGGTTAGCAATCCTAACCATAGTTAGACCCCCTTTAATTGCGATTAGCAAACCTAATCATAGTTAACTTCGGTTTACGGCCTACTGGGCCTAGAAACCAAGTCTACCGGACTTACCTCGACCTACCGTGCCCCGTCTTAGCCTACCGGGCTACAGCTCACTCACCCTTTTAGTTCGCCCTAATCCTGATTAGCAACCCTAACCCAGACTGAACTCCATCTTAGTCTACCGGACTACCCCCTAAGCCTACCGGGCTTCATACCATGCACTTGACCCTCCTCAGTCAAACAAACCCTAGTCTATCGGACTAGTCCATGTTAGCCACCCTTGGTGCACACACACACGCCCCTAGCCTCGGCACAGGCTCACGTGCCAGAACTACGCTCGGTTTGATCTCAACCTGTGAGTACGTAGACAGCCCAACACCGCCCCGACCCCAGTTAGCTTTTCCTTTCTTGGATTAGTGTTCACTTAAACATTTCGGCATTGTAAACAAGATTAACTTTATTTAGCTTAAACCCAGGGAGTACGGAACCGTTGTAAAACAGAAGCCTCGGGGTACCTAACACCTTCCCCGGACTTAACCGAACCCCTTACCCTGATCTCTCTCTTGGACCATGACCTTATCCCAAATTTCGGGGGACTTATCCCTTCTGAATGAATAGGTAGCGACTCTCAAAAACCCGTGAGACGCAAACAATGGGGAGTGAATTTCCCGCGCTCACACTTCCCTTATTGGAATGTTAGATGAAGGCATCTATATTAAGCAACCTGAGAGCTTCATTGCTCTTAACCAAGAGAACATGGTATGCAAGCTCAACAAGTCGATATATGGTTTGAAATAAGCTTCCAGAAGCTGGAACCAGAGATTTGATCTTTCGATCAAAGAATTTGGATTCCAAAGGAATTTAGAGGAATCTTGTATATACAAGAAGGACAGTGAGAGAGCGCTAGTATTCCTAATTCTTTATGTAGATGACATCCTACTCATTGGGAATGATGTAGGGATGTTGTCATCAGTCAAGATTTGGTTTTCTTAGCATTTCTCAATGAAAGACTTGGAAAAGGCATCCTATATTCTCGGAATAAAGATTCTAAGAGATAGGAAATACCGGATGCTGGGGAATGTTTCTAAACATCTTTAGGGTTCAACTCGGAACCCGGGTATAAGCCAACTAAACCTTAAGCTTGTATAAAATGTCTAAGCGTTTAACTAAACATTAATCATTTTACATCTCTTGATTAATTGTGTATTGTGCATCCATACATGTCATAGTAGTGTAATTAATCTCATTCAACCCAGTAGACAATCTTATTACGTTAACGGTTGCTGGATGATCATCCTCAGTGTCAGTGACTTAAACGTCTTGGAGGTCCGCGGAGTTACTCCTGTTGGGTGATATCCCTCAAGGAAGGATTCTGAACGCTCCCACTTACACCAATCGTCCATTTTCAGGTATGTTCTATACCGGGGAGTTGCATATACGGTGTTAAGTGATCCCCCCATCCTACTAGGAACACCCTTGCATCAAACCAGCACTCATACATGTAGTCTAGGCTTCGGTATAGTCTACAAGCAATCCATTCTGGAAGGGCTACTACAAACCCTAACCTGCTTGCACCCTATACCTGTCCCCAATCATGGTTGACTACTCAGACACATTCTACCCAGATAACCACCCATTCAAGGGCATGTAATGAGCCAAACTTGTGCTTGTAACAAACTACATCCAACCTTGCTTCCTGACATAGCGTATGGGATCCAAATCCCAAGCAGACAGTCTTTCACTGGGCCTGTCCCAATCTTGATCTGATAGGTCCCTCGGTTTCCAACAACCTGGGCTAAAGCATGTCGGACCTCCGTCCGTCTACCCTATCAGATCATGTATGCCGTGTCATACCCAAACAAAATCTGCATCATCATTTTGCATCTCATCTCCATACACAGTGCACTCATAGTGTCTGTATCATTGTCTAGGTAGATGGCAGGCCCTTCAAGGGTAACTCAGTTAATGGGCCGACAGTCACGGCCCATGCATTTAACTTCTCAAGGGGCATGTGATGACAACCTTCAGGCTTCAATTGGGGCTTTCACCTCGAGTCAACGTCTCATTTGGGCTCATTACTACAAAACCGAAAATATCCTAGACCTATCTGTAGCTAACCCGGACTCGCGCCTTATGAACACTGCTATCCAGTGCTGGGACCCATCTCACATGGTATTTCGTTTTGGTAAGAACGAGCTCTGCCCAACACTGGAAGAGATTCAGCGCATTCTGAGGTTAAATATGGACGGTGAAGCCATAGTACCGCGCTACAAGACAATATACCAGGCAGACCTATCTAGGTTCTTACATATTAAGTCTGCTTGCTTGCAACCCGGTCCTAACGGTTCTTTTGATCGGATATCCGTGTCTTTTCTCGAAAAGAAGTACAAGCGCAAATGGAACCCTAACTCCATTTCAGTAAAACTTCCCGGTCTCAATGCCCTTGCACTGATAGCCATGTCTCAGTTGGTGTTCCCAAGGTGTCGTTCGCTCGTCGAAGTAGTTCTGGTCGGGATCATCGACGACATGCACAACTCTTGCTCGATTGTACCAGTCATCCTAGTCGAGCTTCTCAGAGATCTCAACGAGTCTGCAAACCGTAGAAAAGGCATCTTCCATGCTAGTACACCTCTCTTGCACCTCTGGTTGGTAAGTCACTTGCATACAATCATTTCAGTACCGGATGGAATCCGCGACGCTTACAGTCTACCTCGGAAGATTTCTCAGAATCAATGGCCGATAGTAACTACAGATGTTGGAGAGCTCTACCAACTCCTCCAAGATCTTTCAGAGGAAGAAATCACTTGGCAATGCAATTGGCTTGTGTTGAACAGGCTACCCCGTGTTGTCATCATCGGCAGACGATGCATGATTCTTGCTGGTCTAACAGGCTCCGCAGTCTATACACCACTCCGAGTCCTTCGATAGTTTGGACTCCCTCAGTGTATCCCCGTGATAAACCAGCAGGAAAATGATTGGATCACCTTCACAGTGCACTCCAACAACCTCACCCGGCACTTCCAGTCAGCTTGGCTCAGCTCCAGGCAAGACCAAGGGCCAGACTTCATGGTCTTATCAGGGCTATCTACCAACTCGGCATACCAACAATGGGTGGATAATCCTGACATTCTACCTGGCATGCCTGCACCTAGGGAACTGT
Organism: Tetracentron sinense; assembly: GCA_015143295.1. Classification (NCBI taxonomy): domain Eukaryota; kingdom Viridiplantae; phylum Streptophyta; class Magnoliopsida; order Trochodendrales; family Trochodendraceae; genus Tetracentron; species Tetracentron sinense. The sequence goes on from CM026573.1 coordinate 23,324,604, forward strand.
CCAAACCAGTTGCAGCTCCACCACAAGTAACAATACCCCTAGCAGAGATGGTGGTTCCTTGGACAGACTTCTTCCTGGAGAGACAGCTCCAAATCTAGCAAAAATGGAAGAAGCTACGGAAAGACCAACATGCATTCAGGCAGCAGGAAGCAGAACAAGGTCGGGAACTCTAGGTCATACAAAAACAGGTTGAACAATTGGAACAGATTATTCAATCTCTTCACAGGAGACGCAGAGACAACGCCAGAGAAACTGCCGTCATCCGGGCCTAGCTTCACTTCTACCAAGAACGGCTTAATAGTGCAAAGGCGGAGATGACCTCCCGTATCCAACAATTTGGATACCGCATGTTCAACGCTACCAAAACCCTCACGCGCATGGAGGTTGAAGTCACATCCCTCCAGCAACAGATCATGGATCTTGAGGGCGTGCCTCATCCACTTGACTTTGCGATCCCTGAAGGGCCTGCCTAGGATCGAGTCTTTTTCCTCTTTTTTGAGTCACACTATGCATGTACTCACTGTACTCTTCATGCATCAATGAAAATCTTTTTCTAGCATTTTTCTTTTGCCCTCATACATAATCATGATTAGCCGTTGCATTCTTTTCAGTTGCATGAGCCGACCTGTGACTCTTTCTCTAACTGCGATTCTCGTAAAAGCAGCAGCTACTAACGCAGTCTTGACGAAAGTACCAATCACAGAGATACCCCCTTACGTAGTCCGATCAGAGAACAGCTCCTACACAATACAATCGAAAAGCAGTACAGGATCGATGGCAGAACCTGTAGATCAGCACTAGCGGACCACGGAGATCCTGCAGTCACATGACAGAGACATAGTAGCCATGCAGGCGAAGCTTGACAGTGTTCTGGAATCACTAAAGATTCTGATTGGCACCCAGACCAAAGAACCCTCCACCCGAATCCCAACTAGAGAACCAGCCGAGCAACCTATACCTGAGCTTCACCATTCCCCCTTCATCATACCTGATCCCATACCCACAACAGGCGGGTGAGAGGAATATGACCAGTATGAAGAGCAGCCGAAGATCTTACACGTCCACCAGGACCAAACGTCATCCTCAGATCCAACCCCTTCCTTACAAGACGAGATCAAGCAGATGAAATAGGAGATGAGAAGAATAAAAGGTACATCCACCAGTACAAGTCTATCACTGGAAGACTTAACCTTTTCATCAGGGGATACTATTCCTGTAAGTTTCAAGGTCCCAGACTTTAATAAATATGATGGCTCGGGCTGTCCAAAACAACACTTGCAGTTATACTTGGGGGACATGCTCCAACATAATAAAAACCAGCCCTTGCTCATCCAGTACTTCCAGTAGAGTCTGAAGGGGACAGCCCTTACATGGTGGATGTAGGTGGACAAGCAGAAAGTCAAGACCTGGCAAGATGCCATGAATAGTTTCATAGAGCAGTACTCCTTCAACCAGGAGCTTCGCCCTCAGAGGAGCCAGCTCGAACAGCTAAGTCAGGGCAACAACGAATCATTTTTGGAGTACGCCACCCGCTGGAGAGAAATGGCAGCAAAGATCCCAACTCCTATCCCTAAGGAGGAACTGGCAGGCATGTTCATGGGCACCCTGAAGCAACCCTACTCTACACTCATAGTGACCTTACCGGTAGTGGACTTCGGCACTATCGTCAGGACAGGTGCCCGTATCGAGACTGCTACCAAGAACGGGGCCATTCATTCCAGTCTAGGACTTGATCCCCCCAAGGCGACGGCCTCGTCCAGCAGAAATATCGGTCCCCGGGACCACAGAAAGAAAGAAGATGTACATATAGTTGCTTCTACGACACCCATCATTATACCAGCCCCAGTAGCTCAACAGTAGTCAGTTAGCAGGAATACCCGGCCAGCCCGATCAACTCAAGGGTAAAACCATCCTCTCAGAAACTTTACCCCCCTTCCATACACACTCAGCCAGTTGTTGGAATTCCTCACCAAGCAGGGCCTTCTCGAGCTGAGAGGTCCTACACCTCTTCTACCTCCAGACAAACAGGGTAAGAACTACAATACTGACCATCACTGCGCCTTTCACAGAGGCCCAGGCCATGCTACAGATTATTGCATATGCCTGAAGTGTGCAATCCAAGATCTCTTGGATGAGAGAAGGGTTGAGCTGGCTCCCAGCAACACCAGCATCAATCAGGTGCCACTGCCCCCACATAGCAATCAAATCAATTTTATCCAGTGGGAAGAGCCCGGGGCATGGCAGCCAGGACCCAGCACACCCATAGTGAATGACGGCATCATTAGGCCCTCTTACCGATCACCTGTCATAATCCCCTTCCCCCAATCAAACATACAAACTGTTCAGTCTCCAACCCAGACACCTGCCCCTAAGCAGATCATCTACACAATTCTTTGCCCTACAAATTGGCCAACAGCTCCAGCTCAAGCCTCAACCTCTTCAGGCCCTGTTCGGATCCCTTACATCCCAGAGCCTCCTTTTAACCTTAACCGAGTACCCGCTCCTCGCTCTCTCATCCTTGAGAACGAGAGCATAGCCTACTTAACCAGATCTAGCCGGGTATATCAACCTCTTACAGCCGAGCCGGCAAAGGTGAAGAATACAGAGGCCGAGAAACAGAAAGCAGGGGTGTCAAACCCACAGAAGGAATCAGCAAATTCAGCAGTTTTATCAAAAATCCTGAAAAAAGCAGAGGAGTTCAATATCACTCAACAACTGAGCAAGATCTCAGCATAGATATCCATCTTGGGTCTTCTTCTCACTTCAGAGCATCACAGGAAGCAACTGCTCAAAGTATTTGGCAATGCCCATGTAACGCCAGACATAACGCCCAAGAAACTGGGGCAAATGGTAGGGCAAATCCTTGAACCCAAAGTCATCTCCTTCACAGAAGAGGAGATACCGGACAGCGACAAGGACTATACCTGAGCTTTGTACATTACAGTACAGTGTATGGACTGAACATTATCATCGGCGCTCATCCACAATGGCTCCGGCCTGAACGTCTGCACACTCTCCACACTGCAAAAACTAGGCTTGGACCTCAGTCAAGTGAAGAAGAGACCTATAACCATCAGGGCCTTTGATAATACCACCAGGCAAAACCTGGGGGACATCGACCTGACCATCGGGGTCGGACCTGCTCAGTTCTCAACAAACTTTCAGGTTGTGAACATGCCAGCCTCTTTCACTCTGCTCCTAGGGAGGCCATGGATCCATGCGGCCGGAGTCATTCCCTCCTCTTTGCATCAAAGAATCAAGTCCATCCAGGATGACCGTCTGATTATCATTCTGTCTGAAGAGTTGGTAAATTCCTTTGGGGATGTCTAAGAGCTGGGGCAAGGCACTGCCTTTATGACATTCCAGTTCGAGTAGGTTAGTTCTATCTCCCAGGTAGAATAGCAATGGAAGCAAGCAGTGCCACCGTTTGTCAGAATGATGGCCAGAACGAACTATCAACCCGAAAGTGGTCTGGTGCCAGGAATCAGGGCATGGAGAAAAGATACACGCCTCCTCGTTATACACCTCCCTTTGGTTTGGGATACAAGCCCAGATACAAGGATTACCTCTCCAAGTTGACTAAGAAGAGTAAACAGTTGGCAAAACCTGAACCCCAACCACACATCTCTGTAACCTTCCCCGTGGGAATCTTTAAAACTTACCCGGAAACCTCTGCTGCACCCGTTGCCTTAACACCCCAGCCCAGTGACGAGTCTTCAGGGATTCCAGAACCCGAAGTGTTCGCCATGGCCCAGAAGTTCAACGAGCTGACTGTCGAAGATGCTGCGGAAGCAAAATATCCAGCGGGAGAGCAGGTCTGCACCCTCTCCAACAGCGCCAAAGCGTCATCCAGTCAACAGCCACTGGTCCATTGGTGGACTAAGGCTATCACCATCGAGGCCAGCCAGGGCCGGGGCAAGCACAATGCAGGACAGGTTGGTCCGAGACAGCAGTAAACCAGCATCACCCTTCTCCTCCATCTACTCCTCTTTTGCTCCCATTTGTAAAAATCCAAAAGTCAGGCCACTGTCGGCCTCTTTTTGTTTGAGTCTTTTTTGTAACAAGTCATTTTGCTAAAGAACATCAGATTGTTTTGACTCAAAAATCATGTTTTCAAAAAAAAATTATTTCATATCGGCTAATGACGAAATCACACAGACTCTTCCCCTGGAAGGCCTAGTGTGCTGAAGCCAACAAATCATCATCATCAAAGCATGCTAAACTGAAGCTAATTGGTTTGCCAGGAAATTACCTCTGACAGGGCTACCCCTCAAACCCTCCTTGAACTCTCCGAAGCAGAGTATGACTCAGAACAGGAAGAAGAATCGCCTCAGGAAATTATGAACCTCCTCGAGCACAGTGAAGGACTTCTACAATCTAACAAGGAGGACACTGAAACAGTCAATCTAGGATCCACAGAGAACCCCTGGCTAGTCAGAATCGGCACCAACATGAACCTTCAGTGGGCAGCAGGCATGATTAGTTTCCTGAGAAGCTACAGTGATGTCTTCGCCTGGTCATATGCTGACATGTCAGGCCTAGATCCAGCATTGGTGGTACACAGACTGCCCTTGAACCCTGATGTCAGACCAGTGAGGCAGAAACTAAGACGGATGAGGCCCGAATGGTCACAGAAGGTCAAGGAAGAAGTTGACAAGTAGATCAGTGCAGGCTTCCTGGCAGTTGCAAACTACCCTGAGTGGTTGGGCAATATAGTCCCAATACCCAAGAAGGATAGCAAGGTCCACATGTGTATTGACTACCGAAATTTAAACAGGGCAAGCCCCAAAGACAACTTTCCTCTCCCGCACATTGACGTTCTGGTCAACAATACTGCTGGGCAAAAGACTCTCTCATTCATGGATGATTTCTCCGAATACAACCAGATCAAGATGGCAGAAGAAGACATGGAGAAAACCTCCTTTATCACGCCTTGGGGCACATTCTGCTACAAGGTCATGCCCTTCGGACTCAAGAACGTAGGGGCCACCTACCAAAGGTCCATGACAGCCTTGTTCCACGACATGATACACAAGTCCACTGAAATCTACGTGGATGACATATGATCGTCAAATCACCGACAGCCGAACAGTACCCAGAAGACCTGAAGAGACTCTATGATAGACTCCGAGAATACGGCATAAGACTGAACCCGGTGAAATACGTCTCGGAGCCTCATCAGGAAAGCTCCTTGGTTTCATAGTCAGCAAAATAGGCATTGGGATCGATCCAACTAAATCCAGAGCTATCATCGAAATACCAGCACCCCAAACTAAAAAGGAGATCCGTGGTTTCCTGGGCAGAATTCAGTATATCAGTCGGTTCATTTCTCAGCTAACTCCGATCTGCGAGCTGATCTTCAAACTTCTCTGAAAGAACACGTCGACAGTCTGGACAACAGAATATCAAAAAGCCTTTGAACGAATAAAGCAATATCTTCTGAATCCTCCAGTACTTGTGCCTCCTACACCGGGACGCCCACTGCTACTCTACATCTCTATGCAAGAAACCTCCATGGGGTGTATTCTGGCACAACATGATGAGACTGGCAGAATAGAGCAAGCCATCTACTATATCAGTAAGCGTCTGCTCGAGTACGAAGAGCGGTACAGCCCTCATGAGAAGACATGTCTGGCACTGGTCTGGGTAACTCAACGTCTTCGGCACTATCTGCTTTCCTACCCGGTAATTCTGATCTCCCGGATGGACCCATTAAAATACTTACTGGAAAAGCCAGCCACCACCGGAAGGACTGCCCAATGGCTTATGATGTTATCTGAATTCGACATCACATACATGACACAGAAGTCAATCAAAGGGTAGGCGATAGCAGATCATCTGGCCCACAGTCCGACCCAGGACTACATGTCTATACATGATCAGTTTCCAGACAACGTCATCCTGTATACAGAAGTGGACAAACAAGAATACTCCAGCTGGGAGCTGTACTTTGACAGAGCTGCCAACAGTCATGGGCATGAGCCAGGAGCAGTCCTGATCTCGCCTAAAGGAGCACACCTCCCTATCTCAGTCAAGCTGAAGTTCAGATGCTCCAACAATGAAGCAGAGTACGAGGCATGCATAGCCAGACTGAAAGAAGCCCTGGACGTCGGGATTAAAGAGGTAGACGTCTACGATGACTCATCTTTGGTAATCTGCCAGGCAAATAAGTCTTGGGCAATCCGAGAAGCAAGGCTAGTCCCGTACTTAGCCTACCTCAATCTGCTAATCAGTCAATTCAGAAGAATCAGCTTCAGCCACCGATCCAGGAACCAGAATAGATTCGCCGACGCATTGCCCACTCTAGCTTCAATGGTACAGATCCCAACAGACATCATGCTCTAGCCGATAGAAATTCAGCAACAAGATTAGCCTGCCTACTGCCTTTAGATCAAAGAGGTATCAGACAATAAGCCTTAGTATGCAGACATCAAGCAGTATCTCGATGACAGGACCTTCCCTCTCGATGCTACCAAAACAGACCGCCGGGCAATCAAAAGACTGGCCATTTAGTTCGTCCTATCAGGGGGCATCTTGTACAAAAGGTCGCCAAACCTACTCTGGCTCAGATGTCTAGATACCAGTGAAGCAGCACAGGTAGTCGAAGAAGTTCAAGGAGGAATTTACGGCCCACACATGAACGGGTTGATATTATCTAAGAAGATATTGAGGCTAGGCTATTACTGGTCCACCATGGAATCAGATTGCTGTAAGCATGTACAGAAGTGCCACCAATGCCAAATCTATGCCGACAGGGTAAATGCACCGACGAGTAGGCTGCACAATCTCATCGCTCCTTGGTCATTCTCAGCTTGGGGCAACGACGTCATCGAACCCATAGCTTCGAAAGCATCAAACGGACATCGATTCATCCTAGTAGCAATCCATTACTTCACGAAATGAGTCGAGGCAGCCTCTTATGCCAGCGTTACAGCCTCAGTGGTTCAGCATTTTCTAAAAAGGGATATCATTTACAGATATGGGGTCCCATATGAGATTGTAACAGACAATGCTCTCAACTTCTGCAACAAGGGGATGACTGATCTCTGCCAGAAATTCAAGATCCAACATCACAACTCTATGCCGTACAGGCCACAAACCAATGGTGCAGTTGAAGCCGCTAATAAGAATCTGAAGAAAATCATAGAGAAGATGGCAACCAAGTACTCTGCCTAGCATGAGATGCTCCCTTATGCACTCATGGCCTACAGAACGTCCATCCAAACCTCAACTGGGGCAACCCATTCGTACTGGCCTATGGTATGGATGCAGTCATCCCTATCGAAGTACAATTTCCATCACTCAGGGTGTTAATGGAAGCAGAGCTCTCAGAAGCGGAATAGGCACAAACCCGGTACGAGCAGTTAAACCTGATCGAAGAGCGGCGACTGAAAGCCATCAACCACTCTCAGGCCTATCAAAGGCGTATGGATAGGGCATTCAACAGGAAATTCAAGCCAAGAAACATCAAGATCAGTGACCTGGTCCTCCGAAAAATGTTTCCAAACCGCCCTGACCAAAGGGGTAAGTTCACTCCCAACTATGAAGGCTCATACGTCGTCCTAGACAAATTCTCCGGTGGTGCCCTTCAACTCGGACATATGGATAATGAAGACCTCCCAGAGCCCGTCAACATGGACAAAGTCAAAAGATACTACGCTTAGGGTATAGATCTGATAGGCACTTTGCACTTGTAGTTTCTCTGAAAAATGACAAGAGGCCATCCTTAGCACACTCTTCATCCCTCTTTCCTGTAATTCGTTTACAAAAAAAATGAATCTCGCTAGTTAGCCCCTTGAGCCTGACAGCCCTTCTTTCATTACACTTTTCAGGGACACCCTCCCTCTCCCCCTGTGGTATTGGCCTGAACTATGTCATGACCTGATGCTGCAAAGGTACGTAGGCAACCTGTCAAATCAAGTGCGGTCACATTTGGGATATTCACTCTCCGACTCTCCCCCAAAAAGAATCCCTCACACCCCAAACAGAGACAAACTCTCCCAGCTTCCCAGGTAAATCGATTCTCATGGGTACAAAGTTTTTATCAAAAGAAAGCCCAAAATGGAAGTCGAAACATTTCAACAGTCAAAGACTCCCCACAGAGACAATCTCTCTGGACTCTTTACCCAGAGAGACAACCTCTCCAGAAAAAAAAATCCTCGGACAGAGACAACCTCTCTATCCCCACTAGAGACAACCTCTCTTGCTCTCTCTCCCCCACCCCAGTGGAGTCACCAGCAAAAACAAATCATCATCACCGGGAATCATAAGGCACAGGCCTTCAGCAAATAATCCCCCCGGAAACAGAAGAATCCTCTCTAGAGAGTGAAAATCAATTATATCAAACCAAAACCTCCAAGGGAGAGCAAATCAGGAGAAATCCCAGGGTATCCAAAACTTGGTCCATCGGCCTACATTTCGTCCTACTATAAGTCCTCCTCGATCCTTAGGGAATTACGAGTGCAAGTGCAATATCACATCTGAATCCCCAGCTGAAATATCATCCTCAAAACCCTCGAGGAGCGCCATTCAGGGCTATGACGGGAGAAGTCCTTCTTTCCCAACATAAATAAAACTTCTCCAATAAGTCGCGGGCATGAGTGAAAACCGGCAATGGCCTCATTATGCAAAAAATCACCTGACCCCCAGACCTAGTCTTGTGACTAGGGGTAAAAAAGGGACAAAAATCAATCAGCTTCGTAGGCATGAGGAAAACTGGCAACGGCCTCATTGCGCAAAAATTATGCGAACCCCATGACTTGGTCATTCCAAGGGTAAAAAATAGAGAAAAGCTGAAAAGCAGTTTGGCAACAAGATCCGGCAGCAATCAGGCTAGCCAGATAAATCCCCTACAGCAATCCCCGGCAGGTGGCATGAAACAGCAGCTTCCCTAACACTAGGCTCCAGCAAAGTTCAGATCCCCAGCAGTGATCTACGGCAGTGTCATATCCCTCAGCAGATCCCCAGCAATGGTCTACAATGGCATTACATCCCCCAACGGATCTTCCCGGTAGAAGCATCCTATTTGCTCCCCCAGCAAGCTTCTCCCCAGTCAGAGTCTAATCTCCAGCAGTGACAAAACAAACAGGTCTACTCATGAGCATCCTCAGTGGTGACAAAGTCTCTTCTGGGTTATACTCTACTCTCCAAGAGCGAAAGGCAGACTACACAATCCCCAAAGCCCTGACTAAGGCACTTTCCTGGCAAAACTGATAGCTAGTTGAACATTCTTTTGTTAAAAGTAAATTGTTTTACAAAGGACCAAAACCTTTTGTTTTCAAAAACAAACTCTTTGGTATCCTGACCAGATTGTACCAGCCTGCACTGAGCAGCCTCTGCAAGTCAAAGCAGAAGAAGCCGGCACCATGCCTCCCCGTAAGTCGCAATCAGCAGATTCATGGGAAACATCCTCACCTTTATCCCCTGCATGACATCCCCACATAGCATCACACCTTGTGTGACCAAACTCCTAAACATCATCTTTGATCAAGCTTCAGTGCCTTTTGGCCACATTACTCAACATCCGTGGGTACCTTTACAGTGTACACCACCCTTTCTATTTGTACCTTTACAGTGTACATTCTCTGATATCCTGTGTATACCTTTATAGCGTATACCACATGCATGTCCCCCCTTTAACACCCTCGTGTGTCCTCGACATCCTGCGTATACCTTTACAGCGTATACTACCATGTCTTACCTTTCGACATCCCCATGTGTCCTCGACATCCCGTGTATACCTTTACAGCATATTCCACCTGCATGTCTCATCCTCGACACTCTCGTGTGTCCTCGACATCCCGTGTATACCTTTACAGCGTATACCACCTACATGTCTCATCCTCGACACCCCCGTGTGTCCTCGACATCCCGTGTATACCTTTACAGTGTATACCACTTGCATGTCCTCCTTTTTGACACCCCGTGTGTCATCGACATCCCGTGTGTACCTTTACAGTATACTCGCATGTCACCCCCTTCAACACCCTGTGTGTTCTTGACACTCTGTGTGTCTCTTCGATCAAACTCGATCGAAGCCTTCCGGCCAATGCCTTCAGGCTATGCCATCCCTGTATCCATCAATTCCCAAGGAGTAGTCTAAACTACTCGCCCTCCCCCAGCAGCGCCTTGCCACTACATTGCACTCACTATTTTTGCACTGCATGCATACACATCATCATTCTGCATCCCTGTTATCCGAGCTCGGTGTAAAAATAGGATGATTCCAATCTTTGTCATTCGAATCGCCAACCCTGGCATTCTCCAGCAAAGAGGGGCAGCTGTAAGCACCCAATTTTTACACCCCATCTAACTGTAGTTAAAATCCCTTGACTATGGTTACCTCCCCTACCAAGTCCCTCCCAATCCAAGTAAGCCTCTCCAGTCAAACCCAAAAAAAACTTAGTAAATAACCCCCATAACCCGTATGTGCAGGCCCAGCCCATTTAAAAACAGATTTGCAGAATGTCGGTAGAAGGTCTACCGACATTAAAAATTATCCTTGTTTCAAGCTGTCGGTAAACCTTCACCGACATCTTCAAGTTTCGAGTTGCAGGCCTGCAACACCCCTGCACACTCTACCTCCACCTCGGTTTCTCCCTTCCCAGTTCTTAGTCGACTTCCAGAGGGTCCAACCACCTCTTCCCCCTTTCCTTAAATCCCCTTTAGATCCTTAGGTCCCTCCTCTATAAAACCAACTCCCCTCCTCAATTCATACGGTTTGCAAAATCCTAAGAGGAGAACCCCTGTTCTGAAATCCCCTCTCTTAGCCCTCTAATCCCTTGGTTCGGATCTAAGGACCACCTTGGACCTATCCCTAGCTACCCTGCAGCTGTAGACTATCTCCGGCGCACCACCACCGTACACAGGTAGCCTCTGTTTTGCAGAAAACAGAGCACTGGGTAGGGACACCCCCTACCCATTTCCCTTTTGCTTTAAAAATCATGTAAGCCCCTGGTCATCTCCAGGGGATGTTTTTCAGTGTTTTTTGTTATTGCTTAGTACGTATACAGGCCCACACAGGGTGTTCACCCACCTAAACCATAGGTGTGGTGAACCCCTTCGGGTATAGCATCTCCATCAAGGCTTGACAGCCATTACAGAACCTTCTGGGGGTCCCTCGTATCATGAGGGAACCCCTAGTGACCTCTGTGCACAGCCCCAGTGGCCACGAGTTCGGCTTTCAGAAAAACCCAGGATTGCGGTACTCTCAAAACCGCCATTCCTAAAGTGGCCTCTTTCCCTTTCTGTCGGTGATCCCTTTACCGACATTCTGTTTCTCACCTGTTTTGGTATGGTCGGCAATACCTCTACCGACAATATGCAGTGTCAGGCACAGCACCTTTGCAATTTTGTGGGGCCCACTCTAGGCATCTTCTAGCCCCCACACCAGACTCATAACATCCCCAGGAGTCCCCTCTACACTCCCCCACCCTCGGTTCACCTCGGGTTACAGCTTAAACCTAGTTAACAGAGGCAAAATCATAGTCTTAAAACACTGTCCATAACGTAGGTAATTACTTTACCGACATTAAACTTTGTTTTATTTCTAGGCTTTTGCAGGGGCCCAGATATTTTTAATCCCTAGGATCTTCCTCAATGGTCAAGGAGGGTCTAGCAACGTCCTCATGATAAAAATGAATCTCTTTGTGTTGGAAGAAACAAATAGACCCAATCCGATGGAAAAAATAAACAAGCATACACAAAAGAGAAAACACGAGAGATATACGTGGTTCAACAATAACCTGCATACGTCCACGGTTTCTTTTTTAGAGAAACCTTAAGAAATTAATACAATATCACTCTACTCTAAGATTAAATCCTAACCCGAAGCCCATAGCCCCTTGTACACCCCTCTCAACTCACATTCTCAATAAAACATGAAGATGAATCCCTATCTATCTTCCCTTCAACCTTTTCCCAAGCCCTAGTATGCTTAATCCATTTTTATTATCTCCCACTATGAAACTCTAGACCTATAAGCACATATTATAAACCAACATCAAAGTCCTAGACAAATAGTAAGTCACAATTTCGCAAAACATGTCGAATCCGGACAAAACACACGGACAAAACACACAACTGCTGCGATTATCGGTCGACCAGAATGGCCCACTCGATCGACCAACTTAAAACACGCTCACTGGAATTTTCAACCATACAAAAATATGAACTCGGTCGACGGAGATTCAAAGTCGGCCAACTGACTACTCCAAAGTTTGAGCCATACACTCAACAAAACTCCACCCTGGCAAAAAAACTTTGAGTCACCACCACAACATCCTTCACCTTGAACTGAATGCATGCCACCACCAAGAGAACCGATTTACTAATCACAAAGCAAATTTGAAAGATAGATCACCACATCACCCATATCTGGGACGAACCTCCACCTCATACCAGAATCTCTCTCAAAATTCTGTAACCCCGTTTGCAAATATCACAAACTCGTTTGCAAATACGGCAAACAACCTTTTGACCTCACCTGTCTCTGCATCAGTTGTGAAAGAGACTCACTAGCTACACACCCTCGAATCACCCCTAAAAACCATCCACCAAATTCGATCAAACACGGTCAAAACCAATGTGTAACATGACAATTGTCCTCCTCTCTAAAAGAACATCGGACAAGGACATAGACATGTCCTCTCCACTGAAGGTACCTCACATTTCCTTCCTATCAGAAACCCTCCAAAATCCCCATCTTTGCACCGACTATGATAGAGACCCTAGGTAAGCTTTTTACCCTCTATATAATATCTGGATTCTGATTTCCTACAGACACTACAGACACTATAGTATTCCTATCCAAGAGATATAAATTATCATACTTCTTCCCCTTCATCAAAACTAAGCTTGATAACTCAGTCTCCTGTTGTGTAGAAATAGCCCTTGGATTCCATTGGCCTATGGATATTAGATTTCTTCACAACTTAGAGACATAAGCTACCCTTCCCAAAGTTTGAATTACTTCGTCAAACATTCTTATTTTTACAGTTCCAAACCCTGTGATTTCACATTTAGATCCATCACCCAAGAACACTTTTTCTTCTCCCTTTTGGAAAGTATCAAAGAATTCCATATTTGAGCAAATATAAAACAAAGCCTAATGTCACTCAAAGATATGCGGTACTTTTGCCGTACGATAAAGGGTTGTCGGTCCACAGGGAAAGTGAAGATAGGGAACACTTCTAGAAAAAGAGATTATAGAGTTTAGGTAGAGAAAGTTACAATCAATTTAGAGAGAATATCAATGACAGAAAGCGCCAAGGCATCGGGTTTCCTCCTCTTAATGGTGTAATATCAATTCGATTAATCCATCGTATAACTCAACTGGGGATTTCACATCCCAAAACCTCAATCGGAAGATCTAGAAATTCAATTTATAATAAAAACCTAAAATCAATTTCTACTCAACTATCCAAACCAAGTTTTAACCCAAACAATAACTTCACTAGAAAGATCCGAGGTCGACGATATACCTGGAGGCAATGTCGCAGCAAAATGTAAGAACACCATTTTTACACCCCTATCCTCCTCTCTCCGAGCTCCAAGCTCCAAGCACTATCATCAAGCCTGCTAGCCACAGTCGCACTAGTGAGGTTAGCGATCTCCGCACTAAGACAGTCAACTAAAGTACTCAATTCATTCATTTGGTCTCGTAGACAATGGAAGAACTCTATAGATGAGTTTTTTAGAATGGTGAGTTCTTCAGAGAATTTTTCATGTCGATTCTGGACTTGGTGAGTAAGCTAGGTCTGTGAAGCTAACAACTGGAACATCTGAAATTGTAGTTTCCCCAAGCTAGCAACTTCGATGAGGCACATCAATCCAAATACATTTTTCATCCTGGGGGTACCAAGTTTTATCTTGCACAATTAGAGACTTATTCATGTGTGTATGCTTTTCTATTTCACATGCACTCTGACTGATTCTGTTGAAAGGTCTAATTCCCAATTTGTAGGTGTATGACTTATCCCAAAAATGTGACCTAGGGTGACCAATCTAGAATGATCATATTGTTAGTCATCCTTATTTTGTGTATCCTCTATGAGCAAAAATTATTGCAATGAAAAGGGCTACCTATGCGGCTAGTGTGAAAGCTAATATTGGGTGTGTAAGCACCCAATTTTTACACCCCCCTTAATCATGGTTAAACATCTTAATCATGGTTAATCACCTTCAAACCCTAGTCAAACCCTAGACCTAACCTAACCCTGGGATAAACCCTAACCCTAGGTAAACCCTAGTCAAACCCTAGTCAAACCCTAGGCCTAACCATAGGACAAACCCTAACTCTAGGTAAACCCTAGTCAATTCCTAGGTAAAAACCTAATCAAACACTAGGCAAACCCTGGTCAAACCCTAGGTAAACCCCAGTCAAATCCTAGCCTAACTCTAGTCAAACCCTAGGTAAACCCCAGTCAAACTCTAGCCTAACCCTAGGTAAACCCTAGCCTAACACTGGGTAAACCCTAGTCTAACCCTAGGGCCCAAGAACCCAAAAACCAAATCCAAAACCCTCCATGGGCCCAAGCATGGGCCCACGGACCCTTGAGACCCGTTGGTGTGGGGCCCACTGAAGATTTTTGAAAAAATTCAAGAATTGCGGTAAATTTTTTACCGCCATTTACAATTATAGCAAAATGAACAATACCCTAGGCCAATTACAAACTTGTTGGACCTGATTTAGCAAAAATAAGGTAATGGCGGTAGTGTTTCTACCGCCATTCCTGATCATAGCTAAACCAGGAATGACGGTAAAAAGTCTACCGCCATTATTGGATTTCAGTTCAAAACTGCAGCTAGCACCCCCTGGCCTCCTCAGCTCCGCCTCCTTGGGTCATTCACCTCTGTAGTAAACTCTAAACTACCCTAGGGCCTTCCCAATCCTATAAAATTCTCCCCACTCCAAGCGTTTAATGGATTCCAAAAGAAACTCCAGAAGAAATCCCTGTTGGAATTCGGTCAGCCCATCCCTGCTCTTGTTCGCTTCTGGTCCTCCACCTAAGACCCTTCTAGGTAGTCCAGGAGGTACTCCAGGGAGTTCCCATAGCCTCCACCACCTTGCTCCACCATTGTACGCAGCCACCTCAACCACCGTAGGAGCCAACCGAGTGGGGTAGGATCCCCTACCCCTTTTCTTTTTATTTATTTTCTGTAAATAACACTGTAAGGCCCCTGGTCCTTGTAACGACCCCAAAATACTACAAGGCTAAAATAGGACTTTGGGATCGCCACATTACTTAAACCTGCTTAAAATCCATGACATGCAAGGCACACTAACACAAGTCTCCAAAAATGAGGATAATAAAATTTCCGATATATCAACTGTAACCAACTAAATAGCACGAGTCTATAGTCAACAAATACAACCCACTAAAACCAAAGAGTCTGATACACAACTATAAAAGTCTACTAAGCAACATCTACTCAAGTCTAACACACTCTCTCAATCAAATGAAATAAAAACTAAGAGGTGTAGCCACCCAAGTCTTTGGCTCCCTCCTCAGAAGGCTCACCTTCACCTCCTTCCTTTGGGTATGTTTCCTCAACCCACGGCTCGTGTACTCCTGCTCTAAACCTGCCAAGACGAAGTCCGGCTGAGTACAAAGGTACTCAGTGTATATAAATTCCAACCAACAATAATAATATACCTGCACTTAGTTAGAAACATATCCAATAACGTAATAACATAATCAGAGTGCGGAAGAACGTGTGCGCATATACATCATATCATCACCTTGACTCGAGTACTTTTGAGAATCTTAGACTTGGAAGACAATACACTTATGAGTTGCTTATGCTTATAAGACCACGTGCTTGTGAGATGCTTATGCTTATGCACTTATTCATATCATACTATGATGTGACATGCCGTTCTTGGCGAATACGGACCATGTCTAAGAATCAAATGGTTGACATGCCGTTCTTGGCAGATACGGACCATGCCTAAGAATCAAATGTAATTGACATGCCGTTCTTGGCGGATACGGACCATGCCATGCTTATGCTTATTCAGAATGTCATACGTACGCCATGCTCATGCTTGTGGTCCACATGTGTGACTTGTGAGACTCTTATCGTAACATACACGTGCATATGTGCTCAAATGTCGAAATTAACATTCGAGTTGGTAATTGCTTAGATTCCGATCTCCCACCATGGAAACTCCTTACACTATCCCATACCAAATAGTTAGAGAATTCCCGGTTTGAGAGATGTTCCTCTAAGTTCTTACCTTCCCGACTATCAATTTCCATGCAAATAATTAGACATACTTAACAAACAATTCACATATACATATCTTATCATAATTCATATCGCAATTCATAATCAATTTACCACCATTTCATAAGAATATAATAGCATTTATCCTTTCAAGCATTTTCACAAACACCTTGTGTACCCATAATATGAATCCATTTCCTTTCTATATTTTCAAGCATTCATCAAACCATAATTCATCCATACAATCAATTCACTATTCACATCCACATATTAATCCCATCGTCCATACATTTCCCATACTCCATACATTTCCCATCCTCCATATATTCTATCCACATCCAATCCACATTTCCATCCACATTTCCATCAATAATTAGCTTACTTCATAGAAAATTTGGGAAAAATGCATTTAATCTCTATTCTATCATTTCTATCAAATTAATATTCACAAAACATTAAAATAGAGTTGATTAGGATAGTATATCGACCTTAGGAATCCTTCCCTTGGATTCAAAATGCTCCCGGAGTGATTTGGGGAAGCTTTACAAGCTCTCCTTGCGCTATCCAAGCTGTCTCCTTCTTCCCCAAGAAAGCCCTCTCTCAAAACCCTAGGGTTTCTCTCCCTTTTTGCCAAATTAGGTTAGAAATAGGTAGAGTATTCTAATACCCCGAAATAGGATCCCTATTTATAGCCCCAAGGTCTGAGAACCAAAAGACCAAAAAGCCCTTACTAAAATTCAGCAAAAATACGAAGGGCCGAGCGATCGGTGGTTATGACCGATCGATCGGTTCTCAACCGAGCGATCGGTGCTCTTGACCGGTCGATCGGTCAAAAAGCACTCTCTGGAAATTTTCCCCATACAAAATTCTGGACTAGTCGATAAATACCGATCGATCGGTTTTGGATCGATCGATCGCTACTTCTGACCGAGCGATCGGTGCTTTGCAGATTTTTGACCCGTTTTACTGTTTCGGCCATAACTTTTGACTCGTTCGTCGGATTTCGACGATTCAACTTGGGTTGGATTCGTCTCTCGAAAACGAACATTTCTGGTATTTTAGAATTTCTAAATTCCACTTAATTAATAGACTTAATTGTCCCCAAAGTTGACTAATCTGCAATTCCATTAGATAAAACCCACCATTGACTTGGCTTAAACTCAAAATAAGGAAAAACATTAAACATGAACTTCAAAGAGGGTTCCAACACATTTCTAATGGTTCAAGAATCACTCAATTCCAGTAAACGGTACCAAAACTAGAGCTTCCTAAAGTTTAGGGTGTGATATGACATCCCTCCGTTACAAGTTTGATTAAGCCTAGTTTAGACCTCACCAAATAAATATATAATACAATTGTAACGACCCCAAAATCCTACTAAGGCTAAAATAGGACTTTGAAATCGCCACATTCACTTAACCTGCTTAAAACCATGCATACAAGGCTACTACACGAGTCTCCAAAAATGAGAGTAATAAAATTTCGATATATAAACCCAATCCAACCTGCACAAGTCTAAGGTCTATATATACAACTCACAATGAACCAACAAGTCTGATACACAACTAATAAGAAGTCTACTGAGCAACATCCTCTAAAAGTCAAATACAAAACTCCCTCAATGAAAAGAAATGTAAACTAAGAGGTGTAGCCACCCAAGTCTCTGGCTCCCTCCTCAGAAGGCTCACCTTCACCTCCTTCCTCGAGGTAAGTCTCCTCAACCCACGGCTCCGCCGTGTACTCCTGCTCTATACCTGCCAAGACAAAAGTCCGGCTGAGTACAAAGGTACTCAGTGTATATAAATCCAACCAACAATAACGATATACCTGCACTTAGTCAGAAACATATCCAATAGCATAATAACATAATCAGAGTGCGGAAGAACGTGTGCGCATATACATCATATCATCACCTTGACTCGTGTACTTGTGAGAATCTTAGACTTGAAAGACAATACACTTATGAGATACTTATGCTTACGAGACCACGTGCTTGTGAGATGCTTTGCTTATGCTTATGCTTATGCACTTATTCAGATCATACAGTAATGAGACATGCCGTTCTTGGCGGATACGGACCATGCCTTAGAAATCATGTGGTTGACATGCCGTTCTTGGCGGATACGGACCATGTCATGCTTATGCTTATTCAGAATGTCATACATATGTCATGCTCATGCTTGTGGCCCACATGTGTGACTTGTGAGATTCTTATCTTAACATACACGTGCTTGTGTGCTTAAGTGTCGAAATTAACATTCGAGTTGGTAATTGCTTAGATTCCGATCTCCCACCATGGAAACTCCACTATACTGTCCCATACCAAATAGTTAGAGAATTCCGGTTTGAGAGATGTTCCTCTAAGTTCTTACCTTCCCGACTATCAATTTCCATACAAATAATTAGACATACTTAACCAACAATTCACATATACATATCTTATCATAATTCATATCGCAATTCATAATCAATTTCCCACCATTTCATAAGAGTATAATAGCATTTATCCTTTCAAGCATTTTCACAAACACCTTGTGTACGCGTAATATGAATCCATTTCTCCTCTATATTTTCAAGCATTCATCAAACCATAATTCATCCATACAATCAATTCACTATTCACATCCACATATTAATCCCATCCTCCATACATTTCCCATCCTCCATATATTTCCCATCCACATCCAATCCACATTTCCATCCACATTTCCATCAATAATTAGCTTACTTCATAGAAAATTAGGGAAAATGCATCAAACATCTATTTCTACCATTCCTAGCATCTTAACATTCACAAAACCTTAAAATAAAGTTGATTAGGATAGTATATCGACCTTAGGAATCCTTCCCTTGGATTCAAAACGCTCCCGAGACGATTTGGAGAAGCTTCCCAAACTTTTCTTGCAATCTCCTATCAATCTCCTCCTTCTCCAAGAAAACCCTCTCTCAAAACCCTAGGGTTTCTCCCCCTTTTTGCCAAATTAGGTTAGAACTAGGTGGAGTATTTTAATATTTCGAGTAGGACCCCCTATTTATAGCCTCAAGGTCTGAGAACAAAAAGACCAAAAAGCCCATACTAAAATTCTGTAAAAAAACACGAAAGACCGAGCGATCGGTGGTTATGACCGAGCGATCGGTTGCCTACCGATCGATCGGTGTTTATGACCGGGCGATCGGTCAAAAACACACTCTCTGGAAAATTTCCCCATACAAAATTCTGGGTCAGTCGATAGATACCGATCGATCGGTTTTGGACCGATCGATCGGTTTTGGACCGATCGATCGCTGGTTCTGACCGAGCGATCGGTTCCTGCAGGTTTTGACTCCCTTTACTGTTTTGGCCATAACGTTTTACTCGTTCATCGGATTTTGACGATTCAACTTGCGTTGGATTCGTCTCTCGAAAATGAACATTTCTGGCATTTTAGAATTTCTAAATTCCACTTAATTAATAGACTAAAATATCCCCAAAGTTGACTGATCTATAATTCCATTAGACAAAACTCACTATTGACTTGACTTAAACTCAAAATGAGGAAAAACACTAAACATGAACCTCGAAGAGGGTTCCAACACCTTTCTAATGGTTCAAGAATCACTCAATTCCCGTGAACGGTGTCAAAACTAGAGCTTCCTAAAGTTTAGGGTGTGTTATTGCATCCATCCGTTACAAGTTGATTAAGCCTAGTTTACATCACCATACTTAAATATAAATACACACACTTTAACACCTTATAAAGACTAAAATACCCTTAATGCAATGCACTAAAAACATGAAAAAGATTCGGATCTCTATATCAATAAACATCAAAACATCACAAGGACTATAATACCCCTAATACAATGAAGTAAAAACATGATAAAGATTCGGGGTCTCCACAGTCCTACTCCCAAGACCATTTCCCTTATATTCTTCTACTGTACAACCAAGGATAGGGGTTCCCCTGCCTTCCTCATAGGCATTGGGGGAACCCCCTTAAGGTTAAAAACTTGGGTACAAGGCCCCCCACCTGCATGGTACCTCCACTTACTCTCTGGGGGACCCTCAAGCTATGAGGGATCCCCCGGGATAGCCCTGGTCCTATTCAGGAGGGAGCATAATCGAGTTCTGGGCAAAACCAGGAATGACGGTAAACTCAGTACCGCCATTCCTGCCCCTCCCATTTACAATAACCTTACACCTATTTGGGTGGGGCCCTAGTCCATTCCAGGGCCATGGTTGGACCCCTCAGACTTTCTCCTTTCCACCCTAGTCCTTCTAAGGTCACCCAACTTGCCAAGCAATGGTTAAAATACCCATAACCAAAGACTGTCCAGAATGGCGGTAGATATTCTACCGCCATTTCTGAATCTTTGTTACAATGTATTTTAGGCCCACTTTGGGCCCACTTCAAACCAAATCCAAGGCCCACCCAGGGTCCAGGACACTCGGGGGAGTCCCCTTTATCAACTCTATGGGTCCATGACCCCTTGGGTTCATCCCTAACCCATGTACCAGGCCTCAAAACTCAGTTCCAGAGAAGCTTGGAAATGACGGTAATCCTTTTACCGCGATTAGAGAATTATCACTAATACTACCAAGTAATAATCAAAGATAAAAGATAGAGACAGAGATATAGATACTAGACACCAGATATGTTATCGAGGTTCGGCAACTAGCCTATGTCCCTGCCTTTAAGTTTTCCCGCTTTAAGGATTTTCACACGATTCACTAATCGTACTCTTCTTCCCGGTAGAGAGTAAGCTTTACAATCCTTTTCCAGGCTTAAGAAGAACCTGTAACGATCCCAAAATCCTACAAGGCTAAAATAAGACTTTGGAATCGTCACATTACATAAACCTACTTAAAAATCCATACATGCAAGGTGTACTAACACGAGTCTCCAAAAAAAATGAGGATGATAAATTTTGATCATAAAAAGTCAAACCATCCTGCACAGTAATAGTCCACTCATCATAGCTCCTCATAACGAAATAGTCTAAAACCATCTATAGGGTAAAACAACTAAGGCAACATCAACTACAAGTCAAAAAGTTTAATATAAACATCTCTTCCAAAAAGAAATACTAAAACTACTCAATAGGGATGACTATAAAAATCCCTAGCCTCCTCCTCAGGAAGCTTACCTTCTTCCCCCTCTTCGGCGTACACCTCCTCAGTCCACGGCTCTCCTCCTAAACTTGAAGACAATGACAGGTCAACTAAGTTTGGAATACTCAGCAGATAAACAAACTAACAACAACATAAAATAGCATGAGCAATAACAATATCATAACTCGGTTTCTCTAAGCTTAATCATATTAACTTCACGTAAAAGAGGCATAATCAGAGTGCGTAGCATATAACATGTCATAACATCATCTTCACTCGTGTACTTGTGCAATTCTTATCCATGAACTTACCTTAACATATACATAGACTCATACATGCATAATTCATAGTGTGTTTGTCCCGTCAACGCATAATTCATAGTGTTTTGTCCCGGCAACGCATAATTCATAGTGTTTGACAACGCGTAGAGTGGATGTTCATAATGGGGGATCATTCTTTCATAGCATAACATGAGTGTGGCAACGAGTAGAGTGGATGTTCGTAGTGGGGGATCATTCTTTCATGGCATAATTCGTAACATATTCGCATCCAATGCATGCATGCTTGTGAGACAAGTGGACTCATGAGACTTGAATACTTACCATGCAAGTGCACATGTGCTTGAGTGTCGTGATTGGAATTCAAATAAGTCGTCCCTTAAATTCCAATCTTCCATTAGGAAACTCCGCTAGGTTACATCTCCCTAATTAGAGAATTCCCAACGTGGAGGATTTTTCTCTAAGGTTTGGCCTACCCAGATACCTATCACCATACAAGAGAATAGGGCATAATTTATCATAATAAACACAATATTCATTTAACTTAAATTCTTGATAATCAAAAGTATCATACTAATACTTATCATTCTTAGGCATTTCAACAAACATCTAGAGTGCGTTAATTATGGATACTTTGCCCTTTCACATTCTTAACATTCCATCACACCATAATCCATCCACACAACCCAAATTAAAATCCACATCCATATATTCATCCCAATCCTCCATAGCATTTCCCTTCCTCCATTCAATCCATCCATAATATAAACTTATTTTCATCTCTAACAACCTTAATCCATACATAATTAGGGAAAACAAACTAAATATCATTTTTATCATTTGTATTATACTAATATTCACCAAACATCATTATTAGAGTTGAGTTAGGGAGTTTATCGACCTTAGGAATCATTCCCTTGGATCCAAATCGCTCCCAAGATGATTTGGGGAAGCTTTGAGGACGATCTCCAAGCTTTCCTAGCGATACCCAAGGTATCTTCTTCTTCTTCAAGAAATCCCTCTCCCAAAATCCTAGGTTTTTCTCTCCCTTTTTGCCAAATTAGGTTAGAAATAGGTAGAGTATTCTAATACCCCGAAATAGGATCCCTATTTATAGCCCCAAGGATTGAGGGTAAAAGGACCTAAAAGCCCTTACTGAAATTCTGCAAAAATACGAAAGACAGAGCGATCGGTCGCCTACCGATCGACCGGTGCTCTTGACCGAGCTCTCGGTCAAAAACACATTCTTTGGAAATTTTCCCCATACAAAATTTTGGACCAGTCGATAGATACCGATCGATCAGTTTTGGACCGATCGATCGCTACTTCTAACCGAGCGATTGGTTTTGTACCGATCGATCCCTAACGATCGGTGTTCTACAGATATTTAACCTATTAAACTGTTTTGGCCATAACTTTTGACTCGTTCATCGGATTTTGACGATTTAACTTGCGTTGGATTCGTCTTTCGAAATTGAACATTTCTAGCATTTTAGAATTTCCAAATTCCCCTTTATATATAGACCAAAATGTCCCCAAAGTTGACTGATCTGCAATTCCATCAGACAAAACATCGGAAGACCCACTTTTGACTTAGCTTAAACTAAAATTATGGAAAAACATTAAACATGAACTTCGAAGAGGGTTTTAATACATTTCTAATGGTTCAAGAATCACTCAATTCTAGTAAACAGTATCAAAACTAGAGCTTCCTAAAATTCAGGGTGTGATATGACATCCCTCCGATTATAAGTTTGATTAAGCCTTAATCACACTACACCCATTTAGATATAAGTACATAAACATTAAAACATCACAAGGACTATAATACCCCTAATACTTGCAATAAAAACATGAAGAAGATCCGGGTCTCTACATCCTCCCCCCTAAATGAATTTCGTCCTCGAAATTTACGTACCTTAGGTGAACAAGTACGGGTACTTTTCGCGGACTTCGGCTTCTCTCTCCCAAGTAGCCTCTTCTCTAGTGTGATGCTCTTATTGCAAGAGTACAAGAGGAATGCCCTTAGAACGCAAAACTTGCTCATTTCGGTCCAAGATTCGAGCCAGTTAGTCCACTAGAGTCAAATCTTTCCGAATTTCCAACGGTTCCAAATGAATGACATGTGAAGGATCAGCAATGTACTTCCTCAACATAGAGATGTGAAAGACATAATGCACACCTTCCATGTGAAGTGGCTAAGTGATCCGATAAGCAACTTCCCCGACTCGGGTGATGATCTCAAAAGGACCCACATATCTCGGACTAAGCTGGCCCCGCTTGCCGAATCTCATCACCCCCTTCATAGGTGAGATCTTTACAAACACAAAATCTCCAACTTGGAACTCAAGGTCTCTCCTCCGAGTATCGGCATAGCTCTTCTGTCTACTCTGAGCTGCCTTCAACCTCTCCCTGATCAACTGAACTCTATCCACAATCTGACCAACGAGCTCGGGACCCAAAAGCTTCCTCTCGCCAACTTCGTCCCAACACAAAGGTGAACAACAACTCCTCCCATAAAGTACCTCAAACGGTGTCATCTGAATGCTAGCTTGATAGCTACTGTTGTAGGCAAACTTAACTAACGGTAAGTGATCAACCCAACTACCCTGAAAGTCTAATATGCAAGCTCATAGCATGTCCTCTATGATCTGGTTCACTCTCTCAGTTTGCCCATCTGTCTGTGGATGAAATGCCGTACTAAAATCCAAATGGGAACCCATGGTCTGCTGAAAACTCTTTCAGAATCTGGATGTAAATCTAGGCTCTCAATCAGAACCAATGCTAACTGGCACTCCATGCAAATGGACTATCTCCTTGATATAGAGGTTAGCCAATTGATTGGAGTTGAAAGTGGTCCGATATGGAAGAAAGTGAGCTGATTTAGTCAATCGGTCAACCACAACCCAAATGGCATCAAAGTTCTTGGTCGTTCTTAGCAAACCAACAACGAAATCCATTGAGATATTTTCCCACTTCCACTCGGGAATAGGAAGAGACTGAAGAAGTCCTGCTGGTCTCCTCTGTTCGGCCTTCACTTGCTGACACACCAAACACTTAGATACAAAGGTAGCCACATCCTTCTTCATACCTTTCCACCAGAAATACTTCTTGAGGTTCTGGTACATCTTAGTACCTCCCGGATGCACGGTGTACTTGGACTTGTGTACTTCATCCAGAATCTCCCTTTTTAAATCTTCATCATCCGGAACACAAAGTCTACCTTTGAAACAGACTCCACCATCTCTCCAAGAGAAATCCTCAAACCCACTGCTAAGCGACTTATTCATAGCAGCGTGCAGTTCTCCATCATTCCACTGCAGGTCTTTAATCTTGTCCAATAAGGTTGGCCTGACCATAATGTTAGCCAACAAGGCTCCAGACTCTCCAACACTGAAACCTGCATCAAGGCTAGATACCTCTTCAAGTAGCTTCCATTTTTGGACCATCAAGTATGCCAAGAATCCAGTAGGTCGCCTACTTAACGCATCTGTCACCACATTTACTTTCCTTGGGTGGTACTGGATAGAGCAATCATAATCCTTGAGGAATTTCACCCAGCGACGCTGTCTCAAATTCAACTCTTTCAGCGAGAACAAATACTTTAAGCTTTTGTGGTCGGTGAAAACTTCAAACTGTGCACCGTACAAGTAGTGTCTCCATATCTTAAGAGCAAAAACCAAAGCTGCTAACTCCAAATCATGGGTAGGATAGTTCTTCTCGTGGTCTTTCAACTGCCGAGAAGCATAGGCAATAACTTTCCCGTGTTGCATAAGAACACAACCTAGCCCAATGAGTGAGGCGTCACTGTAAACCACAAAACTTCACTACCGGATGGAACAGTCAAGATCGAAGCGGTGGTGAGACACTTCTTCAACTCAAGAAAACACTTCTCACATTTCTCATTCCACTCGAACTTGGCGTTCTTTCGAGTTAAATGAGTACGCGGAGCTGCCAAACTGGAAAATCCTTCTACAAATCTTCAATAATATCCAGTTATGCCCAAGAAGCTTCGCACCTCTGTAACACTCTTTGGCCTTCCCCATCCTTCCACTGCTTCTATCTTGGAAGGGTCCACAGAAATCCCCTCTTCTCACACCACATGGCCTAGAAATGCTACCTTTTCTAGCCAAAACCCGCACTTGCTAAGCTTAGCATATAGCTTATGCTCATGAAGTGTCTTCAGTGTGACCCGGAGATGCATCTCATGCTCCTTCCGTGTCCTGGAGTACACTAGAATGTCATCCACAAACACGATCACAAAGCGGTCCAGAGTCGGATTTAAGATTCTGTTCATGAGATCCATGAATGCAGTCGGGGCATTTGTCAAACCGAACGGCATGACTAGGAATTCAAAATGCCCATATCTGGTCCTGAATGCAAACTTAGGCACATCTTTCACCTTTATCTTCAACTGATGGTAGCCTGACCTTAAGTCGATCTTGGAGAAATACTTAGCTCCTTGCAACTGATCAAACAAGTCATCGATCCTAGGCAAAGGATATTTGTTCTTGATAGTGACCTTGTTCAGTTGCCGATAGTCGATGCACATCCTCATCGAACCATCCTTCTTCTTCATAAACAAAACAGGAGCTCCCCAAGGTGATACACTTGGGCGGATAAACCCAAGACCAAGCAATTCATCAATCTGCTTCTTAAGCTCTTTCAACTCTGCTGGAGCCATCCTATACGGAGCTAATTCAATTACGAACTCTAATTCTCTATCCGGTGGTAAACCTAGTAAATCTTCAGGAAAAACATCTAGGAATTCATTCACCATTGGAATATTCGAAGAGTTCGGTGCTTCTGGTACAGAAAGGCTCAAGGCTGCAAATCTAGCTACATCCCTCTTGTTCAAACCCCGAAAACGAAAGGGAGGCCCACTGATTGGTGTGAAGTTAACCACTTTCCCGAAACAGTCCACATGGCCATGGTAGGTGGAAAGCCAATCCATGCCTAAGATGACGTCGAAGTCTTGGAACTCAAGGACAATCAGATCAGCTGGCATCTCTCTCTGACCTACTCGAATGTCACAAGCTCAATAGACCTTATCAGTGATGACTGAACTACCGACAGGAGTAGCGATTGACAATTCACGATCTAAAAGACTTGGCTCCATCGGAAACTCTCATGCAAAACTAGGTGTAACAAAGGAGTGAGTGGAACCAGTATTGATCAAAACATGAGCGAGGAAATCATTTATCAACAATGAGCCTGAATTAATACACAAAGCTAATTTGTCAAATCATGAATGCATACATACATCATACATCATACTACATAATATTTAATATCACACGCATAACATCGAAACAATGTTTTAATTAACTAAAACACAAATAGACGTACCCTGCACAACGTCGTCGGACGCCTGTGCATCCTGCTCGGAAATGGCAAACACTCGACCCTGAACTGGCTGGCGAGGCTGCTGGGGCCTCTAACCCTGAGATGGTCTCTGCTATACAGGCTGCCTAACTGGGGGTTTAGCTCCCTGGGGCTGACTCTGTGGTGACATCTGCATACCCCGAACTGGGCAATCACGAATCCGATGCTCAATACTACCACAATGAAAACATCCCCCTGTGACTGCTCGACACTCACCTGGCACATGCCTCTTACTACAATAATGGCATACCGCATATGTAGTCATCCATGGAGCAGGTGGGGCGGCTCGTGGTGCCTGAGGAGTAGCACGGTGAACAGTGGGTGCAGCTACTGGCCTCTAATACGGGGTTGGCCTAGCCACTGGTGTTGGACCTGTCATCATTGGCCTCTTATCCTGCGAGCCATACTTGCCTTCCTGCAGTCACTTCTTCCTCAAAAACATAGCCGACCTCCTCTCGGTAATCAAAGCTCGTTCGCTTACCTCTCGGTACGATCCAAGAAGTAGTATCTCTACCTTGTCTCGGATGTGATCCCTCAAACCTCCTTCAAATCTCCTTGCCTTCATGCTCTCGGTAGTGATCAGATGAGGCGCAAATCGGGATAACTCTACAAACTTGGCCTCATACTCGGCTACTGACATGCTCCCCTGCCTAAGAGTAGAGAACTCGATCTCTTTCTGCTCCCTCACAGATGTCGGAAAATACTGCTCATAGAAGACATCGAGGAACTCTCCCCATGTCCACTCCTGTCCAAACTGTACCTCATTTCTCTTCCTGGATGCCACTCTCCACCAATGTTCTGCCTCTCCTTCCATCATAAATGAGGCTCATCTCACTCTTTGCTCGTCAGTAGCCTCGAGTACAGAGAATATCTTCTCCAACTGCATAATCCACAACTCTGCCACTGATGGATCCATGCTCTCATAGAAGGCTGGAGGGCCCATTCTCCTGAAAGCTTTCACTCCATTATGTCGGGGTGGGTGAACATCAACCGGCCTCCCTTGTTGTAGAGACCCCGAATCTTTTTCATGTTTTTACTTCATTGTATTAGGGGTAATATAGTCTTTGTGATGTTTTGATGTTTATTGTATTATATATTTATTTGGTGTGGTGTAAACTAGGCTTAATCAAACTTGTAACGGAGAGATGTCATATCACACCCTAAACTTTAGGAAGCTCTAGTTTTGATACCGTTTACTGGAATTGAGTGATTCTTGAACCATTAGAAAGGTGTTGGAACCCTCTTCGAAGTTCATGTTTAATGTTTTTCCTTATTTTGAGTTTAAGCCAAGTAAATGGTGGGTTTTATCTAATGGAATTGCAGATCAGTCAACTTTGGGGACAATTTAGGGGTGCCTAACACCTTCCCCGAAACTTAACTGAACCTCTTACCTAGTACTCGCACGTAGACCAAGACCTTATCCACAACCCGGGGACTTATCCCTTCTAAATTAATAGGTGTCGACTCTCAACACACCCTCCTGTGACCCAGAGTAAAATCTCGTTCTCATAGGGTGCAAACAGTAAGTAATGGCTACCTATACAGACAGTAAGTATCTATCTGGGTTGCTAGTGTGGAAGCCCCTACTGCCAATAGAGAAGAGCTACCTACCCGGATAGTGTGAAAGCCAGCATTGCATGAAAAAATATGTTCAGATAAATAACATCAAAAGAAATCTACAAAGTTCGGAGGTATTTGACCAAAAGTAAAAGAAACATATTGAGTCAAATAAAAATGGATAAATGAGCACCAAAAATGTAAAAAAAAAAATCAGCATATCTAGGTCTAATTAGGTTTGACTTCTTAGATTTGAGTCTCCAAGAGTCACCTTAGTGGTTAATGTCATATCCTTGGAAAGAGAAAGAAACTTTGATTTAGTATCTAGTCAAACCACCACTACACACAAAACTTCACTTTTGAACTGTTCATTAAATATGACTAAGTAAATTGACTATGTTTTAGCATTATGTGAGATTTAGTTAGATGTGTATCCTTAGTCAGACTAACTAATCATGTTTTTCATTGGATTTGTAATTTTAAATTACTACTACTTGGAATGCTTTTGATGTATGTTTGTGTGGCACATAATACATTTTTAGTATTATTATTATGTGTTTCTTTTTTTAGTTGGCATACACCTTTCTAGCATAGGTGCCCTGCTTTTGGTGGTGTCCTTGATCTTTGAGGAAGAATATCAAGTTGAGATGTTGAGGGGGAGTTTTTGCTTTGTATTGGTATATTTTGTTCCTCACTCTATAGTCCTTGCATTCTCTACAGTTGCTTGATTGTATTGTAGTTGCCTTGATATTGCATATGCTCTAAATTGGTATATTTTTGTGATATTGGTTTCTTGCCTACCTTTGGCAATTGTGCTAAAAAGGGGGAGAATGTTAGGATATATTTCCCGAGTTCAGTACATTCCTTGAAATACCTGTGTTTACTAATTTCTATATTTCATATATACTCCATGGGGTTTTATTAGCATGTGCAGGTTTGCATCAAACAGATCTTACATGACAAGAGCTTCTAGTGTCCACAATTTGGGTTGTATTTCAATTTATGTCATGTAATTGTGTTGCAGTCATGTAATGGCTTAATTCTCTGTTTGATCTATTTGGGGGGAGTTTGTGTCAAGTCATATACTTCAGTTTGGTTTTGCCACGGAATTTTCAAATGGGGAGATTGTAAAGTCCATGTTTTAATGTTGGCTTATTCCGTTATCAAAACAGTGTGTCTTGTGGTATTGCCTACAAGCATCCAAGACAAGTGAAGATAAGACCAAAGAAGATAAGTTGAAGACATTCAAATTATAGCCTTCGTTTCACTCATATGATGGTAAGTGACCTAGATACCATGCAACCTTAGGTGGAAATTGACTTAGAACAATTATATGAACCTTAGGTGACTAGATATGTAGCCTTGAGATTGTTAGAGGATCATAAAAACCAAGGTTCTTTGTAAGGGGTATAACTCATTGACTATAGCTCCGATTTTGCTCCATAATATATCAAATCGACCATATCGAAAAGATCTACAACTTTCATAAAGAAATAAAGAGAAAATATCAATTTTTAAAAGTTGGTCGACCGTATTTAATGGGCGGTCGATCGGATTGTCAAAATAAGCTATTGTACGTGATTTTTTCCCAAAAATTTGACAATCAGTCGACCGCCCATGATGGCCGGTCGACCGAGGTGCGTGATTTCAGTATTTTAGAATGTTTATAACCTTGATTTTGCTTCTATATAAGTTGAGTTTGATTCCCCACTCGAACCCAAGGAAGTTTGTGAAAATTTAGAGTGTTTCTAAAGGATTATTGGGATTGCTCAAACTCATTCTCCTCTCCTCTTCCACCCTAAAGATTGCAAGCTATTCTTTTATTTTTGTTTGCTTAATTATTCATTTGATTGGGATACATCTAGGGATTATGTGATTAAAAACCATCAACCCGTTCTGTGAACAACACTTTGGCCGGTGTGTTTAGAAGCCTTTATGAAGGAGATCGATCCGAGAAGGATCGTGGATATTTGGTCGGTGGAGTCCAAAGCCATCATTCACAGAGATCAATCTTTGGAGACCCTGGTTGTCGATACCCAAGAGAAGTAGAGGTTGCTGAGGTTGTTCACGGGTCTTGCGATAACGTGATTACTTATTGAGACATGTAGGACTAGCCGTGGATCAATGAGTTCGAGTCCTGTTTGGGTGAGGTTTAAGTATATAAGTATCTTTACTTTGTCTTAGTGATCTCTTTGCTGGACTAGGTCCCGTGGTTTTTCCCGAAAGAGGTTTTCACGTAAAAATCTTTATGTTTTGGTTTGCTTGTCTTCCCTATTTCCATATTTTATTGTTCATCCTCCCTTAGTTAATAATTTAATTATTAAATTTTAAAAATGGTAGATAGACTTATAGGGAGACATAACCACCCCATTGGGTTTGTGAGTTCTCAACCTAAAAATATTATTTTTGGGGTTCACTGGATTTTTCAAAACTCATAGATAACAATGTTATAACATTACATGATACATATACGACAGTTCATCAAATACACATGCATACTTTAATCAGAGTGCGGAAACCATAATCTCTTTTCTTTCAAAACTTGTGCATACTTTTCAGAAATCTTCGAGCTTACTTTGAAAAACCATACTTTTAACATCTTTTATTTATTGGAGACTGATGACTAGTACCTGTACCTGGTCTAAGTATATTAGTATCCTCAAATTGCTTTCTTACGTACTTTTTATCTTACTTTGAAATAGATGACTCATACTTGTACCTGATCTTAGTATATGAGCATCCTTTCTCTTCTTACTTTTTATTACTTACTTTGAACAGATGTTAATACCCGTATCGGGTCTAAGTATACCAGCATCCTTTCATTTCTTACTTTTCTTACTTATTTTTCTTATAACACATCTCTTTACAAAATATTTCTTCACATATACTTTGCAAAACCATTCTTTTGGATAAAACACCCCTTTCATTTCACATAATCATGCAATACACGTGGACATAGGCAATTGCGAGTGAACATGGTAAACATCGGAAACACAAAACACATGGCACATGATTTTCTATCCTCTTTCAAAATGATAACATAGCACATGTTTCTCTTTCTCTTTTAAAACGTTCACATAGGCATACACATGGTAAAACACTTGAATTTCATCAAACACTACACATGACACATACTTTTCATCAAATCATTCACATAATACATAGAATTGGTTTTAAAATCCCAATTTCGTCAAAGCCGTAAACCTTGTCTTTTCTTTGTTGAAAAACTTACTTTTCCTTCAAAACATATTCCTTAAACTTTGTTTTTCATAGATGAATTATAACAAGGACGGCTAGGATAGTATTTACCTTTTCAAATACTAAATCCCTTGGGTATAGAGCTAGAAAATTTACTTCGTGTATGAAATTCAAGATTTAGTAGACCAAGACAGTGAAGAACGAACTTCAGAAGCAAGGATTGAGCTTCTCTTTGATCTTGGAAGACACGTGAACAAAACCCTAGCTTTTCCCTCTTCTTCTCTTCTCAAATCTATCCTTAGATTTTGGTAAATCGTAACCCACGAAATCTCCTCTATTTATAGGCCAAAGGTTGCCAAAACCCTTAAAAGCCCGTAGAAAATATCATCCAAAGTCAGTTACATTGTTCTGGGTTGATTTGGGCATTTCTGGGCAATTTCATCGACGAAATTTGGTCCCCCAACAAATTTCGTCACCGAAATTCTTTGAGCCTTGTTTTTTCCCCGCTCTGGTGTTTCGACCATAACGCTTATCGGATTTATACGATTCAACTTGCGTTGGACTCAAAATTCAAAGGAGAACAAATTTGTGTCTAATGTACAAATCTTAATTATGACTTATGCATGGTTTAAATAGCCCCTAAAGTTGACTGTTCCTGAATTACAGAAGACCAGTCTTCAGAAAACCATTCGACTCAAAATCTAGAAAAGTGTTAAACGTGAACATCGAAGAGGGTTTCTATATTTTTCTAATGCCTCAAGAATCATTCGATTCTGATCAACGGTTACTAAATTAGGATTCCCTAAAGTTGAAGGTATGTTAAGACATCCCTCTTTTTCACACTTAGAACTTTTCTCACTTATGTTTTAACTCCCATAAACATAAAAGAAAACTCTCCTCAAGATCTTAACATATTCATAATACATGAAACACTTGCATTAAAAATAAAAACCCTCATTTCATTGAGAAGCATCCCACACAATACATAAGGCCTTAAGCCTTTAAAACCACTATTCACAACACTGTGAACAGGAGTTCTAGGGTTCTACATGATGTCTGGCTGGTCAGGATACACTTTGGTCTGGATGGATGCTCGTTATTTCTTCCCCTTTTAAATATTTTAGATGCCCCATATTTGGCGAAAAGACAAACACCTAAGATGTGGACCTCATTCGAAAGTGTTTGTCCATTTGCAAAAAAATAAGGTTTAACTTCCCATAGGAAAATGATCTCTTGTATCAAACTGATAAAATGGGGAGACCAAACCTCTACGTGCAAATCCGGTTATCACCCCTTGAGGTTGCCACATGTCCCTTTTGACACCCCTTAACTGGGGTTAAGATTCATCCACCCCTAGGGTTCACCCACCCATCCTTGATTTTTAGAAAAAAAAATATTAATTCTTTTTTAAAATTTAAAAAACTGTTTTTAGGGTTTTTAATATTAAAATATTATAAAAAAAGAATTAATATTTTTTTATAAAAATCAAGGATGGGTGGGTGAATCTTAACCATAGTTAAGGCGTGTCAAAAGGTACAAGTGGCAACCTCAAAGAGTGATAACCGGATGGAGTCAAATCCTCTACGGTGAAACCGGATTTGGCAAATCCGGTTATCACCCCTAGAGGTCCCCACGTGTCTCCTTTGACACCCCTTAACCGTGGGTAAGGTTCACCCACCCCTAGGATTCACCCACCCATCCTTGGTTTTTTTTTTAAAATATTAATTCTTTTTTAAAAATTAAAAAACTGTTTTTAGAGTTTTTTTAAGAGTTTTTTAATTTTAAAAAAAGAATTAATATTTTAAAAAAAAAAACCAAGGATGGGTGGGTGAACCTTACCCACGGTTAAGGGGTGTCAAAGGAGACACATGGTGACCTCTAGGGGTGATAACCAGCTGGTTATCACCGTAGATGATTTGGCTTCTTTTTTTAAAATTAAAAAACTATTTTTAGAGTTTTTTTAATATTAAAAAGAGTTTTTTAATTTTTTTTAAAAAAGAATTAATATTTTTTATCAAAAATAAAAAACCAAGGATGGGTGGGTGAACCCTGGGGGTGGGTGAACCTTACCCACGGTTAAGGGGTGTCAAAGGAGACATGTGGTGACCTCTAGGGGTGATAACCGGATTTGCCAAATCTGGTCACCGTAGATGATTTGGCTCCTAACTGGATTTCCAAATCCGGTTATCATCGTAGAAGATTTGGTTTTTAATATGGGATGTTTCAGTCTTCTCATTGGTCCACCTAGACCAACGTTAGTTTTGCATTAGTCAAATTTTTGTTAACATTCACTTGTTTGCGATCGAGGGTGTAAAAATACTCGAGGGTGTAGCCTAGCGGTCGAAGGAAGAACTGTAAACCCGAAGGTCTCGAGATCGAATCTGGGAACCCCTTAATATCATATGTATGGGTTGGGGGTTTACCTATAAATCACGTGGGACTAATGGGAGTCTAGGCCCAGGATACCCACGTTTACCCAAAAAAAAAACTCTTAACAAAAAATTGTTGTACCAAGTGTCTCATTAACAATAATTATTGCAATTAAAAAAAAATAACAATTCGATATAGTTCATCACGACAGTATTTCTTAGGTGAAATGTTTGACTTACCGCGGCATTCCACTATGTTGTGGAATGTGTGGTCCTCATTGGTTCATGCCTCCCTTTCACTCACCCCTATAGTTAAGGAATCTCACCTTAATTTTTAGAAATAAAAAAACATTAACCTTAATTATCTTAAGCTTAACCATAGTTAAAGGGAGTGTTAAACAGACAAATGGACACGGGGACACTACGGTCAGCTTAGAAGAGGACCCAGGGTCCTCTTCTCAAGACTCTTTTGGAAATTACATGACGAAAGATTTAGTAATAGAAGTACCCTTCTTTGTATTTGAAATTACCAATTTGTCACTGCTCCTTTTTTATAGTTGCTCCAGTTTTATCTTACCAAAAAAAAAAAAGTTATTTGTTCCACTGGAGCTACAGTTTATAGTTAATCTCTATTTAAAAAAGAAAGAAGCTCGATTACACTACCATAGAGAGCTAAAGGAGTATCTAGCTTCACCCATACTTCCATACTTTCAGTAATGGCTGCCCATATTTCAAATAAGAATGTTTTGCTGCCAAAACCAAAGGTATATATATTGGGATCATGTCAACCCTTCCAAGGAAGAGAGGAATTGAAGACAAGCATCTCTACCAACACCAAGGCTTTTGGTATGGTTGTAGTTTCTTTCCTGCAGGGATGGCAGTCCAAAACCACTTTATTGCTCATTCAAGTAATCAAAATGCGGCACAACTTGGCTAAAATCGCTCGTCTTTGCCATTTACAACCGCAAATCACATCCCTTGCTCACTGTTAATCCTCACCAACTCCTACCCTTCTTGGAACTTCAACTTTATACAAACAACCAAATTGCCAGATCTTGATATCGTTCCCTCACCTAGGCTCTTGGCTACACACATTCCTTACTCTTCACTACCATAATCCGTATTTGATTCTGGTTGCCCTATAGTTTATCTAAGCCGGAACCCGAAAGATGTTTTTGTTTCTATGTGGCATTTCCTTAACAAGATAAGCACCAACGAATCGATAATGCCTTCAACAGTAGAAGAGGCATTTGAGATGTTCTGTAATGGAGATTCCCTCTATGGGCCCTTCTGGGAAAATTTTGTATTGGAGTATTGGAGGGCGAGCATAGAGAGGCCTCAATGCGTGATGTTCCTAAAGTACGAGGAGATGGAAGCTGAACCAGCTTTTCATGTAAAAAAGTTAGCCGAGTTTATTCGATGCCCTTTCTCGTTAGAGGAAGAGAAGGAAGGAGTGGTTGATGAAATAATTAGGCTATGCAGTTTTGAGAATTTAAGTAGATTGGATGTGAGTATGACTGGTGATGTGTTAATTGGTAAACATGATATATACAAAGTTTCATTCATATTTTAGGCAAAGGAAAGGTTGGAGATTGGTCAAATTATTTCACCCCCGAGATGATTAAACGACTAGACCAAATATCCGAACACTAGTTCCATGATTATGGTCTGACACTCGATTAAGCATCTTGAAATTTAGCATTATAAACCCTGATTCCAATGTCTGCATCACAGAGTTATCCAATTAGCAATGAGGTTATATCTTTTCTATATTTAAGATGTTTTGTTATATATTTTCTCCCTAGCTAGCCCATAGGGTGCATTTGGATTTGTGGAATTGAAATTGACCTAAATAATTGAATTCCACGGAATTGAATCCACATAATTAAATTCCGTAGATTTCATAATTCTCTCATTTGGATATATTACTAAGTATATGGAATTAAACGTGATTACATGTGAAAACCCCTAAGATGGGCGGTTGTAAGTAGGCAAACCACAATACCTCCACTTGTACCTTTCCTTTCCTTCTCCATCCATCAATAGATGCAAATGGTGCTACAAATGGAGCTGTAAAATAACATGCATTGGGTTTAAAGGGTATTACACCTTTTTGTTAATTCTATTTTTAATGTATGTTTGACATTCTGTACATAGGGAATCCTCTTCCCTAAATCTGTCTATTGTGTGGTTCATGCTTCTCTATTGATACAATCTTTGGCTGTTACTTTGGGTGGGTGGGGGGGGGAATATAGATGGATATGAAGCATAGTATATAATATAAAGAGGTGCTTTACTAGACTTATAAAAGCACAACAGTTTTCACATTGAAGCAACTGACTGGGATACGTCTCGAGTTACAAACTGATAAAAGTTGTGGAATAGGGTACCAGATTCTGAAGAGGTGCTCTACTGGATGAATTGAAGAGGGTTTGAAGAGGATGAAGAGATTAGATCGAAGAAAGGGATGGACAGCACGTGATTGGTGATACTTTTGAGGATACCCATCTACCTATGCTCTCAAATGGGATCTTAATATTCAAATCTCAAACTTATTGAGGTAGCCAACAATATATTAAGAAAACAAAAAGAGAGTTATAATCTTGGATATCAACATTCAGAGATTACAATCTGAATAGAGTTACAATCCCTCAAAGGAGTAATAGATTATTGGATATACATCTTCCCCAATCCACCAATATTATCTATCCACAATATAGAGATGAAAAAGTGAAGGATGAAGAAACAAAAAGTTCTTACCTGGTTATTTGCAGTGGCGATGGCAAAGAGGAGTTGAGGAGAAAGGCAACTATGAGTTGAAGGAGAAAGAATCCACAAGGAGAGAGACAACTGTTTCATCGGGCCTCTTTACTTTTAGAATTTCACGCTAGTGTGGAATTGTTAAATAACTAGTTTAAGAAAGGATTTGAAAGCTACACTTTTATCCTTTGAATTCCACTCTTCAAATCCATGTGGATTTCCCCTCAATCCAAATCCATGAGTTTTAAGTGCACCCAAATGAAGGAAACGGAATTGTAAAACGGAAATAACAAATCTGCTCTCCAATTCCGTAAATCCAAACGTACCCTTAATGTATGTTTTCTCCCCTAAGGTACTTCAATACCATATCAAATGTTGCTAGTAATTCCTTTGAATTTTGAATAGGAAAACGCTTGGCATACTTAACTAATTTTATTTTTATCAGTGTCACTTACAAAATCGAAGTAGATTTATTTAACCATCTTGTTTTCTCTTATATAACTGAAATGGGATCCAAGAGAAATGTTGGACCACTCAAAATTACATACTCCCATTGGAAAGTGACATGTGCTATTGCTTTTCCTGATTATTTTTGCAATTGGTTAACGACATGTTGCTCTCGTTGAGCTATGGCTAGTTGCAACAGTTTGGTGGTGATTCGAACGGTTTGCATGGGGTTTGTGTTATGTGTTCTTCCTTTTCTTGAAAACCTAGATTTCTAGGATTGAAACATGTGCAATACATTACAAATCCTTATATTCATGTTCTAAGAATGTTTTAACATTGATAATGTAACGACCCCAAAATCCCACAAGGCTAAAATAGGACTTTGGAATCGTCACATTACTTAACCTGCTTAAAGACCATGTATTCAAGGCTTACTACACGAGTCTCCAAAAAAGAGAATAATAAAATTCCGATATATAAACTATAACCAACCTGCACAAGTCTATGGTCAACATATACAACCTACTATAAACCAACAAGTATGAAAAATACAACCATAAAAAGTCTACTGAGCAACATCATCTAAAGGTCTAGCACAAAACTCTCTCAACCAACGAAACATAAACTAAGAGGTATAGACACCCAAGCCTCCGGCTCCTTCCTCGGAAGGCTCACCTTCTCCTGCTTCCTCAGCGTAAGCTTCCTCAATCCACGGCTCCGCCGTGTACTCCTACTCTAAACCTGCCAAGACAAAAGTCCGGCTGAGTACAAAAGTACTCGGTGTATATAAAATCCAACCAACAATAATAATATACCTGCACTTAGTTAGAAACATATCCAATAGCATAATTACATAATCAGAGTGCGGAAGAACGTGTGCGCATATACATCATATCATCACCTTGACTCGTGTACTTGTGAGAATCTTAGACTTAGAAGACAATACCATTATGAGCTGCTTATGCTTATGAGACCACGTGCTTGTGAGATGCTTATGCACTTATTCAGATCATACAATGATGTGACATGCCGTTCTTGGCGGATACGGACCATGTCTAAGAAAATCATATGGTTGGCATGTCGTTCTTGGCGGATACGGACCATGTCATGCTTATGCTTATTCAGAATGTCATACGTATGCCAAGCTCATGTTTGTGGTTCACATGTGTGACTTGTGAGACTCTTATCTTAACATACACGTGCATATGTGCTTAAGTGTCGAAATTAGCATTCGAGTTGGTAATTGCTTAGATTCCGATCTCCCACCATGGAAACTCCACTATACTGTCACATACCAAATAGTTAGAGAATTCCCGGTTTGAGAGATGTTCCTCTAAGTTCTTACCTTCCCGACTATCAATTTCCATGCAAGTAATTAGACATACTTAACAAACAATTCACATATACATATCTTATCATAATTCATATCGCAATTCATAATCAATTTACCACCATTTCATAAGAGTATAATAACAGTTATCCTCTCAAGCATTTTCACAAACACCTTGAGCACGCATAATATGAATCCATTGTCATTCTACATTTTCAAGCATTCATCAAATCATGATTCATCCATACAATCAATTCACCATTCACATCCACATATTAATCCCATCCTCCATACATTTCTCATCATCCATACATTTCATCCACATTCTAATCCACATTTCCATCCACATTTCCATCCATAATTAACTTACTTCATATAAAATTTGGGAAAAATGCATCTAATCTCTATTCTATCATTCCTATCAAATTAATATTCACAAAACATTAAAATAGAGTTGATTAGGATAATATATCGACCTTAGGAATCCTTCCCTTGGATTCAAAACGCTCCCGGAGTGATTTGGGGAAGCTTTCCAAGCTCTCCTTGCGCTATATCTCCTTCTTCCCCAAGAAAGCCCTCTCTCAAAACCCTAGGGTTTCTCTCCCTTTTTGCCAAATTAGGTTAGAAATAAGTAGAGTATTCTAATACCCTGAAATAGAATCCCTATTTATAGCCCCAAGGTCTGAGAACCAAAAGACCAAAAAGCCCTTACTAAAATTCTGCAAAAATACGAAGGACCGAGCGATCGGTGGTTATGACCGAGCGATCGGTTCTCAACTGAGTGATCGGTGCTCTTGACCGAGCTCTCGGTAAAAAAAGCACTCTCTGGAAATTTTCCCCATACAAAATTTTGTACCAATCGATAGATACCAATCAATCGGTTTTGGACTGATCGATCGCTACTTCTGACCGAGCGATCGGTGTTCTGTAGATTTTTTACCTACTCTACTATTTTGGCCATAACTTTTGACTCGTTTGTCGGATTTCGACGATTCAACTTGCGTTGGATTCGTCTTCCAAAAAGGAACATTTCTGACGTGTTAGAATTTCTAAATTCTCCTTTATTTATGGATCAAAAACTCGCCAAAGTTGACTGATCTGCAATTCCATCAGACAAAACCTCGGAAAACCCATTTTTGACTTAGCTTAGATTAAAATTAAGGAAAAACATTAAACATGAACCTCGAAGAGGGTTCCAATACCTTTCTAATGGTTCAAGAATCACCCAGTTCCAATAAACGATGTCAAAACTAGAGTTTCCTAAAGTTTAGAGTGTGATATGACATTCCTGAACTAGAAGTTTGATTAAACCTTAATCACACTACACCCATTAAATATACAATACAATAAACATTAAAACATCACAAAGACTTTAATACCCCTAATATAATGCAATAAAAACATGAAAAAGATTCAGGTCTCTATAGATAATATGTGAGTGGATGCTTAGAAATGAAGTATGGAGGAAATGAATAGAAGTTGGAGGATCAGAGAGCAAGAAATCAGGAAATTTCTGCAAATTCTCCCCTAAGGTACTTCAATATCATAAAAGATGTTGCTAGTAATTCCATTGAATTATGAATAGGAAAAAAGGTTGGCATACTTAACTAATTTTATTTTTATCGATTTAATCTGAGAGGAGAGTGATATTATACTGATTTATCAAGGTTTCTCTGAAAAAGGAATAAGTAATCGAATTTTGCCTCATGGACATAAGCAGGTTATTGCCGAACCACGTATGTCTCTTTTGTTTTCCCTTTGGTATGTGTGCTTTTTATCTTTTCAGGTTGGGTCTATTATTGTTATTCCCCCAACAACTTCCACAATGAGGGTATAGCAATTTTTTTATTTCTAAGACTGGGGCTAGAATTCCTTTGGGATTGAACGATTGTGAATTGGAGAATTTTGTACTACAAGAAAAGAACTTTTTTAGAAGGAATTAGGCAGATCCCAACCAACAATATAGATGAATAAGAGAAGAGTTTACAGACAATTTTTTTTTTGACTTACAATCATCCACAATGGTCAATGAGAGAGCGCAGGGAGACTCTTGTTACAGATACGCAAAATTGGGGTGCTTCCACCTAGTATATATTCTAGCCATCCATTGTCTAGATAGTGATCAATCATGTCACTAACTTGGCTAAAAAGTAGTAGAGAAAATGAAACTTTCTCACCTTCAAACAATAATTTTTATTTCATTTTAATTAGCCATTTAATTTTTAAAACACACATGGAAAGGACAAAGAAAGTCAAAGTAATCATCTTTGGATAATGAACCAGCCGGGTTGCTTTAACACCTTCCCCAGTTCATAATCAAACTTCTCTAGCAAAGTTTTTCTATTTTGTAGAAGGTGACCTAGAGGACGTAGCGAGTGAGGATAATCATCTTTCTTAGAGATACTCTTTGAAGGGTGCCACATAGGTGGCCTACTCCATTTCAGGCTTATTTTCGGTTGGGGTGCTGACACAAGCTCAACCCCCTCTTTCTCGATAGATAATTTGATAAGTCAATGACTCGCCCAAGTACGGTTAAAGAAGAACTCTTCAAGAGAAACATAGTTTTAGACTAACAGAAAAAAGGCAAACATAGAAAGATAATCCATTTTTAAACCCCCAAATCATCCCAACGCCAGCCATAGGCATTCATCATCCACATACCCGAGGGAGGAGAGATCCATAACATCTAGTAGGCTGCTCTTAAAGGTTTCACATTTACTTATTTTAATACGTCTATGTCAAAGCAAAGGTTCCACCAGAATATAAGGCTCCAAAAATATATATTTGTTATAAATACCAGAATTTTTTTTGAAAATTAACTATATTTCTTAATTTTTTATATTATACTAATAAAAAATATTGAGAGGCCAAACTTCTCACATAATAAAAAAATTACATTCTATGTAATTTAGGGGTCTACTATATATAGAATTTAGATACCATTTACCTTTTTTTTATGAAAACATACCTATGTGGGAGATCGAATCACAGCGACCTCGGGGAGAGTTCAATTGCACCCACAGGCCAACATATGTCCCTTTCAAACTAAAAACCAAGTATGGGTGGGTGAACTCAGGGGTAGGTGAATCTTAACCACAGTTAAGGGGTGTCAAAAGGGACACATGGCAACCTTCTGGGTGATGATCGGATTTGGTTTCTTGGTCGAATTATTTGACGCCTGAGATGATTGAGCGGCTAGATCAAATCTCAGAACACAAGTTGAATATTGGGCATTTGCATATGCTATGCTTGAGATCCAAGTGCCCAATATTCTACTTCCACACTAGAACAAGACGCTCGTGGGCCTGTGGCTGCCGCTTAGTGCTGCATGAGATGAGATTTGGCTAAACTGTGGGGGCTTTATCACAATGGAGTTGACTGAAGATCTACAAAGCCATGGAGTTCAATCCATACAGGTTCCATTCTTCCAGTAACTACTTCAATACATCACCAAGAAAATGAAGCTTAGGCAACAGAAAACTTTGCTGGGATCAGAGTAGTAGACCTTTATCAAATCATAAGTTGAAGCAGAAGCTAGACTGCCTGCAAAGTGTCACAGTTCCATACATTTAAAGAACCGATTGAGAATAGAACCTATGGTGCCTGATTCAGATTATGCAGCTAAATTATGATTCCAAATCATTCATTCCCTTACACTGCAATATGAGATAATTTGACTTTTTCAAGCTTGGCTGAACCCCACCGAACTACTACAATCATGTGGAGCAAACGATGAGTCAATCTAAGATATTTCAACCAATACAACCCAACTAAGATATCTTACTCAACAAATAAGGGCAACCAAATTGACCCAGACCATCCAATGTTGTGTAGAAGGGTAGAAAGGGAAATTATACTTATGATCCAATTCATATATATGACACATCATTATGTTATGGCGGCAAACATGCAGATCAAGCAACTGCAACCAGCAAAGGTAACTTTTGACTTCAAAACAATGACAACCAACCACCTCTTTTCTTATTCAATAAACCGCATATCGGCAGACTCAAATCAAACTCCAGCATTAGTGGATAAGGCCGTAGGATCCTCGCCTTTTTTTCTTGTGTTGGCGCTGTTGGACCCTAGTCTACAGTTGAAAAGATGAAAAAAATAATGACACGGTTCTTCTAAGCATTCACATAAAATCGTAGTCATCAAGAGCATCATAGGCATCAACAACTACATCAGTATCCGGCTTATCCACTTGAAGCTGTTTCTTCTTCCCACCTGGAGAAAAAGGCGGAGAGAGATTGAGTACTATTTATCAATCAGGAAATGAAAAGACCAAGTAAAATTAAAAGCTGAAACTCGAAGGTACATACTGAATATATTGCAAAAATAATTTACAAGTGGCACGACAGTCCATGCATCACACATGCTGGATCACCCCCCCAATCAAGATTCCACTTATGCTATATATATATATATGTATAACGCAGGATATCTAACCAATATTCCCAAAAGCCATGACTAGTAGGAGTGGAAGATTAAATTCCTTTATTACATAGGTCAAATCTAGGCTCTCGGTCGAACCCTCCTCGTGGTGCCATGTTAAATAGGCCCCCCCACCCCAAGTGTGCCCCCACTTCTCGCAGGCTGCCCCACTCGAGCCCGGTGTGAAAATGTCTCTGCATTTATCACCCCCAGTGAGGAGTCTTGAACACGAGACCTCTACCTCTAATACCACTTTGACGCAGGACATCTAACCAATACTCCCAAAAGCCTCGACTAGTAGACGCAGAAGAGATTAAATTCCTTTATCTCATAACCTAGGATCCAAGCTCTCAGCCAAACCCCCCTCATGGGATCTTGTTACACTAACCACCCCCACACCACGTGTGCCCCCACTTCATGCAGGCTGCCCCACTCGAGCCCAGTTTGAAAATGCACATGCATGAATATATCATTCTAACCTATGAACATAAATAAAATAAAAAAATTTTAGATTTTTTTGCACTGTCTAAAGAGAAATCCAAAGAGAAATCCAAAGAGAAACGATGAACAGCCAATAGAAAGTCAATGAAACAGGTGGCTATGATCATTTGATTGGGCTAATTTTGGCACAAGGAATGTCCCATTTATGGAACCAATATGTGATCCCTGCACTCTGCATGTGTCCACAGGGAATGACATTGGAAGACCATCTTTAGGGCCAACCTGACATGTAAGTCCCAAAATACATACCTGTTTTCTTTTTACCAGCATTGGCTTCTTTCTCCACTCTGAGCTTTTCATTCGCAATTGCTGTGATGGAAGAGGCAACATCTTTTGCATCTGCTGCTTTCAGAGCCGTCATTGACAGTCTCATAACCGCCTTGAGTAATCCCAAGTAATGGAAGCTTTTCTGCAATGAGAAGTATTGCTAAGTCGTAAATTAAAGTTGTCATTGCCTTCATTATTAAATAAGATATCAGCCACATTAATAGAGCAAATTCAACACACCTCATATGGTCGAAGTTTATGAGACATAAGCTCCGCATATTCTAAGAAGTCACTTTCAGATTTGGGAATGAAAT
Source organism: Tetracentron sinense (assembly GCA_015143295.1). Lineage (NCBI taxonomy): Eukaryota > Viridiplantae > Streptophyta > Magnoliopsida > Trochodendrales > Trochodendraceae > Tetracentron > Tetracentron sinense. Next base: position 23,368,769 of record CM026573.1, read on the forward strand.
TATCAAGGGAATTCTCATTGCCTCCCTTAGCAAACAGTTCTGTGGTGGACTTATAATCAGCTTCTTCCACCAGCCTGTGATGGAAAGAAATACAACAATGAACCCCTCATCCACTTGGGCACAAGCCAAAATTCATATTATGGAAGTACTTTAATTTAATTTTATTCCACTTTTAGAATTTACTTGTTAAAGAAATCGTATATTACACGCTGCCATATTAAATGGTCTTAGGAATTCCAACACAGCGATCCCAGTCCATATTGATTACACCATTCTGACATACCAATATACTTTTTGGTTTCATAAATCAACATGATTCAAACAAACTTGATTGCAGCATCCACGGTGCTGGAAACTAGGATAGACCATCAATGTATCTTTACTAGTCTAAATAACATTTTCCTTGACCTTATTCTTTTACAAAGACAACAAATACAATAAGCATATATATATGGACTATGAATCTGCCATACTGTACGCGTATGGTGCAGCAACTCATGATCTACATTTTGTATTGTCTAAACCTGCGGATCTTGAATGGGACACGCACTAAAATCAAAGGCTGATGTCTGAATTTTATTTGAATGTAAACCAATCTTTCTCATGAAAGTTCAAATTTAGATTGGAAGGTTATACCGTTGTACTTCTCCAATTACTTCAATTATTTTATGGGTTATACTCCACATCAGTAATGCATAGTAAAAAATTCATATAGATAGTTCAAATAGTATATACAGGACTCTAACTACGCCTTCTTTGGCGTTTTCTTTACATTGATTATGTGTGGGGTTTTTAAGTTTCATGAGTCTCCTTAATTTTTTACAATATTTCATTGCATAACCTTTCCTATTTTGGACTTACAGATACATACCTAGATACTGATATTCTAAACCATGATCTAAAATAGGATATGTTCATCTACTTTGCTGCGTCCACTGAAATCTAATCATAGAACATAGGACGGCAGTAACACTTAGTATGATTATAGAGCTGAATGTTGCAGTCAAGAAACACGATCCAACCAAAATGTTGAGATGGATGGATCAAATGACTAGGAAAAACTAAATCATAAATGATTTTAAAAGAATTTTAAGTCCATATTTGATTTTGTTGTGAAGAAATTTTTTCGAAACTGTTTTCCACCACAAAAGCATTTTACATGCCAGAAAAACCTTTTGTTTGGCAAGAAAAAACTTTTTTGGAACGGGGAAAAAAAAAAACTGTTTTTTCATATATAAGTTGGAATTTCTTGTGTTTGTTTAAACTTTAAAGCATTTTTTTTCTTCTTTATTTTCATTTAATTCTTTTAGCAAGAATTAAAGGAAACGCCAAAAAAACAGAGACATCCATATGCAACTAAGTGATGTCCACCCAATACCCTTTTTTTTCTCTACACATCAACAAAACTACATTTTTAGAATGAATGATTTCTCTTGAAATTATTTTCTTGAATATTAATAATCCAAGAAAAATTTCCTACAGAAAGCCAAATGGGTAATAAAATGAAAATAGAGTTTGAACATGTAATTGAAGGCCAATGATAAAGCTGGTATGCAGCACTTTGATGCAGGCTAAAGGCCGAAAATGGCATAAGCAGTGTGGATAATAATAAGAAAAGATTTACACACTATAAGGAAAGACATGGCTCTAGACAAAACGGAATGGTAAACATATTCGTAGCAACAAGCAATTTTTATCTCTATTCCCCCACCCACTGAGGGGGGGGGGGCCTTTTTTAGGAGAGAGAGAGAGAAGGCATTTTTTTTTTATTATTATTGTTAAACAAGGCATAGATGTATCCTATGTTGTCCTGCAAGGTTCCTGTGTTTGAAATCTTTATCTGTAGAATACCAACTGTCTCCATGTTTAACCAATATATACATACATATATATATATATATATATGGACTAACCAAACCCCAGGCTGAAACCAAGAAACTGACTTTTACCTTTGCTGGCGAAGCTTCTCTGCTACAGGATCCAGTGGCACTTCCTTTGTTATTTCAGCAGTTTTTCCTTTCTTTTCGCAAGCTATTGCCTGAGGTTTCTTTAAGAGCTTTTCTGCAGGAGGTTCTGGTGCAGGTTGCTGACCTCATAAAATAAAAAAGAACAAATGATCCATTGACATACATCTTTACAAAACAGTACTAGTTACAGTACTAAAATCTGGCAGTAGCACCAATCAGATTAGGGATAACAAATATACAGAAATATGTAGCTTGTAGCAGGTTCCCAACATCAATAACAATATGGGTCTCCGACACTATTATTTTGTAATATAAAAACCACTTATCAATGAACTAAAGACCGAGAGAATGTAAACATCTAACAAGCCTACATAACAAGAGCAGTGTTTTAAAAAGCATGCGAGGCTTACACCTTGGGGCTCACCTAAGGCAAGCTTAAGGAAAATGCCTTGAGGCTCAACCATGAGGCTTAAACCCCATAAGGCTCAGGCACACACCTCTTATATTGAAGCTTGTTTTATGTCTATAGCGTACATCTCAAACATGAACTAAAATTAGGTTTCTAACCACAATTGAGACTTAAATGTCATTTTTTTTTATTTGTTATTTATTTCAACTAATTTATATAGTATTTCCTATGTGTACGCGTGCGCCCATACAAACACACACAATGTACACAAATTCAAATCTCTCTCTCTCTCTCTCTCTCTCTCTCTCTCTATATATATATATATATATATATATATATACACTATAATCTTTCATGAAATTTTTTAATCTTTTTACAATTTTTCTAATATTTTATTTATTTGTTAAAATGAGAAACATGAAGCTTTCTTGTAAGGCTTACGCCTCACGCATCTTGAGGTCCTAACGCCTCGCCTCACACCTTCACGTTTTAAAACATTGAACAAGAGCTAACAATCATTGAAAATAGCCATATAATACAAATGTCGGAGACACTTTATCAATCAATTAGCAGAGTAGTCAAAGCATCAGATGGCGACTACTTCGCCTAGATGCCTGAATCAGGTAGTAGGCTGGCCCTCCACCCCCAAACCCTAAAGAGGGCCCATAAAGCCTGCATCAGGACTTAGGCGGGCCCTCCCTCTATAGGGAGGGCGACCCCTATCGCATGCATCAAAGAGTAAGCAGGCCCTCGAGGCAGCCTATCCCTCCCTTCCAATAGGGTACCCTTAGGCCCTGGCACCTGCAGCAGGGTGTAGATGGGCCCTCCCACGAGGCACCCTCTCTAAAGAGTACCCCTACCGCCTGCATCAGGGAATAGGCAGGCCCTCCCTCCCTAGAGAGGATCCCTATGCCTGAATCAAGGAGTAGGTGAACCTCTGTCCCTCCCTCTATTCTTTCTATCTCACTATGCCACAAAACTATTTGGCCACGAAACTATTTGGCTATGTTGCACAGATTCGTTAAGACAATAGGCATGTCCCGTGTCAAAACGTGTGGATGTTGTCACCCAAATCAAAAGAATCTAGCATTTTGGACACGGACATTGTTGATACCCATAAACTTAGTATTTATTATATAAAAAGGACATACATTTGTATATATTAACATAAATTTCAGCAACTCATTTCTAACTCTTATCATCGAAAAAGAGAAGCCGGTAGGAAAAGAGGAGAGGAACCACGAGTGAATTTATTTTAATAGGAAAAAAATAATATGATGAATTATTGATCCCTATAATAGAAAAGAAAGGGGGGTGAGAAAGAGATATTAACTATCTGTATTTAAGCTACAAAAACCTATTTTAAATTAATCAGCTTTGAGATTAGCATTCACATTTAGAATTAACATATGTTCATAGTTTATTTGCTTTAATTCATGTCTTATTTATTTTGTTCGATGAATTGTAGTTTGCGATACATTACTTACTGTTGTTTGCAATAATTTTGCCTTCAGATTCGATTTGTTTTCTTTTTAATCTTACAATATATTATTCATATAACATTTAAAGTAGAATAATTTTTTAAATAAAAAAGTTCAAATGTCCTCTTGTGCCCCTTGAATCTTTTCTAGGTTTGCCATGTCCGACATCGACACCCCTGTCCGTGTCTATACAACATATCTATTTGAATTTTACATGTTTATTTGGCATTCATTACTTCGCTATTCGGTAGGTAAGTTGCTCTTTAATTTTTTTTATTGGTAACTAAAATGTGATTTACGGAGAAAAAAATGGGAAAATAGAATAAAGATATCTCATGGAGCAATAAAAGGGAAAAAACATAGAGGAGAATTTCATTAAACAACTCCTCCATACCAACCCCTTCCTTAGATATATTATCTGTTATGGAGTTCGCTGATTTTGAAACCCAAGATAAGGAGATGTTTTCTTGAACGAGATGTTCCTATTAACAACGGTGTCATGCATCTCATATAAAGCTTTGGCAAATCTCCATGGACCTCTCTCTCTACCTATAGCACAGCTATTAGCACAATTCGCATTCCTCGAGTCATCTTCTATAATAAGAGAGACAATCAAAGGATCTAGACAAAATGATCCATCATCCAAGTGATAAGACCTCACTACCTTAGCATGATTGGAATTTGGAACTAATCTCCCAAACAAGAACCAAGAATTTTTAAGATGATATTCTTGATTTACCCCACCTATACCATCCAGCCTTCGATCATCCAAAGAGATGCCATCAAGGTTTAAGAGATCCCCTAGGAAGGAAACTCCAAGTCCTAATAGAAATCACATGGTAAGGAGAGGATTGATTATTTGCATGCCCATCATTAATTATATCCACACCCTTCACACCTTTGAAAGGAGCCACAATCACCCAAGAACCCACCACAGATTTGATTCTTACGATCGTAAAGGAAGTGCTAGAGGCCTAGGGAAGAAACCAATCCAAAATAGTTCCGGATACTTTAGCAATTCTACAGTGAATGAAGCAATGTTTTAAATAACAGTTTTGGATCACGTAATGGGTTTAACAGAAACTCGTAAGGCCGAAACGCGTGCACCATTTTGCAGATTAAAAAAAAATTAAAATATGTAAAATTAAGAAAGGAATTTTTAGATTTGATAATCAAACAAAAGCATTAACATTAGATGCATATTATGCATAAATATAATAATTTATCAAGTTAGCTAACAAAGAAAACGAGATAAAAATGAAGATGCATAAACCAAACCATAATAGATTTGTTGATTTCATTTGAAGTCCATGAATATAGGATAAAAATGAAAATGCATAAACCAAACCATAATAGATTTGTTGATTTCATTTGAAGTCCATGAATATAGGAATTTATTATAGATTCATTGATTTCATTTGATATCCATGAATCTAAGTTTTAATATGCATTAACCAACAAGCATTGATTAAAAAAAGTTGAGAATCCTTACCCAATAAAAAAAACCAAACTGATTTTTTTCCCAAAGTGGGTTGTGAGGATTCAAATCACATATCCATAGCTTAGATCTAGTTTTTTTTAATCACAAAATAGAGTTGCTATATTTGGCTTGAGGGGGAGAATAAAGTGAAATTTTCAAAAGAATTGGATAAAATTAGTATCTAAAACTCACAGTATGTAATATAGCGACAAAACATTACGTAATGATCATGGTTTAAAATTTCAGTACGTATCTACCGATACGTATCCTGGTTGGAGCTACCCGATACACTGGTACGCTGAAAAAAAAAAAAGATGTTTTGCTACATACACCTAGGGTTTCTTGAGAGCCCCAAAATACACCCCACTTTAAAAAAAACTTCCCTAAATACACCTAAAATCTTCTTGTAAGACCATTTTACCCTTATATCAAAATAAAGGGTAAAAAAAACTCAAGGGTTTCTCTCCACCGTAACTCTCTTCTCCCCACCATAACTCTCTTCTTCCTCACCATTGTTCCCACCGTCTCTCGCCGCCATCTCCCACCATTGCTCCTGTGGTGGTAAGTGCTCTCCATTTTCTATAGGATGAAAGTTAGGGTTTATTCTCTCATCATGTCTCTAATCTATTTGTATCATTTTTTATCTAAAAGAAGATTTTCTTAAGTAAATTGGAGGATCCATGGAGGGATCCTCCATCTTGAATGATTCGAAGTCGAGAGGTTGAAGAAGATCTGATTTCTGGTTTTTGCGATCATTTACAGAAACTCACGATCAGTATATAATTATCGCGATCGGATCAAAATATTCACGATCAATCTTTATTCTGACTAATTAGCGATCAATCGATCGTGACAAGTTAGCGTCCACCCATAACCATTGATTGATCACGATTATTTCGCAATTGATCGTGATTTGTCCACCAATTTGTGATTAAAGTTTTCCACCAATTCGGGATTGATTGTGACGTTTCCAAAAAAATTCACGAATGATTGCACTGTAATTAACGATCTTAAAAACAGATTAAGTGTATAAACGGATCAATCACGAATGTGTGAATTGTTTAGAGAAAATAACAATCAACTGTAAATTTGTTTTTTTAAAAAAAAGATCAACATATGAGATGATGGAAAAACACAATCAACCATACTGTTTATTCCATAGTTACGGGGGTTGCCGGGAAGCTATGTCCAAGGTGGGAAGCTCGTTTCCCAGACTCGATTCCGCTCGCTTCCATCAAGTCTCATTTAATGGTCAAAGGGGGCTATATATCTAGGAAGTAATGGGATAGACCTGAGTCTAAAGCTTATGACTTATATCTTAAGCAAGTATCTTAGATTGAAACCTAAGGTTGTATGGAACCTACTTCTCCACATGTAAGATAAAATTTTAAGCATGATTGGTCATCCTAATATAATGGAAACGAGGCATTAATATTTATTCCTCACTTCCTGTTTCCTAAGAATTTTTTGAGTCTCATTTCCCGCTTCTCGTTTTCGCTTTGCTTCTCGCTTTCGCTTCTCGGTTGGGTAACTATGGTTTATTCTTTCAAAGCAAAACCTCCAAAAAAATTTAAAATTTAAAAATCATAATCAATAGATGAAAAAAAAAATTCACAATCACGATCTAATACAACACGAAGAAGAGATCCTTTCTTCTTTAAAAAAAAACAAATCAAAAAATAAAACTAACATAAAGAGATCGCTTCTTTTTAGAAATAAAACCCCCCAAAAATCAAAACCTAAAATCTAAATCAAACCAGTTTTACTAAAATCCGCCAAAAACTATTTTTTTTAAAAAAAACTCAGATAACCCAGATTGCAAAAAATAATTCAACTTTTGGGTTGGGCAAACCATCTTGAGATGAAGATCCAAAAGCAAAAAGAGATTGTTCTTCAAAAAAAAAAGTTTGCAGTGATGAGAACACTTAACACCACGGGACTAATGACGGGATACGACGGCGGGAGATAGCGACGTGAGACGACGGCAGGAGACGGCGGGAACACTAGTGGGAAACTCTTGAGTTTACGGTAGAGAGAAGAGAGTTACGGTGGAGAAAAACTCTTGAGTTTATTTTACCCTTCATTTTGATATAAGGGTAAAAAGGTCTTACAAGTAGGTTTCAGGTGTATTTAGGGAAGTTTTTTAAGTGGGGTGTATTTTGGGGCTCTCAAGAAACCCTAGGTGTATTTAGGGAAAAATCCCAAAATCAAATTCCACAATGTCGACCACGTATCCAAGCGTTTCTTAGTGTATCCTGATCTTATCCGCCGTATCCATCTGATATGGTTCAATACGATGATATGTATCCTGTTTTGGACTTACGGATACGACACCTGATACCGATATTTTGAACCACGGTAATGATTATTAAGTAATGTAAAGAAACTCGTATCGAATCGGGTATTATCAAAACCTATACGTAACGGCCATTATGAGTAACGGATTCACCATATTCATACAATTCGAGCAAATGTGCAGTAGAATGACTTTGTGCTTTCTTATTCTTTGAAGGACATCACACGTGACAAGTGACCAATGTAATTACGAATAATTTTGAAAGGGAATGTGTTACCTCCTTGCTAGTCACGGAGGGTTGACTAAACCCCCCTATTTGGTGCCCTAAAAAATAGGGTGTAGAAAATAAAAACAGAAGAAAAACAGAATTTTCAGTGTTTAGTTACAAAGAAAATTTTTGTGGAAAAAGAAAAATGGGAGAATATCAGCCCCTAATTTTCTTCCAAAGTGAGGATATCATTTTCCTTCTAAACTTGGATTTAGGGAGAAAATAAAAGGAAAATCTCCAACTTCTTGTCTTGTCCCAAATCCCAACTACCACCACCACTTTTACAGTTTTACCGTTGCCGCTCCATTACCATTGCCACTACCACCGGAACCACCAACACCATCACCTTCACTCGTCACCAACTCCACCCACCACCACTACCACTGTCGTCATTGCCGCTACCACTGCTATTGTCGTCGCCTACACCACCACCACCACTCTCCTCACAGCCTCTTTTTTCTCTTTCCTAGCAACCAAAAAAAAAAAAACAAGGGTGCAGAAATTACTTTCCTTTCTTTTCTAATTTTTTTATTTTCCTAGTTGTTTTATTTCTTTGGCAAACAAACAGAGGGTGAAAAAGATCTTAAGGAAAATTTACTATTAGGATTGGGAAACCAGCATCTAGAATTGGGAATAAAGGAAGAGGAAGACCTCTTTAATATTGAAAGGGACATAACTCAGTGTTGAGATCCAGGGAACCCACGTAAGAATAAATTCCAAGATAGAGAGATAGAGGACACACCATCTCAAAAATTAGGATGCTTTTAAAATGACAACTCATACAAGCGAGGGAGAAAAAGAAGCAAAGGGTTATCACCCCAACATCTGATCTGCTTACTCGTCCTGATATCAAGTCTTATGAGAGATGAAAACTGGAAGAATGTTTCTAATGACTTTCCAGGGGCAAAGGAAGTTGACTCAACAGGGCTTGATTTCAATCTGCTCTCTTACCAATATACAGACCTCCTCCTTTCTTCATCAAATGATCCTTCTTCAACTCTGCCTTTCCATTGGAAATTTCCTGAACTATGCTGAAGTCTATTAATCACTTTGCCAAACATTTTGACAAAATTCATATGGTAGACAGGAATATCAGATAACTATGGGTTACATCTAGGGCCCCAGGAAATATTAATTCTTTTCCATGTTATTCTCTTCCCAGCTTTCTCGATAATCGAACCCCATAATTCAACAGATTTGGGGTAAGCACCCAATGGAAGATAAAAGTACCCTATGGGCAACCTATCAATGTTGCACCCCATGATGTTAGCATATCTCCTGTCATCATATTCCTCTAAATTCACCCTGACAAGGCTACTCTCTTTCCCTGAAACAATATAAAAGCATTTCAGCACAACTTTGAGATTAATTACCAGGGTATCATTTGCAAATCAAAGGTGGCATATTTCGCCCTTTCCCTACCCACTTAGAAACCTTTGATGATACAAATATAAAAGCCTCTTAGCCAAGGTTCAAAATTTCGATTTCGCACGTCATTTCGAGCCTTGGAAAAAATATATATCGAGGATATTTCATAAGATATATCGATTTCGAGGGAACAATATCGCATGTGGAGAAAAAAATTGAAAAAAATAGTAAAAAACATGGAATTTTTCAATGAAACTTAAGGAAATGTTAAAATAGATATTAATACACATTTGAGAATAAAAATAAATAAATAAAAAACAACAATGTATATAAGAGATGCAATAAGAATGGAGCCAAAGACGTGCACTGACGCTGACGACAATGTATGATTCACTAATTTTGATGTAACTTACATAAAAAGTTGCATTCATTTTTCAATTATGCATAACAATTAACTCATTTTTTTCTCTTAGTCAATTGAAGGGGATATGTATACCCATTTTATTCTCTTTATTTTTTTAATGATTATCCATGTTAATTATTTTAGAAATTTGAAAATTTTATGAATGCACAATAGTTGATAAATAATTGAAATTCAATTTAGTTTCTAAATTTATTTCTACTTGCAATTAATGAGCTCAATGTTTTTACAGGTGTGAATCAATATGGGAATCAAAAGAGATGGTTAAATTATCGAAGACCCTGCATCAAGAGAAACAGAAGAGAATCAGAGGAGATGGTTAAATTATTGAAGACCCTGCATCAAGAAAAAAAGATGACTGTAATTTTTCGAAGACCCTGCATCAAGAGAAACAGAAGAGAATCAGAGGAGATGGTTAAATTATTGAAGACCCTGCATCAAGAAAAAAAGAAGATGACTGTAATTTTATTTGAATGTGAAGTGGATGTAATTATGTAAAAAGAAGCGAATGTAATTTTATTTAAATGTGTAAGACCTTTGTTCAAGTTTTTTTAAAATTTTTAATATAAACAAGCAAGGCTTCCATGTCTATTGAGTGTTGTCTTTTGAGCCAAAAAAATAACACTATGATATACATATTTAATTAACGTATCCCCTTTCAACTCCCTTTAACTTTGGTTAAGATTCACTAACCCTTAGGATTAAAGCATCACATCTTTGTTTTTTAGAAAAAATTTAACGTGTCTTTTAACTCCTTTAACTGTGTTTAAGGTTCACTAATCCTTAGGGTTAAAGCATCTAACCTTAGTTTTTAGAGAAATAATTTAATTAACATGCCCCTTTTAACTCCCTTTACCTGTGGTTAAGATTCGCTACCCCTTAGGGTTAAAGCATCTAACCTTGGTTTTTAGAAAAAAAATACAAAAATGATGTGTCCCCTTTTAACTCCCTTTGACTATGATTAAGATTCACTGACCCTTAGAGTTAAAGCATCTAACCTTTGTTTTTAGAAATAAAAAATAAAAAAATTAATGTGTCCCTCCCTTTAACTATGGTTAAGATTCACTAACCCTTAGGCCTTAGGGTTAAAGCATCTAACCTTAGTTTTTTGGAAAAAAAAATTTAACATGTTACCTTTAACTCCCTTTAACTATGGTTAAGATTCAATAACCCTTGAGGTTAAAGCATCTAATCTTGATTTTTAGAAAAAAATTAACCATAAGGGTTAATACTTATTAACCATGGTTCAAGAACTGTTAAGGGGGGATTTGTGAGGTTATGAAATATTTTAAGGGCATAATAGTAATGTAAGGGAGGGGTCTTTAAAAAAAAAAAATGAAAACTGGTAATTAATGAATAATTAGGGTCTTTTTTCGTAAAAGACCATTATCAATTTCCTAATTCCTAACCATTCGTAACATCAGACATTCAGATATCCAAAAAAAAATGAGAAACAGAGAAGAGAAGAGGGGAAGAGGAGACTCACCCTCGGCAATGGCGATGGCGACGGCGACATCGACGGAGACGACGGCGGCAGCGGCTACAGGTTCTTCTTCCTTCCTCCTCTCTTCTTCCTCCTTTCTCCTCTTTTCTTCCTTCTTGCTCCTTTTTTTTTTTGTCTTTTTTCCTTTTTCTATTGCAGACAAGTGAACCCTATAGGATTTCACAAAAAAAAAATCACAGCAAAAAAAAAACGAAAAAAATTTGGTTTTTTTCCTCGATAGCGATTTTAAAAAAAAAATTCAGTCAAATTTCCCGAAAAATTGTAAAAATTATAATACCCAGTCTATATATGTCGGGACCTTCCGAGATCGAGATTTCTCGTACGAGATATCGAAATCTCATCGAAATTTCAAACCTTGCTCTTAGCCAACGTTTTATTACCCACCAGACCAATACATCTAAGTCCTTGGGTCAAATCACACCTTTTTATGTAACAAGATAGATAAAAGCAGCATTCACACTTTTGTTTTTTTTTTTTTGGAAGGCATTCACACTTTTGTTTACCATCCCGTTGGCATAAAATTCGTCAAACACCCTCAAAAGTCAGAACATCTTCTTTAATAGTGCCCCAATCCCAACACTCTTGGTAGAAACCTAGAGTAGCACCAAACAGGCCCAGAGCTTTTTCCTTACTAGGCTCATCAATATCTGATCTCTTCCTCATCAGACTTCCTCTCCAACCAAATAGCTTTCTCCTCACGGATTCTACCCCCATCCAAACCTTCAATTGTCATCCTTGTCCTACAGTCATTAGAATACAATCTGGTAAAACAGGCTGTAAATAACACTCTGTATGCTTTTTTTTTTGGCAATAACATACGTGTCTTATCACTGCTTTACTCAGTTTTTGACCTTTATTTTCATTTAATACAAGAATATCTTTAGTTTCTATAAATTTGATAGATGAAATTAACTTTTGTGGCCTAGCCACTGTCTGATCAACCAATTAGATGTCTAATAAAAACTAAACCTAACTGTTTTTTTTTTGGTAAGTCCTAAACCCAACTGTTAATCACACCCATATAGAAGTTTATAGAACACAGTGCTTCAATGTGTTTCCTTATAAATGGAGGGATTTTCTTACAGCATGACTGGTGGAAAACCCAAAACACTGCCCTCCTAAGGAATCCGGTCATCCGAATTTCACAACCAATCGACCATCTGGTGGATTTTGTGGAAAACAAGAGCTGTTCTCCCAAACCGGTCGACCGATTTTCATGATTTGGAGATTTTCCTTCTAAATGTGCTTTTGTAGGGGTATTTTAGGGTTTTTAAACCCTAGCCTATTAATAGCCCTTTAATTCGTGAGTTAGAGTTTATTAGAACCCTAAACCCTAATAGGGAGAAAAGACCTAATAGGGAGAAAAGAGAGAGAAACCTAGGGTTTCTAAAGAGATTGCTTGGAGAGGAGTTGTTTGAGCTTGGAAATTGCCCAGGAGCCTTCCTTGAGCGAGTTGGATAATAGGGAAGTGATCCCAAATGTCGATATACCGTCTAACATGACTCTATTATATATTTTGCATGTCTAAACATGATTGGGAAAAGGTTATTGGATGTTTTTCATGATTAAGGTAGATTATTGTTTATGGAACATGAAATGGGAGTTTTGATTGTGATTATGGTTCTATTGATTAAGATTTAACTATTATAGTGTTGATGTTGGTGTTTAATTGTATGGATGTGTGAAATGGAGGATGGGGAATGATGTTGGATGTGTTTGGAAGGATTTGAATGGTTTATGGGTGATTGTGAAAGGAAGATGAGTTGAAATAGTGGGGGAAGGGAATTCTATGAATAAATGATGGTGAAATGGGTTTAATGCTTATCAATGGTGTTATAAAAATTGTGAAACTATGATAAAGTATTTTTTATGACTGCTATGGTAAATTATGTCATATGTATCTTGTATACTAGTATAAAATATCAGTACTATCGGTCCGTATCGACCGATACGTATCGGTTTTTGGCCCACCCAATACGTTGGCATGCTGGAATGTTTTTTTTTACAGCTTATCGTGGCCGTAGCGGTACCGACACGGCCCGATACATATAGTTTGAACAATGTTAAATTTTTTTGGGGTGCCGACCGATATTGTTCATGTATCGGACTGATACGGACCAATATAGGCCGATACGGATCTATATGAGCCTTAAAACTATACTTTTTTCATTTTCGGGTGTTTCAAAACACCTCCAAACCCTATTCTCTCTCCCAAATTTCTTTCATAATCAAATTCTAAGCCTAAACGAACAACTCCATTGTTGAAAAACAAAGATCTTGGCATTTGATTTTGAATTTGAAGTCCTTCATCCAAAATTTTGAAGTTATGTAAATACTCTTGATGCTCTTTATTTTACTTCTTTACATTCATGAAAATAGGTTGTAATCAACCCAAAATGAATAGATGAATGAGCCGGCACGAAGCTCAAAGTGGTATTGAGCTACTATCATGTGACATGTATGTAATTTGACTTCTAAATACAAGTAAATACGTTCTTGTGTATTTTATTAAACGTAAGGTTCTAATATCTAGATTGTATTTCCTATATATGGTTAAGTGACTATGACTTGTATATTCATACATATTTATTAGCGCGCACGCCTTTTTAACTTATATAATTTTTAAATCTCATTTGTATGGTTATAAATGTAATTGGAAGTCTTCATTTAGTTTGTTTTTAGCTTATATTTGCATTAAAAAAGATTTTAAGCAAGGTATCCAAGTTTTTCCTCTTGTATCCAAGCTTTTTTTAATGTATCCTGTTTTTTTCCGTCATATCCAACCAATACAGTACTGATACGCCGATACGCACCCTATTTTGGACTTACCGATGCGGCGACCGATACCGATATTTTGAACCATGCTTGCATGGTGATCGATATTCGGATAAGCCAATAGTTAGAGGAAAGTCTTCCAAACCAGGAATTCTCTAACAATGTGAAATGAGACGCTCTGGTGGAGTTTCCATGATGGAGGATAGAAATCTAGGGGATGACCTACTCGAATGTTAATTACGACACTCAAGCACACACTCTCTTGCATGGTAAGCATTATATTCTCATGAGTCCACAAGTCCCACAAGCATGTATGCATGGATACAAGAACAAGGTACTTGAGCATTGACTCGCCCGGACATGGTTACTGGATACAAGAACGAGTCACTTGAGCATTAACTCACCCGCGCAAGGGCATTGCACATATGAGCAGTGACTCGCCCGCATAGGGCTACTGGATACAAGAACAAATTGCATGAGCATTAACTCGCCCGCGCAGGGGCATTGCACATATGAGCAATGACTCGCCTGAACATGCATCAAGTAAGATCAAGCATAAGGGTATCACAAGTACACAAGTCAAGATGATGATATGGTTTACTCGCATGTTTCCGCACTCTGATTATGTGAATATATTATGTATGGTACTCTTGTTTATGTGCATGTGTTATCGTATTGTTAGTTAGACTGTGTATTCGTTGAGTGTTTTCAATGCTCGGTCAACCTGCTATTGTCGGCAAGTTTAGAGCAAGAGCCGATTACCGAGCCTTGAAAGAGGAGGCATACGAAGAAGAGGAAGAAGGTGATCCCTTTGCCGAGGGAGTGAGGGACCTTTCCTTTACTATTAAACTTTGGTATTTGTTTTTAAAAGGTTGTAAAAAAGATATTCTAGATACTTGTCCCAATGGTTTATGATGTTGCCCAGATTTATCCAATTGTTTGGGGTATCAAGCTATTTTGAGTAATCACAGTGGGTATATGTTGACTTGGTCAGATGATACAGGATGGTTTGTTCATAATCGGAATTTATTAGCCATTGCTTATTTAATTATGGGCGAAATAGGATCCCAAGTAAAGTGGATAAGCCTATAAGAGCCTTTGGTCTCGGTCAAAGTTCTAGGTAAGCGATTCGGTTAAGTCCCAGGGTAGGCACCCCAGGACCCGGTCCGAAAATGGTACCTACTCCCTAGATCTAAAACAAACAACATGAAAATTAAATAAAATTACCTAAGTCATTGTAATTACTAATTACGCTACTTTAAAGGTAAATCGACGAGGGAATGAGAATATCCTGGGGGAGAGGTCGGACCCTAAGATTGCCTACATACCCAGCTGGCAGGATCAGACCATTGTAGTTCTATCGAAAAGTGGGAATTGAGTTGATTGATTTTGCATTTATTTGATATTTTGTCATATTTGAATTGTTTTTGGATTTTTGGGGATTTTATCATGTTGTTTGGATTTTTATAAAGTAGTTTAGGCTCATTGCAGAGCAAAAAATAGTTTAGGCTCATTGAGGAGCAAAAGGGAAGGTTGACAAGTTAACCATGGTTAAAACCCAAGGTAGGTCTAGAGCCCAACAGGACCAAGTTCATTCGAACCAGATTGGTCGGGTTCAAACCAAATTGGTTTTGTAACTGAAACAGAATCGAATTTGCTCGAGCGAACTAGGATTCATTCGAGCAAATCTGGTTCTTTTACTACCCATAACCTAATTTTTGAAGTTATGGGGAGATTTAATCGGAGTTACTAGTAACCTAAGCTAGGGTCAGCAATAGGGACAAAGAAATTGGCCAAAATAATGGAAGAAGGGCTTACACAATTCATGCTCCTTCGAACGGAAAGGACTTTGTTCGAACGAGCATGACCTTGTGACCGAAAATACACACGTAAAGAAAAGGGAGTCTCGACTATTGTCAGACCCCAAAAGGAAATGGAAAGACAATGTGATAAGAAAAATGGAAAGATAGTGCGAAAAGAGAAATAGAAGACCTCTCCCTTTTTAGAATAGGGGGCCCTCAATACCATTGGATTTGGTGTAGAGGGAGAAGCTTTCCAAAATGTTCCTAGAAATGGACTAGGAACAAAAAGAAAGCAATAAAAACTAGACTATACAAAAATGGAAAAGGGTGATCATCCTCCTTTCAATGGGGTCCCTCTACACCATTAGATTGATGTAAAGAGACCCACCAAGAGGAGAGGATAGGCTCTCAAAAGGATTCTAGAAAAGGACTAGAACCCAAAAGAAAGTAAAATGCGGGAAAGAAATACTACAAGCAATACAAAGATAAAGCAACAAAGAAAACTGGAAATGAAAAGGAGAGAAGGTGAAGGATGGAGAGGGTGAGGTGAAAACCTACCCTTCTCCTTTGCTCTTCAAAACTCTGAGGTGATCGACTCCAAGATGAGGGTGGCCTTGCAATAAGGGAATAATCTTAAGCTTCTTTGCTCTGGGATTGGGTTTGGATTGGAAGGGCTTATGGTTAATGGGAGGATTCCTCTCCCAAAAAATTGGGAGAGTTTTTGGGTTAGAGAAAAGGTGAATTAGGGTTTTGGTCTAAGGATTTTGGATTAGGGTTTAAAGACTTGGGGGCTAGGTATTTATAGATTTTCTAAGGGTTAGGGTAGTTTGGGGAATATTAAGGAGGTGTAAGAAGGGGATTTGATGGCCAAATTAGGGTTTGGATCCAAGAATATATGAATTTTGTGGTATTCACTTGAGCTAATATGGGCTCGCTCGAGCGATTTGCTTTGGGAAGCAAGATGAATTGCTTATGTGAAACAGAGGCCAGTTCGCTCGAGCGAACCTAAACTCGCTCGAGCGAGATGCATTTGAAAAACTGGCTCGAGCGAAACCACATTGGCTCAGGTGAAATCCTGATTTATAGCAGAAAATGGATCATTTGCTTGCTCAAGCCATCTAAAAAAATTGGCACGGGAGCTCCACCCCCAAACCCCCGGACGAGGGGGCGCGCTGCCCCTATGAACCCCCAACGAGCTAACCGCATAGCTCGACCCACAACTACCTACTATAGGGCAAACCTATTGGGTCAGGTGCAAACAAGCTCTGGGCTCTAGGCTCGGATGAAGGTTGAGGATGTTGGGCTTTGATTGATTCCTTGGAGCTTTGAAGAAAAAAGGGAAATGTAGGGGTGCTAACACTATTCACAACTTTTTGAAAAAATACGACTTTTTCAAAAAGTCGCAAATTTCACAAATTAAACATGAATTATTTACGACTTTTTGAAAAAGTCTCAAATAAATATCTACTGCATAAAATATGTGTTAATAATTTTTATAATTAGTAATCTTTTTTAATATATCTTGCTTATTCTTTTATCGATTTATTACTAAATTTTGTCAATTTTGTCTTTTTTTGGGGAATTTTTTGTAGACGAATAATCTCAAACTCCGACTTGGTAACTATGGTTTCTACTTTCTATCATGTTACTTTCTCTTTATAATTATTGAATCTATTTTTTTTATTGTTTCTATTTTTTTCTCGAAGTTTTCCCAACTTTGCCAATTTTTTCTGAATTACACCCTCATCAAATTATTCTCGAACCCTAACTTTGTTACTATGTCTACCAGCACATTGAAGCATACAAAGGAAGACAAAATAAGAACCCTATATACAATAATATCCACTGAGTTTTATGTTCTGACCACATCTATCATTTGAAGGTCTGAGGTCCCATTCCCATGCAATGCAATATCCAAACCCTTAACCAGGTGGGCACGTGTCCTCACAGTATATCTGATATGCAGCATAGGTTCCTTTATACCAAAATACAAATTGGTGGATAAAAATGTTAAGAATTTCATACTATATTTTGACTTCTACTCACTATCACCTTGTATGCTTCTATAATAGTTCTCTAGAAAAACAAATGGAAATGTCCTAGAACGAATGGGAGGCAGAAGCAAAGTTAGACCATTAAAGGTAGACCTGTCTCCGATTTCCAATTGTTTGAATGCCATTTTTTTAATAGAATTTTCTAGAAGATTAGAGAACTGCACATCCTACATTTCCTAATTACTAATTACTTCCTAATACATATTTTGAAAAATATAAGAAACCTGCTCCTGTTTCATCATTGTTGTTTGGGTAAAAAAAGAACATGGTAAGCTTGGAGACCAACATTAGTACGATATTCGTAGAACATAAGTGTACCACAGACACAGGACTAATTTTGGATGGCAAACAGGAACTACAATCAAGTAAAGCAGAAAGTTTGCTCATCGCAAATTGCATCTTTACATGGTTGATTGATCCTTCACCTAATTGAACTACACTTTTTTTTCTGAAATAGACATAAGAGGATGCACATATATGTGGTAGATAAGTATAGTGAAGATTTGTACCGCATTATGATCTTCTTCATCCTCCCAAGATTCCTTCACATCGTTATCTTCTACGTCTTCATCATCCCACATATTTTTAGGTTGCTCCTTTTTAAGAATAAGTGGAGCTGGCTCATCCTCTGTAACAAATGCAGAAATATTTGTAAAATTAAGTAACAATCAGTACAAGAAGATAGCAAAATGTTATGACAAAGACCTTCACATGATTGGCAATTTTGAAAGATAAAAACAAATAAGCAGCAAAATTCACAAACCTCAAATCCACAGAAACACTACCATTAAATAATTCTCACAATTACTCTGGTTCCATTCTCTCTTTTAAATATCAGATTCTCTTCGTTACTTAGGAAATCCACATGCAATAAAGAACTGAAATGATTTTCTAATACTGTAAAATACCTTATGTATCGACAGGTTAATTCATAGGAGATAAGAGTTAGCTAGCTACAGGATGCCATTCCAAAGGCATGGTCTACTCCATCAGGGTGTCAGTCGTAGCCTTGTAGGGCAGAGTGCATTCTCTTTTATACATTCTTGAAGTGAATTTGTTTTATCACAAGGACAAACGCCTTTTTAAACCCCAGGTAAAGGGTCATCAAGGTTCCTTTTAACAAGGAGCGGTCCAAGACATGAGAAGTTACTTAAGGTCTTGCTTTGAGAGTGGCATCCCATTTTTTGAACTCATTAAGGATATGCGGTTTTCAAATATGGTTCCATTTTACATGCGATTCGATTCAAATAAAAATTGGTTTGACAATCTTCTACAAAAATTTAAAAATAAAAAATTGAGAAGAAATACTTGAAATATGGGACCTGCAGCCATACACCATAAGATAGGACTCACTTGGAATTTGTACATGTATTTGTTCAATCCAAACCTCTTACAATTTCCACGTTTTTTAGATATATTACTTTGAGCTTCTGCTGCCATTGATTCTCAACCCTTCGAGTAGAGGCTCAGAGGCTGAGCCTTTTAGCCTCGAAAGCCAACTCAGAAAGCTCTCTGATTCTACTACCCAGCTTGCACAGCTTTTGTGTCTGACAATTCAAGCTCTTTCTTGAAATTCTTCAAAGCACAGATGAAATACAAACGAAAAGCATTTTTGGTTTTTTTTTTCAAAAGGAATTTCTGAAAAGCATATCTAATGAAGGACGTGGTGAAGCCGCCATGAATAAAAGTCACTGCAATCAGATGATCTGGCTTTGATTGGTCCATATGAGAGGCTTATGCTGAGTGATGGTGCACATTTGCACAAGGTCATCTCCTACATTCAAGAAATCTAGGATGGACCTCAAGAGGTCCATCACCAAGTAATTAATGATCACCATATGAGGTCCACAACTCCTAAATGAGGACCGTTCAATAATTGAATCACATCTATTTTTGACTTTAACAGAAGCTTTCTGTACTGAATATATTTGTGAGCAGTGAAATGTTTATAAAAACTTCTTAGTATTCTTATCTTGTCATTATGTGAGAAAAGTTCAGAAATTACTCCAAAGGAGTCATTGTGTTCTCCAAAGTGCAACAATTTTTATTATGTTCATCCAATAGAATATGATCATCTGATTGAGTGGCTTTTTGAACAAATTAAAGTCAATGATGAGGGCAGAGCTCATAGAAACTTATTGTCACAAAATCAGAATGCACTTCCAACCGTGAGTGACGATCCAGGAAAAAAAACAATATTGAATATTCACAAAATGATTAACAAGAAAAATAGTGATGTGAAACTAACAAACTATGAGTCCTACTAGATTTAAAAAGCTGCCCAATGAAAAGAATGAATTATAGTCGTAAAAGTTACAACATCATCTGGTGGGGCTAAGGGGCTGTCAATCTGGCCCTCATGTGAGGGTTACAACATCATCTGGTGGGGCTAGGGGGCTGTCAATCTGGCCCTCATGTGAGGGTACCCGGCCCGGCCAGGCCCGGCCCCCAAGATCCTACAAAATCGAAGGCTTTTTTTCATCCATAAAGCCCACAAGCCCAAGTGGGCCCAAAAAACTAGGCCCCTGACATTATGGACAGGCTTGGGTAACAACCAACAACCCCTACAGCTCGGCAGCCCAACCTTCATTATCTATATTCTATATATATATATATATATAGTTATGAGAAATTCTTTTTCAAGTCTTTGCCTCCATGGTTTCTTCCCAGGGGAGGGTCAAGTGGAATTGTGTAGAAGCTGAATTGAATTGGTGTCATGTGCCCTTGTTTGTCACTTTCCTATGAGCATGGTTTAAAATATCGATACGTATCGACCGATATAGGCAATACGTATCATGTTTGGAGCTACCCGACATAGTTACCAAGTTCTCTGATTTTTCAAAAATCCCGAATAATACCCGGCTTTTTTGTTGAACGATTAATTCCCGAAGTATTCACGAGTTTTGGAAAAATTATGACTTTTTCAAAAAATCGCGAATTATTCACAAATTTTTGAAAAAATCCAAAAAATATCTAATATATGATTCATATTTGTTTATAATTTTCATAATTAGTAATTTTATTTTATATTTCTTTATTTCTTACCCATAATTTTCCCGATTTATTTCCAAATTTTTCAATTTTTGCTGATTATTTTCAAACTTTTCCCTAGACGAATAATTCCCGAACCCCGACTTGGTAACTATGCTACTCGATACACTGGTACGCTGAAAAAAAAATTCTCCAATAGCAGACTGATATAGACCCGATATGGGGGGTTTTTCAATTAATTTTTTTCTCTCCTTCCATTGACACTAGGGTCCACAACACATACCTGATACTCACACCTTATATATAAAATATTATATTTAAGTAAATGTTCCTAAATTAATATTACTTTCATTTTTAAAATATTAATATTTAAGTAAGGTTATTCCCCCATTTGAATTCAATAAAAATTATCTTGATCCAAATTCCTGAAGAATAAAAAATCAACTTTCAATTCAAGAACAAAATCTAGTTTTTAGCACCTTTTAGGGATTCGGTCAAAATTTCAACTTTTCAATAATAAGGTATTTCTTAAATATCAAAATTTCATGAATTTTATTATATAAAAAATTACCAAAACCCAAAAGTTTGGCAAAAAATGTGTCATACTTTAGTCTTAAAAAATATTTTCATCTACAGGGTCAAAAAGTCAACTAACAGTATAACAGTTCAGCATAAAAAAACTTACATTAAGCTTAAAATTTATGATTGTAATTCAATACATTCTTATTTAACTTATTGAATGTAATGTTTTAATACCTAAATTGTTTTTCTTATACTTAGCTAAATGGCTATGGTTTGTATTTTCATACATTCTTATCAGTACAACATGCACGCCTTTGTTTAACTTATAAAATTCTCAACTCTCATACGTTTGGTTATATACATAATTGGACAGCTTCATTTAGTTTGTTAATAGCTTATGCAAAGTATCCAAGTTTTTCATTGCGTATCCAAGCATTTCTGTAACGACCCGGAATTTTAATATAATAAAATTATGTGTTTATGGGTCCTTAATGGAGGTTAATTAGTTAATTATTTGTTAAATTAATAAAAAGTGAACTTTGCTCGGGATTGAAGTGCACCGAGGAAATTTCAGTATCTTTTGGTGAAAATCACACACCGTGTGCCGGTCGACTGCCGGGACACACCCCTACCATATCGGTTCCGTCAGGTATCATTTCGCGGGACCGCGGGGCCATTATGTGTGATAAAATTGAGAAAAATGAGAAAATTACATATTTCCAGAAATCAAGTGGGACCCAATATCTGTTGGGGATCCTAATAGAAATCCGTGCAGTTGGCACTAATGCGTGTCAGTTGGCCGTGGGGACTAATGTCTGTCGTCTCGGCAGTTAGTTATCTCAAACGAAGAAGCGACAGCGTGTTTTGTGTCCGAAATCAGAAAATTAGTGGGTTTTGCAATTTTCTTCCGGACTAAAGTGCAGCTGTCAAAACTCAGTATTTTTCCCCAGAATTTTTACAGTAGGTGTCGGACTGTCCCAAGTTCGGTCACCTAAAGTTTCGTCAAAATCGGACTCTATGTAGTAAGGTTTTGAATACCATAAATGCAGAAAAATTCAAAAAATTGGTCAAAGAGTCAACCGGTCAAATGAGTTGACCGGTCAACTCTCCACACATTATTGGTCATGTGCTGTTGCACATGATCCCACCCCTTACTATTATATAAGGAGGGTTAAAACCCTCATTCTCTTATATTTTTCTGCAGAGACAGAAGGCTGCCACACAGCACTTTAGAGAGAGAAAGTGAGGAGAGAGAAAGGAAGAGAGAGAAAGAGGAGAGAGAAAGGAAGAGAGAGAAAGGGAGGTCTCCTTGAGGTTTTTCGGCGTCCCCGACGCGTTGGCGGCGTCCGATTTTCTCTCCGGCGTCTCGTTTTGCGTGTAGAGAGAGAGAGAGAAAAAGGTAGAGAGAGAAAGTGGAGAGAGAAAGTTGCATGCGCTCTACCCCGGGGTTGATCGTCGTTGGGAACGCGTTGGTGACATCCGTTTTTGCCTACGAGGCCTCGAAACGCGTGAAACAGTAAAACCCCTCTTTTCTTCACTTTTTTCCGCTTATTTTGCTATATTATTTCATGTGATGTATATGCATGTCTTTTGACGTGAATGAAAAAGGGTCGAAGACCCCTATATGATATTGTGATTTTATGTGGTCCCTCAGGGAGCCCAGATCGGGTCCCGGGTAAATTGTATCGCCACTCTAGGGTGACGAAAAGTTGTTTTGCATGTCTTGTAAGGCTATGGAGACATCCATTAGCTTGAAAACGTTCCCTAACGGGACGGTGTGTTACCGGAGTTGGTTCACGGGCGCGAGGCCCAAGTATTTCAGTTAATCAAGCGAGGCTTGGGTTAACTGGGGTTAACCTGTGGTTAGAAAATCTAACCAGGGTTAAGTATAGTCTGTGGTTCCTCTTTGACTAGGTCAGGAGAGACGGTGCCCAGTAAGGCCCGGGGTTCCTCCGTGACTGATAGTCGGGAGATGTCGGTCTGTTTGTCTAGGTCGTCCGTGGTGCCTCTTGGACTAAGTCAGGAGTGGCGGTGTCCTGCATGGCTCGTGGTTCCTCCGTGACTGGTAGTCAGGAGATGTCGGAGTCCTAGGGAGTTTAAAGTGGCTAAACATCAGATAGTGTATAGTCCGGGGTTCCTCTCTGGGTGGGTTAGAAGATGTCGGCACCGTGTCTATCGTGGTCCCTTCTTGGTGGAACGTCAGGAGATGTCAGCATTGGTATAGATGTCGGGGTTCCTCCGTAGACTAGCCAGAAGGTGACGGTAGGCAGGTTGGTCGGGGTTCCTTCATAACTGATACCCAGGGCGATGGCGGCGAATACACAGTAGATGTGGCCAGTCAATTGAATGGAAAAATATGTCCTTATTGGGTGAATGCTCATGTTGTGTGTGTAAGCTTCGGATACGAAGTGGTCTGAGTTGGTATACTCAGAGTTGGTGTATTTGTTTGAGTTGGTGGACTCATAGTTCGGTATGGAATCATCGGATTCCAGGTGAGTTGGGTTGGTATACCCAAGGTTTTGTCATGTTCGGGTGAAAGCCGGAACAGCGTGTGTGAGTCTAAATGACTCAATGTATTATGGTTATGATTTAGAGACTTTAAGCTAAACATTTGTGGGCTGTGGCCAATTAATAGAGTCTTAGGACTCGAAATGAAACATGATTGATGATTGAAACGATAATTTGGTAATATAATACATTCATAACTGAACCTCATAATTGGAAAGTAATGTGAGGTCGGGAACCTCTGTTAGGGTGACGTAACCCTAAGTGACCTTGGGTCACAATTTATTATATACTGTTCTATTTTACTGTAACATGCAAATTGAACTGCTTATTATATCATTATTGATGCGTGTTATTATGTGGAAAATAGTTTAGAAGGATTGTGGTTTTATTGGGCTTCATAGCTCACTGACTTTTTGTGTCAGCAGATCTTGGAGCTGCTGACCAGTAAGTGAAAAGTCTATCTGGACATTTTGGAAGCTTGTACAAGTTGTACCTGGCGTGATAGAGACGCCTACTTTTGTAAAACAAACTTGATGTAAATAATACAGGTATAAGGTTTGTATGATGGCTATTGTGATGACAGGTATTATTTGCTTTTTGGGAGCATCTGATAAATGTTTAAATTTCCCGCATTTTTGCGGGTAAAGTCTTCCGCTTGCATGATTTGACGAACGGACACGCGTCTCAGAACTTGATTCCCTAGGCGCGGGTTCGGGGCGTCACAATTTCATAGCGTATCCTGATTTTTTCCACCATATCCATTTGATACGTATCCTGTTTTGGTCTTACCAATACCGATATTTTGAACCATGCCTACGAATGTTGTAGTGATTCTCATAACATTTATTTTTTTATTTTACCTTTCTTCACTGAATTTTGTATGGTTAAATGGATTATGCTTTGTTTCTTTTTGAGAAATATCCAATTTCTCGCAAGAAATACATAAGTTTAACATGCCGATTTTATCACGAGAAATATGATTTTCTCGTTTATCGTGTAAATGTCACGAGATTTACAAACTATCGCGATTTAGATTCTATTTTCTCTTTTTCTATTTCAAAATATCAAGATTTTCTTCTTTTTAATTAGTTTTTATGTTTTGTAGTTATTAAATGTGGGATTACATGAAATATTATGGCTTATGGTTAATGTTTTAAAATTTAGTTGATGAATTTATAAATTGATGATATTTATTACTATTCTCTATAATTTCAACTAATTTTTAATCATTGTCGAGATTTATCCGAGAAATACCCGGGAAAAAAACTCCAAAATTGAAAATCTCCCAAGAAAACCTTCAAGCGATAAAAACCCAAGAATGATATTTGTAACATTATCTTTCTCCCTTCTCTTTTAGTTTCTTTTGTCTACTATCTTTTCTTAATTTGGTTTCATGCTTCGAAAAATGATAATGCCCCAAAAGGCTCTTAAGACAAAAAATGGTCTCTTTACAATTTTGGTATTTTAAAAGAAAAATGTTTATTTGTTGCTTTGTAGGATGTCCTTTGAGCATAAAAAACCAAATGAATCCAACTAAACTCAATTGAAAATACTCTTGAACTTAAGATAAAATCATAAAACACGCACGCACCCACACACATGTTGAGATTATATGGCTTTGTACGTCATCACAACCAGTCAGAAGACTCTTGAAGAGGAATATATTTTCAACTTGTGCATCTAATCATTTATTCATGAACATCTATTATAGGAAAAAAAATCGATAAATATCATGACACAAAAGTTTTTTCTTTATCTTCTTTTCAAGCCCAGTCCCAAACCTTACCCCTAAAGGTAGGGCTTGGGCCTAGCCAGTTATAGCCCTGCAAAGGCTTGGACTGGATCTTCCAAGTGAGGGATGGGCTTCCAAGTGAGGGCTGGGCCTGGATAGGCTTAAGCCCAACCCAGACCCAGCCCAATGACAGCCCTAGGTGAGGGATTGGCCTCAAAATTTTTAGTGAAAAAAGATGCCTTTAAGCATAAAAGAATAAGTGATATATTCCTCAATCTAGCTAAATAGTAACCAACAATCAGACTCCTCTACTCATCAAATGGTAAATAGTATACAACATGTCAACAATAAGACTCCTCTACCTGTCATAGGACTCCTCTACCTGTCATAGGACTCCTCCACCAGTCAATATATTCCTCAATCTAGCTAAATAGTAACCAACAATTAGACTCCTCTACCCGTCAAATGATAACAGGCTTCAACAAATGTGCACTAGTGCCTGTAATATACTACAGTCAGACTTTCACTACAAAGCTCAATCTGATTTAGAATTATCAATCTATGTGGTGAATGTTAATCTAGTAGCCCAAGCATGATTCCACTATATAGGAAAACTTCAATTATTTGACATCAATGGGTTCGATGTGGCACACTTGATCAAACAAAAGAACCTTCATGTGTTAGGGAACTACATGGATGGGCCGAAAGCTCAAAACCGGTACCACTTCTTGGTCCTTCAAATAGCATTCTCTAAAAAGCAAAATAACTTCATGGAGAATTAATAGTGTGATCAAATCAAGCATTTAAAATTCCCTGATTTGCTGAATTTTGGATTGAATTCCCATTGGATGCCGTGCATTTTTACCCTTTCCTAATGTCATATTAGGTTATATATTTTATTTTAAATACAATACATAAATTAATCAAGAGTCACCTTTCAATCAAACCATTCTGTTGAACATTAGCTAGAAACCTTATCTCCATCTGTAGTGCCAAAGCTTCAGCTTTGGTTTAGGTATCAGTTGAGCAGCTTGAGCTAGTCAACCATTTTCAAAAATGATGGAATGATACCTAAATAGACTCCCAGATTAAACCCTTATGGAGCCCATTCATACCTTCCCAATTAGAGCTTGCAAACAAGATAAGCTTCATACCAATTACAAATACAAGAGGAGATATAAACTTCAGAGTTCAGACATATCAGAACCTTTTTTAGACCCCATCTGCTTGCTGTTACACAGTTACACCATATACACAATATTCACAACATTGATGAATTTTTCCATGACTCGCTTATAAATGTTATTCTACACTCTACCAAAACAAATGCAAGCATCAACCAATTCCACCTATGATGAAGGAACACTTCGAATAGCCTAAATAATGGAAGGACAACCCCAGCACAAATGAAACATAGTTTTCAAGAAATATAATGTCATCAACTTATACTTTTTTGGATTCTCGTAGTTAATAGTCATACAAAGTCAAGTACACACATGAGTGGAGCCAGGAATTTATTGTAGGGGGCACATTTGGTTTAAGGGATGGGGTTCAGTGGTGTAGCGCCCGAAAAAAATTTTGACAACTAAGTCTGTGGGTCATTTCATCCATAAATATTGTACATATCTTACAAGTATTGTTTCTCCTTGTTTACAGGATCAGTTGTCCCATTGCCCTTTGGCTATGCCCTACTAAATATTATAATATAATTTTATTTTATTTTTTGAAAAGTTCAAGAAGTAATTGCCCCCTTCTCCAATGACTATGCCCTATTAAATAATTAAACAAAATAATTAAAAGATTTTTTTTTTTTAATTCCATGGGGCAAACTAATCCTCTATGGTTATAACCAAACTTTTAAGAGTCTGGTTACAACACAAAAATCTTTTAACTCTAGTTAACAATTTTAACCTTTAGAGTTAATTTTTTTCTTCTAGAAACCAAGGTTAGGTGGTTGAACCCTAAGGGTGTGTTCGGTTGAGGGGAATGTAAAGGAAAGTGGGAGAAACTCCAACTTTCACCTTGTTCGGTTTGAGGGATTTTGGGGTAAAGTAAAACTTGAACTTTCTCAATAGTGTCTAACTTTCTATCACTTTCACTCAAACCTTATTCCACCAAAAAGCTGGAATTGTGAAAGAAAGTAAAGTAAAAACTTCCAATTCCAAATCTACCCTTTTATTGAACCTTATTCCTAAAGAGAGCAAAGGGTAATTTTGAAAAAATTTATATTTTCCCCTAAACTTTTCTCTCAAACCAAACACACGAGAATTTATAAAATTCTTTCACTTTACTTTACTTCACTCTACTTTCTCCCACCCATTTACCCCTCAACCGAACACACCCTAAGGGTTAGTGAATCTTAATCACAATCAAGAGGTACTAAAAGGGACATGTGTTGACCTATGGGTTTTAACTGACTCAAGGAGTCCGGTTATAATAGTAGAGGATTCTAAATCCTTAATAAACTATATTTTAAAAAAATATGTTCAAAAAGTTGAGGGGCACCCACCTGAGATCGAATCACAGCCAATCGCGATTGAACTCGGGGAGAGTTCAATCACACCCACAGGCCAACATGTGTCCTTTTTAACCCCTATTAACTATGGTTAAGCTTTACTAACCCTTGGGCCTTGAGGATTAACAATAAACCTAAATTTTTAGAAAAATATTAAACTCTATTAAGGATTTTTGACCCTTAGGGTTAATATTTAAAAAAAAAACTAAAGTTATATTGTTGAACCCCAAAGGTTAGTGAATCTTAACCATAGTTAATAGGGGTTAAAAGGGACACGTGTTGGCCTGTGGGTGTGATTGAACTCTCCCCGAGTTCAATTGCAGTTGGCTGTGATTGGATCTCCATCCACCTCCATATATGCCCATGCTAAGCCATATATATACATAAAAAGTTTTTCTTTTCAACAGTTTAGGGGGGGCACGTGCCCCCCCTTGGCTCTGCCCCAGAGTACACATCCAATCCATCAGAAAGCAAAGATTAATTTGCAAGATAAATGTGGTCGATCAAGAAGAAAAAAAAAGGCAGAACAAGCATAAAGTATTACCCCAGTCCTCCATCTTTCTCAAACTCAGTTATTTGCACAAAACCTGCAGTTTATATATCTGAGCAGACCAAAATGTGGTCCTGCAAATGCAAAAAGGTAAACTCGTGAACGATACGAATCAGAAGCAGTTACCGACGTATTTGTGGTATCTTATAAAAAATAATAAGAACTAAGAATGAATAGTACTCAATTCTCATATAATTTGATGGATGCAAATGGCGCTAAACTATTTTTGTCTGGTATTGTAAATATTATGGATTAGCCTGTTTTCCAAACGTTTACATACTCATTACTCATAACTTATTCTATCTAATTTTAATTTCCTTCTCATAGTCATAAGTCATAAAGTAATATATCATTTGAGAATTTATGATACTAGGATATGACAAATCATAATTTGAAGTTATGTGGGATGGATTAGGATTTTTGTGTGAATCTCATCTCCAATAATTATTTAGTATTATTTTAATACTCATAACAACAATGTAAGAATTTTATAAATAAAACATTAGCTATAAGGAAAATGTAACAAAAATATGTTGTCTAGGTCGCTCAAGAAACACCTAGTTTTGAGGGTACCCACTATTTCTCGTTGATTATTTTACCTCAACTGTGCTTGGAACTTTTAAAAAGAACAAGAATAAGGTTGAGGCGGTTGTTAAGATTGATGACCATGAAATTCCTCAAAGTGACACATTTCAATATCTCAGTTCAATGATTCATAATCATAACGATTGAGATTGAGATTGATGAGGAAGTTGCCAATAGAATTAGGATTGGGTGGCTAAAATGGAGATTAGCTTCTAGAGGACAATGTGAGAAACGCATTACAATCAAACCAAAAGGAAAATTATATAAGACAATGGTAAGAGAATAAATGCATTATGGAGCACAATGGGGAGAGCGACCAAGAAAAAACATAATCATAGAATTAATATAGTCGAGATGAGATTTGTAAGATGAATAAGTAGAAAGACTAGAAAAGATAGGATGAGCAATATTCGAGAGAATTGGTGAGTAGCTTAGGTGATAAAGAAAGAGAGAATCGACTGAGATGGTTAAGACAAGTTCAACCAAGACTAATGACATCACCATTGGGAATGAGTGAGTTGGTGCAACTTAAAAGTTCTAAAAGGGTGAGAGGAAGGCCAAAAATGGCATGGTTGGAGATAGTGAACATGTTTTGACCAAAGTCACGGATTTTAGTGGAATGGCAAAAAACAATTCGTACTACTGAACTCAACTATTTGCAACAAACTGTTGATGATGATGATGATGATGAACTACACTCAAAAGCCGGAACCTAGCATCAACAACTTGATGGCCCGGTCTGGGGGGGCAGAATGAGTTTTGTCAACTCAAACCCAACCAAATCACTTTCACTCCAATTGAGTTATTGAGACAAACCAGCTGATAGCCAACCCTATACAACTATCAGGGTATCACTGATTTACTATGCAGCCCCACAATCAACATACAAGGAAAAAGCAAACATAACATAGAACCAGTGTTACCTAGGCACGTGGTACGGGTGCCAAGTGTCTAGGTGCCTAGAATTGTTCGGCACGGCAAGCTCTAAAAATCTCAATACGGCAGTACAGACATACAAATTTTTTAAAATGATTATATATATATATATATATATATATATATATATATTATAACTCAAAATTTTGAAACAATAATAGAAAGAGGGGGGATCACATGTCCCCAATTTTAAAAAAAATTATATACCTAAGTTATAAAAAATATTCATATAGGGAGTGAAAATGAGCAACAAGAGAGAAAAAAGAGAAGAGAGGCCGTTGCTCTCCTAATAAAATTCCTCTATGTTTCTAAAAAAACAACACAACTTGACAAAAAGTTCATAGCAATTGTATTTTTATAATGGCACGACATATTTGAAGGACCACGTGCCTAACTATAATGTTGACGTCACCATGACATGGTATAGGCATGTACCAAGAAGTGTCGTGTTGTGCTATGGAGTGTCGTGTCGTGTCCAAGTGTCGGCACGGCAAAATTTGGAAAAATTAAAGTGCCTAGGTAACACTGCATAGAACTAAATTTACTAGTAAATAGGAATAAACAAGAATAAACAAACCAGGGGACAAAAATGTCTCTAAAGAACAAAAAGACACAAATCTATAATACATAATGAGGAAGGTAGCAAGATAAAACGAACATAGTGGAAGGAAAAAAGAAAAAGAAAAAACTAAACACTAATGGTTGCCTCTCCAATCCTTGATCAAAATCATGGTTTAAAATTCCGACACGTATCGGCCGATACGAGCTGATACATATCCTAATTGGAGCTACATGTTACATTGGTACGTTGGAAAAAAAAAACCGTATCGGGAGTATCGTGACGATATAGGACCAATACAAGGGAAGTTTTAGTTAAATTTCTTTTTTCTATTTCTATTTAGACTAAGATCCATAGCACAAGACCCAATACGCACAACTTATTTACATAAAATATTATTTAAGTAAATAATTTTAAATCAATTTTACTTTGATTTACTTAGGATATTTATATGTAAAGAAGGTTATACCCCCTCCCCCCATTTAATTCAAAAAAAAACTATCTTGGATTCAAATTCCTGAAGAATAAAAAGTCAACTTTCAAGTTCAAGAACAAAATCTTCTTTTTAGCACCTTTTAGACAATGTTACAAATCTCATTCTCAGGTTTTTATCGGTCAAAGCCTCTCGGGAGATTTTCAAATCTGAATATTTTTCGGGTATTTCTCGCCTAAATCTCGACAATGATTAAAGTAATATATTAAAATTATATAAAATAGTAATAAATATTATCAAGTTAAAAATTCATAAAACCAATAATATTGTGTATTTCTCACAATACTTTTAAAATCTCTGCTAAATCTCGCGATATTTCCGTGATAAAAAGAGAAAATTATATTTCACTCGGGATTTTTAAATATCGCAATAAAAACGGAGTTTTAAACTTTAGATGTTTTTCTCAATTTTTCTCGGGAGAAATTGGGTATTTCTCAGGAGATTTGTAACAATGCTTTTAGAAATTTCATGTCAAACTTTCAACTTTCAAATGATAAGGTATTTCTCAAATAATAAAATTTAATAATTCTATTATATCAAAATAGTACTAAAACCCAAAATTTTGGGAGAAAAAACTCATACTTTAGTCTTCAAAAATATTTTCATCTAGAGGATTAAAAAGTCAACAAACAGTGTAATAATTCAGCATAAAAAGACTTACATTCAAGCTTATTATTTATGGTTGTTATTCAATACATTCTTATTTAAATCAATGAATATAAGGCTTTAATATCGAGAGTGTATTTCTTATACTTAGCTAAGTGACAATGGTTAGTATTTTCATACCTGTTTATCAGCAAACGCATCTTTTTTAATTTATAAAATTCTTAACTCTTATATGTATGGTTATAAACGTAGTTAGAGGTCTTCATTTAATTTGTTTTTAGCTTATAATTGCATTAAAAGAAGTTTTATGCAAGGTATCCAATCTTTCCTTGTATATCCAAGTGTTTCTTAGCGTATCCTGATTTTTTCCGTCATATCAATCTGATATGGTTCGATACGTCAATACATATCCGGTTTTGGACTTACCAATATGGTACCCAATACTGATATGTTGAACCATGATCAAAATGTTCCCTACATAACTTCAGAAACTCAATTGTACTTCAACCAAACAATGTATTCAACCTTCTTCCTACTTATCTAAACAATGGGAAATGAGAACGACTTTCCATTGTTCCAAAATTTTATGAATTTTTCTACATCTTTCTCTCCAATTATCCAACCATGAAACAATACATCATGTGAATTTGAAACTCTGTTACGGGGTAAACTAGTTGTCATATAGGCGTGATTGTAAAATCAACTTCCAGCCTCATTCTCCATTACAATTTCAAGGATCCCAACAATCAAAATTAGTGAACTTTCCTCACTTATTGTGTTATTTACTCAACAACTATATATGTGGAGAAGCTTTAAGCCAGATTTTTACAGTGTTCGCAAACTCTGATGAATTTAAAAAGATTTTGGTGTTTATCAAGCTCTACCATGAGCCAATTATGTTGATATTTCAGTAAATGTTAGCTAGAGCCTTGGTATCCTTTTAAGTAGATAGTTTATAATAAAGAAAAAGGCACTAGTATCTATTTAAGTAGCTTACAATAAAGATAACTTTGTAAACAATACGGCATTTTTGCTACCTGTATTAAAATGCGATAAAAACATATCAAGGAGTTTACTTAGTAGTAAACTCGAAGGAATATGAAAATAAAGAACATAAACATCCAAAAAAAGCACTATCTACTACAAGAACCTTTCAACGAGATAGTGTTTTTTCAAATCTCTGAAAATGGAATCTGTTTCAAAGGGGGTTTCTAAATTTTGCATCTAATTGAATTGTGGGAATATGAGAACCTCTTTCATTAATTATTAGAACCCAACTCATCGGATTTACACTTTATCAGATCTTTAATTTCTAGTCATAAGCCAGTAATGGAAAGAAACCCTATACTATAAGAATTTGAAGAATTTTTTTATTGAAAATGACATGTTTTTGCATCGACAAGCAACAAGGAAGAAATAAACTTTGTCCATTTTTTCAAGGTCTCAAAGGGATGTGGAAATACATAAGAACCCTTCAATGGAAATGGAAAAGAGATACCCTAGGAATAAAATAATTAAACCACACAATTTATCCAAGGAGCTCTCCAAGGTCCACATCCATGTGGCGAATAGACCATCATTCACAAATTAAGTGCCTAATACGCGCGAATAAACGAGGCAAGACGAGGAAGAGTCATCAAACACTTAGGTTCCTCTCTTTCCAAATCGACCAAGATTGCCCAAAGCAAAACTGACAAGATCGCCTTATGGGCACCACCACCCCGCACTTACCAAAGACGAGCAAGATAAAAAAATCTCATAGGAAGCAAGAAAGACCTAGACTACACCTACTCAGGAGAGAGAATGCCCGAAAATCTCAGGATAATGCAATAGCAACTGATCCCCGACTATTTTGCGCGTAGGCATAAGAAGCAACAGTCACTCTCTTTTCTCTTTTTTTTCAGGTTGTCATATGTAAGAACCTTATTTAGAGCTGCAGTCCAAAGGAAATACAATACTTTCGAAGAAATTTTGGGATTTAAAACAGAGTTGCGAGAAAAAGTGCACGTGAGGGAACTAAATCAAGAGACTGTAATAATGATCTCACTCAGAACCGACGATTGTGGTCCCTAAACCAAATCTTTGTGTCCCTACTCTATATTCTAGGGAGAGAGGAACCAATGTTTTGTAAGAGGTAGAGGAAATCTTTGATCTCCTAATCGTTCAAATCTAGACTCACTTTGTTACAATTTGTCACTGACACATCCTTATCTATTGAAAGGAATATGTTGAAATTCGTCCTTGATGCGCTCGGCCACACACATCAGTCCTTCCAAAGGTGAATTTCTAACCTATTTGTGACGCCCCGAACCCGCGCCTAAGGAATCAAGTTCCAAGACGCGTGCCCATTCGTCATAACCACGCATGCGGAAGACTTTACCCGCGAAAATGTACGAATTTTCAACTTTTCTTATGAGCTTACATAAGCAATAACAACTAGTCATCACAATAACCCATCATAAGCAAATGTGTTACCTCACTAGCTACACTAGTCTTTACTTTTGGCGCCACAACTGCACCGATATACCTCCAGACTCTAAAGTGTAACTCTTTGTCAATCGGTAACCGCTTCAGAATCTGAAGACATAAAATGAAAAGTGAGCCATAGAGCCCAGCAAAATCCACAGCCCATCTCAACTATTTTCCACATAATAACATTCATCAATAATGATATAGTAGTACAATACAATTCTCATATTATCATAATATGCAGAATAATAATATCGTAATTCGTGACCCGAGGTCACTTAGGGCTATTTCACTCTATTCGAGGTTCCCAACCTCCAAGTTGTCAAATTCATCCAGTGATTGTCCACGACACCAGGTTACCGTTTCAGATAACCGCTCACGCTTTATCCTTGAGTCCATAGACTCGATCAACTGGGCCTTCGCTCGTGTACAACCTCTATCCATGAGTTCACAGACTCAATTATCAACCAATCGGGACTATTCCCGATTATAACCAATCATTGGGTATGTCGACCAAATTAATCCTTAAATCATCATATTCTACACATAACCCGGGTCTTCACCCGATAACTGCCAGGAACAATATTTCTAACACATCATACTATGTCAGGAACAACACCTCTGACATATCACTCTGTCAGGAACCACACCTCTGACATTTACTTTATATTTTCCCTCTATGGGAACACCGACACACACACAACCACATTTGTCAGAAAACACATCTGATCGCCATGATACACATCTGATCGTCAAGATACACATCTGATCAGCCGGGATACACATCTGATAGCTAGGAAACTCATCCAACCTGTCAGGAAAATGAAACTCATCTGACAAGCCAGGGACGCACCTCTAACTAACAGGAAACACCTGACCACCAGGAAACACCTGACCATCAGGAAACACCTATCTATCAGGTACACATCTGACATATCACTCTGTCAGACATAACACCTCTGACATGACACCTTTGTCAGGAAACACCTCTGATTACTAGGAACACATCTGACCTGTCAGGAATAACACATCTGACATGTCAGGAACACTCATCTAATAACCAGGAAACACCTCTGACATCAAATCCTGTCAGGCACAACACCTCTGACATCAAATCCTGTCAGGCAAAACACATCTGACATTAATCTCTGTCAGGCACAACACCTCTGACATCAAATCCTGTCAGACACAACACCTCTGACAGCTACCATCATATATCATCTTAATCTCTGTTGGGTGCATACCTACCGACACAGGCCAATGCCCCCTCAAGGTAACATCATTGAATTCGTAAACTCAATACATCCCTGGGTCCATAGACCCCAATCCAACCTTGAGCTCATGACCCAATGTCGTCCTAACTCTCCCGACTATCAGTCACGGAGGAACCCGGGCTCATAATAGATACCGCCTCTCCGAACCTAGCCAAAGAGGGACCACAGACAGCAGTTCACGTAGGTTAGGTTTTCTAACCATAGGAAATCCTCAATTATTCAGGCCTTGCTTGAATAAGCCCTCATGCCCGTGGACCAAGTCCAAGGGTATACTGTTCTGGTGTGGAACATTACCCGCCCGATGGACCATTCCATCACTTTACCATGTCCCAACATCACATCATACACAAAGGTTGTCCCGAGGTGGGACTTTTACCAGGCCAATGGATCCTACCAATGCCTTTAAAACATCACATCATATCAGATTCGTTCCGATAGGGAACTTAACCAGGCCAATTGACCTACCATTGCCTTAAAACAAACATCAAATCATACAAGAGTAGTTCTGATAAGGAACTTAACCAGGCCAATGGACCCTACCATTGCCTTACAATGTCAAAATCACATCACATCACACATATAGAAGCCTAGTCAGGCTCTCATAACTTCCTGCAGTCGATCACACTTCCCCTGCGATCTATCGCAAATCACATTGAGCCTAAATTTCGAGCTAGAAACAGCCTGAAACCGAGGGCTCCATCCCTCTGCTCCATTTTCACTCTCATCCATCCCATCCATACATCATTCATAAGGTCTCCGACCTTTTTCCATCCACACATAATATCACCAAACTATTCCACATAAATAAAGTAGCTTAAATAAGGGAAAAGAGAAGAGATGGAGAGGGATTTTACCTACTACATGACTTTTGAGGCTCCAGATGTTGAAATGGTCGTCGCCAATGCGATCAGAACGCTGGAAAACCTATAGGTGAACCGCCTCCCTCTCTAACCTCCACTTTCTCTCTCTAGAATTCTCTCTCTACACGCCAATCGAGACACCGGAGAGAAAATCGGACGTCGCCAACGCGTCGGGAACGTCGAAAAACCCAAGGGGACCTCCCTTTCCTTTCTCTCTTCTTTTCTCTCTCCTCTTTCTCTCTCCTCTTTCTCTCTCCTCACTTTCTCTCTAAAATACTTGGTGGCAGAACCTCCCCTTGTCCAAAACGTGTAAAGGAAGAGGTCTGGCCCCTCTTTTAAAGGTCATGGGTCATGTGCATGGCAGATGACCTCTCTTGATGTGACTTGTTGACTAAGTCAACACTCTGACTATTTGACTTGATTCCCGATTTCTTTGCACTTACGGCCTCCGAAACGTTATTAAACGAAGTCCGATTTTGACGAAACTTCAGGCGACTGAACTTGGGGTAGTTCGACACCTACTGTAAAAATTTCAGAGAAAAATACTGAGTTTTGACAGCTGCACTTTTGTCCGGAAGAAAACTGCAAAACCCACTAATTTCCTGATTTCAGACACAAAATACGCCGCCGTTTCTTTGTTTGAGATAACTAACTGCCGAAACGACAGACGTTAATTCCCACGGCCGACCGGCACGCGCTGGTATCAGCCGCACAGATTTCTATTAGGATCCCCAAGAAATATTGAGTCCCACTTAATTTCTGAAAATCTGGAAATTTCCCGTTTTCTTGATTTTCTTACATGATATGACCCTACGGTCTTGCAAAACGATACCTGACGGAACCAATACGACAGGTGAAGGTCCCGGTAGTCGACCAACACACTGTTTGCGGTTTTCGAGAAGAAATACTGAGATTTTATCGATACAATTCAATCCCGAATAAAACTCACTTTTCACAATTTAATTAAATACTTAACTTATTAACCCCAATTAAGGACCAATAAACCCATAATTTTATTATATTAAAATCCTGGGGCGTTACACTATTTCCCACCCTAACTCTAATAAAGGGCGACAACAAGTTCGCCACCTCGATTATTCATTTCTACAAATCCACCCCATGAGGTCCCCTAACCTATCTGGGATCCCAACAAGAGGACTCACCATACTTGACGACCATCACTCTGCTCCATAAACTCTCCTTTTCTTTACCAAACCTCCACACTCATGCGCCTAACAACGCTTTATTAACAGCTACTAAAAGTTTGAGGTTTAAACCTCCCCCTTCAAAGGACGACACACTTAGATCTCATGCCACCAAATGGTATTTGGATTTCTTCCATTTTTCATTCCAAATGAAGTCCATTTGCAACCAGTCCAAAGACACAACTATCGCACTTGGGATAGTTAGAGTGGAGAGAGAATATGTTGGGAGACTCCTAAGGGTGCTTTTGATCAGTGTCAATGAAAGGAAATGCACCTCCACCCTACCAATCTTGACTCATAATAGATGAAAAATAATTAAAATTGATGAAAAAAACATGATTATTTTTTAATCATACCCAATTCAACTTCATTTGACTTAAATTTACATCATTGCCCCTCCTCTTCTAACGTTCTCTTCTCCTTTTTCTCTTAATAATTTTTCTTTATTCTCCTTTTTTTTGCTTCTTCTTTTCTTATGTTAAATGTTGATAAGTACCTTTTCAATAAAATAAATAAAATAGAAGAAAGGAAGGTGATCTCATTAAGGGTAGATATGCCCTTTTGGTCTCATTCAAAACAGAAACACCTCCAAGTTCTTTGGCCCGAAAGAAAGTAAACATTTTCCTTTACATCTAGAAACAAGCTACTACGGGCCTTTTAGAGATAATAACCAGTTACTAACCACTGACTACTATCTCTCAACAAATACCCACTCTTACATAACAATCTTTTGGTATGTATTATTTCACCTCCCTTGAAATCCTCAAGGTATAGAAGCACATAATTTTTTTTGAATCCTCGCGTAAGAGCATTGAAAACGAATGTCTTTGATCGGCACTAACTGTGACACATTTATACACCTCAAATTACATGTGTTAGTTCCTTAGAGTTCTCTTTTGAAGCATGATACGGTATTTGGTTGTCTGTGTTTATGACAACACTATGCGAGGGATACAAGAGAAAATCGAAGAAATAGCAGATGGAAAGTTGCAGAAAGAATCCCATTCAGAAGAAAAGCCAAAAGAAAGAAAGAAGAGAACAAAGAAAACAAAAGACGATCGATGGTCAACTTCAGAACGATCGATCGCAGGTTAAAACAGGGGCGATCGATCGCAGCACCCTTAACAATCGATCGTCCATGAACCCGTAGCCAAAGAGAAATTTCCAGAGTTGGACGATCGATTGTCCCTGTATGACGATCGATCGTCATCGGCGTTTTTCAATCTCAGAATCTGCGCGCAAAACCTAGGTGTTGCCCCTTTGAGAGTTTCTAAAAAGATGAATTTAGCAGCAAATGAGGGTTCTCTATAAAAAGGAAAGCTACTAACACTAAAAGGGTTCTGGAAGAGATTGAAAGGAGAAGCTCTGGAGATCAATGCAAGGTGGAAGATGGATCATTCGAGTTCTTCATGTTCTTCGTCAAAAGTGTTGTTTCTGTCTCTCGCTATGAACTAATCTATTTTTTTCTAGGGTTTAGATGAAACCTCAGCCAAGTAATTGTATCTCTTGTGTTTATTTAGGTTTCTCCCTTTTGATAAACAATGATTGCATAATGAGAGGGTTGTATTCTTCAACCAGTTATTCAAATTTATAATCAATTCAATATAATTTTATCCTTGTCTTAGGTCCTATTGTGTTGAAATTGAATTCATTCATATCTTCTTTCTGTGATTGATAATATGAATTTTATGCAATGGTATTTATTGTCGATAAATCAAATTATAGGATATTATATACCTAGGGAAGACAAGTGATATCACAACCTTAATTTAGTTGTATCACTCGTGCTGACCACAGATAGGATATACCTAGGGTTTGATACTTTGAATCATTCTAATTTTTGATGAGTTAAGACTTGTAGTCGATCTTATCCCTATTGTTTTGCTTGAGAAACCTGAATAAATGCTCGTAGATTTAATTATGAGGCTAGTGGTGGATTTGAATGCCCTAGATCTTCTCTCACAGATATATAACCAAGAGTTCTTAGTTTAATTAGGTTTAATACAATCTGCTAGTTTAATTAGGTTAAAATCAATCAATCAATATTGTCACTCATTGACTTATAATTAATCTGGAAAAAAAGGCAACAAACCAAGGCAGTCTTCTGTGGTTCAACACCCCATACTAGTCATTATTCTACGGAATTGTAACTACTATGAGGTTTAATAAATTGACGATCAGTCGTTGTGATAAAACTCACCACTTCGAGGGGTCTTCCTCCAAATAAACTCTTCGAGGGGGTTTTCCTTCACTCTTTAGCCCTTCCAACATGAATCTTCCATTGAAGCCCACCCTTTTTTTTACCTTGTAGCCGGAAACCAATTTGACCAAGATAGTTGAATTACGAAATTTAGCGCCACCTCCCATGGTCATGAACAAGTTATTAGTACCATTCTCATTGTACAACTTTTTTCATTTGACGAATCAACTTGAAACTAAGTCTCATTTGTCTATGTGAGGTAGAGACTCGGTTTGATGTTCTTTCTCTTTCCAAAGAACCTATTCTTTTTTTTTGTTAAATTAGGGCTTGAGGCCCGTTACACAAGGATATCCCTGGGCCTAGCAGCCCTGAAACATCATAAAAAAACAAGGAGCTCAAACCAACAGGAGGAGAATCATACACCCTCAAACCTGGTCCATGAAACCCACTATAATTGGCAAGCCAATCAGCACTAAATTTAACTTCATTGTAAACATGGCGACTCAGCAATCTCATTCCTAATTCATCAAATGCTAATATGTAGCAACCAACCAAAGATTAAGGTGGATTTCAGACACACCCTCATTTGACATTAACACCAAACACTCAGCGTCTGATTCCACCAACACCTTTCGAAAAACCTTGATCCCAAGCCAATTTAAGACCATAAAACAAGGCCCATAATTCAGCCTGATCATTAAGACACTCCTAAATTTGTGCGGGGGGAAAAAAAACAGACCTCCATTGGCCAAAGGCATCTCAAATTAAACCCCATGTGCCCGCCAACCCAAGATTTCCTTTTGGACTCCCATCTGTATTTATCTTAAATCATCCCAACTCTAAAGCCTTCCCTCCAATAAATCTTTGAGTTTGAACTATCTTCTTCCCTCGGATATGTATTGCAGCAAACATCTCCTAAGAGCCTATTCTTTCTCTTCCTAAAGCGTCTTCTCACTTCTGGCACAACTAATTGTTAGGGTATGATTCCAAACAACTCCAATAGTCCAATGGCCTCCTCAATATCTAGAGAAAGAACATAATTTCATAGAGAATTAAGAATCTCCATCTCTTTCAAGCACTCTCGCGAACTATTCAAATTTATCTTCCATACTCTTCAGATTTAAAGAAATCTTTGTGAAAAAAAAGTGCATCGTCACCTATGCACTCCGCTTCATCCCTTCAGCCATGTCCAAAATCGTCCGCTCTTATACCATTTGATACGTGCATTTTCCTTCTTTTACAAAGTGAAGACAATTTGACCCTGCAAATAAGAAATTTAGATAACTTCCCACATTTACCATACAATAACTACCCAATAAGAAGACCACTAAGAAACAAACATTGTAATACTCTAATTGTTGACAGATTAACTCATTTATGTGGGCCCTCATGCACGTAGGGCAAAATTAGATAGTATTATTAGTGATACATACCAAAATATAAATACGAAGTGAGTGGGTAGTTGTCGAGAGATAGAAGCAGTAGATGGTTTGTAATTAGTTATTATCTCTACAACAGACATGTAAAGCTTAATTCTAGATATAAATGAAAAAATTAAATAGTTTCTTTCTATTGAGAGAATTTGGAGGCGTTGGTCACATAGTTCGAAAACTCGGCGAGTCACCCGAGTAACTCGGTTGATTGAATTTCGAGTCGAGTCTCTTCAAAACTCGAAGGAGACACTATTTGTCGAGTTACTTGGATGACTCGTGTAACGACCCGGAATTTTAATATAA
The DNA here is from genome assembly GCA_015143295.1 of Tetracentron sinense. NCBI lineage: Eukaryota > Viridiplantae > Streptophyta > Magnoliopsida > Trochodendrales > Trochodendraceae > Tetracentron > Tetracentron sinense. Next base: position 23,410,335 of record CM026573.1, read on the forward strand.
TAAAATTATGAGTTAATGGGTCCTTAATTGAGGTTAATTAGTTAAGTGTTTGTTAAATTGGTGAAAAGTAGGTTTTGTTCAAGATTGAATTGTACCAATAAAACTTCAGTGTTTTTCCTCGAAAATCGTACACAATACACTGATCGACTATCGGGACGATCACCCTTTGTTCCAGTTCCGTCGCGTATCGATTCGCGAGACCGCGGGGGTCTTAAATGTAAGAAAATCGAGAAAACCAAGAAATTTCAGATTTTCCAGAATTCAGTTGGTACTTCATAATTGTTGGGAATTCTAATAGAAATCCGTGCGGGCTGGTACCACAGCGTGCCGATCGGCTGTGAAGAAGACCGTCTGTCATTTCGTCAGTTCATCATCTCATGTGAAGAAACGACAGCGTGTTTTATATCCGAAATCAGGAAATTAATGAGTTTTATAATTTTCTTCCGGACTTGCTTTTTACTGTCAAAACTTCGTATTTTTCCCTGAAATTTCTACATCAGGTGTCGGACTGTCCCAAGTTTGGTCACTTGAAGTTTCGTCAGAATCAGATTTCATTTAATAGAGATTCGAAGGCCGTATACGTGAAAATCGGGAAAGCCGGTCAAATAAGTCAACAAGTCAAAGGTGGTGACATCACCACGATGACCTCATCATGTGATGTCATCCATGACATCATTAATGGGACACCTCATCCCCTTTCCTCCTCTATATAAGGAGGGTAACCCTCCCCCTCATTCTCACGGTTTGCAAACAAGGGGGAGGTTCTGCCCAAATTGCTTCTAGAGAGAGAAAGTGAGGAGAAAGAAAGAGGAGTGAGAAAGGAAGAGAGAGAAAGAAGAGGAAGTCTACCTAGGGTATTTCGACGTCCCCGACGCGTTGGTGGCTTTTGTTTTCTCTCCCAGTGCCTCGATTTGCATGTAAAGAGAGAAAGAGGGAAAAGTTAGAGAGAGAAAGTAAAGGTGTGAAGGCAAGGAGCTTCACCTTAGGGTTGATCGTCCTCTCGAGCGTGTTGGCAGTGTCCATTTCGGCCCTAGACGTCTCGAAGTGCATGAAAGAGGTAAAATTCATTTTCCCTCTTTCCTATTTTCCCTTTAAATATATTTTTCTTGTTGTGGATGATGTTCTTGTTTTAAGGCGTGGATGAAAAAGGATCCGAGACCCGTTGTATGCATAAAATGGATAAAAACCTCTTCTATCTCTTCTTTTTTCCCTTATTTTTACTATATTTGTTATGTGGGATGTATGTGTATGGATGAAAAAGGGTCGGAGACCCCGTGGATGTGTTATGGAAGAGTGGATATGCGTGGAAAATGAGTAGAGAGGTATAGCCCTCGGTCTCGGGTGTCAAAACCCCGGATCTAGACTCACTGTGTGAATGGCGTGGATGGAAAAATGGTCGGAGACCCCTATGTGATGTTTGGAAGGGTTTGATGTACATAAAAAATAAGTAGAGGGGTGTAGCCCTCGGTCTCGGGTGTCAAACCCAAGATTTAGACTCACTGTGTGAATGACATGGATGGAAAAAGGGTCGGAGACCCCTATGTGATGTTGTGATTTTATGTGGATATTCGGGGAGCCTAGATCGGGTCCCGGGTAAATTGTATCGTCACTCTGGAGTGTCGAAAAGTTGTTTTGCAAGTCCTATAAGGATATGGACACATCCATTAGCCTAGAAACATTTCCTAACGGGACGGTGTGTTACCAAATTTGATTCACGGGCACGAGGCCCAACTGTTTCAGTTAATCAAGCAAGGCTTAGGTAAACTGCGGTTACTCGGTGGTTAGAAAACTTAACCAGGGTTAAAATATAGTCCTCTGTGACTAATAGTCGGGAGTTGGTGAATTTAATATCCATAGATTCTCTTTGACTAGGTTTGGAGTGGTGGTGTGATAGTCTTCCATGACTGATAGTCAGGAGTGGGTGGATTTGATATCCATAGATCCTCTTTGGCTAGGTCTGGAGTGGTGGTGTGATGTAGTCCTCCATGACTGATAGTCGGGAGTGAGTGGATTTGATATCCATAGATCCTCTTTGACTAGGTCAAGAGTGGTGATGTCGTATAGTCCTCCGTGACTGATAGTCGGGAGTAGGTGGATTTGATATCCATAGATCCTCTTTGACTAGGTCTGGAGTGGTGGTGTAATATAGTCCTCCGTGACTGATAGTCGGGAGTGGGTGGATTCGATATTCATAAGTCCACTTTGATTAGGTCAGGAGTGGTGATGTCGTATAGTCCTCCGTGACTGATAGTCGAGAGTGGGTGGTCTAATATCCATAGATCCTCTTTGGCCAGGTACGTGACTGATCGTCGGGAGTGGGTAGAATAATGTCCATTATTCTTTGGCGAGGTACGTGACTGATTGTCAGGAGTGGGTGGAACGTTCTCCATAGATCCTCCTTGGCTAGGTCTGGAGTGGTGATATTGTGTAATCCTCTGTCACTGATAGTCGGGAGTGAGTGGTATAATATCCATAGATCCTTTTTGGCGAGGTACGTGACTGATCGTCGGGAGTGGGTGGAATAATGTCCATAAATCCTCTTTGGCGAGGTACGTGACTGATCATCGAGAGTGGGTGGAGTGTTATCCATTGGTCCTCTTTGACTAGGTTTGGAGTGATGGTGTGTAGTCCTCTGTGACTGATAGTCCAAAATGGGCGGATTTGATATCCATAGATCCTCTTTGGCTAGGTCCGGAGTGGTAGTGTCAAGTGAGTCCTTTGTGATTGATAGTTGAGAGTTGGTGGATTTGATATCCATAGATCCTCTTTGGCAAGGTCTAGAATGATCGTATGATGTAGTCCTCCATGACTGATAGTCTGGAGTAGATGGTTATGTGATCTAATTAGAAATGCCGTGAATGCCTAGATTATGTATTGAGTATATAGACTCAAGGTTGTACGGAGTTTAAGGACTCAAGGTTTGATTTCATTGGGTGTAAGCCCAGTTGATCTCGATAGTTATCATGAGAGTATGGGACGCCATGGTAACAGAATTGAAGGTAACAGATTCTAAAATAGATAATAAGTCTACGGACTCTAAATTGGATATTGAGTCTATGGACTCAAGGATAAAGGTTGAACACGGACGAAGACCATTTGATTGAGTCTGCAGACTCAAGGATAGAGTGTGAGCGGTTATCTAGAACGGTAACCTAGTGGTGTAGACGATGATTGAATGAATTTGAAAATTAGAGGTTGGGAACCTCAAAATAAGGTAAAATAGCCCTAAGTGACCTCGGGTCACGAATTACGATATTATGTATTAGTATAATATGAGAATTGTATTGCAATATTATATCGTTATTGATGATTGTTACTAGGTAGAAAATAGCTTAGATGGATTGTGGATTTTGCTGGACTCTATAGCTTACTCCTCTCATTTTATGTCTTCAGATTCTGAGGCGGTTGCCGATTGGCAAGGAGTTATACTTGAATGATTCTGGAAGTTTACCAGAGTAGTTGTAGCGCGCCAAAAATAAAGGCTATTGTAGCCAGTGAGGTAATGTATTTGCTTATGATGGGTTATTATGATGACCAGTTGTTATTGCTTATGTAAGCTCATAAGAGAAGTTGAAAAATTCACGTATTTTCGCACGTAAAGTCTTCCACATGCGTGGTTATGACGAACGAGCACGCATCTCGGAACTTGTTTCCCTAGGCGCAGGTTCGGGGCGTCACAACTCGGTCGAGTCAAGCTGAGTTTTTTGACTCATGTCGAGTCACAGAAGAGTATTTTTATCATATTTTCAAACCTAAACTCGAACGTCACACTGTTTTTGCATCATATTTTTTTGAGTCTACAAAAACAACCTACTATGGGTTCTGTTAAACCCATGGTTTTAAAAAACGCCGAAACCGTTACGTAACGCCCGTTACGTAACGGTTTCGGCGATACCCGTTACCCGAAACCGTTACGCTACACACTTCCGCACGTACATCTTGCGTAACGGCCGTTACGCCCGTTACACCCGTTACGCCTGTTACGACCGTTATGATAGGTGAATATGCTTTGCAGTTTTTGGCTTTTGCAATTTTTGTTTTTTCTTACTTTGTTTTTTCACTTTGCAGGTGTTTTGGACCTTTTGGTCTTCATTTCAAACTTCAGTTTCAAAGTTTCAAACTTCAAAGTATCATCATACACACACAGAGTTACAGACATACACTCTTACACTCAAATTTCTTATATTACTAGTGGGCGTTGCACGTGCAACCCTTATTTACACAAACGCCCTTATTCACACAAACTAATAATCAAATCAAGATAATTGACTTTTATTCCAACCATTGAATTGGTAATGATTTCTATGTAGTGTTGAAAATAAACATTTGTTAGAGAAATCAGAGATACTAACATAAATTTAAAGCTTATATGGTCATGAAGAAAATAGGTTTGGCGAAACTCAAAGGATATTTTGGAAAAAAATTTGATGGGTATAATAACGTGAGGGTATTAATTTTGGCGGAATCGCGTGCGTCTCCATAAGCTGTCACGTATCCCTTTTAACACCCATTAACTGTGGTTAAGATTCATTCACCATAGGGTTCATCCGTCTAATCTTGGTTTTTAGAAAAAATATATATATATATATTAACCTTAGGTTGATTAAGCTTGATCACAGTTAAATGGGCTTTACAAGATGACACCTTTTCCTTTTCACATTCACTAACTATGGTTAGTATTCACTCACTCCTAAACATTATTTTGGGAATAAAAAACCTTAAGGGACATTGTGGGTATTATAACTTGAGTGACATTTTGGCGGAACACGCGCTTTTTTACAAGCCGTCATGTATCCCTTTTAACACTCATTAACTGTGAATAAGATTTACTCACCCTAGGGTTCATCCATCTAACATTGGTTAATGAAATATATATATATATATATATATATATATATATATATATATATATATATATCTATCTATGTTAAACTTAAGTTAATTATGCTTAATCACAGTTAAAGGGAGCTTTACAAACCACCACGTTTTACAACACCCACTAACTTTGGTTAGGATTCACTCACTGCTAGGGTTCATCCATCTAACCTTGGTCTTTAGAAAACAAAAATAGTAACCATAGGTTGATTAAGTTTAACCACAGTTATAAAATGCTCTACAAGCCGCAACATGTCCCTTTTTAACACCCAATAATTGTGATTAAGATTCACTCACTCATATGGTTCATACATATAACCTTGGTTTCTAAAAAAAACATAAAATAAAACAAATATTAACCATAGGTTGATTATAGTTAAAGGGGGCTATACAAGCTGTCATGTGTCCCTTTTAACAATCAGTAACTATGGTTAAGATTCATTGACCTCTAGGGTTCATCCATCTAACCTTGGTTAAACCAATGAGACGAGTTGGTGGGGGCTTGAGATCGAACACTGGAACTAAGGGTAATAGATAAGGGACATATAAGGAAATAACCAAAAAAATCTATAAACACTTTTCATTAAATACCCCTAAACACTTTTCATTCAATACCCCCACATATTCTCTTTTATAATAGGGTATAATAGAATGGAAAAAAAAATATTAACAGTAGGTTGATTAAGTTTAGAGTCCTGAGAAGAGGACCCTAGGGGTCCTCTTTTAAGCTAACCGCAGTGTCCCCATGCCACTTTAACACCTCTTTAATCATGGCTAAGCTTAATTAAATTAAAATTAATAATTTTATTTTTTTATTTCCTAAAAACCATGGTTAGATTACTTAATCCTAAGGGGTGAGTGAATCCTAACCACAGTTGATAGGTGGTAAAAAAGGGACGTGGAACAATGAGATCCTGGTTCAGCTTCTATGCTGACCCTGGGTCCGTTTTCTATTTCCCTTAAGTTTAACAACGGTTAAAGGGTGCTCTACAAGCCACAGCATATCCCTTTTTAACACTCACTAAATGTGTTTAAGATTCACACACTCCTATGGTTCATACATCTAACCTTGATTTCTAGAAAAAAATATAAAATAAAACAAATATTAACCATAGGTTGATTATAGTTAATGGGGGCTACACAAGCTGCCATGTGTCCCTTTTAACAATCACAATCAATAATTATGGTTAAGATTCATTGACCCCTAAGGTTCATCCATCTAACTTTGGTTAAACCAACGAGACAAGTCGGTGGAGGCTTGAGATCAAACGCTGGAACTAAGGGTAGCAGATAAGGGACATATAAGGAAATAACCAAAAAATCTATGAAAAATTTTCATTAAATACCCCTCACATATTCTCTTTTATAATAGGTTATAAGATATATTAAACCCTCTCGGCCTCTCACGACTCACTCAATCCTTCATAGTTCGAGTGTTCGACACTTCGACTTCATTCCCTCTCGGCCTCTTACAAGTCACGACTCACTCAATTCTTCATAGTCACTTGGTCTTAGCTACCCTTTTTCTCTCAATTTCTCGTATTCACCTATTCGGTATTCCTCTCTTTTTTTTTTTTTTGAAACACCAAATGTTAGTATTAGTAAAATTATTAAATGTTAGTATTTTTTTCGGAATATTATGAATTGTTAGAAAATGCTAGTATTTTTTTTGGAATATTATTAAATGTTAATGTTAGTATTTATTTCGGAATATTATGAAATGTTAGAAAATTATTTATTTCGGAATATTATGAAAGGTTAGAAAATGTTGGTATTTAAATGTTGGAAAATGATAGTATTTATTTCTAGAGATTATGAAATGTTAGAAAATGATAGTATTTAAATGTTAGAAAATGATAGTATTTATTTCGGAATATTACTAAATGTTAGAAAATATTAATATTTTATTTGGAATATTATTAAATGTTAGAACTTAGAAATAGAATATGTTACTATTTTTTTTTGGAATATTATTAATTATTAGAATATGTTATTTTATATTGGATGTTAGAAAATGATAGTATTTAAATGTTAGAAAATGATAGTATTTATTTCGGAATATTATGAAATGTTAGAAAATGATAGTATTTAAATGTTAGAAAATGATAGTATTTATTTCGAAATATTATTAAATGTTAGAAAATGATAGTATTTATTTCGGAATATTATTAAATGTTAAAAAATATTAGTATTTTGTTCGGAATATTATTAAATGTTAGAACTTAGAAATAGAATATGTTACTATTTTTTTTCGGAATATTATTAATTATTAGAATATGTTAGTTTATTTTGGATGTTAGAAAATGATAGTATTCAAATATTAGAAAATAATAGTATTTAAATGTTAGAAAATAATAGTATTTATGTCGGAATATTATGAAATGTTAGAAAATTATAGTATTTAAATGTTAGAAAATGATAGTATTTATTTCGGAATATTATGAAATGTTAGATAATGATAGTATTTAAATGTTAGAAAATGATAGTATTTAAATGTTAGAAAATGATAGTATTTATTTCGAAATATTATGAAATGTTAGAAAATGATAGTATTTAAATGTTAGAAAATGATAGTATTTATTTTGGAATATTATTAAATGTTAGAAAATGATAGTATTTATTTCGGAATATTATTAAATGTTAGAAAATATTAGTATTTTGTTCGGAATATTATTAAATGTTAGAACTTAGAAATAGAACATGTTACTATTTTTTTTCGGAATATTATTAATTATTAGAATATGTTAGTTTATTTTGGATGTTAAAAAATGATAGTATTTAAATGTTAGAAAATGATAGTATTTATTTTAGAATATTATTAAATGTTAGAAAATGATAGTATTTAAATGTTAGAAAATGATAACATTTTTTTCGGAATATTATTAAATGTTAGAAAATATTAGTATTTTTTTCGGAATATTATTAAATGTTAGTATTTCTTGCAAATTTGGGTATTCTTAGAGTACTTATTGAATACCTTACGTAATGCCGAAAAAGAAAATGAAGTAGACATTGGTTGGGAGTTTGGGCAGAGAATAGGGGATAATAGGCATAAGATCAAATGTAATTATTGCTCTAGAGCAATTACTGGAGGAATTACAAGATTCAAGGAGCATTTGGCTCACAAAGCATGTGATGTAGCAGGGTGTACTGCAGTTCCGAAATAGATCCGTATTATGATGAAAGATCATTTAAAAGATGCTCAAGCAGCTAAAGCTCAGAAAAGAAAAATTGCTGAGAGAATAGCTAACATGGACAGAGGTTCAGATGATGAAGAAGAAGATATTGACGTAGCGGAAAAGGCACTTGATGATGAAGCTATTTTAGACGCGGGTTTAAGGGCCAGCATGGATAACTTTCACTCAGATGAGGCTAGTCGACAATTTACTGTTGCTACTGGGAGACGTTTTGATTCTGGAGGGTTATCATCATCACAGCAGCCACCAGCAAGCCGTCCATCACATCTACCTAGGTCTTCAAGATCATGAGTATCTGGTGAGAGTTCGTGTGGTGTTAGAGGAAGGGGTGGTCGAGGTTTTATTAACCCTTTCTTGATGCGACCTAAGACTACCACTCAGCCTAGTGTGAAGTCCAGTTTCGATAAGGGGATAAGGGCAAAAGTGGGCAAGGCAATTGCACGATTTTTCCGTTGAAATCGCATCCCTCCTAATGCGGCGACCTCCCCTTACTTCCAGGCTATGATAGATGCTATAACAACGGCAGGTTCAGGGGTTAAAGGACCTAGTTCTTACGAGATTGGGAGAAGATATTTGGATGAACAAGTTCAAGACTTGAGGTTTTATATTCAGAAGTTTCAGAGATCTTGGGAGGAATATGAGTGCACTTTGATGTGTGATGGATGGAGTGGCCCTACTCGAAAATCAATTATAAACTTTATGGTATACAATGGACAAGGTACTATATTCCACAAGTCGGTGAATGTGTCTAGACAAGTAAAAGACCATAAGTTCTTATTTCAATTGATGGATAAAGTTGTTGAAGAAGTCGGTAAGAAATACATAATTCAAATAGTCACCGATAATGAAACTGCTTCTAAAGCAGCTGGGAAGAAATTAATGAAGAAGCGGAAACATCTATATTGGTCTCCTTACGCAGCACATTGCATAGACTTACTTCTGGAGGATATAGGTAAGCTACCTTCAGTAGAGGCACTAGTTAATAAAGCTAGAAAGATTGATGGTTGTATCTATAACCACAACCGGATGGTGGCGGTTATGAGGGAGTTTACAGGTGGCAGAGAATTGCTACAGCCGGGCATTACTAGATTTGCCACAAATTATATTGCCCTCGAGAGTATTGTGCGATATAAGGCACAATTATTATAGATATTTACTTTTGAGAAATTGGTGGAATCTAGGTACGCTCGTGAAAAGGGCTTACCGAAGCAGATAGCTCAAATCGTCCTCTCCGAACAGAATACATTTTGGGCAAAGGCAGAAAAAATTGTGAAAACTGTACAGCCCCTAGTAAAAGTGTTGAAATTAGTGGATGGTGATACAAAGCCAACGATAGGCTATATATACGATACAATTGACCGAGCAAAATTAGCAATCAAAGAGCTTAACAAAGCATCGTATAAACAATATTGGGCTTTGATTGATAAGCGCTGAAATAAGCAGCTTCACCAAGATATCCATGCTGCAGGTCCGTATACACAGTTATTTAATTTATTAACTGTTACTTTCTTGATGTATGTGTTTTTTCTTTATACAGCATATTTCCTAAATCCCGTCTGCTTCTATTCAAACACTTTTTCCGGCCATCCAGAGGTATTTTTGGGCCTGAAACAAACAATCCAGAGACTTGAGCCTAATAAAGAAGGGCAAGTAAGAGCCTTGAGTCAGGTATAATTATAAATTATAAGTTTATACATTTATTAATTAGTTAACTTAGTTGTATACTTATACACTAATTAAAATTAAATTTCTTTTAGCTTAAGCTATATAAGCAGCAACAAAGCTCTTTTGGAAGTGAGACGGCACGTCTGGCAATAAAGATGACTGAATCAGGTATAACAGTATAATTTGTATTATGACTTATTAGTTATAAAATTATAACTGAACTAAACTTTATGATATTTTCATTTTTCAGGCGAATTGTGGGGTACATATGGTGAGGATGCTCCAGATCTTAGAAAAATTGCAATGAGGATCCTAAGTCAGACTTGCTCTTCATTTGGGTGTGAAAGAAACTGGAGCACATTCTCATTGATTCACACGAAGCCGCGAAATAGGCTCACTTCCGATAAGTTGGACAAATTAGTATTTGTCCACTACAATATGAGATTGCGTGCAAGTCATCTAACGAGGAGAGAGCAAGACGATGATTTTTATGATCCAATCAATTTGGATTATATTTTTGCCGATGATGATCCCCTGGAGCCATGGTTGCTTGAAATAAAAACACCGGTTCTAACCGATGTATCTTTCCTTGAAGGACATGTAGATGCAACCAATGAAGAGTTAACAGCCGCAGCAAGTGCCACGACAAGCAAAGACATACAACCACCTACTGTTACCCCCACTTCAGAGACTACAACTACAAGTAGAGACAGAAGAGGAAAAGGCAAGGCATCAACACAATTATCAGCAACCATTGAGGAGGTTAGTGAAGGGCAGCGGGAGGAGAAGAACATGAGCTTTCATCTACTAGTAGTACTAGTAGTAGACCTAGTGGTGATAAAGGTGGAGATGCAGGAGCTACAGCAGTTATTTATGATGTAGATGCTAGTCAGGGGCAAAATGTCGATTGGACTGGAGCTGAGAATCAAGGGAGTCCTAATGCAAGTAGGGGGAGAGAGGTTCAAGAACCTGAGGTTGAAGCCGCTGAACAATATTCGACTTCTTCGAACTATATGGAAGGGTATGGTTTGTTTCCCTAGTATCAGTATAGAGCTTATGATTATGGATACCCTCCCACGTATCCCCAGCAGGGCCAGCAGTACTATCAGCCACAGGATCTTTTCAGCGGTTTCTCACACGACTATGCTCAAGCCCAAGACTATGAAAGTCTCTACCACTAGCCTTACGTTCAACCAAATGGAAATGATGATAATGAGCCAGCCCATAATTCTATGTGGCTTTAGCACTTAGGCTTAGCAGATGTGTATGAGTTATGAGTTATGACTGTATCTGTATGTATCATTGTATATTTGTATCTCCCTATCAGTATCTGGAGTCTCGAAACTCTCGACCCATCTAATTTCATTATTTTTACATTTTGAGTTTCATATTGGCTTTAGAAGTATGTTTTTACTCATTTATTGCATTTTCATTATTTTTTTTCTATTTATTGGAATTTTTTTGATTTTTTAAAAGCAAAAAAAGATGAAAAATAGCGTAACGGCCGATACGATACCGTAACGGCCGATACGATACCGTAACGGCCGATACGATACCGTAACGGCATACCATAACGGTTTCGGCCGATACCGTTACGGTGGCCGAAACCGTTTTTTCGAATTTTGGTTAAACCTAATTTTTAGGTTTGAGGTTGTAAAACCAATGTACTTTGAGTTCTTTTAACCCATATTTTTCAAGTTATTACATGTATATTCCGAGTTTGACCAAGTCGAGTTTTTTTCGATTTTTCTGAGTTACTCGACCCGGCTATCTTTCGAGTCGAGTCGAGTCGAGTTTTCGGGTTTTTGAACCATGGTTTGTCTCTCTCAAATGAAACCAAAAGGACATATCTCCCTTTAATGAGATCATCTTCTTCCCTTTATTATATTTTATTAAAAATGTACATATGAGATGGTATCAGAGCACTTCCTCGAGCTGAAGGTTATGGGTTTCGATTAAGATTCATGTTGTGAAAGTGTGGCTACCCAACGGCTAACTTTGAGGACAAGATTGCTTCGAAAGGTGAAAAATGATATGTACAGTACCTAATCTTAGCTACGTGAATGGGGGCCCACATGGATGAGTTAATGTGTCACAGTTAGAGTATTACAGTGTTTGTTTGTTAGTGGGTAGTTATTGTATGCACTATTACAAATCTCCCGAGAAATACTCAATTTCTCTCGAGAAGAACATTTAAAGTTTAAAACTCCGTTTTTATCGCTATATTTTAAAAATCTCACGAGAAATATAATTTTCTCTTTTTATCCCGTATATATCACGAGATTTAACCGAGATTTTAAAATTATCATGAGAATACACCATGTTGATATTTTATGAATTTATAACTTGGTGATATTTATTACTATTTTCTGTAATTTCAATATATTTTTTTTTTCATTACCGAGATTTAGACGAAAAATATACAAAAAAAATTCAGATTTGAAAATCTCCCGAGAAAAACTTTGGCCGATAAAAACCCGAAAACGAGATTTGTAACACTGAATTTTGTATGGTAGAAGTAGGTAGTTTTGTAGTTTCTTATTAGTTATTAGTAGACCTCTTAGAGGCTTAGAGTCCAAGTGACTTCTTATCTATATGCGTGAGTTTGTCCATTGTAATTGAGTCTCCATTGTATTTAAACCAGTTTGAATTAATGAAAAATGACACTGATGTTTTATCCTAAAATGATTGTCTTGTGGATGCTGGCTAACCCTCGAAAAGTGGTCATTGGAGCTCGATCCCCTCAAAGAGAACCTCTTTGTCTTTACCTTTGTAACAAATGTCTATCAAGTAATTGGTGTTTCCAGCAAGTTAACCAAACAAGTATATATTATGCAGATATTATAATCTCAGTGAGTATGACCTACATAATCTCACTCAAAAGCCCCCTAAGCAATTCAAAAGATAACTGAAAGCATAACTGTAAAAGACAAGTACACAATTGCTAGACCTATAAACGATCTCAACAATAGATATCATAGAGAATATTGTACTATGAATACAGGAAACATACACATGCAAACAAAACAATAAGGGGAAAAAGTTCATGAAGAAAACGAACAGCAAGAACTGAAGAAGCACCTCGTACTGAAGATCGTAATCAGCAGCAGCAAAGAAAAATCACCGCACCAGACGGCCTCAACTATCCACAAACCTACTGAAAATTCAATAAGAGAAATTAGATTCTGCAACAAGAAATTCATATTTTTCTAAATTTAGCGCATCATAGGAATTCCTCACAATTCAAGAACTGCAACCCCTACTGGAAAGATCCTACAGGATGTTCGATTTGCTTTTGAAAAAAAATAGAGTTTTTCAAAATTTATACATAATTTATGTTTTTCCATTAAAGAAATTCCAAAAGTAGTAATGATTTTGCATTGACAGACCCTACAGTTCGTTAGTCGTTGAAAATCAAAGAAATTGAAAACAAAAATTGAATTTCTAATCTGAAAAACCCTAATTTTGCTTGAGACTCTAACCAGAGAGATAGAGAGTACCCGAGAAGAAGGAAAAGAAACCGTAAATCTGTGCGTAGGAGATTAGGTTTTCTGTGAGTGAGACCAAAACCAAAACCTAGAGGCCTTTTGCAGGGAAGAGTCGTAAAATGATCCGATTGTGATCTTTAAAAAGAGCAGTTTGTTTTTAGGTTTTAAACGAGTCAACTTCGATAATCTCCTGAGTCGATCTCCGAAACGAATTTCTTAAATTTGCCCTAAAAAGATGGATTTGGAATTTGGTAAACTAGAAATAATATTCGCTCTGAAAGTCTCACGTGCATTTATCCTTTCGGCAGCAAATCCTCTCCGGTGATAACCGGATTTTGCAAATCCGGTTATCACCCCTAGAGGTCACCACGCGTCTCCTTTGACACCCCTTAACCGTGGGTAAGGTTCACCCAACCCTAGGGTTCACCCACCTATTTTTGGTGTTTTTTTTTTAAATAATAATTTTTTTTTAAAATTAAAAAACTGTTTTTAATATTAAAAAAACTCTAAAAACAGTTTTTTAATTTTAAAAAAAGAATTATTATTTTTTAAAAAAAAACCAAAAATAGTTGGGTGAACCCTAGGGTTGGGTGAACATTACCCACGGTTAAGGGGTGTCAAAGGAGACACGTGGTGACCTCTAGGGGTGATAACCGGATTTGCAAAATCCGGTTATCACCGGAGAGGATTTGCTGCCGAAAGGATAAATGCACGTGACAGTAAATGTTTTTCGATCAAAGCAAGGAAACACCCACACACTCACTCACACCCACACACACCCTATACACCAACACACTCTCAACCTTTAGAAGCTTCACCCAAACACTTTCCAAAACGAATACCACGAGTGTGGGGCATGGTGAAACTTACAAGGCATTGAGAGTTCGGACTCTAGTCCGAAGTGGGACTAAACACAAGTTTGGTTTTTTTGGTTAAGGCAACTACACCACAAGGTGAAAGCTGCAGTCAAAGTAAGGAAAGACACACACCCACATGACAGTAAATAAGGCATGCTAAATTGGAAAGATTTAGGATGTGCTATAATCTAGTTGAGAAGCTTTCTAAGTTGACCAATGCTAGGTCCACTTTTTCGGTCATCCACTTTCAAATAGTTTTTACTATTTTATATAAGAAGATAAAACAAATATGGTGTGACCCATAAAAAAGTGTCATATTATTTTGTCTTCTTGTATAAAAATTAAAGAGAGTGGACAACCGGAAAGTAGACCTAACATTGCTCAGGATGATAATCTAGACTCTGGTTTATAAAGTGAAATACTCAAATTGGACTCAGCTTGTTCAAGCAAATGCAAATTGGTATTTCAAGTGTGAACCAACCGAGCCAAGCTCTTATTTTGATCAATGTTTAAGCAAGCCGAGCTCAAAGGGGACCCTAATTCACTCAATTCCGTTTGAAAAACTATACGTACAAATACAAATATATATATATACACACACACAAGTCCGTGTATGTATATGCATGTCATTTTTTGTAAATTTATTTATAAAAATATAGACTAATTGTAGAGACCCGAATTTATTTTCCTTAACATTCGTGCTAATTATTTAATTCTATAGAAATATGTGTTTAATTTTAACGCGATTAAGCCTATAAAATTAATGTGAACGTATGGATTTTGAAACTCAAATAAATCATTTAATTTATGTTGTTTTCATAATTAAATCGCATGAAAATGAAGTTAATCAAAAGGTAGCAAAAGACTCTAAAAAACGAAAATCGGTTCTGTCAGGGTACTCTGATCAATTGGAGCCATCAGGACCAATCGATCGGCCAAGACCAAAATGGTCTGATCGATCGGAGCCATCAGACCGATCGATCGACCAGGTTCAGTAGGGTCTGATCGATCAGCCCTAAGTCTCGATTGATCGGAGATCACGCACGGAAATTCTAAACAACATATTTTTTTTTTGACTTTTTGGCTTCCCTAGGGTTCCAATAGGGTCTTTCTATTACACCTCAGGCTCCTCACCCTACTACTACGCAAGTCACTCGGCAGGCGCAATCTTCTTCATCTACGTTTGAGGCCTGTGCACATTGTGGGAGGAAGCATAGAGTTGAGGAGTGTCGAGCACGCACAGGTGCTTGTTTCCATTGCGGTGACTAGGGGCACTGGATTAGAGATTGTCCTCGCCGTCCGCTGCCGACTTAGTTTCGGGGGAGCAGGCAACCAGTTCAGCTGCCCACGCATCAGGAGTCTTCTCAGGCTTCGAGGCTCCAGAAGCCTACATCTGCCACGCCGGGCTAACGAAAGCCAAGTCTTTACTATATCAGGGCAAGGTTCTCAGGCACCTAATGATGTTACATGAATGCCAAGAGATGGAAATTTTGTTTTTGTAAAGGATGATGTAATGTTGTGTTTCAGTATGTTGCCTATGTGCATGTATATGAAAGTATGCCACTTTTTAATTTTAGAAACACAGTTCTTGGGGGGCATACATCGAATCCCAAGATCTGACTAAGATTCTAAATGATTTTATTCAATGAAGGTTAGAATAACATTCACCTTTGCGACTTTGAAATTGTTAAGTCAAATCCACGTTAGAATAGTACTCGCAAAACTTCACAAGTGTCAAGTCTCCTGTCGATTCACATGAACCTTCTTTTTCCTTTAAAGCTTTCTCTAATGGAAGCTAATGGCCCTTCCAAATTTCCAGCTCTAAGAATCTTGAATAAAGATCCAATCTTTATTGATCAAGAACCTTTCTTGATGAACAAGATGAATTCTTGCTTTTCCTCAAGATCCAATCAAGAAGACAAAAAGAAGAGAGAGATGGGTGTGACCATACACCTCAAGGAGAGAGAGGGGAGGGTGTGAGGTTTTTTTAGGAGAGGGAGAGAAGAAAAAATTCTGGAGAATTATTTATCTTAAAGGGCTGGGCATCCAATCCTTTATATAAGTTCTCTCTTGGTTGCTTGAATTGTAATCCAATTATAATTCATTAACCTTATCCTAATCCAATTAGGATTCCTCAATAGTTTCTTTTATTGATTATTCTCCTAATCCAATTAGGATTAATCTTAAAAGAAACTAACATTATCCATTAGTAACTAATCTTATCCTTATCCAATAAGGAATCTTGAATTAGTTACTAACTAATGGAATCCCTAACAATTAGGGAATCTTTAATTAGTAACTAACTAACTAACCTTATCCAATAAGGTGTTAATTAATTAGAAACTAATTAAAATAATAACAATTATTATTCCTCCTTGAAGTGGGCGTCCCACCCTAGGTGGGTCCCACTCCACACGCCCAAAGGGTTTCCAAAACCCTCTTGGTCACTTGAATTATTCTTTTATAATAATTCCCAATGGGTCCTACCCATTTGGTTTTTCACATCTAATGTGATTCCACCTTTTAGAGTTTCACTATACCATATAGTGATTACTTAGAGAAATTAATTAATTTAATTATAAATTAAATTAAATACTTTAAGAAGGTCCTTGTGTGTAGGATCTAAAGGGATCTCCTATTTCCGGTTGTGGGACCAAGTACTTCACCTTTTTGGTTGAAGCATTGTTACTAGGAAACACCTTTCCTAAAACTCCATTAGGATCATAGAATGTTATCTAAGTCCCTGGACTTCCACCAATCACAATTAATGTCCATTAACACAATGTGATTAACCTCCAGAAATTAGAGAATTGCTTGTAAGTACCATCTCACAATATATTTACAAATAAATCCTTCCATATTCCGATATCACTTGTAAGCTTCCGGGATTGGAACTATTCTACTGTCTTAGTCCCTAGTTTATGAATAGAACTCTTTCTCATGATTACTTTTCATTGAACTGAACCTCCAAAACACTTTTGAAGAAACATTAGAAAAGAACTGACATATATATTTATATATATACTTTTCCATATTAAAAATATCAACTTCGATAAAGACCATTTTACCGAAAAGCACCAGTATTGGATTTAACAATTCAGTTCAACAAGTATCACCTTGATATCATTATCTCCGATTAAGGAGTTGTGGATTCCTTATTGAGTATTTACCGCCCTTCCTCCCCTCTCAACTCTAAGTTTCAAGATAAGGTCCGAGAGTAGAGGAATAACGCTAAATTTATTCTAAGAGTCGCCACCTACTTAGGGGAAGTAGGATCCCGAGATAATCCAAATAAGGGGGTCTACGGTCCAGAGTAGTCTAGGTAAGAGATCCCTTTAGGTCCTGGGGAAGGGGTTAGGCACCCCAGGACCTCCATCCAATGATGGTAACCTACTCATTAGGTCCAAGCTAAACATTTAAAATCACTTAAAATTTCCTAAATAATTATTAATTTTGCTAATCGAACACAAATCCATATGGGGTTTAAAATTTTTATTTTTGGTTGGGGTCGAACCCTGATTGGGCTGCCTACTTATCCGGTTAGTCGGAATCAGACCCTCATAGTAGTTCGGGGTCCGTGACTGTTTTTATACTCGTTTCGGAGTGTGGTCATTTCCAACTCGTGTTTGAGTTGGGGAGGGGAAGTGGAATGAGATTTATGAATCTCACTCCGGGAGATGGCAGCGTAGCTAGGTGCTCGTGGGGGAGCTCTAGGGGGCGTTCATTTATTAGGGTAAGTCTTTTTGCATTTTGGGGGTTTTTAAATGTTTTTTGTTGTTTTTGTATTTTGTATTTTTTTTGTATTTTTTTAATTCTGGCAAGTTTAACTAGTCCAAAAACTAAACTAAAGGCCCAAGGTAGGCAAAAAAGGAAAATAAAGCCTAACTTAATTAACTTAAAGGCAAAGAGCAGGGCGGATCGAGCGGCCTTAAACCAAAAGAGGCTATGGTTTAAATACGGACCCTGCTCTAGGTCCCAAGGGAAGATAGACCAGTACCTTTAATTTATTTTAGTCTTTTTTATATTTTTTTGATTTTTTTGTAGGGCTAACTAACGGGGTGGGCCAATTATTTTAGGGTTAAAAAAAAAAGAAAACTATCTAAGTGCCCAATGTAGGCAAAATAGGAAAATAAAATCGCGGCCTATTCCTATTGCACGCACATGGATAATACTTACATACATGACAAAATAAATGGGCTCAAAGAGAAAGTTAAGGGGCCAAGGCCCATTGACCACTAATGGTCAATTGGCTTTGGTCCGCTATCTTTCTAAGGTCTCGAGAAATAGGCCCTATAATTTTAAATTGATTCTAGGGGCTTTCAATGATTCAAATCTCCCGCCCAAATTATGAACTATCTAAAACATTATACTACAATAAATAAAGGGAAGAGATATACCTGCGCGGGTTGTGAGGGAAGTTAATGATGGTGGTGGCTGCTCCGATGATCCGAAGGAAGATAGATGGAGATATTCCCACAACAAACAATCCCCAGAACAAGGGATTACAACAATAAAATAAACAAAATAATAAAACAAACTGCACGTGATGAGAAGCCCGATCAGAGAGCTACTGGCCGAAGAAGACGATGATGTCGCTGGATCTCAACAGAGCTGAAACAGGCGAACGGAAAGGGAAGGAATCTCGCCGGATAGAGAAAACCACCGGACTGGTATGGAAGTTGTCGGAAGTCTGGTTTGATCAGAGGAAAAAAAATCACAACCAAATAAATGAATAATAAATCTAAATCTACAACAAACGAGGAGATGGATGCGAGAAACCACCTGTTCGACGAAGGCCGGAGCTAATAGAGGATTGAACCGAATATGTCGATCCACTATATTAACGCTGAACTCGCCGAGGAAGATGGACGACTCGAGGATGAGGCTTGTCACCGGAGATGGGGATTGCCGCTGCAAATGGGTTCCGGCGATCTAGATCTGAGCAAGAGGACTGAGATGAAAAGCGAAATTAAAGAGAGAAGAAAACCTGGATCTAGAAACTTCAGATCTAAGGCCTAGATCTAGAAATTTCAGATCTAGAGGGACTGAGAACAAGAAAACTGATGAAATTACCTGAGAGAAACGATCGGTGAGCTGTAGACGCCGGATAAGAGCCAGTGATGATCGGCGATTAACTGAAACCGGAATCTATACCGATTTAGGATATTTACAGAACACAAAAATAAAAAATAAAATAAAATCAATAAGATCAAAGATCCAAAAGAGGAAGAAGAAAGGAGGAGAAAAACGGAGGAAAGAAGATCTGTTACCTGATGAACGAGAGGACGAAGAGTTGGCCGGAGGAGATGGGTTGAACTCAATTGATATGCTGTAGCTGGGACTGGAGCTTGAAGACGACGAGATTAGAATGAATCTGACCGTTGATTTCCATGAGAAGAGCACGCGTTCGCCGGCGACGATCGGTGGTTGAAATGAAGCTGCTGCCGGCGAGAAGAGAGAAGAACTGGAGTGAGAGCGGTAACTCTCCCAATAACTGAGCCCGAGTGAAAAGAATAGGGTTTTAAACCTATACTGTTGGTTTTTATAAGGGGCATATGGGCTTTGGGCCTGAAGACAAGTTCGGATGCTGGACTTGGATTCCGAAAGGAGTTGATTTCAGAGCATGGGCTGTGTGCTTTAAAGTCATATTCCTTAGAGGATTTAGCTTGGGCTTGGGGGTTTTGACTCGGATTTTGTCTTAGAAACGTGGTGAGTCACGTGAATTGGGCCCTTGGCCAAGGACTTACATGGGGTTTCTCCTCCTCTCTTTCCCTACTAAAATGGAAAAAATAAAATAAAATAAAAATGAGTAAAATTAAATTAAAAAAATAATAAATAATAAGATAAAATAAAAGGTAAACAAGGTTTTAGGGGTGTAAAAATGGGGTGTTCACAATTAGGTTTACAAGGAACCGAAAAATCATATCTCCTCGCAACCTTTGCACGATTTTCCTACAATGTTACCTATGGAACTTTATGTCATCATCATATGAGACAATAATTAATATAAATACCCTTTATAGTTGGTTGTGTGAATATGATGTTTGTCTAATCAAGATAGAAAAGTCTCTTATTGGCTTTCGAGGGCATATATGTCCAACAATCTCCCACTTGCACTCTAAGCCAATTAGATGTAATGCCCATCTCCTCTGTGACTGAGCCGGCCCTGCGGACTGATACAAGCTAGTCCTTGCCCTTTTCTCCCCTGAACTACTTGACTGTCCTTTCTCCATTCCTCTTCTCTTAAAGAACTCTTCGGAATTCGACTCGGCCAACAATGCCTTGTCCACAACTTCTGAATATGTCTCATGTCGGAACATCGAGACACGATCCTTGAGGTAGGCCTTCAACCCCCTCTCGAATTTCCGGGCCTTCATAGCCTCGGTCGCTATCATGTGTAGAGCAAATCGAGATAGCTCCGAAAATTTGGCTTCATAAGCCGCTACGGACATATTACCTTGCTCCAAGGTAATGAATTCGACTTCCATCTTTTCTTTCATCCCGATTGGGAAGTACTTCTTGTTGAAAACCTCCAAGAATTCCTCCCAAGTCCAATCTTGACCTTGCCGGGTCAACTCTCGGGTCCGAAGTGCAGACTTCCACCAATGATCGGCCTCGCCTTCAAGCATAAAGGCGGCCCATGTGACCCTTTCCACTTCAGTAGGTGCTAATACCGAGAATATCTTCTCAAGTTGCCGGATCCAACCCTCGGCAACAAGTGGATCAATGCTTCCACAAAAAGTTGGAGGCCTCATCCTCCGAAAAGCTTCTATCCCGGCTTGGGCTCGGTTAGGAGGAGCCGGTATGAGTGCCGCATTAGGCGGAGTGGCCGGTTGCCTTGCCGCCAACATAGCCAAGGTCTCGGCTATGGATGCGAATGCTTGGGCAAAATCGGGTTGATCATCACCCGATGGAGCATCACCTCCATTACCCCTCGTGTTGTACCCGCGACCCCGGGTATTGCGTCTCATGATTTCTCCTGAGAACGACAATACAACATGAGTCTAACTTGGATACACAATTAGTACAAATTTCGCAATTCGCTCAATACATATTCATCAAGCATACTTAATAAGCACAACACAATTAATGCACATATGGTATATAACACAATAGCATAACATACAATCCGCGTTCCTAGCGTAGGACACTATATTCGGTTGAAGTTCAACCCATTTTGACTAAGACTAACTTGTTAGTCTATACTTGGAATACAACTCTCTAAGGTGATTCTAATACCTTGTTCAATCATCTAAGTGACCCTAGGGACTCTAATGCCTAGAGCTCTGATACCACTCTGTAACGCCCCAAAATACCCCCTAGGAGTTTTTGGGATATTTTAGGTGTCACACTGCGAACCTATCAAACCATCCTGTGATGCACAAGATAAAATACAGTACTCATAACGATAATCAGAGCGCGGAAGCTATCATATATGCGGAAGCGTAAACAAATTTTCATTTCTTCTGATGATCCAAAATAGTATTCCAAGTTAACATAAATACAAGACATGTCTAAGCCTAAGGTGGACAGGCCCACCTATCAAAATATCAAAATACACCAAACCCTCTCATACTCTCCCCTCAACAGTAGTCGAGGTATGGCCACGCATCGAGGTCTCGGTCCGCCTGAGACTGTAATGGGATAGCCGACTCTCTCTCCTCTGTATACTCTTCCTCGACCCAAGGCTCCGGGTCGAGGGCTCCCTCAGTACCTGCCGACATGAAAGTACGGCTGAGCATGGAATACTCAGCGAGTACAAGCTACTAGCAGACCATAACAGTAATAAAAACACGTAACAGTAATATCATACAAGCAGTAATAGAAACATCACAAGGAAACAGTATAGGGCATGACACAATACAAGCATCCTGACGTGCGTACATGAATGCGAAAATGCCAATAAAACTC
The DNA here is from genome assembly GCA_015143295.1 of Tetracentron sinense. Lineage (NCBI taxonomy): Eukaryota > Viridiplantae > Streptophyta > Magnoliopsida > Trochodendrales > Trochodendraceae > Tetracentron > Tetracentron sinense. The sequence goes on from CM026573.1 coordinate 23,432,328, forward strand.
ATGCTTGAAAACCCTTGTCATGTCCCGGTATGCCTCGTAGAAATCATGTATGCGTGCATGCATGAATGCATGATCATCATCTTGTAAACCTCCATCTTGTAAACTTGTGAGCCAGAGGCTAGCATCCGAATCTCCCTGGGCTGCCAACCTCCTTGATATGCAATGCACTTGTGAGCCAGAGGTTAGCACCCGAATCCTCCCTGGGCTACCAACCTCCTTGTTATGAAATGCAGGGTTTTCTTGTGAGCCAGAGGTTAGTACCCGAATCCTCCCTGGGCTACCAACCTCCTTGACAATAGGTGATTTTTATTACTTGTTTAGTTTTCTTGTGAGCCAGAGGCTAGTACCCGAATGTCCCTGGGCTACCAACCTCCTTGACAATAGGTGTTTTAGGGGTTATCTTGTGAGCCAGAGGTTAGTACCCGAATCCTCCCTGGGCTACCAACCTCCTTGACATGCAATATTTTCTTGTTGTTTATTATATGCACATGCTCTTGAAATCTCGGTTCATGCTATCATGCGTGCTCGTGTACGTGTCCATAGTGACAATCATGATATGAACATAGGTAACAGAAGTAGTTTGCATAACATTTGATCAATTTCTCATTTCTAAGAACGCGCACATAAAACCCATTTCCATATTCTTCATTGAGATCATTTATTCATAGTTTAGGTATTTTGTCAAACACTTTCATACATTATTCCTTAGTAGTTTATCTCCTTCTTTTAAATGCATATTTTCCATTCCATCACGCAATGGTAAGTTTATTATTTGTACTATGCCCATCCTCCATTTTCCAATCACACATCATACATCACACATTCGGCATCCAATCGCCGTATCCAACCTTCATCCAAGCATCCCTACCATTTCCTTATCTTGTTTATATTTATTATAGATAACACATTTTGTAAAGAATAAAACATACTAACAAGAATCATATTTCATAAGGAAAACCTAGATTTATTGCTAGGGTAAGTTAGTAGGGTGTACTAACCATAAATCAAGGCTTGATCCTTGATAGAAACCTTGATTGAAGCTCCAACTTGAAAGAAGAACACCTTTGCTTGAAAGAGACTTGAGTTGGGGAAGAAACCCCTTTCAAAAATGTGCTTGGGTTGCTGCCCTAGCTTGGAGAATGGTTCACACACGAGCTTGAGCCTCGATTTTGAAGCAACTTGAGTTGGGGTGAGCTATGGTTCTTAAACCCCCTTTGATTTCCTTCTCAAAACCAAACCCTAGGTTAGAGCTTTCTCCTCTTCTCTCTCTATCTCTCAAAATGTCTAAGGGTTGTGAATGAGGGCTCAAAGGGTTGAGCAAACCCTTATGGGTAAGGGTTTAACACCCAAAAGACGAAAACGCCCTTACTGAAATTTCTGCAAAAACGCGAAGACCGAGCGATCGGTGGTTATGACCGATCGATCGGTTGCCTACCGAGCGATCGGTGTTTATGACCGATCGACCGGTCAGAAACTCACTCTCTGGAAAATTTCCCCATACAAAATTTCTGACCGCGCGATAGCTACCGATCGATCGGTTATGGACCGATCGATCGCTGACTGGACCGAGCGATCGGTTCTCTGTATGTCTGGACTGTTTTGACCATATCTTTTGACTCGCTCGTCGGATTTCGACGATTCAACTTGCGTTGGGTTCGTCTTTCAAAAACGCACATTTCTGACGTTTCAGAATTTCCGATTTCTCCCTTATTTATTAACTAGACTACAAAAACGGTCAATTAGCTACGAAAGTGCTATTCATTAAGGATGAAAAAGTCCGGGGTGCTACAGATGTAATGAGAGTAAATTATGAAATTTCTATTAAGAGGTACTCTTCTCAATCATGGAAGACTTACCTAGCTATTTATTTATTTCAATGCGGAATTCCTTGAACTTTTCAAAGAATGTGAAATAAAGTTAGCTACCTCTTAATGGAAGATTCATATGGTTACGATCATCAAACTTTTGTCCCATTCCCAAGTAGAAGTTTTATCCACTCAGATATCTCCTTCTCCTTAAAAAACATGCAACTATTGCACTTATGCAAGATCATACCAAGCATTCGGAGTTGGAGGTTCCAACAATTAAGTTGGACTTGATAAGTATACAAACTGGACAATCCTTTCAAAGGTTTGTCTTATATCTAATGACCAATTGATTCACTATGAAGCACAATCCTTATACTTTCCTTTCTTGTCAGAAGAGCCTTTGTCCATACTACTAGAATACATTTCCAATGGAAAATCTTGGATTTCTTTCCTTTGCATAAATGCTCGGGATTTAGAAAATCCAATTCTTTTGAACATCTTTGCAAGTAGCATTGAACTCTTCAAAGGTTTTTAGCCATATGCAACATGTGGGATTTCAGACAATCTGATTTCCTACTTGTTCAACATAACCATATTAAAGGACTGCGGGAGTTTGTCGAAGATCATATCCTCTAATCCCATAAATTTATCTCAATTTATCTCAGCACCAAGAATTAGGATTTATGAATCCAATGATCTCTATCATATTCTTTGTGACTGGGTTTCCCTAGTCAACTTAGTGTCCACTTGTCCTTTTATATAGTAAGCTGCCTAACAGACCTATTGTATTCTGTAAACATCTCATATGAGATTTAACATCAGTAGTGAGAACTTAGGCAATTCTTTAGATAGTAAGCACAAACTTGAGATTCCTTTTCCATTCCAAATACTTTGAATTGGTCAAGAGATTCTCATTAAAGTCTTGGTAAGGTGGTTATAGAATGACATGAAAATAAAACATACATCATAATATTTCACACATTATAATATCATTAGATCAGGGCTTTCGATCTTTGATGATATTGCTCATCATTCAGTCAAATTTCATAGACCCCTCAATCTATAAAATTATGAAATATGCTATTTCATATTTCTGATGAGCATTAGGTGCCTTATAATACACATGCAATCTTCCATGCTAGGATAGTACCACACATGTACTACAAGGTGGATAGTAACTATCCATCACTAAACATCTCATGCATAACTCCTTATGTTAATCAGTGATTCCCAATTTTCTTGTGACCTCGAAGGACAACATGACTGTCACTGTGTCAGCCGTCATGTTCCTTGATTAAGTGAAACTCATTATTCTCGGTTGTCATATGATCAAGTAGGAATATGCCCCCATGCTAGTTGACACTCCCTATCAGGCCATACACATTCCTATCTACTATAGAAATAAAACACTAGGAGTTTAATTTAGACTGAATTATGTCCGATTCCTGTCAGAGAGACAAGACTCAGGCTAATTAATTCCTAGTCTTATTGATAATGGAAGGTCATAGGGCAACATTATCCCGTAGGATAGATTAGCCCATTTAATTCACTTAATATTTTTCTTGAGTGAAAACAGAATATCATGAATAAATTATACATCTAATGCATATATCAAAAGCATTCACAATATTTATCATTGTATCACATGTATAGAACAATATACAAAATCATCACATGATAATAAATCAAATTTCTGTTTAATTAGATCAAACTAATTCCAATGAACTCCCACTAGCCCCAGAAATCTTAATGGATCTAATCCAAGGGTACAAAGGTCATTTTTAACATCAGTGGGCTTTAAATGGTTCATTCATCCATATGATGGACCATTGGTCATACCAAGCACCATGGGCCCAGAATAACAATTATAAAGTGTCCATGTGCATCACTAAAGCTCATAAGTTAAAATGGACTATATTACCCTTTAATTCTCTACGAATTATTCTTAGCACATTAGGGTTCAACAACCTTAAGTCTAAAAGAAACTATGGAAGTCTTTAAACAACTCTCTAAGACCTCTACTAGGGTCTATAAGTGTCACTCAAGCACTTCCCATAATCGTGAATATTGTTAGCTTACATCTATGCCAATTAAGGCATAATTATCTCATAATCATGCAAGTAACATATTTCACGTAAAAATTTCAACATGGACTACATGAATCATGTCCAAAAAGGGCTATAATAATGTGTTTTATTTAAACACAAACTTTTTATGTTTGAACAAAACACATATTGTGGGGTTTGATCAAATTATCCAAAATTTGCACAAAAACGATAATCACATTATCACAAGGGTTATGGACTTTTCTAAACAACTAAAAGCTATAGTAAATCATCACATGAAATACATAATATAGCTGCACAATGGGTCAACATGATCATGCTATCTTAGAAATCTTACAACTACTCTTGTAGAACACCTTCTAAGATTTATTCTCCATACGATTATCATTATCTTCTATCTTCAATTCGATTTCTCCATAGAAAAATCAGCAACTCCTAATACTAAGATTACATCATATTCAAAATAAGAAACCTTGAGAAACCACCCAAAATAGGGTGCTCAAGGGGAGTATAACTCATAAGAAGAAAGAGAAGAGAATAGAGAGAGAAGAAGAAGGCATGATCATGGAACCCATCCACCATTCAACAAGAATATTTATTAACAATTTATCAACTATGAATAATAACATGGCATGACAAATTACTTAGAAAGTCCATAACCTCAACAAGGGTTTTGTTAACCTTAGGGAAACTCTTTCCTATATGGTTAAGGTCTCTATTAACATTTAATAGAAATACCCTAGAGCAAAGAAAACAAGCATGACAAGAATGAATTCTTAGGATTTTTAGATCATCATTAAAAGAAAACAATTTTCCTTTAATGCTTAGAATATCATTAAGAGAAACAATTTCTCTAAAATTTAATCTAACCTTAAAATTCATCATCACATTCCTCAATTGATAAAAAAATAGAAAACACCATATTAAATTCGGCTATCTAGGGATCTAATCCCTTCTATATTATTTTGATCTAATAACTATTAAAAAACCAAAATAAAAATCAGCAAATTGCTAATTTTTAATATCACTTTATATTGATTCAAAATCAATAATAGGTGAATTCAAAATTTTCCATAATGGCCAACTGCTTTAGGGATTATTTGATTTAACAATTAAATAAAATAATACCCTAAACACTAGTATTAAATGTCCATAAAATAATTGATCTCTATCAATTAAAATTTACTTGAGATAAAACTCTGTATCTCAACCAATGGCATTTATGTAATTACTTGATTAACTATTAATCAAATAAAAACTTATAAATACTATGCAGGCAGTCATTCTGAGCACATGTAATTGATCCAAATCAACTACAATAATTATGGTATTATTCCCATAAACTTTTTAGGGAACCATAAAAGATATCATAATTAACATTTAATTAAATGATAACCCGTGAACTCGAAGCAGATAATTAAACAATTTAATTAAATCTCAGCCCGTGCTCTCGAATCAAATAATTAAACTATTTAATTAATTGATAGCCCATTAAACGATTTAATAGCATCTCATGCTCTCAAATCAAATAATGGAATTTAGGAAAAATTTGAAAGCCTCTTGGAAAATTAATTTAGAAAACTCTTTTTCCCGCTTTAGATTTTTGACTCAAGTTTTGACCCTCAAAACGATTGATTCTGGAAAAACTTTCTTCATGAAAGTTGTAGATCTTTTCGACGGCTTCGAAACGATGTACTGACGGACCTAAATCGGACTTACAGTCACAAAGTTATGGCCGAAATACCGAAACTGTATCGATTCTTCTAATCAAATGCAAATCCGAAAATCCATGAATCAATTTTAATCGAAATAAGCTTTAATCTTCAAGAAAACTTAAGCAAGGGTGTCTAACACCATGGGATTTATTAATTAACATTTAATAAATAAAATCCCATCTATATTTGCTAGCCAAAATATCAATGGGTATCTAAGTGGTATATATCAAAGGGAAAACTTGTCTTGGGCTCTCTAAAATAAATTAAACAATTTAATTTAATATTCTAAAAGGATTTCCAAATCCTTGAAGGCTATAATCAAGATTTAGATATCTCTAAATACCTATCCCTTATGAAAAGATGTTTTGAAAAAATCCAAAACCAAAATTAGTATCACACTAATTTATAAGGGATTGATTACTCCCTCAATAACTAGAGGGGGATCCCTTAAGCCTAATAATGATTATCCAATAATCAAGAATCTAGAAGATTGATTCATTAGGGCTACCAAAATTCATAGGGAAGGTAATCTTGATATAAATCTTGATTAAACTCAAAAATCAAAGAGAAGCATAGCCCTGGCTCTAATACCAATGAAAGTATGCCACTTTTTAATTTTAGAAACACAGTTCTTGGGGGGCATACATCGAATCCCAAGATCTGACTAAGATTCTAAATGATTTTATTCAATGAAGGTTAGAATAACATTCACCTTTGCGACTTTGAAATTGTTAAGTCAAATCCACGTTAAAATAGTACTCGCAAAACTTCACAAGTGTCAAGTCTCCTGTCGATTCACACGAACCTTCTTTTTCCTTTAAAGCTTTCTCTAATGGAAGCTAATGGCCCTTCCAAATTTCCAGCTCTAGGAATCTTGAATAAAGATCCAATCTTTATTGATCAAGAACCTTTCTTGATGAACAAGATGAATTCTTGTTTTTCCTCAAGATCCAATCAAGAAGACAAAAAGAAGAGAGAGATGGGTGTGACCATACACCTCAAGGAGAGAGAGGGGAGGGTGTGAGGTTTTTTTAGGAGAGGGAGAGAAGAAAAAATTCTGGAGAATTATCTATCTTAAAGGGCTGGGCATCCAATCCTTTATATAAGTTCTCTCTTGGTTGCTTGAATTGTAATCCAATTATAATTCATTAACCTTATCCTAATCCAATTAGGATTCCTCAATAGTTTCCTTTATTGATTATTCTCCTAATCCAATTAGGATTAATCTTAAAAGAAACTAACCTTATCCATTAGTAACTAATCTTATCCTTATCCAATAAGGAATCTTGAATTAGTAACTAACTAATGGAATCCCTAACAATTAGGAAATCTTTAATTAGTAACTAACTAACTAACCTTATCCAATAAGGTGTTAATTAATTAGAAACTAATTAAAATAATAACAATTATTATTCCTCCTTGAAGTGGGCGTCCCACCCTAGGTGGGTCCCACTCCACACGCCCAAAGGGTTTCCAAAACCCTCTTGGTCACTTGAATTATTCTTTTATAATAATTCTCAATGGGTCCTACCCATTTGGTTTTTCACATCTAATGTGATTCCACCTTTTAGAGCTTCACTATACCATATAGTGATTACTTAGAGAAATTAATTAATTTAATTATAAATTAAATTAAATACTTTAAGAAGGTCCTTGTGTGTGGGATCTAAAGGGATCTCCTATTTCCGGTTGTGGGACCAAGTACTTCACCTTTTTGGTTGAAGCATTGTTACTAGGAAACACATTTCCTAAAACTCCATTAGGATCATAGAATGTTATCTAAGTCCCTGGACTTCCACCAATCACAATTAATGTCAATTAACACAATGTGATTAACCTCCAGAAATTAGAGAATTGCTTGTAAGTACCATCTCACAATATATTTACAAATAAATCCTTCCACATTCCGATATCACTTGTAAGCTTCCGGGATTGGAACTATTCTACTGTCTTAGTCCCTAGTTTATGAATAGAACTCTTTCTCATGATTACTTTTCATTGAACTGAACCTCCAAAACACTTTTGAAGAAACATTAGAAAAGAACTGACATATATATTTATATATATACTTTTCCATATTAAAAATATCAACTTCGATAAAGACCATTTTACCGAAAAGCACCAGTACTGGATTTAACAGTTCAGTTCAACAAGTATCACCTTGATATCATTATCTCCGATTAAGGAGTTGTGGATTCCTTATTGAGTGTTTACACACACTTCTCCAAACATAGTGTACATGACCCAACGTACCCGGAGTTAGTCCTGTGTATTGGACATTGCCGATTGGCACATCAAAGCCATATAGACAAATGTCTGAGAAGATGTTAACTTCTCAGGTCTAAGGACAATTTGTCAAATGGATAACCCTAATACAATCTGACAGTGTATTCCATAGGGTATCCACTAGTGACCCCGTTCAGTATTATGTACTTGCTACATATACTCACATGTTAGTCAAGAGTCACCACTCTCTGTGAATGAGATTCATCACACTATCTCATAGAACTATACATGTGCAAGCCATGATGAAGTACGGCGCCCAACCAGTACTCTAGAGGCTTCGAACAATATTAGGTTTACAAGGAACCGGAAAATCATATCTCCTCGCAACCTTTGCATGATTTTCCTACAATGTTACCTATGGAACTTTATGTCATCATCATATGAGACAATAATTAATATAAATACCCTTTATAGTTGGTTGTGTGAATATGATGTTTGTCTAATCAAGATAGAAAAGTCTCTTATTGGCTTTCGAGGGCATATATGTCCAACAGTATAAACATATTATATTATGTTATGAAGTTTTCTTGTTTTTCGTGGGTATTCAGTAATATGAAAAATCTAAGTGCTTTGCCAGCAAGCAAGTGCCTAGTCTTGTGTTGATTGATGAAGGATCAGTATGTCTTTTAGTATAACTAGGTGACAGAGTTCAAGGTTGAGTGTAGGAAGGGTGTCCCCGTTTGATTTCGTACCGTCCTAATTTTGAGGACGAAATTCTATAAGAGGGGAGGATGTAGAATCCCGGAACTTTTGTACGTGGTTGATTAATAGTGTTGTCTTAGCCAAAGGGCCTCTCAGGCATTTGAATTGGTGATTAATGAGATAATGGATGGTAGCAAACTATGTGTAGTATATAAGAGGGGTTATTGCCCTAAGGATGATGAAAATAAGATTTTAAAACCACTCCAAGGGGTCTAAGGTGAAAAAATTCAGAAAATGGGATGTGTGATCGATCGCAGGTGAGGTGCGATCGATCACAATCAGAGAAAAACAGGGAAAACTTTCATCTGCAAGTGCGATCGATCGTAGGTGATGTGCGATCGATCGCATACAGGGGAAATTTAAAAGATGCTCTCAGGTGAATGTGCGATGGATCGCCCTCAGGTGTGATCGATCGCACTGGGATATACAATCGATAGCAGTTGGTGTGCAATCAATCGCATGCGGGTGCCGATTTCGGAATTGAGGGTTTTAAACCATTTGCCTATAAATAGGGCTTCATTTGGGAATTTTTGGGGATTTCCTAAACCTAAGAGGGATTGAGAGGAGAAGGGAGATTAGGGAGATTTCAAATGAGGGTTTTGGGATTGAAGATCAAGATCAAAGTTTGGATCTTCCCCCATCAAGCAACGATCCTCCCATTCCAAAGTGGTGATTCTTCCTCAAACTTGTATTTCAAATCAATGGGGGTTTTCTTCAAGATTAGGAGTTAATCCTCAAGGATAGTACACCCTCCTAGTTGGTTTAGTAATAACCTAGGTTTTCTTTAATTATAATTGTGGATTGACCTTGTATATCCTTTTTCTTAAAATACATCACTTTCCCAAAAATGTGAAAATTAAAGTAAATGATGATGATGTATGGAATGGATGGATAGTTGAGGCGATTGGATGCCATATCAGATTTAGATGTTATTGTGTGATGGAAAATGGGGAAGGGGAATGTATGCATAATGAACACACACAAGGTGTTTGATGAAATGTTGATTATGAAAACATTAGTTAAAAGACCCAAGGAGAAGTAGAATATCACATATTTGATGAAATGCTTGTATGAGACTTAAACTAAGATTATGCAAACATGATTTCAGGAGTTTTTCCCAAATTAGTACTTTGATAAAATGCTCTATGTATTCTCTTTCAAGTCTCACATGTTTATATAAATGTTGAAATACTATATGATGTTTTAGTTTCATGTCACCACAATGTCACCAATTGTTATGCACGAGCACGCAAGCATGCATGAACAGAGTTTTCTATTATTAGTATATGGACTAAAATCAAGAATAAAATAAGTGATTATGACACGAATGAGAAAGCTGAACTTTGTTTGGGTCGGTCAATGGTGGGGCATATACAAGGATATGTCACATCTGGCTCACAAGAAAACAAGACAAGCCGCTAATATGTCCGTCCATTTCATAGTTCGAGTACTGGTTAAACAAGACAAGCCGCTAGTATGTCCATCCATTTCATAGTTCGGGTACTAGCCAAATGAGATAAGTGAATAAATAACTCATAAGACGTATAAGGAACTCACAAGATTCATAAGATGCACAAGGAACTCACAAGATTTACAAGGTAATTGAAAGACGTTTTGGTTAAAGCATGAACATAAAGTATGATTTTGAATATGACGTTCGAGATTTGCATTTGTTATTTTTTCTTAGCTTCCGTACTCTGATTTTGTATATGTGATGATTAACTATACTACGCATGACATATTAATGTTATTAATATTGTTAGCTAGTAGCCTGAGTATTCCATACTCAGTCATACCTATTGATGTCGGCAGGTTCACCTTACGACATATGTGCTCGGTTCCTTGAATAGAAGCAATTCATGGAGAGTAGGAGCTTGCTCGGGATTGTCATTCAGATGTTAGAGATCTTGTCATATGACCCAATGGTTGGGTTGAGTGAGAGAGACATGTATTTTGGGATTTACTTTTGGGGTTTTCATGTGGGTTTGAGTTGATAACTTAAGTGTTGTGCCTTTGTACTTATTGAAGTTTTATTCAGTCGTTTGTTCATGTCAACACTTGGAAGAACATTTATATAAAAGAAATTGTCAGATTCACTATTTGGCATGCTTTGTATACTCATTGCAGGATAGTTTTAAGAATAAGTCACGTCACCAAAGTATCAGAAGCATGTTATTTGATACATTTACGAACAAGAAAGATAAGTAAGATAAGCAAGAAAGATAAGAACAAGTGAGCACATATAAGGATTAATTATAAATTATGCTTATGCACTCTGAATTGTTTATATGCTTACATGTATTGTTAAATTATAATTTATGTTTTATATTAATGTTGTTATATTGTTAGTTAGAAGTTTATATACGCGGAGTAACTTGTTACTCAGCCGATGACTTTGATGTCGGCAGGTTCTAGGTTTGATATTTGTGCATTTGGACCTTGGGAAGAGGAAGAATACGAAGAGGGAAAAAAGATCCAGCAGATGATTATCCCGAGAGTGAATGGAATCTGGATCGTTGACCATTTTCTGGAAATTGAATAATCAGTATTTAAATTTGAATTCAAGACATTGTAATAGGGTTAATTTTGAATTTTTTTTTTGTTAGGTTAAATTGATAGTTGATAAACATGATGAATGATTTATTAGGTTTTAGTTTTAAATTGAGATATTTAGATTTGATTGTGGTTAATTGAATAAATAAAAAAAATCTGGTTCATATTTTAGATTGCCTTAAATGTTTTATGATAGGTGGGATTTTGGAGCGCAACACTAATACTTTTAAATTTTTTTATTATGTTTTATAATATATTTTTTTAACTTGTAATAAATCAGTTTAGGAGAGATGGTAATAACAAAAATAGTTGACAAGTTAAAAGGAAAAAAAAATTATACCGAACTCTCTACTATGTACATAGAATAGAATTATAGTTTAACGTCATTGAATTTCGATATAAAATCATCATTCAACTATAGACACTCTCTTATGATCTAATTCATGTGCAAACTATAAATATCACCTATTTCGTCAAGATCAATAAATATGTGCATGAGAGTTCCTAAAAGCAATCATAATATCATGCCCAAACCACAATATAATCTCTAATCCATCATCACAACATCAATAGCATATCAAATCTCATATAAGTTATTTCATTCATGATCATTAATACAAAATCTTATTGAAATCTTACAAAACCTTTATCAACATAACTTAAAAGTATAAATTCATAATTCCCAAATTTTAAAATCATAATAACATACATATTGTTAGGTTAGAACATTGTGTAGCACCTAATCATTCTTTTCCTTCCAATTCTCAACATCAATTCCTCTTTAAATCATGTATCATATACCTTTAACATACTCATTCAAACTATGATAACACATGAAAGCATATCAAGATCATAAAAGTATTTATCTTATAACAATTATTAGCTTAGAAGTTGTGTTCTAACTTCCTTAATCGCTTCCCTACGATTGAATCGCTTTAGAATACTCTTGGAGATGATCTCCAAGCTTTTTCCTTCATCTCCTTACAAAAACCTTTGAGAAAACCTAGGTTTTTATTCAATTTTTCTCTCTACTGAGTTTTAGAATGATAGAATACCTAAAAACCATGAGTTAAGGTCCTTATATGAGCAATAATAGAGTTGAAAAGTGTTTAGAACTCCTAAAAACACTATTCACGCAGTTATTATTCACCTTATTTACAGTTTTACCACTGAAATTTGAATATTTATATAGAGTTCAATTCTTATCGGATTTACCTGAAATTTGAACCATAACTACTTTAGGTTATATAGAATCTACCCAAAAATTTTCATAAATTTTGGACGAAGGAAAATGACCAAGATACCGCTTTTATAAAAGAGATAGTTTCGCCTATTTTGATCATTTTATTTGTTTTAAATCTTAACCATTGATCATGCAATACTAATAACTTAGTTAAAACTTTACATAGATATATTTAGACATAGTTAATAATCAATTAACATCAATTAAACACTATTGGGTATCAATTAACATTAATTGAAATATTTTAAGCAAAATTTTCATATTTTCATTCAATGTGCACTAGTTTCAAGAAAAATAATTTTTGGGTCTCTACACATTGTCAAGCTTGAGAAGATACTTTTGATCACATAGCTCAATCAACTGTTTTCTCAGCATAGCTGCATATGCCCTTGAGCCCTGAACTCCAATAAAAATGCAGCTCTGTAACGGATGTAATCCATCTTCCAAGTTTTGTCAGGGGCGTTGGTGGGGATGAATTCCGACCACGATGTATTACCTTGTTCCACTTCCCTTTCTGGACTATTCCATATGACATCCCCTTATGTTGTTCATGGAATTATCAAACACTTATACTTGATACAAGTGTTGGATATTGTATCACGTCTATCTATTAAGAGCAACGTAAAAAAGGGGATAATGTCTATCTCTTGGGACTTAAGAAAGAAAGCTGGGCGGGGAGAGAGAAGGAAAAAGAGAAAACCAAGGATGGCGGGGAGAGAGATGGAGAGAAAACCACGGAGGGCGGGGGAGATAGAGAGAACCAAGGAGAGAGAGAAATATGTTTAGATCTTATTAGGGTATTTTTAGAAATTACAAAATACCTTTAATAAAGGTTATTTTAATCCTAACCATTATTTGAGATCTAACGGTATAGAGGAGGTGAGCTAATTATAAGGTATAATCAGCCTAGTTGACTAGTCACCTCCTCTATATTTTAATACCAAAAACTTTTTTATTATAAATAATGTATAATTAATCAAAATAATCTTGAAATTCGAATCAAGCTTAAGTCAACTTAAACTTAGCTCAGTTTGATACAAATTTGAGTTTAATCCAAGCTCAAGCTTGATAAAAAAATGTTCAAGCTAAGCTTGAGCCTAGATTTACGAGGTCAGTTCGAGCTTAAGTCATCTTCTAGCAAGTTCAACCCGAGCTCAAATGTCACGACCCAAAATCTCATCCAATATCATAATAGAACTTTGCATCGAACCATTGCTTATCATAACTTACAAGGCATATTCAATAAACAATAACTTAAATTATCATTACTAATATAAAGAGGATGCCCCATGCTCAAAACGTTGATTGGATATTTTGTAATTCCAAAACTACCCTTTGCTCTTATCTCATCTTCTTCTCCTTTTTACTTATATGCAATGAGCCCTTAGAAAACGTATATGAAATTTTGCAAGATTTCAAAACTACCCTTATCATAATCATTATATATAAGACAAATAATTAATTGAATATTTGCTTAATTCTCATACTACCCCTCACTCATCTATCTATTAAGCTTGAAATTCTTTACTGTTATAACTTATAACCGAACTCTTTGGAGTCCGGTTACGCTACTGAGGTTGTCACGCCCCAAAATACCCCCTAGGATTTAAGGGATACTTTAAGTGTGATACTTCGTACCTGTCAAACCCTCCTGTAATTAACAAGAGAATACAGTACAAAAAAAATGATAATCAGAACGCAGAAGCTAAATATAAATGCGGAAGCGCAAACAAATTTTTCATTTCTTTATAATGATCCAAACTATAGTATTCCAAGTGGACATAGTTATATACAAAACATGTCTAAGTCTAAGGTGGACAGGCCCACCTATCAAATACAAAAGACAAAATACGACTCTATCTCGCTCAATAGTCACCCCCGTGGGGCCAGTGGTCTAAGTCTCTAGCCTCAGCCTGAGGCTCGACTACCAGATCCTCATAAGGTTCCTCCTCGCCGTAGTCCTCCTCTATCCAAGGACCCGGATCACATATGTCAAAGAGGAGCTCGTGTACCTGCCGACATGAAAGTACGGCTGAGCATGTAATACTCAGCAAGTACAAACTCTTAACCAACAATGGTACTAACGAACAACATCATATACAAGTAATAGAAGGAGTACAATTCAAAATCAATTTCTAATGACATCATACATAAACGTTTTATCAAGTATAATTGTTATGAAACCAAAACACGTCTATGAATCATACGAAACCTCTTTGAGTTATCCTTTCAATATTTCTTATGAGCCAGAGGTTAGCACCCGCATATCCCTGGGCTACCAACCTCCTTGACAGTACAATATATTTCTTATGAGCCAGGGGCTAGCACCCGTATAATCCCTGGGCTACCAACCCCCTTGACAGTACAATATATTTCTTATGAGCCAGGGGCTAGCACCCGTATAATCCCTGGGCTACCAACCCCCTTGACAGTACAATACCTTTCTTATGAGCCAGAGGTTAGCACCCGTATAATCCCTGGGCTACCAACCTCCTTGACAGTACAATACATTTCTTATGAGCCAGAGGTTAGCACCCGTATAATCCCTGGGCTACCAACCTCTTTGACAATACAATACATTTCTTATGAGCCAGAGGTTAGCACCCGTATAATCCCTGGGCTACCAACCTCCTTGACAATACCATTTCTTTTCTTATGAGCCAGAGGTTAGCACCCTTAACCGGGGCTACCAACCTCCTTGAAAATATCCTCCATCTACATATGTGCTCGTGCATAGCAATCGTGAAATCATGATGACATATAGCATTTTAACAATTCCCAACTCACGTGAGAATTTAAGAAGCGAAATAAACACATGTATACAACTTGCCAAATGGGGAACATTTATGTGACTCATGCTTTCAAATCTTAGTTTATTCATGCATTCTATCAAACATGTGGTATTCAACCTTTTTACCTTTAGTTATTTCATATTTTCTTATTCGAACATTTCATCAAACACTTGGGGTGTGTTCATTATGCGTAATATGACCTTCCACCATTTTTTCATCATTCAATACATCACAACATGGCATCCAATCGCCTCCACTCCTCATCCATTCATACATTCCACCATTTGTTTGCATTATCTTGTTTATGTTTTAGGGATTTAGCATATACCAACACAAGGGAGCAATGTGGAAGATCTAACACATATTTACTTAGGAAAATCCTAGGTTATTACCAAAGTAACTAGGAAGAGTGTACTAACCTTGAAAAGGGAAAGAAAAATCCTTGAGGATGATGTAGAAATGCTGCCCTAGCTTGGAAGAGGTACTCCACACGAGCTTGAGGTTGGATTTGGAGAATCCAAGCCTTTAGAACTGTTCTAGGGTTCTAAAACCCTTGATTCTCTCAAGTGGAAAACCCTAGATGTAAATCCCCCTTCTCTTCTCTTCTTCTCTCTCAAAACCTTCTAAGTGAGGTGAATGAAGCCCTAAAGGCTCGAGCAAGCCCTTATGGGTAAGGGTTAACACCCAAAAGACGAAAACGCCCTTACTAAAAATTCAGCAAAACTCGATAGACCGAGCGATCGGTGCTTATGACCGATCGATCGGTTGCCGACCGAGCGATCGGTGTTATTGACCGATCGACCGGTCAAAAACATGCTCTCTGTAAAATTTCCCCATATAAAATTTCTGACCAGTCGATAGCCACCGATCGATCGGTTTTGGACCGATCGATCGCTGATGAGGACCGATCGATCGGTGCTCTGCAGGTTCCACTATTTTGACCATATCTTTTGACTCGTTCGTCCGATTTTGATGATTCAACTTGAGTTGGATTTGTCTTTCGAAAAGGGACATTTCTGACATTTCAGAATTTTCGATTTCTCCCTTATTTATTAATTATACTATGAGGAAGGTCAATTGGTAACGAAAATGCTATTCATTAAAGTTGAAAAAGTCCGGAGTGCTATAGAGGTCACCATGTGTCCCTTTTAACACTCTTTAATTGTGGTTAAGATTCACTAACCGCTAAGGTTCACTCACTTATCATTGGTTTTAGAACAAAAATTAACCCTAGGAATTAGTGAATTTTAACTAGGGTTTTAAGAAATTAATATTTTTTTTCTAAAAACCAATGATAGGTGAGTGAACTCCAGGAGTCGGTGAATCTTAACCACAATTAAGGGGTGTCAAAAGAGACATATGACAACCTCAAGGGCGCAACGGTTCTTTGCTATACCCAAAATTTCTCTCAAGCTTTTTGGTTCTTAGAATGTCCCAACATCATATTTCAATAAGCAACGTCTCTCTCACAATTTTTTAAATGCAAAATGTCTCTCAAATTTCTATATCTAAAAAAAAATATATATATATATATATATATATATATATTTCCAAAATGCCCTCGCTAGGGTCCCTCTTCCCAGTCTCTCTCCCCTTCCTATTTCTCAATGTCAATGAAACCATAAACAATCTTAACATAAACATCCATCTAAATCATTTTATTACAATCTCTTAAAAAATTCACAATATAACTAACTAACAACCTAATAAAGAATAATATGAACACCCCGTCTCTTGCGCTAATGGTGGGGTGTGGCCTCTCTCATGCGAGAGGTATCGAGATTCATTCCCCTGGGTGATGAGTGTAAAGAACTCCAATCCCCAATGCCAACCATTAACCCTGTACTAACGTATGCAAATGATATCTTGTAGTTTAAAAAAATCAATAATATGACTCGAATAAGTTTGACTCGTTTGAGCCAAGCTCAAGATGGCATTTCAGGCTCGAACAAATCAAGCCAAGTTTTTTTATTTTGAGCTCGAATGTTAAACAAGCTCAAGCTAGACCTTGATTGATTCGGCTCAACTTGTTTAGGGTTTGGTTCGCCTTGAGCTCGACTAAACTCAACTCAACTCAAAATATTATATATATATATATACAAAATGTTTTTGGGGGTAATGTTATCTATATTAATACAAAATAAAAAGGTTTAACTTTCTTTATCACAAGTCCTAATAGTTTTTAATCTATAATAAATAAGTTTAGAATATAATAATAACAACAATAATTAAGAAGTCAAAATCATAGACTCTAATCTAACACTCTGGATATTACACCCAAATCTCATTTCCATATACGAATGTATTAGTTTTCAATAGTTTATTGTATAATAATTTATTAAAATCATGTAAAATTAATATATATAAATTTGTGAATATGCTTGAGCCAACCCGAACTTTGGCTCAGCATGAATAAGATTCTAATTCGATAGCTGAGCTCAATCAAGCTTGTCCAAGCCAAGCTTAAGCCCAAACACAGCTTGAATCAAGCTTAAGCGAACATGTTCAAGCTAAGCTCAAAATTGCCCAAGTTCGGCTCAGAACACCCAATAGAGATGGTGAGACTTAGGGATGGCAACGGGCGGTTTGGGGCAAGACTCCACCTGTTCCCGTCCAAAACCTAGGGCAGGCTGGTTCCAATTATTAAAATCCCTTCTTAAACCTGTCCCCGTCCCGTTAAGCACTAGTCGGGGCGGGTTTGGGTGGGTCGAGAAAATATTTCATATAATAAATGTAAGATATTAAAGTAATTTTATGATTAGTTTGAGGCCAAAATAGCCAATTAAAATATAAGCAGACGGGGTAGCTTAAATCCATCCCAAGCCAAAATCGGGTTGGGTTTAACCCATTATTACCCATCATGCCTGACCCGTTTATGAACCTCCCAAACCATCCCAATAGGGGCGGGTAACCTGTTTAATTCGACTCGTTGCCATCGCTAGTGAGACTAGAGAGTCTAGAGACCAATAAAAATCGAGTCGTATTCTTCTCCAGTTGTAACCTGTTTTGCCAAAACCGGTTACACCCCTGAGGTGGCCACATGTCCCTTTTGACACCTCTTAACTGTGGTTAAGATTCTCTCACCCCTATGGTTCACCCACCTATCCTTGGTTTTTAGAAAAAAATAATTAAAAAAATTTGTTAACTGTGGTTAAAATTCACCAACTCCTAGGGTTAATTTTTTTTAATATTTTTTTTCTAAAAACCAAAGATATTTGGTGAACCCTAGGGGTGGGTGAGTCTTAAGATGTTAGAAGGGACACTTGGCGACCACAGGGTTGTAATTGGTTTTGCCAAAAACTGGTTATTGATGATGTCCAAGGCTGCTCCTACGGAAGATCATTGATGATGTCCAAACCAAACTCAATGGGGCTGATCGTCAAGTGAATGACGATGTGCCTAGTAGGCTGGTTGTTGATTGTTGGGAGCTAAATGTTGTTGCCCAGATATGGACCCAAGAGGAGGGGGGGTGAATAGGGTCAATGACAGATTTAAAATTTGTTTATCCTTTAAGTGCGGAAATTAAAAATCAAAGGGAAATGCAGCTAATAGATAGTATAAAAATTTAAGAGCAGATTAATCTAAGAGATAGAGGAGAGAAAAAGGAAGTGCAAACTCAATTTGTTATCGAGGTTCGGCAATCTCCAGCCTACTCCCCGCCTCTGCAAACAGCAAGAGGTTCCACTACGATCTTCGATCGTACAAGCTCCTTCACAGGTGAAGCCTAAACCTTTAACAATCTCTCTTCTAGTTGAGATGCAACCTTACAATCCCTCTTAAGGTCAAGATGAAACCTTATACAGTCAGAGCACAACCCTCTCTGACTAAACCGAAGCAGCAACTTCACTTTGCAAGAACACGCAGGTTCTTGACTGACCAAAGAATAAAGATTTTTGGATTTAACAATCCGAAATAAAAAGTCCTTATGAGTTAGATTTGATTGGAATAGCAACTCTAAGAAATCACTCAAGAAATGATCTGGATTTTTAGCTCAAAGAGAAAAACAAAGTATCGTTTTCTCAGGATTGAGATTTTTAGCTTTTGAGAATGATTGATCAATAGAACAGTGTAAAAGTGAGTGTTGTTCTTCTTGAATCTTTAAAAAATGATTTATATTTATAGTGATCTAGAAATTATTACCGTTGATGAGTATTTGATGAAAAATCCCGTTAGGCATTAAATACGAGTCTCAGATTTTTCTGAGCTATCTAGTCGATTAGAAGGATCTTCTGATCGGTTGAATGGTCACCAAATCGCCTGGATCAAAGTTCTGATCGGCTAGATGGCAAAAACTAATTTTTGCGAGTTTTGTTCTATCCAGACAATCACAAGGGTCTTCTGATCGACTGGATACACCATCTGATCGACTGGATGGTCCACTGGATCGGCTGGGTAGACCAAAAAACATTCAGTTTTTGGTTTTCTTATACTTTGATAAGTTTTCTTAGACTTTAATGATTTGCACGATTTCCAAAGTCTTCTAACATATTAATAAAACATAATTAATATCTCATAATGATCTTTTGAATGCTCTAAAATGGATTCACAATGAGTTTCAACTTGATCAGTATATACAGACAAATTTTGAAAAAAATTGTTTTATCCAGTTGATCACAGGGCTTGCCTGATCGATTGGATGGTCTACCTGATCGGCTGGATGTTCTATCTGATCGACTGGATAGACCATTTTTATTTATATAATTCATTTTCAAAACCTTTAAGATATGATTTGATTCTAAGGTTTTGTACTTAACCTTTTTGAAAAAGATGATAATATTTTAAGACCTTTAATCATATTTTTATATTTGTTCAAGGGACCTATGGTCAATCTAAGGTCTTTTGAGCTTTTTCACTAAATCACCACTTGAAGATTTTTACAAGAAATCCTAGACAGACCACTGACTACCTAAACTTAGACCTTGATGGAGTTGATCATTTTGCTTCTATGGTCTTCAGTAGTAGTGCCTTAAAGACAATCTTCTATAATCTTTTTTGTTTATAGTTGAATATCTTCTTGAAGCTTCGATTTGGAATTGTCATCATGCTTTGACTTGATCTTTTACATTGAAGGTTCTTGAGTTTTGCTTGAAATCACTTCTTTATCTCTTGAATACTGTGGAAAAAGATGCTCATGGAAGACATTAATATTACAAAAGTCATTTCGTTATTTATGTTATCATTAAAACTAATTGAGGGTCATATGGTTGTAACCTTTAGGCTAACAAATGTCCGATGGCGTGTCTCTGCTATTAAATGGGTCTCTTGGTTCCCCTTTGATGGTAATACTGTGAAGATCAACACTGATGGATCCTATAGGGACGGTAGAGGCGGTTATGAATGCATCATTCGAAACGAAAGTGGATTGACCATAAGTGCTTTGATGGGTGTTAAGGAGGGCTTCTTCGTTATTTACTTTGAACTATTGGCCATCTTGAGGGGCATTGAGATGGCATTAGATCAAAATCTGCTTCGTGTTCAGGTGGAGTCTAACTCCTTATGGGCGGTTAAGGGGCCATTTGGATACACTTCCGTTTTTTTGTTTTTGTTTTCTGTTTTTTAAAATTAAAAATAAGTTTATGTTTTCAAAATTTTTAAGTAGAAAATATTTTTGGCATTACTAACTGTTACTTGTTTTAAAAAATAAAAAACAAAAAAACGTATTTGGGAAATATGATGAATATAATAACGAGTAAGCAATTCCAATCCATAGTGGTGGTGGTGATGGCGATGATGTTGGTGGCGTTGATGGTGGAGTGGTTGTGGTGGTGAGTGATAGTGAGTGATGGTGGTGACTCGTGGTGGTGGAGTGGTGGTGGTGGAGTGGTTGTGGTGGTGAGTGGTAGTGGGGTGGTGGTGATGGGTGGTGGTTGAGTGGTGTTGGTGGCATTCGTGGTGGAGTGGTGGTGGTGGTGAGTGGTGGTGGGGTGGTGGTGGTAATGGGTGGTGGTGGTGATTGTGGTGGTGGTGGTGATGTTGGTGGCGGTAGAGTGGTTGTGGTGGTGGTGGTCATAGGTGGTGAGTGGTGGTGGTGGTGGAGGAGTAGTGATGGTGTTAGAGTGGTGGTGCATAGTGGTTTTGTTTTTGTTTTTTGTTTCCAAAAATAAAGGTAACATAAATTTTTTGTTACCTTGATTTTCAAAAAAATTACTATTAATTTTAAAAAATCAAAAACAGAAACATGTTTTGTGTAAAAATTTCTAAATTTTTGTTTTTAAAAACAGAAAACGGAAAACGAAAGTGGAACCAAACGGGATAAATGTATCAAGTTGGGGGTGTGAATAACCCTGAGATAGTCTCTTTATCTTAACTAAGATTAAGGATCAGCTGCCAAACTTTGAGATATTTGAAATTGGCTATATTTATCGTGAGGCCAATCAGGTCGTTGATTTCCTCTCAAAACTGATACAATTAGTGGTGAAGCTATTTTAAATTCTTCCTTGTTTCTGCTTTCACTTTCAAATATTATAGATCCCGATGCCGAGGGATTGTAAATATATTCCGATGTAATTCGGTTGCTTTAATTTATCGGGTCGGGGTATGCCGTCTCCTAAAATAAAATTAAAAAAAAGAAAAAAAAGGTTACAAGGCGAAGATTACGGAGAGATAAAAATCATGACACGTCGAAATGTGGATTTTATTTTTGTAAATTGGGAATATATTTGGTGAGAGGGAGATATTTGGAATGAAGAGAGATTTGAGATGGAGTGCTCTTCGAGTGTCCGACTTCGAGTAGTGGAGTTCCTCATCCAGTCCTCTCTGGTTAGTACTTTTTTCTTTTTAATTCGAAGAGGAAAATGCTAATCGTTTCTCACATTTTCTTCTCAAATTTTCCCCTTGTTTTTTTTTGGATTTTGGTATAAATTTCTTGTGCATGAGAAGCAACTTCGTGTTCCTCCGATTGTCAAATACACTTCGTTGTCTTTGTTCGCCGAGCGATTCTACCCATCTCTGAGAAGGTAATTCGATGCAATTTTTTTTGTTTTTTGCATTCTACCCTCAGATTGTTATTTCTTTTGTCATTTGAGGTTTCGATTATTATTTTTTGAATTCTGCAATCAAAAATCGTCCACCATTTCATTGATTGTATCAAGCACTAAATTGTGTTTAACAAGAACTCTGCGAGTCCACAGATCAAGCACCGAGCGATTATCTGTTAGATTTTCATGGGTAATTTGAAGTCTACATTGAAATCATCAATTCAACTAGAGATAAAAGAACTCCATGTCTATATAGAGCTTTGATTATTTAATTATGGGAGTTTTCTGTACAATCTGAACAGACAAAGAGCTCAAAATATTCTATATGCTATACACATCGTTTAAAAATTGGGTGAATTCCCTGCACAAATGACCACTTTAATAATAATAATAAATATTAAATAAGTTTTTGATAATTGCTTGGCTGAAAGGCGTTCCTTCTTGAAGATAGTCGAAGTCTCTCATGTGCAATAAAGATGGCAGCACTACCTCTGGGATTCAACTCCGCTCGGATTCTCTCCTGTCAATCCTTACGAATTTGCACTGCTGGGTATATGACCTCTTTTAGGATGTCAGAGAAAATAATTAACTTAATACGACTTAATTAGGGTCTGTTTTTCTGTTTTTAACCAACTTGTCGTACAGTCCCGAAAACGCCTTAGGAGGAGTCCAATTAAATTGTCATACGTGAAATGATCTAAATGTCCTCGGTCAATTTTGGCTTGTTTTGCAACAACGGTTGACTTAACCCAGTTTAAGACTAATCTAGTTAAGTATGTTATAATTCTGTTTGGTTACAATATTTAGTTTAATCCAGATTTGTTTGGTTACACGATTAATCATGGCCACTCAATGTGTTTGGTTATAGGTATTATATTAGTCGTTTTTCTCCTTCTTCCAAAGTAACATATATAGGGACTGTTTGGACACAACCTTTCGCACCAGAAAACTTGTGGATACCCGCCTCAGGTACCCATTTACAATATTGGCATTAACCGTCCGTGATACGAACGGTATCCATTTCTGGTCTGGTCTGTCTATGGACAGACCACTACACAACTCTGTGATGGGTATACCAATATGGATTAGTCGTGGACCTAAGAGGTCTGGTCTACAGTTACTGGATTGGGTATCCCTATCAGATGATCGGATTGGTTAGTCACAACAGCCGTGTTTGAGGAGTGTCCTGTCCACACGTTTCTACATGGACACGCGTGTTATCTTAAGTATCCGTGCAACACAGGTTTTCATTAATGTATGTAGTTTTAGTCTTCATCATTTCCTGTTATCTTTTTTTTTCTTTCAATTACATGCATTGTTTTAGTCATGTGAGCTGTAACTTGTGATCAGCTTCTCCTGCTCCATTGGCAAATGATGGATACTAGGTGCTTTTTCACTTATTTTATTACTTACTAATCAGGTTACTTCTGAATTCTTATTTGTATAAGCTACTCAACAAGTTATTATTTTTTTGATCGTTATCAACAGAGTAACTTGTTACCATAATTATTGTGATGGATATAGCAGTGTTTTATAGTTAAAAACTTAAAAGCTTACTTTTAACTGTAAAGTGACATAAGTAACAAAATAGAGTTGCAACATAGATATCTCTATACACATGCCATTTATTTGATGCATATAGTAGTATTTTATTTGCATTTCTCTATACGCATGCCATCTATTTGATGCATATGGTGCTTCATTTTTAAATTTTCCAACAAAAAAGTTCACACGTGTTAAATATTAACATGTTGGACAAACACAATGTATGTTGGGTTTTCTCTCTATTGCCTACTATATGAACTAAGAGTAAGACTAATAAAAACACATCTCTAAATTCATGTCCTCAACTGTGCGGACGTGTCAGCATATCAGGTTTGCCAGGACCAATATGTCAATGTCTAAATTGCGTAGTTTGCAACAATTAACAAACAGTTGTGGAGTGGTGGTACCAATACAATTAATGGCTTCCCATTCTCAAATTTCAGCTTTTGTGGTAAAAAAATGACTCGGAACACTGCATTATCTTGAGAGTTGGGAATTCTTATCTTTACAAGCATATAAGGCATACTAAAGATCCAAGTTGAAACTTTCTTTTAATTAACATCAATCTCAAATGTCTAGATCAAATAAACCATAAACAAAATCTCAAATGTCGAGATCAAATAAACCACAAACATAATCTTAAACATCCATCCATAAATAATCTTTGATTACAACCCTTTATAATAAAAGTCTAATAATCATCTAATTGTCTAATAACTCAAAAGTATGGATATTTATCCAAAGGATCATTTGCCTCCATTGAATCACCTTTGATTTCCTTGAGATACTCCTCTTCCCAAGGGTCAGCTGCTCACTTTGAATCTAAATCTGCCGACATAAACATATTGGTTGAGCAACAATGTGCTTAGTGGATATAAAGTCCTAGCTAACAATTTCATAAACATCATAACATACATACTTAACATACTTTACATGACTTATATGACATGGAGTAACATACATAATCAGAGTGCGGAATTCATGTGAGCATACATATTTTACTTACTTGTGAGCATCTTATCTTACTTAACTTTTTATGTTTGTGAGATCAATCTTGCGAGAAATAACATACACTTGTGAGATAACTTAAAATAACTAAAAGTCAAAACCCTTATATCAGTTATGAGATTACATATATATTGAATACCAACGATTTTCACCAATCAGTGAACTTATGATTCTTGTGAGCTAGATAACTAGTACCCTTGAATCTACTTTTGAGCTAGGTACTATGTACCCTTGGGGTTAACTTGTGAGCCAAGTATTAGCATCCTTTGAGAAACATGTATGAATACCCTTTGATCTTAGAAAGTGTTGGTACTCATAACTTGTGAGAACTCAATCATGCAATTCATACTTATATATATACTTGTGAGACTTGTGAGGCTTATGAGACTTATGAGCTTATAACTTGTGAGGATTGTGAGCTTATGAGGTATCTTGTGAACTTATCATACTTGTGAACTTATGACTGAGGTGCAATGATCAACTTTCTTCTAGGTTACCTCTTAGATTCCTATCTTACACCATCGAAACTCCATCATAGCGTCCCATATCACTATGGTAAAGAATCTAAGCCATAAGATCATCAACTAAGGTGTTGGCCTATCCGAAATTTAACCACATCATACATACATCATACATGACATAGAAATCATATCATACAATCATAGAGTGAGAACAACTTAATCATGGTTTATAGCAATACTCATAAAAATCATAATATTCCTATTTGATTATCAAATCAATCATACATTACACAATTTACTTACTTTACACATAATTATTTTACATATTTATTTAGCTAAAATCATACTACTTGCATACATGAGATTCACATTCTACTTTAACCATAATCCCTACTTGCAAGGCAATTTCATGTTCCTTAATTTATACCTTTGATCATACTATCTTTAATCCTTAGAACCCATGTCTACTTGCTTATTGATCCTTATTCTTAGTCCATATCATCCCTACATGCTTACCAACCCTTAGATCATGTTTATGACTTATATATTTTAAAAATCATGCTTGTATCCTTAAAACTATGGTTATGAAATCATTAACTTAGAACAATATATCAAACATTCTTATCAATTCTCATTCTTAATCAATGATTAATATCATTAACCTAGAAACTTATATCAAACATTTATCCTTGATGAATTTGAGAATCAAAGACACTTGTTACACCGAAATTCACCGAGAATCAAAGTCTTGATCAATTCTCCTTCTCCAAAACTTTTCCTTCTCCTTCAAGCAAGTTTCCTTTTCAAAACCCTAGATCTTTCTCCTTTGTCTCAAAATTAGGTTTAGTGTCATTAGAAAACCCTAAACCCACGGAAAAAATTACTATGCGGTTGATCTAGTCCAATCAAGTCACTGATCAAGTTTTTATTTATTTTTAACAATGATAGCAATGCCTTGAGAAATGCTTTGACAAGCTAAGAAGATTCCTTAATGAATGAAACATGTTGATGATATATTTTTGTGCTTCTGTTAATTGGAAATTTGGATCTTCTAATTTCTGCTCTTCTTTAAATTGTATTACTAATGCATTATCCTTGTGTCGATTTTCCAATCTCTGTGGCCCTAGGAAGACAATTCAAGACAATGACATGGGAAACTGGCTTTTGCATCCCTCGAGAGAGAGCAATTTGCAGCTGTTTGGCCTCATTTCTCTATGGATCTCTAGTAAAGTAGGTCATCATGATCTCTAATCATTGGCTTTCTTTGATATTATCATTTTTTTTCTTCATTTCTGTAACCATTTTTATGCTCTGTAGATACATGATACTTGCCCACTGTCTGTAAAAAGTTTGAAGTCTTTGGGAGATAAGTTCATTAGGGAACAGCATTTTACAACACGAGATTTCTTAGAAGCAGTAAGCCAGTTACTCCTGAAAATTGGTATTAGAAAAAAGCTCTCTATATTTTGTCATCTTTTATGGTGATTGATCAGTATGAATCCATTCTGCAGGAAGTGGTCTTTATGCAGGTAAATCTCATGCGAATAAAGAGGTTTCTTACTCTATTCAGGTTCAACTGAGTCTTTTTCAGGTGTTGGATTTCGAAATTGGTGCTTCAAATATAACTTTCATTTTCCTTGAAGAGCTTCTAATTCAGTTCAGGTGAATGTTTTTTATAAATATAAAAAATTCTAGTTCCATACAATGCATTGGACAATTATATGGTCAGATAATTAGTTCCATATAGTTATATCCTTTTCTGTGTCTGATTCAGGGAACTAGCAATGGTTGGGGAACTTGTGAATTTTGAAGCATGCATGGATATAATGGATCTTCTCTATGAAAAGGAGGAGACATTGACTCTTTGTAGCTCTCCTCGTTCTCTTGCTGCATCTGTCTTGGCATGTTTCTTTGTGTGTTGTAATTTGTAAATATTACTAAAACTATTTTTTCTCTATTCTCTTATCTCTCCTTGTTTGCTTTGGTAAGGGTCCTTAACTTTTTGCAGGTTGCTTCATATGTAATCACAGTTCCGAAACAACAGCTGGAGTTTCCTCTTCTTCCTTGGGGTAAGATTCTGCTCATAAACTTTCTCAGTTAATTCGTTTCTTTGCTGGCTCTTTCGGCCGTTCATCTCAATTTACTCTCAATGTGAGAAATACAAGTTGCATGTTTAGACTATCCAGTTTTTGTTACATGATGGATCCTTGGGGAATGGCTTAGGATCTCTTTAATCAATTCGTCAAAACGCCTAGAATTGTTTCGATATTGGGAGAAATTGAACTCGGATTGAAGCAATACTTTGGGAAGCTTAAGATTTCAAAACACCTAGGATAGTTTCTAGTTGAAGTTAGTGGTTTATTTTGGTTCAATATGTAGATTTCAGATTTGATTCAAAAACCCTAAATTTCATATAGATTGATTTGGGAAGAATTTGGTATTTGATTCAGATCGTTATATTTGGGGATTTATTTTCTAGAGCTAAATTGATTAATTAGGGTTAAATTCCGTAGTTTAAAGAGCTCTAATATATTACTTGAGAAGTCCAAAATTTCAAAGTGAAAGACCCTTATTCAGTCCTACATCATTAGGACTTGTGTGTGAGGGTAGTAAAGAATAGAATCTTGTTTTCAAGAGGTTTCTGGTACTCTGGTATTGATTCCATACAAGCTCTAACCTGAAATGTTATTATTTTTGCTCAAACCTTCTCTCTATTATTTTTTGTCAGTTTTAATATCTGAGCAAGTTCTTCTATGGTAATAATGTTATTTCACCATGACTACTCATATCAGTCATTCAGTTGTGGTTGTGGAGCAAGTCCACAGAGACTAGATGATGTTCCGGTTGACACATCAAATAGGTAGGTTGACTTAAGTTGTTCAGGACTTGAACAAGTCGACAGTAGAAATCTAGGGTTTTGTACTTTTACGGTTTGTGAGAAGGAAGAAGAGGAGAAGAGAATAGAAGAAAGAGTAGGGTTGGAATTATTTCTCTACCTCTCTAGATCTTAGATCTCTTTTTGTATTACTAATAAAGATGAAATAACACAAATGCCCTTAATACAAAGAGCAAAAACATAAGAGGTAATGGGCTTATCTTATTAGACCCATTACAACACCAACAATAATTGTCATATGGCTAAAAGACAAGCAGGAGATAACCTAAATGAAAGTGGGATGGAGATCTAGTTGAAGAATTCATAGAGAATTGAGACGAAGAGATTACCTTTGCTAGTGGGAAAATTCACAGGATACAGTTGCCCAGTTGACATAGCAAATTGATAAGTTGACAAAGTTGTTTTGGACTTGAGCAAGCCAACAATGGTTCCATTAGTGGTGTGGAAAGTAAGCACTAAGTCCATTTTAAATTGAGAAATACATCATAGTTCCATTAGTTATTCAGAATACATATTTTTTTAGAAGTAACTGGAGAATTTGTATTAAATAGAAAGCAAAAGGTTAAACATTAGAGTAGCTGCCCATCCAAAGGGGGAGAACTACGATGATCAAAAGTACTTTGGCAAGTATATTTCATGTTGTTGCTAATAAATCCAGCTTCCATTGGCAATATGTTGTTAAAAGAATTTTAGATTGGAAGCCCACAAATCATCTGATTGAATGGAAAGATGTTTGTCGCCCTATTCACGTTGGAGAGTTGGGCTTAAGGTCTATTCTACTTATGAATAAGGCTCTTCTAGGAAAATAACTTTGGAGGTTTGGAGGGGAAAGAGCGTCTAAGCGTGTATAAGGAAGATGATGTATCATTTGGGGTTGGATTGTGAAAAGCAATTCTCAATATGAAAAAGAGTTTGACAAGAACATAAGATTTAAAGTGTGTAGTGGTGTGGACATTAGGTTTTGGGATGAGATTTGGTAGTCATTCAGATCGTGGGCAAGATTTTGGTGACATCTATTCAATTGTTGAGGACAACGAGAGCTATGTGGACACTGTTTTGAGAGAGCGGCTGATATGGTTTTTTGGACCCCAAAGATCGAGGAGGCAACTGAACTGTGGGATATGTGGAACATGTTGAATTGTCTCAATGATATTCAACATGGCGTATACGATACGGGAAACGTTGAATTATTATATGATATTTCCCCAAAAGCTCTGGACCATAAATCCGGTCTAAAAAATGGAAGCATCAGAAAATAAAAAATGGATATATTCATTTTTATATGATTTTGTGCTTTAAATGTTCAGGACCAAGAATTCGACTCGTGTGTATATATATACATATATATATATATATAGAGAGAGAGAGAGAGAGAGAGAGAGAGAGAGAGGACAAAATTCAAATGACTAAAATTTTTAAAGGTAATAAGTAATTCATCTCCTGTTCCCTAAAAATAAAAAAGAATATGTTATTTTCATGCGATAGCGAGAAACCTTAAGAATTTCTACTCAGTCAATCCTAACCCCCTATCGAGACTAAAAAGTCTTGAGAGAAACTTAAGAATTTTCCTTCAACTATAATCTTT
The DNA here is from genome assembly GCA_015143295.1 of Tetracentron sinense. NCBI lineage: Eukaryota > Viridiplantae > Streptophyta > Magnoliopsida > Trochodendrales > Trochodendraceae > Tetracentron > Tetracentron sinense. The sequence continues at coordinate 23,461,965 of CM026573.1, forward strand.
AGGTTAATGTTATCCACCAAACCTAAAAAAGAAGACATCATAGATTCTATTAGTTGCATAAGGATGACCTAAGTGCCAGAAGCAAGACATGGAACATGGAAGTCTTTGGTAACATATTTGAGACAAAAACTAAGCTTCTCCACGATATCAAGGAACTTGACTCAATTGAGAGCTTATATTCTTTGTCAATAGAGGAAGGCTAAGAAGTTAGAGTATTTGAAGATTTTAAGGCTGGAGGAGATCAGTTGGAAACATAAGTCTAGGATCAGATGGCTCAAGAGGGGAATAAAAACACTAAAATTTTCCATCGAATGACCAACTACCATCTTAATACAAATTTCATATCCAGTCTTAAAATCGATGGAGTCTAGAAGAAGGAACAAAATGACATAGAGGATAGTGTGGTCGTGTTCTACAAGGAGCTGTACTCGGAAAGATCAGCTTGGAGACCAAAGTTCGACATACTTCCCTTTGATACCATAACCTCAGACCAAAGAGGAATTAGAACTACCCTTCAAGGAAGAAGAAGTTTTGAGTGCTATCTGAGCAATGACAGGGGACAAAGCTCTTGGACCCAATGGCTTTTCCATATAATTCTATAGATCTTTTTGGGACATTATGGATGCAGATCTTGTAATAGCCTTGCAGGAACACTATGAGTAGGGTCAGTTTTATAAGGCGATTAACAACACATTTGTGGTCTTGATTTTGAAAAAGCTGAAGCTTATGATCTAAAGGATTTCCGCCCAATTAGCTTGGTGAATAGCGCATATAAAATCCTAGCCAAGGTCCTAGCTACTCAGCTGGGACATGTACATGCATCAATTATCTCCGCCCTACAAGGAGCTTTTGTGAGTGGTAGATAGATCTTTAGATGACATCCTAATCGCTAATAAATCTGTGGATAAGCGCCTTAGGGTAAAATTCGTGGGTCTTATCTGCAAAATTGATATGGAAATGACCTATGACAATGTTAATTAGGAATTCTTACAATATGTGATGGCATAGAATGGGCTTTGGCCTTAAGTGGAGAAAATGGATGTTTGTCTCCCCAACTTCATTTTATATCTTTCTAAATGGCAGTTCAAAAGGAGTCTTCATGAGCTCTAGGAGTCTAAGACAAGGGGACCCCTATCAACGGGCACCCAGGCACTATTCATCATAGTTTCGGAAGGTATGAGTCGGATGCTATCTAGAGCGAATGGGTGGCTTTCGAAGGCCTCTCAAACAACTAAGTAAATCGCACGTACAATTTTTACAGATGATACTCTAGTTTCTATGGAGCATCATGTAGACAACTTATCAATCTTAGGTGTATTCTTGCGATGTTTTTGAAACAATGACGGGTCTCAGGGTTAATTTAGGAAAGTGCAAAATCGTGGGGTAGGTGAGATCATGGTTTAAAAAATCGCTGAAACCGTTACGTAACGCCTGTTATGTAAAGGTTTCGGTGACCTCCGATACCCGATACTGTACTTTTACCCGTTTATCCCGAAACAAAACCGTAACGCCCGAAACCGTTACGTAACGGGTGTTACGCCCAATACATAAAAGTTTTGGTCGTAAGACTGAGTCATGAAAATCTCTAAATTCATTCTAAAACCTCATCTTTGCTTCCTTTTTTCTTCTCTACTTATTCTTAGTACCTTTTTTTTTCTCCTAAAATCCTTTTGTTTTTTGTTGATTAACAACTTGATTTGGGGGTTGATTCATAGATTTGAAGGAATCCAAGGCAGGTTCTTTATTTCGGGTATGTTTCAACCCTCGATCCATCTAATTTCCTTATTTCTAAATTTTAAGTTTCATATTGGCTTTAAAAGTATCTTGTTACTCATTTATTATATGTTTATTTATTTATTTATTTTATTTATTGGGTTTTTTTTAAGCAAAAAAGAAAAAAAAAAAGTTAAGGCCGAAACCGTTACATAACGGCGTTACGTAAAGGTTTCGGCTGTATCTGTTACGGTGTCCGAAACCCTTTTTTTAAACCTTGGGTGAGATATCCCACTTAGACTTCTTAGCAAGTTGCTTAGGCTGTAAGATGGGCTCCCTCCTCTCTGGGTACCTTCTTGGGCTATCTTTGGGGGCCATATTCAAAGCCAAAGTAGTTTGAGCCCTAGTGATTGAAAGATTCTTCTCTACGTTAGTAGAATAGAATTCAAAATTCCTCTCCAAAGAGAGGAAAATTGACTCTCATTTAAAGAAGAAATTTGACTCTCATCAAAAGCACCCTTGAGAGCCTCCCAACTTCATGTTCACCTGATCACTATCAAAATCTATAGCCATGATCCTTAGTTGAATGCATCAGAATTTCCTTTAGAACAAGAGAGGTGGCAAAATGAATTACCATCTAGTTGAGTGGAACCAAATTTGTAAACCATTAGAGCTGGTGGTCTCAACCTTGCTCCACTCAGTGAACTAAATAAGGCTCTCCTTGGCAATTGGGTATGGAGATTTGGTGTAGAGCGAGGTAGCCTATGGAGGAAGGTGATTGTCACTAAATTTGGGGAAACCTCATGTTGGATGCCGAAGGGGTTGAGAGGTGGGTCTTTTGAAATGTATCATAGTTGTGGCTAAGCTGCTAGATCCATACATCAGGTTCAAGGTGGGGGATTGGAACTGAATCCAATTTTGGAAAGATCTCTAGTGTGGTCATTTGAGGCTTAAGGATGACTTTGAAAACATTTTCTTCATTGCTTTCAATAAAGAGGCCACAATAGCTGATTGCTTTGAGAGGATGAAGCGTGAGTTTGGTGTCCTAGATTAAGGAGAAACCTATATGATTCAGAAGTGGAGGATTTGCAATGCCTTTTGACTCGATTAGTCACTCGAGCTCCTTCTCCCCATGCACCTAGATTATAGATTATAGGATCTGGTCTAGAAGCAACAATAGTCGGTTTACAGTGAGATCATTCTTATAGTCATTGGTCTCTGTATCTTCACCCTCATTTGCATATAAGATTGTCTGGTCTCCCCGCGTGCCATCAAAGGTATCTTTGTTCTTCTAATCTGCAGCTCTAAAAAAGATTCTCGCGTCTGATCACTTAAATAAATAGATGGTGTTATATGCCAAGCCGATATTTTTTGTGCTTACTCGAGGAAGAGTCAACAGATCATTTGCTTTTGCATTGTCTGATATTCTTTGGGATTTGAGATTTCTTCTTGTCTCGGTTAGGTGTAAATTGGTTCTTCCCATTCTCCTTTTTGAGTTTCTTATCGGGTTGGAAATTGATGACACTGGTGGGTGCCAAGAATACAATCTGGATTATTTTGCTAGAAGCTATATTGTGGTCCATTTGGAAAAAGAGGAATAGTCATGTCTTTGATAATTTCTCCTCTTCAAATTCTCGAATTATAGCCCCCATTCGGCGCTCGATTGTGGAATGATGTTCAATTAGTCAGTTGGGGCGGAAGTGGGTGATATTTTGAGAAGTCACTTAATCATTAGTTGTGTGGTTATCCTTTGTCTTTAGTTCTCTTTCTACCAGATCTTATCAGTTTACCTCTTGTAAACTAGTTGTGTCTCTTTTGATATATTCATACTGTGAACACCCCATTTTTACACCCCTAAAATGTTATTTACCTTTTATTTTATTTTATTATTTATTACTATTATTTTTTATTAGTTATTTTAATTTTACTCATTTTAATTTTTATTTTATTAGGGAGAGAGAGAAAGAGAAATCCCATGTAAGCCCTTGGCCAAGAACCCAATTCAAGTGACTCACCACGTTTCCAAAACAAAATCCAATTCAAAACCCCAAGCCCAAGTTTACTTAAGCTAAATCCTCTAAGGGATGGAACTTTAAAGCCTATGGCCCAAGTGAGATCCAAAACTTGTTTAAAGTTTTCATTGCTCAAAGCCCAAGCCCACAACATAAGCCTCATACCCTAATTTCTTTATACCACTCTATAAATACTCTTTATGAGGTCAGATGACCTCATTTTTTTTCTTCTCTTCACTTTAGGCAGAGAGTTTCACTCGTCTCTCCCATTATTTTCTCCCTCTCTTTCTTCTTCAGTCTGCAACAGCAAGAGGATTTCCCTCTCTTGGGTGTGAAATCTCACCCCTACAATAGCTGCTCGCCTACTCTTTCTCCCTTCCTCCATCTCCTCCGGTGAGGTTCACATCACTAGCAGTAGACTAACTCCGGTGCTAGCATCTCCATTTGTGAGGATCGGCGAAAAGTTCCCTTCACCACTGTAGCATCACCTCCGGCGGCTTCTTCCTTATGGACCACCTCGGCTACAGCTCCAAGCCAACTCCAATCCGGCGATCTTCTTTCTCCGGCGATTTCAGTTCCATCTCAGTTGCCAGCTTCGCCGAGCCCTTTTCTCCCTGGTTTTTCTCAGGCTTTCATCCTCTCATCTCCAGTCCCCTCCGACCAGCGTCTCAATCTCCGGCGATCCTTCCTTCTGGCGGGTTGCAGACTGGTATCTCTCGGTAGCTCGTCTACGCCGATCATCACCGGCTCCTCTTCGGCCAGTAGCTCTCTCCATTCTCCAGAAACAAGCTGATCAGGCATCGTCATATGCAGATTGATTTTTTTTTTCTTTATTTTGCTTATTTTATTTTAGTAATCCCTTGTTCTGGGGAGTGATTGTTGTGAGAGTTTCTTCCACCTATCTTCTCTTGGATCATCAACAACAGCAGTAGCACTACTGGCCACTGGCCTTCTTTCTATTATCTTCACGACAACCACACGCAGGTATGCATCCTACCTGTTTAACCATTTATTCATTTATTTTCTTTTTGCATGTTAGAAATTAAATGTGAGGAGGGAGTGTTGGGGATTTGAATCTTTTGGGCCCTTGGATCGGGCCATATGTTGGTGAATTGAGGCCCATAAGCCCCTAAAACCATTTTAGAATTTTTTGGGCTTACCTTTTAAGGTCTTGGAAAGATAGTGGACCAAAGCCAATTGACCATTAGTGGTCAATGGGCCTTGGCCCATTAACTTTCTCTTTGGGCCCCATTTCTTTTGTCACGTATGTATGTATTATCCATGTGTGTGCAATAGTTTCCTATTTTGTCTACACTGGGCCATTTAGGTAGTCTTTTAACTTACCTCGTTAATTAGTCCAAAAAAAAAAAAAGGAAATCAAAAATATATATATAAAAATAAAATAAAAATAAAAATAAATTAAAGGTACTGGTCTATCTCCCCTTGGGACCTAGAGCAGGGTCCGTATTTAAACCATAACCTCTTTTGGTTTAAGGCCGCTCGATCCGCCCTGCTCTTTGCCTTTAAGTTAATTAAGTCAGTTAGACCTTATTTTCTTTTTTGCCTACCTTGGGCACTTAGGTTAGTTTTTGACTAGTTAAACTTGCCAAAATTAAAAAAATACAAAAAAAAAAAAAAACCAAAAATAAAAAATAACAAAAACATTCAAAAAATCTAAAAATGATCAACCCTAATAAATGAACGCCCCCTAGAGCTCCCCCACGAGCACCTAGCTACGCAACCATCTACTGGAATAAGATTCATAAATCTCAATTCCGCATTCCCCCAACTCAAGCATGAGTTGGAAGTGACCACACTCCGAAATGAGTATAAAAACAGTTACCACCCCGAACTACTATTAGGGTCTGATTCCGACTAACCAAATAAGTAGGCAGCCCAAACCAGGGTTCGACCCCAACCAAAGATAAAATTTTTACACCCCATATTGATCTGTGTTTGATTAGCAAAATTAATAATTGTTTAGGAAATTTTTAGGGATTTTAAATGTTTGGCTTAGACCTAATGAGTAGGTTACCATAAGTAAATGGAGGTCCTGGGGTGCCTAACCCCTTCCCCAGGACCTAAATGGATCTCTTACCTAGACTACTCTGGACCATAGACCCCTCATTTTGGATTTTATCTCGGGATCCTACTTCCCCTAAGTAGGTGGCGACTCTTAGGATAAATTTAGCGTTATTCCTCTACTCTCGGACCTTATCTCGACACTTAGAGATGAGAGGGGAGGAAATGCGGTAAATTTAGGTGTTTACACATATATTGACATTTATTGATTAAAAAGAAGTTACTCTGGGAGTCTTGAAATAAAAAGATAAACATTGTCACCTTGCTCTTTGTTCGATGAAAAGCTGACTGTCAAATCCTTGCAAAAGATACTCATCAAATGATTCCTTGTTTGTCACGCCTCAGTCTTGAACATAACCTAAGTGAGCATTGTCACTTTAAAAATCACTTCTCCATTCGGCCCAATCCCTTGTAATATCCTTCGCAACCATGTTGTCCATATACATCGATAGGGCTGCAATTCTTGCCCGCACCAATATCTGATTGATCTTTCTTTGTTAAAAAGGCACTAGCGGTATCGCTGAGATATTCATCATGGTAAAACATGAGGCCTTGATGTGATTATACTGATGGAGAAGCCAACATCCCAATTGAAGGTTAACTGGGGGAGGAGATGTTGAATGGGGAGACGGAGGCCGAACTAACTGAGAATACCGGGAAGGTAGGGTTAAAGGACGAACAACATGATGAAAGCGATGGCGCCTACGATAATGAAAAGGGTGACGCGATAACGACAGGTGATAGAGAGAGGTGGCATGGTGGGAGTGGTAGGGTGGCGAGGGATAAGGGTTGGGGTTGTGGTGGTGCAGCTTAAGGATAGGCTGTGCCTTTTTGTCATGAAATAGAAAAACAGAAGAGATAAAGGGAGTTAATAGACAGGAAAAACGGAGACTGAAGAAGGGTTTCTCCCTTTCCATTACCCTTTTGTACCTTTATAGCTAAATAATATGAGTATTATTGGCTTTAAAGCAATAAAATGCGTATAATACCGTACCATTCATAACAAATTGGGATACATGCATTTTTTTGAAAAAAAAAACATACGGGTGTTTTATATGGTGCTATAGTACATGTATTTACTATGGGCATATCTAAGAAGCGTTGCAGATTATGTTAAGAAAATAAGGGAAACTTCACTGTCAAATCATTTGATTGGACCTTTGACATAGTTCCCCCTAGAAGTGTAGTCAAGCCGAGCTAGCTCGTATACTCGGCTCGATCAAGTTGAGTTCAAACTATAATTTTTGGCTCGATCAGGCCAAACCAAGCTATTTTTCAAGCTTGAAATCATGTTCAAGCCGAGCTGAAGCCAAGTCTCATTTGATTTGGCTATCTTCGAAGCTCGGCTCGTTTGAAGCTCGAGTCGGCTTGAATATATAACATATACGAGTGGTATGTCTAATTTTATTGTACAAAATCAAGAGAGTACATTACTGTCATTTCAAGATTTTGCTTTTATCTTCTGTCCATGTCTTTTGGTGGGAGGTAGGTCCACAATCAAACCCGTTTGTTTCTAATTTTGACATCCCCTCTAAACACCTCAACTCTAATAAAGAAGAAACCCTTTTACCTATAAAAATAAATAAAAAAGAAACTTATCAATATACGAAAAATCCGTCTCCTTTTACTGTTCTTTTGCCTTCAACAACTGATCTTTCTCTCCTTGCCCTAAAATCCTTGGTGGATCAAAGACACCAGACGCCTCTGTGTTCTCTGATTGGAACGAGAATGACGCCAATCCATGCCATTAATCTGGTATTTTGTGCTTGAACATCACCGTATCGTTGGAATCACGATCTCCAGAAGGAATCTCTGTGGTTATCGTCCGAGCGCGGGACCTTAATATTTTTCGGCGATTGAAACTCTGTGGCTCAATCCTGGATCAACTCTTCCATGTTTTGTGCTTTCATAGTATATTTCTGTATGGTAAAAATCTCAGGACCACTTCCGTCTTCTATCTGCCATTTTTTTTGGTAATCCGATCTGCCATTGAATAATAGTACCTCGTACCAAACCGAGCTCTGCTCAAGCTCGAATCAATTCGAGCTCGAGCCAAACTTGAGCTTGTTCAAGCTGGGTTTCGAGCTTTGATTTTCTAGTTCGAATCGAGCTCAAGCCTGACTAAACATGTTCGAGTTCAGGTCTGCTCGGCTTGAATACACCCCTAGCCCCCCCCCCCCAATCGTATTGTGTGGAAGTCCTGTATCTCTACTGTGACGCCCCGAACCCACGCCTAAGGAATCATGTTCCAAGACGTGCGCCCGTTTGTCATTACCACGCAAACGGAAGACTTTACCCGCGAAAATTGCGGGAATTTTCGACTTTTTATCAAATGCTTTCACTAAAGCAATAAATCCTGTCATCACAATAGCCACCATCACGATCCCCAAACCTGTATTATATTTACATTTAGTCTGTTTACAAAAGAAGGGGTATCTATACGCTGAATACAGTCTGTACAATTTCCCAAAATGTTCACCCAGAACCTTCCATTTGCTTACTGATCAACAACTTCGAGATCTGTCGATATAAAACGTTAGTGAGCTATGAAGTCCAATAAAATACACCATTCATCTAAACTATTTTCCACACAATAACACATTAATAACGAAATAATAATACCGTTTAATTCCGTGTTGTAGTATAATAAAGCAATAATAAATGAACCGTGACACCAAGTCACGTAGGGCTATTTCACCCTATCCGAGATTCCCATCTCTTATTATCTTCCAGTTATGAAGTTAATTTATTTAACAATGTTCGCAATACCAAGTTAATATCTCAAACACACTATCACGTTCCTTTTCGAGTCCTTGGACTCTACTAACTGGTCGTAACCCATACACAATTCTTGTTTTCAAAGACCGAAGTCTCAACACACGTTTGGGTATGTTACCCATTTCTCAATTATACCTTGAGTTGTTTTAGACTCATACAATCCGGATATTCATCTGATCACAGTCAAACCTTGAGTACTACTATCCAAACAACCTGAAATCTGAAGACTCAACACAACACCTGAGTACACCAACTCAGCCAACCTAGGACATTCTCCTCAACTTTGCTAACTGCCAACATCTATTGTGTATCCGTCGTCATCTCCCTGGGTATCAGTCTCGAAGGAACCCTGACCAACCTGTCTACCGTCCTCTTCTGGCAAGTAAATGGAAGAACCCCGGGCCCCATTTGGATCCCGACATTTCTTACTTTTCCACCATGAAGGAACCCCGATAGACACAGCGTCGCCATCTTCTGACCCAACCAGAGAGGAACCTCGATTTATACACATATCCGATGTTTAGTCACTTGAGACGTCAATAGGACTTCGACATCTCCTGACTATCAGCCACGGAGGAACCCTGACGACACCACCTCTCCTGACCTAGTCAAAGAAGAACCCCAGACGACTTACACATACACACGCCATTCCAAGTCAACAAATCGCTTACTGATCGATCACCCGATCGGTCGCCGAGCCTAAATTATGAGCTATTCAACCCGAAACCGAGGGCTACGCTCCTCTGCTCAATTCACACCTCCCCATTCATCCATCACACATCACAATGGTCTCCGACCCTTTTATCCACATACAATCGTATACAATCAATTTCAACACACCATAATAAGCATGTCATCTAACAACTAGTATTAAAGATCCAACCATCAGATTGATGTAATATTTGGATATGATTCACAAATAGGGTTGATACTTGATAGTAGTGTGGTATAAATTTTAGGCTGATCAGAGTATTGGAGGTGCCTTTGTCATCATCAAAACGTTACATTTTTCATTGAAAAGTATTAGGATAGTTGAATCAAAAAATGATATATCATCATAAAACTATAAAAAGATTTAAAATTTGAATATAATTGAAAAATAAGGGTGATTGTATTGTGATAAAAATCTGAGACTGATCTGAGATTGTTAAGTTCCTCTGAAATCATCAAAACCCTATTGTGTTACCTATAAACAACATGCTAGTGTTTAATTTTAAAATTCATATCCTAAGATCTAACCGTCAGAAAGATCTGAAATTTGAATATGATTAAAACATAAAGGTGCTTGTATTGTGATAAAAATTTGAGACTGATCTGAGATCGTTAAGTTCCTCTAAAATCATTAAAACCCTACCGTGTTACCTATAAACAACATGCTGGTATTTAATCTAAAAATTCTTATCTTAAGATCTAACCGTCAGAATGATCTCAAATTTGAATATGATTGAAACTTAAGGTGATTGTATTGTGATAAAAGTCTGAGATTGATCTGAGATCATTAAGTTCCTCTGAAATCATCAAAACCCTACTGTGTTTACCTATAAATAGCATGCTAGTGTTTAATCTAGAAATTTATTTCCTAAGATCTAACTGTCAGAATGATCTCAAATTTTGATATGATTTAACAATTGGGATGATTTACTATGGTAAAAAATTTGAGGCTGATCTGAGATTGAGAAATTCCTCTGTTATCAAGAACATTCCATAAAAATTAGTAGAAGAGAAGATAAAGAAAAAGAATAGTGATTTTACCTCTAATATGACAAAGAAGGCTTCAGAGAGTAAAAAGAACGCCGTAAACGCGATCAGGACGTTAAAAAACCCCAGGGTAGATCGTCACTCTCGCTCACTCCCACTTTCTCTCTCAAGCTTTTCCTTGTCTCTACTCTCTCTCTTCTTTCTTTCACTAAAATTTCTTTCGTATACTTCTGCTCCAAATTTCTCAAAACAGAAGAAGAGAATGATTTATCTTCTCTTTATGTACTAACATACAAGACACTTGTCTTGTGAGAAGACAAGTGGCATTGGAAGTGGCAAGCTCTTGTATTGACAAATGTCATATGCAAGTGGTTGACTTGTTGACTTTATTTCCGTGGCTTTTTCGCTTTTCCATGCATATGGCCCTATAACTTTGTGAGGCGATGTGTGACAGTGCTGATATCAAAAGTGATCTTACTAGGGGCAGTCCGACACCTACTATGCGAGTTTCGAGGAAAAATATTGAGTTTTGATGACCCAAAATTTTAATATAATAAAATTTGGGGTTATTGGTCCTTAATTAGGATGAATTTGGCTAAAATTAATATACACTAGACCGGTGTTTGATAAAACTGTGAAAATTGGGTTGTTATGTGGCACTGGATATATATCGTTTGCCCTATTAGAAATTTTCGAAACTCACACACAACGTGTCGGTCGGCGGTTTGGACGACTATCTGTCGTCTCGGCATTCTATCAACTCAAACCGCGAAACCGCGGCATGTTTAGTACCCAAAACAAATAAATTTGTGGGTTTTCCAATTTTCTTCTGGACTTATTTTTTACTGTCAAAACTCAATATTTTTCATCGAAATTTGCACAGCAGGTGTCAGACTGCCCCTAGTACGGTCACCTGTGATATCAGTACTATCGCACATTGCCTCACAAAGTTACAAGGCCGTATGCATGGAAAAGAGGAAAAACCATGGAAATAAAGTCAATAAGTTAACCACTTACATGTGACATGTGTCAATGCAAGAACTTGCCACTTCCTATGCCACTTGTCTTCTCACAAGACAAGTGTCTTGTATGTTAGTATATAAAGAGAAGATAAATCATTCTCTTCTTCTTCTGTTTTGAGAAATCTGGAGCAAAAGTATACGACAGAAATTTTAGAGAGAGAAAGAAAAAAGAGTAGAGAGAAAAGGAAAAGCTTGAGCGAGAAAGTGGAAGTGAGTGAGAGTGACGATCTACCCTGGGGTTTTCAACGTCCTGATCACGTTTACGACGTTCTTTTACTCTCTGAAGCGTATTTTGTCATTTTAGAGGTAAAATCACTATTCTTCTTCTCTATCTTCGCTTCTACTAATTGTTATGGAATGTTCTTAATGACAGGAATTTCTCGATGTCAGATCAGACTCAAATTTTTATCATAGTATGATTATCTCAATTGTTAAATCATATCAAAATTTGAGATCATTCTGACGGTTAGATCTTAGGATATGAATTTTTAAATTAAACACTAGCATGCTGTTAACACAATAGGGTTTTGATGATTTTAGAGGAACTTAACGATCTTAGATCAGTCTCAGATTTTTATCACAATATAATCACCCTTATGTTTTAATCATATTCAAATTTGAGATCATTCTGACAGTTAAATCTTAGGATATGAATTTTTAGATTAAACACTAGCATGCTGTTTATAGGTAACACAATAGGGTTTTGATGATTTCAGAGGAACTTAACGATCTCAAATCAGTCTCTGATTTTTATCACAATACAATCACCTTATGTTTCAATCATATTCAATTTTGAGATCATTCTGACGGTTAGATCTTAGGATATGAATTTCTAGATTAAACACTAGCATGTTGTTTATAGGTAACACAGTAGAGTTTTGATGATTTCAGAGGAACTTAACGATCTCAGATCAGTCTCAGATTTTTATCACAATACAATTACCTTAAGTTTAAATCAAATTCAAATTTGAGATCTTTCTGACGGTTAGATCTTAGGATATGAATTTTTAGATTAAACACTAGCATGTTGTTTATAGGTAACATAGTAGGGTTTTGATGATTTTAGAGGAATTTAACGATTTCAGATCAGTCTCAGATTTTTATCACAATACAATCACCCTTATTTTTCACTCATATTCAAATTTCAGATCTTTTTTATGGTTAGATCATGATATCTCATTTTTTGATTCAACTCTATCCTGATACTTTTCAAAGAAAAATATAACGTTTTGATGATGACAGAGGCACCTCCAATACTCTGATCAGCCTGAAATTTATACCACACTACTATCAACCCTGTTTGTGAATCATATCCAAATATTAGATCAATTTGATGGTAGGATCTTTAATACCAGTTGTTAGATGACATGCTTATCATGGTTTGTTGAAATTGATTGTATACGATTGTATGTGGATAAAAGGGTCGGAGACCGTTGTGATTTGTGATGGATGAATGGGGAGGTGTGTTAATTGAGCATAGGGGCGTAGCCCTCGGTTTCAGGTTGAATAGCTCGGAATTTAGGCTTGGTGACTGATCGGGTGATTGATTGGTAAGCGATTTGTTGACTTGGAATAGCGTGTGTGTGTATGTAGGTCGTCCGAGGTTCCTCTTTGACTAGGTCAGGGAGGTGGTGTCACTGGGGTTCCTCTGCGGCTGATAGTCGGGAGATGTCGGAGTCCTATTGACATCTCAAGTGACTAAACATTGGATATGTGTATAGACCGGGGTTCCTCTCTGGTTGGGTCAGAAGATGGCTGAGCCGTGTCTATCGGGGTTCCTTCGTGGTGGAAAAGTAGGAGATGTCGGTTTCCAAATGGGGCCCGGGGTTCCCCCATTTACTTGCCAGAAGAGGACGATAGATAGGATGGTCGGGGTTCCTTCGTGACTGATACCAATGGAGATGATGGCGGATACATAGTAGATGTTGATAGTTAGCAGAGTTGAGGAGAATGTCCTAGGTTGGTTGAGTTGGTGTACTTAGGTGTTGTGTCGAGTCTTCAGATTTTAGGTTGTTTGGGTAGTAGTACTCAAGGTTTGATTGTGTTCGGGTGAATAACCGGATTGTATAAGTGAGTCTAAAACGACTCCCGTATAATTGAGAAATGAGTAACATACCCATACGTGTGTTGAGACTTCGGTCTTCGAAAACAAGAATTGTGTATGTGCTACGGCCAGTTAATAGAGTCCAAGGACTCGAAAAGGAACGTGATTGTGTGTTTGAGATATTAACTTGGTATTGCGAACATTGTTAAATAAATGAACTTCATAACTGGAAAATAATAAGAGATGAGAATCTTGGATATGGTGAAATAGCCTTGCGTCACTTAGTGTCTCGGTTCATTTATTATTGCTTTATTATACTGTAACATGGAATTGAACGGTATTATTATTATTTCATTATTGATGTGTTATTATGTAGAAAATAGTTTAGATGAATGATGTATTTTATTGGGCTTCATAGCTCACTGATGTATTATATCGGCAGATCTCAAAACTGCTGATTAGTAAGCAAATGGAAGGTTCTGGGTGAACATGTTGGGAAATTGTACAGACTACAGACTGTATTCGGCGTATAAATATGCCTTCTTTTGTAAACAGACTTAATGTAAATATAATACAGGTTTGGGGTTTGTGATGGTGGCTATTGTGATGATAAGATTTATTGCTTTAGTGAAAGCATCTGATAAAAGTTAAAAATTCCCGCAATTTTTGCAGGTAAAGTATACCTCTTGCATGGTAATGACGAACGGGCGCGTGTCTTGGAACATGATTCCTTAGGCGCGGGTTCGGGGCGTCACTTAGATTTTCTTCTTCCTCTGTGCTTTTTGTGTTTGAAGGAGGAGTTGCACTGTAGTTACCAGTTATTTGTAGTGGATTTGATGTCAGTTCCTTAATCGAGTACTTCCTTACTCTCCTTAGCAGTTAGCATCCAATAGGTATTTCCTAACAGCCCCATGGATTTCTTAGATAGTTGGGCCATTTGTTTCATAAACCATCATACAGATGTCATTTGGGAACTTTTTTTGGATGCTATTTGTTGGCTAATCTATAAGGAGAGGAATAGACATGTTTTTTTTACGATTGCTCTTGTCATAAAGAGAGTGTGGTCTAACATCATTCAACTTCTGATTTTTAGTGCTCTAATCTTAAGAAGTTTGAAGACGTGGATTCAGCTTCTTTCTTTCGTATAAATGTAGGTTAACTTTTTCTTCTTTTTGCCCTATAGAGTTGTATATTTGGAGTTTTTTTGGTACAGCTTCTTGATCTATTTGTGTGCCTATGGTCTACGCCAGTTTTTTTGGGGGTGTGTAGGGATTGCTGCTATTTGTAGCAGCCCATATCTTCTCCTTGTGAATGAAATTTTTTCATAAACTCTATGAAAAAAATGAGAAAAAAAAAGGAAATACACACTTAGGGCAGAGAATTTCCTTGATAAACTATCCCTATGTACATTACTTTTAGCTAGAAAATTCACAGTATCCTTCCCCTCCCTGGGTATGAGAAAAGATAACAACACATACTGTTTCTTTAAGGTGATCAAAAGTATGTGAAGTTCTCTAAGGAGCATTACCCTTCCCAACCAAACCATTGGACAGCTTTAATGAATCGTCTTCCACCACCAAGTTAAAATTTTAAAGGATTGCAATAGAGCCTTAACTCCTGCTTCATTGGAATCCAGCAACCCAATCAGACAAGAAGACACTTCAAATTATTTTCCCTTGATTGCCAATAATGTCCGGATCTAGCTTTCGAATTATGCTACTGTCAAAATTAAGCTCCAAACGACCTTCACACACACATGGATAATTATTTAGTTGCCAAATTGCAACCCTGATGCATGCCTTAGCTTGAGGACTAGTTGGTTCATTTTAGAATTCAGATGTTTTGCACGGTATAGTGACAGACAGCAGGAGGAGAAACAAGTCAAGAGGTAAGGAGGGTTGAGGAGCAGTGAACTCTACCAAATACCATTCCACAAGTGCAGTACAAGGTACATGAGTTTGTAGTCTTTTGAGAACCTCTTGCCTCCTAAGGGCTAAGGCTCTTCCCCCTCTCTCTATTTTATACTGTCAGCAGCCTCTTACTTGATTCGACAACTAGGAAGGTTATTTACAGTTGGGCAAATCAAATTGCAGGCCAGCATGCCTTAGTCATGCTTAATATTCCAGTCCATGCTTAATGATGGGCTCTCCCTTTCTTTCTTAGCATCCTGCATGATAACTTGATGACAGTCCCTTGCCTTTGCTTTGGTGTAGTTCCTTCACGGCTCTAATATAATGAGTTGATTTGAAGCAGTCCATTGGCTCATTTTTTTTTATAGCAGAAACAGGTTGGCCCGATCTGGCCAATAATTTTATATTAATTTTTTTTTTTTTTGAGCTATCCCAGCCCATGTTAACCCCTCCCTACTTTGATCATTGGTTTCTGTTCATCCAATCATTTTTTTTTCATCTTCTTTTAGGCACGTTGTTCATTCAATCAGGTTTGCTCTTTTAGATGATGATTTTCTTCGTATGACTTAAAACCCTTGGATGTGCCACTGGTTAGTAAAAGGTAGAGAGAGAGAGAGGACAGCTTCTTTCCCTTCTGAGCTGAGCATTATCCCTCATCAATTCATCATGCAGAATCCGAGCTCAGATCAAACTTAACCAAACTTAACGAAAGTCATCTTCAAGTTCGTAAATTGTAACCAAGTGAGTAATTAATGATAATCATGTCATGGTGAGCTCCTCTTGACCCACAGAGGTCATCATAGTTTTGGTTGTATGAGTATACTTCTACCCATTAAAAAAGGGTACTCCCTACCTGTTCTCATTTCTTTACCAAACGCGAAGTCTTATATATTCTCTTTTCTTTTCTCCTTTTCCCCTTTTTCTCTTGAGGTGACATAATTGCCTTTTGGGGAATGGGATGAACCCATGAGTGATTACGAACAAAAAATTACTTAAAAGTTAATCCATTAAAAACTGTTAGTATTCTTAAATAATAAAAAAATTCAATGAAGTTTTTGATTTATTGATGGAAATCCAAATGATGTGCAATGTTTCTGGATAATTGCCGTTTTCCTTGCTCGTTATCTAGGAAGCACGGATGCGGGTACGATATGATACGGATACGGCGATGCGGCAGAACCTAAAAGAACTTAAAAAAACAGGATACGGGTACGTTCAGGATACGTTTGTAATTTTTTTTATTTAAAAATACTATATTTTGTATTGTAATTACAAAATAACCATTGGTTAAGTTCTGTTTATGTATAAAAAATACTGTCCATGCAAAAGCAAAAGAAATAGGGTCATCTCATCATCCACTAAGCAAAAAAGAAAGTCAACCTATCATCCACTAAACAAAATATAAAGAAGACCATGTCCATGCAAAAACAAAAGAGATATAGGGTCACACCCCCGGGTCTCCAAAAAAAAAAAAAAAAAAATAAAAATATTCATGGTCCTATTCCGGCCGTATCCCTGCGTATCCATGTCGTATCGGAGCTGTATTCGAAATAAAAATTTGTTTTTAATTAACAGGATATGTCAAAGTCGTATCTCGTATGTATCCCGCCGTATCGGAGGTGTATCCATATCTGATACGAGTACGAAGACCTATTTGAAGTGTTTGTGCTTTCTAGCTCGTTATCAAACAGGTTAATTCCAAAAGCACTAATATCTTAAGTGCCTTTTTGCATAAGTGTTTATGGACTAAACCAAGTGCGGCTTAGAATTGAAAACAAATTAAATAATTAGACTCGGGAAGATAGTTTATTTGATTGAGAAATCTCATCTGTGCACTTGATTAGAATGCTAATCATGTTGTGAGACTATTTGCAAAGTTGGATTTCAATTTAGATTAGCCTACATGTCAATCATATTCTACTAGTTGGTTTGTGATCTTATATTGAATGTTGGGTATTCTTAGTATCGAGCGCGTGACAATCTAAGCCTTCTGTTTTGTTGGTTGTCGATCACAGATGTTGAAAGAATCTATCTTGAGTACTACTCTGTATAGAGCAGAAATAACTATGCACTAATGAAGGACCTTCTCTTTTTGCAGTGAAGTTTGTTACATCATACAGAGAAGAAGATATTGGAGCAGTTGTAAGAGGCATTCTTGAACATGTATTAAACCTCCCTGGACAATAGGTATTTGATAGAAAGAAACCTTCTGGGTCGTCTCAAATGAAAGCGGCTAAATGATTGAATGTTGCAGCTATACAATGCTTCAAGCTACCATTGCTGTTCGATCTTATGGAGAAAAGACATGCATTTGATATGTTCTACTTGATTAGAACAAGATCATCATTCATTTGTACGTGTGATTTGTGATCGCTTGCTTTGGTGGGCAGTGTCATACCGCAATGTTGTGGTAGATAATGATGTGGTAAAATGCATCCATCCAATTGTAAGAGCACGGGCAGATACCTTTTGATCTGTGGTTGGGTCCTTTTTCAAAAGAGGGAGATGTTGAATTCTTACATAAAAAGGAGTTCGAGAGGAAGTGTTTGGTAATGCATGCAAGTATATTCTTGATTAAAATAAAACTAAACTAAATAGCTTAAAATCTGATGCAAACCTATTTTAGATTGAAAGTAGAATCTTTATGCAGAAAATGATTGTTGGAGAATAAAGTTCTACAACTCACTGACAATTCTACACGCAGTTAGGCCCGTTTGGAGACTCTACTCAAATAAAATAAGCTCTAATAATTTTCTAGTTTGATAAAATTCTGAAAAAATTTCTCTAAGTTCTTTTTGGTTCTTTGGAGGCCACATGGACCTATGGGCTACACAATGAGGGGTAGGCCCCCTCCCCCTCCCCAACCCCGGTGTAGGTTGGATTCAATCCTAGGTCTTAGTGTAGGTTGGATTCAATCCTAGGTCTCTGGTACGACGCCAAGAGACTTTACCAACTAGGTGTTTGGTAAAACCTTTTATGAGGGGAGAAATATGAGAGATGAGGGCTATTTTTGAAATTCCTTAGAAATTTTGAGGACATAGAAGTCCAATTTAATGATAGTTTTATTAATATGTGCCGAAATTTACTTTAAGCGCATTAGACCTAAAAAGCTCTAAAGCAAAAAAAGAGCCCCCTCCGTGCTTATTACATTGGAGGTAAAACGTCTAACCTAAATTTTGGGTGGTATTATGTGCACCCCAATATTTGATGACTACACCCCATTAAAAATATTTCTTTTAAGGTTCTCCATATTTTTTATATGTGAACCCCAATTATAATTCTTTTATTCTTCAACCGACTTTTTCTCCATTGACATCACTTCTCAATGGTCATAATTCGTTGTCACTTCTCCATTAACCAATTTTTCTCACATTCTCAGTTTTTAGTTTGACAATTTTATTTATTCAAGATCTTATTCATTATATGGAAAATTAATTATTTGATTTATCACATGCCTTTGATTCTCTTTGTTTGATCGATAGCTGCTAGGCAATTTTTGATTATTTGAGGTTTTCTTCATTCTAAAAATAAGAGAAAAATAGATTAACGGTATTGAATCTTTTGCACATTAGTGCACTGTGCTTGCATTGGACATCAATGGTTCACCTTGTAAATAGTACATTACTCATAAATATTAGATGAGAGAATCTCAACTCCTTAATTAAATTGGTGGTGATTGCATTATTTATAATTGGGTAAATTCTTAAAAGAAAATAGAGCTAGCATTACCCTCTATTCTTATAGTTAATAAATTCGAAGTTTGGTGTATTATTATAAATATTTTTTTTGATTATGGTGTGCATTTAAAATTTTAGGAAATTTAGAGTGTGTAGTCATCAATTTTAAAAATTGGGGGCGTAGTCATCAAATATTGGTGTGCAACTATCACCACCCTAAAATTTTTTGAGCTTCAATTAAGCTGTTATAAAACAAAACGCTTTATTAGTGTTAAGACATTTTCTGTGGTAAATGGCCGATACAATTGGAAGGTTTCCTCTTTGGCTGATAGGTACTGTAACTGATATTCTTGTGATCGGTTTAATAGGTGTTTTCTTTTACGGTTCATATTCCGGATTGGTTCATTTGGGGCCTTTAGACAATTCTAAATAAGCATTTCTACACTATTCGTGGAGATAAGCGATCTTGCATTTGGAATCCACTGATATTGTTTCACCTCAGATTTCCTTGTCAAACACCGACCTCTTCCACTTAATACTGTATCACTTTCCTCACCCACCCCACCACTAGTGATTTCTTCTTCTTTAAGCATAAAGGAAGATTTTAAGTGTTTGTTGAGTTTCATCTTTTTGGAGATGATTTTAGACATCTCTCTCATATCTCTCTCTATCTAAGAAGACATATGGAGCCCCACATTTATCAAAAGTTAACAATCTCCATCAACTTTATTTGAATCTATCTAATACTGGGAACCAGGAAAGCCCCCAAGAAGTATTGACATAAACTAGACCAGGACAACTTTCCTTTTTTCTTGATAATTAGACCAGGAGAACTTACAAACTTATGCTATGCAATAATTCATAAAATTTGGAGATAAAGGACAGTATGGAGTACTAAACCATCATCCCTTGCAATTAGAAACATTTCAGCCCCTTCCCCCTTTATTTTATTTTATTTTGTGACTAAGAGAAGTGGCTTTTGTGGGACCGTAACCTATCGCGTGCATGATAAAGACCCATCACGCCCTTAGCAACTTGTCCATCAAGGCCATTGGCACAATATCAGCTCAAAATTACTCATGTTCAATAAATATAATCTAAAAGGGAAGTTTACAATTCAAAACGTAACGTCTTCCTAGTCGACAATAAGTTTTGTGCTTTGAGAAAAAAAATAAAATTTAGGGTTGTGATCCTCAGTATTTTATATTAAATGCACGATTAGGATTACTTGATCTTTGCTTCTTTTCCTTAGGTAGTGTTTGAGATGCTGAACTCTAGGTCTTAATATAGCTTAATGCTTAATTTTAGCAAGTAATTAAGCTTGTTTGGGAGCATGTTATTTGTATGCATGAATGAGCTAGTTAGTACGCTTAATAGGTCTGGCCCGTTAAGCTACCTGGTCTTTGTGTAATTAAGATCTGAATTATCTTTTTGTGCACTAAGCTACTTCTAATTGTCATATGTATTAAAAATTTAGTTAAAAGTTTGACAACTTTATACTTATAAACAAATTGAAACTAGCTTATACCCTTATAACTTTAAAAGTTTTTTTTTTTTGAAGGTAATAGAGGGTGTCCCTAACCCTTCGAGGCAAGGACTACTCCCTTCGAGTGTCTGCACCGACTCATTCGGAATTTTCCCTATGGACATCAGGGTAAGTCGAGGAGTGGGAATTGAACACACAACCACAGGGAGCAAACTGGGATGCTTTATTCTCCAATCATTAAACAAACAAATTTTGGATCTTATTTTTGATTCAAATCTATGTTACCTGACAGTTTTAGCTGGATATTAGCAATTCAACTACAAACCTCTCATCCATATATAGATCTTAACCTAACAGTTAGGCGTTCCCAAACACTTCCTTATTCTATTAATGATTCATACAAGAAAATAGATAAAATCTCTGAAATATCATCAAGGGTGTCATGTATCTTTTTCAACTACCAGAGCAAGTTAAATTTCAAGTAAGAGATTATGAAAACATTAGATCTTTATCTGCCTAAGTTGTTGCCTTTTGATATTTAGTATATATATTTCATGTCTAAGGATAATTAGTTCATGTTTAGATATGAGATTTGATGGCAGACATGAATGGAATACAAAACTTTAGGTGGGCTCATGAAAATTCTTTCTAGTAATTAAATCATGATAGCATCTTCTTTATATGAGTGATATGGTTGATAATTAACACAATGTGGGGGTTGTGGTTCCTTTGTCTTTGTCTTTCACAATAGTCTCACCTTTATCAAACCATGGTCATTGCTAATAAAACTTAATTATGTGGGTTTTGCGCATATTATTTTACAATCTCGCGTGTATTCATGATGTATATCATTCTTATTTGAGCATTTGGATGATGATCAAAATGGTGATATTGGAGAGGTAACAAATAATCATGGAGTAGATGTTATGAGTGAAAATTAGTGCAATTCAGTCTAAGAGCTTTTCACATTAATGACCTTATTGAACGCGATGTGTAACTATAATTGACATGGTTAAATCATTTACTGAATTATGTGTGTGACCATTGTTGAAATTGAGGATTTGGATTGTTGAAGTGGATCTTCAGATCTTTGTTTACAATTGTAGATCTACCTGGTGGGATCAGTGAATCGTCATCAACTCATCATCAGCAACCTCCTCCTTTATTATCTTTGGGTCATTTTGCAAGCTTGAAACAGTTTGGCTACATTCGCACCACTACAGGTTTCCTGAAAGAGTGAATAAAAGAGAAAAAGGAAGAAACCATGAAAATGGTCAAAGGAGAAGAGAGGGAACAATGAAGAACACTAATAAGCTTCGTAGCCTTTCTCCTGAGAAACAGTCAAGAACACTTGAAAAGTCCTCTTCTAATACCTATAAAGTCCAACGGAGTATGACTCTTTCGAGCTTCTGATCAGCATAAGCTCGTAGCGCCATTGATTCAAGACCTGTCTTGAAGAATAAGATATCATAATGGCATTAGAAAACATCCAGTAATCTAATTCTATTGAAGTCTTACCAAGGACGAATTTAGTCCTGACAGAGTATACTGCCTTTGAGCTTTCTATCTGAGTCTAAGAGCTTATCATATCAGTTGATCAAAATCTGCTCTTTTGATCATATCTTCTGAGTAATACTCAAACTACTTCAGGCCATGAAGGCGTAGTGAGTTGATCAGTGTGCTCGGAGTTCGAATCTTATTCTTGAACATGACATACTTCAAGGTATCTGAAAGTTTATCACACTCAAAAGTGTTAAACCATAAAAATAATATAAATAAGCATCTGATATGCTATTGAATCAAGGTCTATTCTTTAAGCAAAATATATTTTAAGGTAATAAAACCTTTTAAATCATTATAATCTTTTATCCACGTGACTTCTGACTGGTTTAGAATCTGATCTGACTAGGAAATGTTTTCCACATGTCAAAGCATCGTTTTTCATCATCAACATCCATTGTATAAAGTGGAGACCAATCCATTGATCTATGAGGTTCGATAGTGCACACTTGTTGATCAATACATATCGATCTTTCTGGATATGTGAATAGTCTCCGATCTTTTTAAATTATATAAGCTTCTTTTGGGATAACATTAATTGCATTAATAATATTTTTATGCATTGAATTATCTTCGAAGGGTGTACTTTTCAAAAAAGAATCAAATAAAATTTCTCAGAGATTCTTATTCTCGTAGTAAATATGTAATTTGAAAAAGTTCTATAAAACCCGTAAAACTATAGCAAAGCTCTCAAAATTGCATTGCTGTTTTTTTTAAAAGAATTAATTTGTATTTTAATGCTTATTTGTAAAATTAATGTTTTTTCAAAAGAAAACTTTAGTATTTTAGGGGAGAAACCTATTTAATTAAGATATTTTATTTTATGAGGAACATGGACTTAATTTCCAGTGTGAAAATGTTATCAAGCTAAAGGGGTCTTTGGCCCCTATGATTTTCATTCAAAATTCTTCCTAAGAGAGCAAGAATCTTTTATCAAGGCTTAGAGCAAGGTAATGGGTGAAGTCTCAAACTTTATAACCTTATTATTGGCCATGGATCCATTATATATATATATATATATATATATACTAGTAAATGTGCACGTGCTTTGCACGTATTACTTATTTTTATTAAAACATATTATTATAAAAATAATAATTATATATAAAAGTGTTAAGACCCCAAATTAAAACAAAAACAAAAGAAAAAGAAAAAGAAAAAATATATATATATATATACAGTTCATGCACCATATCATGCGGCCACACTGGCCACGGGACTCCGGAATGTAGCTTAGTCTCTCCACTCCCAGATCAACTTGGATGTGATCTCTTCATATTTTGGGACATAATTGAAAGTATGCCTCTTTTTAATTTTAGAAAAACAGTTATGGGGGGCATACATCGAATCCCAAGATTTGACTAAGATTCTAATTGATTTTATTCAATGAGAGTAAAAATCACAATACCTTTGCGACTCCACGATAAAAGCGATACCGGCAAAACTTCACAAGCGCCAAGTCTCATTCGCAATCAGTTATCAACTAATTGGATGGTTTTCCTACAATGTTACCTAAGGGACAAAGTAGTCTCATCCAATGAGATACTTTAGATATATTACCCAATGTGTGAATGTAAAATATGCATTGATTGATTTTAAAATAGATAAATACAATTTCGGAATGACTTTGTGGGCATATATGTCTAACAATAATCATGGTATACATGAGAATAAAATACTCATATAGGATTGCTCTCACCAAACCCTATTATCAAATCATTAAAACCAGACACATCTTTATCTTCTTCCCCGATCCCTTCCTGCTTGAACTCTTTGATTCCGTATATGTATTACCGAAATTCCCAAGAAGGTCGTCGTACGGAGTACTTTATTTGTTTTTCACAAAATAGTTTTTATTGGTTCAGAGAAAAAATTGTATGGAAATATTACAGTCAGCCACATAACTCTCATCGCCCATTTATGACTATGAAGAGACATGGTCAGAAAATTTAGGAAGCATCAAAAAGATCCATCTTTAACACTTTTCTGGTTTATTGATAAAAAGATGTTCTAATATACTTTTTCTGGTTTAAGGATGAATAAGATGTCCTAATAATTATGAAATCGGATGTACTGCCTACTAATTTAGCAAGCCTCAAGAAGACACTGTTATTTGACGCTCATTAGATCAACTACACCAATAAAAGGCCCACAAAATAAGGACTTGAGGATAATAAAACTTTATGATAAGGACCAACCTCTGGACTTCACTAAGTAGTTTACTTTTATGATCCCAATGAATCTAATAGTTTACAGATTGATGGGATGTTGAATACCTTGGTGCAAATGAATGACCGAGTATACAACATGGAACAAGGACACCAAGAATTAGCCGGATCAGTAGAGACCTTGACCGAGGACATGAAGGGGACAGTGGATGCTCTCCCAGCCAAGATTGAGGAGCTATCAAACCGGTTGAATGTTCTTACCATGGTGGTTGGTTTGCACCCTGATGGCCCTACCGAGACATATAGTCGGGTGAAGGTGCTAGAGCCTTGCTCGTATAGTGGTGCGAGAGATGCAAAAGAGCTTGAGAATTTCTTGTTCGACATAGAACAGTATTTCCGAGCCGTGAGACAAGAATTAGAGGAAGCCAAGGTCTAGACAACAATAATGTATCTATCGGGTGATGCCAAGTTATGGTGGCGTACCCGATACGATGACATTCAGAATGGGAGATGCATTATTGATTCTTGGGAAAACTTGAAGAGGGAGTTGAAAGCCCAATTCTTGCCCGAGAATGTGGAGTACATCGCTAGGCAGAACCTGCGACAGTTGCAACAGACATGCATGGTGTGTGAGTACGTGAAGCAGTTCTTGGCCCTCATCCTAGACATCAAGGACATGTCCGAGAAGGACAAGATGTTCTACTTTATGGAAGGATTGAAACCTTGGGCACAGACAGAGTTACAGAGGTAATGTGTTCAAGACTTAGTTTCAGCATAAGCAGCAACAGAGCGTCTGAATGACTACTCCACAAGTGATCCTAACAAAAAGAAGGCGAACTCGACCCACACTAGTCACAACAAATCTTCTTGACCATCGAATGGGAAGAAGCATAACAATGGAAAGTCTGGGCCGAGCAAGGAAGCTTCAACATCAAAGAGTTTGGGTTCCAAGCTGATGCAGTGCTTTCTTTGTGGTGGACCGCACCGAGTAGCAGTTTGTCCACCAAAACAAGCCCTCAATGCCCTACAATCATCAATGGGTAACTCAGCTATGCATGAGGAACTATCCGAGAGTGATGATGATGAGGAAGATCAGCTTAGGATGGGAGCCATCAGGTTGCTTAATGCTCTTAAGAATCAGGGTGATGGGAAGGCATCACAGTCGAAGGGGCTCATGTTCGTTGATTTAAAAATCAATTGGAAGGCCACCCTTGCTGTAGAACCCTGAAACTTTTGTACGTGTCTCAAGATGCGTGTCAAGACATGAAGCCTTTGTAATGTTCAAAATTCAATAAAAGAAAATATTGAAATCATGCATATGTTATTTCATAATATATAAGTATTAAGAAGATAATAGGTGTGAGCGCAAATTTCATTTTTTCGCTTTCAAATTTCCTCCATTATTGTATGGAGTTTATTGTTTGTTGTGGGGGACTATCCTTCCAATCTGAGTAAACTCAGACTGTTAAATTACCTTCCCTTTATTGGGGAAGAACCTCTGATTAAGATGAAGAATAAAAGAAGAACAAATATTGAATAAAATATTTTATTTATTCAATGGGGTTGCCTAATTCCCATGTAGGCGTTACAAGTGCCTCATTAAGGTCTTTTCAAGAAAAGAAAAAGAATGGTGGCCATGTATGAGGGCTCACCTTGTATTCTCCATATCGTGGAGTCTTCTCCTTCACTTGCTTGCTTTTTATTTGTTGTTGTTGTTGTTGTGTTGTCTTGTGTGTTTCTTGTGAGAAACACACCTTTTATGAGTTCAAGAGAGTCTTCCTTTTGAGACTCCCTTATTTTAGGAAATTCAAAAGGGGCTTTCCTTTTAGAGGATGCCAGCTCACGGCTCTCCCTTATCTGGGAGAGTCCTCAAGCTCAAGAGAATCCTCTTCTTTTGAGGACTCTTGTACCAGGTTTCCTCTTTTTTTGGGGGAATCCTAGTACCTTTCGAAAAGGAGGATGGTAATCTCATCATTTCCTAGGATAAAGGACATAGTCCTAATCCTAAAATAATCATGGGGTGCCACGTGGCATCCCATGAGATTTTAAAAGAGGGAATCCTTATCTTGGGATTCCCCACAGCCTGACAGAGAATCCTTTTTATTAAGGATTCTCTGTCCCATGACAGTCAAATATTGATTGTCAGCTGGGACAGACTGGTCTAGGCCAGTCCACGGATCAAGAGGTGAGACCACAGGTCTCAACCATGGACCACGAGGTGAGACCATAGGTCTCAACCACGGATCACAAGGTGAGACCATGGGTCTCAACCACGGATCACCAGGTGAAACCACAGGTCTCAACCATGGATCACGAGGTGAGACCACAGGTCTCAACCACAGATCACTAGGTGAGACCACAGGCCTCAACCACGGATCACTAGGTGAGACCATAGGTCTCAACCACGGATCACTAGGTGAGACCATAGGTCTCAACCACGGATCACAGTCTTACCCGTGGTCTAGATTAGATCCTGGACATGAGACTTGATCCGTGAGGATTTATTCTGAAGGACTGAACACGTGTCAGCATCTCAGAGGCTGGCATTAAATATGATCCGTGGGGGTTTTCTCCTCATGGTTGGACACGTGTCAGTCTCTTGGAAACTGACAGTAAATATGATCCGTGTTGGATCCGTGAGGTTTTTATCCTCACGGATACAACATGTGTCAACCTAATGAAGGTCAACACTCAAAGTTGGATTCGTGGGGTTTTATCCTCACGGATGAACATGTGTCACGGATATGACACGTGTTAGCCTCTCAGAGGCCAACACCTCATATTGGATCCATGAGGATTTGGTTCTCACGGATGAAGTATGTATCAGCCCATTTGGGCGTTATTATTCAGGGTGGATCCGTGAAGTTTATCCTCACGGATCAACTCTGCTGTTGCTTAGCTGGGCAGCATAGTGCCAGCCATCAGCATTTAATGCTGACAGGCTAAAGGTACCGTGCGTGCCATAGGCACGCATGAACCTAACCGTCTCTCCGAGAGACTGAGATCAGGTGTGTGCCATCGTACACACACCTGGGCAATGGACGGTGAGATTTCACAGCCCACAATATGTGTTCAGTTTATGATGAAAAGGCGTAATGTTTTTCCTTAAGCCTATGAGGGTGACAAACAAAAGGAAAAAAAAAAGGGTTGGAATAGAAGTGGGATAAGTCTAAGTAGTGGAATTGAGTGAAAAATGGACTCAGTGTCAAAATTTGCAGAGCACCGATCGCTCGGTCCAAAGTAGTGACCGCTTGGTCCAAAACCGAGCGATCGGTATCTATCGACTGGTCCAAAAATTTATAAGGGGGAAAATTCCAGAGAGAGTGTTTTCAACTGATCGCTTGGTCAAAAACACCAATCGCTCGGTAGACCACCGATCGCTTGGTTTTCGTGTTTTTGTAGATTTTTATTGAGGGTAAATGGGTCTTTTGACCCCTCTTTTTCTATATAAGTCCCAATTCGTGGGGTTTGGGGTTTCATAAACCCTCAAGCATATATTTTGGAGATTTTAGAGAAGAGAGGGAAGAAACTAGGGTTTGGTGTAAGAGTTGTTGGAGGACCCATTGGAGCTTGGATCTCTTCTTTCAAGCCAAGATCCTTCTTCATTGAAGCTTGGATCCCATTTATCTCAAGATCTCCTTCAAGTCTTCAAGGTTAGTACACTCTTATAGCTAACCTAGTATTAACTTATGTTTCTATTAAAAATGTATATGGATTCAAGTTCTTAAGCTCTTTTCATGAAACCTATTGTATGAAAATAAGATAAATGGATGCCAAGTAGGATGTGATGATGTTGTGTGGTGGAAAGGATGGATGGGAATCGTACCAATAATGAATACACCTATGATGTTTGATGAAATGTGAATATGAAACCACATGTTAAGAGACCTAATAAAGTGTTGAACACCACGTGTATGATGAAATGCATGAATGAGGACTAAGTTAATGAAATGAAAATATGATTTAAGGAGTTTTCCCCAATTGACAAATGTTAAGTGAAATACTCTATATGTTTACTTTCAAGCTTGCCTAGTTCAAGAAATGTTCTAGTGCTATATCATGCACTTTTAATCGTTATATGTTATTATGATTGCTACGATTTGTCAAGCACGAACATGCACATTTGCATAAACCGAGGTTTTCTCATAAGCATGTAATTCAAAATGCATGAGAAAGGTTTTAAAGGCACTCCTAAGAAAGAAGTATAAGCATTGACAAAGCCAAACTTTGGGTTGATATTCTACGATTGGTTAACTCATGCTCACAAGGATCAAGTCTAAGATCTTGCATAAACTCTACGGATCATAAGTCTCACAAGGCCATGCCAATGCCTTACCTGCAATTGTTGTGCATTTTTGGTGACTCTCCATGTATGATTCCAACAGTGGCAAACAAAGGTGGAGAGAAGATGCTTTCGGCCATACAACTTAAGAAAAAGTTGAAGAAGGGAGAGATGACTTACTTGGCTACGTTGAGGGAAGAGTCTCAACTAGAGCAAGGTCCAGTTTCGAAGGAAGTGACCGAGGTTCTAGCACCCCAAAACTTTTCGTGCCTAATGAACAGTGTTCTCGTAGCTAATTGGCCTTTCACGTAGTGTAATTAACAAATAAAGAAGAATTTAAAGATTCTAAAATGCCAGAAATGTTCATTTTCGAAAGACGAATTCAACGCAAGTTGAATCGTCAAAATCCGACGAACGAGTCAAAAGATATGGCCAATACAACAAAACTTGCAGAGCACCGATCGCTCGGTTCAAACTAGCGATCGATCAGTCCAAAACCGATCGATCGGTATCTGTCGACTGGTTAACTTTTTTGTATGGGGAAAAATTTCAGAGAGGGTGTTTTCAACCGATCTCTCAATCAACAACACCGATCGCTCGGTTGGGCACTGATCGATCGGTCATAACCACCGATTGCTCGGTCCTTCGCGTTTTGCAAAAATTTCATTAAGGTTTTTTTGTCTTTTGGCCAGCACCTCTTGGCCTTATAAGGCTTGCTTGAGCTTTTGGGTCCCCACTCACTATACTTAGAGCATTTAGAGAGAAAGAGAGAGAGGAGAAGAGGGTTTTCTCCTAGGGCATCATTGGTGAGAGAGGATCAAGGGTTTGAGCACCCTAGAATCATCCCAAAAGCTTGGATTTCTCAAATCCAACCTCAAGCACGTGTGGAGTCCCTTCTCCAAGCTCGGGCAGTGTTTTCTATGGTATTTCTCAAAGGGTTTCTTTCCCAAATCAAGCATCCTTCAAGCAAGGGGTTCTCCTCTACCATTGTGGTTCCAATCCAAGGTTTTCTTCCAAGATCAAGCTTTGATCTCAAGGTTAGTACACCCTACTAACTACCTTTTTAATAACCTAGGATTTTCTTAAGTGAATGTACATCGAATCTTCCCCACCTCTCTTTTATGTTTAAATATGCTATCTCCCTAAATTATAAATAAGAGGAAATGAATGGTGGGATGTATGGACGGATGAAGGGATTAAGGTGATTAGATGCCATGTTGTGAAGTGATGAATGTGTGTTGGAAAAATGGTGTATGGGTATTTCAAGCATAATGAACACACTTTATGGGTTGATGAAATGTATGCACTAAGGAATCAAAGTGAAATGACTATGAATGAGTTACACGCCATGTGTTCGATAAAATACCCAAACGAGAATTTAATGGATTTAATGAAGAAAATGAAAGTAGGCTCTATGTGATTTTCCTTCAAAATGATAAGTGACCAAATGCTCCAAATGTTGTTTAAATTCTCGCATGATTTTATTAAGAATGAAAATGTTATACATCTTCCCTTTTGTTGCACATGCTATCATGATTACTACAAGTGCTACACACACCCACGCATGCATGCATGAACAGATGTTTTCAAGCATGAGTATTAAAATGAAAAGTCAAGGAGGTTGGTAGCCCAAGTGAAGGGAGCTAGCCTCTAGCTCACAAGTAAATGAAGCTGGTACATGTCAAGGAGGTTGGTAGCCTAAGTGAAGGGTGCTAGCCTCTGGCTCACAAGAAAATGAAACAAGTCAGGGAGGTTGGTAGCCCAAGTGAAGGGTGCTAGCATTTGGCTCACAAGAAAATGAAATGTCAAGGAGGTTGGTAGCCCAGGGATGTACGGCTGCTAGCCTCTGGCTCACAAGTATACAAGTCAAGAACAAGTCAAGACCAAGCAAGACATGTGATTCTAAACAAGGCAAGACATGTATGCATGGTTTTCACAAGCAAGATCGAGACATGAAATAGGTTTCCAAACATGAGTTTTATTGGAGTTTTCGCATTTATGCATGCATGTCAAGATATTTATATTGCTTCATTTTCAATGTTAAATGTCATATGTTACTAGTGTTGCTTAAAATTGATTATTGTGTATTGTGGTTATTACTGTTGTGCTTTGTTATTGCTATGGTTAGCTAGTAGCTTGTACTCGCTGAGTATTCCATACTCAGCCGTACTTTTATGTCGGCAGGTGCACGTGTCCCTTTTGACATTTGTGTCCCGGATCCTTGGGTTAAGGAGGACTACGACGAGGAAGAACCATATGTAGCACCCCGGACTTTTTCATCCTTAATGAATAGCACCTTCGTAGCTAATTGACCGTTTTTGTAGTCTAATTAATAAATAAGGGAGAAATCGGAAATTCCGAAATGTCAGAAATGTGCGTTTTCGAAAGACGAACCCAACGCA
This sequence comes from Tetracentron sinense, assembly GCA_015143295.1. Lineage (NCBI taxonomy): Eukaryota > Viridiplantae > Streptophyta > Magnoliopsida > Trochodendrales > Trochodendraceae > Tetracentron > Tetracentron sinense. Next base: position 23,492,799 of record CM026573.1, read on the forward strand.
AGTTGAATCGTCGAAATCCGACGAGCGAGTCAAAAGATATGGTCAAAACAGTCCAGACATACAGAGCACCGATCGCTCGGTCCAGTCAGCGATCGATCGGTCCATAACCGATCGATCGGTAGCTATCGCACGGTCAGAAATTTTGTATGGGGAAATTTTCCAGAGAGTGTGTTTTTGACCGATCGATTGGTCATAAACACCGATCGCTCGGTAGGCAACCGATCGATCGGTCATACCCACCGATCGATCGGTCTTCGTGTTTTTCAGAATTTTCATTAAGGGCTTTATCGTCTTTTGGGGGTTAAACCCTTTCTCCTTAAGGCTTGCCCGAGCCTTTAGGGCTTCATTCACAACACTTAAGGTATTTTGAGAGATAGAGAGAGAGAGGAGAAGGGGATTTGCAAATAGGGTTTTCCATTGGAGAAGAAATCAAAGGGGTGAAGACCCTAGATCGTCCCCAAGCACGTTTTCTTCAAGATTTCAACTCAATCTCGTGTGGGGTTCCATTCTCCAACCTAGGGCAGCAACCCAAGCACGTTTTTGAAAGGGATTTCTTCCCCAACTCAAGTCTCCTTCAAGCAAAGGTGTTCTTCTTTCAAGTTGGAGCTTCAATCAAAGTTTCTACAAGGATCAAGCCTTGATTTAAGGTTAGTACACCCTACTAACTTTCCCTAGCAATAACCTAGGTTTTCTAGTGTAAATGGTGATTCTATATATATTATGCTTTCCTTTCCCTATGCATTGTATTAACTCAACAAATATAAACAAGATAAAGGAAATGGAATGAATGTGTGGATGGGAGATTGGATGTGGCGATGGGATGCCGAATGTGATGCATGATGTGTGGGTTGTGGATTGGAAAATGGAGGATGGGCATTGTACAAATAACAAACTTACCCTTGTGTGATTGAATGGAAAATATGCATTAAAAAGAAGGAGATAAACTACTAAGGAATAAGGTATGAAAGTGTTTGACAAAATACCTAAACTATGAATAAATGATCTCAATGAAGAGTATAGAAATGGGTTTTATGCATGCGTGCTTATAAAGGATAGATTGATCTAATGTTATGCAAACTACTTATGTTACCTATGTTCATATCATGAATTGAATTATAATGTCATATTTGGTTATTTCCATTATCATGATTGTCACTATGGACACGTACACGAGCACGCATGATAGCATGAACTGTGATTTCAAGAGCATGTGCATATAATAAACAACAAGTGCATTGCATAACAAGGAGGTTGGTAGCCCAGGGACATTCGGGTGCTAGCCTCTGGCTCACAAGTGCATTGCATAACAAGGAGGTTGGTAGCCCAGGGACATTCGGGTGCTAGCCTCTGGCTCACAAGTGCATTTCATAACAAGGAGGTTGGTAGCCCAGGGAGGATTCGGGTACTAACCTCTGGCTCACAAGTGCATTGCATATCAAGGAGGTTGGCAGCCCAGGGAGATTCGGGTGCTAGCCTCTGGCTCACAAGTTTACAAGATGGAGGTTTACAAGATGATGATCATGCATTCATGCATGCACGCATACATGAGTTCTACGAGACATACCGGGACATGACAAGGGTTTTCAAGCATGAGTTTTATCGGCATTTTCGCATTCATGTACGCACGTCAGGATGCTTGTATTGTGTCATGCCCTATACTGTTTCTTTGTGATGTTTCTATTACTGTTTGTATGATATTACTATTATGTGTTTTTATTATTGTTATGGTCTGCTAGTAGCTTGTACTCGCTGAGTATTCCATGCTCAGCCGTACTTTCATGTCGGCAGGTACTGAGGGAGCCCTCGACCCGGAGCCTTGGGTCGAGGAAGAGTATACAGAGGAGAGAGAGTCGGCTATCCCATTACAGTCTCAGGCGGACCGAGACCTCGATGCGTGGCCATACCTCGACTACTGTTGAGGGGCGAGTATGAGAGAGTTTGGTGTATTTTGATATTTTGATAGGTGGGCCTGTCCACCTTAGGCTTAGACATGTCTTGTATTTATGTTAACTTGGAATACTATTTTGGATCATCAGAAGAAATGAAAATTTGTTTACGCTTCCGCATATATGATAGCTTCCGCGCTCTGATTATCGTTATGAGTACTGTATTTTATCTTGTGCATTACAGGATGGTTTGATAGGTTCGCAGTGTGACACCTAAAATATCCCTAAACTCCTAGGGGGTATTTTGGGGCGTTACAGAGTGGTATCAGAGCTCTAGGCATTAGAGTCCCTAGGGTCACTTAGATGATTGAACAAGGTATTAGAATCACCTTAGAGAGTTGTATTCCAAGTATAGACTAACAAGTTAGTCTTAGTCAAAATGGGTTGAACTTCAACCGAACATAGAGTCCTACGCTAGGAACACGGATTGTATGTTATGCTATTGTGATATACCATGTGTACATTATTTGTGTTGTACTTATTAAATGTGCTTGATGACTATGTATTAAGTGAATTGCGAAATTGTACTAAATGCGTATCCAAGTTAGACTCATGTTGTATTGTCGTTCTCAGGAGAAATCATGAGACGCAATACCCGGGGTCGCGGGTACAACACAAGGGGTAATGGAGGTGATGCTCCATCGGGTGATGATCAACCCGACTTTGCCCAAGCATTCGCATCCATAGCCGAGACCTTGGCTATGTTGGCGGCAAGGCAACCGGCCACTCCGCCTAATGCGGCACTCATACCGGCTCCTCCTAACCGAGCCCAAGCCGGGTAGAAGCTTTTCGGAGGATGAGGCCTCCAACTTTTTGTGGAAGCATTGATCCACTTGTTGCCGAGGGTTGGATCCGGCAACTTGAGAAGATATTCTCGGTATTAGCACCTACTGAAGTGGAAAGGGTCACATGGGCCGCCTTTATGCTTGAAGGCGAGGCCGATCATTGGTGGAAGTCTGCACTTCGGACCCGAGAGTTGACCCGGCAAGGTCAAGATTGGACTTGGGAGGAATTCTTGGAGGTTTTCAACAAGAAGTACTTTCCGGTCGGGATGAAAGAAAAGATGGAAGTCGAATTCATTACCTTGGAGCAAGGTAATATGTCTGTAGCGGCTTATGAAGCCAAATTTTCGGAGCTATCTCGATTTGCTCCACACATGATAGCGTCCGAGGCTATGAAGGCCCGGAAATTCGAGAGGGGGTTGAAGGCCTATCTCAAGGACCGAGTCTCGATGTTTAGACATGAGACATATTCCGAAGTGGTTGATAAAGCACTATTGGCCGAGTCGAACTCCGAGGAGTTCTTCAAAAGGAGAGGAATGGAAAAAGGACAGTCGAGTAGTTCAGGGGAGAAAAGAGCAAGGACGAGCTTGTATCAGTCTGCAGGGCTGGCTCAGTCACAGAGGATGTATTCAGCACCACAGGCTCCCCGCTCTTTTGCTCCACCGGCTTTTCGCCCGGCTACCTCATATGCTCCTCGCCCCGCAGTTACTCAGGCTACGGGGTATGCTCCGTCCTCCTATTTGCATGATGTTTGCACTCTTTGTGGGAGGAGGCATCCAGCGGGAGAATGCCGGAGAGTTTCAGGAAGTTGCTTCCATTGTGGTGACCAAGGCCACATGGTCAGAGATTGTCCCCGGCGTCAATTGCCAACTCAGTCTTCAGGGAGCAGGCCCCCGGTTAGGCAGACATCTCAGCCTAGCTCTTCTCAGGCTTCGAGGGCCTCACAGTCTACCCGGCCTCCTCGCCCAGCCACACAGGGCCGAGTCTTTGCCTTATCCGAGAGAGACGCACGTGCATCCGACGATGTCGTGCAAGGTACGCACGAATTCTAGAATTTAAATTTTGTAAAATTTCTATGGTTTGCTTTGTGAGTTTCTATACTAAGGGTTACCTATGTATGATGCTTGTTGTTTGAAATCTACTAATAGTAGTCACTTAATCGCACAGGCGCTTTGTTAGTGAACGAATGTCTTGCCCGAGTGTTGATCGACACAGGATCCACTCACTCCTTTGTGTCGCCTAGTTTCGCAAAGGGATTTTTGACTGAGGCTACTCCGTTAAAGCAGGAGTTGACCATTGCAACTCCACTCGGCAAGTCAGTTGATACGGACAAGATATTCAGGGATAGTGTGGTTCAAGTGGGGGAGAATGAACTGTTAGCCGATCTCATCGTCCTAGATTTTCAAGACTTGGATTTTGATGTCATCTTAGGGATGGATTGGTTGTCAAACCATCACGGGCATGTTGCGTGTTTTGAGAAGATGGTGAATTTCAAGCCGGAAGGGGGTAAGCCTTTTCACTTCCGAGGATTAAGAGAGAGGGACATTGCTCGCCTCGCAGCCTTGAGTGTAGCAAACCTAGAAGCACAAAACTCCTCGGCCATTCCGGTCGTGAATGATTTCTTGGACGTGTTTCCGGAGGAACTTCCCGGGTTACCTCCGAATCGGGAGATTGAGTTCGCTATAGAGCTTACTCCGGGCACCGCTCCGATTTCAAGAGCCCCATATAGAATGGCCCCGATAGAGCTTGAAGAATTGAAGAAGCAAATTGAGGAGTTACAACAACTTGGTTTCATCCAACCAAGTGTGTCACCGTGGGGAGCTCCGGTCCTTTTTGTAAAGAAGAAAGACGGGTCGATGAGAATGTGTATAGACTACCGTCAGTTGAACAAGGTAACTATCAAGAATCGTTATCCCTTGCCAAGGATCGATGACTTGTTCGACCAACTGAAGGGAGCGAGATTCTTCTCCAAAATTGATCTTAGATCGGGGTATCATCAATTAAGGATCAAGGCGGAAGATGTTCCGAAGACGGCTTTTAGGACTCGGTATGGGCATTACGAGTTCCTTGTCATGCCTTTTGGGCTGACGAATGCACCGGCGGCATTCATGGATTTGATGAACCGGGTATTCCGATCTTACTTGGATCGATGCGTGATTGTATTCATTGATGACATTTTGGTGTATTCCCAGACACGGGAAGATCACGCACGAGACCTCCGCCTTGCTCTGGAGATGTTGAGAGAGCATAGACTATATGCCAAATTGAGTAAGTGCGAGTTCTGGTTAGAGGAAGTCGCATTTCTTGGACACGTGGTGTCGGCCGAGGGTATTTCTGTAGATCCAGCCAAGGTTGAGGCAGTCATGAGTTGGGAGAGGCCCAAGAGCGTCACGGAGATACGTAGTTTCCTCGGATTGGCAGGCTACTACCGGAGATTTGTGGAGGGATTCTCCAGTCTGGCTGCACCTCTCACCTACTTGACAAGAAAAAATGCAAAGTTCAGTTGGAGTGACCGATGTGAAGTAAGTTTCCAAGAGTTGAAGAAACGCCTCACCACAGCCCCTGTCCTTACTGTGCCATCTGGACCTTTTGGGTATGAGGTGTATAGTGATGCCTCGCACGTCGGACTCGGGTGTGTCCTAATGCAACACAAGAAGGTCATTGCCTATGCATCAAGGCAGTTGAAAGAGCATGAAAAGAACTACCCCACTCACGACTTGGAGCTTGCGGCGGTCGTGTTTGCACTTAAAATTTGGCGACATTATCTGTACGGGGTGGAGTTCTATGTGTACACGGACCACAAGAGCCTCAAGTACCTCTTTTCCCAAAAAGCGCTCAATTTGCGACAACGGCGTTGGATTGAGTTCTTAAAGGACTATGAGTGCACGATCCAATATCACCCGGGAAAAGCAAATGTGGTGGCAGACGCTTTGAGTAGGAAACCATTGGGGTTGTTGGCTCACATGTTGGTGCGGGAGTGGAGACTGTTAGACGATTTGGCAAATCTAGACATCAGTGTGAACGATTCTGTCCGCAGTCCGGTTTTGGCAAATGTTACAGTTCGGCCGTACCTTATAGACTTGATCCAGGAGTATCAAGCCACAGACACTGACTTGTTGGCTTTCCGGGATAAGGAAGTGGCCAAGGGTAGTACGGACTTCTCTCTCACTAGCCGAGGTGCTATTACATTCAAGGGAAGACTTTGTGTCCCAGCCAATGTAGACCTTCGGAGAGAGATTATGGACGAGGCTCACCGGTCTAAGTATACAGTACATCCCGGAGGGACAAAGATGTATCGGAACCTCAAGAGTCACTTTTGGTGGCGAAACATGAAGAGGGAGGTTGCGGAGTATGTGGCACGGTGTTTGGTGTGCCAACAGGTGAAAGCGGAGCATTTGAGACCGGCGGGTCTTTTGCAGTCTCTCCCTATTCCCGAGTGGAAATGGGAACATATCTCTATGGACTTCATCGTGGGATTGCCGAAGACGGTCAAGAAGACCGATGCTATATGGGTAGTTATTGATAGACTCACGAAGTCCGCTCATTTCTTACCCTACCGGACTACATTCAACTCCAACCAATTAGCGGAGCTATACATCAAAGAAATAGTCCGATTGCATGGGGTGCCAGTGAGTATTGTGTCGGATAGAGACCCAAGATTCACATCCAGGTTTTGGAAAAGTTTTCAAGGTGCAATGGGCTCCCGATTAGACTTTAGCACAGCTTTCCACCCACAGACCGACGGGCAAACCGAGAGGGTGAATCAGGTTATTGAAGATATGCTCCGAGCATGTATGCTAGATTTCAAAGGAAGTTGGGAAGATCACCTACCTTTGGTGGAATTCGCTTACAACAACAGTTATCAAGAAAGCATACAAATGGCGCCTTTCGAGGCTTTGTACGGAAGGAGTTGTAGATCCCCGTTGTATTGGGATGAAGTGGGAGAAAGAAAGATTTTGGGCCCCGAGTTAATTGAACAAACCGCGGATAGGGTCAAGCTTATCCGGGAGAGGTTAAAGACCGCACAAGATAGACAGAAAAGCTATGCCGACAACCGAAGGAGGGATCTTGAATTCCGAGTCGGTGATTTTGTGTTTGTAAGGATTTCACCGACCAAAGGGGTTATGCGATTCGGGAAGAGAGGCAAGCTTAGCCCGAGATATGTGGGTCCGTTCGAGATCATTACTCGAGTTGGCGAGGTGGCTTACCGTGTTGCTTTGCCCGCTCACATGGCGGCAGTCCACAACGTATTTCACATCTCCATGCTCCGGAAGTACATCTCGGATCCTTCTCATATCATCGAGCTTGATCCGATAGAGATCCGAGAGGACCTCACTTTAGTTGAGAAGCCGGTTCATATTTTGGATAGGAGAGATCAAGTGCTTCGCAACAAGACTATTCCGCTAGTCCTCGTGCAATGGCAACATCATGCCCGAGAAGAAGCCACGTGGGAGCGTGAAGCCGAAGTCAAAGCAAAGTATCCCGAGTTGTTTGAATAGACTTGTGCATATGACTTGTAATTTTGTTTTGATTTTGTGCATGTATGTATCGTCCAAATTTCGGGGACGAAATTTTTTGTAAGGGGGGGAGAATGTAGCACCTCGGACTTTTTCATCCTTAATGAATAGCACCTTCGTAGCTAATTGACCGTTTTTGTAGTCTAATTAATAAATAAGGGAGAAATCGGAAATTCCGAAACGTCAGAAATGTGCGTTTTCGAAAGACGAACCCAACGCAAGTTGAATCGTCGAAATCCGACGAGCGAGTCAAAAGATATGGTCAAAACAGTCCAGACATACAGAGCACCGATCGCTCGGTCCAGTCAGCGATCGATCGGTCCATAACCGATCGATCGGTAGCTATCGCACGGTCAGAAATTTTGTATGGGGAAATTTTCCAGAGAGTGTGTTTTTGACCGATCGATTGGTCATAAACACCGATCGCTCGGTAGGCAACCGATCGATCGGTCATACCCACCGATCGATCGGTCTTCGTGTTTTTCAGAATTTTCATTAAGGGCTTTATCGTCTTTTGGGGGTTAAACCCTTTCTCCTTAAGGCTTGCCCGAGCCTTTAGGGCTTCATTCACAACACTTAAGGTATTTTGAGAGATAGAGAGAGAGAGGAGAAGGGGATTTGCAAATAGGGTTTTCCATTGGAGAAGAAATCAAAGGGGTGAAGACCCTAGATCGTCCCCACGCACGTTTTCTTCAAGATTTCAACTCAATCTCGTGTGGGGTTCCATTCTCCAACCTAGGGCAGCAACCCAAGCACGTTTTTGAAAGGGATTTCTTCCCCAACTCAAGTCTCCTTCAAGCAAAGGTGTTCTTCTTTCAAGTTGGAGCTTCAATCAAAGTTTCTACAAGGATCAAGCCTTGATTTAAGGTTAGTACACCCTACTAACTTTCCCTAGCAATAACCTAGGTTTTCTAGTGTAAATGGTGATTCTATATATTATGCTTTCCTTTCCCTATGCATTGTATTAACTCAACAAATATAAACAAGATAAAGGAAATGGAATGAATGTGTGGATGGGAGATTGGATGTGGCGATGGGATGCCGAATGTGATGCATGATGTGTGGGTTGTGGATTGGAAAATGGAGGATGGGCATTGTACAAATAACAAACTTACCCTTGTGTGATTGAATGGAAAATATGCATTAAAAAGAAGGAGATAAACTACTAAGGAATAAGGTATGAAAGTGTTTGACAAAATACCTAAACTATGAATAAATGATCTCAATGAAGAGTATAGAAATGGGTTTTATGCATGCGTGCTTATAAAGGATAGATTGATCTAATGTTATGCAAACTACTTATGTTACCTATGTTCATATCATGAATTGAATTATAATGTCATATTTGGTTATTTCCATTATCATGATTGTCACTATGGACACGTACACGAGCACGCATGATAGCATGAACTGTGATTTCAAGAGCATGTGCATATAATAAACAACAAGTGCATTGCATAACAAGGAGGTTGGTAGCCCAGGGACATTCGGGTGCTAGCCTCTGGCTCACAAGTGCATTGCATAACAAGGAGGTTGGTAGCCCAGGGACATTCGGGTGCTAGCCTCTGGCTCACAAGTGCATTTCATAACAAGGAGGTTGGTAGCCCAGGGAGGATTCGGGTACTAACCTCTGGCTCACAAGTGCATTTCATAACAAGGAGGTTGGTAGCCCAGGGAGGATTCGGGTACTAACCTCTGGCTCACAAGTGCATTGCATAACAAGGAGGTTGGTAGCCCAGGGACATTCGGGTGCTAGCCTCTGGCTCACAAGTGCATTTCATAACAAGGAGGTTGGTAGCCCAGGGAGGATTCGGGTACTAACCTCTGGCTCACAAGTGCATTGCATATCAAGGAGGTTGGCAGCCCAGGGAGATTCGGGTGCTAGCCTCTGGCTCACAAGTTTACAAGATGGAGGTTTACAAGATGATGATCATGCATTCATGCATGCACGCATACATGAGTTCTACGAGACATACCGGGACATGACAAGGGTTTTCAAGCATGAGTTTTATCGGCATTTTCGCATTCATGTACGCACGTCAGGATGCTTGTATTGTGTCATGCCCTATACTGTTTCTTTGTGATGTTTCTATTACTGTTTGTATGATATTACTATTATGTGTTTTTATTATTGTTATGGTCTGCTAGTAGCTTGTACTCGCTGAGTATTCCATGCTCAGCCGTACTTTCATGTCGGCAGGTACTGAGGGAGCCCTCGACCCGGAGCCTTGGGTCGAGGAAGAGTATACAGAGGAGAGAGAGTCGGCTATCCCATTACAGTCTCAGGCGGACCGAGACCTCGATGCGTGGCCATACCTCGACTACTGTTGAGGGGCGAGTATGAGAGAGTTTGGTGTATTTTGATATTTTGATAGGTGGGCCTGTCCACCTTAGGCTTAGACATGTCTTGTATTTATGTTAACTTGGAATACTATTTTGGATCATCAGAAGAAATGAAAATTTTTTTACGCTTCCGCATATATGATAGCTTCCGCGCTCTGATTATCGTTATGAGTACTGTATTTTATCTTGTGCATTACAGGATGGTTTGATAGGTTCGCAGTGTGACACCTAAAATATCCCTAAACTCCTAGGGGGTATTTTGGGGCGTTACACCATATGAGGAGTTAGTAGTTGAGCCTCAGGCTGAGGCGAGGGACTTAGACCATTGGCCCCACGGGGGTGATTATTGAGTGAGAGAGAATTTCGAGGTTTCTCATTTTGTATTTTGATAGGTGGGCATGTCCACATTTGACTTGATGTATTATGTATATGTTTACTTGGAATACTGTTTTGAGTTATAGAGGAAAAGAAAATAAAAAATTAGTTCACGCTTCCGCACTCATGATTAGCTTCCGCACTCTAATTACTGGCATTATTGTATCATGTTTACCTTGTTCATTTCAGGATGGTTTGGCAGATACGAATAGTTACTTCTAAAGTATCCCTTAACTCCTAGGTGGTATTTTAGGGCGCGAGAGAGGTGCTGATGCAGTTTGCTAGCGTCATGCCCGATAAGTTGTCAAAGTCCCTTCTTCCTTGTCGAGCAATTGTCCATGAGATAGAACTTGTTCCCGGGGCTAAGCCGCCTACTAAAGCCCCTTACTAAAGCCCCTTATCGTATGACCCCTTTGGAGCTTGCAGAATTTCAGAAACAACTTGATGATCTTTTGGAGTCAGGCTTCATTCACCCCTCCAAGGCACCCTTTGGGGCACTAATCCTCTTCCAACGCAAGCATGACGGGAGTCTTAGGCTTTGCGTGGATTACCGAGCATTGAACAAGTTGATCGTGCGGAACAAGTATCACATCCCGTTGATTGCTGATTTGTTTGACCAACTTGGGACAACCAAATACTTCAGTAAGCTTGATTTACAGTCAGACTACTATTAGGTTCGCATCATGGAGGGCGACGAACCTAAGACGACTTGTGTGACGAGATACGACGCATTCAAATTTATGGTGATGCCTTTCGGCCTTACCAACGCACCAATTACCTTCTCAACACTAATGAACCAGATATTCCATGAGTTCCTTGACAAGTTCATTGTGGTTTACTTGGATGATATCGTGGTGTATAGCTCAACTCTTGAGGAGCATGTTGAGAACTTGCAAAAGGTGTTGGCCTTGCTAAAGGAGAATAGTTTATATGTTAAGAAGAAGAAGTTCTCATTTGCATAGGAGCGCATTAGTTTCCTTGACCACGTTTTGGGTGAGGGACAAGTGAGAATGGAGGAGGACAAAATCCGATCCATTCAAGAGTGGAAACCACCTATGACTACCATCGAGCTACGATCTTTCCTAGGCCTTGTGAACTACTACCATAAGTTCATTAAAGGCTACTCAGCAGCTGCAGCACCATTGACTGACCTACTTAAGAAGGAGCATGCATGGGTATGGTCAAGGGAGTGCCAGGAAGCATTCAACAGACTGAAGCTTATCGTGGCCCAACATCCTGTTCTTGCACTGCAAGACTTGGTGAAGCCTTTTGAAGTAGAAACTGATGCATCAGAATATGCTATTGGAGGAGTGTTGGTGCTGCATCAGTATATGCTATTGGAGGAGTGTTGGTGCAAGAAGAACATCCGATTTCTTATGAGAGCCAAAAGTTATCTGAAGCTGAGTGTCGCTACACAGTTCAAGAGAAAGAGTTGCTTGCAGTGGTGCATTGCCTTCGGGTGTGGAGGCATTACTTACTTGGATCAAAATTTGTGATGAAGATCAACAATGTTGCCGCTGGCAAGAGTTGCTAGCGGAATTCGACTTCGAGCTAGAGTACAAGCTGGGTCGGTACAACAATGTTGCCATGCCTTAAATTGTAAAGCGAAACTTGTGGCCCTAAATAAGGTGATGCATAGGAGTGTGCAACAGGTGCAGTCTACCTTGCACGATAAGATCCATGAAGGGTTGAAGACCGATCATCAGGCTAAGGTAATTTGGCCACTAGTTGAAAGTGGCAAGACTCGTCGTTTCTGGATCAACGATGGGCTTCTTTACACAAAAGGAAGCCGCATCATTGTCCCAAGGATGGGGGACCTCAGGTAAGATCTTATAAAAGAGTGTCATGATACTCTTTGGGCATTCATCAGGGATGGCGCCGCACATTTGCCTTGCTAGAACGGGGTTACTACTGGCCTCGTATGTGAGATGATGTTGCAGAATATGTGAAGACTTGTCTTGTGTGCTAATAAGATAAGGTGGAAAGGAATAGACCTCTTGAACTCTTGGAGCCATTACTTATCCCTAGGAGACCATGGGAGAGTGTCTCTATGGACTTCATCTCGGCCTTGCCAAAAGTGGGGGAGTTTGGGTCGATCCTGGTGGTGATTGATAGATTCTCAAAGTATGCTACTTTCATCCCCTCACCATTGCACTGCTCAGTAAAGGAAGCAACTTACTTGTTCATGAAGAATGTGGTGAAATACTGGGGTGTGCCTCAGAATATTGTGAGTAACAGAGACTCAAGATTCACGGGAAATTTTTGGTCAGAATTGTTCAAACTTCTTGGAACCAAGCTCAACTTCTCACAAGTAGTCATCCTCAAACTGATGGCCAAACTGAGCGTTTTAAAGCTCTTCTTGAAGAATACCTTTAGCCCTTTGTCAGTGCTAATCAGAAGAATTGGGTGAACTTGCTCGATGTCGCTCAATTTTGCTTTAACTTACAACCGAACTCTTCATCAAACAAGAGCCCATTTGAGCTAGTAACCGGGCAACAACCACTAACACCTCATACAGTCGTTGTCAGTTACCAAGGAACCAGCCCCAGCACCTACAAGTTTCCCAAAGAGTGGAACAAGAATTCGAATATTGCCTGAGCATACCTTAAGAAAGCCACTAGAAGAATGAAGAAATTTAAGGATCCCAAACGAAGGCAAGATAAGTTCAAGGTGGGAGATTTAGTGTTGATAAAGTTAAATCCGGATAAAAATGACCGTACCCCAAAGAAAAGTTGAGCGTATTATTGCGGATTGTCATGTCCAAGCCTCACCGACCAGGCCCCGCGCATATAGAGTATTTGGTAATATGAAAGGGCTATCTGACGCTGAAACTAGTTGGGAACTAGGCGTCACCCTTCTCCCCTTCGCAGATAAGATTGAAGAATACTTAGCGAACAAGTCGACGAGGGCATCAATTTAACAAGTGGGGGAGTGTGTCACAACCATTCATCCAGTAATGTTTGCATGGCCTTGGTGGTGACACTATTTGTGTCTTTTTATCTTTTGTTAAAGGGTAGTTTAGTCATCAAAGTCTTAATGACATTTTTGTAATAAAGGAGTATGACTCCACCAGCACATAAGATGTTTCCTTCTGCTAACTTGTAAAAGGTTTATCATCCACCTTATAGGGGAGGTGGTAGTTCACTTGAGTGGGTTGTCTTTGCACCATCTTTGGTCACCTGCTCCCCTAGTGTCTTTTATTTCCTGTACATGTATAGTGTCTTGTAACCATTTCCTTAATGCAATATTATTGATCTTTGCTTCTTTCTGGTGCATCGTGGTGTGCTTTACTCTTATTTCTGTAGAGACCCGAATCTTTTTCATGTTTTTAGTGCATTGCATTAAGGGTATTTTAGTCTTTATAAGGTGTTAAAGTGTGTGTATTTATATCTAATTATGGTGATGTAAACTAGGCTAAATCAACTTGTAACGGATGGATGTGATAGCACATCCTAAACTTTAGGAAGCTCTAGTTTTGGCACCGTTCACTAGAATTGTGTGATTCTTGAACCATTAGAAAGGTGTTGGAACCCTCTTCGAGGTTCATGTTTAGTGTTTTTCCTCATTTTGAGTTTAAGTCAAGTCAATAGTGAGTTTTGTCTAATGGAATTACAGATCAGTCAACTTTGGGGATATTTTAGTCTATAAATTAAGTGGAATTTAGAAATTCTAAAATGTCAGAAATGTTCGTTTTCGAAAGACGAATCCAACCCAAGTTGAATCGTCAAAATCCGATGAACGAGTAAAAAGTTATGGCCAAAACAGTAAAGGGAGTCAAAACCTGCAGGAACCGATCGCTCGGTCAGAACCAGCGATCGATCGGTCCAAAACCGATCGATCGGTATCTATCGACTGGTCCAAATTTTTGTATGGGGAAATTTTCCAGAGAGTGTGTTTTTGACCGATCGCCCGGTCATAAACACCGATCGATCGGTAGGCAACCGATCGCTCGGTCATGACCACCGATCGCTCGGTCCTTCGTGTTTTTGCAGAATTTTAGTATGAGCTTTTTGGTCTTTTCGTTCTCAGACCTTGGGGCTATAAATAGGGGGTCCTACTCGAAATATTAAAATACTCCACCTAGTTCTAACCTAATTTGGCAAAAAGGGGGAGAAACCCTAGGGTTTTGAGAGAGGGTTTTCTTGGAGAAGGAGGAGATTGGTAGAAGATTGAGAGGAAAGCTTGGAGATCGTCCTCAAAGCTTCTCCAAATCGTCTCGGGAGCGTTTTGAATCCAAGGGAAGGATTCCTAAGGTCGATATACTATCCTAATCAACTCCATTTTAAGGTTTTATGAATGTGGATGTGCTATGAATTGTAGAAATAGATGTTTGATGCATTTTCCCTAATTTTCTATGAAGTAAGCTAATTATTGATGGAAATGTGGATGAAAATGTGGATTGGATGTGGATGGGAAATATATGGAGGATGGGAAATGTATGGAGGATGGGATTAATATGTGGATGTGAATAGTGAATTGATTGTATGGATGAAATATGGTTTGATGAATGCTTGAAAATATAGAGGAGAAATGGATTCATATTATGCGTACACAAGGTGTTTGTGAAAATGCTTGAAAGGATAAATGCTATTATACTCTTATGAAATGGTGGTAAATTGATTATGAATTGCGATATGGATTATGATAAGATATGTATATGTGAATGGTTTGTTAAGTATGTTAAATTATTTGCATGGAAATTGATAGTCGGGAAGGTAAGAACTTAGAGGAACATCTCTCAAACCGGGAATTCTCTAACTATTTGGTATGGGACAGTATAGTGGAGTTTCCATGGTGGGAGATCGAAATCTAAGCAATTATCAACTCGAATGTTAATTTCGACACTTAAGCACATATGCATGTGTATGTTAAGATAAGAGTCTCACAAGTCACACATGTGGGCCACAAGCATGAGCATGGCATACGTATGACGTTTTGAATAAGCATAAGCATGGCATGGTCCGTATCCGCCAAGAACGGCATGTCTCATTACTGTGTGATCTGAATAAGTGCATAAGGCATGGTCCGTATCCGCCAAGAACGGCATGTCTCATCCTTGTATGATCTGAATAAGTGCATAAGCATAAGCATAAGCATCTCACAAGCACGTGGTCTCGTAAGCATAAGTACCTCATAAGTGTATGATTTTCTAAGTCTAAGATTCTCACAAGTACACGAGTCAAGGTGATGATATGATGTATATGCGCACACGTTCTTCCGCACTCTGATTATGTTATTATGTTATTGGATATGTTTCTGACTAAGTGCAGGTATATTATTATTGTTGGTTGGATTTTATATACACTGAGTACCTTTGTACTCAGCCGGACTTTTGTCTTGGCAGGTATAGAGCAGGAGTACACGGCGGAGCCGTGGGTTGAGGAGACTTATCTCGAGGAAGGAGGTGAAGGTGAGCCTTCTGAGGAGGGAGCCGGAGACTTGGGCGGCTACACCTCTTAGTTTACATTTCTTTTCATTGAGAGAGTTTTGTAATTGACTTTTAGAGGATGTTGCTCAGTAGACTTCTTATTAGTTGTGTATCAGACTTGTTGGTTCATTGTGAGTTGTATATATAGACCTTAGACTTGTGCAGGTTGGATTGGGTTTATATATCGGAATTTTATTACTCTCATTTTTGGAGACTCGTGTAGTAGCCTTGTATGCATGGTTTTAAGCAGGTTAAGTGAATGTGGCGATTCCAAAGTCCTATTTTAGCCTTAGTAGGATTTGGGGTCGTTACAATTTCTTAGGTAACTGACCGAACAGGCTGACTTGATCAACGGATTGATCAAGTGTCGCACGGGATTTGCCTAGCAACGTAAATTGCCCGTGACATGGGGGTAACACTCCTTATCCTCCTAATAGACTACTTATCATCATAATGATAAAATGTTCCACTCTCTTGCTCACTTAAGAACTTATCTGGTCGAGGCATGATTGAAATCAATCTGTCCTTTAGGTCAATGTCCTCTTAGTTGACACTCGACGTACAAGATACATGGACTTGAATCTCCAGTAGTATAACCAGCACTTCTGCCCCCTACGGTGTAGCACGTTATGCACCACACCACACGAATCTTGCAATAAAAGCCATGGCCTGGCTCGGCGCGTGTGTGGGAAAATAACTCTAGGGCTAGAAACCCCCCACCTCCCCTGCACACCTGCATTCCTATACTCTCCTTTAGTGGGCCTCTAGCCCAAGATTTGAAATCACGTTTATATCGGTCATTTCGATCCTTAAAAATTTCAAAAATTTTGGATTTATTGGTGAACTTTCAGAATTTTTATTTTTTAAATATTTTATTAAAATAAAATATTAACATGATATTTTGATTGAAAATTTGAAAAATTTTGGTCGAAATAATATTTTATTAAAAATTAATATTTTTCTATAAATATTTTTTTCATGAAATTTCGATAATATTTTTTAAATATTTTAGATTTTTTATAAAAAATAATTAAAAATAAATTTATGAAATTTCGACCGAAATTCCACAAATTTCAGCTAAAATATGTCAAAACGAAATATGATGGATTTCAGTTTCGTAGGGTGAGAATGAAACCGAAATGTGGAAAATTTCAGTGAGATTTTGAACCTTGCTCCAGCCCCAGCCCCAACCCTAGCCCAATAGAGGACTACTAATGCCTAAATACCCCATTTGTAGTCTTAATAGTTTTTGACATCCACTAGACATCTCAAGCATACAAAAGAGATAACACATTTTGTCAATTGAAGGAACGAAAATTTTGAAACACCCATATAAATACAAGAGTGGTTCCATCAAGTAATTGATCTGCATACCAAAACTAATATGGATTTTTAGTTTGTTCCTTTTTTCTAATTCCTAGAATTACATAATGAGAAGATGTGTTTTGTAGTGTTTGTTGCCCAAGGTTTGGACCCTAGAGGGCGGTGAATAGGGTTTATGACAAATTAAAAATTCTTCCTAATTCCTTAAGTGGAATTTCAATTATATAAATTAAAAGGAATTAGAAGTTTAGCAATTCTACCAAGGAATGCAAAACAATAAATTAAAGAGAAGAGTTAGAGAGATGCAAACACAAGAGACATACGATGTTGTTCACGAGGTTCGGCAACCCGCATACGTCCCCACCTCAAGCTATACCCGCTAGAGGATTCACCATGATTTATTCCTAGTCGCCAATCTTCTTCCGGGTGAAGATCAAACTTTGCTAGGGAACAATCCTCCCTAGACTTAGTCCACTTTCCGGGTAGTGACCAATCCTTTTACAAAGCTTCCGGCTTCACGGACAAGACTCCCACGGATGTCTTAATTTTATAACCTCTTTGACAAGAGTAGTTTTTGCACTCAGATAATGTTTTTTACACAAGCTGATAAATGCCTTTAACACTCTCTAGAAATCTCCCAAATATTAGAGTTGAAAAGCTCAAGAA
Source organism: Tetracentron sinense (assembly GCA_015143295.1). Lineage (NCBI taxonomy): Eukaryota > Viridiplantae > Streptophyta > Magnoliopsida > Trochodendrales > Trochodendraceae > Tetracentron > Tetracentron sinense. Next base: position 23,510,179 of record CM026573.1, read on the forward strand.
CTTGGAATTGGGGATTCTAGGTTATAATTCAACAGATTTGAAATCTAAGATTAGGAGTAATGGATTGAATGATTGGAAGTATAGGAGTTTTTCAATTCATTCATAAATCAATCCTATTTATAGCCCTTTCAATAAAATCGTTGTTGGAGGTTTGATGGGAACTCAAAGAGCTGTTAAAAACTAGCCGTTGAAGTTGGGTCCTGCAAGCAGTCGCCGACGAGTGCACCAGTGCACTGTCTAGTCATCGACTAGTGAAGCAGTAAACTCAATCCTGAGCTACTGTTTCTACCACTCGTTGACGAGTGCTGATACCAAAATCTCACTCGTTGACGTGTCCTCTATATTTATACAGAAAACTCATCTGCTCTTAACCAAACTGATAGGCATGATTTCCTTGGTCTTATACCTTATCTTTAACAAGATATTTATCATGTTTTAGGTCCTTAGATTGATATTCAATTGGGTCTTAAGATACCTATGGTCAATCTAAGTATTGAGCAATTCAATCGACCAAACTTTGAGGATTTCTTATATAAATCTTAAGTACTCTCAAAGACTAAATAATAAACTATAAAACCTTCTTGAGAGTCTTCAATCTTGATTTTTGAGTAGATTTGGATTTCGCCTCAAGATCCGGCTTGGACTTTGGGCATGATCTTCAATGTGCTCAACTGGATCCAATTGCTTTCTTATAGCTTGATGGAGAATCTTTCTTGCTTGGTTGCTATTTTTATCTTTTTGCATTGGATAATGTGCTAATGCTATTTATAAGCTGAATTACACTTAAACTCAATAGAACATTAGTAACACAAATGTCATTCTATAATTGTGTTATCATTAAAATCAAAGATGTTACTTTAGATCAAAAACCTAAAGGCTAACAATCTCTCTGTTTTTGATAATGACATAATAATGGAATGAAATGGTTCAAGCTCCTCCTCAATATATGATTTAAATAGAATATTTGAGGCAAGGCTCCCCCTAAACATATGCATCAATTAAATTTAAGAGTTTTATTTATTTGCATAAAGTTTAGATCATCTATTTGTGACGATGATATCATTAATTTTGTCAATTAGACTCAAGATATCACTTATTATACCAATTGGAGATTAAGTAAGATTTTAATCATTTCATTACATATTTCTCCCCCATGACAACATCAAAAAGATAAAACAATTAAGTACTAAAGAATTTCAAGCATGAAACCAATTATTTCAATCAAGCTCATTCAAATATATAAGATATTCATTTCAAAGCATAAGTCGTACAAAGTTATACATTCAATCTATATTCAACCATATATCAAATCAAAGCACACATATCATCAAATAGTGAACAAGAATGTTCTAATTCCTGAGCTTGTTAGGTAGTTACTCTATAATAACCAGTATGGATATCAAAGACTTACAGCACCACTCAGTTGAACATTGTGCAGTGAAATTTTGTTTCATTATAATATTTCACATACAAAACATACAAGCATCTTGTAAGGACCAAAAATTTTAATATAATAAAATTATGCGTTTATGGGTCCTTAATTGAGGTTAATTAGTTAAGTGTTTCTTAAATTGGTGAAAACTGGATTTTGTTCGGGATTTGATTGTGCTGGTAAAACTTCAGTGTTTTTTTCTCAAAAATCGTACATAGCATGCTGGTCGACTATCTAGATGATCACTTGTTGTTCCAGTTCCGTAGTGTATCGATTCGTGAGACCGCGGGCGTCTTAAATATAAGAAAATCGAGAAAATCAAGAAATTCTAGATTTTTCGGAATTCAGTTGGGACTCCATATTTGTTAGAGATTCTAATAGAAATCCATGCGGCTGGTAACACAGCGTGCCGGTTAGTCATGAGGACTACCGTCTGTCATTTTGTCAGTTTATTATCTCATATGAAGAAACGACAGCGTGTTTTGTGTACAAAATCAGAAAATTAGTGGGTTTTGTAGTTTTCTTCCAAATTTAATTTTTGCTATCTAACTCAGAATTTTTCTCCAAAATTTTTACAGTAGGTGTTGGACTACCCTAGGTTCGGTCACCTAAAGTTTTGTCAAAATCGGACTTGGTATAATTAGGTTACAGAGGCTGTAAGTGCGGCGAAGTCGGAACTTTGACCAAAAGTCAAATGTGGTCAACATCTCCACACTAACAATGGTCATGTGCTTTTGCGCATGATCCAAGCCCATGGGCTATATATAAGGAGGCAAGACTCCCTTCTTCTTACGGATCACAGCAACAGGGAGCATTCCAGAATTCTCTCTCTCGAGAATTCCTAGAGAGAGAAAGTGGTAGAGAGAGAAAGAGGAGAGAGAAAGAAAAAGAGGCTAGTCCTTGAGATTGATTGCCCTCCAGGACGCATTGGCGGAGCCCCTTTTTGCGTTAGTAGCCTCGAAAAGCATAAAAGAGGTAAAACCCATTTCCTTTCTTCTCATTTTCTTTATATTTTCCTATATTCTTTTATGTGGAATGTATGCATGTCTTTTGGCATGGATGAAAAAGGGTTTGAGACCCCGTGGATGATGTATAGAAGGATGGTTATGCATGGAAAATGAGTAGAGGGGTGTTGCCCTTGGTCTCGGGTGTCAAAACCTCGGATTTAGGCTCACTGTGTGAATGACGTGGATGGAAAAAAGGTCGGGACCCCTATGTGATGTTCTGATTTTATATCGACCTTCGAGGAACCCAGATCGGGTCCTAGGTAAATTCTATTGCCACTCTAGGGTGACGAAATGTTATTTTGCAGGTCGTATAAGGCTATGGATACATCCATTAGCATGGAAACATTTCCTAACGGGATGGTGTGTTATCGGATTTGGTTTACGGGTGCGAGACCCAAGTATTTTAGTTAATCAAGTGAGGCTTGTGTTAACTGGGTTAACTAGTGGTTAGAAAACCTAACCAGGGTTAAAAGCATAATCTGTGGTTCCTCTTTGACTAGGTTAGGAGAGACGGTGTCCAGTAAGGCCCGGTGTTCCTCCGTGACTGATAGTCGGGAGATGTTGGTCTACTTGTCTAGGTCGTCTGTGGTGCCTCTTGGACTAGGTCAGGAGTGGCGGTAACCTGTATGGCCCATGGTTCCTCCGTGACTGATAGTCGGGAGATGTCGAAGTCCTAGGGAGTTTAAAGTGGCCGAACATCAGATAGTGTATAGTCCGGGGTTCATCTCTAGTTGGGTCAGAAGTTGTCGACATCGTGTCTATCGGGGTCTCTTCTTGGTAGAACGTCAGGAGATGTCGGCATTGGTAAAGATGTCAGGGTTCCTCCATAGATTAGCAAGAAGATGATGGTAGGCAGGTTGGTCGGGGTTCCTTCTTGACTAATACCTAGGGCGATGACGACGAATACACGGTAGATATTGTCAGTCAGTTGAATGGAGAAGTATGTCCTTATTGTGTGAATGCCCAGATTGTGTGTATAATCTTTGGATACGAAGTTGTCTGGGTCGGCATACTCAGGGTTGGTGTATTTGTCTGAGTCGGTGTACTCAGGGTTTATTATAGAATTGTCAGATTCCAGGATGTCTGGTTTGGTACACCCAAGGTTTGGTCGTGTTCGGGTGAAAGCTGGAACAGTGTGTGTGAGTCTAAATGGCTCCAGGTATGGTTATGATTTAGAGACTATATGATAATTTTTATGGGCTGTGGCCAGTTAATAGAGCTCAGGACTCGAAATGAAATATGATTGATGATTTAAATGATAACTTGGTAATATGAATACATTTCATAACTAAATCCCATAATTGTAAAAAAATGTGAAGTCGGGAACCTCGGTTAGGGGGATGTAACCTTAAGTGACCTTGGGTCACAGTTTATTATATATTGTTCTATTTCTATTTAACTATAATATGCAAATTGAACTGTTTATTATATCATTATTGATGCGTGTTATTTTGTGGAAAATAGTTTAGATGGACTGTGGTTTTATTGGGCTTCATAGCTCACTGACATTTCATGTTAGTAGATATCGGAGCTGCTAAGCAGTAGGTGAGAGGACGACTTACTGGACTTTTGATATTGTACAGACTATACCCGACACAGTAGTGGTGCCACTTTTGTAGATAGACAAATTGTACATAATATAGGTATCCGGGTTTGTATGATGGCTATTGTGATGACAAGTAATTATTGCTTTTCGGAAGCATCTGATAAATGTTTAAATTTCCCACAAATTTCACGGGTAAAAACTTCCGTTTGCGTGATTTAAAGAATGGGCGCACGTCTTAGAACTTGATTCCCTAGGCACGGGTTCGGGGTGTCACACATGTCATTCATAGAACATATCGTTATTCATTTTATAGCATAGGCTCATACCAATTATTCATACATTTTCAAGCGTGAAAGCATTCATCCAAACATCCATTTTCAAACCTCAAACACATATCATCAATTAATGCTTATCCAAATATTATTCAAAACATAATTCAAGGAACACTCTTTGGTACCCAAACCATTTTGGGTTCAACTTGGTTAGCTTTGGGAAGACTTGTTCCCTTAGACACCCAAACTTGCCTAATCCTTTTATTACCAACAAAGGTATAAATATTCTTTGTAGTACAAGAGGTAAATAAATTTTGACAGTTCTTTTGTTTATTTTTCAAATTATAGCCAAGACCGGCTTTATCAAACATACATTTTTGTTGACCTAGAATAGTATCTATGGTCTTTTTGCCATTAGTAAATTTAGTTACTATGCAATTTAAGTTATCAACCTGAGATTTTAAATCAACACATTCAATGGTTTGAACTAGAGGTATAGAAATTAAATTTTCATTTTTCTTTTTCAAAATTTCATTTTCTTCTTTTAAATTTTTCTTTCTCATTTTTCAAGAATTCATTTAGATTTGAAATAGATGAATTTTCCTTTTTAAGTTTTTTATTTTTAGAAGCTAATTTTTCAAATTCATAATATAGTTTATCATATGCTTCTCTTAAATCATTAAAGGAAAGAGATCCATCATCGGAAGAATTTACCTCATCCTTTTCTTTATAAGCCATGAGGCATAGATTTGCTCTTTCATTGTTGTGACCTAAAATACCCCCTAAGAGTTAGGGATGCATTAGCTCGTAACCGCTGTGTCATACCATCCTGTATGACATGTAAGGCATACATACCACCCTGTCAGAGTACACAAGTGATAACATATAGCAGAAACAAAGCAGAAACAATGAAATACTCCTATCATTAGGTGCAAGTCTAAACCAACAAAATATCACAAAATATTGAGTATGGAGTGGACAAGTCCCACTCTTAATACTATCAAAATATAAGTATCCTCTCCCTCACTCTCTCAACAAAAGTCAAGATCGGGCCGCCTATCTAGTGCTCCCTCATCTTGATAATGATCCATGGTAGGTTCCGGCTCGTAGTACTCTTCCTCCACCCAAGGCTCCGAAGCACAGATGTCGAAGGGAGCTCGTGCACCTGCTGACATAACATGTACGACTGAGCATGGAATACTCAGTGTCTACAAACTACTAACTAACAATGAGATAATAATATCATGGAGCATGCAAAGACATAGAGTCGTAGAACATAGAAATCCGTGAAAACCTGTACTAGTTCCAAAACCATTTCCTTATGAAATCCAAAACCGTATGAGTCTTATGAGTTCTTTGAGTTTCTTAGAGTTCTTATGAGATCCTTAGAGTTCTTATGAGCCATAGAAACTTAGAGCATTTATGAGCTTATGAGCATTCACTTATGAGACCTTATGAGCTTGTGAGGTTCTTATGAACATAATTTAGAGCCAGACCTTAGCACCAGTAAAAAGACTTAGAGCTGGGTATATAAATACCCTTCATTGAATACATCGAAGTGGGCTGCCAATATCCTTGACCAACCTTCCCGTTGGCTTTATCAAATGTCTTATGAGATTACTTTGAGCCAGGTATGATATATCCTTGGATATACCCAACCCTTGACTAACCCAATGTTTGGTTTTATCAATGCTTATGAGCTTGGTAGTTTATGAGTTCTTAGAAATCCTTATGAATGCTTCGACAAACCGCACTTATGAGAAACCATAGAGTCATGCAAGACATGTAAGCCTTAGAGTGCTTAGAAATCTTAAAGTACATAGAGTGCTTGTGAACAACATACTATACTTAAAAGTCTTAGAATACATAGAGTCAAAATAATAGAATTTCCATAATAGTGATAGCTTACAAACCATCCAAATTCATTAATTCATTTCATTCAAGAACAACTTAATAACAATATAGTTTAACTTGAGAGAATATCACGAAGTAGGTAGTGGGGTACATCTATACATCAATAAGGTTGAGGCTAAGCTAGTTAGTAAAGTGTAGTTACCTTTAGAAGAACCTAAATCTTTGAAAAACAAGCCTTGAAAGCAAGGATCAAGCTTGGAAATCCTCCAAGTTCGAGAAGGAAACACCTTCTTGTTGAGAAAACAACTCAATACAAAGCCTCCAAGCTTTCCTTCCTTCTTCTCCTTCCTCTCCTTCTCTTTCCTATAACTTTCTCCCAAAAACTTCTACTTAGGGTTCTTAGAACCCTAAGCCACGAAATGTGGGCTTATATAGGCCAAGGGGTGAGGCTAAAGATCCTTACACCCTTAAAATATCCCAAGAGGGCGGTTACAAGACAAAATAGGCACCACGGATTGATCAGTCATGAGCACCGATTGATCGGTTGAAAAACCCCTCTCTGTGTAAAAACACCATACAAATTTTAGCTTGATTGATCGATCGATCATGGGCACCGATCGATCGGTAGTGGATGGATCTATCAGTCAAGAAACGGATCTAATGGTCCTTCTAGGTTTTTGCCTATTTTTCCCATTTCCAACAATTAGAGTATTTTTCATACTCTTTGCTTAATCCATAGTCCAACTAGGGTACTTAATACCTTGTTCTAATCATCCACACATGTGCATCACAACCATACTTAGGATTTTACCAAAAAATCCCCATTCCATAACTAGAATACCAAAGTCACATAAACGACATTGGTTAAACATACCTAGTGCAAATGCACTATTCAAAGCACTATTCATAGGCTATGAAAGTGAGATCCGGGGTTCTACATTCATCCTCACTTGAGCTTGTATCGGATTCACTTGAATCGTGTAGCACCCCGGACTTTTTCATCCTTATGAATAGCACCTTCGTAGCTAATTGGCCGTTTTTGTAGTCTAATTAATAAATAAGGGAGAAATCGGAAATTCTGAAACGTCAGAAATGTGCGTTTTCGAAAGACGAACCCAACGCAAGTTGAATCGTCGAAATCCGACGAGCGAGTCAAAAGATATGGTCAAAACAGTCCAGACATGTAGAGAACCGATCGCTCGGTTCAATCAGCGATCGATCGGTCCATAACCGATCGATCGGTAGCTATCGCGCGGTCAGAAATTTTGTATGGGGAAATTTTCCAGAGAGTGAGTTTTTGACCGGTCGATCGGTCATAAACACCGATCGCTCGGTAGGCAACCGATCGATCGGTCATGAACACCGATCGCTCGGTCTTCGCGTTTTTGCAGAAATTTCAGTAAGGGCTTTATCGTCTTTTGGGGGTTAAACCCTTTCTCCTTAAGGCTTGCCCGAGCCTTTAGGGCTTCATTCACAACACTTAAGGGATTTTGAGAGATAGAGAGAGAGGAGAAGGGGATTTGCAAATAGGGTTTTCCATTGGAGAAGAAATCAAAGGGGTGAAGACCCTAGATCGTCCCCAAGCACATTTTCTTCAAGATTTCAACTCAAGCTCGTGTGGGGTTCCATTCTCCAAGCTAGGGCAGCAACCCAAGCACGTTTTTGAAAGGGGTTTCTTCCCCAACTCAAGCTTCTTTCAAGCAAAGGCTTCATCTTTCAAGTTGGAGCTTCAATCAAGGCCCCTACCAAGGATCAAGCCTTGATTCAAGGTTAGTACACTCTACTAACTTCCCCTAACAATAACCTAGTTTTTCTATGAACTATATGATTTTGCTACTATGTATTTCTCCCTTATGAAATGTATCATATTCACTAAATATAAACAAGGCGAGGAAAAATGGTGTGGATGCATGGATGAGAGGTTGATTGAGGCGATGGGATGCCGAATGTATGGTGTATGAATGTGTGGTGTGAAGAATGGAAAATGGAGGATGGGTACTTTACCAATAATGAACATACCTTGATTTTGGATGGAAAGTAGGCACTAAAAAGAAGAAGATGAACCATTAAGGAACCTTGCATGCTATGTGTTTGACAAAATGCCTAAACAAGGAATAAATGGACTTAATGAAGAAAATGGAAATAGAAATTGTGTAAATTCCTTAGGAATGATAAATTGCTCAAATGTGCTATATGTTGCCTAAATTCTCATACCACTATGTTAAGGATTGAAATGTCATATTCTTGTGATCCGCCCATTCAAGTATGTCATCATGATTACCACTATTGACAAGCACACAAGCACGCATGCATGCATGAATTGGGTTTCCAAGAGTAATTGTGCATAATAAAGCAAACAAGGAAACAAGAACATGACAAGGAGGTTGGTAGCCCAAGGAAGGGTGCTAGCCTCTGGCTCACAAGTGAAATGAATCAAGAACATGACAAGGAGGTTGGTAGCCCAAGGAAGGGTGCTAGCCTCTGGCTCACAAGTGAAATGAATCAAGAACATGACAAGGAGGTTGGTAGCCCAAGGAAGGGTGCTAGCCTCTGGCTCACAAGAGAAATGGAACAAGAACATGACAAGGAGGTTGGTAGCCCAAGGAAGGGTGCTAGCCTCTGGCTCACAAGAGAAAGGGAACAAGAACATGACAAGGAGGTTGGTAGCCCAAGGAAGGGTGCTAGCCTCTGGCTCACAAGTGAAATGAATCAAGAACATGACAAGGAGGTTGGTAGCCCAAGGAAGGGTGCTAGCCTCTGGCTCACAAGTGAAATGAATCAAGAACATGACAAGGAGGTTGGTAGCCCAAGGAAGGGTGCTAGCCTCTGGCTCACAAGAGAAATGGAACAAGAACATGACAAGGAGGTTGGTAGCCCAAGGAAGGGTGCTAGCCTCTGGCTCACAAGAGAAAGGGAACAAGAACATGACAAGGAGGTTGGTAGCCCAAGGAAGGGTGCTAGCCTCTGGCTCACAAGAGAAAAGGGAACAAGAACATGACAAGGAGGTTGGTAGCCCACGGAAGGGTGCTAGCCTCTGGCTCACAAGTATACAAGTCAAGAACAAGTCAAGACATGAAATACAAGGCAAGACACGACACACATACATGATTTGACCGAGACACGAAAAAGGTTTCCGAGACATGAGTTTTACCGAGGTTTTTGCATTCATACACGCATGTCAAGATATGACTATGTATCTTATGCTTTCACTATTGCTTTAAATTAATATCTCGTATTGCTCACTGTTGTTATGTTTTGCTATTGTTATGGTTAGCTAGTAGTTTGTACTCGCTGAGTATTCCATGCTCAGCCGTACTTTTATGTCGGCAGGTACCGTGGATGTCCTCGACCCTGAGCCTTGGGTCGAGGAGGAGTATGTAGAGGAGAGGGAGCCACCTATCCCAGGGCAGTCTCAGGAGGATGGGGACTTGGATGTGTGGCCATACCTCGACTACTGTTGAGAGGAGAGGGTTAGAGAGTTCCTTTTTGTATTTTGATAGGTGGGCATGTCCACCTTTACTTTGATTGTATTTAGTATATGTTAACTTGGAATACTATATGGAGTAATAGAAGAAAAGAAAAAGTTGGCTTATGCCTTCGCACTTATGTTTAGTTTCGCGCTCTGATTATCATTGTATTATGTTATGTTTAGCCTCTTGCATTACAGGATGGTTTGACAGGTACACGTAGTCACCTCTAAAGTATCCCTTAACTCCTAGGGGGTATTTTGGGGCGTGACAGAAGTGGTATCAGAGCTCTAGGTATTAGAGTCCCTAAGGTCACTTAGATGATTGAACAAGGTATTAGACTCACCTTAGAGAGTTGTATTCCAAGTATAGACTAACAAGTTAGTCTTAGTCAAAAATGGGTTGAACTTCAACCGAACATAGAGTCCTACGCTAGGAACACGGATTGTATGTTATGCTATTGTGTTATATACCATGTGTACATTATTTGTGTTGTACTTATTAAATGTGCTTGATGAGTATGTATTAAGTGAATTGCGAAATTGTACTAAATGCGTATCCAAGTTAGACTCATGTTGTATTGTCGTTCTCAGGAGAAATCATGAGACGCAATACTCGGGGTCGCGGGTACAACACGAGGGGTAATGGAGGTGAGGCTCCATCGGGTGATGATCAACCCGACTTTGCCCAAGCATTCGCATCCATAGCCGAGACCTTGGCTATGTTGGCGGCAAGGCAACCGGCCACCCCGCCTAATGCGGCACTTATACCGGCTCCTCCTAATCGAGCCCAAGCCGGGATAGAAGCTTTCCGGAGGATGAGGCCTCCAACTTTTTGTGGAAGCATTGATCCACTTATTGCCGAGGGTTGGGTTCGGCAACTTGAGAAGATATTCTCGGTTTTGGCACCTACGGAAGTAGAGAGGGTCACATGGGCTGCCTTTATGCTTGAAGGCGAGGCCGACCATTGGTGGAAGTCTGCACTTCGGACCCGAGAGTTGACCCGGCAAGGCCAAGAATGGACATGGGGAGAATTCTTGGACGTTTTCTACAAGAAATACTTTCCGGTTGGGATGAAAGAAAAGAAAGAAATTGAATTTATTACCTTGGAGCAAGGTAATATGTCTGTAGCGGCTTACGAAGCCAAGTTCTCAGAGCTATCTCGATTTGCTCCACACATGATAGCTACCGAGGCTATGAAGGCCCGGAAATTCGAGAGGGGGTTGAAGGCCTACCTCAAGGATCGTGTCTCAATGTTCCGACATGAGACATATTCAGAAGTTGTGGACAAAGCATTGTTGGCCGAGTCAAATTCCGAAGAGTTCTTTAAGAGAAGAGGAATAGAGAAGGGACAGTCTAGTAGTTCAGGGGAGAAGAGAGCTAGGACTATGTCTTATCAGTCCGCAGGGCCGGCTCAGTCACAGAGGATGTACTCGGCACCACAGGCTCCCCGCCCTTTTTCTCCACCGGCTTTTCGCCCGGCTACCTCGTATGCTCCTCGCCCCGCAGTGACTCAGGCTACGGGTTATACTCCTCCCACTTATTCACATGATGTCTGCACCCTTTGTGGAAGGAGGCATCCAGCAGGGGAATGTCGGAAGGCTACAGGAGGCTGTTTTCATTGTGGCGACCAGGGCCACATGATTCGGGATTGTCCCCGACGTCTATTGCCAGCTCAGTCTTCAGGGAGCAGGCCCCCGATTTGGCAGACATCTCAGCCTAGCTCTTCTCAGGCTTCGAGGGCCTCACAGTCTGCCCGGCCTCCTCGCCCAGCCACTCAGGGTCGAGTTTTTGCTCTATCGGAAAGAGACGCACGTGCATCCGACGATGTCGTGCAAGGTACGCGAGAATTTTGATTTTAAGTTGTATAAAATTTTGTGGTTTGTTATGCGATTAGTTATACTGAGGGTTACCTATGTATGATGCTTGTCATTATTTGAAATCTACTTATATTAGTTACTTAATCGCACAGGCGCTTTATTAGTGAACGAGTGTCTCGCTCGAGTGTTGATAGACACAGGATCTACTCACTCTTTTGTCTCCCCAAGTTTTGCAAAGGGCTTTTCGACTGAGGCTACTCCGTTGGAGCGGGAGTTGACCATTGCAACTCCACTCGGCAAGTCGGTTGATACGGATAAGGTATTCAGGGATAGTGTGGTTCAAGTGGGGGAGAATGAATTGTTAGCCGACCTTATCGTCCTGGGTTTCCAAGATTTAGACTTTGACGTCATTCTTGGTATGGATTGGTTGGCAAGCCATCACGGGCATGTGGCGTGTTTTGAAAAGATGGTGAATTTCAAGCCGGAAGGGGGTAAGCCTTTTCACTTCCGAGGATTAAGAGAGAGGGACATTGCTCGCCTCGCAGCCTTGAGTATAGCACACCCAGAAGCACAAAACTCATCGGCTATTCCAGTTGTGAGTGAGTTCTTAGATGTGTTCCCGGAAGAACTTCCCGGATTACCTCCTGATAGAGAGATCGAATTCGCTATAGAGCTTGCTCCGGGTACCGCTCCGATTTCAAGGGCACCATATAGAATGGCCCCTATAGAGCTTGAAGAATTAAAGAAGCAGATTGAGGAGTTACAACAACTTGGTTTCATCCAACCAAGTGTCTCGCCGTGGGGAGCTCCGGTTCTCTTTGTGAAGAAGAAGGACGGGTCTATGAGGATGTGTATAGACTACCGTCAGTTGAACAAGGTAACTATCAAGAATCGTTATCCCTTGCCAAGGATAGACGACTTGTTTGACCAACTGAAGGGAGCGAGATTCTTCTCCAAAATTGATCTTAGATCGGGGTATCACCAATTAAGGATCAAGGCGGAAGATGTTCAGAAGACGGCTTTTAGGACTCGGTATGGGCATTACGAGTTCCTTGTCATGCCTTTTGGGCTGACGAATGCACCGGCGGCATTCATGGATTTGATGAACCGGGTGTTCCGATCTTACTTGGATCGATGCGTGATTGTATTCATTGATGACATTTTGGTGTATTCCCAGACACGGGAAGATCACGCACGAGACCTCCGCCTCGCTCTGGAGATGTTGAGAGAGCATAGGCTATATGCCAAATTGAGTAAGTGCGAGTTTTGGTTAGAGAAGGTCGCATTTCTTGGACACGTGGTGTCGGCCGAGGGCATTTCTGTAGATCCAGCCAAGGTTGAGGCAGTCATGAGTTGGGAGAGGCCCAAGAGCGTCACGGAGATACGTAGTTTCCTCGGATTGGCAGGCTACTACCGGAGATTTGTGGAGGGATTCTCCAGTTTGGCTGCACCTCTCACCTACTTGACAAGGAAAAATGCAAAGTTCAGTTGGAGTGACCGATGTGAAGTAAGTTTCCAAGAGTTGAAGAAACGCCTCACCATAGCCCCTGTCCTTACTGTGCCATCTGGACCTTTTGGGTATGAGGTGTACAGCGATGCCTCGCATGTTGGACTCGGGTGTGTCCTAATGCAACACAAGAAGGTCATTGCCTATGCGTCAAGGCAGTTGAAAGAGCATGAAAAGAACTACCCCACTCACGACTTGGAGCTTGCGGCGGTCGTGTTTGCACTTAAAATTTGGCGACATTATCTGTACGGGGTGGAGTTCTATGTGTACACGGACCACAAGAGCCTCAAGTATCTCTTTTCCCAAAAAGAGTTAAACTTACGACAACGGCGTTGGATTGAGTTCTTAAAGGACTACGAGTGCACTATCCAATATCACCCGGGAAAAGCAAATGTGGTGGCAGACGCTCTGAGTAGGAAACCATCGGGGTTGTTGGCTCACATGTTGGTGCGGGAATGGAGACTGTTAGACGATTTGGCAAATCTAGACATCAGTGTGAACGATTCTGTCCGCAGTCCGGTTTTGGCAAATGTTACAGTTCGGCCGTACCTTATAGACTTGATCCAGGAGTATCAAGCCACAGACACTGACTTGTTGGCTTTCCGGGATAAGGAAGTGGCCAAGGGTAGTACGGACTTCTCTCTCACTAGCCGAGGTGCTATTACATTCAAGGGAAGGCTTTGTGTCCCAGCCAATGCAGACCTTCGGAGAGAGATTATGGACGAAGCTCACCGGTCTAAGTATACAGTGCATCCCGGGGGGACAAAGATGTACCGGAACCTCAAGAGTCACTTTTGGTGGCGAAACATGAAGAGGGAGGTTGCGGAGTATGTGGCACGGTGTTTGGTATGCCAACAGGTGAAAGCAGAGCATTTGAGACCAGCGGGTCTTTTGCAGTCTCTCCCTATTCCCGAGTGGAAATGGGAACATATCTCTATGGACTTCATCGTGGGATTGCCGAAGACGGTCAAGAAGACCGATGCTATATGGGTAGTTATTGATAGACTCACGAAGTCCGCTCATTTCTTACCATACCGGACTACATTCAACTCCAACCAGTTAGCGGAGCTATACATCAAAGAAATAGTCCGATTGCATGGGGTGCCAGTGAGTATTGTGTCGGATAGAGACCCAAGATTCACATCCAGGTTTTGGAAAAGTTTTCAAGGTGCAATGGGCTCCCGGTTAGACTTTAGCACAGCTTTCCACCCACAGACCGACGGGCAAACCGAGAGGGTGAATCAGGTTATTGAAGATATGCTCCGAGCATGTATGCTAGACTTCAAGGGAAGTTGGGAAGATCACCTACCTTTGGTGGAATTCGCTTACAACAATAGTTATCAAGAAAGCATACAAATGGCGCCTTTCGAGGCTTTGTACGGAAGAAGTTGTAGATCCCCGTTGTATTGGGATGAAGTGGGAGAAAGAAAGATCTTGGGCCCCGAGTTAATTGAACAAACCGCGGATAGGGTCAAGCTTATCCGGGAGAGGTTAAAGACCGCACAAGATAGACAGAAAAGCTATGCCGACAACCGAAGGAGGGATCTTGAATTCCGAGTCGGTGATTTTGTGTTTGTAAGGATTTCACCGACCAAAGGTGTTATGCGATTCGGGAAGAGAGGCAAGCTTAGCCCGAGATATGTGGGTCCGTTCGAGATCATTACTCGAGTTGGCGAGGTGGCTTACCGTGTTGCTTTGCCCGCTCACATGGCGGCGGTCCATAATGTATTCCATGTCTCTATGCTCCGGAAGTACATCTCGGATTCTTCTCATGTCATCGAGCTTGATCCGATAGAGATCCGAGAGGACCTCACTTTAGTTGAGAAGCCGGTTCATATTTTGGATAGGAGAGATCAAGTGCTTCGCAACAAGACTATTCCGCTAGTCCTCGTGCAATGGCAACATCATGCACGAGAAGAAGCCACGTGGGAGCGTGAAGCCGAAGTCAAAGCAAAGTATCCCGAGTTGTTTGAATAGACTTGTGCATATGGCTTGTAATTTTGTTTTGATTTTGTACATGTATGTATCGTCCAAATTTCGGGGACGAAATTTTTGTAAGGGGGGGAGAATGTAGCACCCCGGACTTTTTCATCCTTATGAATAGCACCTTCGTAGCTAATTGGCCGTTTTTGTAGTCTAATTAATAAATAAGGGAGAAATCGGAAATTCTGAAACGTCAGAAATGTGCGTTTTCGAAAGACGAACCCAACGCAAGTTGAATCGTCGAAATCCGACGAGCGAGTCAAAAGATATGGTCAAAACAGTCCAGACATGTAGAGAACCGATCGCTCGGTTCAATCAGCGATCGATCGGTCCATAACCGATCGATCGGTAGCTATCGCGCGGTCAGAAATTTTGTATGGGGAAATTTTCCAGAGAGTGAGTTTTTGACCGGTCGATCGGTCATAAACACCGATCGCTCGGTAGGCAACCGATCGATCGGTCATGAACACCGATCGCTCGGTCTTCGCGTTTTTGCAGAAATTTCAGTAAGGGCTTTATCGTCTTTTGGGGGTTAAACCCTTTCTCCTTAAGGCTTGCCCGAGCCTTTAGGGCTTCATTCACAACACTTAAGGGATTTTGAGAGATAGAGAGAGAGGAGAAGGGGATTTGCAAATAGGGTTTTCCATTGGAGAAGAAATCAAAGGGGTGAAGACCCTAGATCGTCCCCAAGCACATTTTCTTCAAGATTTCAACTCAAGCTCGTGTGGGGTTCCATTCTCCAAGCTAGGGCAGCAACCCAAGCACGTTTTTGAAAGGGGTTTCTTCCCCAACTCAAGCTTCTTTCAAGCAAAGGCTTCATCTTTCAAGTTGGAGCTTCAATCAAGGCCCCTACCAAGGATCAAGCCTTGATTCAAGGTTAGTACACTCTACTAACTTCCCCTAACAATAACCTAGTTTTTCTATGAACTATATGATTTTGCTACTATGTATTTCTCCCTTATGAAATGTATCATATTCACTAAATATAAACAAGGCGAGGAAAAATGGTGTGGATGCATGGATGAGAGGTTGATTGAGGCGATGGGATGCCGAATGTATGGTGTATGAATGTGTGGTGTGAAGAATGGAAAATGGAGGATGGGTACTTTACCAATAATGAACATACCTTGATTTTGGATGGAAAGTAGGCACTAAAAAGAAGAAGATGAACCATTAAGGAACCTTGCATGCTATGTGTTTGACAAAATGCCTAAACAAGGAATAAATGGACTTAATGAAGAAAATGGAAATAGAAATTGTGTAAATTCCTTAGGAATGATAAATTGCTCAAATGTGCTATATGTTGCCTAAATTCTCATACCACTATGTTAAGGATTGAAATGTCATATTCTTGTGATCCGCCCATTCAAGTATGTCATCATGATTACCACTATTGACAAGCACACAAGCACGCATGCATGCATGAATTGGGTTTCCAAGAGTAATTGTGCATAATAAAGCAAACAAGGAAACAAGAACATGACAAGGAGGTTGGTAGCCCAAGGAAGGGTGCTAGCCTCTGGCTCACAAGTGAAATGAATCAAGAACATGACAAGGAGGTTGGTAGCCCAAGGAAGGGTGCTAGCCTCTGGCTCACAAGTGAAATGAATCAAGAACATGACAAGGAGGTTGGTAGCCCAAGGAAGGGTGCTAGCCTCTGGCTCACAAGAGAAATGGAACAAGAACATGACAAGGAGGTTGGTAGCCCAAGGAAGGGTGCTAGCCTCTGGCTCACAAGAGAAAGGGAACAAGAACATGACAAGGAGGTTGGTAGCCCAAGGAAGGGTGCTAGCCTCTGGCTCACAAGTGAAATGAATCAAGAACATGACAAGGAGGTTGGTAGCCCAAGGAAGGGTGCTAGCCTCTGGCTCACAAGTGAAATGAATCAAGAACATGACAAGGAGGTTGGTAGCCCAAGGAAGGGTGCTAGCCTCTGGCTCACAAGAGAAATGGAACAAGAACATGACAAGGAGGTTGGTAGCCCAAGGAAGGGTGCTAGCCTCTGGCTCACAAGAGAAAGGGAACAAGAACATGACAAGGAGGTTGGTAGCCCAAGGAAGGGTGCTAGCCTCTGGCTCACAAGAGAAAAGGGAACAAGAACATGACAAGGAGGTTGGTAGCCCACGGAAGGGTGCTAGCCTCTGGCTCACAAGTATACAAGTCAAGAACAAGTCAAGACATGAAATACAAGGCAAGACACGACACACATACATGATTTGACCGAGACACGAAAAAGGTTTCCGAGACATGAGTTTTACCGAGGTTTTTGCATTCATACACGCATGTCAAGATATGACTATGTATCTTATGCTTTCACTATTGCTTTAAATTAATATCTCGTATTGCTCACTGTTGTTATGTTTTGCTATTGTTATGGTTAGCTAGTAGTTTGTACTCGCTGAGTATTCCATGCTCAGCCGTACTTTTATGTCGGCAGGTACCGTGGATGTCCTCGACCCTGAGCCTTGGGTCGAGGAGGAGTATGTAGAGGAGAGGGAGCCACCTATCCCAGGGCAGTCTCAGGAGGATGGGGACTTGGATGTGTGGCCATACCTCGACTACTGTTGAGAGGAGAGGGTTAGAGAGTTCCTTTTTGTATTTTGATAGGTGGGCATGTCCACCTTTACTTTGATTGTATTTAGTATATGTTAACTTGGAATACTATATGGAGTAATAGAAGAAAAGAAAAAGTTGGCTTATGCCTTCGCACTTATGTTTAGTTTCGCGCTCTGATTATCATTGTATTATGTTATGTTTAGCCTCTTGCATTACAGGATGGTTTGACAGGTACACGTAGTCACCTCTAAAGTATCCCTTAACTCCTAGGGGGTATTTTGGGGCGTGACAAATCGTCCCATGTAGCTTTCATAGCCTTTTTCTTGAGTAGGGGACACTTTGACTTGATCTGTCTGGGCTTTTTACACTTATAGCACACAATAACTTCTTCTTTGCTTGATTTTCTCTTGATGAGTGCTTTAGCAAATTCTTTCCTAAAAGCTCTTTTCTTGAGGTTTTTCTTGTGTTTCAAGAATTTATTTGTTAATAGATCAATCTCTTGTTCACTTTCATCATCATCCTCTTCTTTACTCTCACTCATTTGAGTAGACTTCAAGGCATGTCCTTTCATTGATGTTGGCTCTTCATCTTTTTGCTCACTCATGAGTCAATAGGGATCCTAAAAGCTCATCTAATTGTAGAGTTGTGATATCTTTGACTTTTTGGATGACCGTCACTTTTGGAGTCCATTCCTTAGGTAGAGATCGGAGAATCTTTCTCACATTTTCTGCATTATTATAAATCTTACCATAGATTTCAATTCATTAATAATGTTAGTGAATCTCGAAAACATAATAGAAATGGGTTCATTTTCTACCATTTTAAACAATTCATATTTATGGACTAATATATTAATTTTATCTTCTTTTACTTGATTAGTCACTTCATAGGTAATTTGGAGTTTATCCCAAATTTCCTTTGCAGAATCGCAAGCCGAAATTCTATTAAACTCTTGTGAGTTTAATGCACATTATAAATAACTTATTGTTTTGGCATTAAGTTGCACAAGTGCCTAACATCGGCTTCCGACCACTCATCATCTTTAGGAATTTGAATTCCATTGACATTTTTAGTGGGGATCTAGGGACCATTAAGTATAACTCTCCAACATTTATAGTCCAAAGCTTGAATGAAATACATCATTCGAACTTTCCAATGATTATAGTTTTCTCCATTAAACAAAGGTGGTTTATGGGTTGATTGGCCTTCTCCTATGGTAGATGCATAAATATTTTCCATTTTTGCCAATTAAAATTTTTTCTCTAAGATGGTTAAATCTTTTATAAAAGTAGAGACCTATGCTCTGATACTACTTGTTGCCCAAGGTTTGGACCCTAGAGGGGAGGGGTGAATAGGGTCTATGCGAAATTAAAAATTCTTCCTACCTTAAGCGGAATTTCAACTATATAAGTTAAAATGAATTAGAAGTTTAGAAATTCTACCAAGCAATTCAAAATAATAAATTAAAGAGAAGAGTTAGAGAGATGCAAACACAAGCGACACACGATGTTGTTAACGGGGTTCGACAACCTGCCTACATCCTCGCCTTAAGCTATACCCGCTAGAGAATTCACCACGATTTACTCCCAATCGCCAATCTTCTTTCAGGGGAAGATCAAACGTTGCTAGGGAACAATCCTCCCAAAACTTAGTCCACTTTCCGGTTAATGACCAACTCTTTTACAAAGCTTCCAGCTTCACGGACAAGACTCCCACGGATGTCTTGATTTTGAAACCTCTTTGACAAGAGTAGTTTTTGAAATCAGATAATGCTCCTTGTAAGCACCCAATTTTTACATCTCATCTAACTATAGTTAAAATCTTTTAACTATGGTTACCCCCCTTCCAAGTCCCATCCACCCTAGGTAAGCCTCTAGTTGATCTTAGGACTCACCCTAAGTCAGACCCTAGAAAACCCTAGAACCGAAACCTAACCCTAGGTAAAACCCAGCTAAACCATAGCTAGACCTTAGGTAAACCCTAAGACTTGACCCTAGTTAAAACCTAGGACGCATCCCTAGTTTAAGCCTAGTCAAATCCTATTGCAAAAACCATGTCAAAATGCTAGCCTTAGGTGACCCTAGCATAACCCTAGAGCCCTTAGGGCTTAAACCCTAATACCCATGGCCTCTAGGGCCTGACCCCTTTATCCAGGCCCATAAGGCCCCAAAAACCTTAAAACATAAGCCCCATACCTGTGTGTGCAGGGCCCAGCCCAATTCAGGTAGATCTCATAATGTCAGTAGAAGGTCTACCGACATTATAAATTGGTAGACCTTCTACTGACATTATGAGTCGGTAGAAGGTCTATCGACAATATGAGTTGCAGTCTGCAGACGCCCTACACACTCCACCCTCACCTCAAGCTCTCCCTTCTTAGCCCTTAGTCGACCTTACCTTGGTCCATTCAGGTTCTCCCCCTTCTTTTTAAACCCTCCTAGGTCCCTTAGGTTCTTCCCTATAAAATCCGCATCACCCCCACAGTGAATACGGTCTGCATTTTTCTGAAGGAGAACCCCTGTTGCCAAAAGCCTGGACCTCTTCCTCTTCAACCCTCTGGTTACAGTTCTAAGCTTCCCCTAGACCTGTCTCGAGTTCCCCTAACAGTTACACTCCACCACTGGAACACCACCATCATGGTTGCAGACCTCCTCCATTTCGGCAGAAATAGGGCATCAGGGTAGGGCTTCCCCTTCCCTCTTGTTTGGATTATTGCATCAATCTGAGCCCCTGGTCATATCCAGGGGACGTTTATTATGTCTTTTTTGGACTGCTTAGTGTAAACAGACCCATACAGGGTGTTCACCCACCAAAACCATAGGTGTGGTGAACCCCTATGGGTGCTCCCATTCTCAGAGCATTGCGAGCTTTCATAGATCCTCTGGGGGTCCCTCAGATCATGAGGGAACCCCTAATGACCTCTGTGCACAGCCTCCATGGGCGTAAACCCGGTCTTTAAAAAATCAAGAATGGCGGTAAACTCAGTACCGCCATTCCTGGTAAAGCTTATTTCCTTGTTGTCGGTGAGCCATTTATCGACAATACTATTTTAGACTAATTTTGATTGACGGTAGAATAACTACTGCCAATATGAGCTTCCTGCTACAACATCTTTGCAGCCTTGTGGAACCCACTCCAGCATCTCTTGGGGCCCACACCAAACTCAGAAGACTCCTAGGAGTCCCTTATACACTCCCATCACCTTTGTTCCCCCTGGGTTACACCTTAACTCTAGTTAACGGTGGTAAAAGCACAACCTAAAAACACTGTTATTATTGTCGGTAATCCAATTATCGACATTAATTTTATTTTTGATTTGGACTTTTGTAGGGGCCCAGGCCGGTGGGAGGCCACTTTAGGCCCTGTTTAGCCCCCTGGGCCCACCTTGGACTGTACCAGACCCTTAACCGTGGTTAAATCCACCTCCAGTTAACATTTAACCGCGGTTAAGCACCCCATACCCCACAAACTTTGGAAAACTAAATAGAAATTCCTAAAAATGAAATCGAACCATAATCCTGACTTTGACCCTCTCCCTAACCCTGGTTAGCAACCCTAACCACAGTTAGACCCCCTTTAACTGCGGTTAGCAACCCTAATCGTAGTTAAGTTTGGTTTACGGCCTAAAAACCAAGTCTACCGGACTTACCTCGGCCTACCGGGCCTCCCCTTTGGCCTACCGGGCTACATATTATTTATCCTTAACTTTGGTTAGCAACCCTAACCATAGTTAGTTCGGCTTAACCCCGGTTAGCAACCCTAACCCAGGCCGGACTCCGCGCTAGTCTATCGGACTACCCCCTAAGCCTACCGGGCTTGAATACCATGCACTTGACCCTCCTCGGTCAAACAAACCCTAGTCTACCAGACTAGTCCATGTTAGCCACCCTTGGTGCACACACACACGCCCCTAGCCTCGGCATAGGCTCACATACCAGAACTACGCTCGGTCTGATCTCACCCTGTGAGTACATAGGCAGCCCAACACGAGCTTGACCCCAGTTAGCCTTTCCCTTCTTGGATTAGTGTTAACTTAAACACTCTATCATTATAATCAAGATTAACTTTAAATTGGCTTAAACCTGGGGAGTACAGATTCGTTGAAGGACGGAAGTCTCAAGGTGCCTAACACCTTCCCCGGACTTAACCGTAGCCCTTACCCTGATCTCATTCGCAGACCAAGACCTTATCCAAACCTGGGGACTTATCCCTTCTGAATGAATAGGTGACGACTCTAAAAAACCCTTTCACACCTACGAGGGTACACAGGTAAAATTCAACCATTTATGAGTTGGAGAAATTCCTTGCTCACACTCCTTACACGGGCTGATAAATACCTTTAACACTCTCTAGAAATATCCCAAAGATTAGAGTAGAAATATCCCAAAGATTAGAGTTGAAAATGTCAAGAACTTGGATTTTTTCTAGGTTATAACTCAATATATTTGAAATCTAAGCTTTGAAGTAATGGATTGAATGATTGGAAGTATTGGAGTTCTTTAGTTTTATTCATAAATCAATCCTATTTATAGCACTTTCAATAAAATAGCCGTTGGAGGCTTGATGGAAACTCAAAGATTAGTTAAAAACTAGCCGTTGAAGTTGGTTCCTACAAACAGCCGTCGACGAGTGAAGTAGTAAACTCAATCTTGAGCTACTATTTCTTCCACTCGTCGACGAGTGTTGAGACCAAAATCTCACTCGTGGACTAGTCCCCTATATTTCTATAGAAAACTCATCTGCTCTTAACCAAACTGATTGGTATGATTTTCTTGGTCTTATACCTTATCTTTAACAAGATATTTATCATGTTTTAGGTCCTTAGATTGATATTCAATTGGGTCTTAAGGCACCTATGGTCAATCTAAGTATTGAGCAATTCAACCGACTAAACTTTGAAGATTTCTTACATAAATCCCAAGTACTCTTAAAGACTAAATAATAAATTATAGAACCTTCTTGAGAGTCTTCAATCTTGATCTTTGAGTAGATTTGGATTTAGCTTCAAGATCCAACTTGGGCTTTGGGCATGATCTTCAATGTGCTCAACTTGATCCAATTGTTTTCTTATAGCTTGATAGAGAATCTTTCTTGCTTGGTTGCTATTTTTATCTTTTTACCTTGGATGATGTGCTAATGCTCTTCATAAGCTGAATTACACTTAAACTCAATAAAAAATTAGTAATATAAATGTCATTCTATTATTGTGTTATCATCAAAACTAAAGATGTTACCTTAGGTCAAAAGCCTAAAGGCTAACAGTGTCAACATCGGAACAAAGGAAATGTTTACAAATGAACAATTTTATAATCATTCATTTAGAGGTTTAAGCAGAATGAATTTAAAACAGATAGTGGTATATCTGAATATGTATCCGATTATCCGAATTTGATTAAATATTCGATTGATAGTGAAATAGAGTATTTATATTCTATGCCCATTAAAATATTCAGATTCTGATAATATCTAAATTGTTCAATTTTATAAAAATTGAAAGAAAGAGAAAAATACCAAAAAAATAATAATATAAATTAATAGAATAAAGGAATAAATTAATATTTTATTCTCATCTATATTAAAATTAACATTTTGAGGTCTTAAATTACCTAAAATGTGCATATTGATAACATTATTTTATTCTTATAATATATATATAGAAATAAAGTATATAATCGATTGGATATTTATCAACCGGAAATATCAATATCCGAATTCATATACAATTATAAAGGGATAGTAAAATTACAATTTTAATTCACTCCGTCCGATACTGCCTATTCGAATAATTATTTGAGTAAACAAATTCAAATATGAATCAAATAAAGATAATAATCGTATCTGTTGATACTCGAAATCCAATAAATCTGCATTACTCTTAGACTAATAATAGTAAGTTGTTTGATAAATTACTCTTGAATTATATGTTAATTTTATTAGCAAGTTTTTTTTTTCAATGACATCATTTAATTATCTAAGTGAGAGTGTTAGGTGTACTCGAGTCCATCTTGATAGGAGATGTACATCCAATCAATAGAGCACCAAAGAGGTGTGTGTAGCAAGTTGCTTGATAAATGTCAAATTCACCTTTTTTGTGTGTGTGTGTGTGTGGGGGGGGGGGGGGGGGGGGGGAGGTAGGGCACCAAAGAGGTGTGTGTAGCAAGTTGCTTGATAAATGTCAAAGGTGGACATGCCCATCAATCAAAATACAAAATAAGCCAAGTCTCACTGTCCCTCCTATCAACAGTAATCTAGGTACGGCCAGACATCTCAGTCCCTATCCTCTTACGACTGCATCGGAATAGGAGGCTCTCTCTCCTCAACATACTCTTCCTCAACTCAAGGCTCAAGGTTGAGGGCTTCCTCGGTACCTGCCGACATAAAAGTACGGTTGGGTATGGAAAACTCAGCAAGTACAAGCTACTAGGTAACCATAGCAATAACAATCACACAAGGCAACAAGATAGAAATCATCATATCAATATGAAACAAGAATAGCAGCATATGACAATGACATTGAAAGTAAAGCAATACGATAATCTTGACATGCTTGAATGAAAGCGAAAAACTCCAATAAAACTCGTACTTTAAAATCATGTCTTATACTTGAAAATGGTCCTCTATGTTTCTTTCAAAACTTGCTCGTCGTTGGTTGAAAACTTATTCTTGTCTTGGTCTTGTTCATGAAAATCACACATGCTTGTCTTGTTCTTGTTTGGAATCACTTGTCTTGCTTTTTCTTGTCATGTTCTTGACTTGACTTGCTTGTATACTTGTGAGCCAGAGGTTAGTGTCCTTAAAGCGACTTGTGAGCCGGGAACATAAGTTCCCTTCAACGATATAGAAAAGGTACACCAACCTCCTTGTCTTGTTTCCTTGTGAGCCAGGTATGACATATCTTGCGATATGCCCTACCCTTGAAATCCATGCTTGTTTTCCTTGTGAGCCAAGTATGACATATCCTAGGGATATGCCCTACCCTTGACCGACCCGATGTCCGACTTTATTGTTCGTATCGTGAATCACAACTCTTGTTCTCGTTTAGTTTATCATATACATATACTTTTAGAAAACCGGTCCATGTATGCATGCGTGTGTGTGTAACAATTGTAATAATCATGTAGACATTTACGTCATGAGGGATGGTGCATAGCATATCAATTTCTAACCTAAGCATGTGAGAATTTAGATAACATATATATAGCATTTGATCAAGGTTATGAATTTGGAGGAAACTACACATATTCATGCTTTCATATTCTTCATTGATTGGCGAACATCTCATTTGGGCATTAAATCAAACACATGACATGCAACATTTCATTTCCTCTTTTTAGTGCATACATTCCATCAAAATATCAAAGTGTGTTCATTATTTGTAGAGTACTCTTCCACCATTTTCCATACACACATCACACCACATCCAAACGGCATCCAATTGCCTCCACATCCACCATCCATTCAATACATCCCTACCTTCATCCTTTATCTTGTTTAATTTAGGGAAGTTATGCATTTATACACAAGAAACTAGGTTAATGCTAAGGTAGTTAGTAGGGTGTACTAACCTTGATTTCCAAAGCTTGATCTTGAAGGAAACCCTTGTTTTGGAATTTCCTTGCTTGAGGAAGGACACCACTTGAAGAATGAGGAGTCCTTGCTAGGTGAGGATGATCCACCTTAATTTGGGCTCCACTTGATCTCAATCCAACTTCCTTGGAAGTTTTTCCCCAAATCTCTCTTCTTTCTCTCCTCTTTCTCTCCTCTAGGTTTAGAAAATCCCCAAAATAAGGACCCCTCAATAGATCAAGGGTTTAAAACCCTCAATTTCGGCATCAGTTATCACGTGCGATTGATCGCACACTTAACTGCGATCGATCGCAGGCCAGTGCGATCGATCGTACATTGATGCAATCTGTCGCACATGAACCCGAGAGTTTTGGTATGATTTTCTCCTGCATGCGATCGATCGCACACTCTTACGATCGATTGCAGATCCATGCGATCCGTCGCACCTGGCATCCCATCTATTGCACATGGTCCAGAATGTTTGAGGCCAATTTCGCCTGCATGCGATCGATCACACCTATCTTGCGATCGATCGCACTTCCCAGATTTTGTTGTTTTCCCTCATTTTTCTCCACTTTGGTATTTCGGCTGTAACTTTTGACTCGTTTGTCAGATTTTGACGATTCAACTTGCGTTGGGCTCATCATTCGAAAAGGAACATTTTTGGCATTTTAGAATTTCAAAATTCTTATTTATTTACTAATTAGAATGTGTGGAAGGCCAATTGGCTAAAACACTGTTCATTAGGTATGGAAAGTTCCGAGGCGCTACACTTTAAGCGGAGGGAGATGGAAGAGAGAGTACCTCCCAACATGGGGAGAGTAGGAGAGTAAGTGTCAAAGTGGTGCCTCAAACTACATAAAGATAGATGTCATAAAAATTACAAAATAACCTAATGAATGTACTAGTGGCAAATGGAGTCCTATTTTAACAATTAATAAAATAACAATACATTTTTTTTTGCCTCAAATGACAAAATTGTTTGTCTAACATGTATCAAGATCATTGGTCTCAGTGGTAGTGTGTATGTCCCCCCACTTGGATGGACTTAAATTCAATTCCTGTTGTTGGAGTGATAGTTGAAAGCCCTCCGTTAGACCCCCTAACCTACTAACCTTAGATAAATAATGTCTACATCTCAAAAAAAAAGAAGAAGAAGAACTTCTCTTACATGTGTTTTCTCAAAATGACTAAGATACCATTCATTAAAAAAAATTAACAATTGGCCACAAAAACACATTTTTTTTCTCGCATGACTCATAAAGGAAAAAATTATATTATTTACGTGTATTTTTTCAAAGAGATTAACTATAAACAGGAGCTCCGGTTGAACAGTCAACCAGAGCAACCCAAAAATGCCTTGAGAATGGGGTATTTATGAAAAAAAACTGTTTTAGAAATACCCTTCTTTGTGTTTGTAATTACCAAACTACCATTGTGCAAGGCATTTTTTTGGGTTGCTCCGGTTGACTGTTCAACTGGAGGTCCTGTTCATAGTTAATCTCTTTTTCAAATGATAAGTACTATTTTTCCAAACGACAAAAGCACTCTTTACATTTATTTTTCATGATTACAAAAAATAATCCTATGCACGTGGTTTCCCAAATTATGAAAATATACATCTATACATATGTCTTATCCAAATGAATTAAGTGTGGGGGGAAATACCTAATACTTGTTTGATCCCAGCTGGCTGCAATGATTGTTACTCAAAGTATGACGGTCTTCTGACATGCAATGATGCTCTGATGGTCAAGTCAGTATGAGATAAAAAGTTCTCTGTTTCAGAGAAAAGTAGAAATTTCAAGTAGGGTTGAGTTTGAGGGTGGGAAATTGGATCCCCTACTTTGTACTCGCTTGCTCTATTTATAGAGTGGTCACTTGGGTTGAATAGATGTATTTCCATTTAAATTCCTTGACGTAATAAGAATCTTACCATTTGAGCCCTCCATCAGTACAAGATCTTACCACACTCATTTGCTTACGTGGCTGAGATCATAGAGTAGATTCCTTGTTCAGTAGGAGAGTATTGTAATTTTGTTAGATATTTTTGAGATACGATTGAACCGGGTATTTTATGTGGTGGCTCAGAGATTTAGAGGGCTTCACCTCAGATCTCTCTTATGAGCTTCACCTCGGGTTGGGAGCATGGCATCCAGCTCGGATTCATCTGAAAGCATGGGATTTTGACCCCTCTTCCCAATCAGGATAGAACCCGAGAGGAATAGCGATAAATCGTAATTGAAAGGAGAGTCGCCACCTATTTAATTCTGAAGGAAATAGGTCCTTGAAATGTTGGATTAGGTATGGTCTAGAAGTCAGAAGTTAGGGTAAGTGATTCAGTTGAGTTAGAGGAAGGTGTTAGACACCCCTAAACTCCCATCTAAAGATGGTTACCTACTCCCTAAGTCTGAATTAACAAATCTTGGCCATTAAGCCTATTTCATCACATCATACTTAGAATCGTAGTTTATTGTAGGATAATCACAACCATTTACAAGCATAAACATATTATCTTTTTATTGAAAAACCCCAATCTTTAAAACTCTTATTCATACATTAAGTCATAATAACATCATCTAGTAGAGTGCATTTGTAAATCTTATTCACAATCATACATTCACTCTTTGCATCATAACAAAGTTAGT
Source organism: Tetracentron sinense (assembly GCA_015143295.1). Lineage (NCBI taxonomy): Eukaryota > Viridiplantae > Streptophyta > Magnoliopsida > Trochodendrales > Trochodendraceae > Tetracentron > Tetracentron sinense. The sequence continues at coordinate 23,537,836 of CM026573.1, forward strand.
TAATAGTAGGAACTTACTTCTTGGATTAGAGAAAAGCTTGAGAAGACTTGTGAAGGTGTGATCCAAGCTTGAAGAAGGATTCCAAGCTTCACCTTGATCCTCCAATAGAAACCCTAGCTTCTCCCCTTTCTTCTTCTCTAATTTCTCCACTTAGAACTCTCTTAGGTTGCCTTGAGGGTTTGTGAACCCTAACCTAGTCAACTGACCTTGAGGGACGGTTGACCGGGATTCACCAGAACTTGTTGAATCCACTTGTTTTTCCCATTTCTTCCACTTAGAGTGCTTTCACTCTCCCATTGACTTACCTAGAGTGTTTCCACTCTTTTACCTTGACTTTAACACCTATATGCAATTATATTTTTGGTTCCAACACCACTTAATCGTAATACATACACTATAACATATCAAGGACCCATTTTGATCAAAAATCACTATTCATTAACACTATTCACTAACTAGGTGAATGAGTTTTGGGGTTCTACAAAGCCAAGACACACTAAGGACTCTATGACTCTTGGTAGTTGACTTTGTTTTTGAAAAACTTGAGTTTTGAACATAGTTTGAGAGGAATGAGGATGTTTTTGAAAAATCTTGAATTCAATGTTTGAAAAAAAATAGGGTGCTTTCTTTGCTTGCTAGTTTATAAACGGGCTAGTCCTGGCTAGAGTTTGTGGATCTCTTGCCCCTCTCAGGCAGGATATAGCAATGAACAATCTTAACCTTTTGAGCCATTGCGAAGGAAAATAATCATTCAGCTATGACCTTATTGTATGCTGAAGCGGGCCTTTCTTGGAGCCAAGGGTGTTGGATCTGATATTGAGCTTTTTCAATCTGATATTAGTGCTTGTAGGTGGGCTTTTAGGGCTTCAGAGAGAATATACTGCCATTATTCTACTACCAAATTAGTATTCAATTTTTTCCCTTTTTTACCCTTGAAATGATCAAGTCTGGCCATTTTCGGTTTTCACTAATGCCTACAAAGTTGATATTTTGTTCCCTTTTTTACATTTGATAGCAATATCAGAGCTGGACTCGCATTATATATGCACCTCAGTGCCATTTCTGGTTTTCACTGGGCCTGTGAGTTTTGGACTTGAGCTGAGTTGTCTTCCCCCGTCACTGCCTTGGTGGATTTGATGTGTCACTTCTTAATGCTTGTTTGTCAATCTACATGTACTCTTTGTCTCCGAGGGCTCTGGGAGGACTTAAGATAGGATGAAACATAGGCTTATGGGTCGAGGTTTTGGGAACACTCTTTCTGCTTTTGAGCTTTGTTTGAGCACCTGTTTGAGCTTTTGCTTTGTTTCTTTTGAGCTTATCTGGCATTGCCTTTTTTTTCTTTGATTTCCTTTTCTTTTGTGCTTTGATTTTTCTTTTGCTCTTTACTTTTTGAAGAGGCTAATGTGGTCAAATTAATTGATTTGACCACCCCTGATCTTCAGGCTGCCTACGTACCCTTTTCAGGATCAAGTCATGTCGAAGTTTGGGCTCTTAGACTTATAATGAAGCTTTGGCAGGGGTGTCCTGGTAGATGTGTTTTAAGAAAGAAAGGTTGTTGGGCTCAAATGGCTAACTAACAGACTTTGTTGATATAACCTTTGATTGGATATACGAGTAGGGAGAAATGGTGCACCCAACATGGCCTCTTTTCATTTCCTACAGCGAATGAGAGTACAAACAATTTCCTGACAAGATCTTAAGCGTGACATCTTTTGACTTGATCTGTGTTGACTGGGAGGTCTTCATCCTCCATACGGCTGAGTGAAGAATGTTGATTTTTTTTTCGATTGTATGGGCCTTCGAAGATGGACTGAACCTGCCCCGTATGGTGAGTAGCTGATGTTTTCATGAAGATAAGGTTCTTGGTCAATCCTCTTCGCCACCTGCTTGTCTTGTGTATTGCCTCAGTATGGATGATGAATGTTCTGTATCTCTTAACTGCATAAGTGATATGTAACTTGAAATCTTGATAGTAGTCAGATAGACTGTGTGAGTCATCCTTTAAGAAATCTTGGATTTACCCTTTGCCCCTAGCGTAGCAAGGTTTCAATTTTTGCATACATAGGGTCATTACTGAGTTTCATTTCTTTCCTATTTTGGCTCTGTGGGGTTGATGGTTTCATTTGGAAATTCCTCTTCCTACTTATTGACAAATGCTGCCCTTGGGCATTCTTGGAATGAAGTGGTTTAATCATGGATCGGACAAGCCCGTTTAAACCAGCAAGCTTAGTTAGCATGAGAATATAAAACAATTTTGTTTTTAGGTTGCCTCAGGTGATCACTAGAGCTTATGAGAAGTGGTAGATCATCATTGGCCAAATTTAGGAATAAAAAAAATGAGACTTCTTTCAAAAAATGTTTGTTTCATTAAATATGAGAAGTCAACATGTTTGACTACAACAAAAGACAGACTATGGGCCGTTAATCGATACCTACAACATTTAACAAAAACCAAAAAAAAACTTTGACTGGCTTGATCTTTGTCGACCCCTTTAGACGTGTCCTTTTCTTGGCTCTCTGTTCCAATGATGCTTCATTCCCATTGATTGTTAGAATGGCATAGGTATTGTTGGTTGGATGGGTTGGGCGGGTTGGATGTGGTTGGCTTGGTTATTATGAAGTGGCATGAGGCATCAAGGATATTGGTATTCCCAGGAGCAAGCTCAACCTTACCCTCATTGTGTAGATCTTGGATTAAACGTTGCAATGCTCGGTAGTGATGGGTTATGTGCCCCAATCCCTGATGAAAGTCACAGTGCTGATCCATACAGAAGTATTGGGGTACTGGGTTAGTATGGTGGTTGGAGCTTTGGGTTCAACCCGCTTACTTCGCATGGGGAATGGAAGGAACTGACTGAGTGTGTAGGGGAGAGAGGTAAACTGCTTGGTTGGCCCGTGCTGCTACCTTTGACCTTGGGCTTGGTACTAGGCTTGAACTGGCTGCTGAACTTGTTGTAGACCAGGAGCCTACGGTGCTGGTGCCCCAAGATTACGAACTTGGATTGGTGCTACAGGTGTCACCATTTTGTTAGCCTAACGGTTACAACCGTATGACCCTCATTAATTTGAATGATAATATAAATAATGAAATGACTCTTGAGATACTAATGTCTTCCATGAGCATCTTTGTCTATAGTATTCAAGAGATAAAGAATTCACTTCAAGCAAGATTCAAGAACCTTCAATGCAAAAGATCAAGTCAAAGTAATGATGACAATTCCAAATCAAAGCTTCAAGAAGATATTCATCTATAAGCAAAAAGGATTCTGGAAGATTGTCTTTGAGGCATTGCTACCGAAGACCATAGAAGCAAAGGATCTTATCCATCAAGGTCTAAGTTTAGGTAGTCAGTGGTCTGTCTAGGATTTTTGTAAAAATCCTCTAGTGGTGATTTGGTGAAAAGCTCAAAATACCTTAGATTGACCATAGATTCCTTAAACAAATATAAAAGTATAATTAAGGACCTTAAAACATGATCATCTTTCTCACAAAGATTAAGTACAAAACCTTGGAATCAAATCCTATCTTAAAGGTTTTGAAAAATGGATTCTACAAATAAAATGGTCTATCCAGTCAATCAGATAGACCATCTAGCCGATCAGGCAGACCATCCAGTCAATCAGGCAACACCTGTGATCAACTGGATAGAACAAATTTTGTTAAAATTTGTTTGCATGTACTGATCAAGTTGAAACTATTTATGAATCCATTTTAGATCATTCATAAGATCATTATGAGATGTTAATCATGTTTACTTAATGTGTTAAAAGACTTTAGAAATCGTGCAAATCATTAAAGTCTAAGAAAACCAAAATCTGAATCTTTTTTGGTCTATCCAGCCTATCAGGTGGACCATCCAGTCGATTAGGTGGTCCATCCAGTCGATCACACGACCCTTCTAATCGACTGGATAGAACAAAAAGCTTAAAACTTGGTTTTTATGATCTAGTTGATCAGATGACTGATCCAGCCAATCTGATGACCATCCATCCGATCAGAGTACTCTTCTAATCGACTGGATGACCTGAAAAATTCTGAAACTCGCCTTTAATGCTCAACGGCTATATTAACACCGGGTGATTTTTCATTTAATGCTCATCAACAGTAATAAATATTAGAACACTACAAAAAGGGATGATCTTTGAATAAAAAAAAATATAGGATAACAAGAAAAGATTACACTATTATATTGATCAATCATTCACTTGAGCCAAAAATCCCAAAATTGAAAAACGGTACTCTGTTTTTCTCTTTGAGCTAAATCCGAATCATCTTCTTGAGAGATTTCATAGAGTTTGATATTCCATTCAAATCTAACTCAAAAGGAGTTATTTATTTGGGATTGTAAATCCAAAACTTTAATTTGTATTAGTCAAGAACCTGCGTGTTCTTGCAGTGAAGCTGCTATTTCGTTTTTGTCAGAGAGGGTTGTGCTCTGATAGGTTCCATCCTGACCTGAAGAGAGATTGTAAGATTGCATCTCGACCAGAAGAGAGATTATAAAAGGTCTTAAGTTTCACCTGTGAAGAAGCTTGTACGATCATGGATCGTAGTGGAACCTCTTGCGGTTTGCAGATGCGGGGAGTAGGCTGGAGATTGCTGAACCTTGTTAACAACTGAGTTTGCAATTCCTTTTATCTCTTCTATCTTTTAGATTATCTTACTATTAGATTTCTATATCATCTGTTAGCTGTATTTCCCTTTATTTTTCAAATTCCACATTAAAAGGGAAAATAATTTTTATATCTGCCATTGACCCTATTCACCCCCCTCTAGGGTCCATATCTGGGCAACAAGTGGTATCAGAGTTAGAAAATCTTACTTGATCTAAAAAAGCTTAGAGTTGAAAAGATTTTAATGGCAAGCAATGGTTTTGCAGGTAGCCTAGGAAAGGGACAATCCTCAACCAGACCAACCTTGTTTAATAGAGAACACTATAATTACTGGGAGACCAGAATGATGTATTACATCCAAGCTTTAGATTATCAATGCTGGAAGGTAATCATCAAGGGTCCCCATCTTCCTTTCAAGACCATCAATGATGTGGAAATTCCTAAGGTTGAGGATGAATGAGATGAAAATGACATTAAGCTAATCCAGATAAATGCTAAGGCAATTAGCAACCTCTACTATGCCCTTAGTCCCCAAGAGTTCAATAGAATATCAGGCTGTGATTTAGCCAAAGAAATTTGGGATAAATTGTAAGTTATATATGAGGGAACTAACCAAGTGAAAGACGAAAAAATCAACATGTTAGTTCATAAATATGAACTGTTTAAAATTGAGAAGGATGAGACCATTGTAGATATGTTTATACATTTTACTAACATTACTAATGGTTTAAAATCTCTTGGTAAAACATATACAAATGCAGAAATTGTGAGAAAGATTCTGCGATCTCTGCCAAAGGATTGGTCTCCCAAAGTCACTGTTATTCAAGAAGCCAAAGACCTCACCAAATTGAGCATGGATGAGCTGCTAGGTTCTCTTATGACTCACGAAGTCATAATGAAGGAACATCAATTAGATGAACCTAGAGCAAGAAGAGGCTTGGCCTTGAAAGTCTCTCAACCTATTGAGAGTGAAGAAGAAGAAGAAGAAGAAGAAGAAGAAGAGAGTGAGGAAGATGAAGACTTCTCTCTGATGGCAAGGGAGTTCAAGAAATTTCTGAAACACAAGAAGAACTTCAAGAAGAGGCCATACAAGAAGGATTTCTCCAAAGAAATGTCAAAGGGAGAACCAGGCAAGAAGGACCCGATCACCTGCTATGAATGTAAGAAACCTGGTCATAGGAGATCGGAATGTCCTCAACTTGTCAAGAGTAAGAAGTACAAGAAGAGAGCCATGAAGGCCACTTGGGATGACTCAGAGGATAGCAACTCGGAAGCATCAAGTGATGAGGAGACTGCAAATCTGTGCGTCATGACACTCGAAAATGATGAGGTAATATCTTCCTCTAATGACTCTCTTTCCTATGAAGAAATAAGAGAAGCATTTGATGATCTGTACATTGAATTTAGAAAACTTGCTTCTAAAAATAAATTTCTTAAAAAGGAAAACCTTATGCTTCTTACATCACAAGAAAGTCTCTTAAAAGAAAATGAAGAATTTAAGATGAAAGAAAAGGCTCAATCATCTCCAATTCCTACATGTAATTGTGATGAAAATGAAGCAAAGGTCAAAGACTTGACCAAAATAGCTTTTAGACTATCAACTGGTGAAAAGAATTTGGCAAGAATTTTGGGCCAACAAACATGTGTTTTTGGAAAGGCTGGACTGGGGTATAACCCTATGTCAAAGCAAAAGGATTACCAAAAATTCTTTTCCAAACCACCTTGTAGCTCAACTACTCCTTCAAGTGCATTTTATATTTTTAGCAAAAAGGAGCTAGTAAGAAAGGTTTGGGTTCCAAAAGGGACTTCCCCTCCCAAGATGAACTGTGGAGGACCTAAGATGATTTGGGTACCAAAGAAAGTTACTTGAACTTATCGTGTAGGTATGCTTCAAGTCCAATTCCTCCAAATCAGTATGGTTTTTAGATAGCGGATGTTCAAGGCACATGAGTGGAAAAAAAGATCTATTCATATCAATCTCTCCTAAAGATGGAGGGCATGTGACCTTCGGGGACAACACGGAAGGGAAAATCATCAACATAGGTAATGTTGGTAAGAATTCTTCTACTCTTATTGAAAATATTTTAGTGAAAGTTCTCCCAAAGACCACTTTTATCAAAGATAAAATCTGTGATGCATGCCAACTTGGAAAATAAATAAAATCCTCTTTTAAGAAAAAGAAAGTAATCTCAACCTCTAGGCCTTTAGAACTTCTTCATATGGACTTATTTGGGCTAAATGAAGTAGCTAGCCTAGGTGGTAAAACATATACCTTTGTGATTATTGATGACTACTCTAGATATACATGGATATTTTTTTTATCACACAAAAGGGAAGCACCTAATCTATTTAAAAAATTCTGTAAAAGAGTGCAAAATGAACAAGGCTATACTATCAATAACATAAGAAATGATAGAGGTGGTGAGTTCAAGAATAGGAGCTTGAACTATTTGTGAAGAAAATGGTTTTAACCATAACTTCTCAGCTCCAAGAACTCCATAACAAAATGAAGTTGTTGAAAGAAAAAATAGATCTTTTCAAGAGATGGCTGGAACAATGCTAAATGAGCATAAACTTCCTAATTATTTTTGGGTTGAAACCATCAATACCTCTTGTTATGTTATTAAAAGAGTAATCATAAGAGAAAAATTAATAAAAACCTCCTATGAGCTATGGAAAGGAAGATCCCCTAATATTGGATACTTTAAGATGTTTGGTTGTAAATATTTTATTCTCAATGACAAACATCACTTAAAGAAATTTGATCCTAAAGCAAATGAAGGAATCTTTCTAGGTTATTCTAATAATAGCAAAACTTATAGATTATTTAATAAGAAATCTTTAATGGTTGAAGAATCTATTCATGTAGTCTTTGATGAAACTAATCCATTTGAAAAGACTAAACCAATTGAAGATGATGAAGACACTAAAATTGAGAAAATTTCTAAAGAAATCTCTAATCTTGAATTAACTAATCAAGAAAAGGAACAACAAGAGCATAATGATCCTAATAATGATAATCTTGTTAAAAATGAAGATGAGGAAGAAATTGACATTGAAGAATCAATTAAACTTCCTAAAGCTTGGAAATTAAATAAAGATCATCCTAAAGACCTAATCCTTGGTGACTTAGAAAAGAGAGTTAGAACAAGAAGAAACATATGTAATAATCTGGCTTTCCTTTCTCAAATTGAACCTAAGAATGCCCATGAAGCTATTGAAGATGAATCATGAGGCATTGCAATGTAAAAAGAACTTAACCAATTTGAAAGAAACCAAGTTTGAGATTTAGTACCTAGACCATATGATAAAACAATAATTGATACTAAATGGATTTTCAGAAATAAAAAGGATGAATCTGGAAATATTATTAAAAAGAAAGCTAGGTTGGTAGCTCAAGGTTACAACCAAGAAGAGATGATAGACTATGATGAAACCTTTGCCCCGGTTGCTAGACTTGAAGCCATTAGAATGCTACTTGGTTTTGCCAGTCATAAAGACTTCAAGCTATTCCAAATGGATGTAAAAAGTGCATTTCTAAATGGATTCATTTATGAAGAAGTCTATGTAGAGTAACCTCCTTGCTTTAAAAATCATAAACTACCCAATCATGTGTATAAATTAACTAGAGTTTTGTATGGATTAAGTAATTTAAAGTTGTTACTGCTTTCAGCTTGAGCTAACTCTTAGTACAATGCGGAATGTATGAACCCAGATCAGATGGATACTTCAATACGGGCCCCACTTCGGGCTACTATGGAAAAATCTGAGGTCTGAATTGCGGCGAGCAATATAGAGTAGGGCTGCTTCAGAGTCTTGAGAAATGTGTCTATCAGCTCGTCATTGGGTAGGGAAACTCTCATTCTGTCAGCCATCTCCCTCCATCAGGCTGCATACTCGATGAATGACTCATCAGGATTTTTGAACATGAGCTCAAGGTCGCCCTTCTGTGGCACAAGCTCCATATTGAAAGAGTTATGTTCAATGAATGTAGCTATTAGATCCTTCCATGTATTGATTCTCTCTAAATCCAGTGATGTGAACCATCTCAAAGTTGGGCGGTCAAACTCTTCAAGAAGGATTGAACTAGTAGTACCGGGTTGCCACCGTGGCCAAGCATGTCTCCGTAGTAGAGCATAAGATGAGTACGGGGACATCCCATACCATCGTATTTCTCGAAGGTTGGCACTTTGAATTTTTCAGACACTACTGCCCTAGTATAAAAGGTAAAATCTGAGAATCATTCCCTTGGACTGTTTTCCCTTTTTGCATTTGCCTGAGTTGCTCTTGGACTTTTTTCATTTGCTCTTGTTGATTCTTTATAAACTGTGTTATCTCTAGGGTAAGCAAGTTTGATTGACCTGTAAAAGACGGGGATTGGTTTACTTCATCAATAGGTTGGTCATATTGACCAAAATCTGGGTCATTGGTGTGTTGAGGATTGGGGGATGATCTGGTAGGTTGGTTTGGTGATGGCTGAGGAATTGGCCACACTAATGGAGGTCCTGGTTGCAGAATGGAACAACTAGATGCTTGTGCCATGGTAAGACTCTTCAGGCCTTCAAAGATTGCAGTGATTGAGCCCTTGATCTCATGAATTTCACATTCATTTTCAAAAGCTTGCACGATGCACATGTCAGGTTGTGCTTCTTCGTGCTCCATCTATGAGAGTGCTAGTGGTAAATCTTTGGGTTTCTTTTGCTCTGCTTGTATAAGGGAAAGTGCTTGAGTTATAGAACGAGTAAATCAATTACTAATGAATGTACTACAATTAGAGATAAAATGAATGAGGTGGACGATGATGAGATTTGACCGAATGCTATAGTGATATCTCACAGGATGGTGATATAGACAAAATGAAGTGAATCTCTTATCAAGATGAATGAAATCGTCATAAATTTTTTAATTGAATTGAATTGACAAGATGAATTGAATTGGATGAAATTTTTTTTATGAAATGAAATGAATTGAATTAAAAATGAATGAACAAAATGAATTGAAATGAAATGAATCATTTATGAAATGAATTGAATTGAAATGATTGAGTTATGATACTCAGACAAGGGTGAGTCAACTCCACATGTGTGACCCAATGAAGTGTAGAGCCCCAAAATTTCATCTCGCTAAGTAGTGAATGGTGTGAATGGTGTTCTAGTGTGAACTTGTACAGTAGCAAGCTTTAATTGAATATACGAGGTTGGAATTATGGAGCACATGTTATAACGGGTCTATATATTACTAAGAAGTGTGTTTTAGGCATAAAAGAGTGTTAGAATTGGATTGGAGGAGATTCAAGTAGTGTAAACAAGGTTTTACAGCAAAACAGGGGATCACCGATCGCTTGGTGCCATCCTCTGACCGATCGGTATCTATCGACTGGTTAACTTTTTTGTATGAGAAAATTTTTCAGAAAGGGTGTTTTCAACCTATCTCTCGGTTGAAACCACCGATCGACCGGTAAGCCATCGATCGCTCGGTTTGTACCACCGATCGATCGGTTATACGCAGATTTTCTTCATTAAGGATGTTTAAGACTTAGCCACCCCCCTTTGCCTATGAATAGGCTGGGTTCGTGCCTTAGGGTTTCACAAACCCTCTGTGCCTTATTTTGGAGGATTTTGAAAGGAGAAGAAGGAGATGAACTACTTGTTGATCAAGCTTGTGGAAGATCAAGGTTCTTCCACTTCATTTGGCGATTCTCAACCAAGAACTCAAGGTTCTTGCTTGTTCAAGCTTTTGGGAATCAAGGTCTTTGACTTCACCAAGGTAGATACACTCTACTAGCAATCTTACAATCCTACTAAGTTACTAAATGTTGTTTTTCTACATCTATACTAAGTATGTATATATATCTTGGTTGACTTTGGTGTGAAAGTATGTGATTATATACTTGGATGAAGGATACTATTATGATGCACTCTAAGTGTTTGATGAAATACCTCTAAGGGATTCTTATGCCAAATATGATGATTTCTCTCATATGATCATATGCTCGAATGTCTCGCATGAATCGATGCTTTCCATGAATTTCTAAAAGTACAAAAAGGGGTTTTTCACTAAATGACTAATAAGGAACGATTCTAAGTAGCTCTATGATTTCTCTAAGATTGTTTCACAAGCTCTACGGATCATACTATGCTCACAAGGAACTCTATGATAAGCTCTAAGATTGTCTCACAAGCTCTACGGATCATAAATGTAACGCTCTAAGATCTCTATGGTATTGGCTCTATGTTGTGCTCTACGGTATCTCTATGTCTCTACGGATCATAAATGACTCTAAGTAACTCCATGAACTCACAAGAACTCACAAGGCTATGATTATCGCATGACTCACACGAATATGGATTTGGTTTCGGATTTTGGATTTCATCACATATGCTCACATGGTTTCTACGCTTGGCTATGCTTTAAGGATTTTAATCTCCATGCTTCGTATGCCCCATGCTATATTGCTTTATTGTTATTAGTTGGTATACGCTGAGTGTTCCACGCTCAGTCGATATTTGTTATCATCGGCAGGTGCTCGGGCCCCGTTTGATCTATGTGGCACGGAACCATGGTTGAAGGAAGAGTACTTCGACCCAGAGCCTTCCATAGATCATTATCAGGACGATGGTCCTATAGATAGGTGTCGAGACTTCGACTTTTGTTGATCGGACTTAGAACTTTACGATGTTATTTTGTTATGTGAGTGTGGGGTTTGTCCACTCCACTTTTGGGTTTCTCATATGTATATACTTTTGTTGGTTCATACTTGAACCGAGTTATAGGAGTTATTGTTTTGCTTCCGCTATGTTTAGTATTTTATTCCGCTGTACATTGTATTTCGTTTCCGCTAGATATGTATGTGTTTCTGACAGGTCTCCACGTGTGCCTTATGTATTATACTGGAGGTATGATACAGCGGTCATGAGTCAAAGTATCCCTAACTCCTAGGGGGTATTTTGGGTCGCGACATGAAGTGAGTGGATAGAGATCCATGTCACTTATTTGGGTTGTAGGGATCCAGAGCACTATTAGGTTAAGATCAAACTAGATCCAGGGGTTATCCATATGATCCATTTAGAACTTAGGGTTTAAAACCTCACACAATGTGTTGAGTTCGCTAAGAATGGATTGGGGTTTACTTACATATCTAGCACAAAATAAGGCTCATACAAGCTCCGAAGTGGGTTAGGTATAGGGATAAGGATATCCTTATACCTAAATAGAAATGAAGGAGCGATGGAAACTAAGAGCACAATAGGGATAAGGTTGTCCCTCTTGACGGATAGCTCTTGGTTAATGCCCAAATAGAGACCTAAAGTCTACATGATTATGCTGGTGTATGTAGGGTTTTGACTATAAGGTTGAGGAGCACTTGACCGTATATGCGACTCCTCGATATAGAACATAGCTAAAAAATGACGATTTGGTACAAGCGAGGAAGAATAGTCACGTTTACCGGGGATAACATCCCTCGGTCCTACAACTAGTACTTTTTCAGTGATCTTTGGACTCCATCGTCGGAAATAAACATCCCTCGACTGTAAGCTTACTGGGTCCAACTAAATAGGTGAAAGAGTTTTTATTTTAGTATGTAATGAATATGAATGCATCAATCAAAATCAAGCAATGAATAAAAAATAAAATCCTAAGCATGTTGCTAAGTTGGCAAACAAATGTCCAAAATTCAATTAATAACAAATGAATGAAATAACGTATAAATGAAATTGAAAGCTCCTGATGTGGTTTCCCATATCTGATTAAGACTTAGGTTTTGGCTTGAATCAGGTCCCCAACAGAGTCACCAAGCCGAAAGCATGAGATTGTGACCCCTCTTCCCGATCAGGATAGAACTTGAGGAGGAATAGTGATAAATCGCAATTGAAAGGAGAGTCGCCACCTATCTCATTATGAGGGAAATAGGCCATTGAAATGTTGGATAAGGCATAGTCTAGAAATCAGAGGTTAGGGTAAGGGATTCAGTTGAGTTAGAGGAAGGTGTTAGGCACCCCTAAACTCCCATTTAAAGATGGTTACCTACTCCAGAATTTTGAATTAAATAAAGAAAATAATATAAGCAGCTTGAAGTTTAATCTATATGCCAAGCCGAACAATGCGATATTAACATAAATGAATGTTGAAATAAGTTGGGCAATGATAAAAGCTCTATCCTAGGTGAGTTGAACCTGATCAGGGATTCCTACGTATCCACAATCAGTGGAATCAAGCCACACGTAGTTCTAGAGGGTGATTGATGGTTTGAGTTGATTGATTTCGATGATAGATTTTTGAAGGGTTTAACAGCTTTTGCTCATATCTGGGAGTGAAAGGGATTTGTCTTTGGATGTTAGGCTGTTTTGAATGGTTTAAGCTCATATTTAAGAGCGATGAAGCAGTTTAAACTCTTGTAGGGGAGCCTAAGGACAGTTTTAGCTCATAGCTAGGAGCAGTAGAGTTCAGAATAGGGTTTTGATAGAGTAAACCTCAACCGGGATTCAGGCAGGGGTTTAACTACGGTTTAGCTGGGTTTTACTAAGGCAGGCTCGAACCGGGGTTCGACAGAGGTTCAATTATGGTTTAACTGGGGTTAAATTCTGTAGAGCCCTGGAACTTTTGTCCAAGTGTTGGAACTTGTGCCAAGGTTTTAGGCCTTTCTAATCTTCCTTTTCTATGAAATGAGAAATTTTAAAGAACTTTAAGTGTTAAAAAGTGGGATTCTTAAGTAGGATATGTTGAAAAATCCAAGTTACTGAAACCCATTTATGGATCAATCAACTTTTGGGGAAATTTGGTCAATAAATAAGGAAGAAATTGGAAATTCTAAAACACCAGAAATGTTTTCCTTTGAAAGACGAATCCAACACAAGTTGAATCGTCAAAATCGGACAAACGAGTCAAAAGTTATTGCCGAATTACCAAGGTGGGGAAAAATGGAAGAAAACAACAAAATCTAGAGAGTGCGATCGATCTCAAGTCAGGTGTGATCGATCGCATGTAGGCGAAATGGGTCCCAAACTCTTTGGGCCATATGCGATAGATGGATTCCCTAGGTGCGATAGATCGCAGGGATCTGCGATCGATCGCAAGAGTATGCGATCGGTCGTATGCAGGGAAAATCAGACCAAAAACGTTTGAGTTCATGTGCGATAGATCGCATCCATGTGCGATCGGTCGCAAGGACCTACGATCGATCGCAGACAAGTGTGCGATCGATCGCATGCGGTAACTGATGACGGATTTGAGGGTTTTAAACCCTTGTCTTGTTTAGGGATCCTCATTTGAGGATTTCTAACCTAGAGAAGAGAAAGAGGGAAGAGAAAGGGGAAGAGGAAAGTGGGAAATCCCTCCAAAGAAGCTTTGATTTGGAGATCAAGGGAAGCACAACCTTGAAGATTTGCAAGCAAGATCTTCCCCAAAGCAACAAGAGTTCCTCAAACCAAGAGGGAGTTCTTCTTCAAAGTTGGAACTCCACCTCAAGGGTTTTCTTCTCTCCATTGAAGGTCGGTACCCTATACTACCCTTCTAGTTCATCTCTTATCTTTGTTTTTCGTTCATTTTGTGTTTTCCCTAATTTCTAAGTAAGATAATGAGATGGGATGAATGGATGAAGGTGGATGGTTGTGTGGATGTCAATGGGCGATTGGATGCCGTGTGTTTGTTGTGTTGAATGAAATGGGAAGGGTATTGTACCAATAACAAACATACATGTGTGTTGTGAGCATTAACCCACCTAGTAATGCAAGATTTAGGTATTAATCATAATGAACATACCAAGTGTTTGATGAAATGCCAAAATGAAGAAAATGCTAATGATTCTTAGAAAATACATGTGTGAATTTCTTTACTTCATAGAATGGTATGTTGTTAGATTAATTGCTTATTTATTGGATATAATTGTTGATCAATTGCGAATGTTCTTTATATGCCATTGTCATCCTTAATTGTACACAGAACCACGAGCACGGCATGTAGTCCACGAGTAGGGTTTCAAGCATTAAACACCGTGTTTTGTTTTCAAGTTTTATTCCCGATTCACGAACACCATGACTAGGCCAAATGAAAGGGTTGGTAAATTGAGGTAGGGCATATCTTAAGATATGTTTTGCCTCGCTTTTGACAAGAACAAGAAACCACCAAGCAAGACTCCAAGTATGTAGGTTACATTCAATGCATTTCGTTAAAGAGGGGTCTCCCCACCCTCACAAGTTGTTTTACATTTAGGAAGAGGGGCCTCCCCTCCCTCACAAGTAGCATGAACATGTTTGTTTTCCAAGCAAGCAAGCATGATTCCATGGCATGACAAGCATGACACACGCATAGCATAAGAAGGGGTTTCACACTACCTTCCCTCACAAGTTGCATAAGAGGGGTCTCCCCTCCCTCACAAGTGCATCTCATTCCATGGCATGACAAACATGATACATGACATGACACGCATGACAGGGATGACACGCATGAAAAGCATGATACGCATGACACGATGTGATATGACAAGACAAGGCACATGAGAAGACAAGTTCTTAAACACGAAAAGAGTATTTCAAGTCAAGTCAAGCACATAATGTTTTACGAGATTTCCGACTTTGATGTGATGCAAACTTGAATTATAAACTGTTTGCTTTCCTATTATGATATGAACTGCTTCCTGTTTATGTTATTATTATTATTATGCTATGGCTATTGGTTAGTATTTGGTATCCGCTGAGTATTCCATGCTCAGCTGTATGTCTTATGTCGGCAGGTGATAGTGGAGCGGCTGCTCCTTTCGACATATGTGCTCCCGACCCATGGGTGGAGGAGTATGTTGAGGAACCTGTGGAGGAGCCTCATGTAGAGGGTCAGTATTAGGTGGCAGATTCTAAGTGATCTGTGGGTGAGCTTGAGAGATTACATTCATGTATTTTGGCGGGCATGTTCGTACTTTCTTTTGTGGGTCATTTTGTACAAACTTGGATCATGTATATATATAGGGGTTTTTGGTTAGACTTCCGCTATGCCTTGTAGTATATGCTTCTGCTATTTTGTCCCCTATCGTATATGCTCTGAATGTTTTACAGGTTGGTTTGTCAAGCAGGTCAAGTGAATCATGATAAGTCGTCCAAGGTTCACTCTAACTCCTAGGGTGGGTTTTCAGTCACGACAAATTCAAACTAGGGTTTGGGTAGAGGTTCGGCTAGGGTTTAGCTAAGGTTTTACTAGGGCAGGCTCGAAACAAAGTTCGGGAGAGGTTCAGCTGTTGGACATATATGCCCTCGAAAGCCAATAAAAGACCTTTTCTATGTTGATTAGAGAAGCATTGTATTCACACAACCAACTATAAAAGGTATTTATAATAATTACTGTCTCATTTGATGATGACGTAAAGTTCTATAGGTAACATTATAAGAAAATCATGCAAAGGTTGCGAGGAGATATGATTTTCTAGTTCCTTGTAAACCTAATATTGTTCGAAGCCTTTAGAATACTGGTTAGGCGCCGTACTTCATCATGGCTTGCACATGTATAGTTCTATAAGATAGTGTGATGAATCTCATTCATAGAGAGTGTTGACTCTTGACTAACATGTGAGTATATGTAGCAAGTACATAATACTGAACGAGGTCACTGGTGGATATCCTATGGAATATACTGTCAGATTGTATTAGGGTTATCCATTCGACAAATTGTCCTTAGACCTGAGAGGTTAACATCTTCTTAAACATCTATCTATATGGCTTTGATGTGCTAATCGGCAATGTCCAATTCACAGGACTAACTCCGGGTACGTTGGGTCATGTACACAATGTTTGGAGAAGTGTGTAAATACTTAATAAGGAATCCACTACTCCTTAATTGGAGATAATGATATCAAGGTGATACTTGTTGAACTGAACTGTTAAATCCAGTACTGGTGCTTTTCGATAAAATGGTCTTTATCAAAGTTGATATTTTTCAAAATGGAAAAGTATATATAAATAAATATATGTCAGTTCTTTTCTAATATTTCTTCAAAAGTGTTTTGGAAGTTAAGTTCAATGAAAAAGTATTCATGAGAAAGAGTTTTATTCAAAAGCTAGGGACTAGACAGTGGACTTGTTCTAATCCCGGAAGCTTACATGTGATATCGGATTGTGGAAGGATTTATTTGTAAATATATTGTAAGATAGTACTTACAAGAAATTCTCTAATTTCTGGAGGTTAGTCATATTGTGATAATGGACATAATTGTGATTAGTGGAAGTCCAGGGATGTAGCACCCCAGAAATTTTGTTCACATATAGAACTTGTGCCAAGGCTTTAAACCTTTGTAAGCCTCCACTTTCTATGAAATAAGAATTTTAAATCCTTGTAGTCTTAATTAAATATTAAGATAAGGTATTATAGTATAAAAAATGTTTTAGGAATGTTCATGGGTGTCAAAATAGAAGTTGGAAAAGTTCTGAATGTTAAAAAGGGAAATGTCTTAACATTTGCCCTCAACTTGAAGAAGCTATAATGCTATCACCGCTTATCCGAATCGAGTGATTCTTGAATTTTTGTAAAGGTATTGGAATCCTCTTTGAGGTTTATGTTGCACACTTTTCTTGAAATTGAGTCAGGTTTAAGTCCAACATCCAATTTCCAAAAGCGGATATGCTGCAAAAATGGGTTGATAAAACCCATTTGCATAGCAATTGTCTTTAGAGCCATTTTTGGTAAATTAAAACTCAAAATTAGAATTATTATGAAATTTCAAAGTTGTTCCTCTCTGAAGGATGAATCCAACGTAAGTTAAATCGGCAAAATTCGATAGGAGAGTCAAAAGTTATGGCCGAAATACCGAAGCGCGTTTTTGCAGAGCACCGATCGCTAGCGATCGCTCCGTCCAAAACCGAGCGATCGGTATCTATCGACTGGTTCAAAAATTTGTATGGGGAAAAATACCAGAGAGGTAGTTTTTGACCAAGAGCTCGTTTAAAACACCGATCGCTCGGTCCACTACCGAGAGCTCGGTTAAAACACCGATTGCTCGGTTCTTCGTGTTTTGCAGAAATTTCATTAAGGGTTTTTTGGTTACTCCACCCTTACTTTTAAGGGTTGGCTCGAGCCAAGAGTGTTCATAAACACCCTTAGCAACATTTTAAGAGAGAGGGAGAGAGAACCTAGGGTTCCTAAAGGCTTCTTCCCTTTTGAGAGAGAAATCAAGGGTTGAGAACCCAAGATCATCCCTTTGGCTTGAATTCTTCAAATCCAACCTCAAGCAATTTATGGAGTTTCTTTTCCAAGCTCGGCAACGTTTCCTACGGCATTTTCAAAGGTTTTCTTCCCCATCAAGCAAAGAATCCTTCATTCTCAAAGGGTCCTTCTTCCTCAAGTTTGAAGTCCCAAATCAAAGGGGTTTTTCTTCAAGATCAAGCCTTGATCTCAAGGTTAGTACACCCTATTAACTACTTTAGTAATAACCTAGGTTTATTTAAAAGCATGATTGTGAATTGATTGAGTTAATTCATTTTCTTGAATTGCTTTATTAAACCCTCAATTAAACAAGATAAAGAAGAAATTGGGTATGTGTGAATGCATGGTTAAGGGATGGATGCCGTATGGTGTGGGGAATGTTTTGTGATGAAAAATGGAGGATGGGCATTATACACATAATGAATACACGTGTATTGTTGATGAAATGTATGAACTAAGAACACAAATAAATGGTTGGAAATAAGTTGTATACCAAGTGTTTGATAAAATGTCTAAATGGGAATTAAATGAATTAAATAAAGACTATGCAATCATGATTCATATAATTTTCCTAATTAGTGAATTTGATCAAATACTCTACGTGTTTTCATTACATTACATTCCTCATGTTTGTGAAAATACAAGAAATGCTAGATTTTACTTTATTGTCCCATGTCAACATAATATGACAAAGGGTTACAAGTACACATGCATGCATGAATCAAGTTTTATGTATAAATATATGGAAAGAAACACTAAGAACAAGAAACGTGAATTGTGAAACCAGCATGAATGCCAAGGGTAGGGCATATCCTTAGGATATGTCATACCTGGCTCTTAAGCAAACAAGCATGGATGTCAAGTGTAGGGCATAGCCCTAGGATATGTCATACCTGGCTCACAAGAAAACATGACAAGTAAGAATCAAGAAACATGGAAGGATGTTAGTGTACTAAGACCTAGTACGGGTACTAGCATCTGTCTCCAAGTAAAATGACAAGCATGAAAGGGTGTTGATGTACTAAGACCAGGTACCGCATTAATATCTGTTTCCAACAAGTATGAGAGGATACTAGTATACTATGACTAGGTACGGGTACTAGTATCTGTCTCCAAGCAAGAATAAAGAAATATGGAAGAGTGATAATGTACTAAGACCAGGTACGAGCATTATCATCTATTCCCATTCAAGCAAGTAAACAAGCAGACATGCATGATTCTTACAAGACACGAATAATCTCATAAGATGTGTAGGGTGACCTTAAGATACATAAGACACATAAGGAACTCACAAGGTAATTGAAACAAGATTGGTTAAAGCATGAACATAAGGCATGATTTACTATATGATATTCAAGAGTTTACATTTGTTGTTACTTGTTCTTGCTTCCGTACTTTGATTTTATAAATGTGACGATGAACTGTATTATGTATGCTATGTTATCATTATTTAGCTAATAGCTTGTAGTCGCTGAGTATTCCATACTCGGCCGTACTTTTATGTTGGTAGGAACACTATGCGATATATGAACTCTGGTCCCTTAGATCGAGGTAGTTCTGGGAGAGCAGGAGGTTATTCGGATGGTTAGCCAGACGTAGGGGTTGTTGGCCTTTGACCCTACGGTTGGGTTGAGTGTGAGACACATGTATTTTGGGATTTACTTTTGGGGAGATTTTCATGTGAGCTTGAGTTGGTAACTCAAGTATTTGTACCCTTTGTGATTATTGTATTTTATTCAGTTGTTGGTTCACGTTAACACTTGGAAGTACATTTTTTTAAAAGAAATTTTCCGGGTCACTATTTGGCATGCCTTGTATACTCTTTTGTAGGTTCGATTTAAGGTTAAGTCACATCGCCAAAGTATCCTAACTTCTAGGGGTGTTTTGGGGTGCGACAGAAGTGGTATCAGAGCTTAGGCGTTTAGAGGTCGATACCATGATGAATACAAGGCATTAAACCTAAGAAAGAGTCGTATTCTAAGTGTGGACTAATCACTTAGTCCTTGTCCTAAACAGGTTGATTTCAACCAAAGTTAGTGTCTATCTTCACTAGGAAAACCGAAAATTTTATATACTTATACTATAATGTGTTGTATTATTATGTGATATTATATGCTATGCGTTGTGTGTATACTATATGTTACATGCTTAGTGAAAACCTATGATATATGAACATGTTTCCCAGTTAGACCCATGAGTGATGTGATATTTAGGCTACAGTCTAGCCTAGGTGTTGTTTGACAAGGGAGGGGTAGGTCCTTGTCATATATTGTGTTATTAGGTTTCTATAGGGCATTGTTTTCCAAGAGAGGCTATGGGATACTCTTAGGTCTTACAAGTCTAGTATATTTAGATTCGTTGCCTGGTTTTGATATATATGCTATTATGTGTATCTTGTGAAATTTCATCTGTTAAACTATACTTAATGTGTCTTACATCACAAATAAGCATAAGTCGCACATCACGGTATGATGATAGGTCCATGTGAATTCATGTAACCTCACGACTAGTAGAAACATATACAGATATCAATATATTTTAAACCAACTCTGGGATGTTTGAGGCACATTTCTAAATATAGATGTGCATTTTCTGCAGCACGTCCTAGATCCAATGCTTAGTCCCAAATGATTGGACGAGCTCATGGATGTCTGATGTGTGTTTTTAGATACAGATGCGCGTTAATTCTGCAGCACGTTCTAGACTCAGTGCTTGGTCCAAAGTTCTAGATACAGATGCACGTTCATTTTGCAGCACGTTCTAGACCGATGCTCAGTCCAAAAGGATAAATAAATTATAACTCCAAGGACAATCATGCATATCATGCACTTTCATACATAGCATGCACTCCATACATCGCATAAGTATCATACATGGCATAAGCATTATGCATTGCATAAGCATCATAGATATCATTCACATCATACATTTTCATACATGGCACGTATTTCATACATGGCATGAACATCACAAATATATCATAAACATCTTATGCATATCCTGCATGCATCATGTAGATCTTAGAAGCATCATACATGTCACCAAGATTAAGAGCATATTACTTAAAATAACTCAAGGTATAAACTTCTCGTTAGTCTTAGTCTTAAACTGGTTAAGGTCTTAAGTATATAATCGGTTAAATACCTTAAAACACGTGTGAGAACTTAGCTCTGCTAGGAAAACCAATTGTATGACTATACTAGTATGTGTGTACTTGGATATATATAATACGCTTATATAGGTTATGTTATTGCTCTCAAGTGTAGACTAACAGATTAGTATTAGTCAAAACCAGTTGAAATTTCTGCCAAACTTGGTGTCGTACGCTAGGAAACATTATTGGTATGCCTATATTACTTTATTGTATGTTGTCAAGTATTATTATGTACCCATAAACATTTGAGATTGTGGAAATTGGGGTCAAAGTAAAGTTAGTTTCTAAGATTAGGCTCATGCTTTGCTATCGTTCTCAGGATTCGATCATGAGACGTGGCAATCGGGGGGTTTCTGTACTAGAGGAAATGGAGGTAACACTTCGGTAGGGGATGAGCAACTTGACCTTACACACGTCGTGGGGTCGATAGCTGAGACCTTAGCTATGCTCGCAGGCAGGCAACCTGCCACTCCTTCGCTTGCTACAACACTAGTCCCTACTCCTCCAAACAAAGCATAGGCAGGGATTGAAGCATTTTGGAGGATGAGACCTCCGGTATTCTATGGTGGCATAGAACCATTGATTGCAAAAGCATGGGGTAGGGAGCTAGAGAAGAGGGATAGAATGGCTCAATACCAGACCTTTGGACATACACAGGTACAGAGTCCTCCTCCTGCACCACAGGCTCCTCATTTGTTTGCTTCGCCGGCTTCACGCTTGGCTACCACTCAGGCACCTCGCCCCGCACCATCTCAGGCCATGGAATATGCGCCCTCCACCTACTCTTATGAGATTTGTACCCTTTGTGGGAGGAGACATTTAGCCGGAGAATGTAGGAAAATTTTCGGTGGGTGTTTTCATTGTGGTGATCAAGGCCACTTGATCAGAGGTTGTCCTCACCGTCTGCCTCCGGCTCAACCTCGGGGAAGCAAGCCTCAGTAGCTCTCACAGTCACCTCTCTAGGCGAGCTAGGGTAGAAGTTGTCATGCCAGGGTTGGATGCTCAAGCACCAGAAAATGTAGGATGAAGTGCTCAGATGGAAAATTTGTTTTGTAAGGATGATGTAATGTTATATTTTCAGTATGTTGCCTACGTGTATAAACATATTATATTATGTTATTGAAGTTTTCTTACTTTTTGTGGGTGGTTAGTGACATGAAAAACCTAAGTGCTTTGCCAACAAGCAAGTGCCTAGTCTTGTGTTGGTTGATGATGGATTAGTATGTCCTTAGTATAACTAGGTGATAGAGCTCAAGCTTGCGTGTGAGAAAGGTGTCCCCTCTTGATGTTGTGTCATCCAAATTTCAAGGATGAAATTTTTGTAAGGGGGGGGGGGGGGGAGAATGTAGCACCCCAGAACTTTTGTTCATATATAGAACTTGTGCTAAAGCTTTAAACCTTTGTAAGCCTCCACTTTCTATTAAATAAGAATTTTAAATCCTTGTAGTCTTAATTAAATATTAAGATAAGGTATTATAGTATTAAAAAGGTTTTAGGAATGTTCATGGGTGTCAAAATAGAAGTGGGAAAAGTTCTGAATGTTAAGAAGGGAAATGTCTTAACATTTGCCCTCAACTTGAAGAAGCTATAATGTTGTCACTGCTTATTTGAATCGAGTGATTCTTGAATTTTTAGAAAGGTATTGGAATCCTCTTTGAGGTTCATGTTGATCACTTTTTTTTTATTTTGAGTCGGGGTTAAGTCAAACGTCCGATTTTCGAAAGCGGATCTGCTGCAAAAATGGGTTGATGAAACTCATTTGCATATCAGTTGTCTTTAGAGCCATTTTTGATAAATTAAAACTCAAAATTAAAATTCTTATAAAACATCAAAGTTGTTCCTCTCTGAAATAAAAATCCAACGCAAGTTGAATCGACAAAATCTGATAAGGGAGTCAAAAGTTATGGCCGGAATACCGAAGCACATTTTTGCAGAGCACCGATCGCTCGGTCCAAAACCGAGCGATTGGTATCTATCGACTGGTCCAAAAATTTGTATGGGGAAAAATCACAGAGAGGTGGTTTTTGACCGAGAGTTTGGTTAAAACACCAATCGCTCGGTCCACTACCGAGAGCTCGGTTAAAACACCGATCGCTCGGTCCTTCGCGTTTTGCAGAAATTTCATTAAGGGTTTTTTGATCTTTTGACTACTCCACCCTTACTTTTAAGGGTTGGCTTGAGCCAAGGGTGTTCATAAACACCCTTAGCAATATTTTGAGAGAGAGGGAGAGAGAACCTAAGGTTCCTAAAGGCTTCTTCCCTTTTGAGAGAGAAATCAAGGGTTGAGAACCCAAGGTCATCCCTTTGGCTTGGATTCTTCAAATCCAACCTCAAGCAACGCGTGTAGTTTCTTCTCTAAGCTTGGCAACGTTTCCTGCGGTATTTTCAAAGATTTTCTTCCCCATCAAGCAAAGAATCCTCCATTCTCAAAGGGGTCCTTCTTCCTCAAGCTTGAAGCCCCAAATCAATGGGGTTTTTCTTCAAGATCAATCCTTGATCTCAAGGTTAGTACACCTACTAACTACTTTAGTAATAACCTAGGTTTATTTAAAAGTATGATTGTGAATTGATTGAGTTAATTCCTTTTCGTGAATTACTTTGTTAAACCCCTCAATTAAACAAGATAAAGAAGAAATTGGGTATGTGTGAATGCATGGCTAAGGCGATGGATGCCGTATGGTGTAGGGAATGTTTTGTGATGAAAAATGGAGGATGGGCATTGTACACATAATGAACACACGTGTATTGTTTATGAAATGCATGAACTAAGAATGCAAATAAATGGTTAGAAATAAGTTGTATACAAGGTGTTTGATAAAATGTCTAAATGAGAAATGAATTGAAAAAAGACTATGCAAGCATGATTCATATAGTTTTCCTAATTAGTGAATTTGATCAAATGCTCTACGTGTTTTCATTACATTACATCACTCATGTCTATGAAAATACAAGAAATGCTAGATTTTACTTTATTGTTCCATGTCAACATGATATCACCAAGGGTCACACACAAGTACACATGCATGCATGAATCAAGTTTTTTATGTATAAGTATATGGAAAGAAACACCATAAACAAGAAACGTGAATTGTGAAACCAGCATGAATCTCAAGGGTAGGGCATATCCCTAGGATATGTCATACTTGGCTCATAAGCAAACAAGCATGAATGTCGAGGGTAGGGCATATCCCTTGGATATGTTATTCCTGGCTCATAAGAAAACATGACAATCAAGAAACATGGAAGGATGTTAGTGTACTAAGACCAGGTACGGGCACTAACATCTGTTCCCCAACAAGTATAAGAGGATGCTGGTATACTAAGACTAGGTATGAGTACTAGCATCTGTCTCCAAGTAAAAGGACAAGCATGAAAGGGTGTTAATGTACTAAGACCAGGTAGGGCATTAACATCTATTTCCAACAAGTATGAGAGGATACTAGTATACTAAGACCAGGTACGAGTACTAGTATGTATCTCCAAGTAAGAATAAAGAAATATGGAAGGGTGATAATGTACTAAGACTAGGTAAAGGCATTATCAACTGTTCCCATTCAAGCAAGTAAACAAACAGACATGCATGATTCTCACAAGACAAGAATAATCTCATAACATGTGTACGGTAACCTCAAGATACATACGACGCATAAGGAACTCACAAGGTAATTGAAATTAGATTGGTTAAAGCATGAACATAAGGCATGATTTACTATATCATATTCAAGAGTTTACATTTGTTGTTACTTGTTCTTGCTTCCGCACTCTGATTTTATAAATGTGATGATGAACTGTATTACGTATGTTATGCTATCGTTATTACTATTATTAGTTAGTGGCTTGTACTCACTGAGTATTCCATACTCAGCCGTACTTTTATGTCGGTAGGTACATTATGTGATATATGGACTCTGGTCCCTTGGATCGAGGTAGTTCAGGGAGAGCAGGAGGTTATTCGGATGGTTAGCCAGACATTAGGGGTTATTGGCCTTTGACCCTACTGTTGATGTATTTTGGGATTTACTTTTGGGGGGATTTTCATGTGAGTTTGAGTTGGTAACTCAAGTATTCGTACCCTTTGTGATTATTGTATTTTATTCAGTTGTTGGTTCACGTTAACACTTGGAAGTACATTTATTTCAAAGAAATTTTCCGGGTCACTTTTTGGCATGCCTTGCATACTCTTTTGCAGGTTCGATTTAAGGTTAAGTCACGTCGCTAAAGTATCCTAACTTCTAGGGGGTGTTTTGGGGCGCGACAAGGGAACATAGATAAAATTCTATGATCCTAATGGAGGTATAGGAAAGTGTTTCCTAGTAATAAGACTTTAACCAAAAAGGTTAAGCACTTGGTCCCACAACTGGAAATAGGAGATCCCTTTAGATCCCACACATTAGGACCTTCTCAAGGATTTTAATTTAATTTAGAATTAAATTAATTAATTTCTCCATGTAATTCATTATATGGTATAGTGAAGCTCTTATAGTTGAAATCACATAAGATATGATTAACCAAATGGGTAGGACCCATATAGGATTTTGATAAAGATCAAAAGGTGACATCACAAGAGATTAGAAGGGGGTGTGAGATGTGGGGCCCTCCTAGGGTGGGACGCCCACTTCTATGCTTGCTTAATTGTTCTCTCCTATTTGGTTGCTAATTGGATTAGTTTCCAAATTGGTTAAACTGCTTTCTTGAAAAAGAAGTAATTAAAGAGAATAAAGAAAGAGAAATCCTAATTGGATTAGGAAACTTTCTATTTTTGATTAAATACTTCTAATTGGATTATGAGGAATTATAATCATAATAGGAAAGGGAATTCTAATTGAATTAGAATTAATAGGAGAGAAAATTCTAATTAGATTAGAATTAAAAGGAGGAGTTAGACTTGGATTGCAATATAATTAAAGCAACCAAGGGAGTCTATTTATACCCCATAGGGGCGAACGTCCAAACTAATGATGAAAGTCTCCTTTCTCTCCCCTAAGTGGAACATTCACACAAGGAAGCTCCCTCTTCCCCACGTTTTTCTCTCTCCCCCTCTTGAGTTATACGACCACCTCTCACATGCTGATTCTTTGGTGGGTTTTTGATTTTGAAGAAGATTAAGAACAAATTCTTGATGATCAAGAATTGTTCAAACCACCTTTTCTCTTCTTCTTTCTTCAATAGATTTTTGTTTTGATCTTGGATAATATCAGAACCAATCTTGAATAATATTATAAACAATCTTCATGAAAGGATCTTGCATCCAAGAAAGGATCTTGCATTCAAGAAAAGAATAAAAAATCATAGAGTTTGAATGGAAGGGATTGATCAAGAAAGGTTCTTGGATCAAAGAAAAAAAATAAAAAATTGAAGATCATTGATCGGAAGGGCCATTAGCTTCCATTGGAGTAAAGTTTTGGAGATTCAAAGAAGGTTCGTGTGAATCGACAAGAGACTTTACGCTTGAGAAGTTTTGTAAGTATGTTTCCTCACACCATGATTTAATATGATCATAAGATGACCCTTGGGAAGATTTTGATTAAATCAAAATCAAGTTTAAATTTAAAATAGCGCTTTAAAAAATTTCATATTCAAGTCTTTCATTAGTTGGCCTTGAGTTTAAACTGGGGTTCAACAAAAGTGCTGCTAGGGTTTAGCTAGGATTAAGCTTGAACCGGGGTTCGGGCAAAGGTTTGATTACGGTAGGCTAAGTTTGAACCGAAGTTCGGGCAGATGTTCGACTAGGGTAGGCTAGGTTTTGAACAATGATTTGAGCAGAGGTTCAACTAGGGTAGGCTAGGTTTTGAATAGTGATTTGAGCATAGGTTTAACTAGGGTGGGCTACGTTTGAACCAAAGTTCGGGCAGAGGTTCGACTTGGTTGGACAAGCAGTCCAAGCAAAATAAAGCAACTTAAAAGTATTTTTTTAAAAGTAATTGAAACTACTAAAAGACAAAGTAAAAGGCAGGGTTTGGAGAAAAGTTACCATCCGGGAAATCTGAAAAGAGGTCTTGAGAATCGACCCATTGCAATCGACTTTTCCGGGAATCCAGACGCTGAGAGGAGTTTTGAAATAGGCAAGGAAGGGAGAGAGGAGTGAATGAGTGAAGAATGAAGTGATATGAGGGGGGGGGGGAGGGTATTTATAGGTTTCAAAAACCAGGGGGGCTACTTCTAGTAGAGCCCATGTGGATAAAATCCCCGAAAAGCAAGGCGGTGGTGAACAATGAGGCAACAAAAGGGTGCAAACAGGGTTGGGCACTATGGGCACTACTAGAAGTAGCACCCTGCCCTGAGATTTTTAAAAAAATTCTAACATGATTTTTGACCGGTGAAAATGGTAAAAATGTAATTAAATGGGGGCGCTATGTGAAGTAGCGCCAAGATTGAGGGCTGTAAAAACAAAAAAAAGATATACATATATATATATATTTTGTCTTATGTGCTTGCACTACATGTCGACTCCAATTAACCGAAAATTTGACCCCTAAAATGGTCAAAATTGTACCAAAAATTTTGTAAAATTATTTTAGACAAAATGAAAACTTGTGAACACTTTTCTAGGGGTATTTTGGTCATTTTAAAGCATAGGGGAATTTTAGGTCATTTTCTGCTTTAAGCTCGATTTGATCCAAAAAATAGCCCAAATTGAACTGAAAAAATCCAAAAAAATATTTTAGATAAAATGTGAGTTTTTCAGAACTTTTTAGGGGTATTTTGGTCATTTTTCACCACAAGGGCATTTTTGTCATTTTTATAGCTTTAGGGACGTTTCCGAAAATCGAAGCACGTGGAAAGAGGGTTTAAAAGGGTGTAAAAAGAGACTAAAGGGGTGCGAGATTGGGGTGCTTACAATGTCCATTAGGTTGGAGTACTATCATGGAAATTCCTTGAAATACAAGAATCAAATAATTCTCTGTGGTGAAACAAAATATGTCACACCCCTTCCGGTAGGGCACACCCCTTCCAGTAAGGTAAGCCCTATCGGATTGAGTGGATCCCAAAGGGCGGGGCATTGTTAAGAACTTGCCCAAAAGGGTAACCAAATTCTGATCGTGAATCTGTTCAAGCACATACATTCATATGATTTTCTGGAATAGGGGACATACATAAAGAATCCCAAAAGCCCGTACCCATGCTCATATGAGGGCATCTCAAAAGATTAAATAACTGAACATCCATGTACATATAAGTCCAAAAAATGTAAGAGTCTCATAAGAATGCTAAGTCTAGAATAAAAGGAGACCTAGATTTAAGCTGACACAAAGAAGACTCCACGACACGATCTCTTCTAACTCGGAGAAGGACTTCTTCTTTCAAAAAAAAACTGCTGCTAATCTGAAATGTGGAAAAATAACAAGGTGAGACATGGCTCAGTGAGCGAATAACAACTATATATATACAATAGAACCATAATATACATATATAAAATTTAGAAAATTTTGACAGAGTCTCCCTAAAAATAGAGGATTTCAATATTTTATATGTCACCTGTAAACCTATTCTTAAGCAATTTAATCAATCACAACATAAATAATCTTCACATTGGTTCAAAATCTCAGGTATACTATTTTACAATATCCAATAAATTTTTTCCTACGCGACACAACGAGTCCATAACCTTTAAGATAATGCCGAGTAGAATTCATCCACCATATTTCATAAATATTGCCTGTCTAGGCACATACCCCGTGGTAGTCCTGTTCTCGGTACCTAGTTCTTCTTCCTGGGCGCTTACCCCATGGGCAGCCCTATTCCCAGTAGAAAACCTTTTCATCTATCCATCTGGGCGCTTACATCACCAGCAGCCTTGTTCCCAGTCGATGGTATCCAGCTATCCATTTGGGTGCTTACCTTACCGGCAACCCTGTTCTCAATGGATGGTATTCATGTGTCCATCTGGGCGCTTACTGTCGCGACCCAAAACCCACCCTAGGAGTTAGAGTGAACTTTGGACGACTAATCATGGCTTACATGACTTGCTTGACAAACCAACCTGCAAAAACCCACAGAGCATATACAATAGAGGATATAAACAGCGGAAACATACTCTAACATAGCACAGCGGAAGTCTAAACAAACCTCTATGTATATACGAATCCAAGTTTACACAAAAGGAATCCAAAAGAAAGTCTGGACAGACCCGCCAAAATACGTGAATGTATATCTCTCATCTCACCCACAGCTATTCACTCAGAATCCACAACCACCTAATGGTAACCCTCTACTGGAGGTTCCTCCAAAGGCTCCTCGACGTACTCCTCTTCCACCCATGGACCAGGAGCACAAACATCAAATGGAGTAGCAGCTCCCTCAGAACCTGCCGACATAAGAAGTACGGCTGAGCATGGAATACTCAGCGGGTACTAAATACTAACCAATAGTCATAGCAAAACCATAGCAGTATAGGAAGAAGGAAGCATTTCATATATCTAAAGCAGGAGCCATCAATATCATAACAAGGAAATAAGGCAATTTATAATCATGCTTGCATTTCATGAAAAGCCGATAACACCCTTGAAAACACTGTGCACTTGACTTGACTAAAAATACCATTTCCGTGCTTGAAAACTTGTCATGTTTGTCTTATCTTATCGTATCATGCGTGTCATGTGTGTCATGCCATGTCATGCTTGCTTGGAAAAGTAAACTACTTGTGAGGGAAGGGAGACCCTTCTTCCTAAATGCCCATGCTTGTCATGTCATGTATCATGCTTGCTTGTTCGGAAAAGTAATTTACTTGTGAGGGAAGGGAGACCCTTCTTCCTAGAATGCTCATGCTTGTCCTTCCACTTGTGAGATTCACTTGTGAGATGTCCTTGTGAGATGCACTTGAGAGATGCCTTGAGAGGGAAGGGAGACCCTTCTTTATGCAATGCACTTGCGAGGGAAGGGAGACCCTTCTTCATGATATGCACTTGTGAGTGAGGGGAGACCCCTCGTGGAATGTTGGTTCTTGTTTTCTTATGAAAAGCGAGGTAAAACATATCGTAGGATATGTCCCACCTCTAACCATGTTCTTGAAAACCTCGATAAATCATGTCATGCATGCCGTGCTCGTGGGAACCGTGTACATACTTGCATTTAAATTTAAATATGACATTTGGGTAATTTCACAACACATATAACATCAATGATTGAGCAATGTAATATTCATATCATTTAGGGAAAGCAAGAAAACACACTATCATAGGCCCTAGCAATATTCATAATTTATTAGGCATGCATTTCCTAATTTACAACTCACTTTATTCACCTTGGCATTTCATCAAACATGGTGTGTTCATTATTCATTTAAACCTAAATCATGCTTTTCTAGGTGAGTTTACTCACATCATAAAGGTGTGTTTATTATGGATACAATGCCCTCCCCATTTTAATCATCACAACACAACCCTTGGCATCCAATCGCCCATTCCATCTCCATTCACCATTCACAACCATCCATCTCATAGCACATGTGTAAATGAAAGAAAATCAAAAGAAAAAAAAGGGAAAAGAGGAACTATAACTAGGAGGGTAGTAAGAAGTACCGACCTTGATCAAGTGAGGAAGAAATCCCCTTTCCAACACGACCGTGTAGCTGCTGCCCTAGCTAGGAGAATGCTCTCCACGAGTGCTTGAGCCGAGATCTTGGAGAAGAGCCGAGCTTGAAGTGATCTAGGGTCTCAAACCCCTTTGATTTCTCTTCCAAAGAAAAGCCCTAGGTTGGAATCGCCTTCTCCCATTTCTCCTATTCTCTCAAACTCTCTAAGTGTTGAATGATGCCCTAAAGGCTCGGGTTAAACTCTTAAGGTAAGAGTGAACCGACCAAAAGACCATAGTACCCTTACTGACATTTCTGCAAAAATACGAGTGCCGAACTCGTTGAGCTGTGAATAGTGCCAAACACGTTGTGCTGTGGATAGTGCTGAACACGTTGTCTGTTGTGAATAGTGCCGAACACGTTGTGCTGTGAATAGTGCTGAACACGTTGTGCTGTGAATAGTGCTGAACACGTTGTCCGTTGTGAAGGGTGCTGAACACGTTGTCCGTTGTGAAGGGTGCCGAACTCGTTGTCACGTTGTGTTGTGCGTAGTGCTGAGCTCGTTGTCCGTTGTCTTATGTACAACGTGCCCGTTGTGAGCTGTACAACGTACACGTTGTCTACTGCACGACGTACCCATTGTCTGTTGCACAACGGATGCACAACGTATACGTTGTCAGAGCACACCTTCCGAGCTACGTCCTTAGCGCCTTTCGAGCTAAGATTTCCTGTAGGTCCAGACTGTTTTGGCCATATCTTTTGACTCGTTCGTCCGATTTTGATGATTCAACTTGCGTTGGGTTCGTACTTCGAAAAGGAACATTTCTGACGTTTTAGAATTTCCAATTTCTCCTTATTTATTAATTATACCTCTTTAAAGGCAAAATGACAACGAAAGTGTCATGCATTAAATGTGAAAAGGTCCGGGGCTCTACACTTACCTAACAGGTAGCCCTATTCCCAGTGGATGGTATCCATGTGTCCATATGGGCGCTTACCTTATAGGCAGCCCTGTTCCCAGTGGATTGAGTAATTTACCTGTTATCAAGAGACCTGACAAATATCATAATTTTACTTACATAATCCATACTTCGTGGAATTTCCATTTCACATATTCTATGATGTATTCATACTATCATTGATTTCATGAATCATCTTTAATAACTCATACTTTTTAATTTAAACAAAACCAATATAGTAAGTATTCACTCACCTGATTTGAGTGCAAAATGAGCCTAGCTGGCACCAAAGCTCTCTGGGTTAACTCCTGGTAACAAGTCCTCTCCTAAGACATAATAACATACACAACCATTCATGTCTTTCCAAATCTAATTTCACAATATAAAAAATAAGAAGAATTCAAATAGGACTAAGCTCGTTATTTCAAGATTAGCATTAAGGCATTTTTTTTTAATATTCCCATAATACCCTTGCTACTTGTAAACCATTAAAACCAACTTATAAAATTTGATAAATACAATTTCCCACACTATGATATCCTTAATTTACCATCTATCGAATTTGTAGAGCCTCGAAACTTTTTGTATATGCCTTGGGATGTGTGTCAAGGCATGGTGTAATGTAATCTCAATTTCATGAAATGAAAATTTGAAACTTCGATGGAATTGTGTCAAGAATGCTATAATTAATTAGATAAATTATTTAATAAAACCTATAAGCTTTAAAGGGGTCCTAGTCAAGTTTAGAAGATGTTAGAATAGAAGTAGAATGGGTCCAACTAGTAGGAATGGGTGAAAAATGGACCCAGTGTCAAAAACCTGCAGACCACTGATCGCTCGGTCCATTGTAGCGATCGATCGGTCCACAACCGATCGCTCGGAGGCTATCGACTGGTGCACTTTTTTGTATGAGAAAATTTTCCAGAGGGCAGGTTTTTGACCGGTCGCTCGGTCAAGAACACCGATCGCTCAGTAGGCAACCGATCAATCAGTCATAACCACCGATCGCTCGGTCCCCCGCGTTTTGAAGAAATTTCAGTAAGGGTGTTTTCAACTTTTGGGCGTTTCTCTCATGCCTTAAAGGCTTTGCCCGAGCATTTGAGGGTTCATAAACCCTAAGTAGAGACCTTGAGAGATAGAGAGAAATGAGAAGGAGATTTCTAAACCTAGGGTTTGCTTTTGAGAAGAAATCAAAGGGTTTGAAGACCCTAGATCACTTCCAGCTCGTGTCTCTTCAAGTTCAAGGTTCAAGCTCATGAGGACTACGCTCTCCAAGCTAGGGCAGCAACTCACGCACGTTTTTGCAAGGGGTTTCTTCCCTCATTTGTCAAGGTCGGTACCTTATGCTACCATCCTAGTTCATACCTCTTTCATTTTCTTATTCTTTGTTATTTTCCCTAATGTATGAACCTAATTGGATGAATGGATGGTGGTTGGATGTGAATGGGCGATTGGATGCCGTGTGTATGGTTGTAATGAATGAAACGGGGAGGGCATTGTATCCATAATGAACATACATGTGTGATGTGAGCATCAACCCACCTAGAAAAGCATGATGTAAGTTTAATAAATAATGAACACACCCATGTTTGATGAAATGCCAAGGTGAATAAAATGAGTTAAAAATTAAGAAATGCATGCTTAATTAATTATGGAAATTGCTAGGGTCTATGATAGTGTGCTTCCTTATTTTTCCTAAATTGCATGAATGTTGACTTGTTCAAATTATTGATGTTATATGCATTGTGAATTACCCAATTGTCATATTTAAATTCAAATGCAAGTTTGTACACGATTCCACGAGCACGGCATGCATAACATTATTTACCGAGGTTTTTCAAGAATGATAATTAGAGGTGGAATATATCCTACGATATGTTTAACCTCGCTTTTGACAAGAATAAGACAAGCATGAGCATTTAGGAAGAAGGGTCTTCCTTCCCTCACAAGTAGTTTATTTTTCAAGCAAGCAAGATACGTGATATGGCAAGCATGAGCATTTAGAAAGAAGGGTCTCTCTTCCCTCATAAGTAGTTTATTTTCCAAGCAAGCAAGATACATGGCATGACAAGCATGAGCATTTAAGAAGAAGGGTCTCCCTTCCCTCACAAGTAGTTTATTTTCCAAGCACGCAAGATACATGGCATGGCAAGCATGGGCATTTAGGAAGAAGGGTGTCCCTTCCCTCACAAGTAGCATGAACACGTTTATTTTTCCAAGTAAGCATGACATGACATGACATGCATGACACGACATGATACAACAAGACAAGACAGACAAGACAAGATTTCAAGCACGCAACAAGTATTTTAAGTCAAGTCAAATGCACAACTATTTAAAGAGGTTTTATCGGCTTTTCTATGATGCAAGCATGAATATAAATTGCTTTACTTCCTTGTTATGATATGAATTGTTTCCAGCGTTATAATATGAATTGTTCCCTGCCTATATATTGCTATGGTTATGCTATGACAGTTGGTTAGTATTTGGTACACGCTGAGTATTTCATGCTCAGCCGTACTTCTTATGTCGGCAGGTGATAGCGGAGCGGCTGCTCCTTTTGACATCTGTGCTCCGAGCCCTTGGGTGGAGGAGGAGTATGTCGAGGAACCTGTGGAGGAACCTCCGGTAGAGGGCTACTATTAGGTGGTGGTAAATTTTAAGTGAGTGAGCTGTGGGTGAGCTTTAGAGAGTATATTCATGTATTTTGGCGGGCATGTCCGCACTTTCTTTTGTGATTTCTCTTGTATACGAACTTGGATCATATATATATATACACATAGAGGTTGCTTAAGTCTTCCGCTATGCTATGTTAGAGTATGTTTCCGCTATTATGTCCTCTATTGTATATGCTCCAGGTCTTTTGCAGGTTGTTTTGGTCAAGCAAGTCATGATGAGTCGTCCAAGATGCACTTTAACTCCTAGGGTGGGTTTTGGGTCGCAAAAGAATCAATTTTACCAAATTAATTGTTTAATAACAAAAGCCCCAATTTGGGTTTTTTAACAAACCCTAACTTTTGTCCAATTACAATTTGCACTACTTCACTTCAATTTAACTATATATATATATATATTTTTCTAACATAACCACACCTTAAGGAAAGGTTTAGATAAAGAAATGAAATTAATTTATACTCACCTTATAACAATTTAAACTTGATTCATTTTATGTCAACATTTTTATTTATTTCTACAAAGACCAAAAGATTATAACTTAGATGGAAACTCACCGATTCTACGCGTGTTCTAGCTCCTAAATCGCTCCCCAAAACTTATCTTGGATTATGGTTGAAGAAGAACCAAGAAAATGGGGTTTTGTGGAGGTTTTTGGAGTAGATTTTAGTCCAAACTAAGGCTGGCTAGAGATAGAACGGTGGCTGGCCGGTGGCGAAGGTTGGCCGGCGACTGGTGTTGATCGGCGGTGTTGATCGGGTCTTGGAGTAGGATGTGGGAAACGAGAGAGAGAGAGAAGAAGAAGGAAAAGAAAAGCAAACAAAACAAATAAAGAAGAGAGGAAGAGGAGAACGTGAGTTCTCTCTTTTATTCCCACCCCAAAGTAAATTTCCAAAAATGCCCCCCTCCTATGAACTAGGGCCTCTGTTAGTGCTTAAGGGTATTTCTGGAAAATGAAGGTTTTATACTCATTTTTTTTAAAAATAAAAAAGAAAATATATATATATATATATCTTTATTTTAAATACGGAAAATGCCAAAATTACCCTGTTACCTAGACTCGGGCGTTACAAATCTCCCCCCTTAAAGAATTTCGTCCTCGAAATTCACGTACCTGAGGAAACGAAAAGACTATGGTATCTTGCTTTCATATCATCCTCTCGCTCCCAAGTAGCCTCTTCTATCGAATGATTTCACCATAACACTTTGACTAAGGGGATTGTTTTACTGCGCAATACCTGGTCTCGACTATCCTGGATAGCAATTGGCTCCATAGGACAAGTCGTCTCTCAGCCTGATTGGTTGAGTCACCAAACATGCGAAGGGTCAGAAATATACTTACGCAAGGTCGAGACATGGCAGACGTTGTGAATCCTTTACAATTCTGGAGGTAAAGCAACCTTATATGCAACTACGCCCACTCGCTCTAAAATCTTATAAGGGCCAATGTAGCGTGGACTTAGCTTTCCACGCTTTCCAAAATGGACCACGCCCTTCCAAGGTGATATTCGAAGAAAAACTTTATCGCCCACCGCAAACTCGAGATCGCGTCGGCGACGGTCGGCATAGGCCTTCTGCCTGCTTTGGGCTGCTCTCAGCTTGACTTGAATAGCACGAACTTTTTCTGAGGTAACCTGAACGATCTCAGGGCCAAGCAACTTTCTTTCTCCAACCTCATCCCAGCATACAGGAGTCCTACACGTTCTCCCATATAAAGCCTCGTATGGTGGCATACCAATGCTCCCGTGATAACTGTTATTATTCGCGAACTCAATTAGAGGTAAATGAGTATCCCAACTACCACTGAACTCCATCACACAAGCTCTAAGAATATCCTCCAAAGTCTGAATAGTTCGCTCTGACTGACCATCAGTCTGGGGATGGAATGAAGTGCTAAATCTTAGTCTTGTGCCCATGACACTCTAGAGACTAGACCAAAATCGCGAGGTGAAATGTGGATCACGATCCGAAATGATCGATACAGGGGTGCCATGGAGTCGTACAATCTCATCAACATATAATCCTGCCAGCCTATCTAAGGAGTAAGTTGCTCTAATAGGGAGAAAATGTGCGGATTTCGTTAGTCGATCTACTATCACCCATATGGCATCATATCCTTTCTGAGTACGCGAAAGTCCCAAAACAAAATCCATCGTGATATGCTCCTATTTCCACTCCGGAATAGGAAGTGACTGAAGAAGTCCTGGTGGTCTCTGATGCTCTGCTTTAATCTGCTGATAGACCAAACATCTCGAAATGAATTGAGCTATTTCTTTCTTCATGCCCTGCCACCAGTAGTTCTCTCTCAAGGTACGATACATCTTTGTACTGCTTGGGTGCATCGCATAAACCGAACAATGGGCTTCCTCTAAAATCTCTCTCCTCAGGCCTTCGTCATCTGGTACACATAACCGGCTGCCAAATAATAGAGTGTCATCATCTCTTAGAGAGTAATCAGTGCGGTGACCACTACGCACCTCTCCTATGATCCTTGTCAACACAGGATCACGGCCCTGGGCCTCACGAACATGATCTAACAAGGTCGGTCTGACCCAAAAACTAGCCAACAAGGCACTTGAATCAGCTTCTTCTAATGCTACTCCCAAAGATCTAAACTTAACCAGAAGGGGTACACGTACTACACGAAGATAAGACAATGAACTCGTGGACTTCCGACTAAGCGTGTCAGCCACTACATTAGCCTTACCAGGGTGATACTAAATGGTGCAATCATAATCCTTGAGCAACTCTAACCACCTCCTCTGTCTCAAATTCAGTTCCTTCTAGGTGAATAAATACTTCAAGCTTTTATGATCGGTAAAAATCTGGCAGGTCTCTCCATACAAATAATGCCTCCAAATTTTTAAGGCAAGAAATTACTACTGCTAACTCTAAGTCGTGGGTCGGATAATTCAATTCGTGCGCCCTAAGCTGCCGGGAAGCATACGCGATCACTCTACTGTACTGCATCAATACACAACCCAAACCCTGACGAGAAGCATCACTATACACGACGAATCCTCCACTACCTGAAGGGAAGGTAAGGACAAGTGCCGAAGTCAAGCGAGCCTTAAGCTCCTGAAAAATCTACTTACACTCATCAGTCCATTTGAACTTCACATTTTTCCTAGTCAACCTGGTCAATGGAGCTGCTATAATGGAGAAACCCTCTACGAAACGGCGATAATAGCCGGCTAGTCCAAGAAAACTCCTAATCTCAGTCACACTAGTTGGGCGGTCCCACTTCATGACTGCTTCAACCTTCTTAGGATCAACAAATATTCCCTCTCCTGAGATCATATGCCCCAAAAATACCACTCTATCTAGCCAAAACTCGCATTTACTGAACTTGGCATATAACTGTCTTTCTCTCAGCGTCTGCAACACTATCCGTAGATGTTCCTTATGATTCTCCTTGTTGCGTGAGTATACAAGTATGTCGTCGATGAACACAATCACAAATCTATCTAAGTAGGGATGAAATACCTTGCTCTTCAAATCCATAAAAGCTGCGGGAGCATTCGTTAGTCCAAAAGGCATCACCAGGAACTCGTAGTGTCCATAATGAGTCCTAAATGCAGTCTTTACTATATCCGACTCCCAAATTTTGAGTTGATGATAACCTGATTGTAGATCGATCTTAGAGAACACACAAGCACCTTGAAGCTGGTCAATAAATCATCAATATGAGGTCATGGATACCTATTCAGCACCGTTATTCGATTTAACTGTCGATAATCAATACACAAACGTAGTGTGTCATCCTTTTTCTTCACAAACAAAACTGGTGCACCCCAAGGAGACACACTAGGCTGAATAAAGTCCTTATCTACTAACTCCTGCAACTGTATCTTTAATTCTCTCAGCTCCGCTAGAGCCAAACCGATATGGTGCAATAGAAATGGGGGTTGTGCCTTGAATTAAATCAATCGTAAACTCGATCTCACAGTCAAGCGGTAGACCAGAGAGATCCTCAGGGAAGACATCTGGAAAATCTTTCACTATTGGAATGTCCTCCAATCTAGCTCCATCCACCTCTGAGTCAATCACATGGGCTAAATAAGCCTGACAGCCTTGCCTGAGCAACTTACGAGCAGTGATATATGAGATAACACACGAAGGAAGGATACGACGCTCTCCACTGAAAACTAACTCTGGCT
The DNA here is from genome assembly GCA_015143295.1 of Tetracentron sinense. Taxonomy (NCBI): domain Eukaryota; kingdom Viridiplantae; phylum Streptophyta; class Magnoliopsida; order Trochodendrales; family Trochodendraceae; genus Tetracentron; species Tetracentron sinense. The sequence goes on from CM026573.1 coordinate 23,576,088, forward strand.
CCCCCAAACACTAAAAGGTAACCTCCTTTCGGAAACAATCCACTGATGCTCGGTGGGTCGCTAACCAATCCATGCCCAAAATGGCATCAAAATCTCGTATGTCTAATGGAATCAAATCCGCCAATAGAACATGCTCCCCCACTTTTACTACACTATCTCGATAGACATTCTTAGCCAAAAGTGACTTCCCCATAGGAGTAGAGATCACTAAACTACTATCTAAGGGGATTAACTCTTTATCTGCATGAATGGTAAATGATAGTGATACAAAAGAATGCGTGGAGCCGGGATCAATCAAAACATGTGCATCATGATCAAAAATAGAAAACATACCTACTACCACATCTGGGGTAGCCTGAGCATCTTGTTGAGTCATAGCAAAAATTCGGCCTTGAGCACAGGGCCTACCTGACTGTCTACCCTGTCTACTGCTGTTGGTCGCAACGGCACTGGTCTGTGCACTCGAGCTAGGTCTGACTCCTCTAGTCTGAGGTCCTGCCTATACATGTCTACTGCTATTGCTCTGAACAGTACTGCCCCTTTGGACAAGGGTTGGGCATTCTTTCTTCAAGTGGCCTGTCTAACCACAATGATAACATGCTCTAGAACCTCTCTGACACTCTCCCTCATGCAACTTTCCACAGGTTCCACACCAGGGATGTCCACTTTGCTGACTCTCTCTCTGAGCACTCCTGCCGAAATCACTACAGCCTTCTGAACTGCCACCAGGCTACTGTACAGATCTCTGGTTACCCTGTCGAGATGGCTGATCTTGATCTCTAAGAGGTCCTCCTGAACCTCAACTACTCTGGGTATTCTCTCTCGACTAGAATTGAGAAGAACCACTCATCTTCTTACCAGGAACACTCTAATAGGAACTTTGCCTGCTCCTCTTGCGATTCTGCTCTTGACGTCTTTGGTGCTCCGTAATACTGCGCTCCACCCTCATAGCTGCCTGAACCAAGTCACCATATTCCGTCCATCCGGTAGCAGTAACTGCAGATCTAATCTCCCCATGGAGACCATCCTCAAATCTCCTACATCTATCTAACTCATTCGCCACTATAGTTGGGGCGAAACGGGAGAGCTCGGTAAATTTCTCCTCATACTGGGCCACAGCTATGGGCCCCTGAACTAGCCTCAAAACCTCTCTCTGTTTATCATCTCTGTAGGTACGAGGGTAATACTACTCAAAGAACTTTCGCCGAAAATCTGTCCATGTAAGCAATGAGGGAGATGGATAACGACGCTCAACAGAAGTCCACCACTGAAAAACATTCCTCTCTAAGAGGAACACCGCATAGGAAAGTTGCTGCTCATTAGTACATTTCATCAATGTGAAAATTCTTTCCAACCTTTGAATCCATGCCTCCGCATCTGCAGGGTCTGAAGATCTATAAAAAGACGTAGCCCCGAGCCTACGGGCATGCTCTATAGGCAACTCCCTCTCATGAGAGGGGCAGGACTAAGCAACCGAGGCTATAGCCTAGGCAAGCATATCAACTGCCTGCTGAAACCCAGGCGCTAAATTCGGAGGAGAATCTGGCATCTGAGAGACAGAATTTGTTGCCGCCTCAGGTACGGTATCAGTAAATTGCTGAGGAATCCTACGGGATCGGTTGTGACCCCTCATGAACTTTGAAAAATATAAGACTAAGCTTAGAACCCATGATATGTCACTTTATACAATTTAAGTGTCTACAGAACCTATAACCTCGCTTTGATACCACTAAATGTCACACCCCTTCCGGTAGGGCACACCCCTTCCAGTAAGGTAAGCCCTATCGGATTGAGTGGGTCCCAAAGGGCGGGGCATTGTTAAGAACTTGCCCATAAGGGTAACCAAATTCTGATCGTGAATCTGTTTAAGCACATACCTTCATATGATTTTCTGGAATAGGGGACATACATAAAGAATCCCAAAAGCCCGTACCCATGCTCATATGAGGGCATCTCAAAAGATTAAATAACTGAACATCCATGTACATATAAGTCCAAAAAATGCAACATTTTCATAAGAATGCTAAGTCTAGAATAAAAGGAGACCTAGATTTAAGCTGACACAAAGAAGACTCGACGACACAATCTCTTCTAACTCGGAGAAGGACTTCTTCTTTCAACAAAAAAAAAACTCCTGCTAATCTGAAATGTGGGAAAATAACAGGGTGAGACATGGCTCAGTGAGCGAATAACAACTATATATATACAATAAAACCATAATACACATATATAAAATTTAGAAAATTTTGACAGAGTCTCCCCTAAAAATAGAGGATTTCAATATTTTATATATCACCTGTAAACCTGTTCTTAAGCAATTTAATCAATCACAACATAAATAATTTTCACATTTGTTCAAAATCTCATGTATACTATTTTACAATATCCAATAAATTTTTCCCCAACCGACACAATGAGTCCATAACCTTTAAGATAATGTCGAGTAGAATTCATCCACCATATTTCATAAATATTGCCTGTCTAGGCACTTACCCCGTGGTAGTCCTATTCTCGGTACCTGGTTCTTCTTCTTGGGCGCTTACCCCATGGGCAGCCCTATTCCCAGTAGAAAACCTTGTCAGCTGCCCATCTGGGTGCTTACATCACCGGCAGCCCTGTTCCCAGTGGATGGTATCCAGCTGTCCATTTGGGCGCTTACCTTACCGGCAGCCCTGTTCTCAATGGATGGTATCCATGTGTCCATTTGGGCGCTTACCTTACAGGCAGCCCTGTTCTCAGTGGATGGTATCCATGTGTTCATCTGAGCGCTTACCTTACAAGCAGCCCTGTTCCCAGTGGATTGAGTAATTTAGCTGTTATCAAGAGACCTGACAAATATCATAATTTTATTTACATAATCCATACTTCGTGGAATTTCCATTTCACATATTCTATGATGTATTCATACTATCATTGATTTCATGAATCATCTTTAATAACTCATACTTTTTAATTTAAACAAAACCAATATAGTAAGTATTCACTCACCTGATCTGAGTGCAAAATGAGCCTAGCTGGCACCAAAGCTCTCTGGGTCAACTCCTGGTAACAAGTCCTCTCCTAAGACATAATAACATACACAACCATTCATGTCTTTTCAAATCTAATTTCACAATATAAAAAATAAGAAGAATTCAAATAAGACTAAGCTCGTTATTTCAAGATTAGCATTAGGGCATTTTTTTAATATTCCCATAATACCCTTGCTACTTGTAAACCATTAAAACCAACTTGTAAAATTTGATAAATACAATTTCCCACGCTATGATATCCTCAATTTACCATCTTTTGAATCAATTTTACCAAATTAATTGTTTAATAACAAAAGCCCCAATTTGGGTTTTTTAACAAACCTTAACTTTTGTCCAATTACAATTTGCACTACTTCATTTCAATTTAACTATATATATATATATATATTTTTTTTTTTTCCAACATAACCACACCTTAAGGAAAGGTTTAGATAAAGAATTGAAATTAATTTATACTCACAGTATAACAATTTAAGCTTGATTCATTTTATGTCAACATTTTTATTTATTCTTACAAAGACTAAAAGATTATAACTTAGATGGGAACTCACCAATTCTACGTGTGTTCTAGCTCCTAAATCGCTCCCCAAAACTTATCTTGGATTATGGTTGAAGAAGAATCAAGAAAATGGGGTTTTGTGGAGGTTTTTGCAGTAGATTTTAGTCCAAACTAAGGCTGGCCAGAGATAGAACGGTGGCTGGCCGGGGACAAGGCTGGCCAGCGACTGGTGTTGATCGGCGGTGTTGATCGGGTCTTGGAGTAGGATGTGGGAAATGAGAGAGAGAGAGAAGAAGAAGGAAAAGAAAAGAAAAGAAATAAAGAAGAGAGGAAGAGGAGAACGTGAGTTCTCTCTCTTATTCCCACCCCAAAGAAAATTTCCAAAAATGCCCCCCCTCCTATGAACTAGGGCCTCTATTAGTGCTTAAGGGTATTTCTGGAAAATGAAGGTTTTATACTCATTTTTTTTAAATAAAAAAGAAAATATATATATATATATATATATCCTTATTTTAAATACGGAAAATGCCAAAATTACCCTGTTACCTGGACTCGGGCGTTACAAAATATCTCTCATTTGATACTGCTAGCTGTTAATGTACTAAATTACCGATTTCTACCCTTACTAAGGCCCCCATTCTCAGGTCCTTGGATTTATCTAGGGTCCTGAGAAGTACTTTGAATGCGTAACGCCCCAAAATCCCACCTAGGAGTTAGGTGTGATTCTGTGCATGACTAACCTGTCATGTCAAACCATCCCATCCGATATCCAAGGCATAACATAATAGAAATGATAATCATAGCAGAAGCTTACACTAAAAATTTCTCTGTATTCCAAGTTTATACAAACAATATAATCCAAAAGAGAGGCGGACATGCCCACCTGTACAATGCCAAAAAGAAACCTCACTATCACGCCACTCAACAATAATCTAGGTAGGGCCACACGTCTAGATACCTATCCTCCTGAGGCTGCAACGGAATGGTCGCATCCTCCTTTTGTACTCCTCTTCGACCCTCTGGGTAAGCTACTAGCTAACATTATTATACAATAACAATATCATGTGAGCATTGAAGATAACAATTCATAATCTATGCATTGAGCCGAACGTAGAACTCATACCTCAAAACTTAACTTAATATGTGCATAACTTTCAAAACCTTATCTTAAGAGCTTTTGTAGAAAACAAAACATGCCTTATGAGTTCTTATAAATCTTATGGGCTTATGAGTCCTTATGAGTTCTTTGAGCTTGTGAGTTCTTATGAACTTTGTGAGCCTTGTAACCGTTCTTAGAGTTATGATTCATAGAGACTTGTGAGATGATCATAGACATGATCTGTAGAGCTTGTGAACCGATTAGACATGATCCTTATGAGCCTTGTGAACCTTATGAGTTCTTATAAAATCTTTGCGAGACTTGTGATCCTTAGAGACTTGTGAGCTAATCTTAGACATGATCCTTATGAGCATTTGTAACCAATCTTGGACTTATGATCCGTAGAGAAATTGTAACTGAATTTAGACTTTGCCAACCCAAAGTTTGGCCTTGTCAATTATAATGAACTTATGAGTCTTCTTATGAGAATTTCCTTAAAACCGTTCTTATGAATTTTAGAACATCATGCTTATGCGAAAACATCGATCATGCAAGACATAGAGTGCTTATAATTCTTGTGAGCATACTAACAATTTGGGAATCTTAAAACATGGACATGTGTGACATATAAGCATCAAATAGGTTTGGAAAGCTTTAAACATTCAAGACATGTTGAGATAAGCTTAGGTGCCTCATATAAATCATAAAAAGCCTCAAAACATCCAATCACACTCTTAGGATACCATACATAGAAGTAGCCTAGTAAGGAACATCATGAGCATGCTTAAAAATCATAGTTTTCATAATAGAAATTTAGATAAAGTTAATAGTAGAGAGCATTTACTCATTCATTACTCTTTATGTGTAATATAATTTACTAGTAGGGTGTACTTACAATTTCAATTCCTAATCATGCATTTCATTATTTGCATCGTATCAAGGTTAGTTACTAGAAGTACTTACTTTTTCGATTGGAGAAAAGATGGAGGAGGGTTGAGAAGATGAGATCCAAGCTTTGAAGAAAGGATCCAAGCTTGAGGAAGGATCACCCAAGCTCCCTTGGTCAAAAGCCCTAGCTTCTCCCTTTCTCCCTCTCCAAACTCTCTCAATTTCTGCCTTACAGGTTTATGAAACCCTCACCCCACGAATTTGGGGGATTTATAGAGTAAGGGGAGGTCAAAGGACCTTCCTACTCTTAATGAAATGGTGAAAATGGCCCAATTGGGCAAAATCTCGAGGTCCCGGTCGACCGGTTAGGAAGGGCCGTTGACCGGCTAGGCCAAACACCCTACTGTTGAGCAATTTTTAGAGTTTTTGGTGATAGTCGGTGGACCGGCCTTGAGGGGTGGTCATCCGGAATTCACCAGCACTCCCCTGTTTTTTCCCGCTTGATGTTTCGACCATAACTTTTGATTCACTTATTGAATTTAGGAGATTCAACTTGCGTTGGACTCATCATTCTAAGGGGAAATATTTTGTCCCTAATGAACACATCCTAATTCTGAGTTATTAATTACCTAAATGGGCTTTAAAGCTGATTGGTTTGGAATTGATTTCAGCAGCCCAGATTTTTCAGCAGACTAGTTTTCGGAAATCCGACGTTTGACCTAACTTCGACTTAAAATCTAAAAAAGTGTTAAACATGAACCTCGAAGAGAGTCTTAATATCTTTCTAATGGCTCAAGAATCACTCGATTCCAATCAACGGTGAGAAATATAGAGCTCCTTAAAGTTGAGGGTATGTTAAGACTTAACCTCTTTTTAACACTTAGAGAGTATTTTATACTCTTGCTCCTTCGTCCCAAACACCCATAAACTCAAGAAAGCATTCTTAATGCTTTAATACATGCCATAACTCATCATCTTCCCGAAATATACCAAGAACAAGATTCTCATTAGCTTTGATAACCTTTCAAGGCATTACAATAGGCTTTAAGCCTTAGAACTGTTCACAACACTATTCACCATATCAAGCTATCAAGATTTGTGGTTCTACACAGGTTGCAATGCCTCTGGAGTGTCACAAGTTTGCACACACTGGTTTTCATGTGTCATCCACATTTAATGGTAAATGAGAGTGTGTTTGAATTCCATCCTAATCTCGGGTTGGTTGTTGCATGTTAGCATTTGATGAATTAGAAATGAGATTGCTTTGTTGGCAGAAAAAAGCCAACTTTGTGTTGTTTAACTTGTCAATTTTAGTGGGTTACATGGACTGGCGTATGATTCTCCTCCCGTTGGTTTGAGATTCTTACTTATTTCTAATGTTTCAGATTGCTAGGCCAGGGATGTCCTTGTATAACGTACCTCATTTAGGGCTGTAAATGGAGCGGATTCGGAGTGGATAATGGTACATCCGAATTCATATTCAATTATATATCTGGATATCCAAATCCGAATAAATATCCGGCAGATAGTGAAATATGATATCTGTATCCAACTTCGATTAAAATATCCAGATTCGGATAGTATCCGAATTATCCAATTATTTTTTGAAAAATTTAAGAAATATTAATTAATATTTTAAAATTTTAAAATATAATTTTTTATTAAAAATATATATTTTAAAGGTTACATTAATTTTACAAATTTAAAATATATTATTTATATATATATATAATATACAATCGATATTTATTAGATCAGATATACCAATATCCGAATCCGTATCCGATTATAAACGGATAGTATTTTTATTATCCGAATTTGCTCCGCCGGATACCTATTTAGATAATTATCCAACTAAACGGATTTAGATACTAATCGGATACGGATACGGATACGTGCCTACCAAAAAATAAAAAATCAAGGTACGTATGTCTCGCGAATTATATGCTCACGCGTGTCCATACGAGTCGTCAACTTACTGCGACTTCTGCTACTGCTACTGCTACTGCAGTCTCAAACTCCCACTCTCACAGTACTTTTCAAGCAGCAATTGCTTATAAATAGCCTACAAATTCCCGCTAGCGTGCGCAGCTCCGTTCTACCTGCAAAATTACTGCATTGAGCTCCATCTGAACCCCTAAACCTCTCCATCTCCACTCAAGCTCTTTAATGGGGGTACTTTTCTTCTGAATTTCCCTAATAATATCACCCCCACCCGTTCCGTTACTCCCGTTTCCTGCACCAGACACCGAGACCATACAAATAGATCATATATTTCGTTTTCTTCTTTGATTTTCTTTTTTTACAGCTTGTAATGGCTCTTTAATGGCCTTTTTCGTTGCTGAAAATGGCAAAGCAGTTGTTGTTTCAAGAGATGGACACACAGATAATATCGCTTAGTCTCTTTGCCTTTTCTCTTACTTGAACTACATATCTCAGTACTTTTGCTGCGTCTCTGTTTTTCACTTTCAGTAATTTGTTGAAGGATTTACTCTCAGAGAGAGAGAGAGAGAGAGAGAGAGAGAGAAATTTTGTACGTTCAAATGCAGGCGCTTGAGAGCCCTACCAGTGTTCGTATGGACACTAGCTGCGGTGCTTTACTCAGAGAAATTCAGGTCTTTCCTTTCTTCCAATTTTTTTCGTTCATCATTTATCATGTTCTATGCTTTTTTTTTTTTTTTTTTTTCATATTCTGATGTTTGTGAATAAATATCTGTAGATTTCCTCTCATTCTGTAAATTGGGAACTGTTTCTCAAGGTTTGAAATCCCCATTTTATCCGTGATTTTGCCGGCCCACCCGAATCCAAATCCCAAAAAATTTGGGTATCTCCCGGGATTTCGGATTCCGATTTATTAATATTTTATTAAAATTTTATATATTTGTATAATTATAAATATTTTAATTTTTAAAATACATATAAATTTCCGAAATTTCAATAAAAATATCGGAATTTTAATAAAAAAACAATTAAAAAAAACCTATTTAAAAATAAATTTCTGAAATATCCCAAAATTCTGAAATCCCGGAATTCCGAAATTTGACCGGAAATTTCCGAAATCCTGGCCGAAATCGAGTTTTCCGAAATCCATGCTGTATAGATGTCGTTGGGGTTGGACGAAACCGGGATTTTGCGAAATCCCAACGGGAATTTATACCTTGACTGTTCTTCTACTCTATTTTCTTTTTAAGAAGAGTAGTATTTTGAATAAGCTATAGGGGAATGTTCAGGAAAACAGATATGCTGCTCTCTCTCTCTCTGTTCTTCCTCCTTTTTTTTTTTTGTTTGTTGTTGTAAAAGTTAGTGTGACGATCTTGTCAAAGTGTTTATAATTAGGCAGAACGTATGTGCCTTTTGAGTAAAGAGTCCACAAGGATTGGAGAAGTTATTTGTCTTTTTTTCGTCATTAATTTCTGAAAATTAATTATGGTTTTTCTATATCTGATAGTTGAAGATTTAGGATGAAAGGATTGGGGTTTTCATTCTCACTTTAAGGTGTCTTATGAAAACAGTATTCTCACTTTAAGGTGTCTTATGAAAACAGTATTCTCTTTGCATTGTCTTTTCTAATGGGTTCTTTTAATTTAGTCAATTGTATCACTAGTATGCTCTTTTTGCATCTAAATTCATGTTTTTGTTATTGCTATGCAGCACATATGGAATGAAATTGGTGGTATAGGGGGGCCTGGGGTTGAAGTTTAATGGGTTGTTTTAATTTAGTCAATTGAATTGCCTAGTATGCTCTTTTCGCATCTAAATTCATGTTTTTGTTATTGCTATGCAGCACATATGGAATGAAATCGGTGAGACTGGAAAAGACAAGGATCGAGTGCTGTTGGAGCTGGAGAGAGAGTGCTTAGAAGTGTACCAGAAAAAGGTTGATGAGGCTAGCAATGCCAAGGCACATCTTCATCAATCCATCGCAACCAAGGAAGCCGAGCTTGCCGCACTCATGGCTGCACTTGGGGAGCTTAGTCTTCATTCACAGGTACATGCCATAGTATAGGGCCCAAACCGTCTTTATGATTGTCTTTTCTCATTTGTCATGACCTACCCTATGCATTGCTTTATTTTAACTTTCTTTTGTTGTTTTATTTTTTCCCTTTTACCCTCACATGTTGCTTCTTGTTAAAATTATTATGTGTAAAATTTATTTAAGAGTGTTAAGTATATTGAATTATGTGTTGTATTGAACAAGTTATGCAATTTGCATTAATATTTTATTGATGAATAACAAGAATTGTAATAAAAAGGTAAGAATGTACAAGTAACGGGGAAATAGTAAGTTCCTCATCGGAAAAAGGCTGAGTCGCAAAAAATAAATTGGCTCCATCTGTACTAAAAATCAGCACTATGAACTCTGGAAAGGAAGCCAACCACCTAGACAAGACCTTTTTTTTTTTTTTATCGGTAAGAATCAATTGTAATCAAATAGCAAAGAAAAAACAACAGCTTACAAGGACATAAACTGAAGGGGGAACACAAGATGGAAATACAGAAAGTAAACAAAGCAAAGCACAATAGTTAGAAGGAATGGTGGATCTCCTCATAACAAAATATCCCCTACTTCCCCTCCCTACAGTGTAATGGAGGACCATTCCACAATCATACGCCGAATACAAGCTAAGAGACAATGGATGGCTGAGGAAGAATTGTCAAACACACAATAATTCCTTTCCTTTCACACACCCCATAAGATAGCTCGAGGTAGCATAGGCCAAATTGCTTCTTTGGCCCCTACCAAAGTCGACATTTGCCAACCCGATGAGAAGCTTAGTAGGGAGGACGAGAAGACCCACTCCACACCCAACCTTGATAGGAAAAATCCCCAAATCCCAAAGACAACCGGACAGTGTAAAGTCAAATGATCCACTCTCTTCCTCAGACAAGCACAGATAGCATTGGTTGGCCAACTCTACCCTCTGCTCTTTAGGTGATCAGTAATAAGAATCTTGTTTAGAGCTGCAAACCAAAGGAATAAAGATACATTTGATGGGACACCGGAGTACCAGACAACTTTATGTGGAATATATGCGCAGGAACACGGGTAAAGGACTGTAAAAGAGATCTCACTGAAAATCGACTTTTGTTGCTCCTAGACCATAACCTACATTCTCTATCCCTGAGATTGGGGAGGGAGGGAGGGAGGGGGGGGGGGGGGGGGGGATGAGCTCAATCTACAGAACAGACATTGAAGGTCTTCAATTTCCCAATCGTCCAGGTTTTGCTGCAATCGGAGGCACCAGAATGAATCACTCCTCACTCTCTCAATGTAGTTAGCCACAAATGCATCTTTCTTTAGGGCAAGGAAGAAAATGTTTCCAAATTCATCCTTAAGCCGAGATTGGTCACACCAAATATCTTTCCAGAAAATGGTTTCGGACCCATTACCTACCGAAAACCTAATGAATGGATCGACAAATTCAACCACATTCATGATTCCTTTCCAAAGGCCGACTCCATGCGGCCCTTTCACTCCCTTAGGTTTCCAACAAGAGAGTTCTCCATATTTAGCAACAATCACCATCCTCCAAAGGCTCTTACGCTCAACACCAAACCTCCAAACCCATTTGCCTAAGAGGGCTTTGTTGACTTGACTACCCGAAACAAGGTTGAGATCCCCATTACTGAAGGGACTACAAATTTGCTTCCAGTCTACTAGGTGGTATTTTTTTTTTTTTTCGCTACTCACATCCCAGAGGAAGTTTCTCTGCAAACGGTCTATAGTCATGGTTATGGATTTTGGGATGGACAAGGTAGACATGAAATAAGTCGGGAGACTCCTAAGGGTACTCTTCATGAGAGTCAATTTGCCTCCCTTGGAGAGGTAGGTAGATTTTCAACCAGCTAATCTAGACTTAAACCTTTCAATGACTGGATCCCAGATTGCTTTGACTTTAGAAAAAGGCTCCTAGGGGGACACCAAGGTAAGTAGATGGTAGAGGACCTGACTTATAGCCTAAGCAGCAGGATAGTAGATCGAGATTTTGTATCTCACCTACCCTCACAATTTTATTCTTGCCCAAATTGACCCTAAGGCCCAAGACTGCTTCAAAGCAACGTTGCACGCATCTAAGATAGAGTAATTGAGAGGGGGAAGCTCCGCAGAACACTAAAGTATCATCAACAAATTGGAGATGAGAGATACTGAGATGGTCTTGACCTATGGAAAAGCCTTCAAAACCCATCCCCGAGAAAGCATCCGATTTAGAGCCTTCAAAATGATGAGGAAAAGAGCCGAGGAGAGGGGGTCCTCCTGCCTTAATCCCTTTGAGCTCCTAAAGAAACCTTTGGAGCTAACGTTTAGCAGAATAGAAAAGGAGGCAGAGGAAACACATGCTAACGTTGTCTTTGTCCACCTAGATCCAAATCCCATGTTATGCATTACATAGAGGAGGAAATCCTAATTCACATTATTGTAGGTCTTTTCCATATCAATTTTGCAAATCAGCTCCGGTGTCTTTGCCCTAAGATGCTCATCCACACGTTTGTTGGCAATGAGGATGCCATCTAGGATTTGTCTACCACCAAAAAAGGCACCTTGCTGAGGGAAAATGATATATCCCAAAACTATACGGAGCCGAGTTGCTAATATTTGGCAATGATTTTGTAAGAACTACTCACCAAACTAATTGGCCAAAATTCCCTGATATTTTGAGCGCCAGACTTTTTTGACGCCAGCACCACAAAGGTATTATTGATCGATCTATCGAATTGATTATTCGTGGAGCTCCTGCAAGACTACAAGAAGATCCACCCCCACAATGCTCCAACAGTAGTGATAAAATTCTACGAAGACCCATCTGGGCCAGGAGATTTGTCTCCTGCCATTGCGTTGATAGCACTCAATACTTCTTTACCCCTAAATGGTTTTTCTAACTCTAATCTTTGGTCTAAAGTTAGAGTATCAAATGAAAGGCCATCTAATTGTGGTCTCCATGAGGTTTTCTCCAAGTACAGTTCTTTATAGAACTCAACCACACACTATGTACTGTTGATTCTCCTTCCTAACTCCATCAATTTGAAGGCCGGAGATGAAATTATTTTCCTATGCAAATTGGCCATAGGATGAAAGAATTTTGTATTTCTATCACCCTCCTTTAGCCATCTGATTCTAGACTTTTGTTTCCAACTAATCTCTTCCAACCTTGTAATCTTCAAATAGTCCAGTTGCTTAGTCTCCCTAAGTAGGCTCTCCTCAATTGTTAAGGGATGTGCGCTTTCAAGTAAGTCAAGAGCCTCAATGTCAACCAGGAGCTTTGATTATTGCTCAGAGATGTTACCAAAAACCTCTTTGTTTCAAGATTTGAGTCTCACTTTGAAGGCTTTCAATTTCAGCCCGAATCTTTTACTAAGGGACCCCATGCTACATGAGAATGCCACACCTCAGATACCATATCTCTACACCCTTCAGCCTGCCGCCACATATTTTCAAATCAAAAAGGGGACGTGCCTCCTTTAAAACATTCTGAAGCCATTAGAATCGAGACATGGTCGTAAATTGGTCTGGGTAAAGATGATTGAACTAGGTTGGGAAATATCTCCTCCCACTCAGCAGAGAATAGGAATCTATCCAGTCTACTTGCCCACATCCCAGCAAGCGATTGAGACCATGTGAACTAGGCACCTCTCAGAGGATAATCAATTAGTCGATGGTAACTAATGAATCGCTCAAGTCTCCGCATTTTAGCTCAAAGGGAATGACCCCCTCTCCTTTTATGGGGGAAATGGATACAATTAAAATCTCCACCCAAAAACCATGGGGCATCCCATCTACAGCTTACATCGTTGAATTCTTGCCAAAAATCGATATCGTTAGATTAACCCGACGAGACCATGTGAACTGGGCACCTCTCAGAGGATAAGCAATCAGTCGATGGTAACTAATGAATCGCTCAAGTCTCCGCATTTTAGCTCAAAGGGAATGACCCCCTCTCCTTTTATGGGGGAAATGGATACAATTAAAATCTCCACCCAAATACTATGGGGCATCCCATCTATAGCTTACATTGTTGAATTCTTGCCAAAAATTGATATCGTTAGATTAACCCGACGGGCCGTAAATCCTAGCGAAGACTCACGAGTTTCCCCCTCGAGCCATTTTGCATAGAACGGAGATCGAGTATGCCCTCCATTCCGATTCCAAGACCTCTAACTGATCCATATCCCAGGTTAATAGAATTCCCCTGATGATCCTAAGGAGGGCACAACAAGCGATGCAAATGAGACAGAACCCCATAGGTCCTTGATTAGTTGAGGCCGAAGACTCACCAATTTTGTCTCTTGGATGCAAATGATCGAAGGCTTGTGAGAGAGAATTTCTTGTTTTAACCCCAGTTGTTTATCTAGACTGCCTAACCCCCTATGTTCCAGGACAAAAGATTTAGGTTTGGCATTGATAACTAGGCAAACCCTTACCAGATCGTGGAATTCTAGGAGAGGATCTAGGACTTGATCTACCATAATTGATATTACATTCCCACCTCCTCAACTCTTTTGCTGATTTGCTCACCGATTCTAAGGATGGCCCAGATAAAGGCCTACCACTGATCCACACCCCGAGGCTTCTAGAGTTTGAAACAATCAAGTTAGCTCTTCATCATGCCCCTCAGATGAGATACCAAGGCAACTACTAACACCCTTAATATGACAGAGGACCCAATCTGATATGACAGTGGGGTCTTTAAGGTTTAAGAGGTCTTGCCTTCCCCCAGAGCTTTAGGATTGACTTGTTGAGTTGGGTTTAAAAGCACTGACTCAGGTCTGAGATTAATTTCAATGAGAGCGATAAAACAGGGAAATGACAGAGTTCGAGCTATTGACACCCTTTCCAAATCAAGCTGTGGTATCATAGTTCCCTGGGCTAATAGACCCGAGCAAGCTATCAAACTAAGTGATCTGAAAAGAGGAGATCTCCACATCCTATTTATATCATAATGAAGATGAAAGGGGGAAAGAATAGAGGATGGCAGCGTACCTGATGGAGGAAGAACTGTAGGCATTTGCCTTGTACTATCGCTTACCAGGGGGTTCGGTTGTCTGAAGGTTTGAAGTTCCCATTTGACTCGTAACTTCAATCCCCACTGAAAGTATCCTTCACCTTACTGACAAAGGTGACCCAAGATTGTCAGTATCGTGGTATACTAGTTGCAGGCCTCCAGGTATTGATTGATCCGTCCCTTCAGATATGGACTTGAAAAATCCAAAAGGGGTTTTAGTATTGCCATCGCACAGCTGCTCAAGACATAACCAATGGAGGAACATTTATACTAGGTAAGGATGACATGAAATCTTCAAAGATACTACTGTAAACTACAAACAACACCATGCCTCAGGTAGTTACTATTCAGACTCAATCCACCTACTGACCAAGACATGACAGTGAGGTTCTCCAACTTCCACTCATCATATACAACATTTAAGGTTGTAGGCTTTATAATCCTCTTGGTGATGTAACCAAGCTTTCCATTACCACCTATATACATCTTTGCCCATTGTGACCGTTTTATATAATTCCTCCCGTCAAGCTTTACTGTAGTGATTTGGAGTCTTGGATTTTCCATCGGAGACATAATCAAGGAAGAACATCCGAACTAGAAGTGTGACGCCCTGAACCCGTGCCTAGGGAATCAAGTTCCGAGACGCGCGTCCATTCGTTAAATCATGCAAGCGGAAGACTTTACACCTGTCATCATAATAGCCATCATACAAACCATATACCTGTATTATTTACATCAAGTTTGTTTTACAAAAGTAGGCGCCTCTATCTCGCCGGGTACAGTTTGTACAAGCTTCCAAAATATCCAGTTGGACTTTTCACTTACTGGTCAGTAGCTCTGAGATCTGCTGACATAAAAAGTCAGTGAGCTATGAAGCCCAATAAAACCACAATCCTTCTAAACTATTTTCCACATAATAACACGCATCAATAATGATATAATAAACAGTTCAATTTGTATGTTACAGTAAAATAGAACAGTATATAATAAATTGTGGCCTAAGGTCACTTAGGGTTACGTCACCCTAACCGAGGTTTCCAACCTCACATTACTTTCCAATTATGGGGTTTTACCAAGTTATCATTTCAATCATCAATCATGTTTCATTTCGAGTCCTAAGACTTTATTAACTGGCCACAACGCACAAATGTTCAGCTTAAAGTCTCTAAATCATAACCATACATAGAACCATTTAGACTTACACACACTGTTTCGGCTTTCACCCGAACACGACCAGACCTTGGGTATACCAACCCAACTCACTTGGAATCTGACGATTCCATACCGAACCCTGAGTACACCAACTCAGACAAATACACCAACCCAGAGTATACCGACTCAGACCACTTCGTATCCGAAGCTTACACACACAACATGGGCATTCGCCCAATAAGGACATATTTTTCCATTCAATTGACTGGCCACATCTACCTATGGTTCGATACGTATCTTATTTGGAGCTACCCGATACACTGGTAAGCTGGAAAAAAAAATTCACTGTATTGGGCCGATACAGGCCCAATACACTCGATACGGAGATTTTTCAGTTAATTTTTTTTTCCATTCATTTACACTAGGATCCACAATATTGACTGGATACACAACACTTATTTACATAGTATATTATTAAGTAAATTATTTTACTTTCATTTACTTTAGATACTAATATGTAAATAAGGTTATCCCCCTGGTTATGATGCCCCAGCCCAACCCTACTTATCAGGAACCACTGGTTATGATGCCCCAACCCAACCTTACTTATCAGGAACCACTGGTTATGATGCTCAGTCCCACTCTTCGACTGACAGTTATGGACAGATTACGACTCAGTAGCAGGCATATGTACAAATGTACCTGGGAATGTACTGTATGATGATGACTTGGACACAGTAGTGACATTATGTCTGGACCACTTATAATGTATCACTCTACTCAATTTCTGATCCCACAATGATAGAGTATAAGTCAGTACAAAGCTCAATGTGGTATTGAGCTTCTATCATGTATGTAATTTGATTTGTGAATACAAGGGTCTATGTATTTTCATATTTTTGATTTATGAATGCAAGTGAGCTTCTATCACTTGGTTAAGAAACTATAGTTTGTATTTTCATACATATTTATCAGTGCGCATGTCTTTTTTAACTTATAAATTTGTTAACTCTTATATGTATGATTATAAATGTAGTTGGAGGTCTTCATTTAGTTTGTTTTTAATTTATATTTGCATTAAAAGAGATTTTATACAAGGTATCCAAGTTTTTCCTCGCGTATCCAAGGTTTTTTTTAGTGTATCCTGAATTTTTCCGCTGTATCTAACCGATACAGGATCGATAGGCCGATACGTATCCTATGTTGGACTCACCGATACGGCAACCAATACCGATATTTTGAACTATGCATCTACCGTGTATTCGCCGCCATCACTCTGGTATTAGTCAAGAAGGAGCCCCGACCAACCTGTCTACCGTCATCTTCTGGCTAGTCTACGGAGGAACCCCGACATCCTTACCAATGTCGTCATCTCGTGACGTTCCACCAAGAAGGGACCCCGATAGACACGGTGCCGACATCTTCTGACCCACCTAGAGAGGAACCCCGGACTATACACTATCTGATGTTCAGCCATTTTAAACTCCCTAGGACTCCGACATCTCCCGACTATTAGTCACGGAGGAACCACGGGCCATGCAGGACACTGCCACTCCTGACCTAGTCCAAGAGGCACCACGGACGACCTAGACAAACAGACTGACATCTCCCAACTATCAGTTACGGAGGAACCCTGGGCCTTACTGGACACCGTCTCTCCTGACCTAGTCAAAGAGGAACCACAGACTATACTTAACCCTGGTTAGATTTTCTAATCACAGGTTAACCCCAGTTAACTCAAGCATCGCTTGATTAACTAAAATACTTGGGTCTTGTGCCCATGAACCAACTCCGGTAACACACCGTCCCGTTAGGGAACGTTTCCAGGCTAATGAATGTCTCTATAGCCTTATATGACATGCAAAACAACTTTTGGTCACCCTAGAGTGGCGATACAATTTACCTAGGACCCGATCTGGGCTCCCTGATGGTCCATATAAAATCACAACATCACGTAGGGATCTCCAACCCTTTTTCCATTCACACAGTGAGCCTAAATCTGGGGTTTTGACACCCGAGACTGAAGGCTACACTCCTCTACTCATTTTTCACGCACATCCAACCCTTCCACACATTACATAGGGGTCTCTGACTCTTTTTCATTCAGGCCAGAAGACATGCATATGCTCCACATAAAAGAGTATAGGAAAATAAAGGAAAAAAGAGGAAAAAAAAGGGGTTTTACCTGCTTCACGCGTTTCGAGGTCTCGCAGGCAAAAACGGATGTTGCCAATGCGTTCCCTACGACGATCAACCTCGGGTTAGAGCGCATGCAACTTACTCTCTCTCTACATGCAAATCGAGACATCGAGAAAAGAAACTGACGTCACCAACGCGTCGGGAACGTCGAAAACCCCAAGGGGACCTCCCTTTCTCTTTCTCTCTCTTCCTTTCTCTCTCCTCTTTCTCTCTTCCTTTCTCTCTCCTCACTTTTTCTCTCTAAAATATTCTATGGCAGAACCTCCCCCTGTTTATAGAACGTGAGAAATGGGGGAGGCTGGCCTCCATTATATAGATAAGGTAAGTCAACGGTTTGACCCTTTGACTATTTTTCCGCATTCTCTCGTGTATATGGTCTCTGTAGTCCTACTTAATGACATCCAATTTTGACGAAACTTTAGGTGACCGAACTTGAGACAATCTGACACCTGCTGTAAAATTTTCGGGAAGAAATACTGAGTTTTGACAACGGCACTTTAGTCTGGAAGAAAACTGCAAAACTCACTGATTTCAGACACAAAACACACTGTCGTTTCTTCATATGAGATAATTAACTACTGAAACAACCAACGGTCGTTCTCACGACCGACCGGCATGCTATGGTACCAGCTGCATAGATTTCTATTAGAATCCTCAACAATTATGGAGTTCCACTAAATTCTAGAAAAATCTGGAATTTCCTAGTTTTCTCGATTTTCTTACATTTAAAACTCCCTCTATCTTGCGAATCGATACGCGATGGAACTGGAATGATAGGTGATCGTCCAGATAGTCGACCCACACATTGTGCACAATTTTCGAGGAAAATCACTGAAGTTTTACCAGTACAATCCAATCCCGAACAAAACCCACTTTTTATCAATTTAACAAATAATTAAATACTTAACCTCCATTAAGGACCCATAAATACATAATTTTATTATATTAAAATTCTGGGTCGTTACAAGAAGAGCTCACATCCATACTACTATTGTTGCTGCCTCCGGACTTGGGGTGTAAATGAACCGAGCCTAACCGAGCTGGGCACTGCTCAAGCTCGGCTCATTCCATGTGTAGACTTTCTCGGGCTCGGCTCGAGCTCTAGAAGATCAGCTTGAGCTCGGCTCATCCACTAATAATCGAGCTCAGCTCGGTTCAACTTGACAAGCCCTAACTTCAACTTCAATCTTTCGGCTCGAACCAACTTTGTTCATCTAGAAGACGACAAATATTCATCTTCCTCAATAATAGGAGTAAAGTAGAAGAAAGACAGAAAATAATTGAAAGAAGAGAATTTTGGAGAGAATAAATGTGATCAACTACTCTGTTGGTTAACCACTTATGTTTCCTATTAAATAAATAGGAAATGACATGTGTCCTTATTATGGTGTAAGGCACACCTACACAAGCAAAAATATAAATAAACATTAAAACACAGCATAGAGGCCTAATCCAATGGGATTATTTCACAAGCCCATTACAACATCAAAAAAGAAAGATGCCTAATGCATCTGTGACGCCCCGAACCCGCGCCTAGGGAATCAAGTTCTGAGACGCGCGTCCGTTTGTCAAATCATGCAAGCGGAAGACTTTACCCGCGAAAATGCGGGAAATTTAAACATTTATCAAATGCTTCAAAAAAGCAAATAACACCTGTCATCACAATAGTCATCATACAAATCATATACCTATATTATTTACATCAAGTTTGTTTTACAAAAGTAGGCGCCTCTATCACGCCAGGTACAACTTGTACAAACTTTCAAAATGTTCAGATGGACTTTTCACTTATTGGGCAACTGCTCCAAGATCTGCTGACACAAAAAGTCAGTGAGCTATGAAGTCCAATAAAACTACAATCCTTCTAAACTATTTTCCGCATAATAGCACGCATCAATAATGATATAATAAATAGTTCAATTTGCATGTTACTGTAAAATAGAACAGTATATAATAAAGTGTGACCCAAGGTCACTTAGGGTTACGTCACCTTAACCGAGGTTCTCGACCTCACATTACTTTCCAATTATGAAGTTCAGTTATGAATGTATTATATTACCAAGTTATCGTTTCGATCATCAATCATGTTTCATTTCGAGTCCTGAGACTCTATTAATTGGCCACAGCCCACAAATGTTCAGCTTAAAGTCTTTAAATCCTAACCATAATACATTGAGTCATTTTGACTCACACACACGCTGTTCTGGCTTTCACCTGAACACGACCAAACCTTGGGTATAACAACCCAACTCACTTGGAATCCGACGATTCTATACCGAACCATGAGTCCATCAACCCTGAGTATACCAACTCAGACCACTTCGTATCCGAAGCTTACACACACAACATGGGCATTCACCCAATAAGGATAATACTTTTCCATTCAACTGACTGGCAACATCTACCGTGTATTCGCCGTCATCGCCCTGGGTATCAGTCAAGAAGGAACCTCGACCAACCTGCCTACCGTCATCTTCTGGCTAGTCTACGGAGGAACCCCGACATCTATACCAATGCCGACATCTCCTGACGTTCCACCAAGAAGGGACCCCGATAGACACGGTGCCGACATCTTCTGACCCACCCAGAGAGGAACCCCGGACTATACACTATCCGATGTTCAGCCACTTTAAACTCCCTAGGACTCCAACATCTCCTGTCTATCAGTCACGGAGGAACCACGGGCCATGCAGGACACCGCCACTCCTGACCTAGTCCAAGAGGCACCACAGACGACCTAGACAAACAGACCAACATCTCCCGACTATCAGTCACGGAGGAACCCCGGGCCTTACTGGATGCCGTCTCTCCAGACCTAGTCAAAGAGAAACCACGGACTATACTTAAACCTGGTTAGATTTTCTGACCACAGGTTAACCCCAGTTAACCCAAGCCTCGCTTGATTAACTGAAATACTTGGACCTCGCGCCCGTGAATTAACTCCGGTAACACACCGTCCCATTAGGGAACGTTTTCAAGCTAATGGATGTCTCCATAGCCTTACAAGACATGCAAAACAACTTTTCGTCACCTTAGAGTGGCGATACAATTTACTCGGGACCCGATCTGGGCTCTCCAAGGGATTACATAAAATCACAATATCACATAGGGGTCTCCGACCCTTTTTCATTCACGTCAAAAGACATGCATATATTTCACATGAAATAATATAGCAAAATAAGCGGAAAAAGAGAAGAAAATAGGGGTTTTACCTGTTTCACGCGTTTCGAGGCATCTAGAGTCGAAACGGACACCGCCAACGCGCTCGGAAGGATGATCAACCCCAAGGTAGAGCGCATGCAACTTTCTCTCTCTACCTTTTTCTCTCTCTACACGCAAAACGAGATGCCGGAGAGAAAATCAGACGCTGCCAACGCGTCGGGGACGTCAAAAAACCCCAAGGGGACCTCCCTTCCCCTTTCTCTCTCTTCCTTTCTCTCTCCTCTTTCTCTCTTCCTTTCTCTCTCCTCACTCTCTCTCAAAAATGGTTCGGGCAGCAATCTGAATCTGCAGAATTGTGAGAGAATGAGGGTTTTAACCCTCTTTATATAAGTCATGAGATGGGATCATGTGCAAAAGCACATGACCAATAAGGTGTGGAGAGTTGACCGGTCAACTCGTTTGACCGGTTGACTGTTAGACCAATTTTTGAATTTTTTTGCATTTACGGTATCGAAAACCTTATTACATAGAGTCTGATTTTGACGAAACTTTAGGTGACCGGACTTAGGGCGGTCCGACACCTACTGTAAAAATTTCGGAGAAAAATACTGAGTTTTTACAGTTACACTTTAGTTCGGAAAAAAATTGCAAAACCCACTAATTTCCTGATTTCGAACACAAAACATACAGCCGTTTCTTCGTTTGAGATAACTAACTACCGAGACGACAGACATTAGTCCCCACGGCCGACCGACACGAATTAGTGCCAACCGCACGGATTTCTATTAGGATCTCCAACAGATATTGGGTCCTACTTAAATTCTGGAAATATGAAAATTTCCCGTTTTTCTCAATTTTATCACACATAATGGCCCCGCGGTCCCGCGAAATGGTACCTGACGGAACCGATACGGTAGGGGGTGTGTCCCGACAGTCGACTGGCACACTGTGTGCGAATTTCGCAAAAAAATACTGAGATTTCCTCGGTGCACTTCAATCCCGAGCAAAATCCCCTTTTTATTAATTTAACAAATAATTAACTAATTAACCTCCATTAAGGACCCATAAACACATAATTTATTATATTAAAATTCCGGGTCGTTACAATCTCCTCTCCTTACAAAAATTTCGTCCTCAAAATTTACATATACACTAGTTATCAAATAACTGAGGATGATTGCTGCTAATGACATCTTCAAGTTCCCATGTGGCTTCCTCTATGCTATGGTGTTCTCATAAAACCAGTGTTTAAAAAATCGGTGAGTTGACTCGAAAATCGACCGAGTTGACTCGGATCGGTTGGATTTCGAGTCAACTCGGTTAGAAACTCGGTAGCGTCACTACTCGGACTGAAACTCGCCCGACTCGGCTGAGTTCACACATCTCAACCGAGTCGAGTAGATCGGACTGAACTCGAAGGGGTCTAATATTTTTTTTTTAAACCCTAAAAAAAATCCCCAAAAGTAAACTCTTTTTCCTTATTAGTTAATATAATCTCTTCTATAGCAACAGTAATCGAGTTTGAAGAAGAAGAAGAAGAAAAAGAAGAAGAAAGAAGAAGAAGTGGAAGAAGAAGTGCTCACCGGCGAGATTAGGTGCTTGCCGACGAGATTAGGTGTTCGACTATATCTATTCGGCTCCATTCCGATGAGATTCGAAGAAGAAGAGATCTGTGATCTGTCTGGTAAGAACTTTTCCCCGTCTGTGTTTCGTTGTTCTCTACAGTAAAGACATATGAGGATGATCAAAACATATAATAAAAAAATTAAAAATTCTGCTGTGTAAAAGGGAGATGTGATGGGAGGCATAAAGCTTCCACCCTTCCATCATATCTCTTTAAAGTAGGGAAAAAGAGGTCACCATAGTAATTGAATAGGACAATTTTAAAAATAAAATACCTTTAATTGACCGTATGAACCCAAAGCATTATTAAGTCTTGTGTGTTTGTGGTGTATGTGTATGTGCGCGTGAGTCTATGTATGTGGTCTTCATTCTATCACCTGTAGTTTCCCCTTGTGGTGCTGTTACCTACAATAAAAAAAAAAACCCAAATCATTGTTGGAACGAAAAAGGTACATACCATGAATAGTTCTAAAAAAAAAAAACTTTTTTTTTTGGTGACGGGGGTATCCGGGCCTCTTAGAGCACCCGACTAAATCCCCCGGGCACGTGCAGAGCCCTCTCTCCACACGCGCCAAGAAAGTCGGGATAATCTGGAGGGTGGCCAATAGATGAGAACCTTTTTAGTTTATTTTATATATTTTTAGTCAATTAGTTGATTGGACGTTGATGGTAAATGATATTATGAAATATTCATATAATTAATGAATTATTTGTTAATTAATCATTTATAACATCTAAAAAAATAGCAATATGGTAAAATAGTAATTAATAATTCATTATATAAGTTTTTTAAATAATTTTTCTAAAGAATAATATTTTTATAATATTATTTATATATATAATAGCATATTAGATGTAGTTTTATAATTTATATTATTTTTTATAAATATAAATCATAATAAAAATATATTATATTTTTCGAGTTTTTAGTATAGAGTTTTATCGAGTTTTGGTCGAGTTTTCGAGTTGACTCGACTCAACAAGGTTTCGAGTCGAGCCGAGTTTTCGTGTTTTAAAACACTGCATAAAACTTTAACTAGCTTAATCGATTTGTTTCGTAACACCTGTTCCTTGCGGTACAAAATTATCACTGAGTTTTCTTCAAAAGTTAAGTCCTCTCTGACTTGAATTGGTTTATATCGTATCACGTGCGAGAGATCAGGTACATATTTTCTCAACATGGATATGTGGAATACATTGTGAACCCTTGTCAGCTTTGGTGGTAACGCCAAACGGTAGGCTACACCTCCTATTTTAGCTAAAATCTCAAAATGTCCAATGAATCGCGTACTTAACTTTCCCCACTTTCCGAATCGTACAATACCTTTTGATGGAGAGATTTTCAAGAAGACATGATCGCCGACTTGAAACTCTATGTCTCGGCGCTTTCCATCTGCATAGCTTTGCTGTCGACTTTGGGCAGATAATAACCTTGATCGAATCAACTCGATCTTCTTTGTTGTTTCTTGCACCAACTCAGGTCCTAGTAGTTTAAGTTCCCCTACTTCAGTCCAATATACTGGTGACCGACAACTCCTACCGTACAAGGCTTCGTAAGGAGCCATTTGAATACTTGCCTGATAACTGTTATTATATGCAAACTCGATCAATGGCAAGTGATCATCCCAGTTTCCTTGAAAGTCCAGACTGCAAGTGCGCATCATATCTTCTAGAGTTTGTATTGTGCGCTCAGACTGTCCATCGGTTTGCGGATAATAAGCTGTACTCATGTTTAGCTGCGTACCTAAAGCTTCTTGCAAGCTCCTCCAAAATCGGGATGTAAATCGTGGATCGCGATCTGACACAATAGATACCGGCACACCATGCAGCTTCACAATCTCCTTGATGTACAACTTTGATAAATTTTCCAGGGTTATGGTATCCTTGATAGCAAGAAAGTGAGCCGACTTCGTCAATCGATCAACTATCACCCAAACGGCATCATGTCCACTCCTTGTTTTTGGTAACCCTACCACAAAATTCATCGTAATGTGCTCCCATTTCCACTCGGGAATAGGCAATGAATTTAACAATCCAGGTGGTTTATGATGTTCTGCCTTAACTTGCTGACAAACAAGGCATCGAGATACATACTCTGCAATTTCTCTCTTCATGCCGTTCCACCAGTAGTTATTCTTCACATCCTGATACATCTTTGTACTTCCGGGGTACACCACAAAACGAGATCGATGTGCCTCATTGAGCAGTTCATTCTTCAACTCAGGATTTCTAGGCACACAGATTCGACCTTTGAATTGAAGTATTCCATCTTCAGATTATTCAAAATCACCCATTTTTCCTTAAAGAATCTTATCTCTGATAACTTTGATCTCCTAATCTTCCAACTGTGCTTCTTGAATCTTTTGTAATAACACTGGCTTGGCCTGAATACTAGCCAACTTGGCACTATTATCCTGGATCCTAGACTCAGATTCCAACTCTTGAATTCTTCAATTATCTTCCATCGCTCTGCCCTCATATATGCTACAGATCCAACTGTCTTTCTACTCAGAGCATCAGCAACCACGTTACCCTTACCAGGATGATACTGGATTACATAGTCATAATCCTTCAAGAATTCCATCCATCTACGCTGTTGCATATTGAGTTCCTTTTGGGAGAATAGATACTTTAAACTTTTGTGATCACTATAGATCACCAATTTCTCTCCATAAAGATAACCAATTTCTCTCCATAAAGATAATGTCTCCAAATTTTTAGTGCGAACACTATCGCAGCTAACTCCAGGTCATGCGTGGGATAATTCCGTTCGTGAATCTTGAGTTGTCTCGAACCATAAGCAATGACCTTTTTGTTTTGCATTAAGACACAACCGAGTCCCTTACTGGAAGCATCACAATACACCTCAAATCCTCCAGATCCTGAGGGAGTTGTCAATACTGTAGCGGTTGTTAATCTCTTCTTTAATTCTTGAAAACTTCGCTCCCGAGATGCTGTCCATTCGAACTTCACATCTTTCTTAGTCAATTCCGTTAATGGAGCTGCTATCTTTGAGAAACCTTCTACAAATCTGCGGTAGTACCTAACCAATCCTAGAAAACTTCAAACTTCAATAACAGTGGATGGCCTTGCCCAATTGGTTACTGCTTGAATCTTGGAAGGGTCAACAGATATTCCATTTCTTGACACAATATGCCCAAGAAAGGCTACCTCTTCCATCCAAAACTCGCACTTGGAGAACTTAGCATACAGCTGATTATCTCTTAATGTCTGTAGCGTAATCCTCAAGTGCTGAGCGTGCTGCTCACGACTAGGTGAGTACACCAAGATATCATCAATAAATACCATAATAAACTGATCCAAGTACGGCCTGAAAAGACGATTCATCAACTCCATAAAGGCCGCAGGTGCATTTGTCAGTCCAAAAGGCATCACCAAGAACTCGTAGTGACCATACCGAGTTCGGAATGCTGTCTTCTGAATATCTTCTTCTTTGACCCTCAATTAGTGATAGCCGGACCGTAAATCAATCTTTGAAAACACTTGGGTGCCTTGCAACTGATCAAATAGATCATCGATCCTGGGGAGAGGATACGTATTCTTGATCGTCGCTTGATTCAGCAGACGATAATCTATACATAGACGCAGACTCCTGTCTTTCTTTCTGACAAATAACACCGGTGCTCCCCATGGTGAAACACTAGGACGGATCAAACCCTTATCTAATAGATCTTGCAACTGAATCTTCAGCTCTTGCAACTCAGCCGGAGCCATCCGATACGGTGTTTTAGATATCGAGTCTACACCCGGAGTAACATCGATTGTAAAATCGATTTCTCTAGTAGGAGGGAGTCCTGGTAATTCATCAGGAAACACATCTCGAAACTCTCTGACCACTGGGGTATTCCCTAAAGTGTCATCTTCATCTTTATCGACCACCACTACAGCTAAATACCCAGTACACCTCTTATCTAGAAGGTGACATGCTTTAATTGCTGATATTAGCTTGGGTGCTTGCCCTCGGATAATCCCTTGCATTTCGAACTCTGGGATGTTCGGAATTCGAAATATCACTTTCTTGGCATTACAATCTACCACTGCATGGTAATTAGCCAACCAATCTATCCCTAGGATAACATCATAATCCTTCATGTCTAACACGATCAGATCTACTAACATCCGTACACTATTGACAAGTATAAGACACCTATTATAGACTGTTTTTGTGCATAGAACTTTCCTTGATGGTGTAGATATAGACATCATGCTTTTGAGTGTATCAGGCTTGTAACTTATGTGTTTAGCAAAACGAGTAGAGACAAACGAATGTGTAGCACCAGTGTCAATCAAAGCATAAGCAGGTACTTGAAATACTAAAAGTTTACCTTCGATGACACCTTCGGTCTGCTGTGTCTCTTCCTGGGTAATTGCAAACACTTTTCCTTTTCCGCCTTCCAACGCTAGTGGTTGAGCCTTAGGGCAATCCTTCTTGAAGTGTCCAGGCTTTCTGCACTGGAAGCAAACCTTCGCTCTACAGTCCTTGGTCAAATGGCCCTGACCACATTTCTCGCACTTAAGCCCCAATCTTCCTGTAGACCCTTGGCTTTCATGTCCTCGAACTTTCTTTTCCTAGTAAACTGTCGGTTATTCTCCTTTATCCAGGGCTTCCCAACTGTCCATTTGCCTTTGCCAGCACTAGACTGTGCCAGTTCTTCATGCACTCGCTCTACTCTGAGTGCTCTATCTAATATCTCTGAGAAGGAGGTAAATCGTTGAGCTGCCAATTTCCCTCTGATAGCCGGCTTCAATCCTTCTTCAAATTTCTCAACCCTCCACTGCTCATCCTCGACAAATCTCACAGCGAACCTCGAGAGTTGATTAAACTTTTGTTCATACTCGCTAACCGACATATTTCCTTGGGTCAGCTGAAGAAACTCCATCTCCTTCCTCTTTTTCATCGACGCTGAAAAATAGCGCTCATAAAACAATTCAGTAAATTTTGCCCAAGTCACGGGCCTCTGATGCGGTGGAACTGTCCTTTCTACTGTGGTCCACCAATGTTCCACTTCTCCTTCAAGTAGAAAGATAGCGAACTCGGGCTTGTCATTTTCTGGCAAGGACATAGCCCTATAAACTTTTTCCAGACTTCTGATCCAGTTCTCCGCCTTCAGCGGATCAGTAGTGCCCGAAAAGGCCGACGGTCCAAGCCTCTTAAACTTCTCCAATCGGGTCACATTCCCATGCTCTGGCATGGCAGCAATGGGGATACGACTACCATTCCCATTTCCATTCATATTCTGGGCCTGTTGTTGCTGAATTAGGTTGGCTAGGGCTGTAATAGCCTCGAATGCCCCAGCCAAGGTATTCTCGGGTGCTCGTCGAGGTGGCATGATTCACTTATAATTATAAAGTAACAAACTTTTAATAATAAAATGAAACTGAAATGCACTGAGAATTCGATATCCAAAAAGAGACATTTCATTCATTTCATCTTAAATATATACATACCACACCATATACATGAACATATTACATCATAGTATACAAAACATCATCTCCGCTGTACAAGTATATACACCAAAGATCTATGAGTTGAGTGATAAGAAGACCGCCGAGGGCATTTACTATACTCCAAAACCATACAGATATGCTACAGTCTCCCCTCCTGACTCCCTATTCTTGCATCTAAACCTCAGTCGAGGTAGACGAACTACTTGCCTCCACCGACTTCTTCTTACTCTGCTTACGGTTGTTCAAATTGCACGATACTCTCGTGCCGTAAGCCTCTTAGATGATAGGGGTGGAGGTATCCAACCAGTCCCATCCGGACTAGGCCTGATGTCTGCTAGTGCTCGCTTGACCAGCATTAAAATCTCACGACATACCCGAGCCGGTACTGCAAGCTCCATCGGAGTCGGGGTTCGCATCCAGGCAGTTCCGTCCGGATTTATCCGGACAGCCTTCGGCTTAATGGCCGCCATGATTCGTTGAGTCATCCCAAGCCACTCTAGATAACGGCGACTCAATATGGCTGCCATCTGCTCATAATGCTGCCAATCCTCCTTGGTGGGGACTCTGTGCATTAACGGCATCCCTCCACATACACACAATTTCCAAATCACTATCTGATTTCGAAATAGGTGATGTACAGTAATACATCTAGCTACATAATTAAAAATTATGTACTACGGTATTTCATGAACAAGTATGGTTTGTTATGATGGTTATTGCTCTTAGGCTTTGATACCAATTGTGACGCCCCGAACCCGTGCCTAGGGAATCAAGTTCTGAGACGCGTGTCCGTTTGTCAAATCATGCAAGCGGAAGACTTTACCCGCGAAAATACGGGAAATTTAAACATTTATCATATGCTTTCAAAAAGCAAATAACACCTGTCATCACAATAATCATCATACAAATCGTGTACCTGTATTATTTACATCAAGTTTGTTTTACAAAAGTAGGCGCCTCTATCACGCAAGGTACAACCTGTACAAGCTTCCAAAATGTCCAGATGGACTTTTCACTTACTGGTCAGCTGCTCCAAGATCTGCTGACACAAAAAGTCAGTGAGCTATGAAGCCCAATAAAACCACAATCCTTCTAAACTATTTTCCGCATAATAAAACGCATCAATAATGATATAATAAACAGTTTAATTTGCATGTTACAGTAAAATAGAATAGAATATAATAAAGTGTGACCCAAGGTCACTTAGGGTTACGTCACCCTAACCGAGGTTCTCAACCTCACTTTACTTTCCAATTATGAAGTTCAGTTATGAATGTATTATATTACCAAGTTATCGTTTCGATCATCAATCATGTTTCATTTCGAGTCCTGAGACTCTATTAATTGGCCACAGCCCACAAATGTTCAGCTTAAAGTCTTTAAATCCTAACCATAATACATTGAGTCATTTTGACTCACACACACGCTGTTCTGGCTTTCACCTGAACACGACCAAACCTTGGGTATAACAACCCAACTCACCTGGAATCTGACGATTCCATACCGAACCATGAGTCCATCAACCCTGAGTATACCAACTCAGACCACTTCGTATCCGAAGCTTACACACACAACATGGGCATTCACCCAATAAGGATAATACTTTCCATTCAACTGACTGGCAACATCTATCGTGTATTCGCCGTCATCGCCCTGGGTATCAGTCAAGAAGGAACCTCGACTAACCTGCCTACCGTCATCTTCTGGCTAGTCTACGGAGGAACCCTGACATCTATACCAATGCCGACATCTCCTGACGTTCCACTAAGAAGGGACCCCGATAGACACGGTGCCGACATCTTCTGACCCACCCAGAGAGGAACCCCGGACTATACACTATCCGATGTTCAGCCACTTTAAACTCCCTTGGACTCCGACATCTCCTGTCTATCAGTCACGGAGGAACCACGGGCCATGCAGGACACCGCCACTCCTGACCTAGTCCAAGAGGCACCGCAGACGACCTAGACAAACAGACCGACATCTCCCGACTATCAGTCACGGAAGAACCCCGGGCCTTACTAGACGCCGTCTCTCCTGACCTAGTCAAAGAGAAACCACGGACTATACTTAACCCTGGTTAGATTTTCTAATCACAGGTTAACCTCAGTTAACCCAAGCCTCGCTTGATTAACTGAAATACTTGGGCCTCGCGCCCGTGAACTAACTCTGGTAACACACCGTCCCGTTAGGGAACGTTTTCAAGCTAATGGATGTCTCCATAGCCTTACAAGACATGCAAAACAACTTTTCACCCTAGAGTGGCGATACAATTTACTCGGGACCCGATCTGGGCTCCCCAAGGGACCACATAAAATCACAACATCACATAGGGGTCTCCGACCCTTTTTCATTCACGTCAAAAGACATGCATATACTTCACATGAAATAATATAGCAAAATAAGCGAAAAAATAGAAGAAAAGAGGGGTTTTACCTGCTTCACGCGTTTCGAGGCGTCTAGAGTCGAAACGGACACCACCAACATGCTCGGAAGGATGATCAACCCCAAGGTAGAGCGCATGCACCTTTTTCTCTCTCTACACGTAAAACGAGAGGCTGGAGAGAAAATCAGTCGCTGCCAACGCGTCGGGGACGTCAAAAAACCCCAAGGGGACCTCCCTTCCCCTTTCTCTCTCTTCCTTTCTCTCTCCTCTTTCTCTCTCTTCCTTTCTCTCTCCTCTTTCTCTCTCAAAAATGGTTCGGGCAGCAATCTGAATCTGTAGAATTGTGAGAGAATGAGGGTTTTAACCCTCTTTATATAAGTCATGAGATGGGATCATGTGCAAAAGCACATGACCAATAAGGTGTGGAGAGTTGACTGGTCAACTCGTTTGACCGGTTGACTGTTTGACCAATTTTTGAATTTTTTTGGCATTTACGGTATCGGAAACCTTACTACATAGAGTCTGATTTTGACGAAACTTTAGGTGACCGGACTTGGGGTAGTCCAACACCTACTGTAAAAATTTCGGAGAAAAATACTGAGTTTTTACAGCTACACTTTAATCCGGAAGAAAATTGCAAAACCCATTAATTTCCTGATTTCGAACACAAAACAGACCGCCGTTTTTTCGTTTGAGATAACTAAGTGCCGAGACGACAGACATTAGTCCCCACGGCCGACTAACACGCATTAGTGCCAACCGCACGGATTTCTATTAGGATCTCCAACAGATATTGGGTCCCACTTAATTTCTGGAAATATGGAAATTTTCCCTTTTTCTTAATTTTATCACACATAATGGCCCCGCGGTCCCGCGAATGGTACCTGACGGAACCGATACGGTAGGGGGTGTGTCCCGGCAGTCGACTGGCACACTGTGTGCGATTTTCACCAAAAGATACTGAGATTTCCTCGGTGCACTTCAATCTCGAGCAAAATCTCTTTTTTATTAATTTAACAAATAATTAATTAATTAACCTCCATTAAAGACTCATAAACACATAATTTTATTATATTAAAATTCTGGGTCGTTACAGCATCTGTTTAAAAAAGGTTTATCTCATGTTGTAGCTATTGGCAATGAGTGGAATAACTAAATTAGTATCGTAATATCTAAATGATAAACACCTAGGTAGCATGGATACGGATACGGATACGGGTACAATATGATATGGGTACGACGATACGACAGAATCTAAAAAAAAGGATACAGGTACGGCCAGGATACATCTGTATTTTTTTAAGAAAATAATAGTAATACTATATTTTGTATTATAATTACAAAATAACCATTGGGTACGATATATTTTTCTTTTTTGTTTCAATCGAATGGAACCCTAAAGGATTTAACGAGGAAAAAAAATCCAAAAAGTAAAAGGGCAAATCGGTAAAATCGCCTGAATGGAACCGTGTCGTATCCTGACTGTATCCATGCGTATCCCTGCCGTATCCTAAATAAATAAACTGTTTTAATTTAATCAGATACTTCTAAGCCGTATCAGATATGTATCCCGCCGTATCAGAGGCATATCCGTATCCGATACGTATCGGATACGAGTACGATGACCTATTCAAAGTATCCGTACTTCACAGATAAACACTTGTGCTCTTCTTTTCAGCCTGTTAGATAGGTGTTATGGTTATTCCTATTTCATTATTCAAGATGTTGAATTCCTTAACCCATCTTAGGTCTGTGCATTACTGCACTTTTAGAGCTCTATCTATTTGGAGATTACTAACCATTAAACCTTCATGTCATCTGTTTCTTCTAGAGCATTAGCATTGTGTTTTCTTTACCTATGGAATGTATATTTTTACTTGCTTTTGCAAGGAATGTTATAGAAGCTACTAGTGATCGAAAGGCCTCTGTTGCATCCTATTTTGGAATGGATGACAGATTCTCCGGTGTGGCTCCCTATTGAAACAAAACCTAAAGATCGATGGCTTCCTGCAATTTCTCAATCGGTTGTAAACAGTTACTCTAGATACCTCTAGAATGGATGTTCATGTGTGGTCCAGGAACAACAATGGTCAATTTTCAGTGAGATCTTTTGTACAGGTATTGTGGGTCAGCCCTTTTTTATCCTTCCCTCTCAGTTTGTTTTGGAACCCAAGTGTTCCATCAAAGGTATCCTTCTTTCTTTGGTTGACATCTTTGGATTAGATCCTCGTTTGTGAGCATATGAAAATTAGAGGTGAAAGTATGCCACTTTTTAATTTTAGAAACACAGTTCTTGGGGGGCATACATCGAATCCCAAGATCTGACTAAGATTCTAATTGATTTTATTCAATGAAGGTTAGAATAACATTCACCTTTGCGACTTTGAAATTGTTAAGTCAAATCCACGTTAGAATAGTACTCGCAAAACTTCACAAGTGTCAAGTCTCCTGTCGATTCACACGAACCTTCTTTTTCCTTTAAAGCTTTCTCTAATGGAAGCTAATGGCCCTTCCAAATTTCCAGCTCTAGGAATCTTGAATAAAGATCCAATCTTTATTGATCAAGAACCTTTCTTGATGAACAAGATGAATTCTTGCTTTTCCTCAAGATCCAATCAAGAAGACAAAAGAAGAGAGAGATGGGTGTGACCGTACACCTCAAGGAGAGAGAGGGGAGGGTGTGAGGTTTTTGGAGAGGGAGAGAAGAAAAAACTCTGGAGAATTATATATCATAAAGGGCTGGGCATCCAATCCTTTATATATGTTCCCTCTTGGTTGCTTGAATTGTAATCCAATTATAATTCATTAACCTTATCCTAATCCAATTAGGATTCCTCAATAGTTTCCTTTATTGATTATTCTCCTAATCCAATTAGGATTAATCTTAAAAGAAACCAACCTTATCCATTAGTAACTAATCTTATCCTTATCCAATAAGGAATCTTGAATTAGTAACTAACTAATGGAATCCCTAACAATTAGGGAATCTTTAATTAGTAACTAATTAACTAACTAACTAACCTTATCCAATAAGGTGTTAATTAATTAGAAACTAATTAAAATAATAACAATTATTATTCCTCCTTGAAGTGGGCGTCCCACCCTAGGTGGGTCCCACCCTACACGCCTAAATGGTTTCCAAAACCCTCTTGGTCACTTGAATTATTCTTTTATAATAATTCCCAATGGGTCCTACCCATTTGGTTTTTCACATCTAATGTGATTCCACCTTTTAGAGCTTCACTATACCATATAGTGATTACTTAGAGAAATTAATTAATTTAATTATAAATTAAATTAAATACTTTAAGAAGGTCCTTGTGTGTGGGATCTAAAGGGATCTCCTATTTCCGGTTGTGGGACCAAGTACTTCACCTTTTTGGTTGAAGCATTGTTACTAGGAAACACCTTTCCTAAAACTCCATTAGGATCATAGAATGTTATCTAAGTCCCTGAACTTCCACCAATCACAATTAATGTCCATTAACACAATGTGATTAACCTCCAGAAATTAGAGAATTGCTTGTAAGTACCATCTCACAATATATTTACAAATAAATCCTTCCACATTCAGATATCACTTGTAAGCTTCCGGGATTGGAACTATTCCACTGTCTTAGTCCCTAGCTTATGAATAGAACTCTTTCTCATGATTACTTTTCATTGAACTAAACCTCCAAAACACTTTTGAAGAAAACATTAGAAAAGAACTGAAATATATATTTATATATACTTTTCCATATTAAAAATATCAACTTCGATAAAGACCATTTTACCGAAAAGCACCAGTACTGGATTTAACAGTTCAGTTCAACAAGTATCACCTTGATATCATTGTCTCCAATTAAGGAGTTGTGGATTCCTTATTGAGTGTTTACACACTTCTCCAAACATAGTGTACATGACCCAATGTACCCGGAGTTAGTCCTGTGTATTGGACATTGCCGATTGGCACATCAAAGCCATATAGACAAATGTCTGAGAAAATGTTAACCTCTCAGGTCTAAGGACAATTTGTCAAATGGATAACCCTAATACAATCTGACAGTGTATTCCATAGGGTATCCACTAGTGACCCCGTTCAGTATTATGTACTTGCTACATATACTCACATGTTAGTCAAGAGTCACCACTCTCTGTGAATGAGATTCATCACACTATCTCATAGAACTACACATGTGCAAGCCATGATGAAGTACGGCGCCCAACCAGTACTCTAGAGGCTTCGAACAATATTAGGTTTACAAGGAACCGGAAAATCATATCTCCTCGCAACCTTTGCATGATTTTCCTACAATGTTACCTATGGAACTTTATGTCATCATCATATGAGACAGTAATTAATATAAATACCCTTTATAGTTGGTTGTGTGAATATGATGTTTGTCTAATCAACATAGAAAAGTCTCTTATTGGCTTTCGAGGGCATATATGTCCAACAATCTCCCACTTGCACTCTAAGCCAATTAGATGTAATGCCCATCTTCTCAGTGATGTTTCTCAAACACCAATTGAGACATAACTTAATATGTATGGGTCTGTCATGTCTGCTTTACCACAACTATTGTAGTGATGCAATAACACTTGCAACTCTTGCAAATTTATTATCAATAACCATAGTCTTAAAAGACTAAACAAAAATGATACTGTCCAACAGTCATTTTCAGAAGTTAACTTGCTTGTGCTTTATCATTGTGCAATGCTCCGGACTAATCTGATCAATATCTTATCACATCAACATGTGATGAATATCCGGTCTAGTACAAGTATATTTTCTCATGATATCATATATCTAGGAGAAACAGATTCCATCCCATAAAGGTAGAAACTCTTTTCTTGGAATCTTACTTGCACAAAAACATGATTGTTATTGGGACAATAACAATATCATTTTCCTTTTGTCTCTAAACCATTTAGGACTAAGAAAACATGTTGTCAAAGTTTTTGTCCTTCATTGCATAATTGCTAGATCAAATCTAAGAGAAGAATAATATTCATACTTCATTCACAATGAAAAGAATATTATCTCTGCATAGAGCCAGGAAAGTAATTATGCTCCCACTAACCAATTTGCACACAAATGATACTTTCATTCTTAGATGAAAATCAAACATTTTGATTACTTCATCCAAAATAAAAGTTAGTTCATCTACAGATTCTGGGACCTGTGGGTTCTAGTGTACTATTTAGGTATAGTGAGTGGAGAGTTGATCTCTATCAATTCTCATAGTTATTGGTCTATTGGGCTTCCGCTTCTAGAACAATTCTAGATTCAGTTTCTCTACTAGGAAACTTATATTCCTGTTTACAAATATCTTTTGTTATCCAGGAATAGAGATTAAGTATCTCTAATGCGAATCCCAAGCTCATCTTCTATCAAATCATATCCAATATAATTCGATTTAACAATACCATCATGCTATGGTTTGTTATGAGAATTATCTGAGACAGATGTAATGAGAGTAAATTATGAAATTTCTATTAAGAGGTACTTTTCTCAATCATGGAAGACTTACCTAGCTATTTATTTATTTCAATGCGGAATTCCTTGAACTTTTCAAAGAATGTGAAATAAAGTTAGCTACCTCTTAATGGAAGATTCATATAATTATGATCATCAAACTTTTGTCTCATTCTCAAGTAGAAGTTTTATCCACTCAGATATCTCCTTCTCCTTAACAAACATGCAACTATTGCACTTATGCAAGATCATACCAAGCATTAGGAGCTAGATGTTCCAACAATTAAGTTGGACTTGATGAGTATACAAGCTGGACAATCCTTCCAAAGGTTTGTCTTGTATCCAATGACCAATTGCTTCACTATGAAGCACAATCCTTATACTTTCCTTTCTTCTCAGAAGAGCCTTTGTCCATACTACTAGAATACCTTTCCAATGGAAAATCTTGGATTTCTTTCATTTGCATAAATGCTCGGGATTTAGAAAATCCAATTCTTTTGAACATCTTTGCAAGTAGCATTGAACTCTTCAAAGGTTCTTAGCCATATGCAACACGTGGGATTTCAGACAATCTGATTTCCTACTTGTTCAACATAACCATATTAAAGGACTGCGGGAGTTTGTCGAAGATCATATCCTCTAATCCCATAAATTTATCTCAATTTATCTCAGCACCAAGAATTGGGATTTATGAATCCAATGATCTCTATCATATTCTTTGTGACTGGGTTTCCCTAGTCAACTTAGTGTCCACTTGTCCTTTTATATAGTAAGCTGCCTAGCAGCCCTATTGTATTCTGTAAACATCTCATATGAGATTTAACATCAGTAGTGAGAACTTGGGCAATTCTTTAGATAGTAAGCACAAACTTGAGATTCATTTTCCATTCCAAACACTTTGAATTGGTCAAGAGATTCTCATTAAAGTCTTAGTAAGGTGGTTATAGAATGACATGAAAATAAAACATACATCATAATATTTCACACATTATAATATCATTAGATCAGGGCTTTCGATCTTTGATGATATTGCGCATCATTTAGTCAAATTTTATAGACCCCTCAATCTATAAAATTAGGAAATATGCTACTTCATATTTCTGATGAGCATTGGGTGCCTTATAATACACATGCAATCTTCCATGCTAGGATAGTACCACACATGCACTACAAGGTGGATAGTAACTATCCATCACTGAACATCTCATGCATAACTCCTTATGTTAATCAGTGATTCCCAATTTTCTTGTGACCTCCAAGGACAACATGACTGTCACTGTGTCAGCCGTCATGTTCCTTGATTAAGTGAAACCCATTATTCTCGGTTGTCATATGATCAAGTAGGAATATGCCCCCATGCTAGTTGACACTCCCTATCAGGCCATACACATTCCTATCTACTATAGAAATAAAACACTAGGAGTTTAATTTAGACTGAATTATGTCCGATTCCTGTCAGAGAGACAAGACTCAGGCTAATTAATTCCTAGTCTTATTGATAATGGAAGGTCATAGGGCAACATTATCCCGTAGGATAGATTAGCCCATTTAATTCACTTAATATTTTTCTTGAGGGAAAACAGAATATCATGAATAAATTATACATCTAATGCATATATCAAAAGCATTCACAATATTTATCATTGTATCACATGTATAAAACAATATACAAATATCATCACATGATAATAAATCAAATTTCATTTAATTAGATCAAACTAATTCCAATGAACTCCCACTAGCCCCAGAAATCTTAATGGATCTAATCCAAGGGTACAAAGGTCATTTTTAACATCAGTGGGCTTTAAATGGTTCATTCATCCATATGATGGACCATTGGTCATACCAAGCACCATGGGCCCAGAATAACAATTATAAAGTGTCCATGTGCATCACTAAAGCCCATAAGTCAAAATGGACTATATTACCCTTTAATTCTCTACGAATTATTCTTAGCACATTAGGGTTCAACAACCTTAAGTCTAAAAGAAATTATGGAAGTCTTTAAACAACTCTCTAAGACCTCTACTAGGGTCTATAAGTGTCACTCAAGCACTTCCCATAATCGTGAATATTGTTAGCTCACATCTATGCCAATTAAGACATAATTATCTCATAATCATGCAAGTAACATATTTCACGTAAAAATTTCAACATGGACTACATGAATCATGTCCAAAAGGGCTATAATAATGTGTTTTATTTAAACACAAATCTTTTATGTTTCAACAAAACACATATTGTGGGGTTTGATCCAATTATCCAAAATTTGCACAAAAACGATAATCACATTATCACAAGGGTTATGGACTTTTCTAAACAACTAAAAGCTATAATAAATCATCACATGAAATACATAATATTGCCACACAATGGGTCAACATGATCATGCTATCTTAGAAATCCTACAACTACTCTTGTAGAACACCTTCTAAGATTTATTCTCCATGCGATTACCATCATCTTCGATCTTCAATTTGATTTCTCCATAGAAAAATCAGCAACTCCTAATACTAAGATTACATCATATTCAAAATAAGAAACCTTGAGAAACCACCCAAAATAGGGTGCTCAAGGGGAGTACATCTCATAAGAAGAAAGAGAAGAGAATAGAGAGAGAAGAAGAAGGCATGATCATTGAACCCATTCACCATTCAACAAGAATATTTATTAACAATTCATCAACTATGAATAATAACATGGCATGACAAATTACTTAGAAAGTCCATAACCTCAACAAGGGTTTTGTTAAACTTAGGGAAACTCTTTCCCATATGGTTAAGGTCTCTATTAACATTTAATAGAAATACCCTAGAGCAAAGAAAACAAGCATGACAAGAATGAATTCTTAGGATTTTTAGATCATCATTAAAAGAAAACAATTTTCCTTTAATGCTTAGAAAATCATTAAGAGAAACAATTTCTCTAAAATTTAATCTAACCTTAAAATTCATCCTCACATTCCTCAATTGATAAACAAATAGAAAACACCATATTAAATTCGGCTAGTCTAGGGATCTAATCCCTTCTATATTATTTTGATCTAATAACTATTAAAAAACCAAAATAAAAATCAGCAAATTGCTAATTTTTAATATCACTTTATATTGATTCAAAATCAATAATAGGTGAATTCAAAATTTTCCATAATGGCCAACTGCTTTAGGGATTATTTGATTTAACAATTAAATAAAATAATACCCTAAACACTAGTATTAAATGTCCATAAAATAATTGATCTCTATCAATTAAAATTTACTTGAGATAAAACTCTGTATCTCAACCAATGGCATTTATGTAATTACTTGATTAACTATTAATCAAATAAAAACTTATAAATATTATGCAGGCAGTCATTCTGAGCACATGTAATTGATCTAAATCAACTACAATAATTATGGTATTATTCTCATAAACTTTTTAGGGAACCATAAAAGATATCATAATTAACATTTAATTAAATGATAGCCTGTGGACTCGAAGAAGATAATTAAACAATTTAATTAAATCTCAGCCCGTGCTCTCGAATCAAATAATTAAACTATTTAATTAATTGATAGCCCATTAAACGATTTAATAGCATCCCATGCTCTCAAATCAAATAATGGACTTTAGGAAAAATTTGAAAGCCTCTTGGAAAATTAATTTAGAAAACTCTTTTTCCCGCTTTAGATTTTCGACTCAAGTTTTGACCCTCAAAACGATTGATTCTGGAAAAACTTTCTTCACGAAAGTTGTAGATCTTTTCGACGGCTTCGAAACGATGTACTGACGGACCTAAATCGGACTTACGGTCATAAAGTTATGGCCGAAATACCGAAACTGTATCGATTCTTCTAATCAAATACAAATCCGAAAATCCATGAATCAATTTTAATCGAAATAAGCTTTAATCTCCAAGAAAACTTAAGCAAGGGTGTCTAACACCATGAGATTTATTAATTAACATTTAATAAATAAAATCTCATCTATTTATGCTAGCCAAAATATCAATGGGTATCTAAGTGGTATATATCAAAGGGAAAACTTGCCCGAGGCTCATAAGAATAAATTAAACAATTTAATTTAATATAAAAAGGATCTCTGAATCCTTAAAGGGCTTTAACCAAATTTATATCTCTATATACCTATCCCTAATAGAATCAAGAGAGATTTTAAAATCATCCAAAAACTGAAATTAGTATCACACTAATTTCTAGGGGCTTGATTACTCTCTCAATAACTAGAGGGGGATCCCTTAAGCCTAATAATGATTATCCAATAATCAAGAATCTAGAAGATTGATTCATTAGGGCTACCAAAATTCATAGGGGAGCAATCTGGATATAAATCTTGATTAAACTCAAAAAATCAAAGAGAAGCATAGCCCTGGCTCTGATACCAATGAAAGTATGCCACTTTTTAATTTTAGAAACACAGTTCTTGGGGGGCATACATCGAATCCCAAGATCTGACTAAGATTCTAATTGATTTTATTCAATGAAGGTTAGAATAACATTCACCTTTGCGACTTTGAAATTGTTAAGTCAAATCCACGTTAGAATAGTACTCGCAAAACTTCACAAGTGTCAAGTCTCCTGTCGATTCACACGAACCTTCTTTTTCCTTTAAAGCTTT
This sequence comes from Tetracentron sinense, assembly GCA_015143295.1. NCBI lineage: Eukaryota > Viridiplantae > Streptophyta > Magnoliopsida > Trochodendrales > Trochodendraceae > Tetracentron > Tetracentron sinense. Next base: position 23,616,677 of record CM026573.1, read on the forward strand.
CTCTAATGGAAGCTAATGGCCCTTCCAAATTTCCAGCTCTAGGAATCTTGAATAAAGATCCAATCTTTATTGATCAAGAACCTTTCTTGATGAACAAGATGAATTCTTGCTTTTCCTCAAGATCCAATCAAGAAGACAAAAGAAGAGAGAGATGGGTGTGACCGTACACCTCAAGGAGAGAGAGGGGAGGGTGTGAGGTTTTTGGAGAGGGAGAGAAGAAAAAACTCTGGAGAATTATATATCATAAAGGGCTGGGCATCCAATCCTTTATATATGTTCCCTCTTGGTTGCTTGAATTGTAATCCAATTATAATTCATTAACCTTATCCTAATCCAATTAGGATTCCTCAATAGTTTCCTTTATTGATTATTCTCCTAATCCAATTAGGATTAATCTTAAAAGAAACCAACCTTATCCATTAGTAACTAATCTTATCCTTATCCAATAAGGAATCTTGAATTAGTAACTAACTAATGGAATCCCTAACAATTAGGGAATCTTTAATTAGTAACTAATTAACTAACTAACTAACCTTATCCAATAAGGTGTTAATTAATTAGAAACTAATTAAAATAATAACAATTATTATTCCTCCTTGAAGTGGGCGTCCCACCCTAGGTGGGTCCCACCCTACACGCCTAAAGGGTTTCCAAAACCCTCTTGGTCACTTGAATTATTCTTTTATAATAATTCCCAATGGGTCCTACCCATTTGGTTTTTCACATCTAATGTGATTCCACCTTTTAGAGCTTCACTATACCATATAGTGATTACTTAGAGAAATTAATTAATTTAATTATAAATTAAATTAAATACTTTAAGAAGGTCCTTGTGTGTGGGATCTAAAGGGATCTCTTATTTCCGGTTGTGGGACCAAGTACTTCACCTTTTTGGTTGAAGCATTGTTACTAGGAAACACCTTTCCTAAAACTCCATTAGGATCATAGAATGTTATCTAAGTCCCTGAACTTCCACCAATCACAATTAATGTCCATTAACACAATGTGATTAACCTCCAGAAATTAGAGAATTGCTTGTAAGTACCATCTCACAATATATTTACAAATAAATCCTTCCACATTCCGATATCACTTGTAAGCTTCCGGGATTGGAACTATTCCACTGTCTTAGTCCCTAGCTTATGAATAGAACTCTTTCTCATGATTACTTTTCATTGAACTAAACCTCCAAAACACTTTTGAAGAAAACATTAGAAAAGAACTGAAATATATATTTATATATACTTTTCCATATTAAAAATATCAACTTCGATAAAGACCATTTTACCGAAAAGCACCAGTACTGGATTTAACAGTTCAGTTCAACAAGTATCACCTTGATATCATTATCTCCAATTAAGGAGTTGTGGATTCCTTATTGAGTGTTTACACACTTCTCCAAACATAGTGTACATGACCCAACGTACCCGGAGTTAGTCCTGTGTATTGGACATTGCCGATTGGCACATCAAAGCCATATAGACAAATGTCTGAGAAAATGTTAACCTCTCAGGTCTAAGGACAATTTGTCAAATGGATAACCCTAATACAATCTGACAGTGTATTCCATAGGGTATCCACTAGTGACCCCGTTCAGTATTATGTACTTGCTACATATACTCACATGTTAGTCAAGAGTCACCACTCTCTGTGAATGAGATTCATCACACTATCTCATAGAACTACACATGTGCAAGCCATGATGAAGTACGGCGCCCAACCAGTACTCTAGAGGCTTCGAACAATATTAGGTTTACAAGGAACCGGAAAATCATATCTCCTCGCAACCTTTGCATGATTTTCCTACAATGTTACCTATGGAATTTTATGTCATCATCATATGAGACAGTAATTAATATAAATACCCTTTATAGTTGGTTGTGTGAATATGATGTTTGTCTAATCAACATAGAAAAGTCTCTTATTGGCTTTCGAGGGCATATATGTCCAACAAGAGGATCACTTGCTTCTGTACTATCCCTTTGCTTTTGGTATTTGGGGTTATTTCCTTTCTCACATAGGATTAGTTGGACCTTCCCTTGTGCCTTCTAAGACTTCTTATTTTGTTGGCTCTCGGTTGAGTTGGAAGCTCTGGTGTTAGTCGTTTGGGCCCTTTTTTACCTGGCGCGGTAGGGTGGTCGATTTGGAGGGAGAGAAATTGACACATTTTTTTTAATGATGAGAGCTCTCCGTTGGAGCGAGTCCGGCGTTGTCAGCTATTGATTGCCTGGTATTCTATAAGGAGTGATTTTAACCAGTTAGGGGTGCAGTCCATCTATTGAGTCATTTTGATATTGATTTTTTTGGTTCTCTAATCCTTACTTTTTTGTTGTAGCTTTTGTACTCCATTGTAGTTTTTGGGATGCTTTCTTTTATGCTTTGCTTTCTTGGTTCATCCTCTTGTGAACTTGTCTTGGACTATGCATTTCGCCTTCTGTGCTTTTTCATATTCTAATATATTTTCCTTTGATTACTGATCCAAAAAAGAAACGAAAAAAATATCAACATAGTAAACAATATAGACATTCAACATCTTTGGTCAATAGTATATTCAATGTAAAGCGTCAAACATTTGTATTTAATTTTTCATACATCTTTCTGTCTGTGTTTTATCACTAATTCTTCTTGCTTTTTCTTAATTTTGTAAAATTTACAGATCCAAACAGAGAAAAAGTCAACATCATTGAAAGAACAATTTGTATCAATCACTTCGCTAGTAGAAGATCTGACAACGGAGAAAGAGGAGCGCATCAATCAATTTGCATATATTAAGGCACAGATTGAGAAGATTCGTGAGGAGATTTCAGGAAACAATTATCTAAATGATGCTGAAATCAGTTCCTTAATTATGGAGGAAAAAGATTTATCTTTAAGAAAGCTTACCGAATATCAGACACATCTTCTATCCCTGCAAAAGGAAAAGGTATGCATGACAATCATTGTCTTTCTTGAGCTCATGTCAGATGATTTTGTTCCCACTCCACCATAATTGCCTGTATGCATAGTAATAAGCCCCATGTAGAATCGGAACTTATTTGTTTCCTTTTGGATTGTAGTATGAATCACCGACTTGTTGAAACATTAAATTCCTCAGCTTAGATTAAAGAAAAACGCTGAATAAATGCAGTTTTCGCCATTTCATTAGATTAGTGAAATTACATTAAAGGGATCATGTTCAAACTGTGAACCTAAGACAAGCACGATGCATGAGCAACACAAGAAGTTTTCACAAATCTAGACTTGTAAACTTTCTTTTTGAGAGCCCCATGCATTCCCATTGCTAGGAAGGGAAAACAGACAAACAGAACCAAAAGAGAAATGGTGTAATTCAAAATTTCCGAAGTTACGGGTATCTGAAACTGTTCTTCTCTTATGACATTTGTCTATTTCGTGGACCTTAATACTCACTATATAATGTTTATGTGATTTTCATGGTTTTAGAATGATCATGTGGTGTATTTAGTAACTTTTTGTTCTCTGAATACTCTCAAGATATGCTATAGAAATATTTATATTATTTTTTGAAAAATATAAGCATGTTGAAATTAAAACTTTATTTTGAGATGCCTCGGCATGCTTGTTAATGTATTTCCTCTTTCTAGTTTCTTATTCTTTTTCTGATTCATGAGCACATTTTATGCTCCTTGCAGTCTGACCGCCTTCATAAGGTCTTGGAATATGTAAACAATGTGCGTTCTTTATGTTCTGTGCTTGGGCTAGATTTTGGAAAGACTCTGAGTGAAGGGCATCTAAGCTTGCATGAGACAAGTGCAGGACGATCCACAAACATTAGCAACAAAACATTAGAAAGTCTAGGCCAGATCATCAATAAGTTGAAAACAGAAAGAAAAGCTCGCATTCAAAAGGTAATGCAGGTTTCCCATCGTTATGGATTAGTTTGTTCTCTTTCATGCGAGTAAACCCATTTCAAAATGCAGTTGAAAGATATTCTAGCATCATTGTTTGAACTTTGGAATTTGATGGACTCACCTGAAGAAGAGAGGCGTAGCTTTGAAAGGATTACTTTCATCCTTGGATCATCGGAACCAGAAATTACAGAATCTGGTATTCTTTCGCAAGAGATTATTGAGCAGGTTTGACTGTTTGCTCTCACTTCAGTCTGTCTTTATACCTAAAGAACAAATCCTTAAACCTGCATCTTTCTAATAGGTGGCAGAAGAGGTTGAGAGATTAACTAATCTGAAAGCCAGTGGAATGAAAGAACTAGTTATGAGAAAGAGGTCAGAATTGGAGGAAATATGCAGAAGAACACATATTGAACCCGATACGAGTACAACTGCTGAGAAGCTTCATGCATTGATAGATTCTGGTATGATATCTGATTTTCCAGCCATAAAGCCAGCTAGTTAGATGTATGTCTAAATCTTACAGTGCTTTTTCAGGTCTCATCTATCCTTCTGAACTTCTGGCCAACATTGAAGCACAGATAACCAAAGCAAAAGATGAAGCTTTGAGCCGAAAAGAAATTATGGATAGGATAGACAGATGGCTTGCTGTTTGTGAAGAGGAAAGTTGGCTCAACGATTACAACCAAGTAAGCTGGATTTTTTGTATGCAATATGTAGCATACTGACTCATGAGAATGGAACAGGGAGCTGGAACTTGTATCAGGAAATGTTGTGTGATATCATGATTTCTTTTTCAGTTCTTCGGTTTTTCTGGATTTTGCTGCTAAGTTCTAACCACTACACAAAAAATAATATTTTATATTCATTGATGACCATCTGCCTTTTATAAGTCAATTTTCTCTGAGGACATCTGGATCCTGAGTCCGACATGTTCTGAAGTAAGTGATTTTACTGGATTTTAGGATGAGAATCGATATAGTGCCGGAAGAGGTGCTCACATTAACCTCAAGCGTGCAGAGCGGGCTCGAGTGACTGTAAACAAGATTCCAGGTATTTCTTTCTCATGAATCCTTGGTCTTAGTCCCCGTTAATATTAGGAGCTAACAAGGTCTCTATTTTCAGCAATTGTTGACAATCTGATACGAAAAACACTAGCCTGGGAAGACAAAAGAAAGATGTTGTTTCTTTATGATGGGGTGAGTGGGTCTTTTGCATCCTGGGATGTCCATGACATGCATCGTAGTACCTATTCATCAAGGAACCTGTATACTGTCATTATTTTCAGGTTCGTTTGGTATCAATATTGGAAGAGTACATTCTAAACAGACAACAGAAAGAAGAGGAGAAGAAGCGATACCGGGTAGGTTAATTTCCGTAACTAAAGTTTGGACATTTCCAACCTCTCTCTCTCTCTCTCTCAATAATATGTTAAACCTTCCTATCCTCACGTTTTGCAGGACGAGAAAAAGCTGCAGGATGTGCTCCTTACGGAGAAGGAAGCCATGTATGGGTCTAAGCCAAGTCCGAGAAGAAGTGGCATTTTTAAGAAGCCAAATGGATACCATGCAAATGCAAATGGATCCATGACTCCACCTTGCCAGTTCTCTGTTAGCAGTGCAACTCCTGAGCTTCCCACACACCGTTTCCACTCTGCTCATCAAAACGGATATTTTAAGGAAGTGAGAAGGTTGTCTACAGTGCCACTGAACTTTGTGGCCTTATCAAAAGAAGATACAATGGCATATGCATCTGTTTGTGGTTCTTAAGCAGTGCCTTTTCTGGGTTAAATCTGATTTGGTATGACTTGCTACCTTTTGGTTCTTTTCCATTTCCACATCCTTGTCATGCTATAGAGTCATTATACCACTTCGAACTAAAAACTTTTGGATCTTTTATTCTAGCACCATATCCTGTTACTTGAACAAACAAAATTCCAATTCTTTAACTCTTGTTACTGCAGGAACAAGTTACCCTTCACAAGTTGAATGAGCTGAAACCTTGTAAACATAAAAGGAATGTACATGGGTGTTCGATAAATATGTCAGATATGCCAAGGCGTTGGTAACTGATATTCAAGGACCTTTATTTGGCGTAGTCAACTGTGAAGGACATCAATTTGAGCGGGCAGCAGACACTGATGCCATATAGTATAAATAGTGGCAAACTGATGCCATATAGTTTAAGTCTTCTGTGTTGAAATAGTGGCTAACCAGAGTGTTATAATGTCATTTATCTTTGATTGCCTGTCTGTGTTTCAGATGTACGTGTATATATGTATTACAGTGTTTCAATTATACGTGTATATATGAATTATAATGTGTAGATGATATAGATGTGGACCTCTCATACAAGGAATGTCTAATTTCTGGGATGTGTACTATGCCACTATGTCTTGGTATCTCTATATATCTCTGCAGATGTATGTGCTCCTATGCAGCTGGGTTCTGAAATCACTGGAATCTGGTTGTATCTGTATCGAATCATAATTTTTGTATTAAGCAAAAGCCCTCTTGGATTTAGCAGGCTTTGCCGGTTTGCCATGTTACTGACTGAAGTTAATTACCTACATGCCTATCCATGAATCCATTGACCCAAGTTCATGAATAACTTGCACAGAGTGTGGCTATGGCTGGTGTTCATATTTTTTGCCAAATATGTTATGCCTTCATGCAATTTTGCTTTTCATGATAGTCTGTTGCTGTCTCCACTGCTGTAAGAGAAATGTGGCGGTGTATCGATAGTCTATATGTGGATATGTGGTGGCCTCTTTGTGCCAAATGTTCTTCCCTGCACGGTGTATTACAAGAATTATATTTTCCATGATTAAATATTCATATTTTTTGTATAATATATGTCCAATGATTCACAACATTTGTTTGCTTTGCCATGCTATTTCTGGTGCGGATCCTAATGGTCCCAACTCCAATTTCATGCTTGGCCTTCTTTATGCCATTTCCAAGTAACCCTATCAGTCCCTTCAAATCTGTCTAAAATTCACTAAAGATGGGAGTTTGCCTGTTAGTTTATGAGCCTAACTTTCCGCTCCTTAATTACCATAGGGCATATTGGAGTATTGGTTAAGTTCTTAACATTTAGTAATAGAGTTAGCACCACATTTCGTGTTCAGCTCATAGGGGTTAACCTGGGGAAGGGCTATATGGTTGCCACGGCCAGAGTGAGAGTTGCCATAGGGAAAGGGCTACTTGAATGCCATGTGTTATTTTAAAAAAAAGATGTCCGAGTGAAAGTCATCAAAGGGTAGGCTGATGTGAACATCGGCTGGGGCAGATAGTTAATCAGCCTAATTTATCACCACCCTAGGGCCTTTTCCAGTATTTGTTAGGTTCCTAACATTGCCATGAGCAACATGGGGCCTCAGAATTCTCCTCAAAACCTTATACATCATATTTAACATAACTATGTATGGAATGTTTATCAGACCCCCAAATGATATTGATGTGCTGGTTTATAAAGTAAACCGAATTTTCTTCTGTAGAACTTGAGCATATTTTTGAAGACATGCCAGCAACTCCAACTGACCTGTGAAAGAGAAACACTATCTATGTCGAATCATCGATTATACAGGGGTTAGGTATGAAAGCATTTGACATTTTCTCTGAAGATGCACTTACAGAAACTCTTGTTTCCTTTAGGCTGCAAAAGTTCCAAAAGCATTGCTTGTTATTAGTCTCCATTGCACGTAAATGAATTTATGATGATCATTTACGGTAAAAAATGAATTTTCTACTCATTTTTTATCGTTTTATTGCTTTCTTGAAAATAAATCAAATTTTTTATTTTAATAAAATAAAATTGTGGAGGGTAGTTTTGTAGTCTAAAATGTTTTATTTAAAGAGACTAGGATTTTACGGGAAAATAACTTACGGGTTTATGAAATGCAAGTCATTTTCCGCAAAAGTGGTTCGGTTCCTTCTCTGAAAAACATTTTACTTACGAAAGATTTTAAGTGCTAACAAACACGTAAAAATGACATTTTTCAAGGAATTGATCTGTTTTCCTATTTTACATTGCAACACACGAACCATTAGGGTCCGTTCTTTTGCTGAGATTTATAAAGCTTGACACTTTACACTTTACCATTGTAGTTGTTAGGAAATTTGAGTCATTTTGCCAAGGTTTCGAGCAATATTAATTCTTACCATCATGAGATTTTAAGTCTTTATAATTTTTTATGAGATTTGAAATCATTAATTTTGTTACATCTGAAGTCTTATGTAAATTGGAACCCAAGAGATGAAGAGCACAATACATCTAGTTCTCAAAAGAAAATGCATATCATCAAATGACAAAACTTGTAAAGTGCTGGACTTTATAAGTCACAGCATGCAGAAGCATGGACCCTTAAGGCAATATTTAGTTCCTTTACTTCCTTAAGGCAATATTTAGTTAACCTTCCGTCACATTATCCAAGAGAAACTTTTTGGACCGGATCCTAAGACCTCAAAAAACTGAGGTGAAGCAGGGTCACTCCACTCCTAGGAATACACACGCAGATATGAAAATGGTGGTCAAAGGTTCTTGTACCGGTTCGTGGCACTATACGCTTATAATAGATTATGCATCATGTGAAGGTATATACAGCCCCGCTTCTTGCGTGAGTGGTAGGGGTGTGGCCTTCAATGGAGGGAGGTAGGAGAATCTAATCCCCTAAGGGTATGAATTGCAAGATCTCCAATGCCCGAGCTAACATCTGACATAGTGACCGTACTAACTTAGATGATGCCTACACCAAAAAAATAGAAAGAAAAAGGTCACTATATGCTTAGAATAGAATAGATCATGCAGCATGTGAAGGTAGTATGAGATGATTTGACCAAGTGTTCTTATCCTTTAGGCCTTCAACACAGCCAAACAAGCCTACAAATGCCTTCACTGAAATACTTTTTAAGTTTTCAATTGTTACAATTTGTTGTTGATAAAGAAAAAACAAAGCAACACACGCTTCTAAGAAAAAAACGAAACAAATTCCTTCAATGATATAACAAAATGGTTCTTAATCTTAGAAGTTACAACTTACAATATTTTAATAAAGAAAAAAAAACAAATCTAATGCAAGTCTACTACAGTCATTAAGGTAACAAATTTGAAATGTCACATATTCTTCTTTGAACAAGTAGTCTATAGATGTGCATACTCATATCTAGCTAGCAATGGGAAAGCCTACAGGACTTTAGGGCTTTGAAGAAAATATAATAAGCTAACGAAGTTTAAGGTGCAAAAAAAAAGTTTGTGGTTGGTGGTGACTGTCTTCGATTGTGGCCGGTGGTGGATAAAATTAGGAAGAGGAAGAAAATATAACAAGCCTTGCTACTTGCTTGAGATTTGAGAGCACCAACTCATGGATCACCAGTCAGTAAAGCAAACCCTGATAGCACGAGTTGCGAGAGAGAGTAGAAATTAGGAAGAGGAAGATGAATAGAGAGGAGATGTCGTTCCGGTTGGTCTCCATGTGGCTCTTCTAGGGGCCTCTATTTGAGTTCTAAATTGTTGCCGTGTGTGGTGTTTTTATTTAAGATTGGCAGTGGATCCTACTTCAACTCACTAAGTATCTTATTAAATAATTAATTAATTAAGTTTAAGTGAGATGTTTGTAGTGAAGGGTAGATATAGTTCTTCCCTTCAACCCACTATATGCCGTTTGGTTCCAAGTGGCACCTCTCATAGCCTATTGTTTGAACTCTAAAATGGTGCCACTTATCAGCTTATATCACAGGGTTAGAGGTGATGGTATGAGCAATTCATTTGTAATCTTTTTTATTTTTTCCGGTGAATTAGGTGACGTTTGGATTGGATTTTATTAGCCAAAAATCAATTATGATAAAATTGATTTTGTAAAATTAATTGTCAAATAATCACTTTTTCAAATAATAGTGTTTGGGGAATACGAAGATGATAGACTCAATTTCGTATTCCTCGAACACTATTATTTGAAAAAATAATTATTTGACAATTTATTTTACAAAATATGTTTTATCAGAATTGATTTTTAGCTAATAAAATCCAATCCAAATGCCCCATCAGTGAACCATTTGTCAATTAATATTGGCTTAAATTTTGTGCTTCGGATTTTATTATAGGTGTCAAATGTTTTTGTCAAGAGTGGTGAGTATTTATTTTTCTTCTTTTCCGTTATTTTTGTAATGGTTGTATTTATTCGCCAATGTATGAATTGTTAATGATATTTCCTTTCTATTACCTGTAGCTTTGCCTGGTGGTATTGTTACGTTAGACCAAAAAAACCAATTGTGTTTAGTCCCACCTCGGTAGATTACTACCACCCACTATAGCTCATAAAGTTCCATGGCCCTCAAACGGTTGGTACCCGTTTTGAGGTTCCTGTGGGTTGATTCTTCATGGGCTTAGTGGTTTGCATGTGGCTTTGTGTGTGTGTGAGTGGTGTGTGTTTCCCTTCTATTACCTGTAGCTTTGCCTTGTGGTATTGTTACGTTAGATCAAAAAAAAAAAAAAAAGCCTCCAAAACACTAATCATATTTGATCATGTTTTCTTCATGTGCATCGTATGGGGTGTTTGCTATATATATATACTACCGGGTGGCACGTGCAGTGCACGTGAGAACGAGAGGAAGGAGTTAACCACAGTTAATAAGAGTTAAAAGGGACATGTGGGGTGCAATTGAACTCTCCCAGAGTTCAATCGCGATTGGCTATGATTCTAAATTGATAGGTGAGCAAGGGTTAGTTTGGGAATTAAAGTAAAACATTAAATCAACATTTTGTTTTTATATAAGGGTAGTTAGGGAATTTCAGAAAAAGCATCTACGCATGCCTCTTGCATTATTATATATATATATATATTAAAATTTGATCATGTTTACTTCCTGTGCATCGTATGGGGTGTTTGCTATATATATATATATATAAATTATAGCTTCAGCCCAAACTTCAAACAACCAAGCCCTAGCTCGACTAGATAAATACGTGCTTATGTTTTTTAGCTTGGTCCTAGCCCTATGGGTCTGAAAGAATGGGCTCAAATCGGGCCATCTCCAAGTTGGCCCCCCACTACAAGAAAACCACCGGATAGAAACGGAATTTTAGACACGGAAATTTTTCGGTGTCTAATACCTATTTAGAGACACGGAAACAAATCCGTACCTAATATTCCGTATCCAATTCTCATTTCAAGATTTAAATAAATGCCGGAGTACCAAGATTTATATAACTTTATTAGAGACGGAATATTTTCTGTGTCTAATAGTATTAGACACGGATGTTGATGTTAGAGACGAAAATAGTTCCGTGTCTAAATTTAATGATCATTAGACACGGAAATATTTCTATGTCTAATACCCTTTATGTTATTTGCAGTGTCCCTAACCCGCGAAATTGAAAGTATGCCTCTTTTTAATTTTAGAAACACAGTTCTTGGGGGGCATACATCGAATCTCAAGATCTGACTAAGATTCTAATTGATTTTATTCAATGAAGGTTAGAATAACATTCACCTTTGCGACTTTGAAATTGTTAAGTCAAATCCACATAAGAATAGTACTCGCAAAACTTCACAAGTGTCAAGTCTCCTGTCGATTCACACGAACCTTCTTTTTCCTTTAAAGCTTTCTCTAATGGAAGCTAATGCCCCTTCCAAATTTCCAGCTCTAGGAATCTAGAATAAAAGATCCAATCTTTATTATCAAGAACTTTTCTTGATGATCAAGATTCTTGATTTTCTTCTTCTTGATTATTCAAAACTTAGAACACACAAGACAAGAAAGGAGAGAGGGATGACCGTACACCACTAGAGAGAGGGGCTGGGCATGAGATTTGAGGATAGGGGAGAGGTTTCCAAATCTGGAAATTCTGAAAAATTAAAGAATGCCCAAAGCCTTGGACGTCCAACTCTCTTTATAGGCTTTATTGGTTGGTTGCGACCAAAGTTTCCTAATCCTTATCCAATAAGGATTCCTCAATTAGTTTCCTATTTGGTTTCTCCATAATTAATTAGGAATAATCAAAAATAGAAACTAATCTCATCCATTAGTGTCCAACTAATCTTATCTTTATCCTAACCCAATTAGGATTCCTTGATTAGCAAGAAACTAATAGACTCCTTGTCCAACAAGGAATCTTTAATTAGTAACTAACTCTAATTAACTAACTAACCTTATCCAATAAGGATATTAGCTATTAGATACTAATTAAATAATAATAACAATTATTATTATTAATACCTCCATGAAGTGGGCATCCCACCCTATGTGGGTCCCACCCCACACGCCTAAAGGGTTTCCAAAACCCTCTTGGTCACTTGAATTATTCTTTTATAATAATTCCCAATGGGTTCTACCCATTTGGTTTTTCACATCCAATGTAATTCCATCTTTTAGAGCTTCACTATACCATATAGTGATTACTTAGAGAAATTAATTAATTTAATTATAAATTAAATTAAATACTTTAAGAAGGTCCTTATGTGTGAGATTTAAATGGATCTCCTATTTCCGGTTGTGGGACCAAGTACTCAACCTTTTTGGTTAAAGCATTGTTACTAGGAAACACCTTTCCTAAAACTCCATTAGGATTATAGAATTTTATCTATATCCCTGGACTTCCACCAATCACAATTAATGTCCATTAATACAATGTGATTAACCTCCAGAAATTAGAGAATTGCTTGGAAGTACCATCTCACAATATATTTACAAATAAATCATTCCACATTCCGAAATCACTTGTAAGCTTCCGGGATTGGAACAATTCCACTGTCTTAGTCCCTAGCTTATGAATAGAACCCTTTCTCATGATTACTTTTTCATTGAACTGAACCTCCAAAACACTTTTGGAGAAACATTAGAAAAGAACTGACATATATATATATATATATATACTTTTCCATATTGAAAATATCAACTTCGATAAAGATCATTTTACCGAAAAGCACTAGTACTGGATTTAACAGTTCAATTCAACAAGTATCACCTTGATATCATTATCTCTAACTAAGGAGTTGTGGATTCCTTATTGAATGTTTACACAATTCTTTAAACATTGTGTATATGACCCAACGTGCCCGGAGTTAGTCCTGTGTATTGGACATTGCCGATTGGCACATAAAAGTCATATAGACAAATGTCTGAGAAGATGTTAACCTCTGAGGTCTAAGGACAATTTGTCAAATGGATAACCCTAATACAATTTGACAGTGTATTCCATAGGGTATCCACTAGTGACCCCTTTCAGTATTATGTGCTTGTTACATATACTCACATGTTAGTCAAGAGTCACCACTCTCTGTGAATGAGATTCATCACACTATCTCATAGAACTATACATGCGCAAGCCATGATGAAGTACGACGCGCAACCAGTACTCTAGAGGCTTCGAACAATATTAGGTTTACAAAGAACCGAAAAATCATATCTCCTCGCAACCTTTGCTTGATTTTCCTACAATGTTACCTATGGAACTTTATGTCATCATCATATAAGACAGTAATTAATATAAATACCCTTTCTAGTTGGTTGTGTGAATATGATGCTTGTCCAATCAACATAGAAAAGTCTCTTTTTGGCTTTTGAGGGCATATATGTCCAACAATCTCTCACTTGCACTTTAAGCCAATTAGATGTAATGCCCATCTTCTCAGTGATGTTTCTCAAACACCAGTTGAAGCATAAATTAATATACATGGGTCTGTCATGTCTGCTTTACCACAACTATTGTAGTGATGCAATAACACTTTCAACTCTTGTAAATTTATTATCAATAACCACAGTCTTAAAATACTAAACAAAAAATGATACTGTCTAACAATCATTTTCAGAAGTTAACATGCTTGTGTTTTACCATTGTGCAATGCTCCAAACTAATTTGACCAATATCTTATCACATCAACATGTGATGAATATTCGGTCTAGTACAAGTATACTTTCTCATGATATCACATATTTAAGAGAAACAGAATCCATTCCATAAAGGTAGAAACTCTTTTCTTAGAATCTTACTTGCACAAAAACATTATTGTTATTGGGAGAATAACAATATCATTTTTCTTTTATCTCTAAACCATTTAGGATTAAGAAAACATGTTGTCAAAGTTTTTGTCTTTCATTGCAAAAATTGTTAGATCAAATCTAAGAGAAGAATAATATTCATACTTCATTCACAATGAAAAGAATATTATCTTTGCATAGAACCAAGAAAGTAATTATGCTCCCACTAACCAATTTACACACAAAGGATACTTTCATTCTTAGATGAAAATCTAATAGTTTGATTATTTCATCAGAATAAAAGTTAGTCCAACTACAGATTCTGGGATCTGTGGGTTCTAGTGTACTATTTAGGTATAGTGAAAGTAGAGAGTTGATCTCTATCAATTCTCATAGTTATTGGTCTATTGGGCTTCCGCTTCTAGAACAATTCTAGATTCAGTTTCTCTTCTAGGAAACTTACATTCCTATTTACAAATATCTTTTGTTATCCAGGAATAGAGACTAAGTATCTCTAATGTGATTCCCAAGCTCATCTTCCATCAAATCATATCCAATATAATTCGATTTAACAACACCATCATGCTATGGTTTGTTATGAGAATTATCTGAGACAAGATGTAATGAGAGTAAATTATGAAATTTCTATTAAGAGGTACTCTTCTCAATCATGGAAGACTTACCTAGCAGTTTCTTTATTTCAATGCGGAATTCCTTGAACTTTTCAAAGAAGGTGAAATAAAGTTAGCTACCTCTTAATGGAAGATTCATATGGTTACGATCATCCAACTTTTGTCTTATTCCCAAGTAGAAGTTTTATCTTCTTAGATTTCTCCTTCTCCTGTACAAACATGTAACTATTGCACTTATGCAAGATCATACCAAGCATTAGGAGCTAGAGGTTCCAACAATTAAGTTGGACTTGATGAGTATACAAACTGGACAATCCTTCCAAAGGTTTGTCTTGTATCCAATGACCAATTGCTTCATTATGAAGCACAATCCTTATACTTTCCTTTCTTCTCAGAAGAGCCCTTGTCCATACTATCAGAATACCTTTTTAATGGAAAATCTTGGATTTATTTCCTTTGCATAAATGCTCGGGATTTAGAAAATCCAATTCTTTTGAACATCTTTGCAAGTAGCATTGAACTCTTCAAAGGTTCTTAGCCATATGCAACATGTGAGATTTCAGACAATCTGATTTCCTACTTGTTCAACATAACCATATTAAAGGACTCCGGGAGTTTATCGAGGATCATATCCTCTAATCCCATAAATTTATCTCAATTTATCTCAGCACCAAGAATTGGGATTTATGATTCCAATGATCTCTATCGTATTCTTTGTGACTGAGTTTCCCTAATCAACTTGGTGTCCACTTGTCCTTTTATATAGTAAGCTGCCTAGCAGCCCTATTGTATTCTGTAAACCTCTCAAATGACATTTACCATTAGTAGTGAGAACTTGGGCAATTCTTTAGATGGTAAGCACAAACTTGAGATTCCTTTTCCATTCCAAACACTTTGAATTGGTCAAGAGATTCTCATTAAAGTCTTGGTAAGGTGGTTATAGAATGACATGACAATTAAAACATACATCATAATTTCACACATTATAATATCATTAGATCAGGGCTTTCGATCTTTGATGATATTGCTTATCATTCAGTCAAATTTCATAGACCCCTCAATCTATAAAATTCGGAAATATGTTACTTCATATTTCTGATGAGCATTGGGTGCCTTACAATACACATGCAATCTTCTATTTTAGGATAGTACCACACATGCACTACAAGGTGGATAGTAACTATCCATCACTGAGCATCTCATGCATAACTCCTTATGTAAATCAGCGATTCCCAATTTTCTTGCAACCTCTAAGGACAACATGACTTTCACTGTTTCAGCCGTCATATTCCTTGGTTAAGTGAAACCTATCATTCTGGTTCGTCATATGATCAAGTAAGGTTGTTCCCCCATTTTAGTTGACACTCCCTATCAGGCCATACACAAACCTATCTACTATAGAAATAAGGCTCTAGGAGTTTAACTCAGACTGAATTATGTCAATACCTTTTGGCAAGACAAGACTCAGGCTAATTAATTCCTAGTCTTATTAATAATGGAAGGTCATAGGGCAATATTATCTCGTAGGATAGATTAGCCTATTTAATTCACTTAATATTTTTCTTGAGGGAAAACAAATTATCATGAATAAATTATACATCTAATGCATATATCAAAAGCATTCACAATATTTCTCATTGTATCACATGTATAAAGCAATATACAAATATCATCACATGATAATAAATCAAATTTCGTTTTATTAGATCAAACTAATTCCAATGAACTCCCACTAGCCCCAGAAATCTTAATGGATCTAATCCAAGGGTACAAAGGTCATTTTTAACATTAGGGGGCTTTAAATGGTTCATTTATCCATATGATGGACCATTGGTCATACGAAGCACCATGGGCCCAAAATAACAATTATAAAGTGTCCATGTGCATTACTAAAGTCCATAAGTCAAAATGGATTATATTACCCTTTAATTCTCTACGAATTATTTTTAGCATATTAGGGTTCACTAACCCTAAGTCTAAAAAAAATTATGGGAGTCTTTAAACAACTCTCTAAGACCTCTACTAGGGTCTATAAGTGTTACTCAAGCACTTCCCATAATCATGAATATTGTTAGCTTAAATCTATGCCAATTAAGGCACAATTATCTCATAATCATGTAAGTAACATATTCCATGTAAAAATTTCAACATGGACTACATGCATCACGTCCAAAATGGCTATGATAATGTGTTTTATTTAAACACAAACTTTTTATGTTTCAACAAAACACATATTATGGGGTTTGATCCAATTATCTAAAATTTGCACAAAAACGATAATCACATTATCACAAGGGTTATGGACTTTTCTAAGCAACTAAAAGTTATAACAAATCATCACATGAAATACATAATATAGCCGCATAATGGGTCAACATGATCATGCTATCTTATAAATCCTACAACTACTCTTGTAGAACGCCTTCCAAGATTTATTCTTCATGCGATCACCATCATCTTCAATCATCATTATGATTTCTCCATAGAGAAAAACCAGCAACTCCTAATACTAAGATTACATCATATTCAAAATAAGAAACCTTGAGAAACCACCCAAAATAGGGTGCTCAAGGGGAGTACAACCTATAAGAAGAAAGAGAAGAGAGAGAGAGAAGAAGACATGATCATGGAACCCATCAACCATTTAACAAGAATATATATTAACAATTCATCAACTATGAATAATAATATGACATGAAAAATTACTTAGAAAGTCCATAACCTCAACAAGGGTTTTGCTAACCTTAGGGAAACTCTTTCCCATATGGTTAAGGCCTCTATTAAAGAAAGCAAGCATGTCAAGAATGAATTCTTAGGGCTTTTAGATCATCATTAAAAGAAAACAATTTTCCTTTAATGCTTGCAAAATCATTAAGAGAAACAATTTCTCTAAAAATTAATCTAACCCTAAAATTCATTATCACATTCCTCAATTGATAAATAAATAGAAAACACCATATTAAATTCGGCTAGGCTAGGGATCTAATCCCTTCCATATTATTTTGATTTAATAACTATTAAAAGTCCAAAATAAAAAAATCAGCAAATTGCTAATTTTTAATATCACTTTATATTGATTTCAAAATAAATTCAAAATCAATAATAGGTGAAATCAAAATTTTCCATAAGGGCCAACTGCTTTAGGGATTATTTGATTTAACAATTAAATAAAATAATACCCTAAACAATAGTATTAAATGTCCATAAAATAATTGATCTCTCTCAATTGAAATTCACTTGAGATAAATCTCTGTATCTCAACCAATGACATTTATGTAATTACTTGATTAATTATTAATCAAATAAAAAATTATAAATACTATGTAGGCAGTCATTCTGAGCACATGTAATTGATCTAATCAACTACAATAATTATGGTATTATTCCCATAAACTTTTTAGGGAACCATAAAAGATATCATAATTAACATTTGATTAAATGATAGCTTGTGGACTCGAAGCAGATAATTAAACAATTTAATTAAATCTCAGCCCGTGCTCTCGAATCAAATAATTAAACTATTTAATTAATTGATAGGCCATTAAACGATTTAATAGCATCCCATGCTTTCAAATCACATAATAGAATTTAGAAAAAATTTGAAAGCCTCTTGGAAAATTAATTTAGAAAACTCTTTTTCCCGCTTTAGATTTTCGACTCAAGTTTTGACCCTCAAAACGATTGATTCTGGAAAAACTTTCTTCACAAAAGTTGTAGATCTTTTCGACGGCTTCGAAACGATGTACTGACAGACTTAAATCAGACTTACAGTCACAAAGTTATGGCCGAAATACCGAAACTGTATTGATTCTTCTAATCAAATACAAATCCAAAAATCCATGAATCAATTTTAATCGAAATAAGCTTTAATCTCCAAGAACGCTTAATCAAGGGTGTCCAACACCATGGGATTTATTAATTAACATTTAATAAATAAAATCTCATCTATATATGCTAGCCAAAATATCAATGGGTATCTAAGTGGTCTAAATCAAAGGGAAAACTTGCCTGGGGCTCTCAAGAATAAAATAAACAATTTAATTTAATATAAAAAGGATCTCTAAATCCTTAAAGTTTAAAACCAAATTTATATCTCTATATACCTATCCCTATTAGAATTAAGAGAGGTTTTGAAATCATCCAAAATTGAAATTAGTATGACACTAATTTCTAAGGGCTTGATCTCTCCCTCAATAACTAGAGGGATCCCTTATCCCTAATAAATGATTATCCAATAATCAAGAATTTAGAAGATTGATTCATTAGGGTAACCAAAATTTATAGGGGAGGCATTCTTGATATAATTAAAATTTGATTATATCCTAAAATCAAAGAGAAGCATAGCCAAGGCTCTGATACCACTGAAAGTATGCCTCTTTTTAATTTTAGAAACACAGTTCTTGGGGGGCATATATCGAATCCCAATATTTGACAAAGATTCTAATTGATTTTATTCAATGAAGGTTAGAATAACATTCACCTTTGCGACTTTTGAAATTGTTAAGTCAAATCCACATAAGAATAGTACTCGCAAAACTTCACAAGTGTCAAGTCTCCTGTCGATTCACACGAACCTTCTTTTTCCTTTAAAACTTTCTCTAATGGAAGCTAATGCCCCTTCCAAATTTCTAGCTCTAGGAATCTAGAATAAAAGATCCAATCTTTATTATCAAGAACTTTTCTTGATGATCAAGATCCTTGATCTTCTTCTTCTTGATTATTCAAAACTTAGAACACACAAGAGAAGAAAGGAGAGAGGGATGACCATACACCACTAGAGAGAGGGGCTGGGCGTAAGATTTGAGGATAAGGGAGAGGTTTCTAAATCTGGAAATTCTGAAAAATTAAAGAATGCCCAAAGCCTTGGACGTCCAACCCTCTTTATAGGCTTTATTGGTTGCTTGCAACCAAAGTTTCCTAATCCTTATCAAATAAGGATTCCTCAATTAGTTTCCTATTTGGTTTCTCCATAATTAATTAGGAATAATCAAAAATAGAAACTAATCTCATCCATTAGTATCCAACTAATCTTATCTTTATCCTAATCCAATTAGGATTCCTTGATTAGCAAGAAACTAATAGACTCCTTGTCCAACAAGGAATCTTGTAAACACATAAATTTACCGCCTTTCCTCCCCTCTCAACTCTAAGTGTCGAGATAAGGTCCGAGAGTAGAGGAAAAATGCTAAATTTATGCTAAGAGTCGCCACCTACTTAGGGGAAGTAGGATCCCGAGATAATCCAAAATAAGGGGGTCTACGGTCCAGAGTAGTCTAGGTAAGAGATCCCTTTAGGTCCTGGGGAAGGGGTTAGGCACCCCAGGACCTCCATCCAATGATGGTAACCTACTCATTAAGTTCAAGCCAAACATTTGAAATCACTTAAAATTTCCTAAATAATTATTAATTTTGCTAATCAAACACAAATCAATATGGGGTGTAAAAGTTTTATTTTTTGTTGGGGTCGAACCCTGGCTCGGGCTGCCTACTTATCCGGTTAGTCGGAATCAGACCCTCATAGTAGTTCGGGGTCCGTGACTGTTTTTATACTCGTTTCGGAGTGTGGTCATTTTCAACTCGTGTTTGAGTTGGGGGGATGTGGAATTGAGATTTATGAATCTCATTCCGAGAGATGGTTGCGTAGCTAGGTGCTCGTGGGGGAGCTCTAGGGGGCGTTCATTTATTAGGGTAGGTCTTTTTTGAATTTTGTGAGTTTTTTGAATGTTTTTGTTGTTTTGCATTTTTTGATTTTTTTTGTATTTTTTAACTAACGGGGTAGGCAAGTTGTTTAGGGTAAGAAATCACCTAAGTGCCCCATGTAGGCAAAAAATAAAAAAAGGAATATAGGGCCTAATCCTATCACGCCCATACACACATGAATAATATATACATGACAAAATAATGGGGCCCAAAGAGAAAGTTAATGGGCCAAGGCCCATTGACCACTAATGGTCAATTGGCTTTGGTCCACTATCATTCTATTCTAAAATGGTTCTATGGGCTTATGGATCTCAATTACTAATATGGCCCGAACCAAAGGCCCAAGGGATTCAAATCTCAACATTCCTTTTCTAAAACAATATATAACATGCAAAAAGAAAATAAATGAAACAAATAAATAAACAGGGATGATACGTACCTACGTGCGGTTGATGGGGAAAGATGTCGGTATCGCCGCCGTTGCTCCACAACAAATCACTCTTTCTCACCGTCACTCTACCCACAGAACAATGGGTTTAACCAAACTAACTAAAAAAAATGAAAATAAAAACAAATCCAAGAACGGCCACTGGTCTAGGCCGACTCTTCCTCCTGAAATGGGAGAAATGAGAAAAACAGGAGCTTAATTCTTCTCAGATCAGTGAATACTTGCACAAGAGAAAAACGGATTTCAGATCTAGATCTGGATCTAGATCTAGGATCTAGATCTAGATCTAGATCTAAAACTAGAGCTGGAGGAATGAAGACCTTATGTTCACCAGATGCGATGACCGGAGCTGAGAGAAGAAAAAGGATCGTAGAAGCCAAAGATGGAGATCAGATCTCCTTAAGATCGAGTGATGGTGGCTGGTTCATTGACAAGGATGGAAGTCGCCGGGGAAGATGACCGGAGCTCAGACTGAACAGATCTATGATATTTAGAGAATAAAAATGAAATAATCAAGATCAAAAGATCCAAATGAAAGAACATAAAAGAGGAGAAAATTCAAGAGAGGGTGAACGGTTACCTGAACAAAGGGGAAGCATGGATTCATCAGAGGAAATGACTGCTGCAGTTGAGATGCGATCAACCGACTGAGTTCGCCAGAGACAGTGATGACCGGAGCTGGATCAAATGGAAGGGATGAACAGAAACGAGATTACTTCCTCTACCACATATTAGATCATAGAAAATCAAAAGGAAATAAATAAAAAAAGAAAGAAAACAGAACCAAGAAAAAACCGGGATCGGAGGATCGAGTAGATCTAGATCTCGATCTAGAAATTCTAGATCTAGATCTAGAGATTACTAATCAGGAAATAAAATCAGAGGAAATAGAACCAAAATCAAAGAGAAAGGAGAATGAGAGGTTTACCTTGGGTGCGACTCACAGTTCGCCGGGGAAGTTGGTTCGCCAGTGGTTCAGGTATTGAAGCCTATTGATCGGATCCTTGTCGGCGAGAAAAAGTGGAACGGGAGAGAGAGCTTGAGAGCGCCAATTGGAGCTGAGAGAGAAGAGAAACAAAATGGGAAAAATGAGAGGGGAAGAAGAAAGGGAGAGAGCTCGAGAGAGCTGCGGCTACTATCTGGTTTCACCGAAATGAATGAGATTTTTTAAAAACCTATCTCTTGCTTTATATGGTGAACAGTAACGGGCTTTGAACACGTGGGCCTGTGGTTTGGTTTCTTGAGCATATGGGCTTGAGTGTTTATTTGGGCTTTAGAGTCTTGGCCTGGGGTAGGGAGAGATGGGTTTTGAGCAATGGATTGGGACGTTTTAGGGTTTAAACCTTTTGGTTCATGGGCTTGGATCATAGGTAATGGGCTCTCTTCTCTCTCTCTCTCTCTCTTTCTTGGATCTAAAACCTCGACACTCAAATAAAAATAAAAATAAAAATAATAAAAATAATAAAAATAAAATAAAGTAATACTAAAATTAAAATTACAAATAAAAAATAAAAAATAAAGGGATAAAGGGGTGTAAAAATGGGGTGTTCACAAATCTTTAATTAGTAACTAACTCTAACTAACTAACTAACCTTATCCAATAAGGATATTAGCTATTAGATACTAATTAAATAATAATAACAATTATTATTATTAATACCTCCATGAAGTGGGCGTCCCACCCTAGGTGGGTCCCACCCCACACGCCTAAAGGGTTTCCAAAATCCTCTTGGTCACTTGAGTTATTCTTTTATAATAATTCCCAATGGGTCCTGCCCATTTGGTTTTTCACATCCAATGTGATTCCACCTTTTAGAGCTTCACTATACCATAAGTGATTACTTAGAGAAATTAATTAATTTAATTATAAATTAAATTAAATACTTTAAGAAGGTCCTTGTGTGTGGGATCTAAAGGGATCTCCTATTTCCGGTTGTGGGACCAAGTACTCAACCTTTTTGGTTAAAACATTGTTACTAGGAAACACCTTTCTAAAACTCCATTAGGATTATAGAATTTTATCTATATCCCTGGACTTCCACCAATCACAATTAATGTCCATTAATACAATGTGATTAACCTCCAGAAATTAGAGAATTGCTTGTACGTACCATCTTACAATATATTTACAAATAAATCATTTCACATTCCGATATCACTTGTAAGCTTCCGGGATTGGAACAATTTCACTGTCTTAGTCCCTAGCTTATGAATAGAACCCTTTTTCATGATTACTTTTTCATTGAACTGAACCTCCAAAACACTTTTGGAGAAACATTAGAAAAGAACTGACATCTATATATATATACTTTTCCATATTGAAAATATCAACTTCGATAAAGACCATTTTACCGAAAAGCACCAGTACTGGATTTAACAGTTCAATTCAACAAGTATCACCTTGATATCATTATCTCCAACTAAGGAGTTGTGGATTTCTTATTGAATGTTTACACATTTCTCTAAACATTGTGTATATGACCCAACGTGCCCGGAGTTAGTCCTGTGTATTGGACATTGCCGATTGGCACATCAAAGCCATATAGACAAATGTCTGAGAAGATGTTAACCTCTTAGGTCTAAGGACAATTTGTCAAATGGATAACCCTATCTGACAGTGTATTCCATAGGGTATCCACTAGTGACCCCGTTCAGTATTATGTACTTGTTACATATACTCACATGTTAGTCAAGAGTCACCACTCTCTATGAATGAGATTCATCACACTATCTCATAGAACTATACATGTGCAAGCCATGATGAAGTACGGCGCCCAACCAGTACTCTAGAGGCTTCGAACAATATTAGGTTTATAAGGAACTGAAAAATCATATCTCCTCACAACCTTTGCTTGATTTTCCTACAATGTTACCTATGGAACTTTATGTCATCATCATATGAGATAGTAATTAATATAAATACTCTTTCTAGTTGGTTGTGTGAATATGATGCTTGTCCGATCAACATAGAAAAGTCTCTTATTGGCTTTTGAGGGCATATATGTCCAACAGAAATCCCTTATTTTTTCCCCCTTTTATCTTCTATACCACGCCTCTCTCTCTTGCTCCTTCTCCTTCCAGCTTTGACAACACCCACCGGCCAGCGCCGATCACCACCACCGCGAAGCTCCGATCACCGTCACCACCAAGCTCCGACCCCCACTGTAAAGGTACGTACAATGAGAGATGCTTTCTTTTCAAAAAAATTATATACGTTTATTTATTTATTTTAATGTCAAGACTTATAAACATGCATGTTTATGAATCAGGGCATGTTGTCTTTTAAAAAATTTCTATATTTTTATTATTTTTTTGTGATTTCAAGATTCATAAACATGCATGTTTATGAATCAGGGCATGTTTTCTTTTCTAAAATTCATTTCCGTTGTTGTTGTTATTAGACACAGAAATATTTCCGTGTCTATTACTATCTTTAGACACGGAACAGTGTGACGTCATATATAATTTCAAATTTACGGTAGCTATCATTAGACACTGAAATAATTCCGTGTCTAATAATATTATTAGAAGCGGAAATTTTTTTCCGTGCCTAATAGCATCAGACACGAGAGTAACAGTCATGGTTTAGGCACGGTCGTTAGTTCCGTGTATAATAGTATTAGACACAGAAATTTATAATTAGACACGGAAGATTTCCGTGTCTGTGTGGTAGTTTTCTTGTAGTGCCCGGGCCACCCCAACCCATAACACCCCTATCCTTGATGTTCGTTTTGTTACTGCGGGCATGAGATTTAGCACGATTCCAATTCGGGAAAACATGTTTACTATTTTTTAAAAGTTATTTAAGTCTAGAATGATTAATATTTTGAATACATAGAATAAAGCATGTTTTTTTTCAATAGATAAGGTAACTTTGGTAATATTTCAACTGATAGACATTTTGATTATTTTTATAAAAGTCAGGGAAATTTTGGTCACCTCTTAGAGATTCTTAGAGAATTCTCTAATAGTTCACAGGAGGTCCTATAGGTACAAAATTGAGTGCTTATAATTGCTCATCTTTATCGAAAGTTACAGGTACGAAAAAGAAAGAAAACGCTAAATTTTGTACACAAAATCAAGCTAAAAACTGTTAAATATTGAAAAAGGAAAATTAAGGGTTGTATTATGAGCGATGTGGACCAAAGCCAAGGGTCTCATAGAATACTACAGTGTGAATGAGAATGTTAATGCATCAAGTCGTTTGTTTTTTTTTTTTTTTAATGAATGTGATAATGTTAGTGCATCAATGAGAGTGAAAATTTTGCTGCATTAAGCTTGACATGGAACATCAGGATCTATGAAGACCAACGCAAGGGGCCTCACATTGCACTTCAAGGAAATAATGACCAATGCTAAGGGCCTCACAAAGAACATTAAGAGAACCAATCACGGGACTCACAAAATCCACAAAGGCTGATGTCAGGGACCTCATACGATACACTAGATAATTGATGTCAAGGGCCTCAAGCAATTTTTTTTTTTTGGTATATCACTACTTTGGGTTAGCTGGGGTTAGTATCTGTTCAGTTCAGGGGTTAGCAAAGATCTACAACGCACCCTCCACGCGGGATGGATCCCTGAGCACCATCCTAGTGAGAGGATAAACTTACTAGTGGGCTAGCCCCACGGGGTGTGATATGATGCAAATTGAAGCCTATCATGAAACTCACACACACTCTAAGGATGATAGTCGACGCCAAGAGTCTCATATGACACATCATGAATACTCGAGAATGTGGTTGTAGCCTCCTGGCTTTGATTAAAGATGCTATTGTTATAAATTTTGTTATTTTAAAACAAAATTTTATTGATTTTTATTTGTTCCTTTCAAAGTATTTTCAAATTCAAACCTTCCTATCTAATCCAACCATTTTGAAAGTTTTTATGGAGAATTTGGAGAGTTATTTGTATTAAATGATTTCCATCTCTTTGTATCTTATAGATCATGAGATTTTTTTCTATATAAAGAGATCATTATCTTCTTTAGAGATGGAGAAAAAAAAAGTTCTATGAATTTTATATTCCTCTCTCATTTTGTTTTGATGTTTTTATTTTTAATGCTATCGAGTTCGTTATGACCGCGGGTTAGTGAGTGCCTCTACCGATGGATTGAGACTGTTAAATCTTGGGGGTGTCCACCAGAGACCTATAAGCAATGGAGTAGGGATGTTAATCACCTCAAGGATAGCGTGTTTAACACATGCTTCGGTCTCCATTTGATAAATGATTTAACCTTTATTTTCAGTTTATTATTATTAGATTTGAGCTTATCAACTGTTGCATTGAAATATTTAGTTAATAACAAATTCAAATAATTTTGCATATATTTTCTAATGGGATTATAGTGCTACTTATCGAATTTTTCCAATAATCTTAAGGTGGTTAATAAATTGAACAGTATTAATTGATTTGATGAAATCAATTTTAAGATGAATCTGTGTTGATCACTGTGTATTGGTGGACTGAAGCATAAGTAGCCATTCGAATGGGATAGAGAACGTGTCTGTCGGGACTGGCAAAAATGAGATGATAGAGCCACATATTTGGCATGAGCATGAGCATGGGCATGGGAATTGGTTTTCTACATAACAAGAACCCTTCGAGACCTCCCCTACTATCTGCAAAAAACCTATCTTGTTTCAATTGACAAGTCTCCAAACCAGCGGGAAGAGGACGCCATGTTGTGGCTATAATTTACAGTGAAGGAGGGTAGCAATGAAACCTCC
Organism: Tetracentron sinense; assembly: GCA_015143295.1. Classification (NCBI taxonomy): domain Eukaryota; kingdom Viridiplantae; phylum Streptophyta; class Magnoliopsida; order Trochodendrales; family Trochodendraceae; genus Tetracentron; species Tetracentron sinense. The sequence goes on from CM026573.1 coordinate 23,643,028, forward strand.
AACTAGTGGTGTATGAACTTGATCTGGAATTCCCCAATGGAAATTCTGAAAAGAAGCTGATCCACGCTCAAATCGATATGGGGCGTGTTAGTTATCGGTTTTGAATTTTCATGCCTGATCTGAGATAAAAGCCATGCAAATTTGTTGCGATTGTGGCCATTACAATATTCAAGGATTCTTGATGGGCATTCAAGGCTTCTTGATGGAGATACCGTCTGTTGAGATTTCCTTCGAAAATCTCTTTGAATGCTAAATGAATGCTTGCCCAACTAGCAGTAGAAGGAGTGCTGCCTACAGATTTCTGGAGGAAAAAAAAACCCCTCATTTTGGTTTGTTGAGGTGTTGATAGAGGTTTTAAATTTAAGGATAATGCTTCTGAGACCCGGTCGAGACCACCCTGAGACCATGCATGATATGCATGGAACTCAAACCTTTGTTCAATCCTGTTTATGGTTTTTGAATCCCATGCATATCATGGAGGGTCTCGGGATGGTCTCGGCCCTAGAAGCTCTGGTTAGCAAAGTCCTAAATTTAAAGGTGTTTACATGGAATGCTGTGAATGGCCATAACGCATGGCCTATTTTTGCTAGGCATTGAAGCTCTCTTTTGCAAAACGTGAGCTATAAAAAGAAAGTTGAAGATTCCTTATTAAATGCAATGATACTGAAAAGCAAAGAATGGTTAAAAGAGTGGTCTTTCTATTTTTTGAGAGCTTTAATTCACTTTGTCTTTTAGCTCTCTCCTCTTTGAGAGCTTAGGCCAAGTTGAGCCGTATACTGCAGAGCCAAGCTAAGTCACCGGCTTTTTAATGTGGTAGCTTGCATATCAAGTCAAGCCAAGCTAGCCGAGTAGAGCCATCAATTCAAGTCAACTCAAAACAAAGGAGGGCCTTTGCCGTGTAAAGCATACACGACGTAATGGTGCATTTTCTGCAGTATAGAAGCCAATACAAGGCCAAATCCATCTGAACTGACATGCTCCTGTAGGGCCGGCCCAAGCTAAATGGAGGCCTTGCAACGTCCCTAGCAAGAAAGAGGGTGAATCTCAAGATGTTCTTACTAAGGGGAGAAAACCTATAGAATTTGAATAAGGAAGAAAGGGATATTATTATTCATTGCCTCTCTCGTTACATGCCTTCTTCTTTATAAGCAGAATTCCGACTTAGAAAGGAAAGCAACTACTTAAGGTAACTTTAGAAAAACATCTACTATGCCAATCTCCCTACTAAAATAAGCTGCGTATACCTACATACTATATACCTTGGACCAGTAGGACAACTATGCCCTTCTACAACCATGAATATTCCTACTACTGAGATGCTTGGGAGTAACATTCCACCCCACTTAAGAAACCACCTTGTCCTCAAGGTGACAGTGCGGAAACCGATCTTGAAGCCAGCTCCAAACCTCCCATGTTGCGTCTTCTGGTGCCATGTTGGACCACTATATCAATACTTCCGAAACTGCCCGATTACGCCGTTTAACAATCCGCCGATCTAAGATTGCAATTGGCTCTTCTTTGATAATTCCATCAGCATTAGTCTTAGGTAAATCAATGATTGGGGTGATCAGTTTACCCAACTTCTTCTTTAAACATGAAACATGGAAAACAGGGTGTATGCGTGATCCCTCTGGCAATTGTAACTTGTAGGCAACCAGTCCAATCTTTTGAATCACCCGGAATGGTCCGTAAAAGCATGGGGATAACTTCATTGAGCCCTTTCTAAATATTGTTGTTTGTCGATAAGGAAGTAAGCATAGATAGACCAAGTCATCTACTTGAAACTCTCTTTCTGTGCAAACTGTTTCATACGATTTTGAGCTTGTTGTAAATTCTCCTTAAGGATGCGTAAAATCGAATCTCGACTTTTCAATGAATCTTCAACTGTGCCCACCTTAATAGCTCCTGGTGTGTAGTCGCTAAGAGTCAAAGGTGGTTGACCAAACGTGGCTTCGTATGGAGTAATTTTGGTGGCTGAATGGTATCAAGTGTTGAACCACCATTCCGCAAGAGGTAACCAAAGTGCCCAATGTTTCAGCCGCTCGCTACAAAAGCATCGCAAGTAAGTCTCTAAACACTTATTGACGACCTCAGACTGTCCATCTGTTTGTGGGTGGTAGGCCGAACTCATTCGAAATAACTCGGACCAAAACTTGGAGGTGAACACCGGGTCGCGATCGCTAACAATGGAATTGGGCATGCCGTGAATTTTAAAAATATTGTCCATAAATGCTTGTGCCACTGAGAGTGTTGTACAGGGGTGGCTGAGTGACATAAAATGCGCTCTTTTCGACAAAAGATCTACAACCACCATGATGACTGAAATCCATTGACAAATCAATCCATATTCTTTCAGGTGAAGGTAGCGGTTGTAATGTGCCCGGTGTTGCCACGGTTTCACCTTTGTGACGTTGGCACACGTCACATTCAGCCACAAATCGCTCAATGTCTTTTTTCATGCCACTCCAGTAAATATGATTGCAACTGTTAGAGGAGAAGTAGATGCCACTACTAGTAACATAGCTCCCCATCCAAATAAGTGTATTTGGGATGGGCTGTCGGGTCACGTTGAAGGTTGTCCACCCTTCGACGTAGATCTGCATTATAGGTCCATTCAATCTTCAATTGATCAAGCCATAAACTGATTGATTTTGAAGCGCCATGCACATGATATTGCCTTCGAACTAATGAGAGAGGGCATCCGCGACAACATTAGTAGATCCCTTTTGGTAAATGATCTCATAGTCATACCCCATCAGTTTTGAGACCCATTTTTGTTGCGTTGGCGTTGTGATCCGTTGCTCTAGAAGATACTTGAGGCTGCGATGGTCGGTGCGAAAAGTGAAATGTCGCCCTAGGAGATAAGGCCGCCATTTAGTCACGGCATGTACAATGGCAAGCATTTCTTTCTCATAGGTGGATAATGCGAGATTTTTGCCCTACAATGCCTTGCTTGTGAATGCGATTGGTTTGCTATCTTGAGTTAACACAGCTCCAATTCCTGTCCCTGAGGTGTCACAATCGACCATGAAGGTGAGATTGAAGTTGGGTAAAGCTAAGACCGGTGTGGATGTCATGGAAACCTTAAGGGCCAAGAATGCTTTCTCTGCATCTTCACTCCATTGAAATGCGTCTTTCTTCAACAAGGCCGTGAGAGGTGCACTTATACGGCCATAATCCTTCACAAACTTTCGGTAGTAGCCGGTGAGGCCAAGAAATCCCCGTAGCCTTTTGATGTTGGTTGGACATGGCCAGTTAACCATACTAGCGATCTTGTGTGGGTCAGCCGCAACTCCCTCCTGTGATATCACATGCCCCAAGTACTCCAATTTGGTTTGACCGAATAGGCATTTAGATTGTCTAACATACAATTGGTGGGATTGTAGTACATTAAGGGTCAGCCGTACATGATCAACATGAGTTGCCAAAGTGGGGCTATATATGAGGATATCATTAAAAAAAAACAAAAATGAACTTTTGGAGATAAGGTCGGAATACCTCGTTCATAAGGCTTTGGAAGGTAGAAGGTGCATTCCACAACCCGAAAGGCATTACCAAGAACTCGTAGTGGCCTTCATGTGTTCTAAATGCAGTCTTCGAGATGTCTGGTGGGTGGACTTTGATTTGATGATATCCGGATCGCAGGTCCAATTTGGAGAAATATCGAGCACCATGGAGCTCGTCCAAAAGTTCATCGATAATTGGAATTGGGAACTTATCCTTCATGGTGATTTTGTTGAGGGCGCGATAATCAACACACATTCTCCATGAACCATCTTTTTTCTTTACTAGCAGCACCGGTGAAGAATATGGACTCATACTATGTCGTATGATGCCCGACTCCAACATTTCATGCACGATCTTCTTGATCTCATTCTTTTGAAAGTGTCGGTATCTATAGGGATGTACATTGGTAGGTGGCTGTCCAACTTGAAGAGGAATGCGATGATCCTGTGGTCGTTCCGGTGGCAAGTCCTTGGGCTCTTGGGATACAACAGCAAATTCTGTCAAAACCGGCTGCAATGCTAATGGTGTTTTAGTTTGCACATTCATAGCATCGATGTGAAAAAGTTGTGCTGTCATGCCTGGAGCACCCTTATTGATCAACCGCTCAATGTGATTTGCATCAACCATTTTATTCGCCCCACTCTTTTCCCCTTTTAATATGAATTGTTGTCCCCCATGAGAGAATTGCATCTTCAACTCCTTGAAATCCCATAGGATTGGACCCAAGGTTTGTAGCCATTGTGCACCCAACACTATGTCACACCCACCTAAAGGAAGGATGTACATATCTGTATGTAATCTATAACCTTGCATTGTCAATCGCAAATTGGGACATTCTCCACGACAAGGGTGTTTCCCACCATTGGCAACCATTACATTGAATGGTTCGCTAGCTTGTAGACGACAACCGAAGTTGTGAATGCTGCCTGAATCAACAAGGATTACGATTGGTTGCCATTTAATACACCCATTCACGCGCATCGTTTGCGGAGAAGAATACCCGGATAGACCATGTAGTGAGATCTTAGGCATTTCGCCCTCCTCATCAGGAGTGTCATCCTCTATGTCACTAGGGGCATCCGCATCCAACAAAAACAACATCTGAGTCCAGGCTTGAACTGCTCATCACAATTATAACAAAGGCCCTTCTTCATCTCTACAGGAGTGAGTTTCTTACTAGGTATGACAAGGCAGTCCACTACCACTCAATGTTGTGGTGTTTGTTGGAGGACGAGGTGCAACTGGGAGTGGCAACAAAGGTGGCCGCCTGATCATTGGTCGATGGTTTGATCGAACGGTTCGTCTTCTCGTAGGTGAGTTAACCCGATTGTGGCTGATAGGGTCTTTAGATGGAACATCTGAATCGTATGGCGAATGTCGCTCTGAAGTCCACCAATAAAACAACTAATCAAGGAGGGTTCATCTGTGATAGTCGATCGGCTGGACAATCTTTCAAACTCAGTTTGATAGTTATTAATTGTTGATGTCTGTGACAACTTCATGAGTGATGCTATGAAGTCTGTGAATTCCCTGGGGCCAAATCTAATACACATAGCCTTTGTGAATTCGTCCCAAAGAGGGATTCCATTGATTTTTTTCATCCATGAATACCATTGAAGTGCTTCCCGCTCCATGTGAAACCCTGCTAATGGTACTCGTTCTAAATTCGAGATTTGATTGAATTCAAAAAATTGCTCGGCTCTTGAAATCCATCCAATTGGATCATCGCCATCGAACTTAGGAAAATCAATCCGGGTGTACCTAGTTTGAATGGAACTGCTTGCATCCTTGTGAGGTCTAGAATGACCCTCAAATGTGCTTGATCGTTCCCCTCCGGATCGAAATAGTAGAGACTTCCTCTTGAACAGTCGTTATTGCCCTTGTGAGGTGTAGTGTTCATATTTGCGATTCATCCCTAGAATCAACTCTTTGATTTGATCCAAGGCGCGTGACTGTTTTTCAGAATTCTCTTTGAGCTGCTCGAACTCGGCCTCTGTTTTCTTTCCATCTTGCGATCGTGTGTTGTTTGCCATCTTCCTGTAGGATCGTAGGCTCTGATACCAGATGCAACGTCCCTAGCAAGAAAGAGGGTAAATCTCAAGATGTTCTCACTAAGGGGAGAAAACCTACAGAATTTGAATAAGGAAGAAAGGGATATTATTATTCATTGTCTCTCTCGTTACATGCCTTCTTCTTTATAAGCAGAATTCCTACTTAGAAAGGAAAGCAACTACTTAGGTAGCTTTAGAAAAACACCTACTATGCCAATCTACCTACTAAAATAAGCTGCGTATACCTACATACTACCTTGGACCAGTAGGACAACTATGCCCTTCTACAACCATGAATATTCCTACTACTGAGATGCTTGGATGTAACAGGCCTAAAGCCAAAATTCTAAATGGGGTTTTTTTTAAAAATATTAACTATAAATGGGGTCTTTTTAATATTGTTTTTTTTATTTTTTTTAATGGGGACTAAAGCAAAGGCTTTGATGGCCTAATGGACCGGCGGACCCTGGTTCTTGGAGATGTGGAAAACACAGTAGCGGATAAGTTGCAGTTCAGAAAATTGAGAGTGTTGCACATGCATTGGTAACACTCCAAATGAATGTTCAGATTTCTTTAATTTAATTTTTACATTATCAGTTGATTAATTACTTGGGGAATTATATGCTATATTTTTATTGTCATATATGATTTATGACTTGATAAATTACAATAGTTATAAGTGGTTGGACAAAAGTAAGAGAATAAATTAACTAACTATATGAAAATTGGAGAGGTGAAAACCTAATTTAAATTGTGTGATTGAATAAGACATATAAAATTTAGATCTTTTCCTTTTCAATTCTAACTAGTGAAGACCCCGTGCAATGCACGGAGGTAGAATAAAGGAATAAATTAAATTTTAGAAAAGCACAACGAAGAGTTTTAGAAACACACACATATATTATATATATAAAAGATTAATTGAAATATCATACTATATTTGCAGTGTATATATTCCCATACAGACACAGTGAAAGCCCGTGCAATGCATGGAAAAAAAAAGTGTAACAATATTAAGACATAATAAAATTTATTTAATAATAATAAGTTATTCTTCTCAATAAAAAGAATCAAAAATACTGATTATGTAGCACTACTAAATCTTCCATCTAGGAGATTGCTATACATGTCAAAGAACAAATATAAATAGATGAAATTCATGGAGAGCAGAGAGAAAGAAGTAGGAATAGGATTGCATTTAGGGTGATATACGAAAGACAATGATTTAAGAAGAGTTCAAGAGTTTCAACAGATTGAAAAATTATGTTGCATTGTTGTTGCGATTGGATCTGGACAGCTTATGTCGTTGGTTTCTTCTTTTGTTTATATGCCGGTTTCTTCTTCTATCTATATGCCAAAGCTTTTCCGAGAGAAATAATTATAGGCGTTGGTCCTTGTTCGCAATGATGAACCAAAACGCAAAAGATGACGAAGATTACATAGGCAAAGGAAACCTAAGAGACCAAACTCGTCACCCGGTTATGGAACACTTACTCCTGGTTAGGACTGGCATGAGAGAGATATTGATGTGGTATGAACAGAACTAAGAAAGAAACATGGTGAGGACCTTAAGAATCAGTTGAGAGAGATAGATGTTGTCTGGCTTTTGTAGATGTAGGAGAAATAATGAAAAGAAATTAAGAAATTGAAAAGATAAAAAAATGAATACATTTAATAGTAAAACGTTTGTGCAATTGAAGGATAGCAATTACATTTTCCACAGCATCTTTACACCAAAGGTATCTTTACAACAAAGGTAATCTAAGTACCACTATCACAATCCATGTAAAACGTTTGTGCAATTTAAGTCATTGCAGTTATATTTTACACACAACATCTTTATAGCAAAGGTAATTTAAGTACGACTGCCACATTCCATCCTCGTGAACAATAGAGATGTATTCATCCTTTAAAACTTTGGAAACCGTATAATTGAAACGTCTCATTAACTTCTACAAAAACTCTGAACATTTTTTAACCACAAAATTTATTGGGTGGGATGTTCCCCTCTTAAAGGAATTACTTTCATTACTCTCAATGAAATTAAAACAATCTATAGTAAGTAATCTAAATATTTTTTAAGGTCTGATATGTGTCCAAAACCTTTTCTAGAGTCGCCATGTGTCCACCCACCTGCTTGGGTTTTATAGTAAGTAATTATTGTGGTGGTTTAAGAAATTGAAGGTCTAAATGAAACTAGTATTTATAATCCCTTCAAGTAATGGTGTGGTTACTGCATATAGTATGTGACGTTTAGAAATTGAGAATTTCCTCTTAACGAGATTTGTGGCTCTTCTGAGTGGGATATATAATGACATAGATATCTTTGATAGACTCACCAATATATATACATATCTGTATGTTAGGAAACAAACAAGAGATAATGTGTTTTAACTAGAGTATTGAGCGTATACACTTAATTTGTGTATTAGTTTTCCACTTAATGTGACACGCTAAATACCATGTGCAAGACAAGTCAAGTTGAGCCAAGTTGATCTATGAGCATGTTTATTCTTAAATTGAATATTGCGTAAAACTTATACCAAAACTTCCATATAACACCATATGTTTTGAGTTATGTTGTTGATAAATGATGATTGATTTAATGGTGATATGTTCATGTTCTTTGACTGTTATGTACTATGAATTATGTGGTTAAATTAACCTATGTGATTTGTGAATTATTTATCATATTCTCTCATTCTCTCATAGAGAAACTCATTTTAAATTTTGAGTGTATTATATAATATTTGAAATTATGGGGGTATTTTATATAAAAGTAGCCTAATAAAATATTTACTTATATGTCAATGATATTATATGAGGATAAACCTAAAGTTTATTTATAACCTAGAGTTATAAGAATTATATGTCAATGATTAGATCATTTAAATTTAATATGGTAGAAGTAAATGTAAACATGGGTTAACATGAGTTTATATATTTGAGGATATATAATTATCTCAATGAGATCAAAATTTGATGTGGATATTCACCCTTATTGGTAGGGTTATCTCTTGGAAATCATCCAAGCAAACAAGCTATCCTATTCCACTATACAACTCAAATTTGATGCCTATAGAGAGGAAATGTTTATAAGCCGAATGACTTAGAATCTTATTTGTTGCATAATGCTAAAATATTAACAAGATCCACCTTGGTAATATATTATATCTATAATGAGGATCTTGACATATATGTCAGATGAAGTAATATGCTAGTCATTCTACAATTGAATATCATGTAGATGGTTATACTGCAGATAATTATCTTACATGCGATTATCCTTTAGATGTTTATCCTACAAATGGTTAGATAATTACTCTAGAAGAGAGTAATTGTAATTCGAATCCGTTATGTCAGTAGACTATCTAATAAATAAACTTGATGGTAATAGACAATCTGATTTATATCATGAACTGTATTATACCTATATAGCATGTGATATAAGTAAACTCAGTAGATCTATCTGTAACTCAGGACAAGATCTTTATGACACTTTAATTAGGGTGTAAATATATCTGAGATATAATCCAAATTATTATCTTAAACTATATTGAGTATCACGTTGTATTAGAAAGATACAAAGATGTAACTGTATTGAGTATCCCGTTATATTAGAAAGATATAACGATGCTAATTAGATTTTAGATTCAAAAGAATCTAAGTTCATAAGTGGATATGTGTTCACTCTTAGAAGAGACACATAGTTGATTCATGATGAGATCGGAGTTTATAGTTTTAGATAAAGCTGGAGAAGAAGCAGAATGATTAAGAACATTGCTGGTAGATATACCACTTTGGATTAAGTCAGTGTTTGCTATCTTAATACATTGTGATAGTTAAGCTACTATAGCTAGAGCTAAAAATATATCATGCAATGAGAAATCTCGACAAATATGTCGAAGGCACAATTCAGTTAAGGAACTAATTAACAATTGAATTATTGCACTTGATTTTGTGAGGTCAAAAGAAAAATATTGCGGATCTGTTGACCAAATGATTAGCCAAGAGCTAATTCATAATACATCGAGGGGGATGAGGCTAAAGCTTATTGATAAAAAGTTACCTACAATGGAAACCCAACCTAAGTGACTGGAGATCCCAAGAACTAGGTTCAATGGAAAAAACAAAGTGTTGAGTGACTTGTGAGAATATTAAAGTGGAGGATTCTTTATCCTCAAACTCATCCCTATGATGTAGTAGTGTTACTTGTAATGAAAGAAGGATGAGTCTTTGACTCTTAATGTCTTCTATAGCTGATTCATAGTGGGATGTATAGTTACAAGACATCCTTGATAGAGACACCTAAATGAGTATGGAAGTTGGGCCGCTTCCTATGAGAATTTAGGTTGATTCATTAGAACGCTCATGAATACTGGGATATAGCACATAAACGATAACGTGCACAACGATAGAACTCGACAATATTTTTGGAGTTTTTGTGTGTGTGATATGTTGTCTTGGTCATGACTAAAAAGGATTGGTTCAAGACCAAGTTTACTAATTTCTTCATACACCCGACATGTCTACACTAAGCTAAGGTTCAAGTCCAAAAGACACCTTGGCCCATTACACAAGAGCTTTGGTTTGTTAATTTTATTTATTAAACAAAATTTTGTTTTATGTGAGGGATTGTTACATGTATTGTTATTTTTTTTAAAAAAAATTATTGATTTTTATTTGTTTCCTTTCAAAGCCATTTCAAATCCAACCTTCCTATTTAATCCAACCGTTTTGGAAGTTTTTATGGAGAATTTGGAGATTGTATTAAATAATTTTGATCCCTTTGTGTCTTATAGACCATGATATATTTTATATTTGAAGAGAACATCATCCTCTTTAGAGATGGAGAAAAAAAAGTTCTACGAATTTTATATTCCTCTCTCTTTTTGTTTTGATGTTTTTATTTTTGATGTTGTCGAGTTTCGCTGTGATTGTTGGTTAGTGAGTGTTCTCTACCGATAGACTGAGACTGTTGAATCATAGGGGTGTTCGCCAGAGACTTATAAACACCGGAGTAGGGGCGTTAATCACCTTAAAGACATCATTTTCAACACGTGCCTTGGTCTCTATTTTGATAAGTGATCTAATCTTTATTTTCAGTTTATTGTTGCTGGATTTGAGCTTATCTATTGCTGCATTGAAATATTTAGTTAATGACAAATTCAAATAATTTTGTGATTATAGGGTTACTTATCGAATTTTTCCAACAACTATGATCTGAGAATTTTTATTTAGTTGGTTGATGAGATGACAAGCTTACAAATGTCTTCTAATGATTACGTACAATGAAGCTTATGAAAAGATTGAATGCTGCAAGAGTAGAATGTGTCCATCCCTTTTCTGATACACGTCCGCTCTTCTTCAAGGAGATGTTGCACCAGAAATTTGATTATGGTGAATTAACAATTGAATGCTTTTCACTGATTGACACATGATTGATGATTAAGAATTTTCTTAAACTTCGCTCAAAGATTGAGAAGTAAAATGATTGAGACTTTGGAAAGCATAATTTATAAGATTGAGAGCATTGAGCATGACCCTAAGCCGTTGTCAATAGCCTGCTCCTTGCCTTGCATATTTGCACTGTCACTTCCATTAATTGTGATGGGCTTGAATCTGATTGATTTATTCATAGGCTTGCACTAATGATTTTCATGAATACTAGTCAATTGATCAGCAGATGCCCATGATTAGGACTGTCAATGGATCGGATCTTGATCCGGATCCAATCCAAATCCCATCCGATTAGATGGGATCCTAATCCTATTATAGATCCATTGGATTAGATACGGATCCGAAATCTTGAATCCGATTATAATCGGATCGGGTTTGGATCTAAAGTGTTCCAATCCGATTAAAATCCTATCTAATTAGAATATATAATAATAATATTATTTATATAATTTTACAAAAATACTACAGAACTAATCATACTTTTTTTAAAATTAAAAAAATATATTTTTTGATATATTAATGTTAATTGGATCGAATTCGGATCAGATCCGGATCTTGAATTAGTAATCGGGGTTTGAATTCGGATTGGATAATTCATAATCCGACGGATCTCGGATAGGATTCGGATCTAGGCAAATTCGATCTGTTTACAACCCTACTCATGATGACCATGACTCTGACAGACTGATCTTGACTGATCTTGACTGATTTTGCGATAAAATTGATTTTTGCATTTTAACAAAAAAATATTTGGGATTGCCTATGCTGCTAGGAGCTTTGCCTTGAGGGGTTTGATTCCATAACATGTCCTGTCTTCTACCATCATTGCCTGATGAATTATAGGGATGAATGTTTTTAACTGTTGGTGTTCAAAGCCTCTCCAAGATGGAGGGCTTAGTTATAGGATGAGATATAAATACGGTTGGAATGAATAAAGATATAAAAAAAATTGACTTTTTGTAGGGTGAGGCATACTATGATATTTGCTTTGACTTTTTAGCACTTGTATGGTTGAAACCAGTGACATATTCATTTTTTATGGCCCTTTTGTAAGATGTGTTTGACCCAAGTCTCATAAGCTCATGTGTGTGTGTTGGCCTATTGTGTGTTGTGTATGTTTACCATTTACCAAAAAAATCAAAAGAGTGTTATACTCACCCTTTAGACGTGTTGGGGTTCACCCATTTAGTCCCACATCGGTAATGGATGTGCTCTCTAGTTTGGCATCGCTCTCAAGGAATAATTCTCTATTCCATAGGAATAGAAACTCTAGGGAATAGAGAATTGTTCCTTAGGAGTGATGCCAAACGAGCTCTTAGATTCCTGAATGAGCTGGGCCTCAATAGCTCCTGGGCCAGTTGAGCCCAGCCCATTGGCACCACTAAGCACGTTTTAGAGGAAATTTTAGCCCCTTCTTTGATCGGCAGCGTTTTTTTTTCCTTTTCTTTTCATTATTACACAAGTCTGCAAAACCAAGCTTTAGAACTTGGATTTTTTGTTTTTTTTTTCCTTTTCTTTTCATTATTATTCCGTGGCTTTATCTTTACTATTACTAGTAAAGGTGCACGTGCTTTGCACGTATAATTTTTTCATTATTAATGATAAAAATAAATTAATTTTACAATATATTAGTGTATTTTATAGAATATATTTTACCAATTAAATTAAATTTTTTTTATATAATATTAAAGAAGACTTACTAATAGTTGAGTCCCACTTATAAATGTATAAAAAATAAGGACTCTTTCTAATATAGTCCGTATTAATGTGTAGTTCCTAACAATCACTTAAAAGAGTTTCATTAGAAAGGGCATGCGTGCTAACCTTGGGGAAAGAAGAAACGGGTACCCGGTTCCTAACTTTCATCCCTGGGCTGGGACTGGATTTAAAAGGCAATAAGAATTTTTTTAACCAAAAAAGGTGAAATAACTCACAAGCTTTTGCTGAAACGTTTCCAGAATAATCATCATCTTCTTGACTTTTTTCTTCCTGGAGAGCATTTTCCTAGAAGGACTGAAGAATATTGCCCAAATACACCATAAGGAGACTGTACATCAGCAGTCAACGTCTTCACACCAAGAGGAAACAACATTATAAAAATCTGCTTTTTGCATAATAATCCTCTCATCGCCATGTTTAAAGACATATTCAGATCCATTATTTTTAAGAGGGCATTGGTTAGCTATGATTTAGTGAGTGCTAAGACAGTCCAAAGAGAAAAAAAATTCACAAAAGCAAGGTATATACCCTTATTGCAGTGGCGCCACCAAGCACACCTGTGGAAATCTTCTTGTTGCTCCACATGAAAACATCAGTAGTTGCACCAAAAGATCAAAGTGATGTAAGTTGGGGAGAGAGAAATTCTCAGAGATAATCCTAGCAGTTATCATGAAGCAAAAGGTAAACTTTTTAAGAACCAAACCCATTACCAAATCAGTAATCATTATATGGAGATTTCAAGATATTTTAACTTCTAGAAATTCAATTGATAGAATCGTAATAACAATCCAAAGTAAAACAAGATCTAGATCACAAAAATAAACACAGACAAATCAAGGAACAAAGATTAATCTTCACCTTAGAAAAACTATATAAACGAATAAGAAATCAGAGAACTATGGTTTAGCATGAACTACGGCAGGGTATCTCTAATAAAGAGATCTCTCTAATAAAGAGTGTGTAAACACCAAAATTTACCGTCCTTCCTCCCCTCTCAACTCTAAGTGTCGAGACAAGGTCCGAGAGTAGAGGAATAACGCTAAATTTATTTTAAGAGTCGCCACCTACTTAGGGGAAGTAGGATCCCGAGATAATCCAAATAAGGGGGTCTACGGTCCAGAGTAGTCTAGGTAAGAGATCCCTTTAGGTCCTGGGGAAGGGGTTAGGCACCCCAGGACCTCCATCCAATGATGGTAACCTACTCATTAGGTCCAAGTCAAACATTTAAAAAATCACTTAACATTTCCTAAAACAATTATTAATTTTGCTAATCGAATACAAATCAATATGGGGTGTAAAAAGTTTATTTTTGGTTGGGGTCGAACCCTGATTGGGCTGCCTACTTATCCGGTTAGTCGGAATCAGACCCTCATAGTAGTTCGGGGTCCGTGACTGTTTTTATACTCGTTTCGGAGTGTGGTCACTTCCAACTCGTATTTGAGTTGGGGGAGGGGAAGTGGAATTGAGATTTATGAATCTCATTCCGGGAGATGGTCGCGTAACTAGGTGCTCGTGGGGGAGTTCTAGGGGCCGTTCATTTATTAGGGTTGATTTCTTTTTCATTTTAGATTTTTTTGAATGTTTTTGTTATTTTGTATTTTTTTTTTTGATTTTTTTGTATTTTTTTTAATTTTGGCAAGTTTTAACTAGTCAAGGCTATCCTAAGTGCCCAAGGTAGGCAAAAGAAAAATAAAGTTTAAATGATTTTAATTATCTTAAAGGCAAATAGCAGGGCGGATCGAGCGGCCTTAAACCAAAAGAGGCTATGGTTTAAATACGGACCCTGCTCTAGGTCCCAAGGGAGGATAGACCAGTACCTTTAATTTATTTTAATCTTTTTTTTATATTTTTTTGATTTTTGTTGTTTCTTTTTTGTAAGACTAACTAACGGGGTGGGCTAATTATTTTAGGGTTAAAAAGGAAAACTATCTAAGTGCCCAATGTAGGCAAAATAGGAAAAGAAAATCGCGGCCTATCCCTATTGCACGCACACGGATAATATATACATACACAACAAAATAGGTGGGCCCCAAGGGAAAGTTAATGGGCCAAGGCCCATTGACCACTAATGGTCAATTGGCTTTGGTCCGCTATCTTTCTAAGGCCTCGAGGAATAGGCCCAATAATTTTAAAATGATTCTAAGGGGGCTTCCATTTACTAATTACGGTCCAATCCAAAAGGCCCAAAAGATTCAAATCTTAAACTTAAACACTCCCTCCTCTCATTTGAAAAACAATAAAACACAGCACAGGGAGGTATTCATTTGCTACGTCTTGGTTTTGAGCAAAATTGGAAGTCTAAACTTCATTTTGAACAAAATCAGGGCATAAAAATGAATTGGAGCCTATTTCAAGTTTTGAATCATCTAACAAAAATTACAACAATAAATAGAGGGTAATAAATAAAATAGAATAAAAAGAAGAGATATACCTGCGAGGGTTGATGGTAGATTGGCGATGGTGGTGGTTGTCCCGTTGATCCAAGAGAAGAACAGGGAAATAAACTCTCCCTCTCGGTCACTCAAATATACAGAACTTGAAATAAATCAAAACTAAAGAAAAAAAACCTAAAGCCTAGTTGGAACATGTGGATAGAGTTGCTGATTTTTCTGCACAGAAAAAAAAAACAAAGGAACATATATATAATTAACATAATGGTTAGATGCAAATAGAATGGCTAAGAATGGGTAAGACCACAAAGATTCGGATCTAGATGATTTGGATCGATCACTGGAGATAGAAGGAATTGAGAAGAGGGAGTTGTTTCTGTACAAATGAAAATTAAGGAAGATAAAAGACCTCAGAAGGAAAAGGTCGGGACAAAACGGGTCTAGAACTGAATCTGAACGAAATAGATCCAAAATTTTAAATCTGAATTTCTAGATCTAAAGATATAGATCTAGAAATTCAGATCTAAAAAAAAAATCGGAAGAAACTCGACCAAGGGATTGATTACAAGAGAAATCGTGGAGAAGGTGAGATGATCAAAGTTGACCGAGGTTAACTGGGGCTGCCGGTGTGGTTCAAGTGATGACCAACCTGCTAATCGGATCCAATACTGGTGGGAGAATGAAAAGAACGGGAGAAAGGGAACCTGCAGGCTGAAGTGTATGGCAGAATGGAATTAGCTGAGACTTTTAGATCTAGATCTGAGGAAGAATCGGATAAATTTCAGATGGGAAAAACTTATCACATAGATCTGGAATTTCCAGATCTAAAAAAAATAAAAAAAAAATAAAAAACAGAGGTGAAAAGGAGGTTGGCTCATCGGAGAAGATGATCGGAAACAGTGAGCTCGCCGGCGATATTGCTGGACTGATCGGGATCGTTTCACCTCCTCTACTACAAATCTAAACCAAAAGGAAGAAAGAAAAAGAAAAAAAAAATCAAAAGAAAATCATACAATCAAAACAAAACAAAAGGAAAATGAGAAAGGAAAGCTTGAGGGAGAGAGATACCAAGAGAAAGGGGACGATGGAGTGCTGTTGCCGAAATGGGGTAACTCGCACACGGTTTAAAGCTTCTGGACTGAAGTTGCCACTGCCGGGAGGAGAAAGAAGGAGATGGAAGGGGCGGCTATTCTGTTTTCAACGAAAGTGAATAGTGTTTTTAACCCATATCTTGATTTATATAGGTAATAGTGATGGGCCTTGGGCCTTAGGGTTTATACCCTTTGAGGATTTGGGCTAGGTGGACTTGGGCTTGGGGTTTTGACTTGGATCTTGTTTTGGAAACGTGACAGGTCACATGAATTGGGTTCTCGGCCAATGGCTTACATGGAATTTCTCTTCCTCTCTCTCCCTAATAAAATAAAATTAAAATCACTAATAACATAAAGTAACATAAATAAAATAAAAAGTAAATAAGATTTTAGGGGTGTAAAAATGGGGTGTTCACAGAGTGATTAAAGAATTCAATCTAGATCTCTATATTAAATAGGGTTCTTTTAATAAAGGAAAGAACGAATTCTATTTTAAATAGGATTCTTTTATATTCTTAAATGTAGAGCAATACGATAGGCTAATAAGTTAATAGTTTTAATTAAAGGATATTTTAGTCTAAATAAAGATTAGTATATTGCTTGTACTTTTATTAGTAGAATGATAATACGAAAAGCCCTAGCCTGATTTTTCGAAATTCCCAAACTACTCTTGTATAAACAAAACTTTGATTTATTGTTATACTTTAATTCTTAAACAACCCCTTGCTCATTTATCTGTTTAAAGCATAGAATCATAACCAATTGTGATTGAACTCGGGGAGAGTTCAATCACACCCGCGGGTTAACACGTGTCCCTTTTAACTCCTATTAACACTGTGGTTAACTCCTTTCCCTCGCTCTCACGTGCATCGCACGTGCCACCCGCTAGTAAATCTTAAAGATACACCGTCTGCGAAACCAAGCTTTAGAACCTGGGTTTTTGTTTTTTCAAAGCCTTGATGAAATCTGCAAAAGACAGGTTCAGTTCTTAGACCTTTTTTTGCAAAACCCTAAAAGCCCTACTTTTGTTTCCCTCATTCCAGGCTCTCTATCGTGCTTCATCAATGGCGGGAGGGAAGATTCGGAAGGAAAAGCCTTCTCGTGCTGGTGCGGCCGCTGCTGCAAATCATTACCAGGGCGGCGGTATATCTTTCCACAAATCCAAAGGACAGCATATCCTTAAGAACCCTTTACTCGTCGACACGATTGTTCAGAAATCTGGAATCAAGAGCACAGATGTGATCCTCGAAATTGGTCCTGGTACGGGAAATCTCACGAAGAAGCTACTCGAGGTTGGAAAGATGGTGATTGCAGTTGAATTGGATCCTCGCATGGTTCTCGAGTTGCAGCGTCGGTTTCAAGGGACACCTTTCTCGAATCGATTAAAGGTACAGTGAGAGTGCTTATTTCTCTTCCTGTTTTCATAAGTAGGAGTTTTGGAATGTGGACTTGTTTAGAGATTAGGTTTTTGTTATATGTTTTTTTTTTCAAATCAGTCACTGTGCTTAGATAATGAAGGTTCTTTCGATTGATATATGTCGTAACTGTGCCTTCCTTTGATGTGAATAAGATGTTATTTTGTGTTGTTTATCTTTTTCATGGAAGTTTTACTATCTGTGCATACATCAATGATAGCTAAATCTCTCTTGATTTCAATATATTTTGTTGGTTATCTAATCTAATCTAATAAGAGCTATTCTAAATAGACCTAAAAATTTATACATCTGTTCGAAATAGACTCAATTATGTTTGGTAATGTTACTATTTTGCAGAGAAAAAAACACTAATTTATAAAAGTCTGTTTGCTAAGCTATACAAATCAGAGTTTAATAGAAGGGTATTTGCTGTCAGTTCTTAAAATATCATTCTATTCCATTTTATGAGATTGTGAACAACTATCAAAACAATTCTCAATCACGTGAGGTCAATTTAAGTGGACTTAAATCCTATTTAACCGAACTGATTAATTTCAATTTGGTAAACCCACAACGACCAGTCATGTACTAGTATTGAGACTACATTTGCCAGTATAATTAAAAACAGATCTGACTGTAGCGCATTATTGGGAGCTCCATACAGGGCAGATCGGATCATAGTCAATTGCTTTAAAACCAAAAAAGCCTCTTTAATCATGATTAGAAGCTCAATTATTTCCATTACCCTTATTGACAATGATAATCAGTTTTGGAGCTTAGTGGTTTGCACTTGAACAATTTCCTTTGGTATCAAAGATATAAGGTGATGTGAACAATTCTCTTTTAGTATCACTTTAAAAGTGTCTTTCACTCAAAAGAGCAAACCTTACATGGTTAGATGTGCAGAGTTAGATTCGTAGGGTTGCATGTTGGGTCAGATTTCTGTTCGCATATTTAACCCGTTTTCTAGTTGTTAATTCGGATTGTGGGTCTGCTTATTAGGAAGACTCATAAGACTCACAAACCTTAGCAAATCACCATCTTGGCATTTCTACAAACAGTTGCCAGGCAAGAAAACAGGAAATTCCATAACGAAGATTTGAAATATCAAATCAAATGGGTGAAATAGAAGAATTAATGCAATAGAAGAATGCTTTCATCCGGAATGCTTACAGAGCAAATCTCACCTTGATGCAATGGAAGAATTGATGCAAGGAAAAAATGGATGAAATAGAAGGAAATCCAAAAAACCAGATGCAAAAGTAAAGCACGTATGGAAAGATGATGGTTGAAAGACGTATGGAAAGATGATGGTTGAAGCTGTTCTTGAACTCAAGAATAGCTTTCAACCCTCATTAAACAAAATACAAATTGACATTCTTACAACCTGTTGGACATATATTCTCTCGAAAGCCAATAAGAGACTTTTCTATGTTTATTAGACAAACACCATATTCACACAACCAACTATAAATGGTATTTGTATGAATTACTGTCTCATATGATGAAGACATAAAGTTCCATAAGTAATATTGTAGGAAAATCATGCAAAGGTTGCGATGAGATATGATTTTCCAGTTCCTTGTAAACCTAATATTGTTCAAAGCCTCTAGAGTACTGGTTGAGCGCCGTACTTCATCATGGCTTGCACATGTGTAGTTCTATGAGATAGTGTCATTCACAGAGAGTGGTGACTCTTGACTAACATGTGAGTATATGTAGCAAGTACATTATACTGAACGGGGTAGTGGATACCCTATGGAATACACTGTCAGATTGTTTTAGGGTTATCCATTTGACAAATTGTCCTTACAGATGAGAGGTTAACATCTTCTCAAATATTTGTCTATATGGCTTTGATGTGCCAATCCACAGGACTAACTCCGGGTACGTTAGGTCATTTAAATGTTTGGAGAAGTGTGTAAACACTCAATAAGGAATCCACAACTTCTTAATTGGAGATAATGATATCAAGGTGATACTTGTTGAATTGAACTGTTAAATCCAGTTCTGATACTTTTCGGTAAAATGGTCTTTATTGAAGTTGATATTTTCAATATGGAAAAGTATATATAAATATGTGTCAGTTCTTTTCTAATGTTTATTTAAAAGTGTTTTGGAGGTTTAGTTCAATGAAAAGTAATCATGAGAAATGGTTCTTATTCATAAGCTAGGGACTAGACAGTGGAATTGTTCCAATCCCGAAAGCTTACAAGTGATATCGGAATGCGAAAGGATTTATTTGTAAATATATTGTGAGATGGTACTTGCAAGCATAGTAACAAAGTTCTCGAATAATTCCCGAATTGTATCCGAACTATTCATTTTTTAAGGGGTGCCGTTTAAAAAGGCTTCTTTTTCCCGAACTAACGAATAATTCCCGAACTGACGAATTATTCGCGAATAATTCCCGAACGAACGAATTATTCCGAACTTATGCCGAACTTATTCCGAATGAAGATTTCTCACAAATTATTCGTTCATGCTTATTCAGAATTCTAAAATAAAAATGAGGGTAAAATGAATTTTCTATTAGCAATATAATTATTACTAATAACTCGAGACTTATTTCACACTGAGAAATCTTCATTTGATTGAAATCGCCAACTGATAGAAGAATGAGAAAACTCTATCCGAGTAAGCTATTTTAGGATTTTGATTACATTTGATTGAATTGAGAGAAAAAAGATAATTTTGCAAGCTGGTTAGTCTGTTGAATTTTCACTGAACTAAGAGAAAATAAGATTTGTGTTATTTATTCTGAGCTATTTCAATATTTTGCTAAATAACTATGTTATACCAAATAAATACACTCATATATTGTTTTTCTGATTTTATCTATTCAGATTATTTTTCTCGTTTTTATATATTTTTTAATTGCTTATATAATTTGATTTGCATATACAAACATGTAATTTAAATTATTCTTTTTTCTTAAATTACATAAAGCTCACTTAAGCCTTATGTAATTTTTTTCTTGAGTTTGCGATTTTACATAATGCTTGTTTTTTAGAAATTGAAATAAATGTTAACATAGTAAGAGATGTCAATACATATAGATTGGTAGATGGATTAGTTGGCATCACGTTCTTATTTTTTATAATTATTAATTTTTATTTTTTCGAACTTATCCCGAACTTAACCCGAATTTGCCGATTTTTTCCCTTTTTTTTCGAACTTAACCCCTTCCGAATAATTCCCGAATCCGAACTTTGTTACTATGCTTGCAAGCAATTCTCTAATTTCTAGAGGTTAGTCACATTGTGGTAATGGACATTATTGTGATTGGTGGAAGTCTAGGGATTTATAATATTCTATGATCCTAATGGAGTTTTAGGAAATGTGTTTTCTAGTAACAATGCTTTAACCAAAAGGTTGAGTACTTGGTCCCACAACCGGAAATAGGAGATCCCTTTAGATCCCACACACAAGGACCTTCTTAAAGTATTTAATTTAATTATTAATTAAATTAATTAATTTCTCTAAGTAATCACTATATGGTATAGTGAAGCTCTAAATGGTAAAGTCACATTGGATGTGATAAACACCCATTAGGGATTTTGATAAAAGATCAAATAGTGACCTTTAGGGTTTAGAACCCTAAGGGGCGTATGGAAGTGGGGCCCACCTAGGGTGGGACGCCCACTTCAAGAGGAAGTCTTGCTTAATTAGTTTCTAATTAATTAACACCTTATTGGATAAGGTTAGTTAGTTACTAATTAAAGATTCCCTATTTGTTAGAGATTCTATTAGTTAGTTACTAATTCAAGAATCCTTATTGGATAAGGATAAGATTAGTTACTAATGGATAAGGTTAGTTTCTTTTAAGATTAATCCTAATTGGATTAGGAGAATAATCAAGAAAGGAAACTATTGAGGAATCCTAATTGGATTAGGATAAGGTTGAGGAATTGTAATTGAATTACAATTCATGCAGCCAAGGGGAAGCCTATATAAAGGAGTGGACGTCCAGCCCTTTATATATAATTCTCCAGAATTTTTTTTTCTCCTCTCCCTTTCCTCAAGTTTACGGCCAACCCTCTTCCCCTTTGAGGGTGTACGGTCACCCCTCCCCTTCTTCCTTTTGTTTGTTTTTTGATCTTGATGATCAAGAACAAGTTCTTTGAAGATCAAGATTGGATCTTGTTTGATCAAGAAAGGTTCTTAGATCAAAGAAAAGAAGAAAATATTAAAGAGCATGAAATTTGGAAGGCCATTAGCTCCCATTAGAGAAAGCTTTAAAGGAAAAAGAAGGTTCGTGTGAATTGACAGGTGACTTGACACTTGTGAAGTTTTGCGAATACTATTCAAAGTCACAAAGGTGATTGTTATTCCTACCTTCATTGAATAAAATCAATTAAAATCTTAGTCAGATCTTGGGATTTGATGTATGCCCCCCCAAGAACTGTTTTTTTTAAATTAAAAAGAGGCATACTTTCACAACCTTCACCCTTCAACGACGAACTTCGCCAATAACATCCATCGACTACCGTGGGAGAATGATAGAGCTCACGGTTGGCTAGGTCTTCTATCTTCAACGATGGCAGAGCTCACGACAATTTTCACGACAATTTTCTCATTTCTAAATTAGTATTATGAGTCATTACAAATATTTGATAAGGATCGAATCGGAAGAAAATGCCGGAAATGGCGTTAAAGCTTTACCCGCATTGGAGGTAAAGCCTCTAATTGAAAAATCAATGAAATCCCCTAATAATTGAATACGAGGCAAAGCCTCTTATGTCTAAACTCAAATTAGATAATAGACAATGAACCAAACGGTTTATTTTTTAAATATCTCTTATTTAATTTGACTTGAGACAAAAATGTCTACTTTTTAGACTTGCCAAACGCTACCAAATGCTCTTTTTGTTTGCATGGAAAACAGATGAAGGATATGTTTTCCACAGGAAAACAATATTTTCTGGTGTTTGGCATCTTGGAAAATAAATTTTTTCTAGGAAAAAAATTATCTCTTGTAAATGTTTTCCATTGCTTGTAAGGATAACTTTTCCCTAAAATTCTGAGAGAAGTTATTTCCCTCCACGACTCTCGCGAACGCTCGACGCTCTCGAAGTTCAAATCAGATTGTTCTTGCGTTCCACCATCGACGAAAATTGATCAACTTCAACTCCAAAGTCACCATCGATTTGCAAGTACAAATCTCTACCCTAAACTCAATCTCCCACCACCACACCCTAGATTTGAGATCTAGGGTTTTAAATCTCGACTCAAATCATATGGGATTGTTTTTCATTGATATTCGTTCATGGCTGTTCTTCCTTTGGGGTTAGCTACACTAGAATTACTAAGAGGAACACAATAATTTCTAAAATTTTGAAAAAACTGGTAGTGTATTATTCTTTTATTGGCATTTGGGTTTGATGGGTTTTTTGAGTTTTAGATGATGGGTCTTTGCTGGTTTTTGTCGCTTTGATTTATAATTTGTTTTTCATTTGATTTATTGCATCACAGAAATTTCAATACAATTTCTTGGAATCTCACTAGATCGGTAGGATTGAAAGAGAAAGTCACATTTCATTTTGGGTTTGGAGTAGCTTTGTTTGAGGATATTTGGTGATGAGAAATTTGGAAAGAATGGTTATTATTGTGACGCCCCAAACCCACACCTAGGGAATCAAGTTTCGAGACACGCGCCCGTTCGTTATTGTCCCACAAGCGGAAAACTTTAAACGCGAAAATGCGGGAATTTTTTCAACTTTTCTTATGAGCTTACATAAGCAATTACAGCTGGTCATCACAATAACCCATCATAAGCAAATGCGTTACCTCATTGATTACAATAGCCTTTACTTTTGGCGCCACAATTGCGCCAGTACACTTTCAGAATCTATCAAGTATAACTCCTTGCCAATTGACAACTGCTTCAAAATCTGAAGACATAAAATGAGGAGTGAGTTATAGAGCCCATCAAAATCCACAATCAATCTAGGCTATTTTCTACTTAGTAACAATCATCATCATCAATAACGATATAGTGTTGCAATACAATTCTCATATTATAATAATATATAATATTGTAATCCAAGGTTTACAAAAACGGTTTTGGACACCGTAACAGACACAGTCGAAACTTTTACGTAACGCCGTTACGTGACAGTTTCGGTCTTTACTTATTATTTTCTTTTTTGCTCAAAAAAAAGAAAAAAATAAAAAAAAACATATAATAAATGAGTAATAAGATACTTTTAAATTAATATGAAGTTCAAAATTTAGAAATAAGGAAATTAGATGGGTTGAGGGTTGAAACATACCCGAAATAAAGAACATGCCTTGGATTCCTTCAAATCTATGAATTAATCTTTAAATCAAGTTGTTAATTAATAAAAAACAAAAGGATTTTAAGAAAAAAAAAGGTACTACGAATAGGTAGAGAAGAAGAGAGGAAACAAAGATGAGGTTTTAGAATGAGTTTAGGGATTTTCAGAACCTAGTCATACGACTGAAACCTTTACGTATCGGGCGTAACGCCCGTTATGTTACGGTTTCGGGCATTACGGTTTTGTTTCGGGATAAGCGGGTAAAGGTACGGAATCGGGTATCGGAGGTCACCAAAACCTTTACGTAACGGGCCTTACGTAACAGTTTCGGCTTTTTTTAAACCATGTCGTAATCCGTGACCCGAGGTCACTCAGAGCTATTTCACCATATTTTGAGGTTCCCAACCTCAATTTTCAAGTTCATCTAATCATCGTCTACACCACTAGGTTACCATTCCAGACAACCGCTTACACTCTATCCTTGAGTCCGCAGATTCAATCAACTGACCTTCTCCCGTGTTCAACCTGAGTCTGTGGACTCAATATCCAAGTTAGAGTTCGTAGACTCGCTATCCATTTCCAAATCCGTTAACATCAATTCTGATACCATGGCGTCCCATACCCCCATTATAACTATTGAGATCAACCGGGCTTACACCCAATGAAATCAAACCTTGAGTCTTTAGACTCCGTACAACCTTAAGTCCATATACACAATACATAATCTAGGCCTTCACGACATTTCTAATTAGATCACATAACCATCCACTCTAGACTATCAGTCATGGAGGACTACATCATACCATCATTCCAGACCTAGCCAAAGAGGATCTATGGATATCAAATCCATCCACTCCTGACTATCAGTCACAGAGGACTCACTTTATACCACCGCTCCGGACCTAGCTAAAGAGGATTTATAGATATCAAATCCACCCACTCCCGACGATCAGTCACAGAGGACTATATCATACCATTACTCCAGACCTAGCCAAAGAGGATCTATGAATAACACTCCACCCACTCACGATGATCAGTCATGTACCTCGTCAAAGAGGATCTATGGACATTATTCCACCCACTCCCGACGATTAGTCACGTACCTTGCCAAAGAGGATCTATGGATATTATACCACCCACTCCTGACTATCAGTGACGGACGACTACACAATATCACCACTCCAGACCTAGCCAAAGAGGATCTATGGATAACACTCCACCCACTCCCGACGATTAGTCACGTACCTCGCCAAAGAGGATCTATGGACATTATTCAACCCACTCCTGACGATCAGTCATGTACCTCGCCAAAGAGGATCTATGGATATTAAACCACCCACTCTCGACTATCAGTCACGGAGGACTACAAGACATCACCACTCCTGACCTATTCAAAGAGGATCTATGGATATCAAATCCACCCACTTCCGACTATCAGTCACGGAGGACTACATCACACCATCACTCCAGACCTAGTCAAAGAGGATCTATGGATATTAAATCCATCCACTCCCGACTATCAATCACGGAGGACTCACATAATACCACCACTCCTGACCTAGCCAAAGAGGTCTATGGATATTAAATCCACCCACTCCCGACTATCAGTCACAGAGGACTCACATAATACCACCACTCCAGACCCAGCCAAAGAGGATTTATGGATATCAAATCCACCCACTCTCGACTATCAGTCACGGAGGATTATACTTTAACCTTGGTTAGGTTTTTTAATCACAGGTTAACCCTAGTTAACCCAAGCCTCGTTTGGTTAACTGAAATACTTGAGTCTCGTGCTCGTGAACCAAATCCGGTAACACACCGTCCCGTTAGGGAACGTTTCCAGGCTAATGGATGTGTCCATAGCCTTATACGACCTGCAAAACAACTTTTCGACACCCTAGGGTGACGATACAATTTACTCGAGACACGATATGGGCTCTCTGAAGGTCCACATAAAATCACAACATCACATAAGAGTCTTCGACCATTTTTTCCATCCATGCCTTTTACACAGTGAGTCTAAATCCGGGTTTTTGAGACCTGAGACCAAGGGCTACACCCCTCTACTCATTTTCCATGCACAACCACCTTCCCATAACACATCCACGGGGTCTCAAATCATTTTCCATCAACGCACATACATTCCACATAACGAATATAGCAAATAACAGGGAAAAGAGAAGAGATGGAAGGAGTTTTTACATTTTTCACGAACTTTGAGTCGTCTAGGAGCGAAACGGACACCGCCAACACGCTCGGGAGGACGATCAACCCCAAGGTGAAGCTCCTCGCCTTCAAACCTTCACTTTCTCTCTCTAGATTTATCCCTTCTCTCTCTACACGTCGATTGAGGCGTCGGGAAAGAAAATAAACGTCGCCAACGCGTTGAGGACATCGAAAAACCCCAAGGTGGACTCCCCTTTCTTTCTCTCTCTCCTCACTTTCTCTCTAGATTGGAGTCGAGGCAGCACTTCGGTGCTCTGTAAACTCCATGAGAAATGAGGAGGGTTGCCCCCCTTTATATAGGCAAGGATATGGGGTAAGACCATGTACAACGCACATGACCAAAATGGTGTGGCGTTGACTGATTTGACTAGGTTTGACCGATTTGACTGGTTTGATCGGATTTTTCCACTTTTTCATGCATATGCCCTTTGAAACCTTACTATATGATACCAGATAGTGACGAAACTTCAGGTGACCGAACTTGGAACAGTTCGACACCTGCTGTAAAAATTTCGAGGAAAAATACTGAGTTTTGACAGTAAAAAGTAATTCTGGAAGAAAACTACAAAACCCACTAATTTCCTGATTTCAGACACAAAACACGTTGCCGTTTCTTCATATGAGATGATGAACTGACGAAACGACAGACGGTCGTCCTCATGACCGACCGGTACGTTGTGGTACCAGCCGCACGAATTTCTATTAGAATCCCCACCAATTATGGAGTCCCACTAAATTTCGGAAAATCTGTAATTTTCTGGTTTTCACAATTTTTTTAGATTTAAGATCCCCGCGGTCTCGCGAATCGATACGTGACGGAACTGGAACGATAGGTGATATCCAGATAGTCGACCCGCACTTTGTGCACGATTTTCGAAGAAAAACACTAAAATTTTACTAGTACAATCTAATCCCGAACAAAATACACTTTTTACCAATGTAACAAATAATTAACTAATTAACCTCCATTATGGACCCATAAATGCATAATTTTATTATATTAAAATTCCGGGTCGTTACAATTATGAACTTGGGTTGGGATGAATTGTTATATGATTCTTGCTATTTTGATTTAATGGAGTAGAATGGTATCTGTTCAATGAAATGTCCATTCCAGATCTGATTCATTAAGACCCACTATCCATTAAATGCTCTGTAGTTTTGTTCTATTTTGTGTTTGTGTATTGATGGACATAAAGATTGTTAATGGTGATGGCAGTCTCTTAGGACTTGGCCATACATGCAATGTGGGTAGGCCTACTATGCACAACCGAAATGGGGTGTACCTTAGCACCTGGGCTGATAGTAGACTGGGCAAGTAATACGGTCCACCCTTCTAAGGGGTTGTTGTGATTGAGTGGGGTTGTTAGAGTATGTGCTATGACATATAAATTATTTGGATCAAGATCAAGTGATAGCTGAAGTCATTTGCTCATGTCAGATATTTGTCACAGGTCAATTTGAGGATGCAATGTATGCATGGTCGTCCGTGAAGGAGAGGCGGATACAGAAGGAATCTAGATGTAGATTGATTGAAGTGAATGGAGTTCATGATTTTGTAGTTTGTGTAAGATAGCTTCCTCGAGCCAGTTCTTGGAAGATTGCTTCCTCAAGCCAGGCAGCTATTCCTTCTTGGATGTGTTGGGTCTGATGTTAAAAGAGAAGTAATGTGTCAAACATGATTCATCTGTTCTTGATTTAGATTCTGGACCAGTTTCAATTTAAAATAGCATCACACAGAAATGGAACTTTGTTACTTAATGTAGTATTCAAGGTATCAACCTCAGCAGCATCTGGTAATGTAACTGACAACCCATTTAGATAATGGGTTCCTGCCAAAATGCTGAAACAGTTCCTTGTTTCTGAGGGTGTTCTTACATAAGCTCTCCTCCCATACATTGCTAGTTGTATGATTTTATTGTAAGCTTTTCTCTTATTCTTTAGGTGCAACAACAGCTCCCTCTCATTTTTTCAAGTCCATTTACAGGTCAGAGCTAGGAAATATATTAAAGTTTATACATATGCAGTTGCAGGTTTCCCTTTCTGTTCATAAATATATAAAAGTTTTAAAACTCTGTATTTAATATTTATCTGCTGTCCACATTCTTATGTGGGAGTTCAATAAATTGTTAGTATCTAGTTGTATTTATAGGAGTTTGATTTGATTTTTGGGGTTTGGTATTTTAAGGGTTTAGAAGAGGACTTGGGCCCAAATGCTTCCACCTAAGTGATTTATTTGTGTCTTGAAATATGGGTATTGGAGATTTCAGTTTATTAAACAATAATAACTGTAATGATGTTAATCAGATCAGCAAACTAATTCCGAGTTGCAGTTGTTACGAGTCACTGTTGATTTCATTTTTCATTGGGTCTGTTTTTTTAACCTTGGCAATTACTGGGAGATGTGAATCCAAATCCACTTTTGATTCTTGGTTTAGGTGGGTCATGGGTGAAGATTTTTTTTTGTTTTATTTAATTACTGTTGATTTTGAATTGGCGTGGAATACCAAGGCATTGACATGAATAAGTGAATCCAGATTGAAAAGGTTCTTATGATGAAATTCCTACTGACTCAATTCTTAGTAGTTTTTATTGTTTTCTAAATGGTGGATACGCTTGTTGTTTGCATGGTCTACTTGCATGCTTGGGAAGTTACATATATCAGTTTCTGATGGAAGGGATTTGACAACGGAGTATGCCCATAATGAAGATTGGCTGCTCTAAGTTTGTTTATCTCACTGTTTACCTTTCGGGATATTACCTATTTATGCGAGACTGTTGACTTGTCCATGCATAATACAGAAACAGAATGGCTTGACATTATTCTTACAGAACAATATACCCTTGCAGGTCTCCCTTCTAGATAGTTTATAATCCTCTTAGGGGCATGCTTCCTGTACATAAGAAAAATTCTGTCTGAGCCTTCTATTATCACCTTGTTGTGACTTCCTTTACCAGCAAGTGAAGTTAGTTCTCTGAAAACTTAATGAAGTTTGAATTTTGAGAATTTTATTTAACTGGACATCGAGTGTCAGAATTACGAACGTCTAAAGCGCCATCATCAGCCTTCTCAACAGTGTTGGTGATCTTCCTAATTGGGTCATCTTTTATTTCGAGGATTATCATCTAATAATGCTGGCTCAGATTCAATGACCAATCAAGCATGCATATAGAGATGCTAATAAAGTAGTATGTCACACAAATTTCAATTCTGTTTTTTAATTTGTCTACTTATTCCCAGTGGCATCGTTCCCTTCATGCCTTTTGCGTGCCTTTTCATACAAATGACAATTTTGATTTTTGATGAAATGCCTTGCCTTGCATCACAGTTTTTTCAACATGTTATATATATATATATATAAAATTTCTTTTCCAAAAATTCATGAATACCTTTAATAATAAAAATCAACCATTTAAATACAATAATTTTATAAATAATTTTTGAGATTTTTTTTCCTACTAGCCAAATGGTAGAAAATAGAATAATAAAACTTTTCTTGGAAAATAGTTCCATTGGAAAAGTTTTCTTTTCCATCTCATTTTCCATGCAAACAAACGGAGCCTAAGTGTTTTTCCCCTTGTTAGCTTTGTGAAATTTCTTTGGAAATTTTAGGAGTGCAGTCATCTTGTTTCGAGAACCAGTTGCATATAATTTTGTAATCCTTTATCCTTTTTTCCACTAGACATTCCATTGCTTATACCCCCATGAAATGGTTGTCATCATCTTTATCTAGCAATTTGGATTCACAGACAATATCTCCTTTCGAGCTATACAGGTGATATCTTAGAGATATGATGTGTTCATCACAATTTCACCAAGAGGGTGTCGCTCACATTTACAGCACTCTTACACAACTTGGATATCAAATTTTAAATTCTCGGTGTTGGTCCGACTCAGTCAGAGGCCCAGAGCCAATGCATGAGCAAGCGTGGTATACGCAGGGAGTCAGTCACAGCCGGACAACTTATGAACTGGGAAGTCACTGGGCTATGGCGACTCTGCGGGATAGAAAGCGCAATTTTAACTTAGGTAACTTGTGCTTCCTTGTTTATTGTGTATCACAAAACAATGATCTGTCTTGGACTCTATTATATGGATATTCCATATGAACCAGAAGCTATATTTGTCCTTTAGCTTGAGTTTTTTAATCTGTCTGAATTACCAAATGCTATCAGTAATTTACACAAAGATCATAACATGTTTTCAAGGAAAAAAGAGAAGAAAAATAACATTGCTTTGAATCACGTTGATGTTCTAACATGGTTACTTCTTTAATCTTTTGCATGTTATCTTCACCATACAAGGAATTTCATATGCACATTCTCCTTCAGTGTGCTGTTTGTATGTATATAATTTGATTGTAAAGCTAATCAAAACTGACTAAATCCCAATGTGTACAGGTTATCCAGGGAGATGTACTCAAGTGTGACCTTCCCTATTTTGATATCTGTGTTGCAAATATTCCTTATCAAATTTCTTCTCCCCTCACATTCAAGTTATTATCTCACCGACCAGCCTTCAGGTGTGCTGTCATAATGTTCCAGAGGGAATTTGCTATGAGGCTAGTTGCTCAGCCAGGTGACAATCTCTACTGCCGCCTTTCTGTGAACACCCAACTCCTGGCTCGTGTCTCCCATCTCCTTAAAGTAGGAAAAAACAATTTCCGCCCTCCACCTAAAGTAGATTCCTCCGTTGTTCGAATTGAACCAAGAAAACCACTTCCGCCTGTGAGTTTTAAGGAATGGGATGGGTTAATCCGACTCTGTTTCAACCGAAAGAACAAAACCCTGGGTTCAATTTTCAGACAGAAGAGTGTCCTGTCTTTGCTGGAGAAGAACTACAAGACCTTGCAGGCACTACAGCTCTCACAGAAAGGATTGTCGGAGAATACAGAGATGGAGACATATGTATCTGTTTTGGGGGATACAATTGAGGACCCAAGTATGGAGATTGATAATGGTGGAGATGACGAGGAGATGGAGGTGGAGGACGGTGATGCAGCAGGGGAGAGGTCTGATTTCAAAGAGAAGGTCTTGGGTGTGTTGAAGCAGGGAGATTTTGAAGAGAAGAGGTCCTCCAAGCTCACACAAGTGGATTTCTTGTATCTGCTCTCTCTGTTTAACAAGGCTGGCATACACTTCTCTTGATTCAGGGATTAATGGGTTAGAATTAAAAAAAATATCCAATTTTGTTTTGGTTGTTCCCCTTTTGACTGAGAGTCAGTTTACGGTATTGGGAATTTGTTTGGAAGATTATTATGGTTCTGTTCAACAGAGGACTTACTATTTAGTCTTCTATAATGTAATTTAGCTCTTATGGAGTATGACTATTTATGCCTAGTTATTTTGTCAAACAAATATAATTAGTAATATCTTCTTTCCATGTCCCCAAAAAGAGGTTGCTCTCCTGAATGATAAACTAAATGCAGTAGATTCTTTGAAATGCAGCTTTTTATGAAGAATTAGAGGTCTCTTATGATCTTATATTACATGCCTTCGGAAAATCAATCTATGATGAAGTTTTCTCTCTTATGATTAACTACCAAATGCTATGGAGACTGGAGTATGCCAAACAGGACTGGGTCCAATTCTTAAAATGAATTATGTATTTAAATTAACATTATTTTGTAAACCTTCGCCTTTACAAATGCTATTTTTTGGGCTGTCTTGCTATGTTTGTTTGGACCTATTTAGGATTTATGTTTTGCTACTGTGTTCATCCTCATCATTTAAGTTTTGTAAGAACCATGTCTGATAGGCTATATTCTGCTGTATCCTTCCATGTTCCATCCCATTCAGGATCATAGCCTCTGTTCATGTGCATATCCTACCTGCTCTTCTTCTTTTTTCTGTTTTCCTTCTCTTCTTTTGGTGTTGTGACCTGTTTTACGTGGCTCTAAAGTTGTAGAATTTTTTTTCTTTAGTGAAAATAGACATCTCTTTTATTTTGTGTGTGGGTATCAGCCATTATTTAATAAGGTTAGTAAATTGGTGGGCACGTCAAGTGCCTCACTCCCAAGGACTAGAAACCGAGTCCCCCCAGGAGTTACTTACACTCCTACCACTGGATCAACCAGGAATGTGTGCTTCCAGCTCCTTGGTTTGCATAACCAAAGAATGCGACTATGGGAGGGTAAAAAGTTTTTTATTTTATTTTTGGGCATGGCTTTCATTTTGACTAGTACAGTGAGGCCTGTAGGAATAAACACTATATCCTTAATCCTTATGGCACCCTGTCTCTCAGTTACGGATGTCAACTGGCGGAATTCGGGCCCCTAAGCCCTCTCGTAAACTGGCTGGACCTGATTGGGCTAAACACTATGTCCTTAGTTCTTTTCATAGTGGCCAAACTACCAATGTCAGTGATTGTGAAGCCTTCTTCTTCGGATGAATTGGAAATTGACCTGATTGGGCTAAACACTATACCCTACTATGAGGCATTCCTACTCTAGGCCAAAAACCAACACGTGTCCTTGCTTACTTTCAACCAAAAACCAACACATGTCCATGCTTTAAGAGGTGTTGATTCTTGGCTGAGAGTAGCGTAATTAATGAATGGATTATTTTCAGCTTTGCTTGGAAACCTATTTATGGTTCATGAAAAACTTGGTATGTGTTGTGTCATTGAGAATCGATATACATCTAGGATGGCATTCTCATAACTTCGACAAATTCAGAGGGTTCAATGTCATTCTTTGGAAGACAAAAAAAATATAACACAAATGGGTAAAACATCAAATGGACGATCAGATATGTTCTAGATGCCATTCCATATGCTCTAATATGCGTTGTAACATGCATTATTCAAAAGCTTATACATAAAAATCTAGTTTGTTACACAATGCTACAATTACTCCCTAATATGAAGCAAAAAACACAGCATTTCTATTGTTCTTTGACACTTCTTAGGTTGCTGCATATAAAAGCTTCCATTATGTGCTAGATTCAAATATGAAAACTCTCTATCGAGAGTTGAGCCACAGGATAGAAAATCTAACAGCAGCTACAAAGGCTGATGAAAATGACGACTAGAGTTGTTTCAATCCAGCCCCACGGTCTATAGAAGTCATCAGTTTCTACGGTCGTTCATTCCTCCCGGGTAGTCACTTGTAGCAATCCTTCTGGAAGCATCTTTAAGCTATCACAATCACGGATAGATAAGCATTTGAGGCTGGGCATTGCACCTTCCATCACCGTCCACTCCTCTGAAAACAACAAACTCTCAAGTATCAGTTCTTTGAGTCTATGAAACCCTCTTCCTGACCATTTTGTTCCCCACGTACGAAAAACATAACAATCTTAGGATTTGAAGGTATGGCAGCTTTTCTAGTGTTACCATTGGGTCTTGCTCTAGGAAGGAATATTTCAAGGTGAGCTTGGTCAGGTTTGGAGGGAATTCATGTAGGCGCGGTAGTTCCTTTAAGCGTCCCAACAAGTATAGCGTGTGAAGATGCCCAAGATGCTCAAAGAATGCAAATGTCAGCATTGTATCATCCTCTATCAGATTGAACGGCTTAAAGGAGAAAAGACGCTTTGATTGCGTTTTACCAGCCCCTATCAGTTTCAAGGAGTGAAGATGCTCTAGTTTGACTATAGAGCGAGATAGCACCTCTTCATGTAAACTCAGCGTTCCATGCATACCTAACTTCCTAAGATTAGTCAACTGGCTCAAGCCATGCTCTATCCATCTCCCAACAGTTACCATGTTTAACGTTTGGAGATTTTTTAGACGATCCATCTGTGGACAACCAACAACTCCAATCTTTCCTGCACCTACACGTACATTTCTTAACTGTTGCAACTTCCAGAATGAATTGGGTGCATGGATATTACATTTTCCCATGTTTATGGTTTGAAGATTACGTAGGTTACCTATGGAAGAGGGAAGCGTTTCATTCTCAATGCAATATATTCCCAAGTACCTCAGATGGATCAAGTCACCAACTTCTTTTGGTAGTCTAGAAATAGTTACCCCGATATCCAACACCCTCGGAAGTTTGAAGCTTCCATGGGAAAATATAACTTTGAGCTCTTCCTTGCTCATTTTAGTGAGCCAGGACAAGGAACAAAGATTTGAAGCTAAGAGATCTAGAGGAACATACCTCCTATTAATGTTCTGGTGAATAACAAATCGACGAGAGCTGCTTGGGGATGCCGAATCTTCAATATTCCCATCTACCTGAAGAAATTTATCTTCTCTAGCTTCAAGAATTGAGAGCTCTCGCAACAGATCGTGGATACAACATGCCTTGACTCCTCCACCAGAGCTCTTTTTTGCTAATTGGATAAGGCTCCTATCTATCAACTCCTGCAAGTATTCTTCTGCTACTTCCTCCAGTGTTTCCCCTCTTCTTTCTTGTATGAACCCCTCTGCCACCCACAGCTGGATCAATCTCTTTTTCCGTATCTCAATGTCTTCGGGGAAAATACCAAAATAAAGAAAACACGATTTCATGTAATATGGTAAACCATCATAACTTAAAGCCAAGATTCTAGAGATTTGACTTTGGCCTTCATTCAAATGCAACCTAATTGTCTTAAGCACTTTCTCCCACTCTGTCGATGATCTCGCTTTCCTCAATAAGAACCCTCCCATTGCAACCACAGCAAGAGGAAGACCGCCACATTTTTCCACAAATTTTTTTCCTAATATTTCCAAATCTGTAGGGCAACTATAATTGACATCTCTGAAAGCTTTTTTACAAAACAATTCCCAACACTTGTCTTCTCTTAATAAACTTAGTTCATGGGGTGGGCTTTGAATATCGGTGAACAATGCAACCTCTTTGTTCCGAGTAGTAATTAGGACTCTACTTCCCGGCTTCCCTTTTGGAAAGGCAGATTCTAATCCTTCCCAAGCTTCTATGCACCATATATCATCGATCACCACTAAATATCGTCTTTGATTCAAGTGCTCGGAGAGCTTCATCCCTAGCGCCTCTTCACCCATAGATTCTAATATTTCGAACTCTTTTCTTTCAGACTCTGTTCTTTCAAGCTCTTTTCTTTCAAAATCTTTTCTTTCAAACTTTCCTTCAAACTTTTTTCTTTCAGACTTTTTTCTTTCAGGCACCATAACACATTTGATAATGTCCAGCAAGAGCTTTCTTATTTGATAATTTTGAGATACAACGACCCAAGCATGATAATCGAAATGTCTCTCAATATCACTACTATTGTATATTTTTTTGGCAACAATAGTCTTGCCTAAACCACCCATACCTACAATCGAGATGACAGTGCGTCCTTTTGTCTCTTCTCCAATCAGCTTCCTCGTTAGTGTCTTTACATCATCTTCGAAGCCCACCACGTCTACTTCCTCCACAATTGGAGCCAGCTTTTCTCCTCGTGAAGGACCTTCATTTGAAGAACCTGAAATTTCTACACGTATATCTTCAATTCCATAACTTGATTTGTTATGCTTGATTCTTTCAATTCTTTTGTTGATCTCCTCAATTTTCTTTCCTACATGATGAAAGGTCAATGGTCGACTGGGGCAAGACCTTCTCATGAAACCCTAAAATCCACGCTGGTGTGACTCAATCTTTATGAGAAAAGTGTCGATAACATCCTCGGCATCATAAGTTACATCTCGTACCTGACTCACCCATAACTTCACTCTTTCATTTTCTTTGCTTCTCCCATCAGCATCCTTGAGGAATGAATGGATCCACTGGAGGTCAATACGGAGCAATTGAAGTTGCTCCTCCACACCAACAAGGAAATCTGCTTCTTGAGCAACCAGATCAATCAGTTTTTGCAAGAAAAACGTAACTACAGCCTCAGCCATTTTTTTCCTCCAATAGTTCTGAACTTGCAATTGCATATACACAGCTTCTCAAGGTTTGGAGGATGATTGATCCTTTACCAAAACGAGTGGTGTGTCATGTGTCCAAGTCATCCCTTACTTCACCTTTCCACTCTACTGTATTCCTTGTTCTCTCCTACCATTAATTCCTTTCTTAGAGAGTCATGTCCAAGTCATCCCTTACTTTACCTTTCCACTCTACTATATTCCTTCTTCTCTCCTACCATTAATTCCTTTCTTGGAGAGTCATGTCCAGTCATCCCTTACTTTACCTTTCCACTCTACTGTAGTCCTTGTTCTCTCCTACCATTAATTCCTTTCTTAGAGTAATTTGTGTGTTGAATTCCGCACACAGATCTTGTGTGCCCCCATTGGTAGTGTGCCACATAATTATATCAATAAGTACTCATTATCCAATGAAACCAATTTACCCTCCTTAAATTATAATTTTACTAACATACCCTGTATAGTTAGGGGTGTCAATGGACAGGGCATGGTCGGACCCCTATATAGTTAGAGGTGTCAATGGACCTGTCCGGCCCGGCCCGATTATTAGTTGGGTTGGGCTTGGGCTTGAAATCTAAAACCCGCAGCCCGTTTCGGTGGGCTTCTAACTGAGCTTAGCCTGTGGAGAGAGAGAGAGAGAGAGAGAGAGAGGAGAGAGAGAGACCATTTGATATAAGGCAAGCTACTCAGGTGACCATCATGACCTCCACCCAGACTTGAGTATTATCTATGATCCATCCATCTAATCTACATCATCCTCTAATTATTATGTTTGAAATTTGATTTTGAAACTTCCAAAGATCAGAAATTTGATTTTGAAACCTCCCCAGAATAGCATATCCCCACTAGACAACTCTTGCATAATCGTGGTCTAAACTACAAACATCATCCCTCTCCAACCCTGATTGGGTTGGGGAGTAAATTTACTTCGGGTATGAATCAACTCAACAGAGCACCTCTTTCAAAGCTCTGATTGCACCTTAACTTATGGTCAAGCAGCCACATAATTAGGAATAGGAATAATCTCATCTCCAAGAATACCCCTTAATCCACTAACCACCATCTCCACCAGTTCTTACCTTACCCAAGAAATTTCTTTCTGGCAGAACTGTAAGCATAAGTTTTATTCAAGGCAAGTCCCAGTCCTTTACATCTCTATCAAGTGTGAGGTGCATAGAAGATCTTGCAAAAAGAGAGAGTCCTTATAGAAAAAAAAATGAAGTCATGTAAAAGCTATGGAGGTAGTTTAGATACTCATAGATCATATACTCCAAAGCCTGCCATATCAAAGAAGGCTTCCAGGGGTTCTTTTTCATCTTCACTAAGCAAGAGAGATAGTTTTCTAGGTAGCTGTAGGCCTCCTCTGGTTCCTGTGCAGAAGAACAGATGTATAACTATAACCCTGTTGAATTTTGCATGATTTTGTTGCAAGCCAATTTGTTTGGGGTGTAGATATAATGACAATTGAGAGCAAATGTTAATGTAAATGAAAATTTACTACTTAAAACTATTTTTATTTTTATTATTTTCCAGTGGCTTCAAATTCAGGTTAGCCTGACAACTGATTTCCCAAGAATAGTGGGAAAGTTCTGTTAATTCTGGTATAAATTACATGCACATTAACATAAATGTATACATATGCAAATGTCGATACACATCCATGTATGAAGCCTAGAAAATAGTAGAAATAGATGAAGAATAGAACTGATCACTCAAGCCTCTGTTGTATTCATGGCCTACATGTAAAGAGGCTGGGATCCACATTCTATGAATCACAGTATCACACCTTCCTAGACCAAGAACTAACTGGAATGAAACGATCCTAACAATTTGAACAATTGCATTCTATCAAAGTAGGGCAATCAATCTAAATAAGTAATACTTTATATGAGGCCCTGACTCATTTGAATGTTCAGATTTACAGTCCAGGTTCGGACCACTATCTGATATACATAAATGTATACATATGTTAATGACCATTATTATAAACAAGAGGATGCTATTGTTGTTCATCACAAGCACTGCTGAGTCGCCTTGGCTTTCTAATATAATTTGAGAGTGTAGATTCCAATTTGCAGCACTTCATATAACACTACAACCCCTAAATTCAATCCCTCTCTCCCGGATCTCTATAACAACAACTCATTAAGAATCCCAGAAATATTTTTAAAATTTAAACAAGAAAAGGATAATAAAAAAATAACAACCCAAAATAATAAATGGACATAAAACAAAATCAAAATCCATTTTTTCAAAAAAGAAGATAAAATCAAAACCAACCCATATCTTCAACTGCAATCACAATAAGAACCCTCCAAAGAAACACTCAAAAAGAATTGCAAAATAAAAATTTCAGATGATCGAGATTAACGAAAATGTTAAAACAAAGAGAGCAAAAACCTACCGAAATGAATCACTAGTAGTGCGATTTGAACACCAAGAGCTTCTTAAATCAATGGAAAATCAAAGATCAACGACAACTACTCGCAATTTCAGTGAAGAAACCCACAAAGACTTACCGGTGAACTTCCTTTGAATTGCCAGCGAGATCACCTTCCTTTGGAACTCCGGCCAGATCACCTTCCTTTGGAACTCCAGCGAGATCACCGTCCATTGGAGCTCTATAAAAAAGGGAATTGGGGTTTAACCAAAAAAAAACTATTGGGGTCGGAACTTCCTGTCAACTTCCCGCTGAAAGTTTAAAAATAACTTTCCGTGGAAGCACACTCTCCTGGCTTTTTGGAGAAGTAGAGAAACTGATTTCTTACGACTTTTTCTTCCGCTCGAAGTCAAATGGAAAATGACAAACCAAACGTTAAATTGTCGACTTTTGACTTCCTATGAGCTAGAAGTCACTGGGAAAGTTTATCCAACCGACACCATAAATAGGAAGAAAACCCTTAAACCCTTGAAAACCTAGGTCCAAGTGAGTAGATTTGCATCTAGCACGACAGGGATCCAAGTGAGATCAATGTCATTCTTTCAAGTGAGATCAATGTGATTCTTTCGAAGATCAAAAAATATAAGACAAATGGATGAGACATGAAATGGATGATCAGATATGTTCTATATGCAGTCTGTATGCTCTAGTATGCATTGTAACATGCATTATACAAAAGCTTATACATAAAAATCTAGACAATGCTACAATATACTTCCAAATAAGAAGCAAAAGAACAGAGCTTTTCTATTGTTCTTCTTGGAAATACGCTAGATACAGTACCGTATACAAGCAATATAGCTTGCTGTATATAAAAGCTTCCATCATGTGCGCCTATACTCCTAAGCTTGCCCATTTTTGACCTGAGGAGTTTTCATGAAGTCAAGACATTTCCTCTTCCCTGAGATAGGTGTTGGCCATATTGTACCAATCTTCTCTGTTGTCTTTCGGTCTGACTGTTAATCTTTCAGATGCATACCCCAAAATCAACTCCTGGAGGGTAGTCAAGTGTAGTAATCCTTCTGGAAGCATTTTAAATCTAAAACAATCAAGGATAGATAAGCATTTGAGGCTGAGCATTGCACCATCCATTACTGTCCACTCCTCTAACCCATCTAATCTCTCAAGTATCAGTTCTCCTAATTTATGAAACCCTCTTCCAGTGCAGACTATTTTGTCCCCCACGTACGACCAACGTAACAATCTTAGGATTTGAAGGTTTGGCAGTTTTTCTAGTGTTACCATTGGGTCTTGCTCTAGTTTGGAATGGATCAAGGTCAGCTTGGTTAGGTTTGGAGGGAATTCGTGTACACGCGGTAGTTCCTTTAACAATCCTCGTAGGTATAGCTTATTAAGATGCCCAAGATGCTCAAAGAATGCAAATGTCTGCATTGTATCTCCTCTCATTAGTTTCAAGGAGTGAAGATGCTCTAGTTTGACCAAAGAGCGAGATAGTGCCTCTTCCTGTAAACTCAGCCTTCCATCCAAACCTAACTTCCTAAGATTAGTCAACTGGCTCAAGCCATGCTCTATCCACCTCCCAACAGCTACCCTGGTTAGCATTTGGAGATTTTTTAGATGGTTCATCTGAGGACACCCAACTACTTCAATACCCGCTCCTGCACGTACATTTCTTAACTGTTGCAACTTCCAAAATGAATTGGGTGGACGGATATAACTTTTTCCCATGTTTATGGTTTGAAGATTCCGTAGGTTACCTATGGACGACGGAAGCGTTCTAATCT
Source organism: Tetracentron sinense (assembly GCA_015143295.1). NCBI lineage: Eukaryota > Viridiplantae > Streptophyta > Magnoliopsida > Trochodendrales > Trochodendraceae > Tetracentron > Tetracentron sinense. Next base: position 23,683,170 of record CM026573.1, read on the forward strand.
CGAGGAGTTCTATTCCCAAGTACCTCAGATGAATCAAGTCACCAACTTCTTTTGGTAAGCTAGAGATAGTCTCCCCGAAATCCAAAATCCTAAGTAGTTTGAAGCTTCCATGGGAAAATATAACTTCGCTCCCTTCATTGCCCATTGGGGTGAGCCAGAATAAGGAACGAAGATTTGAAGCTAAGCGAGATAGAGGAACATACCTCCTATTAATGTTATGGTGTACAACAAGTCGACGAGACCTGACTGGGGATGCAGAATCTTCAATATTCCCATCTACCTGAAGAAATTTATCTTTTCTAGCTTCTAGAATTGAGAGATCTCGGAAAAGATCATGGACACAACATGCCTTGACCCTTCCATCGGAGCTCCTTTTTCCTACCTGGATCATGCTCCTATCTATCAACTCCTGCAAGTAATCTTCCGCTACTTCTTCCAGTGTTTCTCCTCTTCTTTCTTCTATGAACCCCTCCGCCACCCACAACTGGATCAATCTCCTATTTGGTATCTCCTTGTCTTCAGGGAAAATACCAAAATAGAGAAAGCATGATTTCAGGTAGAATGGTAGATCATCATAGCTTAAAGCTAATATTTTGGAGATTTGACTTTGCCCTTCACTCAAATGCCAACTAATTGTCTTAAGCACTTTCTCCCACTCTGTCGATGATCTCGCTTTCCTCAATAAGAACCCTCCCATTACAACGACAGCAAGAGGAAGACCGCCACAATTTCTCTTCCTAACATTTCCAAATCTGTAGGGCAACTATGATTGACATCTCTGAAAGCTTTTTTACAAAACAGGTCCCAACACTCGTCTTCTCTTAAAAAACGTAGTTCGTGGGGAGGGCTTCGATTATAGGCGAATTTCGCAACATCTTTGTTTCGAGTAGTAATTAGGACTCTACTTCCCAGCTGCCCTTTTGGAAAGGCAGATTCTAATCTTTCCCAAGCTTCTATGCTCCATATATCATCAAGCACCACTAAATATCTCCTTTGATTCAAGTGCTCGGAGAGCTTCCTCCCCAACTCCTCCTCAGTCATTTCAAACTCGTTTCTTCCAATAATACATTTGATAATCTCCTGCAAGAGCTCTCTTATTTGATATTCTTGAGATACATAGACCCAAGCATGACAATCAAAATGTCTCTTAATAACTCTACGATTATAAATTTTTTTGGCAATAGTAGTCTTGCCTAAACCACCCATACCTACAATCGAGATGATTGCGCGTTGTGTCTCTCCTTCAATCAGTTTCCTCGTTAATGTTTTTTCATCATCTTCAAAGCCCACGACGTCGACTTCCTCAACAATTGGAGTCCGCTTTTCTTTCCGTGAAGGACCTTCATTTGAAGAACCTGAAATTTCTCCATCTATATCTTCAATGCCATACCTGGATTTGTTATCCCTGATTCTTTCAATTCTTTTGTTGATTTCCTTAATTTTCTTTCCTACATCATGAAAGGCCGGTGGTCGGCTGAGGAAGCACCAAAATCCATGAGAAAAGTGTTGATTTCGGCGTTGTTGCTCAATCTTTATGAGAAAAGTGTCGATAACATCCTCAGCATCATAAGCGACATCTCTTATTTGGCTCACCCACACATTCACTCTTTCATTTTCTCTGCGTCTACCATCAGCATCCTTGAGGAAGGAACGGATCCATTCAAGATCAGTACGAAGCAATTGAAGTTGTTCCTCCACACCAGCAAGGAAATCTGCTTCTTGAGCAACCAGATCAACCAGTTTTTGCAAGAAAACCGTAACAATAGCCTCGGCCATTTTTTTCCTCCACTAGTTCTCAACTTGCAATTGCAGATACTCTGAGTAATACACAGCTTTTCAAGGTTTGGAGGATGAATGATCCTTTAAATAAACGAGTTGAATACAGCTTTACCAAAAACGAGTGGTGTTTGTGCAAGTCGTCATCCTTTACTTTAGTTTAGAAGACCACCAGTCTTCCACAGTCGTCTTCTCCTTATCCTCTTTTACTTACTTACTGGAGTCAAATCCTCTACGGTGATAACCGCATTTGGCAAATCCGGTTATCACCCCATAGGTTGCCACGTGTCCTCTTTGACACCCCTTAACCGTGGGTAAGATTCACTCACCCTAAGGTTTACCCACCCATCCTTGTTTTTTTTTAAATATTAATTCTTTTTTAAAAATTAAAAACTGTTTTTAGAGTTTTTTTAATATTAAAAACAGTTTTTTTAATTTTAAAAAAAGAATTATTACTTTTTTAAAAAAAAAGGATGGGTTGGTGAACCCTAGGGGTGGGTGAACCTTACCCACGGTTAAGGAGTGTCAAAGGAGACACGTGGCGACCTCTAGGGGTGATAACTGGATTTGCCAAATCCGGTTATCACCGTACAAGAGTTGCCTCTCTCTCTCTACTGGGTGGGTTTGTCCCAATTAGGGTTGATATCGAGCCGAGCCGAGCCGAGTAGTGGTATGTTCAAGCTTGTTTATTTATCAAATGAGCTCGGAAATCATGTTTAAGCTTGACTCGTTTATTAAATAAACGAGCTTGAGCTTTACTAGCCAAACTCGAGCCGAGCTCGAGTAATTCACGAGTAGCTTGTTTTATTGGATATAACTATTTATATCAATTAAGTAAAAAATTCATTTTAATATCTTGGGCAAAGAAATCACGGTGTTAACTAAAATTTTAGTATAAGATTGTAGTTATATAAAGGGTATTCGTATCATACAAAATATATTATATACTATTAATCAAACCAAGCTTTTATCGGGCCAAGTAGGGGTGTGTTCAAGCTCGGCTCATTTACTAAACGAATTCGAAAATGATGTTCAAGCTCAGCTCGTTTACTAAATAAACGAACTATACTTGAGCTTTTAAAGAGCCCACCCTTGAGTTCTAACCCACCTAACCCCCACTCTAACATAGATAAATGATATAGCTTATTACCAAAAAAATATATCTTTACTATTATAATGCGAGAGCCTTGCGTAGCGTAGATGAAATTTTCAAAATTCCCAAACTACCCTTATATAAAAACAAAAATTGATTTAATGTTTTACTTTAATTCCCAAACTACCCCTTGCCTTTGATTAATGTTTTACTTTAACTCCCAAACTACCCCTTGCTCATCTATCTATTTAGAATCACAGCTAATCACACCCGTAGGTTAACACGTGTCCCTTTTAACTTCTATTAACTGTAGTTAACTCCTTCCCCTCGCGCTCACGTGCATCACATGTGCCACTAGCAAGTTCAATCGCACCCGCGGGTTAACACGTGTCCTTTTAACTCCTATTAACTGTGGTTAACTCCTTCCCCTCGCTCTCACGTGCCACCTGCTAGTATATATAGCAAGAGTTGCCTACTTGTACACACAAAAGAGACTCGTTCCTTAGTGGGTGGACTAATCATAAGAGCATTCCTAACAGCCTCACCAAAATTTACTCACCAAAATAGCTTAAACTCAAATTTTTTTTTCTATTTTAGCTATCACTTTTTTAAAACACTCTCACTAGCCTCACCAATTTAACGAAAAAAGGAGAGAGACATTATTTTATTATTTGGGTGGGACCACAAAAAAAGAAGGGAGAGTGGTTTGGTGGGTGTACACTGCTCACCAACTCACCAAACCAAAATGGTCATTTTGATGAGGCTGTTGGAGATCCCCTTTTATAATTTTTGTGTTTTGGCTCACTAAAATAACCAAAGGCTGCTAGGAATGCTTTAAGAGCATTCCTAGCAGCCTCACCAAATTTTACTCACCAAAATAGCCAAAACTCACAAAAAGTTATTTTGGTGAGCCACTTTTTAAAACACTCCCACCAGCCTCACCATTTTAATAAAAAAAGGAGAGACACACAATATTTTATTATTTGTGTGGGAAAACGAAAAAAGGAAGGGAGAGAAACATTATTTTATTGTTTGTGTGGGACCACAATAAAGGAAGGGAGAGAGAAACCTTTATTTTATTATTTGTGTGGGTCCACAAAAAAGGAGGGAAAGATAAATTTTAGCTTTGGTGAGTGTACAACTCACCAAACTTGGTGAGTACTATACACTCACCAAACCCAAATCTTTATTTTGCTGAGTTTTGGTGAGGTTGCTGGAGAGAGTTTTTAGCTCTTTTTAGCCATTTGGCTCACCAAAATAACCTTTTGGTGAGGCTGCTAGGAATGCTCTAAGAGCATTCCTAGCAGCCTCACCAAATTTTACTCACCAAAATAGCCAAAACTCACTTTTTCCTATTTTAGCTATCTACTTTTTAAAACACTCACAACAGCCTCACCAAAATAGTCAAAACTCACATTATTTTATTATTTGTGTGGGACCATAATAGTACGAATGGAGAGAACATGTCGCGACCCAAAATGCCCCCTAGGAGTTAGGGATACTTCAGCTCGTGACTGCCGTGTCATACCATGCTGTATGACACATAAGGCATACGTATCAACCTGTCAGAGTACACAAGTTATAACACATAGCGGAAACAGTTTATAATAAAATACTCCTATCATAACGTATCCAAAAGATGGAGTGGACAAGTCCCACTCTCAATATACAAAAATATATTCTCTTATCTCTCTCAACAGAAATTGAAATCGAGTCGCCTATCTAGTGCTCCCTCGTCCTAGTAATGATCCATGGTAGGCTCCGGCTCGTAGTATTCTTCCTCTATCCAAGGCTCCGAACAACAGACGTCGAAAGGAACACGTGCACCTACTGAAGTCAATAATTCGGTTGAGCATGGAATACTCAGTCACATACAAACTACTAGCTAACAGTGAGATAATAATAACATGGAGCATGCAAGACATAGAGCTGTGGAGCATAGAAGTCCATGAAAACCCGTACCAATTCCAAAACCATTTCTTATGAGTTTCTTATGAAATCCAAAACCTTATGAGTCTTATGAGCATATGAGAATCAAGTCTTATGAGTTCTTAGAGTGCCTTAGAGTTCTTGTGAGATTTCTTATGAGACTTTCTCAGAGATTTCTTATGAGGTTTTCTTATGAGCAAGAGGTTAGTACCTGTAAAATCCTAGGCTACCAACCTCCTTGAGTTCTTGTGAGCTTAGAGACTTAGAGCACTAATGAGATTCACTTATGAGCATAACTTAGAGCCAGACCTTAGCACCCGTGAAAAGACTTAGAGCCAGACATGTAAATACCCTTCATCAAATACATAGAAGTGGGCTACCAAGATCCTTGACCAACCTTCCCGTTGGCTTTATCCAATTTCTTATGAGATTTCTTTGAGCCAGATATGATATATCCTTGACCAATCCTTAGTTTGGCTTTATCAATGCTTTTGAGCTTGGTAGCTTATGAGTTCTTAGAAATTCTTATGAATGTTTCGATAAACCCGACTAATGAGAAAACCTTCAAATCATGCGAGACATGTAAGACATAGAGTGCATAAAGTGCTTTTGAACATCATACTATACTTTGCTTAAAAACATAGAAGCATAGTCATAGAATTTCAGAATAGTGATAGCTTACAAACCATGAGAATCCATCATTTCAATTCATCCAAGAACATAGTTTAAATATGATTTTTTACAAAAAGAATAGCACATGGTAGGTAGTAGAGTGTATCTACCTCAAAAGGAAGCTTTTACACTTCTATGGAACAAGAATCAAGCTTGAGGTAACTTGGTTGAAGCTTTGAGAAGCCTGAACCTTAATTGGAAAACAAAACCAAAAATCCCTCTTTTGATTTCAGAATTTGAGAATCACCTTGGGTAGAAAACCCAAGCTTTAAAACACTAAAAATAGTAAAATACAAACCATAGAAGCAAGGATTGAGCTTCACTTTGGTCTGAGAAGAACGCTTTGAGAAATCAGAGTTTTCTTCTTCTTCTTCTTCTTCTTCTCTTCCAAAAATTCTCAAAATCTATGCTTTAGGTTTGGGTAAATCCATATCCACGAAATCTCTTCTATTTATAGCCTAAAGGTTGCCAAAAACCTAAATTAACCTTTGCAACATATCCCAAAATATCTCCCAAGGTCGGTGGAAGAGTTTTGAGCTGTTACAGGGTCGTTTTTGGCTGTTTCAGGGCTGACTCGTCGACGAGGGACGCTCACTCGTTGACTAGTGATGCTGTGACAGGCCTGGATTTTTTCCGCTTCGGTATTTTGACTCTCTTATCGGATTTTGACGATTCAACTTGCGTTGGATTCATATTTCAAAGGGGAAAAACTTTCATGTTTTATACAATTCCAAATTCTGAGTTCTTAATTATCTAATTTGGATCTAAAGTTGACTGGTCTGAAAATGGATTTCAATAGCCTAGATTTTCAGCAGATTCATTTATGGAATTCTGATGTTTGACCCAACCTCAACTCAAAATATGAAAAAGTGATAAACATGAATCTCGAAGAGGGTTTCAGTATCTTTCCAAAAATTCAAGAATCACTCAATTTCGATCAGCGGTGAGAAATCTAGAGTTCCTTCAAATTGAGGGTATGTTTAGGCATCACTTTCTTTGACACTTGGAGTATGTTATACTCTCATTTTTCATTAGTCCCTAACCCAAAAAACACTTTCCATACATATTTTGATTCATTCAAAACCTCATTTCATTTTAAAACATGAACCCATAATTTCATTAAGGCTTTAGGCCTTGAAGACACTATTTACAGCATTATTCACAGCACTATTCACAGCCTAGTGAATTTGGTTCCGGGGTTCTACATAGCAACCTTATTTTATTATTTGTGTGGGACCACAATAAAAGAAGGGAGAGAAATATTTAGCTTTGGTGAGTATATAGTACTCACCAAACTTGGTGAGTACTGTTCACTCACAAAACCGAAATGGTTATTTTAAAGCGGCCGGTGGAGACCCTTTTAAAACATTTTTTTAGTACTTTGGCAAACCAAAATAACCGTTATTTTGGTTATTTTGGTGAGGCTGCTAGGAATGCTGTAACGACCCAAAATCTTACCTTGACCAAAATAAGACCTTGGGTCTCCACATTTCTTAAACCTGCTTAAATCTCATGACATATAAGGCATACAACACGAGTCTCCAAAAATGAGAATAATAAAATTCGATATATAAAACCCAAGCCATCCTGTACAAAATTAATTTGTTCAACATAATCCACCATAATTGGGATAGTCTAAAACCACCAACAAAAGTAAGACAGTCTAAACAACATTATGAACACATAAGTCTATTACAATCCCTTTCAAAATGTAAAACAAGGCCTAATAATGTGGCCACCTAACCAACTCTCGAGCTTTCTCAACTGGAGGCTCACCCTCTTCTGCTATCTCGACAAAGAAATCCTCAACCACGGCTCAGTAATCAACTCGCTCTAAACATGACAACAATAACAAGTCGATTGAGCATTGACAACGCTTAACGAATATCAAGTCTAACTAACAATAACAATAACTCATGTTCATAACCAATATCAGATTCATGCGACAGTTACAAAATCAATAACAATTTCATATGACATTTGCATAATACATGACAGGTTCATATGATGTAATCAATAAAAGTTTTATAGAACATTTATATAATCCATGACAAGTTTATATGACATAATCAATGACAAGTTCATATGGCATTTACATGATCAATATCTCAATCCAATGCGTAATCCTATAATCAGAGTGCGGAAGAACATGTAGACCTATCATATCATGTTTCATTACCATTGTAATTCAGTGTTCATGATTCAGTACTTGTAAGTAACTGCCATTTCGCTCGGAAGTAGACACAGACCATGCTCATGCAATAACTTAACTGACATGCCGCTCTTAAGGATACGGACCATGCCCATGCAGTACTTAACTGACATGCCGCTCTTGAGGATACAAACCATGCCCATACAGTTATAGGGGGATCCGGATAAAAACTTATGCGGAAAACAGGATCCCCTAGAACTTTACACAATAGAATGCATAAAATTTTTCTAAAAGTTTTAGTCATATCACCTCGGTGAATGATGTTCACCAGTGAAACTTAATCTACTCGAACAGTCAGAACTCTTTGTAGAGATTTCTCGAAGAAATATTCGAAGCTTGATCCCAGTTCTTCGCTATCCCCATGAAGCTTTAGAATCTCTCTACGGAATTGTAGAAGCAAGAGGAAGAAGATGAAGTAATGGTGTAGACCTTCTATCACCCACAACCTTAAGGTTCAAAAAATAAAGTAGCAAAACCCAACTTGGACCACCCTTTGAAGCTCACGAAAATCCTAGGGAATATCCCTAGGGGCTCACGGTTTGAAGAGGATGAGAGGGAGAGAAGAAAAAATTCTGGAGTATTATTATTCTCTTATGGTCTAGGTGTGGGTGTATTTATAGACTAGGATCCTATCTTAATCCTACTCCAACTTGATCTTATCCCTTATGAATTATTTTTCAATAATAACACTTATTATTAAATAAATCTTAGTTTATCTATAACTACTTTAGTTATAGTAAACCTACCAATTAAGGAGTCCTTGTTAATTGAGGATTCCTCAAATAACGGATAAGTCAACAACCAACATAAGAGAGGTATCCTAATCAAACTAGGAAACCTAAACCACAAAGGGGAGGGCGTGAGCTTTGAGGGGACGTGAGTTTTGGGGAGTTCTTGGACTCCTAGTTGTAATCCAATTACAACTACTTCATCCTACTTGCTTTCCAACCATTGAATTTTAATTCCATAATAAATAGAATTATTATTCAATAATTATTCAAGTAACCAAATCCCAATCCAATTAGGATTACTCAAATGGGAGCCCCACCTAGGGTTTAAACCCATGGGCTTGGGCCTATATTAAAGGTTCATATTAATGGGTTCATGGATATAGGTCAAACCCATTTCCCCTTTAATTAGGTTAATTAAATAATTACTAATATAATCCCTAGATTTAAATTAACAATTAATTTAAACCATAGATTAACTTTTAATCTATTTAATGAATGATTAACATTTAATCACTTAAATAATTTGATTAACATTTAATCAATTATTGAACTTGTATTTCTTATGTGAGCACCTCCACAGATTGCTCTCGGACATTCTTACCCTGACTTATCCAATGTTTTCCCATTGACCCTAAACAGGAATTACTTTGGAATTGCAAGTGACGTGAGATATCCAAGTTGTAATTGAATCCCAGTGTATGACCATTAACCAATACGGATTCCGCCACATGAACTTTTAAATTCAATTGATCATTCCAAATACATTATCCCTAATGGGCCTTTGAGATTTTTAATACTATCTAACTAATAGCCCATTGCACATCATCCGGGTTTCCAAGACTTATGATTAAGCCATGAGAAATAATTTCTCATGAAAAACATTTTGAGAAAATCATTTGATAAGTATAATATCTTTTAATAAAAGTATATTTCAGAACTAATTTTGATTTCAAAATCACCTACGCAGGATTTAAATTTAATCAACTGTCTTACCCAGAACTTGGATAATCTCTCGAATTAATGAGTATGAATTTCTTGTTTGAAATTCATCATGACTCGAACAACTTTCTGACTATCCAACTATCACCGTATCATAGTCCCTAATATAGAGAATACTTTAGTGGAATCGAAACAATCAGATTACTGCTCAGTTATAAATGAACTCATCAGATCCAAGGATCATTGAAATTGTTCAATGTGAATGAGAGACCAACTATCTGATAGTATGTTTATGCAAGAGGTCTCTCATAGAATGTAATCAGTCAGTGTATATTTAAGCACCCATATGCTGATGTGTAGTCTCCACTACAATAGTTCGAGATAGAACTACATCTCAACTATTGAGAATATCTTAGCATTCTGGCAGCCATATAAGTGAAGTGCCCAGCTTCACCCACAGTTGTGAATATATAAGGTATAAGGAACTAGAAAGTCATATATGCCTATGATAATCTAATCACATAACTTTCTTACAATGTATCCTAAGGACCTTTATCGATATCTCATATCGTATAGATCATCTCATGATCATGGTCAATTACATATAATGAATACACAATAGATTAAAAAGAAGTCTTTATTAATCAAATTAATAAGAATCTAACAATCTGAATGACTTTTCTGTGCATCATGTCTAAGAATCTCCCACTTGCCCTAAAAGTCATTGTGTCATAGATTTCAATCTCATACTATCTAAGTGTGTTACAAATACTTTATTTGATAAGGCCTAAGTCATCGGGTCAACAACATTAAGTTGAGACCTAATCTTTGTAATAACTACATCTTGCCTAATCTGTCAATAATCTCATTAATGAGAAGGTACTTCCTCTAAGTGAAAAGTAAGCTCATAATCCCTAGTCCTTTTCAGGTACTTTATGATGTGTTTCATATCAGTCCAATTATCTCATACTTGGATTGCTTTGGAACCGACTAACAACTCCCACTACATGACAAATATCCAGTCTAGTACATAGCATAACATACATGAGGCTCCCCACTGCCAACGCATAAGGGCACCTCTTCATCTGCTCGATCTCATCAGCTAATGTAGGGGCTATCTTTTTAGACAAACTGACACCCTGTCTAAAAGGAATGAGTGTTGTCTTAGAATCACTCATACTGTACCTAGACAATATCCTGTCTATGTAGGAAGTTTGGCTCAATCCTAACATTCGGCATTTTCTCTCTCTTAGAATCTTTATTCCGAGAATGTAGGATGCCTCTCCCAAGCCTTTCATTGAGAAATGCTGAGTAAGCCATATCTTGACTGATGAAAACATCCCTACATCATTCCCAATGAGTAGGATGTCATCTACCAAAAGAATTAGGTATATTACTGCTCTATCACTACCCTTCTTGTAAATACAAGATTCTTCCAAATTCTTTTGGAATCCAAATTCTTTGATCGAAAGATCAAATCTTTGATTCTGGCTTCTAGAAGCTTGTTTTAAACCATATATCGACTTGTTCAGCTTGCATACCATGTTCTCCTGGTTAGGAGCAATGAAGACCTCTGGTTGCTTCATATAGATGTCTTCATCTAACATTCCATTAAGGAAAGCAATTTTTACATTCATTTGCCATATCTCATATTCATGGTGTGCACTATAGCCAGCAATATCCTAATGGATTTGAGCATAGCTACTGGAGAAAAGGTATCCTCATAATCAACTCCTTGAATATGAGTATAACCTTTTACAACAAGTCTTGCTTTATAGGTCTCCATGTTACTATCGAAACCCTTGTTCCTTTTGTAAATCCATTTGCATCCAATTGGTCTTATACCATCTGGTAGATCTACTAAAGTCCAGACGCCGTTGTCATACATGGAATTTATTTTAGCATTTATGGCTTTATTCCATTGAGATGCATCTACATCTAATGTAGCTTCCTGATAAGTATTAGGATCCGTATCCTCATCATCAGGGGTAACTAGATAAATCTCATTATTGTAATACTGAAGTCTATCTGGTGGTCTTAAAACTCTTTTAGACATTCTCAGTGGAACAAAATTAGAAGAATTAATAGTGGAAGGATTAGGTTCATCTTGGATACTGGCTGTGTTGTCTTTCATCTCATGAAATTCAACATTCTTAAGAAGATCCATTTCTTCCTCCAAGAAAGTGGCGTGAAGCCTAACAATTATTGTTTGGTCTGCCTTGGAGTAGAAATCGAAACCCTTAGTTTTTTTTGGATATCCCACAAAATTCTATTTTTTTGTCCTAGATTTCAACTTAGTGGGTTCGAGTTTGGGAACATGCGTAGGACAACCTCATACCCTTAGATGTTGTAAACTAGGTTTTCGCTCAGTCCACAATTCATAGGGTGTAACCGAAATAGACTTAGATGAAACCCGGTTTAGAATGTAGATGACAGTTTGTAAAGCATATCTCCAAAGATATGAAGGTACATCGTCATGTCTCATCATAGAGCGAACCATATCTAATAAGGTTCGGTTTCTTATTTTAGAAACTCCATTTTGTTGAGGAGAGACAAGACTTGTCCATTGCGAGATAATCCCATCATCCCTTGTGTAATCCATAAACTCGTTGGTGAGGTATTCACCACCTTGATCTGATCAAAGTGTCTTTATGGATTTTTCAATTTGATTCTCAACTTCTAATCTGAATTCTTTAAACTTTTCAAAGGTGTTAGATTTTTGTTGCATCAAATAGACATATCCATATTTGGAATAGTCATCGGTAAATGTGAAAAAAATAATGGTATTGCCGCCGTGCAACAATGTTAAATAGACTATATACAACATTATGCATGAGTTTTAACTTTTCTTCAGCTCTTCCTACCTTTTTAGAGTAAGACTTCTTGGTCATCTTCCCTTCGAGACAAGACTCGCAAGTACGGAGTGGTTCTACCTTGAGGAATTCAAGGGGACCATCTGTTACCAACCTCTTGATCCTATCAAGATTAATGTGACCAAGTCTCTTATGCCAAAGATAAGTAGACTCTGTGCAATGTCTCTTCATTCCAGACATTCTAGATGATGAGGCATTGTCACTTTGTAAACATTCATTATTTACCAAAGGGAATATTAAATAAAGACCATTAATAAGATTTCCAGTAATCAAGACCATTCCATCTTTCTTAATTTCAACAATTGAATTAAAAACGATAGAGAATCCACATTGTAAGAGTCTAGATACTGAAATCAAATTACGATGTGCAGAAGGCACATAAAAGCAATCTTCTAAAATTAATGTCTTTCAATGAGGTAAATAAAGAGTAAACAAGCCAATCGACTTGACTGCAACATTTGCACCCGAGCCAACTTTAAGCTTCTGCTCCTGTTTGGTCAGTTTCCTAGTTTCCTTGAATCCCTGCAACCAATTGCAAACATGTACAATGGATTCAAAATCCATGCACCATGAATTAGGGAAACCATCAAGAAAGTTTAACTTAACAGTAAATAGTATATCAAAGCATCTTATACCTTGAGTACTGCCACTACCCTTCTTAAGAGTTGCAAGGTAAGTCCTACAATTCCTCTTCCAGTGGCCTATTTTACCACAGTGGAAAGACTTTCTCTTGCCTTTCTTATCCTTACCAGCATTTCCTGAAGAACCTTTGGCATGCAACTATTGCCTTACCCCAGTTGTCTTTCGGCTTTCCTTTACCATTGTTTCTCTTCCTTTTCTTTTCAGACACCATCATAGGTATAGGTCTTTCAACAAACATGATTTCACCATCAATATCTTTTCTGATCTCATCTTCCACAGCCAACAGTGAGTCTAATAACCCACTTAAAGTCATCTCTAACTTGTTTATATTGTAATTCACTACAAACAAGTTGAATGACCGAGGGAGTGACTGTAGAATAGTATTGATTTTAGTGATATGATCCATCTCTCCACCGTACATCTCCTGTTCTTTAATAAAATCATCATCTTCATGATGTGTTCTCTCACTGGAGTTCCTTCTTTCATCTCGATGGTAAGAAGAGACCTTAACGCTGTTTGTTTGGCAGACTTATTCTCTTCACCAAACATCTCATGTAGGTGATGCAATATGTTTGAAGCATTATCCATATGATTATGATGGTTATACAATATAGTGGATAATGATGCTAACGCCCAATCTCTTGCTGTCTGATTAGAACGGATCCATAAATCAGCTTCAGCTAACAGATTTGGTGTTGAATCCGGGAGAACCAGAGGTTTAGGAGTTGTAAGATACAGGGTAAGCTTTTCAGCAGAGAGTACCAGGTATATCCTAAATTCCCAGTCTACATGTTAGTTTTGACTAAGTTTTCATCACGAAGAATTTCAGTCATTGGGTGTAGGCTTGTCATGATCAAATCAAATTACAAAATAGATAGTATTACGGATCTATTGTATTCATTAATACCTGTTAGATTATGGGTCTGTTTCTAATGGTATTGCCAATTTGGGAAGAATTAATTGGAATCGAAAACCTAGACACTGGCTTAATGTGATCCTGCCTTTGGGCACATCATCACATCACCTTGAAAAGGCAGATAAAAACTATTTTCTCCAATTTCACAGATCTCATCTTCTGAATCCTGGAGCATTCGATTTACTGTCTGATCTATAAGGGATGTTATACTCACGCTTTGGCATTATTATATAATATCTCTTATTCATGTGCCCTCCTACCATAAACCTAATAAACACCTAGCGAAGGCTCACGCTTTGGCGTTATTGCTCCCACTATTTACTTATATAGTTTTCACCATGTTCACACATAGGTGAGAGGGATTGGCCCTGGCTTTGGCCTGTCAACTTACTCACACTCCCCACTATAGGATCACATAGTGTATGGTAGAAGATCATAATACTTAGGGACTTGTCCCCAGTGTTATATACACATGATATATCAAGGGCAATTATTTCAATAGAATAATTAAACAACAGATAACAGAAATCATCTCATGATAATATAAACAACAAATAAACATTACATGAGATTAATAGTTATGGGTCAATGAAATTAAAATGCATAGATGCAAGAGAATGGGATAAGAACAAAGGCAGCTCGTAAACTCTTTCGCGATCCCATCCTTTATCATCTTATCCAGATCAACATCTCAGCATCCTCCTTCACAGCATCTCCACCAATGCATAATAAAATAATGGCATTAGGGAAACCAGTGTTCTGTTCGCCCTTTTCAGGGAACCGAATGAATCTGCCCTTTACAAAATTGCCAGAAAATCCTACAACATATTATTCTCTAATATGAATGCATGATAAACAATTTATCATAGAATAAAATTGACCCATAATTATAATCTCATATAATAAGATGAACATGGTGATGGAGTATTTTTTCTGATATTTTAAAAGATAAAAAGATTGATAATAATTATCAATGTGCTCAATAAAATTCTATATCCCATATAGATCAAATCCGGAGAAAATAAAACTATTATATTTCCTACAATATATTTTAATAAAACTATTTTATTAAAATTCCGGATAGGATATACTTAAAACTATTTTAAGTAATAATAAATATATATATTAGGACTTTCCTAATATTATAAAAACATATAGTAAAACCTAAACATGATCACATCATGAAATAGGGTTTTAGAATTTTCAAATAAAATCTATTTATTGGAAAAATCATTATTAATTATTTTAAACAATTAATAAATGTATATTGAATGATCAAATAATTTAATATTAGTTTCCAAAATAAACAATTTATTTTGAAAAATATATCACACATATGATACTTGTTTTTAAAATTTATTTAACTGTCATTATCAAATCTCATTCGATAATAAAAAAAAATAAATTATTTATTTATTCATCTCATGAACAAATAAAATAATAAAAAACTATGAGCATAAATAAATAAATAAAATTAAATTCATCTCATGAATTAAATTATCTATTTCTTCATCCTTTTAAAATAAACCAAAAAATACTCCTAACCATGAGCTCTAATACCACTTGTAGGGGGATCCAGATAAAAAATTATGCGGAAAACAGGATACCCTAGAACTTTACACCATAGAATATATAAAATTTATCTAAAAGTTTTAGTCATATCACCTCGGTGAATGATGTTCACCGGTGAAACTTAATCTACTCGAACCGTCAGAACTCTTTGTAGAGATTTCTCGAAGAAATATTCGAAGCTCGATCCCAGTTCTTCGCTATCCCCATGAAGCTTTAGAACTCTATGGAATTGTAGAAGCAAGAGGAAGAAGATGAAGTAATGGTGTAGACCTTCTATCACCTACAACCTTAAGGTTCAAAAAATAAAGTAGCAAAACCCAACTTGGACCACCCTTTGAAGCTCACGAAAATCCTAGGGAATATCCCTAGGGGCTCACGGTTTGAAGAGGATGAGAGGGAGAGAAGAAAAAATTCTGGAGTATTATTATTCTCTTATGGTCTAGGTGTGGGTGTATTTATAGACTAGGATCCTATCTTATCCCTTATGAATTATTTTTCAATAATAACACTTATTATTAAATAAATCTTAGTTTATCTATAACTACTTTAGTTATAGTAAACCTACCAATTGAGGAGTCCTTGTTAATTGAGGATTCCTCAAATAACGGATAAGTCAACAACCAACATAAGAGAGGTATCCTAATCAAACTAGGAAACCTAAACCACAAAGGGGAGGGCGTGAGCTTTGAGGGGACGTGAGTTTTGGGGAGTTCTTGGACTCCTAGTTGTAATCCAATTACAACTACTTCATCCTACTTGCTTTCCAACCATTGAATTTTAATTCCATAATAAATAGAATTATTATTCAATAATTATTCAAGTAACCAAATCCCAATCCAATTAGGATTACTCAAATGGGAGCCCCACCTAGGGTTTAAACCCATGGGCTTGGGCCTATATTAAAGGTTCATATTAATGGGTTCATGGATATAGGTCAAACCCATTTCCCCTTTAATTAGGTTAATTAAATAATTACTAATATAATCCCTAGATTTAAATTAACAATTAATTTAAACCATAGATTAACTTTTAATCTATTTAATGAATGATTAACATTTAATCACTTAAATAATTTGATTAACATTTAATCAATTATTGAACTTGTATTTCTTATGTGAGCACCTCCACAGATTGCTCTAGGCCATTCTTATCCTGGCTTACCCAATGTTATCCCATTGAACCTAAACAGAAATTACATCGGAATTGCAAGTGACATGAGATATTCATGTTGTAATTGAATCCCAATCTATGAACATTAACCAATACGGATCCTGCCACATGAACTTTTAAATTGAATTTATCCTTCCAAATACATTATCCCTAATGGGTCTTTGAGATTTTTAATACTATCTAACTCATAGCCCATTGCACATTATCTAGGTTTCCAAGACTTATGATTAGGCAATGAGAAACAATTTCTCATGAAAATCATTTTGAGAAAATCATTTGATAAGTATAATATCTTTTAATAAAAGTATATTTCAGAACTTATTTTGATTTCAAAATCATCTACGTAGGATTTAAACTTAATCAATGTCTTACCCAGAACTTGGATAATCTCTCAAATTAATGAGTATGGATTTCTTGTTTGAAATTCATCATGACTTGAACAGCTTTCTGACTATCCAACTGTCATCATATCATAGTCCCTAATATAGAGAATACTTTAGTAGAATCAAAACAGTCAGATTACTGCTGATTTATAAATGAATTCATCAGATATAAGGATCTTTGAAACTGTTCAATGTGAATGAGAGACCAACTATTTGATAGTATGTTTATGCAAGAGGTCTCTCATAGAATGCAATCAGTTAGTGTACATTTAAGCACCCATATGCTAATGTGTAGTCTCCACTACAATAGTTCGAGATAGAACTACATCTCAACTATTGAGAACACTTAGTATTCTGGTAGCTATATAAGTAAAGTGCCCAGCTTCACCCACAACTGTGACTATATAAGGTATAAGGAACTGGAAAGTCATATCTGCCTATGATAATCTAATCACATAACTTTCTTACAATATATCCTAAGGATCTTTATCAATATCTCATATCGTATAGATCATCTCATGATCATAGTCAATTACTCATAATGAATACACAATGGATTAAGAAGAAGTCTTTATTAATCAAATTAATAAGAATCTAACATTCTAAATGCCTTTTCTGGGCATCATGTTTAACAGCAGTTACTTAACTGACATTCCGCTCTTGAGGATATGGACCATGCCCATACAGTTACTTAATTGATATGCAGCTCTTGAGGATATGGACATGCCCATAGAGTTACTTAACTGACATGTTGCTCTTGAGGATACGGACCATGCCCATGCAGTTACTTAACTGACATGCCGCTCTTGAGGATACGGACCATGCCCATACAGTTGCTTAACTGACATGCCGCTCTTGAGGATATGGACCATGCCCATGCATTTACTTAACTGACATGCCGCTCTTGAGGATATGAACCATGCCCATGCAATGCCCAAGCCATGCCCATGCCATGTTTATATACCCATGAGGCTTGTAAGCAAACCACCATACATGTGAACTTGTATTTGAGTGTCGTGATTAACATCCAAGCACGGTCATTACTTAGATTCCAATCTCCCACGATGGAAACTCCACCATACTGTCTCATACCATATGGTTAGAGAATTTCCGGTTTGGAAGACCTTCCTTAAAGCTTTGGCCTACCCAAATATAAATCACTATACGATATAGATAAGCAAAATTTAACATTCGTGATTAATATTCAAACTCGGTCATCGCCTAGACTTCAGCCTTCCGCCAAGAAACCCCGCTAGGTTATATCTCCCTAGCTAGAGAATTCCCGACCTGGAGGACTTCTTCTAGGCTTTGGCCTATCCGAACGTTGGTAACCATACAAGTATAATTAGGGCATAATTTAACATACGAGTATTTAGGACATAATTTACATAGTCATAGTGTCGCGACCCAAAATACCCCTTAGGAGTTAGGGATACTTTAGTTCGTGACCGCCGTATCATACATTCCGTATGACACATAAGGCATACACATCAACTTGTCAGAGTACACAAGTTATAAAACATAGCGGAAACAGTTTATAACAAAATACTCCTATTGTCTGGTTCAAGTCTGAACGAACATACCATATCCAAAATATGGAGTGGACAAGTCCCACTCTCAACATACACAAAATATCAGTATCATTCCTCCATTCTCTCAACAGAAATCAAAATCGGGCCACCTATCTAGTGATCCATCATCCTGATAATGGTCCATAGAGGGCTTCAGATCGTAGTATTCTTCTTCTATCCAAGGCTTCGTACCATAGACATCGAAAGGAACACGTGCACCTACCGAAGTCAATAATCGGCTGAGCATGGAATACTCAGTCATATACAAACTATTAACTAACAGTGAATAATATCATGAACATGCATAAGCTTAGAGTATATCATTTGTGAATGTAGTTACCAAAATCCTTTTCTTTAACAGTGTTCGTGTGAAATCAAAACCAAGTAAATCTTGTGAGGTCATGTGATAATCATGGTTCTTGTGAGTTCTTGTGAATTCTTGCGAGAGTTGGGATTCCTTGTGAGCATGCAAGATCTGAGTATGCTTGATTTTCTTGTGAACTTGTGAGCTTGTGAGACATGACTACTTGTGAATCCATGTATAGTGAGATTCCTTGTGAGCTTTGAAACGATCTTAGAATACCAACACCAACCCAAAGTTTGGCCTTATCAAAACTTGTGAGCTTGTGAGAATTCTTTTAACAAAAACCTTCCTTATGAGCTTTATGAAATACCTTTCTTGTGAGAAAACATTGAATCATGCGAGACTTATGAACATCATGCTAGACTTGTGAACATAAGGTGCATATAATACTGGTGAATATCATGGTGATCTTAGAAACCTTGTAAACATAGAATCATATTCATAAAACATCAATAATAGTGAGAGCTTACATCCCATATACCAATCATCATCAAATCAATCCAAGAACACCCTTAAACATAGTGTTTTCTCTTAAAAATAATAGCACAAGGTAGGTAGTTGAGTGTATCTACCTCTCTAGATCAATCCTTTGATCTAAAACTAGATCAACCCTTTGATCTAAAACGCTCTAGAATGGTTGAGAAGTGAGAAGGAATGCCTCCGGTGTTGAGAAATCAACTCAAGAACTCTCAAAACCAAAAACCCAAGTACCTCTTCCTTCTTCCTCTTTCTTCGCTTCTCTTTCTCTCTCTTTTCTCTTTTATTAGTGCCCTAGGGTTTCTGAAACCCTAAGGCACAAAATTGGGTCATTTATAGGCCCAATTGGGCTGTTAGGAAACACCCAAAAGGCCCTCAATGGAACTGTAGGTCGGCCAAAGGCAAAAACAGCATGATCGGTCGACCGGTAGTGAGGTTTGGTCGACCAGTCAAAAGACCTCTCTCTGTTTAATTTCCCCATACAATATTTCGAGCATTCGGTCGACCTGTAAGAGAATTCGATCGACCGGTTGCTGTTCGGTCGACCAGTAGCAAAATCGGTCGACTTGTTTTGCCTATTTTTCCCATTCTTCCACTCATAGACTTTCCTTATGATCTTAGCTTCAACTCGTAGTTCACCTAGGGTAACTCATACCTTCATCACCTATGCACGCACATTACAACATCGTCATTCTATAAATAGAACACCAAGGTCACATGGAAGACCTTGGCCCAAAGCGCTTAGTGGAAAGACACTATTCACACACTATTCATAGCACTATTCAGAGCCTATGAAAGTGAGATCCGGGGTTCTACATCCTCCCCTCTTACAAAAATTTTGTCCTCGAAATTAGGACGATCCTACATGCACGGAAAAACATAAAATAACTAACTTTACATACACAAACAAAATACTACTCAAACAAGTGAGGGTATTTCTCCCTTACATCAACCTCGCGCTCCCAAGTAGCTTCCTCCCAGACTGGTGTTGCCATTTCACGAGGACTAGTGGGATCGTCTTGGTACGCAAGACTTGATCTCTATGATCCAAAGTTTGAGCCGGTTGCTCCACTAGAGTGAGATCCTCTTGAATCTCCATAGGATCAAGATCGATGAGATGCGAAGGGTCCAGCACATATTTTGCATGAAAATATGAAAAACATTATGGACCACCGCCATGTGAGGAGGTAAAGCCACTCTGTAAGCGACCTCTCCAACACGTGTGATCACCTTAAAAGGTCCAACATACCTTGGGCTAAGCTTTCCCCTCTTGCCGAACCTCATGATTCCCCGGCTCGGAGAAATCTTCACAAAGACCTGATCCCCAACCTGGAATTCCAAGTCCCCGTGGGGAGTGTCAGCATAGCTCTTCTACCTGTCCTGGACAGTCTTCAACCTCTCTCGAATGACCTTGACTATCTTGACAGTCTTCTCGATCAACCCAGGACCCAATACCTTTCTCTCTCCAACTTCGTCCCAGTAAAGAAGAGCTCTGCAACTTCTCCCATAAAAGGCCTCGAAAGGTGCCATTTGGATGCTCACCTGGTAACTGTAATTGTAGACGAACTCAACCAAAGGTAAATGATCCTCCCAACTGCCCTGAAAGTCTAACATGCAAGCTTTGAGCATATCCTCAATCACCTGGTTCACCCTCTCGGTCTGCCCATCAGTTTTTGGATGAAAGGCGGTGCTGAAATCTATCCGAGAACCCATAGCACTCTTAAAGCCCTTCCAGAACCTAGAAGTAAACCTCGGGTCCCGATCAGAAACAATGGAAACTGGTACCCCGTGCTGCCGAAGCACCTCCTTGGTGTACAAGGCTACAAGCTGGCTCATGCTATACGTAGTCTGTAAAGGGGGATCCAAATAAAAATTTATACGGAAACTGGACCCCCTAGATCTTAACATCATAGAAAGCATCAAAATTATCTAAGAGTTTTAGTAATATCACCTCGGTGAATGCTTTTCACCGGTGAAGCTTAATCCACTCGAACCGTCAGAACTCTTTGTAGAGATTTCTCTGAAAAAATACTAGAAGCTCGATCCTTGTTCCTCGCTATCCCCATGAAGCTTTAGAATCTCCTTTGGAATTATTAAAGCAAGAGGAAGAAGATGGATCAATGGTATAGATCTTCTATTACCAAAAATACTAAGGTTCAAAACCATAGATTTGCAAAACCCAACTTGGACCACCAATAAAGCTTACGAAAATCCCTAGGGGGATCCCTAGGGTATCACAGTTTGGAGAGAAAAAATTCTGGAAAAAAGCGCTTAATGGTCTAGGGTGTTGGGGTATTTATAAACTAGGATCCTATCCTAATCCTACTCCAACTTGATCTTATCTAGTAGGATTTATTAATTAATAATAACTCTTACTATTAATTAATTAAACTCCTACTTAATCTATAATTACTTTAGTTATAGTAATCCTAGGAATTAAAGAGTCCCTGTTAAAAGAGGATTCCTTAATTAAAAGGGATAAGTCAACATCCAACACAATGAGGAAACCTAGTCAAACTAGGAGACCATCTCCAAGGGGAGGGGGGGGGGGGGGGCGTGAGCTTCTATGGGGCGTGAGATTTAGGGAGTTAAACACTCCAAGTTGTAATCCAATTACAACTTATCCTCATCCTTATTGCAATCCAATAATTGGATTTTCATTCCATAATTATAGGAATTATATTTCAACAATTATTCAATTAAACAAATCCTAATCCAATTAGGATTTCTCAAGTGGGCGCCCCACCCTAGGGTTTAAACCCATGAGCTTTGGCCCATATTAAAGGTCCATTTTAATGGGTTTATGGGTATGGGTCAAACCCATTTCCCCTTTAATTATGTTAATTAAAGAATTAATAAAATAATCCCTAGATTTAAATTAACAATTAATTTAAACCATAGATTAACTTTTAATCTATTTAATTAAATGATTAAGTTTTAATCACTTAAATAATTGATTAACTTTTAATCAATTATTGAGCTTGTATTTCTTATGTGAGCATCTCCATAGATTGCTCTAGGACATTCTTACGCTGACTTACCCAATGTTATCCCATTGACCCTAAATCGGAATTACATCGGAATTGCAAGTGACGTGAGATATCCATGTTGCAATTGAATCCCAGTGTATGAACATTAACCATTACGGATCCCACCACATGAACTTTTAAATTTGATTTATCCTTCCAAATACATTATCCCTAATGAGCCTTCGAGATTGGCATACTATCAAACCCATAGCCCATTGCAAATCATCTGGGTTTCCAAGACTTATGATTAAGCCATGAGAAATAATTTCTCATGAAAATCATTTTGAGAAAATCCTTTTATAAGTATAATACCTTTTAATAAAAGTATATTTCAAAACTTATTTTATTTTCAAAATCACCTGCGCAGGATTTGAACCGAATCAACTGTCTTACCCGGAACTTGGATAATCTCTCAAATTAATGAGCATGGATTTCTTGTTTGAAATTCATCATGACTCGAACAATTTTTTGACTATCCAATTGTCACTGTATTATATTCCCTAAGTTAGAGAATACGTTGGTGGAATCAAAACAATCAGATCACTGCTCAGTCGTAGATGAACTCATCTGATCTAAGGATCATCGAAACCGTTCAATGTGAATGAGAGGCCAACTATCTGATAGTATGTTTATACAAGAGGTCTCTCATTGAATACAATCAGTCAGTGTACATTTAAGCACCCATATGCTGATGTGTAGTCTCTACTACACTAGTTCGAGATAGAACTACATCTCAACTATTGAGAATATCTTAGCATTCTGGCAGCCATATAAGTGAAGTGCACAGCTTCAGCCACAGCTGTGACTATATAAGGTATAAGGAACCGGAAAGTTATATCTACATGTGATAATCTAATCACATTACTTTCCTACAATATATCCTAAGAACCTTTATCGATATCTCATATCGTATAGATCATCTCATGATCATGGTCAATTACCCATAATGAATACACAATAGATTAAGAAGTCGTTATTAATCAAATTAATAAGAATCTAACAATCTAAATGACTTTTCTGGGCATCATGTCTAAGAATCTCCCCCTTGCCCTAAAAGTCATTGTGCCATAGATTTCAATCCCATACTATCTAAGTGTGTTGCAAATACTTTATCTGATAAGGCCCTGGTCATCCGGTCAGCAACATTAAGTTGAGACCTAATCTTTGTAACCACTACATCTTGCCTCTATATCTCAATAATCTCATTAATGAGAAGATTTTTCATCTATGTGAAAAGTAAGCACATAATCCCTAGTCCTTTTCAGGTACTTCATGATATGCTTCACTGCAGTCCAATTATCTCATACTTGGATTGCTTTGGAACCGACTAACAACTCCCACTGCATGACAGATATCCGGTCTAGTACATAACATAGCATACATGAGGTTCCCAACTACCGAAGCATATAATGTCGTGCCCCAAAATACCCCTTAGGAGTTAAGGGATACTTTATAGGTGACTGTTTGTTCCTGCCAAACCATCCTGTAATGAATAAGGCTAACATTATATAATAACACAAATAATCAGAGTGCAGAAGCTAACGTGAGTGCGGAAGCGTAAGCCAACTTTTTCTTTTCATAACCCATCTTAGTATTCCAAGTTTTATACAAAACATATCAAGTCAAAGGTGGACATGGTCTAAATAATCGCCGCCGTGGGGCCAATGGTCTAAATCTCTTGCCTCAGCCTGAGGCTCAACCACCGACTCCTCATATGGTTCTTCCTCGCCGTAGTCCTCCTCGACCCAAGGGCCCAGAGCACAAATATCGAAAGGGACTCGTGCACCTGCCGACATAAAAGTACGGCTGAGTATGGAATACTTAGCGAGTACAAGCCACTAGCTAACCATAGCAATAACAATCACACAAAGCAATGAAATATAATTCATCATTTCAATCTAAAGCAATGGTAGCAGTATATAAGAATTAGCAGTAAGTAAAGCAATGTGATATCTTGACATGCTTGGATGAATGCAAAAACTCCGGAAAAACCCATATTTAAACATCATGCTTTTTCTTGAAAATAGCTTTTCTTGTTTTACAAAACTTGTTTGTCGGGTTAAAACTTGTTCTTGTCTTGTTCTTGTATCGTGAGAATCACACTTGACATGCTTGTTCTTGTCATGTTCTTGACATGTTCTTGCTTGTACACTTGTGAGCTAGAGGTTAGTGCCCTTGAGGCGACTTGTGAGCCGGGAATATAAAATCCCTTCAATGAAATATATATATATATATAGAAAAGGTACACCAACCTCTTTGTCTTGTTTTCTTGTTTTCTTGTGAGCCAGGTATGACATATCTTGCGATATGTTCTACCCTTGACCGGCCGGATGTCCGACTTTATCCATCATGCTTGTTTTCTTGTGAGCCAGATATGACATATCCTAGGGATATGCCCTCCCCTTGACCCGTCGATATCCGGCTTTATCAATCGTATCGAGAATCACATTCTTGTTCTTGTTGTTTCTTATGTACATATACATTAGAAAACCGATTCAAGCATGCATGGGTGCGTGTGTGTAACATTTGTAGTGCCATGATGACATGCTTGAATAGAATAATCACTTGAGTGTGGCTTTTCAATTTCTAACATAAGCATGTGGAAATTTAGACAACATATACATAGCATTGAGTCAAGGTTACAATATAGGAGGGAACTACACGATGCATACTTGCATTTCATCTTTTAAACTTGTTAATTTCTCATTTGGGCATTTCATCAAACACTTAGTGTACAACTTATTTATAATCATTTATTGGAGTTCTTAGTTCATGCATTTCATCAAACATCACCCATGTGTTTATTATTTGTAGAATGCCCTTCCACCCTTATTCATCATACATTACACCACACGGCATCCAATCGCCTTACCCTTCATTCAATCCATACAATCCCACATATTCACTTATTTATCTTGTTTAGGTTTAGGGAAAATAATACATTTCAAGGAAAAGAGGAATACAAGATCAAGAATCATCAGTTTCAAAGGGAAATAACCTAGGTTATTGCTGAGAAAGTTAGTAGGGTGTACTAACCTTGAAACAAAGAGGAAAACCTTTGAGAATGTCATGGGAGACGCTGCCCTAGCTTGGAAAGAGCTCCACACGAGCT
The DNA here is from genome assembly GCA_015143295.1 of Tetracentron sinense. Taxonomy (NCBI): domain Eukaryota; kingdom Viridiplantae; phylum Streptophyta; class Magnoliopsida; order Trochodendrales; family Trochodendraceae; genus Tetracentron; species Tetracentron sinense. The sequence continues at coordinate 23,708,631 of CM026573.1, forward strand.
TGAGGCTTGGTCTTGAGGAGTTCCAAGCTTAGTGAAGCTTCTTGGATGCTCAAACCCTTGATCTTCTCTTCAAAAAGGGAAGAACCTTTGGAACCCTAGGTTTTCTCTTCATTTCCCTCAAAATGCTCTAAGGAAGGTGTATGGGGATCCAAGAGCTCGAGCAACCCTTATAAGGCTAAGGGGTGCTGGCCAAATGACGAAAAATCCCTTAATGAAATTTCTGCAAAACGCAATAGACCGAGCAATCGGTGATTATGACCGATCAATCGGTCTCAAACCGAGCGATCGGTGTTCTTGACCGAGCGATCGGTCAAAAACACCCTCTTTGGAAAAATTCCCCATAAAAATCAGTTAACCAATCAATAGTTACCGATCGATTGGTTGTGGACCGATCGATTGCTAATTTGGACTGAGCGATCGGTTGTGAACCAATCGATCCCTAGAGATCGGTGCTCTGTAGGTTCCAATTGTTTTGGCCATATCTTTTGACTCGTTAGTTGGATTTTGATGATTCAACTTACGTTAGATTCGTCTTTCGAAAAGGAACATTTCTAGCATTTCAGAATTTTCAATTTTTCCCTTATTTATTAATTAGACTACGTGAAAGGTCAATTGGCTATGAAAGTGCTATTCATTAAGTACAGAAAAGTCTGGGGTGCTATATAAGGGCACCTCTTCATCTGGTCGATCTCATCAGGTGATGTAGGGGCCATCTTTTTAGAAAAAGTGATACCATGTCTAAAAGGAATGAGAGTTGTCTTACAATCACTCATACTGTACCTAGACAATATCTTGTCTATGTAGGAAGTTTGGCTTAATCCCAACATTTGGTATTTCCTATCTCTTAGAATCTTTATTATGAGAATATAGGATGCCTCTCCCAAATCTTTCATTGAGAAATACTGAGAAAGCCATATCTTGACTGATGACAACATGCCTACATCATTCCCAATGAGTAGGATGTCATCTACATAAAGAATTAGGTATACAACCGCTCTCCCACTGTCCTTCTTGTAAATACAAGATTCTTCCAAATTCTTTTGGAATCCAAATTCTTTGATGGAAAGATAAAATCTTTGGTTCCAGCTTTTTTGAAGCTTGTTTCAAACCATATATCGACTTGTTGAGCTTGCATACCATGTTCTCCTGGTTAAGAGCAATGAAGCCTTCTGGTTGCTTCATATAGATGTCTTCATCTAACATTCCGTTACAGAAAGTAGTTTTGACATCCATTTGTCATATCTCATAGTCATGGTGTGCAGCTATAGCTAGCAATATCCTAAGGGATTTGAGCATACATACTGGCGAAAAGGTATCCTCATAATCAACTCCTTGAATTTGAGTATAACCTTTTGCAACAAGTCTAGCTTTATAAGTCTGCACGTTACCATCGGCACCCTTCTTCCTTTTGTAAATTCATTTGCATCCAATTGGCCTTATACCATCTGGTGGATCTACTAAAGTCCAGACTCCGTTGTCATACAAGGAATCTATTTCGGCATTCATGACTTTATTCCATTGAGATGCATCTACATCTAATGTAGCTTCCTGATAAGTATTAGGATCCGTATCCTCATCATCAGGGGTAACTAGATAAACTTCATTATTGTAATACTGAAGTCTATCGGGTGGTCTAGAAACTCTTTCTGACCTTCTCAGTGGAATAGAATTAGGAGAAATTAAAGCGGAAAGATTAGGTTTAGGTTGAATACTGGTTGTGTCGTCTTTCATCTCATGAAATTCAAACTTCTTAAGGAGATCCATTTCTTCCTCCAAGAAAGTGGCATGAAACCTAACAACTATTGTTTGGTCTGCCTTGGAGTAGAAAGTAGAAACCCTTAGTTTCTTTTGGATATCCTACAAAATTTCATTTCTCTGTCCTAGATTCCAACTTACTGGGTTCGAATTTGTGAACATGCGCAGGACAACCCCATACCCTTAGATGTTGTAAACTAGGTTTTCGCCCAGTCCACAATTCATAGGGGGTAACCGGAATAGACTTAGATGGAACCCGGTTCAGAATATAAATGGCAGTTTGTATAGCATATCCCCAAAGATATGAAGGAACATCGGCATGGCTCATCATAGAGCGAACCATATCTAATAAGGTCCGGTTTGTTCTTTTAGAAACTCCATTTTTTTTAGGAGAGGCAGAACTTGTCCATTGCGAGATAATCCCATTATCCCTTAAGTAATCCAAAAACTCGTTGCTGAGGTATTCACCACCTCGATCTGATCGAAGTGTCTTTATGGATTTGTCAGTTTGATTCTCAACTTCTAATCTGAATTCTTTGAACTTTTCAAAGGTGTCAGGTTTGTGTTGCATCAAATAGACATATCCATATCTGGAATAGTCATCGGTAAATGTGACAAAATACCAGAATTAACCTTGTGCAACAATGTTAAATGGACCATATACATCACTATGTATTAGTCTTAACTTTTCTTCAGCTCTTCCTACCTTTTTAGGGTAAGGCTTCTTGGTCATTCCCTTCGAGACAAGACTCGCATGTAGGGAGTGGTTCTATCTTGAGAAAGTCAAGGGGACCATCTATTACTAACCTCTTGATCATATCAAGATTAATGTGACAAGTCTCTTATGCCAAAGATAAGTAAACTCAGTGCAATGTCTCTTCATTCCAAACATTCTAGATGATGAGACATTGTCACTTTGCAGACATTCATTATTTACCAAAAGGAATATTAAATAAAGACCATTAATGAGATTTCCAGTAATCAAGACCATTCCATCTTTCTTAATTTCAACAATTGAATTAAAAAATGATATAGGATCCATAATGTAAGAGTCTAGATACTGAAATCAAATTACGATGTGCCGAAGGCACATTAAAACAGTCTTCTAAAATTAATGTCTTTCTATTAGGTAAATAAAGATTAAACAAGCCGATTGACTTCACTGCAACATTTGCACCGGAGCCAACTGTAAGCTTCTGCTCCTGTCTTGTCTATTTCTTGGTTTCCTTGAATCCCTGCAACCAATTGCAAACATGTACAATGGATTCAGAATCAATGCACCATTAATTAGGGAAACCATCCAAAAATTTTGACTTAACAATAAATAATACTTCAAAGTATCTCATACCTTGAGTACTGGTGCAACCCTTCTTAAGAGTTGCGAGGTAAGTCTTACAATTCCTCTTCCAGTGGCCTATTTTACCACAGTGGAAACACTTTGCCTTGGCTTTCTTTTCCTTATTAGCCACTATTGCCTTACCCCAGTTGTCTTTCAACTTTCCTTTACCATTGTTTCTCTTTTCTAAACTTTTTAGATTTCTTGGAGGTATCAGGTTTATCGACGATTAAAGTTTCACCTTTAATTGACTTTTTGATCAAATCTTCTGCAGCCACAAGTGAGTTCATAAGCTCACTAAGTGACATTTCACTCTTGTTCATATTATAATTTAACATGAACGAATTGAAGGACGAAGGGAGTGACTGCAGAACATTGTCAACTTGAGTGATGACATCCATCTCTCCACCAAGAATTTCCAGTTCATTCAATAAGCCCATCATCTTTATGATGTGCTCCCTGACTGGAGTTCTCTCAGCCATCTTGGTGTTAACAAGGGATTTCAACTTTACTTTTCAAGCTGACCTATTTTGCTCTCCAAACATCTCATGAAGGTTTTTCAAAATGTCAGAAGCCTTATCCATGTGTTCATGCTGGCTTTGCAAAATGTTAGACATCGAAGCCAGTATGTAACACTTGATCATTTGATTGGACCTCTCCTATTGGTCTAACTTAGCCTTTTGGGCCGGTGAAGCATCTGGAGGAATTTCGAGCTTAGGTGGCTTAAGACATAGGTCAAGGTTATCCACGACAAATACAATTCTAATCTTTCTTTTCCAGTCTACATAGTTAGTTCCAACTAACTTTTCATCACGAAGAATTTCAGTCAATGGGTGTAGGCCTGTCATGATCTAATCAAATGACAAAATAGATAGTATTAGGGATCTATTGTATTCATTAATACTTATTAGATTATGGATCTTTTTCTAATGGTATTGCCAATTTGAGAAGAATCAATTGACATCGAAAACCTAGACATTGGCTTATGTAATCCTGCCTTTGGGCACATCATCACATCGCCTTTAATAGGCAGATAGAAACTATCTTCTCCAATTTCACAGATCTCATCTTGTGAATTCTGGAGTGTTCGATCTATTGTCTGATCTATAAGGGATGATATACTCACGCTTTGATGTTATTGTATAATATCTCTTATTCATGTGCCCACTTACCATGAACCTAATAAACACCTAATGAAAGCTCACGCTTTGGCGTTATTGCTCCCACTATTTGCTTATTCAGTTTTCACCATGTTCACACATAGGTGAGAGGGATTGGGCCTGACTTTGGCCTGTCAGCTTACTCACACTCCCCAGTATAGGATCATATAGTGTAAAGCAGAAGATCATAATATTTAGAGACTTGTCCCCAGTCTTATATACACATGATATATCAAGGGCCATAATTTTAACAGAATAATTAAACATATAAACAGATATCATCTCATGATAAAATAAACAACTATCATCTCATGATAATAAAAACAATAATATACAAGATTAATCGTTATGGGTCAATGAATTAAAATGCATGGATGCAATAGAATGAGATAAAAATAAAGGCAGCTCGCAAACTCTTTCGCGATCCCTTCCTTTATCATCTTATCGAGATCACATCGCAGCATCTTCCTTAACAGCATCGCCATCAATGCATTAAATAGAATTTAAATGGCATTAGGGAAACCAGTATTCCATTCGCGCTTTTCAGGGAAACCGAACGAATCTGCCCTTTACAGATTACCAAAACCTACTACATATTAACCTCTAATATGAATGCATGAATGATAAACAATTTATCATAAAATATGACCCATAACTATAATCTCATATAAAATAGATGCCACATGGTGATGGAGTACATTTTCTTATTTTAAAATAATTTAAAATTTGATAACAATTATCAAATCGCTCGATAAAATCTATATCTTATATAGATCAAACCCCGAAAAAAATAAAACAATTATATTTTCCTTAAAACAATTTTCATAAAATTATTTTTAAAATATAAGATTGAATTTTCTTAAAATCATTACAAAATTTTATTTCTTTCTCGAATGCAAGATCCTTTCTCGAATGCAAGATGCTTTCATATAGATTGGTTCTACTATTATCCAAGATTGGTTCTACTATTATCTAGGATTAAAATAAAAAATAAGAGAATCGAAAATCCTAAATATGATAACATCATAAATTAAGGTTTTATAATTTTTCGAATAAAATATATTTTGGGGAAAAATCATTTAAATATATATTAAATGATCAAATCATTTAAAAGGAATTTCAAAATAAACTCTTTATTTCAAATTTAATTATACCACATATAATACTAGTTTTTAAAATTATTAAATTATCAAATCTCATTCAATAATATAATAAATATTTATTTATTCATCTCATGAACAAATAAAATAATAAAAACTACGAGTAATATTAAGTAGATCTAAATTTAATTCATCTCATGAATTAAATCATCCATTTACTTATCCTATCAAAATAAACAAAAATTACTCCTAACCATGAGCTCTGATACCACTTGAAGGGGGATCTGGATAAAAATTTATGCGAAAATTGGATCCCCTAGATCTTAACACGAAAGAAAGCATCAAAATTATCTAAGAGTTTTAGTCATATCACCTCGGTGAATGCTTTTCACCGGTAAAGCTTAATCCACTCGAACCGTCAAAACTCTTTATAGAGATTTCTCCGAAAAAATACTAGAAGCTCGATCCTTGTTCTTCACTATCCTCACGAAGCTTTAGAATCTCCTTTGGAATTATTAAAGCAAGAGGAAGAAGATGGATCAATGGTATAGACCTTCTATCACAAAAAATACTAAGGTTCAAAACCCTAGATTTGTAAAACCCAACTTGGACCACCAATGAAGCTCCCGAAAATCCCTAGGGGGATCCCTAGGGTCTCACAGTTTGGAGAGAGAGAGGAGAGGAGAGAAAAAATTATGGAAAAAAGTGCTTAATGGTCTAGGGTGTTGGGGTATTTATAGACTAGGATTCTATCCTAATCCTACTCCAACTTGATCTTATCTAGTAGGATTTATTTATTAATAATAACTCTTACTATTAATTAATTAAACTCCTATTTAATCTATAACTACTTTAGTTATAGTAATCCTACTAATTAAAGAGTCCCTATTAAAAGAGTATTCCTTAATTAAAAGGGATAAGTCAACATCCAACACATTGAGGAAACCTAGTCAAACTAGGAGACCATCTCCAAGGGTGGGGCGAGGGGGGGGGGGGGGGCGAGAGCTTCTATGGGGTGTGAGATTTGGGGAGTTAAACACTCCAAGTTGTAGTCCAATTACAACTTATCCTCATCCTTATTGCAATCCAACAATTGTATTTTAATTCCATAATTATAGGAATTATATTTCAACAATTATTTAATTAAAAAAGTCCTAATCCAATTAGGATTTCTCAAGTGGGCGCCCCACCCTAGGGTTTAAACCCATGGGCTTTGGCCCATATTAAAGGTCCATTTTAATGGGTTTATGGATATGTGTCAAACCCATTTCCCCTTTAATTATGTTAATTAAATAATTAATAAAATAATCCTTAGATTTAAACTAACAATTAATTTAAACCATAGATTAACTTTTAATCTATTTAATTAAATGATTAACTTTTATTCACTTAAATAATTGATTAACTTTTAATCAATTATTGAGCTTGTATTTCTTATGTGAGCATCTCCAAAGATTGCTCTAGGACATTCTTATGCTGGCTTACCCAATGTTATCCCATTGACCCTAAACGGGAATTACATCGGAATTACAAGTGACGTGAGATATCCATGTTGTAATTGAATCCCAGTGTATGAACATTAACTATTACGGATCCTGTCACATGAACTTTTATATTCGATTTATCCTTCCAAATACATTATCCATAATGGGCCTTCGAGATTGACATACTATCTAACCCATAGCCCATTGCAAATCATCCGGGTTTCCAAGACTTATGATTAAGCCATGAGAAACAATTTCTCATGAAAAACATTTTGAGAAAATCCTTTTATAAGTATAATACCTTTTAATAAAAATATATTTCAAAACTTATTTTATTTTCAAAATCACCTGCGTAGGATTTGAACTTAATCAACTGTCTTACCTAGAACTTGGATAATCTCTCAAATTAATGAGTATGGATTTCTTGTTTGAAATTCATCATGACTCGAACAGTTTTCTGACTATCCAACTATCACTGTATTGTATTCCCTAAGTTAGAAAATATGTTGGTGGAATCAAAACATTAAGATCACTGCTCAGTCATAGATGAACTCATCAGATTTAAGGATCATCGAAACCATTCAATGTGAATGAGAGACCAACTATCTGATAGTATGTTTGTGCAAGAGGTCTCTCATTGAATGCAATTAGTCAGTGTACATTTAAGCACCCATATGCTGATGTGTAGTCTCCACTACAATTGTTCGAGATAGAACTACATCTCAACTATTGAGAACATCTTAGCATTTTGGCAGCCATATAAGTGAAGGGCCTAGCTTCACCCACAGCAGTGACTATATAAGGTATAAGGATCCAGAAAGTTATATTTACCTATGATAATCTTATAACATAACTTTCCTATAATATATCCTAAGGACCTTTATCGATATCATATATCGTATATGTAGAGCCCCGGACCTTTTCACATTTATGCATGACCCTTCGTAGCCATTTTTCCTTTAAAGTAATGCAATTAATAAATAAGGAAGAAATTGGAAATTCCGAAATGTCAGAAATGTTTGTTTTCGAAGTACGAACCCAACGCAAGTTGAATCGTCAAAATCGGACGAACGAGTCAAAAGTTATGGCCAAAACAGTTTGGACCTACAGACCACCGATCGCTCGGTCCATGGAGCGATCGATCGGTCCAAAACCGATCGCTCGGAGGCTATCGACTGGTCAAGATTTTTGTATGGAGAAATTTTCCAGAGAGTGAAATTTTAACCGATCGCTCGGTTATGAAACCGATCGATCGGTAGGCAACCGATCGATCGGTCATTAACACCGATCGCTCGGTACTCGCGTTTTTGCAGAATTTTCACTAGGGGCATTTTCGGAATAAGGGTGTTATACCTTTTCTTATATAGGATTGCCCGAGCCTTCAGGGCTCATTCTAAACACTTAGAAGAATTGGGAGATTAGAAGAGAGGAGAAAGGGTTCCTAAACCTAGGGTTTCCATTTTGAAGAGAAATCAAAGGGGTTTGAGACCCTAGACCATCCTCAAGCACGTTTTCCTTCAAGATCTCGGCTCAAGCTCGTGTGGAGCTCGTGTTCCAAGCTAGGGCAGCAACTCACGGTCGTTTTGGAAAGGGGGATTTCTTCCCCACTTGATCAAGGTCGGTGCTTTTTACTACCCTCCTAGTTATAGCCTCTCCTTTCCTTATTTCTTCTTGTTTTCCTTCATATATATATATATATATATATTATGAGATGGGTGGTATGTATGGTAAATGGAGATGGATGTTGGTGAATGGATGATGTAATGAATGAATGGGGAGGGGCATTGTACTAATAATAAACATACAAGTGTGATGTGAGTATAACCCACCTAGAAAAGCATGTTGTAGGGTTAATAAATAATGAACACACCATGTTTGATGAAATGCCAAGATGAATGAAATGAATAAGAAATTAAGAAAATTCATGTTTAAGGTTTATGGAAATTTGCTAGGGTTATGATAGTGTGCCTTCTTATTTTCCCTAAATTACACAAATATTGAATTGCTCAATTGATTGATGTCTATGAATTGTTATGTATTGTTAACTCTCCAAATGTCACATTTAAATTTAAATGCAAGTATGTACACGCTTCCACGAGCACGCGTGCATGACATGATTTACCGAGGTTTTCAAGAATGAGATTTAGAGGTGGGGCATATCCTACGATATGTTTTACCTCGCTCATGGCATGACAAGCATAATCATTCTAGGAAGAAGGGTCTCCCTTCCCTCACAAGTAGTTTACTTTTCCAAGCAAGCATGACAAGACATGGCATGACAAGCATAAGCATTCTAGGAAGAAGGGTCTCCCTTCCCTCACAAGTAGTTTACTTTTCCAAGCAAGCATGACAAGACATGGCATGACAAGCATAAGCATTCTAGGAAGAAGGGTCTCCCTTCCCTCACAAGTAGTTTACTTTTTCAAGCAAGCATGACAAGACATGGCATGACATGCATGATACGATAAGATAAGACAAACATGACAAGTTTTCAAGCAAGGAAATGGTATTTTCAGTCAAGTCAAGTGCACGGTGTTTTCAAGGGTTTTATCGGCTTTTATGAATTCAAGCATGATTATATACTCCTTTACTTTATTGTCATGATATGAATTATTCCTGCTTTATATGCTTGAATTGTTTCCTGCTTTATATATGTGAAATGCTTCCTGCTTCCTATACTGCTATGGTTTTGCTATGACTATTGGTTAGTATTTAGTACCCGCTGAGTATTCCATGCTCAGCCGTACTTCTTATGTCGGCAGGTTCTGAGGGAGTTGCTGCTCCATTTGATGTCTGTGCTCCTAGCCCTTGGGTGGAGGAGGAGTACGTCGAGGAACCTTTGGAGGAACCTCCCGTAGAGGGTTATCAGTAGGTGGTGTTAGATTCTAAGTGGTTTAGCTGTGGGTGAGCATGAGTGATTATATCCATGTATTTTGGCCGGCATGTCCGCACTTTCTTTGTTTTGTTTTCTTTTGTATTAAACTTGGACCATGTGTATATATACTTAGAGGTTTGTTAGACTTCCGTTGTGTTTTATAGTTATGCTTCCGCTGTTATCCTCTATTGTATATGTTCTGTGAGTTTTGCAGGTTGGTTCGTCAAGCAAGTCATGTAAGTAATGATTAAGTCGTCCAAGATTCACTCTAACTCCTAGGGTGGGTTTTGGGTCGCGACAGAAGTGGTATCAGAGCTTAGGCTTTAGGTCTTTAGGGTCACTTAGAATCTTATACCACGGCTTGACAAGAGCATATGTTAGGAAACAAGTTAGGAAGGAAGTGAGTCGGGAGCGAGTCTGGTTCCAAGTGTAAGACTAAACCTTAGTCTAAAATGGTTGCTTTAACCAAGTACGGTCCTAGGTACGCTAGAACACTAAAGTATAAGTATAATGTGATGAATACTTTGATGACTTGATGTGCTGTATATTAATATTATACAACTAATACAGATTGAATTATTGCGAAATGACATTGAAATAAACTGTGGTTTCAAGTTAGACTCATGTGGTGTTATTATTCTCAGGACTTTAGTCATGAGACGGAACACATGGGGTCGTGGGCCACATACCAGAGCTTCCTCTTCTTCACGGGGTGAGGATGAGCAGCCTGACCTCTCCCAGGTCTTAGGCTCTATTGCTGAGACACTCGCCATACTGGCGGCTCGGCAAGCTATTCCATCGTCGGCGGCACCTACTCCACCGCCCGCAGCTCCAGTACATCGTACAGCTGGAGTTGAGGCATTCAGGAGATTGAGGCCTCCATCCTTCCACGGGAGTGTGGACCCTCTTACTGCGGAGGCTTGGATCCTCCAGGTTGAGAAGATATTTGCGGTGCTCTCTCCTACAGAGGAAGAGAAAGTGGCATGGGCAGTTTTTATGCTAGAGGGCGAAGCCCACCATTGGTGGTTGTCCGCATTGAGGACACGGGACTTGACCATGCAAGGTCAACCGTGGACTTGGGAGGAGTTTAAGGACACGTTCTATAAGAAGTATTTCCCGGTTGGAGCTCGGGAAAGGAAAGAGAGAGAATTCATCAACCTTGAGCAAGGTTTGATGTCTGTGGCCGCTTATGAGGCCAAGTTCTCGGAGCTATCACGCTTCGCGACACATATGATTGCCACCGAGGCAATGAAGGCGAGGAGGTTTGAGCAAGGGCTCAAGGATGTCATCATGGAGAAAGTGTCGGTCTTCAGGCACGCCACTTACGCCGAAGTAGTGGATAAAGCCTTGTTGGTTGAGACCAATTCAGAGACTGTGTCCAAGAAGAGAGAATTGGCGAGAGGCCAATCTAGTGGTTTGGTACCTTTAGAGAGGCGGGCCCGGACTGGTCCTTATCAGTATACATGGCCAGCACCACAGATGAGGCCGACTTATGCGCCTCCAGCACCCCGGCAGTACGTGCCACAGGCACCTCGACCTCAGGCTCTTCCGGCCCCACGGCCAGTTACCCCTCAGGCAGCAAGGTATACACCACCTCCGGTCCCTCCAGCCTACACATATGAGGTCTGCACTTCATGCGGCAAAAGGCATCCGGCAGGAGATTGCCGAAGAGCATCTGGTGGATGTTATCATTGCGGTTGCTAGGGCCACATGATCAGGGATTGCCCTAGCCGGCATTTACCAGGCCAGTCTCAGGATAGTAGGCCCCCGACACGCCCAGCAGGATCATACCAGGCGTCATCTCAGACTACCCGGTCTACACCTCAGTCTCGCCAGGCGAACCAGGGGCGTGTATTTGCTTTGACAGAGGGTGATGCACTTGCATCTGATGATGTGGTGCAAGGTACGCGTTTGGAGTTATTTTCTTTATTCGTGATTGTTATGTTATGCTATATTTTTGTGTACGTACTCGGCATGTTCTATATGTATATAAACCTACACGTATACGTTGTTGATGCATGGATTAACTCCGCTAGTTAAAATTTCAGGAACCCTACTAGTCAATGAGTATTTGGCTCGAGTGTTGATTGATACCGGGTCTACTCATTCGTTTGTCTCGCCGAGTTTTTCAGAAGGCTTTTCTGTGGAGCCTAGTCAGCTAAAACCGGAGTTAGCCATTTCGACTCCGCTCGGCAAAACAGTATTGGCAGATAAAGTGTATAGAAATAGTGCGGTCCAAGTTGGAAGCCACGAGTTGGCGGTTGACCTCATCGTCCTTGGATTCCAAGACTTTGATATTATATTGGGAATGGATTGGTTAGCAGCACATCATGGGCATGTAGCTTGCTTTGAGAAGATGGTACTCTTCAAGCCGGTAAAAGGAAAACCATTTCACTTTCGGGGGTTAAAAAGTAGAGACATTGCCCGTTTTGCGGCGTTGAGCTTAGCTAACCCCGAGGCAAAGGACTCATCGACTATTCCGGTTGTGAGTGAGTTCCTGGATGTATTTCCAGAGGAGTTGCCAGGATTGCCTCCAGACAGGGAGATTGAGTTTATGATCGAGCTTGCACCAGGCACAGCTCCTGTATTCAGAGCTCCATATAGAATGGCCCCTATTGAACTCAAGGAGTTAAAGACTCAGTTGGAGGAATTGCAAGGCCTTGGCTTCATTCGACCAAGTGTCTCACCATGGGGTGCCCCGGTGTTGTTTGTTAAGAAGAAAGATGGCTCGATGCGGATGTGTGTCGATTACAGGCAATTGAACAAAGTCACTATAAAGAATAGGTATCCCTTGCCTAGGATTGATGACTTGTTCGATCAGTTGAAGGGAGCGAGATTTTTCTCAAAGATAGATCTTCGATCGGGTTATCACCAGTTGAAGATTAAGGCGGAAGATGTTCCCAAAACTGCTTTCAGGACTCGATATGGACATTACGAGTTCTTGGTGATGCCTTTTGGACTCACGAACGCGCCGGCAGCCTTTATGGATTTGATGAACCGGGTGTTCCGGCCATATCTTGATAGGTGCGTGATTGTATTTGTTGATGACATTTTGGTTTATTCCCAGACACGGGAAGATCACACACGCGACCTGCGCCTTGCTTTGGAAATGCTAAGAGAGCACAAGCTATACGCCAAACTTAGCAAGTGTGAGTTTTGGTTGGAAGAGGTGGCATTCCTAGGCCACGTTGTATCGGCGGAAGGCATTTCGGTGGATCCAAAGAAGATAGAGGCAGTCATGAATTGGGCGAGGCCCAAGAGTGTCACGGAGATACGCAGTTTTCTTGGGTTGGCAGGCTACTACAGGAGATTCGTAGAGGGTTTCTCCAGCCTTGCAGCACCGCTCACTTACCTGACAAGGAAGAACGCTAAGTTTGTATGGAGCGACAAGTGTGAGATCAGTTTCACGGAACTGAAGAAGAGGCTTACCACAGCTCCTGTCCTTACGGTGCCATCCGGACCTTATGGGTATGAGGTGTATAGTGATGCCTCACACGTTGGACTTGGGTGTGTACTCATGCAGCACAAGAAAGTCATTGCCTATGCATCAAGGCAGTTGAAGGAGCATGAGAAGAACTATCCTACGCACGACTTGGAGCTTGCGGCGGTCGTGTTTGCACTTAAGATTTGGCGTCATTACCTTTATGGGGTGGAGTTCTATGTGTTCACTGATCACAAGAGTCTCAAGTATCTCTTTTCCCAAAAGGAGCTGAATCTAAGGCAAAGGCGTTGGATGGAATTTCTGAAGGACTATGATTGTACCATTCAATACCACCCGGGTAAAGCAAATGTAGTGGCTGATGCTTTGAGTAGAAGAACTCCGGGGTTATTAGCATGCATGTTAGTGCAGGAATGGAAGCTACTTGAAGACTTGGCAAATCTGGACATTAGTGTGAATGACTCTGTCCGTAGTCCTATCTTGGCAAATGTCACGGTTCGGCCATACATTATAGATTTGATCCAAGAATACCAAGCCACGGATGCTGAATTGTTGGCTTATCGGAACAAGGAAGTTGCTAAGGGTAGTGAGGACTTCTCTCTCACTAGCCGAGGTGCTATCACATTCAAGGGAAGGCTGTGTGTTCCAGCCAATGCAAATCTTCGGAGGGAGATTATGGATGAAGCCCACCGGGCAAAGTACACTGTGCATCCAGGGGGTACGAAGATGTACCGGAACCTCAAGAGTCACTTTTGGTGGCGGAATATGAAGAGGGAGGTTGCGGAATATGTAGCACGGTGCTTGGTGTGCCAACAGGTGAAAGCAGAACACATGCGGCCCGCAGGTCTATTACAGTCCCTTCCTATTCCCGAGTGGAAATGGGAGAACATATCCATGGATTTCATAGTTGGCTTGCCAAAGAGGGCAAGGGGTTCAGATGCGATATGGGTAGTAGTGGATCGTTTGACGAAGTCCGCTCACTTCTTGCCTTACCGAACTACTTTCAACTCTAGTCAGTTAGCTGCTTTGTACATCAAGGAAGTGGTGAGGTTGCACGGAGTGCCTGTCAGTATTGTGTCGGATCGGGATCTAAGATTCACATCACGATTCTGGAAAAGCTTTCAGGAAGCTATGGGTTCCCGACTTGATTTCAGCACTGCTTTTCATCCACAAACGGATGGACAAACCGAGAGGGTGAACCAAGTAATAGAAGATATGCTTCGGGCTAGTATGCTGGATTTCAAAGGCAGTTGGGAAGAGCACTTGCCTTTGGTGGAGTTCGCCTACAACAATAGCTATCAGGCGAGTATCCAAATGGCTCCGTTCGAGGCTTTGTATGGGCGAAGCTGCAGGTCTCCTCTCTACTGGGATGAGGTAGGAGAAAGAAAAGTACTTGGTCCGGAGTTGATTGAGCAAACTGCTAGTATAGTCAAGATCATCCGGGATCGGTTGAAAGCCGCTCAAGATCGCCAAAAGAGCTATGCAGACACGCGCCGCAGGGACTTGGAATTTCAAGTAGGGGATCGAGTCTTTGTGAAAGTATCTCCTAGCAAAGGGATTATGAGATTCGGCAAAAGAGGCAAGCTTAGTCCTCGCTATGTTGGACCGTTTGAGATTATCACGCGGGTTGGTGAAGTTGCTTATCGAGTAGCTCTTCCACCTTACATGGCCGCGGTTCACAACGTTTTCCACGTGTCTATGCTTCGGAAGTACATTGCGGACCCTTCGCATATACTAGAATTGGAACCGTTGGAAATTCGAGAAGATCTCACGTTGGTTGAGAAGCCGATTCACATATTGGATCGGAGAGATCAAGTGCTTCGCAACAAGACAATCCCTTTGGTTCTTGTGCAATGGAAACACCATGCTCGGGAAGAAGCTACATGGGAGCGTGAAGCCGAAGTCAAAGCGAAGTACCCGGAATTGTTTGAATGAATTTTGTATAGGTTTTGTATATGTAGCTTGTAATATTATTTGATTCTGTAATGCATGTCTCATCCAAATTTCGAGGACGAAATTTTTGTAAGGGGGGAAGGATGTAGAGCCCCGGACCTTTTCACATTTATGCATGACCCTTCGTAGCCATTTTTCCTTTAAAGTAATGCAATTAATAAATAAGGAAGAAATTGGAAATTCCGAAACGTCAGAAATGTTTGTTTTCGAAGTACGAACCCAACGCAAGTTGAATCGTCAAAATCGGACGAACGAGTCAAAAGTTATGGCCAAAACAGTTTGGACCTACAGACCACCGATCGCTCGGTCCATGGAGCGATCAATCGGTCCAAAACCGATCGCTCGGAGGCTATCGACTGGTCAAGATTTTTGTATGGAGAAATTTTCCAGAGAGTGAAATTTTAACCGATCGCTCGGTTATGAAACCGATCGATCGGTAGGCAACCGATCGATCGGTCATTAACACCGATCGCTCGGTACTCGCGTTTTTGCAGAATTTTCACTAGGGGCATTTTCGGAATAAGGGTGTTATACCTTTTCTTATATAGGATTGCCCGAGCCTTCAGGGCTCATTCTAAACACTTAGAAGAATTGGGAGATTAGAAGAGAGGAGAAAGGGTTCCTAAACCTAGGGTTTCCATTTTGAAGAGAAATCAAAGGGGTTTGAGACCCTAGACCATCCTCAAGCACGTTTTCCTTCAAGATCTCGGCTCAAGCTCGTGTGGAGCTCGTGTTCCAAGCTAGGGCAGCAACTCACGGTCGTTTTGGAAAGGGGGATTTCTTCCCCACTTGATCAAGGTCGGTGCTTTTTACTACCCTCCTAGTTATAGCCTCTCCTTTCCTTATTTCTTCTTGTTTTCCTTCATATATATATATATATATATATATTATGAGATGGGTGGTATGTATGGTAAATGGAGATGGATGTTGGCGAATGGATGATGTAATGAATGAATGGGGAGGGGCATTGTACTAATAATAAACATACAAGTGTGATGTGAGTATAACCCACCTAGAAAAGCATGTTGTAGGGTTAATAAATAATGAACACACCATGTTTGATGAAATGCCAAGATGAATGAAATGAATAAGAAATTAAGAAAATTCATGTTTAAGGTTTATGGAAATCTGCTAGGGTTATGATAGTGTGCCTTCTTATTTTCTCTAAATTACACAAATATTGAATTGCTCAATTGATTGATGTCTATGAATTGTTATGTATTGTTAACTCTCCAAATGTCACATTTAAATTTAAATGCAAGTATGTACACGCTTCCACGAGCACGCGTGCATGACATGATTTACCGAGGTTTTCAAGAATGAGATTTAGAGGTGGGGCATATCCTACGATATGTTTTACCTCGCTCATGGCATGACAAGCATAATCATTCTAGGAAGAAGGGTCTCCCTTCCCTCACAAGTAGTTTACTTTTCCAAGCAAGCATGACAAGACATGGCATGACAAGCATAAGCATTCTAGGAAGAAGGGTCTCCCTTCCCTCACAAGTAGTTTACTTTTCCAAGCAAGCATGACAAGACATGGCATGACAAGCATAAGCATTCTAGGAAGAAGGGTCTCCCTTCCCTCACAAGTAGTTTACTTTTTCAAGCAAGCATGACAAGACATGGCATGACATGCATGATACGATAAGATAAGACAAACATGACAAGTTTTCAAGCAAGGAAATGGTATTTTCAGTCAAGTCAAGTGCACGGTGTTTTCAAGGGTTTTATCGGCTTTTATGAATTCAAGCATGATTATATACTCCTTTACTTTATTGTCATGATATGAATTATTCCTGCTTTATATGCTTGAATTGTTTCCTGCTTTATATATGTGAAATGCTTCCTGCTTCCTATACTGCTATGGTTTTGCTATGACTATTGGTTAGTATTTAGTACCCGCTGAGTATTCCATGCTCAGCCGTACTTCTTATGTCGGCAGGTTCTGAGGGAGTTGCTGCTCCATTTGATGTCTGTGCTCCTAGCCCTTGGGTGGAGGAGGAGTACGTCGAGGAACCTTTGGAGGAACCTCCCGTAGAGGGTTATCAGTAGGTGGTGTTAGATTCTAAGTGGTTTAGCTGTGGGTGAGCATGAGTGATTATATCCATGTATTTTGGCCGGCATGTCCGCACTTTCTTTGTTTTGTTTTCTTTTGTATTAAACTTGGACCATGTGTATATATACTTAGAGGTTTGTTAGACTTCCGTTGTGTTTTATAGTTATGCTTCCGCTGTTATCCTCTATTGTATATGTTCTGTGAGTTTTGCAGGTTGGTTCGTCAAGCAAGTCATGTAAGTAATGATTAAGTCGTCCAAGATTCACTCTAACTCCTAGGGTGGGTTTTGGGTCACGACAGTATAGATCATCTCATGATCATGGTCAATTACCTATAATGAATATACAATAGATTAAGAACAAGTCTTTATTAATCAAATGAATAAGAATCTATCTAAATGAATTTTCTGGGATCATGTCTAACACGGGGTACTCTCTGAAAGTAAAAGGCAGATTACAAAATCCCCTAAGCCCTGATAAAGGTAATTTTTTGACAAATCTAAAAGCTAGCAAAGCATTCCTTTTGTCAAAATCAAATACCTTTACAAAAGTCCGCTGCACCTTTTATAAACGTTTTCAAAACAGAACTTCTGGTACCGAGACCTAGTCGTACCAAACTGCATCAATCAGCCCGGCAAAGACAAGCGAAAGAATCTGACACCGCGCATCGCCAGCAAGTTGTAGTCAACAGGGTCATGGGAAAGCATCCTCGCCTTTACACCCTGTATGACATTGTCAATATCTAGCGCCCCTGAGCCATTTCAAAATCAATTCGGCTAGTGCCTCTTGGACATGCCACATCCCCTTCGATATCCTGTGTGCCCCTTGACAATCTCGTGGCATTACCTCATGTATGTCTGCAAACATCCTGTGTATCCCTTGACAATCTCGTCATACCGCGATACCTCCGACATGTCCCTTCGATACACCCATGTGTCCTTGACATCCCGTGTGCCCCTTGACAATCTTGTCATACCGTGGCATTACTCCCTACATGTCTCCAGACATCCGGCGTATCCTTTGACAATCTCGTCATACCGCAATACCTCCCACATGTCCCCTTCGACACCCCCGTGTGTCCTTGACATCCGATGTGCCCTTGAAAATCTCATCATACCGCGGCATTACCTCCTTCATGTCCCCAGACATCCTGCGTATCTCTTGACAATCTCGTCATACCGCAATACCTTCCGCATGTCCCCTTCGATACCCCCGTGTGTCCCCCTTTACAATCTCATCATACCGCGACATTACCTTTTGCATGTCTCCAGACATCCTGTGTGCCCCTTTGTAAATCCCTAAATAGGTGTTGGCAAATTCCGTGATCATTAGATAGGTCAGTTGAGTCGAGTCCTCGAATCATGTTCAACTTGTCAGAAAAGAAGAGAAGAGCTAAAGCTTAAAGAAGATAGAAGAAAGAGAAGAAAAAGGTTCTACTCCGGATCTAGACAGGTAATGGACTTAGAGACCCCTACCTAGGTTTGATTTGACTTAGATAACTCTAAAAATACCTAGGAGGATAGATTTAAGCCTACCAAAGTTATTTGATCTTAGTTGAATCAAATAAAAATAAAATGAATTAATTTTGGCAAAAATTCTGTCTCAATCGATCGCTCGGTATTGCGACCGATCGATCGGTGGCCTACCGAGCGATCGGTGGCTATCGACTGGACTAAATATTTGTATGGGGAAAATTTCCAGAGAGATGTTTTAAGACCGAGCGATCGGTCATTAGAACCGATCGATCGGTTGTGAACCGAGCGATCGGTTGTGAGCACCGATCGATCGGTCCCCGTAAAAAGAATTTTTCTTTTTCTGGATTCTTTTTTTAACCCTATATAAACAACTTTTGAGAGACCTAATTCGTGTCTTTGATAATTTTTGAAAGAGTAGAGGTCTGAGAAACTCTTCTAGGGTTTTTCTAATTGTTTTTAATTAGATCTTTGTGATCCCTCCTCTTTCTTAGATCCTAGAGAATGCAAGTATAGATTAAAATCTTTGATCTTGCATTGTGTGATCTCAGATCTGTATGAGATCCCTCTAGGGTTTGAAATTTACTAAATTGATTCACAACCCTACACCTTGTGTGTGTGTCCGGTGTTTGATCCGGAGCCTTCGTGGAAGGAGATCGATCGTGTGTGATCGTGGATTTGAAGTTGCTTGAAAAGATTTGGTCGGTGTGGAACTGAAGCTGCTAAGGCGGAGATCGAACCTGCTGGTTCGTGGAAATCAAGAGTAAGAGTCTATACCTAGGAACATAGTTTCTGTTTTGGTAAGGTCTTATCTTGTACTTGATATCTTTTCATAGTGAAGTTTATTGCTGGACAAGGTCCCGTGGTTTTTTCCCGTTAGGGTTTTCCACGTAAAAATCGTCTGTGTTTGATTTGTGTGGATTGTCTGATTGAGTTAATCATTGATTTTTAAACATATTAATTGAAAAATTAAAATTGGTTAGAAATCATTAGATAGACCTATTCACCCCCCCTCTAGGTCTTAGAGATCATTGATCTGGATAAATTTCAATTGGTATCAGAGCTAGTTCACTGATAAGGCTAATCCCTTAAGTGTGATCCTGTATTATCCGTGATCATGAGTACTCTAAGAGAAGGAGGATCCGTCTCTCGTCCCCCACTTTTTGATGGAAATAATTATGCATACTGGAAAGCCAGAATGAGAGCCTTTCTCAAATCAATTGACGAGAGAATTTGGATGTCTATACAGAATGGGTGGACTACGCCCGTAAAAACTGTAGGTGATTTGACTGTCGTCAAATATTCTGATGAATGGACCAGAGAAGAGCTTGATTCAAGTGGATGGAACACTAAAGGTCTCAATGCTATCTTTACTGCAGTCACTGCTGAGGAATTCAGACGAATTTCTTCATGTGAAACAGCAAAGGAGGCTTGGGACATTCTAGAAATTACCCATGAGGGTACTACCACTGTTAAAATCTCAAAACTCCAAATGTTAACCACCAAATTTGAACATTTAAACATGGACGACAATGACACTTTTGATGAATTCTATGCAAAACTTAGTGACATTGTCAACGCTAGTTTCAATTTAGGTGAGAAAATATCTGAGTCCAAAATAGTTAGAAAAGTCCTTAGATCTCTCCCAGAGAGATTTCAACCCAAAGTCACTGCAATCGAAGAGAGTAAAAATGTTGACTCTCTGAAGATTGAGGAATTGGTTGGATCACTCCAAACCTATGAACTCAATCTACGTCCATCCAAGAAGAATAAATCTTTAGCCTTGAAAACCATCAAGGAAACTTTGGATGAGGATGACAGTGATGGAGAAATGAATGAGGAAGAAATGGCTCTTTTCGTTAAAAAATTTCGAAAATTTTTTAGAACGAAAAAGAGGTTTAATCCCAAACAGGGAGGAAAATCTTTTGATAAGTCAAAGTCTAAGCCCTGGGAAAACAAGAAAAATTCCAAAAGTGGCGACAAGAAATCCCAAGGTGTTCAATGTTATGAATGCCATGGCTTCGGTCATATTTCACCTAACTGTCCTAACAAGAAGAAGAGTAAGGGCAAGGTGATGAATGCCTGTTGGGATGACAGTGATTCCGAGAATGAAGAATCGGACAGTTCCTCTTCAAATGAAGATACTAGAAATCATACGGCTTTCACTGTTTCCCTATCTGGGATTCTTGAGACTACCTCTGCGGTTGATGAAAAGGATAGAAGTGATGAAAGTATTCATACTGAGTCAAGTGATGACTTACAGAAGAGTCAAACTGACTCTGAAAGTGATGAAGATTTGAAAACAACTTATGATAAGTTGTATGCTGAAAGTTTAAAACTGACTAAAACAAAAATCTCTTTGAGCAAAAAACTCAAATTCATTCAAAATGAAAGAGATATCTGTAAACTAGTAGCAGAAGAGAAGAGTGCACTAGTTAGTCAGTTGGAAAATGAAAAAGAAGCATTTGTTATAAAAGTTCAATGTCTTTTGGAAGAGAATGTCTCATTGACTAATGTGGTCAGAAAATTAGAAAATGAAAGAGACACTTCCATGAAAGAAATTGAAGAGTTAAAAACTCTGCAAATGGAGCTGGAAACTTTTAAAGTCTCTCTTGTTGATAAGGTGAAATTTCTTGAAAAAGAACACCAAATTACCCTTAAAGACAAGACTGACTTGATTCAGAAGGTCTATACTCTTGAAAAAGAAGTGAGAATGTTTGGTAACACCAGCTGCCTAGATGAATTAGTCAGAAAGTATGGATCAAATTCTAGTAGATCTGGGATAGGACATGTTGACACACCAACTGGTCCTTTAGCTGTTGGAACAATGGCTAGTGCAGTGTTTGAGCCAATACATTCTGAATCCAAAGAAAATTTACCTTCTACATCAAGTACTAAGGCTTATACAAATATTGTAAAGCCGAGAAATACAGCTCCTAGAGTGAATGCTTTAAGGAATCAAATTCCAGTTAGAAGAAATCTTCCTCCTCTACCAAGATTCATACCCACATGTCACTTTTGTGGTGTAAGAGGTCACATTCGACCTAATTGTAATGCATTTAGGAGAGCTCCCCAAAATGGTTCATGGAACCAAAATTTGAGTCAAGGGACTCTTCAAAGGCAGATTCAGGTTCTAGCTGAAAAGTCTAGAATGTTGAGCGATGATGTTAACAGAATTGCTCAAATCTCTAGGACAAGGACTGGTCAATTTATTCCAAATGATTATTCAAGAGGAAATAATTTGACTTATCACAAAACTAGAACTGAACAAAACAGAAAAAGGTCAAGGAGGACAAAAAGGAAAAAGGTCTCTACTACACAGATTAATGATCAAAGATCTAAACAAAGTTTAAAGACTGTGTATGTGAGAAAGGAAGACCTTAAGTGCTTTGTCATTCATACTGCCTTGAAAGCCCAAAACACAGAAATGTGGTACTTCGATAGTGGGTGTTCTCGGCATATGACAGGTAACAAGTCCTTATTTATTCAATTTGAGGACTGTCCTGATGGGACTGTTACTTTTGGTGATGGAAGCAAGTCATTAGTCAAAGGAAAGGGTATCATCAATTCACCAGGCATACCTAAATTGAAAGATGCCTTGTTTGTTGAAGGACTGAAAGCTAATTTAATTAGCATAAGTCAACTATGTGATGATAATCATGCTGTGCACTTTACCCAAAATAAATGCTTAGTCATTAATGGTAAAGGTAAGTGTGTTCTAGAAGGATTGAGAACCACTGACAATTGCTACGGCTTAACTCCCAGTACTATTCCCTCAAATGTCTGTTATAAGACTAGAATTGAGGAGGTTGATTTGTGGCACCGAAGACTAGGTCACATGAACTTCAAAGACCTATGTAAAATCTCTAAGCAAGAGCTTGTGAGAGGTGTTCCCAAACTAGGAAAGCCTTCTACTGCTGTGTGTGGGCCATGTCAAATTGGTAAACAAATTAGGACCCCACATAAGAAGACTTCAAGTATTGCTACTTCATATCCACTGGAATTAATTCATATGGACCTTATGGGTCCTACAAGAACTGAAAGTCTAGGTGGAAAGCGATACATCCTAGTCATGGTTGATGATTTCTCTAGAATGTCTTGGGTGGCATTTATAAGAGAGAAATCCGATGCTTTTGACAATTTCAAAAGTATTTGCTTGAAAATTCAAAATGAGAAAAGATGCCCAATCACTCGAATTCGAAGTGATCATGGAAAGGAGTTTGAAAACTCTAAGTACAATGACTTTTGTGATGAGTCTGGTATCAAACATGAATTTTCTGCACCTATTACACCTCAGCAGAATGGTGTAGTAGAGAGGAAGAACAGGGTTCTCCAAGAGATGGCTAGAGTTATGCTTCATAGCAACAATCTAGCTTCTCATTTCTGGGCTGAGGCAGTTCACACTGCTTGCTATATAGTTAATAGAGTTTTTGTAAGACCTGGAACAAGGAAAACCCCATATGAGTTGTGGAATAACAAGAAACCTAGTGTAAAGTACTTTCGAGAATTCGGAAGTAAATGCTATATCCTTAAGGATAGAGAGCAACTGGGAAAATTTGAATCCCGGAGTGATGAAGGGATATTTCTTGGGTATTCCACCAACAGTAGAGCTTATCGAGTGTATAACTTGAGAACCTCTACAATTATGGAGTCCATAAATGTAATTGTGGATGACTCTGGTGTTGAAAATGTGCAATGTGAGGATGATGAAAGTGCTGAAAATGAAGATGTTGAAATTATTTCAACTTCACCTATTGATAAGCAAACATCTCCATTAAAACCTACACATCCTAGGGTCATGAGTCCTCACACCTCCACTGATATTATTGGTGATGTTGAAAGTGGAGTGAGAACGAGGAAACAAATTGAAAATGAAGTTAGCTACATTTGCTATACTTCATCTTTTGAACCCAAGAATGTAGCTGAAGCTCTTGCAGATGATAATTGGATAAATGCAATGCAAGAAGAGTTACTTCAGTTTACTAGGAATGATGTTTGGTATTTAGTACCTAGGCCTAATAATACAAATGTGATAGGTACCAAATGGATTTTCAAGAACAAATCTGATGAAAAAGGTACTATCATAAGAAATAAGGCTAGGTTAGTTGCACAAGGATATACCCAAATTGAAGGTATTGACTTCGATGAAACTTTTGCTCCTGTAGCCAGACTAGAATCAATAAGAATTCTTCTAGCTGTGGCTTGTAATATGAAATTCAAACTTTTTCAAATGGATGTTAAGAGTGCCTTTCTGAATGGCATTCTACATGAAGAAGTCTATGTGGAACAACCAAAAGGGTTTGAAGATCCACATCACCTTGATCAAGTTTATCGACTAAAAAGGGCCCTCTATGGTTTAAAACAAGCTCCAAGAGCTTGGTATGAGAGGCTGACTACTTATCTCTTGGAAAACGGATTTTCGAGAGGGGGAGTAGACAGAACCCTTTTCATAAAGAAAGTGAAAGGTGATATTGTCATCGCCCAGATATATGTTGATGACATAGTATTTGGTTCCACATTAGACTTACATGCTCATTCATTTGCTGAACAAATGAAAAATGAATTTGAAATGAGCAT
Organism: Tetracentron sinense; assembly: GCA_015143295.1. Lineage (NCBI taxonomy): Eukaryota > Viridiplantae > Streptophyta > Magnoliopsida > Trochodendrales > Trochodendraceae > Tetracentron > Tetracentron sinense. The sequence goes on from CM026573.1 coordinate 23,732,840, forward strand.
GGTTGGTGAGCTAAGTTTCTTCCTTGGTCTTCAGATCAAGCAATTGGATTCTGGGATCTCAGTATCTCAAATCAAATATGCAAAAAATTTAGTGAAGAAATTTGGAATGAGTTTTGCTAAGCATGCTAGGACTCCTATGAGTACTACTATAAAACTTAGTAAAGATACTTCAGGGAAGGATGTCGATCAGACTAATTATAGAAGCATGATTGGTAGTTTGCTCTACCTAACTGCTACTAGACCCTACATAGCCTTTAGTGTTGGTGCATGTGCCCGTTATCAAGCAAATCCCAAAGAGTCTCACTTAGTTGCTGTCAAGCGTATCATTCGCTATGTGAGTGGAACTTTGTCCTTAGGCCTCTGGTATTCTTTTGATACAAATGTCATTGTTGTGGGGTATTCTGATGCTGATTGGGCTGGAAATACTGATGATAGGAAAAGCACCTCCGGCGGGTGTTTCTATATTGGAAACTGCTTGGTTGCTTGGCTTAGCAAAAAGCAGAATTCCATTTCCTTGTCTACAGCCGAGGCTGAGTATATAGCAGCTGGTAGTTGTTGCACCCAACTTCTGTGGATGAAACAGATGTTGAAGGATTATGGAATTGATCAAAGCACTATGATTGTGTATTGTGATAACACAAGTGCAATCAATATCTCCAAAAATCCTGTGCAACACTCTCGCACAAAGCATATAGACATTAGGCATCACTTCATCCGTGATCTTGTTGAGCAAAAAGTTGTGTCTATTGAGTATGTCCAAACAGAGAATCAATATGCGGACATTCTCACAAAACCTTTAGATTCCCTTAGGTTTGAACTCCTTAGGAAATCCATCGGTTTGTGTGGAGTTGAGTAATGGAGTACTTGTTTTATAGCCTATGTGTTTTTCATGTTCTATTTAAGTCATAGAGCTATTTTTTTGTTATTTTCTTTAAGTAATAAAAATCCAAAAACATTCAAAAAAAAAAAAAAATTTGAAAAATATTGCAAAAAATAATGTGGTTGTATGACCTTATTTATCCTATCTTTTAGCTTAATGTTATTTCCTTGAAATCATATTTAACTATATAATCCAAGGATAAATATATCATAGGATTGAATAAAATAGGAAAGTTCAATTGTTGGTTCGATCTTGTGATTGAATTTGGTCATGCTAATTAACCTCAGTTAGAGTTGAGCATACAATGATGTTCTAATTTGCACAAGCACTCTGACTGATTATTTAGATGGTTTTAGTTCCTAAATAAAGGTTCTGATATTATACCATATGGTTCCCTAGATTAATCAAATCTAGTATAACCAATGTCATAAAAATTCCATAAGGTGAGCCCCCTAGATATAAAAATTATTGACATGGAGAGGACTACCTGTGAGTTTGTGTGATAGCTACTAGTGAATGCAAACAGTAAGTAATGGCTACCTAGACAAACAGTAGGTATCTATATGGATTGCTAGTGTGAAAGCCCCTACTGTCATTAGAAAGAGCTACCTTCTCACTTGTGTGAAAGTCACCAGTGTGCTAGTGTCTATATATGTGTACTCCAAAAAGAATTTACATAATGAGTACAATTTGACTGAAAAAGAAATGAAATAATTTATTAGTCAAATATGGGGTAAAAATTGCTCATCAGATAAATATGGATGATTATTGGGTTTAACACTAGTTTTTGAAAATTTTAGAGTCCCATTTGATATATAATGTCAAAATCTAGATTAAGGAAGGAAACCAATTCAACGAGTCAAGTTATGAATTTTGATTTCATATTCACATTACTTCTAATTGTATCTTGACTCTGATTGTGAATTTGATGCAAATACCATATTTAATCACCGGTGAAAATCAATTAATGTTTTCATAATCCTTGTTTATGCCTATACTTGATATATCAATTCTTGGGTGATTATTATCTATGATTTTGATGAAATCACATATTGCAAATTTTTTTTGTTGGTCATTTTGAGGTGAAAATGTATTTTAAATGTTCCATTGGTTGAGGGGGAGAAAAGGTTTTAACTGTGAAAATTTTTGAAAAATTTTCAGAGCACCGATCGCTCGGTGCTAAAGACCGATCGATCGGTCTTTCGTGAACAGGGTTATAAAACCCTCATTTCTATTTTTTTTGTTCACTTGTTCTCCGATCTCCAGAGCGATCTCTCGGTTTCCTCTCCTCCAAATCTTTCCTACGAACATTCCATTCTACTCTAAAGGTTTCCCAAGGATCTAAAAGGTAAGAGTTGTGCATTTTCTTTGCTTTAGATTGATTTTCTCATCTAGGGCATCATTTCTTGCATTTTCTTCAATGGCGTTCGTTTTGTCGTTAATCCTACTTGCATATCTCATGTCTGGCATCCCCAAACGTCGGAGGTTGGTCCTCAACAACCAAGAGGATCCTCCTCAAGATGAGGAAAACCTAGAGCCCTTTACTTTCACTCCAATAGGGCATGGTATTTCCATAGGGGACAGGCCAATTCGTAGAATGATTGATTCTACAATTGAGAATCGTCAAAAATCTCTGGCTGATAAAACTCGGAAAAATAAAGGAAAAGCTTCATCTTCCCAGTCTAGTAAGTTATCCCAGTTTATCAGTCCTACTGCTGCTCAACTCTATAGTGAGTATTTTAGTAAGAAAGGTGTTATGGTTGAAAGGGACATACATATTTCTGATTTTGGTGATTATTATCTTCCTACTCTGATTTCCGATCGTCAATGGGAAGGTATACTTACCTTATCCGGTCCTGCTTCTGTCCAGTTAGTTAGAGAATTTTACTCTAATTTTTCTGAAATCAACCAGAAAAAATGGTCATTCAAATCTCGAGCATTAGAACAATCTGTTATCATAAATGCTGATTTGGTTTCTAAATTCCTTGGATGTCCTAGAGTTCCAAATGCATATTATCCTTATAATTATAAAACTGATGAGGATAAAGACTCCATGGAACATGTAGTTACCTTTCTAAGTGGTACTCCTTCGTTTTGGGTTGGGTCTCTTATTGAAGTGGCGAAACTCACTAAGGATGCTCGACTAGTAAACCTTGTTATGAGTGCAAATATCCATCCAAAGGTTCATACTGCGGACCTTAGGGAAGAAAGAGCTAGATTTTTGTTTAGTCTTCTACGTGGGCGTGATATTGATCTTGCCGCTCACATCATTGACTTGATGATCCAAGCCCATCAAACTAATACAGCAGTTGGAGCCCTACCATTTGGTTCACTCATCACTAAACTTCTTGGTTCTCAAGGAGTTATCGCTCCTCCTGGTGTTCCAACTCGAGTTCCTAAGGGTCCAATCACCAAAAAGACCCTAGCTCAGAGTTTTTCACATGCCTCAGTTCGAGATACAGAGGAGGGAGCAGAAGTTGGTGCTGGGTCATCTCGTCCTCCTCCTACCACTATGGACGATCTTGGGAGGATGATGAGAGAGATGCAGATGGATCTCAGGACTCATATTTCTTCATACGAGGAGTTTACTACAGAGGTTCGTGGTCGACTTGGATCTCTCGATGCAGCAGTGCTTGGAGTACAGAGAGATGTTCGAGATTTTCGAACTTACTATGAGTCACAGCTCACTTCTGATGATGAGCAAGAGTGATGGTTCGTGATAGAAGTTTTTTTTTTTTGTCGAGTGACAGACTTTGTTTCCCATTTTGATGTACTTTGAATTGGTTGTACTTAGTACAACCCTTCTTGGTTATTATTGACTTGTTATGGATATATATATTTGAATGGTTTATGCTCCTTACTTTCTATCTCATCTCCTTTCAATGGTTTATGATTTTATTTTCTAATCCACCTTTGGCATTTCGAGCCAAAAAGGGGGAGAATATGTTATGGATGAGTTATGGATGATTGGATGATGAATGGTTATAGATTGTGTTATGGAGATTGTGTTATGGATGATGAATGATTGGATGATGAATGGTTATAGATTGTGTTATGGAGATTGTGTTATGGATGATGAATGGTTCTTTTGGAATACTAACCTGTTATGGATTGTGAATGGTTTGGAATAGGATTGTGAATGGTTTTGAATGGTTATACATATTTTCATCCTATATGTTATTTCCCATGCTTCACAGGTTTTTGATTTAGCATGTGCAGGCAAACAGGTTCTAAGTTTGGTAAATCATGACAAGTTAACATGTCAACAGTCATGTAATTTTTTTTGAGTCATGTAAAGGTCAATTTTCCATTTTTGAATCAATTGGGAAAATTTGAACCTAGTATATGAATTAGTTTTGTTTTGTCCCGGAATTGCCAAAGGGGGAGATTGTAAATCCCTAAATAGGTGTTGGCAAATTCCGTGATCATTAGATAGGTCAGTTGAGTCGAGTCCTCGAATCATGTTCAACTTGTCAGAAAAGAAGAGAAGAGCTAAAGCTTAAAGAAGATAGAAGAAAGAGAAGAAAAAGGTTCTACTCCGGATCTAGACAGGTAATGGACTTAGAGACCCCTACCTAGGTTTGATTTGACTTAGATAACTCTAAAAATACCTAGGAGGATAGATTTAAGCCTACCAAAGTTATTTGATCTTAGTTGAATCAAATAAAAATAAAATGAATTAATTTTGGCAAAAATTCTGTCTCAACCGATCGCTCGGTATTGCGACCGATCGATCGGTGGCCTACCGAGCGATCGGTGGCTATCGACTGGACTAAATATTTGTATGGGGAAAATTTCCAGAGAGATGTTTTAAGACCGAGCGATCGGTCATTAGAACCGATCGATCGGTTGTGAACCGAGCGATCGGTTGTGAGCACCGATCGATCGGTCCCCGTAAAAAGAATTTTTCTTTTTCTGGATTCTTTTTTTAACCCTATATAAACAACTTTTGAGAGACCTAATTCGTGTCTTTGATAATTTTTGAAAGAGTAGAGGTCTGAGAAACTCTTCTAGGGTTTTTCTAATTGTTTTTAATTAGATCTTTGTGATCCCTCCTCTTTCTTAGATCCTAGAGAATGCAAGTATAGATTAAAATCTTTGATCTTGCATTGTGTGATCTCAGATCTGTATGAGATCCCTCTAGGGTTTGAAATTTACTAAATTGATTCACAACCCTACACCTTGTGTGTGTGTCCGGTGTTTGATCCGGAGCCTTCGTGGAAGGAGATCGATCGTGTGTGATCGTGGATTTGAAGTTGCTTGAAAAGATTTGGTCGGTGTGGAACTGAAGCTGCTAAGGCGGAGATCGAACCTGCTGGTTCGTGGAAATCAAGAGTAAGAGTCTATACCTAGGAACATAGTTTCTGTTTTGGTAAGGTCTTATCTTGTACTTGATATCTTTTCATAGTGAAGTTTATTGCTGGACAAGGTCCCGTGGTTTTTTCCCGTTAGGGTTTTCCACGTAAAAATCGTCTGTGTTTGATTTGTGTGGATTGTCTGATTGAGTTAATCATTGATTTTTAAACATATTAATTGAAAAATTAAAATTGGTTAGAAATCATTAGATAGACCTATTCACCCCCCCTCTAGGTCTTAGAGATCATTGATCTGGATAAATTTCACCCTTGCAAGCTCGTCATATCATGGCATTACCTCCTGCATTTCCCATTTGACACCCTGTGTGACTTCGACATCCTGCGTGTACCTTGACAACTCACTTTTCATACCATTGCACCTCTTGCATGTCCTCCTTTCGACACTCCATATGTTCTTCAGATGTTTTGGTTAAACACCTCTGGGTAATACCATAGCAACCAATCTGGCTAGCACCTCCGGGACATGCAACCTTTTATAGCATCCATCAATCCCCAGCAGGAGTAGCCCTGACCACTTCTTCTTTCCCCAGCACAAGTCGCTCATATCCCCAGTAGGTATAGGCAGTTGTATTATACTACCACTCACACAGCATGCATGCATGTCATCACGATTCCCTAAAATCCAATCTTGGTATAAAAACAGGACGATTCCGGTCTTTATTGTTGAATTACCAACTTGGCACTCTCTGGCAATACTAAGCACCCAATTTTTACACCCCTTTAATCATAGTTAAAACATCTTAACCATGGTTAACCTCCCCTAAAACCCTAGGTAAACCCTAGTCAATCCCTATGTAAAACCCTAGTCAAACCCTAGGTAAACCCCAGTATACCCTAGTCAATCCCTAGGTAAAACCCTAGTCAAACTCTAGGTAAACCCTGGTTAAAACCTAGGCCTAACCATAGGTTGGTCCAGGCCCATTTCTAGGCCTAGGAACCCCAAAATCTAGAGCCAAACCTTTCTGTAGGCCCAAACATGGCCCCACATGCTTTAAGACCCGTTAATGTGGGGCCCACTGTAGTTTTTTGAAAAAATTCAAGAATGGCGGTAAAGTTTTTAATGCCATTTACAAATATAGAAAGATGTGCAGTAGCTCAGACTAATTGCCAAGGGGTCTAGCCTTTTTTAGCAAAATTAAGGTAATGGCGGTAGAATTTCTACCGCCATTCCTATATTCTTCTTCCAGGCAGCAGGCACCCTTATGCAGTGCTTTAGCTCTGCCCCTTGGGGTTCTCAACATCTGTAGCAATCCCTAAAGTGCCCAAGGTCTTCCCTTACCCTATATAAACCCCCTTCTCTAGTGGTTTAACTCATTCCAAAAACTCTCCAAGAAATCTCTGTTGGATTTCGGATAGCCCTAAACCCAACCTTCAAAGCCTGTGTCCTCCACCTGAGGAGATCGTAGAGCAGTCCAGAGGTTTTACCAGGTCACCCCTAGCCTTCCACAGCCTTGCACCACCAATGTGCACCATGCCTCCATCATTGTAGAAGTCGTAGCAGCAAGGTAAGACCCCCCTACCCCTTGTCATTTTGCTTCAAGTTATGTAAGGCCCCTGGTCCTATTCCAGGGGCCATTTCTCTTATGTTGTATTGTTGTATACCCAGGGATAGGAGTCCCCCTGCCTTTTCATAGGCATAGGGGAACCCCTTTGATGGTTTAGACTCGGGTACAAGGCCCCTCCATGCATGGTATCACCCCTGACCTTCTGGGAGACCCTCAGTCCATGAGGGACCCCCTGGAAGTGGCCTGGTCCAAGCCTAGGAGGGGAAAAACTAGTTTCTAGAAAGTGCTAGGAATTGCAGTAATCTTAGTACCGCCATTTCTGGAGTTTCTATTTGCAGGACCTGTAGTTTCATTTGGAGTGGGCCCTAGTCCATCCCAGGGTCATGGTTGGGTCCCTCAGATGCTCTCGTATCTATCCTGGTCCTTCCAAGTTCACCATTGGTGCTTAACCATAGTTAAAATGTCCCTAACCTGAGACTGTCAAGAATGGCGGTAGAAACTCTACCGCCATTCTGAGTTTCCATTTACAGTGTATTTAGGCCCACTTTAGGCCCACCCAAGGCCCAGGACATTCAGGAGAGTCCCCTCTTCAACCCTATGGGTCTAGGACCCTTGGGTTCACCCAACCCACTTCCTCAGGCCTACAAACCACTCCCAGAATTGTCTAGTAATGGCGATAATCCTTTTACCACCATTATTGATTTTCTGTATTTTAGGCTTTGCATAGGGCCTAGACCAGGTAGGAGGCCATTCGAGCCTCTGCCATGCTATTTGGGCCCATTCCAGACCTGCCTAGACCTTTAACTGGGGTTAAATCAACCCTGGTTAACATTTAACTATGGTTAAATCCTATTAACCCTTGGAAAATGTACAAAGACCAAAAATACAGATTTTATGCCATTTTACAATGGTTAGCAGTCCTAACCATGGTTCACTCCCCTTTCAACTTTGGTTAGCAACCCGAATATAGTTAAATCCCTTTTAGCCTATCAGGCCTAAACTTGTAGCCTACCGGGCCCAACCTTGTTACCTTCAAATATGGTTAGTAATCATAACCATTGTTAGCTTGACCCTTACCCCGGTTAGTAACCCTAACTTTGGTTAAATCCCATTGGCCAACCGGGCCGAATCATTAGTCTACCGGACTAATCCTTGGCTTATCGGGCTTATACCATGCATTTGACCAACCCGGTCAACCAAACCCTAGCCTCCAGGCTAGACCTTTATATTGGACATGATGCCCAGAAAAGTCATTTAGATTGTTAGAACCTTATTAATTTGATTAATAAATGCTTCTTCTTAATCTATTGTGTATTCATTATAGGTAATTGACCATGATCATAAGATGATCTATACGATATGAGATATCGATAAAGGTCCATAGGATATATTGTAGGAAAGTTATGTAATTAGATTATCACAGGTAGATATAACTTTCCGGTTCCTTATACCTTATATAGTCACAGCTGTAGGTGAAGCTGGGCATTTCACTTATATGACTGCCAGAATGCTAAGATGTTCTCAATAGTTGAGATGTAGTTCTATCTCGAACTATTGTAGTGGAGACTACACATCAGCATATTGGTGCTTAAATGTACACTGACTGATTGCATTCAATGAGAGACCTCTTGCATAAACATACTATCAGATAGTTGGTCTCTCATTCATATTGAACGGTTTCGATGATCCTTAGATCTGATGAGTTCATCTATGAATGGGCAGTAATTTGACTGTTTTGATTCCACTAACGTATTTTCTAACTTAGGGAATACAATACAGTGACAGTTGGATAGTTAGAAAGTTGTTCGAGTGATGATGAATTTCAAACAAGAAATCCATGCTCATTAATTTGAGAGATTATCCAAGTTCCGGGTAAGACAGTTGATTAAGTTCAAATCCTGCGCAGGTGATTTCGAAAACAAAATAAGTTTTGAAATATACTTTTATTAAAAGGTATTATACTTATAAAATGATTTTTTTCAAAATGTTTTTCATGAGAAATTGTTTCTCATGGCTTAATCATAAGTCTTGGAAACCCGGATGATTTGCAATGGGCTATGTGTTAGATAGTATGTCAATCTCGAAGGCCCATTAGGGATAATGTATTTGGAAGGATAAATCGAATTTAAAAGTTCATGTGATGGGATCTGTAATGGTTAATGTTCATACTATGGGATTCAATTGCAACATGGATATCTCACGTCACTTGCAATTCTGATGTAATTCCCGTTTAGGGTCAATTGCAACATGGATTCCTAGTTTGACTAGGTTTCCTACTTTGGTGTAGGATGTTGGCTTATCCCTTTTAATTAAAGAATCCTCTTATAATAGGGACTCTTTAATTAATAGGATTACTATAACTAAAGTAGTTATAGATTAAGTAAGAGTTTATTTAATTAATAATAAGAGTTATTGTTAATTAATAAATCCTACTAGATAAGATCAAGTTGGAGTAGGATTAGGATAAGATCCTAGTCTATAAATACCCCAACACCCTAGACCATTAAGTAGAATTCTCCTGAATTTTTTCTCTTCTCTCTTCTCTCTCTCTAAACCATGAGCCCTAAGGGAGACCCCTAGGGATTTTCGTGAGCTATATTGGGGGTCCTAGTTGGGTTTTGCAAATCTAGGGTTTTGAACCTTAGTATTATTGGTGATAGAAGGTCTACACCATTGATCCATCTTCTTCCTTTTTCTTCTATAATTGCAAAGGAGATTCTAAAGCTTCGTGGGGATAGCCAAGAACAAGGATCGAGCTTCTAGTATTTTTTCGGAGAAATCTCTACAAAGAGTTCTGACGGTTCGAGTGGATTAAGCTTCACCGGTGAAAAACATTCACCGAGGTGATATGACTAAAACTCTTAGATAATTTTGATACTTTTTATGGTGTTAAGATCTAGGGGATCCAATTTCCGCATAAATTTTTATCCGGATCCCTCTTCACTTTAGCCACCCTGGTGTACACACACACACTCCCCTTAGCCTTGTCATGGGCTTATATGCCATCACTACACTCGGTCTGGTCTCACCCTCATGAGTACGTAGGCAACCCAACCCCGGTTTGACTCTAGTTAAATTTCTCTTTATTGGGTTAGTATTACTCTAAGCACTTAAGCATTTGAACAACAACTTGACTTTAATTTGGCTTACATCTAGAAAGTAGGGAACCATTGTAAACTGGGGGTCCTGGGGTGCCTAACACCTTCCCCGGGACTTTACCAAACCTCTTACCTAGAACTCTAAAGCATACCAAGACCTTATCCTCAACTCAGGGACTTATCCCTTCTGAATTAATAGGTGGCGTGTAGAGCCCCGGACCTTTTTACAGTTAATACATGACACTTTCGTTGCCATTTTGCCTTTAAAGAGGTATAATTAATAAATAAGGAAGAAATTGGAAATTCTGAAATGTCAGAAATGTTTCTTTTCGAAGTACGAACCCAACGCAAGTTGAATCGTCAAAATCGGACGAACGAGTCAAAAGATATGGCCAAAACAGTCTGGACCTGTAGGCAATCGTAGCTCGGTTATGCACTAAGGACGTAGCGCGGAAGGCACTAAGGTTGTGCTCTGACGTCGTACTCTGATAACGTAGCACAGACAACGTACTCTGATAACGTATACGTTGTGCATCCGTTGTACAGCTCACAACGGGTACGATGTACAGTACAACGTGTTCGGCACTGTTCACAGCACAACGTGATCGGCACTGTTCACAGCACAACGTGTTCGGCACTATTCACAGCACAACGTGATCGGCACTGTTCACAGCACAACGTGTTCGGCATTGTTCACAGCACAACGTGTGTGGCACTGTTCACAGCACAACGTGATCGGCACTGTTCACAGCACAACGTGTTCGGCACTGTTCACAGCACAACGTGTGTGGCACTGTTCACAGCACAACGTGATCGGCACTGTTCACAGCACAACGTGTGTGGCACTGTTCACAGCACAACGTGTGTGGCACTGTTCACAGCACAACGTGATCGGCACTGTTCACAGCACAACGTGTTCGGCACTGTTCACAGCACAACATGTGTGGCACTGTTCACAGCACAACGTGTTCGGCACTGTTCACAGCACAACGTGTTCGGCACTGTTCACAGCACAACGTGTTTGGCACTGTTCACAGCACAACGTGTTCGACACTATTCACGGTCCTCGCATTTTTTTGGAAATTTCAGTAAGGGTATTAGGGTCTTTTGGTCGGTCCACTCTTACCTTAAGAGTTTAACCCGAGCCTTTAGGGCATCATTCGACACTTAGAGAGTTTGAGAGAATAGGAGAAAGGGGAGAAGGCGATTCCAACCTAGGGTTTCCATTTTGGAGAGAAATCAAAGGGTTTTGAAACCCTAGATCAACCTCAAGCCCGTTTTCTTCAAGATCTCGGCTCAAGCTCGTGCAAAGCTCGTGTTCCAAGCTAGGGCAGCAACTCACAGTCGTTTGGAAGAGGGATTTCTTCCTCATTTCTTCAAGGTCGGTACTTCTTGCTACCCTCCTAGTTATAGTTCTTCTTTTCCCCTCATTCCTCTTTATTTTCTTTTATTTACATTTGTGCTATGAGATGGATGGTTGTGAATGGTGAATGGAGATGGAAGGGGCGACTGGATGGCAATGGTTGTGGATGATGTGATGAATGAATGGGAAAGGGCATTGTACTAATAATGAACATACTAGTGTGATGTGAGCATAACCCACCTAGAAAAGCATGATTTAGTTTTAACTGAAAAATGAATAATGAACACACCATGTTTGATGAAATGCCAAGGTGAATACAGTGAGTTGGAAATGGGGAATGCATGCCTAATAAATTATGGATACTGCTAGGGTCTATGATAGTGTGTTTTCTTGCTTTCCCTAAATGACATGAATATCATATTGATTCAATCATTGATGTTATGTGTGTTGTGAAATTACCCAAATGTCATGTTTAAATTTAACTGCAAGTATGTACATGGTTTCCACGAGCACGGCATGCATGACATGATTTATCGAGGTTTTCAAGAACATGGTTAGAGGTGGGACATATCCTACGATATGTTCTACCTCGCTTTTCACAAGAAGACAAGCACCAACATTACATGAGGGGTCTCCCCTCACTCACAAGTGTATGACATGAAGAAGGGCCTCCCTTCCCTCGCAAGTACATACATATCATGAAGAAGGGTCTCCCTTCCCTCTCAAGTGCATTGCATAAAGAAGGGTCTCCCTTCCCTCTCAAGGCATCTCACAAGTGCATCTCACAAGTACACCTCACAAGGATATCTCACAAGTTACATGATCACAAGCAAGCACGCATGACATGCATTACATGACACGACATACAAGAATCAAGCAAGATAGACAAGACAAGCTTTCAAGTACGAAAGGATATTTCAAGCCAAGTCAAGTGCACGATGTTTTCAAGAGGTTTTATCGGCTTTCTACGAAATACAAGCATGATTATAAATTGCTTTACTTCCTTGTATGATATGAATTGTTTCTGCCTGACATATATGAATTGCTCTTGATTATGTATTGCCATTGTTATGCTATAATTGTTGGTTAGTATTTAGTACCCGCTGAGTATTCCATGCTCAGCCGTACTTCTTATGTCGGCAGGTTCTGAGGGAGCTGCTGCTCCATTTGATGTTTGTGCTCCTGGTCCATGGGTGGAAGAGGAGTACATCGAGGAGCCTTTGGAGGAACCTCCCGTAGAGGGTTATCAGTAGGTGGTGTTAGATTCTGAGTGGATTAGCTGTGGGTGAGATGAGAGTTAGATTTATGTATTTTGGCGGGCATGTCCGCACTTTCTTTTGGTTACTTTTTGTATAAACTTGGATTTGTGTATGTATATACATAGAGGTTTGGTAGACTTCCACTGTGCTTTGATGGTTATGTTCCGCTATAATGTCCTCTATTGTATATGCTCTGTGGGTTTTGCAGGTTAGTTGTCAAGCAAGTCATGATTAGTCGCCCAAAGTTCACTCTAACTCCTAGGGTGGGTTTTGGGGCGCGACATGGCGTCTCTCAACATACCCTCTTAGTGAGGCGGAGTAAAATCCCGTGTTCACACTCCCCACAGAGACAATCTCTCCTGACTCTCTCCCCAGTAAAATCTGATGGAGACAAGCCGAAATTCTCCTTAGTAGAGTCAATCTCTCTAAAAAACTCCTCAAACGAGTCCGTCTCAAATGGAGAAAAACCCCAAAGTCATCCTTTACCAGAGAGGAGAATTCCCCAGCGGAAAAAAAAAATCCCAGGGTGTCCCAAACTTTGGTCCCCTAGCTTACATTTTGCCCTGATTCCTCCTAGATCCCTTAGAAACTTTGATAACTAACTTATCATACCGCTACATCTCCTGCATGTCCCCTTTTCGACACCCCCGCGTGTCCTCGACATCCTTGTGTGCATTAACAAACAAATTATCATACTGCTACACTTCCTGCATGTCCCCTTTTCGACATCCACGCGTGTCCTCGACATCCTGTGTGTCCCTTGACAAACTATACCGCTACACCTCCTACATGTCGCCTTTTTGACACCCTCGCTTGTCCTCGACATCCTGTGTGTACCTTGACAACTAACTTGTCATACCGCTACACCTCCTGCATGTCCCCCTTTCAACACTCCTATGTCCCCCGACAAACTTATCATACCGCTACATCTCCTACATGTCCCCTTTTCGACACCCCCGCGTGTCCTCGACATCCTGTGTGCCTTGACAACTAACTTATCATACTATTACACCTCTTGCATGTCCCCTTTTTGACGCCCCCGCGTGTCCTCGACATCCTGTGTGTCCCTTGACAAACTTGTCATACCGCTACACCTCCTGCATGTCCCCTTTTCGACACTCCCGCGTGTCCTCAACATCCTGTGTGTACTTTGACAACTAACTTGTCATACCGCTACACCTCCTGCATGTCTCCCTTTCGACACCCCTATTTATCCTCGGCATCTTATGTGTCCCTTGACAAACTTATCATACCACTACACTTCCTGTATGTCCTTCTCTCGACACCCCCGTGTGTCCTCGACATTCTGTGTGTCCCTTGAAAAACTTGTCATACTGTGATACCTCCTGCATGTTCCCCTTCCGACACCCCTATGTGTCTCTGACATCATCGTGTGTACCATTGAAAAACCGCCAGCTAATACCGCATCTTGTCAAAATGCCGACACACCCATATGTCCTTCCGACCACTTCTAAGTGCGTCCTCAACACCTCGTGTGTTCTTAGCATCCCGTGTATCCTTCGAACGATTTGGTTAAATGCCTTTGGGAGATTCCACTTCAATCAATTTGGCTGGCGCCTCCGGGCGACGCCCTTTCCCTCTTCTTTCGGCTAGTGCCTCTGGGACATGCCATCTCTACATCCATTAAATCCCCAGCATGAGTGGCTCTATCCACTCCTCGTTCCCCAACATGAGCTTTAACCACTACTTTCCCTAGCCTAAGTCACTGATATCCCCGGTAGGTATAGGTAGGTGCATTACGCTCACCATTTACACAACATGCATATGTATCATAATCCAATCTTGGTGTAAAAATAGGATGATTCTAGTCTTTATCATTCAATTGCTTGGCACTATTCGGCAAAGAGGGGCAGCTGTAAGAACCCAATTTTTTATACCCCTTTCTAACCATGGTTAATCCCCTCAAACCCTAGGCAAATCCTTAGCCAAACTATAGGCAAACCCTAGGTCAAACCTAAATCAAAACCTTAGGTAAATCCTAGGTCAAACCTAAGTATACCCTAGGCAAACCCTAGGGCAAACCCTAGGTCCAACCTATTTAAACCCTAGTTTAACCCTAGGGCCCAAGGCCCATTTCTAGGCCCAGAGACTTGGTTGAGCCTTGGTCCATTCTAGGGCCTAGACTTGGTCCCGAGGATCTCCTTCCAATTGAATCACCCAGGCCTCGGCAATCATCAGGTCCATCTTCCCATAGAATCTAGGAGGATGGAGTCTCCTGAAAGCCTCTAGTCCCGTAGTGTGATGTACCAGAGGAGGTAGGGGTGTAGTTGCAGTAGCAGTAGTCTGCCTAGCTGTTAAAAGAGTCACCGCCTCGGCCATCGACCCAAGAAGTTCCATAAAGTTGGACTGTTCCTCGCCCACTAGAATCTCTCCTTCAGACCTTCTGGTCTGGTACCCTCTACCTTGGTTGCCATGCCTCATGATCAATATTTTGAGAGCAATAACAAAACATAACTCTATCAAAAGATAAGTTCTTCTAATATAGCAAGTCCACGAGCATTTAGTGCTTTATACAAGCATCATATACATGAGAGTATACACATAAAACATTAGAATACCATTGGATCCTAGTGAAGCTAAGTCCCTGACTTTAGTTAAAATAGTAACTGACTTAAGACTATGACTAATGATTAGTCTATACTTGGAACATGACTCTCGATACCCTTGCTTGATACTCATTATGTCACGGTATCAAACTTGAAATTTAAAGATCATCTGAGTTCTAAGTTCAACTCAAAGAATGACTTTCCGCCCTTATGGTTCTAATGCCTAAGCTCTGATACCACTTTTGTCGCGACCCAAAACCCCTTAGGAGTTAGGAATACTTTAGCTCGTGACTTATCTTATCAAACCACACCATCCTATGAGAGTACACAAGGTATAACATATGGCAGAAACAATTTATAATAAAACACTCCTATCATTAGGTTCAAGTCTGAACCAACAGAACATAGCAAAATATGAAGTATGAAGTGGACAAGTCCCACTCTCAAAATACACATCTCTCTCACTCAGCAATTGTCTAGATAGGGCCACCTATCTAGAGCTCCATCATCCTGATGATGACACATGGTAGGCTCCGGCTCGTAGTACTCTTCCTCTATCCAAGGCTCAAGAGCACGCTCATCAAAACTTGCCGAAGTAACAATTTGGCTGAGCATGGAAAATTCAACATATACAAACCACTAAATAGAAATGCTATAAATATCAATGGTAGCATATGCATACATCAGAACTGAACAAGCGAAGCAAAGTGGAACAAAGCATATACTTTAAGTAGTTCATATGGCAGATACCTTTTGAGCATATCTTTACAAGGCATATAACTTTGAACAAAACCAATACTTTACAAGCAAGGTACCTTAATACCCTTGAATCAAAACAAATCAAAATAAAGCAATACTTTACCAGCAAGGTGGTGAATACCCTTGAGTCGAAACAAAGCGATACTTTACAAGTAAGGTGGTGAACACCCTTGAGTCGAAACAAAATGATACTTTACAAGCAAGGTGGTGGACACCCTTAAGTCAAAATCAAAGCAATACTTTACAAGCAAAGTAGTAAACACCCTTGAGTCAAAACAAAGCGATACTTTACAAGCAAGGTAGTGAACACCTTTGAGTCGAAACAAAGCGATACTTTACAAGCAAGGTGGTGAACACCCTTGAGTCGAAACAAAGCAATACTTTACAAGCAAGGTGGTAAACATCCTTGAATCCTTGAACAATACTTTAAGCATACCCTTTTGAGCAAACCATACTTTGAGAAAAACCCCTCTTTCAAATCTTATACTTATAAAAAATCTAATTACAAACATATGAGTTCACAGAGCATGTATGATCAATTCAATAGTAATGTAAACCTTTAAGATCATGGTCAGACTCATCACATAGAGGACATGGTTTATCAACCAAATTTCATTTCAAGAACACAATTCAATTTCTACTATTCATTAACAATTCATAGTAGAGCCAGTTAGTAGAGTGTATCTACCTGAAATGGAGTTTTTACAATTCTGTATGATGGAAATCAAGCTTGGTTCAACCTTAAGAAAATCTGGGTTTCGAAACCCTTCTCAAGAACACGCACAAAATGTCTTTGGAAAAATTCCAGGCTGAGGAATCACCTTTAAAATGAATTTTGAGCTTTAGAATACTAAACGAATGAAGCTTGAGCTTCTGGAACAAGGTTGGAATCTCACTTGAGCTTGGGAGAAAATGCACGAACACTTTGAAAACTCACAGAGCTTTCTTTCTTCTTCAATCTCTCTCTCAATTGAATTCAAGGGTTTTGTAACCCTTACCCACAAAAATCAGACCTTATTTATAGTCTAAAGGTTGTAAAAAAACCCAAATATATCTTATGAAAATATCTCCCAAGGTCGGTGGCAAGTTATAGGTCATTTTTGGAATTTCTACGCATGAATTCGTCGACGTCTGGCCTCTAAATGTCGACATTTGAGTACCTTGACTGGGTTTTGTTTTTTCCACTTTGATATTTTGACCATAACTTTTGACTCTCTTATCGGATTTTGACGATTCAACTTGAGTTGGATTCATAATTCAAAGGGGAACAATTTTGTGTCTAATGGAAAAATCCCAATTCTGAGTTCTTAATGGTCTAAATGAGATCTCAAACTGACTGATATGGGATGAATTGCAGTAGACCAGAATTTTAGCAAACTAGTTTTTAGAAATTTGACTTTTGTCCCGACTTTGACTCAAAATATCAAAAAGTGATAAACATGAAACACGAAGAGGGTTCCAATATATTTCTAATGGCTCAAGAATCACTTGCTACCAAGCCGATCAACACTGTGCCTTTCATTAAGGCCCAGGCCAAGCTACAAACTATTGCATTGGCCTGAAGTGCACTATCTAAGATCTCTTAGATAAGGGTAAGGTCGAGCTGGCCCCCAGTAACACCAGCATCGACCAGGTGCCACTACCCCCACACAACAATCAAATCAATTTCATTGAGTGGAAAGAACTCGGGGCAGGGCAGCCAAGACCCTACGCACCTGTTGTTGATGACGGCACCATTAGGCCTTCATACCAACACCCAGTCATAATCCCATCTTCCCAGTCAAATATCCAGGCTATTTTAACACCGGTCCAGATCTTTGTCCCCGAATAGAACGTCTATACCATCCCCTGCCCTGCAAACTGGCCCACAGCTCCAGCTTAAGCCTCCACCTCTTCAGGCCCTGTCTGGATCCCTTACATCCTGTCTCCGCCTTTCAACCTCAATCATGTACCCGCTCTGTGCTCTCTCATCCTTGAGTGCGAAAGCATCGCCAACCTTATTAGATCTGGCCGGGTATACCAACCTCCTGCAACTAAGCCGGTGAAGGCAAAGGGAACAGAGAAAGAGAAAGCAGGGGTGTCAGACCCAAAGAAAGAAGCAGCAGACTTAGTAATTCTGTTTAAAATCCTGAAAAAAGTAGAGGAATTCAATATCACCCAATAGCTAAGCAAAGTCCCCGCAGAGATCTCCATCTTGGGTCTTCTTTTAACTTCTGAGCATCACCGAAAGTAGCTGCTCCGAGTATTTAACAATGCCCACGTAACACCAGACACCACGCCCGAGAAACTAGGGCACATGATTGGGATAGTACTTGAATCCATAATCATCTCCTTCACAGAGGAAGAAATGTTGGACAGTGATAGGGATCACACCCAGGCTTTATACATTGCAGTTCAGTGCATGGACTGAACCTTATCATCAGGGCTCATTGACAATGGCTCCGGCCTCAACGTTTGCACACTGTAAAGCCTGCGCCTAGATCTCAATCAAGTGAAGAAGAGACCAATGACCATCAGGGCATTCGACAACTCTACCAGGTAGAACCTGGGTGATATTGACTTGACCATCAGGGTCGGACCAGCACAGTTCACTACAAACTTCCAGGTCGTGAATGTACCAGCCTCATTCACCTTGCTCTTGGGAAGACTGTGGATCTATACGGCCGGAGCCATTCCCTCCTCTCTCCATTAGGGGATCAAGTTCATTCGAGATGCCCACTTGGTCGTAATCCATTCAGAGGAGATGGCTAGTTCCTTCAGGAAGATCCAAGAGTTGGGGCAGGGTACAACCTTCACGACTTACCAGTTCGAGCAGGTCAATTCCATTGCTCAGGCAGAAGAGCAAAGCAAGCAGATGATCCCACAATTTGTCAAAATGATGAACAGGATGAATTATCAACCAGGGGCAGGCCTGGGAATTAGAAATTAAGGGATAAAGAGGAGATATGCCCCTCCTCGCTTCACTCCGCCATTTGGACTGGGGTATAAGCCTAGGTTCGAGGATTATCTCTCCAAGTTCACCAAGAAAAACAGTTGGTTGGCGAAAACTGAACCCCAACCTCATATCTCTGTAACCATCCCAGTGGGAACTTTCCAACCTTACCCAGATACACCTCTGGCACCCGTTGCCAATACCTCAAATCCTCAGCCCAGTGTTGAATCTTTAGGGATTTCAGATCTGAAAATATTCAGCATGGCCCAGATATCAGATATTCAACGAGCTGACTGTCGAAGATACCGCAGAAATGGAAGATCAAGCGGGAGAACAGGTCTGCACCCTCCTCTAATAGCGTCGAAGCATCCTCCAATCACCCACCACTTATCCGTTGGTGGACCGAGGCTCTTACTATCGAGGACATTCAAGGCCAGGGCATGTAGGCAGTTGCAGTGCAGGTTGGTTCGATCGAGCTGTGATCGAAGCACCATCATTCTCTTCCTTCTATCTCTTTTTGACTCCAGTTGCAAAATCCAAAATGTCAGGCCACTGTTGGCCTCTTTTTGTTTGAATCAGTTTTGTAAGCAGTCCACTCTTTTATCAGTACAAAATCGAATGTTTTGACTCAAAAAAGCATGTTTTTCAAAAATCAAACATTTCACATCGGCTGATGACGAAATCACATGGATTCTTTCCCTAGAAAGCCTAGTGTCCTGAAGCCAACAAAAACAAAAAATCATCATAAGCATGCTAAACTGAGCTAAATGATTTGCCAGGAAATCGCCTCCGATAAGGCTACCCCTAAAACTCTCCTTGAACCTTCGGTAGTGGAGTATGACTCAGAACAGGAAGAGGAACCGCCTCAGGAATTTTTGTATCTCCTAGAGTACAGCGAAGGGCTACTACAGTCAAACATCGAAGACACTGAGACAGTCAACTTGGGTTCCGAGGACACTCCATAATTAGTCAAGATTGGCAAAAACATGAACCCTCAGCAGAGAACAGACATGATCAGCTTCCTGAAGAGCTACAGTGATGTCTTCACCTGGTCATATGTAGACATACCCGGCCTATGCCCAGCATTGGTGGTACACAGAGTGCCCCTGAACCCAGACGTCAGACCAGTTAAGCAGAAACTGAGACGGACGAGGCCCGAATGGTCACAAAAGGTCAAAGAAGAGGTATAGAAGTAGATCAAAGCAGGCTTCTAGCAGTAGCAAACTACACTGAGTGGTTAGCCAATATTGTGCCGGTACCCAAGAACAATGGTAAAGTCTGAATGTGCATAGACTACCGGAACATGAACAAGGCCAGCCCTAAAGACAACTTCTCTCTCCCGTACATCGACATACTAGTTGACAATATTGCAGGGCATGAGCCACTCTCATTAATAGATAATTTCTTCGGATATAACCAGATCAGAATCGCAGAAGAAGACATGGAGAAAACCTCCTTCATAACACCTTGGGGCACGTTCTGCTATAGGGTAATGCCCTTTGGAGCTTAAAAACACAGGGGCAACCTACTAGAGGGCCATGACTGCGCTGTTCCACGACATGATCCACAAGTCAACTGAAGTCTATGTGGATGACATAATCGTCAAATCACGTACTACCAGGCAGCACCCTGAAGACTTGAAGAAACTCTGTGACAGACTCAGAGAGTTTGGCCTGAGACTGAATCCGGCCAAATGTGTCTTTGGAGCCTCATCAGAAAAGCTCCTCGGATTCATAGTCAGTAAAAGAGGCATCGAGATCGATCTAGTCAAAGTTAAGGCTATTATTGAAATACCAACTCCCCAGATTGAAAAGGAAATCCGCGGGATTCCTGGGCAGAATTCAGCACATTATTCGATTAATCTCTCAACTCACTCTGACATGTGAGCCGATCTTTAAGCTTTTCCTTAAGAACGTACCTACAGTCTAGACAGCTGAGTGCCAAGAAGCCTTTGACAGAATAAAGCAGTATCTCCTCAATCCTCCAGTACTTGTGCCTCCTACACCAGGACGACCATTGCTACTATACATCTTAGTACAAGAAACCTCTATGGGGTGTGTCTTGAAATAGCATGACGAGACAGGCAGAACAAAGTGAGCCATCTACTGCATCAAAAAGCGCCTGCTAGAATACGAAGAGAGGTACAACCCACTCGAGAAAACTTGTCTGGCACTGGTCTGGGTTACTCAGCGACTTCGGCACTATCTACTTTCTTATTCGGCAATCCTGATCTCTCGGATGGATCCACTCAAGTACCTACTGGAAAAACCAGCCACCACTGGCAGGGACAATCTGATGGCTCATGATGTTGTCTGAATTCGATATCACGTACATGACTCAGAAATCAATCAAGAGGTACGCAATTGCAGATCACCTGGCCTACAGTCCAGCGCAAGACTATGTTTTAGTACATGATCAGTTTCCAGATGAAGCCATCTTGTAGGCAGAAGCAGAAGAGCAAGAGTACCTCGGCTGGGAGTTGTACTTCGACAGAGCTGCTAACAGTCATAGACACGGGGCAGGAGCAGTCCTCATCTCACCTAAGGGAACACATCTCCCCATCTCAATCAAATTTGTGATTCAGATGTTCAAACAACAAAGCTGAGTATGAGGCATGCATAGCCGGTTTGAAAGAAGTCCTAGGAATTAGGATTGAGGAAATAGACGTCTACAGAGACTCATCATTACTAATTTGTCAGGAAAATGAATCTTGGACCATCCGAGAAGCAAGGCTAGTCCCGTACTTGGCCTACCTCAATGTGCTAATCACGCAGTTTAGAAGAATTAGCTTCAGTTACAGGTCCAGGAACCACAACCAATTCACCAATGCACTGACTACTCTCGCTTCCATAATACAGATCCCTAGGGGCATCATGCTCTGGCCAATCGAAATCCAGCAACAGGACCAGCCTGCCTACTGCCTTCAGATCGAAGAATTATTAGATAACAAGCTTTGGTATACAGACATCAAGCAGTATCTCGAGGATGGGACCCTCCCACTCGATGCCATAAAAATGGACCGCCGAGCAATCAGAAGACTGGCCATTTAGTTCATCCTAGGGGGCATCTTGTACAAAAGGTCACTGAACCTAATCCAGCTCAGATGCCTCGACTCTCGTGCAGCATCACAAGTAGTTGAAGAAGTTCACGGAGGAACTTACGGCCCACACATGAACGGGTTGATGCTCTCCAAAAAGATACTCCGGTTGGGCTATTACTAGTCTACAATAGAATTTGACTGTTGCAAGTATGTATAGAAGTGCCACCAATGCCAAATCTATATCAACAAGGTCAATGTACCACCGACTAGGCTGCACAATCTTACTGCTACTTGGCCATTCTCAGCCTGGGGCATCGACGTCATCGGTCCCATAGCTCCAAAAGCATCTAACGGTCATCGATTCATTCTGGTAGCAATCGATTACTTTACAAAATGGGTCGAGACAGCCTCTTATGCCAATATCACAACCTCAGTGGTTTAGCGTTTTCTGAAAAAGGATATCATCTGCTAATATGGGGTCCCGTTTGAGATTGTGACAGGTAATGCTCTAAACTTCTGCAACAAGGGGATGACAGATCTTTGCCAGAAATTCAAGATTCAACATCACAATTCCATGCCGTACAGGCCATAGACCAATGATGCAGTTGAAGCCGCCAACAAAAACGTGAAGAAAATCATAGAAAAGATGGCAACCAATTACTCTACCTAGCATAAGATGCTCCCATTTGCACTCATAGCCTACAGAACGTCCATCCGAACCTCAATCAGGGCAAAACCATTCTCTCTGGCTTATGATATGGAAGTAGTCCTCCCCATTGAAGTAGATATTTCATTACTTCGAGTGCTAATGGAAGTAGAAATCTCATAAGTAGAATAGGCGCAGACCCGATATGAGCAGCTGAATCTAATAGAAGAGCGGCGACTGAAAGCCATTAATCACTCTCAGGCCTCCAGAGGCGCTTGGCTACGGCATTCAACAAGAAAGTCAAGCCCCGAAGCATCGAAGTCGCTGACCTGGCTCTCTAGAAAATATTGTTAAACCGCTCTGACCTGAGGGGCAAGTTCACTCCCAACTACGAAGGCCATACATCGTCCGAGACAAATTCTTCGGGGGCTCCCTTCGACACGGAATTTTTGTATCTCCTAGAGTACAGCGAAGGGCTACTACAGTCAAACATCGAAGACACTGAGACAGTCAACTTGGGTTCCGAGGACACTCCACAACTAGTCAAGATTGACAAAAACATGAACCCTCAGCAGAGAACAGACATGATCAGCTTCCTGAAGAGCTACAGTGATGTCTTCACCTGGTCATATGTAGACATGCCCGGCCTATGCCCAGCATTGGTGGTACACAGAGTGCCCCTGAACCCAGACTTCAGACCAGTTAAGCAGAAACTGAGACGGATGAGGCCTGAATGGTCACAAAAGGTCAAAGAAGAGGTATAGAAGTAGATCAAAGTAGGCTTCCAGCAGTAGCAAACTACACTGAGTGGTTAGCCAATATTGTGCCGGTACCCAAGAACGATGGTAAAGTCTGAATGTGCATAGACTACCGGAACATGAACAAGGCCAGCCCTAAAGACAACTTCTCTCTCCCGTACATCGACATACTAGTTGACAATATTGCAGGGCATGAGCCACTCTCATTAATAGATAATTTCTTCGGATATAACCAAATCAGAATCGCAGAAGAAGACATGGAGAAAACCTCCTTCATAACACCTTGGGGCACGTTCTGCTATAGGGTAATGCCCTTTGGAGCTTAAAAACACAGGGGCAACCTACTAGAGGGCCATGACTGCGCTGTTCCACGACATGATCCACAAGTCAACTGAAGTCTATGTGGATGACATAATCGTCAAATCATCTACTATCAGGCAGCACCCTGAAGACTTAAAGAAACTCTGTGACAGACTCAGAGAGTTTGGCCTGAGACTGAATCCGACCAAATGTGTCTTTGGAGCCTCATCAGAAAAGCTCCTCAGATTCATAGTCAGTAAAAGAGGCATCGAGATCGATCTAGTCAAAGTTAAGGCTATTATTGAAATACCAACTCCCCAGATTGAAAAGGAAATCCGCGGGGTTCCTGGGCAGAATTCAGCACATTATTCGATTAATCTCTCAACTCACTCTGACATGTGAACCGATCTTTAAGCTTTTCCTTAAGAACGTACCTACAGTCTAGACAGCTGAGTGGCAAGAAGCCTTTGACAGAATAAAGCAGTATCTCCTCAATCCTCCAGTACTTGTGCCTCCTACACCAGGACGACCATTGCTACTATACATCTCAGTACAAGAAACCTCTATGGGGTGTGTCTTGAAATAGCATGACGAGACAGGCAGAACAAAGTGAGCCATCTACTGCATCAAAAAGCGCTTGCTAGAATACGAAGAGAGGTACAACCCACTCGAGAAAACTTGTCTGGCACTGGTCTGGGCTACTCAGCGACTTCGGCACTATTTTCTTTCTTATTCGGCAATCCTGATCTCTCGGATGGATCCACTCAAGTACCTACTGGAAAAACCAGCCACCACTGGCAGGGACAATCTGATGGCTCATGATGTTGTCTGAATTCGATATCACGTACATGACTCAGAAATCAATCAAGAGGTAGGCAATTGCAGATCACCTGGCCTACAGTCCAGCGCAAGACTATGTTTTAGTACATGATCAGTTTCCAGATGAAGCCATCTTGTAGGCAGAAGCAGAAGAGCAAGAGTACCTCGGCTGGGAGTTGTACTTCGACAGAGCTGCTAACAGTCATAGACACGGGGCAGGAGCAGTCCTCATCTCACCTAAGGGAACACATCTCCCCATCTCAATCAAATTTGTGATTCAGATGTTCAAACAACAAAGCTGAGTATGAGGCATGCATAGCCGGTTTGAAAGAAGTCCTAGGAATTAGGATTGAGGAAATAGACGTCTACAGAGACTCATCACTAGTAATTTGTCAGGAAAATGAATCTTGGACCATCCGAGAAGCAAGGCTAGTCCCGTACTTGGCCTACCTCAATGTGTTAATCACGCAGTTTAGAAGAATTAGCTTCAGTTACAGGTCCAGGAACCACAATCAATTCACCAATGCATTGACTACTCTCGCTTCCATAATACAGATCCCTAGGGGCATCATGCTCTGGCCAATCGAAATCCAGCAACAGGACCAGCCTGCCTACTGCCTTCAGATCGAAGAATTATTAGATAACAAGCTTTGGTATACAGACATCAAGCAGTATCTCGAGGATGGGACCCTCCCACTCGATGCCATAAAAATAGACCGCCGAGCAATCAGAAGACTGGCCATTTAGTTCATCCTAGGGGGCATCTTGTACAAAAGGTCACTGAACCTAATCCAGCTCAGATGCCTCGACTCTCGTGCAGCATCACAAGTAGTTGAAGAAGTTCACGGAGGAACTTACGGCCCACACATGAACGGGTTGATGCTCTCCAAAAAGATACTCCGGTTGGGCTATTACTAGTCTACAATAGAATTTGACTGTTGCAAGCATGTATAGAAGTGCCACCAGTGCCAAATCTATATCAACAAGGTCAATGTACCACCGACTAGGCTGCACAATCTTACTGCTACTTGGCCATTCTCAGCCTGGGGCATCGACGTCATCGGTCCCATAGCTCCAAAAGCATCTAACGGTCATCGATTCATTCTGGTAGCAATCGATTACTTTACAAAATGGGTCGAGACAGCCTCTTATGCCAATATCACAACCTCAGTGGTTTAGCGTTTTCTGAAAAAGGATATCATCTGCTAATATGGGGTCCCGTTTGAGATTGTGACAGGTAATGCTCTAAACTTCTGCAACAAGGGGATGACAGATCTTTGCCAGAAATTCAAGATTCAACATCACAACTCCACGCCATACAAGCCACAGACCAATGATACAGTTGAAGCCGCCAACAAGAACATAAAGAAAATCATAGAAAAGATGGTAACCAATTACTCTGCCTGGCATGAGATGCTCCCATACGCACTCATGACTTACAGAACGTCCATCCGAACTTCAACTAGGGCAACACCATTCTATCTGGCTTATTGTATGGAAGCAGTCCTCCCCATCGAAGTACAAATTCCATCACTCCGAGTGTTAATGGAAGCAGAACTCTCAGAAGCAGAATGGGTACAGACCCGGTATGAGCAGCTGAATCTAATAGAAGAGCGGTGATTGAAAGCCATCAACCACTCTCAGGCCTATCAGAGGTGCATGGCTAAGGCATTCAACAAGAAAGTCAAGCCTCGAAGCATCGAGATCGACGACCTGGTTCTCCAAAAAATGTTGCCAAACCGCCCTGACCCGAGGGGCAATTTCACTCCCAACTACGAAGGCCCATACATCGTCCGAGACAAATTCTTCGGGGGCTCCCTTCGACACGGATGTATGGATGACAGAGACCTCCCAGAGCCTGTCAACATGGACAAAGTCAAACGATACTACGCTTAGGGTCTAAATTTGATAAGCACTTTGTACTCATAGAATCTTAGGAAATGATAGGAGGCCATCTTTGGCACACTCCTCATCCATTTCAATGTAACCCATTTACAAATCAATGAAATCCGCTAGTTAGCCCCCTTGAACCTAACAATCCTTCCTTCATATAACCTTTTTAGGGATACCCTCCCTTGCCAATCTGTGGCATTTGCTTGAACTACGTTATGACCTGATCCTGTAAAGGGTATAAAGGCTACCTGACAAATCAGGTGCGGTCATAAAAAGGGAATCATACCTCCTCGACTCCCCCATGCCGAGTCAAACCATCCCCCGTTGGACCAAAGCCTCTCTAAAACCTCCCCTACAGAGTCCAGTGGAGCCAAAATCCTCTCAACTTCCCCAGTCAAGTCGACTCTCAAGGGTACAAAATTTTCATCAAAGGAAAACTCAAAATAGAAGTCGAAACATTTTCAAGAATCAGAGACTCCCCCACAGAGATAAACCCCTCTGGACTCCTTCAGAGACTATCTCTCCTGAAAAACAAATCCCGAGCAGAGACAACTTCTCTCACTCTCCCCAACAGAGACAAACTCTCTCAAATTCCCCAACAAAACCAAAAAAAAATCAAACGCTGATGGGAATTTCAAAGTACAAATCCTCAACAGGAGAGATCCCCAAGAGAGTAAAAATCAAATACTAAGAAGAAATTCCAGGATGTCCCAAACTTCGGTCCCCTAGCCTACATTTTGTCATACTCTATGTCCATCTAGGTCCCTTAGAAACTATGAGTGTAAGCGCAATATCACATCTATATCCTCAGTGGAAACATAATCCCCAGAGGAACACCATTCAGGGCAATGACTGGAGAAAATTAACTTTCCCCAATAAATCGCAGGCATGAGTGAAAACTGGCAACGACCTCATTGCGCAAACATTACGCGATCCCAGACTTAGTCTTGCAACTAGGGATAAAAAAAGGACAAAAATCAATCAACTTCGCAGGCATGAGGAAAATCGGCAACGACCTCATCGCGTAAAAATTATGCGAACCCCATTGACTTGGTCATTCCAAGGGTAAAAAAAAGGAGAAAAGTAAAGAGTAGTTTGGCAACAGAATCCGACAGCAATCAGTCTCGGTAAACTCCCAATGATCCCCACAGTCGTTAGTAGATGGCATAGAAAAATAGATTCCCTAGCAGACAGTTGACAATCTCCAGTAGAGTGCCACTCCATAACAGATCCCCAGCAGTGGTCTACAACGGTGCATCATTCCCAAGCAGAATCCTAGTAGAAGCCCCTACAAACACTCTCCCCAGCCAGAGTCTAGAAGTTTCAATTGCTTCCTAGCAAGCTTCTCCTCAGCTAAAGTCTAATCTCCAGTAGCGACAAGACAAGAAGGTCTACCCCCAAACATCCCCAGAAGTGACGAAACCTCTTCTAGGTCATACTCTACTATCAGAAAGTAAAAGGCAGTCTACAAAGTCCCCAAAGCCTTGACAAAGGCAATTTCCTGAAAAATCTAAAAGCTAGCTAAGCATTCTTTCTGTTAAAATAAAAAACTTTTGTAAAATTCTAACATTTTCTAAAAATGTTTTTCAAAACGGAACTTCCGGTACGAGACCTGATCGTACCAACCTGCATCAAGTAGAACAAGCCGACGCCCCGCATCTTCGTAAGTCGCAGTCAACAGAGTCATGGGAAAGCATCTCTGCCTTTGACTCCTGTATGACATTACTTTGGATAGTGTCACATCCCATGTAACCAAAACCCTCAGCATCAATCAACTCGATCAAAATCCAACACCTCTCGGCCACTTCAATATCAATTCGGCTAGTGCCTCCGGGACTTGTTACAAACTCCTTTCGACACCCCTGAAATTACCCTGATCGATGTTCTCTATGACCTAGAGGGGGGTGAATAGGTCTATCTAAGAATTTCTAACCAATTTTAATTTTTCAAATTATTTGTTCAGAAATCAATATATGATCCACACAAACAATCCACAAAAATCTAACACAGAAGATTCTTACGTGGAAAACCCTTACGAGACATCGTCCAGCAACAAATTTCACTATGAGAAGAATTCAAGTACAAGACAAGACATAACCCAAATCGGACACGAGATGACGTTCCTTGGTACAGGCTCTTGCTCTTGATTTCCATGAACCAGTAGGTTCGATCTCCGCTGCAGCAGCTTCGGTTCCACACCGACCAAATCTTCTCAAGCTACTTCAACTCCATGATCTCGCAAGATCGATCTCCTTCCGCGAAGGCTCCGGATCATACACCGGACACACACAAAAGGTGTAGGGTTGTGAATCAATTTAGAACACTTCAAAACCCTAGAGGGATCTCATAAAGATCAGATTTTACACAATACAATATCAAAGGATTAGATCTTTACTTGCATTCTCTAGGATGAGTGAAAGAGGAGGGATCAACAAGGATCAATTGAGAAGAACGGAAAAAGCCCTAGATGGGTTTCTCAGACCTCTACTCTTTAAAAAACTAAACAATGGATACGAATTAGGTCTTTAAAAGTTGTTTATATAGGTTTTAGAAAAGAGTTCTTTTTAGAAAAAATTCTGATTATATACCAAAAAAAAAAAATCTGATTACGGGGGACCGATCGATCGGTACTCAGTACCGAGCGCTCAGTCCAATAGCGAGCGATCGGTCTTCCAACAGAGAGCTCGGTTCAAAAGACTCTCTCTAGAAAAATACCCCATACATTTTTTAAGACCAGTCGATAGATAGCGATCTCTCGGTAGGCCACCGAGCAACCGGTCCTTATGATCGAGCGACCGATCCCAAAAGGTCTCTCTGGAAATTTTGCCCATACAAAATTTTCCATCAGTCGATAGCCACCGATCTCTCAGTAGGCCACTGAGCGATCGGTCTCAACAACAAGCGAGCGGTGGAGACAACTTTTTCAAAACCTTTTTCAATGATTTTTTATTTGATTCCACCAAGACCAAAAGACATTGTTAGGGATTTAATTAACCTCCTAGGTTTGTTTAGAGTTATCTAAGTCAAATCCAACCTAGGTAGGGGTCTCTAAGTCACCTGTCTAGATCCGGAGTAGAAGCTTTGATGATATTTTTGTTCAATTTCTACAAACTTCTTGAAGCTTTAACTCTCATGACAAGTTGAACTAGACTCAAAGCATCATGACTTATCTAATGATCACGGAATTTGCCAACACCTAAGTAGGGATTTACAATCTCCCTCTTTGGCAATTCTGGGACAAAAACAAGACTGACTCACATACTAGGTTCAAATTTTCCCAAATGATTCAAAAATAGAAATTTGACCTTTACATGACTCAATACAAGTATAAAATACATGACACTTCAACTTGTCATGTTTCATCAATTCTAGAACCTGTTTGCCTAGACATGCTCAACCAAAAACCTGTGAAGCATGGGAAATTCAAAAAAAAGGCGGCAGTAATACTAAAACAGATGTTAAAAGTGAGCTCATCCTCTCCCCCTTTTTGGCTTGAAATGCCAAGGGCGGAATATAAAGAAAATAAGGAAAGCGAGAGCATCATAGGAGATGAGAACAAAATAGAATCAGAGTAAAACAAGAGCAACCATGACAAAATACATCCCATGTCAAAAAAAAACATCAAAAGCATCAAAATAAAACTAGGACAGCAGTAAACTCCAGAAGATAAAAAAAATGAAGCATATGGAGTATCCTAGTACATCAAACTATCGCTCAATCCTCTGCATTATCAGAATCGAGCTGAGACTCATAGTACGCTCGAAAATCACGAGCATCGCTGTAGTGCCCCGGAACTTTTCGTACTTAATGAACAATGTTCTCATAGCCATTGGCCTTTCACGTATCCTAATTAATAAATAAAGAAGAATTTAGAAATTCTAAAATGCCAGAAATGTTCTTTTTTGAATGACGAGTCCAATGCAAGTTGAATCATCAAAATCCGAAGAACGAGTAAAAAGTTATGGCCGAAATCCCCCAAGGGGTCTACAAGTGAAAAAGGATGAAAAATTGGGTTTGACGATCGATTGCCTCATGGCGACGATCGATCGTCACGAGCCCAGAAAACTAGGTAAGCTACTGGAACTTGGGCGATCGATCGTCCAAAACTTGACGATCGATCGCCCTGAACCAAGAAATTTAATAGCTTTCGGGAAGCTGGACGATCGATCGCCCAACACCGACAATCGATAGTTTGGAGATAGAAATCTGGGCAAGCTTACTGGATCGTGGACGATCGATCATCCCAAGACTGACGATCGATCATCATCGCGGAACTCTGCTTTTTTTAAGACGAGAAAATAAGGGTTTCAACCATTGCCTATAAATAGAAAGCATTTGGGGCTTTTGGGGGTTTAACCTAAACCTAAGAGAGAGGAAATGAGAGAAAGAAGAGGAGCGATTGGGGATTCCAAGAAAGGTTTGGATTTAAGAAGAAGGAGGATCTTCCCAAATCAAGCATTCTTCAAGCAAGGTTTCTCCTCTACCATTGGGGTTTCTAATCCAAGGGTTTTCTTTAAGATCTTGATCCTCAAGGTTAGTACACCCTACTAACTACTTTAGTAATAACCTAGGATTTCTTAAGTGAATGTGTATTGAATCACCCCCATTTTCCCTTTTGGTTGAAATATGCTAATTTCCCTAAGAATAAACAAGAAGATAAGGGTTGTGAGATGTGGAATGGATGTGGTTGAGGCGATGGATGCCGTATGAATGTAATGTTGAAAGTATGCCTCTTTTTAATTTTATAAACACAGTTCTTGGGGGGCATACATCGAATCTCAAGATCTGACTAAGATTCTAATTGATTTTATTCAATGAAGGTAGGAATAACATTCACCTTTGCGACTTTGAATTGTTAAGTCAAATCCACGTTAGAATAGTACTCGCAAAACTTCACAATTGTCAAGTCTCCTATCGATTTACACGAACCTTCTTTTTCCTTTAAAGCTTTCTTTAATGGAAGCTAATGGCCCTTCCAAATTTCCAGCTCTAGGATCTTGAAATAAAGATCCAATCTTTATTATCAAGAACCTTTCTTGATGATCGAGATCCTTGATCTTCTTCTTCTTGATTATTCAAAACTTAGAACACACAAGAGAAGAAAGGGGAGAGGGGTGACCGTACAACTCTAATAGAGAGAGAGAGGGGCGTGAGGTATTTGAGGAGAGGGAGAGAGAGATCCAAAAATTCTAGAAAGTTAAATTTAGTTGTGTCCAATAATGTGGATGTCCACCTCTTTATATAGGAGAGTTTGGGTTGCTTGCAACTCAAGACTCCTAATCCTTATCCAATAAGGATTCCTCAATTCTTTTTATTCTTGATTTCTCCTAATTAATTATGATTAATCATTAATAGAAACTAACCTTATCCATTAGTGTCCCACTAATCTTATCCTTATCCTAATCCAATTAGGAATCCTTGATTAGGAAGAAACTAATAGAATCCTTGTCCAACAAGGAATCTTTAATTAGTAACTAACTCTAACTAACTAACTAACCTTATCCAATAAGGATATTAGTCATTAGAAACTAATTAAAATAATAACAATTATTATTCCTCATGGAGTGGGCGTCCCACCCTTGGTGGGCCCCACTCCACACGCCCCTAGGGTTCCAAACCCTATTAGGTCACTTCAATTATTTTTTTTTAAATAATCCCTAATGGGTCCTACCCTTTTGGTTTTTCACATCTAATGTGATTCCACCTTTTAGAGCTTCACTATACCATATAGTGATTACTTAGAGAAATTAATTAATTTAGTTATAAATTAAATTAAATACTTTAAGAAGGCCCTTGTGTGTGGGATCTAAAGGGATCTCCTATTTCCGGTTGTGGGACCAAGTACTTCACCTTTTTGGTTGAAGCATTGTTACTAGGAAACACCTTTCCTACACTCCATTAGGATTATAGAATTTTATCTATATCCCTGGACTTCCACCAATCACAATTAATGTCCATTAACACAATGTGATTAACCTCCAGAAATTAGAGAATTGCTTGTAAGTACCATCTCACAATATATTTACAAATAAATCCTTCCACATTCCAATATCACTTGTAAGCTTCCGGGATTGGAACAATTCCACTGTCTAGTCCCTAGCTTATGAATAGAAGCCTTTCTCATGTTTACTTTTTCATTGAACTGAACCTCCAAAACACTTTTGAAGAAACATTAGAAAAGAACTAACATATATATTTATATATACTTTTCCATATTAAAAATATCAACTTCGATAAAAACCATTTTACCGAAAAGCATCAGTATTGGATTTAACAGTTCAGTTCAACAAGTATCACCTTGATATCATCATCTCCAATTAAGGAGTTGTGGATTCCTTATTGAGTGTTTACACACTTCTCCAAGCATTGTGTACATGACCCAACGTACCCGGAGTTAGTCCTGTGTATTGGACATTGCCGATTGGCACATCAAAGCCATATAGACAGATGTCTGAGAAGATGTTAACCTCTCAGGTCTAAGGACAATTTGTCAAATGGATAACCCTAATACAATCTGACAGTGTATTCCATAGGGTATCCACTAGTGACCCCGTTCAGTATTATGTACTTGCTACATATACTCACATGTTAGTCAAGAGTCACCACTCTCTGTGAATGAGATTCATCATACTATCTCATAGAACTACACATGTGCAAGCCATGATGAAGTATGGCGCCCAACCAGTACTCTAGAGGCTTCGAACAGTATTAGGTTTACAAGGAACTGGAAAATCATATCTCCTCGCAACCTTTGCATGATTTTCCTATACTGTTACCTATGAAACTTTATGTCATCATCATATGAGACAATAATTAATATAAATACCCTTTGTAATTGGTTGTGTGAATATGATGCTTGTTTAATCAACATAGAAAAGTCTCTCATTAGCTTTCGAGGGCATATATGTCCAACAGATGTGTTGTGTAAAATGGAAAATGGTGGAAGGACATTCTACAAATAATGAACACATGAGTGATGTTGATGAAATGCATAAACTAAGTACTCGAACAAATGATTATAACAAGTTGTGCACTAAGTGTTTGATGAAATGCCCAAATGAGAAATTAACAAGTTTAAAAGATAATCATGCAAGTATGAATTTGTGTAGTTCCTCCTAAATCGTAACCTTGATCCAATGCTATACATGTTGTCTAAATTTCCCATGTGCTATCATGATCACCACAAGTACTACACTCACGATTCCTTTTATTTCTTCATGTCATCATGATTATTACACATTGCCTCACACACACATGCATGTATTAACTGAGATTTTCCTAAAGTATAAAGTATACGAAACAACAAGAATGTGATTTACGCCATGGATGATAAAGCCGGACATCGGGCCCGTCAAGGGTAGGGCATATCCCTAGGATATGTCATACTTGGCTCACAAGGAAAACAAGCATGATTGATAAAGCCGGACATCAGGCCGGTCAAGGGTAGGGCATATCGCAAGATATGTCATACCTGGCTCACAAGAAAACAAGATAAGGAGGTTGGTGTACAGTTTCTATATATATAAATTTCGTTGAAGGGAATTTACATTCTTGGCTCACAAATCGCCTCAAGGGCACTAGCCTCTGGCTCACAAGTGAACAAGTAAGTCAAGTCAAGAACATGACAGAAACAAGCAAGACAAGGCAAGCATGCGTGATTCTTACGAACGAAACCAAGACAAGAATAAGTTTGCAAACATGAAAAACAAGTTTTGAAAGAAACACGAAAAACTATTTTCAAGAATAAGACATGATCTTTAAAATACAAGTTTTACCGGATTTTTCGCATTCATTCAAGCATGTCAAGAATTATTACATTGCTTTACTTCAATGTTATTTGTCATATGTTGCTATTCTATTTCAAATTGATATAATGAACTATATCTTATTGCCTTGTGTGATGGTTATTGCTATTGTTAGCTAGTAGCTTGTATTCGCTGAGTATTCCATACTCAGCCGTACTTTTATGTTGGTAGGTACCGAGGAAGCCCTCAACCTTGAGCCTTGGGTTGAAGAAGAGTATGGTGAGGAGAGAGAGCCTCCTATCCCTATGCAGTCGCAGGAGGATAGACCGCGACGTTTGGCCTTACTTAGATTACTGTTGAGCATAATGTGCTCAATAGTTCCTTTTTTTGTATTTTGATATTTTGATGGGTGGGCATGTCCACCTTTGACTTGATATGTTTTGTATATGTTCACTTGGGATTCAGACCACCTTATAGAAGAAAAGAAAATTTTGGTTTACGTTCCACATTCATGATATAGCTTCCGCACTCTGATTCACGTTATATTGTGGTATGTTTTCCTTGTTCATTACAGGATGGTTTGACAGGTACGAATAGTCACCTCTAAAGTATCCCTTAACTCCTAGGGGGTATTTTAGGGCACGACAATCGCGCTGCACCCCAAGTATTGCAGCATTGAGTGATTTAAGTCGACCACGAATCTTAGTAGTAAACTCCTGGTAGGAGGCAACGTGAGTCCTGAGATCCATCTGCATCTCTCGCATCATCCTGGCAAGATCATCAATGGAGACCGGAGGATAGCAAGACGGACCCACACCAGCTTCAGCTTCCACATTAGCATCCCTAGCCGAAGCATGAGAAAAGCTTTGAGCAAGGGTCTTTTTGTTGATTGGACCCTTGGGATTGCGAGTTAGGGCTCCAAGAGGAGCTATAACCCCTTGAGCGCCGAGAAGTTTGGTGATAAGGGAACCAAAAGGAAGAGCTCCAACGACAGTGTCGGGACGATGGACTTGAAGCATAAGATCAATAATGTGAGCGGCAAGATCAATGTCACGACCACGCAGAAGACTGAAGAGGAATCGAGCACGATCTTCTTGAAGATCCGCATTATGAACCTTGGGATGGATATTGGCACTCATGACCAAATTTACAAGACGTGCATCCTGAGTAAGCTGAGACACAGAAATAGTGGAACAAACCCATAGAGTAGGAACACCACAGAGGAAAGTGACGACATCATCCATTGATTCCTTATCCTCATCCTTTCTATATTGGAAAGGATAGTAGGCATCAGGAACATGAGGACACCCAAGAATTTTGGCAATAAGATCAGGGTTCATGACTACAGAGACTCCTAATGCACGAGATTGAAAGGACCAAGTTTTAGGTTGGATTTCAAACATGTTTGAATAGAACTCTTGAACTAATTGGAGAGGGGCAGGACCAGACAGGGTGAGTAGACCTTCCCATTGACGGTCAGCAATGAGTTTGGGAAGGTGATAGTCACCAAAGTCGGAAATAGTAATTACCCTCTCAACAATGATACCCTTCTTACTAAAAAATTCACTGTATAATTTAGCAGCAGAAGGGCCTACTAAGGGAGCCAAGGGAATATTTTGAGATGAAGATCCTTTGCCCTTCTTTGTGCGGGTCTTATGCCTTTTGGCGATTTTCTGCCATAGAATCCACCATTCTACGGAGAGGACGATCTCCAATGGAAATCCCATGCCCAATGGGAGTGAATGAAATGAACTCATGGAGTTCCTCTTCCTCGAGAGGGTCCTCTTGGTTGTTGAGGACCAATCTACGGTGTTTGGAAACACCGGACATGAGGAAAGTCAAAATAACCAAGGAGAAAGATAAAGCCATTCGAAATTTTGATGCCCTAGGTTTGAGAATCAACCAAAAAAGCATGAAAAAGATCAAAGATTATCTTTGAGATGCTTGGAAACCCTTAGAATAGAAAGGAAGGGCCGAATGAAGGATTTGGAGGAAGGAGACTGAGAGATCGCTCTAGGAGTCGGAGAACAAGTGAATAGAAAAGTGAAAAAATGAGGGTTTTATAAACTGTTCACGAAAGACCGATTGATCGGTCAATAACACTGAGCGAACAGTGGTCTGGAAAAATTTCATAAAATTTTAATATAAGACAATTTTTCTCCCCTCAACAAAAGCAAGGTTTAAGCACATTTTCTCCTCAAATTAACCTAATCACCATACATATATGCAAAAATTGATTTCATCAATATCATAATGAACTATGTCACCCAAGAATTGATATATCAAGGTTTCGTCATAAACAAGGATTATGTATACAACTATAAGCATCCATAGGTGATCAATTATGGTTTTTGCATTAAATACTCAATCAGAGTCAAGAAACACTCAGAAGTAATGTGGGTGTTAAATAAAAATTCATAAGATGACTCTTTGGACTGGTTTCATCCCTTAAGCAAAATTTTGACATTATAGCATAAATAGGACTCTAGAATTTTCAAAAACTAGATTTAAAACCAAGAGACATCCATACAAGTATGATGAGCAATTTTTATCCCATATTTGACTAATAATTACATTTTATTTTTCTGTCAAGTTGAACTCATTGTCAAAATTCTTTTTGAGTACTCACATGTTGTTCTTAGGACACTGGTGACTTTCACACAAGTGAGAAGGTAGCCTTCTCTAATGGCAGTGGGGACTTTCACACTAGCAACCCATATAGATACCTACTATCTGTCTAGGTAGCCATTACTCACTGTTTGCATCCATTAGAAGCTATCACACAAACTCACAGGTAGTCCTCTCATGTCTATAATTTTTATAAATAGGGGGCTCACCTTATGGAATTTTAATCACATTGGTTATAATAGATTTGATTAACCTAGTGAACCATATGGTATAATATCAGAACCTATAAATAGGAACTAATACCATCTCAAGAATCAGTCATAGTGCATGTGCAACACATAACTACTTTGTTCACAAAACTCTAACTGAGATTAGTGATCATGACCATTTTAAATCACAAGAAAGAACCAACAGTTGAACTATCCTTATTTACTCAATCCTATGTAAATTTTATCCTTGGATTATATGTTTAATCATGATTTCAAGGAAACAAATTGATGTTTAATGATAGGAGAGAAGGTCATACAAACACACTATTTTTTGCAACATTTTTCAATTTTTTAAAATGTTTTTGAAATTTTTTTTTAATTAACAAAAAAAATATCAAATCCTTTTGGACTTTTATAAATAAAGAAAACAAAAACAAAACTGAATACACCGAAAAATAGCTCTATGACACGAATGGGACATGAAGAACACATAGGCTATAAAACAAGCACACCATTACTCAACTCCGCACAAACCTATGGATTTCCTAAGGAACTCAAACCTAAGGGATTCTAAGGGTTTTGTGAGAATGTCCACAAATTGATTCTTGATTTGGACATACTCAATAGACACAACATTTTGCTCAACTAGAACACGAATGAAGTGATGCCTAATGTCAATGTGCTTTGTGCGAGACTGTTGTACGGGATTTTTGGAAATATTGATGGCACTTGTATTATCACAATACACAGTAATAGTGCCCTGTTCAATCCCATAATCATGCAATATCTTCTTCATCCACAGAAGTTGGGTGCAACAACTACCAGCTGCAATATATTCAACCTCGGTAGTAGACAAGGAAATAAAATTCTGCTTTTTGCTAAGCCAAGCCACTAAGCAGTTTCCAATATAAGAACACCCTTCGGAGGTGCTCTCCTTATCATCGGTATTTTCAGCCCAGTCGGCATTGGAATACCTCACAACTATGGCATTGGTATCGAAAGAATACCAGAGGCCGAAAGATAGAGTTCCACTCACATAGCGAATGATACGCTTGACAACAATTAAGTGAGATTCTTTGGGGCTCGCTTGATAGCGGGCACATGCTCCAGCACCAAAGGCAATGTTGGGTCGACTGGCAGTAAGGTAGAGCAAACTACCAATCATGCTTCTATAAGAAGTTTGATTGACATCCTTGCCTGAAGCATCCTTCCTAAGCTTTGATGTAGTACTCATAGGATTCCTAGCATGCTTAGCTGAGCTCATACCAAATTTCTTCACAAGATCTTTGGCAAACTTGATTTGAGATACAGAGATCCCAGATACCATTTGCTTGATCTGAAGACCAAGGAAGAAACTCAGCTCGCCAACCATGCTCATCTCGAATTCATTTTCCATTTGATCAGCAAATGAGAGAGCATGAGAATCTGATGTGGAACTGAACACTATATCATCAACATAAATCTAGGCTATGACAATATCACCTTTCACAGTCTTTATCAATAGGGTTCTGTCTTACTCCCCCTCTCGAAAATCCCTTTTCCAAGAGGTAAGTAGTCAGCCTCTCATACCAAGCTCTAGGAGCTTGTTTTAAACCATAGAGGGTCCTTTTTAAACGATAGACTTGATCAAGGTGATGTCGATGTTCAAACCCTTTCGG
The DNA here is from genome assembly GCA_015143295.1 of Tetracentron sinense. NCBI lineage: Eukaryota > Viridiplantae > Streptophyta > Magnoliopsida > Trochodendrales > Trochodendraceae > Tetracentron > Tetracentron sinense. Next base: position 23,771,275 of record CM026573.1, read on the forward strand.
TTGTTTCACAGACTTCCTCCTGTAGAATGCCATTAAAAAAGGCACTCTTGACATCCATTTGAAAAAGCTTGAATTTTAGATGGCATGCCACAGCTAGTAAAATTCTGATTGATTCTAGTCAGGCAATAGGAGCAAAGGTTTAATCGAAGTCGATGCCTTCAATTTGGGTGTATTTTTGTGCAACTAACCTAGCCTTATTTCTTATAATAGTACCATTTTCATTTGATTTGTTCTTAAAAATCCACTTGGTACCTATCACATTCGTATTTTTAGGCCTAGGCACTAAATACCAAACATCATTCCTAGAAAATTAAAGTAACTTATTTGCATTGCATTTATCCAATTATCATCTGCAAGAGCTTCAGTTACATTCTTGGGTTCAAATGAAGAAGTATAGCAAATGTAGCTAACCTCATTCTCAATTTGATTCCTAATTCTCACTCCACTTTCAAGATCACCAATGATATCAGTGGAGGTATGAGGACTCATGACCCTAGGATGTGTAGGTTCTAATGAGGATGATTGCTTAACAGTTTGAGGAGTTGAAATAGTGTCAACATTTTCAGTTACAGCACCATCATCATTGTCAATTCGAACAGATTCAACACTGGAGTCATCCACAACCACATTGATGGACTCCATAATCGTAGAGGTTCTCAAGTTATACACTCGATATGCCCTACTTGTAGTAGAATACCCAAGAAATATCCCGTCATCAGTTCGGGATTCAAATTTGCCCAGTTGCTCTCTATCCTTAAAGATATAGCATTTACTTCTGAATTCACAAAAATACTTAACACTGGGTTTCTTGTTATTCCACAGCTCATATGGGGTTTTCCTTGTTCTGGGTCTTAAGAAAACTTGATTCACAGTATAGCAAGTAGTGCTAACTGCTTCAGCCCAGAAATGAGAAGCTAGATTATTGCTATGAAGCATAACTCTAGCCATCTCTTGGAGAACCCTGTTCTTCCTCTCCACAACACCATTCTGCTAAGGTGTAATGGGAGCAGAGAATTCATGTTTGATACCCGACTCATCACAAAAGTCGTTGTACTTAGAGTTTTCAAACTCCTTTCCATGATCACTTCGAATTCGAGTGATTGGGCATCCTTTTTCAGTTTGAATTTATAAACAAATACTTTTGCAATTCTCAAAAGCATCGGACTTCTCTCTTATAAATGCCACCCATGACATTCTAGAGAAATCATCAACCATAACTAAGATGTATCGCTTCCCACTTAGACTTTCAGTTCTTGTACGACCCATAAGATCCATATGAATTAATTCTAGTGGATGTGAAGTAGCAATAATTGAAATCTTCTTGTGTGGGGTTCTAATTTGTTTACCAATCTTGCATGACCCACACACAGCAGTAGAAGGATTTCCTAGTTTGGGCACCCCTCTCACTAGTTCATGCTTTGAGAGTTTGCTAAGGTCTTTGAAATTCATGTGACCTAGCCTTCAATGCCACATATCAACCTCCTCAATTTTAGCCCTATTACAGACATTTGAGGGTTTAGACCTAGGGATTAGGTTTTAGTAATTATCAGTGGTTCTCAACCCTTCCAGAACACACTTACCTTTACCATTTATGACTAAGCATTTATCTTGGGTAAAGTGCACAGCATGGTTATCATCGCACAAAACTTATGTTAATTAAATTAGCTTTCAGTCCTTCAACAAATAGGGCATTCTTAAGCTTAAGAATCCCTGGTGCTTCGATGATACCTTTCCCTTTAACTAAGGATTTGCTTCCATCGCCAAAAGTAGCAGTCCCATCTGAACTCTCCTCGAATTGAGTGAATAGGGACTTGTTACCTGTCAGATGCCGAGAACACCCACTGTCAAAATACCACATTTTTGTGTTTTGGGCTTTCAAGGCAGTATGTATAACAAAGCATTTAAGGTCCTCCTTTCTTACATATACAGTTTTTAAAGTTTTTTTTGACCTTTGATTATTATTCTGTGTAGTAGAGACCTTTTTCTTTTTCGACCTCCTAGACCTCTTCTTGTTTTGTTCAGTTCTAGCTTTTTGATTTGTCACATTCTCTCCTCTTGAGTAATCGTTAGGATTGAATGGACCAGTTCCTGTCCTAGACATATTTGTAATCCCATTGACATCTTCGCTCAACATTCTTGACTTTTCAGCCAGAACTTGAATCTGCCTTTGAAGATTCCCTTGACCTTGATTTTGGTTCCATGAACCATTTCGGGGAGCTCTCCTAAAAGCATTACAATTGGGTCGAATGTGACCTCTCACACCACAAAAGTGACATGTGGGTATGAATCTAGGGAGAGGAGGAGGATTTCTTCTAAAAGGAATCTGATTTCTCACAGCATTCACCCTTGGAGCTGCATTTCTAGGCCTTCCAACATTTGTATAAGCCTTAGTGCTTGATGAAGAAGGTATATCACTTTTGGATCAAAATGAATTGGTTCAAACACTGCACTAGCCATTGTACCAACAGTTAAAGGACCAGCTGGTGTGTCAGAATGTCCTATCCCAAATCTATTTGAATTTGAAGCATGTTTTCTAAGTAATTCATCCAAGCATTGAGTGTTTCCAAACATTCTTACTTCCTTCTCAAGAATATAGACCTTCTTAATCAAGTCTGTCTTATCTTTAAGGATATTATGATATTCTTTTTCAAGAAATATTACCTTATCAACAAGAGAATCTTTTAAAGATTCCAGCTCCACTAACAGAGTCCTTGACTCTTCAACTTCTTTCAAGGAAGTGTCTCTTTCAAGTTCTAATATTCTGACCACATTGGTAATTGAGACATTCTTTTCCAAAAGACACTGAAGATTTTCAACAAAAGCCTGTTTCTCTTTTTCAAGCTGACTAACTAGAGCACTCTTCTCTTCTGCTACTAGTTTACAAGTATCTCTTTCATTTTGAATGATCTTGAGTTTTTTGCTCAGAGATATTTTTACTTTAGTCAGCTTTAGACTTTCAGCATACAACTTATCATAAGTTGTTTTCAAATCATCATCACTTTCAGAGTCAGTTTGACTCTTCTCATTGTCTTCACTAGACTCAATGTGTACACTCTCATCACTTCTATCATTCTCATCAACCACTGAGGAAGTCTCAAGAATCCCAGATAGGGATACAGTGAAAGCCGTATGATTATCAGTTTCTTCACATGGAGAGGAACTGTCCGATTCTTCATCCTCAGAATCACTGTCATCCCAACAGGCTTTCATCACCTTGCCCTTACTCTTCTTCTTGTTAGGGCAGTTTGGTGAAATATGACCGAAGCTATGGCATTCATAGCATTGAACACTTTGGGATTTCTTGTCGCCACTCTTGGAATTTTTCTTGTTTTTTCACGGCTTAGACTTTGACTTCTCAAAAGATTTTTCTCCCTATTTGGGATTGAATCACTTTTTCATTCTAAAAAATTTTCAAAATCTTTTAACGAAGAGAGCCAATTGTTCCTCATCCATCTCTTCATTACTGTTATCCTCATCCAAAGATTCCTTGATTGATTTCAAGGCAAGAGATTTGTTCTTCTTGGATGGACGAAGATTGAGTTCATAGGTGTGGAGTGAACCGACCAATTCTTCAATCTTCAGAGAGTCAACATTTTTACTCTCTTCAATAGTAGTGACCTTCGGTTGAAATCTCTCCGATAGAGATCTAAGGACTTTTCTCACTATTTTGGACTCAGATATTCTTTGTCGCGACCCAAAACCCACCCTAGGAGTTAGAGTGAACTTTGGACGACTAATCATGGCTTACTTGACTTGCTTGACAAACCAAGCTGCAAAAACACCCACAGGGCATAGACAATAGAGGATAACAGCGGAAGCATAACTATAGGACACAGCGGAAGTCTAACAAACCTCTAAGTATATACACATGGAAATCCAAGTTTATACAAAAAGATCAACACAAAGAAAGTGCGGACATGCCCGCCAAAATACATGGATATAATCACTCATGCTCACCCACAGCTAATCCACTCAGAATCTACCACCACCTAATGGTAACCCTCTACTGGAGGTTCCTCCAAAGGTTCCTCGACGTACTCCTCTTCCATCCATGGACCAGGAGCACAAACATCAAATGGAGCAGCAGCTCCCTCAGAACCTGCCGACATAAGAAGTACGGCTGAGCATGGAATACTCAGCGGGTACTAAGCACTAACCAACAGTCATAGCATACGGATAGCATACATAAAGCAGGAACAATTCATATATGTTAGAAGGAAACAATTCATATCATACAAGGGAGCAAAAAAATTTATAATCATGCTTGTATTTCGTAGAAAGCCGATGAAACCTCTTGAAAACATCGTGCACTTGACTTGACTCGAAAATACCATTTCCGTGCTTGAAAACTTGTCATGTTTGTCTTATCTTATCGTATCATGCATGTCATGTGTGTCATGCCATGTCATGCTTGCTTGGAAAAGTAAACTACTTGTGAGGGAAGGGAGACCCTTCTTCCTAAATGCCCGTGCTTGAAAACTTCTCATGTCGTGTCATGCATGCTTGTATCATGCTTGGAAAAGTAAACTACTTGTGAGGGAAGGGAGACCCTTCTTCCTAAATGCTCATGTCATGTCCTTTCACTTGTGAGATGTCCTTGTGAGATGTACTTGCGAGGGAAGGGAAACCCTTCTTATGATATATATGTACTTGCGAGGGAAGGGAGGCCCTTCTTCATGATATGCACTTGTGAGTGAGGGGAGACCCCTCGTGGAATGTTGGTTCTTGTTTTCTTGTGAAAAGCGAGGTAAAACATATCGTAGGATATGTCCCACCTCTAACCATGTTCTTGAAAACCTCGATAAATCATGTCATGCATGCCGTGCTCGTGGGAACCGTGTACATACTTGCATTTAAATTTAAATATGACATTTGGGTAATTTCACAACACATATAACATCAATGATTTAGCAATGTAATATTCATATCATTTAGGGAAAGCAAGAAAACACACTATCATAGGCCCTAGCAATATTCATAATTTATTTGGCATGCATTTCCTAATTTACAACTCACTTTATTCACCTTGGCATTTCATCAAACATGGTGTGTTCATTATTCATTATTCCTTTAAACCTAAATCATGCTTTTCTAGGTGGGTTATGCTCACATCACACTTGTATGTTCATTATTAGTACAATGCCCTTTCCCATTCATTCATCACATCATCCACACGGCATCCATTCGCCAACATCCACCTCCATTCACCATTCATACCACCAATCTCATAACCCATATATAAGTGAAGGAAAACAAGAAGAAATAAAGGAAAAGAGAAGCTAGAACTAGGAGGGTAGCAAAAGGTACCGACCTTGATCAAGTGAGGAAGAAATCCCCTTCCAAAAACAACCGTGAGTTGCTGCCTAGCTTGAGGAGATGCTCCTCACGAGTTTGTGCCTTGATCTTGAAGAAAAATGGGCTTGAGTGGAGTGTGGGTTCACAAACCCCTTGATTCCTCTCCAAAATGGAAACCCTAGGTTGGAATCGCCTTCTCCCCTTTCTCCTATTCTCTCAAACTCTCTAAGTGTCGAATGATGCCCTAAAGGCTCGGGTTAAACTCTTAAGGTAAGAGTAAACCGACCAAAAGACCATAATACCCTTACTGAAATTTCTGCAAAAACGCGAGTACTGAACACGTTGAGCTGTGAACAGTGCCAAACACGTTGTGCTGTGAACAGTGCTGAACACGTTGTGCTGTGAACAGTGCTGAACACGTTGTGCTGTGAATAGTGCCGAACACGTTGTGTTGTGAACAGTGCTAAACACGTTGTGCTGTGAACAGTGCTGAACACGTTGTGTTGTGCATGGTGCTGAGCTCGTTGTCCGTTGTCTTATGTACAACGCACCCGTTGTGAGCTGTAACACGTTGTGTTGTGAACAGTGCTGAACACGTTGTGTTGTGAACAGTGTTGAACACGTTGTGCTATGAATAGTGCCAAACACGTTGTGCTGTGAACAGTGCTAAACACGTTGTGCTGTGAACAGTGCTGAACACGTTGTCACGTTGTGTTGTGCATGGTGCTGAGCTCGTTTTCCGTTGTCTTATGTGCAACGCACCCGTTGTGAGCTGTAACACGTTGTCCGTTGTCTTATGTACAACGTGCCCGTCGTGAGCTGTACAACGTACACGTTGTTGCTGTACAACGTACACGTTGTTGCTGTACAACGGATGCACAACGTATACGTTATCAGAGTACGTTGTCAGAGCACGTTATCGGAGCTACGTCCTTAGCGCCCATCGGAGCTACGTCCTTAGTGCCTTCCGAGCTACGATTACTTACAGGTCCAGACTGTTTTGGCCATATCTTTTGACTCATTCGTCCGATTTTGACGATTCAACTTGCGTTGGGTTCGTACTTCAAAAAGGAACATTTCTGACATTTCCAATTTCTTCCTGATTTATTAATTATACCTCTTAAAAGGTAAAATGGCAACGAAAGTGCCATGTATTAAGCATGAAAAAGTCTGGGGCTCTACATCCTCCCCCCCTTACAAAAATTTCATCCTCGAAATTTGGATGGGACATGCATTACAGAATCAAAACAAAAATACAAGCCACATATACAAAACCTATACAAAACTCATTCAATTAATTCTGGGTACTTTGCTTTGAGTTCGGCTTCACGCTCCCATGTAGCTTCTTCCCGAACATGGTGTTGCCATTGCACAAGAACCAAAGGGATTGTCTTGTTGCGAAGCACCTGATCTCTTCGATCCAAAATCTGAACCGGCTTTTCAATCAAGGTGTGGTCCTCTCGAATCTCCAACGGTTCCAAGTCTATGACATGCGAAGGATCCGCAATGTACTTCCGAAGCATAGACACATGGAAGAGGTTGTGAACTGCGGCCATGTGAGGTGGGAGAGCTACCCTGTAAGCAACCTCACCAACTCGTGTGATAATCTCAAAAGGCCCAACATACCGAGGACTGAGCTTGCCTCGCTTTCCAAATCTCATGATCCCTTTGCTAGGAGATACTTTCACAAAAACTTGATCCCTTACTTGAAATTCCAAGTCCCTACGGCGCGTGTCCGCATAACTTTTCTGGCGATCTTGAGCGGCTTTCAATCGATCCCGAATGATCTTAACTGTGCCTGCAGTTTGCTCAATTAACTCCGGACCAAGTACTTTCCTTTCTCCTACCTCATCCCAATAGAGAGGAGACCTACAACTTTGCCCATACAAGGCCTCAAATGGTGCCATTTGGATACTCGCCTGATAGCTGTTATTATAGGCGAATTCAACCAAAGGCAAGTGCTCTTCCCAACTGCCTCTGAAATCCAACATACAAGCCCGAAGCATGTCTTCAATGAGTTGGTTCACTTTCTCGGTTTGTCCATCCGTCTGTGGATGAAAAGCGGTGCTGAAATCAAGTCGGGAACCCATAGCCTCCTGGAAGCTTTTCCAGAATCGTGATGTGAATCTTGGATCCTGATCTGACACAATACTAACGGGCACTCCATGCAACCTCACCACTTCCTTGATGTACAAAGCGGCTAACTGACTAGAGTTGAAAGTAGTTCGGTAAGGTAAGAAGTGAGCGGACTTCGTCAAACGATCCACTACTACCCATATCGCATCTGAGCCCCTTACCGTCAAACTATGAAATCCATGGATATGTTCTCCCATTTCCACTCGGGAATCGGAAGGGACTGTAATAGACCTGCGGGCCGCATGTGTTCTGCTTTTACCTGTTGACACACCAAGCACCGTGCACCGTGCTACATATTCCGCAACCTCCCTCTTCATATTCCGCCACCAAAAGTGACTCTTGAGGTTCCGGTACATCTTTGTACCCCCTGGATGTACTGTGTACTTCGAACGGTGTGCTTCATCCAAAATCTCTCTTCGAAGATCTGCATTGGCTGGGACGCACAGCCTTCCCTTGAATGTGATAGCACCCCGACTAGTGAGAGAGAAGTCCTCACTACCCTTAGCAACTTCCTTGTCCCGATAAGCCAACAATTCAGCATCCGTGGCTTGGTATTCTTGGATCAAATCTATAATATATGGCCGAACCGTGACATTTGCCAAGATAGGACTACGAACAGAGTCATTCACACTAATGTCCAGATTTGCCAAGTCTTCAAGTAGCTTTTATTCCTGCACTAACATGCATGCTAATAACCCCGGAGGTCTTCTACTCAAAGCATCAGCCACTACATTTGCTTTACCCGGATGGTATTGAATGGTACAATCATAGTCCTTCAGAAATTCCATCCAACGCCGTTGCCTTAGATTCAATTCCTTTTGGGAAAAGAGGTACTTGAGGCTCTTGTGGTCCGTATACACATAGAATTCCACCCCGTATAAGTAATGTCGCCAGATCTTGAGTGCAAACACGACTGCGGCAAGCTCTAAGTCGTGCGTGGGGTAATTCTTCTCATGCTCCTTCAATTGCCTCGATGCATAGGCAATGACTTTCTTGTGCTGCATGAGTACACACCCAAGTCCAATGTGTGAGGCATCAGTATACACCTCATACCCATAAGGTCCAGATGGCACAGTAAGGACAGGGGCTGTAGTAAGCCTCTTCTTCAGTTCCGTGAAACTGATCTCGCACTTATCACTCCATACAAACTTGGCGTTCTTCCTTGTCAGGTAAGTGAGCGGTGCTGCAAGGCTAGAGAAACCCTCTACGAATCTCCTGTAGTAGCCTGCCAACCCAAGAAAGCTGCGTATCTCGGTAACACTCTTGGGCCTCGTCCAACTCATAATTGCTTCGATCTTCTTTGGATCTACCGAGATACCTTCTGCAGAAACAACGTGGCCTAGGAATGCCACCTCTTCCAACCAAAACTCACACTTGCTAAGTTTGGCGTATAGCTTGTGCTCTCTTAGCATTTCCAAAGTAAGGCATAGGTCGCGTGTGTGATCCTCCCGTGTCTGGTAATAGACCAAAATGTCATCAACAAATACAATCACGCACCTATCAAGATATGGCCGGAACACCAGGTTCATCAAATCCATAAAGGCTGCCGGTGCGTTCGTGAGTCCAAAAGGCATCACCAAGAACTCGTAGTGTCCATACCGAGTCCTGAAAGCAGTTTTGGGAACATCTTCCACCTTAATCTTCAACTGGTGATAACCCGATCGAAGGTCTATCTTCGAGAAAAATCTCGCTCCCTTCAACTGATCGAACAAGTCATCAATCCTAGGCAAGGGATACCTATTCTTTATAGTGACTTTGTTCAATTGCCTGTAATCGACGCACATCCGCATCGAGCCATCTTTCTTCTTAACAAACAACACCGGGGTACCCCACGGTGAGACATTTGGTCGAATGAAACCAAGACCTTGTAATTCTTCCAACTGGGTCTTTAACTCTTTGAGTTCAATAGGGGCCATTCTATACGGAGCCCTGAAAACAGGAGCTGTGCCTAGTGCAAGCTCGATCACAAACTCAATCTCCCTGTCTGGAGGCAATCCTGGCAACTCCTCTGGAAATACATCCAGGAATTCACTCACAACCGGAATAGTCGATGAGTCCTTTGCCTCGGGGTTAGCTAAGCTCAACGCCGCAAAACGAGCAATATATCTACTTTTCAACCCGTGAAAGTGGAATGGTTTTCCTTCTACTGGCTTGAAGAGTACCATTTTCTCAAAGCAAGTTACATGCCCATGATGTGCTACTAACCAATCCATTCCCAATATAACATCAAAGTCTTGGAATCCAAGGATGATGAGATCAACCGCCAACTCGTGGCTTCCAACTTGGACCACACTATTTCTATACACTTTATCTGCCAATACTGTTTTGCCGAGAGGAGTCGAAATGGCTAATTCCGGTTCTAGCTGACTTGGGTCTACAGAAAAGCCTTCTGAAAAACTCGGCGAGACAAATGAATGAGTAGACCCGGTATCAATCAACACTCGAGCCAAATACTCATTAACTAGTAGGGTTCCTGAAATTTTTAACTAGCGGAGTTAATCCATGCATCAACAGTGTATACATGTAGGTATATATACATATATAACATGCCAAGTACGTATACAATCAATTAATACTTAACAGTTTAATTTACGGATAATTAAATAAGCTACAACTGCGTACCTTGCACTACATCGTCAGATGCAAGTGCATCACCCTCTGTTAAGGCAAAAACTCGCCCCTGGTTCGCCTGGCGAGACTGAGGTGTAGACCGGGTAGTATGAGATGACGCCTGATATGATCCTGCTGGGCGTGCTGGGGGCCTACTACCCTGAGATTGGCCTGGTAAATGCCGGCTAGGGCAATCCATGATCATGTGGCCCTGGTGACCGCAATGATAACATCCACCAGATGCTCTTCGGCAATCTCCTGCCGGATGCCTTTTGCCGCATGAAGTGCAGACCTCATGTGTATAAGTCGGAGGCGCCGAAGGTGGAGCATACCTCATCGTCTGAGGTGCAACAGGCCGTGGGGCCGGAAGAGCCTGAGGTCGAGGTGCCTGTGGCACGTACTGCCGTGGGGCTGGAGGTGCATAAGTCAGCCTCATCTGTAGTGCTGGCCATGTATACTGATAAGGGCCGGTACGAGCCCGCCTCTCTAGAGGTGCTGAACTACTGGCTTGGCCTCTTGCCAACTCTCTCTTCTTAGACACCGCTTCAGAATTGGCCTCGACCAATAAGGCCTTGTCTACCACTTCAGGGTAGGTAGCATGCCTGAAAACGGAAACCTTCTCCATAATAACATCCTTGAGCCCTTGCTTAAATCTTCTCGCCTTCATTGCCTCGGTGGCAATCATATGTGTAGCGAAGCGTGATAGCTCTGAGAACTTGGCCTCGTATTGAGCCACCGACATCAAACCTTGCTCGAGGTTGATGAATTCTCTCTCTTTCTTTTCCCGTGCTCCAATCGGAAAATACTTATTCTAAAAAGTATCCTTGAACTCCTCCCAAGTCCAAGGTTGACCCTGCATGGTCAAATCTCGCGTCCTCAATGCGGACAACCACCAATGGTGGGCTTCACCTTCTAGCATGAAAACTGCCCATGCTACTCTATCCTCCTCTGTAGGCGAGAGGACCGCAAAGATCTTCTCCATCTGGAGGATCCATGCCTCCGCAGCAAGAGGGTCCACACTCCCATGGAAGGGTGGAGGCCTCAATCTCCTGAATGCCTCAACTCCAGTGGTACGATGTACTGGAGCTGCGGGCGGTGGAGTAGGTGCCGCCGATGATGGTATAGCCTGCCGAGCCGCCAGTATGGCGAGTGTCTCAGCAATAGAGCCTAAGACCTGAGAGAGGTCCGGCTGCTCATCCTCATCCCGTGAAGAAGAGGAAGCTCTGGTATGTGGTCCACGACCCCGTGTGTTCCGTCTCATGACTAAAGTCCTGAGAATAATAACACCACATGAGTCTAACTTGAAACCACAGTTTACTTCAACGTCATTTCACAATAATTCAATTCTTATGAGTTGTATAATACTAATATACATCACATCAAGTCATCAGAGTATTCATCACATTATACTTATACTTTAGTCTTCTAGCGTACTTAGGACCCGTACTTGGTTAAAGCAACCATTTTAGACTAAGACTAAAGTTTAGTCTTAAACTTGGAACCAGACTCGTTCCCGACTCACTTCCTTCCTAACTTGTTTCCTAACATATGCTCTTGTCAAGCCGTGGTATAAGATTCTAAGTGACCCTAGAGACCTAAAGCGTAAGCTCTGATACCACTTCTGTCGCGACCCAAAACCCACCCTAGGAGTTAGAGTGAACTTTGGACGACTAATCATGGCTTACTTGACTTGCTTGACAAACCAAGCTGCAAAAACACCCACAGGGCATAGACAATAGAGGATAACAGCGGAAGCATAACTATAGGACACAGCGGAAGTCTAACAAACCTCTAAGTATATACACATGGAAATCCAAGTTTATACAAAAAAATCAAAACAAAGAAAGTGCGGACATGCCCGCCAAAATACATGGATATAATCACTCATGCTCACCCACAGCTAATCCACTCAGAATCTACCACCACCTAATGGTAACCCTCTACTGGAGGTTCCTCCAAAGGTTCCTCGATGTACTCCTCTTCCATCCATGGACCAGGAGCACAAACATCAAATGGAGCAGCAGCTCCCTCAGAACCTGCCGACATAAGAAGTACGGCTGAGCATTGAATACTCAGCGGGTACTAAGCACTAACCAACAGTCATAGCATACGGATAGCATACTAAAAGCAGGAACAATTCATATATGTTAGAAGGAAACAATTCATATCATACAAGGGAGCAAAAAAATTTATAATCATGCTTGTATTTCGTAGAAAGCCAATGAAACCTCTTGAAAACATCGTGCACTTGACTTGACTCGAAAATACCATTTCCGTGCTTGAAAACTTGTCATGTTTGTCTTATCTTATCGTATCATGCATGTCATGTGTGTCATGCCATGTCATGCTTGCTTGGAAAAGTAAACTACTTGTGAGGGAAGGGAGACCCTTCTTCCTAAATGCCCGTGCTTGAAAACTTGTCATGTCGTGTCATGCTTGCTTGAATCATGCTTGGAAAAGTAAACTACTTGTGAGGGAAGGGAGACCCTTCTTCCTAAATGCTCATGTCATGTCCTTTCACTTGTGAGATGTACTTGCGAGGGAAGGGAAACCCTTCTTATGATATATATGTACTTGCGAGGGAAGGGAGGCCCTTCTTCATGATATGCACTTGTGAGTGAGGGGAGACCCCTCGTGGAATGTTGGTTCTTGTTTTCTTGTGAAAAGCGAGGTAAAACATATCGTAGGATATGTCCCACCTCTAACTATGTTCTTGAAAACCTCGATAAATCATGTCATGCATGCCGTGCTCGTGGGAACCGTGTACATACTTGCATTTAAATTTAAATATGACATTTGGGTAATTTCACAACACATATAACATCAATGATTTAGCAATGTAATATTCATATCATTTAGGGAAAGCAAGAAAACACACTATCATAGGCCCTAGCAATATTCATAATTTATTTGGCATGCATTTCCTAATTTACAACTCACTTTATTCACCTTGGCATTTCATCAAACATGGTGTGTTCATTATTCATTATTCCTTTAAACCTAAATCATGCTTTTCTAGGTGGGTTATGCTCACATCACACTTGTATGTTCATTATTAGTACAATGCCCTTTCCCATTCATTCATCACATCATCCACACGGCATCCATTCGCCAACATCCACCTCCATTCACCATTCATACCACCAATCTCATAACCCATATATAAGTGAAGGAAAACAAGAAGAAATAAAGGAAAAGAGAAGCTAGAACTAGGAGGGTAGCAAAAGGTACCGACCTTGATCAAGTGAGGAAGAAATCCCCTTCCAAAAACAACCGTGAGTTGCTGCCCTAGCTTGAGGAGATGCTCCTCACGAGTTTGTGCCTTGATCTTGAAGAAAAATGGGCTTGAGTGGAGTGTGGGTTCACAAACCCCTTGATTCCTCTCCAAAATGGAAACCCTAGGTTGGAATCGCCTTCTCCCCTTTCTCCTATTCTCTCAAACTCTCTAAGTGTCGAATGATGCCCTAAAGGCTCGGGTTAAACTCTTAAGGTAAGAGTAAACCGACCAAAAGACCATAATACCCTTACTGAAATTTCTGCAAAAACGCGAGTACTGAACACGTTGAGCTGTGAACAGTGCCAAACACGTTGTGCTGTGAACAGTGCTGAACACGTTGTGCTGTGAACAGTGCTGAACACGTTGTGCTGTGAATAGTGCCAAACACGTTGTGCTTTGAACAGTGCTAAAAACGTTGTCACGTTGTGTTGTGCATGGTGCTGAGCTCGTTGTCCATTGTCTTATGTACAACGCACCCGTTGTGAGCTGTAACACGTTGTGCTGTGAACAATTCTGAACACGTTGTGCTGTGAACAGTTCTGAACACGTTGTGCTGTGAATAGTGCCGAACACGTTGTGCTGTGAACAGTGCTAAACACGTTGTGCTGTGAACAGTGCTGAACACGTTGTCACGTTGTGTTGTGCATGGTGCTGAGCTCGTTGTCCGTTGTCTTATGTACAACGCACCCGTTGTGAGCTGTAACACGTTGTCCGTTGTCTTATGTACAACGTGCCCGTCGTGAGCTGTACAACGTACACGTTGTTGTTGTACAACGTACACGTTGTTGCTGTACAACGGATGCACAACGTATACGTTATCAGAGTATGTTGTCAGAGCACGTTATCGGAGCTACGTCCTTAGCGCCCATCGGAGCTACGTCCTTAGTACCTTCCGAGCTACGATTACTTACAGGTCCAGACTGTTTTGGCCATATCTTTTGACTCGTTCGTCCGATTTTGACGATTCAACTTGCGTTGGGTTCGTACTTCGAAAAGGAACATTTCTGACATTTTGAAATTTCCAATTTCTTCCTGATTTATTAATTATACCTCTTAAAAGGCAAAATGGCAACGAAAGTGCCATGTATTAAGCATGAAAAAGTCTGGGGCTCTACATTCTTCCACCTAAATTGAAACTAGTGTTGAAAATGTCACTAAGTTTCGCATAAAATTCATCAAATGTGTCATTGTCTTCCATTTTCAAATGTTCAAATTTGGTGGTCAACATTTTGGAGCTTTGAGATTTTAACAGTGGTGGTACCCTCATGGGTGATCTCAAGAATGTCTCATGCCTCCTTTGCTGTTTCACATGAAGAGATTCGTCTAAATTCCTCAGCGGTGACTGCAATAAAGATTGCATTGAGACCTTTGGTATTCCACCCACTTGTCTCAAGCTCTTCTCTGGTCCATTCATTAGAGTATTTGGTGACAGTCAATTCACCAACAGTTTTCACGGGCGTAGTCCACCCATTTTGTATAGACATCCCGATTTTCTCATCAATCAATTTGAGAAAGGCTCTCATTCGAGCTTTCCAGTATGCATAATTATTCTCATCAAAAAGTGGGGGACGTGAGACTGATCCACCCTCTCTAAGAGTACTCATGATCACAGAGTATACACAAGATCACACTCAAGGGTTTAGCCTTAAAGGTGAATCTGCTCTGATACCAATTGAAATTACCCTGATCGATGTTCTCTATAACCTAGAGGGGGTGAATAGACATCTAAGAATTTTTAACCAATTTTAATTTTTCAAATTATTTGTTTAGAAATCAATATACGATCCACACAAACAATCCACACAAATCTAACACAAAAGATTTTTACGTAGAAAACCCTTACGGGAAAAACCACGGGACCTCGACCAGCAACAAGTTTCACTATGAGAAGAATTCAAGTACAAAACAAGACATTACCCAAATCGAACACAACATGACGTTCCTTGGTACAGACTCTTGCTCTTGACTTCCACGAACCAGCAGGTTCGATCTCTGCCGCAGCAGCTTCGGTTCCACACCGACCAAATCTTCTCAAGCTACTTTAACTCCATGATCTCGCAAGATCGATCTCCTTTCGCGAAGGCTCCGGATCATAAACCGGACAAACACACAAGGTGTAGGGTTGTGAATCAATTTAGAACACTTCAAAACCCTAAAGGTATCTCATAAAGATCAGAGATTAGACAATGCAATATCAAAGGAATAGATCTTTACTTACATTCTCTAGGATGAGTGAAAGAGGAGGGATCAACAAGGATCAGTTGAGAAGAATGGAAAAAGCTCTAGATGGGTTTCTCAGACCTCTACTCTTTCAAAAATAAACAATGGATACAAATTAGGTCTTTAAAATTTATTTATATAGGTTTTAGAAAAGAGTCATTTTTAGAAAAAATTCTGATTACGGGGGACAGATCGATCGGTGCTCAGTACCGAGTGATCGGTCTTCCAATTGAGAGCTTGGTTCAAAAGACCCTATCTTGAAAAATACCCCATACATTTTTTAAGACCAGTCGATAGATACCGATCTCTTGGTAGGCCACCGAGTGACTGGTCCTTATGACCGAGGGAGCGGTCCAAAAAGGTCTCTCTGAAAATTTTGCCGATACAAAATTTTCCATCAGTCGATAGCCACTGATCTCTCGGTAGGCCATCGAGCAAGCGATGGAGATAACTTTTTAAAAACCTTTTTCAAATATTTTTATTTGATTCCACCAAGACCAAAAGACATTGTTAGAGATTTAACTAACCTCCTAGGTATGTTTAGAGTTATCTAAGTCAAATCCAACCTAGGTAGGGGTCTCTAAGTCCTTTACCTGTCTAGATCCGGAGTAGAAGCTTCGATGATATTTTTCCTCAATTTTTGCAAACTTCTTGAAGCTTTAACACTCATGACAAGTTGACCTAGACTCAAACCATCATGACCTATCTAATGATCACGGAATTTGCCAACACCTAAGTAGGGATTTACAACCCTCGTGTTTCCTCGACATCCGAGGTAAACATTGATGCCAAGTCAACATGCCGCCACCTCGCTTGTCCCAGACATCATCGAGTCTCCATTGATGCCAAGTCAACTTGCCGACACTCTCCACATGTCCCTCCTCCCGACACCCCCTGTAGCACCCCGGACTTTTTCATCTTTAATGAATGGCACTTTCGTAGCTAATTGGCCGTTTTCGTAGTCTAATTAATAAATAAGGGAGAAATCGGAAATTCCGAAACGTCAGAAATGTTCGTTTTCGAAACACGGATCCAACGCAAGTTGAATCGTCGAAATCCGACGAGCGAGTCAAAAGATATGGTCAAAACAGTCCAGACATATAGAGCACCGATCGCTCGGTCCAGTCAGCGATCGATCGGTCCATAACCGATCGATCGGTAGCTATCGCACGGTCAGAAATTTTGTATGGGGAAATTTTCCAGAGAGTGAGTTTTTGACCGGTCGATCGGTCATAAACACCGATCGCTCGGTAGGCAACCGATTGATCGATCATAACCACCGATCGCTCGGTCTTCGCGTTTTTGCAGAAATTTCAGTAAGGGCGTTTTCATCTTTTGGGTGTTAAACCCTTACCCATAAGGATTTGCTCAACCCTTTGAGGCCTCACTTACAACATTGAGGGATTTTGAGAGATAGAGAGAGAAGAGGAGAAAGCTCTAACCTAGGGTTTGGTTTTGAGAAGGAAATCAAAGTGGGTTTAAGAACCATAGCTCACCCCAACTCGAGTTGCTTCAAAATCGAGGCTCAAGCTCGTGTGTGAACCATTCTCCAAGCTAGGGCAGCAACCCAAGCACGTTTTTGAAAGGGGTTTCTTCCCTAACTCAAATCTCCTTCAAGCAAAGGTGTTCTTCTTTCAAGTTGGAGCTTCAATCAAGGTTTTTACCAAGGATCAAGCCTTGATCTAAGGTTAGTACACTCTACTAACTTTCTTTAGCAATAATCTAGTTTTTCCCCTTTGACATTATGATGTTGGTCTTGTATTTTCCCTTACTTGAAATGTGCTATACTTCCTAAACTTAAACAAGATAAATGTGAATGTGGGGTTGTATGTATGAATGGTGGATGTAGAGGCGATTGGATGCCGTTGGACGTGGTGAAATGTGGGTATGGAAAATGGTGGAAGGGCACTCTATGAATAATGAACATACTTGGATGTTGTGTTGGAAATTTATGCGCTAAAAAGGGGAAATAAAACTACTAAAATGTTGCACACCGGATGTTTGATAATATGCCTAAACCAAGAATAAATGAAATTGATAAAGGAAATGGATGTAAGCTTTATGTAATGATTCTTGTAAATGATGACTTGACCAAATGCCATGTTGATCACCTACATGCTTACATGTTATACTATGAATTGAAATATGATGCGATATCCCTCTTGTTACACGTGTCCCCATGATTGTCACTATTGGCACGCCCACGAGCACACATGCATGCATGAAACCGGGTTTTTCAAGATTGTATTATACATGTTGAATCAAGAAATGGAACAAGAACATGACAAGGAGGTTGGTAGCCCAAGGAAGGGTGCTAGCCTCTGGCTCACAAGAGAAATGGAACAAGAACATGACAAGGAGGTTGGTAGCCCAAGGAAGGGTGCTAGCAAGAGAAATGGAACAAGAACATGACAAGGAGGTTGGTAGCCCAAGGAAGGGTGCTAGCCTCTGGCTCACAAGTATACAAGTCAAGAACAAATCAAGACATGAAATACAAGACAAGACACAACACACATTCATGATTTTCACAAGCAAGACCGAGACATGAAAAAGGTTTCCTAGACATGAGTTTTACCGAGGTTTTTGTATTCATACACGCATGTCAAGATATGGCTATGTATCTTATGCTTTCACTATTGCTTTAAATTAATATCTTGTATTGCTCACTGTCGTTATGCTTTCGCTATTGTTATGGTTAGCTAGTAGTTTGTACTCGCTGAGTATTCCATGCTCAGCCGTACTTTTATGTCGGCAGGTACTGTGGATGTCCTCGACCCCGAGCCTTGGGTCGAGGAGGAGTATGTAGAGGAGAGGGAGCCACCTATCCCATGGCAGTCTCAGGAGGATAGGGACTTGGATGTGTGGCCATACCTCGACTACTGTTGAGAGGAGAGGGTTAGAGAGTTCCTTTTTGTATTTTGATAGGTGGGCATGTCCACCTTTACTTAATTGTATTTGGTGTATGTTAACTTGGAATACTATTTGGAGTTATAGAAGAAAAGAAAAAGTTGGCTTATGCTTCCGCACTTATGTTTAGTTTCCGCGCTCTGATTATCATTGTATTATATTATGTTTGGCCTCTTGCATTACAGGATGGTTTGACAGGTACACGTAGTCACCTCTCAAGTATCCCTTAACTCCTAGGGGGTATTTCGGGGCGTGACAGAAGTGGTATCAGAGCTCTAGGCATTAGAGTCCCTAGGGTCACATAGGAATGATACCATGATTGAACTAGGTATTAGAATTACCTTAAAGAGTTGTATTCCAAGTATGGACTAACAAGTTAGTCCTAGTCAAGGTAGGTTGAACTCCAACCGAACATGGATTGTATGTGATGCCATTGTTGTGTATACCATGTGTGCGTTAATAGTGTTATGCTTATTAAATATGCTTGATGAATATGTTTTGAGTGAATTGCGAAAATTGTACTAAATGCGTATCCAAGTTAGACTCATGTTGTATTGTCGTTCTCAGGAGAAATCATGAGACGCAATACCCGGGGTCGCGGGTACAACACGAGGGGCAATGGAGGTGATGCTCCATCGGGTGATGATCAACCCGGCTTTGCCCAAGCATTTGCATCCATAGCCGAGACTTTGGCTATGTTGGCGGCAAGGCAACCGGCCACTCCGCCTAATGCGGCACTTATACCGGCTCCTCCTAACCGAGCCCAAGCCGGGATAGAAGCTTTCCGGAGGATGAGGCCTCCAACCTTTTGTGGAAGCATTGATCCACTTGTCGCCGAGGGTTGGATTCGGAAACTTGAGAAGATATTCTCGGTATTGGCACCTACGGAAGTAGAGAGGGTCACATGGGCTGCCTTTATGCTTGAAGGCGAGGCCGACCATTGGTGGAAGTCTGCACTTCGGACCCGAGAGTTGACCCGGCAAGGCCAAGAATGGACATGGGGAGAATTCTTGGATGTTTTCTACAAGAAGTACTTTCCAGTTGGGATGAAAGAAAAGAAAGAAATTGAATTTATTACCTTGGAGCAAGGTAATATGTCTGTAGCGGCTTACGAAGCCAAGTTCTCAGAGCTATCTCGATTTGCTCCACACATGAAAGCTACCGAGGCTATGAAGGCCCAAAAATTCGAGAGGGGGTTGAAGGCCTACCTCAAGGATCGTGTCTCGATGTTCCGACATGAGACATATTCAGAAGTTGTGGACAAGGCATTGTTGGCCGAGTCGAATTCCGAAGAGTTCTTCAAGAGAAGAGGAATGGAGAAAGGACAGTCAAGTAGTTCAGGGGAGAAAAGGGCAAGGACTAGCTTGTATCAGTCCGCAGGGCCTGCTCAGTCACAGAGGATGTATTCGGCATCACAGGCCCCTCACTCTTGTGCTCCACCGGCTTTTCGCCCGGCTACCTCGTATGCTCCTCGCCCCGCAGTGACTCAGGCTACGGGTTATACTCCTCCCACTTATTCACATGATATCTGCACCCTTTGTGGAATGAGGCATCCAGCAGGGGAATGTCGGAAGGCGACAGGAGGCTGTTTTCATTGTGGCGACCAGGGCCACATGATTCGGGATTGTCCCCGACGTCGATTGCCAGCTCAGTCTTCGGGGAGCAGGCCCCCGATTAGGCAGACATCTCAGCCTAGCTCTTCTCAGGCTTCGAGGGCCTCACAGTCTACCCGGCCTCTTCGCCCAGCCACTCAGGGCCGAGTCTTCGCCCTATTGGAGAGAGACGCACGTGCATCCGACGATGTCGTGCAAGGTACGCAAAAAAATTCTAGAGTCTAAGTTGTGTAAATTTCTATGGTTTATTATGTGATTAATTATACTAAGGGTTACCTATGTATGATGCTTGTTGTTGTTTGAAATCTACTAATAGTAGCTACTTAATCGCACAGGCGCTTTATTAGTGAACGAGTGTCTCGCCCGAGTGTTGATCGACACAGGATCCACTCACTCCTTTGTGTCACCTAGTTTCGCGAAGGGATTTTTGACTGAGGCTATCCCGTTAGAGCGGGAGTTGACCATTGCAACTCCACTCGGCAAGTCAGTTGATACGGACAAGATATTCAGGGATAGTGTGGTGCAAGTGGGGGAGAATGAATTGTTAGCCGATCTCATCGTCCTAGATTTTCAAGACTTGGATTTTGATGTCATCTTAGGGATGGATTGGTTGTCAAACCATCACGGGCATGTTGCGTGTTTTGAAAAGATGGTGAATTTCAAGCCGGAAGGGGGTAAGCCTTTTCACTTCCGAGGATTAAGAGAGAGGGACATTGCTCGCCTCGCAGCCTTGAGTATAGCACACCCAGAAGCACAAAACTCATCGGCTATTCCAGTTGTGAGTGAGTTCTTAGATGTGTTCCCGGAAGAACTTCCCGGATTACCTCCTGATAGAGAGATCGAATTCGCTATAGAGCTTGCTCCGGGTACCGCTCCGATTTCAAGGGCACTATATAGAATGGCCCCTATAGAGCTCGAAGAATTAAAGAAACAGATTGAGGAGTTACAACAACTTGGTTTCATCCAACCAAGTGTCTCGCCGTGGGGAGCTCCGGTTCTCTTTGTGAAGAAGAAGGACGGGTCTATGAGGATGTGTATAGACTACCGTCAGTTGAACAAGGTAACTATCAAGAATCGTTATCCCTTGCCAAGGATAGACGACTTGTTTGACCAACTGAAGGGAGCGAGATTCTTCTCCAAAATTGATCTTAGATCGGGGTATCACCAATTAAGGATCAAGGCGGAAGATGTTCAGAAGACGGCTTTCAGGACTCGGTATGGGCATTACGAGTTCTTGTCATGCCTTTTGGGCTGACGAATGCACCGGCGGCATTCATGGATTTGATGAACCGGGTGTTCCGATCTTACTTGGATCGATGCGTGATTGCATTCATTGATGAAATTTTGGTGTATTCCCAGACACGGGAAGATCACGCACGAGACCTCCACCTTGCTCTGGAGATGTTGAGAGAGCATAGGCTATATGCCAAATTGAGTAAGTGCGAGTTCTGGCTAGAGAAGGTCGCATTTCTTGGACACGTGGTGTCGGCCGAGGGCATTTCTGTAGATCCAGCCAAGGTTGAGGCAGTCATGAGTTGGGAGAGGCCCAAGAGCGTCACGGAGATACGTAGTTTCCTCGGATTGGCAGGCTACTACCGGATATTTGTGGAGGGATTCTCCAGTTTGGCTACACCTCTCACCTACTTGACAAGAAAAAGTACAAAGTTCAGTTGGAGTGACCGATGTGAAGTAAGTTTCCAAGAGTTGAAGAAAGGCCTCACCACAGCCCCTGTCCTTACTGTGCCATCTGGACCTTTTGGGTATGAGGTGTATAGTGATGCCTCGCACGTCGGACTCGGGTGTGTCCTAATGCAACACAAGAAAGTCATTGCCTATGCATCAAGGCAGTTGAAAGAGCATGAAAAGAACTACCCCACTCACGACTTGGAGCTTGCGGCGGTCGTGTTTGCACTCAAAATTTGGCGACATTATCTGTACGGGGTGGAGTTCTATGTGTACATGGACCACAAGAGCCTCAAATATCTCTTTTCCCAAAAAGAGCTCAATTTGCGACAACGGCGTTGGATTGAGTTCTTAAAAGACTATGAGTGCACGATCCAATATCACCCGGGAAAAGCAAATGTGGTGGCAGACGCTTTGAGTAGGAAACCATCGGGGCTGTTGGCTCACATGTTGGTGCGGGAATGGAGACTGTTAGACGATTTGGCAAATCTGGACATCAGTGTGAATGATTTTGTCCGCAGTCCTGTTTTGGCAAATGTTACGGTTCGGCCGTACCTTATAGATTTGATCTAGGAGTACCAGGCCACGGATGCTGACTTGTTGGCTTTTCGGGACAAAGAAATTGCCAAGGGTAGTACGGACTTCTCTCTCAATAGCCGGGGTGCTATTACTACATTCAAGGGAAGACTTTGTGTCCCAGCCAATGCAGACCTTCGAAGAGAGATCATGGATGAAGCTCACTGTTCAAAGTACACAGTGCATCCTGGGGGCACGAAGATGTACCGGAACCTCAAGAGTCACTTTTGGTGGCGAAACATGAAGAGGGAGGTTGCGGAGTATGTGGCACGGTGTTTGGTGTGCCAACAGGTGAAAGCGGAGCATTTGAGACCGGCTGGTCTTTTCCAGTCTCTCCCTATTCCCGAGTGGAAATGGGAACATATTTCTATGGACTTTATCGTGGGATTGCCGAAGACGGTCAAGAAGACCGATGCTATATGGGTAGTTATTGATAGACTCACGAAGTCCGCACATTTCTTACCGTACCGGACTACATTCAACTCCAATCAGTTAGCGGCGCTATACATCAAGGAAATAGTCCGATTGCATGGGGTGCCAGTGAGTATTGTGTCGGATAGAGACCCAAGATTCACATCCAGGTTCTGGAAAAGCTTTCAGAATGCTATGGGTTCCCGACTAGACTTTAGCACGGCTTTCCACCCACAGACCGACGGGCAAACAGAGAGGGTGAATCAAGTGATAGAAGACATGCTCCGAGCTTGTATGTTGGCTTTTAAAGGAAGTTGGGAGGATCACCTACCTTTGGTGGAATTCGCCTACAATAACAGTTATCAAGCAAGCATACAAATGGCACCTTTTGAAGCCTTATATGGAAGAAGTTGTAGATCCCCCTTGTATTGAGATGAGGTTGGAGAAAGAAAGATTTTGGGCCCCGAGTTGATTGAACGAACCGCGGATAGGGTCAAGCTTATACGGGAGAGGTTGAAGACCGCACAGGACAGACAGAAAAGCTATGCCGACAACCGAAGGAGGGATCTTGAATTCCGAGTCGGTGACTTTGTGTTTATCAAGATTTCACCGACCAAGGGTGTTATGCGATTCGGGAAAAGAGGCAAGCTTAGCCCGAGATATGTAGGTCCGTTCGAGATCATTACTCGAGTCGGTGAAGTTGCTTACCGTGTTGCTTTGCCCGCTCACATGGCGGCGGTCCACAACGTGTTTCATATCTCCCAGCTTCGGAAGTACATCCCGGATCCTTCTCATGTCATCGAGCTTGATCCGGTTGAGATTCGAGAGGATCTCACTTTGGTTGAGAAGCCGGTTCATATTTTGGATCGAAGAGACCAAGTACTTCGCAACAAGACTATTCCGCTAGTTCTCGTGCAATGGCAGCATCACGCTCGAGAAGAGGCTACATGAGAACGTGAGGCCGAAGTCAAGGCGAAGTACTCCGAGTTGTTTGAATGATTTTGTGTATGACTTGTAATTTTGTTTCGAATTGTTATGCTAAGTTGTTTAAATTGTAAAGCATGCATTGTCCAAATTTCGAGGACGAAATTTTTGTAAGGGGGGGAGAATGTAGCACCCCGGACTTTTTCATCTTTAATGAATGGCACTTTCGTAGCTAATTGGCCGTTTTCGTAGTCTAATTAATAAATAAGGGAGAAATCGGAAATTCCGAAACGTCAGAAATGTTCGTTTTCGAAACACGGATCCAACGCAAGTTGAATCGTCGAAATCCGACGAGCGAGTCAAAAGATATGGTCAAAACAGTCCAGACATATAGAGCACCGATCGCTCGGTCCAGTCAGCGATCGATCGGTCCATAACCGATCGATCGGTAGCTATCGCACGGTCAGAAATTTTGTATGGGGAAATTTTCCAGAGAGTGAGTTTTTGACCGGTCGATCGGTCATAAACACCGATCGCTCGGTAGGCAACCGATCGATCGATCATAACCACCGATCGCTCGGTCTTCGCGTTTTTGCAGAAATTTCAGTAAGGGCGTTTTCGTCTTTTGGGCGTTAAACCCTTACCCATAAGGGTTTGCTCGACCCTTTGAGGCCTCACTTACAACATTGAGGGATTTTGAGAGATAGAGAGAGAAGAGGAGAAAACTCTAACCTAGGGTTTGGTTTTGAGAAGGAAATCAAAGGGGGCTTAAGAACCATAGCTCACCCCAACTCGAGTTGCTTCAAAATCGAGGCTCAAGCTCGTGTGTGAACCATTCTCCAAGCTAGGGCAGCAACCCAAGCACGTTTTTGAAAGGGGTTTCTTCCCTAACTCGAATCTCCTTCAAGCAAAGGTGTTCTTCTTTCAAGTTGGAGCTTCAATCAAGGTTTTTTCCAAGGATCAAGCCTTGATCTAAGGTTAGTACACTCTACTAACTTTCTTTAGCAATAATCTAGTTTTTCCCCTTTGACATTATGATGTTGGTCTCGTATTTTTCCTTACTTGAAATGTGCTATACTTCCTAAACTTAAACAAGATAAATGTGAATGTGGGGTTGTATGTATGAATGGTGGATGTAGAGGCGATTGGATGCCGTTGGACGTGGTGAAATGTGGGTATGGAAAATGGTGGAAGGGCACTCTATGAATAATGAACATACTTGGATGTTGTGTTGGAAATTTATGCGCTAAAAAGGGGAAATAAAACTACTAAAATGTTGCACACCGGATGTTTGATAATATGCCTAAACCAAGAATAAATGAAATTGATAAAGGAAATGGATGTAAGCTTTATGTAATTATTCTTGTAAATGATGACTTGACCAAATGCCATGTTGATCACCTAAATGCTTACATGTTATACTATGAATTGAAATATGATGCGATATCCCTCTTGTTACACGTGTCCCCATGATTGTCACTATTGGCACGCCCACGAGCACACATGCATGCATGAAACCGGGTTTTTCAAGATTGTATTATACATGTTGAATCAAGAAATGGAACAAGAACATGACAAGGAGGTTGGTAGCCCAAGGAAGGGTGCTAGCCTCTGGCTCACAAGAGAAATGGAACAAGAACATGACAAGGAGGTTGGTAGCCCAAGGAAGGGTGCTAGCAAGAGAAATGGAACAAGAACATGACAAGGAGGTTGGTAGCCCAAGGAAGGGTGCTAACCTCTGGCTCACAAGTATACAAGTCAAGAACAAATCAAGACATGAAATACAAGACAAGACACAACACACATTCATGATTTTCACAAGCAAAACCGAGACACGAAAAAGGTTTCCGAGACATGAGTTTTACCGAGGTTTTTGCATTCATACACGCATGTCAAGATATGGCTATGTATCTTATGCTTTCACTATTGCTTTAAATTAATATCTTGTATTGCTCACTGTCGTTATGCTTTCGCTATTGTTATGGTTAGCTAGTAGTTTGTACTCGCTGAGTATTTCATGCTCAGCCGTACTTTTATGTCGGCAGGTACTGTGGATGTCCTCGACCCCGAGCCTTGGGTCGAGGAGGAGTATGTAGAGGAGAGGGAGCCACCTATCCCATGGCAGTCTCAGGAGGATAGGGACTTGGATGTGTGGCCATACCTCGACTACTGTTGAGAGGAGAGGGTTAGAGAGTTCCTTTTTGTATTTTGATAGGTGGGCATGTCCACCTTTACTTGATTGTATTTGGTGTATGTTAACTTGGAATACTATTTGGAGTTATAGAAGAAAAGAAAAAGTTGGCTTATGCTTCCGCACTTATGTTTAGTTTCCGCGCTCTGATTATCATTGTATTATATTATGTTTGGCCTCTTGCATTACAGGATGGTTTGACAGGTACACGTAGTCACCTCTAAAGTATCCCTTAACTCCTAGGGGGTATTTCGGGGCGTGACACCCCCTCGTGTCCTTGACATCCAAGGTAAACATTGACACCAAGTCAACATGCTGCCACCTCGCATGTCCCAGACATCATCAAGTCTCCATTGACGCCTAGTCAACCTACTGACACTCTTCGCATGTCCCTCTTTCGACACCCCCGCGTGTCCTCGACATCCAGGTGAACATTGACACCAAGTCAAAATTCTGCCACCGCGCATGTCTCAAATATCATCGAGTCTCCATTGACGTCTAGTCAACCTTCCAACACTCTCCGCATGTCCCTCTTTCGACATTCCGTATGTCCTCGACATCCCAGGTGAACATTGACGCCAAGTCAACATGCTGCCACTGTTGGACATGATGCCCAGATAAGTCATTTAGATTGTTAGAACCTTATTAATTTGATTAATAAATGCTTCTTCTTAATCTATTATGTATTCATTATGGTAATTGACCATGATCATGAGATGATCGATACGATATGAGATATCGATAAAGGTCCATAGGATATATTGTAGGAAAGTTATGTGATTAGATTATCATAGGTAGATATAACTTTCCGGTTCCTTATACCTTATATAGTCACAGCTGTGGGTGAAGCTGGGCACTTCACTTATATGGCTACCAGAATGCTAAGATGTTCTTAATAGTTGAGATGTAGTTCTATCTCGAACTATTGTAGTGGAGACTACACATCAGCATATAAGTGCTTAAATGTACACTAACTGATTGCATTCAATGAGAGACCTCTTGCGCATAAACATACTATCAGATAGTTGGTCTCTCATTCACATTGAACGGTTTCGATGATCCTTAGATCTGATGACTTCATCTATGACTGGGCAGTGATCTGACTGTTTTAATTGTACCAACATATTTTCTAACTTAGGGAATACAATACAGTGACAGTTGGATAGTCAAAAAGTTGTTCGAGTCATGATGAATTTCAAACAAGAAATTCATGCTCATTAATTTAAGAGATTATCCAAGTTCCGGGTAAGACAGTTGATTAAGTTCAAATCCTACGCAGGTGATTTTGAAAAAAAAATAAGTTTTGAAATATACTTTTATTAAAAGGTATTATACTTATAAAAGGATTTTTTAAAAATGTTTTTCATGAGAAATTGATGTAATTTTTTATTTATTTATTTTATTTTGAGATTGATCTAGTACAATATTCTAATGGATTAGCATCCACACGAAAGAAATATAAAAATCTTTCCTTTTTATTTTGAGTTCACTGCCTGCTCTTGTCGTTCATCCCGCCGCCGATCGTCTCTACTATCACCGGGATTTAACCCTTCCTGGAGAGTTCTGAGCAGTATTTTGGGTTACAACGAGTGTTCTCTAGGTGGGTTTTGGTTTTATTTTTGAAAGCTTTAAAGATTAAAAAAATTGAAATATCGAAAGATATGATTATTTGAATTCACTTCTGTGAGATCTGATGGGGTGTAGCCATTTTTATTAGCATTTATGTTTTGTTGGATTAGGACGCAAGTTAAAATAATCTTCTTCTTCAGTTCGTGTAGAAATCCTTATTTTGCTTAACATTTGTTTCTCTTTTGGGGGTTTTAAGAATGTCAGAAGATTTATTGTGAGTAAGATAAGCTAACTGGGATTTTCCTTGGAATTTCTCAATGACCCAAGCAATCTCATCATTCCACTGTTTTATCCTTTGCCTCTTCATCAAAGTCTATCTTCATACCAATTGTTTTGAAAGTATCGTGATCTGGTTTTTGGGGTAGTTCCATTCTCACATTGTGGAATTATTAGGAGGGTTTGATTTCTTCTAGTCTGTTTACTTGTAATATATGACTAGTGAAGAACACTTGCTTTGTGTCTAGAATGTCTAGAGGATGTTCTTAGGTTTTCAAATTTGTTAGTTTGATTCGAGCGGTTTTGTTGTCAAGTGCGTACTTAGGATAGAGATATCAGAGTTTGGTCTAGAGGCAACAATGGATGATTCTCAGTTCTATCTCTTTTACAATCTCAGTCCCTTCAGGTTATTTTCCTCATGGTTGGTTTGGAATCCCTATATTCCATCGAAGGTATCGTTTTTCTTATGGAATGCATCGTTGAATAAGATTCTGACTTTTGATCATTTGAAAAGTAGAGCGAAGAAGATGACTAATTGTTGTTTCATGTGACTACGTGCCTAAGAATTGGTGGGCCATATGCTTTTGCGTTGTCCTATCACGAATGATGTGTGGGGGTTTTTCCTCTCCCGAGTAGGCGTGGAGTGGGTCTTTCCATTTTCTTTTCAAAACTTCTTATCTT
Organism: Tetracentron sinense; assembly: GCA_015143295.1. NCBI lineage: Eukaryota > Viridiplantae > Streptophyta > Magnoliopsida > Trochodendrales > Trochodendraceae > Tetracentron > Tetracentron sinense. The sequence continues at coordinate 23,799,644 of CM026573.1, forward strand.
GCTAGTTTTTGGTAAGCGAGGATGAGGCGCGGAAGACAATTTAGTTGGTCCTTCTAGACATAGTTACCAAGTCGGGGTTCGAGAATAATTCGTCTAGGAAAGTGTTCGGAAAAAATCGCAAAAAATTGAAAATTTTAGAAATAAGTTTAAGAAATGAAAAAATATAAAATAAGATTACTAGTTATGAAAGGTATAAACACATATATTTTATATATTAGATATTTATTCAGTACTTTTTTTTAAAATTGCAAATTATTCGTGTTTAATTCGCGAAGTCGCTATTTTCTCAAAACACGCGAATACTTCGTGAATTATTTGTTCAACTAAAAATTTGGGTATTATTCGGGATTTTTTGAAAAAATTGGAGAACTTGGTTAATTATGCTTCCATGTGCTACAGCATAGTCTTTCTGGAAAGAGAGGACAAGATAGTTTTTGAGAACTCTCCTTCGTCCTCTCTCAGTATATGTTCACCTATCTGTTTGCTCGTTCTGGAATGATGGTCCATTAGGTGAGATGAGGAGGGTGAGGGGGAGGTCTTGGGTTGAACGCACACTCTACACCACCCAAAAACCAACAAAAGTTACTTATCATGAGTGCAAACCAAACTCAAAATTTGAGAAAAATTAACTTCTTGCATGTGTAAACCAAATGGCATTTTTTTCCTCTGAATGACTTCTGTAGACTTCTTCATTCGAAGAAGTAACTCTTGAAGATGTCTTTCTTTTGAGAGAAGTTTATTCAAATGTGGATCCTTAGTTGAGTATGAGTGCATTTGCCGAGCTTTTTCTAGTTTGGAGATGACCATTGAAATCAAGATGACCATGCTAATAAGAGATATTAATTAAATCCTTACTTCAAATTTTTTAATTAATATTCGCTTGGAATGTGAATGGATGGTAGACCATGATGATCTTATTTGGGCCAAATTGAGCTAAAGTACTAGGCTACTAACTAGGGTGAGTTCGGATGGGCAACAGCGCTGGCTGTTGCGCTGTTGCCCATATGTGTGTTGCAAAATGGGCCCCATTTTTATCATTTGGTGATTCCCATGTAAACGGTAGGTGGCCCTCACTTTCCTTACCACGTCTCTGTTTAATGATAGTGTGCACGTTTAATTATTTTCCAGCACTAATCATTCTCGGTATCATTTATCTCTTGCGTTTAACAACTAGTTCCCTTTAAAAACTATTGGTATAAAATACATTGATACAGTGCCTCCATGTTTTGTGATTTGTCCAGTTGAGGATGGGTTAGTTGGTGGGTCTTATATGGTGTTCTTTACTATATCTGTATCTCCTGTTTAAGTTTTAATGGTTGGGTTCTGTAGAAGCAAGCTGGGTTGTGCCTACGATTTCTGGTGCATTAGTTTTTCATGGAGCTTTAGGTTATAATTTGCTATTTTGATTTTGCAAGAATTTATGAATGCGGGATTTCCCTTGAGATAATAGAAAGTTATTATGATCTTTTGAGGTGTTTTATATGTGGAATAATATTGTACTAATCCAATTAAGATCTTTTGGCAATTGTTTAGTTGTAATCTTTTTGATTGGGTACTCTGGGAGGTAATTGTCCTAGAAGTACGTGTGCCACCGTTTTCAAGACATGGTTACTCCCTCCAAATGGCTTGTGGGGGGTAGCATTAATATATACTGTTTCACAAGTTCTGAGTCTTGAGTCTATTCACCATTTTATTGTTTTTCCAGTATTTGCATCATTTGAAAAGTAATGATATTGCAGGGTCTAGGTTTCCTTGAATGATCAAAATATTGTGAAAATACCCATGGATGTTATAGCGTGAAGCATTGGATCCCATTTCTGTACCTTGATTGGACCAGTACCAGGTAGGGGGACCTCCTGTGAAGCTCCATCAAGTGAGCCTCAATCACGCACTTTTCATTTTCGAGGTTTGAAGTCTTGTTCGTTTGTGTATTTGGAGCTATGATTAGATATCTTCAATATCTAACTTAAAACATTTTGTCAACATTTTCCATCTTGATCCAGAGGCAGTTCACTTGCTCTGTAGATGATTGTCATTCGAGCTACAGAAGAAAAGACCATTTGACCCGGCACCTGCTCCAGCACCAGGGGAAACTCTTCACCTGCCCCGTAGAGAACTGCAACCGGAAGTTTGCTTTTCAAGGCAACATGAAGCGGCATGTGAAGGAACTTCATGATGACGAAGACTCCCTCCTACAATGGTGGTGAGGGTATGAAGCAGCATGTTTGCCAAAAAATCGGGTGTGGAAAGTCATTTAATTTTGCATCAAAGCTGAGGAAGCATGAGGATTCTCATGGTAAGTTTCTTTTGCTGGTTAACTTATGGAGTTTTTGTGATTTTAAAATGCTGCCATTCTTGTCTATTTTACTGAATAATGTAAATGAGCAAATACCAGTTACATCCTTTTCAAATTTAACAAAGAAAAGTTCTTTTCATTGGACGTGTTACAGTTTCTTTAATTTGAACTCCACTAATTGTCTTTACTGCTGCAGTTAAGCTGGATTCAGTGGAGGCAGTCTGCTCTGAACCAGGTTGTATGAAACACTTCACCAACGTAGAATGCCTTAAGGCCCATCTTCAGTCTTGCCACCAATAAATTACCTGTGACGAATGCGGGACCAAGCAGCTGAAGAAGAACATCAAGCAACACCTGCGCACACATGAAGCTGTGGATTTGTCTGAAAGAATCAAGTGAAATTTCAAGGGCTGTCTCCACACATTCTCAACTGTAAGATGCCGCTAGATTTCTTGGAGCAATATTTCTTCAATTTTTGCTTTCATTTGGTTACACATATCTAGGGGAAAAAAGATTTGGGGTTTGTCGGTTTTTGTGGGAAAGTCTCTATTGAAGTTAGCATTCTGTATTATGGACATGGTTTAAAATATCGATATGTATCCACCGATATGGGCCGATACGTATCTTATTTAGAGCTACCCGATACACATATAGGCCCAATACACTCAATACAGGGATTTTTCAGTTAATTTTTTTTCCCATTCCATTTACACTACGATCCACAATACTGACCCAATACACACAACTAATTTATATAATATATTATTTAAGTAAATGATTTTAACTTGATTTTACTTTCATTTACTTTAGATATTAATATGTAAATAAGGTTATCCTTTGCTTATGATGCCCCTACCCAACCCTACTTATCAAGAGTCATTGGTTATGATGCTCAGTCTCAGTCTTCGACTGACAGTTATGAACAGATCACAACTCAGCAGCAGGAATATGTACAAATATACTTGGGCATGTATTGCACGATGATGACTTGAACACAGTGGTGACATCATGTCTGGACCACTTATAATGTATCATTACTCAATTTTTGATCCCACAATGATAGAGTATGAGCTGACACGAAGCTCAATGTGGTATTGAGCTTCTATCATGTATGTAATTTGATTTGTGAATATAAGGATCTATGTATTTTCATAATTTTGATTTATGAATACAAGTGAGCTTCTATCGCTTGGTTAAGTAACTATGGTTTGTACTTTCAGACATATTTATCAGCGTGCACGCCTTTTTTAACTTATAAATTTGTTAACTCTCATATGTATAATTATAAATATAGTTGGAGGTCTTAATTTAGTTTGTTTTTAACTTATATTTACATTAAAGAGGTTTTATACAAGGTATCCAAGTTTTTCCTTACGTATCCAATCTTTTTTTAACGTATCCTGAATTTTTCTGCCTTATCCAATTGATATGGTACCGATACGTATCCTATTTTGGACTTACCGATACGGCGACCGATACCGATATTTTGAACCATGATTATGGACAATACAAGTTTGTTTCTTTGATACAATCTTTCTCTAATCCATTCGATGTGTGAAATTTCTTTTCTGTCGACACGGCCTCTAATTTGTATCCTTTTTTTGTATCTGTTTGCTCTGTTAGTTCGATTGCTTTTTTTTATTGCCTTTTGAAATGAAATCTTTAGTTCTCTGGCTATAAATTGTGGAAGAATATTAAGTTTTTCACTGGGTTTTACAATTCTTGTGATGGCACTCGACTTTTTGTTTCACATAATTCGTACATAATTGTTGACAATTTCTATATTTACTTGCAGAAATCAAATCTCAACCAGCACATGAAGGCTGTACACCTTGAGTTCAGACCATTTACTTGTAGCATTCCCGAATGTGCCCTACTGTAGAGAGGCTATTGCAGACGAGGATAATTCCACCAAATCAAACAGAATCCATTTTGAATCAGGGACCCAACTACATATCGTGGTTACTCTCAGCGGCAGCAGATGACGAAGACCCATAGTAATGTCACCAGTTTGTTGCACATGATGTTTATAGAATAGAATGTTCGTGTATGCTCTGCTTTCATTGGGTCCTGCAGTCTACAAGTCTCTTATGGCATAACCTTCTGTCTTTCAACCGACAGTGTTCGCCAAATGTGTCTTGCTCACGGAGGAGTTCCATCTCTGAATGTTTTTGTAAATTCACATCTTCGGTAGTTCTGTCCTGTATATCTTTTTGCAGCCAAAATAGTTCAGGTAGGCAAAGATTGTTGTAATGGGATGAACTGATATAAATGTACTAGAGTTCTTAGGCATTTTTCTTTTATGATTATTATTAATTTTTTGTGGACGAAAAATTGTATACAATTACAAGGTTACAAAGCTTTTAGGCTTCACAATCCCTGGGCATGGCATCCCTGGCTAATTCCATTAGGGAACTAGAATAGCAACAAAGTTAGTGAACCCTAATTATAGGGCAAGTAGTGGCATGAGAAGTGATTGGCCTTTACCCTCTCCAATCACCCTATTTTCCATATCACATGCGCTCAAGGTTGCTGACTTGATCGCCAGAGTATTTTCGTAGGTTGGACGACCATCTAGCAAAAGAAGAGTGTTGTAGCCAATTAGGAGCAGTTGCGTGTTTTCGATGATATCAAAGGTGAAGATAGGCAGAGCCAAAATATAAACTGACTGCATTCTCATCAAGTTTTTGAGCAGCACCATTTTAAGGGTGGGACAGATCAATAGGCACAAATATTGGAGTCACCAAACTCATAAAGAATAGAAACACAATCTGTTTTATGGTGATGCTCCGAATACTCAATTCTCGGGTTACTTTAACCTGATTGATTGGAATCAAATTATCACAAGTTCTTTTTTAACTTAAATTTATGAATTTTCTTAGAGCTGTGATTAAGCAGACTGCAAGGTCAATTTGGTAACCGAATAGATTTCTATGGAAATCATAAGGAGGAAATTTGATATCCATGTAGCTTTCAATTACTATTTATTTTTAAAACTAATATTAGAAATTCACTGTCACGTGTGAATTGGGCAGTCGACCTAGCATTAGTTAGCAAGTGTAAGTACACAAAATCTTCTTCAATCCTCACCTATGAAAAAAAACACTATCATTTGAGAAACATTCAAATAAGCAGTTAGGTAATTTTTAGTTTTATTTATTTGTTTTTCTATTTTACTAATCAGCAATGAGTATAGATGAGAGTGCAACGTATCTCTGGCAATGCCCGAAACTAACTCTAGCGCCCAATCTTTGCATGACGCGTGAGAAGGCATTTAACTTGGAGTAACAGCATCCAATGCACATTTTATTGAGTGGTACACTTATACTTCCCAAGCTCGCCACATGTCCTCTATGACATCCATTAATTATGATTAAGATATTCTCATACCTAAGGTTAAATAATCTAACCTTAGATTTAAAAAAAAATTAACCTTGATTATGATTTCACTCATTTACGTGGTTAATTATTTTAAGATATTTTTCTAAAAACTAAGGTTAGATTATTTAATCATAAGGGTGGGTGAATCTCAAACACAGTTAATGAGTGTCAAAGAATACAAATGACGAACTGGGAAGGTTTGCACATATTGTCCAATAGAACATGCCAGATGTAAGGTAGTAAACAGATGCGGATATTATCCATATCCGAATCTGTTTAGTCGGATAATTATCCGAATAGGTATTCAGCATAGCGTGTTTGGATGATAATTTTACTATCCGTTTATAATCGAATATTGGTATATCCGATATGACAAATATCCGACCGATTAGATAATATATATAAATAATATATTTTAAATTTATAAAACTAATATAACCTTTCAAATATATATATATTTTTATATAATTAAATACATCGAGTTTTTATTTTTAATATAAATAGAGATAAAATGTTAATTTTCTATTTTTTTAAAAAAATTTATATATATTTTAAATATTAATATACGTTTTTAAATTTTTTTTTAAAAAATAATCAAATAATTATATTATTATCCGAATTCAAATATTTTAATCGAAATATGATACAGATATCATATTTCACTATCCACCAAATATTTATTTAGACTCGAATTGGATATACCATTATCCGTTCCTTTTACAACCTAATTAGAAGCATGCATGTTATCACTTTCTTAGTAGAACACCATTCTTAAGCTGTGCTCGAGTGTGAATTTCGGGCATATGTTAGAACCAATCCTTACCGCGTGGGAAACGTTGCAGATAAATAAGTCCCACAGCAGGTGGACACGTGTCATGCGTAGGCTCGTTCACGTTATCACATAGATTTTGAGTCTTGTCTGATCTGAGGAGTGAACCAGAAGAAGAAAGAATCCCAGCTCTCTCACCACCTAATCCGTCGAATCCTTTAGAACAATTTTGAAAAGGAAAAAAAAGATAAATGTCAACAGCAGCTTCTTTGTGTTCGACAACTCTTCAACTCCAAATCAATGGATTTGGTGGGGCTCTTAAGCTTCAGAAACCATCTCTCTCTCTCCTCCCAATTCAATCTCTTCAACAAGGTATTTTCTTTTTTCTTTCATCATATCTTGTTGGGGTGTTTGATTTGGAGGGGTTGTTGGATCTTTAATGGAAATTTAGGTGGAAAAAATTGGAAGCCGGTTTTCTTTACCTTGTGTTAATAAAAAGGAAATTTGGTAGATTTCTTTTGTGGGTCATGAATTTTTTGGGTCATTTAAAGAAAACATAATAAAAACATTTGATGATGAAACCCATTAAGTATTGAAGACTGTTCAATTCTAGATATGGTTCTGGGTATAAATTATGGGTCTAGAATTGTTTGGGTGTCAACAGGGTTGTGCTTTAGAATTGTATTTTGGAAAAGAGTTATTTAAAACATGTCTTGCATATTATGGATTGGGGAATTTGCATTCTTCAAGGTTTGAGATTTCTGTGCATGATGGAAAATTCAAGGAGAATATGTAATTCAAGAGAAGAGGATGATCTTTCATTAGGAACTCTATTCTGGGTAACCATGAATTGGGTTCCTGAAATTGTACCTTCCACATTTGTCATTATGCCAAACTGAGTTGTTAAGTTATCGACCAGACATGGTTTTGAATATTATCTAAATAACTCGGTGTTATTGTTTTTTGACTCTTATCGTATTGAATTTTAAGTTAACTCATTGTTGATGATGGTTATTGAAAAGCTTGACTTGTGAAATTTTGAATTTAAGAACGTTGTTCATAATTCAATAAAATAATGACACGTGGCTCAAAGGATGTTCTAACATATTACACATACTAAAATCATTTTTGAGAATTGGTTAACAGAATTCCATGTTTATCTGATAATGATGATTTTGGTCATTAATGATCAATGATTTTAAGCTCTTATGCTTTTAGTTCATAAAAAGAATTTTTTGCTCATTAATGACAATTTTACCCTTATGTCACTGATGAAAGTTGAAACTATTGCGCCTTTAACGCTATTGACACAGATTCAAGTCCTAACGCCTTGGGATATTGTTTCAGGCTCTAACGCCTTCGGATATCATTTCAGGCTCTAACGCCTTTGGATATTGTTTCAGGCTCTAACGTCTTCGGATATCATTTCAGGTTCTAACGCCTTTGGATACTATTTCAAGCTCTAACGCCTTTGGATGCTGTTTCAGGCTTTAATGCCTTTGATGTTGATTCAGGCTTCAACGCTTTCGGATATTCTATATGGCTTCAGTGCCTCGTTCTGGCTTTCAACGACTTTCTCATGATGATGGGCGTGGTATGGATTAGTACCCTCCTTGTATACCTTTCTGATGACTTCTGCCAGAAAGAAGATTTGTTTTGTCAGGGGTGAACGGTATGGATTGGTACCTCCCCGTGGGAATGAGTGTGGCTGTTTCCCCTCATTACCTATTCCAGTGAAGCATGGATTACTTCCTGGGCTGACAGTCAGGGAGAAAGCATTGATGATGGATTTTTCCTCAGTTTCTCTTAAGGCCTGACGGGAAGGGTGTCTTCGTCCAACACCTACGATTTCCCTATTGGACTTGAGATAAGGGATGGGTGTCTTCGTCCAGCACCTACGCTTTCCCTATTGGACTTGAGATGATTATTAGATGATTATTATCATCGTTATTATTATTATTGCTATCATGATTATTACTTTAGAGGAGTGTTGCTGTCTGAACACTAATATATTACCTCAGTAGGACAGTACACCATGAAAGCGTATGACCCGCTTTCACAATGTAGTTACCAATTGTTTTTGGGGGAGGATGATGAGTTGTGGTTTGGAGGGCTTAGATAGAATTTGTTAAAAGATGAATATTGTAAATACCGCTTTTAACCTTTGAAGAATATATCTGAAAGCTTTGGTCATAAAAGCTTAAAGGAGGTATGGTGACAAAATGCCTTTATCTTGATGGAATCCAATATTTTTTCTCTCTAAAAGTCGGTTACAAAAACGGTTATGACAGCTGTACAAGTTAGTTACGATTTTGTTAATCACCTATAAATAGAAGAAGAGAGATTTTTCTAATTCCCAGAAGATTTCCTAAAAAAAAATCAAATTTCCAACCAGAATTTACAGAGAGAGAAAATAAAGGATTCATCAAGGAAAAACATTCTGTCACTACTTTTCTTCATTGTTCTTTCTTCTCTCCCTCTGAATCATTTCCTTCTTTTTTCCCTTTTCTTTCTTGTGATCTCTGAATCATTTCTCCCGAAAATAACTCAATTTAGAACGGTCTGGATATCGGATTTAGGCTAGATTGAGGTTGCAGTAAACCCCATTTCTTCAAGAATCAAAACACCCCTCTACACTCATTGGATGACTCTTACTCACATTATGAAGTGTGCTACTTATTACCAAAAAAATCCAGTTTAAATACAAAGCAGAGCTCTGCTTCACAGCAGAAAAGTGGAGCTCCCCTTTTTAGTTTTATCTATGGCGGTGGTGTTGGAAATAATAAAATGCAGAATTATAAACCAACTATCTTACCCGTGGAGAAAATCCTTGGTGGAAGGGATCAATAGAACCGATTTGACGGAAAAGAAACAAGCACGCACACAAAGAAGAAACAGTAAAGATAACACAAGAGAATTTAAGTGGTTCATCAAATAACATGCCCACGTCCATGGGCTAAGATCTGATTACTTCTTCCCTTTCCGAGAAACCTTGAGAAACCAGTACAAGAACACTTTTTCCTCTCAGATTAATTCCCAACCTAAGCCCAGAGACCTTGTACACCCCTCTCAAGTCACATTCTCAAAGAACATGAAGAAGAATCTCTATCTCTTTCCCTCAAGCCTTTCTCTAACCTTTCTCCAAGACCTAGAGTGCTTAATCACATTCTATTACCTTCCATCCTGTTCCACACAGAAACCCTATACCTATAATCACATATATAAGCTTAAATTAGAGTCCTAGAAAGTCCTAGATTTGCGCAACATGCCAAATCTGGACTAAACAGCGTGTTTGTGATTTCCGGTTGACAGAACCTTGGGTTCGGTCGACCGACTTGGCGACTGGATTGCGACTAGGTGAAATCTGTCTTAGCCTAGTCGACAGATTTGCAACCTGTACTACTCATCCAATAGAGTTAATTCATATGAGTGTGCATTGAAGTTGATCTGAGTAAGGAGAAACTAGAGAGATTCTGGATTGGTATGAACATGAAGGGATTCTGGCAAAACATCATTTATGAGAAGGATATTGCATTTTGTAATGGTTGCAACAAACTGGGCCATATAGAAGTGGAGTGCAAAACTGGAAAACATAATAGAGGTTTTGGGAAGAATTTGAGGAAAGGTATGTTAGCCTCAGGGTTACAACCATAAGTACCCCTAATAATTTTGATAATAACATAATAATATAATGAAATATTTGGTACTAATAAACTCGTTTAAGTGCATGAACATTTCAGATTACATAAAGTTGATAGCACTCCAATCATGAAAAACAAAGGATGGAAATTACCCAAGAGGAAGTTCAACTCAATATAAGATGAACATTCAAGAAGAGACCTTAGTCCAAGTCAAGACCATTGAAGACAAAATGCAATATCACAAGACCCAAGTCAAGCCAAGATCATCTCTCATTATTCTAAATGTATTCACTTGTTATTCTGAAAATGTATAAGGACTTATGTAAAAAGTCTTCAAAAGAAAGGTGAAGTGAATAAGCTCAAGAATCATAGATTGACCATAGGAGCCTAAGATACCTTTTGAAAATCGTCCTAAAACTCTAATTCATCATAAAATTACGATAAGAGTATAGCCAATTGACCTAGGAAATCAATCACATCCCTTCGGTCTGATCCTAGACTGAATTTAGAATATTCACTCTGAATTCGTCGACAAATTCTCTGGGAAGATCAAATTCGGCGATGAAGTCATGACAAAAATTTTTTAATTCAGTTCTGCCTCCAAATTTCGGCGACGAAATCTTTGGTTGGGTTAAGATTCGGCGACGAAGTCGTTTCAGGATTTTTTGAAATCAAATTCTGTCTTTTGAATTCGGCGACGAACTCAAGTGGGAACTCCACTTCGTCGACGAAATCATGTTTGAAACAGAAAATTTTTCTAACGGCTAGTTTGCAACGGACCTAAAAGCATTTAATGCTTCCCCAATGGTACTATTGGATCAAATGCTATAAAAGGAGTTCATTTATGAACTACAAACAACTCTTGATCACAGCAATAACTCCTATTAATCACTTATTCACTGCTATTGATTTTCACTCACTCTCACACTTAGAAAATCCCCAAAAAGTTTCTCTTGAGCTAATTCAAGTCTACTTTTTTGAGAGACTTTATTAGAGTTTGTATTTCACTCGTATCCAGCTCATTCAAGGAGCTTTCAATTCGGATCTTCAATCCATAACTTATTTATTGAGATTAGTCAAGAATCCAGGATTCTTGCACTAAAGCTGTTGCTTCAGCCATATCAAGAGAGGGTTGCACTCTTGAAAGGTTTCAGCTCGGCCTAAAGGAGAGCTTGAAAGGTGATATCTCAACCTGTAAAGAGAGATTGTAAGGGTTTGGACTCCACCTGTAAAGGAGCCTGTACGATTAAGGAATCGTGGTGAATCCTCTAGCTGGAAGCTGAGGCGGGGAGTAGGATGGTTTGCTGAACCTCGAGAACAAATCTTGAGTTTGCACTCTTCTTATCTCTTCTCTTTCTTTTAATATTCCATTGTTTTATCTTACTGCATATTATACTCTATTCCGCTCTTTGAACTTGTAGTTCATACTCTTATTTTTACTAAGATCTGCCTTAGACCCTATTCACCCCCCCTTTAGGGTCATTTTATGGCCAATAAGGTATAGTGCCTAACTTTGGTGCTAACCGGAATAAGAAGGAACGTCAAGTTGAACAGATCGACATGTTAACATCCAAAGAAGTGTGGGTAGTTCAAGAAAAGAAAGATATATTGGCTAGGGATGGGCTTCCGATGTAATTCCCATTTAGGGTCAATAGGATAACATTGGATAAGCCAGGGTAAGAATGTCCCAAAGCAATCTGTGGAGGTGCTCACATAAGAAATACAAGCTCAATAATTGATTAAAAGTTAATCAATTATTTTAAGTGATTAAAAGTTAATCATTTAATTAAATAGATTAATAGTTAATCTATTGTTTAAATTAATTGTTAGTTTAAACTAAGGGATTATTTTAGTAATTATTTGATTAACATAATTAAAGGGGAAATGAGTTTGACCCATATCTATAAACCATTAAAATGGACCTTTAATATTGGCCAAAACCCATGGGTTTAAACCCTAGGGTGGGGCGCCCACTTGAGGAATCCTAATTGGATTAGGATTTGTTTAATTGAATAATTATTGAAATATAATTCCTTATATTATGGAATTAATTTCTTTCAAGTGTTAGATTGCAATTAGGATTAAGATGTTATTGTAATTAGATTACAATAAGGAGTTTTAACTCCTCAAATCCCACACCCCATAGAAGCTCACGCCCCCCAATGTGGATTCCTAGTTTGACTAGGTTTCTTACTTTGGTGTAGGATGTTGACTTATCCCTTTTAATTAAGGAATCTTCTTATAATAGGGACTCTTTAATTAATAGGATTACTATAACTAAAGTAGTTATAGATTAAGTAGGAGTTTGTTTAATTAATAATAAGAGTTATTGTTGATTAATAAATCCTACTAGATAAGATCAAGTTGGAGTAGGATTAGGATAAGATCTTAGTCTATAAATACCCCAACACCCTAGACCATTAAGTAGAATTCTCCAGAATTTTTTCTCTCCTCTCCTCTCTCTCTCCAAACCGTGAGCCGTAGGGGAGACCCCTAGGGATTTTCGTGAGCTATATTGGTGGTCCTAGTTGGGTTTTGTAAATCTAGGGTTTTGAACCTTAGTATTATTGGTGATAGAAGGTCTACACCATTGATCCATCTTCTTCCTCTTGCTTCTATAATTCCAAAGGAGACTCTAGAGCTTCGTGGAAAATAGCGAAAAACAAGGATCAAGCTTCTAGTATTTTTCGGAGAAATCTCTACAAAGAGTTCTGATGGTTTGAGTGGATTAAGCTTTATCGGTGAAAAACATTCACCGAGATGGTATGACTAAGACTCTTAGATAATTTTGATGCTTTTTATGGTGTTAAGATCTAGGGGATCCAGTTTCCGCATAAATTTTTATCCGGATACCCTTCAATTGGTATCAGAGCCCATGGTTAGGAGTATTTTTTGTTTATTTTGATAAGGTAATTAAATGGATAATTTAATTCATGAGATGAATTAATTTAGATCTATTTAATATTGCTCGTAGTTTTTATTATTTTATTTGTTCATAAGATGAATAAATAAATATTTATTATATTATTGAATGAGATTTGATAATTAAATAAATTTTAAAGACTAGTATTATATGTGATATAATTAAATTCAAAACAAAGAGTTTATTTTGAAATTCCTTTCAAATGATTTGATTATTAATTCATAAATCCCATGGTGTTTGACACCCTTGCTTAAGCGTTCTTGGAGATTAAAGCTTATTTCGATTTAAATTGATTCATAGATTTTCGGATTTGTATTTGATTAGAAGAATCGATACAGCTTCGGTATTTTGGCCATAACTTTATGATCGTAAGTCCAATCTAAGTCAGTACATCGTTTCGAAGCCGTCGAAAAGATCTACAACTTTTGTGAAGAAAGTTTTTCCAGAATCTATCTTTTTGAGGGTCAAAACTTGAGTCGAAAATCTAAAGCGGGAAAAAGAGTTTTCTAAATTAATTTTCCAAGAGGCTTTTAAATTTTTCCTAAATTGCATTATTGATTATGAAAATTGTTTTATGGAAAATATAATTGATTTATTTTTTCCGGGGTTTCATCTATATAAGATATAGATTTTTATCAGGCGATTTAATAATTGTTATCAAATTTTAAATCCTTTTAAAAATAAGAAAAAGTACTCCATCACCATATAGAATCTTTTTTATATGAAATTATAGTTATAGGTCATAATATATGATAAATTGTTTATCATTCATGCATTCATATTAGAGGTTAATATGTAATAGGTTTTGGCAATCTGTAAAGGGCAGATTCATTCGGTTTCCCTGAAAAGGGCGAATAGAATACTGGTTTCCCTAATGCCATTTAAATTCTATTTAATGCATTAGTGGACATGTTGCGAAGGAGGATGTTGTGATGTGATCTACATAAGATGATAAGGGAAGGGATCGTGAAGGAGTTTGCGAGCTACCTTTATTCTTATCACATTCCCTTGCATCCATGCATTTTAATTTATTAACCCATAACGATTAATCTTATATACTAATGTTTTATTATCATAAGATGATAACTGCTGTTTATTTATCATAAGATGATATCTGTTTATCTGTTTAATTATTCTGTTAAAATAATTGCTCTTGATATATCATGTGTATATAAGACTGGGGACAAGTCCCTAAGTATTATGATCTTCTACCTTACACTATGTGATCCTATAGTGGAGAGTGTGAGTAAGCTGACAGGCCAAAGCTGGGCCCAATCCCTCTCACCTATGAGTGAAAATGGTGAAAACTGAATAAGTAAATAGTGTGAGCAATAATGCCAAAGTGTGAGCTTTCATTAGGGGTTTATTAGGTTCATGGTAGGTGGGCACATAAATAAGAGATATTATACAATAAAGCCAAAGCGTGAGTATAACATCTCTTATAGATCAGACAGTAGATCGAATACTCCAGAATTCACAAGATGAGATCTGTGAAATTAGAGAAGATAGTTTCTATCTACTTATTCAAGGCGATGTGATGATGTGCCCAAAGGCAGGATCACATTAAGCCAGTGTCTAGGTTTTCGATGCCAATTAATTCTTCCCAAATTAGCAATACCATTAGAAACAGACCCATAATCTAATTGGTATTAATGAATACAATAGATCTCTAATACTGTTTTATTTTTCATTTGATTAGATCATGACAGGCCTATACCCATTAACTGAAATTCTTCGTGATGATAAGTTAGTAGGAACTAACTATGTAGATTGGAAAATTAAGATTAGAATTGTGTTTGCCGTGGATAACCTTGACCTATGTCTTAAGACACCTAAGCCTGAAATTCCTCCAGATGCTTCACCGGCTCGAAAGGCTGAGTTAGAGAAATGGGAGAGGTCCAATCAGATGACCAAATGTTACATACTGGCTTCGATATCTAACATTTTACAAAGCCAGCATGAACACATGGATAAGGCTTCTGACATTTTGCAAAACCTTCATGAGATGTTTGGTGAGGAAAATAGCTCAGCTGGAAAAGTAAATTTGAAATCTCTTGTTAAACACCAAGATGGCTGAGGGAACTCCAGTCAGGGAACACATCATAAAGATGATGGGATTACTGAATGAACTGGAAATTCTTGGTGGAGAGATGTATACCATCACTCAAGTTGACACTGTTCTGCAGTCACTCCCTCCATCCTTCAATTTGTTCGTGTTAAATTATAACATGAATAAGAGTGAAATGTTACTAAGTGTATGAACTCACTTGTGGCTATAGAAGATTTGATCAAAAAGTCAACTAAAGGTGAAACTTTAATCGTCGATAAACCTGATACCTCCAAGAAATCTAAAAAGTTTAGAAAAGGGAAGAAAGGCAAAAGAAAGTTTAAAGACAATAAAGGTAAGGCAAGAGTTGCCAAAGGTTTTTTAGGGACAGCTGGCAAGGAAAACTAAGGCAATGGAAAGTGTTTCCACTGTGGTAAAATAGGCCACTGGAAGAGAAATTGCAGAACTTACCTCGCAACTCTTAAGAAGGGTAGTGGAAGTACTCAAGGTATGAGATACTTTGAAGTACATATTACTGTTGAGTCTAACTTTCTGGACGGTCCTCCTAACTCATGGTACGTGGATTCTGGATCCACTGTACACGTTTGCGATTCTTTGCAGGGGTTCAAGGAAACCAGAAAGCCGACCAAACAGGAGTAGAAGCTTAAAGTTGGCTCTGGTGCAAATGTTGTAGTGAAGTCAATCAGCTTATTTACTCTTTATTTACCTAATGGAAAGATATTAATTTTAGAAGACTGCTTTTATGTGCCTTTAGTACATCGAAATTTGATTTCAGTATCTAGACTCTTATTTTATGGATTCTCTATCAATTTTAATTCAATTGTTGAAATTAAGAAAGATGGAATGGTCTTAATAACTGGTAATCTAATTGTCGCGATCCAAAACCCACCCTAGGAGTTAGAGTGAATCTTGGACGACCTGTCATGACCTACATGACTTGCTTGACAACCAACCTGCAAAATACCTGGAGCATATACAATCGAGAAAAATAATAGCGGAAACATAAACTACAAAGCACAGCAAAAGTCTAACAAAAAACCTCTAAGTATATATACATGATCCAAGTTTTGTACAAAAAGAACCCAAAAGAAGGTGCGGACATGCCCCCCAAAATAAATACATATAATCTCTCAAGCTCACACCCACAGATCTCTCACTTAGAATCTACCACCTAATAGTGACCGTCTACGTGAGGCTCCTCAGTAGGGACCTCCTCGATGTACTCCTCCATCCATGGGCCAGGAGCATATATGCCGATAGGAGCAGCCACTCCATTATCACCTACCGACATAAGACATACGGCTGAGCGTGGAATTCTCAGCGGATACCAAACACTAACCAACATCCATGGCGTAGCAATAACAGTATAAGGCAGGAAGCAATTTATATCATACAGGAAAGCAAACAGTTTATAGTTCGTGCTAGCATAACATCAAAGTCAGAAATCTCTTGAAAACGTCATGTGCTTAGCTTAACTTGAAATACTCTTTTTGTGTTCAAAACTAGTCTTGTCATGTGTCTAGTCTTGTCGTATCGTATCGTATCGTGTCATGCTTGTATCATGCGTGTCATGCTTGTCATGTGTGTCATGTATGCTTTCTTGGAAAATAAACATGTTCTTGCTACTTGTGAGGGAGGGGAGACCCCTCTTCCTAAATGAGAACCAACTTGTGAGGGAGGGGAGACACCTCTTTAACGAAATGCATTGAATGTAACATGCATGCTTGGGGCGTTATTATTCATGTCAAAAGCGAGGCAAAACATATCGTAAGATATGCCCTACCTCTATTTACCAACCCTTCCGTTTGGCCTTGTCATGATGTTCGTGAATCGGGAATAAAACCTTGAAAACAAAACACGGTGTTTAATGCTTGAAACCCTACTCGTGGACTACATGCCGTGCTCGTGGTTCCGTGTACAATTAAGGATGACAATGGCATATAAAGCATTTGCATTTATAATCAATACAATAAATACATAAGCAATTAATCTATCAACATTCCATTCTAGAATATTAGGAAGTTCACGCATGCATTTTCTAAGAACCAATCATCATTCTTTTCATTGTGGCATTTCATCAAACACTTGGTATGTGTATTATTCTTAATACCTAAATCTTGAATTTCTAGGTGGGTTAATGCTCACAACACACATGTGTATTCATTATTGGTACAATGCCCTCCCCATTTTATTCATTACAACAAACACACGGCATCCAATCGCCATTTACATCCACACAACCGTCCATTCATCCCATCTCCTTATCTAGTTTAAAATTTAGGGAAAATCATAAAATGAAGAAACACAAAGAGAAAAGATGAACTAGAAGGGTAGTATAGGGTACCGACCTTGAATAGGGTAAAGAAACCCTTGAAGTAGCTTGTGGAAGGCATTGCTGAGCTTGGAAGAGAACTCCACGAGTTGATTGAGCTTGGATTAGGAAGATCTTGAGATTTGGGGAAGCACTTTGGAGCAATCCTTCTCTCCAAGCCAAAACCCTCTTTGAAACCCCCTCTTTCTCTCCCTTCTCTTCCTTTCCCTTGGTTTAGCTAAATGAGAACCCTCAAACAAGACAAGGGTTTAAGACCCTCAAATTCGGAATCTGCTACCGCATGCGATCGATCGCATACTTATCTGCGATGGTTCGCAGGTCCTTGCGATCGATCGCATATGGATGCGATCTATCGCACCTGAACCAGAACACATTGGTCTGATTTCCCCTGCATGCGATTGATTGCACACTCTTGGGATCGATCGCAGATCCCTACGATCTATCGCACTTAGGGATCCATCTATCGCATATGGCCCAGAGAGTTTGGAACCCATTTCGCCAGCATGCAATCGATTGCACCAAACTTGCAATCGATCGCACTCTCCAGATTCTGTTGTTTTCTTCCATTTTCCCTCACTTTGGTAATTTGGCCATAACTTTTGACTCGTTTGTCCGATTTTGACAATTGAACTTGCGTTGGATTCTTCTTTCGAAGGTGAACATTCTTGGCATTTTAGAATTTCTAATTTATTCTTTATTTATTGACCAAATGGCCCCTAAAGTTGACTGATCCGCAAATGAGATTCAGTAACTCGGGTTTTCGATATATCTGACTTAGGAATACTACTTCTTAACACTTAGAGTTCTTTAAATTTTCTTATTTCATAGAAATAGGAGGATGACAAAGGCAAAATGCCTTGACTCGGTTTCCAATACATGGCAAAAAGTTCCGGGGCTCTACATCCTCCCTCCCTTATAAAAATTTCGTGCTCGAAATTTGGACGACACATGCATCACAAATCCCAAAACATCATTACATAGCACAAACAAAACTTATTCTAATAACTTTGGGTATTTCGCTTTGACTTTGGCTTCACATTCCCAAGTGGCCTCTTCCCAAGTATGATGTTGCCACTGAACGAGCACTATTGGAATAATCTTGTTGCGAAGCACTTGATCTCTCCGGTCCAACACTTGAATCGACTTCTCTACTAGTGTGAGATCCTCTCGGATTTCCAATGGCTCATGGTCAATCACATGTGAAGGATCTGAAATGTACTTTTGAAGCATAGATAAGTGGAAAACGTTGTGGACCGCAGCCATATGAGTTGGAAGAGCTACCCTGTACGTAACTTCACCCACTCGCGCGTGATAATCTCAAATGGGCCAACATATCGAGGACTTAGCTTACCTCTTTTACCAAATCTCATAATCCCCTTGCTAGGAGATACCTTCACAAAAGCTTGATCCCCTACTTGAATTTCCAAGTCCCTGCGGCGAGTGTCCGCATAGCTCTTTTGACGATCTTGAACGGCTTTCAACCGATCCCGGATAATCTTAACTTTGTTTGCAGTTTGCTCGATCAACTCCGGGCCAAGTACTTTTCTCTCTCCTACCTCATCCCAGTAGAGAGGAGACCTGTACCTTTGCCCATACAAGGCCTCAAATGGTGCCATTTGGATGCTCGCCTGGTAGCTATTACTGTAAGTGAACTCAACCAAAGGCAAGTGCTCTTCCCAATTGCCCTTGAAATCCAGCATACATGCTCGAAGCATGTCTTCAATGATTTGGTTCACTCTCTCAGTTTGTCCATCCATTTCTGGATGAAAGGCGGTGCTAAAGTCAAGTCGAGAACCCATGGCTTCCTAAAAACTCTTCCAGAACCTGGATGTGAATCTGGAATCCCGATCTGACACAATACTAACTGGCACCCCGTGTAACCGAACGATCTCCTTGATATACAGTGCGGCCAACTGACTAGAGTTGAAAATAGTTCGGTAAGGTAAGAAGTGGGCGGACTTTGTCAAACGGTCTACTACAACCCAAATCGCATTCGAGTTCTTTGCCGTTTTTGGCAAGCCAACAATGAAGTCCATTGAGATGTTCTCCCATTTCCACTCGGGAATAGGGAGAGACTGTAATAGACCCACCAGTCTCAAGTTGTAACAACCCCAAAATCCTACTAAGGCTAAAATAGGACTTTGGAATCGCCACATTACTTAAACCTGCTTAAAACCATGCATACAAGGCTACTACACGAGTCTCCCAAAAATTAGGATAATAAAATTCTGGTATATAAAATCCAAAGAGTCTGATACACAACCATAAAAAGTCTACTGAGCAACATCCTCTAAAAGTCAATTACAAAACTCTGTCAATGAAAAGAAATGTAAACTAAAAGGTGTAGCCGCCCAAGTCTCCGGCTCCCTCCTCAGAAGGCTCACCTTCACCTCCTTCCTCAATGTATGTTTCCTCAACCCACGGCTCCACCGTGTACTCCTGCTCTATACCTGCCAAGACAAAAGTCCGGCTGAGTACAAAGGTACTCAGTGTATATAAAATCCAATCAACAATAATAATATACCTGCACTTAATCAGAAACATATCCAATAGCATAATAACATAATCAGAGTACGGAAGAACGTGTGCGCATATTCATCATATCATCACCTTGACTCGTGTACTTGTGAGAATCTTACACTTGGAAGACAATACACTTATGAGTTGCTTATGCTTATGAGACCACGTGCTTGTGAGATGCTTATGCTTATGCTTATGCACTTATTCAGATCATACCAGGATGAGACATGCCGTTCTTGGTGGATACGGACCATGCCTTATGCACTTATTCAGATCACACAGTAATGAGACATGCCGTTCTTGGCAGATACGGACCATGCCATGCTTATGCTTATTCAGAATGTCATATGTATGCCATGTTCATGCTTGTAGTCCATATGTGTGACTTGTGAGACTCTTATCTTAACATACGCGTGCATATGTGCTTAAGTGTCGAAATTAATATTCGAGTTGGTAATTGCTTAGGTTCCGATCTCCCACTATGGAAACTCCACTATATGTCCCATACCAAATAGTTAGAGAATTCCCGGTCTGAGAGATTTCCCTGTAAGTTCTTACCTTCCCGACTACCAATTTCCATGCAAGTAATTAGATATACTTACCAAACAATCACATATATATCTTATCATAATCCTTAACACAATTCATAATCAATTCACCACCATTTCATAAGAGTATAATAGCATTTATCATTTCAAGCATTTTCACAAACACCTTGTGTACACATAATATGAACCCATTGTTTCTCTGCCTTTTTCATGCATTCATCAAATCATAATTCCATCCATACAATCCATATATTCATCCACATCCACAAATTAATCCCATCCTCCATACATTCTACCCACATTTCCAATCCACATAACCATTCACATTCCCATCCATAATTAGCTTATTTCATAGAAAATTAGGGAAAATGCATCAACTATCTATTTCTACAATTCTTAGCACATCAACATTCACAAAACCTTAAAATAGAGTTGATTAGGATAGTATATCGACCTTAGGAATCCTTCCCTTGGATTCAAAACGCTCCCGAGACGATTTGGAGAAGCTTCTCAAACTTTTCTTGCAATCTCCTATCAATCTCCTCCTTCTCCAAGAAAACCCTCTCTCAAAACCCTAGGGTTTCTCCCCCTTTTTGCCAAATTAGGTTAGAACTAGGTGGAGTATTTTAATATTTCGAGTAGGACCCCCTATTTATAGCCCCAAGGTCTGAGAACAAAAAGACCAAAAAGCCCTTACTAAAAATCAGCAAAAACACGAAGGACCGAGCGATCGGTGATAATGACCGAGCGATCGGTTGCCTACCGATCGATCGATGTTTATGACCGGGCGATCGGTCAAAAACACACTCTCTGGAAAATTTCCCCATACAAAATTTTGGACCAGTCGATAGATACCGATCGATCGGTTTTGGACCGATCGATCGCTGGTTCTGACCGAGCGATCGGTGCTCTATTTCGACTCATTTTACTATTTTGGCCATAACTTTTGACTCGTTCGTCGGATTTTGACGATTCAACTTGGGTTGGATTCGTCTTTTGAAAACGAACATTTTGGCGTTTTAGAATTTCTAATTTCCACTTAACTTATAGACTAAAATATCCCCAAAGTTGACTGATCTGCAATTCCATTAGACAAAACTCACTATTGACTTTGACTTAAACTCAAAATGAGGAAAAACACTAAACATGAATCTCGAAGAGGATTCCAACACCTTTCTAATGGTTCAAGAATCACACAATTCCAGTAAACGGTACTAAAACTAGAGCTTCCTAAAGTTTAGGGTGTGCTATGACATCCATCCGTTACAAGTTGATTAAGCTTAGTTTACATCACCATACTTAGATATAAATACACACACTTTAACACTTATAACGACTAAAAATACCCTTAATGCAATGCACTAAAAACATGAAAAAGATTCGGGTCTCTACACAAGTGCTCTGCCTTCACCTGTTGGCACACCAAGCATCGTGCCACATATTCCGCAACATCCCTCTTCATATTCCATCACCAAAAGTGACTCTTGAGGTTCCAGTACATCTTTGTACCCCCAGGATGCACAGTATATTTCGATCGGTGGGCTTCATCCATAATCTCCCTCTGAAGATCTGCATTGGCTGGGACACAGCCTTCCCTTGAATGTGATAGCACCACGACTAGTGAGAGAAAATTCTTCACTACCCTTGGCAACCTCCTTGTCCTGGAAAGCCAATAAGTCAGCATATGTGGCTTAATACTCTTGGATGAAATCTATAATGTACGGTTGAACCGTGACATTTGCCAAGATAGGACTGCGGACAGAATCATTCACACTAATGTCCAAATTCGCCAAATCTTTTAGTAGTCTCCATTCCTGCACCAACATGTGTGCCAACAGACCCGGAGGTCTTCTACTCAAAGGGTCTGCTACAACGTTTGCTTTGCCCAGGTGATATTGGATGGTGCATTCATAGTCCTTCAAAAATTACATCCAACGTCGTTGACATAGATTCGACTCCTTTTGGAAAAAGAGGTACTTGAGGCTCTTGTGATCCGTGAACACATAGAATTCTACCCCGTAAAGGTAGTGTCATCAGATCTTGAGTGCAAACATGACTGTAACAAGCTCCAAGTTGTGCGTGGGGTAATTCTTTTCGTGCTCCTTCAATTGCCTTGATGCATAGGCAATGACCTTTTTATGCTGCATGAGAACGCACCCAAGTCCAATGTGTGAGGCATCACTGTACAACTCATAACCACCACGTCCGGATGGCACAGTAAAGACGGGGGCTGTGATAAGCCTCTTCTTCAATTCCGTGAGACTGATCTCGCACTTATTGCTCCATACGAACTTCGCGTTCTTCCTTGTCAGGTAAGTGAGCGTTGCTGCAAGGCTAGAGAAACCCTCCACAATTCTCTTGTAGTAGCCTACCAACCCAAGGAAACTGCTTATCTCTGTAATACTCTTGGGCCTTGCCCAACTCACGACTACCTCTATCTTCTTCGGATCTACCGAAATGTCTTCTGCGGATACAACGTGGCCTAGGAATGCCACCTCTTCCAACCAAAATTCACACTTGCTAAATTTGGCGTACAGCTTGTGCTCTCTCAGCATTTCCAAAGCAAGGCGAAGGTCTCGCATGTGATCTCCCCGTGTCTGGGAATATATCAAGATGTCATCGACAAACACGATCACGCATCGATCTAGGTATGGTCGGAACACCCGGTTCATCAAATCCATAAAAGCTGCCGGCACATTTGTAAGACCAAAAGGCATCACCAAGAAATCATAGTGTCCGTACCGAGTCCGGAAAGCATTTTTGGGCACATCCTCAGCCTTGATCTTCAACTGGTGGTACCCCGACCGAAGATCGATCTTAGAGAAAAATCTCGCCCCCTTTAACTGATCGAACAAGTCGTCAATCCTAGGTAATTGATATCTATTCTTTATAGTGACCTTGTTTAATTGCATGTAATCGATGCACATCCGCATCGAGCCATCCTTCTTCTTGACAAATAAAACCGGGGCACCCCACAATGAGACACTTGGTCGAATGAAACCAAGGCCTTGCAACTCCTCCAACTGAATCTTCAACTACTTGAGTTCGATCGGGGCCATTCTATACGGAGCCTGGAAGATGGGAGCTGTGCCTGGTGCAAGTTTGATCAAAAACTCAATCTCCCTGTCTGGGGGCAATCCTGGTACTCCTCTGGAAACATATCCAGGAATTCACTCACGACCGGAATAGTCGAAGAGTCCTTTGCCTCGGGGTTCACTAAGCTTAGTGCCGCAAAGCGAGCAATATCGTTACTTCTCATCCCCCGAAAATGAAATGGCTTTCCTACCATCGGCTTGAAGAGTACCATTTTCTCGAAGCAAGCTATATGCCCATGATGCACTGCTAACCAGTCCATCCCCAAGATGACGTTGAAGTCTTGAAATCCGAGGATGATTAGATCAACCGCCAACTCGTGGCTCCCCACTTGAACCACAATATTTCTATACACTTTATCTGCCACTACTGTCTTGCCGAGAGGAGTCGAAATGAATAACTCCGGTTCTAGTTGACTAGGCTCCATGGAAAAGCCTTGAGAGAAGCTCAGCGATACGAATGAATGAGTAGACCCGGTGTCGATCAATACTCGAGCCAAACATTAGTTGACAAGTAAAGTTCCTGAAATTTTAGCTAGCTAAGTCAATCCATGCATCAACAGCGTATACATATAGGTAATATATATATAACATGTCATATATGTACACGATCAAATAATACATAACAAATTAATTTATGGATAGTTAAATAAACTACAATTGCGTACCTTGCACCACATCGTCAGATGCAAGTGCATCACCCTCTGTCAAGGCAAATACTCGCCCCTGATTCGCCTGACGAGGCGAAGGTGCAGAACGTGCAGGCTAGGAGGACGCCTAGTATGATCCTGCTGGACGAGCTGGGGGCCTAATCCCTTGTGACTGGCCTGGTAAATGCCTTGTCGGGCAATCCCTGATCATGTGGCCCTGACGACCACAATGGAAACATCAGACCTGATGCCTTTCGACAATCTCCTGCCGGGTGCCTTCTACCACAAGACGTGTAGACCTCATACGTGTAGGTCGGAGGAGCCGAAGGTGGAGCATACCTCGCTGCCTGAGGTGCAACTGGCCGTGGGGCCGGAAGAGCCTGAGGTCGTGGCGCCTGAGGCATGTACGACCATGGAATTGGAGGTGCATAAGACGGCCTCATAGGTGGTGCTGGCCACGCATTCTAATAAGGGCCAGTCCGGGCCCGCCTCTCCGGAGGTGCTGAACTACTAGATTGGCCTCTCGCCAATTCCCTCTTTTTAGATACGGTCTCTGAATTGGCCTCAACCAACAAGGCTTTATCCACCACTTCAGCGTAAGTGGCGTGCCTGAAGACCGAGACTCGATCCATGATGAAATCTCTGAGCCCTTGCTCAAACCTCCTTGCCTTCATTGCCTCGATGGCAATCATATGAGTTGCGAAGCGTGATAGCTCCGAGAACTTGGCCTCATATTGAGCCACAGACATCGAGCCCTGCTCAAGGTTGATGAACTCCCTCTCTTTCTTTTCTCGGGCTCCAATCAGGAAGTATTTCTTGTAGAAGGTGTCCTTGAACTCCTCCCAAGTCCAGGGTTGACTCTGCATGGTCAAATCCCAAGTCCTCAAGGTGGACAACCACCAATGGTGTGCCTCACCCTCTAGCATAAAAGTAGCCCATGCCACTTTCTCTTTGTCTGTGGGCGAGAAGATCGCAAAGATCTTCTCCAGTTGGAGAATCCAAGCCTCTGTAGCAAGAGGGTCCACACTCCCATGGAATGGTGGGGGCCTCAGTCTCTGAAATGCCTCAACCCCAGCAGTACGATGTGCTGGTGCTGTAGGCTGTGGAGTAGGTGATGCAAACGATGGAGTAGCCTGCCTAGCCGCCAGTAAGGCTAAAGACTCTGCAATAGAGCTGAGAACCTGAGAGAGGTCCGGCTACTCACCCTTATCTCGAGAAGAAGATGAAGCTCTAGTGTGTGGTTCGCGACCCCGTGTGCCCCGTCTCATAACTAACGTCCTGAGATCAGTAGCACCACATGAGTCTAACTTGGTACCACAATTCATCACAATTTCATTTCACAGCAATTCAAGTAGTACTATTGATATAATATTAGTATACATTGCACCATACCCATCGGTGTATACATAATATACTTAATGTTCTAGTGTTTCTAGACACTCACTTGGTTGAAACAACCATTTTAGACTAAAACTAAGGTTTAGTCTCACACTTGGAATCATGACTCGCTTCCAACTCACTTCCTTCCTAACTTGCTCTCTAACCTATGCTCTTGTCAAGCCATGGTACCAGATTCTATGTGACCCTAAAGACTTAAAGCCTAAGCTCTGATACCATTTCTGTTGCGACCCAAAACCTACCCTAGGAGTTAGAGTGAATCTTGGACGACCTGTCATGACCTACATGACTTGCTTGACAATCAACCTGCAAAATACCTGGAGCATATACAATAGAGGACAATAATAACGGAAACATACACTACAAAGCACAGCTGAAGTCTAACCAAAAACCTCAAAGTATATATACATGATCCAAGTTTTGTACAAAAAGAACCCAAAAGAAGGTGCGGACATGCCCGCCAAAATACATACATATAATCTCTCAAGCTCACACCCACAGATCTCTCACTTAGAATCTACCACCTAATAGTGACCGTCTACGTGAGGCTCCTCAGCAGGGACCTCCTCGATGTACTCCTCCTCCACCCATGGGCCAGGAGCACATATGTCGAAAGGAGCAGCTGCTCCACTATCACCTGCCGACATAAGACGTACGGCTGAGCGTGAAAAACTCAGCGGGTGCCAAACACTAACCAACAGCCATGGCATAGCAATAACAATATAAGGCAGGAAGCAATTTATATCATATAGGAAAGCAAACAGTTTATAGTTCGTGCTAGCATAATATCAAAGTCGGAAATCTCTTGAAAACGTCATGTGCTTAGCTTGAATTGAAATACTCTTTCCGTGTTCAAAATTTGTCTTGTCATGTGTCTAGTTTTGTCGTATCGTATCGTATCGTGTCATGCGTGTCATGCTTGTATCATGCGTGTCATGCTTGTCATGTGTGTCATGCATGCTTGCTTGGAAAATAAACATGTTCTTGCTACTTGTGAGGGAGGGGAGACCCCTCTTCCTAAATTAGAACCAACTTGTGAGGGAGGGGAGACCCCTCTTTAACGAAATGCATTGAATGTAACATGCATGCTTGGGGCGTAATTATTCGTGTCAAAAGCGAGGCAAAACATATCATAAGATATGCCCTACCTCTATTTACCAACCCTTCCGTTTAGCCTTGTCATGATGTTCATGAATCGGGAATAAAACCTTGAAAACAAAACACGGTGTTTAATGCTTGAAACCCTACTCTTGGACTACATGTCGTGCTCATGGTTCCGTGTACAATTAAGGATGACAATGGCATATAAAGCATTTGCATTTATAATCAATACAACAAATAAATAACCATTTAATCTATCAACATTCCATTCTAGAATTTAAGGAAGTTCACGCATGCATTTTCTAAGAACCAATCATCATTCTCTTCATTATGGCATTTCATCAAACACTTGGTATGTGTATTATTCTCAATACCTAAATCTTGAATTTCTAGGTGGGTTAATGCTCACAACACACATGTGTATTCATTATTGGTACAATGCCCTCCCCATTTTATTTATTACAACAAAGACACGGCATCCAATCGGCCATTCACATCCACAAAACCATCCATTTATCCCATCAACTTATCTTGTTTAAAATTTAGGGAAAATCATAAAATGAAGAAAAACAAAGAGAAAAGATGAACTAGAAGGGTAGTATAGGGTACCGACCTTGAATAGGGTAAAGAAACCCTTGAAGTAGCTCGTGAAAGGCGTTGCCAAGCTTGGAGGAGAACTCCACGAGTTGATTGAGCTTGGATTAGGAAGATCTTGAGATTTGGGGAAGGACTTAGAGGAAATCCTTCTCTCCAATCCAAAACCCTCTTGGAAACCCCCTCTTTCTCTCCCTTCTCTTCCTTTCCCTTGGTTTAGACAAATCCCCAAATGAAAACCCTCAAACAAGACAAGGGTTTAAGACCCTCAAATTCGGAATCTGCTACTGCATGTGATTGATCGCACACTTATCTGGGATCGATCGCAGGTCCTTACGATCAATCGCATATGGATGCGATCTATCGTACCTGAACCCGAACACATTGGTCTGATTTCCCCTGCATTCGATCGATCGCACACTCTTGCGATCGATCGCAGATCCTTGTGATCTATCGCACCTGGGGATCCATCTATCGCATATGGTCCAGAGAGTTTGGAACCCAATTCGCCTGCATGCGATCGATCGCACCAAACTTGCGATCGATCGCACTCTCCATATTCTGTTGTTTTCTTCTATTTTCCCTCACTTTGGTAATTTTGTCATAACTTTTGACTCGTTTGTCCGATTTTGACGATTCAACTTGCGTTGCATTCGTCTTTCAAAGGGGAACATTCTTGAAGTTTTAGAATTTCTAATTTATTCTTTATTTATTAACCAAATTACCTCTAAAGTTGACTGATCCGCAAATGAGATTCAGTAACTCGGGTTTTCGATATATCTGACTTAGGAATACTACTTCTTAAGACTTAGAGTTCTTTAAATTTTCTCATTTTATAGAAATAGAAGGATTACAAAGGCAAAATGCCTTAACATGGTTTCCAATATATGGCAAAAAGTTCCAGGGCTCTACACTAATTAATGGTCTTTATTTGATATTTCCATTGGTAAATAATGAATGTCTGCAAAGTGATAATGTCTCATCATCTAGAACATCTAGAATGAAGAGACATTGTACTGAGTCTACTTATCTTTAGCACAAGAGACTTGGGCACATTAATCTTGATAGAATCAAGAGATTAGTAAAAGATGGTCCCCTTGACTTCCTTAGGGTAGAACCACTCCCTACATGCGAGTCTTGTCTCGAAGGGAAGATGACCAAGAAGTCTTACCCTAAAAAGGTAGGAAAAGCCAAAGAAAAGTTAAGACTAATACATAGTGAAGTATGTGTTCCATTTAACATTGTTGTACGAGGTCAATACCGGTATTTTGTCACATTTACCGATGACTATTCCAGATATCGATATGTCTATTTGATACAACACAAATCTGATACCTTTGAAAAGTTCAAAGAATTCAGATTAGAAGTTGAGAATCAAACTGACAAAACCATAAAAACACTTTGATCAGATCGAGGTAGTGAATACCTCACCAACGAGTTTATGGATTACTTATGGGATAATTGGATTATCTCGCAATGGACAAGTCCAGCCTCTCCTCAAAAAAATGGAATTTCTGAAAGAAGAAACCGGACCTTATTAGATATGGTTCACTCTATGATGAGCCATGCCGATGTTCCTTCATATCCTTACGGATATGTTATACAAACTGCAATTTATATTCTAAACCGGGTTCCATCTAAGTCTATTCCATTTACACCCTATGAATTGTGGACTGGGCGAATACCTAGTTTACAACATCTAAGGGTATGGGGATGTCCTGCGCATGTTCGCAAACTCGAACCCACTAAATTGGAATCTAGGACAGAGAAATGCAATTTTGTAGAATATCCAAAAGAAACTAAGGGTTTCTATTTTCTACTCCAAGGCAGACCAAACAATAGTTGTTAGGCTTCATGCCACTTTCTTGGAGGAAGAAATAGATCTCCTTAAGAAAGTTAAATTTCATGAGATGAAAGACGACACAGCCAGTATCCAAACTGAACCTAATTCTTCCACTTTAATTTCTCCTAATTATGTTCCACTGAGAAGGTCTGAAAGAGTTTCTAGACCACCGGATAGACTTCAGTATTACAATAATGAAGTTATCTAGTTTCCCCTGATGATGAGGATAAAGATCCTATTACTTATCAGGAAGCTACATTGGATGTAGATGCATCTCAATGGAATAAAGCCATGAATGCTGAAATAGATTCCATGTATGACAACGGTGTCTAGACTTTAGTAGATCCACGAGATGGTATAAGGCCAATTGGATGCAAATAGATTTACAAAAGGAGGAAGGGTGCCGATGGTAACATGGAGACCTATAAAGCTAGACTTGTTGCAAAAGGAGTTGATTATGAGGATATCTTTTCACCTGTAGCTATGCTTAAATCCATCAGGATATTGCTAGTTATAGCTGCACACCATGACTATGAGATATAACAAACTGCTTTCCTTAATGAAATGTTAGATGAAAACATTTATATGAAGCAACCAGAGGGCTTCATTGCTCCTAACTAGGAGAACATGGTATGCAAGCTCAACAAGTCGATATATGGTTTAAAAAAAGCTTCAAGAAGCTGGAACCAAAGATTTGATCTTTCGATCAAAGAATTTGGATTCCAAAAGAATTTGGAAGAATCTTGTATATACAAGAAGGACAGTGGGAGAGCGGTAGTATACCTAATTCTTTATGTAGATGACATCCTACTCATTGGGAATGATGTAGCTGAAGAGGTATCCGGATAAAAATTTATGCGGAAACTGGATCTCCTAGATCTTAACACCATAGAAAGCATCAAAATTATCTAAGAGTTTTAGTCATATCACCTCGGTGAATGTTTTTCACTGGTGAAGCTTAATCCACTCGAACCGTCAGAACTCTTTATAGAGATTTCTCCGAAAATATACTAGAAGCTAGATCCTTGTTCGTCGCTATCCCCAGGAAGCTTTATAATCTCCTTTGGAATTATCGAAGCAAGAGGAAGAAGATGGATCAATGGTGTAGACCTTCTATCACCAATAATACTAAGGTTCAAAACCCTAGATTTGCAAAACCCAACTAGGACCACCAATATAGCTCATGAAAATCCCTAGGGGTCTCCCCTAGGGCTCATGATTTGGACAGAGAGAGGAGAGGAGAGAAAAATTCTGGAGAATTCTACTTAATGGTCTAGGGTGTTAGGGTATTTATAGACTATGATCTTATCCTAATCCTACTCCAACTTGATCTTATCTAGTAGGATTTATTAATTAACAATAACTCTTATTATTAATTAAATAAACTCCTACTTAATCTATAACTACTTTAGTTATAGCAATCCTATTAATTAAAGAGTCCCTATTATAAAAGGATTCCTTAATTAAAAGGGATAAGTCAATATCCTACACCAAAGTAGGAAACCTAGTCAAACTAGGAATCCACAAGGGGGGGCGTGAGCTTCTATGGGGCATGGGACTTGTGGAGTTAAAACTCTTTATTGTAATCTAATTACAATAATATCTTAATCCTAATTGCAATCCAACGCTTGGATTTTAATTCCATAATAAAAGGAATTATATTTCAATAATTATTCAATTAAACAAATCCTAATCCAATTAGGATTCCTCAAGTGGGCGCCCCACCCTAGGGCTTAAACCCATGGGCTTTGGCCTATATTAAAGGTCCATTTTAATGGGTTTATGGATATGGGTTAAACCCATTTCCCCTTTAATTATGTTAATCAAATAATTACTAAACTAATCCCTTAGTTTAAATTAACAATTAATTTAAACAATAGATTAACTATTAATCTATTTAATTAAATGATTAACTTTTAATCACTTAAAATAATTGATTAACTTTTAATCAATTATTGAGCTTATATTTCTTATGTGAGCACCTCCATAGATTGCTCTGAGACATTCTTACCCTGGCTTATCCAATGTTATCCCATTGACCCTAAACGGGAATTACATCGGAATTGCAAGTGACGTGAAATATCCATGTTGCAATTGAATCCCAGTGTATGAACATTAACCATTACGGATCCCGCCACATGAACTTTTAAATTCGATTTATTCTTCCAAATACATTATCCCTAATGGGCCTTCGAGATTGACATACTATCTAACCCATAGCTCATTACAAATCATCCGGGTTTCCAAGACTTGTGATTAAGCCATGAGAAACAATTCTCATGAAAAATATTTTGAAAAAATCCTTTTATAAGTATAATACATTTTAATAAAAGTATATTTCAAAACTTATTTTTTTTTCAAAATCACCTTCGCAGGATTTGAACTTAATCAACTGTCTTACCCGGAACTTAGATAATCTCTCAAATTAATGAGCATGGATTTCTTGTTTGAAATTCATCATGACTCGAACAACTTTCTGGCTATCCAATTATCACTGTATTTTATTCCCTAAGTTAGAAAATACGTTGGTGGAATCAAAACAGTCAGATCACTGCCCAGTCATAGATTAACTCATCAGATCTAAGAATCATCAAAACCGTTCATTGTGAATAAGAGACCAACTATCTGATAGTATGTTTATGCAAGAGGTCTCTCATTGAATGCAATCAGTCAGTGTACATTTAAGCACCCATATGTTGATGTGTAATCTCAACTACAGTAGTTCGAGATAGAACTACATCTCAACTATTGAGAACATCTTAGCATTCTGGCAGCCATATAAGTGAAGTGCCCAGCTTCACCCACAGCTATGACTATATAAGGTATAAGGAACCGGAAAGTTATATCTACCTGTGATACTCTAATCACATAACTTTCCTACAATATATCTTATGGACCTTTATTGATATCTCATATCGTATAGATCATCTCATTATCATGGTCAATTACCCATAATGAATACAGAATAGATTAAGAAGAAGCATTTATTAATCAAATTAATAAGGTTCTAACAATCTAAATGACTTTTCTGGGCATCATGTCCAACCATAGGAATGTTGTCATCAGTCAAGAGATGGCTCTCTCAGCATTTCTCAATGAAGGACTTGGGAGAGGCATCATATACACTCATTCCTTTTAGATATGGTGTCACTTTGTCTGAAAAGCATAGAAGAAGCATTTATTAATCAAATTAATAAGGTTCTAACAATCTAAATGACTTTTCCGGGCATCATGTCCAACAGTAGGGATGTTGTCATCAGTCAAGATATGGCTCTCTCAGCATTTCTCAATGAAAGACTTGGGAGAGGCATCATATACACTCATTCCTTTTAGACATGGTGTCACTTTGTCTAAAAGATGGCCCCTACATCAGTTGATGAGATCGAGCAGATGAAGAGGTGCCCTTATGCTTCGGCAATTGGGAGCCTCATGTCTGCCATGTTATGTACTAGACTGGATATCTATCATGCAGTAGGAGCTGTTAGTCGGTTCCAAAGCAATCCAGGTGTTAATCATTGGACTGCAGTGAAGCACATTATGAAGTACCTGAAAAAGACTAGGGATTATGTGCTTACCTTTCAATCAGAAGATTTAGTTGGATTGGGATATACTGATTCTGATTTCCAATCTGATCCGGACAATAGAGCTTCCACATCTGGGTATATGTTTACACTGGATGGTGCTGCTGTCAGTTGGCGTAAAATAAAGCAGAAGAGTATTGCTGACTCCACCACAAAAGCAGAATATATTGCAGCTCCAGAAGCAGCAAAAAAAGCAATCTGGTTCAGAAGGTTTTTGCAAGAGCTAGGAAATGTTCCCTTAACACTCAGACCTATCACTCTCTTCTGTGATAGTAACGGTGCAGTAGCCCATAGCAAAGAACCTAAGAACCACAAAAGGATGAAACATGTGGAGCGGAAGTATCATCTCATTAGTGAGATCATTGACAGGCAAGATGTAGTGGTTACAAAGATTAGGTCTCAACTTAATGTTGCAGACCCGATGACCATGGCTTATCAGATAAGGTTTTTGTAACACACTTAGACAGTATGGGATTGAAATCTATGGCACAGTGACTTTTAGGGCAAGTGGGAGATTGTTGGACATGATGCCCAGAAAATTCATATAGATTGTTAGAACCTTATTAATTTCATTAATAAATCTTTCTTCTTAATCTATTGTGTATTCATTATGGGTAATTGACCATGATCATGAGATGATCTATACGATATATGATATCGATAAAGGTCCATAGGATATAATGTAGGAAAGTTATGTGATTAGATTATCACAGGTAGATATAACTTTCCGGTTCCTAATACCTTATATAGTCACAGCTGTGGGTGAAGCTGGGCACTTCACTTATATGGCTGCCAGAATGCTAAGATGTTCTCAATAGTTGAGATGTAGTTCTATCTCGAACTATTGTAGTTGAGACTACACATCAGCATATGGGTGCTTAAATGTACACTGACTGATTGCATTCAATGAGAGACCTCTTGCATAAACATACTATCAGATAGTTGGTCTCTCATTCACATTGAACGGTTTCGATGATCCTTAAATCTGATAAGTTCATCTATGACTGGGCAGTGATCTGACTATTTTGATTCCACCAACGTATTTTCTAACTCAGGGAATACAATAAAGTGACAGTTGGATAGTCAGAAATTTGTTCGAGTCATGATGAATTTCAAACAAGAAATCCATGCTCATTAATTTGAGAGATTATCCAAGTTCCAGGTAAGACAGTTGATTAAGTTCAAATCCTACGCAGGTGATTTTGAAAACAAAATAAGTTTTGAAATATACTTTGATTAAAATGTATTATACTTATAAAAGGATTTTTTCAAAATGTTTTCCATGCGAAATTGTTTCTCATGGCTTAATCATAAGTCTTGGAAATCCCAGATGATTTGCAATGGGTTATGGTTAGATAGTATGTCAATCTCGAAGGCCCATTAGGGATAATATATTTGGAAGGATAAATCGAATTTAAAAGTTCATGTGGCGGGATCCGTAATGGTTAATGTTCATACATTAGGATTCAATTGCAACATGGATATCTCACGTCACTTGCAATTCCGATGTAATTCCCATTTAGGGTCAATGGGATAACATTGGATAAGCCAGGGTAAGAATGTCCCAGAGCAATCTGTGGAGGTGCTCACATAAGAGATACTAGCTCAATAATTGATTAAAAGTTAATCAATTATTTTAAGTGATTAAAAGTTAATCATTTAATTAAATAGATTAATAGTTAATCTATTGTTTAAATTAATTGTTAATTTACATTAAGGGATTATTTTAGTAATTATTTGATTAACATAATTAAAGGGAAATGGGTTTGACCCATATCCATAAACCCATTAAAATGGACCTTTAATATGGGCCAAAGCCCATGGGTTTAAACCCTAGGATGGGGCGCCCACTTGAGGAATCCTAATTGGATTAGGATTTGTTTAATTGAATAATTATTGAAATATAATTCCTTATATTATGGAATTAAAATCCAAGTGTTGGATTGCAATTAGGATTAAAATGTTATTGTAATTAGATTACAATAAGGAGTTTTAACTCCTCAAATCCCACGCCCCATAGAAGCTCACGCCCCTCCTTGTGGATTCCTAGTTTGACTGGGTTTCCTACTTTGGTGTAGGATGTTGACTTATCCCTTTAATTAAGGAATCCTCTTATAATAGAGACTCTTTAATTAATAGGATTACTATAACTAAAGTAGTTATAGATTAAGTAGGAGTTTATTTAATTAATATTAAGAGTTATTGTTAATTAATAAATCCTACTAGATAAGATCAAGATTGGAGTAGGATTAGGATAAGATCCTAGTCTATAAATACCCCCAACACCCTAGACCATTAAGTAGAATTCTCCAGAATTTTTTCTCTCCTCTCCTCTCTCTCTCCAAACCGTGAGCCGTAGGGGAGACCCCTAGGGATTTTCGTGAGCTATATTGGTGGTCCTAGTTGGGTTTTGCAAATCTAGGGTTTTGAACCTTAGTATTATTGGTGATAGAAGGTCTACACCATTGATCCATCCTCTTCCTCTTGCTTCTATAATTTCAAAGGAGATTCTAAAGCGTCGTGGGGATAACGAAGAATAAGGATCGAGCTTCTAGTATTTTTTCGGAGAAATCTCTACAAAGAGTTCTGACGGTTCGAGTGGATTAAGCTTCACCGGTGAAAAACTTTCACCGAGGTGATATGACTAAAACTCTTAGATAATTTTGATGTTTTCTATGGTGTTAAGATCTAGGGGATCCAGTTTTCGCATAAATTTTTATCCGGATCGCCCTTCAATACTAACACACCACATTGCATTGTTCTTTACAAAACAAAATTTCTATCTCTAGTCATTTATGTAACATCATTAGGTGTCTGTGCACCCTGCCTTGACATAGTAAGGACTTGGCTGTTGTTAGCCTGGTGTGGTGGCTGTCTGGGCTGCTGGGGCCTCGAAGCTTGAAAAGACTCCTGTTGTGATGATAGTTGACTTGGGAGTCTAGTTCCCTGGGCTTGAGCATGCGGTCGACAGCTTGGACAATCTCTAATCCGGTGTCCCGTGTCACTGCAATGGTAACATGCTCCTGTAAGAGCTCGGCATTCCCCAGTCAAATGCTTCCTCCTACAGTAACTGCAGAACTCGAACGTAGATGCTGAAGATATCGGTTGCACCTGTCGAGTGACTTGCGTGGGAGTAGGACGTGGAGCTTGAGGTGCAATGGAATGACTCTGCACCTACGTAGATCCAGAGGACTGGTATGGAGCCATTTTGACTCTCTTCTTTGGTGCCTCAGAACCACAGGACTGGCAACCAACCTTGCCACTCTCGCTCATGCCATTGGCTCTCCTGGTGGAGAACTCCCTGGAATTGGTCTCGGCAATCCTTGCCTTATCCACCACCTCTCCCTAGGTTTTTTCCTGGAACAAAGAGACTATCATGAATGGAGGCCCGTAGTCCTCTCTCAAACTTCTTGACACATAAGTGCTCTGACGAGATTAGATGTGGGGCATATTTGGATAGTGCGACAAACTTGGCCTGATACTCGGCCACGCTCATCAACCCCCTATTCCAGAGTCCAGAACTCAATCTCCTTTTGTTCCTTGATGAATGTGGGGAAGTACTGTAGATAGAACGCACCTACGAAATCTTCCTAAGTCCAAGGTTCCCCTGCCTTGCTAGCATCCCTCTGCCTTTGCGCAGTTCTCCACCAATTATCGCCTACACCTTCAAGCATGAAGGAAGCCCAATCCACCCTCTGTTCATCAATGCAGTGAAGCACCTTCAACATCTTTTCCAGCTACATGATCCAAGCCTCGGGGACCATTGGATCAGTAGTCCCATAGAAGGTGGGAAGATGCAATTTTCTAACTGTCTCAAGTCCCGTAGCATGGTGTACAGGAGGAGGTGTATGTCACAACCCAAAATACCCCTATGAGTTAGGGATACTTTAGCTCGTGACCGCCGTGTCATACCATCCTGTATAACACATAAGGCTTACTTACCATCTTGTGAAAGAACATACAAGGCATAATAAATAGTGAACCTCAAAATTTCTTCTATATAATAAGGTTCCATGTACAAGAGTATCTAGGACTAAATGAGAAACTAAACCTTTTATACAAAATCCATCCCTTGAGTTACCAACTCATGTCCGATGCAAAACCTCCAAAATGAAACCCCAATTACATGTCGCTCTCCCTCAACTATAAGGCCACGTGTCCAGACCCCTATCATCAACATGATGATCCCAAGCAATCTCCTGCTCGACCCTCGGTTTTGGAGCACGATCATCCAACCTGGAACCTACCGACATAATAGTTCGGCTGAGCATAGAATACTCAGCGTATCCAAACTACTAACTGACAATGTTATAAAACATTAACATGTCATACAGAGTACAGTTCAATGGAACATATGCATAATCAGAGTGAAAATTAAAACAATATAACAATTGCATAGTCTCGAAAAGCATCCTTTAAATCATATTAGAGTTCATACATTCACGAAACACATTTCAAATATCTTATGAGTCTTATATGTCTTGTGAGTTCCTCATGAATCTCCGTATGAGTTCTAAAGAGCTTGTGCGTGGCTTATGAGATTCTTAGCTTCTTTAGTACCTTACGAGTTCTTAAAAGTTCCTTATGAGTCTTATGAGTTTCTTATGCGTTGCTTATGAGAGTCTTATGAGCTTATTAGCCTCTTGTGAGTTCCTTATGAGATCATACTTTTCACTTATCTTATACTCATTTGGAGACAGATGCTAGTACCCGTACCTGGTCATAGTATACTAACATCCTCTCTTGCTTTCACAGAACAGATGATAGTACCCATACCTGGTCATAGTACACTAAAACATCCTTCCTTAATTCTTGGAAATAGATACTAGTGCCCGTACCTGGTCATAGTACACTAGATCCTTTCATATTCTTTATTTTACTTGGAGACAGATACTAGTACCCGTACCTGGTCAAAGTATACCAGTATCCTCTCATACTTACTGTGAACTTTTGAGCATTTTCTTGTGAGTCTTATGAGGTTTTGTTTTTCCTTTCTTATTAACCTTTTTTGTGAGTCTTATGAGCCTTTCTTTTCTTATGAGTCTTATGACCTTTAATTCTTATGAGTCTTATGAGAAACCTCTGTCATTAACATCATACATGTGCATAGAGTGCTTATAAGCATCATCGAATACATAGGAGTATCATAGAGATCATGGA
The DNA here is from genome assembly GCA_015143295.1 of Tetracentron sinense. Taxonomy (NCBI): domain Eukaryota; kingdom Viridiplantae; phylum Streptophyta; class Magnoliopsida; order Trochodendrales; family Trochodendraceae; genus Tetracentron; species Tetracentron sinense. The sequence continues at coordinate 23,837,541 of CM026573.1, forward strand.
AAACTTTTAAACATTGAGTCACAGGCATAGAGTACTTATGAGTATCATAGTAGAGAGTATTGAAAACATTAGAATAGATCATGTAATTTCACTCACGGAGTTATCATAGCATATACATGGGTTACTTAGCCCCTTTTGTCAAATCATAATTTCAAGCTTACTTTTAGGTAAAATCATCCTTTTGATACTTATACTTAATACAAAAACCCATCATACAAGTGTGGTAAGCATATGCATAATTTATGATTTATAGGGTAAGCAAGGAAATCATCAAGTATAATAGAATTCCAATTTTATTTTATTCCTTCAATAGCATACGCATATAAGGCTCTATGCCTTAGTTTTCTCAAAAACATACATTAATACTCACTATTTCATTTCATTCAGCTTAATAGTATATAGTAGTATATACATACAAGGTTACAAGCCTTACTTTCCTCAAGAACATGCAACAAAGCTTACTAACAAGGCTATACATGCTTTACTAATTTCTAAACATGAAGGAATCATAACAAGGTAGTTAGTAGATTGTTCTACCTTTGAAGGATTGATTTCTTCAATCAAGAGCTTTTGGAAAGCTTGAGGGATCAATATCCAAGCTTTCAGAAACTTGGTTGAAGCTTTGAGAAAGCTGGAACCTTAATTGAAAACAAAAACCAAAAACCCCTCTTTTGATTTTAGAATTTAAGAATCACCTTGTGTAGAAAAGCCAAGCTCTAAAACACCAAAAATAGTAAAATACCAACCTTAGAAGCAAGGATTTAGCTTCACTTTGGGCTGAGAAGAACGCTTTGAGAAATCAAAGCATTCTTCTTCTTCTTCTCTTCTTTAATCTCTCAAAAATCCATGCCTAGGGTTTGAGTGGATCAATCCCACGAATTCAGATCTTATTTATAGTTCTAGGGTTGCCAAAACCCCTAAAAGTCCTTGAAAATATCTCCAAATATCTTCCCAAGGTCGGTTGGAAAAGTTCTGGGTCGTTCTGCGCATGGAATCATCGACGAGAGGTCTACAGTCATTGATGAGTGGGTTGCAGTCGTCGACGAGGGGTTAAAAATCATAGACGAGTGGGTTACTTTTGCATTCTAGTGAGTTGACTCGTCGACGAGTCCAAGGTACTCGGCGACGAGTGGAGACAGGAACTTTTTTTTGCGTTTTTCTTACTTTAGTAATGTGGCCATAACTTTTGACTCACTTATCTGATTTTTACGATTCAACTTGTGTTGGATTTGTCTTCAAAAGGGCTACAACTTTTATGTTTTACAAATTTTCTAATTTTTCTATCTTCATGGACCAAATTTCCCTTGAAGCTGACTGATCCGAAAATGGATTTCAGCAGCCCCAATTTTCAGCAGACTCATTTCCGAAAATCTGACGTTTGACCCAACCTCGACTCCAAATCTAAAAAAATGATAAAAATGGACCTCAAAGAGGATTTCGATATCTTTCTAATGGCTCAAGAATCACTCAATTCTGATTTCGGATGAGAAAACTAGAGTTCGCTCAAGTTGAGGGTATTTCTAAACATCCCTCTTTGCGACACTTAGAGCATTGTATACTCTTGTTTCATTTATACCAGACACCCTAAAACACTTTCCATACACATTTTTATTCATTCAAAACCTCCTTTCATTTTAGAATATGAACCCACAATTTCATTAAGGCTTTAGGCCTTGAAAATACTATTCACAGCCTACTTGGTTCCAAGGTTCTACATCCTCCCCCCCTTATGGAAATTTCGTCCTCAAAATTAGTGTACACTACGCAACCAAGCAGAAATAATTTTCATACACTTCGGTGAGGTTCAACTCAAGCTTCTCAGGAAAACCCTTAATGAAGCTAGGCTCGACACAATAAGATATTGAGCTTGCATCGATGAACACATGGGTTAGGCATGTGCTTTGGCATAACTACACTCCAATCATTTGCATGATAAAATCCATATCATATACAAAACATATAAATATCATGTTATTATACACACATATCATATTATGCAACTATCATAATTTCAATTATCTTGAACCAAATTCATAGATGTATGGGCATCCTTTGTGATATGGCGAAGGCTTTGCCCTGGTTTGCCTGGCGAGGTGATTGTGTAGACTGATGGGACCTCAAAGCCTGGTAAGACTCTTGTTGCGTGGGCAGTGGAACTGGGAGTTTGCTCCCCTGGGTTTGGGATTGTGGCTGACGGCGTGGGCAATCTCTAACTCGGTGTCCTGGATCACCGCAATGGTAACATGCACCTGTGAGCGCTCGACACTCTCCAGCCAAGTGTTTTCTCCTACAATAGCCACAAAACTTGACTATAGACGCAGACGATGCGGGCTGCTCATGTCGAGTGACTTGCGTAGTAGTAGGGCAAGGAGCCTGGGATGCAATAGGAGGCCTCTGCGCTTGTGTAGGTCCAGAGTATTGGCACAGCCTGGTCCTCTTCTCTGGTGGTGCAGTGTCACTGCATTGGCTTCTCATCATTTCTCTCCTTTTGACGAATTCCTCAGCATTTGTCTTTGCTAGCTGAGCTTTATCATTGACCTCCGCATAGGTATCATGCCTGAACATGGAGACTCGATCTCTAATATAGGGTGTCAGCCCCCTCTCGAACTTCTTGGCCCTCATAGCCTCAGTGGCTATCACGTGCGGAGCGAACCTCGACAACTCAGAGAACTTGGCCTCGTACTCGGCCACTGTCATGTTCCCCTGTTCCAAAGTAAGGAACTCCACTTCCTTCTTCTCTTTGAATCCTATGGGAAAATATTTCTTGCAGAAGATTTCATGAAACTCTCCCCAAGACCATGGCTCCCTAGCCTTGGTGGCATCTCTTTGCCTCATTACCGACCTCCACCAATGTTCAGCTTCACCTTCCATCATAAAGGAAGCCCATTCAACTCTCTGCTCATCAGTGCAACGAAGCGCCCTAAAGGTCTTCTCTAGCTACATGATCCATGCCTTGGCGACCATAGGATCAGGAGTCCCGTAGAAAATCGGAGGCTGTAATTTCTTGAAGTCCACAAGACCTATGGTGGGAGGCGTAGATGGAGGTATGGTTGTAGTAGCAGAATGAGCAGCAGCCTACCTGGCTGTCATAAGTGTCTTGGCCTCAGCAATCTGCCCTAAAATCTATATAAGGTCAGGCTGCTCACCTCCCAATGGAGTGTCCCTTCTATTACTCCTAGTCTGATAACCATGACTCTGATTGCCACATCTCATGATCAATCCTGAGAACAACAGCAGAACATGAGTCTAACTTAGAAACTAGTCCACTAAACATAACACATGGTACGATCACAACATATTGTGCTTAATAAGCGTATAGTATACATACGAGTATACACATAATAGTATAAGCATACAACCGATTTCCTAGCGATGATACGTTCTCAAATTCGGTTAAGGCATTTGTTGCCCAAGATATGGACCCTAGAGGGGGGGGGGTGAATAGGGTCTATGGTAGTTAAAAATTATTTACTCTAAATTTCCTAAGCAATATTTCAACTTTAAGGCAAGTTAAAGGGAAATAGAGAATCTAACAATTTTGCTTTAACAATAATGAAAATCAGTCAAGTAGAGAGAGTTAGAGAGATGCAAACACTTGACACCGGATATTGTTCACACTTGTCTTGTTACCTGTATCTGGTCTTAGTACACTAACATCCTCCCATATTCTTGTGAGCTTGTGAGATTCCACTTCTGAGCATTTTCTTATCTTACTTAAACCTTATTCTTGTCTTGTGGAATTCACTCTTGTCTTGTTCTTGTCTAATGTTGAAATTCATACTTGTCTTGTTCTTGTTTGTGTTTCATATACTTATACTTTAGGAAAGAAACCCGGTTCATGCATGCGTGTGTGTAGCATTTGTGGTAATCATGATGATATAAACAATTAAGAATGTCGCATAGCATTTCAAATTCCATCAATAAGTATGTGAGAATTTAAGTACATATACATAGCATTTGCTCAAAATTACTATTTAGGAAAAAGCCCATAATTCATACATTTCAAAGTCTCAATTAAACACTTTCAATTCTCATAGAAGCATTTCATCAAACACTTGGTGTGCAACATTTACATAGTCATTTTGTTCAAGTTTTTATGTTCATACATTCCATCAAACACATGGGGTGTGTGTATTATGCTTACATCGCCCTTCCACCATTTTTTCAACACACATTCATCACAACTACACGGCATCCATTCGCCCCAACCATCATCCATTCGTACATCCCACACCATTTATTTATCTTGTTTATTTTGGGGAAAGTAAAACATTTCAAGAAAAGGAATTAACAAAATCAATCCATAAGCATGTTTTTTTTTTAAAGAAACCTAGGTTATTACTAATCTAGTTAGGAGGGTGTACTAACCTTGAAGATCAATGCTTAATCTGGAAAAACCCCTTGATTTGGAAATCCTTGAGTTAAGATCTCCTAGCTTGATGGAGCATGATCCTTGCTTGAGGATCTTCAAGCTTGAGCTTCCTTTAATCTCCCCTTGACCTCCTCTTCTTTTCTTTCTCTCCCCTTTCTCTCCCTTAGGTCTAAGAAAAAACCCCAAATGAGTTCCCCTCTAAGCCAAGGGTTTTAACACCCTTAAATTCGGAATCAGCAGCCGCGTGCGATCGATCGTACACCAACTGCGATCAATCGATCGTACCTTAGGATGATCTGTCGCACATAAATCCGCATACTTTTGGTCTGATTTTTTTCTTGCATGCAATCAATCACACACCCTTGCGATCGATTGTAGATCCCTACGATCTGTCGCACGTGAAGGCCATCTATCACGCATGGACCCGAAGATCCTGAACCCATTTCGCCTGGATGCGATCGATCGCACCTTACCTGCAATCGATCGCAGATCCTATTTTCTGAGATTTTTCACCTGTAGACCCCTTGGGGCGTTTCCAACCTCAATTTCATCATTCTTAGGGCACTAAACCCCCATTTTTCATGCTACACATGATCGTTAACATCCATTTCCTCATAAAATACCAAATCCAAACACTTGGAAGGCCATTTAGCCATGAAACACTATTCATTAGCCATGAAAAGTTTCGAGGTGCTACATCAACTGACACAACAAATAAAAAAATTAAATAAAACATAACAAATAAAAAAAGTGACAAAAAGCCCCTTCATCCTCTTGTCGTTCTATGGCTGAGAACAAATTTATTGTTGATGAGCTCCAGTCCCTTACCAATATGACCTCTGCTACACATACGCAAGGTGCACCTGATCTCTCTTCATTGTGCCCCTGCATATTATGCACATCTAGCAGCCTTCCATGAACCTTTTTACATGGAGTCGGAGACATCGGATAGTGGGTCAGTGACAAGTGGTGCGGGGCAGGTCGTGGCATAGCCATTGGAAGTGGAGGTGCCTAGAGCACGCGTGATGCAATCTCAAACAACAACCCACCTAAGATCGCAACACATGCACAAGGATGAAATATCAAACAAGAAGAGAAGATGGCTCAAGCAAAATCAACAAGAACTCAAGCCCAGATGCCCTGGTATTAGTTTGGAGATAAACCCTCGGTACTCTGTATTTGTCAAATGCAAAGTGAAAACCCACGGTTCCAACTTCACGAATACAAAGGACTCATCCTCTTTAATCCCAACCCTTGGATATCCTCCTAGCAATTCTAGACCACTGATTTGATAAGACAAAAGGGACCATTGACTAGATAGGTCAATTAAACAACTAAATGTTGTAAGTGAAAGCCATTCAATCAAGGAAGCGCATAGGTCTACGTATCTGTCTTTTTGGCCTCTCTTTGGGTGAGCTTTGATTCGGTGTAGCTACACCACCATCCAATGAAATCTCATCACCATCATTCCCACCGGGTTGGAAAAGACTCGCCCTCGAGTCTACACTCTCCTCATCTGATCCTCCATGATATGCTTGCAAATCAGCCACATTAAAAGTAGCAGACACCTCCATGTTTCCCGGTAGTTCAATTTGGTAGGCATTTTCACCAATTCTTTTCAACACCTTGAATGGTCCATCAACTCAATCATTTAGCTTACTATACTTTTCTCGAGGGAACCTTTCACTACGAAGGTTAATCCATACAAGATCACCTTCCTTAAATTCTGCACTTCTCCTGTGTGTGTTTGCTGCCCCTTTATATTTCATGTTGCTTTCTTCTAGCTGATTTCTCACTTGTGCATGCAACTCGTTGGTGTACTCTACCATGTCCTCTACATCTCCACTAAAGTGACCATGTAGTGGCAAAGGAATCAAATCTAATGGGCTGTGTGGATTTCGGCCATAAACAACTTAAAAGTGGGCTTTTGCTTGTTGATCTACTCCTTGATCGGTTGTATGTAAATTTAGCATGTGGCAAGATATCATCCCAACTCCTCTTATTCGCCCCAACCAAACTTCTAAACAAGTTTCCCAATGACCTATTGACAACTTCCATTTGGCCATCTGTTTGTGGGTGATGAGAACTGCTATATTGTAGTTTAGTTCCCATCAATCTCCATAAAGTCCTCCAAAAGTGTCCCATAAACTTTGGGTCTCTGTCGGAAGTGATAGTTTTGGGAATGCCATATAGCTTGACTACCTCCTTAAAATAAAGTCTAGCCACATGACTCGCATCCGAGGTCTTAGTGTGAGCGCGGGATTTTACTCCCTCGAAAAAGTCTCACGGGATTGTTATGAGTCGCCACTTATTCGTTCAGAGGGGATAAGTCCCCGGGAAATGTTGGATAAGGACTTGGTCTCCGATCAAAGATCAAGGTAAGAAGTTCGGATAAGTTCGGGGAAGGAGTTAGGCACCCTGACAGTTCCATATATAGTGGTTCCCAACTTGCTAGGTTTAAGCCAAAATTAGTCTCAATGTTAATTAAATGCCTAAGTGTTTAAATTAATACTAATTGGAAGAAAGTAAAAACTAACTAGGGTCGAACCCATGTTGGGTTGCCTACGTACTCACATTAGGGGTGAGATCATACCAAGCGTAGTTCTAGCACTTGAGCCCGTGCTAAGGTAAAGGGATGTGTGTGTGTGCACCAAAAGGTGGCTAATGGGCCTAATCCGGTAGATTAGGGTTTTGCTTGACCGGGGTTGGTCAATGTGTAGAGTGTTGAGCCCGATAGGCCAAGGGGTAGTCTGGTAGACTAGGGTTTAGGCCCGGTAGGCCAAGGATGAAGCCCGGAAGCAAAGAGGTGTGTTAACCCGAGGTTAGGGTTGTTAATCAGGGTTAAAAGGAGTTAACCATGGTTAAAAAGGTCAAAAAGCTGATTTTTTGATCTTTTATATTTTTTTGAATTTTTTGGAAATTTTCCAAATTTTGTGGAGTTAAGTGGTGCTTAATCATGGTTAAAAGTTAATCAGAGGATATTTAACCATGGTTAAGGGTCATTGTATATCAAAAGTGGACTCAAAGGGTATGGCAGGGCCTAGAATGGCCTCTTACTAGGCTTGCGCCCTGCACAAAAGCCCAAAATTAAAAATTTATAGAATGGAGGTAATCGGATTACCTCCATTTCAGTAAACTTTTAACCCTAGTTTGTGGGGTTGTAACTGGGGTTAGGGATCACTCCTGGGGAAAATGAAGCCATGTGAAGCAAGCCTGAAGTCCAGGGAGTCTACTGGGCTTGGTCTCAAGCCCATAGTAGATCAGGTGTGGGCCCCACAGGGGCCCAAAGTAGATCAAAAACAAGTCCTGTACTGTCGGTAACCTGATTCTGATAGCTTGCACAGTGAGATAACCAAAGTTTGGGGCCTTGCTAACCATGGTTAGGCTTGACCCCTGGGTCTGAAAATTTGCAGGGATACAGAGGGGTCTAAGGGCTTTCAAAAGAGCCTAGAGTGGGCCCCAGGAGTTGAGGTATGTGGGCCCTACGAAGTCCCAAAGCTATTGTAATAGAAGCACCAAAGTGTTGGTAATCAAACTGCCGACAGTCTGATAACCTGGCTTTACAAGAAAACTAACCATGGTTAGACCATAAGTTAGGGTCTGGTTTTTTGCAGGGAGGTTGCCTAGGGCCTGAGGTACCTAACTCTGGCCCTGGAACTAACCGGGGTTTACACTAACCACGGTTAAATTAGGATTTATAGAGATGAACCATAATATCGGCACTGAGAGATTGCCGACATTATGCAGGTTTTTGAAAAAACAAGTTTCCCCTGCTGGGGGCTGCACCAGCAGGGGTCTAGGGATTTCCTCATTGCCTGAAGGACCCCCAGACCCCTTAGGAAGTGACCATGCACACTGGATGGGTGTTTAACCCGAGTTAGTACCTTAAGGGATCCTCCCCACACCTATGAAGAAGGTGGGGAGTTCCCTATCCTTGGCTGGAAGTTAAGCTATTGCGAGTAAATGAAGAAAGGACCCCCTGGAACAAGACCAAGGGGTCTTACAATGAATTACAGTAGGAAATAAAGGGTAGGGGTGACCCTACCCTGGCTCAAGATGCTCCGGTGGCGGTGGAGGAGCTGTAGCTACGTAAGTTTGGTGATGGCTTGGACTAAGGTAGGCCCTGAGGTGCTAACGGAGGTTCTAGAACCAAACTGAGGTGAGTGGCGTAGTAGGAAGGTGGCTATCTACGGTAGGGGTTTGGGTGTTGAGTTTTACAGAGCTTTGGCAAGGTGAAAATGGCGTGTTGAACTCAAGGGTGGTGCCTTGGCTTTATAGAGGAGATGAGGAGAGGCTCAGGGGGCATTTCGGTCATTAACGGAGTCCCAGGAGACCAATAGGGGAGGACCCAAGGTGCCCAGGTGGCTGCAGAGGGAGCCTGATATGTAGTTGCAGGTTTTCCAAGAATGGCGGTAATCGAATTACCGTTATTCCCAAAGCTGAGTTTTTTGGGGTGTCGATAATTCGATTCCCAACACCCTGGGCTTATTGCTATTTAGGACCAGGCCCTCGCACACTTTGGCCGAAAGGGGTGTGTATACCCCTTTTGGGGAGTTTTCCCAGCTAGATTTTGAACTAGGGTTTGTGGGCCCCACCCTAGTGGAACCCTAGGTGTTGGTGGGCCCTTGTTTAGGCCCCCAAGGCTTGGGCTTTAGGATTTTTGGTTTTTTGGACTATTAAACGGGCCTTGAGCCCATAGGGCTTAAACCTAGGTTTCGGCTAGGGCTTAGGGTAGGGTTAGGTCTAGGGTTGGTCCTAGGGCTCACCTAGGGTTAGTCCTAGGGTTTAGTAAGGGCTTACCTAGGGTTTAGGGTAATCCAAATGGTAATAGGCTTTGGATCCAAGGTTACGATCCTAGGGTTTGAGGGTATACCTAGGGTTTACTAGGGTTCGGCCTGGGGCTTACCTAGGGTTTAGCTAGAGTTTAGCTAGGGTCACACTAGGGTTTAGCCTAGGGTCTTAGGGTTATGGGCTTTGAGCCCAAAGGTTGTCCTAGGGTTTAGGATTTTTCTAGGGCTAGCTAGGGTTCTACAGGGGATTCCACTGGGGTTTGACAGGGTTTGTCAGGGTGTAAAAAATTGGGTGCTTACACTTGGAAAAAGCAACAAAGTGTGCCATTTTTTAAAAATGATCAACTACAATAAACACAGAATCCATACCTCGTGATGTTCTCGGTAATCCCAACACGAAATCCATGCTAACATCTTCCCATTGTGCTTTAGGAACTGGTAGCGACGTATAAAAACCCGTGTTTTGAGAGTGACCCTTGGCTCGGTGACATATTCCACATCTTTCCACATATGCATTAACATCTCTTCGTAGCTTCGGCTAATAGAAATGATCTTCAATTGCAGCTAGTGTTTTGTCACAACCAAAGTGACCTTCTAAACCCCCATCATGTCGTTCTGATACTATAGCGTCCCTTAGCGAGCAATTAGGAACAAATAGTTGGATTCCGCGAAATAGAAACCCATCTTGCAAGAAGAAATCTCCATTAGAACAATTTCCCATGCAATCTACTCAAATGTGGCCAAAGTCTGGATCTGTCTCATATAATTCCTTAAAATTATCAAACCCAATAACCTTGACATGCATGATACCAAGTAGAGCTACCCTTCAACTCAAGGCATCAGCTACCTTGTTTTGACTACCCACCTTATGCCGAATAATAAAGTTGAACTCTTGTAGATACTCAACCCACTTCCCATGTCGGCGATTCAAAGAGTGTTGGCTATTAATGTATTTGAGTGCTTCATGGTCGAAATAGAGAATAAACTCTCTCTGAATTAAATAATGTCGCAATGCTTGTACAATAGAATAAAATTCTATGTCATAAGTTTAATACCTCCTTCTTGTATCATTCAACTTTTCACTAAAGAATGCTATTGGTCGACCCTCTTGACTCAAAACAGCCCCAATCCCAACATGAGATGCATCACAATCAACCTCAAAGATTTTATCAAAATCTAGGAGAGCCAACACAGGAGCTTCAGTCATTTTCCCTTTTATACATTGAAAACTTTGATCAGCTTGCTTAGTCCAACGAAACTCGCCTTCTTTTAAGGCATTTGTAATAGGAGCCATGAGGGTGCTAAAGTCACAAATAAATCGCCTATAGAATGATGCCAATATGTGAAAACTCCTTACATCATGGATACCTTTAGGAGTCGACCATTCTAAAATAGCTTCCACTTTCTTTGGATCCACCTTGATTCCTTCAATTGATAAACCATACCCCAAAAACACCAAGCTATCGGTCATGAATTCACACTTTTTTAAGTTGGCATAGAGTTTTTGGTCTCTCAACACATGTAGAACTTGTTGTAGATGATCAAAGTGTTGGTCTTCGTTTTCACTATACATCAATATATCATCAAAATAGACTACAACAAACTTCCCAATAAATTGTCAAAAGACTTGATTCATCAAGCGCATAAAGGTACTAGGTGCATTTAACAACCCGAATGGCATGACTAGCCACTCATACAACTCATCTCTTGTTTTGAATGTTTTTTTCCATTCGTCCCCAGGTCTTATCCTTATTTGGTGATACCCACTACGGAGATCAATCTTAGAGAACACCCAAGACCCCCCCAGCATGTCCAACATATTGTCCAACCGTGGAATTGGAAATCGATATTTAATGATAATCTTATTTACAGCCCTACTATCCACACACATTCTCCAAGTCCCATCTTTCTTAGGAGTCAAGAGAGCTGGGACGACACAAGGGCTCATGCTCTCCCGAATCAACCCTTTATCCACCAATTTTGCAACCTGTTTTTGGAGCTCTTCATGCTCACGAGGACTCATGTGGTAGGCAGCTTTGCTCGGTAAACTTGAACCAAGGATGAGGTCAATATGATGTTAGATATCTCTCATGGGCGGTAATCCAGCTGGTAGCTCATCCGCTATAACATCGACATACTCTCTCATTAGAGGCTCAAGTAACAGTGGGACCGAACTCTCATCATTTTTCTCATTGATAAGCAACATGTACACATCAACCTCCTTTTCCAATTCCCTTATGAACTCAGCCATGGACAGAAAATTGCTACCCTCCCCTAAAATGGGCGTAGGTACACTCTCTGTCTTAGATGGACCCAAAATTACCTTTACACCATCTTTCCAAAATGTGTAGGTATTTCTATATCCACCATGAGTGACCCTGTGATCATATTGCCATGGTCTACCCAATGAGAGATGACATGCATCCATTGGCACTACGTCACAGCATATGGCATCTTTATAGGATTTTCCAATAGAAAAAGAAATTAAACAACGTTGATTAAGGTTACGTCATTTCCTTTCTTGAACCATGCAAGCTTGTAGGGTGTGGGTCGTTTTTCAGCCTTCAACTTCAACTTATCAACCATTTCCTGTGATACTACATTCTCACAGCTGCCACCATCAATGATCAAATTGCAAACTTTCCCATATGCGGTACATCGAGTGTGAAAGATGTTATTGCGCAACCAATCAACATCCTCAACTGCATGGGCTGTACTCATGCTACACTGAATTACTAGGCCTTCACCATGGTCACTCCAATTGATCTCATCTTCTCCATCTTCGGGGTAATCATCATAAATTTGTTCAGTCACCTCTAACTCTCTCTCTACTTCTTCCACTAAATTTATGTACTTTCAATTCGGGCTATCTGATGATACATGATCATAACCCTGACACTTAAAGCACTTAATAGGCTTACCACCAAAAGTAGTCGGTTTACTAGAAGTTGACTCATGAGCTTCTTGCCGCCGCTTCTGGTAATTATCAGACTCTCTTGTGGGCTGTGTAAACTGACTACTAATAGCCTTTGCCCAATTTGCTTCCCCCGTATGATCACCTCTTCGCCATCCGGTTTTACTTGATGTTTGAAGTGATTTATGTTTGAGTTGCTTCTCAACATTTATGGTCTGCTTGTACAAGTCATTATAGGACCAATAAGGTTGCAAGGATACGACATCACAAATTTCCTGTCAAAACCCGCCAAGATAACGAGCCATAGTTTGCTCTTCCAGTTCATTCACACCACACCTCATAGTGAGTAAATCAAATTCTTCAGTATACTCATCAATTGATCGAGTACCTTGTCTAAAATTAAACATATTTAAATAGCAGTCGTGAAGGTAATTTTCTTGTACGAATTTTTTTCTTAATTCTTTTTTCATTTTTTCCCATGACGTTATTTTTTCTTTTCCCATTCTTTCTCTTCAGTTTCTCAATTGTTCCCACCAAGCTGATGCATGTTTCTTTAGCTTGATCGCAACAATTTTAACTTTTCGATGGTCCGAAATTTCCTTATAATCAAAGATCCGTTCTACTGTATATAACCAATCAATAAATTCATCAGGTTTGATCTTTCCTTCAAACTTCGGTATGTCCACCTTTAAATCAATGTCTCGTACCCTTCCTTGATGACGAGTAGTGCGAGAAGTCCCGACCCCATCATCTGGCTCATCTCGCGGAACACCACGACGAAACGGGTTAACATCATCCACGGAACCGAGATTGAAATCATCGCGGCTCTAGGATTCACATCGCTCCAAACACTTTGTAAGTTGTTGAACTTGTCTTCCCAAATCGTCAACCTCAACATCCCTAACATCACGATCTCTTGGAGGAGGTTCTTCATGACGGCCCCGACGACGGCCATGCCCACCAACCATGGTGATTTTGCCGATTCACAAAACCCCCAAATATTGAACCAGGCTCTGATACCAAATCTCAAACAACACCCTACCTGAGATTGCAACACACGCATAAGGATGAAATATCAAACAAGAAGAGAAGATGGCTCATGCAAAATCAACAAGAACTCAAGCCCAGATGCCCTGGTATTATTTGGGAGATAAACCCTAGGTACTTTGTATTTGTCAAAAGCAAAGTGAAAACCCACGGTTCCAACTTCACGAATACAAAGGATCGACTCATCCTCTTTAATCCCAGCCCTTGGATATCCTCCTAGCAATTTTAGACCACTGATTTAATAAGGCAAGATAGGTCAATTAAACAACTGAATGCTGTAAGTGAAAGCCATTCAATCAAGGAAGTGCATAGGCGTCTACGTATCTGTCTTTTTGGCCTCTCTATGGGTCGGTGTAGCTACACCACCATCCAATGAAATCTCATCGCAATCAACGCGGGTTGCAGTTGCAGCTGCAGCTGTCCCAGTGAAACCTCTCCCTGCGCATGCCCTCAACCTCAAGGATAACGTGAAGGTTATGTTCTACTGCTAGAGAAGCTTACTTTGCTCGATCTAGAAACCAAAATTCTTTCCTCGCTTAATCAAATAATACTATTAATTTATTTATGGATGTGGTCTTGAGAGACAATAGTTTCCCTTCTCGATAGTCCTTATGGGTTGGTGGTTCCAATTGTTCTTGTTGTTCCCGTCGACGACGGTAGCTGCTGCTGGCCGTGAAGCAAAGAAGCGAGCACGTTGGCGGGTCCCCAAGCACAAGGGCGCTCAACCATGACATGACAGATCCATTGATGGAGGATCTTGATCACGCCCAACCAAGATCTGCCGCCTCCAATTTCAGTCTAAGATCGAGGTATTCTTGAGGGGATTTCAAGCCCCAAATAAAAAGAAACATTTTTTTTAAGAGGGAAGGCCAGATGCAGGCTTCTATATTGCTTTGAGTCCATATGCAAGGGGCTTTTTGACACTTTTTTTTTATTTGTTGTGTTTTATTTAATTTTTTTATCTGTTGTGTTGGTTGACCGCAATTGATGAAAGGAGGGGGGTGGGGGTGTAAGTGTCATTATGTTGAAAAATATGGGTACGTAAATGTATTTTCTCCTATCTTTCATTGGACCGACCCACCATCCTTGCAGGCAGGCTCAACGGCTCAACGGGTGTAATAACTATGTCAGATACGACCCATAGAACATTAAGCTTACATTAATATCCAACATAGCTGCTCATCTCTCAAATAGTCAAATGATCTTTTCAAATAACAGAAAGAAGACAATTGTATAACAAAAATGGGAAAATATTATAAAGATCTCAACTGGGAATTGCAAAGAATAATTTATTTGTTGATAATATTAATATCGATGTACAAAAAATTTTCTGTAGTACTTTCTTACTCTCTGTAACAAAATTACACAATGCCTGTTCTTGTGCCTTAAAGAGTCCCAAAACATCCATGAACTAGTTGCCAGGACCTTTGGGGCTCGGTCCAGAAGCCAATCGTCCGAGCCAACGGGCCATGGTTGTTCTCGTCGTCTCATACACTGAAGGGTATGTGACCAGGTGATTTTCACTTGCAAAATCCTCTGACAGCACTCTGGTTGCCTCGACGCCGCCTTGACTTATAACGGCAAAATAGAAGACAAAAATGAGCAAAAGGGTGCTCAATCGCCAGAAATTCATCGTCGGAATTATAGTCGGCCGCGGGAACTGAGAAGCTTTTGCTATGGAAACTTGAAAATAACAGCTCTTGCTTCGGTTGTTTATGTGTTCCTCAATGGGAGCTTTTGCTTAGAGAATGGTGAATTGTCTGAGAATGTTAATGTGTTAAAAAAGTATTTATAGACTCATTTGAATCTATCAATTTAGGGTTTTTTAGGAGGGGTTTGGGATTTTCGTGTTGATCAAGATACTTGTAAAGTCATGCACGCTGAAAACATAAGCCCTTGTCCGGTGGGTAGGAAATAAAAACATGAGTTTCAATGTTTGAATGAGTTAACGGCTGTATATTTCAAATTCCAAATTACTGAAATACCTCTATAAATGACCAAGAGTAACATTACTTGAAGGGTTATTTTGGTCATTTTATCTATTTTAAGAGCTTTAGACCTGGGTTAGGTAGCGGTCCCCCAAGCAAGCACCGGAGCTGATCCCAAATCCATGTTAATTCGATTTCAACGTTTGAAATTTTGAATAGACTGTCGTTTGTTGGTCTTTTAAGGACCGGGAAAACAAACTACAGTACGTTTTGGTCTTCCACGTTTTTTTTTGAAGGGTGGCCTTCTACGTTTTAGTCTTTGAAACTCTGTGCCTTGCTGCCGTCATTCTTGTTTGTTGAAACAATTTTTAAGAATTTTTAAAAGGAATTATTATTAAACATTATTAACTTCATATTGTACAATTTTATCAAATATTATTATATTTTAGAAGAGTGCTAGTCCCAGATTTCAAATTTTTTCAATACCTAATTGCAACCCCTTCAACAAGTTAGGGTTGTTTATGATTTAAAAGGGTGGCTCATGAATATTTCTTAATTATGTATAGTATGTTAGACTTCTGGACTTTCTAGCAAAATGGCACAATGCTAGGGCGTCTTGGAAAAGAAAGTTGAACGAGTGATGTTTGAAAAATGTAAGGGATAAAATTCGTAAAAATGAGTAAAAAGAAGGGGTAAAATAGGAATTTCTCATGCTAACAAATTCTAATAATTTAACCGACATAAACCCACTTGGGCTATGTGCTGGCTCTCTTGAGTGTTGTCTGACAGATGACCTCATCATGACTACACAAGTCATGATGACTCCAAATGCCTATAAATAAGCAAGAATCACCAAAGGAAAAGAGGATGGTGTGGAAGGCAAGAGAGGAAATAAAGAAAGGCAGAAGAAGAACAAGAAGATGGAGATTTGGGAAGCTTGAGTCATTCACACCCCTATCCCGAAGGGTTATGCAGGCGGCCACTCACCTGTTTCTCTCTTCTTCCTTTGGTGTTCTCCGGCTACTTGATGCTCTTTATGGCCTCACAATCGATTATGGCCACCAGATTCTCTCAAATAGGCAATGTCAGCCTGATGCTCTCCCTGAACGGTCGCACTGCCACTTACACGACCTTTCAATTGATCATTTGTTGAGTGCAATCATACTTGAACTTGTTTCTGACGCTGTGAATAGTGCCGGACGCTGTGAATAATGCCGAATCCGTTGTCGCGTTGTCTGATGTGAATAGTGTTAAATCCGTTGTCGCGTTATCTGATGTGAATAATGCCGAATCCGTTGTCGCGTTGTCTGATGTGAATAGTGCTAAATCCGTTGTCGCGTTGTCTGATGTGAATAGTGCCAAATCCGTTGTCGCGTTGTCTGATGTGAATATTGCCGAATCCGTTGTCGTGTTATCTGATGTGAATAGTGTCGAATCCGTTGTCGCGTTGTCTGATGTGAATAGTGCCGAATCCGTTGTTGTGTTGTCTGATGTGAATAGTGCCAAATCCGTTGTCGTGTTATCTGATGTGAATAGTACCGAATCCGTTGTCTCGTTGTCTGATATGAATAGTGCCGAATCTGTTGTCACGTTGTCTGTTATGAATAGTGCCGAGCTCATTGTCCATTGTGAGCTGCACAATCGTGTCTGATGCACAACGTATATGTTGTCCGAGCTACGTTATCTGAGCCCGTTGTCCGAGCTGCGTTGTCTGAGCCCGTTGTCCGAGAGCTACGTTGTCTGAGCTGAGCCCGTTGTCCGAGCTGAGCCCATTATCTGAGCCCGTTGTCCGAGAGCTACGTCCAGTACTGCACCCGAGCTACGTCCTGTACTGCACCCAAGCTACGTCCTATACCTCTCCACAGCTCATCCTCCAGAGCACAACATCAATGCCCGTCTTCAAGCGCATATGCTCAATGACCTCACGATAAGTATCTCTACACTATCATGCTCCTATGCTTGTGCCTTATACTGACTTTATCATCGGAGCCGATTTCAAGGTGCACACCCGCCCCCTCTGACTCATTCACAGGTGGAGTTTCGCTATCTTCCTTCTACCAGGAAACCAGAGGTTGTTGCAACAACTGATGCGTGGTGATTCCGGGAATTTTCCCCTTCAAAAAATCAAGGTTTTAAATATGGGTGTTGAAAAATTGGGTGTCTAGGATAATTTAGATTGCTACAAAAATACAAAAGCGTTTGCCTAGATTTTTGGTGGAAAAAATTATTGGATATTTTGTCAACTTATATAGGGTTATTTTGGTCATTTAAAAAATATTGTTTTTATCATTTTTTAAAGCAGTAATATTTTGGTATCTCTCTAATGCTCAAATAGAGGTGTCAATGGCCGGACTTGGGCTGACATTTTTGTACTATTTTACTAGGCTCGATCGTTTACAAGAGGTTTTTGTTGTCTGAATTGGGCCTTAGTTAAGAAATATTCATGGTATTTGTAAGGCCATGAGATACAAAAATTGGGTGCTTACAAAACTGAAACATATTAAGATACACAATAATAGGGGATGGCAATGGCCGGGTTAATCGTGTAACAACGCGGCCTTATTGGGACAGGTTTAAAGAGTTTTTAAACGAGGGAGGAGCATGTTTGGGAATGAAGGATTAAACCCGAGTCGGGTTATGGCCAAGGATGGATTTAAGCCGCCATGTCCCATTTATAATTTAAAATTACTATTTTACCCTTGAATAAATTCTAAAATTACCTCAATATATTACTTATAATATGAAATATCGAATTGACCCATCCCATCCCACCCCGACTAGTGTTTAACGGGGTAGGACAAAGTCGGGTTTAAGAAGAGTTTTGACAAATCGGATTCAGCCCGCCCCAACCCAGGTTTAGGACGGAGACGGAAACGGAGTAGGTGTCTTGCCATTAGGGGTGGGGGTAGGGTTGGTGCGCCCCGACCCAGGCCCTTGCCATCCCTGCACAAAGCCTCAAGTCTGAGCCTATTGCTCAATTGTTTGACTCGTATTGAAAATTTGCAATGAAGAAAAAAGTCACGTGTTAGAGTCCAACTTACCCACAAAAAAGAAATGAAATGGTTTAGGCCGGGATACTTTCAAAATATACTCCCAAATCGTAATCGTATCTGAATTATTAAAAGGTTAGGATTAGAGTTGATGTGGCATTAAAAAAGACAAAATAAGCAACTCTAATTCTGTTAGAGTCCAGCTTACCCACAAAAAAGAAATGAAATGGTTTGGGGATACTCCCAAACTATACTCTCAAATCGTAACCGTTTATCTCAATTATTAAAAGGTTAGGATTAGAGTTGATGTGGCATTAGAAAAGATAAAATAAGCCAACTCTAATCCTGACCCTTAGTGGTTGGTTATAAACTGTTAGGATTAGGGAGTATAATTAGGGGTACCATAGACCGGCTCGAAATGAATATAAAATTTAGATGCCATAAATACTAAATATTCGTTGTGGCGCCCCTAGCATTCCCTTTGCCTATTTCAGTGTATCCTCATTTTTTTTCTCATTCAAAAAACAATAATAATAAAATCTTAGTTTGATAAGCTAGATACATAATGTGGTTGGTAACTTCTTAAATTCCTAGGGTCTGCTGGTTAACCCCAGGATTGGGATGACCCGCCATCCTTGCGGGTTCAATGAATTTAATAAGGTAAATAGTTAACGTATCCATGAATCCCATTTGTAAACCTAAGGCATTTCATGGGTATGCCATATACAACCAACTAGTAAAACCCCTATGATGCACTGGTAGGGCCAAAGGAAGAGAAAAATCTGATTGTTGTTAAAAAATTAATATTTATTTACTAAAAATCAAGGTTAGATTGTCTAACATTGATTTTTTTTTAAAATGTTAAAAATAAATTTAACCCTAAGGGTCAAAAGTTCTTAACCAGAGTTTAAAAAAAAATTATTATAATTTTACTAAAAACAAAGGTTAGATTGTTGATTAGTGAATCTTAACCATAGTTAATAAGGATTAATAGGGACACATGTTGACCTACAAGTGCGACTTAACTCTCGCCCAATTCAATTGCAATTGGCTGTAATTTAGTGGTTGTTAACCCTTATTAAATGTGGTTAAGATTCACTTACCCTTAGGGTTAAATAATCTAATATTGTTTCTTAGATTTTTTTTTAACCCTAAGGGTTAAAAGTTCTTAACCAAAGTTAAAAAATTAATATTTGTTTACTAAAAACTAAGGTTAGATTGTTGAACCCAAAGGGTTAGTCAATCTTAACCACAGTTAATAGTTGTTAATAGGGACACGTGTTGGCCTATAAGTGAAATTGAACTATGAGAATTCAGTAGTTTTGAGATTGAATCACGATCAATTGTGATTGAACTAGGGGAGAGTTCAATCACACCTCCAGGCCAACATGTATCCTTGTTAACCCTTATTAACTATGATTAAGATTTACTGATCATTAGGGTTCAACAATCTAACATTGATTTTTAGAAAAAGATATTAAAAATAAATTTCATCGTAAGAGTTAAAAGTTTTTAACCAGAGTTAAAAAAAATTAATATTTTTTTACTAAAAACCGAAATTAGATTGTTAGTTAGTGATTCTTAACCATAGTTAATACTGATTAATTGAGACAATGATGATTACTTGTATTAACAATCATCATTGCCTATAACCTAAGCCTAAGCCTAAACCTTTTATTATTGGTGGAAATTATGTGGCTTCAAGGAGTAGCCAAATGTGAGATAAGGAGAATTAGTATAAATATTGATAACACATTAAAGTGTAGTATATGTTACATTAATAGAGGCACGTATACGATTACATGTGGTATCCCACTATCCAACAAAGTTGCTCATCTCTCAAATGATCTTTGTAATGAACAGAAAGAAGAGAATTGTATTACAAAAATCTGAAAAAGAATATAAAGAATTTTAATTTCCATTTACATTTACACTGTTCCCTATAATTTCTTGTTTTCTGTAACAAAATTACATTATGCCTGTTCTTGTGGCTTAAAGGGTCCCAAAACTTTTCATGAACTAGTGGCCAGGACCTTTGGGGCTGGGTCCGGAAGCCAACCGGCCGAGCCAACAAGCCATGGTTGTTCTTGCCGTCTGATACACCGAAGGGTATGCGACCAGGTGTATTTCACTTGCAAAATCCTCTGGCATCACCCTGCTTGCCTCGACACCACCTTGACTTATAACGACAAAGTAGCAGAAAAAAATGAGCAGAAGGGTGCTTGTTCGCCAGAAATTCATCGTCGGAATTATAGTCGGCGGCCGGAACTGAGAAGCTTTTGCTATAGAAAGTTGAGAATAACAGCTCTTGCTTAGGTTTATGTGTTCTTCAATGGGAGCTTAATTTTGCTTTAGAATGGTGGATGGTTTCAGAATGTCAATGTGTTGGAAGTATTTATAGCCTTATTTGAATTTATCAACTTAGGGATTTTTGGAGGGCTTTGAAAGATTCAGCTGCAAACGAATGAGTAAACATGGGTTCCAACGTTTGAATGAGTAAACGTCTGTATATTTCAAATTCCAAATTACTGAAATACCTCTATCTATGACCTAGAATAACATTACTTTTGAAGAAGGGTTATTTTTGTCATTTTATCTATTTAAAGAGCTTAGGCATGAATGCCATGTCAATTTGATTCCAATGTTTGAAATTTTGAATTGACTGTTTCATGTTGTTGTTGTCGTTGGAATGGAATCGGAAATCAAACTATAGTCCAAAAGAATGCATTTTGACGAAGCCACCGATATGCCACATGAACTTGTGAAATGACCATATTGCGCTTTGACATTTAGTCTTTGAAATTTAAGCCGTGTGACGGCAGTGGGATCGGATTTGGTCTTGCTCAAGCAAGACCAAAACCGTCTTGCTCTCTGTTGGTTTTCGACATGTCACGATAAAATAAGGGAGAAAATACAATGATTTTTCTCTTTTTATCGCCACATGTCGCAAGATGATTTTGGTTGAGCAAGACCAAATCCATTCCTGACGACAGTATGGCGAGGTGGGGTGTTTCACACGAGATTGAATCACAACCCATCGTGAATCAACTTAGGGAGAGTTCAATGTGCCCATAAGTCAACCCGTGTCCGTGTTAACCTTTATTAACTGTGGTTAAAATTCACTAATCCTTAGGATTCAATAATCTAACCTTGTTTTTTAGAAAAAAAAATATATTTAACTTCAGACCTTCTTACCCTTACTGAAATGGTGAAAAAGACCCAATTGGCCAAAATTGTAGATTCCCGGTCGCCCGGCTAGGAGGGGTGGTCGACCGGCCCAAGGAAAAACCTTCCTGTAAAGCCCATTTTGGGCTTTTTCTTGCCAGTCGGTCGACCGGCCTCGAACCCAAAGCACTCTGTTTGTCATTTTTGGTCATTTTTCATGACAGCCGGTTGACCGGTCTTGAGGGGCGGTCGACTGGCCTTGAGGGCGGTCGACCAGGATTCACCAGAACTTGGTGAATCCTCTTGTTTTTCCCATTTTTTTTCTACTTAGAATGCTTTCCCTCTTCCATTGACTAACCTTAGGACCCCTCGACATTCTTAGGACCCTTAACACAACCACCACACACTTATTTTAATTTTCAAACTCTTTTCATCATTAATCGCAAATCCAAAATATACGAAAGGCCATTTAGCCTTGAAAAACACTAATCACAGCAATATTCACCGACACTATTCACCGATTATGAAACCAAGTTCCGGGGTTCTACAATGCAAATATGAGAGATGGGAGATCGTAGTAGTTTTATTTTGTGAATTTTCGGAATTGAGTTTCGTTTAAAATTTTTACTTAGTTTCGGTATACGGGTCATAAATTTATGACCTTAAGTCCAATTTTTGGTCTGATAGTACATCGTTTCAAAGAGCTTTAAAAGATCTTCAACTTTCGTGAAGAAGGTTTTCCAAAAATCAATTGTTTTGTGGGTCAAAACCATAGTCGAATATCAAAAATGGGGAAATAAATAATTTTCACATTAATTTTTCTAAGATACTTTAATTGAATGTAAATATGATTTGGGTGTGAGAACATTATTTTGTTAAGACTCCTTTATATGTCAATAGTTAATTTGTTAGATGGTTGAAAGATATCTCTAACAAACTTAAGTAATTAGTTACTAAATAATCTATTAGTAACTTGACTTATATTTTTATTAGTTAATTTGTTGGGTGGTTGAAAGATGTTATTAACAAACTTAACTAACTAATTTGTTAGTAACTTGACTCATTATGCTAGTATAAGAGTTTTATAAAACTCACTAGCATAAGAAAGGGTTTTCCAAGACCTTAGGAGTTTGTGAAACCCTGAACCCCATTATCATGAGAGATTGAGAATTTGTATGGTTATAAATATTTGATATTTATAAGTAAGGTTTCAGTTGTAGGAATACAGCTGAAACCCCTTTTGTAATGAAGTATGTTATATCTGCCTAGATTTTAATTGTGAATTATAACATACTAGATTTTAATTGCGAATTATGATCTTGCCTATTATAACTATGTCATTTAATATTTTGCTATGTTTTCATGATAATAAAGAATTCATCTTCTAAAATAATGGTGATTCAGTAAATAATGTAATTACCTTGATTGAGGGTCATTCAAGGAGTAAGTTGTGTAAGGTCTCTTTAAATGGATCATAGGCTGATGTTGTGTACCACCCAATGATGGTTTCAGGGTTGTGTAGAGTACATACCTAGAAATAGAGGATTGAACTGAGTTGTGTCAGACACTCAATTCTCAGATGGGTGAACTGTATGAGACCCAAGGAATAAGGTAAGCTGTGTGAGACTCTAAAGATTCACTAGGTCAATAGGTTAAGTTGTGTAAGACCCCTATTGACCGAACTGAAACATAAGTAAAGACTTACTTGAATAATTTGCATAAGTTATTAGTCATCTTATCTTTTGAATTGTTGATGCATTTAAATTATAGTTGTATTCTCTTGTTGAGCTATGAACTCACCATTGTTGATTCTTCCTTTTTAGGTGATGATTAAGAAGAATAGGAATCGCTCTCTTGCTTGAGCAAGTGGGACTAACTTTAGAGTTTTCTTCGCTGTTAGATTGAGAAAACTGTAGTGAGGTGAACTTTATGGAAACTTTAGATGACTTAGTTTTTGGGAGAACTCATGTTGTTGAGTCTTTTAGTTATGCTGGATATTTATATCTACTTAATGGAGTGTTAAACGATTTTAATTTTTATTAATATTGGAATTTTGTGTTCGGTTCACACCTTGAAGTAGTTTGAATACAGCCGATGCACAGGATATTCAATCCATGGTTAGAGGGTCCAATATCATATTTTTGGTCAATTTACATTTTTTGGCATTTTCAGAGATTTTCCTAGATTTTTCTAAGGTTAAAATGAGTTTAACCATAGTTAAGGAATTAGTTAACCATGGTTAAGCTGATTTACCATGGTTAAGAATGCTCCAAGGTCTGGTTTTGGTTATTTCCTGAATTTCAGATTTTATAGGATTTTTAGGGATTTTTCTAAGGTTAGAATGATATTAACCATGGTTAAAAATTAATCGGGATTAAGTTTAACCCTGGTTAAGGTTCTGGTCCAGTCAAGGGTGGGCCCAGAGAGCATAGCAAGGCCTACACTGGCCTCCTACCTGGTCTGGGCCCTGTGCAATGCCCAAATAAGCAAAAGATGGAATTGGTGGTATACTGTTCACCGCCAATTCCAATTCTTCACAAGATTGGAATGGCGGTAGATTGTATACTGCCATTTCCAGTTTTTCTGTGAATGGCTTTGCTGGATTGAGGAAAGGACAGGGGTAATACCCAACGGATTCTAGACCCATGAGGGTGTTCAGGGGACTTTTAGGGCAAGTCCTGGGCTTGGGCCTTTGGTCTGGTCTGGATTGGGCCCACGGTGGCCATTTTGTTACTGAGCCGAAAATCCCAGAATGTCAATGAACTGTTCACCAACATTCTGGACAATTTCTATTTTAGTGCATCTTAACCATGGTTAAGCTAGTCTTGTGACCATGAGACGATCAGGAAAGCAGAGGGAAAGTCTTAGGGACCTAAACCAGACCCTAGAATGGACTAGGGCCCACCCACCCAGAAGGGGCCTAGAGCTACTTTAAAAGAGAGTGACCAGAATGACAGTACTATGTTTACCGCTATTCTAGAGTTTTTCCAGAAACTAAAATTTTCCCCATAGCATCGCACTACCAAGCTTCTAGGGGATCCCTCATGGGTTGAGGGCTTTCTACGAGGTTAGGAGGATGTCCTAGGCTTGATAAGGCCTAATGGCCTACTTGGCAATGGTCTCTTCCCTTGAGAGTGTCCCCATGCCTAAGAGGAAGAAAAGGGGACCTCTGTCCCTGGGTTTGTAATGAAATAAAAGATCCCCTGGAGCAGGACCAGGGGCTTACTAGGTATACAGGAGAAAAAGGGAGGAGGGGCAAGACCCTACCCTGCTGCTATGCTACTCACGACGGTGATGATGGTGGTTGCGGTGGTGGCATGCCTGGAAGAGGCCTTGGTTGATCCCTCAAGATTCTAGAATCCTCCCGAGTTGGGAAAAGGGTGGTTCCGAACTTTGTCTGGGATGAGATCAGAACTTTTCTCGGGAGTTTTTGGAATTTTTGGAAAGTTTTTGGATTTTTTTCTCCCCTCTCAAGTTTGGATGGACTTGGATTTATAGGAGAGGGTCTTGAGACACCCTGGGGATTAGTACTTGGGTTGGTGAAGGTCGCAGGAGGAGTATGGTGGCCTCAGGGGCGTGCTTGAGCACTGGAGAGGAGCAGGCGAACACTGAACTTACGTAAACTGGGAATGGCTGTAATTCCACTACTGCTATTCCCCTACAAGGACAAATTGATAATGGCGGTAGAATAATTACCGTAATTCCTGAATTTTTTCAAAAATAAGCTTGCCCAAAGTTAAGTACTCATGCACGCGGTACGGATCTTACCACAAAAAGAATGTCGGTAGATAGACTATCGACATGCTAGATTTTGGAATTTTTTTGAGGGCCTGGACCCCCTCCTAAGACTTGGCTTGGGTCATGGGCCTATGCTTGAGCCCAGAAGTTGTTTGTCTACGGGTCTAGGCCCTATGGGCCTTGGGCTTAGCCACTTATGGGGGTTAGCTACGACTAGGCTAGGGCTAGCTGGGGTTTACCTAAAGTTGGACCTAAGGTTTAACAAGGGTTAGACTTAGGGTTTAACTATGGTTGACTTAGGGTTTACCTAGGGTTTGATTAGGGTTTAACTAGAGCTAACTAGGGTTCACATAGGGGTTGACTACGGTTTACCTAGGCTAACCATGGTTAAATTACTTAACCATGTTTAAGAGGGGTGTAAAAATTGGGTGCTTACAATGATGACATGGGGTTGTCAGTCTTAATGATTTTTTTCATAGATTTTTACAGAACTCTCCTCGAATAACCATATTTTTCTCATCAAGATATTATTTATAAAAGGAGGAAGGTGGATTAGCCTTTCAAAATACTCCACCTAGAGAGAGAAAGGAGTATCTAACTTCACCTATAGTTTCAGTAATGGCTGCTTTTGCACCCAAAACCAAAGAACAAGAGGGAAAAGAAGAGAGAACTTACCAAAGATATATTGAGATCATATCAATCCTTCCCAGAGTGAGAAGATCCGCGCCCGAACATCTCTACCAACACCAAGGCGTTTGGAACCGTGCTATTCAATTGTCTGGAGTGATGGCAGTTCAAAACCACTTTATTGCTCACTCAAGTGTCATACTCCTTGCCACCAATTCCAAATGCGGCACAACTTGGTTTAAATCACTCATCTTTTCCATTCGCAACCGCAAAATTGCATCCCTCAACTCAACATCCCTTGCTCACCAACTCGTGCCGTCCTTGGAAATTCAACTTTATGCAAACAACCAAATTCCTGATCTTGATACCCTTCCCTCACCTAGAAGCTCTTGTCTACACACATGCCTTACTCTTCGCTACCACAATCCGTATTAGAATCAGGTTGCCCTATAGTATAAGTATGTAGCAGCCTGAAGGATGCTTTTGTTTCTATGTGGCATTTCCTGAAAAAGATAAGCACCAAGAGATCAACAATGCCTTCAACATTAGAAGAGGCACTTGAGATGTTTTGCAATGGAGCTTTCCATAGCGGGCCATTATGGGATCATGTATTAGAGTATTGGAGGGCGATTTTAGACAGCCCTCAATGCGTCATGTTTCTCAAGTATGAGGGGATGCAAGCCGCGAAGCAGCTGTTCATGTAAAAAGGTTAGCCGAGTTTATCCGATGCCCTTTTTCGATGGAGGAAGAGAAGCAAGGGGTGGTTGATGAAATAATTAGGCTATGCAGTTTTGAGAATTTGAGTAGCTTGGATGTGAATAAGACCGGTGTCTTACATATAGGGGAAAAAAGTGTCAAGTTTAATACATTTTTTAGGAGAGGTTAGGTTGGAGGTTGGTCGAATTATTTGTCTCTCGAGATGATTGAGCGACTAGACCGGATCTTAGAACAAAAATTCCAGGGTTATGGACTGACACTTGGTTAAGTATCTTGAAATTCGACATGGTGATATAACCTGATTCCAAGGTCCGCAACACAAAGTTATCTGGTTAGTATCTATATTTGAGGCGTTTTGTTATATGTTTTCTCCCTAGCTAGCCATTAATGTATGTTTTATCCCCGAAGGTACTTCAATTTCATATTAGATGTTACTACTAAATACATTTAAATATGTGTGAGCACTGGAATGTATTGCCTTTTCATTCTGGGGGCAATCCCTTAGGAGGAATGATGCTAAATGCCTTTAGGGATAAAAAATAAGATCCCAGATTAGAACAGAACTGAGCTTGCCAGCCAGGAATGAAGAAGCAACGGACGCTATTCGTGGACAGAGCAACGGACAGATAGAGTTGATTCCATCTCCTGTATCCTTTCCATTAATTGATTGCACGGGATGCAGTGGCCTTGGTTGACATAGGGGACACCCACAAATTTGTAGCTGAAAGGATGGTAAAGAGGCTTGGCCTCAAGCTCGGAACGGGATGCGAGCTGGCTGTCAACTCCGGGGCGTTGAAGAATTAAAGAAATCGGGGAATTACACCAAAAAGTAGAATTTGGTTGTTGACCCCAGTCACCAGTTTTCAGCTGATTCGGAGAGATGGAGCAAGGGAAGCAAAGTTTGCTTCTCAACAATCAACTTGTGTGACAGAATTCCAGAAGTCACGTCTGGTAAATCCACCAATCGTCGAATCTGGGCAGTGGTAGCCAGGAAAGGCTGCAACATTGAATACCGTTTTTCATTTCCCTTAGGTGAGGGGCTTTAGAGGGAATAGGGGTGGAACGTCTTTGTGTCTTCTGGGCTTGGGCTTGAACGACTAGTAGCTCCAGTTGAAGCTTCCATCTCTAGTTAAGGCAGTTCGGCGGAAGGTTGCGTCTTTAATTGGAGCGGGGTGCTTGCTTAGACAGGTTCGGAAATGGCCGGATTAGCAGGAGGGAGGGCGGCCCCACCCTGAAACAAAGGTGTACGTACATAAATAAAGAGGCAGGTTATGTCCGTCTCCTTTCCATACCCCTAATAAGGTACCGAAGGGAAGGTTTTTAGCTTTTGTTTTTAGAGTGGTTTGACAGAGAGGTTGGAGCAATAGCAGAATCCGGATTGTGAAGGACCTGTTCAATGGATGCTAAGGTTGGGCATTGGAACAACATGGCTAAGGAGAGATGAATACTATATGGTAGCGCCAGGGAATTCTTTGGCATTGAATCGGGTCAGGAAGAACAAGTTGTTCCAGCTCCGGGGAACAGATTCATCTTCGAAGCATTTTTCCCTTCCTTCCAATATATATATATTGGAATATATATTTTAGCTTCCCCCATTCCTTTTATCGAGCAGAAAGGGAGAACCGGGGAGGTGTCTGTCCTCTATTTAAGATATTTACGAAGGAATGCTCGACTCTCAGTTAAAGGGGAGCGGCACATTATGCGAAAACTCTTATGGCGCTGAATGAACCTCTCCATATCGTTTTGACCGGACCCCTAACTTCAATCACCACAGGTCTTCAATCGCCTACTTGCCTTTCACCCACTAGTAGCTATACTCATAGAATAGAATGAATGCCCCGGACCCCATCTCAGGTAAGACAGATCTGGCCCCTCAAGCCAAGGAGCAACAGTCGCTACTGGCCATATACCATATACCCGTAACATATCGTGTAGAAAAGAAAGATCACTTCGCTTGCTCCCTAGGAACGCCGGGACTGGTTTGCCTATAAAGTGTTGCTTGAATGAAAGGAGATCACTTCGCTTGCTTTGTTTGACTTGACGGCGAACGACAGATCATGTGATTGCGTATATGACGATTGCATCCGCAACGACCCGCACGTCGTGTTAGGTCGAGACGGGCACGACCAAGAATTTCAAGATAGTGGCTCACAAGTGGCTGGCCCCAATAGGGTCTAATTCAAGCAGGAATGATAGACCTAATAATATATATAAATACTAAAAATGTCTTGATCTATTGGAAACCAATGAGTACCACCAGTAGAGTATTGTGATTCATAAGACTACTTGGCTTGACTACCTTTAGTCTCGACTCTTTTCCTTGCTTTGGTACGGTAATCGTCCCGTTACACTGATTACTAATCTTTTTTTTATTAGTAAGCCTCGTTTAGCTTCTCACTGAAAAATGCAATCGGCTTTCCCTCCTCAGCACCGATCGCCAAACCCGAAGCATCCGTCTCCACTTCAAAGAGCTTTTCCTCTCTTCCGGTTGGATCTGTGCCCGGAGCTGCTGCTACTTCCCGGTGGGACCAACGACTACTCCCTCTGGACTTGTTCCCTCTGCCTGTGATAGAGAAAGGAAAGGCCTATTCTGTGCCCAACAAATCTATCAATGTCTTGTGCCTACCAGACCTATCAACGTGTAATCATGCTTGCTATATAGAATATCATATGGGAACACCAATAATTGACAAGTCCACACCCCGGCTATCGATCTAATGGTTTTCCATGTATCTCGTCCGAACCGAGACCATCAAAAGTGGCATAAGAACCACCTGGATTCTATTCCTTTGATCTATCTACTTCGTCCGAACCAAGTAGGTAGGCTCCATCTTATTCTATTTCTCCACTGTCCAGGGCCGTACCCTGCAGAACAACGCCTTCTCTTTCGGTGCTAGGCGAGGAACCCTACCATCTATTCTATCTGCATCTCAATTCATTCAATCCTCTGCTTGGCAACCTCCATACTTGTCTTGTTTCAACTGACGGGTGCAGCTTAGCCACCGCTTCCCGCAAAAATAGGTATCCAATTGACGGAGCCAATCTAAGCGTGACAGTTCAAGATACCTATTAGCTCCTGGGCTGACCTCCGCCCCTACTAAAAGCAAGCAACAGATAAGCGCCCTCGGAGAGAGGCTCGGTGAAATAGACATGTCTGTGAAGATGCGGACTACCTGCACCTGGACAGAAAGACCCTATGAAGCTTTACTGTTCCCTGGGATTGGCTTTGGGCCTTTCCTGCGTTCAGTAGCGGTTTCTTCATTCTTTAGATTCGCTAGGGGATGGGATTCATTCACTTGCATTCCTGCTAGCACTACAAAAAGCTCCGGTCTTAACGCCCTGAAAAGGGCCTATCTATTTTCCAGCCTCCTTTCTTGGCTTGCTCTTCTATAACCTCTTTTCCAAGTTTCAAGTTTTTTGCTGAAGAAAGAAGGTTGTTGCCTCGCCTCTTTCTCCTTCTTGATCTCGTCTCGTGTTCCCTGGTCATTCTGAATTTAAGCTATGAAGTTGGATCTTTGCACCCTGTTTTGGTCTTGCAGCTATTTTTTTATATTTATTGATTTTGATTGATTTATATATATATATAAATTTTTTAAGGGGGATTGACAAGACTCATTCTGCCATCTGTTGCCCCCTTGCACCCGCGAGTACTGGCTTTGTTCGCGCTTGAAATGAACTTTGAGGTAAGCTCTATTCGGCCCGGAGCATTGATTCCCCATAACGAATAGGCTAGCCGAGCGGTCCTCGCCTGAACAAGCAAGCAGATTAGCTCCCTCATTCTCTTATTGTGCCGGCAGCCACACTTCTTGTATCATTGTCTCGGGGCTTGCTTTAGCCTGTAGAGACTCTTCTTCCGTTTGCAGTAGCATCGCCATATGAACCAGCTGCGGAATAGCCTAATTATTCACCATCACTTTGCTCTCCGGGAACGGTTGCAATCACAAGCAAGTGATTGAATGAGTGGGGGCCCCGAAACCGAAGCAGGTCTTTCAACAGGAGGAGACGGTCAAGAAACGGGTCCGGTCCAGAAAGAGAACTCTCAACAAAACTAGGACTGATCAAGATCAATAGGAAGTTTGGAAAAATTTTTCATTTTCATCACACCGAATCACAAGAGGAGATCCAAACCAAGAACTTCGAGCATGAGAACAATACAGCAATGCATGACTAATCGATTCAGTTCTGGTGCCACATACTAAACATAGTGGTGATAATACTACTTTTTTCTAGAGCAATAACTCATTAACAGCTAGAGAACTCGTTAAAGCTCTCCAAATAAACAGAGTGACCTTTGGGGGCAGTGATAAACTCCATAGAAGGTTCCATGCTTGCGGAGTTTAGCCCTTAAGGATAAACGGCTTGAGCTAAGACTAGCTCAACTAGTCGAGCTGAGCTAGCCTTAGCTTAGCCCTAATCTTAGCTTGTGGCTTGCTTGATAAGGGACGTCCCTCAACCTTAGAACGATCCCTACGTTTTTAAATTACCAGAAGCTCTTAGCTACTCTACTATAAGGCAAAGGGGTCTTACTTGACTGAAAGAGTACTCATATTATGGGGAGCTTCCCCTTCCAACATCTGACTTATATACAGGTCTTAATCGACTTAAGGAGCACGAATAAAAATAGTAGCTACCTCGGGAGAGGGATGAGAGTAGTGTTATTTAGTTCTATGAGGGTAGCTGCCTATTGCAGGAGTTCCTGACCTGAAGGGACACCAGCAAGCTGCTACTGAATGTGAACAAAGTCAAGGAGATGGAATCAACAGATGGCCACTTGGATCGTATAAAGGAATTGGTTCATTGGATTGGCCAGGAGAACTTCGAAGCTTATCGGGCCTCCTCTTGTAAGCTAGCTCCATTCGATCGATCGCTTCCGTTCGAAATAGATTAGTTGGGAATTGGATGCTCTGCAGTGAAGGGCCTAGCTGCTAAAGCAGTTGATCCACTCGATAGGGCGGGAAACATTTTGAGATAATCCCCCCTTGGCAGGTTGGACCCATTCTGAAAGGTTCTTCTTCCTCTTCCTCGATTAAGGCAGGCAATCGGTCAAAGGTATCCCCAAGTCGGAATTCCGGCAAACACCAAGAAGAGAAAGCTAACTACCACATAAAAACAACCTAGGCCAGGAATCCCTCCTAGTCAGGTCTTCTTTCCTTTCAGTCTCTTAGTTCGAATATTCTTATCCTATAAAACGGAAATGAATCATTTTTTACACCACCATGATTAGCATTCCTGGATAAGCGATTCTCGCTTATTTGACTAACAACCTCTCAATTCTAACCTTTCATACTCAGTAGCATTCTCTCGATTTGACTCCCGAACTTAATATCCAATGATTGGGACATTTCGTTTCCTGACACCATACAACGAGCGAGCGTTCGATCGATCTCTGATCACAATCCTATAATGCTCAAAGCGGGCTCCAGTTTCCAAGCGTTGTCTCCCTTCAGATTCGAAATGATGTGGCTGCAGCATCCTAACCTTCCTGATCTCATCAAAAATGGGAACAAGATCCAAGAATCAGATTAGTTGATGGAACGGAGGGGGATAGATCTGGGGAGCAACTAGTGGTGAGAAAAGGACTTCTTGATTCATAAATCATAGGGAGAGGGCTCCTTCAAAGTTCAAAGGTCCGGGACTAGAGGAGCTTTTAAGCGTACCGAGTTTACGAGGTGAAGGAGCGATTTCCCGGGAGAGTGTTCCAGTGAGGTAGAATTGGTCATCTACCACATCGAATTCTTCTAGGAGGAGGACCATTCCTAGCCTCTTCAAAGGTTTGTAGGAGCATCTTCGTGAGCATGACTGATTGTAGGTACCAATGGGAATTCTGAGGCTTTCCTCGATGAGGGCTCTTCAGTAATTGTATAGATGAGCATCCCTAGTGTGAGAGTAGTGGAATGTAAGGTGAATGTGGGTGCCTAAGTTCGGAATTCAAGTCCATATGGTCTGACTTAGCATACTGGTCTTTGATGCGTAAAGTTAAGATTGGGGGGAGTAGAGCAAAATTCCCTTCTGGGGTATTCCGAAGGTGTAACCTAGGCAACGAAAAAGGGGTCCCTATTGGGCGAGCCTAGCTAACTGCTACCTTCTCTTCCGTCGAGGGTATTGAGCGTTCATTCCCTACCTCTCTGGTCACGAAGGGATCGTTGCTTCACTGCTGACCGAAGAGGTGTATTCGTTTGTAGTGAAGTGAGTAGGGCCGTTCTTTCTTCCATGCCCTGGTGGGTGAGGAACCTGCCACCTTTCCGGCTAAATTTTTCTGGGGCAATCTTGATCCCATTCTCGGATCACACGGGGGCACATGTTTTGTTTCGACGAGAGGACCCATTATAGTTGGGCCAGCCAGGTCTATAGATGCTTGGCTTGCTTCTCCGCCTATAGCCCTACAACTATGAAAAAGGTGTTCATAAATTCACTCGACCACTTGTTAGTCTTGCTACACTACACGACACGAGTCTACGGTGAAGTTGAAGCAGACACAGTCAAGTGAAGTCGACTTCACAAGTGATTCAACATACCATATGGAAATAATAAAGAAGAGAAGGGTCTCGCCCAGGTGGCTCCCGCAAGGTAACGACTTCAAACTCAAACAAACAAACAACGTCACAACAGAAAGGCATGAGTCAAAGAAAATGCTGTATCTAATGCAAGACCCGTCGATAAGCTAAGGCTACGACATGAAGGAAGGCCAGAAGAACTACAGAACCACGCCCACCAGAGCTAAAGGAGCCACTACGAAAAAGTGTAGGGACTTGCGGTAAGCCGCCATTTTGTGTACGCACCGCACCGTCCCTTCGCAGTTTCGGTGAGTAACCGCCGGTGTCTGCTGCTTGAATCTTTAATGATTGGTCTTTATCTTTCCGTTTCGTCAAGTGTGAACCCTGATCCGAGTAAAGCGGATCCCACAAGCAAGTTGGTCATTCCTTCTTTTTGTCTTGCTTCAATCGCTCTTTTTCGAATCAAAAGAAGGACTTTTCTCAACTCTTGATCGAAATAAAGTAGGGGCTGCTAACTCACTCCAATGCCTTCCGAGAGGCGGTGCACGTGGGAGCGAGGAAGAAGAAGAGAATTGTTTGGAGTGAGAGAAGAAGCTAAAGATGGTCAAGTGGCAACCGACCTGGACATTCAACCATTGGTCGTTGAGGCGTATTCTCAAAATACCTATATCTACAGCTGTGGCAATAGGGGCATGATTAGGTAATACGCCAATTTGGCCCCCTTTTCTGATCAGTACAACTCTAATCTGCTTTGCCGGCCCTTTATTCAATGAGTCGGCCATCTATGGCTTGAAAAAGGCTCCCATAAGCAATAGCAGGGATGGAAGCAAAGCAATAGTAGAAGAAGCCGCGGGAAGCAGAGGCACCAATAAATAGCTACATGGGTCGCATAGAAGCTTTAAGAGATAGGGGGGCCGAAGATGGCAGCGGGAAAGACGGGAGCACGAACGAGGAAGACAGCATCTTAGCCCAAGGCATCGCCAAATGAACCAGCATCCTCACTACCATCACTAGAAAGATGGGTGGCAGAGGATACAGCGGACGGTTCGAACTCGCGTGTCCGGGGTCCGATCAGATCAACCAACGACCGGTTTACGGAACAAGGAGTTAAGCAAGGGCCAGGAGATTGATGGAAGAACCTGGCCGAAGTCAGTGTTGTGTTCAACTCCGCGGGCCTATGAACGGAACAACACAACAAACATGATGAAATGAAGAAGAATGAACGGGAGGCGTCGGAGGAAGGACAGACGGATTCGGGAAATAAATAAATTCTAATGGGGCCTAGTAGAAAGAAGTCTTTCCTTTGGGCATGCTCTATGGATTCTCAACTAGGAGTATCCTGAAGATGGTGTGCCAGTTTCTTTAAAGAATATGGTAGATTCGATGCTTGTAGCTATCTGATTGAATGACAAATTTCACCTGTATGAAAATAAGCAACATGTACTCTAATATGAGGGTACTACACTGTCCTTCAAGTCATGTATTTGTATTGTGATTAGGTTTCGAGTTCGATATCTGGAATGATATGCTTGATGCTACACAAGAAAGATTATAAGCATTTAAT
This sequence comes from Tetracentron sinense, assembly GCA_015143295.1. Lineage (NCBI taxonomy): Eukaryota > Viridiplantae > Streptophyta > Magnoliopsida > Trochodendrales > Trochodendraceae > Tetracentron > Tetracentron sinense. Next base: position 23,871,887 of record CM026573.1, read on the forward strand.
GTGAGTGAGCTATAACATGGTCGAAGCTTTAAAGATGCTACACAGACTTACAGAGTATGAATTCCCAAAAGGCAAACACACATTAATAAAAAAAAAATCAAATAGCAGTTTTGAGAAATGGGAAAATGGGATTATTTGATTCTATAGCAGCTACATCGTTATGAATTCACATCACTCCTTAATGGGTAGGAAGGAGCCATACCGCGGAGTAAAAGAGTGAGGATGGCCTCATAGTATATCTTGTTAAGATTCAAACTCATTGTTCTGTGGAAGCACTAAGAAGTTGGCAGTACTATGAATTGGCAAAGGAGGAAGAGGTGGGAGCCTGAACACAGGAGGTACTGTATGGTCGCGAGTAAGAGTGTGATGCCTTTTACGCACTGCTCGAGCAGGGCGCTTTGTAGCCACCGCTACAATGCCTTCTTCGCTCAACCCCGATGATAGTTCTACCCTTTTCTGTAAGCTTTCAGCGAAACACTCTTCACGCATCCTTCCATCCTTTTCATGCATTTAAAAAAACATGTTTAGAAGGAAAAAATATTGGATTCCCCCCCAAGAATATGTTAGCAGTAACTAAAGAAATATTAAATGTTTTTCAAGAGAAACATCCAATGTAGCTTCCAATTGTGGCATGCAATCTTTATATACATCATCATTGTTGAGTTGTGATTTATCTATGTCCGTAAAAATCTCAGAGGCACTTAGACAATCTAGGTGAGGCATCGCCTAGGCATTGTTAAGGCAATCATATGATAAAAACTTATTGTTTTTTTTTTTACTTAAATTATATGTATTTATATATTATTGAAAGGAAAGATTAAAAATTCCATGAGAAAAAGCCATAGATAAGACCATATTGTAAATAACATGAGCAAGAGTCCCCTCGTTGGCCCGAGGAGGGGACTATTCCTCCTCGCTCTCACATAGCTGACCAATGCCCAAAGGCCCAAACAAATTGTCGCAGGCAGCATACCACACCGAAGTGCCCACACCCATGAAAATTCAAGAACATATTGTGATGTCTTCCGCTGCTTCTCTGCAAAGACTCATCTATTCGGAATCATAAGAAATAGACTACTGCTTCAAGAATTGAAGATAATTTTAGGAGTCAGCATAACAACCTTACAACTCAAATTCTATATGAAATGCCCCCACATACAGGGGCTATAAGGTAACTAGACGACTAGTGCAATTATCGGCAACATTACTATATGGGCCAAGTAGAGAAAATTGATAACAACAGAGGGTCTAGGAATTCATTCCTGTATCCAACACCAAATCATTGTGCCTTTGAGAGATAAGTGTGCAATGGGCTGGAAATGGTGCTGATGAGTTAGGAATGTCTTCCTTCTTCGAGTTTGGGTTGTAATATTTGTATGTTCACCTATTAATGAAAATTTTATGTACCTCCCTCTATATCTTTTATATATTGTTCATACAGTAATAAGAAGTAATTTCAATTCCAAGGGTCCTGAACTTTAGTTTAAGCAAATGCCAGAACGGTAATATACTCCATAGGAATATAACAAAATTAACATAAGATAAAACCAAGAGAGACATTTAGATGAAAAACATTCTTACATTTAGAACTGAAAAGTCTGGCATTGGGCATTTCAGTGGCCAGTCTTCGTCCGGCGGCTCGGCGGGGTGCTCTATTGGCTTGAACTCAACATCAGATTCCACCCCATGACGGCCTACACTCGCATCACCACTGCAACCTATCTCTCTGATGTCATCTCTTACTGGAACTTGGGTTTCCTTTTTATCCTGCAAGAGTGTATCAATCTATACAAATAAGAATACCAAAACTAAAATCAGAACACCCCACATAATCAAAGCCCAAAAAAATTGAAAAAAATAAAATAATAAGAAGGGTAAAAGAAGAAGTCTTACAAAACCATCCCCAAATGAAAATCCCATGGAGAAATGGTAATTAGCTTAGGCGAGAAACAAGGGCAATCTATGAGAGTAAAAGACAAAAAGAGAAAGAAGATGAAAAAGAAGAAGAAGAAAGAGGAGTACCAGGAGGAAAGAGATGATGGTGTGGGATCGTCTATACACTGTAAGACGAGAAAAGAAGCCCATTTTCAACCTTTTTCCTTTTCTTTAATGGGTATCTTGCTGAGCTCTTTCTCTTTCTAGCTTTAAGAACAGCACCAGTTTGGTTGAAAAAAACTCATCTCCCCCTTTTTGGCTTTTGTTGTGTTTAAACAGAAAGATAAGGAGATCCATCGAGGTTTGCAATGCAAGGAGAGAGAGAGATATGAACGTTGCAGTGAGCGCGGAGAGCGCGAGAATAGAGCCGGCTGGCGGCCTTTACTAACCGTTTGCTGTTCATTTCAATGTGAATTGTGAACTTCTCAAGTAACGGACAATAATCTCTCTACCTCATTTAAAAACTAAATCCTCTACGGTGATCACCCCTGAGGTTGCCACGTGTCCGTTTGACAACCCTTAACTGGGGTTACGATTCACCCATCCCTAGGATTCACCCACCCATCCTTGGTTTTTTTTCTAAAAAAATTAATTTTTTAAATATTTTAATATTAAAAAACCCTTAAAACAGTTTTTTAATAGTAAAAAGAATTAATATTTGTTTCTAAAAACCAAAGATAGATGGGTTAACCTAAGGGATGAGTGAATCTTAAGCACAATTAAGGAGGTGTCAAAAGGGACACGTGGCAACCTCAGGGGTGATAAAATTCGGTTATTACCTTGGAGAATTTGGTCTCCCTTATTTCTCGTGCATAATACACACCTCATTCCCTCATTCTATGTTACTCTCTATTTTGTATGCAGTAACTATGGTATTCAGACCTCCGCCTCTCTTGCGTGAGTGGTAGGGGTGTGGCCTTATGAAATTTTGGCCGAAATATTACTCATTTCAATTTTGGAGAGTAGGAACGAAACCGAAATTTCGGACCTTTATGAGGCCACAGGGTTTTGGTGTGGCAAGGGCCAGACGAAATCCGTTCTCAATTTTCGGGCTAAAACTTCCATTATGGACCCACTTATATAAATACTTTAGCACAATGAGCATTGGAAACTACTTCTGGAACTTTTTCCGGACTGTGTTTGATTCTTCTTTACCATAAAAGAGTAATGGAATAAATAGATTTGTTGATTCGTTTACTCAATTTAACTTTTCGGGCTTCTGAATCACTTGCAGAACCTTTTATCAAGAGTAAGGATTTTAGAGTTTTCTTCATATTGATCAACGTAGACCAACTAGTTTTGTATTGAGAAATAGTTAACGTACCCATGAATTCCATTTGATGGGCTAAGCTACCACCTCATTGGTGGATGCCGCCCCCCCCCCTAAATGCTCACTAGCCCATCAAATGGAATTCATGGGTCCCTTTTGCATTAATCAAAATCTTGGGCAACGAATTTCCACCGGTAGATGCCCGAGATTGCTCAGTTGCCAAAGATTTTGATTAATGCAAAACTAGTTGGATCCCTATATGCCTTGAGCTCGTTTTTCTTCCTCTCCAGTTTCCACAAGAGAGGACACCAACGAAGAGTACTATTACAATCAGCCGGAGTGTGCCCTCAAGGTATTCTCGTTTTATCATTATAACAAAATAACTTAACATTTTTGTCAATTTGAGTCCTAATTATTTTGTAACGGTGCGATGATGTTGGAAACCTCATCTCGAGTTCTTAGCAAGTACAAACAAATGCAATGAAAGTACTCATCGATAAATAAAATAGTGTCCATATCCAATGAAAGAAAAAGTTTAAGGTGCCCATACATTAAAAATGAAAATTTTCAAACAAAAAAACTTTTCTTGTTGGAAGAAAAAGAAATACAATTATGCTTAGCTAGTTCACAAGTTTTAGTTTCACACTGCATTATAGACTGACAGATCGAAATAGACCAAATAGACAACAAAACATAACTTTAAACTCTGTTCTTTTGGTGGAACTTTTAAAAGTCCGGAACATTAATATTTTGGAAGAAGAGGCAAAAGTTGGGATGAGGAGGGTTTCTAACCCTATTATACAAATTTATTGAGTTCAATTTAATTAGAAATTCCACATGTATGGAACTAAAAAAATCCAAAATTTTTGGTTAAACTTAAAAGTTCCATATTTGTAAAACTTTTGCACTATGGAATAATATAATTCTAGACATTAGGTAAAATTAGCCATGAAGCAATGGAAGTTCTAGACTTTATAAGTTCCACCAAAAGAACGGAGCCTTAAAGATTGAATGACAAATGACCTAACCGACAATGCTAGAGAAAAACCTAATATTTATTAAAAGAACTACTGGACTGAAATGCACTAGAGATATGAGCAGAAACTGATCCAAAATATAAAGTTCATCCACTACACGTCCACTCCCAATTTCTCGCTTTGTAACCATATAGTGAAACACAATGAGAAGGAAAAATGTTATACTACAACTTAATTTCTTAGTTAGGCTGTTAACATAAAGAAAATTAGCAAATAAACCGGGAACTATGCTCACAAAGCACAAAGAGTAATTAATATAATTGGCGAACATTCCTACAAGGAAACACTCATGATACTAGAACTCATGCCTTATCAAGCATGTTATCCCATTTTTAAAATAATATAGGCCAGTCCATTGGTTTTTTAATCCTAACCCTAAATAAAATAAAATAAACAGTAGCAATTATACCAAATGGTCGATCGAATTTGTATTCAACCCTATATAGAATTGCTCATTTTTGTTTTGATTGAACAAAAAAAGATGTAACACAAAAGACAATAGAGATTAGGAGTTACACTAATATTTTCTTTTTCAGCTAATGAGGACAAAGAAGAATCCTTGTTTTAACTCTCAAATGACTAAAACAGTAATTATAAGACAGGAAGATTAAGGACATACCAAACATGTGATTTGAGACTCTTAAATCAATTATCCAGGAACCTCAGGTTATGTTAAGGAAGAGACATGATGGGTAGATGTATCAGTACATTTCCTCAGGTTATGTTAAGGAAGAGAGATGATGGGTTGCCCTCAATAAGGAAGAGACGTGATGGGTAGATGTATCAGTACATGTCTGAGCAAATGAAGCGAAACATCTAGTAAAAATCTTCAATAGCTTACAAAAACACTCAAGTTCCTCTCTAAATACTGGTAGAATGTCCTTGGAGGACTGTTGAGAATTAGGTGATATAACAGAGGATTTCTTAGGTGAAGCTATATTAGTGGAAGAGGCACTATGCACTACACTCAGACTGATCGAGTGTACTTGGCCGACTTACCAACTAAGTTTCAACACGTTTCCTCGATGTGATAAATTCTTTCACAGTAGTTACACTTCAATTTATCCTTCTCATCTCCCTTTGATTTGTGAGGACTTGATTTATTCCCTCTCTATGGTAAGGTAGAAGCAGATGTTAAAGCAGAGTGCTCAGAAATATTACAAGATGAGTGCATAGCCAAATATCGACTTTCTTCTCCTCAGACTAGTGCATACACTTAGATGCAAATAGAGTAGTTCATCCTAACTTAAGATTTGGACCGGTGCTAAGTCAAATTCTTAATTCAACCCAACCAGGAATTCAATATCTGGTTCCCCTCAGTCAATCTTCAGTAACTCTCCTCATCAGAATTGTATAAAGCTCAAAACATCTAATAAAAATCAAGCTCTTCCAACATGCCACGTAAACTAGCAAATTATTCAGCTAAGGATCTCTCCCCTTGACGAAAGTACGAAATTTCTTGCCTTAACTGATAGGTCTAGATAATATTACAATTTGAGAGTATGCCTAAACTACAGAATCCAAAATCTCTTTAGCGGTCTACAAAAAAGAACCGTGTGACACCTGAGGTTCCATAGGAGCCAACTCATGACAGTAAGATTCTCAAATTTCCACTTGTCATGGATCAGTTACACTTGGTTCTTTAATCTTTCTAGTAATATAGATCAATTTTCTACGACTGCCAATATATATCTTGGCAGATTAAGATCATTCTAAGTAATTTCTTTCATGCAATTTTTCAATGCTAATTTGCATACTTAAATTGTTTGAAGAAGAAGCCACAAACGTAATACTCCCGAGAAAGCCGGTGCTTGAGGAACTGCCCTCCAGACCACTAATCTCAAACATATGTCAATTTTAAGGACTAAAAAATCAATAATGAAGTAAACCAAGTCACTCAAATGCCAAAACACTTCAACTAAAGAGCTAAAACAATGATAATTTACAACAATCAGCAACCCAAACAGCTCACAAAAATTACAGAGACAAATTTTTCATTTATAAAGATAGGTAGAATAGCTAAATCATACCCAAAAATATAATAAAATTTTGAAGAAAAATTGATGTAGAATCTCCAAAACACTACCAATACTCATGAAATTTGCTTCATAGATTTGCAATCATGAATTCATATCAACTTTTATCATCTTTCCCTCCAATTGTTTAATTATAAAACTGAACTTTTTACCCTAAATCAAACAAGTAGATAAAACATCATCAAGAACTTATAATTTTTTATAAAAAAAATTACTATAATTCTCCAATAACACAAATATCTTAAACCATAAATGTTTTCACCAACTTGGGGGACCGTACGACGACTGATGTCAGACATACAACCTGCTACTATGGGCTAACATTCAGACCTTATTTTTTAGCTCTTTGATCTTTTTGTTTGATGATAGTTGCCTTGGACCTTTAACTGCTTTGATACCAAGTAAAAAACTAAGATTTGTAGAAGAGAGGAATAGAAAAAAGAAAGAATGAGAGACAAAAAAGGTAATGGAATAATGTTTCCAACCCCTTTAAATCTATTTTTATATCACCAAAAATATGAAAGGACATAAGTGACCTTAGCTACGTAAAAGACGATAGTCAATAACTAACCATAAAGTAACTAAACAGTAAAGATGTAATAGACTTATTTAGTTAGCCCATTACAACAAGTTTCTTCTTGACAATGCCCAATTTTAGGTTAAATTGCTAAAAAAAAAAAAAAAGGAATTAGAAGGCTTCTACTACTTACTTCTAGCTTTTATCAAACATTTTCATGAAGTCTCATGGTTGATTTAGCTACATCCATGGCCTCCTTGTTTATCTTGAAAGAATCCGGCAAAAATATCAAGGTCAAAATTATTTGAAAGAGAGCAACCAAAAGCAATCTTGAAAGGACTTTTCCCTACTAAACAGTTAATCATGGAGTTTTATGCATATTCAGCTTGAGGTATTACTTAGACCCTGCTAGATCTTGGAGAAGATCAACGACAACTCTTACAAGATCGAGCTTATCTGACATTCTGCACACATCCTATTTTCTATGTGCGTGATTTAATGAACTACCATGGTGAGTTAGATGCACTCGAGGTTGAGTTCCATGTGACCCAGAGAGGATGTAGTGCACCACATGTCAAGATTGTGATGACGTCATATGACGATGACATAGCAATGGAAAAAGGTGACCAAAGCCTACTAAAAAATAAATGACATTATTTCATGAGAAAGCTTAAAAATTGGCAAAGAGTAATGAAAAATGTGAACCATAGGAAAAAAAATTGGTAGTTTCAAGTATTTTAATTGTAATTGTTATCCAAGAAAGTTGGTTGAAGTTGGCACTTTCCCATAAATCTCTTTCCAAGTGCCAATTTCTATGCTTTCTCATGAAATAATGTCATTCATTCTCTAGTAGAGCTTTGACAACCTTTCGCCCTTGCCACATCACCACATGGTGCCATTACAATCTTAACATGTGGTGCACTATAATCAAACACATCCCACTATTCATTTTCTAGTTGTTACAAAACCTGTTTTCACTCACAAATACCTTCTTTACCAAATGTACAAAAAAGAGGGATACCTTTGCATCTCTTTCTCATACCACTTCCTACATTAATTTCTTGAACCACAAAAACCACAACTATCTTGTACAGTGGACCTGACTACTATCTTCTGACAACATGACCAGTTACAAGAGTAGCTCAAAATATACTGGTTAAAGTGAGGTAGATAGGGGATCTGCTTCATGGGCCCTATTTGAGGGCTGCTTAGAATCAGGATCCATGTAGCCAGACAACACAACTAACCTGTGGGTGGTTTTGAGAGTACCAATCAATCATGCCGTTCTCCGGAGCAGCAAAGCCAAAAGGTAACTAAGGGCAGAGTCAATAGAGGCTAGTGCGACAATAAGCAAGGCTACCAGAACAAGAGTGAGAGTTGCAGTCTTCAGCTGCAAATAATCAAAGGGAATCCCCAGTTAGAAGGATTCTTATACCTGTTTTCTCTCAATTTTGAAGTATTTAGAGTTTAGAGAGACTTGGATAGAAAATGCACAACCCATGCAGATATTGCATTATTTCAATAAATACAAGCAAACATACACAGAAAGAGAGGTACTGATCAGTTTATTTTTATAAGCTTTGCAATTCACTATCTTCCTGCCTTAACAAGAGACACTGTGGCCTATTTTTTTCAGTAATGGATCCATCATGGTCATAAAATTCGTTAATGTTACAGTCCAATATCCCAAATGTGAAGAAAGCCTCTGTGTATCATGGACAACTTGCATTGTTCTTTTCATCCGAAGAACTTGATAGATCAGCCAACCCATTCCGGTTCATATTAATCGCAAAATGCGCTTATGGCAGACCTTCAGTTAACTCCTTGAAGGAGTTTATTCAGAATCTCTCCATACCAGGTTGACTTTTTCGGTAGGAATTCTGATGCAAAGCATATTCTGCTTCATTTCGAAGCGAAATCGGATTATTTAGCAGTTTGGATTAAAGAGTTCTGTTATGTTTGCTAGCAAACTTGTTAGATTCATTAAATGGACTCCTTTCTTCTAAGCAGGATCAGAACCCTTTGTGATTCTGATTTGCATTAATTTACTTGGCCTTCCTATCAATTTATTGAATCCAAGAGATTTAACAGCAATAGGGAGCATCGTTGGGAATGTTTTGCTTGTGGATGGACCAACTAGAAGCATATCTAGACCTAGCTTGGCTCGGATCTGTGTTGAGGTGGACTTGAGCAAAGAAAAACCGTCGAGGTTCTGGTTAGGTCCGGGTTCAACAGGTAGATGGCAGAAGTAAGTTTATGAGAAGGATACTTTGTTTTGCTTGAATTGTCAAAAGCTGGGTCACAACTTTGATAAATGCAAGATGGGATTTCGAAGGAATGCTATCAAAGGGACAAAGGTTGGTGTTAATCATGTAGAGGCAGAAGTTATTCCTTCGTCTTCGATATAGTTAATAGTTATAGCTGAGAATCATGAAGAAATCCATTAAGATAATACTTCAGCTGTTCAGGTTTTGAATCAAAAACCACGAGAAAATGGGTTGCTAAGGTGTTTGAAACAAACGAATCTAATATTACACTGGAGAAGAATATTAATTCTTTTACAGAGATTATGAAAGGAAAATAGAGATAACATTGATCAAGAAGTTAGAGAAAGATCTACCACAGAAACTGAGACAGTTCAAGCCAACCGATCGAAGAGAGGATCGTATTTATTTCCGCTGAGAAAGAAAACAACGATCGATCACGGAGATCGTAAGAGATGATGGAATATCTGTTTTGCTTAATTTTTCTATCGATGCAATTGTGGAATGCTCAAGCTCCAAACCAGGTGCTCCCTCTTGTTTACATTCTGTCAGTTTAATAAATTCTGGAGATCATAGTACTAATGGTGCAGGAAATATTAGTAGTTCGGGGTTGAAGGTTCCTGTTAGTAATGTACAAATTGATTAGGTGCATTCCCTATTAGATGTAATGGGGGGTGATATGATGTTTCAAAAAGATGAGACTTCGAATAATCTGACTGTTGATCATCAAAGTATGCTCAGCCATCTCAATGGGTTTTCAACTCTAAGGAGGACTTCCAGCCTAAAATAATCACTCTAAGTAATCCTGATTGCTACACAGTTTTCAGATCGTACAACGGAATAGAGGTGGAAAAAATGACAGTTTCTCCAGCAGTGCAAAGAATTCTCATTAAGGATAGAAAAATCTGTGGCTGAAAAATAACGAGCAGAATACTAATGTGGAAAACACTCAGACTCAGCCAATCCAGTCAACTAGCTATCCCAGAATAACCAAATCGAAGGCGATAGCGGGCCTTCAATCAGTAATATGTCCAGTAATCCATGACTAGTTTCATTATTTGGAATATCAGGGGTGCAGGTAACTCTAATTCCGGTAGTAGACTTAAGACGTTAATCATAGAATTGAAGGTCTCAATTGTGACTATTCTGGATCTATAAAATGATTTAAGGTTCTTAACATAGTTCGAAAACTCGGTGAGTTACTCAACTCAACTAAATTTCGATTTTCGAGTTAAGTCGCCTCAAAATTCGAAGGAGACACCATTGCCGAGTTACTCGAGTGACTCGGTCGAGTCGAGCCGAGTTTTTCAACTCGCCAAACTAGGTGAGAAGAGTATTTTTGTCATTTTTTTAAAACTTAAATTCGAACGTCAAACTATTTTTGCGTCATTTTTTTTTTGGGTCTACAAAGAAACCAACTATGGGTTCTGTTAAACCTAATTTTTAAGTTTGAGGCTGTTAAATAAGCGTATGTTGAGTTCTTTTAACCTAGGTTTTTCAAGTCATTACAAATATTCCGAGTTTGACCAAGTCGAGTTTTTTTTTCGAGTATTCCAAGTTACTCGACCCGTGTAGAACCCTGGAACCTAGGTGCAGAGTGCTTGTGAATAGTGCTATTGCATATAGGGCATGGAAAGTCCCGGAACTTCCGGGACATTATTCTAATTATGCTTGCATGAAATGGGAATGTTTTTCCTATCTAAATAAATGTGTAGATATATGTTTTGGGTGTTCAGGACCCAACGAATAGGAGTACAAAGTACTCAAGGTGTAAAAAAGTGGGAAAAAGGCCAAAACAGGTAAAATGGGGCCATACCGGTTGACCCCTCAAGAGGACCGGTCGACCCCTCCACTACCGGTCGACCGTTCCTCCAAACCATCTACTGGTCCACACACTCTTTTGTATGGGTTCTTTTCCAGAACCCCTACATTCAACCGGTCGACCCCTCCTCTGTTTTTTTGGCCTAGCCGACCTCCCTTGAGATATTTTAAGGGTATTAAGGGGTTTTGTCAACCCCTTAGCCTATATAAGGCCTCAAACTCGTGGGTTTGAGATCCTTGAACCCTAAGAAGAGTTTTTGGAGGATTTTAGAGAGAGAAGAGAGGAAAGCTAGGGTTTTCTTGTGAGTTGTGCTAAGATCAAAGGTGGAACTTGGATCTTGACTCCAAGTCATTTCAAAGCTTGGTTCTTGCTTCCTCAAGCCTTCATCAAGTTTTCTAAAGCGTTAAGACCGTAGGGATCCGGTCTCAAAAGGTAGAACACTCTACTAGCTTTTGATGTTGTGATTCATTTATGACATATAGGTTATTAAGTTTAGTTTCGATGAAAAGTAACATTTCTCTACTCTAGATATACTTGTATAATGTCCTAATTAGAAATACTAATTCAAAAGCATGCTTAATTGATAAATTGAAGTGTGTACACTACCAGTGTAGTCAAGACGTCTAAGCGATGCCTAGGCGATAAAAATAATTAAATTATATTTATATGTAATATTAATATATGCATATTATATAAATAATAGATACATAATTAGTTTGAAGTTTTCTAACTTTTAAGGTGATTTTGAGGTTGACTTTGGATGTTGCTTTTAAAGTTTAAATGCACCACCTATATCTAAGATAGTATTTTTAGACTTTAAAAGAGAGTTTTGAAATAGGGTTTAAGAGTTTAAATGATGGTTTTAAAATAGGGTTTAAAATGGGAAATGTTTAAATTAACGCCACCGCATTCCACTGTAGTGGAATGTGCAGTCCTCATTGGTTCATGTCCCCCTTTTTAACACCCATCAGTTACGGTTAAGATTCATTCATCCCTAGGGTTAAGCAATCTAACCTTAGTTTTTGTAAACAAAATATATTAACCTTAATTTTCTTAAGCTTAACCATAGTTAACAGAGTATTAAAAGGGACACGTGGACACAACATTTGACTACATAGTCAAATGCGTAGTGGGCTAATCACTACCCCATTTAAAATAAGGTTTAAAAGAGGTTTTTAAATGAATTTTTAAAATAAGATTTTAAAGGAGGGTTGAAAAGAGGGTTTTAAATAGGTTTTTAGAAAAAAAATTGTATGGACCGCCTAGCGCCTAGATGCCTAGGCGACCGCCTAGGCAACGCACAGTGAATTTCGCCCGCCTAGAGGGGCGCCTAGGCGTTTGAGGCCCAAAAACCCCTAAGCGACCGCCTAAGCGACGCCTTGACTACACTGTATACTACACTATGTGGTGTTGTTATAAAACTAATATTTGAAGTAATAGTTAAAGCATAATTATTGAGGATTTGAATGGCCTATGGCCTTATTCTTGTGAACCATGTTATGGAAAATGTATTAAGGATCTCCTTGCTTTCCCTATTGCTCACAATTGCTATATATGATCACTCACGTTTATATGACCGAGTTTTATATTGAATACAAGCATTGAATGAAGGATTGGTTTCAAAAAGATGATTTCCATTCAAAGTATGAATTTCGTTCAAAAGATGGTTTTGTTTCAAAGAAAGGATTTGCTCAAAGTATGGGTTTTGATTCAAAGTATGTTTTGCTCAAAAGTATAATGAAATTCTCAAATGTATAATGAAATGCGTAGTGAAATGCTCATAAGTATCAAAGTGAAAGAAGCAAATGTGTTTCGTTCCATCATAGTCCGGGCATTAGTTAAGCAAGTGAGATGCTAATGTGTTTCGTTCCACCATAGTCTGGGCATTAGTTAAGCAAGTGAAAGATACTAGTGTGTTCCGTTCCACCATAGTCCCAGCACTAGTTATGTAAAGATAAGATGCTAGTGTGTTCCGTTCCACCATAGTCCGGGCACTAGTGAAGTAAAATAAAGTATATGTAAAGATGCTAGTGTGTTTCATTCCATCATAGTTCGGGCACTAGTTATATAAAGTAAAAGAAATGAAAGAAAGTGCAAAGTATGTGATGGTTATATGTGAATGATGCCAGGATGTTCCGTTCACTTATAGTTCGGGTACTAGAGATGTATGTGATGAATATGACAATTGTAAAGAGTAATGCATGCATGATGAATATGTCAATTGTAAAGAGATAATGTATGAATTGTGGTACTCGCAAAGGAATAATGCATGTATGATATATGTTATAGGTAAAGAGAAAGGCATGAAGTAAATGATGAAAATATGGTTTTAAAGCGACATTTGAAAAGTATGTGTATATGCAATTGAAATAGTAGTAGAAAAGTATTCCTGTAAGTATGATTTCAAAAGTAGACACATGATAGCTTTCGAAAAGAATTATGACTTTCGTACTCTGATTAAAATATTGTTAATATTGCTTAATTCTACTTTGAACTGTCCTAGTGTATATGCGAGCATGTTATTAGTGATGATTATAACATGGTTAGCTAGTAGTTTGTATACGCTGAGTATTCAATGCTCAGCTGAACTATTACTTCGGCAAGTACACAGGTAGACCCATGCGCTCCGGAACCATGAATCGAGGAGGTATATGTCGAGGAGCCGATAGGCAAGTTATCTGGAGGATGATAGGGACCTTGATAGGTGGCTCTACTAACGAGTGGATGAGAGGGAGAGAGATGTATTTTGGGATTTTTGTATCGGTTGAGTTGGTAACTCAAGGGTGGGATATTGTGTAAATGTATTTTCAGTTTTTGTAAACGTTTGTACTTGGAACTGTATAGAAGAAAGAAATTTTCAAGTTCACTGTTTAGCGTGCCTTATATGCTCTTACAGGATGGTTTGAAGTATAAGTCACGACGTCGTGACCCCAAAGTCTCAAAACTTCTAAGGGGGATTTTGGGTTGTGACACATCTAACTTTCGAGTCGAGTTTTCGAGGTTTTGAAGCATGCTTCTTAGAGATGCACAGTAAGCAATGCGCTTTGAATAATTTTATGGCCAATGAAGATATTAACAGTGGTATTTGAGTTCTATAGAAAGATGAGATCTTTGTTATCTTGGTTCAGAAATCTCCTCAATGCATTTCAGTGTTGCTTTCTTTTAGAGGTTCTTCTCCAATTCGGTTTTCCTTCATAAAAGCTAAGTGCAATAGGGCTGAAAAAAGGATTCTCTGGGAGGAGCTTATCCGGCTAAGTACCGACAATACGATTCCTTGGATTCTTAGAGGAGATTTTAATGTTATTTGTAGTGTTAATGAGAAGAAAGGCAGTCATTCTCCAGGATTAAACGCGATCGACGATTTCAATGCGATGATTAGTCATTGCGGGCTTATTGATGAAATTTTTATTTGTAACAAATTCACTTGGTGTAATGAGTAATGACCAGTCCGGCTCACTTCATTTGGGTTAGGCTTGATAGGATTCTATATAATTCAGCTTGGGAGATCTCATTCACTCAAACTTTTGTGACTCATCTCACGCAAAGCCCTTCGGACCATGCTTCGTTACTCAAGATCCCTTATATTCGGAAATAGATCAAAACCTTCGGCATTCAAATTTCAAAATATGTGGGTAAAAAGGCAGAGTTTCTATTAGATTGTCAAGAATGAGTGGAGTTTTATTAAGCCAGGTAACCCTCTCATCGGCATTCAAATTCAAAATATATGGATGAAAGAGTAGAGATTCTTTGATATTGTCAAGAATGAGTGGAGTTTTACTAAGCCAGGTAACCCTCTCATCTCTTTTTTTTTTCTTAAGCTTAAACATTTAAAACCTGATCTGAAATCTTGGAACACGAGGCATTTTGGTAACATCTTCACCAACTTAAGAGCTTATCAACTCAAAGTAGTTGAGCTTGAAAATCAGCTTCAAATGCATTGGTCAGATGTTACTGAGAATGAGTTGATTGTTGCTAAAAAAATATCTCAAAAAATTTCTTGATTATGAAGAAATTTTTGGAAACAGGAGTCTAAAGAGCATTGGTTGAAGGAAGGCGATAGGAACACTAAATATTTTCATGTAGTGACTAATCATAAAATCAAGAGAAACACTATCAACAGCATCAGGATTTTAATGGCAACCCTTTGAATAGTAATAAAGATTGGGTGCAGATATAGTGAATTTTTTTTAAGGATTCTTTTGTTCGAAGGTAGTGCACCTAACTAGTCTCTATTTGATTATATTCCTAGTCTTGTCAAGGATGAAGATAATGTTGATTTATGCCGGATTCCGGAGTGCGAAGAGATCAAGGCTATTGTCCAACCCACCCCAAGAACTATACCCACGTACATAATAATACCAACATACATAATGATAATCGATAATAATACCAACATATATAATAATAATCCAACCCACCCCAAGAACTACAATCAAAACCAAAAGGAGTTACGCAAAGGCTCGAAGTCATCTATGTCCTGACTAGGTTGGTGATAATACTGGTTATCTACATATGTACAATACTCTGCCCATCTCATCACATTTTGGTAATCATTTGGTCCAAAATGTAGCAGCATGTTCATCGGTGGATACTGCGGGTACTGAGGCACAACTGTTACCGGCATTGGCAAATGAGGTTATACACTTCTATACCCATACAGATGTGGCTCATACACAAGAACATATCAATGTGGATATTGGTCATCTGGCTATGCATAGCTATGTTCCTGAGAGCACAATTGTCAATGACACTGCCAGATAAGGTTGTACCCCCATACTCATATCCATACGGCTCATACCCAAAAATATTTCCAAGTGATTTTTTTGGAATTTAAATTTCGAAGTATTTTAAATGGAGGATGCCTATAATATGCTTAATTTTTCTTTGTAAAATTTGAATGTAAAGTATTTTTCTACTGAACTGTTAGTTGACTTTTTGACCTTGTAAATGAAAATCTTTTGAAGACTAAAATATGAAACTTTTTCACCAAACTTTTGAGTTTTAATGATGTTTTGATATGGTAAAATTTATGAAATTTTAAGATTTGAAAAATTCTTAAGCATTTGAAAGTTGAAATTTTGACATAATCCCTAAAAGAACTAAAATGCGGATTTTGTTCTTGAACTGAAAAGTTTACTTTTTACTCTTAAAGAATTTAGTTCTAGGATAATTTTTATTGAATTCAAATAAGGGCGTAACCTAAAACCATTTATTTAAATGATATTTAATGTAAATAAGTTGTAACCAAAATTTGGTTATATTTTATAGCTTGAAACCAATATTCTCCAAAATATCGCACAATATCAACAATATCAACAATATATCATTGATATTGTACGGTATGGTGTAAAATTTATAATACCCCATGTAAATACGTCATCGGGGTGCGATATCGACATATATCATCGACATTTCTTTTAATGTCCCTTATTTATAAAATATATATCGAAAATATCGGGCAATATATTAAAAAGATCAAATGATATATCAGAAATATCGGATGATATATCGTTAAGACAACAAGGGTGCTACTTGTTGCCAAGATGGAGTCTATTAATGACCCATTTGATTTAATTTTGATTTGGGACAGCAAGGGTACTCCTTACCAAGGTTTGAAATTTGGTTTTCACGGCAATTTTGGTCCATCAACCTAAACAGAAATTTAAAAAATTTTGGTTATCTCGGCGAAATTTCAGAATTTGTATTTTTTAAATATTTAATTTTATTAAATCAATATTTATATTTCTGATATTTCAAGAAATTTCAGTCCGAAATTTCTGAATATTCCGGTCCAAAATGTCGAAAAATAGTAATTTATAAATATTATTATTATTTTTTAGAAATAAATATATAAATTTCTGAAATTTCGTGAAATTTTGGTAAAAATATCGAAAACTTTTGGGATATTTCAAAATTTTAGTAAAAATAATAAAATAAAACTATTTAAAATCAAATTTCCTCACATTTTCTGAAATCTTGTTCATGTCAATAACGAGGAGTTGGGCGAAACTAGGATTTCAAACCTTGCTCCTTGCTGCCAAGGTGGGGTCAATTGATGACTCCTTTGATTTTAATTTAAATTGGGGCCAAGGTGGGGTCAATTGATGACTCCTTTGATTTCATTTTAATTTGGGGCCAAGGGGGTTCCTTACTACCAAGGTGGGGTCAATCAGTGACCCCTTTGATTTAATTTTAATTTGTGGCAGCAAGGATTTTCCTTGCTGCTGAGGTGGGGTGCATTAGTGATCCCTTCTGGTCTTAACTTTGATCTTGGAAAGCATGGAACACCTTGCTGCCGAGGTGGGGGTCCATTAGTGATCCCCTTTTGGTCTTAGCTTTGATCTTGGGCAGCAAGGGTGTTCCTTGCTGCCGAAGCTATAACGCCCCAGAATTTTAAATAATAAAATTATGCATTTATTGGTCCTTAACTGGGGTTAAATACTTGAGTGTTTGTTAAATTAATAAAAAGTGAGTTTTGCTCAGGATTGAAGTGCACCGAGGAAATCTCAATATTTTTTCGCGAAAATCGCACATAGTGTGCCGGTCGACTGCCAGGAAACAACCCTATCGTATCGGTTCCGTCAGGTATCATTTCGCGGGACCGCAGGGCCATTATGTGTGATAAAATTGAGAAAAATGGGAAATTTCCAAATTTTCAGAAATTAAGTGGGACCCAATATTTATTGGAGATCCTAATAGAAATTCGTGCGGTTGGTACTAATGCGTGCTGGTCGGCCGTGGGAACTAATGTCTTTCGTCTCGGCAGTTAGTTATCTCAGACGAAGAAACGGCGACCTGTTTTGTGTCCGAAATCAGAAAATTAGTGGGTTTTGCAGTTTTCTTCTGGACTAAAGTGTAGCTGTCAAAACCATGGTTCAAAAACCCGAAAATTCGACTCGACTCGAAAGTTAACCGGGTTGAGTAACTCGGAAAGCTCGAAAAAAACTCGACTCGGTTTAACTCGGAATATATATGTCATAACTTGAAAAAACTGGGTTAAAACAACTCCTAGTACACTAATTTTACAGCCTCAAACCTAAAAAGTAGGATTAATAGAACACATAGAAGGTTGTTTTTGTGGACCCAAAACATATGATGCAAAAACAATGTGACATTCGAGTTTAGGTTTTAAAAAATGATAAAAATACCCTTTTGTGACTCGACCTAGTCTGGCGAGTCGAAAAACTCGGCTTGACTCGTCCGAGTCACTCGAGTAACTCGTCAAATAGTGTCTTCTTCGAGTTTTGAGGTGACTCGACTCGAAATTCAGTCGAGTCGAGTTACTCGGGTGACTCGACGAGTTTTCGAACTATGGTCAAAACTTAGTATTTTTCCCCAAAATTTTTACAGTAGGTGTCGGGCTGTCCCAAGTTCGGTCACCTGAAGTTTCATCACTATCAGGCGTTATATAATAGGGTTTCAAAGGATATATGCATGAAAAATGGGAAAATCCAGTCAAACTGGTCAAACTAGTCAAAGTGGTTGACTTGGTCAACCACACCTTTCCACACCAAATGGGTCATGTGCTTTTGCACATGATCTAAACCCATTTAAGGCCTATATAAATGGGGGGCCATCCCCTAATTGCTCACGGTTTGCACTGCCACAGAAATTTTAGAAAGAGAGTGAGGAGAGAGAAAGGAAGAGAGAGAAAGAGGAGAGAGAAAGGAAGAGAGAGAAAAGAAAAGGGAGTCCACCTTGGGGTTTTTCGACGTCCCCGACGCGTTGGCGACGTCTATTTTCTTCCCCGGCGTCTCAATCAACGTGTAGAGAGAGAAAGAGATAAATCTAGAGAGAGAAAGTGAAGGTTTGAAGGTGAGGAGCTTCACCTTGGGGTTGATCGTCCTCCTGAACGCGTTGGCGGTGTCCGTTTCGGCCTTAGACGCCTCGAAGTGCGTGAAAGAGGTAAAAACCCCTTCCATCTCTTCTCTTTTCCCTGTTATTTGATATATTCTTTATGTGAAATGTATGCGCGTTGATGGAAAAGGGTCTGAGACCCCGTGGATATGTTATGGGAAGGTGGTTGTGCGTAGAAAATGAGTAGAGGGGTGTAACCCTCGGTCTCGGGTCTCAAAACCCCGGATTTAGACTCACTGCGTAAAAGGCGTGGATGAGAAAAGGGTCAGAAACCCCTATGTGATGTTGTGAAATTATGTGGACATTCGAGGAGCCCAGATCGGGTCCCGGGTAAATTGTATCGTCACCCTGGGGTGTCGAAAAGTTGTTTTGCAGGTCGTATAAGGCTATAGACACATCTATTAGCCTGGAAGCGTTCCCTAACGGGACGGTGTGTTACCGGATTTGGTTCACGGGCGCGAGGTCCGAGTATTTCAGTTAACCAAGCAAGGCTTGGGTTAACTGGGGTTAATTTATGGTTAGAAAACCTAATTAGGGTTAAAGTATAATCCACCGTGATTGATAGTCGGGAGTGGGTGGATTTGATATCCATAGATCCTCTTTGACTAGGTCAGGGGAGAACAGATTGTTATGTTATCTGATAGATACGCCGTACCGAGGCTGAGTCAGTAGGTTATGATGCCTCTGATAGATATGTCATCCGTACCGTGGCTGAGTCAGATGGTTGTGTTATCTGATAGATATGCCGTGAGGACAGAAGTCCCCACCGTGGCTGAGTCAGATGATTGTATTATCTGATAGATATGCCGTGTGGATAGAGGTCCCCACCGTGGCTGAGTCAGATGGTTGTGTTATCTGATAGATATGTCGTACCGAGGCTGAGTCAGTAGGCTGTGATGCCTCTGATAGATATGCCGTCCGTACCGTGGCTGAGTCAGATAGTTGTGTTATCTGATAGATATGCCGTACCGAGGCTGAGTCAGTAGGCTGTGATGCCTCTGATAGATATGCCGTCCGTACCGTAGCTGAGTCAGATGGTTGTGTTATCTGATAGATATGCCGTACCGAGGCTGAGTCAGTAGGTTGTGATGCCTCTGATAGATATGTCGTCCGTACCGTGGCTGAGTCAGATGGTTGTGTTATTTGATAGATATGCCGTGAGGATGGAAGTCCCCACCGTGGCTGAGTCAGATGGTTGTGTTATCTGATAGATATGCCGTACCGAGGCTGAGTCAGTAGGTTATGATGCCTCTGATAGATATGCCATCCGTACCATGGCTGAGTCAGATGGTTGTGTTATCTGATAGATATGCCGTGAGGACAGGAAGTCCCCACCGTGGCTGAGTCAGATGATTGTGTTATCTGATAGATATGCCGTGTGGATAGAGGTCCCCACCGTGGCTGAGTCAGATGGTTGTGTTATCTGATAGATATGCCGTACCGAGGCTGAGTCAGTAAGTGGTGATGCCTCTGATAGATATGTCGTCCGTACCGTGGCTGAGTCAGATTGTTGTGTTATCTGATAGAGATGCCGTGAGGATAGAGGTCCCCACCGTGGCTGAGTCAGATGGTTGTGTTGTCTGTAATCTGATAGATATGCCGTGAGGCTAGAGTTCCTCACCGTGGCTGAGATCAGACGATTGTGTTGGTTCTAGCGGGTGAAGGCCTGGATTATATACGGAGTTTATGGACTCAAGGTTGTACGAAGTCTAAGGATTCAAGGTTTGATTTCATTGGGTGTAAGCCCGGTTGATCTCGATAGTTATCATGGGGGTATAGGACGCCATGGTAACAAAATTAATGTTAACGGATTTGGAAATGGATAGCGAGTCTACGAACTCTAACTTGGATATTGAGTCTACGGACTCAGGTTGAATACGGGTGAAGGCCAGTTGATTGAGTGTACGGACTCAAGAATAGAGTGTGAGCGGTTGTCTGGGATGGTAACCTAGTGGTGTAGATGATGATTGGATGAACTTGAAAATTGAGGTTGGGAACCTCGAAATAGAGTGAATAGCCCTGAGTGACCTCGGGTCACGGATTACGAGATTATATATTATTATAATATGAGAATTGTATTGCAACACTATATTGTTATTGATGATGATGATTGTTACTAGGTGGAAAATAGCCTAGATGGATTGTGGATTTTGCTGGGCTCTATAGCTCATTCCTCTCATTTTATGTATTCAGATTTGGAAGCAGTTGCCGATTGACAAGGAGTTAGACTTGATGGATTCTGAAAGTGTACCGGCACAGTTGTGGCGCCAA
Source organism: Tetracentron sinense (assembly GCA_015143295.1). Taxonomy (NCBI): domain Eukaryota; kingdom Viridiplantae; phylum Streptophyta; class Magnoliopsida; order Trochodendrales; family Trochodendraceae; genus Tetracentron; species Tetracentron sinense. Next base: position 23,892,896 of record CM026573.1, read on the forward strand.
AAGTAACGGCTATTGTAGCCAGTGAGGTAACGTATTTGCTTATGATGGGTTATTGTGATGACTGGCTGTTACCGCTTACATAAGCTCATCTTGAAAAGTTGAAAAATCCCCGCATTTTCGCAGGTAAAGTCTTCCGCATGCGTGGTTATGACGAACGAGCACGCGTCTTGGAACTTGATTTCCCAGCCGCGGGTTCGGGGCGTCACAGAAGCCACAAGTTGGCTCCCAAAAGAGTCTTTTGAGGCACACGTGTGAGACAATCATAACTCACTCCTGGGTTGTGATTTGATAGGGAAGGTGTGTATCATCCTCCATATGTGGTGCAGGGTGAGTGGTGTGATTTCATGTCTCGGATTGTCGAAGAACTCGTAAAGTCGTAATAAACACATTTTGGCTCCAAGGCAATAATGATGTTATGTCTTACCATGTTGTCTTTGTTTCTAGATGATGGTCAATCCTTTCTCGGAGTAGGACCTCTCAAGAGGATATTGGTTTAGTTAATTGGCTGTATACTGTTTATATCAACAATTTATACCATTTGTGTTTGAATTTATTTCTATACCTTTTCTATTAATATATACTCTTATTCCTTCTCTCAAATACTTTCCGCCAAGTTCTATTGTACTACTGTGTCTAACTCTGTTTGGGTATAGGATGAATCACGCTCTAGAAACAAGTCTCTGCTCCTTGCTGCAGACCCTAAGGTGACTTTCTATCTCTTCCTAGTCATCAACTTTACTGTGTGGATTGTGGTGATGTCTATTAGTAAGAAAGTAGGACAAATGTAGCCTGATTTGCAGCAGAACTAAGTGCATTATACTTCTTCCTCTCTTCTATTGTTCTTAGGTCATTGTAGATTATACAATATTTCTTCAGTTATGTAGGATGCTATCTTCAATGTATTGCGCTCAAGATCATGTCATGCCATAGATCTTGAAGGTATAAAAGAAAATGAAGTTTTAACCATTAATTATAACAGGAGATGAAAGTTATCAAATATCCAACAATGACAAAGACATCATAAATGAATATAGTCCTTATACCGAAAGTATATTGAAATAATGAGAAAAATGAGATCTTGGGGAAAAAAGACTAAAGAGCCCATTTGGATGCACCACAAAATTTATTTGGGCATTATGTGTTTTTACGATGGTCCTGAGTGCCTTATAATATCCTTAATCGGCAAAACAATCTCAAAAATGGTGGTGATCCCAACTTAGCAAAATCCGAATTTTTATTTCTTTCCTTCTTTTTGTCAACCATGTTTTCGGTCTATGTCAAAAAATGCTAAACAAATCTAAGGCCTAATAGATATGGAAATTGCAATTTCAAGAAGATATAAAGGTTACGAATCCAAACCGTGCTTTGAAAGCTTGGCCACTCTATAAACCTCAGCTGACCAGGCTGCTCAACCAGAAACACAAATAAGGATCTCAAAGCCCTGCATAGAAATTAAACAGCAGTCACTACCTGAACCTAAATCTATCCCTCTTATAAACATCCACTAACTCAAAGCTTCTCTTGCTTGGGCAATTCCTCTAAATGAGTTATCAATTTGACGCATATAAACTGATAAAATGAAGAAATTGGAATCAAAACAATACCAGATGGCTTCCTTAATCGAACTTAACCAAAAGGGCTCCGGACGAAACTCATCGTTGAGCCTCAATTCACGACGATTACTTCCTGAAAATGCGGTACATTTGAAATGGCTACGCATCACAAGAGAATGCCGAATAGGTTTTTTTAAAATCTGGAGAAGAAGTGAACAATCCCCAGAAATTAAAACCAGAGGATGTTCAGATGCCAATGGGAAATACAAATTTCTATCCAAAAAGAAAAGAAAAATGGAATGTACCTCCCCGGATATAAGCCGAGCTGTATTACAGTCTTTAACTCTGATACAGTTGAATCTTTGACTTTGAAAGGGTGGTCTAGGAAGACTGTGATGAATCAAACCTATACAAGATAGTGAAGGAAAAATTGAAAAGAAACAACTTTAGTGAACATTTATAGGATTAAAATCACATGAAAATTTAGAAAAAGAAATGGTGGCACCTGAACAATCTGCCATCAGCCCAGAAATAACCATCTCCTGTTAATATGGTGTTGCAGATCTATCTTGAGAAAAGATTTGAGAGTTTATCCTTATTCCTTCAAATTATTGGGAAAAAAAAAAAAAGGTCAAAAATAGAAAAGGATGATATTAGTGCCTGAAAACCAAACCCTTCCCCTCCTACCAAAGAAAGAAAATCAAACCTCTTGGACCTTGGTGGCGTGGGAAAACAAACACGAGTTGGACTATGATAATAACTATGATAAGTAGGGCTGTCAAAGAGCCAGGTCGGGGCAGGGCGGAGTTTGCCCTATCCCTGCCCTTACCTTTAAGAGTAGGGCCCTAACCCTGCCCAAGCCCTTCAAGGGCTGGGGTTGGGGCAAAGGGCAGGAATCGATACTCCAGATTTTAATGGGGTGTTTGGATTGAATTTTTTTAGTCAAAAATCAATTCTGGTAAAATTGATTGTATAGAAATTAATGGTCAAATAATCATTTTTTCAAATAATAGTCTTGGGAGAATACCTAGTTGAGTCTCTCAAGTTCATATTCTCCAAACACTATTATTTGAAAAAATGATTATTTGATCATGAATTTCTACACAATCAATTTTATTAGAATTGATTTTCAGCAAAAAAAATCCAATCCAAACGCCACCTAAGCTTTAAAAGAAAAGGTCAATCTTATGGGGGGGTAATGTAGCAACCTTGCTAGAGTTACCATTGTATGGATGTAGATAGGCAGATTTTCTTTTGTGCATCATATATTATAAATTATTAGCAAAAAGAATTGCTTTTTCTATACTTGTGTTATCTTCTATGTTTCTGTTGAAAAGTGAAAACTTCTTGTAACAGAACACTCCCGAATTCTCTCTCATCGGACACAATTCCAGACTTGGAAACAAAATAACGCAAGTTTTCTACAAAGGGCTTAAGAAAAAAAAGTTTTCTTCCTGTATCATTATAAAGCTCTCTGTATTAACAATGAATTCGTGAATAACCAATAAACCCTAAATAGACTAACAAGTTGAGGAAAAAATAGAGAAAAGAGACGAATAAAATTTCATGAATTACTAGGTCAAACTAAAGAGGATTCGAAATCGAGACTTGAAATCAAAATTAGAGAACCAGCTTGAACAAATTATAAGGTTGATATCCGAATCGATGAAGCCAGACTGAGACGTTTTGTTGAGCTCAGGAGCATACCTGTGGCTACTCATTTAATGGCCCCTGACGAGCAATCTCTCAAGATGCATCTCTTGTTCGAGTTCCCTCCTTCCGTTTTCGACGGTAAGCACTTGAGAGATTGATAGCTAGAAAGGGAGCAGCAACAGAGGATATACTAGATAAAATTACTTAGTATAGCCTTACAATTAAACCTTTCGAATGGGCTATATTATTAAATTTATTTCTAATATTATAATGAGAGAAGTAGGGATAACATAATTAGTTGATTAGTTGATCTTTTTTCAATATACCCATAATATCCAAACATTATAATATTCTATTGTTATATTACCCTGAATTATATAAGGGTATTCAAGTAACTTCACACATAACTACCTAAAACCCCTCTCACGAACAGTTTCAACTCAAACCGAAACCAATATTCGTGGTTGACACATCCATTTCAACTCCCCCACATCTCTCTCTAACTACCCCTCCTCTCACTCCCCTCCCACTCACATCTCTCAAAATCTTCTTACTTGGGTGAGTGCAAAGACCGATGAATTAGAGGGAGGGGGTTGTGGGGAAGAGAATGGAAAGAGAGATGAAAACCCTTAATATCACAGGGAGGTACAACCAGTAATCCCCAGAAGTAGAAGACAACTAGAAAAGTTCGATACCAAACCATATCATTTTGAGAATTGCCAGAATACGTGAAAGGTAATGAGTACATATTGGGATATTACAGAGCTAATTGGCTCCTCAAGGAAGCTCTCTTTAGCGTCTTTCATTGCCATAACCAGACCCACAACATATGGACGTATGTTTAAATTCTTTCTTGAATTTTCAGTCCTATCTTTGATGAATTATCATTTTATTTTAATGGTGTTTTTCATTTCTTCTAAATTTTTTTTAGAGCAGTGATAGGCAGACCTTGGAAATGGATTTGTTAAGCTAAGGCTGGACCTCATTGATCCATGCCTCCCTTCTTAAATGCTCACCAACTATGGACCAAACGATTCAAATCAGACGAAGAGGCCACTACTTTTTGGGAGAGATTGACACTTATACTACACTTATACCTTTCACTCATTCTTACTCAAGCTTCGAAGTGTCTTTGCAGGTCAGACGACCTCACCCCAACAACCAACTCCTTTTCTACCAACCAGCTTGGAGCACCTGGATTACAGCTAAGACGAGGTAAATTTCCCCCACACAAGGTGTGAGATGCTTTTTGAAAGCAATAGAAAATCCTTTATTGCACACAAACCATAGCCTGCACTTGTGGGAGGCTTCTTATGCCCCACCGCATTTTCTTTAATGCACCAATTACGGGCTAAGTTTTGCATGCTACTTGAAAAAATACGATGAATCACAAATCTATGTTTGAGTCAAGAACTCACAAACCCAATGGGGGTGGCTAAGTCTTCTTAAAAGTCTATCTGATGCTCGAGGTACTACCCTTGAGGGCTCATAGAATTTTGCTAGAAGTGATCTGGATGACCAAGTTGTGGATAGGTCCGTGGGTCTGCTTTAGGAATCTTTGGCAGACTCTAGCACTCCTTCTCTTGGGCCAGATGGGTCTAGCTCTTCCACGAGGAAGAAAAAGAAGAAGAAGCCAAAAATCTTAATTTCAGCTCCCTTGGAGAATCTTGTCGTTGATGCTATCGAGCCCCGGATCAAGGATGTGAAGGAGGAAATATTTAAAATAGAAAAGAAGTCATTGCAAACAAGTTGTTTGAAATGTATGAGAATGAAAATGTAGAATTGGATGCTGATAATTACGGTCGGCGAGATAACAGTGAACCAACCAACATGGGTGTGGATTTGGGTGCTCATATAGAGATGGATGAAGTTAGAAATGCAATTGTGGATGCCATATATTTAAATGCATGAAAATATTTTTTTGTTTTTTTTTTCATTGGTGTTGACATTCAAATGACATGTTATAATCTTCATGATTTTCTAGGGTTGAAGAACTTGAATTTATGTATATCATAGATTATGGCACAAAAATTTCAGCATCACATATATGTTCATGTGGATATGTTCATGTGGAAGTGGAACTGGGTACCCAATGAAAATCTTTTTTATTTTTAAATGACATCAACTGCCCTTGTAATAAGATGCAAAAAGATGATGTTACCATAATACTTTCTATTATAAATCGTGGGAGCGAATGCATAAAATTTTAGACCATGATTAAAAATTCAACTGTGATAATTGTTTCGCGCAAAAAATAATGGATCACAATTATTAGGTAACGGTGATTATAACTGTTTTGTGCGACATTTAATAGATCATTTGTTTACAAGAAACCATGATTACATTAATATTCAAGATCACTGTTGATTTGTTAACCGTGATCGATAGTAAAATTTAGTGTGATCATAATTGTTTCATACAACATTTAATAGATCATTGTTTACAAGAAACCATGATTACATTAATATTCAAGATCATGATTGATTTGTTAACCATGATTGATAGTAAAATTTAGATCAGAGTTTTCATGGTAACCATGATCTAATATCATTTCTATAAACCCTGGTTTTGAGTGATGCAACAGTTTATGTCTTGTAAGTCTTCAATAAACTAAAGTCACTTTTTTAACACTCCTTTGGCAAATCGCTTTTGACCTTCTCCCTTTCAATGCTCCAACGAGATTTATCTCCAACAGTACTCAAGCGACTTTCACTCAGCAACAAATTTACTTTGACTAAGCCCAATTTTTCTCCAACAAGAGATGCGAAGAATGATGCCACACTCCTCTAAGAGTTATTTGAATGGACCCATTGTAAATTTGTGGGCACCATCACTTTGAAAGTACTTAATAGACGAGGAAAAAAGGTTCTTAACCATTTTCTTGAAATTTAGAAAATAGTTAACACTCTCAGACTTAGTAGCAATCAGATAAACCTAGCTAAACTAACTAAAATCATCAAAATATAAATTCTAGTATTTATACCCCGAAACAAAGGCAACAAGAGCAAGGCTCCAAATGTCACAAGTATTAAAAAATGAGGTATTTGAGTGCTGAAATTTAATGTCATTCCTTTTAGGTTGTGCCCTGCAGAGGAATGACACTAAATGCCTACTTTGGAGTTGCCACCTATATATTTGAGGGAAAATAGGAACCCAAATTTGAAAAGGATAAGGGCCTATGGCCTATTTGAGATTCTATGTAGGCAATTCGATTAAGTTGTGTTTGGCACCCCAAACGCCCACCCGGGGATGGTTACCCAATTCATCAGTCTAAGCCAAGTAAATGAAAATTAAAAATGTTATTCTAAATATGCTAATAAAAAAGATAAAGTTGGAATGGAATGGGAAACTAGCCTAGGGGTGGTCAGACCCGTTAGAGTTGCCTACATACCCAACTTAGTGAAATCATACCAGTGTAGTTTAATCGAAAGGCTTGAGTTGATTTATTTTTTGTAGGAATTTTTGCATATTTGAATGTTTTTGGAGTAAAGTATTTTATTGGGTAGTTTAGGCTTATGCAGGAGCATGGGTGGCTTTGTCAAGCTTAATCAGGATTAGAAATTAACTCGAGGTAGATTAAAAAGACTAGGAGGTTTAGGAGAATTTACATGACATAAATACTCGCTCGAGCGAGCATGAACTAGCTTGAGCAATATGTGTTTTGTAATTGTTTTGGCAGGGTAGATGGCACTAGTGGTATTCTAGATTAATTACAGAATACATTTGCTCAAGCGAGACTAATCTAACTCAAGTAAACATGTTCTATAGCTGATTCTAAAGAGGGAAGATCAGGCTGGAAATTGGGGAAGCATTGTTGTCTCCGGCACTGTTCCATAATGGGGAGGGGTTGCAAATATTTGGGTAGGTTAAATGTGGTTAAGAATTAACCCTAGGTAAGGTCAAGAGGTATTCAAATCGATTGTAGAAAATTCTTACTCAAGCAAGATTGTTATGGCTTGAGCAAAATGGATCTGTAATTGTTTTTAAATGGGTGAGGACAGTGGTTTGGTTGGGGTTTGGAATGCATGGTAGTGTTGTTTTACAATGCTATTTGATTTGGACAATGAACACAACACCACCAATTGTTCCATAGAATAGGGTTGTTATTGGTGATGTTCCATTCACTCTCATTTCGAATAGTGTTGTAAAATATCCTTATACCCTAGGGACTTGAGAGATCCCAGACTGTGACTCTGTGAGAAGTCCTAGGACCCCTACTGGAGGCCCATCTGGCATGGGCTTGGTCCAAAATGAAAATGCATGGAAATAGAAAGGGCAGTGCATACATATAAAAAAGAACTAGTCTGGGAATACCTCTCCTCCTTCTACACGTACAAAATGCAACATAGAAGGCCTCAATTGTTCTTGGGAAAGGGAGGTGCCTAAAGAAACACAACCGTATAGAAAGAATACTGATTTCTTTGTTCAACCTTTTCTCCTCAATCATTGATCCATAGTATCTTTGTATTTATAAATTACAATCATGTGAAATACAAGATAAGAATGAGTTGTTGAATGATCTTATCTTTAGTGAAAGGATAAGGTTCAATTTTAAACTAAATTTCTGTTATGATCTATTACCCTCCTGCAAGTTGAACGACCATTGATGGATGGTTAACTTGGATCGTAGATGCTAGAAGCGTTTTGAGCTCAGTCCCTTGGTCATGATGTCCGCAATTTGTCCATCACTTGGAACAAATAGGACACGTAGTTGACCCATTTTTGACTCGTTCATGAACAAAGTGTACATCGACTTCAATATGGCGAGTTCGAGCATAAAAAACAGACTTGGCTGTGAGATAAGTGGACCCTATATTGTCACAATACAAAATTGGACAAACTTTGAAAGGAACACCAAGATCCTTTAGTAAAAAGGATAGCCTTTGGATTTCTGCAGTTGTAGATGATAAAGCACGATATTCAGCCTCGGTGCTCAATTTGGAAGCTATTGATTGCTTCTTTGCAGACCACGAGACAAGATTAGACCCAATAAAGATTGTTGAACTAGATATAGATCGACGGTCATCTGGGCATCTAGCCCAATCAGCCTTGGCGAATGCATGCACATCAAGATCATCAGATTTGTTCATACATAAACCATAATCTACCATTGTCGCGACCCAAAATACCCCTGAGAGTTAAAGGTACCTTGGCTCGTGATGTGCAATATCCGATACCAAGCCATCCTGTCAAAATATATAAGGTAATACATAATGGAGACATAAAGTAATGCGGAAGCTTAATCAAAGTGCGAAAGCGTAACCCAAAAATTTCTTTTCTTTATATAGTCGGTATTCCAAGTTTGTACATATATAATCTAAAAGTAAAGGTGGACATACCCACCTATCAAAACACAAAATGACCTCTCGCTATCACTCCACTCAACAATGGTCTAGATATGGCCACACATCTAAGTCTCTCTCCTCCTGTGGCTGCAACGGGATAGGTGGGTCCCTTTCTTCTACATGTTCCTCTTCAACCCATGGTTCTGGGTCGCAGTTGTCAAACAGACCTGCCGACATAACATGTACGGCTGAGCATGGAATACTCAGTGAGCACAAACTAATCGCTAACCATACAATAACAACAAGATTCTACATACAAGTATTTAAAGAAATAATAATCACAACATTCATGCTTAAACCTGTCGTGGAAAACCTTTCATAAAAACTTACTTTTCTTAGAAATCAAACCATCTTATGCATGCTTATGAGTACTTGTGAATGCTTGTGAGCCTCGTGTTTTCTTATGAGTTCTTGTGAGCTTACGAGTTCTTATGACTTCTCTTATGAGCTTGTAAGCCTTCTTGTGAACCTTCTTGGGAGCTTATGAGCTTCTTGTGAGCTTATTCTTATGAGCTTATTGTCACGCCCCAAAATACCCCCTAAGAGTTTAGGGATACTTTAGGTGGACTATACAAACCTGCCAAACCATCCTGTAATGAACAAGGCAAAATATAATACTAATACAATGATAATCAGAGCGCGGAAGCTAAATATAAAAATGCGGAAGCGCAACCAACTCTTTTTTTTTTCTTCTAAAGTTCCAAAACAGTATTCCAAGTTTAACATATGTACAACACGTCTAAGCCTAAGGTGGACAGACCCACCTAACAAAATATAAAAGACAAAATACAACTCTGTCTCGCTCAATAGTCACCCCCGTGGGGCCAATGGTCTAAGTCTCTCGCCTCCGCCTGAGGCTCGACTACTAGATCCTCATAAGGTTCCTCCTCGCCATAGTCCTCCTCTATCCAAGGACCCGGATCACAAATGTCGAGAGTAACTCGGGTACCTACCGACATGAAAGTACGGCTGAGCATGGAATACTCAGCGAGTACAAGCCCCTAACTAACAATGGTAATAACGAACAACATCATATACAAGTAATGGGAGGAGTATAGTTCATAATCATTTCTAGCAATCTCATACATAAACATTTTATCAAGTCATAATTATTATGAAACTAAAACATGTCTATGCATCATACAATTCCTCTTTAAGTTGTCCTTTCAATATTTCTTATGAGCCAGAGGTTAGCACCCGCATATCCCTGGGCTACCAACCTCCTTAACAGTACAATACCTTTCTTATGAGCCAGGGGTTAGCACCCGCACATCCCTGGGCTACCAACCCCCTTGACAGTACAATACACTTCTTATGAGCCAGAGGCTAGCACCCGCACATCCCTGGGCTACCAGCCTCCTTGACAGTACGATACCTTACTTATGAGCCAGAGGTTAGCACCCTTAACCGGGGCTACCAACCTCCTTGACAGTGCAACATTTCTGAGTCCTTTCTTATGAGCCAGGGGTTAGTACCCGCATGATCCCTGGGCTACCAACCCCCTTGACAATGCAATACGTTTCTTATGAGCCAGAGGCTAGCACCCGCATAATCCTGGGCTACCAACCTCCTTGACAATATCCTCCATCTACATATGTGCTCGTGCATAGCAATCGTGAAATCATGATGACATATAGTATTTTAACAATTCCCAACTCACATGAGAATTTAAGAAGCGAAATAAACACATGCATACAACTTGCCAAATGGGGAACATTTATGTGACTCATGCTTTCAAATCTTAGTATATTCATGCATTCTATCAAACATGTGGTATTCAACCTTTTTACCTGTAGTTATTTCATATTTTCTCATTCGAACATTTCATCAAACACTTGGGGTGTGTTCATTATGCGTAATATGCCCTTCCACCATTTTTTTTCCATCATTCAAAACATCACAACATGGCATCCAATCGCCTCCACTCCTCATCCATTCATACATTCCACCATTTGTTTGTATTATCTTGTTTATGTTTTAGGGATTTAGCATATACCAACACAAGGGAGCAATGGGAAAGATCTAACACATATTTACTTAGAAAAATCCTAGGTTATTACCAAAGTAACTAGGAAGAGTGTACTAACCTTGAAAAGGGAAAGAAAAATCCTTGAGGATGATGTAGAAACGCTGCCCTAGCTTGGAAGAGGTACTCCACACGAGCTTGAGGTTGGATTTGGAGAATCCAAGCCTTGAACTTGAAGCAAATCCAAGTTTGAGGACGACCTAGGATGGTCCACCCCTTTGATTTCTTCCTCAATGGAAACCCTAGGTCAAAACCCTCTTCTTCTCACTCTCTAGCTCTCAAAATGTCTAAGGGTTGTGAATGAGGACTCAAAGGGTCGAGCAAACCCTTATGGGTAAGGGTTTAACACCTAAAAGACGAAAACGCCCTAACTGAAATTTCTGCAAAAACGCGAAGACTGAGCGATCGGTGGTTATGACCGATCGATCGGTTGCCTACCGAGCGATCGGTGTTATTGACCGATCGACCGGTCAAAAACTCACTCTCTGGAAAATTTCCCCATACAAATTTTTCGACCAGTCGATAGCCTCCGATCGATCGGTTTTGGACCGATCGATCGCTCCGTGGACTGAGCGATCGGTGCTCTGCTGGTCCCGACTGTTTTGGCCATATCTTTTGACTCGTTCGTCCGATTTCGACGATTCAACTTGCGTTGGATTCGTCTCTTGAAAACGCACATTTCTAACGTTTCGGAATTTCCAATTTCTCCCTTATTTATTAATTATACTATGAGGAAGGCCAATTGGTAACGAAAATGCTATTCATTAAAGTTGGAAAAGTCCGGGGTGCTACACTTATGATCCATAGAGACATATGCAAGATCTTAGACTTATGAGATTCTTATGAGTTATTGAAAAGCCTTGCGAGACTTATGATCCGTGGAGTTTATGCAAGATCTTAGACTTGATCCTTGTGAGCATGAGTTAACCGATCTTAGAATACCAACCCAAAGTTTGGCTTTGTCAATGCTTATGCTTCTTTCTTAGGAATGTCTTTAAAAACCTTTCTTATGTTTTTTGAAATACATGCTTATGAGAAAAACTTGGTTCATGCAAGTGTGCGTGCTTGTACGTGACAATAGATGCTATCATGATCGTGAGAATAATTAACATCATATAGCATTTCTACAATTCCATAGACATGTGAATTATTGAAAGAACAACATATATATATATATATATATAGGGAAAAACTAGGATTCACGCAATGCGTGAATCACTTAACAGTCACGCAAGTACAAAAAGTTAAGTTTTTTTGTAATTACAAATGAATAGAATGCCATTTATGTAATTATGCCAGATTATTGTTTTTGCAAAATTGCCAACACTTTACTTGAAAATTACAGGAATGCCATTGAATTTGTACATGCGTGAACTTTAAGAGTTTAACGCACTACGTGATCTCTAGCAACCCCCATATATATATATATATATATAGCACTTCACTTAATATTTACCAAATGGGGAAATTCCTTAAATCATATCTTCATTTTCTTAATTTAGTCTTCATTCATGCATTTCATCAAACATGTAGTATGCAACTCTTTTTTAGGTCTTTTCACACATGATTTCACATTCACATTTCATCAACATCATAGGTGTATTTATTATTGATACAATGCTCATCCACCATTTTCAACGCCCAACACCCATCACATACTACTTGGCATCCATTCGCCTTAACCTCCATACATTCACCACACATCCATTACATTTCCTTTAATCTTATTCTTTTAGATTATATGATTAATTTCATGAAAATAACTCAATTATAGGGTAATACTAGATTAACTATGAGAGTATATTAACCTTGAGATCAAGGCTTGATCTTGAAGAAAAACCCCTTTGATTTGGGACTTCAAGCTTGAGGAAGAAGGAACCCTTTGAGAATGGAGGATTCTTTGCTTGACGGGGAAGAAAACCCTTGAAAATATCGTAGGAAACGTTGTCGAGCTTGGAGAAGAAGCTCCATGCAGTTCTTGAGTTTGGATTTGAAGAATCCAAGCCAAAGAGATGATCTTGGGTTCTCAACCCTTGATTTCTCTCTCAAAAGGGAAGAAGGCTTTAGGAACCCTAGGTTCTCTCCCCCTCTTTCTCAAGATATTGCTAAGGGTGTTTATAAACACCCTTGGCTCGAGCCAACCCTTAAAAGTAAGGATGGAGTAGCCAAAAGACCGAAAACCCTTAATGAAATTTCTGCAAAACCCGGAGGACCGAGCGATACCGAGCAATCAGTAGTGGACCGAGCGATTGGTGCTTATGACCGAGCGATTGGTAGTGGACTGAGGGATCAGTGTTTTGACCGAGCTCTCGGTCAAAAACCACCTCTCTGGAAATTTTTTCCCATACAAATTTTTGGACCAGTCGATAGATACTGATCGATTGGTTTTGGACCGATCAATCACTCTAGCGATCGGTGCTCTACCAAAACGCACTTCAGTATTTTGGCCATATCTTTTGACTGCCTTATCAGATTTTGACGATTCAACTTGCATTAGATTCATCTTTCAAAGAAGAACAACTTCTATGTTTAATAAACATCCTAATTTAGAGTTTTTAATTACCAAAAATGGCTCTAAAACCGACTGACATGCGAATGGCTTTCATCAACCCATTTTTGCAGCAGATCCGATTTTAGAAATCGGGCGGTTGACTTAACCCCAACTCAAAATCAAGAAAAGTGGTCAATATGAACTTCGAAGAGGGTTCCACTACCTTTCCAAAAATTCAAGAATCGTTGTATTCCGATTAGCGGTGAGAGAACTAGAGCTTTTCAAAGTTGAGGGTATGCCAGAGCATAACCCTTGTGAATACTTAAGAGTATTCTATCCTCTTACTCTCTCCATTCCAAACAACCATACATTAAAATATACTCTTAAAAGCTTTAATATATTATATCATTCATCATACTAGGCCATCAATATCCGGGGTCTACAACCGTTCCTTTCAAATAACGTAATATTCGCTTTGCAGCTTCTAAGTGGGCCGTCCATGGGGCATGAAGAAATTGACAAACCTGATTAATTGCATAAGCAAGATCTGGTCTTGTCATTGTGATATACTGAAGAGAGCCAGCTAAACTTCGATATTCACTAGCATCTGGAAGGAGATTTCCATCAAAAGAAGAGAGTTTGCCACCTGTAGTTATAGGAGTGGAAACTGGTTTGCATCCATCCATCTTGAAGCTATTTAAAAGATTCATGGAGTATTTCATTTGAGTAAGAAATAATCCATAATCAGTCTTTGAAGCTTGCATGCCTAGAAAGTAATGTAATTGGCCCAAATTTTTCATGTCAAAACGAATTTCCAAGGCATTAATCATGGAGTTGATAGTGTCTTCATCGCTCCCAGTAATTATGATATCATCCACATACACTAGTAAAATTAGAGTGGATGATCTAGATCGTCTAATAAACATGGAGGAATCAACATGTCTATTTTGAAACCCAAGAGAGAGCAAATGAGAGCTAAAACTCTCAAACCAGACTTGTGGGGCCTACTTGAGTCCATAAATGGCTTTGTTGAGCTTGCACACATGTGATGGAAAGGAAGGATCCGCAAAGCCTGGTGGTTGGGCCATGTAAACTTTTCCTACAAGATTGCCATGCGATGGAGGGGGTACAAGTGTCCAAGTCCCTTATTGCAAAAGAGAATTAAATTCATCAATCATGGCTAACCTCCATTTTGCATCCTTGCTAGTAGTTGTATATGAAGTTGGCTCCATATGTAGTGAGGATTGTATAGCCATGAGACAATGCATTGGATATGGATGCCGAGTAGCAAGGTAAGCTTTTGGTTTGCGGGTGCCATCTTGTGTTCTCGTGGTCATAGGATGCCGAGTGGGGATATCAATAATAGTACATAGAGCCACCTCAGAGGCAGGTATAATAAGGTCCGTTAAACCCCAAAACTTCGTAGTACTGTAGTGTGAATAGTGTCTATGAATAGTGCCATTGGCACCAATCTTGTAATGGCCTAAAGGTCTTGTTGTAATTATGATTTAGTGTGGGGAGATGAAATGAGGGTTCTTGAATGACCCTAATGTATTAGGGTACATGTTTAGGGTCCTAAGGACCTTTATGAATAGCTTCAGGGTGTTAAAACAAGAGTGTGAAACACTCTAAATGATCAAAGTTGAAAAGAGGAGGGATGTCTTAACATATCCTCAACTTTAAGAATCTCTAGTTTTGTCACCGTTGATCGGAATTGAATGATTCTTAAACCATTAAAAAGGTATTGAAACCCTCTTCAAGGTTCATGTTTAATATTTTTTTTTCCAGATTTTGAGTCTAAGCTAAGTCAAAGGTAGGATTTCCGAAGTTTTGTTTGCCGAAATTCCAGAACAGTCAGCTTTAGATCCCATTTTGGTAATTAAAAACTCAGAATTAGGATTTGTCAATTAGACACAAAATTGTTCTCCTTTGAATGACGAGTCCAACGCAAGTTTAATCGTTAAAATCTAATAAACAAGTCAAAAGTTATAGTCGAAATACCAAAGAGGGAAAAAAAAAAAAAGGGAAACTAGAGAAACCGTTTGAACGGTTCCATGACCGTTCGAACTGTGCCAGTGAAAACTCAAATAAACAAGGCCAGTAACCTCAACCGTTCGAACAGTTTCAAGTCTGTTCGAATGGTTATGCCTAGTAAAGTCACAAATAGCCAAAAATACAGGATTTTTGGGGTTTTAACCCTCTTGGCTTATAAATAGGGACCCAATTCGTGGGTCTTAGGTTACGAACACCTAAGAAAGAGTTTGGGAGAGAAATGAGAGAAAATCTAGGGTTCCAAAGAGGGGTTTTGTTGGAGGTCTAGGAGGAGCTCAAATTGTAGAGCCCCGGAACTTTTGCATGTCTTGGAATGTATGTCAAGGCATGGTGTCCTTGTGATCTCCTTTTCA
Organism: Tetracentron sinense; assembly: GCA_015143295.1. Classification (NCBI taxonomy): domain Eukaryota; kingdom Viridiplantae; phylum Streptophyta; class Magnoliopsida; order Trochodendrales; family Trochodendraceae; genus Tetracentron; species Tetracentron sinense. The sequence continues at coordinate 23,908,369 of CM026573.1, forward strand.
TGAAATGAGAATTCGGAGCATTTGAGAAAATGTGCAATGGTGTTATAAAATATTTAATAATGAACTATAGCCTTACAAGGGTCCTAGTCATGTCTAGAAGGTGTTAGAATAGAAGTGGGATAAGCCATAGTAATGGATTAAGTGGAAGAAGGACTAGTGTAGAAATTTGCAGATCACTGATCGTTCGGTCCATTGTAGTGATTGATCGACAACCGATCGATCAGTAGCTATCGACTGGTTAACTTTTTTGTATGAGGAATTTTTTCAGATAAGGTGTTTTTGACCGAGAGCTCGGTCAAGAACATCGGTCAATCGGTAGGCGACCGATCGATCGGTATTAACCACCGATCGCTCGATCTATCGCGTTTTGCAAAAATTTCATTAAGGACTTTTTCATCATTTGGGCATTTCACCCTTGTCTATAAGGGTTTGCCCGAGCCATTAGGGGTTCATAAACCCTAAGGCATCAATTTGAGAGAAAGGGAGAGAGGAGAAAGGGGATTTCTATCTTAAGGTTTCAACTTGAGAAGGAAATCAAGGGTTAGGCTACCCTAGATCATTTCAAAAGGCTTGGATTCTTCCATCCAAGGTTCAAGCTCGTGAGGAACACGTTCTCCAAGCTAGGGCAGCAACCTCACGCACGTTTTGGAAGGGTTCCCTCATATTTTTCAAGGTCGGTACCTTATACTACCCTCCTAGTTCATATTATTCCTTTTTTTTTTTTTTTATGATTCTTCTCTACTATCTAAGTATGTAAATGTTATGGGATGAATGAATGGAGAATGATGGGCGATGGATGCCTTATGGATGTGTGTTAATGAATGGAATAGAAAGGGCATTGTATCAATAATGAATACACGTGTATGTTGTAAACATAAAACCATCTAGAAAAGGCATGGTATAGGCTTAAACCAATAATGTACACACTACATGTTTGATGAAATGCCAAGGTGAAGAAAATAAATTATAAACTAAGAAAGACATGATTTAAAGTGTATGAAAATTGCTAAGGTTTATGATAGTGTGATTAATTGCTTTCTTTAACGGCATGAATAATTACTTGTTAAAATTAATGTTATTCTATGTGTTGTTGAAATCTCAATTGTCATATGTAATTCCAAGTGAAAGTATGTACATGATTCCACAAGCACGGCATGCATGACATGGTTTACCGGCGTTTTTCAAGAATAAGGACTTTAGAGGTAGGACATATCTTACGATATGCTTTACCTCGTTTTTGACAAGAATAAGTGCATTTCATAGTAAGAGGGGTCTCCCCTCCCTCGCAAGTGCATTTCATAAGAGGGGGTTTTACACCACCTTCCCTCACAAGTTGCATAAGAGGGGCCTCCCCTCCCTCACAAGTGCATTTCACTCCAAGCAAGCATGACATGACATGGCATAACATGCATGACAAGCATGACAAGACAAGTTTTCAAGCACCAAAGAGTATTTTAAGTCAAGTTAAGTGCACGATGATTTCAAGAGTTTTATCAGCTTTTATGTGATGCAAGCATGAATATAAACTGTTTTACTTTCCTGTTATTATATGAATTACTTTCTGCTTTATATATCGTTATTGTTATGCTATGACTGTTGGTTAGTATTTGGTACCCACTGAGTATTCCATGCTCAGCTGTACTTCTCATGTCCGCAGGTGATAGTGGAGTGGTGGCTCTTTTTGACATCTGTGCTCTTGGCTCATGGGTGGAGGAGGAGTAAGTTGAGGAACCTGTGGATGAACCTCTGGTAGAGGGCTACTATTAGTGTGGTGGTAGGTTCTAGGTGAGCGTGGCTAGGCATGAGAGATTATACCCATGTATTTTTGGCGGGCATGTCCGCACTTTCTTTTGTTGTTCTCTTTTGTACAAACTTGAATCATGTATATACTTAGAGGTTTTGGTTAGATTTCCGCTGTGTTATGTTATTTATGCTTCCGCTATTTGTCCTCTATCATATATGCTCCGAGTGTTTTGCAGGTTGATTTGTCAAGTATGTCAAGCAGATCATGGCAAGTCATCCAAGATTCACTCTAACTCCTAGGGTGGGTTTTGGGCCGCGACACAAATCCTCACTTCCCAAGCTTCCACAAGCTTGGATCTCACTACCACGCGCCATTAGAGCTTGGATCTTCTTCCTTGAAGCTTGGATTTCGCTCCACGAGCATTCTCAAGTCTTTTCCCTAGAATTTTCAAAGTAGATACATTCTACTAACCTTCCTTGCTATGATCCATTGATATGTATGTCCTTTTCTTGTAAAAGTAAGATGTAAACCATGTGTTGAGATGAAACTTAAATTGATTTGGCGATTTTTATAAATCCTCTATTTTAAGTAAGATCTAAAGTATAATTTTGACAAACTAACTTTATCATGAACTATGGCTTTATAGTAGGATAAAAAGCTTGGTCATTGGAGTAAATAATGATTAATACCATGCATGTTATATGTTATGCTATACTATGCTAAGTAACCCATGTATATACTAGGCTATGTAACTCATGTTTATGCTACACTATGCTAAGTTACGCTAAGTGAACCATGTATGTGATACGAAATTTTGAGAAACTAAGGTATATATGCATATAAGGTATCCTATTGAATGAAATGGGGTTTAAAGGATGTATGATGGTTTTTTCACTTATCATGATAGCATATTCAAGATTTTGTAAGGTTTTGGAAAATGATATTTTTACCTTAAAAGTAAGCTTGTAATTATGGTTTGACGAAATAGATTAAGTAGTCATGTACATATGCTATGTCTTCCTCATAAATTAAGTCCCATGATATGTTTCAATGTTCTTACCTTATGATGCTCACCCGTACTTGATGATGCTCACAATACTCTATGCTTTGTATTCAATGTTATGAATACTTTATATGATAATTATGATGTTTACAATTACTCCATGATACTCACAAGCACTATGCACACGTATGGGTGTAATTTCAAGATGTATTATAAGACTCATGAGTACAAGGATCATAAGAACAATTTATAAGAAAGAAGAAATAAAGTTTTAAGAAAGATAAGAAAGTCCATAAGAAGGAAATGCAAGCTCACAAGAAAAGAAGTAAGAAATGTAAAGCATGAAAGGATGTTAATGTACTATGACCAGGTACGGGCACTAACATCTGTTTCCAAGAAAATATGAGAGGATACTAGTATACTATGACCAGGTACGGGTACTAGTATCTGTCTCTAAGAAAAAAAAGAATATGAAAGGATACTAGTGTACTATGACCAGGTACGGGCACTAGTATCTGTTTCCAACAAGTATGAAAGGATGTTAGTGTACTATGACCAGGTACGAGCACTAACATCTGTTTCCAAGAATATGAGAGGATACTGGTATACTATGACTAGGTACGAGTACTAGTATTTGTCTCAAAGTAAAATAAAGAATATGAAAGGATGCTAGTGTACTTGACCAGGTACGGGCACTAGTATCTATTTCCAAGATAAGTATGAAAGGATGTTTAGTGTACTATGACCAGGTACGGGCACTATCATCTGTTTACATGCAAGCAAGATCATAAGGAACTCATAAGTAAGTTAACAAGAATATGAAAGGATACTAGTGTACTATGATCAGGTACGAGCACTAGTATCTGTTTTCGAGTTAGTAAGAGATGATGCTAGTATACTATAACCAAGTACGGGTACTAGCATCTGTCTTAAAGTAAGTACAAGATAAGTGAATGATCTCATAAGCTAAAAACTTCATAAGATGCATAAGGAACTCACAAGATATTTGAAATATGTTTTATTAAAAGCATGAACTTAAAGTATGATTTTCGAGATTATGCAATTGTTATCTTGTTTTAACTTTCGCACTCTGATTATGCATATGTTATGATGAATTGTATCTTGTATGACATATTAATGTATTGTAACATGGTTAGTTAGTAGTTTGTATACGCTAAGTATTCAATACTCAGTCGAACTATTATTTCGGTAGGTTCCAGGTGGGATGATCGTGCTATAGAACTAAGGGTCCAGCAGGAGCTTGCTCGGGATTAGCATGCAGATAATAGGGGCCTCGACATGTAGCCTTATGGTTGATTTTGAGAGAGAGAGAGTGACATGTATTTTGGGATCTCATGTTGGGGTTTTTGTTAAACTTGGGTTAGGTAACCTGAGTTATCATCATATGTAAATATGAAATTTTATATTTCAGTTTTAGTTGACTTTTGTACTTGGAATACAATTGAAGTTATAAGAAATTTTCAAGTTCACTATTTGTCATGCCTTGTATACACATTGCAGAATGGTTTGAAGTGTAAGTCACGTTGCCAAAGTATCAAAACTCCTAGAAGGTATTTTGGGGCGTTACATGAATCAAGAATGAAATTAGTGTGCATGGTTTGGGTAGGTGGTTGTTCAGTAGATGTTATTGACTGATTTAGTATTGTTGGTCCAAGTGGGAAAGTGGGTGGCTCCATTGAAGTTGTGGAGGGTGGAGATGGGGGCAAGCATGGGGATGTGATGATGAAGTGTTGTGGTGAGGGGGGAGGATGTGTACGAGGGATATCTTCTTTGTGAGCAAATGGAAACCAGACCTCATCAAATTTAACATGTCTAGATACAAACACACGACCATCCAAAATTCTCATGCACTGATACCCTTTATGAATAGGACTATACCCCTAGAAGACACATAATGCAGATTTTGGAGAGAGTTTATGATCACTATAGTCTCCAAGATATGGATAGCAAGCACATCCAAATACCTTAAGATGATCATAGGTGGTTTTCACTTTATACAAAACAGAGTATGGGCAATCATTCAGTAAAACAGGTGTAGGAAGTCTATTGATAAGATGAACACTAGTAAGAAAGGCCTCTCTACCTATAGAGAAGATGGCGAGTTATTATTTAGTAACAAAGTGCATCCCGTATTCATAATATGACAGTGTTTCCTTTCGGAAAGGCCGTTTTTCTCTGGTGTATGAGAACAAGAAAGTTGGCGAAGAATCCCGCATTTTTCTAAGTGTAATACATATGCATTTGAAGTATATTCCCCCCACCATCACTTTGCAAGATATTAATTTTCCTTTTAAAGTAGTTTTCTACCATATTTTGGAATTGAAGGAAACAACGAAACACCTCAGATTTTCTTCGCATAGGATAAAACCAGGTATATATACTAAATGAATCAACAAAGTTAACATAAAAAATGATAGCCAGATTTAGAAGTAACTGGTGATGGCCCCCATACGTTAGAATGAATGGTATGTAAAGAAATTTTTTCTCTTTTATTTAGAATAGGGAAAGGAAGTTGAGTTCTCTTTCCAAGTTCACAATTTTCTCAAACAGAAGGCATTTGCAGACATTTGAAAGGAACATCAAATTTATTGGATAAAAGACGCAAAATGTTAGGCGATGCATGGCCTAGACGCTGATGCCATAGCGTTTTCGCTTCTCCTTGAGTGGCTATGAGAGCAAAAATTTCTGGATTGAGAGAGTAAAGTCCTTCACGGATCTCTGTTGTCAAAATGGTCTTGGACTCCTAATCCATCATCACACAACAAGAGGGTGTGAATTCAATAAAACAATTATTATCATGGGTTAAATGGCTGACATAAATTAGATTTTTTTTTAGGCAAGCAACAAGAAGAACATCATGCAAATATAAAATTTTGGATGTTGTACGTATCTGATGAGTACTCGTATGAGTGATAGTGAGAGGTTGACCATCACCCACAAATAGTTTTTCTTGGCCATGATATGGGGTAAGGTTTGAAAGTGCACCTGGATCATTGGAGGCATGTGTAGAAGCCCCTATATCAAGATACCAAGTGTTAGCCTTTAGATTTTTGACCTAAGGTAACATCTTTGATTTTGATGATAACACAATAATAGAATGACATTTGTGTTACTAATGTTCTATTGAGTTTTCAGTTTATAAAGAGCATTAGTACATCATCCAAGGCAAAAAGATGAAAATAGCAACCAAACAAAAAAGATTCTTCATCAAGCTATAAGAAAGCAATTTGATCAAGATGAGTTTATTGAAGATCTTGCCTAAAGTCCAAGTCGGATCTTGAAGCTAAAGAAGAAATCCATTCAACATCAAGAATGAAAATTGAAGACTCTAGAAGATTTTATTGTTTATTTAAAGAGTAGGATTTATGTAAGAAATCCTCAATGTTTGGTCGGTTGAATTGCTCAATACTTAGCTTGACCATAGGTGCCTTAAGACCCAATTGAATATCAATCTAAGGACCTAAAACATGATAAATATCTTGTTAAAGATAAAGTTAAAGACTATGGAAATCATGCCCATCATATTGGTTAAGCAAAGATGAGTTTTCTAAAAGAATCAGAGAACTCGTCGACGAGTGAGATTCAGTTCTCAGCACATGTTGACGAGTGAAGTAGTAGAAGCTACTGTTCTATTTTTGTCAGCCTGACTCGTTGACGGCTGGACAGTGCATTGGTGCACTCGTCGATGACTGCTTGCGGGAACCAACTTCAACAACCAGTTTTTAACGGCTCTTTGAGTTCCTATTAAGCCTCCAACAGTCATATTTTCCCAATGGCTATAAATATGATTGAATTATGAATGGAAAAAAGAACTCCAATACTTCCAATTATTCAATCCATTACTTCAAAGCTTAGATTTCAAATTTATTGAGTTATAACCTAGAATCCCCAAATCCAAGTTCTTGAGCTTTTCAACTCCAATCTTTAGGAGATTTCTAGAGAATGTTAAAAGCATTTATCAGCTCGTGTAAGGAACATTTATCTGAGTACAAAAACTAATCTTGTCAAAGAGGTTGAAAAATCAAGACATCCATGGGAGTATTGTCCGTGAAGCTGGAGAACTTTGTAAAAGGTTAGGTCCCAACCAGGAAATTGGACTAAGTCTAGGGAGGATTGTTCCCTAGCAAGGTTTTAATCACGACCCGAAAGAGAGATCGGTGATTTGGAATAAATCGTGGTGAATCCTTCAAGTCAGAGAGCTTAAGGTGGGGAAGTAGACAGATTGCTGAACCTCAAGAACAAACATCGTGTGTCATTGTGTTTAAATCTCTCTAACTCCTCTTTAATTTATTATTTTTTTATTACTTTATAGAATTGCTAAATTTCTATTCTCTTTAACTTGTTTAAGTTGAAATTTCGCTTACGGAAGTAGAAAGAATTTTAAATTGTCATAGACCCTATTCACCCCCCTCTAGGATCCATTTATTGGGCAACAAGTGGTATCAGAGCGTAGGTCTCTATTTATAGAAGATTTAACCATCTTAGAGTAAAGATATTAATGACAAACCTTTGTGCATCTACCTAAGGAGAAAGCCAATCGACCTCTAGACCCCCTTTGTTCAATGGTGAAAATTATAACTATTGAAAAATGAGAATGATATATTTCATTCAAGCTCTAGACTATAATTGTTGAAAAATTATAATTAATGGTCCCAATATTCCCTCAAAAATTGTTGATTGTATGAAAATACCTAAAGATGAGGATGAATGTACTCAAGTCGATATTAAGCTTATACAAATCAATGCCAATGCTATAAGTAACCTATATTGCGCATTGATTGCACAAGAATTCAATAGAGTCTCAGCTTGTGACTCCACTAAGAAAATTTGGGATAAACTTCAAATTACCTATGAAGGGATTAACCAAGTCAAGGAAGAAAAGATTAACATTTTAGTCCATAAATATGAAATGTTTAAAATATTAGAAGGTGAACCCATTTCAATTATGTTTTCTAAGTTTACTAACATTATTAATGAATTGAAATCTCTTAGTAAGGTTTATTCCAATACAGAAAATGTAAGGAAGATTCTTCGATCCCTACTAAAGAGTTGGGCTCCTAACGTCACGGCAATTCAAGAAGCAAAAGATCTCACCAAATTGCCTATGGACGAACTTCTTGGATCCCTCATGACTCACGAAGTAATAATGAGAGAACAAAATGATGAGTCTACACCAAAATGGGGTCATGCTTTGAAATGAGTCTACACCAAAATGGGGTCATGTTTTGAAATCTTCTTAAATGAGCTCAAGTGAAAGTAAAGAAGAAGAGGAGATTGAAAAGATAGCAAGAAAATTCAAGAAATTCTTTAAACATAAAAAAAAATCTGAAAAAGAGGGCTTACAAGAAGATATTTGCTAAAGAGTACTTCAAAATCAAATCAAGCAAAGAAGAAGAACTCATTGTGTGCTACAAGTGCAAAAAGCCCGGATATATCAAGCCGGATTGCCCTCTACTCAAACAAATTCAAATCTACAAGAAAAGGGCAATAAAAACTATATGGGATGACTCCAAGGATAGCTTGTCGGATTCTAGCTCAAGTGATGAGGAGCAAGCCAATCTTTGCCTCATGGCACATGAGGATGAGGTAAATTCTTTCGATGATGAATCTCTTTCCTTTAATGATTTAAGAGAAGTATATAATGAACTATATTGTGAATTAAAAAAATTAGCTTCTAAAAATAAAAAGCTTAAAAAGGAAAATTCATCAATTTCAAATCAAAATGAATTTTTGAAAAATGAAAATAAGATTTTGAAAGAAGAAAATGAAAAATTGAAAATTGAAAATTGAAAATTGAAAAAGAAAAATTAGTTTCTATTCCTATATTTCAAACCATTGAATGCAATGAGTGTGAAAATTTAAAATCTAAAGTTAATGACTTAACTAAAATTGTCATTAAATTCACCAATGGTAAAAAGATCCTAGACACAATGCTAGGAAATCAAATGTGTGTATTTGGAAAAGCCGGTTTTGGCTATAATCTAAACGATAAACAAAAGAATTATCAAAATTTCTTTACCTCATGTACTTCTAAGAACATTTATACTTTTGTTGGTAATAAAAGAATTAGGTAAGTTTGGGTGCCTAAGAGAACAAGTCTTCCTAAGGCTAACCGAATTGGACCCAAAATGGTTTGGGTACCAAAGGGTGTAACCTAAACTTGTAGGTTTCATCAAATGGAAAATGAAATGTGCTTAATGATAAATTTAAATAATTTTCTTGTATGTGATTAAGCATGATATGTTTTGAATGATATTATGATTTCTTGATCATGCTTGATGAATGCTTAAATTTGAATTTAATGATTGATTTTGTGATGATTAATTATAATTGATATGTTGATATAATGAATTGATTATGATGTTTTGATGAGATGTATGAATAATTGAAATGAGCATATGCTATAAAAAGGTATATCTTGATTGAATGAATGATGATATGTTTGATTGAAATTGATGCTTGATGCTATGACTTGTTTGAAATAGTATATAATATTTTGTATGTGAAATGCTATGATGAAATGAAATTTCATTGCCTAAATGTTCAACTGAATTGTGCCGTAAGTCTTTAGTATCCACACTGGTTATTACAAAGCAATTATCTAACAAGCTTATGAATTAGAACATTCTTGTTCACTATTTAATGATATCTGTGCTTTGTAATAATGTATTGATTTGATATATGGTAATTAATTATATAATGAATGAATAGAGATTGAATGCATAACTTTGTATGGACTTATGCTTTGAAATGAATATTGTAAGCACCCCAATTTTGCACCCCCTTTAGCATCTTTTACCCCTCTAAAAATCCTCTTAAAAACCCTCTTTTAAGACTCTCTTTCCACGTGCTTCAATTTCTGAAAAATGCCCATAGGGTGAAAAATGACCAAAATACCCCTGAAAAAATTCTAAAAGTTTTCATTTGGTTCAAAATGATTTTACAAATTTTTTGATGAATTTTGGTTATTTTTGGGATTAAATCGGACTTAAAACGGTAGAAAATGATCGAAACGCCCCTGGAGTATAAAATGACCAAAACGCCCCTGAAAAGCACCAAAAAATTCATGTTTTATCTAAAATATTTTTCTAGATTTTATCAGTTCAATTTTGACTATTTTTGGACTCAAAATGTGCTTAAAACGATAAAAACAGTTTTTCATCAAATAGGAGTATAAACAAAAAAACCAAAAAATCAGTTTTTTAAAAGGCAAGCTCGCCCTTTTAAAAGGCGCGGGACCATGTCGGTCCCACTTCCATGGCAAACTTCATTTATTATTATTATTTTTGTTAATAATAAAATATATTAAAATCTCGCCGTTTAAAAAGGCGCGGATTTCGAAATATCGCGTTCCCGACGCGTTGCCGACTCATTGTTCATACTGCTTTACTATTCATTAAAATATAGTAAATCGCGCCCTTTAAAAAGGCGCGGACCCCGTTTTGAAAAACTATAAATACCCCCCACCCCTTCCTTCATTCTTCATTCCTTTTCCACTTGCTCTCTTCTCTCTCCTCTTTCGAAAATCCTTCTTTTGGCGTCGGCGATCCCGGGAATTCGATTTCGAAGAATCATTCTCAGGAGCACTTATTTCAGAGACCCTTTTGGTTTCCCGGAAGGTAAAATCGCCAAAACTCTGACGTTTTTTTTTTCTTTTAGTAGTTTAATTAGTTTTTAATTATTTTTAAATTGCTTAAATTGCTTAGACTGCTTACCCCGTCGAACCTCTGCCCGGTTTTACTTAAACCCGGCTTACCCTGTCGAACCTCTGCCCGGTTTTACTTAAACCTGGCTTACCCTGTCGAACCTCTGCCCGGTTTTATTTAAACCCGGCTTACCCTGTCAAACCCCTGCCCGGTTTTACTTAAACCCGGCTTATCCTGTCGAACCTCTGCCCGATTTTATCCAAACCTAGCCTAGTCTAGTCGAACTTTTGTCCAAAGCCCAGTCCAAAACTAGCCTTGTCTAGTCAAACCCTACCTAAACCCTAGGTAAACCCTACCTAAACTCTAGGTAAACCCTACCTAAACCCTAATTAAACCCTAGTTAACTCCAGGTAAACCCTACCGAAACCTTAGTTAAACCCTAGTTAAACCCTTGTCAAAGCCTCAATTCAAACCCTGTTCAAATACGACCACCTCGCTCCTCAGCAAGAGCTAAAAAGGCCACCTCGCTCCTCAGCACGAGCTTAAAAGGCCACCTCGCTCATCAAATAAGAGTAAAAACCCTCAAGCCTTTCAATCACTCACAATCCAATCCAATCAAATCAATTCAAACCATCAACTTCCCTCGGGAACTACGTGTGGCTTGATTCCACTCATTGTGGATACGTAGGCAACCCTGATCGGGTTCAGCTCCCCCTAGGATAGAATCCATATCCCTTTTCTACCATGTTCATCATATTACATTGCTCAGCATATATATCAAACTGCAAGCTTCTTTACGGTTTCCTTTATTTGATTCAGACTTAGGGAGTAGGTAACCATCTCCGGATGGGAGTTTAGGGGTGCCTAACACCTTCCCCTAACTCAATTGAATCCCTTACCCTGACCTCTGATTTCCAAACCATGCCTTATCCAACAATTTCAGGGACCTATTTCCCTCAGAATTAGATAGGTGGCGACTCTCAATCAAATTGCAAATTTACCACTATTCCTTATCGGGATCCATCCTGATCGGGAATGGAGGGTTAAAATTCAGGTACTCACGGCTGGCGACTCTGCTGGGGACTCTGGTTTCGCAGACTAGGGTTCAAGCCAAAAACCTGAGTTTTAATCAAGCATTGGAAACCACATTAGAAGCTTCAAATTTCATCTATATGCTGCAAATTTTTATTATTTGAACCTCGGACATTTGTTTGCCAACTTAGCAACATGCCTAGGATTCCATTTCTTTTATTCATTGCTTGATTTTGATTGATGTATATACATTCATATTCATTGCATACCAGAATAAGAACCCTTCACCTATCTAGCTGGATCCGGTAGGCTTACAATCGAGGGATGGTTATCCCCGATGCTGGAGCCCAAAGATCTGTGGAAAGTATTGGTTGTAGACCGAGAGATGATTATCTCCGGTTAACGCAACTAGTCTTTTCCACTTGCACCAATCATCCATTTTCAGGTATGTTCTATACCGGGGAGTCGTATATACGGTCAAGTGCTCCTCAAACCTTTAGACAAAACCCTGCATACACCAGCATAAGCATGTAGACTATTAATCTACCTGTCAGGAGGGATAACCTTATCCCTATTTTACTCTTGGTTTAAAGCCGCTCCTGCATCTTTGTTCAGGTATTAGGACAAATTTATCCCTATACCTACCTTTTCGGAGCTTTGTATGAGCCTTGATTGCTAGATAGGTCTAAGCTTAATCCATTCATTTTAATTCATTTCATACATGATTCTTTTTAATTCAATTCAAAATTTATAAAGGATTCAATTCATAAGGTTCAAGTGAATTCCTCTTGTTCATATCATCATCCGCATCATAGTCATCATATAAGTCAAGTCTTGTCATCACCTACCTCATTCATTTCATCTCCAATTGTAGTACATTCATGAGTCAGAGATTTACTCGTTCTATGACTAAAGCACTTGCCCTTGCACAAGCAGAGCTAGAGAAAGAGTATCCCGAAGATTTACCACTAGCACTCTTAGAGATGGAGCACGAAGAAGCACCAGCTGACATGTCCACCATGCAAGCTTTGGATAATGCACGCGAAATTCATGAAATCAAAGGCTCAATCACTGCAATCTTTGAATCACTGAAGAGTCTTACCATGGCACAGGCATCTAACCGTCCCATTCTTCAACCAGGACCTTCATCTGTTGAACAACCTACTAGATCATCCCCCAATCTTCAACCCACTGATGATCCAGACTTTGGCCAGTATGACCAACCTGCTGAGGAAGTAAACCAAGCCCCGCCAGATCAACCAAACTCGCTCAACCCAGAGATAACACTGTTCATAAAAAAGCAACAAGAGCAAATGGAAAGAGTCCAAGAGCAGCTCAAGCAGATGCAGAAGGGGAAAACAGTCCAGGGGAATGATTTCTCAGATTTAACATTCTATACTGGGGCAGCAGTGTCTGAAAAGTTCAAAGTCCCAGTCTTCGAGAAATATGATGGTAAGGGATGTCCTCGTACTCACCTCAGGCTCTACTACGGAGACATGCTTGGTCACGGTGGAAATCCTGCACTACTAGTTCAATGCTTCCAGAAGAGTTTGACCGGTCCGGCTTTGAGATGGTTCACGTCATTGGATTTAGAGAGGATCAAGACATGGAAGGACCTGACAACTGCATTTGTTGAACATTACTCTTTCAACATGGAGCTCCTGCCACAGAAGGGTGACCTTGAGCTCATGTTCAAAAAACCTGACAAGTCATTCATCGAGTATGCAGCCCGATGGAGGGAGATGGCCGCCAGAATGAGAGTTTTCCTTCCCGACGATGAGCTGATAGACACATTTCTCAAGACTCTGAAACAGCCTTACTCTACTTTGCTCGCTGCAGTTCAGACCTCAGATTTTGCAATAGTAGCCTGAAGTGGGGCCCGTATTGAAGCATCCATCCGGTCTGGGTCTATACATTCTGCATTATACCAAGAGTCATCACAAGCTGAAGGCAGCCACAACAACAAGTTCGGAGGGAGACGTGATCCCAAGAAGAGAGAAACCGATGTCCAAATGGTGACACCTGTAGCACCAGTCCGAGTTCCTAACTTTGGGGCAACAACACCACAGGCCCCTAATCAGCATCAAGTTTAGCAGCCAGTTCAACCCCAGTACCAAGCCCAGGGTCAAAGGCAGCAGCGCGGGCCAACCAGGCAATTTACCCGTCTCCCCTACTCACTCAGTCTGCTCCTTCCATTCCTCATAAAGAAAAAGCTGGTTGAGCATCCAGAGCCAGTCCTTATACCTAACCCAGTACCGCACTATTTTCGTGTGGATCAACACTGTGACTTCCATCGAGGCCCAGGTCACTTAACCGACAATTGTCGAGCATTGCAACATAAAATCCAAGATATGCTTGAGCAGGGCAAGATTGAGTTCGCTCCTGGAAAGACCAATATCCTTGATACCCCCATGCCACCACATAATAACCAAGCTAACCATATCCAGCCTACCCAACCAATCCAACCGACAATGCCTGTGCCGTTTTGATAGCCACTGGGAATGAAGCATCTCGGGGCAGAGAGCCAGAGAAAGAACGCTTCTGAAGGGGTCAACAGAGATCAAGCCTGTCAAATTTTGATTTTTGTTTTGTCAAGTCTTGTAGGTAATGGCCAGTGGCCCATAGTCTGGTTCATGTAAAGTCTATATTTTGTAGTCAAACACGTTATGTTCACTTCTCATATTCTATAAAACAAACTTTTCTGAAAGAAGTCTCATTTTGTTTACGCCTAAATTTGGCCCATGATGATCTAGCACTTCTCAGAAGCTCTAGTAACCTGAGGCCACCTAAAAACAAAATTGTTTTCTCTCATCGTGCTAACTAAGTCTGTTGGTTTAAAAAGGGCTCGCCTGAACCATGATTAAACCACTCAATTTCAAGAATACCCAAGGGCAGCATATGTCCATGAGCAGGAAGAGGAATTTCCAAAAGAAACCCTCAACCTTATAGAGCCAAGGCAAGAAAGAAACGAAACTCAGTAATGACCTTAAGTATGCAAAAATTGGAACCTTGCTACGGTAGGGGCAGAGGGAAAATCAGAGATTTCTTTAAAAAAAAAGGCCTCGCACAGTCTATCAGACCAGTGTCAAGATTTCAAATTACAAATCATTCATACAGAACAAGTGCACAGAGCATGCATCATCCATCTGAGGCAGTATACAAGACAGGAGCAGAACAATATATGAAGCACTCAACAAAGAGATTGACCAAGCATCACACCGAGGGGCAAGGTCAGTCCATTGTCGAAGACCCATACGGTTGGAAACAGATTTTCTAAGAGTATTCGTCAACACAACCGTATGGAGAATGAAGACCTCCTGGAGCCAGTCAACACAGATCAAGTCAAAAGATGCTATGCTTAAGGATCTTGTCAGGAAACTGTTTGTACTCTCATTCGCTGTAGGACATGAAAGGAGGCCATGTTTGGCACACATTTTTCCCTACTCGTACACCCGATCAAGTTCATATCAACAAAATCCGCTAGTTAGCCCTTCGAGCCTAATAGCCTTTCTTTCTTAAAACACATCTACCGGGACACCCCTATCAAAGCTTCATTGTGGGCCTAAGCGCTTGAACTACGACATGACCTGATCCTAAAAAGGGTACGTAGGCAGCCTGAAAATCAGGTGCGGTCAAATCAATCAATTAAGCACATTAGCCTCTTCACAAAAGTAAAGAGCAAAAGAAAAAAATCAAAAAAAAAAAAAAAAAGGAGAGAGCAAATCCAAAAAGCTCAACAAGAAAAAAGCAAAAGCTCAAAAGAAGTGCTCAAGTAAGCAAAGCTCAAAAGCGAAAAGGGTGTTCCCAAAACCTCGACCCCTAAGCCTACGTTTCGTCCTATCTTAAGTCCTCCTAGATCCCTCAGAGACTAAGAGTACAGACAGATTGATAGACAAGTATCCGAAAGCAACATATCAAATCCACCAAGGCGATGACGGGAGAAGATAGCTCAGCTCAACTCAAAGTCGCAGGCCCAGTGAAAACCAGAAATGACACTAAGGCGCAAAAATAATGCGAGCCCAGCTCTAGTATAGCTACTAGGGGAAAAAAAGGGAATAAATTATTAACTTCGCAGGCATGAGTGAAAACCGGAAACGGTCTCATTGCGCAAAAATTATGCGATCCCCATGACTTGGTCATTCCAAGGGTAAAAAAGGGAAAAAGTTGAATTCTGTTACGATGACAGAAGAAAACTGTGACTCTCCAGCAACACATCTCTGCAAGCTCAGATCGAAGAAGCTTAATGTCATAGTGATCCAATGCCCTTAGCTCCAAGCAAGACCCTGTTCAGCATACGAAAAGGTCAGAACTGAGTAACTATCTCCCTTCGCAATAACTCTAAAGGTTAAGATTGCTCATTGCTATATCCTGCCCAAGAGGGGCAAGAGATCCACAAACTCCAGCCAGGACAGGCCCTTTCATAAACTAGCAAGCAAAGAAGGCACCCTCCTTTAAACTTTTGATCTTAAATTCAAAATTTTTGAAATCTCATTATTACTTTCAAACTGTATTCAAAACTCAAAATTTTCAAAAGCAAATCATCTTCAAAGAGTCATAGTCCGTATCATGGCTTGGTCAAAAATCGATCTCCTTCCAAACAGTTCTCAGAAGAGCCGCAGAGAAAACAAGCGCAGAAATTACAAGCCAGGGGCAAGTGCGAAATTAGAGCTTCATTTAGCGAGTCATCTCTCTGCTCTTTGCATTATCATTTCATCTCATCCGAATTTATTCTAAGCATATCACCATTCATTATAGGCATCATCATGCATCTCATGTCTCATCTCCTTACATAATAGTCACATCACATACCTACATAAGTTGTCACACAGTGCACACACTTAGCTGTATTGTGCACACACATTCATACAGCTACACACATAATACACATGCACCCACATATCTTGATTTGATATCATCTTCATCCTCCTTCGTGCATCTCGTCTAATGCATTCCTTTTGACATCTCGTCTGATATCACCCCTTTCATGCATCTCGTCTAAATGCATTCCTTTTGACATCTCGTCTGATGTCATCCTTCGTGCATCTCGTCTGATGTCACCCCTTTCATGCATCTCGTCTGATGCATTCCTCTTGACATCTCATATGATTTCACCTCCTTCATGCATCTCGTCTGATGCATTTCTCTTGACATCTCGTCTGATGTCACCTCCTTCATGCATCTCGTCCGATGCATTCCTTTTGACATCTCGTCTGATGTTATCCTTCGTGCATCTCATTTGATGCTTCCATCTGGCATCTCGTGTCATCTCCTTGTGTATCTCGTCTGATGTCGCATGTAGCCCTCCAGTGATGAGGTTAAACCCACAAGTCTGCTTTGAGCCCTTCAGTGATGAGGTTAAACCCACAAGTCTGCTTTGAGCCCTCCAGTGATGAGGTTAAACCCACGAGTCTGCTTTGAGCCCTCCTGTGATGAGGTTAAACCCACGAGTCTGCTGTGAGCCCTCCTGTGATGAGGTTAAACCCACGAGTCTGCTTTGAGCCCTCCTGTGACGAGGTTAAACCCACGAACCCTCCTGCGAGGAGGTTAAACCTACATATCCTGTTATCCTTCTCGTGCATCTTGTCTGGTGCATCCTTCTGTCATAGGGCTGACAACCTTCGAATCATGTCATAGAGCTGACTACCTTCGAATTCTGTCATAGGGCTGACAACCTTCGAATCCTGTCATAGGGCTGACTATCTTCGAATCCTGTCATAAGGCTGACAACCTTCGAATCCTGTCATAGGGCTGACTACCTTCGAATCCTGTCATAGGGCTGACAACCTTCGAATCCTGTCATAAGGCTAACATCCACCGAATCATGTACTTATACAACCCATTTGAGGTCACCTTCATCTATTCCGACATCTCGTTTGGTGTCATATTCTGCTGTTTCGTCACTAAGCACGAACCATCCATTTCCACTCTATCACTGTCGTCCTCCTGAACCAAGTCATGATTTCATCACTGAGCATGAATCATTCCTTCCTCCTTTCCATCTTTTCTCCAAAATCTCGGATGTTTCATCACTGAGCATGAACCTTACCTTTCTTCCATCTATACCCGTCTACTGAACAAGTTCTCCCATCAACCCCATCCTTTAGGATCCCATTTGTGTCAAGCAGTCTAAGCATAAGTTAACTTTCTTTTTAACTCTTTTGTTTTCAAACTCACAAGTTTTTAGCACGTGCAAAATTGAGGTCTTATAGTCTTTGTCGTTCACGTGCCCGCACCCTCCGACAAAGAGGGGCAACTGTAAGCACCCCAATTTTGCACCCCTTTTAGCATCTTTTACCCCTCTAAAAATCCTCTTAAAAACCCTCTTTTAAGACTCTTTCCACATGCTTCAATTTCTGAAAAATGCCCCTAGGGTGAAAAATGATCAAAATACCCCTGAAAAAATTCTAAAAGTTTTCATTTGGTTCAAAATGATTTTACAAATTTTTTGATGAATTTTGGTTATTTTTGGGATTAAATCGGACTTAAAACGGTAGAAAATGACCGAAACGCCCCTGGAGTATAAAATGACCAAAACGCCCTTAAAAGCACCAAAAAATTCATGTTTTATCTAAAATATTTTTCTAGATTTTATCAGTTCAATTTTGACTATTTTTGGACTCAAAATGTGCTTAAAACGATAAAAACAGTTTTTCAGCAAATAGGAGTATAAACAAAAAAACCAAAAAATCAGTTTTTTAAAGGGCCAAACAGGCCCTAAGGGGCAAGCTCGCCCTTTTAAAAGGCGCGGGACCAAGTCGGTCCCACTTCCATGGCAAACTTCATTTATTATTATTATTTTTGTTAATAATAAAATATATTAAAATCTCGCCGTTTAAAAAGGCGCAGATTTCGAAATATCGCGTTCCCGACGCGTTGCCGACTCACTGTTCATACCGCTTTACTATTCATTAAAATATAGTAAATCGCGCCATTTAAAAAGGCGCGGACCCCGTTTTGAAAAACTATAAATACCCCCCAGCCCTTCCTTCATTCTTCATTCCTTTTCCACTTGCTCTCTTCTCTCTCCTCTTTCGAAAATCCTTCTTTTGGCGTCGGCGATCCCGGGAATTCGATTTCGAAGAATCATTCTCGGGAGCACTTATTTCAGAGACCCTTTTGGTTTCCCGGAAGGTAAAATCGTCAAAACTCTGACGTTTGTTTTGTCTTTTAGTAGTTTAATTAGTTTTTAATTATTTTTAAATTGCTTAAATTGCTTAGACTGCTTACCCCGTCGAACCTCTGCCCGGTTTTACTTAAACCCGGCTTACCCTGTCGAACCTCTGCCCGGTTTTACTTAAACCCGGCTTACCCTGTCGAACCTCTGCCCGGTTTTACTTAAACCCGGCTTACCCTGTCAAACCCCTGCCCGATTTTACTTAAACCCGGCTTACCCTGTCGAACCTCTGCCCGATTTTATCCAAACCTAGCCTAGTCTAGTCGAACCTTTGTCCAAAGCCCAGTCCAAAACTAGCCTTGTCTAGTCGAACCCTACCTAAACCCTAGGTAAACCCTACCAAAACTCTAGGTAAACCCTACCTAAACCCTAATTAAACCCTAGTTAACTCCAGGTAAACCCTACCGAAACCTTAGTTAAACCCTAGTTAAACCCTTGTCAAAGCCTCAATTCAAACCCTGTTCAAATACGACCACCTCGCTCCTCAGCACGAGCTAAAAAGGCCACCTCGCTCCTCAGCACAAGCTTAAAAGGCCACCTCGCTCATCAAATAAGAGCAAAAACCCTCAAGCCTTTCAATCACCCACAATCCAATCCAATCAAATCAAATCAAACCATCAACTTCCCTCGGGAACTACGTGTGGCTTGATTCCACTCATTGTGGATACTTAGGCAACCCTGATCGGGTTCAGCTCCCCCTAGGATAGAATCCATATCCCTTTTCTACCATGTTCATCATATTACATTGCTCAGCATATATATCAAACTGCAAGCTTTTTTACGGTTTCCTTTATTTGATTCAGACTTAGGGAGTAGGTAACCATCTCCGGATGGGAGTTTAGGGGTGCCTAACACCTTCCCCTAACTCAATTGAATCCCTTACCCTGACCTCTGATTTCCAAACCATGCCTTATCCAACAATTTCAGGGACCTATTTCCCTCAGAATTAGATAGGTGACGACTCTCAATCAAATTGCAAATTTACCACTATTCCTTATCGGGATCCATCTTGATCGGGAATGGAGGGTTAAAATTCAGGTACTCACAAATATCTTATTAATTTGAATGAGCTTGATTGAAATAATTAGTTTCATGCTTGAAAATCTTTAGTGTGTTATATCTTTTTGATGTTGCCATGGGAGGAGAAATATGTAATGAAATGATTAAAATCTTATTTAATCTCCTATTGGAATCATAAGTGTCACGCCCCAAAATACCCCCTAGGAGTTAAGGGATACTTTAGAGGTGACTACGTGTACCTGTCAAACCATCCTGTAATGCAAGAGGCTAAACATAACATAATACAATGATAATCAGAGCGCGGAGCTAAACATAAGTGCGAAAGCATAAGCCAACTTTTTCTTTTCTTCTATTACTCCATATAGTATTCCAAGTTAACATATACTAAATACAATCAAAGTAAAGGTGGACATGCCCACCTATCAAAATACAAAAAGGAACTTTCTAACACTGTCCTCTCAACAGTAGTCGAGGTATGGCCACACATCCAAGTCCCCATCCTCTTGAGACTGCCATGGGGTAGGTGGCTCCCTCTCCTCTACATACTCCTCCTCGACCCAAGGCTCGGGGTCGAGGACATCCACAGTACCTGCCGACATAAAAGTACGGCTGAGCATGGAATACTCAGCGAGTACAAACTACTAGCTAACCATAACAATAGCGAAAGCATAACAACAGTGAGCAATACAAGATATTAATTTAAAGCAATAGTGAAAGCATAAGATACATAGCCATATCTTGACATGCGTGTATGAATGCAAAAACCTCGGTAAAACTCATATATGTGTGTCGTGTCTTGTCTTGTATTTCATGTCTTGATTTGTTCTTGACTTGTATACTTGTGAGCCAGAGGCTAGCACCCTTCCTTGGGCTACCAACCTCCTTGTCATGTTCTTGTTCCATTTCTCTTGTGAGCCAGAGGCTAGCACCCTTCCTTGGGCTACCAACCTCCTTGTCATGTTCTTGCTTCATTTCTCTTGTGAGCCAGAGGCTAGCACCTTTCCTGGGGCTACCAACCTCCTTGTCATGTTCTTGTTTCATTTCACTTGTGAGCCAGAGGCTAGCACCCTTCCTTGGGCTACCAACCTCCTTGTCATGTTCTTGCTTCATTTCTCTTGTGAGCCAGAGGCTAGCACCCTTCCTTGGGCTACCAACCTCCTTGTCATGTTCTCTCTTGCATTTCACTATGAGCCAGAGGCTAGCACCCTTCCTTGGGCTACCAACCTCCTTGTCATGTTTCATTTTCTTGTTTGCTTTATTATGCACAATTACTCTTGGAAAACCCAATTCATGCATGCATGCGTGCTTGTGTGCTTGTCAATAGTGGTAATCATGATGACATACTTGAATGGGCGGATCACATGAATATGGCATTTCAATCCTTAACATAGTGGTATGAAAATTTAGGCAACATATAGCACAATTGAGCAATTTATCATTTCCAAGAAAATTTACACAATTTCTATTTCCATTTTCTTTATTAAGTCCGTTTATCCCTTGTTTAGTCATTTTATCAAACACACGGTGGGCCACATTTCTTAGTCCTTCCATTTCCCTTATTTAGTGCGTATTTTTCATCAAGACATCAAGGTACATTCGTTATTTGTAAAGTGCCCATCTTCCATTTTCCTTTTCACACATCACACAACATCCATACGGCATCCAATCGCCTCAATCGACATCCCATCCACACATTTATTCCATTCCCCTTATCTTGTTTATATTTGTTGAGTTAATACAATGCATAGGGAAGGAAAAGCATAATATATATAATCACCATTTACACTAGAAAACCTAGGTTATTGCTAGGGAAAGTTAGTAGGGTGTACTAACCTTGAATCAAGGCTTGATCCTTGGTAGGGGCCTTGATTGAAGCTCCAACTTGAAAGATGAAGCCTTTGCTTGAAAGAAGCTTGAGTTGGGGAAGAAACCCCTTTCAAAAACGTGCTTGGGTTGCTGCCCTAGCTTGGAGAATGAGTCCCCACACGAGCTTGGGCCTTGAACTTGAAGCAACTCGAGTTGGGGTGAGCTAGGGTTCTTAAACCCCTTTGATTTCTTCTCCAATGGAAAACCCTAGTTGCAAATCCCCTTCTCCTTTCTCTCTATCTCTCAAAATCCCTTAAGTTCTGTGAATGAAGCCCTAAAGGCTCGAGCAAGCCTTAAGGAGGAAGGGTTTAACCCCCAAAAGACGAAAAAGCCCTTAATGAAAATTCTGAAAAACACGAAGACCGAGCGATCGGCGGTTATGACCGATCGATCGGTTGCCTACCGATCGATCGGTGTTTATGACCGATCGACCGGTCAAAAACTCACTCTCTGGAAAATTTCCCCATACAAAATTTCTGACCGCGCGATAGCTACCGATCGATCGGTTATGGACCGATCGATCGCTGATTGAACCGAGCGATCGGTTCTCTACATGTCTGGACTGTTTTGACCATATCTTTTGACTCGCTCGTCGGATTTCGACGATTCAACTTGCGTTGGGTTCGTCTTTCGAAAACGCACATTTCTGACGTTTCGGAATTTCCGATTTCTTCCTTATTTATTAATTAGACTATAAAAACGGCCAATTAGCTATGAAGGTGGTATTCATTAAGGATGAAAAAGTCCGGGGTGCTACATTCTCCCCCCCTTACAAAAATTTCGTCCTCGAAATTTGGACAATGCGTGCTTTACAGATTTAACAACTTAGCCTAACAATTCGAAACAAAATTACAAGTAATACCCAAAATCATTGAAACAACTCGGGGTACTTCGCCTTGACTTCGGCCTCACGTTCCCATGTAGCCTCTTCTCGAGCGTGATGTTGCCATTGCACGAGAACTAGCGGAATAGTCTTGTTGCGAAGTACTTGGTCTCTTCGATCCAAAATATGAACCGGCTTCTCAACCAAAGTGAGATCCTCTCGAATCTCAACCGGATCAAGCTCGATGACGTGAGAAGGATCCGGGATGTACTTCCGAAGCTGGGAGATATGAAACACGTTGTGGACCGCCGCCATGTGAGCGGGCAAAGCAACACGGTAAGCCACCTCGCCAACTCGAGTAATGATCTCGAACGGACCCACATATCTCGGGCTAAGCTTGCCTCTCTTCCCGAATCGCATAACACCTTTGGTCGGTGAAATCCTTACAAACACAAAATCACTGACTCGAAATTCAAGATCCCTCCTTCGGTTGTCGGCATAGCTCTTCTGTCTATCTTGTGCGGTCTTCAACCTCTCCCGGATAAGCTTGACCCTATCCGCGGTTTGTTCAATTAACTCGGGGCCCAAAATCTTTCTTTCTCCCACTTCATCCCAATACAACGGGGATCTACAACTTCTTCCGTACAAAGCCTCGAAAGGCGCCATTTGTATGCTTTCTTGATAACTATTGTTGTAAGCGAATTCCACCAAAGGTAGGTGATCTTCCCAACTTCCCTTGAAGTCTAGCATACATGCTCGGAGCATATCTTCAATAACCTGATTCACCCTCTCGGTTTGCCCGTCGGTCTGTGGGTGGAAAGCTGTGCTAAAGTCTAATCGGGAGCCCATTGCACCTTGAAAACTTTTCCAAAACCTGGATGTGAATCTTGGGTCTCTATCCGACACAATACTCACTGGCACCCCATGCAATCGGACTATTTCTTTGATGTATAGTTCTGCTAACTGGTTGGAGTTGAATGTAGTCCGGTATGGTAAGAAATGAGCGGACTTCGTGAGTCTATCAATAACTACCCATATAGCATCAGTCTTCTTGACCGTCTTCGGCAATCCCACGATGAAGTCCATAGAGATATGTTCCCATTTCCACTCGGGAATAGGGAGAGACTGCAAAAGACCTGCCGGTCTCAAATGCTCCGCTTTCACCTGTTGGCACACCAAACACCGTGCCACATACTCCGCAACCTCCCTCTTCATGTTTCGCCACCAAAAGTGACTCTTGAGGTTCCGATACATCTTTGTCCCTCCGGGATGCACTGTATACTTAGACCGGTGAGCCTCGTCCATAATCTCTCTCCGAAGGTCTACATTGGCTGGGACACAAAGTCTTCCCTTGAATGTAATAGCACCTCGGCTAGTGAGAGAGAAGTCCGTACTACCCTTGGCCACTTCCTTATCCCTGAAAGCCAACAAGTCAGTGTCTGTGGCTTGATACTCCTGGATCAAGTCTATAAGGTACGGCCGAACTGTAACATTTGCCAAAACCGGACTGCGGACAGAATCGTTCACACTGATGTCTAGATTTGCCAAATCGTCTAACAGTCTCCATTCCCGCACCAACATGTGAGCCAACAACCCCGATGGTTTCCTACTCAGAGCATCTGCCACCACATTTGCTTTTCCCGGGTGATATTGGATAGTGCACTCGTAGTCCTTTAAGAACTCAATCCAACGCCGTTGTCGTAAGTTTAACTCTTTTTGAGAAAAGAGATACTTGAGGCTCTTGTGGTCCGTGTACACATAGAACTCCACCCCGTACAGATAATGTCGCCAAATTTTAAGTGCAAACACGACCGCCGCAAGCTCCAAGTCGTGAGTGGGGTAGTTCTTTTCATGCTCTTTCAACTGCCTTGATGCATAGGCAATGACCTTCTTGTGTTGCATTAGGACACACCCGAGTCCAACATGCGAGGCATCGCTGTACACCTCATACCCAAAAGGTCCAGATGGCACAGTAAGGACAGGGGCTGTGGTGAGGCATTTCTTCAACTCTTGGAAACTTACTTCACATCGGTCACTCCAACTGAACTTTGCATTTTTCCTTGTCAAGTAGGTGAGAGGTGCAGCCAAACTGGAGAATCCCTCCACAAATCTCCGGTAGTAGCCTGCCAATCCGAGGAAACTACGTATCTCCGTGACGCTCTTGGGCCTCTCCCAACTCATGACTGCCTCAACCTTGGCTGGATCTACAGAAATGCCCTCGGCCGACACCACATGTCCAAGAAATGCGACCTTCTCTAACCAGAACTCGCACTTACTCAATTTGGCATATAGCCTATGCTCTCTCAACATCTCCAGAGCGAGGCGGAGGTCTCGTGCGTGATCTTCCCGTGTCTGGGAATACACCAAAATGTCATCAATGAATACAATCACGCATCGATCCAAGTAAGATCGGAACACCCGGTTCATCAAATCCATGAATGCCGCCGGTGCATTCGTCAGCCCAAAAGGCATGACAAGGAACTCGTAATGCCCATACCGAGTCCTGAAAGCCGTCTTCTGAACATCTTCCGCCTTGATCCTTAATTGGTGATACCCCGATCTAAGATCAATTTTGGAGAAGAATCTCGCTCCCTTCAGTTGGTCAAACAAGTCGTCTATCCTTGGCAAGGGATAACGATTCTTGATAGTTACCTTGTTCAACTGACGGTAGTCTATACACATCCTCATAGACCCGTCCTTCTTCTTCACAAAGAGAACCGGAGCTCCCCACGGAGAGACACTTGGTTGGATGAAACCAAGTTGTTGTAACTCCTCAATCTGCTTCTTTAATTCTTCAAGCTCTATAGGGGCCATTCTATATGGTGCCCTTGAAATCGGAGCGGTACCCGGAGCAAGCTCTATAGCGAATTCAATCTCTCTATCAGGAGGTAATCCGGGAAGTTCTTCCGGGAACACATCTAAGAACTCACTCACAACTGGAATAGCCGATGAGTTTTGTGCTTCTGGGTGTGCTATACTCAAGGCTGCGAGGCGAGCAATGTCCCTCTCTCTTAATCCTCGGAAGTGAAAAGGCTTACCCCCTTCCGGCTTGAAATTCACCATCTTTTCAAAACACGCAACATGCCCGTGATGGCTTGCCAACCAATCCATACCAAGAATGACGTCAAAGTCTAAATCTTGGAAACCCAGGACGATAAGGTCGGCTAACAATTCATTCTCCCCCACTTGAACCACACTATCCCTGAATACCTTATCCGTATCAACCGACTTGCCGAGTGGAGTTGCAATGGTCAACTCCCGCTCCAACGGAGTAGCCTCAGTCGAAAAGCCCTTTACAAAACTTGGGGAGACAAAAGAGTGAGTAGATCCTGTGTCTATCAACACTCGAGCGAGACACTCGTTCACTAATAAAGCGCCTGTGCGATTAAGTAACTAATATAAGTAGATTTCAAATAATAACAAGCATCATACATAGGTAACCCTCAGTATAACTAATCGCATAACAAACCACAAAATTTTATACAACTTAAAATCAAAATTCTCGCGTACCTTGCACGACATCGTCGGATGCACGTGCGTCTCTTTCCGATAGAGCAAAAACTCTACCCTGAGTGGCTGGGCGAGGAGGCCGGGCAGACTGTGAGGCCCTCGAAGCCTGAGAAGAGCTAGGCTGAGATGTCTGCCTAATCGGGGGCCTGCTCCCCGAAGACTGAGCTGGCATTAGACGTCGGGGACAATCCCGAATCATGTGGCCCTGGTCGCCACAATGAAAACAGCCTCCTGTAGCCTTCCGACATTCCCCTGCTGGATGCCTCCTTCCACAAAGGGTGCAGACATCATGTGAATAAGTGGGAGGAGTATAACCCGTAGCCTGAGTCACTGCGGGGCGAGGAGCATACGAGGTAGCCGGGCGAAAAGCCGGTGGAGAAAAAGGGCGGGGGGCCTGTGGTGCCGAGTACCTCCTCTGTGAC
The DNA here is from genome assembly GCA_015143295.1 of Tetracentron sinense. Taxonomy (NCBI): domain Eukaryota; kingdom Viridiplantae; phylum Streptophyta; class Magnoliopsida; order Trochodendrales; family Trochodendraceae; genus Tetracentron; species Tetracentron sinense. Next base: position 23,934,630 of record CM026573.1, read on the forward strand.
TGAGCCAGCCCGGCGGACTGATAAGACATAGTCCTAGCTCTCTTCTCCCCTGAACTACTAGACTGTCCCTTCTCTATTCCTCTTCTCTTAAAGAACTCTTCGGAATTAGACTCGGCCAACAATGCTTTGTCCACAACTTCTGAATATGTCTCATGTCGGAACATTGAGACACGATCCTTGAGGTAGGCCTTCAACCCCCTCTCGAATTTCCGGGCCTTCATAGCCTCGGTAGCTATCATGTGTGGAGCAAATCGAGATAGCTCTGAGAACTTGGCTTCGTAAGCCGCTACAGACATATTACCTTGCTCCAAGGTAATAAATTCAATTTCTTTCTTTTCTTTCATCCCAACCGGAAAGTATTTCTTGTAGAAAACGTCCAAGAATTCTCCCCATGTCCATTCTTGGCCTTGCCGGGTCAACTCTCGGGTCCGAAGTGCAGACTTCCACCAATGGTCGGCCTCGCCTTCAAGCATAAAGGCAGCCCATGTGACCCTCTCTACTTCCGTAGGTGCCAAAACCGAGAATATCTTCTCAAGTTGCCGAATCCAACCCTCGGCAATAAGTGGATCAATGCTTCCACAAAAAGTTGGAGGCCTCATCCTCCGGAAAGCTTCTATCCCGGCTTGGGCTCGATTAGGAGGAGCCGGTATAAGTGCCGCATTAGGCGGGGTGGCCGGTTGCCTTGCCGCCAACATAGCCAAGGTCTCGGCTATGGATGCGAATGCTTGGGCAAAGTCGGGTTGATCATCACCCGATGGAGCATCACCTCCATTACCCCTCGTGTTGTACCCGCGACCCCGAGTATTGCGTCTCATGATTTCTCCTGAGAACGACAATACAACATGAGTCTAACTTGGATACGCATTTAGCACAATTTCGCAATTCACTTAATACATATTCATCAAGCACATTTAATAAGTACAACACCAATAATGTACACATGGTATATAACACAATAGCATAACATACAATCCGCGTTCCTAGCGTAGGACACTATGTTCGGTTGAAGTTCAACCCATTTGACTAAGACTAACTTGTTAGTCTATACTTGGAATACAACTCTCTAAGGTGATTCTAATACCTTGTTCAATCATCTAAGTGACCCTAGGGACTCTAATGCCTAGAGCTTTGATACCACTTCTGTCACGCCCCAAAATACCCCCTAGGAGTTAAGGGATACTTTAGAGGTGACTACGTGTACCTGTCAAACCATCCTGTAATGCAAGAGGCTAAACATAACATAATACAATGATAATCAGAGCGCGGAGCTAAACATAAGTGCGAAAGCATAAGCCAACTTTTTCTTTTCTTCTATTACTCCATATAGTATTCCAAGTTAACATATACTAAATACAATCAAAGTAAAGGTGGACATGCCCACCTATCAAAATACAAAAAGGAACTTTCTAACACTGTCCTCTCAACAGTAGTCGAGGTATGGCCACACATCCAAGTCCCCATCCTCTTGAGACTGCCATGGGGTAGGTGGCTCCCTCTCCTCTACATACTCCTCCTCGACCCAAGGCTCGGGGTCGAGGACATCCACAGTACCTGCCGACATAAAAGTACGGCTGAGCATGGAATACTCAGCGAGTACAAACTACTAGCTAACCATAACAATAGCGAAAGCATAACAACAGTGAGCAATACAAGATATTAATTTAAAGCAATAGTGAAAGCATAAGATACATAGCCATATCTTGACATGCGTGTATGAATGCAAAAACCTCGGTAAAACTCATATATGTGTGTCGTGTCTTGTCTTGTATTTCATGTCTTGATTTGTTCTTGACTTGTATACTTGTGAGCCAGAGGCTAGCACCCTTCCTTGGGCTACCAACCTCCTTGTCATGTTCTTGTTCCATTTCTCTTGTGAGCCAGAGGCTAGCACCCTTCCTTGGGCTACCAACCTCCTTGTCATGTTCTTGCTTCATTTCTCTTGTGAGCCAGAGGCTAGCACCCTTCCTTGGGCTACCAACCTCCTTGTCATGTTCTTGTTTCATTTCACTTGTGAGCCAGAGGCTAGCACCCTTCCTGGGGCTACCAACCTCCTTGTCATGTTCTTGTTCCATTTCTCTTGTGAGCCAGAGGCTAGCACCCTTCCTTGGGCTACCAACCTCCTTGTCATGTTCTTGCTTCATTTCTCTTGTGAGCCAGAGGCTAGCACCCTTCCTTGGGCTACCAACCTCCTTGTCATGTTCTCTCTTGCATTTCACTTGTGAGCCAGAGGCTAGCACCCTTCCTTGGGCTACCAACCTCCTTGTCATGTTTCATTTTCTTGTTTGCTTTATTATGCACAATTACTCTTGGAAAACCCAATTCATGCATGCATGCGTGCTTGTGTGCTTGTCAATAGTGGTAATCATGATGACATACTTGAATGGGCGGATCACATGAATATGGCATTTCAATCCTTAACATAGTGGTATGAAAATTTAGGCAACATATAGCACAATTGAGCAATTTATCATTTCCAAGAAAATTTACACAATTTCTATTTCCATTTTCTTTATTAAGTCCGTTTATCCCTTGTTTAGTCATTTTATCAAACACACGGTGGGCCACATTTCTTAGTCCTTCCATTTCCCTTATTTAGTGCGTATTTTTCATCAAGACATCAAGGTACATTCGTTATTTGTAAAGTGCCCATCTTCCATTTTCCTTTTCACACATCACACAACATCCATACGGCATCCAATCGCCTCAATCGACATCCCATCCACACATTTATTCCATTCCCCTTATCTTGTTTATATTTGTTGAGTTAATACAATGCATAGGGAAGGAAAAGCATAATATATATATCACCATTTACACTAGAAAACCTAGATCTATTGCTAGGGAAAGTTAGTAGGGTGTACTAACCTTGAATCAAGGCTTGATCCTTGGTAGGGGCCTTGATTGAAGCTCCAACTTGAAAGATGAAGCCTTTGCTTGAAAGAAGCTTGAGTTGGGGAAGAAACCCCTTTCAAAAACGTGCTTGGCTTGCTGCCCTAGCTTGGAGAATGAGTCCCCACACGAGCTTGGGCCTTGAACTTGAAGCAACTCGAGTTGGGTGAGCTAGGGTTCTTAAACCCCTTTGATTTCTTCTCCAATGGAAACCCTAGTTGCAAATCCCCTTCTCCTTTCTCTCTATCTCTCAAAATCCCTTAAGTTCTGTGAATGAAGCCCTAAAGGCTCGAGCAAGCCTTAAGGAGGAAGGGTTTAACCCCCAAAAGACGAAAAAGCCCTTAATGAAAATTCTGAAAAACACGAAGACCGAGCGATCGGCGGTTATGACCGATCGATCGGTTGCCTACCGATCGATCGGTGTTTATGACCGATCGACCGGTCAAAAACTCACTCTCTGGAAAATTTCCCATACAAATTCTGACCGCGCGATAGCTACCGATCGATCGGTTATGGACCGATCGATCGCTGATTGAACCGAGCGATCGGTTCTCTACATGTCTGGACTGTTTTGACCATATCTTTTGACTCCGCTCGTCGGATTTCGACGATTCAACTTGCGTTGGGTTCGTCTTTCGAAAACGCACATTTCTGACGTTTCGGAATTTTCCGATTTCTTCCTTATTTATTAATTAGACTATAAAACGGCCATTAGCTATGAAGGTGGTATTCATTAAGGATGAAAAAGTCCGGGGTGCTACATTCTCCCCCCTTACAAAAATTTCGTCCTCGAAATTTGGACAATGCGTGCTTTACAGATTTAACAACTAGCCTAACAATTCGAAACAAATTACAAGTAATACCCAAATCATTGAAACAACTCGGGGTACTTCGCCTTGACTTCGGCCTCACGTTCCCATGTAGCCTCTTCTCGAGCGTGATGTTGCCATTGCACGAGAACTAGCGGAATAGTCTGTTGCGAAGTACTTGGTCTCTTCGATCCAAAAATATGAACCGGCTTCTCAACCAAAGTGAGATCCTCTCGAATCTCAACCGGATCAAGCTCGATGACGTGAGAAGGATCGGGATGTACTTCCGAAGCTGGGAGATATGAAACACCGTTGTGGACCGCCGCCATGTGAGCGGGCAAAGCACCACGGTAAGCCACCTCGCCAACTCGAGTAATGATCTCGAACGGACCACATATCTCGGGCTAAGCTTGCCTCTCTTCCCGAATCGCATAACACCTTTGGTCGGTGAAATCCTTACAAACACAAAATCACTGACTCGAAATTCAAGATCCCTCCTTCGGTTGTCGGCATAGCTCTTCTGTCTATCTTGTGCGGTCTTCAACCTCTCCCGGATAAGCTTGACCCTATCCGCGGTTTGTTCAATTAACTCGGGGCCAAAATCTTTCTTTCTCCACTTCATACCCAATACAACGGGGGATCTACAACTTCTCCGTACAAAGCCTCGAAAGGCGCCATTTGTATGCTTTCTTGATAACTATTGTTGTAAGCGAATTCCACCAAAGGTAGGTGATCTTCCCAACTTCCCTTGAAGTCTAGCATACATGCTCGGAGCATATCTTCAATAACCTGATTCACCCTCTCGGTTTGCCCGTCGGTCTGTGGGTGGAAGCTGTGCTAAAGTCTAATGGGAGCCCATTGCACCTTGAAACTTTTCCAAAACCTGGATGGGAATCTTGGGTCTCTATCCGACACAATACCACTGGCAACCCCATGCAATCGGACTATTTCTTTGATGTATAGTTCTGCTAACTGGTGGAGTTGAATGTAGTCCGGTATGGTAAGAAATGAGCGGACTTCGTGAGCTATCAATAACTACCCATATAGCATCAGTCTTCTGACCGTCTTCGGCAATCCCACGATGAAGTCCATAGAGATATGTTCCCATTTCCACTCGGGAATAGGGAGAGACTGCAAAAGACCTTACTCCGGTCCTCAACATGCTTCCAGCTGTCACCTGTCTGAGCACATCCAACACTGGTGCCCACATTCCCGCACCTCCCCTCTTCAGTGTTTTCGCGCACCAAAGTGCCTTTGAGGTTCCGATACATCTTTTTCCCCCGGATGCACGATACGTAGACCGGTGAGCCTCGTCTACTCTCTCCGAATGTCTACATTTGCTGGGACACCAAGTCTTCCCTTGTGTAATAGCACCATCGGCTAGTGAGATGATAAGTCCGTACTTACCCTTGCCACTTCCTTATCCCTGAAAGCCACAGTCAGTGGCTGTGGCTGATACTCCTGTCCTCAGTCTATAAGGTACGGCCGACTGTAACATTTGCCAAAACCGACGTGTGCGGACGAATCGTTCCCACTGAGTGTCTAGAGTTAGCCAAATTCGTCTAACTCATCAATCCATTCCCCAGCACCAACATAGTGCAGCCAACACCTCCGATGTTTCCTACTCCAGCACTGCCACACAGTTGCGTTTTTCCGGTGATATTGATAGTGCCCAGCATCGTAGTCCCTTTAAGAACTCATCCAACGCCTTTCGTAGTTTATCTCTTTTGAAAAAGAGATACTTAGCAGGCTCTTGTAGGTCCGTGTCACATCGAACTCCAACCCCGGTACATATAATGTCGCCAATCATTTTAAGTGCACCGACCTCCTGCAGCTCCACAGTCGTGATGGTTAACTCTTTATCATCTCTTTCAACTGCCTTGATATCATAGGCAATGAACTCTTGTGTTGCCTTAGTGGGCCCTCCGAGTCCAACATGCGAGGCATCGCAGGTACAACACCTCATACCAAAGGGCCCAAAGTCGCATCAGTGATCGCCGACATGGGGCTGTGGTGAGGCATTTCTTCAACTCTTGGAAACTGCTTACATCACATCGTCCACCTGCTACTCACAACTGAACACTTTGCTTGTTTTTTTTTTTTTCCTTGTCAAGTAGGTGCTAGGTGCTCAGCCAAACTGGAGAATCCCTCACAAATCCCGGTAGTAGCCTGTGCCCATGACCAGAAACTACGTATCTCCCGGTGACCGCGCTTGGGCTCTCTCCCAACTCATGACTTGCCTCAACCTGTGCTGGGCTCTACACAACAATAAAAACAAAAAACAAAATAATGACAATAGTCCAGGTGCCGAAAGGCACCACATGTCCATCCCAAGATCTTGTGCGACCTTACTCCTAACGCAAAACCTCGCACTTACTCAAGTTTGGCATTAGCCTATGCTCTCTCAACATTCTCAGAGCGCGGCGGAGGTCTCGTGCGTGATCTTCTCTTCCCGGTGTGCTGAGATACACCAAAATGGTCATCAATGAATCAATCACGCCTTCGTCCAAGTAGATCCGGAACAGTATGCACTCCCGGTTTCATCAAATCCCTGATGCCGCCGGTGACATCGTTTCAGCCAAAAGGCATGACAAGGACTCGTATGCCCGACCGGAGTCCTGAAGCGTCTTCTTCTGAACTCTTCCGCCATTGATCCTTGATGGTGCTACCCCGATCTACGATCAATTTGGAGAAGAATCTCGCGCGTCCTTCAGTTGTACAAACAATCGTCTATCCTTGCAAGGGATAACGAAGGTCTTGATAGTTCGCCTTGTTCAACGCGGTATATCTATACACATTCCTCACAACCCCATGTCTTCTTCTTCACAGAGAATCCTAAGCTACTCACCAGCACGGAGAGACCCTGATTCTGGAGAAACTAAGGAATAAACCCTAAGTTGTTGTAACTCGCTCAATTCTGCTTCTTTATTCTTCAAGCTCCTATAGGCCATTCTATATTGCTGCCCTTGAAAGCGGAGCGGTACCCGGAGCAGCTCTATAGCGAATCAATCTCTCATCAGGAGGTCCTCCGGGAAGTTCTTCCGGAACACATCTACGAACATCACTCACAACTTGATAAGCCGTGAGTTTTGTGCTTCATGGGTGTGCTATACTCAAGTGCTGTCGATGGCAGCAATGCTCCTCTCTAAGTGTTAATCTCCTCGGTAAGTGAAAAGTCGCTTACCACCCTTCCGTCTTATCACCATCTTTTATCAAAACACGCAACTGCCCGTGATGTTGTTCCACCAATCCTACTCTAAGATGACGGCAAAGTCCTAAATTCTTGGAAACCAGGAGGATAAGGGGCGGCTAACATTCATTTCTCCCCCACTTGGAACCACACTATCCCGAACTACTTATCCGATCAACCGCCTTGCCGAAGTGGAGTTTCAATGTGTCAATCTCCCTCCACCCATCAGTCACTTCACCGCTCCAACGTAGTAGCCTCAGTCGAAAAGCCCTTACAAACTTGGAGATCAAAGATTGAGCTTATACGTATCTTGTCTATCAACATCTGGCGAGATCACTCGTTCCCTATAAGCGCCTGTGCATTAAGTAACGAATATATAGTAGATTTCAAATGTAATAACAAGCTCATACATAGGTAATCCCTCAGTAGTAACTAATCGCATAACAAACCACAAAATTTTAATACACTTAAAAGTCAACATTCTCTCCTCCGCGTACCTTTGGCACTACATCGTCGGTGCACGCGCGTCTCTTTTCCGATAGAGCAAAACTCTTACCCTGAGTGTGGCTGTGCGAGGAGACGGCAGACTGTGAGCCCTCGAAGCCTGAGAAGGCAGGCTGAGAGTTCTCCTAATTCGGATTTAGGCACTGCTCCCGAAGACTTGACTGGCATTAACGCTCGGTGAACCATCCCGATCATGTGGCCCTGGTCGCCACATGAAAACACCTCCTGTAGCCTTTCCTACATTCCCCTGCTTATTCTCCATTCCACAAAGGGTCGCGACATCATGTATACTGGAGGGTATAAACCGTACTGGTCACTGCGGCTGGCGAGTATCATACGAGGTAGCCGGCGAAAGCCGGTGGAAAAAAAGTTGCGGGTGGCCTGTGGTGCCTAGTACCTCCGCTGTAGACTGACAGCCCGTCGTACTGATAAAGACATACTTCCTAGCCTCTTCTCCCCTGACTACTAGACTGTCCCTTCTCTATTTCCTTCTTCTCTTAATGAACCTTCGTAGAGTTATAACGTTTCGGCCAACAATGCTTAGTGTCACACTTCTGAATATGTCGCAGGTCGGAACCTTGAGACACGATCGCTTGAGGTAGGCCTTCAAGCCCCCTCATCATCGATTTGTCCATTTTCCCGGGCCTTCATATCCTCGGTCGCTATCATGTGTGGGATGCCAAGCGAGACTATGCTCTGCGAACTGGCTTGTAAGCCTCGCTACAGCATTTACCTATTCCTTCGCTCCAAGGATTACATTCATTTTCGTCTTTTCTTTTCATCCAACTGAAAGTATTTCTTGTAGAACACGTCAAGAATTTCTCCCCTGTCCCTTCTGTGCCTTGCCGGGTCAACTCTCGGGCCGAAGGGCAGCTTCCACCAAGGTGGTCGGGCCTACGGCCTTCAAGCATCTAAGGCCGCCCAACGGATCCTCTCTCTACTTCCTTAGGTGCCAAAACCGCGATCAGTCTTCTCAAGTTGCCCGCGATCCAACCCTCGGCAATAAGTGGATCATGCTTCCACAAAAAGAGTGGAGGCCTTATCCTCCGGAAAGCTTCTATCCCGGCTTCTGGGCTCGATTAGGAGGAGCCGCTGTATAAGTTGCCTGCATTGGTGCGGGTGGTGGCTCCAGGCTTGCCTTGCCGCCAACACGCCAAGGTCTCGGCTATGGATGCTGTCTGAGCTTGGTCAAAGTCTGGTTATCATGCACGACCTTGCAAAACAAATTAAAGTTATAATAAGGGATGGGCATCACCTCCCTCCATTCCCCCTCTTGTTTACCCGCGACCCGATTATTGGGTCTCAGGATTTCTCCTGAGAACGACATACAACATGAGTCTAACTTGTGATACGCCTTTTAGCACAATGTCGCATTCCCCTTACTACATTTCATCAAGCACATTTATAAGTACACACCAATAATGTACACTGGTATATAACACAATAGCATAACATACATCCGCGTCTAGCGTAGGCACTATGTTCGGTTGAAGTCACCCTTTTGACTAAGACTACCTTGTTAGTCTATAGCTTGGACCAACAAAAATCATCAAAACCCCCTTCTCTAAGGTGATTCTAATACCGTTGTTCATCATCTAAGTGACCCTGGACCTAATGCTGCTTAGAGCTTTTGATAGCACTTCTGTCAGCCCACACAACAAGTCAACCGCCCTAGGAGTTTAGGGATACTTTAGAGTGTGACTACAGTGTCCCTGTCACACCATCCCTGTAGATGCACGAGCTAAACATAACATCATACAATGAAATCAGAGCGCGGAGCTAACATAAGTGCGAAAGCATAGCCAACTGGTTTATCTTTTCTTCTATACTCCATATAAGTCCTAAGAAAGG